>OY757029.1:1446170-6246170 GCA_963582015.1 Xanthorhoe designata
AATCCTTATGAGTACCTACCTACCAGGACTAAACTAATAGTATTCTTTTATCTGTGCTAATACTAACTATAAATTCACAAGTCCTTATAACATTTGTCTGTATGAAACAGAAACAAGGTCCCCATGCATATTTTGAAGTCTTGTCTTGTGTGTCCGTTATTCTAGCATGCTTAGATGACCTCGAAAATACAACGAATCGAATATATTATCCATTTTTACTGAAAACAAAACAAAAATGCTATCTGAGTAAATGCTCAAGCGTGGTCCAGACCACTCTCAAGCATTTACTCAGATTCCTTTGAAAAATGTCAAACTCAAGCATCGATTTCACTTGATTGAGGTTTTTGAATAAGGAATTACTCAGGTGAACTCGACTCAGCTGAACTCGACTCAGCTGAACTCTGATCAGCAAAACTACTCTCAAGTAACGTTCTTGAATAAGAAACGATACTTAAATCGACGTAAAATATTAAATAAAAACATTATGGTAGTTTTGTCAATATATTTTTTATTTTACCCCAGCCAAACCAAATGTGTTTAGGTTATGTACGTAGGTAGAATTTTCGACATAAATAAAGTAGGTAAGTAATCCTTATGAGTACCTACCTACCAGGACTAAACTAATAGTATTCTTTTATCTGTGCTAATACTAACTATAAATTCACAAGTCCTTATAACATTTGTCTGTATGAAACAGAAACAAGGTCCCCATGCATATTTTGAAGTCTTGTCTTGTGTGTCCGTTATTCTAGCATGCTTAGATGACCTCGAAAATACAACGAATCGAATATATTATCCATTTTTACTGAAAACAAAACAAAAATGCTATCTGAGTAAATGCTCAAGCGTGGTCCAGACCACTCTCAAGCATTTACTCAGATTCCTTTGAAAAATGTCAAACTCAAGCATCGATTTCACTTGATTGAGGTTTTTGAATAAGGAATTACTCAGGTGAACTCGACTCAGCTGAACTCGACTCAGCTGAACTCTGATCAGCAAAACTACTCTCAAGTAACGTTCTTGAATAAGAAACGATACTTAAATCGACGCTCAAGCACAGATCGACGCTTGAGTCAGGTCTCTGAATACAGGCCTAAGTTTATATAGTATAACTACTCTACTATTTTGTATTGGTATAGATAAGACACACTTTATACACTTTACACGAAGCGCTCGTGGCGAAGCACACTTACGGCTAGTCTCAATAACCTATCTATCTTTGGTTTAGCTTACTGCGGGTAGATATTTGACATTTTTTCCATACAAAAAACGTCAAATAGCTACTGACAGTAAGCAAAACCAAGGATAGATAGGTTATTGAGATTGGCTATAAGACGTTCTTGATAGATCGATGAAGTTAAGCAACGTTCTGAGCGGTCACAACTTAGATGGGTGTCCCGAGTGGTAATAAAAAAAAATTGTGCTTTCGTGCTTCCAAGGGCACGTTAAATTGTCGGTCCCGGCTTTTAAAGTCGTTAAGCTATGAAGGACGCCTTTAGGCGGCCTAAAAACTCCGTCACCAGAGCTGGCCACTTGCTCATACGAACTTAACTTACTATATCATGTGTTCTGATCGCGAAATCTTTAAAAAGACAAAAAACAAACTGTAGGTAGGTACCTACAGTTGACATTCTTGCAGATCTTTAGGCACTATATAATATTCGAAGTCTAAAGAGGTAGTCAGAGGCTTATTAAATCTTAGATTATAATAATTTGCTGCTTATGGTTATGGACCTATACAGTTGTGAGCCTCTTTCGTTTTTTTCCTTACAATTACCTATTAGGTAGACGGAAAAATACTACAAAATATATGACCTAAATGGTTTTGTTTAACACATTTCCGTCAATTTTAATATCTTATCGTGCCATATTACGTAACTTTTTGACCATAGGTGTCAATGGGGCGGTATCAACGACATTATAACAACTTGTTTGGATGCTGCTGTAACTTAACGTCGGTTGTTGTGCTGATTTTACCCTGGGCTTTACAAATCGGCCACCTTTAACGGCCACTTGTTAACCTACTTCAAAAAAGGAGTAGATTCTATGTTCCACTATATATTATGTATGTTTATCGAATATTCCGTGAATAGTAGACCGATTTTGAAATACTTAGTAGATTATGCAACAAGGGCTTAAAGTAGTGTATTATGTAACGGGCGCTATATTGAACCCCTCGTACTCAGGATTCCAGCCTTAACTCCCTTTTTTTGTTTGAAAGAGTTAACGAGATGGTCCCATATAAAAAAAAAACCTTGTCAGATCATCACTTAATTTATGGGACTAGATTGGGAGTTTAAAAAAAATATTGTTCCGCTTAAATTAAATTCACGAGAAAGAAATAACATGTTATCTAACCTAACATAGAGAAGGGAAGTCGGCATAAAATTCGAATTTCACGGACGATTTGTTATTTTTAAATTCATCCGAGTTCTGACGTAGATATCACAATCATCATAAAAACAGAGCTACTCAACAAGTATAGAATTCTTCATTACTAGCTGCTCCCCGCGGTGTTACCCGCGCTAGTTCCCCTTCCCGTTGGAATACCGGGATCAAAAGAAGCCTCTTTTTGAATCCAGGATATAAGTAATCCTGTTACCAAATTTCATTCAAATCCGTCCAGCTGTTTGAGCGTGAAAGAGTAACAAACACATTGACATATTTACACATTATGGTGTAGGTAGAATTGGTTGTTTCTAGATCTTCTCTGATCCAGAAACTCCAATTCTACACTACTTTAGGGACTTTCCCGTAACCGAATGAGATGATGTTGAAGTTGATCATTTCAACTTTGCAACTTGTGGCAGGCTACTAGTATAGTATTATATTATCTGTGGGCAGGCTCTCTGCTGAATAAAATTTGAGGGGGAAATACATCCATGAAATCCACTTAGGATTTCATGGATGTATTACAGATATCCATGTTCCTATGTGGATTTCGTAGACCACGATACGCATTTTGTATTTGTGGGAATCTTATCTCTTGGTAAAGTTGAACTTAACTTAAAAATCAAAGACTAACAGCTGGTTTCTCGAACGCAGATAATCATCAAATCAAACTAATCAATTATTAAATCACGTGAGTGTCGAATTTGTTCCTAATTTGACACTTGTCACATGATTTAGGTTTAAAGAATGTTTATTTCCCATAAAAGACACAAAAGTGATTTGACCATTGATTCATTTGATTTGGACATAGTCTGCGTTCGAGAAACCGTATTCGGTGACTGCACTGAACGTCACTTTAATTTAAAAATATCGTCAAATATATTTACTCTAACTGCTATTTCGACTGTGAAAACAGACCATAACAAGCTCGATAACGTAACGAACGAACTGATTAACCATAACTATTGACGCCATTTTAACCAATACTCCTTATCGATGGTGTACCTACTAAAAATAACACAACACATAGGTCACGTGACGTATTATATTAGTGTATTAGAAAACAATTTTTTTTATTTCTTAAGTAGGTAGGTACATAACAAACTTGCTATGGAGATAGATCTACGGTCATTATAAGTTGAATATAGGAATCAGGATTTAGAACATAGTGTAGGTACTAGGTAGGTACAAGATGAAGAAATACAAACATTTAAAACACAAATTAGGTAGGTCTAATTTAATTAATCTAAAACCATGATAATATGTTAGCCCCTCCCATGGACTATGGTGTGACTAAAAAGGTCCAATCTCAGAATCATTTTGTTAAGAGAAAACTTTGAAAAACCAACTAAACTGTTATTGTTATTGGAAACGTTCAAATCTATTAAAATCCCAACTCTACCAAGTAGAAGTTGTAGACAAAACGGATAAGGAAGGACATAGACCTTTAATACGCTTGAAAAATATGTCTTGAATTGATTAACAAACAAAATAAACAGAGCGATTCATATAGTAGAACCAGAAAGAGATATAAAATAACCTCATAAATACACAATTAACCGACTGTCGTCTCACTTGACACTTCAATGAAGGCCACAAGCAATCAAGATAGAAACGAGTTCCTCATTAAAAGCTTCGCAAATCAAGCAAGAATTTATTCAAACAATCAGTGGGTATATGCATCGGACATGCATTGACAAACCTGACTTCATATCCAGACAACCAAAGTTCACAGATACGAATTAAAAATAAATAGGCGGAATGCGACGACGACACATCGCCTGACCCGGTGGTGGACTGCTTAGAAGAAAAAACTCCAGTTGCGTAGTTTTGCCGCCAGTGCGCACCGGTGCCCACTGAGGGACGCTCGTGCGCGATAACTTTTCCCGCCCGCGAAATATACGTTGTGTGTAAAACTTTTTCGTTTGCTGTGTCAAATATCAAAGAGAACTTGAAGACACGGAATTGCTTTTCTAAAATCGGTGAGTGCAGATTTGTGTGGTCTAATATAGATAATATAATTTGAAAGTAATTATAAGTCTTGTAGGAATAAGTTTACACGCTTCAACTTTGATCCGCATGTTTTTAAAAATATGTAAAACAATAGTTTAAAGAAAACGAAAGAGGAAACACAAATGAATATGATAATAAATAGTATATTTCAATCTAATGAGTTGACCTATTAAGTGAAATAATTCAAATTACTCAGCAACAAAAAGTGCTTAGTTAAGAGATCGATAGAATAGACAAAATGTTGTTAAGATGTTTTGCTATTCGCAAGGCTACACTGTACGTCAGTAATAAATTATGTACATAATGCATAGGTTTGTAGTTACTTTTTGATATTCAAAATACTTAATGAATACTCACAAAACATGTACCTACCTACAATAATTGTGACGGTAATAAAAATATATAACCAGGCAATTAATTTTAAATGTGTCCAGATTATCACATATCAACATTTTGTTAGCAGCCTCTTTCTCAAGAAATTTTAAAACAATTATACGACTGAAGTATAACGTTCGCAACACAATTTCAAATATTTTATATTTAGTAAAGTCTATATTTTTAAAAGTAACTTATACTTATCCAATTAATTTAAAACGTGGATAGTGATTTCAAACCAATTAAGCAATATACTTAGGTAAGTTAAGCTATATGAACATAGGTACTATTTTAAATCTTCACCATGAAGAAGAATCACATAGGTACTAGTAGTAAATGGAGGGCACGTTATGTATTATCTTACATTTTATTAAGCACCTTTTTATCATCATTAAATCAAAAATCTTAAATGAACTGCTAACTTCTATCAAGTTGTTTCGTTTTTCGCTCAAAAACTATACTTCGCATGGTGTCATGGTGTCGGCATGACTGTTAGCAATCTGTGGCTAATCAATACCAAGATCTACCCTAGTGAATCACGTCGCGTGGGTTGGCAAGGCTATGTGGGTTAGCTTAGAACTAATATTAGTTAGGGAATAAGAAACTGAAAAACCAACTGAAATAGGATATATTGAGGAGAAGGCCAGCTCAAAAGTACCCTGAACCGGCGAATCAATAAAAATTGGGAAATACTAAATTAAAAATCAAATTGCAACTGGTGATGTTTGAGAGAAAGGCAAATTGAAAGTAAGAAGAACAGGAATCTACCAAGTTAGATCAAATCAGAGATATTTTGGAGAAACACCAGGTCAAAATAGCTTATTTTCATATAGAACCTTAATTTTCTTATCAATTTTTGGACCAGAACTTCGAGACAAGGAGCGATCATTTGTTATTTTGAAGAATTATCCAAAAAACATCAGAAAATTTTTGTTAAACCAAAAGTTTTTAAATGATTTGTATTAATTATAAAAACAAACAGAGGAAGTGTTAAATAAATACCGACCGCAACCTAAAGTGATTTAAATCCATAAAATAGAATTTGATAGCGGTTTTTGGATTATTTTATGCGAAATCAGGTATAAATTAAAACTAGTTTTTTGTTTTGTAGAATAAATAGCATATCAAGAATACTTTGAAGACAATGCCCTCTGGTGCAACGATCTGATGCGTTTTTCAAGATTGTGGTAAAAATAGCATTCGAACGAATTACCTACCCAAACACGGCCTTCGTTATTAAAAGGATTCAATATGCTAAGCACCGACAGGCTTATAACAGTAAAATTTTGATATTTTTAGCATGGAAGAAACGTGAAATATCTAGCCTAGGTTTATAGATAAATTATTGAAACTTGTCGTAAAGTGAAGTTGCACTTAATCATGACCTACGATCAAAACTCGATCGAGACGAAAAATATGTGCTAAAGGCCTTGAGGTTAATGCGCGATTAATTTATCTCTGTTGTCAGTTTAGGTGTTTTCTTAACCCCGGTAAGTTCGGTCGATGCGTAAGGTCCTATCCTTGATTCCAGTGATCTTCCTGAATCAATGCTTATTGACCTTGACTTCAATGCTCTTCAACATGAGATTTCAGAAATCAAGCATTGGAAGAATATTATACACATTCAGTTTAAGGAGTATTTAGTTCACTTATCACAGTTTCATTTTCATTTCCAACCGCTCGGTCGGTTTATTCATTCAATTGTGCTATTTAGACAGATGTTTTTTTAATGACAAAAGGTACAAATTCATTGCTACCAGTACTATTACGGAGTATAACATAAAAGTGATGCATGAAGGGATACGGAATACTTATAATAATAATAAATAAATAATAAAAACATTTATTCAAGGACTTTTCTAAAACATAGTAGGTAGTAACATACTTATAGATTCACGTGACGAAGCTTGATAAGACGTTCTTGAGATCATTGAATTTAAGCAACGTTCTGAGAGTCATTAAGCCATGACGGCCTAAAAACTCCGTCACTTGAGGTGGCCATTGCTCATACGAACTTAACTTGGTTAACAAGGTTTTACTCTTAAAAAATGGACCAAAACATTAAGCACTTCTATCTCCCAAGTAAGTAAAAGTAAAGTAAGTAAAAATCACCAGAGTTAGGGCTCAAAATAACTTACTGTCAGTTAACGATAGGAGTTTGCGCAAACTGCTGTCACCATCGCTATTGGTGCAAGCTGACTTCTGTAAGAGTTATTGGTAAATTTTGACAAGAAACATTATTTTGACAGTAACTAACCAAATCTTGAATATGGAAAAACGAGCTCGTAACCTATTAATTGAATTCACGAACTTAACCGCAACTAATACAACAAATTCCACATTTTATATCAGTAATCATAACCAATTAGTGATGAATTATTGTTGTTTAATCTAGCCTTTGTTTGACAAACAAATTGAGTTCGGAAGTGAAAACACAATAACATAGGGCATTGAAACTACAATTTTATTATCTTACTGGACACTGAGCTTCATATCAATCGTAATTTCACTTAGGATTTCGCTGGAATTGGTGAATTATAATCTTAATTAGACATCTTATATTACACCACACTTATAAATAATCATAGATAGTAGACGAGGAAGGGAAAGACCGTAGAAGGAAAACTGGAATGAAGACGAGGAAGGGGAAGACCGAGAAATAATAACAGAAGTCACATTAAGGAGAAGGTTACTGTCATGTCGCATAAAGAAGTAAAAAAGATCGCATTGAAATAAAAATTGGGAGAATATTGCATCATTGCACCGACACGCTCTAAACCCTCAGTAAGCTCTTTTTGTAATAAATCAATACATATAATATAAAACAATAAGCATTTTTCTGGAATCAACGCACAGACCAAACCGCTAAAGCTATGAAGCTGAAATTTGGAAGGTAGCTTCCTTTTAATAGTAAATATAACCCTAATGAGTGAAACGAGCCACCAGAATGCATGAGAGAATGCATAATCTTAAACGGGAGTTTAAGAACGTTTTCTAATGACCTTAAGGTTGTCCCTTTCGGTTTAATGATTTGTAGTTAACCAATCCAAAACTGGTTTGGAAGACGTCAAAATACTTTTTTAATCAGACTGATGTTTCGAGGTATGGATTGCAACACGATAAATAGTAACATGATTATGTTCCGAATCCGACTGGTGATGGTGGTTCCAGGGATTATAGGTAATAGATAATAGCATAGAAAAGTAGAATACGACATTTTTGCACACCATAAAAGAAATAGAATAAAGAAAAGAAGAAGAAGATAATAGCGATAAATTTCAGTTTTCTGACAAGTTAGGCTAGCCTAGCTGAATGCTGCTAATGCCACTTGCGGTCATCATTACAATCATAATGCATGTTGAGGTTAACATGTATTATAATTATTATATACTATCATAAATAACAAAGAAAGAAAGAAAGAAAGAAAAATCATTTATTCTTGTAGGACCTCAAGGATCACTTAAGTATCGTTTTACATGCTAGGTGATTCTAATGCCACAAAATAGAATTACCTACATAGTAATTTTACATCGTCCGGACTTGCCCTAGTTTTCTATTATCCTGCACTATAAAAGTAATCAGGCTTGGTATTCATTTATTAAAAGGTTGTACGTATGAAGGTAGCGAGATAGATTTTACCTTGTCATTTTAATAACTTGCTAGCACTACTCTAGAGTAGTATAAAAGGCAAAATAGACCCTGTTAATAACGGGCTTATATTACATTTATTTAATGCGTGGTTTACACGGGTGACTGACTGCTAGCTAGCTGGTCGAATTCGTGGTCGATCTTCATACATTTTCAAGTCGCCTCCTAAGCTGCACGACGAAAATGTAAGAAGATCGACCGCGAAATCGACATCGACAACGACCCGTGTAAACCTCGCATTAGCTCAGACAGATGGTTGCTAACAAATAACATAATAAAAAATCTACATATTTACATTTCTGTTGCATTGGGAGTCTTCAAAAAATAAATCACAATCGGTGAAGTCCATAAACATACGTAAAAACTTTTTAAAGTAGGTAAATTAAAAATGGTTTACATCATTCTCATTGAACTGTGAAAAGTTCCCTAGTTCTAACGACGTGAAAGTCTACAATAGTTGTATAATAGTTGTATATAATAATGATCATATTGAATAAAGACATTTTGAGTTTGAGTTAGACATTCATTCTTGGCATTTTGCTTCGAAGAAGGAAGCGCTCGTGGCGAAGCTTGCTAAGACGTTCTGATAGATCATCGAATTTAAGCAACGTTCTGAGCGGTCACAACTTGGATGGGTGACCGCAAGTGGCATTATCAGCTGAGCGCTTCTGTGCTTCGGAGGGTACGTTAAATTGTCGGTCCCGGCTTTTCAAGTCGTTAAGCCATGACGGAGGCCTTTAGGCGGCCTAAAAACTCCGTCAACAGAGTTGGCCACTTGCTCATACGAACGAACGCTTCGTAGACTAATTAATTAAAAGTTAGACAATCTGTTCATAAAGGGTTTTATTTACAAGAGTACCTAGACCTTACGTCACAACATGACTAGAATAAAACGATTTTTAAATAACAGAACAATAGCAACTAATGAAAACAGTAGGCAATCGTAATGAGGAATCCATTATGCGCTAGGCTAATTAAATAAATTAACTAAGTAAGTGAGGGAAAGCAAGATACGGACTAGGTCTTGACCTAGCTAAGCTATACCGTCTACATCAACAATGTAGGTTGTAAGTTGAATTAGTTTTTGTGCTTTTGGGATTTAATGCATTTTTTTTTAATCCCACTATCTACTATTATTTATAAACGCAAACTTTGTATGGATGGATGAATCTTTGTAGCTCTTTCACGCAAAAACTACTGAACGGATTTGCCTGAAACTTGGAGACTTATTGTTATTAGGTGTAGGGAATCGCGTTGGAACAGGCAGTAGAATCACCTAGTTTTAAGAACGTGACATGTCAAAGTGGTCTATAAACGATCGTACTGAATAAAATACATTTTGATTTGATTTGATTTGATTTATTTTTGGAAACGAAAAATCCATTGATGCATCTGCCGGATTTGAACCTACTGTTACTACTAGGCCATCACGGCTATTTTAAAACTAGCTGCGCCCCACGGTGTTACCCGCGGTGAATAGTTCCCGTTCTCGTGGGAATACCGGGATCAAAATTAGCCTATTTTTTAATAGGGTACCTATAAGCAATTCTGGTAGGTACCAAATTTCATTCAAATCCGTCCAGCCGTTTGAGCGTGAAAGAGTAACAAACACACACAAACTTTCACCTTTTTAATATTAGTAGGATAGTAGGATAGATTTCATATATATTTTTAAGACTAACTGCTCTGGCTACTATTTTGCAATACACATAGGTACATGTAATATATCCGAACTTACAAAGATAAACATTGACCGCTCCTTTGTTGACGTTTCCTTTAGGTCTTTGTGTGAATCATCCAACGAATTTAACATTCAACATACAACTCACAATGACCGAGGTAAATGCACTTTGAGGCATACTTTCGCTTATTATAAGGCACAATTTATATTTTCCTGAGGAAAGTGTTTTTATATAGAAAAGCTGCGAAAGAAGACATAGGTACCTGCAGCCGGTTTCTCGAACGTAAAAAAACTTCAAACAAATAAAAACAAACGCGGTCCAATGTCCACTGCTGACTGAAAATATCTACATACAAAAAATATCGGTAACAAACATAACAATCGTTTTGACAGCTATCAATAATTTTGAAATTCGGAATGATAATCTGATTCAAAAATAGAATAACGGTAATTTTAGCTTTGAAACATTGCCACTTTAGCCCCGCCAAAACTTATGTCTTGAATTCATTATCATTTTTTAGCTTGTTGTATAACAGTTCTACTTTGGGCCTTTTGCATTTAGACCTTATACCCTGTAAGGCAACAATGTAGTCCATCCATCTAGCAGGTATGTGTGGGTGTCATAAATAAAAGAAAATGTCACTAAGGTAACCTTGAACTAGTGTGATTTACCAAGCAAAGTCACATTAGCTAAGTATTTGCAGTTGCATAATTAATCAATGTTTGCGTACACCGAGTGAATACTAATGGACCTTTTGGAGTGATATGCCTAAAACTGCTGTATCCGTAAACACGTGCTGAAACGAATTTAGAATTCGCTTGTGAATCTAAAGTTTATTTCCGAATCAAATTACTCATTATCGTATCGTAAACTAGTTGAATAGTGTAAAAACTAGCGGCTAGGCTAGTAATCATACAACTACACGCTAATGCGTGTAGATTGACACTGTGGTAGGTTTTCATACATTATCTGTCAAATATGTCATACAACTACACGCTAGCGCGTGTAGATTGATTGTAATAGTAAGCACACAATGACATTATATACATAATTTTAAAGTTTATTATATGCTTCCTTTGTTTTTAAGTTGGAATACGTCACTAGTTTATTATTGATATGAATGTTGTGTTTATTCATTGTATCTTTAGTGCATTATTATTTATTGCTAATTGGCGCGAGCACAGTCCACGAGGTCATCAAATTAATTATTAATTTTATCTGACAGACGGCGTTTGACAGTGACATTGAATTTTCCTTCCATTCATCGAAGTAGTTGAGCAGGCTAGTTCAAATGAAAAATATTACCATAATTTTCAATTCCGGCGGGATTCAAACCCGCAATTATACAAGCGATCGTCCCGTGGCCTTAAGGTTCCGTGGCCAAGTGGTAAGGCAGTCCGGCTTATAGACGACATCGCGGGTTCGGTGATGACGGCTGACATGCGAATATACTTTTTTGTAATACCTCATGCGCATTAACACGTGCTTAAAATGGAGAAAATCACTAGGAAACCCGCATAATCAGCCATTATTGACCAAGTCTTTTCCTGCTAGGCTAAGAGGATAATCTCAAACAGCTTCCCGTTATGTAGATTATACAGAGATTAAAATTATAAATCGACCTGCTTAAATCTGAACCTACGCTACGCCTATCACTCTTCAACCGCTGGACTGTTAATGAAACTTGGAATAGCTTAATTATGTCAAGGTTTACCAAACATATTGAAAGCTCCTAAGATTTTATCGTAGACAAGGAAAATATTAAAACAAAATGCCTTTTTAAAATGTAGTTCGCTTTTAAAAAAAAGCTAGGCCCACACCACCAGGTTCTTGCCTCATTCTTTCCCTGGTGTAGGGAGTCGCGTTGGAACAGGCATTAGAATCACCTAGCATGTAAAACGAAACTTAAGTGATCCTTGAGGTCCTACAAGAATAAATGTTTTTTTTCTTTCTTTCTTTCTTTCTTTCTAGATCCTTGTTAATGTTAAGCAGGAGACATAAAGCTATAACGGAAGTATATGTGGTAACAATGTCGGAACTACAAACTGATTAGTATCATAACGGAAATAGGTTTTAAATTAGTCTAGATCTTACTGACCGCAAGGTTAAATATCGAGGCGATATGACAGTGACTAGGAATCAAACAATGAACACTTAAGATAATAATTGTCCTTTGATGTATAATTGTGAGTTTAATTCACACGCACTGGCTATTAACTCATTGAGTGGGTGTGTATCTGGTCCAGATAAGATAGTCAAGTCTAACTAGTGGCCAACTCTAATGACACCTGGAGGTCTCCTTCATGGCTTTATGGCTTTTCATAGCTTAGAACGACTACCAAACGTGCCGTCTGACACTTATACTTTTTGCTATTATTTAGATCGAGCTTTCTATCGTCCTCAAACGTGTAGATATTTGCGGCACCTTCTCCACTTTTGTCGCTTGTTATCCTCATAAAATTTATATAAAAATAATGTATTCAGTAGGATCTTTAGGATCACATTGAAATATCTTAAGATGCTAGGTGATTCTACGGTTCCTTCGCGATCAACACCTTCTAGAATCAGGGCAAAAAACAAGGTGTATGGCATGGCTTTATCAGAAAGCCATGCCATGCCCATTGCCCAATATGCCCATACATTTAGTCAGCTCTCTGAATTCTCTGATACAACTGTCAAAGTTCGCCCTAATATATTCCTCATATAATCGTCTGCGGCTTTATCCAGTTTACACGAAATACAGTAATAACTACCAGAAAACAAGCCAGCCTGCGAGATTCTTTGAAATAACTGCAATCTTGCACATAACTGCAGTTGCAAAACTAGACTCGGCTAATGACGTCTATGCCATAGATAATAAGCGTTTTGCGAATCACTTAAATTGCACACGTAGTACAGCCCGTGATATTTTAGAAGAACAACGATTTTAATTAGGTACCTATTTTTATCAATTTGTGTCAACGTTTTATCTACTTAACAAATTTTTTTTAAGTTGAAATGATTTTTGTTTCACCAATTATTTATAATTTGGCTTAAGTCTTCCATATCTCAGCAGTCAGCTTATACATAGGTATACGTCCAATCTAGGATGTTATTACAATAAAATCACATCAGCAAGTTACTATTAAGCTTAATAATGCTATAGATGTTCAGTTAGAAGATGATTAATTTTAGTGTTTGTAACTCCAAACCTTTGAAAGTAGTAGATTACAATTTAAGAAACAATTAGATATTGCATTATCAAGAGCCAAAATCAAGTGATTGTCATCACAAAGCAGAATTCCCGCTAATCCTCAAAGATTTACAAACAAGTGACATACTGTAATCGCAAAGCATGAGAAAGACGTCAAAGACAGCATAATAGTGTTCTCAGTTCCAGGTAAACAAACAACATGCTATTGAAATAATCAGGTAACATAGTAACTGATATTGGAAGCAGGTGCTATCGTCCAATCCATCGATAGCTAGCCCCTTTATTTCAATGACATAGTAGACATACATTCCCTTTGATAAGACACTACTTATAGTCCTTTTTAAAAACAACAGTTGGTTCTGAATAATAATCAAAACATTGATTATAGCTCTCACGGTGCATTTTGTTGGGGCACTTTGTGAAGTTTCCAGCTGTATAGTCGTTGTGAAGTTGGTTTCGTAATATCTCTGCGAAAATTTTTACCACTTCAAACAGACAAATTCAGCAAAAATTTATAGCAGAAATTACAGTGCCACAAACTTATAGTAGGTACTTGGAACGTCTGTAAAGTGAACGGAGTTGTATTACAAGACAATGTTTAGGCCAGCATTGAATTTGAGACCTATATTGTGATAACCATATATGGGTGTGTCTGCGCATCATTTTGTCGTGACACTTTATACAGCGTCATTTTTCGGAACAAATTTTGCATTATTCGCATAATATATAAGCCCATAAATCTACTTAGATTGCATTGCGGGTTGCTTAGCTGAAAATTATTTATAGAACTACTTACTTATTTGAAATCTTTGAATAATGATATAGCCTTTTAATAGAGATATCGGCCTCGGGGCTCGGGTCAGACTACCTGCTCGATAGTCAGACGATATTGCGAGGATTAGCAATGTATTTTGTTGGCACAACACCGCCAAGAGTGCCGTGAATGCCGTGATAGAGAAGAGGCATTTACCCAGCAGTGGGTGTTACGGGTTGAGTAGATAGATAGATTGTATTTTGTATTGGTTCTGCATATATAAATTAATTCTTGTGTCGTCACAAATATTGCCATGTTCTACAGATGGTCTTTATTGAGCGTTCTGGAGCATGGTATGCGATGAGTGCCCCTAGGGAATCTTTGTTATTTAGGACTACCTATACGTGTATTGTAAGTGATTGCTTGATGTTAGTAGTACTTTGTGAGGTAAGATATGATTCTTATTTTGTTTACATGTATTTGTTAATACTTCAACGCAAAAAAATCACTTCCTTATTAAATAACAAGTAGGTAAACAAATATCCTTCGCGTATATTAACCAGTTTTTACGTCCTTGCAGTGATTTATCGTTTTTTCCTGGACACATTTCCAGTAATATACCTACCTTTCGTTTAAATTATCGATAAAGTGTCAAAATCGATCCAAAAATCACAGAACATAAAAACAGTGGAACATAGAACCTCCTTCTTTTATGAAATCGATTAAACATTATCCTTAGTGTTTCTTTAAATGTAACTAAGAAAATAAGTTTGATCAAAGATCGGCAAGATAGATAACCAATAGTTTGCTCTAGCTAGAGCAAGAAAAACAAGAAAAAAACGAAAATAATTTTATATTCCAACGAGCTGTCACAAAATGGCGATTTATTCTAAAATGTCAAGTGCCCTATGTCAAGAACAGTATTTCCTGTACTATTTCCCCTGACTATGCCAAGGTTTCCGAGTCTACCTTGGACGTATTCCATAATTCATGCCACTTTATCTCATCAAATAAATAGATTTAGGATCCGATTTTACAGTAGCCTGATACATTTTTTAGGGTTTCCAAATCAACAAACAAACACTTATAGTTTCGCCCCGTGTCCGTCCGTCCCGACACGCACTTGGCCAGTGTTTTTTTCACAACTATAGCGACTAGAAGAACACATTTAAAAAAAAATTGGGACTAAGTTGCGTCATTATACCTCGATGTTTCAGATTACGTTACAGTCACGGTAATAACCCCCTTATTTTTGACATGTGAAATTGTAAATAATTGTACTATATTATACTACGCATTAGAATTTTCACATTTGTACAACTAAAGCTAAAACTGCTATATGCTAAGAGCTATATCTACTTAATGTTTATAAAGATGTGCAAGATATTTACAGTACTTACCTAGTTACCTACCTACTTATAGCTGCAAGAATTTATAAATATTGACTTTCTGATACATCAAGTAAAACATGGTCAACCAGCAAATAAAAATGACAGATGACTGACAGAGACTATGTTTAAAATTTCCTATCTGATATTATGACATCGAATATCATAAGTAATCATGGGATGACGTAACCATATCACACCATGGTGGCTATACTTAATCATTTTTATGTTTTAGCAATAGACCATGGTTTCATTTAGTGATAAGACGTTTCTATTAAGATTGATTTAGAAGACGGACAAACAATAGAATTAAGAATCTTACATGATTTCATTATAAATGAAAAATCTTACTAAAAGTTCAGGCCTCGGCTTAGAGGGTCCGTAGCCTAGTGGTCAGGCAGCTCGGCTTAAGAGCGATCGCTTGTATCTACGCAGGTTCGAATCCTGCCGGAGCCTTTAACTTTTAGTAAGATTTTTCATTTATAATGAAATTTCCAATACCTAAGTGTGGTTTAACACTGTAAAATAATAAATAATTTATCTTACATGATGTTGGAATTCGATTATTTCTAAACTTTACTCAGGTAAAAATTAAGTTACATGCGTTTCAATTAATTTTTTACTAGACTTAAAAAAAGGAGCTTCTATTATTTTTATTTTTTATGTATTTTCACCGATTATTCCGTCAATAGGTAGTGGACCCATTTTGAAATTTATTTTCGATTTCGAATTTTTATTATGACAGCAACTAAGTAATTTCAAAAGAGCATAAAACAGAATCGTAAATGGAATTGTACCTAGTTATTAGCGATAACCTACCAGAATGTGTTCTATAATTTCAAACTCTATCTTGTTAACTTAGAACGTTATAATAGTGAAATTTATACATAAAAATAAAGAAATACTGCTACGTCATTAACTGAATCTATTCAAGATTAGTGAATTATAAAAATACAAAAATAACATCAATGAAACGTAAATTATAGAGGAAGTGACCTTGATACAAGACGGCATTTGTGCCAATGCTGGATAAAATTAGATTCTTTTACTATGAAAAGTTTATAAAAAGAAGAGTCACTGAAACGTCGCTTCTTATAACATACTAGCTTTTTCGCTACCTTGATAAAATATAGCCTATGTTCATTCGGAAAGTGCATGCTACACATCGGTGAAAGAATTTTTGAAATCGGATGAGTAGTTTCGGAGATTACCCCAAATATACAAACAAACTTTACCTCTTTATAATAGGTACCTATTAGTATAGATATAGACAGACGCTTTAAATGAAGAATAGTTTGTTTATTTCCTGTAAGAAGCTGAAGGTCAAAGAGTCCTTGTCAGTTGATTGTCACTATTCATTGATATCTGTATCGGTAGCCATGATGTCACGATGAGAAGTCTTTTCGATTCACGTCAATTACTTAAAAGTAGTCATTGAGATGTATTATAGAGCCACAATCAGACAAATAAAATGTAAACGCCAAAACTCGGCGCACGCTACGTAGTGCGCAGAGTTTTTCTTTTTTGAGTACAAGCGACATTGAACATTAAAACAAACGACATAACGTCTACATTCAAATGTCAAATGTCATTGTAGAACATTGAATTTGCACGCACATTTTTTGAGTGTTGTCAGCTATTAGATTGTGACTCTTTAATACATCTCAATGAAAGTAGTACATTTTTTCTCAAGTGTGTTCTCTTCCATGATGAAAAAGACATGGTCACTAGCGGCGCTAGCGCGCCGGCGCATTTAAAGTATACCTATTTCGAAAAAGGTAGGTTCTACGTTTGCCTATATATTTATTCATTGATTAGTAGAATATACCTACGATTCCAGATGGTCCAAAAATTACACAAAACAGAAGAGAAAAAAAAACAAATACTTAAGTACCCAGGTTAGGTATATACAAATTAAAAAAAAGACGTGTGGCACTCGGAGACTGCCGCGGTAAAGCTATTGCATAGCATTTTTTCGGAGTGGGGGGTGTTAGGTTATTTTCGTTACGGAATTTCTGGATTCGGTCTCCACGCTCAAGGCCCGCGATAGAAGCTATGCAATAGCTTAAAAAGGGAAGGGGGATTTGTACCTCGCAAAACTAGCAAGGAAAAGTTTTTGAAGAATACTCATAACATAATAATCATTGTTCAAAATAATCCATTCATGCAAACGAAAAACTACACATAAAATTTGAATTTAAATGACGACACATCTGTTTGACAATGCAAACATGCTTAGCCAGTCAAGGCGACGTTTCCTCACTTCAGCTTAGCAGTCTATTCTTATCTTTAAAACCAGCCTCTATAAAGTTTATTGGTGGTCGTATTTTTAAAGATCTTACGGTTTCACATTAAAAAATACTTGAATGAACATCAAATAAGTACGGTAGGGTTATTACGTATCTCGCGACAGCAATGCGACTGCAACGCGATAGTTCAGAGTTTTTGCTTTTAAATCTCCTATTCGTAATATCTAATGCTGCGTTTACACGCTTGCGAAGGATTGGCAAACCTTCACAAACCACAAGCGTCCACAATTCTCGCTTGGAATTTGGAAGGCGTTTACACGCTTGTGACTGCGTCAGTGTTCTCCTACATCCAAGCATGGCGGACGTCGATCTTGTATCGGCTGTTACCTTTGGTTTAACCTACTTTTAATTTTTTTTCCAGGTTTTTTTTAAATAAATAAATAAATATCCCTGGACATTCCACACAGCGTCATCTAGTCCCAAGCTAAGCATTTTAATGCTTGTGTATGGTAACCAGATGACTGATATAAGTAGGTACTACATAGATATATTTTTTTTTGTAAATAGGTACATAAGTAGGTAGGTACATATTATACGTAGAAAACAACCAGACACGAAACAAATATTTGCAGATCATACAAACATTTGTCCCGTAGCGGGGATCGAACCCGCAATCTCTGCACCTCAGGCGGGCTTTCGCCCACTGTGCCACAGAGGTCCTCAGAAAAATGTTTTCGAAAAGTTGTCATCAATATTTATTTTTTGGATTTTAATTCCTTTACTGGCTTTCCCATTAACTGGGCAAGACGACTTCAAGCATCTGCAACTTTTTTGATATTTTTGGTAATTTTTCAAAAACGATAAACTCTCTTCGTTCGACCAGCCACTCATTTTGAAGTCAGAACTAGACGTGCGTTCGCCACGAGATCACAGCGGCTACTAAGCGCGCGCCAGCGTGTAAACGCGACGCAATCGATTGCCGCAATCGCCCTTTGATTTGTGTTCAAAAACCGACACTAGACCCGATCGGATACAAGCGTCTACAAGCTCACGCAAACCAACACAAACACCCTCTTTACACGCTTGCGATTGCGGAGGCTTGCCAAGGCTCGGCAAGCGTGTAAACGCAGCATAAGAGCGATAGATAGCAAAGCCACTGTCGATTGTCTGCAATCAGATAATACGAATTAGCTCTTAGTTATTAGCGAAAATTACACATTAATCACGGTCGCGCGACTGTCCCTTTGCTGTCGCGAGATACTTAATAAGCCTGCAGGATTAAAGTAAAATATACAAGCTTTTTCGTGGCGAAGCTTGCTAAGACGTTCTTGATAGATCGTTGAAGTTAAGCAACGTTCTGAGCGGTCACTACTTGGATGGGTGACCAGTGGCGTTATCAGCTGAGCGCTTCCGTGCCTCGGAGGGCACGTTAAATTGTCGGTCCCGGCTTTTAAAGTCGTTAAGCCATGACGGAGGTCTATAGGCGGCCTAAAAACTCCGTCATCAGAGTTGGCCACTTGCTCATACGAACTTACTTACTTTTTAAAAACTTCGCTATCCTACATAAATGTTCAGTAAAAGTCGGTTAAAAATGTAGTTAAATAAAGACACGATGGTTTTCATGGCGACTCCTCAGTCTTCAATGAACCTTGATTCAGTCGCGCTATTTCAGACCGAAGCCGTTTTACCGTTCAGCTGGTGGTATTTATAATTCGCTTACAACTGACCGGAAAACGTTGAATTTAACATGATTATAGAATCTCTATTAGATAACACTTTTAACATTGAACAAGAACGTTTATTTACAGAAACGAATCTAGTCATTTTTATTAGAGGTCTATGCGTCTATTCGCATTAGAATCACCTAGCATGTAAAACGAAACTTAAGTGATCCTTGAGGTCCTACAAGAATAAATGATTTTTCTTTTCTTTCTGGCGATTTAAACAGTTCCTGTTTGTGCAAAGCACTTATTTTGTGGGTCTAAGGTGTGGGCCTAGCTTTTTACAGTGATCCCTTAAGTGTGTGCCATAACGCCGAGGAATGAGCGGGAGAGCGAATAATGTTTTTACTCGTGAGTGAGAAGCGCAGAACGATAGACACGCAACATAATTTATAGCGAAAAAACAGTTTTTATTTAATTACAAGTTAATTAAACAAGTAATCGAAAAATTAAAAAACCAGAACTAAATGAATACTTCTAGGCTATTTGTCAAAACATAAAACCAACAAAAATAGCGTTCTGTTCCTGAGATAAATAGCAAACTGTGTGAAAAACATGTATTTTTCAAAAAAATATATGATCGAGAAAACTTTTACCAATCGTGTTTCTAAAAAACCACAACGCAAGATAAAAGTTCAAAGTTTAATTTCTCCAAACATTATAAGGTGGTATCTTTCACGGATTTTGAGATCTAATACGATTCAAACCACATATTTGCTACCTACGGCCTCTAAATAGTCGAGCGTCAGTGGGGTCACCAGTCAAAGACAAAGATGCTCGTCATCAATCACATAGAGCTAGACAATAAATTGCGTTTCAAAGACTGTAATAAAATGTTAATAGAACGAGCCTTGCAAACTCATAAAAAGGCCATTACAATTGACACTTCATAGCGAAACAAACGGAAACGTTTGATAAAACAAAGTATATGTTTCAGCTTTATCATAAAACGTGCAGAAAATTAGCTCAAGGTCTCCCTGAAAGATATAGTAATACAAAACTTTTACTAACACTTTAGCAACATTTTTATATGAAACCGATTTCAATTTAGTAAGTTATTTCCTGATATCTATACTAATCTATATCTATAGCTATACTTAAGTACTATAATATTATAAAGAGGTAATGTTAGTTTGTTTGTATGTTTGGGGTAATCTCCGAAACTACTCATCCGATATCAAAAATTTTTTCACCAATGTATAGCATGAACTTTCCGAATTAACATAGGCTATATTTTATCAAGGTAGGTACCACGTGAGCGAAGCCGCGAGCAAGTAAGCTAGTACATATACATAGAGCTATAGTTTTAAAGATTGAGATGACATATCAAACCAGTGGTTGTCATAAACGCTATTCCGCTCACCAGATTCATTCTTCAAATTGCCATTGTTTATGGGCTTGATTGCGACCAATCAGTTCGCTATGCGCATGCGCATATTTGATGTTTCCACTAAGGAAAACAAGGCAAAGTCCGTAATGGCAACATTACTGTCAGAATATCCTTGACCAAGATTCTGAGATTGCTGGAGCCAAGATTAATACCTATTTAATAGGTAAACTAAAGTTTTTATTAATTCTATCGCTGCTTGTGTTTCTATATAACAAAATCTTAAAGTTAGACTTGAGCATCTTACCCATCTAAATTCATGGACAGAATTTGAATCTGAGTTTCTTTGGATAAATTTAAACATTAGGGGAAGGTTCATATCTGACGTAAAATACGCCGAGCGTATCATCTAGCGTACTAACGTATCACATGAGTGTGAACGGTCAAGTGTTTTTCTATACATTTGTCTGTTCTGGCGTATAATACGCGACGCATGTTCCGTCAGATATGAACCTTCCATAACATGTCAAAAGCTTAACTGGGAAAGCACTGCGATGCGACTTGAGGAGGATCGTTGTGTCACACAACGACCAAAGGATCTAAAATGCGTAATAAAAATCTGACAGAAATGTCTCCAACAAACTTGGGAATGTTACATTCGTGGTCATATTTCTTATAGCAGAAATTGATGGGTAACTTTACCCACTTTATAGTGGCAATTCTGGATGTCGCCAAAACATAATTAAACTAACTTGACAGCACTAAAAATAATGCCATCCTCCTTAAATCGATCGTTATGAAAGGGACGGCAACATTTTTAGTGCTGTCAAATTAGGTTAGTTAAGTTTTGGTGACATCCAGAATTGCCACTAATATACCTACTATTATTTATGCACAGAACTTAAGGGTCAGTCGAAAATAAAAGCACATAAAGTAATGATCCAGCAATACAAAACTCAGTTTTCCAGCGCAAAAATATTATTTGTTTTGATGAAAACACGCAATTCACCTCCAAAACTAAAATTAGACATTTGACGTCTGTAAATATCATGTGGAGAGGATCATGTGAGATGATGTAATACCCCATCTGGCTGCCCGTGAGGTAACCTCAAAACTCAACTATTTTAGTTGAGTTATAGACAATTGAGTTCATTCGAATGTTTAAAAAAACAACCAGGCTTTTTTTTGGCTTTTTCAAAAAACCGTCACCAGAGTTGGCCACTTGCTCATACGAACTAACTTACTTTTACCAACCTTTTGGAAAAGCTTCGTAATTCAAAAAGCTTCGTAATTCAAAAAACTTTACTTCGTAAAGAAAAACATGCAAATAATAAAGAAA
The DNA here is from genome assembly GCA_963582015.1 of Xanthorhoe designata. Taxonomy (NCBI): domain Eukaryota; kingdom Metazoa; phylum Arthropoda; class Insecta; order Lepidoptera; family Geometridae; genus Xanthorhoe; species Xanthorhoe designata. Next base: position 1,468,251 of record OY757029.1, read on the forward strand.
TAGATTTTCTGGAAAATTGGTACGCATTTTCAAAACAATACTAACGAAGTACTGAAGATGACGCGTGTTTTTGTTGGCAATCGATCAGCACAAAGCTTTTTAAGGAGGTAAGTAACGAAGTTTCATTTTACTATCAATGATGGGTAAGCAGAGTTTATGCATAAGTTGCTAAATACAACACATTCAAATTAAGTCACATAAGAATAACGACTACAAAATTCAGAAACACTTTCGCGTGTTTTATTTATTTATTCAAAAAAGTTTGTAACTTTACAGGTAGGTACCTACTTAACCAAAGACATTACAACTTTATTTACATCTAGCAAAATGTTGACAATATATTAGAATTTAGAACAGTCTCTGATGCGGGCACCACACATTGGCTTCAACTTGGTTCCAATATCGGCTACGAATAGAATAGCCAATGGCAATGCTCCATTCGTGTCCAATAACCGTCCAAGATCGTGGTGCCCGCATGAGAATTCCAAGTCAACGCCAGCCATCGCAACAGTGTATTCCTACTGGCCATCGAATTGTAAAATACGTCACACCACGCCCCCTTCAAAAACACGCGTCATTACATCACTACTGTTTGATAGTCTGTGCTAGTGCGTAGTTTCCGCGTTTACTTTCGCGCTACCTTGGACTTCGGAACCGCCTTCGGCAAAGCTCGGCAATCCTCGTAATCTTTCAACGCAAGCTTTGTTTGCTTGTTTACGTTATGTGGAACACAACGATTTATTTTGAGGAAGTATTGTATTGTATTTTGTTTTTAACCGTTATGTACCTATAATACAGCAGCGTTGTCACTTTGTAAGTCCGATTTAGCGGGACACTTCCCGTTTTTAGGAATAGGAAAACCTAACTTAGAAAGAAAATTCCGCTTTACCCAAAAAAAAATCTGGCAACGCTGTCTTGTATGCGTACCTACAAGACAAATACAAAATAGTTTATTTCCTTATAATTAACATAAATACAGCGTTGCCATATTTTTTTAGTTCTAAGTAAATACTAATATTAGGTACCTACCTAATATTATGTATAATATAACGGAGAGCTTACTTGTTGGAACGCGCTGTCTCTGGAAGTAAGTAGGTACCAGTTGGATTAAAAAAAACTGATTTTGATAGCTTATTTTTTGAGCAAGGTTTAAGATAATACTAAATTAAATTGCGGGTGAAACCGCCGAGGATAGCTAGTAAAGGAATAAGCATAATTTTTCGTGGATTTGCAATTTTAATTATCTTTATGAGGTAACAGCCTAACAGCACACATAAATATGTAATTTGTCTGTTGTTCATTAATTATGCGCAAATTAACAAGGTTTTTGACGACATTGGAGGTAGTTTCATGTAAATAGTTAGTCATTTACTCACGTGATCAACAATAGCCTTCAGCTTATACTTATAATGATTCATAATAATCTACTCACTACTACCTACTTATCAGTAAGATCTTTTATCCGTCAAAGATTAGAATACCATCCACCATTTTTTGTATCCGTAGTGCCTACCTAGTTCATTAATAATTAGGCATTTGAACTAATTCAATTGAATATTCGGTAAATACCTAGCTCAGTTTTGTTTATTTTGTTGTGAAACAAAGGAATTGTTCCTTTGGGTGAAACTGGCTAGGTATATCCATAGTAAACTGGCTAGGTATATCCATTTATCCATAAACAAATAAACAATTTGAATTTGAATTGAATAGTATCGGGGCACTGTTTAGATGGAATGAAAGCCCAGCACCTAAACCATCCTCTCAACTTAGCCATAACTGCAAGAAAGACGGTGGTCAATACGTGAGGGGCTGACCAAGCCGCCCAGGCGCGCCGGTTTTCTCACGACGTTTTCTATCACCGCGAGAGCTCATTGTTTTAAAACGAAAAATCTATTTATGCCCCTGATTTACTACGCCTACGTCGTAAATTAACGTTAGGTGCTATCCCACTCGACCAACAGCTCAATACAATATATTATTGATTAAATTGACTAAGACATAAAGGCAATACAAGTCATTGCATTCATTTATATTATGCCAAGAATGGAAATTACCGTTGAGAACAAAGTAAAGTCCACGCTGTTTGCTATCATTAAACTACTCCTTATTTACGTAAACAGTTAACTTTCCTGTGCATTGCATGTTAAGCATAACAAGGTTGTAATTAATCATTTAAATTCAATACATGGGGTCCAGAGGCGTGGCTTCTTTATCGTTAAATTTCCAAGAGGCTAATAGATGAAACCAATGACCAAAGGGCTGGTGCTTACCTCGGACAGAGGATAAGTATAGCAATCCAACGAGGTAACGTTGCCAGCCTTTTGGGCACTCTACCTGCGGTCGGTGACCTGAACTCTGTCTTCTATCTTTAGTTATTAATTTGGATAGAATACAGAGTTCCTTTTATTTATTTAGTTGTTTAGGTTAAGAAGTGTAGATATTTTTTGTTCCTGTGTGTTTCTTTGTTCATAAATAAATAAATGTAATTTAAATTCATAATTAGATAAATTACTTGTGTTAGATCTTTCACTTCTGAATTAGGCCCCTTTCGCGTTTGCGATGAAAAATAGCGATGTCTAAAATATTTCAATGTGCAATCACATTGAAATATTTTAGACATCGCCAATGGGAATACAGTCGTGATCACATATAAATAAATAAATAAATATCCTTGGACATTTCACACGGCGTCATCTAGTCCCAAGCTAAGCAACTTAATGCTTGTGTTATGGTAACCAGATGACTGATATAATACTTAGATATTTTTTTTTGTAAATACATACCTACATATTATAGATAGAAAAACACCCAGACCCGGAACAAATATCTGCAGAACATGCAAATATTTGTCCCGTGGCGGGGATCGAACCCACAACCTCCGCGTCTCAGGCGGGCCTTCGCCCACTGCGCCACAGAGGTCGTCAAATGTTTTTTGTATGTATTTTTGTCTTCATCATGTTGAAACGGTTGAACAGATTTGGGTGAATTTTAGAATAAACACATTTTTTCGCCTAAAGTTGATGGGAAGTCAAAACACAATCAGTGTAAGGAAATAATTTTTAATTGGTGCATCAGTGTCAACAGGGGCTTTGTTATCAATAATATAATTAAGTACCTAATCATATAATATCACTGCGATTTGCAACTCATAAAATCACTGACGTCAATTTGCAGATACAAATGCGAAATGCCGATCTGTTTGAACTTGGAAAGTTTTCGAACTCCATAAAAGATATTTATAAACTTATCAAAGATATTTATAAATCGGTATTGGCTACTTGCCTTCTAAATCTATGCATTTCTCCAGCTAGGTACTTTTGTGGTTAGTTTGCGAAAAGTTTTTTAGAAGAGTTTACGCTGAATTTGATTTCGTTAGTTTCGCATTTTTTTTTTCTTAAAACTTTAAGTACCTATGTACCTAATATACAGTAGGTAGCGGCATTAGGGCAGTGCCCGGTTGGGCGACCGCCCAGAACTCAGGCCTTTACATCTTTACTAGATGATTTATACAGAGCCAGGAGGCAAGCTTTGCCTACACTTAACGGGACACTGTAGTGCCTGGGACATTGTTGAGATGGAATAGGCTTGCCCAGCACCTAAACCAGGGGTCGGCAAGTATTTTTAGGTGGGGTCCGGATAATGTGGGAAAATATTAACGAGGTCCAGAAAGAAAACAGATAATAATAAGGGTCGATCTTTTAGCGAGCAAAATTTTTTTTTTTTTTTTTTTTAAGATTAAAGCAACGTTACACTTGATTTTGCTTACGGTCGGCTCTTATTCCGTGTGAAACGACGCGAGCGAAGCGAGCAAATTTTTTTTAAGATAAAAGCAACGTAAGTACCATATTTCTTACGGTCGGTTTTCATTCTGCGAGGAGGAATTACATAATAAAATAAGTTTTGCATCGCGACGCCTATAAATATCTTGTATGAAAGGTACGCGGAAAAGCCACTTTTCTGTGTGTTTGGCTAAAGTGCATACAAGACTTACAATTAATTTTTAAAGAAACTTTTTTTGAAGATAAAAGCAACGTGGCACTTTGTTTTACTGAGGGTCGCTTTTATTCTGTTAAAAACGATGCGAGCGTAATGAGCAAAATTTTTTTAAGAAAAAGTATCGTACCTAGTTTTGGCAAAAGAATCCCCTAGTTTTAAGGACATGACGTTTCAAAGTGGTCTTATTACGATCTTATTACTGAATAAACATATTTTGAGTTTGCTTGATTTTGCTCACGGTCTCGCCTATTCCTGAAAAAACTGTCTGTCCTGACCCCTCTGCCACTTCACCATCCAGAGCCGATATTCGGCTTCACCTATAATATCCTTCACCATCCACAGGCGCGGTAAAATTCAAATTTTCGATGCGTTAGTTCCCGAATAATGCGTTTGTCATCATACAAAATATTAATTTAAAATAAATTGATTAAATATTGAAGGTATTTAAGTAGGTACCTACATAAAATCTATATTGTGACGAAAAAATTTATCCTTACTTAAAACCATTACCTATGCTATGTTTAACAATTTTAAATAGTGGTCCACGGAGGACCCAGCCCAGGGGGGGGGGGGTCATGACCCCCCCCCCGCCGGGGATCCGCCCTTGGCTCGTGAATTGCAAGAACTGTACAACACATTACAATATTTGGCGGTCCGAGGTTCTATCTTTCGCGGTCCGCAAACGGACCGCGGTCCGCCTGTTGCCGACCGTTGACCTAAACCATCCTCTCAGCTAACTCGGCCATATCCACAGGAAAGACAATGGTCAATACGCGTGGGACTGACTAGCCGCGGGTTTCCTCGCGATGTTTTCCTTCATCGTTTAAAGCTCGTGATAATGTGCATATACCGCCCAGAGCGCAATACCTAAATTAAAGGAATCATAGATAGACAAAATTACAACAGCAAAAATCTGTTAAAATTAATCTTTAAATTCTAGTTGCAGTTGTCCTTGTTTCTATTGACCGAATCTGTTGACTTGAAGTTGCAAAAAACCTTAACATAAAAGTAAATATTTGGCGCCATTGGAAAAGTTACAAGTTTAGCATTGTTGTTAGCATCTTGTTTCGTGATTTTTGCTTTACCGTCTAGCTAATATATATCATAAATCATTTTAGACACATTTAAGACAAAACAAAATACATGGTAGAAACAAAGACGATTAATATCTAGAAGACAGACAAAGGCCATACACAAAATCGTAACCCTGTCCCTCAGTACCAGATAGCCTGGAAACTTTAAAACATCAATTTTATCCAAAAAATGTCAATACTTAGTAGTATGTAGCAACAATATTCAATATAAAAATTTTTTTAGGTAATTTTAACTAGAAAGTAGTAGCAATTCGGAGTGTCGCAAAAGCTAAACTAAACTAACTAAAATTAATGCCATCCTTTTTATTCCCATCGCTATGAAAGGGACGGCAACATTTTTGGTTAGTTTAGTTTAGCTTTTGCGACACTCCGAATTGCTACTAGTAATTGAAATGTCTTGGATAAAATTGATGTTTTAAAGTTTCCAGGCTATCTGGTACGGGTTACGATTTTGTGTATGGCCTTTGTCTGTCTTCTAGATATGAATCGTCTTTGGTAGAAAACAGAGGCAGATGTCAAAAATAACATAATAAAATAACCCCCGACACGTAAAAGCACTATTTATTGAAGAAACAGGATACCAAATCAATCAGACCATTTCCTATTCATTATATTCTGGTCATCATCAGACCCTGGAGTATTAAATAATCGTAGAAACCTAAAGCTTTGAGGTCAAACATTTGTTCAAAGTCGAAATCAAGTGCAGAGCTAAAAAAAAACCAAATCGGTTTATCCGTTATGGAGCTACGATGACGCAAGACACAAGCACACACCTCAAACTTGTAATAGGAACCCCTATTTTTGGGCGTTTATAATGATAATAAGAGACTAAATACCCTTGGACATCTTCAAAAGATCATGAATGTCTACCGGAGTTGTAATATGAACCAGATTAAGTTGCTTCACCATCCCAATATGCACCTTGCCTTGAGCTTACGATAACTGTTTAAACTTGATAACCTATCACGCGATACTACCCACCGTATAGGTATATCCCGTGATGACTGATGTGTGATGATCATACCTAGGTACTGACCTCAGGACAGTGTGACACTGTTCTCAGTGACCCTTACAGACTGTACGAGTATTGTATGTTCGTAAGAACTAGTGACGTAGTTTTTAGGCCGTTTGAAGACTTCTAACACGGATTAACCACTTAAAAGCAGGGATCTACAGTATTACGTGCCCTCTGAAGGAAGGAAGGGCTCAGCTGTTAATGTCACTTGCGATCATCCATCCAAATAGTGACCCAAAACGTCGCATAACTTCAATGTCATATCATTAACGTTTAATCCAGCGCTTCAGACTAAACTATAGGTACCTATCCACTACTATGCCATCGTTTGCCCGCGACTTTATTGATGTCGTCTGCCGATCTTGCTGGCGATAAGAGAGTAACAACCGGTTTCCCGATCGCAGATCATCTCCAAAATTACCTAATCAATGGTCAAATCACGTGACAAGTGTCAAATGAGGAACTGAGGCCCTAAGCCATGTTACATTTCGACAATCGCTTTCGATTAGAAACTAAAAAAAATGTATAGGAATTGACATTCGATGACGAAAACTCGAGCGATCAGAAATGTCAAATCAAAGGTGTAGCGATGATAGAAATCGAATCGCTTCATAGCGAATGCCGGTTGGCTAGGCAATCAGATTCGACACTGGCACGTGATTAATTAGTTAATTTTTGAGAAGATCTGCGTTCGAGAAACCCGCTGTTAGAAGTAATTTTGTATGAGCCAGTGGTCAACTAGTGACGGGGTTTTTAACACATTTAATTATTCCAATAGCAGATAAAACTCGTTGTTAACCAACTGCTATCACACAGGAAATGACATTGCACACGAGCGGGGGTGTGGCCGGTAACTAGCAGTTATTCTGTGGCGACCGCGTCGACAAGCCATCTTTCACCTACCTACATTATGAATGCTGTGTTTATATTTTAATATTATAAAACATATGCAAACGGGTATTTATCACGAATTTTACCTTTAATATCGCCCGACGTTTCGACCGGATTGCACCAGCCGTGGTCGCGGGAAGACTGAAGTATTGGAGGTACCGCCACAGCAAAGCGAAAGCGTTTATTCAACTACCCTCACTTGATTTTATTTTAATATTTATTTTAATTTCATTTATTTTAATATTGTTCGAAAACGACTAAAAAGGATAGTCAGAAATAGGTTCTTCTAGAGCTAGACCTTCTTACTCCATCTTCGGCCACATCGTCGCTTAACAACAGATGAGATTATGGTTAACGATGGTCTATTATAAGAAAAAAAAATTTAGCGCTTGATTATATTATTTCGATATACATACCTAGTTAGGTACCTACCTATTCTATTTTAGTCACAATCAAAGTCAAAAAATAGTTCATCATTTAATTAAACGTTGCCGACCCCAAATGAAAAACACGAACCCCGCGGCGTCACAGAACACCAGCGCTGCAGCAGATCTCTGCTGCTGCAGCACACGCTGAGTGGCGACCTATTTTGTGTTTAAATTTAGTTATTTATGTTTTGTTCTATTTTATTACGTCACAAAATAAACTTTTTTCTATTCTATTCTATTCTAAATGAATGATCCTGGCACAAAATAAAATCAAAACTAACAATAGTGGCTATTCGGAGTGTCGCAAAAGCTAAATTAACTAACTAAAAATGTTGCCGTCCCTTTCATAGCGATGGAAATGAAAAGGATGGCTTAATTTTAGTTAGTTTAGTTTAGCTTTTGCGACACTCCGAATTGCCACTAATGGGTACCTAAACTACCTAAGTACCGACTAGTGAGTGAAATTGAGTTGTGAATGATGATGATGAAATCTAAACGCCCTAAAGTTGCTTCCTGTTTGAAATGAAAGTATTCAATACTTTCATTTAAAACAGGAAGCAACTTACTAACACTTAGTTTATTATTATTTGCAGGAAAGTCATGCCGATAAACCAGTTCAAGTACTTAATGTAGTACCTACTAACTGATTATGTTAAATAGCAATATAGGTACAACAACAGCGTGAACACGTGTCATAATCGCGTTACAGGGTATTAGGAGTTATAGTGTTGAATATACCCCGCCAGTCCTACGTCCCGATCCCGCAAATCACAGCAGAAAAACTTATAATACCCCATTTTAAGTAAAAAAAAATTGCCTCTTATTTGGTCACAAGTCCATGAAACTAAAAAAAAACCTCTTTAAACACAAGTTTGACAACAAAATTGTCAGTTAAATTAATTAGTAGTAACAGTGATTCCTTCGTTAAAGCTGATTAGTATTGTATGAAGCTGAAATTAATCGATCATGTGCTAATTACCTATATGAGTAAAGAAAAAATAACCAACAGCTTGCTTGGATATTATGAAAAAACTCTTAAAAAGAGATAGCAAACTAATATAACCCGGATATATAGTGAAAATTGTCTATTGCCTCCGGAATCAAATTAAAAAAAACAATCAATTGCACTAGTTTTTTCTAATATTTGGCTATCAATTGATGCATGTACAGTGTAACCCTATGTTGGGAATCCTAAAATAAATAAATCAAATCAACCTCTTAAATCAACAAAGACGACCTCTGTGGCGCAGTGGGTGAAAGCCCGCATGAGACGCAGAGGTTGTGGGTTCGATCCCTGCCGCGGGACAAATATGTTTGTATGATCTGCAAATATTTGTTTTGAGTCTGGGTGTTTTCTATGTATAATATTGAATGATGTATTTACAACAAAAATGTATCTATGTAGTAGGAATATCAGTCATCTGGTTGCCATAACACAAGCATTAAAAATTGCTTAACTTGGGACTAGATGGCGCTGTGTGGAATGTAGGATATTTATTATAAATATCAGAATGCACTCGCTCACCACACAAACAAGTAAATATTTGTTTATGCAATAATGTTAGTAGGTTGAAAGTTGCTTGCACAAGTTAGTTTATAATCTTAATTAAATATGTTTATTTCTAAGCACTTGACTAATGCTAGTCTCAAACATTATTATTTTACAAACTTGCAACAAAGTAGGTGTATATTAAATTTAATTGACTGTGTTATTTCGCGCCCTTCGAAGCACGAAATAAGGTACTACTCGTAATGGTTAGATTACACTTATAGATACGAGTTTCAGTAGTTGGTTAGTAATCATTTGATTACAACAGATAATTTGAATACAATTAGAATAAAGCTTCGAAGTACGTACCTACAACAAGAAAATTACTCAAGGAATCAGGGTTTGACTGAAGATAACAATTGTAACCTAAAAATTTTTTATGGATTAGTGTAAGTTATCTGAAAATACCACTTCAATCTCTAGTAGGCTTATGAAACATCGAAGAATCTCGTAAACATGTTGGTTTTAAAGATAGTAATAACACACAACTTATTTACCTAGCTAGACGGGACAAGCACGTCTTTTGAACTTACCTTCGCCTTCTCCTTTTGGCTTTGGTTTCGCCATCTCTCGAACCACCGTTATTTATTCCACTTTTTATTGTCGTGGAATCCTTAGATCAAACAGATATCATAAAATGTCTAAATACTTTGGTCTTTGATATAAACTAGCATCCTAGTAGTCTGTGGAAACATAAAATAAAACCACAACAACAGCTGATCGATTTGTTTACAATATTTGACATTGACACATTGACATAAGAAATTATTTTTGGTTGGTTGGATAACCTTGTTGCTATTTAGCGTTTCGTTTGACGTAGTACAATTTTGATTTTAATCATCATTCTTCTCTACAAAGATAATGTAACACTACGATTATCCTCTACCCATACCCCATGCATAGGTCAAAGTTTAAGATTGAAATATTCTTTATTGGTCTTATTCATAAAGATCTGTAAATTTAATATAAATTTAAAGAATTGCTATCTCTTTTCGTTGAGTAAAAGAAAAAATTCATTTACTCAACGAAAAGAGATAGCAACAGATTTATTAATAATATCCGTTTTAGCTAAAGTAGGTTTACTAAACCAATATGCATAAATAAATAAATAAGGGTATGAATGTTGAAATATTCTATTTTGTTAAATATTCTAGTTTACATCATACATACCATAAAATCTACATAGCCTTTCCTAAAATAATTAAGTGGTTTGCGTTTTGCTGATTACTACAAACTTTTTGGAAGGACGCGTGCGTGACAGACAATTTTGTTCTTCCTTCAGTTGGCAGCAGGACACATCTGTCAATCAGTAATTTTATTTGCATTGTTTCTGTGGCGTTTTGTTTGAAATTATTTGTATGTATTCGCGGAAAATTAGAAACTCTAGAAATATACAAAAACATGTTATTTTGACCTAAAACTTTTACAATAAATATTTCTTTTCTCTTTCCAGATCAGACCAAGAATGTGAGTCGTTGGAAAACTGGAAGCTGCTATCCTCATTTACCGAAGATATTTTTAGACCACTTTCGCGATGTCGAACGCTGTGGAAAACGGAGTGAACGATGAAATTCGGTCAGTACCTACTAATGAAAATATTAATAAATCCGTAACTTTATATCATGACGAATAGGACAAATTCGCAACAAAATTTGTTTCACCAAACCTACAGTAAGCGCAATATAACGTGGCCGGGCCGGACTTAGGCCCTCCGGTCGCGCGTTATTCACAGTCGTTAGGAAAGATCTAAACAGGCGTACTATTCGACAGCAAGTGAAACAGAGACAGTGATATTTCCGACCACTGCAACGCTATTCGCAATAATTTCACTCGGTCAACTTTGATTGCGCTTACTGTATTGACCACTCACTCATTAAGTTCAAATACAAATACTTTCGGTATTCTTAAAAATGTAACATCTTACTAAAAGTTAACAGATCCGGCAGGATTCAAACCTTCAGATACAAGCAATCACTCACAGTCCGAGCTGCCTGACCACTAGGCCATGGAACCTGTACTCTGAGTGAAACTATTAGTAAGATGATTTCTGGGTTAAAGCACCATGATTTCTGTATTCTTTCAGTGGCACAACATACTTCTTTCCTAAGGGAGGATCTAGTGCTACGGTCCGGCAGAGGATCGGCCTCTTCCTCTCCATCTACTGGAAGTCTCTCATCGTGGTACTCACACCAATACTTCTGCTGCCCATACCTATTATGAACAAAGAACCTGTGAGTATAACGCATTCAGTGTCCATACACAATACTCCTGTTGTTTACTGCAGTGCTCTCGAAAAGAGCAAGGAAAGTGACAAACTAGTAGTAAAAAAAAATCAAAAAAAATAATTAAGAAACATAAAAAAAAAACTAAAAATAATCACAACTCTCTGACATTCTCATAGAGCCTTAAAGATGATCCAACATAATGTACATGAATTTTTTAAAATGATTAATCCATGTAGAATCTTACATATAAAAAAAAATATATATATGATCACGACTGTATCCCGGGGTAATGTTACTCGCGTCCGTAGGAGATCCCTAACCAGCACCCTACACGTGCCCCCTGGGTGGTGCTAAATGAGTAACAACGCCGAGCATCAGGCGGCGGTCAACTAACCTGACCAAGCTAGGCTAATCACCTAGCCATTGTTGTTGGTAGGAAATGACCTCAACAACCCGTAGGCTATTATACATCAACTGATAAGAGAACGGGAGTTTTGGCTTAACCGCCCGAACTGCGAGGATGTACAACCTCTTATAATAAATACCCCAATCCTAAGGTGTGGACCGTGCCGAAAGGATGAATGGCTGTGGGGATTCAGTCACTAGCGCCAACCTCGATGCACCAGGCAATCATCGTTGTATTATGCCTTCTTACAAGAAAGGGCGTCACCTTGTAAGCGACCACTTATATCGACCCTACTCGTGGGAACAATATGAATGAAAATTTAAATACCCAAACAACCCAACCCAACAAAACCAACCAAGATAACAATCGCAAAACTTACACCCAGCAAGTATTCCACAAAAGCTTATTTGAAAGCAGACCCAGAAGTAACTCCTTCCAAGGTCTCTCTACCGCAACCAACCATGTGATATCACCCTCTAGAGATCAACCAATAAATGATCCAACACACACTGATGAAGAAGAAGAAACTCATCAGGTCAATCCCCCATCATGGCAACGTGTACCAGACAATAAAAAGCGGAAGTTTTCTGACTCTCCTCCAACAAACTTAATACCAACCCAAAATAGATATGGTTCTCTTCCTACTGATGAGGCTGAAGATAGCATTCCCAAATCAAAACCGCCAAGCAAACCTCCTCCCATTATTCTTTATGGCATAGAAGATGTGAACCAACTAACGAAGCTTCTGACTAATTCGGTCAACCCGCAAAACATCACACTTAGAATTGTGAACAAAAACCTACTCCGTGTCATGGTGGATACAGCTGAGAATTATAAAAAAATCATCGAAGCTATTCGTCAAAGTGGCCTGATCGGACATACCTTTGCGAGGAAAGAGGATAAATGCTATCGGATAGTGATCAAAAACCTACACCACACAACCCCCCACCAAGCCATTGTTGACGCAATAGAGGAGACTGGTAACAAAGTCAGAGGAGAAATTATTAATTCGCGATACGGCCCTGACAAAAAACCTACATCAACCTTCTTTGTCAATTTAGAACCTAATGACAAAAATGCAGCAGCTAAAGACATTACCAATATCTTTCATCAGCGTGTGAAAATCGAAGATCCCCGAAAATCCAGAACTATAGTTCAGTGCCAAAGATGCCAGCAATACGGACACTGCAAGAACAACTGCATGAGACCCTACAGATGCGTCAAATGTGGCGAAGGACATAAGACTGCAGATTGCTCTAAGAAAGATAGGAACACACCGGCCAAATGTGCTTTATGCTCGCTTGATCATCCAGCGAACTTCAAAGGCTGCCAGGTCTATAAAGAGATCTTGGCCAGGAAAAATAACCTTAGACCCGGTACTCTCAACAAAAAAGAAACAGCACACACTTTTATTCCGACCGAAACTCACCACGACATCAATTATCCCAGACTTAACACTGTCGACGCCAAGGAATTCACACAACTACACACAGAGCCCAAACCATACCCGGAACGAAATAATCCTAAACGCATCAACCAAAGCAAAAAAGACAACACACAAACAGAAGCTAAAGCTCATAATATGAAAGAAAGGAAGGAAACTCGAACGTACTCCAATGTCACCGCAACTCCAATATATAACACACAAAAAATAACATCACATAACAATGTCGATGAAAACCCTCAACAAGCCATTGTGCAAATAATACTCAAACAATCCGAAAAAATTGACCACTTAATTCAACAGATAGGTACTCTATTAAACCTATTGACTACAGTCATTTCTAAACTATCATAATGGATGTAACACGCCTCCGAATAGCGACCTGGAACATAAATGGATTATCTGCAAACATCCATGAACTCGAACTTTTTATAACAACAAATAACATAGATGTAGTGCTCATTTCTGAATCCCACGCAACAAAGAGAAGCTCCTATCGCATCAGAGGATTCAACGTATACTTCACTCCACATCCAGATGGAGGTGCACACGCAGGATCAGCGTTGGTGATTAGGTCGAACCTTAAGCACTCAATTATGGAGGCCTACTCGACCAACCATATCCAAGCTACCACCATCAAGTTAGAAGAACGTACGGACTCCATCAACCTATCAGCTGTATACTGCCCTCCTAAGCATAAAATAACAAAAGATATGTTTAATCACTATCTTACTACTCTAGGCAGCAAATTCATAGCCGGTGGTGACTGGAATGCGAAACACACCTTCTGGGGCTCACGTCTAACATTACCCAGAGGACGCGCACTTAATGAGACCTTGGGGAATCTCCATATCTCCCCCATATCATCAGGCGAACCCACTTACTGGCCTACGGATCCAAATAAGATACCCGACTTGGTGGACTTTTTCCTGACTAAAGGAATAAGCCACCTCTACACAAAAGTGGAGTCAAACCTAGACGGCTCTTCGGACCACACCTCAGTTATCTTGACTCTCAGTACAATCGCTCTCACACGTGAGCCCAATGAATCATTAACTAATCGGAAAACGGACTGGGAAGGTTTTCAACGCTTCATAGACAGCAATATAAACTTAAGAGTTCCTCTAAAGACAACGGATGATGTTGAAAACGCTTGCGTTTATGTAACAAACCTCATACAAGTTGCTGGTTGGAAAAACACACCACTGCTAGAACATAAACTAAAAACTACACCTGTGTCCTTTGATATTAAAAACAAAATCCAAGAGAAACGTCGGCTCAGAAGAGTTTGGCACCAGTCCCGCCACCCCTCAGACAAAACAGCATTTAATAAAGCTGCAAAGAAATTGAAAATACTCCTTGAGGAATCTGCTAACCAGGAAATGAATAAGCTGCTTGTAAACATGTCGCCGCAAGCAAAGGGTGTATACTCCCTTTGGAAGGCCACTCAAATGTCTGGCAAACCACAACAATCTCATCCCCCACTAAGAACACCATCATCCTGGGCCAGAACCGATTTGGAGAAAGCCGAAGTCTTTGCCACCCACCTTGCAAATGTATTTAAACCAAACAATGGATCTACAGACGAATCTGAAATAGATGAAGTACTAAAACAAGATCTGCAGCTATGCACCCCTCTTAATCCAACATCACCAAGAGAGATAGCAAGAGAGATTCAACTTCTTGACTCTAATAAAGCTCCTGGATTTGACCTCATCACACCCAAAATTCTAAAAGCATTACCTAAAAAATGTGTAACATATTTAGCTTGCCTGTTCAACGCTGTGTTTAGGACCTCCTACTTTCCGAAGCTATGGAAGGTTTCCGAAATCATACTTATCCACAAACAGGGTAAGCCCCCCCACGAAGTGGCGTCATATAGACCAATTAGTCTTACTCCAGTACTTTCTAAGCTATGGGAAAGAATATTTCTGACTCGGTTGAAATGCATCATGGAGCAATATGACATTATACCATCACATCAGTTTGGGTTCCGGAAATACCACTCTACAGCTGAGCAGATGCATAGAGTACACCACACAATTAGACAAAGCCTTGAACAAAAACAGTACTGCAGTGCGGCTTTCCTAGACGTGCAACAAGCTTTTGACAAGGTGTGGCATAAGGGCCTCTTGTACAAAATCAAGAAAACTCTCCCCCATTCTTTCTTTCCCATAACATCATCATATTTATCTGACAGAACGTTCTTAGTGAAGCATAACAGCTCAAGATCAAATCTGCATAGCATACAAGCTGGCGTACCTCAAGGCTCCGTCTTGGGTCCCGTCCTTTACAACATCTTCACCTTTGACATACCAACATCAAGTGATATAACTGTGGCAACCTATGCGGACGACATTGCCTTCCTGTCTAGTGACGCAGATCCTACACGTGCGAGTAATAGACTCCAAGAACTCCTAACTCGTACCAACGACTGGCTCCAAAAATGGCGAATTAGGGCTAGTGCGTCAAAATCGAACCACATCACATTCACCCTTAGAAAAAAGAACTGTCCACCCGTTAAACTTGGGCCAGACACCTTACCTCACACCGACTGCGTCAAATACCTAGGATTTCACTTAGACAGAAGACAGACTTGGAAAGTACATATAAAACGTAAGAGAGACGAGATCAACATCAAATTCAAATCCCTTCTCTGGCTTATGGGAAGGAATTCCGTACTCTCCACTGACAATAAGTTACTGATTTATAAGAGTATCTTAAAGCCAATATGGACATATGGTGCTCAGCTATGGGGTACAGCTAGTAAAAGCAACATTATATGCCTTCAACGAGTCCAAAACAACATCCTGCGGACAATAGCCAAAGCACCTTGGTTTGCGAAGAACGATGAGATACATGACTACCTCAACATGCCGACCGTGGCTACTGAAATAGAGAAAATCAAGAAGCAGTACCTTGAACGTCTAGCCCTTCACCCAAACAAACTTGCAACTCAACTACTGGACACTTCCCGCGCAGTACGGCGACTGAAGCGAAAGGACATCCTATGAAAGGGCAGAAATGGCACTGGCCTCTTCGCGCTTAATCCCACTTCCATACAACGTATCCGCTTATGGTCGTAAGACCGATTGCAGATTAAAGAAAGAGAAAAAAAAAAAAAAAAAAAAAAGACTGTATCCCGGGGGCGGTAGACATTTCTTTCAGATCATTAGGCAATTTTTAGATCTTTTTGAAGATGTCTAAGGGGGTAGTCAGAGGTATGTCCAACTACATACATAAATTTGGTGCATGCCCACTTTTTGCAGAAGTTATCTTTCCATACGTGACAGGTTGGTTCTTACATATGTGGTCAGAATTCGAATTCACGACTTCCTAATCGCAAGTCGAGGGCTCTTGCAAGTTTAAAGTTTGTGTGTGTTTGTAAGAAAGTGTGTTAGTGTGTTTGTTACTCTTTCACTGTCAAATAGCTGGACGGATTTGAATGAAATTTGGTACCAGAATTGCTTGATTCTTTAATAAAAGAATGGGCTACTTTTGTTCCCGATATTCCCACGGGAACGGGAACTATTCACCGTGGGTAACACCGCGTGGCGCAGCTTGTAATACATAATCTTGTAAAATAGATAAAAAGTAAAATCACTTACAAAGAACTCATTTTTACCAATCTCTTTCCAGGCCTACAGATGCATGTACGTTGTCTTAATCATGGCCATCTACTGGGTCTTGGAACTACTTCCGCTCCCCGTCACATCGATGCTGCCCATCATTCTCTTCCCCACAATGGGCATCCTGGACTCCGACCTGACCTGTGCTGCGTATATGAAGGAGACTAACATGATGTTCATGGGAGGGCTGATGATAGCGGCCGGGGTCCAACATTCCAAGCTGCCGAAGAGGGTTGCCTTGTGGACGGTGCAGGTGGTTGGATGTTCGCATAGAAGGTAGGATATTGTAAAGCTATCATGCTGCAGCCCCCTGATTGTGTAACTTGTCTCGGATTGTATCCAAGTTGTATCAAAGCAAAAATCACAGTAAATTGCGATCGATATTAAATCTGTTGCTATCTCCATTCATTGACATAAGAGTAACAAGAAAAAAACTTTCCTTAAACCTATATTAAATTTTATAATAGCACACGGGAAATTACTCACGTAAAATTATCGTCGATTTAGATACCGTACCGTCTATATTAAATTGACAAATCTTTATAAATAAGACCATTAGAATAGAATAGAATAGAAAAAGTAGATTTTTTTAATTAATAAAATATAACAAAACATAAAATAACAAGCATGGAAGCGCTCAGCTGATACTCAGAATGTTGCTTAACTTCAACAATCTATTAAGAATGTCTTAGCAAGCTTCGCCATAATATTACTTAATGTGGCTAGATGCACAAGCCGCGCAAAGCCAAAAGAAGATATTCAGTTAAGCACACAGCTATTTTAATATTCTCCTTATTTCCAGACTAAACTTCGGACTGACCTTCGTCACCATGTTTATATCTATGTGGGTCTCCAACGCGGCGGCCACCACTATGATGGTGCCCATAGTGGACGCCATCCTCGAAGTACTGGAGGCCCAGGGCTTGGGCGAGGTGTACGTGAACAGGAAGAAAGCCCCCGTCGAGAATGGGAAGGATGCTAAGCAGAACAAGACTCATGATGATGAGTAAGTTTTAAGTTAATATACTAAGTGCCTCTTTCACAATCTTCAAGTAAGTTCCGAGTAGGCTAGTCACCAAGTAAAGTGTCGAGTAACCTCCAGTCGCCTCCATAGAACGAACGATTTATTGATTTGTTCGTCTAACCTGCGAGTACTTACTTAGAGGTTGGATTTTGTTGGTGAAACCTAAATTATTATACTCGTTACTTTTACTTGCCAATTAACGTTACTCGTTAAGTAACTAATCAACACTTTACTTGAGGATGGTGAACGAAGCCCTAAGCCATTTATTTCCCATCACTACAACATAGTATAAAACAAAGTCGCTTTCTCTGTCCCTATATCCCTATGTAGGTATGCTTAAATATTTAAAACTACGCAACGGATTTTAATGCGGTTTTTTTAATAGATAGAGCGATTGAAGAGAAAGGTTTGTATGTATAATAAGGCTACTTTTACTACCGCGGGTAACGCCGCGGAGCGCATCTAGTTACATATAAACCATTGAATTGAAAAAAAATATATATATGATCAACGACAGTGCAAGAATAGAATAGAATAGAAATAGTTTTTATTTTCCATCAACATAAACATGGGTAACATACAAATGAAAAATACTTATTGACAATCGAGTGACAAGAAAATAAGGCTACCCCTCAGCATTTGCTCCAAGCAGCATCATGACTGTTGGAGCGCTGGTTTTCAGTGGCGCCAAAAGCAGTTGCGCATCAACTGCTGTGTGACAAGTATGATGTCTACCGCTTCCTGGTATACAGTCGTGATTATATTTAATTTCATTTCATATTTACGACCATTTACGACCTCTGTGGCGCAGTGGGCAAAAGCCCGCCTGAGACGCAGAGGTTGCGGGTTCGATCCCCGCTGCGGGACAAATGTTTGCATGATCTGCAAATATTTGTTTCGTGTCTGGATGTTTTCTATCTAAGTATGTATTTACAAAAAAAATGTATCTAAGTATGTAGTTTATCAGTCATCTGGTTACCATAACACTAGAATTAAATTGCTTAGCTTGGGATTCGATGACGCTGTGTGGAATGTCCAGGGATATTTATTTATATTTATTTATTTATTTATTTATTTCAACACTTTACAAACTTACAGCTAGAGCCAAAACGTTTGCAAGCCACTTAAAGCATAACATACATAACAAAATATAACAAATTCAACTCAAAAATATATAATATGATTTGTTGCAGACCGCTAATGCCTTCAAATATAACAATCTGCTACTACCTCAGCATCGCCTACGCGTCTACGCTCGGAGGTTGCGGGACTCTGGTCGGCACTGCGACCAACTCTGCCTTTAAAGGGATATTCGACTCGTAAGTTCATTTTGGACCTTTGCCCAGCAGTGGGACAATTTAGGTTGAAAAAAAAAAAAAAGTTAATTAATGGCAAATCATGATCATCATTTCAGCCTCCCTTATTTTTTTTATTAGGAATATTTTAATATTAAGTTTAAATGATTATATTTTACTACGAAAATCAAACGACCTAATTATGTTTTTACACTAAAGTAAGTAAGTTCGTATGAGCAAGTGGCCAACTCTGGTGACGGAGTTTTTAGGCCGCCTTAAGGCCTCCTTCATGGCGACTTTAAAAGCCGGGACCGACGGTTCCGTGCCCTCCGAAGCACGGAAGCGCTCAGATATTAATGCCACTATATACTTATTATGCATATTGGTTTAGTAAACCTACTTTAGCTAAAACGGATATTAAATCTGTTGCTATCTCATTTCATTGACATAAGAGTAACAAGAAAAAAACATTCTTTAAACCTATTAAATTGACAAATCTTTATGAAGACCATTAGGCTCAACTCTCACCAAAAGAGCGGCGAAGAGCAGCGAAGCGGAGCGCAGTTGCAGTGTCATATGAATTTTAACTTTATTTTAATTTCCATAATACTTATTGTGTATTAATACTTAGCAGGTACTTAGTGTGAGTTGAGCCTAATAATATTGAGTTTTCTCCAATATAATTACTGTAGCATGTTTACATAGAATGTTGTATTTATATATTATACTAGCTTGCCCGTGGCTTCGCTCACGTGGTACCTACCTTGATAAAATATAGCCTATGTTCTTTCGGAAAGCCTAAGCTACAAATTGGTGAAAGAATTTTTGAAATCGGATGACTAGTTTCGAAGATTACCCCAAACATACAAACAAACAAACCAACATTACTTACCTCTTTATAATATTAAGTATAGAAGTATAGATATAGATTTATGTTTGTGAGAGAAACAAATAAACAATTTGAATTTAAATTTCCAGGGAGTTCCCTGAATACGGCGCGTCCGTGAACTTCTTCTGGTTCATGGCGTACAGTACACCGCCGATGCTGATAATGCAAATACTTGTGTGGTTCGCCCTACAGATCACATTTATGGGCATGTTCAGGTAAGCAAATATATTATTTACCTCAAAAGATAAATAAATTTAAGGAATGATGCATTTTTTTAATAATGTTTTACACCCTTTTTAATTAATTATGATTATGTATTTATTTATTGATGATTGCTGGTCACACAGTGTTGGTATAGTCTTTGGTAGTTTATGATTGATTAATCATTATTGACCATTAATGTCCAAAGATTGATAGTTCCCGTTCCTGTGGGAATACCGGGATCAAAAGAAGCCTATTTTTTAATCCAGGGCATAAGCAATCCTGCTACCAATTTTCCATTCAAAATCAAAATGTTCATTCAAATCCGTCCAGCTGTTAGGATATAATTTATTTACAGAAACTAAACTACTACATATTTACATAACTGTACAAAATACGATTAGAACCGGTTGAGCCACCTAGGGATCGTTACAAACGATCTATAGGTATCCAGCTGTTTGAGCGTGAAAGAGTAACAAACACACTACACACACAAACTTTCACCTTTATAATATTAGTGTGGTAACTTCCAGGCCGAACAGCGAGGCGTCTAAGAAGGTGAACTTGGCGTCCTCAGGGTCCACCAACACCATGAGGGTCATCAAGGAGCAGTACAAGAACCTGGGACCAGCCACCTTCCACGAAAAGGTATTGTGGCTATACGCTACAAGCGTTTGGCTATGTACTGTATATACATATATACATCTTAAGAGCTCAGCTCTTGTCGGTGTAATGATGCAATTTCCTCCATATACTTCTTTCCAATGCAATCTCTTTTACTTCTTGATACGACATGACAGCAACCTTCTCTTTTATCTGACTTATGTATGTACTGTACACCACTATTTTTTTTGTAATTACTATGTTTTTTTGTACATATTCAAGTTTTTTCTTCTTAAACGTAATCAGTAATCACACTGAGAGCGCTTTGTTTTTGGTAGTATCAAAATAGTGGTCATTAAAATGTTTTTTTTTTTAATTAAAATGTTTAAATAGATAAATGTACCACAACTAGTTATTTATAAAGATGTATATCCTCAGGGCTCCGGTATGCTGTTCATCCTGGCTGTGTTCCTGTACATCTTCCGTAAGCCTGGCTTCATGCCGGGCTGGGCTGACGTCCTCACCACCATGTAAGTGCTAACACATTAGGCCGTATGCAGAAAGAAAGCTGGAAACTAAAGCGCTTACCAGCTTTTGATAGCGCTGGTAAGCGCGCAGGAAAATATATGAACGCGCGCCGATAAGCACTGAACGGTGCCGACAAGTTCCCACAAGCTTCACATGCGCTGGTCAACGCTGGGCGCTGCCATTTAAAATTAATATTACAACTGTGCTTCAACATGCTTCCTTTGTGTAGAACGGACCAGCGTTGTCAAGCGCCGGTAAGCGCTTATAAGTTTCCAACTTTCTTTCTGTATACGACCTTATGACCCTTCTTGTGACTTTTGACTGGTTTTGTTTCGTTTGATTGTTTATAATTTTATTTTTTTCTATAGTATTGATCTCATTTTTGTTTGACATTTGTATAATTTTATTTATCTATGTTTGGGTACTAGTATTCTTTTATCTGTGGTTTAGGTAAGGTTTATTTCAAATACAATGTAAAAATTGTTTATGAATAAATAATTGAACTGAATTGAATTGAATTGACAACAGTCAACTTTGCCGGGCTAGGCAGGGCAAATCCGGGAGCAGAGCTAGTGCAAACTCGAGAGGAAGCCTACTGGTTTTCGACACGTGTTTCAGGATGATGATGATGTGATTGTTGCAGGAAAGTGAAGGACGGCGTCACCTCAATGTTCATAGTAGTGCTCATGTTCATTCTACCGATGTCTATCGACTTCTTGAAGTTCTTCTCATCATCGGCCTCTTGTAAGTAGTTATTAGTGGCAATTAGGAGTGTCGCAAAAGCTAAACTTAACTAACCAAAAATGTTGCCGTCCCTTTCATTGCGATTGGAATAAAAAGGATGGCATTCATTTTAGTTAGTTTAGTTTAGCTTTTGCGACACTCCGAATTGCTACTATTATCGTCCTTGCCATAACACAAACATTAAATTGCTTATCTTGGGACTAGATGGCGCTGTGTGGAATGTCCAAGAATATTTATTATATTGGCAATTATTATTCATCTTGTTGCAGATGAAGAGTTGGCAGCTACAAAAGCGTCTCCCAGCATCGTCACCTGGAACATCTTGAAGGAAAAGATACCATGGGGACTCCTATTCTTGCTTGGTGAGCTAATGACGACCTCTGTGGCGCAGTGGGCGAAGGCCCGCCTGAGACGCGGAGGTTGCGGGTTCGATCCCCGCTGCGGGACAAATGGTTGTATGTTCTGCAAATATTTGTCTCGAGTCTTGGTGTTTTCTATGATTATTATTTATTATGTATGTAATTAAAAAAGAAAATTTTTGTCATCGTAACACAAAAATTAAATTGCTTAGTTTGGGACTAGATGACGCTGTGTGGAAAGTCCAAGGATATTTATTTATTAACTACTGGTTTGCAAGCTCAAGTTTGCAACTTTTAATGAGTCTTATTTTGAAAAAAAAAAAAACACAGATCTATTTTTGGCACCTAACGCTGTTTTTGTCTATTTAAATCTTTGATGTCTACTGGTACGTTTAACTGACTAGACAAGACAAAAATAGACTACAACACTTTGTTGCGGAAAACGTTTACTATTTTTGTTCCCGTGACCACAGCCCGGCTAGCTCAGTCGGTAGAGCATGAGACTCTTAATCTCAGGGTCGTGGGTTCGAGCCCCACGTTGGGCGAATGCTTTTTGCATTTTTCTAGTTTTCCTATTCCCGTTTCTGGATTATATAATGAATTATTTTAAAATATCAAACATTTAGGTGGAATGTTGATATTTTTAAATAATTATTTATGTTTAAACTCCGTCTTTTAATAAGGTTTACTGGAAGAATACTCTTTTTAGTGTTAAGTGTTGCTACCTAAATAATTTAAAGCGCTCTATTTCTATTACTAAAGAGCTGATTAATTTAAAGCGCTCTATTTCTATTTGTGCAAGAACAATGCCATTTATTCGATATAAATATTTTCGTCCAGAGTTTTGGTAATGCTACTTTATGAGTACAAGCCGTGCGAAGAAAAATAAAGAGAAAAAAATAAAAAAATAAATGTGCTAATCTTTTCCAGGCGGCGGCTTCGCCCTAGCCGAGGGCAGCAAAGCCACGGGCCTGTCCGCTATGATAGGGTCCTCGCTAGAGGGTCTGAGAGGCCTGCACGAGAGTGTCGTGTTGTTGGTCGTGGTTCTGGTGACGCAGTTCATCACCGAGTTCACCTCCAACGTCGCCATCGCCAACCTTATCCTGCCCGTGCTGGCTAATATGGTAAGAAAGAAAGAAAGAAAAATCATTTATTCATGTAGGTCCTACATGAATAAATGATTTTTCATTATAAATGAAAAATCTTTCTAAAAGACTTAGAGGGTCCGTAGCCTAGTGGTCAGGCAAGCTCGGCTTAAGAGCGATCGCTTGTATCTACGCAGGTTCGAATCCTGACGGAGCCTTTAACTTTTAGTAAGATTTTTCATTTATTATGAAATATCCAATACCTAAGTGTGGTTAAACACTGTAAAATAATAAATAAACTATAAATGATTTTTCTTTCTACATTGTAGGACCTCAAGGATCACTTAAGTTTCTTAATTTGTGTCTACTTCAGCATGTACTAACAGTATTACTTGTCAGGCCCGCACCCTGGAGATCGACCCCCGCTACCTGATGGTCCCGGCGGCGCTGGCCTGCTCCATGGCCTTCCACATGCCGGTGGGCACGCCGCCCAACGCCATCGTGGCCGGCGTCGCGCACATACCCACATCCAAGATGGTGAGATCCTTAGAGAAAGCATATACAAAATAACTAAAGAATCTCTGGAGAAAGTAAGAAATAGAGCGCTGTATATTCCTTTGTCATTCACACAAAAACAGAGAAGAATATATTATTTAGGCGCCACTGAAAACCAGCGCTCCAACAGTCATGATGCTGCTTGGAGCAAATGCTGAGGGGTAGCCTTATTTTCTTGTCACTCGATTGTCAATAAGTATTTTTCATGTATGTTACCCATGTTTATGTTGATGAAAAATAAAAACTTTTTCTATTCTTTATACAACACTCATTAAGTAAAAGAGACAAAGTGTTATATCTTTTGTCTCATCGCGTGCCGCTTTGTATGGCCGGAAACTTGATGCGCCGAATTTTGTACTACGAAGCTATGGATTCACTGCATTTTTTGTCTCTCTCGGCGGCACGCTCACTGTTCGTCCAGGTACTATACTAGGTCCATGATAAGATCACAGTCTGTAGGCTATAGCACAGTAGGTAGGTAGGCCCGTAGGAGGTTGCGGGTTCAATCCCCGCTACGGGCCAAATGTTTGTATGTTCTACAGATATTTGTATGTATTTACAAAAAAAAATATCTATGTAGTATATCAGTCATCTGGTTACCATAACACAAGCATTAAGTTGCTTAGCTTGGGGCTAGATGACACCGTGAAAATGTCCAAGGATAATTTATTTAAATAACACTTTCATTTTTTCCAGGCTGTCGGCGGTATTGGACCGAAAATCATTACAACCCTTCTCGTATGGGGTGCCTACCCCACTTGGGGTAAAGTAATCTTCCCCCCACTAGATGTAACAACCTCACTAACAAACAATACATCGCTTTTAGACAAAAACGTACTGATAAGATGTAACACGACTTACAGCGCACTAAATAGTTTAAGCAATTACAATTGCACATTACAAAATAGTACATTAAGCCGCGGTTTGTTCAGTTGCAGCTATCTACCGTTCAACAATACGGGCCTTTGAGTTTAACTACCCGGTAGTTCAATTTGTAAAGACATAATTTCCCATTCATCTAATAATATATAGATGTGGGGCTGGCAAGCCTTCTCTTTATAATGAAATGTTAAACTACAGAAATGTAGGCATTATCTAAAGCAATACATGTAGGCCGAGCGTAGGTGAGTTAACGTCAATACCAACGTATGGACAGCATACTTGCCTTGCAATCGCTCGTCATCACTCGCCTACTGGCCGAGTGTAGGCAAGCGACAACGTGTAGAGTTCATTTGTCATATCAAGGAGTCGCGAGTATCCATTCGCACTTGGTCTTTGCATCAATTTGCCTACGCTCGGCTTCGCTCGCGTTGGCTCGGCCAACATTATTATTATCGGCCCCTTTAGGCGGGCCCTAGACCATAACATAGCACAATACATATTTTTATATTAGATACGGTGACGAAAAACATCAGAAAACAGCTGCTCTAAATATGTCTGGATGTTTTTCTATCTATAATAAGTATGTATTTACAAAAAAATGTATCTAAGTAGTATCAGTCATCTGGTTACCATAACACAAGCAAGTTGCTTAGCTTGGGACTAGATGACGCTGTGTAAAATGTCCAAGGATATTTATTTATTTATGGGATGAGTTTGCAACTCGTCATATGCATTACCAAATTCAAAATGGGCACATGTGCTAAATACGTGTTTGGATCCTATTTTGTTTTATTCGGATTGAAATCGCTTTCAAGTTAGTTTGCATGGTGTATGCTAAAAGACTAACAGCCGGTATCTCGAACGCAGATCATCTCCATAACAAACTAATCAATGGTCAAATCACGTGACAAGTGTCTGATTAAGAACAAATTTGACACTGTCACATGATTTATGCCGGGTTCCAATATCGAACGTATGGATGTCCGTAGGTCGGTCGTCATAGCAACGTTGTTATCTGTCAAAAAGTGTCATACATTTTGTGTTGTTAAACAACGTTGCTATAAGGCTCAACTCACGCCAAAAGAGCGGCGAAGAGCAGCGAAGCGGAGCGCGGTTTCAGATGAAATTCGAGAAGAACGAACGAACGAATATGACACTGAAACCGCGCTCCGCTTCGCTGCTCTTCGCCGCTCTTTTGGTGTGAGTTGAGCCTTTACGACTGACCTACGGACATCCGTACGTTGGTAATAAATAGGGGTTAATCATTGATAAGTCTGATTTGGAGATGAGCTGCGTTCGAGAAACCGGCGGTTATAGTTCAAAAACTATATGAGCAGTTACGATTATAGGTCAAAAATGTATTTATGTATTCTTAATCTTGTAATCATTATTTTACGGGTTTAAACTTGGATTGTATGAAAATTATTTAAAAATATGCATTTTACTCATTCAGCATTTAGCGTTAAATTAATAAGTGTAAAATGATAATAATAATTACAAATGCAAAATGTGATTAGACGTGCCTCTGACTACCTTTCGTAGACATATTTAAAGTCTATGAACTTTTGAAGCGTTTACCATGATTGATAGAACCTTTAGCCTGTTTTAATATTCAATATTTAAAATAGATTTTGTCAAGCTGTGGAAATGCATCTATTTTTATATAAAAAAACTATTAAACTGAATTTGTGTCTTATATTATTAATGGTCAACAATGATAATTATTGTCATAATCCCTACCTCAGTCCATTTCTAGGGATTATGATGGACAGATCTGTATTTTTATAAAATATTATGGCCTGTTCAGACCTACGCGGTATTCGCTGCCACTGTGGGAAGCAAAAATACCGCGCCGCGGAATTTCATAGAAAATACCTGCGCGGTATTTTCGCTTCCCACAGCGACACGACAGCGAATACCGCGTAGGTCTGAACAGGCCTTTATAATTCTCATCATAGGTATGGGAAGGTTCCTAATATTTTAATCATTGCAATAATGATAAAATATTATTATTTATAATGTAGGTTTAAGTTGTGTTTGATTGGAGTTTAAAATGTTTAGCCAAAAAGTACCTAGCGTCTGACAATATTATCTGTGCCTTAAAATTACGAACAAAAAAGTATTTAACTGCATTTTTTTATTAAAAAAATAACATTAAATATTCCACCATAAATAACAGTAATTCTGTGAATCTGTAATCTTTTTTATTAGTTATGTTACTGATATAATTAAATTGTTCAAATAATTATAATTATTAACGGTATTATCTTGTAGAATTTAAATATTTAAGTGCGTATACATTATTTTTTATAATTATAATAAAATGTTATAGGCGACATATTTTCTATAACTGTGAAAAGAATGACACTGAAACTATACCCTATTATATTTAGTGAGTGTATCGCGCACACTAAGTTTTGTGTTAATATGACATTTAATTGATAAAACTTACCTGGAATAATTGATATAAAAATATTTTATTACAAAACAAAGGCTTTTGCTATAAATGTAAATTATAGATTGATAAAAAATAAACCTAAGTACCTATAAGTTTTCTTTGATATAAGTACTTAAACTACACTTATACATATTAAAATTCCTAAAATTAAAAAAATATGAGAGGTTATGAATGGAAATAAGATTGCTTTCTTTTGTAGCACAGATATTATAACAGACAAATTTAAAATTATTTAAACAAACACTAAAGGTACTAAATATTTGGGTCAAGAAATACAAAATGGGCCAAAAATTAGAGATATTTAATGTAAATTGTAGGTGAAAAGATTTTATAAATTTTATACAATCGCAATTTGGTCGTGATGTTATTTTTTGTCGCTAAGGCCATTCAACACAGCGCGCCGTGTGGAAATGCCATAATGTATATGCTCATTGTAAATAGAGGAATGGTGTGTGAATAAGTTTTAGTTAATAAATATTGTGAAGATATTATTAATTTGTTTTTTTACTATCCACCGCTATTTTGAAACGACTTAATTAGCTATTAAGCTATTAGTGGCTATTCGAGTGTCGCAAAAGCTGAACTTAACTAACTAAAAATTTTGCTGTCCCTTTCATAGCGATGGGAATAAAAAGGTAGGCATTAATTTTAGTTAGTTTAGTTAAGCTTTTGCGACACTCCGAATTGCCACTATTATTTAGCTATTTAAAAAAAAAATTTTTACCTACCTATGTTCACTGATTATTGCGTCAATAGTGACTGATTAAAAAAAATCCATTTTTGTTTGAAAGAATATTTTACTCCCGAGGTAGTGTCCCATAGATAAACATTTTTGAGGAAATGATGAGGTTCTTCGGAGTGAAAAAAATGCACCTTGAGAGTGAACTTTTTGAATGTTAAAGCGAAATGAAGTTATATAATTTAGTTAACAACAGAACTAGATGGCGCCACAGGTCAAATTAGAACGCGCAATCGTTGCGTTTTGTCCAATGCGTCATGTTCGTTAAATTGTATGATTAACAATTAGTGGAACATTAGAACCAATTAATTAAAACCAATAGGTCATACTATCGGTGAACATACATAAAATATTTTTTAAGCGCATGCATAATAAATATATTAGCTGTGCCCGTCTCTCCTGTGTGTTTTGAACAAAAGGCGCACGCAGAGCCGCAGACGTAAAAGCGTTGCACCCGCGCCCCGTCTCTTCTGTATGCGTCGTGACGCTTCTATACATTTTGTACGCGGAAGAGACAAATGTCCGCGCCCCGTCTTCGTCTTACGTCTTTTCTGTGTGTCCCGCGCCTAAGGCTCAGCTCACATCAAAAGAGCGGCTAAGCGATGAATAATGGAAATAAAGTCATAATGAATTATAACTTGCGCTTCGCCTTAATGGCGCAGTAGAGGTTTGTCATTGACGGTTTTGAAATTAATTTAACGTAACAGGGCGCAGTGGTGGGTGTTTCAGGTATACAATAGTACCTACTCTGTGGGTGGGTGCAAAGAGCATGTAATAGTAGGTGGGCAAGTGGACCCGACTTTACTCAGTGCTAGCTAGCTTAGTTATGTAGGCTAGCTTTTTCTTCTAGCGAATCCCAAGTGAGATTACAAACTGTTAGTTCGTTGAGATCTCGCGCCCAGTTAGTTACTGCAGATTGCGGCGAGGCCACATATAAAATAATACTATACCTACCTACTAATACTCCGTCGAATAATGATGCTGTAGGACTTGACAAAATGTGGTTATTTATATCATAGAGTAGGTAAATTAATGAAATCACATCCTTTATTTTAATTCATTCATTAAATAAATCATAGTTTTCCCCGTTCAGACTTTCAATTAACATTGGCATGGTCGTTATAGGTCGCAGCCATGTCGCGCCACGTAAAAAGACCGCTGGCTGTCAAACTGCGCAGTGGTCGATGATTGGTGGAGAGGTGTTGCGGCGCACTTTATACCAGTGATTTAGCGAGTGCTATTGGTTCGTCAGCGAGTGAACACAGGCGCAAACATACCCCCGCCACTTCCCCTCAGCGCTCTTTTTACGTGGCGCGACCTAATATCTAGTTTAATTTATCAGTTCGGTCATATTGAAGATGCTATGGCCGGCCCATGCTGGGCTGCGCGCTGCTTCGGCCCACACGGCGGCGCACCACGCGCTCGCAGTAAACCACGCCGAACCCGCGCCAATCATGGATGGGACTATTCCACCCAGCATCTGAAAATGATGATTTTACATCACCTGAGGCCCTAGCCATGTTACATTTCGACAATCGCTTTCGATTAGAAACTAAAAAAAATGTACCTATAGGAATTGACATTCGATGACGAAAACTCGAGCGATCAGAAATGTCAAATCAAAGGTGTAGCGATGATAGAAATCGAATCGCTTCATAGCGAATGCCGGTTGGCTAGGCCCTCTGCTCAGTAATAACACAGATTATAAACAAGCTTGTGTGTCCACTTCGTTACGGGGGGAGTTTAGGCGCTGTGCACAAGCCCAGCTCCATCTCAAGAATAGTCTCAGGCAATTTCAGGGAAGATATTTTTGATGATAGAGGGGGGTAGGTAAATCATGTCTACAGTGACTCTGAGTTGAAACATACAGCTGTAAAGACAGTTTAAGTTGCAGGCCGTAGACACTAACTAACAAACCCTGCAATTAAGCAAATTCAGCTTCCGCAGTAGACATTCACATCCCTTTTCAGCCCTGAAAATCCAGAATTACCTATGCACTTCTAATCAAATTATACTGATCATTTTTAGAGATTTCAGAAGCCCTACTAATGTACCTAAGCAGTATGTTAACCTACCTATAATTTTCGTAGAATATTTTTTAGATGAAAAGGGTTAGTAAATGTTTCTGCTCGTGAGTACGATCAGAGATTCCTCTAATTACCCACCATCTTCCACGGCGGTATGTGCACATACGCGGCGACCATGGCGTTTACTGGCGCGCCGGTGGTCAGAAGATAAGACTGAGAGATGGCGATGGTAGCGCCCAGCATCATGTAGTGGGGGTTCACGTTGCAGATTATACTCTGTGGAAATACTTACATCACACTAAATAATAAATCACACTATCACTTTCAGTTATAATACAATAAGTAGTACTCTGTGACTATCACACTAATCACATCACACTAATCACACTTCACACTGATAATATAAAGGTGAAAGTTTGTGTGTAAGTGTGTTTGTTACTCTTTCACGCTCAAACGACTGGACAGATTTGAATGAAATTTGGTACCAGGATTGCTTATACCCTGGATTAAAGAATAGGCTACTTTTGATCCCGGGAACGGGAACTATTCACCGCGGGCAACACCGCGGGGCGCAGCTAGTACTTTAATATTTGCAATTTTAAATATTACTGGACGCTATCGATGGGTACAATGGAGAAGAGCAAAGAGAATATAACCACTTGAAGAACAGAGAAGAGTGCTAAACGTAGTGGTTAATTCTATTTGAAGAGTGCGGGCGTTTGTCTTGTGCAAATATCGCTCTATTGCTAAATTTGTCATCGATTATAAAGATTCACATTTTGCTGTAAATATGCTAGCGTCTAAGAAGAACAGTCAGGGAAGAATAAATAAATAAATATCCTTGAACATTTACACGGCGTCATCTAGTCCCAAGCCATACCTACTTGTGTTATGGCAACAAGATGACTGTTATGTACCTACTTAATAAATTTAAAATTAAATAGGTAATTTTTTTGTAATACTTACATACTACATAATCATAGATAGAAAACATCCAGACCCGTAACAAATATCTGCAGAACATACAAACATTTGTCCCGAGGCGGGGATCGAACCCGCAACTCCACGTCCGTGAAGACTGGATAGTGGAGATGGTTCGTTCGTTCGTTCGTATGAGCAAGTGGAGATGGTGAATGAACTCCGTTACCATTCTAGCGATATGCGGCAGCAGACAGTACGCCACACAGGCACCGGGAGCCAGCTCCGTCAGCAGCTTGCAGACCAGCACCACCGCCAGCAGCTGCGCCGCGGCCGGCCACGCGCGCACTCCACACAAGACACGCTCCAGCTCATCCGTCAGCTCAGAGTCTTGGAGGGACTGGAAGAGGACTGAGCTACCACCTGGAGAGGTCGTATGGGGTATTATAAAACATGCAAACGGGTATTTATCACGAATTTTACTAGAATATTCGCCCGACGTTTCGACCGGATTGCACCGATTTGCACCAGCCGTGGTCGCGGGAAGACTGAAGAAGAAGTATTGGAGATCCGGTCGAAACGTGTCGGGCGGTAAAATTCATGATAAATACCCGTTTGCATTGTTTTATAATGTGTCCTGATCGTATGGGGTATTCACCAAGAAGGCCAAGGTGATTTTAGGTCTTATTTTAATTGTATTTGAGTGAGAGACTTCGAATGAGAGTGACCACCAGAGATGTTGCAAGAATGTGGTTGAGGAGATGACTGGAGCCACAACTCCTCATAACACTCACAAGAAACTGTCCTATTACCTACTCCATCTAGTTCTTTTGACACTTTCATTTCCTCCTTTATCAATACAGAAAGTGCTACGAGAGTGCTACGAAACTCGTAGCATTGTAAATGAGTTCGTAGCGTAAATACCTATGATTCTGTTAGTTTTTACTTTTAAGACCTTGAACCAGAAAATGACACACAAAAACTTGTGGAGTTTTTAGTACTTTATCTAAATGCCCTATTCTCGCTGTATTTGCTCAAATTGAGCGGAAATTGATCGTAATTTTCAATTGTCGTCTATCAAAGAGCATGTAATAGTAATGTCTATGTCTACTGCTGAGTGTAATTCTCCATTCTTTGCCATAAACTATCATATACCGTAAAACAATAGTAGTACCTATAATGAATAGCACACTCCAGTGAAGATTGTTTCTGACAGTGGACCAGCTCAGGCACGACTTGCTTGGGGCTTGCGGGAGCAGAGGGCGGTTTATTGCTGGAAATGATATGCAACTTATAATGCGGGCACGCACCACATTGGCTTCAACTTGGTTCCAACATTGGCTACGAATACAATGGCTAATAGCTGTACTCCGTTTGTGTCCAATAACCGTCCGAATCGATCTCCACATTGGAGTATTGGAACGTGTTGGTTCCAATGTGTGGTGCCCGCATAAAGTAGGCCTTCAGCTTTGGATTATTTTTGATAGCGCGTGAAGGTAACTTGCAAACAGTGAGTAGGTATGTTTTAAATTATGTCGTAGGTGCCTAGAGAGCCGTGTTGGTCGAGTGGGATGTACCTCGAATTTCCATCAGAGGTTCCGATATCAATGGATTTTTCGTTTCGACAAATGTAAAACGCACGAAACGAGCTCTAACTAAACAGTGAAGGAAAACATCGTGAGGAAACCCGCAACTTAGTCAGCCCCACACCGTACCTACTTATATTGACCACTGTGATTGTCTCTCCTGTGAATATGGCCGGCTAAGGATGGTTGGCTAGCATCTCAAAAATGTCCCAGGCACAACAGTGGCCCAAAGGAGGCAAGGATTGACTAATAAAGGCCTGAGTTTGTTTAGGTACGTACCTGAACGTCTTCTAAAGAATGTCAGGAAATCTAAATTCACTGGCAGGATGAAGAGGAGTAAGACTGACAGGATACACGGCGTTGATATTCTGAAGTGACTGAAGAAATACAAAGATTTTAGTTAATAAGATTTAGTCTGTTCGTTTACCATGAATAATGAACTATGTTTTCAGAACGAGCAGCTGTAGCTTTGCGATTTTTGTTGTGCGCATCACCTGCTAGTTCGCAGCGCGTTTCACAAGCGCGAGGATATCAGAATCAGAATCAGAAAATGTTTATTGCCAAACTGTTGTACAGGGGTAGGTCTTTAATGTAGGTATGTGATAGTGTCACGGTCACACACAGCTTGCCGCACAGTGGATCGAAAATCGCGTTTCAAAGACTTAGGGATTATTTTTTTAACGTGTCGTTTTTTTTGCTTCCAACGGCTTCTAAGTAATCAATATCATCCCTCTTAAGTATACTTATCCTCAAAATGTAGGCAGCATGCCGCCTACATTTTGTTCGCCTTGCGTTTGTAGGTACCTAATTTGTATCGATACAAACGCGCAGTCACTGGTCATTTTTATTGCAATTCTTGCGTGTTATATTAGGTAGGTATAGACAGAACTTACGTGTGAAAATGTTCGAAGACTTGGCCGTCAATGTAGGCTGTGCTTACTGTCGCTTGAAGCAACGCGGTAAGGAGGATCACGAATAGAACGATCTGAAATACGAACGAACAGAACAGTCCAACGATAAACTAAAATGTACTCTGAAATCAGAAGACCCTTTATAGGTAATGTACCTAGGTAGGTACGGTAGGTACTTTATAGCGTGTAAAGTAAAGATTTATGAAAATTCAGTCGGGTAAGTACCTACCAATTAACGGAAAAATAGTCTCTAAAATCGTCAATCAAGTGGGTTCCCAGCGAGTCACACACACCATTTACCTATCTTCACACTGGGGGCAATTCGGAGTGTCGCAAAAGCTAAACTAATCTAACTAAAATTATTGCCATCCTTTTTATTACCATCGCTATGAAAGGGACGGCAACAATTTTAGTTAGCTTAGTTTAGCTTTTGCGACACTCAGAATTGCCACTACTGTCTGTGACAGATAATTGGTGCAAAGCATTGTCGTGTCAGTATTGTATAAAGTTTTTTAAATTCAGCTCTTAAAAGGTACTTAGGTAAGTAGGTACTTACCTACTTTACCTTCTTATTAATAGCTATCAAGAAAACTTACACCTTCGTATAAAGATATCATCCCTAACTGTTTGAACTGGGCGGCGAACAGAGTTCTGACATACTGTGCTTCTTCTTCAGACATGCCTATCTCTAAAGACGCGTGCCTTCTGAAAATATAATAGCAACATTTGAAAAATTTAAAACAGAGCCATCTATCCATGCTTGGCAAAGTTTGTGCAAAGATTATCTCATGGATGTATTTAATCCATCTTCCTAGGATTATCTACATTTTAGACCAAAGCACAGATAATATAATATCATAAAAAAGAGAACTAAAAGGTTTAGTCGAATAGTCGTAATAATTACCTAATCTTTGATTGAAGGTCTTTATAGGCCACCATTTAGTCATAATTTTGGTCTAAAATAGTAAAATAGGTCTATAATTGGTTTGTAATGAACCTAACATAACTAGGTACCTAACCTACTTACCTATTCGTTTATTATTAGTAGGTACCTACCTATCTAGCTAGGTAAGTACCTATATAGTGTAATCACAGACTACTAGGATGCTAACGCATTGTAAGTTCATCCAGAAGTACAATAGCGTCTCCATTACGATCACTCCTGGCAGATTTAGCAGCATCATGTTAGGAAATTCAATTTTAGGTCCAGTTGGAAATATCCTGAAAAGGTACCTAGGTACAAATCTAAGTACTTAAGTAGGTACTTAAAAGTAAAAAGGAGTAGTAAAAAATCAGCCAAGTATGAGTCGAACTTGCACACGAAGGGTTCCGTACCTACGATTAACTATATCTACAACATTAGAACACAGATTAGATTAGACACAAGCAAAAAAATATCAAAAAAAATATCTCGTTTGGTTTGGGAGCTAAATAGGCATTTATTTTATCCAGGGGGTCTATCACGCACGAGTTAACCATAGTATTGGATACAAGATAGATAGGTTATTGAGACTAGCCGTTAGAATACTTGACACGTGAGCGAGAATAGATAACTATACCTACCAGTCGAAAACTGATGATAGGCCCCCAGAGAGCCGCTGGACCTACCATGGTGGGATAGTTTGATATAGGTAGGTAGGTATCAATCATTATAATAGCACACGGGAAATTACTCACGTAAAATTATCGACGATTTAGATACCGACAATGTTTCGATTCTTCCGGAGAATCTTCATTGGGTATGAGTGTGGTCACTCCTCGCGGTCGCGTCTCACACGTCTCAGTGTATCGGTATCTAAATCGACGATAATTTTACGTAAGTAATTTCCCGTGTGCTATTATAATGTCTAATACAACTCACGATAGTTTTGAAAGTGAAATAGGTGATACCTATTCAAAAATGGTTATTTAATAATAGGTTACCACCTACTAGTTAGGTAGGTACCTAACCTACCTACCCATTTTTGGTCTTTTGCGATACTCAGAATTGCCACTATTATTACTTTCTCGTTAGAAAGTACAAAGTCTTAGGTCTACTCTACACTACAGTGCACTGTGTGCTTTTATGACTCACTTTTCGCTGTAAATCTTAAAAATTTGGTTTGTCTGACTGCTCATCAAAGTTGTCATGGCACCTAAAATATTAAAAATTCTGGTTTATAACCTACTTAAAATACACATTAAATTATCTATATTTCACGACAATCTTAGAAATAATTTGATGCTAAATAAATTTTTTATGTAGGTTTATTTAGGTAAGTAATTGAAACATTAAAATTTAATTTAGCATCAATTAATTCCATGAATAATTCGGAACATTTGCTTAAGTTGGTAACACTTAGGTCTATTGATTAGCGCAATGCAAAAAAAAAGAATTTACCATATTCGAACAATAGATGGTGCTAATCTTCAAACTAAACCTACCTACCTATCTAACCGCTGCGCTCTTCGTGTGGCTATTCAACATAATTTAAGTAAGTAAAAAGTAATTATTGAAATACTAAATTAAACTTGCCTATTAAACTTAACTGTACCGTTATTAGAAACCTAATTATGAGAGTAGCTTACTTGATTTTAACCTAGTACAAGTCGTGCTTAATCAATCCATCCTCTATATCCGCTTCCCCTTCCAACTCCGCCCGCCCCTCCGCTATAATTTCCCCCACCATCCACCACCTGGCACCTCGAGCCTGGAGCGAAGTCTGGGCTCATTGGCTTTTTGATTTTCGACCAAGAAGGTCGTACTAGCACTGAGTCTGGCTCCCACGGACTAGGGTCAGTGTTTTTTGTCGTGCAGTGCAAATAAAGATCGGTAAGTCTTTAAACTTTTCTACATGGTGCGGAATAGGCTTTATGCCTCACAAACGGCTTTGCCGTTCGATTTCTTACAATAATCAAAGGCTTTGTGTAAAGTACAAATTCTTTGCCTACGATGTAAGAATTACATTTTATTCACTGTTATTTTCTTTTAGAAAATGGTGATGCGGGTAGTCGCATTTTATTGGATGAAAGTGTTTCTTTTTCGTAATATTTAACATTAACCGGTGTACACTGATTACATCGGGTTTATTGTGGATCTTTTTCTATTTTTAGAAATTGTTGGCGAAGGTAGACATATTTTATTCGATGAAATTGCTTCCTTTTTGTAACAATTGACATTTTTTATGTTGATTTTAGCTTTTGACATCGAGCAATATGGAAAAAGTGATCAATCCATCGGAGGATGAGCGTGTGAAGCGGAGTAGATCGCGAAAACGGAAGGTGTCGAGGTCTTCGAGCTCAAGCTCAAGTTCTAGCTCGAACGAGAGCTCAAGCGCTAGTAGTGATAACCGTGATCATAGAAGGAAGAAAACTAAACGGAGCAAACGTAACAGTAAGTTTAATCAACTACTAGCGGTCATTTCTAACCTCGACAGTAAAATAAGCAAGCGTTCTTTGAGTGGGTCAGTGGCAACAGGGGAAGATTGCAGTAGTTGCGCGATAGATCCAAACATAAGTGGGGATTTATACGATGAAGAACCATTTGACATGCAACCTGAGCCCGCTAATAGCCCTAGCAACACTGCTGCGCCCCCCTGTGACCCACAATTTGATTTTTCGGTCAGTACGAAAATAAAAGAACCTGCTGTGCCTTTGACTTCTTTAGCGTATTTGGAACATTTGAAAGCTCTTCAACACTTTGGAAAAGCTGAATGGAAGAGTGTACGCTACACGGAGGCTCAAAAACAGTATGTTCACGCTCCTGGATTCACTAGCCTCGAGTCCAACACTGAGGTCAACAACTATGATAATTCTAAGTTTACAGCGCATATGGAAACTGCATTTTCCGGATTAACTTTTGCCTTACTCAAGCAAAGTGAAACAATACGAGATGACATGCGTAATTTCCTCAACTGGGCACAGCAAGAAGGAGAGCTAAACTATACAAAGATATTTGAGAAACTCAACGAAGTTTTCACGAATGGTGAGTACCCGAAAATTACCAGTGACTTACTTCAAATGACGTGCGGCCACAGGGCAGAGTTGATTCAATACAGAAGGGATGCCATACTAGCCTCTGTAAAAGATCCACTGCATAAAGAGGTTTTAAAAAAGATCCCTCCTTCTTGTGTCGCATTGTTTGATGAGGAAAAATTCAGTGCCGTGCTGGAAAAATCCGGAGGTGTCCGAAACTTGTTTTGGCCTAAAAACAAAGGCCGCACGACCGCTGCGCCTCAAAATAATTCAAGGCCGTCTGTAAACCAGCCAGCTTCGAGCAGACATAATCAGAAGCCATTTCGAAACCAAAATGACACCAGAAACAACACCCAACCCAAAGCCGGGCCGAGTCATAACTCGCATCGAGGCAGGGGTGGCAAACATTACAGAGAACAACGTGTGCAATACAAAGGTCGCAAGACCGGCTCTCCCTCATCCCACCGGGAAAGGAGCAGCCAGCACAAACGGAGATATTGACGTGATGAAGCCTTTTCGTGCCGGGCAACTACAAAATTATTACCATCGGTGGAGAATGCTGAGGGCTCCGCCCTACATTCTGAAAATGATAAAAGGGTATCGAATACCTTTCGTAACAAAACCACCTTTGCGGTTGCCGAATCTAAATTACAAGAAAACGACATACTCGCCAGAGATGTCAAGAATTATTCTGGAAATGAAATCCAAAGGCGTGGTACGTCAAGTAAATTAATCTCCGAGCTTCATCTCCACAATCTTTTTAAGGCCAAAAACAGACGGCACGTCAAGGCCAATATTCAATTTAAAGGATCTAAACAGATATGTTCTCATCGACAAATTCAGTCTGATAAATACCCGAAAAGTACTACAATTCCTTCAACCTCAAGATTGGTTGGCCAAAATAGACCTGCATCAAGCATACTTTCACCTCAATATAGCACCGAGCCATCGGCGCTATTTAAGGTTGAATTACAACAAGAATTTATACGAAATGACCTGTCTTCCATTCGGTCTGGCTTCGGCCCCGAAAGCGTTTGCCTCCGTTACAAACTGGATGGCCCAGATACTGCGGCAAAGAGGACTTCGTCTAATAGTTTATTTGGACGACTTTATGTTAGTTCATCAAGACCAAATAACTCTACAAAATCAAATCAAGGACACAGTACGCTTAATGAAACATCTGGGTTGGATAATAAACCAGCAGAAGTCCATTCTGATACCACAGAAGTCTATAGAGTTTCTGGGCATTGTGTGGAACACCTGGCAGAACATCAAGTACCTACCGGATCGCCAGACATCCAAGATAAAGGTTCAGGTACAGAACATGTTGAAAACAAACGCAACAAACTTACAATGCCTTCAAAGACTGATCGGTACATTGAATTTTGCATGTTTTGCGATCACAAGAGGAAGGTTAAACTTTCGAGCTTTGCAAGCGCATGCAAATGCCTTGTTAAAAGTACCTCCTCAATCAGTCATTTGCCTAAGCCCGAAAGCGAAAAAAGAGCTTTATTGGTGGCTGAAAAATTACCTTTCGGGATCAACGATACACAACCCTCTGCCCTCACATTACCTGACAACAGATGCCAGCGACATAGGGTGGGGTGCAACACTCAACAACTTAACCCTACAGGGAAATTGGTCCGCTGCCGAACAAAATCTCCACTGCAATCTAAAAGAAATGATCGCTATTCTCAAAGTGCTGAAAATGCATGGACAGAGCCTGACCTCACGAGCCTTGTTGATCCAATGCGACAACAAGACCGTGGTCTCATACCTGCGCAACGAAGGCGGA
The DNA here is from genome assembly GCA_963582015.1 of Xanthorhoe designata. Classification (NCBI taxonomy): domain Eukaryota; kingdom Metazoa; phylum Arthropoda; class Insecta; order Lepidoptera; family Geometridae; genus Xanthorhoe; species Xanthorhoe designata. The sequence goes on from OY757029.1 coordinate 1,507,481, forward strand.
ACCCAGTCGCAGGCCCTAGTGAATTTGACCGCAAAAGTATTTCAGCTGTTGGACCGGTTCAATATACATATGACCATCTACTACCTGCCGGGGAATTACAATACCGAAGCAGATCGCTTATCACGGCAGCGGGATCCTCCGGAGTGGCATCTGCTCCCGTCAGTTACGAGGGTCGTATTCGAGAAGTGGGGCGTACCTGTAATAGATCTCTTTGCCTCCAATCGAGCTCATGTTGTTCAGAATTATTGCACGCTCGACGTGTCCGACTCGCAAGCACAGCATCACGATGCTCTGGGGATGATCTGGGACTTCAAGCTAGCGTGGGTATTCCCCCCACCGCACCTCATTCCAAAAGTCCTTGCTCATCTGAACAAAGCATCGGGAATTTACCTTCTTGTAGTTCCCCGTTGGGAAAAGGTATTTTGGAGGCCCGATCTAAAAGCCAGAGCGTTGACCCATCCGTTCACGGTCAAGAATCTATCGAAAGTTCTCATCGATGTATCAACGAATCGTCCACCGCCCAGAGTGCAAGAACTAACACTCGAAATATGGAGATGTGGGGGTGGGATCCCTTCTTGAGCGATTGGTCAGATCAACAAAAAGCGCTGCTGACCTCTAGTTGGCGTCAATCTACACAGAACACTTACCGACCAGCCTGGAAAAGGTGGCTCGCCTGGGCCGCCAACAACGATGTCAATGCAGTAAGTCCCAATGGATCTCAACTTGCGCGCTACCTAACTGACCTGCACCAGAAGGAAGGCCTATCATTAAGGACAATAATGGTGCATAAGTCTGCGGTATCTACTTTGTGCGACCCTAACAGTCAGACGAAGCTGAGCTCTCATACACTTGTCAAACAAGTTCTAAAATCGATATCCTTAGCTAACCCGAAGCAGCCAAACCCACCGATTTGGGACATTGATATGCTAACATCCTTTTTAAGACAAAGAAACGCTGACACTACAAGTTTTTACGAAGCATCAGGACATACGGCTGCAGTTCTTCTCCTATGCTCGGGTCGTCGGGTACACGATTTGACCCTATTAAAAGTCTCGCCACAACATTTTATTCAGCTCGAGGATAGTATTATACTTTGGCCAGCTTACGGTTCCAAAACAGATACAGCAAGTCGAAGACAGTCTGGCTGGAAATTAATTCAAAACAAAGATGACAAGACCTTGGACCCAGTATATTGGGTGAATCACCTAATCAAGCTATCTGAACCTAGAAGAGCAGAAGCTACCTCTGATAATTTATTCCTTAGCACATTTGGCAAGCCAAAGCCGGCTACGCAGACAATTATTTCTGGATGGATTAAGAAGTTGTTGCGACAAGCAGGCATTGAAGCCACGCCAGGTAGTCTCAGATCGGCTGTTGCTTCGAAAAATTGGACAGAAAACTTTCAATTGGATGACATCCTGTCACGCGGAAACTGGAAGTCGGCCAATACATTTCGGAAATTTTACTGTAAAGAAGTTGAACCCAGGACGGAGAACCCTGCTTTGATTACTTCTTTCTTCAAACCAACAGATTGATTGTTGATTAACAATCGTTGTCTTGAAGAAGAACTTACATAATAGTTAAAATATTTGATTTCGGTTTGGAAACAATTACAATCCATGGTTTTCATAATATTGTTCTCATATAAGTTGATTTCTGATGCTAATACTTACAGAGATACTAGATTTACTAGATACCTAATAATATAAAGCCTTGTCTTCTGTGTTATTTACTTTGTACCTAATAAATATTTACATTTCATAATAATATAAAAGTTTTATTAACCAACTCTATTTATGCCTGCAGATCAGACATAAATTTTCATAGTAGGTACCTACCTATCACATTGGCGTCACCATCACCACCAGGCGATAACAGACATCTCTCTCATAATTAGGTTTCTAATAACGGTACAGTTAAGTTTAATAGCTACGTTTTACCTGTAATTAAAACGTTTATTAAACATACTTACCTTATTAGAAACCTAATACTTTAAACCCTGCCTGGTGGCCTAGGCTTTATTGTATCAGGGAAAAGCCAATGAGCCCAGACTTCGCTCCAGGCTCGAGGTGCCAGGTGGTGGATGGTGGGGGAAATTATAGCGGAGGGGCGGGCGGAGTTGGAAGGGGAAGCGGATATAGAGGATGGATTGATTAAGCACGACTTGTACTAGGTTAAAATCAAGTAAGCTACTCTCATAATTAGGTTTCTAATAAGGTAAGTATGTTTAATAAACGTTTTAATTACAGGTAAAACGTAGCTATTGTAGAGGAATACGCTATGCCCAAGAAGTAAAATAGCGTGAAGTCCGTTGGTCTTGGCTGGCTAGAAGAACAGTGCAGGTATCTTTATGTAGGTACGTAAATAACAAAAAGTTTTATGAGGTCTGCTGTGTAGGTAGGTACCTACCTCTCTCCATGTCGGCTAGACATTTGCTTTTCTTTTCCAATTGTTTCGTATATTTCTAGGATCCCAATCTGAAAATAAATAAATGGTCTAAAGTTTGCCGTAGGTAGGTAGGTGCTTAGACCTACCTACATTACATACATACAACGTACCTAATAAAAGGTTAGAGTTAAGTTAATAGTCATTACGTAAATCAAATCGCTATTATTAGGTACCTATATAATATATGATTGCCCCATAGGTGTCGTGCGTGATTCCATATTATGTAGATAAACTTCTGTAATACCTATTGCCCAATTTCAATAATTTATATACCTAGGTACCTAGGTACCCACCTATCCGTGAGTTTGGTTACCTACTGTAGTTAAAAAAAAGTGACTAGGTAGGTAGGTAGGTACCTACTTTATTACAGCTACCTATTCTAAAAAATTCAAATTAGGTAGGTAGGTACTTTAAAGGTACCATAGTACCTAGGTAAGCAAAACCTACAAACAAACCAAACAACATTGAAACTAGCCGTAAGACAACTTAAATCGACTATATGAAGCGTGTTACCCTTTCAAGTTCCATAAGAATGGCTTTCACGAGCGGCATCATGAGACCACAAACCAAAATACAGGAGAACCACATCGAGAGAAACATGCACGTAAAGAATAGGAAGAAACTTAATCTGAAAACAATTATACAAGTGGGTATAGTGGGTAGGGTATATGGGTATGAGGTCCTACAAAAAAATACTTAAATGATTTTTCTTTCTTGTTTTACTATGGCCATCCAGAATAATTACCTGTAATGGGAACAACCAAACACGAGAAGTAGTTTTACAGCCACTCTCTTGTGGAATAGGCTCTGTTCTATGGCTATAATAATTATCATCACTCCAATACAGTCCAGCAGTTCATTTCTTATACACAGCTAAAAATATAAAAGGAAATGTCTCTTAAATTTATGAAAGCCTTAATGAATAGTAGGTAGGTACTTACCTACTTGATAGTGATAGTGCCTACTTTTATATAGTGTGTAGTGTTGCCTTTCCGTAGTATTAAAATACTTTTTGGTGTTAGGAACTGCTAATATTATAATACCTACTATAGGTAGGTACTAGAAGTTTAGGTCTAAAATACCTAACCATGATTTCCTTAAGTATCTTTAATTCAATTTTAATTAGGTCCTTAGGTAAAATTTTATTTTACTAGTAGGTATTTTAACTGTCGCAATATTAGGAATAATACCAACTTCGCCTAAAAAATTATGACCTGTGGATCCCATAACGGATGACAATGCGATTGGAACCATAGCTGCAACACTTGGATGCATGGCATCGGTTATCCAATACGTCGTAGTCAGTAAAAACACGTATAAACATTTGTAAGCCTGTAATAGGTACATAAAATTAACTATGAAGGTAATAAGTAAGTACACAAAAAGATTGAGGCTAATTGTGAGTGAATTATTACACTATTTTATTTGCGTACTGGCAATACAGATGCTACACCTACTCAACTCACTTTGTTCGTGCTTAGAAAAGCAATAGGCATCAATATAAATGGAGTAAGAAATATAACGATAGTCCTCCAGTATAATTTGTGAAACAATGCACAGCGGTCCTTCTTCGTTACAATGATTATGTTAGTTTCCCTGAAAAAAAGGATATAATTTTAACGTAGCCGCTTACAAAAACTAATTCGCTCACTATTTCCAAATAATTTAACTTACGATGAATTTGAATCAGTCATGTTTATTCTGACAAATAGTGTGAAAATCAGGATGGTTACAATTTATTTAAATACATTTATCTGTCTAGAAGCACTGAATATAATTTTTGATTTGTTTTACTACCATTTTCTATTTCATGGTAGATTCTCGTGGTAGTAAGTTGGTATCCCTAATTTTATCGGCAAGTTGAATCTGTCATTTATTTTTCAACCAGTTCCAGTTGTCAAAAATTTATAACTGTAGCCGGGTGTGTGTTGCGTAAATCGAAATTCGTAAATATTTACGACAATAAAACGCGAAAAAAATGACTGTGGAGTTAGAATATGATTATATGCAGGCTACGACCTCTATGGACAAATTTTCCCAAGATGACATTAATGAATTACGCGCATGGACGCAGACATTGGATACAACTAAATATGTGCCCAAAGATCTTTCGGATAAACAATTACTGCTGTTCTACAATGCTTGCTACTCAGAAATGGATAAGGTGAAGACATGTATAGAGAAATATTACTCATGTCGGAAGAATACGCCAGAGTTTTTTGAAAATCGCCTGCTGGGGCAAGACGATGTCAAGAAATCGATGGAAGCATTGTAAGTACCTACCGTGAAAATACCTCATATTTCTTCTTCTGTTTGATTGTTGTAGGGTTTTTATCTATACTCTATCGTTCGTTCGTTCGTATGAGCAAGTGACCAACTCTGGTGACGGAGTTTTTAGGCCACCTAAAGGCCTCCTTCATGGCTTAACGACTTTTAAAAGCCGTGACTGACGATTTAGCCCTCTGAAGCACGAAAGCGCTCAGCTGATAAAGCCACTTGTGGTCACCCATGCAAGTTGTGACTGCTCAGAACGTTGCTTAACTTCAAATATCTATCAAGAACGGCTTGGCAAGCTTCACCACAAGTGCTTCTAATATACTCAATGAAACCCTATTATTTAGTGACTTTCAATAAGGGTTAAAATTTGAGCCCCCATTTTGAATGATCTCAAAATGCTTCAGAGCTATATTCATTGCAGGTAAAGAAATAATAATTTATTATTGGTTATATCTATGATATAGTCGTGTAAATATACACAGAAGGTGTAGTGCAAAGTCATTGCATTTACATAATAGGTATTCTTTTGCATAGTAATTGATCAACTTCCATGTTTTCAATGGTATTGGCACAAATGGTTGGTATTCTATTGATTGCAACATTGTATATTTTTTACATTGTAAGTACTGAAAACAGTAAGAGTACAAAGAATGTGTGGGATAATAAGAGACAATGTTTTCATGAGAAAAAAGTCAAGCGTACATCTCTGGTGACCTTTTTTTTTTAATAATTGGTTTACACAGAGAAAGTAATATTGTTAAAGTTTACTAAAAACAAACCTGTCTTCGCCATTTAAACCTAAATTTATTTTCGCACCAGCTTCCATAGATCAAAGGTTGTTAAAAAAAAATGGTATTTTAGAACAAAGGAGTATAGTCCAGTTTTATTCCCCAAATAGAATTTGTAGATTTCATAGAAACTGAGTTACTCAACGCTAAGCTCAAGTTCTTTAAATATTGTATTATTGACTAAAACAGTTTAAATATTGACTAAAACAGTAGTAATTAAGATAACTGTTATTCATCTCAGTCTAAATTGTACCAAATTACTTAATATTTTAAAGTGTGATACCTCTATGCTTTAATTAGGTCAGATTATTGTTCGATAATTTACTAGGGGCTTACGGCCGAAATTAATATTCAGTCCGACGAACGATCGTAGATCTAGCTACATAGCAACTTTGACAACACAATTTGTATGGCACTTTTTGACAGATAACAGCGTCTGCTCGAGTAGGTAGGTATCGATTTTTGACAGTTCTAATACGTAGGTATCGATTTTTGACAGTTCTCTATGGAAACTGAGTGATGAATCACAGCTTGAGTGAGACACGATTCACGTCTCTGAATACGTACGTAGATTTTATTTACATCTATTAAACTTGAACCATGCATGTTATCAGTGTAGGAATCTTATTATTATTTATTTATTTCCGACCCTTGGAACCTAATGTATAGGTACAATATACTTCTCTAACGTAAGTATATACTTAGATAATTATATTAATCGTTGGCCACCTTCACCATTGTATTAAAAATAATAAGTAATGAATATGGAAATATTTTGTAATTATCAAGTGTAATATGACCTATTGTTGTGTAGTACATGTAAAGTAATTCATACTTAATATTTTAATTAAAGAAAATAACGCAAGCAAAGGTTACGTAAAGGCAGTAGAGGTCTAGAAGTAAATGAACATGAATAATATGTAAAACTTTATAGTAGCAGACAGCGACCGCAACGCGATCGGTTGCAAATTGCTACTTGAAACCTTCGATCAAATGGGTATATTTGATCGAAGCTTCGAACCGTAGTATTAACCGTTCGAACATTACAGTTAGGTACTAAGTTAATTAATTATTATTATAAAAAAAAATGGAGGCTAGGGCAAAGAAAAAATAAAATGAATTATGATCACGACTGTATCCCGGGAGCGGTAGACATTTCTTTCAGACCATTAGTAGCTAGGGCAAAGAGATAGAGCTTAGTGCTGCTGCAGCGCTTTTCTGTGGCTAATGCTGGATTATGTTCGCAGAGAGTTCTCATATCTGCCGGGCAAGTCCGTGGAGGGCTATGACATCATCTTCCACCGTCTCCACGACACAGAACCCTCGAAGTACAGCCTCGAGGTCGGCTGCAAGCTGCTCTTCATGACTGTCGGTGAGTTTCTCTTGACATCTTTACGAGGTAACCATTTATGCGGGACAAATGTTTGCATGTTCTGCAGATATTTGTTCCGGGTCTGGATGTTTTTCTACCTATAATATGTAAGTATTTAAAAAAAAAAATTCTAAGTAGGTAGTATATCAGTCATCTGGTTACCATAGTTGCTTAGCTTGGGATTAGATGACGCCGTGTAAAATGTCCAGGGATATTTATTTATATGTATAGAAAACTTTGGCGCCACTGAAAACCAGCGCTCCAACAGTCATGATGCTGCTTGGAGCAAATGCTGAGGGAAAGCCTAATTTTCTTGTCACTCGATTGTCAATAAGTATTTTTCATTTGTACGTTACCCATGTTTATGTTGATGGAAAATAAAAACTTTTTCTATTCTATTCTATTCTAAAACCATGTCTGATTGGAAAAGCTGAATGGTTAATGGTCGGATCATTTTCGTATGACATAAAAATTAGGACGTATTTACAAGTGCAGCGTAGTACGTCCACCAACAAGATGGACCGATGATTTATTGGTAGAAGCTGCAGGTTCTGGAGATCTATGAGGAAGGCCTATGTCCAGCAGTGGACGTCCTATGACTGAAATGATTATGATGATGATGAAATTAATTATTTGAAAATGTTGCTTATTTTTATCTTCATAGTTTTCTGAACAAAAAATGGTCTGTGTAGGTGTTATTACGTACTGTTACGTACGTTATGCGATGTAACACTATGGTTTAAATAAATGAATTTACTGAATTTACTGTTTAACGTCAAGGAATTTTAGACTTTTCACTCAACCGGATGCTCTGTTGTGTATTTTATGGGACCTTTCTAAACTTCATAACTTAAACTTTATTAGGGTTTAAAAAGGTACAAAGATACATCGACACCTGCAAGGAATATCATTGTAACTAATTTTTTGGCCAAATTGAGTTACAATCATATTTGTGCTGAGCGTTTCAAGCTTAATTTTTTAATCTGACACTCGTATCTCTATCCCTTCTGGTTATTGATTTAGAATGTGGAAAAACATTGTAAGTAATGGCCCACAGAAGTTGACAAAAGGGTATCTGAAGTTACGCAAAATAACTTAGCTTCTTCATAATAAAATAACAGTAACAAAATTGCAACACAATATACATTTCTTTTCTTCGACTGTTTTAAATATTTCTTGACAGATCCATAATTGTAACAAGAGTTACAATGTTTTCCTAGCCAAATATATTTTCTAAGAGTAAGTCTGATGATGTTAACTTGAGTTACAATTATTTTCTTCGTAATAGTCCGCATATTTAGTTTAAATTACCCTCAATAATTTGACATACTTACAATGTTATTACGCGCGGACGACCCCCCCTTCCCCCCCGCCCCGCCCCGGGGGCGCTATCCCTTGTTGTTATTGTTTTAATTTGTGTGCAATAAATAATTTTCTTTCATTTAGATGACAAGTAGGTAACCTCTTCCAAAAGTAAACGTCCTGTATTGAGAAATCACTCACAATGAGTAGGTATACCCATTGGTTTCAGCAAGCTTTGGACACTGATCTAAGTAGCCGCATAAAGTTGTTCATTAAGCCAATAAAGCTTATCGCAGGCTAATAGGCAAAGCATAGATTACATTTGACTTGATAAAAACCAACTAGACCTGACTATTACTCAAATGAAAACTCGAAATGAAACCCTAATGATTAGTTGCATCCAAACCTTTCGCCGGTTGTAGTGGTCTCCGATCCACTGGATAACGGACGAGAGAGGGCATCTGTGGTTGCGCATTCACTTATGCACTAAAAATGTTCCTGCGCAGATGACAGCTTCGGATTTTAGACTCCGAGTCAATCTAAGACCCATGGCGATAGGCTGAAGTAAAGGGGTTCGGCATGGACACCGGACTTGCACGTGGGCGGCTCCGGGGGTGTTGTATGACACTGTGGTCGTTTCCGCTCTGCACCGGGGAGACAGAGGATTCGGCAGCACCCGGGGTGACAGAGCAGCCCTATTTAGGGAGGCACTGCTCTCCTTGCTCAGCCTTGGAAGGGGCTAGAAAAAGTGCCCTAAAAAATTCTCACCCCAACCTACACGAAGGTAGTAACCGCGGCTGCCTCTGCATCTTTTATCGCCGGCATATTCGCATGTTGGATCGCTTCCACCTACGATGCCTACGTAAAATACTTAAAATCCAGTGGTCCGATCGAGTGCGAAATACCGAAGTGCTGCGTAGAGCCAGCGTGGGTGCCTCATGCGGTGACAACTTCGGTGGTGCGGGTATGTGTCACGAATGTCAGAAAAACGAGTAGCGAACCGCGTCTTTTATTCAGAACTCGAGGAGGGCAAGCGTAAGCATGGCGGACAACTCCTACGGTATAAAGACGTACTTAAAAGGCACCTGAAAAGGTGCGATATAGCGCCATCTCAGTGGGAGAAGCAGGCCGATAAGAGACCGGAGTGAGCCGAGGGCTTATGATAAAGTCAAAGTCCACGATTTTGAGTACAGACGGTGTTCTGAACTGGACTCGAAGCGCGATGAATTGAAAGCCCGACCACCAGCGGCTTACAATTACAATTATGTTAACAGTGCGCTCAATGCCCGCAATGTGCGAGGATCTTCTCAAATAAGATTGGCTACATAAGCCACATGCGGGCACACCAAAGAAATCAGCGGAGAAATCAGCTGTCGCCATGACCAAAATGGGTCTGACATTATTATTTTTATTATAAATAAACCGAAACATAACTTTATGAATCACAAAATAGCCTATTTTATATTTTCGTAATCCTGTATGATCTCAAAATGATCTTTATTTAGAACTTGAATCGGGATAACAAGACTTTTTATATGTCAATTTGAGTCTAATTCAATGCTTTCATGTAAGTTCGGGTAAAGAAAGACTTAGCAAGGCCTATTGGTTTTTGAGAAGGTTAAATTTAGTTTGTGTGATTTACTATTTTATTCAGACCACCCTAAAGCCAAAACGTTGTGCGGAGGTTCTGTATATTGGGCCCTTTTAGACTACAAGGCGTATTGAGCAGGTTGTTTTAACGTTCTGGATGCTAATCACCCAGAACCTTGAGATTTTCTAGAAATGTTCTAACACCATTTGCAAACTTATTCATAAACTATAATGTTACTTGGGTGATTTTGTTGCAAATGTTGCAATTAAAGATTTTTTGAATAAATTAGTTGAGTTTTTCATTGAAAAGCGTAACTCTAAATCAAACAAAATAACATTTTAAGTATTGTATCTCAGACATACAATTTTTTTCTTTTAAGACGCAAGCTGATATTTACATTATTACATTGTATGTCTGAGTTACGCTGTCAATATGTGTAACGTAACATTGTGGCATATCATCGTAAGTCATAAATTAGCATGAAAAAGAGCATTTTATCGTAGGATATATGTATAATATCTTAGATTAACCCATAATGATACAAATTATCACAGTTATTTTACATTAAGTCATAACAAAAACTTACAGGATTTTTTTGAAACTTTGACGCGCTCTCCTGTAAAATTGCAAAAAATGAGTTACAATGATATTCCTTGCAGGTGTCGACATGTACGCCCCGACACCTCTGTCTATAACAAAATTAACCCTGAACCTAATCCTATTACGACGAGTGAATAAGCAATCGACGAAGCGCGATGCCAATACCTACTGTTTTTGTCTGTAATTGATCAATATCTTTTTTGATCATAATAGAAGTAGAAGCATTTACTTCTTAGATGTTCTACGCACATAATGCACATGGAGCAAGCTATCCTGCGGCCTTCCCTTTTGAAAAACACAGTAGATCCGGGGTAGGAAATTGGTTATACACTATGCGACGTAGCTTCTGTGCTTCGGGTCCTGGACTCCTGGCTTATAAGTTGAGCCACGACGGCCTTCAGGCGGCTTAAAAACTCCCACACCACATTTAGCCACTAGCTAGCTCATACGCACAACGCAATGCATAATTTCATACATAATACATAACCAAAAATTACACTTACATTTGAACATTCATGCTGAAATTTCAAGCCAGGCTTGAACTAGCAACATCTCATCATTTATCGTTAGAGTAATACGTTTTTAATGTCCATCATTAAAATAATAAACTACCATTATTGATATCCAAGTGGATGATACACGAGCTAAATTACCTTTTGTAATCCTCTCTGCAACCGCGAGGACACATTCTATCTATGGATTCTATCTTAGATTAGAACGTGGGTATTTCTGCGTACTACTGGGTACAACAAAACTGTTTCCAAAAACCGTAACAGCTAAACTTATCCGAAAGACTCAGGTGGGATTTTAATCCTAAACTTCGGAAGCGTCGGAGCCTCGGTCTCATTAATTCAGCTACCGATCGACGTAGTTGTAATTTTGTGAATGACAATGCAGTGAGCTTCATAGGACAGCCCCCTGATTGTTTAACTTGTCTCGATTGTAACAAAGTTGTATCAAAGCAAAAATCACCCTTCCGGACCCAAGGCACAACTACTCACAGTAAATCGCGTAAACAAGTTACACAATCGGGGGGCTGGATTCATTAAATTCAAGTTCAATGATGTTAGCTTTAATTTACAAACATAATTTTTCTGACAGTTCTACAATAACATTGAGTAATGTATCAGGTTTTAGGACACCAATCTAATTTGATTCCGGATTTTGAATCACCTTCATCTTCCCAGACCTTACGCCACTTTTTATTCACACACACAATTATTCTTTATGACGACCTCTGTGGCGCAGTGGGCGAAAGCCCGCCTGAGACGCGGAGGTTGCGGGTTCGATCCCCGCCGCGGGACAAATGTTTGCATGTTCTGCAGATATTTGTTCCGGGTCTGTTTGTTTTTCTATGTAAAAATGAATATATTTACAAAAAAAAAAATGTATCTATGTAGTGTATCAGTCTTCTAGTTACCATAACACAAGCATTAAATTGCTTAGCTTGGGACTAGATGACGCTGTGTGGAATGTCCAAGGATATTTATTTATTTAATTTTCCCTCTTTTACTCCTCTGCCGTCATCTCAACATTCAATCCCTCTTAACCCTTATCATCAGTCGGATCTTAACATAGACCTGTCATTAACATTTTTGGAACCTGAAACCCTCGTTTACATTTTCGGTAAATGATCTTATTAAAGAAAGACTATAATTCTGGAAGAACAACTTATTTATTTGGTCGCTACGCTATACTCGCTATGGATGAACTGAAGTCAACATAGAAAACAAACTAGAGCTAAGATATTTCAAATATCGAATCTATCAGTATTTATTCATACTGAACTGACTGACAGCTAAAACGGACAGAGCTAAACATTGATATTAATTAGGTTTTACTATTTCAACACTTATTACAGCCTGTATAATCTGCCTCGTGTTTTGAATGTGGAGATCAGCCGTACCTAAATGTCAACACAAGGCGCGACCTCTTGCTGTTACTAAATTAACTTCTACTTGCTGTTACTAAATTCAGTAAATTCACTCATATCGATCTTTCAAGTGCTTTATGATGTTTTTGTGTAATATTTTTCTAAACAGTTGGGAAATCGGGATTCTCTTTGAATACTAATATTTTTCAAAACGAAGATGAAGACTGGCAACTTGGACGATTTTGCGTTGTATGTTTGTATGTCAAAACGAGTAATTAATGTTGAAAACATAATCCTATAGCTCGAAACTCAGCTCAGTTTATTCTTTATGAAATGAGAAAAGCAGTAAAAATACAGTAAAACGAAACGCAGAATTTTATTATGATTGAAAGAAATGAAAAACCGGAGTTACTCCTAGCTTCGGCCACCTTTATAATTTACTTACTTACGGTTTTGCAAAACATACAAGGAATGACAAACATTCACACTTACACACACAAACTTTCACCTTTAAATGTTACTCTGATTATTGTTTTATACTCGACCTTTAACCGAAGGTACTTGTGGGTCAATCCCAATGTCAAGTAAACAAACAATTCAAGACAGTTGCTTCCTGTAATGAAGACATCATAATTGATGAATGAAGAAATGTCAGCACAAGGCGACTTCACGGAAATATCACAAAATACGTCATTGTTTTTAATCGAAAAATATACGAAGAAAGAAATAAGTTTTTATATGCTTACAGTGGTGTCAGTTCAGATGTCACGAAAACTAAACTAAACTAATTTGACAATTTTCGACTGTACTTACCTAAATAATGCGCGACCGCCCGGAAGGCCTAAGTTCGGCTCGGTCACGTTAAATTTCGCTTACCTAGGTACCTACGTCCCTCTAACCCAGATAAAAATTATTACTATGATAATAAATTTTTAATCGACGTGGGATTTTTCAACATTTTTGATTTTGTTATGTTTAGGTATGTATCTATACTGAAAAATCTAAATAGAAGAATCGAACCACGACCTACAGCGCAGAAGGCAGAACTACTGAGATAGAGGTCAGTCAAAACTTGTGACCCAGAAAAATCCTACGTAATAATGTAACCAAATAAAGTTAGATGACCGATTGACCATCATACTGACATCGATTATGTAACTGTGATTTAAATCGATTACGATGGCCATTAGTTAGGCCTTCGGTTAGTTACTATAGAAATATGCTTAATATAATTTATTTACAGAAACTAAACTACTATAATATTTACATAACTGTACAAAATAAAATAACAATAGTGTGCATATTATTTTATGTTAATTGACCGTAATAACTAAGTCAATGACGTACCTACTCATTAGCCTAATTAGATTGTAAATTATGATTAAAAAAATTAACGTCGTAGATCTTAATAAGTAGGTACGTAATCATATTTACTTTATTTTTGTTTTTATTATGGCCTCATAATTTAGTTAGTACTTAATTAGAAAATAACAGCTTTTCCACATCCAACATTTTGCGAATACATTATTATTATCTCAAATAAATTATTAATTAATAAATTATCCATTCAAAACACTTTTTAAACAAATAAAAGATTTATCGCGATATTTTTTAGTGCAAGCAATTACTTCTATAGTTTTGTTTATAATGCGATATCTCTTTTCTCATTTAAAATATAGGTATAACAGCGACGTTTTTTTAAAATAAGTTCTTGTATTCCTTAATTTTCGAAAAAGAATTACGGGTACGGGACTCTAGTTCGAAAAAAGTAGGGTGCCTAGGCTCTATACTATAGAGCCTATAGTATAGGCTCTATAGTATAGAGCCTAGGCACCCTACTTTATAGGCCCTATACTATCAAAATATATATAGTATAATTACATATATAACAGTTAAATATATAGTATTGTTTTTTGATAGCTCTATACTATAGAGTGTATGTATACTATAGAGCCTAAGGCACACTACGTTTTTCGAACGAGCAGTCACTGCGCGATTTTGTGTAGCGCGTTACCTATGTGGTCCCCCGCGCCTCTGGCGCACTCTATTCGCGCGCGTCTCGTTCATCTCTTCGCTTAAAATATAGACAATCGAAAAAAAACAATTTCTTTTATTTTTCTTAACCATTTTGGCGCCCCCTAGGATTTGTCGCCTGGAGCGACTGCTCGCCGTATGGGCGGGCCGGCCCTGGTTACTGCTAGTTCGCAGCGCGTTTCACAAACGCGAGGGTAGTGTGCACGGTACGTTTTGTGCCTACAAAACGTACTGAGCAGAGGCCCTTAGCTGAGTTGAAGGTTTTTGTTACCAAGAAACAAAAACTGAGATACTTAATATTTCAAAGAGCATTTTGCCTCAGTAAGCCCTTATAAGGTTGGTTACTGTTTGCTAACCAAACTGCCTTATTCAACAAAGTTTAAGTGGACATTTTGGCTTGTTAGTTCACTCAGTTTGTTTTGTTGCGACAACTTATGAGTACGTGAAGTTTCTTGGTGTAACCGTTGTGTTGTTTTTGTTTGCTATTGTTTGATAGTTCAACAAATATGTATATGGCAAGTTTTCGGGTAATGGACATTGAACATTTCTAGAATCAAAGTTTAATTATTGGCACACTAGTTGTACAACATCTACATGAGTTTAATCACACTATCACACTAATATCACACTAATCACACTAATATAATAAAGGTGAAAGTTTGTGTGTGTGTAAGTGTGTTTGTTACTCTTTCACGCTAAAACTACTGAACGGATTTGGCTGAAACTTGGAATATACATAGTTTATGACCGGGAATAACACATAGGCTACTTTTGATTCAGGTATTCCCACGGGAATGGAAACTAACACCGCGGAGCGCAGCTAGTAATTATTATTTTTAATTTTAAACATTTTACACTTGATACAATAATCATTAAACTCGAAGGGAAGATGCACTTGGTGGCCACCAAACTCTGCATTTGCTACTCTTCCTAAACTATACAAAATAAAACTATTACAGAGCTATTAAAAAAAAGCTTTTAATGCGAAACATTCAGTTTTTTTTAATTCCTTTGTTCAACGTAAAAATAAAATAAAATAGGCGCTAGTTTGACGCATACAATACCTAACCTTAATTAAAGTTAACCAAATAATATTAAAAATTTACATTTTAATGTTTTTTGTTGACTACAATATTTTGTTTCCGTATTCTTAGCAGTCACAATCACAAGCAACGGTAAATTGCAGTACTTACATCATTATTTATTGCTCGTTCGGGCCAAACTAAAAGTGCATAACATTAGTGAGATATAAATCTGTCTGTATAAAAACGAAAGGAACTGATAAAACTGGTGAGTATAAATGTGGATGGGTATAAAAGTAGAGGAAGGCCGAAGAAGAAGTGGATAGGTTGTGTGAAAGATGATATGAATGTAAGAGGAGTGAGTTCCGAGTTGACGAGCGATAGAGGAGAGTGGAAGAGAAAAACATGTTGTGCCGACCCCACTTAGCGTGGGATAAGGGCAGGAGAATGATGAAAACTGGTGACAGAAGTTGCAAAAACTAAACTGAATTTGACAGCACTAAAATTGATGCCATCCTTTTTATTTCGATCGTTATGAAAGGGACGGTGACATTTTTAGTTTAGTTTTGGCGACATCTGAATTGACACCATATCTTTGTCCTCGTTAACTTAACGTAGTTCTGCGAATACTTGCGCAATACACAGTTAAGTATGATCAAGGTGAACCGCTTTGACTGAGAATAAACATTCATGTTTGTCCAAGTCATATTAAGGGATCTATAATCTTGATGAAATAAATATTTTTTTTATCAGGAGGCAATAAAACAGCCCCTAGATTGTGTAACTTGTTTCGGTTGTATCAAAGTTGTATCAAAGCAAAAATCACAGTAAATCGCGAAAACAACGGCCAGATTTAACGCTGATTACTAAAAGTACCTACTTAATTACTGTCATAGGTTCATTATTGTCATTTGACAGTTGTTTTCACAATTTACTGTGATTTTTGCTTTGATACAACTTTGATGCAATCGAGACAAGTTACACAATCAGGGGGCAGTTTGTATCGAAACAATACAAACGCGAATGAAACGCGCAGTGACTGCGCCTGTGGTTCAAACGCGTGGCGTTTGTATCGATACAAATGCGTGACGAACAAAATGCAGGCGGCAAGCTGTGACTCTTTGTAAAACGCGCTGCGAACTACCAGGTGACGCGTTACACAAAATCGCTGTGATTGTTCATTCGAAAAACGTCGTGTGCCAACTGCCAAGGATCTTAGATAGGTACAGTACAGACAATGTTTCGATTAAATCGGAGAATCATCTGGAGAATCCGGAGAATTTCATCTAGTATGATCATTCCCCGGGGATTCACTATATAGACCTCTTGGCAGACCACCCGCTAGATGGATGGACGACATAGTTGCCGTACAGGGTAAGACCTGGATGCAAAAAGGCCCAAAGTAGAGCTGATTGGCGGTTATGGAAGGAGGCTTAAGCCCAGCAGTGGGTCACAAAAAGCTGAATATGATGATGATGATGATGGTCATTCCTCACAGTCGCAGATGAGGAATGAGCATACTCATACCCAGATGAAATTCTCCGGATGAATCGAAACATTGTCGGTGTCTAAATCGTTGATATTTTTATGGGAGTCCTTCGCTGCCTGTCCAGGTTAAAATATTCAAAAACCATAATTTATTTGTTTCAATCTTTATATCGAATCTATTATTTACTATGCAATAAACAAACTTGTAAAACCTGTTGATGCCTGAGTTATTAACTTGATCAAGTTCAACAAGATTATCTTGACGTGAGTAAAAAAATAAATTGGTCAAGTGCGAGTGTACCTATTAAACTATAGATGGACTATTTATAGCAAGTTTTACTTGTGTGTGTAACAACTTCTTATTTGATGTTTGACACCACAATGTTTGACAATGAGGAAATAGTAGTAGGTACCCAACCCACGTACCTACGCAGTACTTAAATAAGTAAGAGTAGGTACCACATACCTTCATTTTACCTTTGCGTTCGTTCGTTCGTATGAGCAAGTGGCCAACTCAACCAATATTTTACCTTAACTTATAATAATCAATAACAATAATGCAATTGCCTCAATTTCAATGACCACAAACATTTGAAATCAGTAAAATACTTTCACCTTCACTGCGCCCGCGAATGATATTTATTTAGGAATAGAGGAAAAATACTGATGGATTCAAAATTTAAATGGAGTGGAGACAAATGTTTCTATGCCTTCGTCCTAGTTTTGTCAGCTGTAGCTTAGCCACGTTTAACCTTAGTGTAACCTTTCAAATATTAGGTAAGTACCTATATTTCGAAATTATTTAATAAATATAAAACTAATGAACTTTTATCGTAACGTTGACCAAGATTTGAAGGTATTACCTTGGCTAAGTAACCTTTACAAAATCAAAACATATTTTTCAATCAGTACCTAACTGACTTTTAAAACAAACAACACACAACACACACAACACAGCGAAAGTTTGAGAGAGCGGAAGGTTAGATGTTTGTTACTCTTTCACGCAAAAACTATGCAAAGATTTTGCCTGTGGAATAAACATAGTTAACACAGGCTATTTCTTATCCTCTTCAAAAAAAAGAGAAGGTTCTACGTTCCACTGTATATATTTTTTTATGCATTATTACCGCTTATTCAGGCATTAGTAGACCGATGTTTTCTTTTTTGTTTGAAGTAGAATACTATGAAGGAGTAGAGACTCCTGAGGTGATCCCATAAAAAAATGAAGATCTGATAAAGATCTTCGAAATTATGAACAGTAATGCAACTCGAGCATGCAGGAACTTGCTCATTTCTTACAAAAATGAAGTTTTTATTCAAATTTAATTTTGCCACCATGTTAGCCGAGTAAGCATCATGCGAGCGAAGCCACGGGCTGATACAAGTTGTTCATGAAAGATGTGAAAGGTCGAATATGAAATTGTTAAATAGCGATCATTAAATGAGACTTTATAAAGAAAGGCCACGCGAAAACAATTCTGAATAAATTATTAATTATGAATGAAATTATCGTCATCCTATAAAATGGGTCTGAAGGATGACTACTACTAAAGGTTTGCGTGCAGGAAGAGTACTTAAATACTCTTTATTGCATCGTAGTTGTTGACCTAGAGATATCCGTGTCAACTGTGGCCAGTTATTGTTTTATCAGCATTATTTAAGTATTTAAAGTGGCCCAAAACAGGGATGAATGGAGAGAAGGAAGGGAGGCCTTTGCCCTGCAGTGGGACATTACAGGCTCATAACATAACTTTCTTAAACTATCTCGATTACAATTCAAAATTTCAAATATGAGTACCCACTAATAATATAAGCCTTTATTCACAGGTTTACAATTTATATATACTTAGTTAAGTTACTTTAATACTAGTTAATTCCTCTGTTTGCCCTAATTTGGCATAGGCCTCTTCCAATTCCTTCCATTTGCTTCGATCCCGGGCAGTTCTCGACCATAGTTTCCCAGCCACAGCTCGGAAGTCATCTTCCCACCTCTTAAATGTACCGAGTACCTACTATAGAACGCGAAATCCCGTGGGCTTGCCTTGCCATCTGAGCAGGGAACAGATGAAGTATTTTAATACAGTGTTTCAATAATTTCGTATAAGATTTTGCAAATAGTGCGCAAAGCTTTTCTGATTTTCAGGACCTGATTACCGACATTATAATTTCTTCGGCTATATTTATTATTATCTCCTAAAGATAAACCTAATGCTTAGATTTATATTGCAGGTGTAATACGCGATCTTTTATAATTATCATTATCTTATCTTGCCTTGCATAGATACGTGAATTCACAAATTTAATTGCATTTTGTTACACTTTGTAAATTAAGATTAGGTTTTATTGATTTCTGTATGTAGGTACGCTGGGCAATTATTAATTTTACATGGTTTACCTATGCTAGATCGTGCGATATATTGGATATGTAATTATAACATTTATTTTTAATACAATAATTGTAGAGTTGTAGCCATTAAAGCTATTTTGAAATGGCAATTATCATGTATTCGATGAATACAATTCGCAATTTTAACATGTGGCAAAATATTTTTTCTTATTATACCGACTTTAATTTCGTAAGAAGAGACATTTCTTGCACTTTCGAGATACATTTCTATTTTAAACTCCGAAGATCCTCATCAGATCTTCATTTTTTATTTATGGGACCACCTCGAGAGTGATCTTCTTTCTCTTTCAAGCAAAAGCCCATGCTACCCCGTTAAAATAATTTTTGAAATCGGATGAGTTTTTCGACCCCAAACATACAAACAATAACCAACTTTATCTCTTTATAATAAGTAGGTATGTATTGCAACCTAAAAATAAACAGTGGCATGCGGTACTACACTGCATAATGCATTTCCTAGTGGATCGACCCTTTGGGCATAAATAAGCTGGCACTATTATGTAACGCCTATTTATTTATGGAAAACTTACAGCTAAACAAACATCTTACATAGAATATAATAAGAAATATTCATTTAGAGCCAAGAAACTAATCTATTATGAAACAAAATAAGTAATTTTAACACGACAGATGCGCAAGAAAAACACAATCGCCAACTAGGTTTTATGAAGGTAAGGTAACGTAAGTACTAATATCAGAACACATGCAACAATATACATGCACATGCCTAATAGCGAACCTAGGTAATTTATTTATTGGACTGCATGAAATGTTCTATCTTGAATGTTTCAAAGGTTTTCCGTCGTTATCTACAGCATATTTACTCGTAACAGCATGATTCATATTAAAGTCGTGAAGCCATGACGGAGGCTTTTAGGCGGCCTAAAAACTCCGTCACCAGAGTTGGCCACTTGCTCATACGAACGAACGAACGAACCAGCCATTTGGTTTAAAAGAAATAGCATATAGTCTGACCCCTGATTCGATTCACAAACTGTGTTAGCGAATTTTATTTAACTGCGATAACAATTAAATGTGTTTAATATTTTGGATATAAACACTCACCTTGTAGGCGAGGTGCAATTTGGCGTGCACTTTCGAATTATTTCTTAATAATCACAAACCATTCGTTTATGATTTTACTTAGCTAACTTTGATAAAGCACCTACACATCAAAAAAGTAAAAAGTACCTAGGTACATAGTGTTCGTGCAAATAAATGTCATTTATCATTTAATTAGGTTAGTTACCTACTACCGACTGATTGTTTTTTTTTTTCAATAAATTTATTATTCAAGTTACGTTTAAGCTTTGATTGTTTTCCGGAACTGTTTTACTTATATTGTTTTTTTTTAAACCTAATGAATAAATAAATTTAAGTAGGTAGGTACTTAAGTACCTTAGTTTTTCGAAGGTAAAAAAATTATAAGTACCTAATTAAATGTAGAATTAAGAAGAAACTAAATAAAAAAATTATTTCGCTGTGGAATATCACATCAAGCATTGTAATGTAAACTGAATAATCCCGCGCAAGCTAGTGTTGCCGCGTTATAAAAAATCTACTAAATCGGTATTTTTTCGTTTCAGATGCCTGTCTATACAAACGGGGGCCTCAGCCTGGATATATTATGCTCTTCGATATGCGAGGAGTCAAGTTTGGTCATCTCACCAGAGTTAGTTTATCGTGAGTACTTACCAACTTTTTTTTTCTACTAGGTAGGTATATTAAGTATTTATGGTTTGAATTCGAGAACTTTCTGTACTAATATCACAAAAAAATACTGTTTGCATTGATTTTGTGTAAATCGTTAAAAATCCTATGTTTAAAATTGTTTTTGTGTGAATCGTCTTTTGCAAAAAAAATAAAGCACTAATTATATTTTCTAGCTTTCAAAAGGATAGACAAAGGTAAACAAATTTAGTTAAAATTCGGCTACGAATATTGATGTTATTGTGATTTTCATTATAATATTTAATTTCGTTTGGTGGTGATTCCTACCGCTATTGTTGTCTCGCATATTCTGGATATGCATTTTATTCGAATCACTTCATAGTAATGACGATAATTATTCTAAAAAGATATCTCTGTTATTGTATCCCTCACTTACAAACATCTATATTCATACCTGAGTAACATTACCCCTGCAGTCGGGTATTAAATTAAAAACAAAAAATCATTACTTAACAGAAAACAATACCATTTAGTATACATACTTAGTTGCATTACAATACATAAAGCCTCGTCCTCACTATGGCACAAGTCGCAATACAATGTAACGCCCCGTGACTCTCTTGTAACGGGCACAATCATGTTTCTAAACTCAAAAACTTAATAAATCATATCAGTAGAACCTTCTCGAATCATTATAAAATCTTAGGCGCTAGGTGACTTTACTTTGTTTAACGCGACCAGTACCGCCTGAATCAAAATGATTTAGCCTTTGTTAGGAGCCAATCGAACGTCAAATTATGCAAATGTTTGAAACAAATTTTCATTTTTTTCCAATTTCTGTGCCGAAACCACGATGCGATACAAAATGTGCCCTAGTGCGGATGAGCCTTAAATCATAAAATGTTGATAAGTTATTACAAGTCAAGTACCTAATTGAAAAGTATAATCGTGTGGGCGTATCATTTAAATAAATAAATAAATTACATAGAAAACTCATTCAAAAGCTGTGTACCTACCTACAAATTATTTTTTTAAAACTAGAAAAAAGACAAGAGAATGAGAGGTGAAACACCAAAGAAAGAGAGGTGTTAACAGGTTTGATTTCAAAATTATATAAGTTTTATGGACTTGAATTATTCATCAAATTATTCGGCTGCCTTTACCAAGACAATGAATAGATGTCTGGCACCTAATTAACGATAAAAGATAAAATTACATGTGTAAGTACAATTTTTTATAAGCAATTGTGTTATCTATAAAATAATATCTAAATTACGTAATCTAAATGTTATATAATTAGAATTATTGTTAAAACTTGTTAATTTTTACCGACGTCAAAAAAAAGAGGTTCTCAATTCGACGGTTTTTTTTTCGTTTATTACCTCAGAACTTTTGACTGGGTGAACCGATTTTGATGATTCTTTTTTTATTTGAAAACTGGTGCTGCCCGCCTTTCCCGTCTAATTTCGATGATTTGATGAGACAGAGTTATGAACAGAAATGCACCTCCTTTGTCCCGTAGCGGGGATTGAACCCGCAACCGCGACTTAGGCGCGCTTTCACCGACTGCGCCACGGAGGTCGTCACGGAGGTTCGTTGGTTGGAGTAGCGTTAGAACAGGCATTAGAATCACCTAGTAAGACAAAACTGAAGTGATCCTAGACGTCCTACCTAAATAAATGATTTTTCTTTCATTCTTTCTTTGTAATCGAAATATTTCGGTCGTCATGGAGGTTTGTAAGAGGTCGTCACGGAGGTTTGTTGGTTAGTGCAGGAAGTCGCGTTGGATCAGGCATTAGAATCACCTAGCAAGACAAAACTGAAGTGATCCTTGAGGTCCTACCTAAATAAATGATTTTTCTTTCTTTCTTTCCTTGTAACAGAAGTATTTCGTTCCAGATCCCTCCGCAAGTTCTTCCAATACGTGCAAGAGGCGATGCCGGTCCGCATGAAGGCCATCCACGTCCTCAACACAGAGCCAGTGCTGGACAAGCTGATGTTACTCATCAAACCGTTCATGGACAAGAAGTTCTTTGACATGGTAAGGTCAAGTCTCATTCCGGTTCACGGGTAACTTGAAACAATTAGTATCATATTTATAAATGGACACGGGTTTTTATCGCGTTATTTACCTTATTTCTTTACGTCCCGACGTTTCGGCTATGTTGCAATAGCCATGGTCACGGGTGTCCACCCGTCGGGACGTAAAGAAATAAGGTAAATAACGCGATAAAACCCCGTGTCTATGTATTTATAAATATGTATTGTGATCGCGGAAGTTTAAGAAAAATCAGTATCAATTATGCCGGCACCACACATTGGGTTCCAACATTAGAATGGCCCAAGAGTTGAAACAGACTCGCCTCCTTTTGCTACCAGTTCTCGTTCTACCCGCATTTTTTTTTAATCGCACACGAAGTTTTTTACATTTATTTTTAAATCTTATAAACTTAAACTTGTAAACTTGAATTAAATCAATTATTTGTAACCTTCAACCACAGCGGTGTTTAAAAAATGTTATATTGCTTATTTCCGAAAATATTTCTTACATTCAGTTTTTGTTTCTGTAGGTAGATTATTATGTGATGTAAACGGTGAGATATCTAACTTGTCTATTCTAATTTGTAAAGCGGATTTTTTTTTAACGTGGTAAGTAAGTAACTTACTTACTAATTACTTACAATTAACGTGGTAATCTCAGGAAGTAGCTTAGGTCTTTGAAACGATGATGGGGATTCCATTAATGGGGATTCGAACCCACAACGAGATCCAAAACCGAGGCACTATCCTGCTCGGCTGTAGATAAATAATTTAAATTGAAACGTTTCACTTTCTCAAAATGGTGATGATAATGCAATATCGTCCATTTGCGGATCCAAATTGTCTTCCATATTAAGTGTAAGAAATGGGGCACTTGCATCGCTTAACAATAGACATTGAAATTATTGTTTCATTGTTAATTGTTGAAGTTCTTTCTGATGCTATATCTTTTTAAACAATACACAATGCCCTCTTAAAACTGCAGATTCTAAAATTTTCAATGGATAATGTGATTAAGAATTTGCATGGATTATTATTGTTCAGTGCCACTAGTCAAAAAAGGCATAACTCAAATTAATTCGACACTTTAAAGGAGTGAAACCATAGGCCATAAGGAAAGTTTTTTTTCTTGTTACTCTTATGTCGTTGAAAAGAGATAGCAACAGATTTAATATCCGTTTTAGCTAAAGTAGGTTTACTAGTCCAATGCATAAAGTGGGTTAACCTTTGCCAAAACAATAATATCTTATGTAAATATTAGCAGACAGTTTTTAGACATGAGTAACGGCAGTGCGGAAGACTTGAAACATTTTTTTTTGAAAAATAATTGGACGTGCTTGTAGCGATAAGATTTACATTTGTGACCTTCTATTTTTAATTTAAATCCTGTTTTGGCAATAAATCAAATTACTGCAAAATTTATATGCCAAATTAAAATACACTTTATAACTTTGTAAAGACCACCGGTCTACATTGCTTATTTCTACAAAACTGAACATATTACGTAGAGTCAAGTATCACAAATGTATGGAAATCCAGTGGAGCGCCTCTCCCGGTAACTTGCATGAACTAATAATTCCATACATTTAGTTGACACGTGAGTGAGGATAGATTATTTATTATACTACACAAAAACCATTATTTATTTTCCTAATAAGCTGCTGAACCCTTAAAATCAAAACTAGTTTAGAACTTGAATAATTGTGTCGGTGTTTTGGGTTCGCAACTGGTTTTATTAGAATATAATGTAAATCATTGACGTAATTGCGTATCTATGACGTGTTTAAGGTCATTTGATAAGTCACGAAGTAGTTCTATTTGTTTATTTAATAAACTTATCTGCTTCATAACATAATTATTATTCTAAAGCGTAATAACTAGGACACATTTTTTTCAACAAACTATTATGTCCCACTGCTGGGCAAAGGTCTCTCCTTTCTCCCTCGATTTACCTCGGTCCATTCACATTTCTGGCCATGTTTAGTCAAATGCATCCAGGGTCATCTCGCCATCTTTTTTTTTTGGGTCTGCCGCGTCTTCGTCGCCGCCGAAGACGCTGCAGGACACAAATCAAAAATAAAAACAAATTAACTAGGTAATTTATAAATAATTAATAATTTTCTATAAGAAGACAAAAACATTTTCATATGTTTCTCAGAAACTCAATCAACTTCTATCTATCCGCAAATAACGCCACCATCCGTACAATGGATTTTTCTATTGAACACATTCAATGCCATCATTATTTTCTAGTCCAGTCTTCTCAGCGATCCTATAAAACGAGTGTTCGCCGCATCACATACAAAACCTTTTTTTTATCTTATATTACTCCCTCCTATTAACCTACTATTTCTCAATTCCAGCTAAAATTCCACAACAAAAATGATGATCTTGATAAATTCTACGACACAGTCATTCCTCGCTCATCACTCCCTCCCGACTTCGGAGGAACAGCGCCCGACACTCAAACGTTACACAAGAAGTGCATGCAACAGCTCAAAATGATGGAGCCGTACTTCAAGGCAGAAGAGGAACAGAGAATACAGGCACTGCCCGAGAAGAAGAGAGACAAAGCTATGGAGAGGGCATTCAAGAATCTCGATATAGATTAATCTGGTGCGTGGTACTTAAATGTTACTTTGGTACTGTAATGTTACTTTGGTACTTAATTTTTACTTAGTTTACGCTCAATTTTTGATTGTGCAAATGGAACATTTATTTGTAATCCAGCTTTCTATTTAAGAGAAACACAAAATGATTAGTTACGAGTATAATTTCAACTTTTTGGAGCTTTCAGCATGAGCGGTCCAGAGGCCCTAGCCATGTTACATTTCGACAATCGCTTTCGATTAGAAACTAAAAAAAATGTATAGGAATTGACATTCGATGACGAAAACTCGAGCGATCAGAAATGTCAAATCAAAGGTGTAGCGATAATAGAAATCGAATCGCTTCATAGCGAATGCCGGTTGGCTAGGCCCTCTGGACACTTTTGTAGACGTCAATGTTACTTCTAAAAGGGAGTCTTCCTTTCTTACAATCGCTTTGCATAGGATTGGGGCTCGCTACATCTAGGTATTGTAAGTAAATCTATGCATTTTTATCTATACTAACTACCGTAGATAAAGTGTGAAGATCGTTCATGCTAGTTGGGTAGACAAGTCTCGAAGCTGTAATATAATTTTCTTTGTAGAACTGCGTTAGCATGACATTTTTTATATATATTTTATCATGTAAATATTTTTGGTCTAAGGGATTGTGTGCAATTACTGTACTTAAAAAGGACGTTTGCTGGTATTTTTGGAAAGTAATTTCTTGTAGTTAAATCTGTAGATACTTGTACTATGACACGTAGAATAGTCTTTGTGGGAAGCACTCTTTAGATTGTTAATTAAAAATGTCCAACTTTTAGTACAAATAAGTAGACCCGGACCTTAAAGTATATTCATGTTATTAACATTATGGTGTTTTGTATAAAAAGTTAATACTTACCTCATAATTATCTTTATTTTTGCGTTAGCATAATCGCTAGTTTTGTGATATTATTAAGGCTCTTCCACACAAAAGCGCTTTAATATCATTTACCTACATTATTTTGATAGGACGTTTCGTGTTCTTGCATAATGGCTACATCAGGCAGTTAAAATAATGTTACCACAAAAACCGTATGTTTTTTAATTTTAATTATATAAACTCACCTAACAAATATCGCAATACGGCAAAACTCAAGACCACAGCAATTATTATACGATTAGCGCACCAGTGTGAAAGAGCTTTTATTTTGCTAAGCCAGAAAAGTACAATTTATTTTAGCAACATAATTATATTCGTTTACATACCTACTATATCAAAACAAATTATGTTACATAATAAGTCTCGATATTAATAATACCTAACGCTTAGACAATCCAATCTATGCTGTGTGATAAAATATATATTATTAATTAAAATTGTCAGATTATAAATAGTTGGGAGTTATAATTACCCTGCCACTTTTGCAAATAAGTAGTTCAATGAGCAATGTTGAATTTAAGATTCAAATTATTTGGCATGGAATCACGTAGGTACATAGAGTTCCGTGCCGTTCTTATGTGATATGAAAGTGAAATGTCTTATTTTTTTGTTTTCAATAAAATGGACTTCCCTGGGCTACAATTAAAGTGTATTAAATTACTATTCGTTTATTAATTACTTACTTAATTAAGTATAATGTTACAGTTACTGAGAAACTTGTCAATATAAATTGATTTATTATTATAATTATGAATTTTTAAAGTTTATAATTTGGATGTCAAGGCTACTCTAGTAAGTTTTTCAATGCTGCCTACGATTTAATTTTGTCATAATTTATTTATTACAAAATTATATTACACTACGTATAAAAGATAGGCAATTTAGGCACATTTGTAAAAAAAAAGTGGAAATGTATATTTATTACGTACTTACCTCTTTATTTGTGTAATTTTAATGTGAAATAGTAGGGCATTATTAATGTTACCTTTTTGACAATGTTCTTGGTCTTGTTAATTTTTAGTTCGACCAACGCTTAGAATCTGTAACAAAGCTTTCAAAGTCTATGAGAGTGTTGTAAATATGGCGATAGTGAGCTTTTTAGGACCAAAGCAGTCAATTTTTGCTCCTAAGAAATTTATTTTTAACAGACATTCCTGTTAACTAACTAATGATTTCAGGGTGATATTGTTACTTGTTACCAATATTATGTTACCATTGTACTTATTACTTGTTGTTACCAATGTACTTAATAATATGAATAGCCAATAGCGCGCTTTACACGGACACTATCGCGCGTGTATAGCAATCGTGCGCGACAGAGCAATCGTGTAAAGATGTTAGCAGAGGTAGGCAGTGCAAAGAAAATGATAACACGCACAGCCTAACTCAGAATAAAATCTCATTGAACCTAAACATTTTTGAAACCAACCTCAATCAAGCACGACTACATGGGCTGCATTCCAAATTCAAATCACATTATTCCCATGGGGGAAAAATGATATATAGTACAACATTGGTGGCTATTCCGCATTTTAACTAAAAATCCTAGTTAAAAATCCTAGCTAAGTTTAGAAATGCGTTATAGGCGATTCCGCACAGCACAACATACTAAATTTAAACCGATTTGGCATGCCTAGTCTGGTTTTTAAATTGAATTCATGGTGTTGCCAATTTCGAAAATTTTATTGGTGCTTGACATCAGTTTCCATCAGTATGAACGAATGATTTAATGTTTTAACGTTGACATATATAATTTATTTGACATTTGACAATTTTGACAGGCCACAAGCGCATCAAACTAAAAACAAAGTAAACAAACAAACAAAATTTAATTCGAATTCAATTTATCTTCTCAAAAAGATTATATTTGAGGCATAGAGCCTAGGTCTTCTTCACTTCATACCATACTACTCCACTGGCTCAGTGACCTAAAGTGAGTCTTGGCCTCCGATCCGAGAACTCGTCACTTTCTTCTGTCCATTGCAGTCTTTTGCCAATTGTTGGCTTCGAGGTCGCGCAAGTCAGCTTCCATCCTATCGCTCCACCGATACTTGGGACGACCAATCGGTCACTTCATACCATGCTAATTTGAAAAGGTTAGTAGTGGAAGATAAAGAAATTTTGATCTTGAAAATGATATTACAGTAATGCGTGAAAAATGTTGTTTTGTTTCACATAGTGTACCTGGCAAGTAGAGATCCGTGGTCTCTGCCTGCCCCCATGGGAAAGAGGCGTGATTCTATATTGTATTATGTATAAAAAGTACCTACATAGGTTGAGGTAGGTATGTATGTAAAACTAATTTTTAAATGACTTTGTTTCAGATACCTAATCAAGCTAAGGGCGAAATAAATTCATTATTTGAAAGTTCTATGATAATAGTTTCTGTAAAGGGTCACAAACAAACATGTAAGTTTTACCTTTTCATAAGAAAAATCATTACCTACTTACTTTAAAGTGTTTTTTGACTTGTATTTTATTTTAACTTTCAATGTTTTATTTTCATAGATTTTGAATAACTGGGTGATAGAAATGCATAGAAAGTTCAGATCCACACCTCAAGGAACATGCAGATGACACCTCGAGTGGATCTACATTAGTAACAACAACATATACCTACCTAAATAGCAACAAAGTTCTTAAGATTTTCCGACTGCCTCAGAAGACAGAACATCAAACTGGTAATTAAAACAATTTTTAGAAAGTTATTTGTAAGTTCTTAAAGTAACTTGTAATTAAAACAATTTTTCTTTTTAGGATCTACCTTTGACTGCCTCACCATTCGCAAAGAAACCTCAAAGCTACAGAACCAGGAGTTTCCCTTACCGTAGAAGAAGTCTGGTCAAAGTGGTACCTACACCACATGCTATGTTACAAAACAATCCTAATCAATCCTTGCTCGCTCAAATGAATGTAACTAGTATTGTTATAGTAGTACCTTCCGATTTATTGGTTATATTTCAACTTAAATAAATGTATCTAGTAGGTACTGTTATTTTCCTCAAATTATGGTGTTTAATAAAAGTAACAAAATTAAAATAACTAGTTTTAATTTTACATAACAAGAAATGTTTAAATTTGACTGATTAATAGCCCGAGCATTGGAAAGGAAGTCCATTCCAAGCTCAATATCATTCTGCTTGTTTTCTTGAATGTTAACTAGTATTATCACCTTCTAGGGCATGGTTTTCCAGTGTATCTGCAAAAAGTAACCATGATTTAGTATTATAATTAGTGTGACACCAGAGATGTGAGCACATAATCAGTATTATCCTTGCCTGAGAACTTTATCCATAAACATAATCTTGTCCAGGGTTTAGGTTATGCAACTATGATTTTTGTACATTGTCTGGGCTTATAATCAGGGTCCGTGGGGGTGTAGACACTTATTCAGTTTATCAGTGGTCCTCCGGTCCTTTGTGTGGCTCATTCTTGATGTTGTCAACCAAGATATAACGGTAGCCCTTGTCACCTGTAATATAGTAGGCAATTCATTAGATATAAGTAATATTTCTTTCAAAAGGTTTTACTTAGGTGCCTAACCTAGTTGCAGGTTACATTTTAACTACCTATAGCAGTAGGTGTGTGTATAGATCAGGGGAATATTGAAGATAATGCCTGGAACTGATAAATTGAGGAGAACAAGGCTAGCCTGGTATGCTATTACATGCTCTTTGCTGGCATGGGCTCATGGGCTGGGCAAATCAAAAGAGGAATGAGTCATGTTACCGACATGGTAGGTAGATACGGTCTACTAAACAATGAATGTGATTGTTGATGGATAAATGTGACCCTACACCGCTAGAGATTCAAAAATTGTACAAAATGTGAGTGAGCTGAGCACTGAGATGATGCTGATAGAAGAAAGTGGTGAAGAAACATGTTTTACCGACCCCGCAATGAGGAATAGGGGCAAAAAGATAATGATGAGTAGGTAGGTAGGTAGGTAGGTAGCCCACCTGAGTTTTGATGTGAAGAGATAAAGCTTCACTGCACATTTATAGTAGGTAGATAATTATGAGTAGGAACAACCTACTTACCTACCTATTTCAACATAACAACAAGGACTACAATGTACCTACCTACCTAATGATTCCTACTACTACTAGTAGAAATCATTCGTACCTACTACGTAGTACCTAAAGAAGATACCAAAAACACAAACCTTTCCGAAAAATCCATCACAGGCAGCCACCACAAAGTCCACTATCACCAGTAGGTATTTCTAGTTAACTATAACACTAAAACAACACTTTTCTACCAAACACCATTGTTATTTATACATTTTACTATAATTTACTTTGATTTTGCACTGTAATAGCTTCCAATTTCACAACAAAAATCTTAGCACATAACCTACTAATTTTAATCAACACCTTTTTACATGCTCTCTAAA
The DNA here is from genome assembly GCA_963582015.1 of Xanthorhoe designata. Lineage (NCBI taxonomy): Eukaryota > Metazoa > Arthropoda > Insecta > Lepidoptera > Geometridae > Xanthorhoe > Xanthorhoe designata. Next base: position 1,538,303 of record OY757029.1, read on the forward strand.
ATTAGGATAAAGTTTTAAATTTACGCGAAAAATACTAAAATGGTTGTCGCCGAATAAGTCTTTAGCATTTTGGTCTAAGTTGAGTAACCAACTATAATTTTAGGAATTTTAAAAATTTTAATCAGATTTTAGTCTAGTTTGGTGCCATCTGAATAGGGTTGAGTCTCTAAACCTAAATTTAAGAATTTTAGTATGATTTTAGCTTAGTTTGGCGTGTGCAGAATTGGTACCATTATGACCCGGCTAGACCGTGGAGCTGTAATGACTTACTTTAGGTTTGCATGACACAATATACCATTGAAGAGCAGGTAGGTAGTATAAAAAATACTTAAAATTATGAGCAATGTCAATAAAATATTAAATATCTTTTTAAAATAGAAACCAGACAAATCATATTCACTGATCCTTATTTTAAAAGCTCTCTGTTTTTTGTAACTGTCAAACGCATATAGGTACATTCATAAAATCATAATCTACGTGAAGTTAGTATCTACCTAACTTTAATACCTATATAATTTATTGTTATTTTTTATATTTTATGCATTTTATAGTTTTGGTGGAGGAAGCTGAAACATTGTTTAGTAGAGAAAGTATTTTGCTGGTTCCAAGAGCCGAGGATTGTGATTTAGGCTTAAATATATTTTTATTCCTGATCTGCTTTTTTATTTAACTCCATTTTTTGCGACACAGTGGGATTATACTTAGGCCTTAAAACTTAACCCCTTGCTCATACGAACTCACTTACCTACTTTACTATAGGTACACTGCTACATAAATAACTGTTAGGTACCTATTTAATTCAATAATCCCAAGAAGTAAAAATTATACCGATTTATACCTAATAGGTAGGTACCTACTTTTACTGTAAGATTATTAAATACGTAGGTAGGTATAAATTACCTCTTTTATACTTACTGAAAAAGTGCACGATATTTTTTTTTATGTAAACAAGTACGCTAGCTGACATTTATCTCTAAAATATAAGTACCTACCCAAAGTCTACTAAGTTATGATTCCGACCAATTCCGACCTTCAAACAAAATCAAAAATGTCAATTATGGTAGAATTTATGCTTTTCATAGCTGGCAACCGGATTTTAACCGTCGTTGTACACCTGCCATCGGTTTTTTTGTTTACTTTACTTTCTTTAAACGGAAAAATATGAATGAAAGTTATTGTTTCTTGACCTACAAATTTAGGAAACATGTGAAGTGATAGTTATTTGTGTGGAAAATACTAATTACCAGAGGAACTCTCTTTTCTTGTGTTGGAGAAATAAGGTAAATACTCTTCGCTTTATTTTCTCTTTTAGCTTCTATTTCATGATTGTAATGAATGAAAACTTCAGTTTTAATACAAATTTTGCATCTTTAGTAGATAATTGGATAGTAAGAAAGGTATTTATACGATTCTCAATCGATTTTTAAGTAAATATAGGTATTATTTTGATAATGAAATGGAACAAAGTTTGCATTCAGCAAAGTCAGTCATCCGTAAGAAAAAATATGATGAATGATAAAAATACGGTCTCCAATTACACAACAAGTTTTGAAATGTATAGTAGTGCTGATTATGTTATTTAAACCTCATAGATGACCATCTGTTCAACCACCTGCTATGGTTTGTAAGTTTTGCTTGCATCTGTCTCAAATCGGGTAGGCTTATTTGAAGAAAAATATATAATCTTATCTGTATTGTGTTTGTACAGTTATTTTCTTCATTTTAGTGTTTATTTGTTTGAGCTAAGTTGTTCAGAAAGTTAGGGAATTGTAGTAGGTACCTACCTACTCATATTTCTCCTTCAAAGCCTTATCTTTACTAGATGATTTTATCAACATCAGAAAGCTATTTTTGCCTATTAGTGCCTGGGACATTGTTGAGATGGAATAAGTTTGCCCAACACCTAAACCATCCTTTCAGCTTAGCGGGCCATATCCATAGGAACAACAATGTTCAATATAATGTGGGAGACTGACTAAGCCTTGAGATTCCTCCCAATTTTTTCCTTCACCAAAAATTCATTGATGCATGGCCGGGATTCGAAACCACATAACATGACTTAACACAAGCATTATATTGCTTAGCTTGGGACTAGATGACGCTGTGGGGAATGTCGAAGGATATTTGTCAAAGGATATTTATTTATTTATGAGTATGTTTTGTGGTTTCAAGTCCACAAACTTTAATATCTAAAATGTTAGATGAAAAAGCTTCATCATTATTTGTCTGGTTCCCATAGTTGAACCATTATTTAGGTTAAGGCTAGAACTCTGTATGAATTATGTCCACATTTATTTTTTTGTTCCGCATAAAGTACATTTAATAAAATATTATTAATTTCCAGGGACATGGACAGTGTAAACAACAACCAATTTGAAGTGAAGCCAATCACAGCCAAACGGAAGATAACCAACTGTAACGTCTACTTAAACCCAGCGCTAGACATATTAGCCAACGAGGATCCAATCTGCAACACAGCAATGGAAATTCCGGTAAAGAAACGGAAGAGAACAAAAAGTACTGATATTGTCACATTTGAGAACTCAGCGTTAGATCTGGGAGCTAAACCCGTTAACGAAATCTTGGTTAGAGAGATTGATAATGTTCGAAAAACTGTGACACTTGATTTCACTAAAGAAATTAAAACTAAAGTTTGCAAAGAGACATTCTTTGGTGATATTGATGATGTAGACTTCACAAATACTATAGACAGTAGCAATTTCAATGAGAATGAAGTTAATAATGCAGCTGAGGAATTTACAGAACCTATATACGCTAATTTTGATGTAAAACCTGAATCAGTGACCTCTGAAACACCAGTTTTACCAAACCAAGACACAACTGCTGGCAATAGCATTGTCGAAACTACAGCTATAGAAACAAACACCAAAGACAGTCTTCTTAATTGTACTGACATATCCAGAATAGATAAAGATAATACAGAAATTGATTCAGGTATTTTAGTAGAACAGAAATCTGTGAACAAAGATTTTAATAACATCACTAACATACACACCAATGTTACTAACCAAGTTATACTGAACAATAGTAACATAAATCTAAGTTTCATTGACAGATTAGCTTTAGACTCTCCCAATGTTTCCGATAGATCTTTGTACTATGATGACGATTTGAACGAAAGTAACATAATGGAAATAAAAACTATAACGATAATAACAAAGAAGAAACGTTTCGTTGAAAAGAAAAACACGAATCCTTTTTTAAATCCAAATATTGAAACTAATGTTGCTATACCAAAAAATAATCCGTTTCTAGATATGAAACCTGAAATAGAATATCAAGAAGAGGTTCTGAATAGACAAGAAGAGACTGCTACAGGGTATAACAACGCTCTGATGCCAAGACGACTCTTTGATAGTACTAACAGCACTATATCTACAGTCAATGAATCTATAGATCACCCTGAGTATGAAAACATAGATGTACATGCAGATCCTATCTATGAAAACATAGATGAACTTAACAAACAAAGCAAGCTGCTAGGCTATGATGTATCCCAATTCAGCTCTATCGATATTATGAATCTAAAAAAAGCGAACAGCTCTAACGATTCCAATGACAGTAAGAAAGAGAAACACTCATTTTTCAAACCAGGAAAGTTATCCAAAAAGGTTTTTAAAACTCTTAAAAAAACTTTCAAGCATGATAAAGCAGAAACGGATGTAACTCTTAATCCTTATGAAGTGCCGCGAAAACTGCCTAAACAACACAAAGCTGTAGCCAAAGATACTGGAATAGAAAACCCAGCATTAAACTTAGATAATTCCGATGATCTTGAAATCGAGGAGTTGTCGGATGAAGAGCATCAGTATGAGACTATTAAAACCCTGAGAAATACACGCTTGAATATGAACGTTACACCGTTAAGAGAGAGAAATGAAGACACAGATACGAGTAAAGTAACACCATCAAAGAAAGTCAGATTTGATTCGACTTTGAATCAAGAAAAAGTGATAACTGGAAATAGTTTTGACTGTAGCGTTGCAAGTCCAGGGTTTGATGCTAAGATTGATAAATATCACGATGAGTTGGAGAATTGTATTAATGAAAGAAAGTTTTTGCAACAGAATATGTGAAATATTTACAGAGATGGCGAAATTGTACAGAGAGAGATAGAATGATAAATGTTGGTCATAAATGAAGAACATTATTTTTAGATCATCTCGTACATTGCGAAGGAAGCGCTCGTATTAAAGCTTGAGATGTTCTCGAAAGATCGAAACGGTCACAATTTGCATGGGTGACCGCAAGTGGCATTAACGACCTCTATGGCGCAGTGGGTGAAAGCCCGGATGAGACGCACGAGGTTGCGGGTTAGATCCCCGTTGCGTGACAAATGTTTGTATGTTCTTCAGATATTTGTTTCGGGTCTAGATGTTATACACTTATATACGTATGTATTTACAAAAATGTAGGTATATAAGTAGTATATCAGTCGTCTGGTCAACATAACATAAGCATTAAGTTGCTAAGCTTGGGACTAGACAACATTGACTGTGTGGAATGTACAAGGATATCTATATTTATTTATTTATTAACAACTAAGCGCTGTTTTAAAGTCGTCAAACCATGATAAGGCCTTCAAGCCTAGTCTCAATCACCAGAATTAGTCAGGACCTCATACTATAAGTACAGCTCCTTGATTGTGTACACTTGTTTCGGATTGTATCAAAGCGAAAATCACAGTAAATTGCGAAAACAACTGTCAAATATGACAGTAACTAGTATAATATGCCTGCGGCTTCGCTCGCGTGGTACTTCCTCGGATAAAGAGTAGCCTATGTGTTATTCCAGGTCATAAGCTATGTATATTCCATGTTTCAAACAAATTCGTTCTGTAGTTTTCGCGTGAAAGAGTAACAAACATCCATCCATCTCACAAACATTCGCATTTATAATATTAGTAGGAAGTAGGTTATGTGAGTCACTTACTAACTTAATTAATTAGCATCAAATCTGACAGTTGTTTTCGCGGTTTACTGTGATCTTTGATACAATCCGAGACAAGTGTACACAATCAGGGACAGGTAGTTTCCGAACATTTTATGAGATTTAAACATTATTTCATCGTTTGAAAATTGTATTAAGTATTTACCTAAGTATCCCTATTTAGTTTTATCTTGTATTATTCCTGAGTGGCCTTGTTAATCTACTAGCGAGCGAAGCGAGGGCAGTTAGTATAAAAGACTTCATAATTAGAATTATTAGTTGCTAGTTCGATTCCTATAGAAAGAAGTTTAGAAAGAAGTACTTATTAGTTTTATGGTTTTTGTAGCTCTATGTTGATTAAGGCTCAACTCACACCAAAAGAGCATCGAAGAGCAGCGAGCGGAGCGCAGTTTCAGTGTCATACGAATTTCAACTTTATTTTCATTACTATAATACTTATTATCGCAGAGAAGGCGCGCGTATTGGAATTCGCCTGAATTCCCGCAAAGGCGCGGGCATCCTCATGCAATAATAAGTATTATAATAATGAAAATAAAGTTGAAATTCGTATGACACTGAAACTGCGCTTCGCTTCGCTGCTCTTCGATGCTCTTTTGGTGTGGGTTGAGCCTAAGGTTTAGTATGTAAACTTTGTGTTTTAAAATGTTATAGTTAAGGTTTAATTTATGGTATTTATTACATTTTGCCCACCTATTTTAAGTGATTTTTATCCAAAGCATAATACGTACTACAAATGTTCATTTTAAGAGTATGTTTAAGTTTAAGTACCAACTTAATTGAATTTTAATTTATTTTTAGAACTATGGACAGTGCAGGAATGTATTGTACAATCAATACCAAAATTATCTATCAATTTGTTTATTAATTTTAAAGCACTAGTGCTTGTCAAAAGTATTACAATGTTTACTTGCCAAAAATAAATTCCATTTTATGTAAGTACTAAATTGGTTTTTTATTTTTAACATTTTATCATTTTACCTACCTTCTTTTTGAAGTCGGTAATTATTACTTCTAAACTATGTATCAAAGCCTAAGTAGGTAGGTACCAGGGTAATATTCTTGCGAAACCGGGTTTGTTAGTCAAATACAGCCAGACAATAAAAGGGGTCTTGTCAATATTTATCTGTTGCGAAACCTAAGTTTGCTTAGCTAGACTATTTCTTTTGTAAAATGAGTTAGACTAGTGATTTGTACCTAGGAAAAGGTCCAAAATGTCCAAGGATATTTATTATTTATCTTCCGGATGGACTGATTTTTCGCTGAAAACGTCCTGTCGATGTTGCCGGGAGACTGCATCCTGCTAGCAGTAGGAACGTGGTGCAGATAATATAATAGGTACTATATATAGGTACCTACTATAGTGGTTATATTCTTTTGGCAGTAGGTAAGGTAGGTGTATAGGTCGCTTCACGTAAAAAGAGTGCTAAGGGGAAGTAGCGGGGGTATGTTTGCGCCTGTGTTCACTCGCTGACGAACCAATAGCACTCGCTAAATCAATGGTATGAAGTGCGCCGCGTTACCTCTTCACCAATCATCGACCACTGCGCAGTTTGACAGCCAGCGCTCTTTTTACGTGGCGCGACCTATACGCGCTCGTCAGATAGTACCTTGCCTACTTATCTTTTAAACATTTTGGTCAGTGAATTTCAAAACAAAAGTGATTATTATTTTCCTAATTTTATTTCTGTTAAGAACCATTCAGGTGGTCCAAGAATATAAAAAAATATAAGTAGGGTACCTACCTACACCAAAAGTGATGTGAAGAGAAATATAAACAAACTGGAATTTTGATGTGATTGATGTCACTAATCACAATTTATTTTGTGTCCCCTAGCCTACGTCAATAGGTGTTGTTCAGAGTCAATTGGTCGACCTTGGATGCAATCGGTAGCGTCTATTGGATAATCGGTGCACAGGTCAGAGCTGATAGGATAATGCATCCTTGTTTTTGTGATTTGCTACTGCTATTGAACGCCGGCTATTTTTATCTCATAATTTACAATTTAAATGCAAACTTATTTAGACAAACAATCAACAAATGCTGACTTGGACGCTTATCTATTGAGGACATAGGTACCGAGCAGTTGGTATAATGCTCTAAGTATGGTACATACAGAATAATTTGCTAAATAGTGTCTTTGTTTGTTTATTGTGTTCTAAATGCTCAGATGATTTTTTTTCACTATACTTGCATTGAAATTTGAAATAGATGAGCGCCATCTGTTGGTAATAGTTTAGAACTAATGAAAAAGGATTCTTTCTGTAGTTACCCTTCATATCAGGGCTAATAAATTATTTCCATACTTCGGGTTTGTTCCAACACGCCTGACCGTTTTCCATGGCTTTTGATTTGTTGTATTTGTCTGCGTCTAGAATAGGAAAACAAATTAATTGACGAAAAATAAAAAACAAATATTAAAAGAAAAAACATTTTCCCATACAAAATGTTTCTACACCGTCTCAATGACAAAAACTGTCAAATCGATTGGTTTCAATCAATAAGTTTGCCGGGACAGCTTGTTTTACTTTATCTATTAGAAAAAACCCAGACTTGAGACAAATAAATTTGCAAATCATACAAAACATTGTTCGATTCGGCGGGGATCGAAGCCGCAACCTTCTGCGTCTCAGGCTTGCGTATAGTATAGAATATATACTATAGATACCCACTGCGCCACAGAGGTCGTCAATTGCAAAGAGTCACGAAGATTCTTACTTAGCTACGCTGTTAAGTGTCGGCCTCTTTATTAATTCAAAGTAGTTAACCTTAGATCTTTAAACACGAAAAATTATTGCGCAATTGTTGAAGCTATAAAAATGATTTGGATCAATTGTCATCATTGGTGTCAATATAAAACCATTTGAGATCTCAAACAGAAAACTATACTGTTGTAGCACTACCAACTAATCTGTTCAGATAAAGAATAAGTAAATAGTGCTACGTAGATACTTAAACCGAGCTGCCTGACCACTAGGCTACGGCAGGATTTTTAAACTTTAAGATTTTTCATTTAAGGTGCCTGTATGGGTGAAACTAGCGCCACCGCCTATTTTATTTTATTACGTTGAACAAAGGAATTTAAAAAACCTGAATGTAGGTAGGTACAGTTTGTGAAACCTACCAAACTCTGAAAGAGTAAGTAGGTACTTAAGCGGGGGTACCTGCTAACAGCTTCACAGAAAAAGCGGTAAAGCGGAAGCGGTAAGAAGGTGGTAAAGCGGAAATTTGGGCGATAGTAGTGGCAATTCGGAGTGTCGCAAAAGCTAAACTAAACGAACTAAAATTAATGCCATCCTTTTTATTCCCATCGCTATGAAAGGGACGGCAACATTTTTAGTTAGTTAAGTTTAGCTTTTGCGATACTCAGAATTGCCACTAATACCTACCTAGGAAGGTAGATTATCCTCGAGAGTACCTACAGGAAATTTATACTTACGAAATTGAAGCCTGTTTTACGTAAAAAAAGTTTAATTTTCCTGTCATCGTGATTTCATCGTTAGGTATCCTACCATGAAGTATCGACAGAGCCTCAATAAATGGGAACTATCGTAGATTATGCAATAGGTAGTGGCTGACCCGGTCGTGAGGCCGTTGACCCCGGTACATCCATGAGGGATAGGGAAATGGGGTTAAGATACACCTCTAAGATTTGAGCACCTATTTACTAAATAATAAATATGGAAATAGATGGGGTAACTGGGCCAAGTTGGATAGGCCTTCGTTCTGAAAGTCGTGGGTTCGAATCACGGGCGGTAACCTTATGCATGCCCGAAAACAATACCTACCTACAGGAAATTAATTCGCTTTATAAATATCGTGAAAAGCTTCCATTACCCATTTAACTTCTGCATTAATGGCATTTTCGAAAAAAGTACCTACCTATTTAGACATAACATCCTACCTCTGGATACAACCTTATCCATCATCTTAAAATCTGAAAGAAAATCTGCCGCAACTTAAGGGTAGGTACCTACAGCGGTGATCATAATTATTGTGTTCATTTCGGAAAGAAAACCAACAGTCGAACACTGAAACTTCTCTTTTGATGTCGTCTAAAGAATCATACTTACTAAATCCTAGTAAAACACATTTCCCCTCTCTACATCGAGCAAACGACGCCAGACATGGCGATATCTATAGTTGCCAAGAATTTAATTCCATTATTGTCTTGTATTGTACCTACCTACGCTAGAAAATCCTTAACTTTATTGGCATTTTTAATCTAAGATCTGATGGAATATACCGAGAAGGCTGCTTTATCGTCAAAGCGATAAATTGAAGATATTGAAGATGTTTTACGTGCCTGAAAGTGAAAATGAATTAGGTAAAATAAACCTAACTAAGTAGGTAGGTAGGGTAGGTACATACCCAAGGAAATTTTCACCTACAAAGTAGGTAGGTACAAACTTACCTTTTAAATCCTAATTCTAGAACAGAGTGAAACGCTACAATGTTCTTTCCATTAAAGTTTACCTTTTGAAAATTGAAAATTTATTTGAAAGTGTAAGTACCTACTTAGGTAAGTATTGAAAATTGGATAAGTTTAGCTAATTTCCTAGACTTAGGTACATTACTTAGATACCTAGTAGATGTTTTTTGATTTTTAAAAAGGTTTTTCATAATTTTTATGACGGAGACCCGAAGGCGGCCTAAAAACACCGTCACCAGAGTTTGCCACTTGCTCATGCAAATAATAAACCTACATTGCTGTAGTACCTATCTTCAAATGTGATGTGCTTTAAATGCTGAAATATCCATTTTCCGATTACTTACTATTTCTATATGAAGCAACACTTCATTTTCATATCATACAGATAAAAGGAAAACAAACAAAACATTAATTAAACATTGACTTTGCATTCCGAATGATTTGATATTTAAAAAAAAACAAACGTCATTTTTCCCGCCACTTGCGTCACTGGCCGACCCGTGTACGCATGTCTGCCTCTCGTCAGTATTCTATGGACCGCGTAACCACTCGCTCCTCATGAACAATCTATCGATTTTCTTCACAATCGTTTAAAACGCAAAAAACCTGTGCTGTGCTGTGTCTTTGTTGGTTCTTGCTATTAATCACGGTGAGTAAAAAGAGCGCTTCAATTTTCATTCGGAAATCGGTTGTTTTTCGGTCGTTTGTAATGATTGTTTTTGTTTACGAAAAGTGGTCCGTATTGATTGATGGTTCCGTACCTAACCTGGTACCTATCTCCACTGTCATTAACCTATCAGAACTGGAGCGAAATCAAATTAAGTTTCAGAATGATTCGCGATTTCCCATCGTTTGAAAATTGCTGTAATTTTAATGGGCATTTATTTCGTTCGGAATCGCATTACGTAATATAAACGAATGATTCGTTCAATTTTACCTACCTGTGGTTGTTATGAATCTTTCGTCCAATATTTACGTCCCTAACGTCCTCTAAAGTACGGGTTGCTCGTAAAATAATACTAAACTCGAATTATCGGAATCTGTATACTTGTTGCTTTGTACTAGGTAGGTACCTACAACTCACATGAAATTCTTGATCCTATGTAGGTCAACATATAAGTACTGTTTATAAAAAGCTTTTTATATTTATGTACCTCAGAAGGTACTTACTTAACCCATTTAGACTTTAGATAAAACAAGATTTACAAAAAATACGGTGTTATATTGACAGATATTCTGTAATCGTAAATACGACTCTCATGAGATTATTATACGTTCACGATCTTTTGGATGTGCCTCTGTTTATCCTTTTAAAGGTATCAAGTATTCTTAAGGTATCAAACTATATCGAAACGCGAAGGTCCCATGGGTGTATGTATGGATGTTTCGTCTTTCACGCAAAAACTACTTAAGTACCGTATTTAGCCTCCCTTTTGTGCCATCAACTAGTAGAGTAGACCTACTGTTTAACACAAATAAATTAAGTTATAGTGGCAATTCGGAGTGTCGCAAAAGCTAAACTAAACTAACTAAAATTAATGCCATCCTTTTTATTTCCATCGCTATGAAAGGGACGGTAACATTTTTAGTTAGCTTAGTTTAGCTTTTGCGACACTCCGAATTGCGACTAATATTTTATTTAACTACTACTAGTACCAAGAATCAATGCGGCACTGCATCGACCTCACTAGGGCAGCTGTGCCTGCTGCGTCCAGAGATACCTACCACACAACTCTATTTGTCTCGCGTCCATCACGCCGTGACGGCTAATAATGTGGTGGAGTATTTAAAACAGAAGACTGGCCTCTCCATGAGAGTTGAAAAGTTAGAATCTCGCCGTAATGTGAATTTTAATTCTTTTATGGTGAGAGTACCTACTGATCGGCTCTCCACTTACATGGAAGGTGCTTTTTGGCCGAAGGGTGTCGTGTTCAGGAAGTTCTTCGGCAGACTGACACGGGACACCCCGCTTTCGTCATTGAAGACGTCTTAGAAATAAGTTTTTTTATTATATTTCTTGTATAAATAAGATAATTATATATATCTGCAATAGTCCAAATTTATATTATACATAGTATCTAGTTATATTATAAATCTCACTTTGACTTCCGCGATACAGGCTTGACCTAGTGCGGGGTTATTTGTGAAATATTTGCCCTACTTACTAAATTTACTTGTTCTTTGTATTTGTGTGTACTTACAATGTTTTTAATAAATTATTATTATTATTATTATTATTATTTAATTTAGCTTCATTTGAGGCTTAATTTTGATTGCGGATCCATCTACTAATTGATAAATCAATTAAAAAATTTAATCGTTCTGATAGATTCGTTAAAAAACGGTATTGTTTGGATGGAATTAAAAGATGTTTCGTTAATTAGGTAGTCAATTAAGAGATGGTAGTTTCCTAATTAGAAGTACTTATCTACTGACTCACATTGGACAACTAGCTGAGTCTCTTGTTTTAACTGGTTCTTTAGACTCGTTTAAAGATTTGTTATACTTACTTAAATAACTCTTAGTACGTACCTACTAAAGTAAATAAAGCTTACTTATCTCTATCATTTCATAAGTAGGCAAAGGTAGCCTAATATTGTGCCCATGGTTTAATTATACGATTATGGATTATAATTGGTGGCAATTCTGAGTGTCGCAAAAGCTAAACTAAGCTAACTAAAATTGTTGCCGTCCCTTTCATAGCGATGGGAATAAAAAGGATGGCAATAGTTTTAGTTAGGTTAGTTTAGCTTTAGCGACACTCCGAATTGACCCCATTGTGTGACTATATACTAAATAAGACTGTGCCTAGGACTATGATGGAGTAGGCTTGTCCGCAATTTATAAATCTTATCCAGTCTACATAATTAGGCCTCATGATACATGATTTTTCTTTCTTTCTTTCTTTCATTAGAATCACCTAGCATGTAAGACGTACCTAGCTGAAGTCATCCTTGACTTCTTGAGGTCCTACCAAAATAAACAAATTCTCTTTTTTTCTTTCCTTCATCTTTAAAGGATAAGGATTTTTTCGACAAAAATATCCCTGCATACAAACCTTTCTTGAAAATCAAGGCTTTTGCTCAGCTGACTCTAAATCCAATTTTCCACGTTAATTAGAATTTAGTGTTCTAACTTAGTATTTACGTGTAGTCGTGTAGCCATTTTGATTACTTAGCTAGGTGCCCGTTGACCTTAACGTAACTAGATTATGTAGCTAAATGAGGCCTACTTGACGTAGGTTGCTGCCATTTGCTAAATTAATTGAAAACTACACCATACTATTTAGGTTAAGGATGAAATGGTTGTGAGGTTAAACAAACGAATCCTGGCTGTTTTCCCAAGACATAGTAGTAAGTGTGTTTGTTACTCTTTCACGCTCAAACAGCTGGACGGATTTCAATGAAATTTGGTTCCAGGATTGCTTATACCCTGGATTAAAAAATAGGCTACTTTTAATCCCGGTATTCTTACGGGAACGGGAACTATTCAGCGCGGGTAAACTGAGTTGGAGCACGTTCAGTCCCAAGCGTTGTCATTAAAGTAATCTGATATTTTATAATACCTACGCTTTTTTTAAAGATAACGTTTTGTAGTTAAGTAGTTTATTAAACGCAGCATCCATACATTTTAAATCAATATTATAATACTTATAACATACAAATTTGTAACTCAATACCGGAACCTCGCCCACGGTCTCGCCGCGAAGAAAACAAATTTAATTAGTCCATTCCACAGTACTTGTAACACTGGTTCATTTAACATCAAGGCCGATGGCTTGATGGGAAACTAGAAAAGCTTCCTTACTATCTATCTATCTACAATAAATAATAAATAAATAAATATCCTTGGACATTCCACACAACGTCATCTAGTCCCAAGCTAAGCAATTTAATGCTTGTGTTACGGTAACCAGATGACATACACTACATAAATAAAATACATTTTTTTTTGTAAATACATACATTACATATTATACATAGAAAATACCTATCTATAAATAAATAAATAAATATCCTTGGACATTCCACACAGCGTCATCTAATCCCAAGCTAAGCAATTTTATGCTTGTGTTATGGTAACCAGATGACTGATAAACTACATAGGTACTTAAGTACCATTTTTTTTTTTTTTTTTGTAATACATACTTATTAGAAAACACCCAGACACGATCTATCTACCTGTCATCCCATTTGTCCACTAATTATAAGTCCGTTTGTATGGATGGATGACTGTTAGTCTTTCACCCAAAAACTACTGAATGGATTTGGTTGAAACTTAAAACGTGAATTTATGATACATGCATACAAACTATCGCGTTTATACATATTAGTTATTATAGTACAGATAATAGTGGCAATTCGGAGTGTAGCAAAAGCTAAACTAAGCTAACTAAAATTGTTGCCGTCCCTTTCATAGCGATGGGAATAAAAAGGATGGCAATAGTTTTAATTAGGTTAGTTTAGCTTTTGCGACACTCCGAATTGCCCCCAGTATAATACTATACTAGTAATTTGCTACAAAGCTACGAGCCCTCTACGAAGGCTCTACGAATAACGCTACGAAACATAGGTACATCTTGCACTAACTGTTGTTTTTATTTCATTACCTGAATAATTACTTGCTAAATAAAGTTATTTGGCAAGTAGGTAATTTAGCCAATAACGAGATACAAGGCTTAAAAACGCAAACCTCCATTAGAAAAACCTTTAAACGTAAAGCAAATATTTTAAAGGTATTTTAGTACCAGTTAATGGCCAAAGAGTAATTTTCAAGCGGTTTTAGTACCAAATGTGATATTTAGAGGGCAATTTTCAAGCTATTTTAGTACCAAATGTGGTGTTTAGCGAGTAATATTCAAGCCATTTTTAGAACCAATGGTGTTACTTTTCTGGTAGTATACAGCACGTTAAACTTAAAATACTTAATATGTTTGCGTCGGGAGTACCCATTCCCAGCCGGGCCGTGGACCAGCACTCGCTACTAGTAGACGTGCTTTATGGGCAGTAAACGCGTTAAAATAACACTGAAAATAACTGGATCTAGGTATTTCTAATCCTGGTTCTTTCTCGCGTAATATCGTGAAGAACCAAAGCTAACAAACACGGTCTGGGGCTTAGCTTAGCATTATAAATTTAAAAGCTCAGCAGCAGCTCTTGTCGATGCAATTTCCTATATTTTCTACTGCGATCTGTTTTACTTCTTTTTACCGAGTTCAAAAAAGAAGGAGGTTCTATTTCAATGTTTATTCTTTTATTATTTCTGATGTATGTACCGATGCCTATTATTCCGTAACTAATAATTAAACGATTTAAAAATTTTGTTGTTTGGATCTGACGAACATAATTAGGTACATACAGCCTGTTTCTCGAACGCCAGATCATCCATGGTGTCAAATTAGGACCAAATTCAACACCAGTCACGTCATTAGTTAAATTTGGAAATGATCTGCGTTTGAGAAGCCGCTATGGTAGACTTAAAAACAGGTATAGGTCGCGCCACGTTAAATGAGCGCGGTCGGGGAAGTGGCGGGGGTATGTTTGCGCCCGTGTTCACTCGCTGACGAACCAATAGCACTCGCTACATCAATGGTATGAAGTGCGCCACGTTACCTCTCCACCAATCATCGACCACTGCGCAGTTTGACAGCCAGCGCTCTTTTTACGTGGCGCGACCTATACTCCTTTGGGAAGCCAGATAACAATACAGTTTTAAAAGCATTCTGGAATTTGTGTGATCATAACATGTTTACAATGTGTCTGCATTCTATAAGAGTTTTTATTATCAATTGCGTAGTGGAAGGAGCGTGACCTAGAAATAAAGTTATTTATCAAATTATTGTGATAGTAGCTGCTCCCGGCGATTCCACTTGCGATTATAAATAAATATCCTTGGACATTCCATGATTCCACACAGCACCATCTAGTCATGCTAAGCAACTTAATGCTTGTGTTATGGTAACAAACAAGATAATAATAATTAAGTAGGTAGGTAGGTATACTACATTAGACACATATTTTCAGGCAAATAAAATGTCTGAGCCAAAACTCGACGCACGCTATGTAGTGCGCCGAGTTTTAGTTTTTGCGTACAATCGACATTGAACATGAAAACAAACGACATAACGTCTACATTCGAGCAAATGTCATTGTAGGTACATGTATGTAGAACGTTGCTCGGACATTTTTTGAATGTTGTCAGCTATTAGATTGTGACTCTTTAGTAAAGTAACTCAATAGTGGCAATTCGGAGTGTCGCAAAAGCTAAACTAACCTAACTAAAACCATTGCCATCCTTTTTATTCCCATCGCTATGAAAGGGACGGCAACAATGTTAGTTAGCTTAGTTTAGCTTTTGCGACACTCAGAATTGCCACTATTGGCTAGGTATACTGAAAACTTTTAAATTAATATTTCCTATACCAATTCATATTATTACCATTCGGACAAACAACCGCTCTCAATATAGATTTGCGTAAACAGATTCCAAATATACTAAAATCATGTACCGATACGTTTGTTAGTACAATTATATCGAGGTTATCATATTGATAGCCGAACGACTATAATTGTGTTAAAAATAAATGTGGAATGAAATGTAATTAAAAGAGAACCCAAGGAGGCAATTTTTGCCTACATTTAACGGGCGGGACACTTTAGTGTCTGGGACATTGTTGAGATGGATTAGGCTTGCCAGCACGAGTCGACGGTTTCCACGCGATGTTTCCTAAACATTTTTTAAAACGAAAAATCCAGTGTTGCACTTGTCCCCAGCTAAAAAGCTAAGTAGTCAGTTATGAACTTATGATTGGATTGTATATTGAATTCCAATCTAAAGGTCGTGGCTTCCGGCCGATGATCCAATAGATTTTCATCCAATTGCTATGCGCATTAACAAGATTTAAACGGAAAAGAAAAACATCGTGAAACAGCTTAGCAACATTCATTTTGACCATGACTTTATACTTTGATAAGGTCGATTGCTGTACTGGTTTAGAACTTAAGAAAGGTTACTACATCACCGTTTGACGACCTCTGTGGCGCAGTGGGTGATAGCCCGTCTGTGATGCGGAGGTTGCGGGTTCGATTCCCGCAATGGGACAAATGTTTAAATGCTCTGCAGATATTTTGTTACGGGTATGGGTATATCTAAGCAGAATACTAATTATCTGGTTAGGTATATAAGCATTAAGTAGCTTAGCTTGGGACTTAGATGACGCTGTCCAAGGGATTTATTTATTTTATTGTACATGCACACATTTAGTATGTCTAAATCATCTTGAATAGATGTAAAGACATAGTTAGGTCAGTGAGTCATCTATTTTAAGTGTTGTATGAAGTATTGAGATGTTTTGAATAATTCCTATTTGTAGATAAGGAAGAGGAAACTGGAAAACTAAAAATAAATCTTATTTTGTATATTTGAACAACGTTGTTGGAAAACCAATTGTAAGCCAGTTATTATTGCCACTCTGTAGGGTTATCGGCGGTTTTTGTAGTATAGTAATCTATCCTCGCTCACGTGTCAAGTATTCTAAATGTATGGAATTTTAGGCGCTGCACTGGATTTTCATACATTTGTGATACTTGACTCAGTATCGAGGACAGTATCCAATTGAATTTTGGTATTTTGGTAGGACCTCAAGGATCGCTTCAACTTCGGCTTACATGCTAGGTGATTCTACTGCCTGTTCCAACGCGACTCCCTACTCCAGGGAAAGAAACAGGCAAGAACCTGGTGGTGCGGGCCTAACTTTTTACAGCGATCCCGTTTTTTAGCTAGGAAGCTTGTAAATTACTTACCTAGTGCGATCTAACTATAGTGGCGCATGCATTCACAATCTGACCTATTAATACGGAAATCGATACTACAGCGTTGATTGTAAGCCAGTGCCGTTTATGTAGTACTTAAGTAGTCGTTTTTTTATTTATTAAGTATTGCATTGTCATCAGTTAAGTAGGTAGGTATTGCATTGTCATCAGTTCTAAGTAAGTAGTTAAGCAAAGTTTCAACGCTTTGAAATTGATCAAAACACGTTCAAAGATTCAGTTCCATAGGTACTAACCTACAAGACAGAGACATGGAAATCATTTAATTTTTTAATTTTTAAGTAAGAAATTTATTTATTTTAGGAAGACAATCGGCACAAAGTAATGCAAATTATTTCATTCTTTTACACAGGCACGGCAGGGATTCGAACCCACGATCTTCGAATCAAAAGTCGAAAGGTATCTACTATCCATCGGCTAAATGTAACATAATTCTAAAATGATATACTTACCTGAGTACATTAGCTTTACCTGCATCGTGTAGTGAATATTACAATATCATGTTCATAAACTAGGGTAGGATCTTTGTATCTTATCTAGATGATTTATTTAGCGACGGGAAACAACCTTTGCCTACACTTTACGGTATATCCTACAACAATATCTTAATGTATAAGTCGCGCCACGTAAAAAAAAAGAGCGCTGAGGGGAAGTAGTGGGGGTATGTTTGCGCCTGTGTTCGCTCGCTGACGAACCAATAGCACTCGCTAAATCAATGGAATGAAGTGCGCCGCGTTACCTCTCCACCAATCAACGACCACTGCGCAGTTTGACAGCCAGCGGTCTTTTTAAGTAAGAAATTTATTTATTTTAGGAAGACAATCGGCACAAAGTAATGCAAATTATTTCATTCTTTTACACAGGCACGGCAGGGATTCGAACCCACGATCTTCGAATCAAAAGTCGAAAGGTATCTACTATCCATCGGCTAAATGTAACATAATTCTAAAATGATATACTTACCTGAGTACATTAGCTTTACCTGCATCGTGTAGTGAATATTACAATATCATGTTCATAAACTAGGGTAGGATCTTTGTATCTTATCTAGATGATTTATTTAGCGACGGGAAACAACCTTTGCCTACACTTTACGGTATATCCTACAACAATATCTTAATGTATAAGTCGCGCCACGTAAAAAAAAAGAGCGCTGAGGGGAAGTAGTGGGGGTATGTTTGCGCCTGTGTTCGCTCGCTGACGAACCAATAGCACTCGCTAAATCAATGGAATGAAGTGCGCCGCGTTACCTCTCCACCAATCAACGACCACTGCGCAGTTTGACAGCCAGCGGTCTTTTTACGTGGCGCGACCTGTACCTACTTAAATTTAATATGATCGATTACAACTGTATCCCCAAGTTGCGGTAGTCATAGGTATTCTTGATATTTTTTAAGGTATTATAGATATTTAAAAATATTATCGGGACTTAATCGCGTATTTAAATCTTATACAACATGTACTATGCACAAAAAAAAATGAGTTAGATAGGTTAGTTAAGTTAAACTTAAACGACAAACTGTGAATTATTTTTACTTATATCATTGTTCTCAAGTAAGTGACATTTATCTTTGTCTTTTTGAGAATAAATTTATTTATTGAATCAATATAATATTTAATTTATTCAAGTCGCGATAGTTTAAAAAGTACTTATTATAGATCATTTGAAGATGTCAAAGGAGATCTGTACAGTACAAGAAAATGGTATCATGTAAATGGTACTCTAAGTTACAAGTTCTTTACCATTTCTAGCATTTTATGTGAAATCCCTGTACTTTCATAGATACTTAGAAATATAGGTACTTAATCTGAAACCGTACCTAAGTTCTTTCTCTTACCACATAAATAGAAAGTAAACGATATTGATAAACCATGCTTATTGCTTCTACATAATAAAATACAAAAACGATATGCGTGATTTTATTAGATATCGTGAAACATAAAATTACAAATTGATAAATTGGTTTCGCGAAAAAGTCAAGCATTACTATCCATTCATTTATTGTTCAGTAGGTATATATACCTATATACAAAGCCTTTTGGCCTTGCCTGTCAGTTTGAACGGCTCTTACAAATTACATAGTGATATGGTTTCATAGAAGTAGGGTGATTTCTGATAGTTTTTGTGTGTAGGTAATTGTTTTGTTATTGCGAGGAAAGAAATGTGGATTTAAAACGTTGAAAGAAGTAGGTACCTACGCCGCGCCTGAGAGAATTCTGAGGTCAAACGGTCGTTAGCATCTACTCTGTATCTTTATATACCTACACTATAGGCGGTATAGATACCTACCTACTACCAATCCGGTATATTATGAAGTGGATTAGTTTTAGTTTGTTTGTCAGGTTTTTAAAGTAGGTAGGTACCTATTAAAAGAACAATTTTGGTTGTAAAAGTTATTTTGTTCATTAACCCTCTTATTAATAAACAAAGATCAACGAAGTATTAATTTTAAGTTGTATTTGTATGTTTATTCTGTGTACCTACAATAAAGTGCTAATTCATTCATTCACTGACGTTCTTTGTTAATCTTCGTTTATTAATAAGGGGGTAAGATATTAAGTATATCCTCATATGCAAACGTATGCTATATATATCACAGTAAAACATAGGCTGAACCTCCTTTTTTAAAGTCGTCTAAAATTATTTATGTGCTTGTAAGAATAATCTCTGTACAGGCAAAACTGCAGGCCAAGGCTAGTACCTATAGCATAAAAACACGCGATTCAAATCGTGCTCCACAAAACATGTCACATGGAAGTTAGCGGCGCAAATCCGTAAAGAAATCACGAAAATATAAAACCCTCATTCAACTGTATCAGGCATACGTTCGCCAAAATTTTATGCGCATCTTTATAAGCGGTGTAGGTACAATCGATCGACTCGGCACGAAACCACGATAAATTACTTTTTATGCTCGATGGTGCATAGTCACTCTTGAGTCGTGGCTGTGAGACAGCGCTTCCATGAGCGGTCTGCCTCGACGAGCCAACTCTGTGGAGTTGACAGAGAGTCCCAAAGACCGGCCGCTCAGAGCCAAGTCCGTCAACCTCGCGGAAAGACCACAGTCCAAATATGGCCGGCCAATACGCAGCGCGGACTCCAACCGCATCCGCTTCACTGATAAAAAATTCTTCCCGCGACAACAATCCGCCGAATCCAAACCGCGACCCACCGTTCTCGTCAAACAAGTCAACCGAAAAGTAACGGAAAAAATACCCTTCGCGATCAACGTTCAAACCCTCTCAATACCCATGAAATACGCCGATAATCCGAAACGAAACCCAAAAAATAAAGATAAAAAAACTAAGATGATCTCTTCTAAACAGGTCGAGAACAAGAGGCTGTGCGAGAGCGTCTGCGGGAAAGAGACGGAGAACAAATTGTTGGTGCAGATAAGGGAAGCCGAGCAAGTGTCAGACTTTGAAAGGATTCTTAATTCTAATGCAATACTGTCGGAGCGACAGGGTCACGTGTGGAGGGGCGTCGCCGCTCACACCCCCTCGGCGGCCGTGGTCCCGCGCCCCCGCTCTGCCTACTCCCTCTACACCGTGAGCCAGACCTACCACTACCTCTTCCAACAACACGAAGAGACCCTCCAACCTCTCATCGACGAGTACCGCCAGGCGAACTCCGAACAAAAAACGGACCCACAGAACAGTCTACTCAACAAAAACTGGTACGAAAACCTGCAAGATCTCTCCGAATTCTACGAAGAGGATCAGGAACTGAAGAAAGAAGTTGAGACTATCACTGATCGTATCATCTCTGAAGAAATCACAAATAAAGAACCTAACAAAAGTCACAAGTACTTCAATGTCAACTTGGCTGATCTCTTCGGACTGCAAGTGAGTGGGGAGGGGTTTTCGCCGTGCCGGGATGAACTTGGACCTTCTCCTGACGTAGAGAAGACAGAAGAAGAGGAATGGCGAACGAGCATGAGCGCGAATTCTGATGAACGCCAAAATCCACCGGACAACGTGGACTGCCTCGCACAAAACCTGAATACAGTTAAAATAGATAGCGATGCTTCAGTACCAGCGATAACCTTCAGCAATTGTTGCGACGGGTGCGCCAGAGACCAGAAGCCGGACAATACAAACGTCGTCATCCACTTGGCCGTGCCCTCTATTGATAGTGACGAGGCGCGCCCGCCGATGATGTGATCTGTATCATCAACAAACCAAAATGTTAGCTATCGAGCCAGAACAGTCCATCTCCAAGGAAGACAGGGTGCCGAAGATGGACCCGCCTCCGCAGAGAACTCTGACCCGTTCCAGCGCCGTCAGCCAGAAATCCGTCGAGATTTCCGTCAACCCTGAAGGGTCCAACCCATTACACAGATCGAAACTCGCTCCCGTCCGTTCATCTTCAGAGCAGTCTTCGGGGAAGAAGATTTTAAATCTGAGAAAGACGAAAAACTCCTCGATAGAGTCAACAATGAGCTTACCTAATCAGAAGTCTTTGGAGAAGAAGCATGGAAGTTTGAGGCATCAGAAAGCAATAGCGGCAACGTCTGATATAACGTTGCCGACGCAAGCTTCGATCGGAGACGACCGGAAGGCTTTAAGAGAGGCGCTGTATCAGGGTATATTCCACAGGCACCGACGAACGATTTTCGCTGTAGGATCTTTCCTAAGAATGCTGAGGAGCAAAACGTCCAATTACGATTCGATAAGGTCCGACTCAGACGAAATTTAAATAAAATAGAAAGTGATGAAATGGTGCAGACTGATTGTGCTTTTTAGAGGAGATGTTAAGGTATAAGGATTTATGTTTTTTTGTATAAAAATGTTCCTAATTAGTTGTGACTGATTGTTTGTGTGCCCCGCTTGGAGAATTTACAATGGATGTTGTAAAAAAACTGTACTTTCAAATGGAGCGACATTTTAATTCCAGAGTTCATTAGTTAAATCGCACAGTTAGATCAGGTTCGAAGGACCACAAGTTTTCTCTACATTCAATACCAATTTTTCAAAACAAAATTAAGTACAACTATAAATCCGGTTCAAAAGACCAAAAGTAACCTTTCATTCTATACATAAAAAGTCTCGTAATTTGAAATAAATAGCCCACGCAAGAATTGATACCTACTTAGTACAAAAGCTAGCCATAAATCGTACTACGGTATATTGGGCTCATTACCATATTGCGTGCCTCAAGGGCAAACGGCCAGCACCTTGACTTTACATACAAATTAGGTGAAATTAACAGCTTGAATTTCTCTGTTTGACACGTTAAAAATAGCTATGCAAAGTTTTACACGATACAAAAGTTCAGGCAATACACAATTTCAAGGGTGAAAAATTGTAACTGAAAGGGATTAATGATTGTTTCTCCTTTTTTTTATTATTAAACAGACACAATGAAAGTTAAGGCCCATTTACACGATGCAAGTTTCTTGCCTAATTGTATGAAACTTGCATCGTGTAAAATGAGTGTGTTACGTTTTACGTAACTGACGAGATTTAAAATCATTTCTTATTTTGCAAAGGCAAAAAAACATACAAGTAAAAACACACATAATACCGCAATGTATGTACGACGTATAATTTATTATGCCTATCCTTAAATACAACTGCAGTTGAAGCGAGCGTAAAGCTAATAAAAAGATTTTTGACCTAAAAAGAGGTGACCTACTGACATGGCTGTACAGCTTACTGAAAAATTTACAAACGCTTTCATTCGTGAATTAATCGTATTGTACAGTGGCAAAGCATTTTTGAATTGTATTATTTTACAGGAATGATTCGACGTCGTACCAAAGTGGTAGATGTTGGGGACAGTATTATGAACTTGAAATGGTTGGGCAGGACACTAAGACTTGGCAAGATATCACTAAATCTTGCCAAGTGTCCTGCCCAACTCCATTGTCAGGTGGAGTAAGGCCTTAACTCAATGGTGGCCCCGGGGATTCACTAGACCTCTTGCTTGACAGACCACCTGCTAGATGGATGGACGACATAGTTGCCGGAGCTACAGGATGCAAAAAAAGAGCTGGATGCAAAAGGCCCAAAGTAAAGCTGGCTGATTGGCGGTTAGGGAAGGTTTATGCCCAGCAGTGGGACACAAAAAGCTGAATATGATGATGATGACAGGAAAGAATTGGAAATGATCAAAAATTATTTGATTTGATTTGATTTGACTGAAAAAGTAGGTACCTAATAATATATTATTTATTTATTTTACACTGCATCTACCTACGAAAATTTGAGGTATAAATCTCTTGGATCTTGTGAATCAATATTTACTAAGCGCTTTGTTTTTCGGAGGACACGATCAAATTGTCCGTCTCAGCTGTAAAGTTGTTGAACCAAGGTGGTCTTTAGGCAGCCTAATAACTCCGTCACCAGACCCTGGGTTGTGTGTGTCACTTGTCTCAATTGTATCAAAGCAAAAATCACAGTCCCTAAATCGCAAAAACAACGGTCAGATTTAACGCTGATTAAGTTAATTAGTAACTTAAATTTACTGCCATATTTGACAAATTTTCGCGTGAATTTTGCTTTGATGCAACTTGGATACAATCCGAAACAAGTTACACAATCCAGCCCCTTGATTGTGTAACTTGTCTCGGATTGTATCCAAGTTGTATCAAAGCAAAAATCACAGTGAATCGCGAAAATAACTATCAGATTTTTGCTTTGATACAACTTAATACAATCCGAGACAAGTTACACAATCAGGAGGCAGGGGGCGGAGCTGACCATTCATAGGTACCTACTACAGACTTATCAAAAATTAAGATGTCACTCTAATTGAGATACAATGTAGAATAGCATCGTATGTAGACGTAAAAAGAACCATCGGAATCCATTGAGGCAGCCTGAACAAAGTTAAGAGCATTTTTGTTTGTATAAAGTTATTGCCTAAATTAAAGATACAGTTTAAAAATGTTGTTGAAAGTTGTTTTAAGTTTATAATTGTAAAGTAGATTTAAATGTAATTAGGTACATGAGTTTAGAATATGTTTATGAGTTATTTTAAATATATAAATGTATTTTTTGCAATCCTAATGCTTTTACCAGATTAGTGAGCTTGGAGATATACGTAGAACTCATTAATATTAATTAGTCATTTTATATATTTTGCGATTGGTGTTAGTTGTAAGACGGGTGTTGAATGAAAGCGACTACTTTGGGTAACAAATGAATATATTTCAAATACATTTATTTTAACCACAAATGATTAAATTAATTTTAAATTTAAATGAATACGCGATTACATATAATACATTATTCATTTTAAATGAAAAATATATGTAATAAATGACTATTTTGTTCGCTACGAGTCAATATCCGTCTTCATTAAAAAAATTAAAAGTAGAAGATACTTGTCTTGTGGATCAATGAAACGTTGAGAACACATTTTTGAAACATTTTATGCACTGATTTTTATATATTTGTACATCCAATTTTGGTACAACGGTGTTGTTGTGGAAAGTAGAATTTTAATATACAAATACATACTGTTAATGGTGTAGAAGTTTTATATGAGCCCACAGATAAATAATCTATATGCCTACGAAGTAATAAATGCGTTTGGTCTGCTCTCATTAGCGCTTAACAAATAAATCTGACTTAATATGTTGTATATAGTTACAATATTTAAATATCCATTGTTTTATATTAAACTTTAATAGTTTTAATGTGATTATGTTCCTACTTATTGTATTGAAAAAGTTACTAATTACTAGCTATCTTAAACAAATAAAATGTTTTAAATTCAGAAACTACACCATTGACTTTATGCATAAATATATAAAAACATGAGCTTCGTAACATTATTGTAACATAATAGCTTTTTTACCGTAGCTCTTTAATTTAAATTAGTAACGCAGTTTTTGTTTAAATATATGTAAATAGAATAACTCATATAATGCAGTTGTGAAATGTTTAGAATACACATTTATCGTTAAATTACTTGTACGTTATAGGTAGATACCTGTTGTTATCAATGTGGCAAAAATCATATTATAATGGTCGTGATTTTATAATATTTGAATGGAGTGTGTTTTTAATGTCAGTTTTTCACAGAAATAACATTTTTGTGTATGGAATAATTATGTTAGCAATTAGAACACATTGTTGTAATAGTAAATTAAGTAATTTTTAGTTTAAATTCACCGCAGTTTTGTAATCCTTTATTATTGTTAAACTTTTATTATTTTTTACGTAGGTACCTACTAAACTTACGTATTTCTTTGGTTTTTTTACTAAAATGTTATTAACTGTAGTTTATAGTTCATTTAATTTGATAATACATGTAATTATTACATTCCGATGGCTATTTAATAACATTGCAGAAATCTGTCTGAAATGTTTTCATATAATAAGACTGCAAATATATGAAAATAATAAAGATTCTAGATCAGGAAAAATGTCTGTACCTAACGAAAATTTCAATGAAATAATTCATTAAAGTCCTGGAATTCTTTATTGTATTTTTATTTACAAACCATTACCTACTTGAAATAAACATAAATATTTTCAAAGGCTTGAAAAGTCATATATTTTTCTTTCGCCTTAAATTTTATAAATATGAATAATATAATAATTAAAACAACTGAATACATTTTAAAATACTTTGTTTTATTGATGTAACTTGATTTACTTAATCCAAGCATTATTGGCATTACCTTACATATATTACATATAAACTACACAACAAAATATCTAGATATTTCTCTATCAGCCAAAAATAAAAAAACTTTGGTTACTAGCTTATTTAAATTTACAAATATTTTATTGGTGTTCATTTAATATGAGTATTTATAAAGCAGTGTTTTAATGATTTTAATTGTCCAGATAAGTCTCTTGCAAGCAATAATAGTTACCTACGACGAAGCGGGATATTGGAAATATATATTTTTACATTATTTTTTGAATCTAAGAAATAACGTAAACCCTAAAAACAATGTAAATAAAAAGATCACAGATGTTTTAGGCTCTTATTATTGGCAATTCGCAGTGTCGCAAAAGCTAAACTAAACTAACTAAAATTAATGCCATCCTTTTTATTCCCATCGCTATGAAGGGACGGCAACATTTTTAGTTAGTTAAGTTTGGCTTTTGCGATACTCCGAATTGCTACTATTCAGTGTTTAAACTTAAGCATCGACTATTTCAAAGTTTTCTACGGAAAATTGATTGATGAATCACCGCTTTAGATATTCAATGGATTCTGAATTATATAATATTACGAGCCTTAGACATTTAAGATCTTTTGGACATTTAAAAAAATATGGTAAGAATTAAAATACATTTTTTCAAAATTTTGGCGTCAAAATGATATAAATAGTCACTTTTAAGTAACTTAAGTCTGTCATAGGTCAAAAAAAAATATGTAGGTACCTACCTACATATTTTTTTAAGGGTACGTTATTTCGTAGATGCTTTACCCCGCAATATATTTTAACAAAACTCCTATTTATCACAAAGGAAAGAATGTCATCCATGATGAATATTATGTACATTATTTTTAGCTTAAGGCACAAACTATAAACGGCTTCAAGCCTAATCTAATAACTTTAGGACTCGTATATACAAAGTTGGCCCCAGAAATAAATTTATTAAACTCTAAACTAAATCACCGAAAATAATATATTTTGCTATACTCATATTTTATATAATTTACTTGAATATATTATCTCTAGAGCCTCTGCCAGTCTTTCCGTACTCTCGATCACAACACTTTCCTGGATTTTGGACAATTTTAGGACAAATTTGAACGGATTATTTTCTCAAAACTGCGATTTTCATCTCAATAAAATGCTTACTATAAACCAACAAATCCGAGCGGTTCCGCTCAGATACGCTCAGAACATGCCATTACTTCGAAAACCGCTCAAATTCTTCCATCCCCTAAAGAGATCTTGCAAACAATATGTACACTTGACACTCAAGACTATTTAATAAAAGTTCCTTTCTCAAAACACTTTAATTATCACGCCTTTTTCTTCCCTTTGGTGTCTTCAACGAATATATCTTTGAACTCGTTGAGTAAGATGTCAACGACGTTGTTTTGTTGGATGCAGTCGACGGCTATGTTATGCGCTTGTTCCTCTGGGGCCCAGAGGAGAGTGGGGCCAAAGACGATCGCCAAGTTAGCGGTGTGCATTCGATTCCTTTCGCTGTATTTTGTAACTCTGTAAGAAAATGTAAATGTTAAATGTAAGCTCTAATGCACCACACGATTGGCTATGTTGGAACCAAGTACCTAGACTGTTGGTTCCAATTTCAACACTCCAATGATCGATTTTGGACAGTTATATTCCTTTCTCAGTCACACAAAGACAAAGAAGAACATATACTTAGATAGGTACCTACAACATTGTTAGTAAAAGAGAAAAGGCATTAGACCTTTTGTCCCTCATCGCGTGTCGTTTTTTTGTATGGCCGGAAACTGGATGCTCAGAATTATGTACTACGAAATGGGCTCACTACATTTTTTGTCCCTCTCGGCGGCACGCTCTTCGTTTAGGTACCTACTATATTAGGTCCATGACAACAACCTATCAATAAATAAACTTACCTCAACAAGTGTTCGAGCAGGTACTTCAGAGTTTCGCGGTTGCACGCCGGCAGAGCTTGGACAATGTCTCGGAACTCCTTGATCTTCGCTTCCCTCGGTTTTATCGCTGTAAAGATGTTATGAGTAAGTATATACTAATTCTAGTGACAGATTATGAGCGTAGATACTTAGATTATAGTGTTAAACCACACTTAGGTATTTCATTATAAATGAAAATCAATACATAATCAAAATATCTATAGAATTAGCTATAGCGATATCTCTAGTCATTTGAGCTGAATGCAATTTCAGTCAATGAACAGGTGTTTCTAATTCCTCTAGAATACCGGTAGATGGCGCTCATCGGTGCTTTAATCGAAATATCACCGTCTTCGGCGTCATAGGCTTCGTGGCCGAGTGGTAAGGCAGCCCGGCGTAAGGGTGATTGCTTGTATCTCGCGGGTTCGAATCCCGTCGAAGCCGTAAAACTTTTAGTAAGATTTTTCATTTAAAATGATGAGCGTGTTTACATAATACAGCTAGATGTGAAAGTGTCTGTTATGTAAAGTCTGAATTAAAGTAAGAAGGTGCGTATGAGCAAGTGGCCAACTCGGGTGACGGAGTTTTTAGGCCGCCTTAAGGCCTCCGTCATGACTTAACGACTTTAAAAGCCGGGACCGACAATTTAACGTGCCCTCCGAAGCAGGAAGCGCTCTAATAAATGCCACTTGCGCTCATCCAAGTTGTGACCGCTCAGAACGTTAAGGCTCAACTCACACCAAAAGAGCATCGAAGAGCAGCGAAGCGGAGCGCAGTTTCAGTGTCATACGAATTTCAACTTTATTTTAATTACTATAATAATTATTATCGCAGAGAAGGCGCGCGCGCGTATTTGAATTCGCCGGAATTCTCGCAAAGCCCCGGGCATCCTCGCGACTCGTTCGAGTTTCTCATGCGATAATAAGTATTATAGCAATGAAAATAAAGTTTAAATTCGTATGACACTGAAACTGCGCTCCGCTGCGCTGCTCTTTGATGCTCTTTTGGTGTGAGTTGAGCCTAAGTGCTGTAAGTAACTTACAGCAAGCAGCGAGGATCCTGTCGAAGAAGGAGCAGGGTATGAGCGGCTCCTTCAGCTCGCGGAAGAACAGCTTGAGCGAGCCCGTCAGCACGTGGATGTCTGTGTTGTTCTGGATCACGCTCGTGTTATTCTGATCGATCTGGGAATAAAAAACTCCATAAAACATGATGCGTAGACAAGTGACAAATGTTTCTTATCTATGGTACCTACTGTGCAAATTTATTTATTTATGAACAAAGAAACACACAGGAACAAAAAATATCGACACTTCTTAACATAAACAACTGAATAAATAAAAGAATTAATTTAATTCTTATCTATTTTCTTTCTATCATCGCTATTCCCTCTATATAACATTTCTAATCGCTCAAGCTTTCGTCATCGAATATCAATTTCTATTATTTTTTTTTAGTTTCTAATCTAAAGCGATTCTAGAAATATAACATGGCTAGAGCAGCAGATATATCGGGGTACCTTGGGGCCTTGGGTAAGTTAAACGTCGTTTAAACTTAGATTTTCGACTGTTTGGTTCGAAGTTGTTCAAACTTTGGACAACGGGCAATATTTTTTACTTATTTTATTCATAATAACGGGGACAGAGCACGGGGACAACGGGAAATATTTATTATATTTAATTAAAGTACCGCTGTCCCCGTTGGACGGGGGACACGGCGTACGGGGACACCGGGAATACCTAGACGGTTTTTTTTAGTCACCGCATTTTGACTAGAAGTGTTATAAAACTAAAACACTTCTAGTCAAAATACGCGGGATCCTCCGCGCCTGTCCTGCGCATTTCGCTTTGCGCTAAAAAACGGGACGTCCCACCAAAATTGAGAAGTGTGGTAAAACTGATACCAAGCCAACCTATCGCTTTCGGAGATTCATCATTCTCCTGCCCTTATCCCACGCTAATAAGGGGTGTCGGCACAACATGTTTTTCTCTTCCACTCTCCTATATCACTCTGATCTCACTCCTCTTACATTTATATCCTCTTTCACACAATCTATCCATTTCTTCGGCCTTCCTCTACTTATGGACCCATCCTCATTCATACTCATAACTCATTTGGTGATATGTCTTACATCCCTCCTCAATACATGGCCTTAACATGCTAATGAGACTGGACCCATTTGGTACCTACACTGTTTTATTTGTTTTTGTTTTTTCGTGTTTTTTATCCTTGTTTAATCTGTTTGCTTGCTCACTTGTATGTTTATTAGTTGTGTAAGTACCGAATAAACGTTTTCTTATTCTTATTCTTATTCTAATCTGGCACTCCTCACCTCATTGCTTTCGAAAATTATGACATAAAATATAATAATACAATGACATACCTCTAGCCGTATCTTCTGCACCTGGCTAAGATTCCCGCTGGCTCTGTAAAGTCCATCCGTGCACATATTCTCCGTCTCCTTCTCAATCTCCCTGATGCAGTCCACCACGAAGGCAGGCACTGGAGGGTTGCGGCTCCCGCAGACCACCTCCAAGTACTGACCGAATACTGGCTCCTCTGGAAGATGACATTGATGTTTATTTTAATTAAAGTTAAAATGTATAATTAAAGTTTTATTAAATTTAATTAAGTTTTTATCTAAATTTAATTAACGTTTTATTAAATTTAATTAGCGTTTTGTTACATTTAATTAAAGTTTTATTAAATTTATTTGAAGTTTTACCTAAATTTAATTAAAGTTTTGTTAAATTTAATTAAAGTTTTATCAAATTTAATTATTTTTATTTACATGTAGAGTTGCGATAGCGGCTGAAGGGGAATAACAGGAAATTAAGTTAAGAGTTATGATAAACAATCTTTCGCCCGCAGCTTCACTCGCGTGGTAGGTACTAACCCGAATAAAAAGTATAACCTATGTGTGTATGAAAATCCAGTGCAATCCCACGGTAACTTGCATAAACTAAAAATTATATACATTTATTTATATTATACCTACATTATTTAATACTTGTCACGTGAGCGAGGATAGATTACTATACTACACAAAAACCGCCGGTAGCCCCACTTACTAATACAGGTATAAACTATGTACCTACCTAAATCCAAGTTTTCCGTTCGTAGTTCTAACGTGAAGAGTGATAAATATCCACACAAACTTTATAGTTGTAGGTAGTTTTAGTTAGGACACAGGATCTTGATGGTTGCGTTGACCCAATAATCTGGATTTATTCATGAAAATTAAAGTTTCCACCCAAGTTCCTTAGTTTAGAATTAGACGTTTAGCTTCAATGGAATGTAAGTATTTAAATAGCCAGGTTCTTGTTAGCAATAGCTTTTAAAAGATTCTAAGCGTCTCGTTAGGCCTAAAGAACATTATTTCGATTGTGATTCCGTAATCTCCACTATTTTACAGCCAATTTGTGGGAACGACTAAATTCACGTTATTTTAAATGTTTTGTTGGAAAACTCATGAGCAAGTGTATGTAAAGATTGTTTTAATCCTGGTGATAGTTACCACCTTATTTGTCTATTTTGTGTTAATGTTTTTAACGCGTGTACGTTTTGGTTTCCGATTCTAATTTCCTCGTGTTTAGGTACATTTTTTCTATTTAACATTTTACTTCGTCTTTCTATAATTTGGAATTGCAAATGACAAATGAGAAACATGACCCGTACCTTAGAGAAATGTTATATTTTTGCTGTAAAAACAACGTGCTAATAATTAAAAAGCAAACAACTCACACATAATACTTAATTACAGTTATTTCTAAATATCTACAATAATCTACAACTACTTGAAACAACCATCCACCTTAAAACTAGGGAAAAACGGGTTAAAATAAAACTCTTTTATATAAATCAATAATACTTATTAATAAATATTAACAATATAAAAACCACACTGCACAAAACTCACCTTAACGCATTCGTTAGTAAATTAAAATTAAATGAACTTTACATTTTTAAATGAACCGCATTCTACGCTAATATAAGTTCACTGCGCGGCTACTGCAACACCAAACCAAATTAAAAAAAAACTACACTACAAAACCACAGTAGTAAAACAATTCTACTTACCATCTAATAATTGCATAGTTACAAAGCATCATATAATCAAAATCGAACCTTGATAGATTCCCTTTTTGCGTAGCACGTCCATTCCGGGTCGTTTGGCGAAGAATTTTCTTAACCTATTCTTCACGTGGGACTTTGAGACTTCTGTAGAATCGCTCAGGTCTTCATTGCTGCTACCTCCAGCTGGAACGAGCAATGGCAGGGTAAGAATGAAAGGTGGGGATGATGTCAACAAACAGTGAATACCACAGATAATATAATACTAGGTGAAACGGAACCACCAATAGAGATTAATGAAGATAATTAAGTAAGAATTACACAAGAAATAGATATAGCTAAGTACATGTTGAGTTGATAATTATTTTAGTTTTGGCATATGTAGCTTCATTTAAGTGAATAAATTGATTAATTTTGCATTGTTAATGAGTAATTTAAGTAAGAATTACACAAGAAATAGACCTGTTGAGTTGATAATTATTTTACTTTTGGTACCTATATGTAGCTTCATTTAAGTGAATAGAGTTTGCATTGAGTAGTTAGTAAGTATAAGTAGTAATGAATGGTACAAGTAGTTTAGATGAGGTTAGATGTCTCAAAAATAGGTATTTTTATTCAATTGTAGGTATGTTGTTAATGTAAAAAAGGATTCCCGTAACCAGATGTACCTAATCATTATTTGTATTAGGATAAAATACTAAGGGAGTAATTTTTCTGAAAATAAGTAGATTTAAAGAAAGTTAGGTTACACAAACATAGACAGGCATTTAGACGTTCACAAATATATATATATTAATTATTTACCTTACGATTCCTCATTTATAGCAAAAAAATGTAATATCACAAATTGTCTATCCAATTTAGAACCGACAATTTTGAAAACGCTCGACTTCTAAAACGGTAAATTCTTGACGTAAACGATGATTTCTAGAGCATCGTTTTCGAAATTTACAATCGCTTTGTAAGTTGTTCAGATAAGTGTAGATACGCTATCGACTGATACAGATAAGGGTACCTATATCTCAGTGCTAATTCTATGGCTAATCAACTATACGTCATCTTCATTTTTTCAATTTGTTTTATTCAAGTAGGTTATTATTCTAACGTAAAATTAGAGGGATACGACACTTTGAATGGAGATTCTTATCACTTGGTCTAAGGCTCATATTCAAAGACGGACTCAAGCGGTAATCGTGTCTCGTGAATCATCACTCAGTTTCCACAAAGAACTGTTAAAATCAATGCTTGAGCTTAGATTCAAGTCTAACTGAATACGAGCCTTATACCATTTTATTTTGTACGAATGCCTAAATAAAACGAACTCCTTAAATTTGTAGGTGGATGGTTGTTTTCCAGATGTTTACAAAACGTAGAAACATAAAGTTCAATACGAAAAGCCCTACAACTCTTGAAATGTTTTTAAAATTTGTAAGTTGGTGTACCTACCTACCTAAGTAGGTACTTACATGTTTGTTGACTGAAAATATTTATCTATATCACATATCGCTAAAAATGCATTTAAAGGTTGGAAATTTAATATAAAAATTGTGTTTTTGCAATATGCTGCTGTATAATCGATATCTGATCTCACTCTGATTCATAATTATTTGTAGATTTAAAGATTTTTTTTACTTGTTAGCTACTCGGCAATGAAAAGAGATAGCAACAGATCGAATATCCGTTTTACCTAAATAAGTTTACTACTTAGTCCAATATGAATAACGGTGTTAGTTTTTAAAATAAGCACAGATAAAAGAATACTAGAAATAAGTAACTACGTTTTATATGTAAATTCTGATGACTGCCAAAAAAACTTCTCAGTTTCGAATGCTTTTCCGCTGGACTCCTTTTGCTCGACTGATTCTTGACCATAACTGGGCCTTCGTTATTGTAGTAAAAAGATATAGCTTCAGTCAATAAGGAATCCATATGCACAGGGCTAAGTTCCAAGTCTATCACTTCACAAACTTTTTTGTTTAAATTGTCATAGTCACCCATAGCTTGCCAAGCTGAGCTTGTAAGTAGGTAAGTATTTAATGTTTTTAACGCGTGTATCTATATTTTGCAAATAATAACGGAACACTGCAAGATTAAATTGATACTTAATTGTTTATCATTTATTTATCGGTAGCTGAGCTTGTAAGTAAGTATAATGTTTATAACGCGTGTATATTTTTCAAATAATAACGGAACACTGCAAGATTAAATTGATAATTGTTTATCATTTATTTATCAGTGATAAGTTTATGATTTAAACGATAGTGGATAATGAATTAATACCGGATATTTTAGCACCAAGTAATTTATAATGCAGTTTTTATTATCATTTTGATAACTTGACTTGTTTTTTTTTATAGGCTGGCATAGTTATTTTTTTTTACTTTAAAACTGACTTTATTTTTTTGTACGAAGTAAATTTTTTATGAGATTAAAGACATTAGGTACCTACCTACTTGTTTCCCGTTGTTATAACTATAGGGAATGCTAATAGGTAATGTTTTGTTTTCCTCATAAGTAACGATATAAGTAATATTAAACGGTTATAATGCGTTCAAATAATGTTGTAAATTAACGTACAGCGACCTAAACACAGTATTTTGGAAAGACTTCAAAAACAAAAACAAATCGTAATTCAAAACAGAATATTATAAAAAAAATTGAAATATTTATATAAATTAAGGAAGTAGGTAATTATTGATACCCACTACCTTCCTATATACCTATACTTACCTATATATAAAACTTTGGATAAAGCAAAATGTATAAAATACCTAGTTCATTTGAAAAAAGTTCTCATTTTAGAAATGTTTTTACTTTACCTATACTTAGTTGTCGAAAATCATTGGCATTCGGAATGCACCCACAAATCATATTCACGTAAATTCACATAACAAAAATGCACTTTCAAATTATCATGAATTTCGAAATAATTAAACGAACTTCCAATAAATAAAGTTCTACGTAAACAAATACCAACTTTACCTAACCACAGAACACTTCCTGTCAATAAAAAAACTCGATTTGAAAAAGTATTTTTTTTTAAAGACAAAATGAACTTCAACAAACTAAATGAATATAAAATTTCAAAATTTCAAACACACTGGTTGATAACTTAATTTTAATGGTTTTTTAAAATTTTGAGTTGTTATTTATTTTTAAATGTATCGCTAAATTGTCCGTTTAGACATTTGCAACGAGTTAAAACAACTGGCTATCAACACAAAACTACGAGGATAATGGTATTAAGAACATTTTACCGGGAAGATGTGTCACAGATCAAGTAAACAAAACGTCATAGCTTCAATACAAATACTGAAATAATTAATCTTTATGTTAGGATGTTATTGATATTTATTAATAACTTTTTTCTTAGCGAAACAATATTTTAATATTGTTTTTTTTTTAATATTTTTTACAATTTTAAACAATATTTTAATAATTACTGTTTTTTAATAATAATTAATTGTATGTATTCTTTCTATTTATTATCTAGCTACAGTTATCACACTAATATTATAAAGATGAAAGTTTGTGTGTAAGTGTGAATGTTTGTTACTCCTTCACGCTTAAAGGCTGGACGGATTTGAATGAAATTTGGTACCAAGATAGCTTATATAATGGATTAACACATACTACTTTTGACTCCGGTATTCTGTCTTCAGTTCTGTCATTCGTATTGTTTATGTGTTGTCAATAAACTACCTATTTCTATTCTATTTTGTATTATTGTTCTTTTTACCTATTAGGTACCTGTATGCTATAATTTCCTTCCAATCTGTCCTCTGTTAGTTAATTTCTTGTGCGTTTTGTTATAAAAGTATTGACTGTATACCAACCTCGTTTGTTTTTGGTTTGATGACGGGAGGCGGGCGGCGTCCTGCCAAGGCTTTCGAGGTCCGTGCTACTGCTTTGGTTGTTGGGTGAGTCGGATTGGATGTGGGGATATTGGCCCTGAAATAATACAATTAACACATAGTACCTACATAAAGTTCTGAAATAAATGTCTACCGCTCCCTGGGATAAGGTCGTGATCATTTTTATTTTTATTTTTTTTATATAAACACAAGGGGATATTTACCATGATTCGGGAATTTATGAGTTTCCCGATATAAATATCCAATTTTAATTGTTTATAACGTTTAAAACCATGATTGTTTTAAAACTTTGATTGCTAAACATGATGTATAATCACGATTAGGTGGTACCAACCTGGACACTTGAAACAAGACAATCCAAAAATTTATTACAATACTAGAAAAGTGCGCGTTGAAGTTTTTTGTTTGCTACGGAAGCATCGTAGCGCCCTCTACGCCGAGTTCTACGGAAATATTATACATTATCTATTAAGAGAAGGATGGCAATAGGTTAGGGTATTGTACGTACTCTGAAAATATGAAACAGACAATCACCTACACGATGCTGAAAACAGCATGTCTCTACGACGTCTAGTTTCAAAGTTATCGCTACTTTTGAAAGATTTCCGCTCAAATACCCATCCGCGCAAATTGAACCTCGCGCAAATGGTTATACGCGCAAACGTATTTTGGCGCAAATGTCTGTCGCGCATGTGTCCTTCACGTACCTAAGTGTCCTCATACCCTCCGTCATAGCGGCGTAAAAAAATCCGAAAATTATAAAGCTATATTTATTGATGAACTAACCAGTTTAGCTATGAGGCTTCTGATGGCGTGGAACCACTTCCTGGCCGCCTCCTCCGTCTCGTACTGGATGAGGTACTGGTCATTGTTCCACGTCAGTACTACGGAGCGTGTGTGTCTGTAAAAATATAAATAAAATACCCATATAATTATTTTTCAATTCTGTTTATTCAAATGTTGCCTGGAAGAAATCGCTTAAAGCGATAAGGCCGCCTATTGTGCCAATTTATATTAGTCTCTTAGTTTTATATTTTAAGTTCATTTTTGGTGAACAAAGAGTTTTATATCTATCTATCTATTATAAGGCTCATACATACACAAATTCACGCCTCTAAGCTTTAGCGAAATACAACGTGCCAATTTTGTAAATTGTCAATACTTAAGTAACCTACTTAATTAACATTATTTCTGTTGTTTTTTTACATATTTTTCAATTATTGAGGATTTGTGCTCCCTTCCATACAAAGGAACATAGAAGCTCCTCCTTTTTTGAAGTCGGGTAAAAAGGAGAGGAAGGTTTACTGACCTCCTTGTGTGCATCGGCGAGCAAAGTTCCAGCCGCGCGTTGCGAAGCGGCAACACTAATTCCGCAGGCGCAGTCGGTGATGGCGGCGTGCCTGGCGGTCGCTCGCTTTTCTTCTGAAATAGCAAATTTTTGATGTAAAAGTAAGTAAAATACAAGTATAACTGGATGCTAACTCTTATGGAGAGTATATTTGAATAGAAACAGATTTAAGTGCTCAAAGAAACCAATGAGACTGATGAGGTTGACCAATGAGTCCAAACTCGATGATCGCCGATTCTTTTTGAGTATCTGTGGCAACGTTGTTGACAGAATATAGACCTATCAAAGACTTTTCACTTTATACTCAGAACTTTTTAGGACTTTAACTGTCAAAAAGTTTCATTTACGAGTCTAGAATTCAAAGAGATTGTAAACAGACTAATTTATAATCTGGCGAAAAAGGACCAATCATTTCACACGTATCTACATTTTTACAGATCATTCATATTTTCTTAGACTGGTACTATTACATGCTCTTTGAGACTGGTGCCTGATGTCCCCTAATAGTAAAGTTCCCATAGGTACAATTTTGCTTAGACTCCCTTGCACACTGCACATTTTTATAGTTGGTCGGTTAAGCCTGCTTGTGACATGGCCGATACTGAATTGTCTAGTGTGTGCACATACATCTTCATACTGATTAAGAGCTTATCTATATTAGGCCTCCGTCATAGCTTGACGACTTTCAAAGCCGGCTAACTATTTAACTAATTCATGATGAACTTACGTTATAAGTCTTGTGATCCTTGTAGAAGTAGAGCGCGGTGGGTGTAAGGATCATGTACGCTTCCGTCCAATTCTTCTTACTCTTCTTCCCACCCTCGAAGAACTTTGTCTTCTTCACTGAACCTTCGAGCAGTGGACCCTGGAAGAAAATGGTTTTGTTAAACATAAATAGAATAAAACATGGCGCTTCCTTTGGACGCTCAGATCTTTTCAATTATGCAACGGATTTTCATGCGGTTTTCATCAAGACAAAGTGATTCAAAAGGAAGGTTTATAATGTATGACATTATAAACCATTAGATGTGTATGACACATTCATTAATAGTAGTGAACACCCCCGTAGGAAGCCGGGGCCGGTCGCTAGTCATTTATACGTAAGGGTTTTCCTTCATGCGATAACTGACGCACATGTTGTATCTACTTGTTCCAGTGATCCTTCAGTCTCCTGATCCGTAGTTTGACGCGTATAAACACCTTAAGTTGCTTAGCTTGGGACTAGACGCTATGTGGAATGTCATACCTCAACAACAGGTGGTATGATCAGCCTCGGAGCCGGTACAGGAGACCGGCGATGCACCATGGAGCGCACCTTCCTGCTGCGAGCATGACCCGCCTGGTGCTCCCGCCTGATCTCCACGTCCAAACTGTCTCCAGAAGAGGATGGTGGAAGTTGCAGGTGTTGGGGCCTCCGCGCGTTTACCAGGAGAAGGTTCTCTGTTGAACCCCCTGGAATGCCAAGGTAGAAAGTTGGAAATTATTGCACTGAAGTTTTGACACTTGCTTCTTTCGATCTTCTATTGTAATATAAGTACATAATTATTTTGTAATACTTAGGACACAAAAACATACATAATAATATACATATAAATTGTGTCACAAGATACATGTGACACAATTTTCAGGGCTTATGTTGGTAAATAGGTATTATCTACTGAATTCGTAACAGTTTAACAGCTCACCAACATAAAATGAACCCGAAAATTGACACGAAACTGCGGTTGCGTTGATCCCAAGAGACAGTGAACACCTTCATGAGAGAATTTGAATGAAATTTGGTACCAGGATTGCTTACACCCTGGATTAAAAAATAGGCTCCTTTTGATCCCAGTATTCCCATGGGAATTATTTACCGCGGGTAACACCGCGACAGCTAGTTATTATAAGACTTCGCCGATCTGTTCGAGAACACCTTAAGGAGTAAGGATCTTACCAAGTCTCTTATTAACGCGTGGACTCTCCTTCTCGAAGCTTCTCTCGAGCTCCGCGCGCGTCTTGTCCGAGGTGGGGCTCCAGTTGCCGAGCCGGTCGTAGCTCCTCATCGAGGATACGGAGTCCTGGGGAACAAAGAGACAGTTTGTTTTAGAGCTTAATTTAGTAACAATAAAAAAAAAATGATTTCGTTCAGGCATAATGTAATTATAATGATGAACCAATAGGTGCTTAGTAAATTGGTCAAGGATATTTAGTTATTCAGGAAAAAAGTCATGGAAAAGCCATTAATTTAGAATTGGTAAGAAAAGGTAAGCAAGAGATTTTATCGAATGTAAAAAATATAAGATTTAAAAATTTGCAAAAAGCTATGGAGATGCAGGGATTTGAACCCTGGACTTTCAGCATGCGAAGCAGACACTCTACCACTGAGTTACATCCCCGGTTGACATAACGGTCGAAATAAGCAGTAATATATCACATACCACAGATAATATAATTATTATACTATACTAGTTAGTACACATTACTTCGCAAATACCGCCAGACTTTCTTTTCGGTATGAATTTGAATAGTCAAACTGAAAACGCCTCTTTACCCTATGGTAAAGTGCAAATATTTATCTCGAATTCTCGACTGATTACTATGTACAATAGTGGCAATTCGGAGTGTCGCAAAAGCTAAACTAAACTAACTAAAATTAATGCCATCCTTTTTATTCCAATCGCTATGAAAGGGACGGCAACATTTTTAGTTAGTTTAGTTTAGCTTTTGTGACACTCCGAATTGCCACTAATGTGTACCATAATATGTCTACATAAAAAATGGTCTAAGTAATAATCAATCATCAGGTAACCATAACACAAGTATTAAGTTGCTTAGCTTGGGACTAGATGACGCTCTGTGATTATCTAAGGATATTTATTTAATTATTATGCATGATTTACAATGCAGTAACATGTATTCTGCATTTAGTGGTCACGCCCACGTACTCCACGGAAATGGGGCGCTTCCGAAAGATATCATGCCGACACTGATTAAGTTGCAAACAGCTGTTTTAAACTGCAATATTAATTACTGTGATTGAGGCCGTGCTGCCCGAGTGGGATAGTTTCTCGACTTTTGATCTGAGATGTAATTTTAAATCATGACATCATTGTATCACACCACAGATAAAATAATATCACACTATTATTATAAAGGTGAAAGTTAGTAAGTTTTGTTTGTTACTCCTAAACGCTCAAACGGCTGGACGGATTTAAATAAAATTTGATACCAAGTATTGCTTATAACCTGGATTAATAAATAGGCTACTTTTGATCCTATTTTTTAATCCAGGGTATAAGCAATCCTGGTACCAAATTTCGTTCAAATCCCTTCAGCTGCTTGAGCGTGAAAGAGTAACAAACACACTTACATACTTATACACACACAAACT
Organism: Xanthorhoe designata; assembly: GCA_963582015.1. Taxonomy (NCBI): domain Eukaryota; kingdom Metazoa; phylum Arthropoda; class Insecta; order Lepidoptera; family Geometridae; genus Xanthorhoe; species Xanthorhoe designata. Next base: position 1,578,749 of record OY757029.1, read on the forward strand.
TTTGCCTTTTTAATATTATTAGGATTAAGAAATTTGCTGCTGTAGGTAAAGTTACCCGTAGTTATAAAGTAATGTACTTATTATGTGAATTGATTGAGTGTCAACGGCCAAGTGCCAATCCCCTCCCACTGAGGGGCGCGGGGGGAAACTGCATAAAACGGACTACAATGATGATGATTTATGCGTCTATTACTCTGTAATTTGCATCTTGTTCTCAATTTGCGGTCACTAACAATGTCATATGTAACTAGAGAACGGTTAGGGTGATCCATTGTCATGTAAAACCACTTATTAAGTACCTAAGTAAGTTCGTATGAGCAAGTGGCCAACTCTGGTGACGGAGCTTTTAGGCCGTCTTAAGGCCTCCGTCATGGCTTAACGACTTAAGCCGGGCCCGATAATTTAACGTGCCCTTCCGAAGCACGGAAGCGCTCAGATATTAATGGGTGACCAGACCACTGACCACCCATCCAAGTAGTGACCACTCAGAACGTTGCATAACTTCGACGACCTATCAAAAACGTCTTAGAAAGCGTCGCCATGAACGCTTATTCCGCTTAGTGACAATCACATATATTTTTTTAGGTTGGGATATAATAGTATATTAATTTGTGTATTATGTAACAAACTATAGTTATTCGTAACAGAACCATAACAGGAATTGTTCATAAAGTAACGGATTAAGGAAAACAACAATATAAATACTCATTCGACTATTCATCCATCGACTTTACTCTCATATTCTACGAAATAAATTGCAATTAAAATGAAATTTAATTCAAATACGACTGTCGGATGAAATAATCGGACGACTTTTTTGTGTTAAATGTCTAAGGATATTTATTATTATTTTTTTTTTTCCCAGCCTCAAGAAAGACTCGACTTTCGGTCGTGGGTTCGAATCCTGTCGATAAATTTATTTTTAGTATTTTGTGTTGTCATTGATTTGAATATGGTCTTCATATGAAATCGTACGACAATTTACATCGTTATTACACAATTATTTACAATTTACAGAGTTTAAATCGTTTTTGCACAAGGTATGAGCATCTATATGATGGTATGTGGAATGTCCAAGATATTTATTATTATTTATTTATTATCTACAAATTATTGAGATTATTAAACAAACATACTGTATTGTTATTAGTAGATAAATATTTGTAGGTACACAGCTATTGAAATAAGAGCATAGGATGTTAGTTGGATGTTTGTAATTCAAAAGATGGCGGTCATCGGCTTGCCACCTGTCACTTTACGAACCTAGTGTGCTTTTTTAGTGTTTTTGAATGAAATTCGAAGAAACAAGATTAGTTACCAAGGGTTTAAGTAATTTAATCGTTTTGAATAAATATTTTTTGACTTAGAAGAAGCACAGGCACACAACAATTTGTAATGATAATACAACATCTAGCAGGCTTTCAAGGCCTCTAAAGTATCACTTAGCTTAGAATATATCAGACAAACCTTGCCATATAATAATATGTATGTATTATTCGTATGAGCTAGTAGGTAGTGACGGAGTTTTAAGCTATAAAACCTAAACCCTCTTATTAATAAACAAAGATTAGCGAAGTATTAATTTTAAGTCGTATTTGTATGTTTATTCTGTGTACATTAAAGTGCTAATTCGTTCTTTGTTAATCTTCGTTTATTAATAAGGGGGTTTTAGTTTAATATCGTAAAAGCCGGGACCAACAATTATGACGTAGACAGTAGACAGAACAATGCATTATTATAATAAATAGCACACTTTAAGTAGGCCACAAAGAACGTATTAATCTAGTTATAAAACGATTTATAAATAGGTTTTAATCAATAAATTACCTCTCTGAACCATGTTTTCCCGCGAGTCAATCCAAACATTTGCTTCATTTTAATTTCACATTCATTTTCCACTCACTACATTATTTTTAATATTTGATAAATAAATATATTTACAGGATAGTGTTGCAAACACATCACCGCATGACGAGTCAAACATACTGACGTTTTGTATTGAGGCACTAGGGTTGGGACACAGTCGATGATATTAATCGATAAATTCGATTTATTTACATGAATTAAATACATTGAACTGAAAATCGAATAAGACATTGAATCGATTTTTTTTATATTTGGATGTCGTGTTGCAATGATTGATAAAAGAAAATGTTGCTTTATTTATTATTATTGTTAAAAAAATGTGTCATTTTTATAAATTAATGTATGTAACGTGATATTTCTACCAGTTTTGCTTTATGATTCTTTGATAAAATGTAAGTTTTTGGTGAAGAAGCAATTAAAACACTAACTAACTCATAATAATGAATTTACCAACGTAGTAGATGAGATATTTGTTATAGTCAAATTAATTAGATTTATCAAAATTCGAATCTTTTATACAAGCATAAATGTAAAATCAATTAAATTATAAATTACGAATATTGCACAAGGATAAAATCAATGTTTTTTCCTATAAGGTAAACGTATCGAATTATATTTAGTAACAGTTTTACTTATCTACGTTTGCATTTTAATATATAGGTATGTATTTAAATAATGTCTACTACTTACGTATATTATGCAGTGGTCACTACTAATTATAATACAAAGGTTTTCCCAAGGGACACACACGCTGAAACTTATAAATAATGCATTATGTTACTAAATAGGGACTCTGTTCTTTGCTTTGTTTATCTTTTTAGATATAATTTTAATGTTAAATTTGGACACTGAAAAAATGCTTACTTTCTTAATACAAGTTTTTCACTTACCAATTATTATAAGTGAACTAAAATCTATTAAATTGACAGATCTTTATGAATAAGGCATTTATATTCATATTTATTAGACATTTATAGTCTTTATCTATAAATGTCCCCTCCCTAGCCCTATCGACGTTAGGAAGTGCCTTATCAGTAATATAACTCACTGATTGTTGTACGTAGCTACTAAGGTACACTTACGAGTATGTACGCATTAACAAGAGTTTTAAACGGCGAAGGAAAACATCGCGAGGAAACTATATAGGTAGTTAGATTTCTAATAGCGGTAATAAGCTTGCAACCTGCCACGTATGGACCGATTGCAAGGCATTTCAATCTAAAGATCGATTATCGCGATTGTGTATCTCTTTTTATTTAGAAAAATCAATCAATTAAGCTAAAACATGTTGAGTTCATCTAGGTACTAATAGTAATTAGAAGCTTATTATAAACAAAATCCTCATTTTTTTTCTTGTTAAATCAATGATAAAAATATAATGATGTTCTTGTTACTGTTGTTTTTGTAGAGCCTCTACGCCGTAGACTGTCGTAGAGGGTCTACAATAACTTGCTAAGTAGACTAATCCATAATTTTATTATTAGACTCCCTCCCTTAATATATAAGTACCCTCATTCATAAAGTTTAAGTAATTGTAGTCCGACTAGATCCCGTGCGCACAGCAAACTTTTCTATCGGCCGATACTGGACATACTCATAGACTTTCTTAAACTTTCGCGATCACAATTCATACTTTTAAATAGAAATTTACAGGATTTTATCGCGTAATTTACGTCGGGAAATAATAAAAGGTAAATTACGCGATAAAATCCTGTAAATTTCTATTTAAAAGTATGCTCATAGAGCCTAATACGTTTTTCGAATGTGCGTCTATTCAAATCTGACAGGTAAAAACGTCTCGAATCTTAGAGAAAGTAAGAACCCACTGTTTTGTTTGGCCGGAAACTTGATGCTCCAAATTTTGTACTACGAAACTATGGATTTTGAATTTTGAATTTTGAATTTTGAATTTTGTCCAGGTAGTCCATGTCTCAAGTGGTTTATAGTTTATATACTCCCAAATATTTAAGTAACGTTAAAGTATTCGGGTGTGAGTATTCAATGTATGGATTTGATATATATTTGATTCTTTCCCTGGTGTAAGGACTAGGAAATCGCGTTGGAACAGGCAGAAAAATCACCTAGTTTAGAACGTGACATGTCAAAGTGGTCTATAAACGATCGTACTGAATAAATACATTGATTTGATTTTGATTTGATTTGATTTGGCACGTCATATATTCAATGACGTCACGGTTCAACCCACGCCACGGTCCTTTCCCAGAGTAATCGACGTCAATTGGGTGACCCCGACAATTAAAAATGTAGGATAAGATAACCTTTATAATATATTCTTAATGCAACTAAGTCTACACTAGTAGGTATGAGGCGAAGCTTACTAAGATGTTCTTGTTAGATCGTCGAAGTTGAGCAACGTTCTGAGAGGTCACTACTTGGATGGGTGACCGCAAGTGGTATTAATATCTGAGCGCTTCCGTGCTTCGGAGGTCATGTTACATTTTCGGTCCCGGCTTTTAAAGTCGTTAAGCCATGACGGGACCTTAAGGCGGCTTAAAAACTCCGTCACCAGAGTTGACCACTTGCTCATACGAACTTACTTACTTATAGAAGGTAATGTTTGTTTGTTGAAAAAAGTATAAGTATACTTACGTTTTAACCTACGAGCTCTAAATTTAAAAGTATGTTTTCGTTATTATTTTCCTCCAATTTAATTAGTAATGCTGCTACGCCTTAAAAGATCACTTTAGGCGACTATAAATCTATTACTGGACTAGGTACCTACACAAATAACTGTGGAAAGTAACATTCAAATGATGACGGACATTAAAGTAACAAAAACTTCAATGATTTGAATGGCATTCTACAAACTTTCAACAACTCATTCAATTTGCCCGCCGGATGTGGCAAAACTACGCCATGTTGGTTTGGGTTGAACAACTGCGCATAATTAAATAGAGCTGGGGAAAATCATTAAGCCCGGCTATTTGGTATTTTGGCCGGGGAAAATACATGAAGTCCGGCTATCTATGATTTTGGATAAAACCGCCTATGGTGAACGCTTATTGAGCTCGGCTAATAGCGTTTGCACCATCCGTTTCAGTCATACCTTAGAATCGACTCATGGTACGTCCTATTTTTCTACCCTCTACAAGTTGAAGGAACATTTTATGTCATTTGACGCTTTTTTTCATTTTAAATACAAAATACAAAAATTCTTACATAATGTACATCGCTTATCACATCATTATCTTACTTAGGTTTTAAGAGAACCTCCTCATTTTATGAAGTTGGTTATAAATAGATGTGTAACCAGAGCCGATTCCTTATTAATGAGTTATAGGTTCCTGTTTATAATATCTAAGAGGACATTATCGTGCTAGTAAAACTATGTTTTATTGCCCAATAATGTAAAATACTCTTAAGTTTATTACCTCAGTAAATAGAAACGTAAAACTTCGGAAACAGTTGACTTTGACATGGAAACTACCCCGGGTAACCTTGTAATAATATCTTCTATGTAAATGTATAGAAAAGTCGGATATTTTGTATTATCCGGCCTTACCTGGCTATCTGCAACAATGATTCTGACCAAATAGTTGATTGCGACAAAGCGACTACATTAAACTATCATGTTTAAGTTTCTATTGTTTACAAAAAAAGCCGGACATTTTGAACCTTACGACGATTCACAATCCGGCTTTTCCGGCTTTCTTCAGACATCCCTGCGCAGACGCATAATTAAACAGCAAATTAACACAGGGATATGGACGCGCGTCTCGCTTGACTCATCGTGCCCTCATTGCAAGGTACCGTTTTTGTCTCTTTCTGTACGTCTCGTTCTATTTAGTTGTTTTGCTTTTTAATGATGTAGGTATTTGAGTCAATAGAACGAGTTTTCCTTAAGGTGGTACTTAGATGTCAAAACAATAAAAGTACTTACCTACTTAGTTTATTTTAAACTTCATTTTAAAGAGCCTGGCTGAATGGGTTAGTACCTACCTACCTAGACTTTCGTTCCGATGGTCGTGGGTTCGAATCCGGCCGTGCCTACATAATATAATGCTGTCGAGGCTGCCACTCAAAGCCTCTCTAGCCGCAAATGAAAGTGTTCATTGACAAACAAGACTCTACTTGGATTAAACGAAAACGAAGTTTCGTGACAATTTTCGATTTCAGCTTTTATGTTGGTGAACTGTTACGAATTCAGTATCAAACATAAGCTTAACCCGAAAATTGTCATGAAATTCCGTTTTCGCAGGTAGGGCCTTTGTTTTAACTTGACTGACGTCAACGTTGCTATCTTAAGGTGCCTGTATGCGTGAAACTAGCGCCGCTGCCTATTTTATTGTGTTAATAGGTGTAAGTACCTACGTTTAACAATAGAATTTAAAAAAATATATACCTATCGTTTCGTTTGTAAAACCTATATAATATAGGTATACGTACGGATCGTTTCGTTTGTAAAACCTATACAGGGTGTAAAAAGACTACTACCGAAAACTTTAGGGGGTGAAAGTACCCATCAATATGAACAACTTTTTCTAAGAAACCAACACTGTGAACGCGAAAAAAAAAACAGCTGTTTCATACACTTTAGCCAAGTAGGTATTGAACTTATGTATGGAACAGCTGTTTTTTTTTTCGCGTTCACAGTGTTGGTTTCTTAGAAAAAGTTGTTCATATTGATGGGTACTTTCACCCCCTAAAGTTTTCGGTAGTAGTCTTTTTACACCCTGTATAATATAGGAACAATATATTTTTAATTCCTTTGTTCAACGTAATAGTAAAATGAACTAGGCGGCGATGCTTGTTTCGCATACAGGCACTCGTGCGATGGGTTGGTCGCTAAGTAGTTCAAATTAGGTACTTACATCAGGGTACGCTGGGGGTCGTTGCCGCGGTGGTCGGTAGTTGGTGATGCGGGGGATGACCAGCGGTGGACGCTGCTCTCTGGAGTACACCGCGCATTCTTCAGGGGTGATCCACTGTTGAAGAAAAACGAATATTAGCATTGTTTTTGTGACAGACTTTAAACGGATATTAAATCTGTTGCTATCTCTTTTCATTGACATATGAGTAACAAGAAAAAAACATTCTTTATATCTATATTTAATTGTCAAATCTTTATAAATAAGATATATTAATAAGTATTTATTTCGATCGTTATGAAAGGGACGGCAACATTTTTAGTGATGTCAAATTAGTTTAGTTTAGTTTTGACAACATCCCAATCAAACGGCTGGACGGATTTGAATGAGGTTACCTACTAGGATTAGATATAATCTGGATTAAAAATAGGCTACTTTTGATCCCGGTATTCCCACGGGAACGGGAACTATTCACACCGCGTGGCGTAGCAGTTAGTTAGGTAAATATTTTAGGTAATATGTATTTATAATAAGTTAGGCATATATTTTCAACTTTTCTGTTTTATTTTGAGAAAGTTTTTTTTATTTTCACACTAATATTGAAGGCTTAAGATAAAATAATATAGGTACATATTATAACTTTAGGTACCTACATCTAAAATAAATGATAAACTTTTAAATACTTTTTTACATTTTCAACTCGGAAAATAATTTACAGTTGGCAATAACTTTATATTAAATAACTAGAAAGTACCGTTAGTTGCAAAATCCATCTCCGTAATGCAAATCTCTTCCTCAGATCCGATTACAAATTACTGGCACAGTGCGTTCCTTGTTGCGCTTGCGCATCCTGTACGTTATACCTACAATTACAACATAGCTAATGTAATGAAGATGGGATGCAGATAAAGTATTTATTTCTTTAATCTATACTAATATTATAGAGGTAATGTTGGTTTGTTTGTTTGTATGTTTGGGGTAATCTCCGATACTACGCAACGCACCCGATTTAAAAAATTATCGAAATCGAAAATTACATTAAGGCAAACAGATATTTCAGGTCTGCCCCTTTTCTGGCTGGGTTTTTTTCATTTATATTAAACTTTCTTAGTCATTTATGGTTACATGAAAGAATACTTACTCCAAAAACTTAACTTAGGCCTTTACATCTTTACTAGATGATATAAACAGAGTCCAAAGAGATTCTTAATTAGATTGAGCCGATAAAGAGCTTGAATCATAAAAATTGCATAAGCAATGTTGCTATTTTATTTCCTGATGGGCATTTGAAATGCCAAGAATTTTTGGTTTGTGTGAGCATTTTAGATTGTGTAGTTTCATCGTTACGTAACTTTTTTTTCTATAGTTTTTAGTTCTTTCAATTAATTCCACTACGCTTTTTTTTATATTACTGATGAATCCGTCATTATTGAACCGATTTGAAAAAAATTGAGTTGAGGATCTGGTGAGAATCTATAAGTTATGAACAGAAATAGACCTCGTGAGTGCAGAAAATTTCCCTTTTAGGAAATAGAAGTCGGTTTCATATTTTTTTAATTTGAAAGTCTGTCTAAAGAGTTTGGCATGGAGTGGGCTTACTCTAGTAGGTACCTATGGTATAATTTTGCAAATATTATTTTTTTCATTTTGGAAGAAAAACGAGTAGGAAAACGAGTAGCAGTAGAAGTTAAATGTGTATTTGTGTGAAAAAAGATCATATTATTCATATATCATATTCATATTATTGACAACAAAAAAGATTTAAAACTTTTGTGTCATCATTTTTAAGTTTCGCCAACTGGTCAGAAAAGCCGAGTTTCAAAAGTGACTATATTACCAACAAACGAATGTCAAGGTCCCGCAGTAGACAAATTCCAATGAGTAATCAGGTCAGGATAATGACATTGCCTTGCTGATCATTATGACGTCACATCCTCTTCATCAATGACCAGCCCACACCAGGGCTGAGGTCAAGGTAGGACCGGTTTCGCCAATTCCAATTACATGACTAAACCTTAACTTCCGAGTTTCAATCTTCGTCTTTCATTCTTCAAAAATTGCCTTACCATTGGAGCTAGATTATTTAGATTCAAGGAGGATGGTTCAGGAAAACAAAACCATCTAGTAGGTAGTTACGTTTGGAGTGAATTGTGTAATGTTTATCTATCAAAATTTTGGCGAGCTTAACAGTGTAATTGGCATTCGATGGCGATAGATCACCGTGGTCAGAAGAGTCAAATCAAAGGACTAGCGATGATAGAATCGATACAAAACGCTGTAAATGGCGGTCATTGACCGAAGGTGACATAAGAACCAGTACCAGCTGCAAACTTATCACACGATAAAAATAATTCCTTCAATGAATGAATGTCATATCCATCTACGTTAATTGTCCCTCATTGTGCTCAACTTTCTGTCTCTTTCCAACAAGGGTTAAAACTACGCGTTAGAGACAGATAGCGATAACATGAATGAGTTGCACATTGGCTAAGGTCAACAAGGTGATTCAACCCAATCTCGTATCATTAGAGATATGAGATGACAAACGTCACTGTCAAACGGTAATGTGTGGTTCCGGAGATAAGAAATTGGGTCGAGTGGCGCCAAAATTGTTTCAATTAAGACGTTGTTCATAAAATGGTGATAATGTATTTCGAAAAGAGGGGGTTATAAGTTTGATCGTATAGCAAAAGCGTAAAACTAAAAGTTACACTAGGAAGCAGGTTATCTAGCACTTACTTAGGTAGGTACAGTATCCGAGGGTTACCTACTTGATGTAGGTACTTAATAAGGAAATTGATCTTGTTGTTTCATGACGTTCAAATGAACTCAACCGTAGGGTGGTAGACCACACTTTTGTAGTCTAATCCAAACAAAATATACAAAAGTAAAAATGGTGGTCATGGCAAAGCTATTTATTATACTTCGTAATGGGTTAACCGTTTTAGGTAGATATGTTAGTGATATTGTTGTGTTGACTAGTTTATTTCTTAGCAGTATGTTGAAGTCAAAGGCACTAAAACTTGCAGTTGAAATATTTATGACGTCGCGTCTAAATCAGAGCAGAACGATAAATTATTGTTTTCCCATAAGAGGGAAGGCCAGCTTGTTATATTTAGCCTTTAAAAAATGAATTGAAAGTAAATATTTAACACACCCAAATAAATAATAAGTACAAAAGAAGCAACAAGGACAGAAATAGACAATTAGAACATAGGCTCAACCTACAAAACATAGTAAAATTATTAAATATGTTCGTATGAGAGCAAGTGGCCAACAGTAATGGAGTTTTTAGGACACCTAAAGGGCTCCGACAATGAAAAGAAAAGTGGCTCCAGCAGATTTAGAATAAAGCTAGATGACAATATCTTTCAGTGTTGCAAGCTACTAAAACCTAATAAAATATGAGCATACAATAAAATGGACGCACATAATTTTAAGCGCACGCGCATCGTAAATAAAATAAACGTAGCTTCCTGTGTTGTAAAACAAACAATCACTACTTTTGTAACTCGAACTAAACTCACTTTGGTAACAATTGTTTTTTCGAACATTAATTATTATTATTTTATTGTCATCTCAATCAAATTAGTACGATAGGCGTAGGATCTGCTTGCAGAATAGGTATACTTTATAAAAAGTGATTTAGTTGATTTAATTATTTTTTACTGGTTTGTGATATCGTTTGAGTACAATGTGTACATAACTACAGTAGGTACCTAATTATATTTAAAAATATTATCGGGACTTAATCGCGTATCAATAGTCCCGATAATATTTTTTAATTACCTATATGTTTTCAAGTCGCGAAAGTTTAAAAAGTTTTAGTACCTAATTACCTGTGTAACTCACTACATCGGCATCGTTATGACCAGGACATTTATCTCTCTTGATATCTATCTTTATCTTCTTGAATTCTTGTTTTCATGTTTAGAATAGATTTTTTTAGGACAGATACCAATGTTATATTTATATCTTAGCTTGAAAAAGGCTCGAGTAGGTACATAATGTTGACAAATGTTGAACATCACATCGACCTACCTATAAAGCGTGATTTAAAAAGTTCATTTAGAAAAGTCTGTATTCTAAGTAGGACAACCACAGATATTTCTCAACATCTACAATCATTCAAAAACAATATAATTATCACGAATAAAAATACAAACATTTGCATAGATTCACAAAATAAAACATTTATCTATTGAGGCTAAATTAACGTTGCAAAGAATTTATAGTTTGCTTGATCAAAAACGATATTATATTACAATAGTTCCTTTAAACTTACCATCATCAAAATATTGGTAATTTCACATAGGTAATTTCATATCATATTCATTTATTGCTTCAAGTTGGTACATAATGGTCTTAAAAATGAGGTTTGGCCGCAACAAGAGCCCCGTTGGGACACCACAATGTTTGAATTTCATCGGTGATAGTATTTTCTCACGAAATGATCATGGGATTCTATTCGAGTTACAATAGTAGCACAAAGGTCAGCTGACGTAGGTTATTGCTCTCACAAACAGGAGGGCTTCTGAATCACCTACTAGTAAACCGTTATGTTTGATAACCTAATTGGCAGTACGTGAACTTACATGTTTACAAACTGATTTAAACTTTGTTGTGGTTTAAAATGTACTTTAAAGTTGTACATAGACGCAATACTATAATGGGTGTCCTGTCCAATAAAGGTGTTAAGTAACCTTATTATTGGTTGTAGTAATTTATCATTCTAAACAAACAATTATTTTTCTCTTTTATTCAACTCTAAGTATCATTCGTCAAGTTTGAAGTCAGTGTGCCTGTCACGCAATCCAACGACTTCTTATACCTTTCCCTAATTGGTTGTTTTAATGTCACCCTTATTTAGAAAATAAAAAAAGCTTAAAAAACTCACTTTGGTCAATTTCTGGATCTTCTAACATGAGTCAATATCTTCTATGTATTGAAAACTTAATTTGATTTGATTGATACGGTGCTTACCTTAGTAAAAAGCGTTTTTTATTATATGCATGTACCTATAAGTATTATCTTATCTATTTCCACTCGTTTCTACATAAGCCGCTATTTTAAAATTATTTAAACCAGACAGTTTCTGTGAACCAAAGACTTATAGGTACTATGTATAATGTCTTTGCTGTGAACACATAATTTTTCTAATTCCACTGAAAACATCCGAAATGTTAGCAATAAATCATTTTCAAAGGATGTATAATAAACATCGAAGCCAATATGGAAGATATCATCTCGGATGTCGTAAAATTTTATTCATAGTTTTGAGGGCATTGTCTAAAAAAAGATTCTGGTATAAAAGGAAGGAACTAATTTACCGACAGGATGAATGACACAGTTGGACGTGGGAAGGGTACCTACAGTGTCTAAATATTATTTTAGCTAACTTAGTTTTAGTAGCCAACAGTGGTTCGATACCTAGTTATAGGTTAGGAGTAGCAAAACTAGAGTTTGGTAGCCACCAATTGCATCTTCTTTTTTCAACGTAGGTAATCTTCGATCAAATAAACTCACTTTGGTAACAATTGTTTTTTCGAACATTAATTATTATTATTTTATTGTCATCTCAATCAAATTAGTACGATAGGCGTAGGATCTGCTTGCAGAATAGGTATACTTTATAAAAAGTGATTTAGTTGATTTAATTATTTTTTACTGGTTTGTGATATCGTTTGAGTACAATGTGTACATAACTACAGTAGGTACCTAATTATATTTAAAAATATTATCGGGACTTAATCGCGTATCAATAGTCCCGATAATATTTTTTAATTACCTATATGTTTTCAAGTCGCGAAAGTTTAAAAAGTTTTAGTACCTAATTACCTGTGTAACTCACTACATCGGCATCGTTATGACCAGGACATTTATCTCTCTTGATATCTATCTTTATCTTCTTGAATTCTTGTTTTCATGTTTAGAATAGATTTTTTTAGGACAGATACCAATGTTATATTTATATCTTAGCTTGAAAAAGGCTCGAGTAGGTACATAATGTTGACAAATGTTGAACATCACATCGACCTACCTATAAAGCGTGATTTAAAAAGTTCATTTAGAAAAGTCTGTATTCTAAGTAGGACAACCACAGATATTTCTCAACATCTACAATCATTCAAAAACAATATAATTATCACGAATAAAAATACAAACATTTGCATAGATTCACAAAATAAAACATTTATCTATTGAGGCTAAATTAACGTTGCAAAGAATTTATAGTTTGCTTGATCAAAAACGATATTATATTACAATAGTTCCTTTAAACTTACCATCATCAAAATATTGGTAATTTCACATAGGTAATTTCATATCATATTCATTTATTGCTTCAAGTTGGTACATAATGGTCTTAAAAATGAGGTTTGGCCGCAACAAGAGCCCCGTTGGGACACCACAATGTTTGAATTTCATCGGTGATAGTATTTTCTCACGAAATGATCATGGGATTCTATTCGAGTTACAATAGTAGCACAAAGGTCAGCTGACGTAGGTTATTGCTCTCACAAACAGGAGGGCTTCTGAATCACCTACTAGTAAACCGTTATGTTTGATAACCTAATTGGCAGTACGTGAACTTACATGTTTACAAACTGATTTAAACTTTGTTGTGGTTTAAAATGTACTTTAAAGTTGTACATAGACGCAATACTATAATGGGTGTCCTGTCCAATAAAGGTGTTAAGTAACCTTATTATTGGTTGTAGTAATTTATCATTCTAAACAAACAATTATTTTTCTCTTTTATTCAACTCTAAGTATCATTCGTCAAGTTTGAAGTCAGTGTGCCTGTCACGCAATCCAACGACTTCTTATACCTTTCCCTAATTGGTTGTTTTAATGTCACCCTTATTTAGAAAATAAAAAAAGCTTAAAAAACTCACTTTGGTCAATTTCTGGATCTTCTAACATGAGTCAATATCTTCTATGTATTGAAAACTTAATTTGATTTGATTGATACGGTGCTTACCTTAGTAAAAAGCGTTTTTTATTATATGCATGTACCTATAAGTATTATCTTATCTATTTCCACTCGTTTCTACATAAGCCGCTATTTTAAAATTATTTAAACCAGACAGTTTCTGTGAACCAAAGACTTATAGGTACTATGTATAATGTCTTTGCTGTGAACACATAATTTTTCTAATTCCACTGAAAACATCCGAAATGTTAGCAATAAATCATTTTCAAAGGATGTATAATAAACATCGAAGCCAATATGGAAGATATCATCTCGGATGTCGTAAAATTTTATTCATAGTTTTGAGGGCATTGTCTAAAAAAAGATTCTGGTATAAAAGGAAGGAACTAATTTACCGACAGGATGAATGACACAGTTGGACGTGGGAAGGGTACCTACAGTGTCTAAATATTATTTTAGCTAACTTAGTTTTAGTAGCCAACAGTGGTTCGATACCTAGTTATAGGTTAGGAGTAGCAAAACTAGAGTTTGGTAGCCACCAATTGCATCTTCTTTTTTCAACGTAGGTAATCTTCGATCAAATATAGGTACCTAACGTACCTAATAGTTAAAAAAAAATAGGCGTAGGGGATCTAGTTTGACGCATACAACCACCCTACAGCTGAGCAAGAAAGCATACCTTTTAAACTACTATTCTATTAGCCACTAAAAAAAAACAAGACATGGCTGTTTTTTGTATAAGTACCTAGTCTGTATTTTTAAGGTAAACGTATAGTATATTATCACGGTGCCTATAACACCATGTCTGATGAAGAGGCTGGATGAAGTTTTGGTTTTTACAATAATTACCCAGATCTCTAAAAAGTTTAAGTAATACATTATCCATTACAAAGTAACAACTTTCGCTGTTACACAAGTTTCAAGTATCATTGTTGAACGTGCGACGGCAGAACAATAGACAATAGGTATTTGCGGAAAAAATAACTTAATTTTGAATTGCGTAATTCATTGTATGGAATCGTAACACAAAATAATGTAAAACTAGTGAGATTGGATGTAGGAAGTAATATCCGAAACTAAAGTAGAACTATTCTGATAAATCATTTCGAACCTCGAAGAGCTGAATTCGCAGGGAGATTCATTTGTATTCTGTATGGCTTATTCTCGAAGAATATTTATAAAATTTAAATTATTTTTAGACAAACTCTCAATAACAAAATACAAGAGAGAGTTAGTAGTACCATGGACAAAAGTAGTCGTCCATGGTAGTACCTAGTGAATATTTCATTAGTTAGTGAGTCATGGCGAAACAGACTACTAAGTGTACTAAGTGTCTACTACTAAGTGTCAGGAAGAGGTACTAAATCTAAGTAATAATAAATCATTGTTGATTCAAATATGTTTGTCTGGACTTAATATTCAAACATCGATGTCCCAGGCTTGACAGGCAGTCATTGATCACGACTATGTCTTAAGCTTACAGCGAATTTCTTAATGCGTACGAGCGTACTCACTACGACTTCGCTCGCATCTGGATAAATAGCCTATGTGTTATAAACATAAACTATGCGTATTCCAAATTTCAGCCAAATGTGTTCAGTAGTTTTCGCGTGAAAAAGTAAGGCTCAACTCACACCAAAAGAGCATCGAAGAGCAGCGAAGCGGAGCGCAGTTTCAGTGTCATACAAATTTCAACTTTATTTTCATTTATCGCAGAGAAGGTGTGTGTATTTTGAGTGAATGAGGCGAAAGAAGTGTGTCAGGATCGTAGCAAGTAGCGATCCGTGGTCTGGAGGAAATGAGGCGTGATTCTATGTATGTATAGGTATTTTCAAACTTACTTAGACCAAGCTACAAACAATTGTCACATCGTAAGCGTAATGCGTCGCCATAAGTTAGCGCAGTGTGTTTTGTATGATAATTGCGGATTGTATGGCGTCTGCCTGTCTGTTTGTGCTTACATGACTGTCGGCAGGATATTGATTACAGCATCTAATTCAAATTCTTTATTTAAAAAAATCAAGTTTACTTTGATGGCAACAAGATAACTTTGAAGGCATATAGAAAAAGTTAAGGCTAATAATCTTGAAAGTCTAAGGCTTTCACGTTTTCTTATTTGGTTCATGCCCAAACTTCGCAGTATACTTACTGTACTGTGCGATAATAAGTATTATTGTAATGAAAATAATGTTGAAATAAATATGACACTGAAACTGCGCTCCGCTTCGCTGCTCTTCGATTCTCTTTTGGTGTGAGTTGAGCCTAACACGGCTCTCAGGCTAGTATGTAAATATAGTGCAATATGCATTTCTAGTGAAAGATTGCAAACCTCCGATAAGAGACAGCTGCCGGGACATTGCTTAAGTAGTGCTTGAGTGGCTTGCGAAAGCCAATCCTAGATTAGTCATCATATTGGATTTTGAGTTTTGAGTGTGAGACGCGACCACGAGAAGTGACCACACTCATACCCAGATGAAGATTCTCCGGAAGAATCGAAAGATTGTCGGTATCTAAATCGACGATAATTTTACGTGAGTAATTTCTATTATAATAATCATACTTTCGTGTGCTATTATAATATCATATTGGATCTCGTTAGTATTTTACAAATATCTTGACGATTATTTATTGAATGACTAGATTTCTCGCTTAGCTCTGGTACCTAGGTAACTGGATAAAAAGTAGCCATGTGTTATTATTATGACCAGATTATAATCTAATGTATTTTCAAGTTTCAGCTAAATCCGTTAAGAAGTTTTCGCGTGAATGAGTAATAAACATCCATCTTTACAAACTTTCGCGTTCTTAATATAAAGATTAATGAGATTGGATATAATATTAAGTTGCAAAGAACTATTTAGTTGATTAGTAGCAAAGTCGATTAATATCAAGAAGACAAAATGTAAGTAATTTTAACTAGAAAGTAATTTAAATTTCTTGAATAACATTTATGCTTTAAAGTTTCCAGGCTACCTGGTGCTGCCACCTACTTTAAACTCCCGGTTTGGGCCATTTTCAGGGTTACGATTTTGTGTATGGCCTTTGTCTGTCTTCTTGATATTAATCGTCTTTGATTAGTAGGTAACAAAATGTAGGTACAACAGGCTCACGACTACATCTCTAGTTACGATAGCCATTTCTCAAATAGAAGATTAATGATTGAATCACGTCCCTCACGATGTTTTTCTTCGTCATTCAGACGTCTTGTCTTCTTAAAGTTATTTAAACTTTAACCTCCAAAGATAAATTGCAAAATGAAATCATCAAAGACGATTCTTCAACAAACAGACAGACATTCTCTGAAATCGGCAATCAGGGCGCATGTGCAGTGCAAATGCCAGCATGACAGACAAGAGTGATTTACGAGTGGTTCAATTTGGTAAAATCTAAGAAAATGCTGAACATTTTTGGTGCTTTTTCACTGTGTAGGTTTGGGTATTGGACTTGCCTCTGACTATTCAAAACCATACATTGTTTCGTGTCTGGGTGTTTTCTATGTATAATATGTATGTATTTACAAAAAAAAAGTATCTATGTAGTGTATCAGTCATCTGGTTACCATAACACAAGCATTAAATTGCTTAGCTTGGGACTAGATGACGCCGAGTGGAATGTCCAAGAATATTTATTTATTTATTCAGATATATCTAATCCTAGAGAGGATCACATTGAGAGGTCATTTAAGTTCGTTTGTTCGTATGAGCAAGTGGCCAACTCTGGTGACGGAGTTTTTAGGCCGTCTAAAGACCTCCGTCATGACTTAACGACTTTTAAAGCCGGGACCGACAATTTAACGTCATTATAGTCATTCTCAAGAACGACTGGATCGATTTTTATGTTTAGGCTACAGTTTGTTGGAGTCCCATGCGTGTGAAACCGCGGGGAGCAGCTAGTAGTATTATAATTCACAACTGACTGATTATCTGTTGTAAATTTTCAATGCATGAGCAGCATTGAGAACGTGACATAGCAGTGTTTATCATATTTAGGTCGGTCAGCCATCTGGCAAAGCACAAACGAACAGAAATACCTAGGAATTACGCAGTATTATTGTAAAAAACAAACAAGAAGTTTGTTGTCGTCAATCAGTTTAGGACAAGAAAATATTTTCCTGAAAGTTTTATTTCATATTTATTATTTCTTTTTATTTTCATTAAATATTACACATACACAAAAAAAACAGCCAAATCTGTAAGTCATTTTTGAGATTATTTTTCCAAAAAAACAAGGTTACTTATTAAAAAAAAGCTTTTACCTGTACAACTCTACCTACAGATTCAACTATAGTTATTAATCTTAACTAACAAAGAAAAAAACTAAGTGGAACATAGAACCTTAACCTCCTCCTTTTCTGAAGTCAGTTAAAAACTTAACTAGCTTCTTAAACTCCTTCACCAGACCAGAGTTGGCTACCTGCTCATACGAACGAACAAACGAACTAACAAAGACACACATAACCCTCTTCCGCCCATAACCACAATCGGGTAACATAGTCAAGTATTTTACAAGTCATTACCCAAGGTACCGTTGCACAAACACAACAAAACTATGTATACAATAGGTACAGACAACAATTAACAGTCAAGTCGTGAGTTCACTTCCTGGCCTTGGACACACATGCCCAATCGGCCGGAACTTATTCAGCAACAAATATATTACAAGTCAATACGAAATATGATCACGACTGTAATTATTTGTTTTTTTTTATTAATTAGCCGCGGTAGAATTATCACGCATTTAAGATTATTTAAATAAATATCCTGGGACATTTCACACAGCATCTAGTCCGAAGCTAAGCAACTTAATGCTTGTGTATACTTATATACATTTTTAAATACATACTAGTAAAGATAGAAAATACCCAGACCCGGAACAAATATCTGCAGAACATGCAAACATTTGCCTTCTTGCGTTTAGGCCTTTGCCCACTGAGCTACAGAGGTCGTCAAGATAAGATAAGATAAAAATAATATTTTATATATAATAAAAAACTCTTTCCTATCCACAAGGAAGGCCCTTTTAATATTAATAATACAACAAATGATCATTCTTTTAGAATGATATCCAATTGCACCCAAAAACTTTTTACCTTGACGTCTGCAATTGTTACAAAAATACTATGTAATAAACAACAGTTATACAGTGGAACATAGAACATCCTTTTTTGAATTCGGTTATAAAGTCTTTACATCATGCAAGCAAAGTATACAATCATTGTATCATTTTCTGCAAAGAATAAAAACAAATTTATGCACAGAAGCACCTGCACGCGGAATTAATAAAACGCCTACTTTGTAAACTGCGTGTAGGTTTTTTCTGATATTTTTTGCTACAAATTATATCGTTAAACATTTTCTACTTAATCTCCAATGTAAATGTGGATAGAACACACGCTTATGACCGTAGCTTGTAAGCAAATGATAAATTAGTTTTACTCCTACAAATCAGTTAGAGAATGCACATTTTTGAATACCCAAAACTTACCTAAACCGTCTCACGACTGAATCCCTGAAAAAACATTTGTTTTTTTTTTTTAGATTTTTAGATCCCAAAAAGATGTCTTGTCTATGTAAACATTTAGCAGATGTCTGTTTTTGTCAAGTGTTGTATGAAAGCTATGTAAGCTTTAGTCAAAGCTCATCGCCATTTTCAAAACAAAACGTTTTTTTGTTTCAAAATATACTGAGAAAACGTGATGTATTAACTAGGTACTAATTAGCCAGACTGCAGTTGTATGTTTACCATTTAATAACCAGTTATCAAATAAGGAATAAAAAGTGTTTCTTCTTAACTAGTTGTGAAAATTGATTGTGAAAGTGAACTAAAACAGTTCATACTCGTTATAGTTTTGTGACAACAACTGTATTTTTACTCTGCGTGTAAAACAAACGGTCACAGGCCTTTATAATGAGTTTTGTGATGTTTTAACGACAGAGATGGTCAGTGCATGTTTATGTATTTTTTCCTTCTTGTTGATATTTTTTATCAAGTTTTAATTGGTAATTGTAAATCATATCAGCGATGATGTAAATCATGTAATTTATTTACTGTGAAAGTTATGTGTTCAGAACTCTATCAATGATTGTGTTGATCAACAATGACAATAGGTGGTAATCATAAATGCACTGCTGTGATACTAATCAAAGTATATACAAAGCAATTATTGATGATACCTAATTTGTTGATCTCTACAACATAAAAACAGCTAAATTCATATTTTTTACCTTAAAATGTAATCTCATCACCTTTAAAGGTAAACTTTTACCCCCTTATGCATATTGGTTTAGTAAATCTACTTTAGCTGCAACGGATATTAAGTGTGTGCCATAACGCCGAGGAATGAGCGGGAGAGCGAATAATGTTTTTACTCGTGAGTGAGAAGCGCAGAACGATAGACACGCAACATAATTTATAGCGAAAAAACAGTTTTTATTTAATTACAAGTTAATTAAACAAGTAATCGAAAAATTAAAAAACCAGAACTAAATGAATACTTCTAGGCTATTTGTCAAAACATAAAACCAACAAAAATAGCGTTCTGTTCCTGAGATAAATAGCAAACTGTGTGAAAAACATGTATTTTTCAAAAAAATATATGATCGAGAAAACTTTTACCAATCGTGTTTCTAAAAAACCACAACGCAAGATAAAAGTTCAAAGTTTAATTTCTCCAAACATTATAAGGTGGTATCTTTCACGGATTTTGAGATCTAATACGATTCAAACCACATATTTGCTACCTACGGCCTCTTAAATCTGTTGCTCTCTTTTCATCTCTTTTCATTGTTATAAGAGAAACAAGAAAAAAACATTATTTAAACCTATATTTAATTGACAAATCTTTAAGATTACAAAAATATCGATAAGCATGCTACCTACGTCAAAATGATTAGAATGAAAAATTATTTACTTAAAAAAAGGCTCTTACTAATGAAATAATTGCCCTCCTGTGTTACATAAATACTCACAAACGTTTACTGCCAAATAAAACTGTTAAAAAACAGTTTAAACCAGTTTTCGTGCAACATTTCACACGCAAGCGTTATTGGGTTACTAAAGTAGCAAAAACTGATTAACAAAAAGACATTGTGATTTACATAAGTGAAGTTATTACCAATGAAAAGTTATTACTACATCCAATTAAAAAATTTTATGATTAATTTATTAGCAAAAAATCATCTAATCTCATAATTTTTGATTAGCTTTACTGAATTATAGTAACCTGTTGTAATTAAATGTTTTTTAAATAGCTAGTTGCTTCTTTAGCTTTTAACAACCATGAGAAGTTTAATAAAACTACGACAATAATGGGATTCGAAATCTGGAGGCAGTGTCTTCTTGATATACCTACTTATCACGTCATAAAGACGTACTGTTTACTTAATACATGCCTATAGATCGTGACTCTGGCTACCCTTTTTAAAAGTTACAAAGTAATTTTACAAGTTCAAATTATTTTTCATAAACTCCCATCTTCTCATTTAATAATCATTAAATCGCGAGTTCGTTGCGTAATTAACAGTTGAAGCATAAAAACAACATCGGGTACCTACTTATTTATTGTTTATTTGGGAAAACAGACAGAAGCTCACAAAAAAAATAAGGAAAACTAGAGGAATTTCCGTGTTAACTCAATAAACACTAATTATTACATTTAAGTGATAAGACCGCCTATTGTACAATAATTAGGTGTTAGATTTGTATTTTATTATTTTCATTCATTTTTATTATCTTCACGCAAACCCATACCTACCCTGTTTTATTATAGGCTTCTATGGATCCCATAGGTAGATGAAATTGCTTATTTATATTTTGACATGCGTGTTAAAAAAACATTAACTAAAGCCTTGTTTAATTGTAAATTGAGTAATGGAGTAAAGTCCAATTTATTGTTCTACTTATCCATTCATAACCACAAGTGGAAAATAAAAGAACATAACGTGACTATCCAAACTCGTTAAGCGAATTTTTACTTTTAATTTAAAGGATTCATAAAGAAATTATTATAAAGTTGCACAAAATCATTAAAAAAATGGAATTACAAGAGCTTCGTTTTTAAACTAAACTTCAGACCAACAATTTTTTCTATCGAAATTACCAAACTACAATTTGAGGCAATAATTTCGCCTACTTTCACGATGGCGTGTCTGTGCGCAATAACGCTAATCTATGACAAATCTGACAAGAGCTTTGACGTAACGGCTTTCAATTTCAATTTTCGAATGTTTTATTTCAAATAACAGTCCACGGAACCAACTGTGGCATAATGATGGATGCTTTAAAAACATTACAGCCCACGTCCCGTACATGATGATGAATGCAACCATGGCATTTTAAAAATAAGACTTTTTACCACCAGAAAAAAGTCTAATTATGGACAACGTCTATTGTGTATATTTAGACTTTTTTCTACCCAGATATTTTTCTCACAAAGACATTTTACAACCCAGACCAAACGAACCTAACCCATCATCTCTTAAAATACAATAATAATTGTGTTTATACTCGTAGTAGGAACATAGCACTCTGGAATACTTTTAACCTTGGGTTATCTCAAAGCTTTCTGTTCAGAAAGCTACCTACAAAGACATCACGAAACTTTTATAAATAGTATAACAAGTAAATAGTAACTAGTGTTTCTGTTACTGATTTTAATCAGTTGTACCTATTATTCATTATGTGATTGCACCTAAGTAAAAATACATTTCGTCAATTTATGTTTTCCAAAACAAAATATTGGCGATATTCGCCTGATATTGTACCAGTGCCCTAAAAGCAGGCGGATTCTGTAAAACCTAGTGCAACCGTATGCAATAATGCAAAGCATTGCAAAAGACATCGCTCTGTTAGCCAACTCGGCGTATAGGTTAAGTTGTGTTGTGACCTACACTTGCCAATACGTTTACCCCTATGTACGGTAGACATCAGATTTGTAGTTCTATCCTTCTCATGACGGAAAACTTTGTATTTTTTTTAAAGTAAAGTAGGTAGGTAAAGTAGTAAAGTAGTAGTAGTAAAGTAGTAAAGTAGGTAGTTTATTTATTAAATGCACGAAATTTCTGGGCTTACAGATAGATAGCAGGTTAGATTGGAAGTTACATACGGATACACTGTGCAATAGGCTATATCAATGCTCGTATGTTCTATTTAAACTGAGTAAAGTAGCAAATACCACAACCTTACTTGCTGCATATTATGGGCATACTGCATCACTATTAAGATACGGCATAGTGTTCTGGGGAAACTCAACAAACAAAGATAAAATATTTAGAGCTCAGAAGAGATGCATAAGAGCAATGTTCGGTCTAGGACGGATCGACACATGCAAGGGTGTTTTCAAACAGTGGAAAATACTGACTCTAGCTTCCCTATATATATATGAAGTTGCATACTTTGTCCGAACGAATCTCGATCGGTTTAGCATGTTTGAGGTTGGTTCTCGCCGTGAGGGAACCCTACGTCATCAAAAATGTAAAACCGCTTTATTTAGAAAGAGTGTGTTTGGAATGGCGCCTAGTATCTACAACAAAATCCCAAAGTCAATACGCTCTGAAAGTAATCTGATTGCATTTAAAAATAAATTAAATAAGTTACTGGAGGAAAGAGAATATTATTCAATTGATGAATTTTTAAATGACAAATTTTAATTTTAATCTTTGGCATTAATTTTATAGTTGACATTAAGTACCTATTGATATTTGACATTATAAATTTTCATATTATTTCGCTATTTTTGATTGACAAATTATTATTATTTTTTATTTTATACAATTTTATATTTGATTAGTTATAATTTTTGCATGTTAATGCTGTAAGCCTACCAGGCAAACTAGAGTACCTAAGATAGACCTAAGACCAATGTACACATTACCACCTAGTTTAACAGCAATAAAAATTCATTTATCATTCATTTATCATTTATCATAGGTACCTAATACTATGTTCACCGAATTTTCGGAAAATTCCGATTTCAAACATTGTTATAGGTCGCGCCTTAACCAGCGCGGTCGGGGAAGTAGCGGGGGTATGTTTGCGCCTGTGTTCACTCGCTGACGAACTAATAGCGCTCGCTAAATCAATGGTATGAAGTGCGCCGCGTTACCTCTCCACCAATCAACGACCACTGCGCAGTTTGACAGCGCTCTTATTACGTGGCGCGACCTAAACTTTGTTTGAAAAAGAATACTCCTGAGCTTAGGCGTTCTGAATACTTGGAACCAATTTTGTAACAACTACTAGGTATTACGATTTGGAGGTAGTCAGAGACACTGCCGAAAGTCGAAGTACTATCCAATACTGGGTTAGGTATATAGGTATACTGAGCAGGTACATGACCATAATATTTCCTAATAACTAACGAGGTAGGTTACAAAGAACCTATTTAGATATTTCTGAGAAAAATATAATTACTTTTACTTGGAACTGTTAGTTTACCTACTTATTTTATGAAGGTACTATTGTTAATATTTAAACGTGGATTAGCTAGGGTTAGGATTTAGGTCCTGTTGTAACAGATTAAAACAGGTAGGAACAGGTACGGTCAAGTTAATTAATCCCG
This sequence comes from Xanthorhoe designata, assembly GCA_963582015.1. Lineage (NCBI taxonomy): Eukaryota > Metazoa > Arthropoda > Insecta > Lepidoptera > Geometridae > Xanthorhoe > Xanthorhoe designata. The sequence continues at coordinate 1,602,936 of OY757029.1, forward strand.
TATTTCTATTTCCGGACTTACAGCAACACCAGTGGCAAAATTAGAACAATAATAATAAATTATTATTATTTTTAGGTATTTATTGAAAAAAATATATTATAAAACCGATTACAATTTCGTAAGAAGAGATACATTTTCTAAAGACGATGATTTGTATCAGTAGAGATCTTTTAAACGATCTTTAGGTGGCTCATCTGGTGCTAGTTGTATTTAAAACTGGGCTATTTAATAAAGATAATTACTTACATTAATTTAATTACATAAACTTGACTAGATGTTTACCTACTCATCTTTCAACTTCTTTCGAAAAAATAATAGTGGCAATTCGGAGTATCGCAAAAGCTAAACTTAACTAACCAAAAACGTTGCCGTCCCTTTCATAGCGATGGGAATACAAAGAATGGCATTAATTTTAGTTAGTTTAGTTTAGCTTTTGCGACACTCCCAATTGCCACCTATTATCATCATAATTATTTATTGTAAAGTTTTAGCTTCATGAGATTAAATAAGATACATATTATGTTTAATGTCGTCTGTCTTCGCTTCTGTACCTCTGTTAATGGTCCGATGATTTGATGGGCAATTACAAAACAATTAGCATTAATTAATCATTGCCTATTTACATTCTTGGATTAGCATGTAATTATCTCCCATAGAGAGTTAATATGCGAAAAAAACAAATTAGATCAAGACTGTAGGTACCTACTCATCAATATCGCAAAATATAAAAAAACTTAGGCCTATAATCTTTACTAGATGATTTATACAGTCAGGAGGCAAGCTTTGCCTACACTTAACGGGACACTGTAGTGCCTGGGACATTGTTGAGATGGAATAGGCTTGTAGCACCTAAACCATCCTCTAAGCTTAGCCGGCCATACCCACAGGAAAGACAATGGTCAATACGTGTAGGGCTGCCTAGCCGCGGGTTTCCTTCACTGTTTAGCTCGTGTTAAAGTGCATATACATTTTTCGACACGAAAAGTCCATTGAAGCATATATTATTTTGCTGAGATTTTTTAGGGGTCAGTGTATAATATAGTATAGAAGGTTATTAAAAACAAATTATTTTTTTATGGCACGATACGTACGGTCATGGTATGTTGTAGTAGGCGTACCCTGATACGTATATACGAATAATATGATACGTAAACATAACAGTCAAATTTATGATAACAAATGAGTGTCAGCTGATAAGCATAACTAGGTAAATTTTAAATTTGATGCAATTATATTATTTTAATTAACTCCTGACAACATAGAGAGGTGTTATAAGTTTTTAGTGTACCTAGAAAGGCTATGTAGCTCCGGATCGGATGAAATTATAACTTATTTTGATAATCTTATTTTTGTTGAAGACTCTGCTATTATGTTTTAAGAAAATCTGCTTTTTTCTCAGGAAATTATGGTTGTTTTTTCTTTGTGTGCATTAAATATTTCATATTAAATTCGAAAAACCTTATTTCATTTTTGTTATTTGTTTTTATTATGTTCATGATTCAGAGAAGCAATGGTCCATGGTAGTAGAGATGATTAATAAATTAGTCATTTATTTAATAGAATCGTGCCTATTTTATTGTATGTAGAGGAATGACAACGTATGCACGTATCTATGTTTACATAGTATTAGATGACGTATGTACCTAATACCTATTTATTACGAGTATAGATAAGATTTTTTTATTAAACTTTAAAAACTAACGCAACGACATAGGTTTTTTTTGGTTTTTGGGAAAAGTAGCAATAATACCTCAGGCATACAAATTGTATGTGATAATTTCTGGAATACTTTTTAAATTTAATCACAAAAATCATCAAAATCAGATCAGTTACCTACTGAACTTTACTAAAATCCGCTACTTTCGAAAAAAATCGGTAACGAAAAAATATATTTTAAAATGTTAATTAAGATCAAAACTTTCGATCATTTAACGAAAGTTTTGAACCTAATTATTGTCAAATTAGGAATATTTTTTAGAAACGTTCTAACAATTACAAACCTTTACGTAAGGTATAACTTATTCCAAGTTTAAGACAAGAATATAATAAATAATTTATTTTTAATTAATCCTAAATTAGATCGGGCTAAAAAATTTTTTAGCATAAAGTCACTACTTATATTATTATACTTGTACCAACTTAAGTATTTCAAGTCTCTACCTAACCAAAATACTCGATAACCTCTTAAACTAAGATTACCTTTGACAAAAAAGCTCTTGACGATTTAAGTGCTATGCGTTTAGATAAAATTAAACAAAGAATTTAAGAATTCGGGTGACGTATTGATCTTAAGATGGATTGATGATGTCAGAAATAGCTTTGTAAATGTTTTGTGTTATGTACAGTCACCTACACTAAGATGCACATCCTACCGCTCCAAAATTATATAACCATCAACTTTGTACTACTATCATTAGGATAGATAAATGGATGTATGGATGTTTGTTACTCTTTCACGCGAAAACTACTGAACGGATTTGGCTGAAACTTGGAATATACATAGTTTATGACCCGGAATAACATACCTACGGGGGCGAAGCCGGCAAGTAAGCTAGTAATCTAAAAATTGAAAATGTATAGATGATAATGGCACAAGTTGATGGTAACGTGAATTTGGAGCGTTTGGATGTGTACATCTTAGTGTAGGCGATTGTACATACATAAAAGTATTGATACTTCATCCAAATTCAATGTGCCATGTTTGTAAACAGACTGTCACTCATATAATTGAATTGTTTCTTAGGAGTTGTTTTGTGAACGAATTGATATTCATTATTGAAGTAATAGTGGCAATTCGGAATGTCGCAAAAGCTAAACTAAACTAACTAAAATGAATGTCATCCTTTTTATTCCCATCGCTATGAAAGGGACGGCAACATTTTTAGTTAGTCAAGTTTAGCTTTTACGATACTCCAAATTGCCACTAATACTTAGTTAAGTAATTATAATCGAAGTGAGTGGTCATGTCCCTATAAATTGAGAAATTATACCTAAGCATATAAATCGACAGAAAGAAAGTTAGTCGTACGAATAGTATTGAAAATAAAATTAGACGTTTTAATTACGAGTACCTAGGTACTTTCATCTTTAAAATCGTGATTGTGAATTCGTAATGAAATCTTAATTATTTTATTTTTTGTTTTCTTATAGAGCAACTCTACACTTAAATATAACCACGTGGCAACCAGTTAATTATTTTTACAGAGAACAGGCTTATCAACTCTCTGACCAAGTTTTTATACTTAAACATAACATTTTTGTAATAACAAGCCTTATCGACTCCGATAACCTTTAATTGCAAAAAAAAATCCTCCGCAAATACTTCAAGATAAGCAACTCAATAAAAACTCAGCAACTGCACTTCTTATATTTAAATTCAAGGTAAACATTATGCCTCTTTAGAATACAAAGCAGTCACTGACGCACAAACTTAAGTACAATGCTTATTAATTAATTAATTACTTACCTCATCCTCTTCATCATCGTTATAATACGGGTCTTGTAGCAAATTCTTCCAATACAATACGTCTGGAGTAATCGCGTACGCATCATTATCTCTAAGATTCTGGTACAGAGGACTCTCCCTCCCAACTCCCTCAGAAGATGCACTGATAGAGCAGCTCTCGACCTCCACACTGGTGCCACAGGAACAGCCCTCGTCCGTATAACTGTACTCAATCTCCTCGTAAATGTTCTCGTCTGTTATCGCGTCTTTCACGGGTTCGTAGCCGTCTTCGTACGGCCTATCCGGCGTCATGGCTTCAACTGACGCCTCGCACCTGTCTCCCACCTCTGTTAATGCGTACACGTTGTATTCCGCCGGTGTAAAGTCGCTGGCTGTATCGAAAGACAATCGCGATACGGTCGCACGGTTTTTCGACAGCACGCGACGGAGTATTTCGTCGGAGTTGTGGAAGCCGCTTGAGTGGATCCATACTGATGCGTACGGGTTTAGTTCCGCCTCACCTTCGGAACACTCCTTGTAGCTCCAGCACGTGCTTTCGGAGTCTTCCGAGTCGGATTCGATAAGCTTCGTCCATTCTGGAGAACCGTCTTCTAAATTCAAATTATCGTAAATGGAAGATGATGTAGAATTACTCAGTCTAGTCCTCTTAACACCAGGCGTGCTAGTCACGAATTCTTCGCAATCACTATCAAAAAAATTCACTGTCGGCAACTTTTTGCCCTCACTAACACTTTTATCCTCGATTCCGTGAGGTTCCTCATCGTCACTAAACTTTGCCCATCCGTGGGACTGCACTGGTATTTCGCCGGGCCACATTTTCTCATTCATCTGGTCTAAGCATTCGTCGAAGATGTTCAGAATGCTGACCGAGACCTCCTTGTTGAAATTGGATTGATACTGCTCGAGTTGGTAGATCTCCTGGCCGAGATGGGATAGTATATCGTCGAAAGCGCTGTCTGCGGACACTGAGGAAGGTTTCACAACAACAACAGGGTCGTAATCTTCGATTGTGGCGCGAATCGCGGTCAACCAGGCGACGACAGGCTGCGTCGTGCGAGCGTCGAGAAGTGTCGTCGCCACGACGCTCGGAATCCAACTCGCAACCTCACACATAATGCAACGATAACCGGTGTATGATTCAGCCGAAGCGCGCGGGATTCCGCGAAGGGACTGGCTTTGACGTCTCGAATGCAAACACACACATAGTTATCAGCGACATTTGCACTCGACCGTTTGCTTATCGCCTTCCTAATTATACACGGAATCTCTGACCTTTGCGATAGCATTAATTTTTCGCCTTTTCGTGCGTGCACGTTTCATCATCCTATGCCGATATTATAATTTTGATTTAAAAAAAGGACCGGGAAAAAAAACAAAACAAAAAAGTTTCAATTGGAATTCCCGAGAGTTCGCGCGTTTTTCCCGGTTTTAAAATTCGAACGGAAACGTCCGCTCGCTGTCCGGCCAGAGCGATTATGTTGCGCGGGAGAGTCCGATTAATTGATGGCATGCGTTCATTCCGCCTGACCGATATATGCGTTATTTCTAGTTGTGTGGCAGAGCAGGCATTGCGCCACAACTATAAGCAAAATGCACATTGCATTAGATAAATAGGCCTGATCGAGACCGTTAGACTTACAGACTTGATTATTGAGTATATTGATATTGTATAGTGAAGAAATCCGCGGCGGAAAATAGTCAGCGTATCTATTGACCATTGTTTTGTGGATATGGCCTAAACTGAGAGGATGGTTTAGGTGCGTGCAAGACTCTATCTCAACAATATCCCAGGCACTTAAAAATTGCAAATATTAAATAAATAAATATGCACATTAATAAATTACATAAATAAATAAATTAGACATTCCACACAGTCATCTAGTCCCAAGCTAAACAACTTAATGTTTGTGTTATGGTAACCAGATGACCGATATAAAACTTATATACATTTGTATTGTAAATACATACATATTTGTAGATAGAAAAACACCCAGAACAGGAACAAAATGTCTGCAGAACCTGTAACCTCCGCGTTTCAGGCAACGCCTCCTTCCTGACACTGTATACAGATAATGCGGGTTCGATACCCGCTGCGGGACATATTTGCAGACATACAATGTCTGCAAATATTTGTCTTGTGTCTGGGTGTCGTCTATGTATAATATGTAAGTATTTACAAGAAAAAAAAATATGTATAGGTATATGTAGTATAATTCAGTCATCTAGTTACACACACAAGCATTAAATTGCATAGCTTGGGACAGATGACGCTGTGTGGAATGTCCAAGTCCAAGGATATTTATTTATTTATGATTTCTCTAGCAAAAGATGTAAAGACCTTAGTTGATTGATATTTTAATAGGCTTGATTAAAGAGTAGGTATATAAATAGTCAATTTACTGGTAGGCTTTGTTGTTTTAAATTAATAGGTATTGTTGTTTTCCTGCAAAGTTAAGTAGGTTAAGGTACCTACCCTGAAACAGCTTTATCCTGTAACGACTGGTATTTGTTTTACTGTGGTCCGTGACCTCACTATGAATATAATAAGATTATAAACAAGACTTTCGTTACCGATTGACTGAATTACATTTATTATAAAAAAACTAACTCGCCCGCGGTTTCACTCGCGTGGCCAAATCCGTTCAGTAGTTTCATTTTATTTAAATTGTTGATTTCGAGGCTTGCAAGGATGAAGTCGATGATGAAGCGAGCTTGCCCAGAAAATGGCTATTACCTATAGGTCGCGCCACGTAAAAAGAGCGCTGGCTGTCAAACTGCGCAGTGGTCGATAATTGGTTGGAGAGGTTACGCGGCGTACCTACCACCTACTTCACACCATTGATTTAGCGAGTGCTATTGGTTCGTCATCGAGTGAACACAGGCGCAAACATACCCCAGGTACTTCCCCTTAGCGCTCTTTTTACGTGGCGCGACCTCTATAACTCTCTTCTTAAAAGAAATATGATGACGACTGTACTCCCAGGGAGCAGTAGACATTTATTTCAGAAGTAAGAAAAAGATAAAGATTTATTTATTTGTTAAAAGTACCTAAGTCGCGTAAAAAAATAATAAACACCCATACAAACTTTCGCGTTTATAATATTAGTAGGATAAGTATAGGTATCTAATGCTAAAAGGAAAAAACCACAAAAATAAAATGAGTGTAGTCGAAACACCGAGAATGAACCCATTCATAAAATCAAACAAACTTTACCTACTTATTAAAATTTCAACGTTTCTCTTCGACATTCTAACTTTTCGAATCAGCTGATACTGATATGATGATAACGAATGTTATTTTAGTTTGTTTAACGAAGAAGATAAGGGCTAGTGTTGTTTAAAAAGGGCTTCAAAGGGCACTGTTTAAATTCGCAGGGGCATGTTAAAATGTATGAGAGCATGTTAGTACCATCAAACTTATGAATGGTGAATGTAAAATTTCTGGCTATTAGCGCTATTTGAAGGGAATTCTGGGTTTTCTTTAGATAGAGTCTTTGTAGACTATAATACCACCGAATAAATAACAATACCTACTTAGTAGTACCTAAATAATAAATATAAAAATAAAATAGCTAGGTAGGTACTATTATATGTAGAGATCTAAAAGATAACATGCAAATAGGTATTGTTTTTTTTTATAAATGGGCTAGCTCTTGACCTTATAGCTTATCGTAAATGTGTGTAATGAATATGATTTACGAATGTTGTTAAAATAATAATTAAAAAGAGAAAAATAGTAGGTATAATATGCATCTAACAAAAATATAACAAATTATTAGTACCTACCTAAGTACCTACTTACTTTAAAAAAATAGTTAGCCTCACGCAAAATAAGCTAACAAGTAAAATATTATTTTAAAATTAACATTATGTTAATCATTCCATTGTATTAAATCTAGTTCTAAAAATATGTAGAATACCAATAATTAATTTCCCAAATCAAAGTACCTACCTACCAAATAGGTATAATAAATTTAAATTTAAAAAATAACACGTCCTCGGGAAAAACCTATATAGACAAGATGAACAATATAATTTATTTACAGAAACTAAACCACTACATATTTATATAACTGTACAAAATACAATTAGAATCGGCCTCCTCCTTTTAGAAGTCGGTTATTTATAAAAATAATAAAATAAATAAATAAAAATAAATATCTTTGGACATTCCACACGGGGCGTCATCTAGTCCCAAGCTAAGCAATTTAATACTTGTGTTATGGTAACCAGATGACTGATACTACATAGAAACATTTTTTAGTAAATACATACATAATATACATACATAGAAAACACCCAGACACGAAACAAATATTTGCAGATCATGCAAACATTTGTCCCGCAGCGGGGATCGAACCCGCAACCTCTGCCCACTGCGCCACAGAGGTCGTTAATAATAAACTGTAACACGTCGATGTCTGTACTTTAGAGATGTTAATAAAAAACTAATATGGGGTCTATTTTAGAGCAACAGAAGCCAATAATAATGGTTTTTAAAATTTTTGTCTGTTTGTCTGTATGTATATTTGTTCCCGCTTTACGCAAAAACTAGTAGGTACATGGAATTGAATGCAGTTTCCACCGATGTATTGCCAGAGGTCTAACTTAAAAAATAGGCGTTATTTTACCGCAGTTTACGCCTAGGGTTGCAAACATGCAAGCTAAGCCGGGTCTTCTAGTTTAAATATTAATGTGATCGCGAAAGATTAAGAGCCGTTACGCACTGTCGACTTGTCGCCGGCGACTCGGTCGCTTGGCGACCAAAACATAGGCAACAAACCGACGACCAAGTGCGTAAACACCTATTTAAACTGTAGTAGGTAAGTCGCAGTCGCCTGCGACCGAGTCGCCGGCGACAAGTCGACAGTGCGTAACGGCTCTAAGAAACAGAATCTTCGGAGTTATAACCAGAGATGCACCACCAAGAGTTCAGGAACTTGCTCTCCGTACGAATTGGATATTGAGTTTATTTATTTTAATATTTTGCACAATTATTAGGCCAAGGTCTTCAAACCACTAAATAATCTAAAAATATTCTCACAGCGTTCTCAACGAGTAGGTACCGAGTGTAAGCCGCGAGTCGAAATCGTGACGAGTGTTCCGTATAATTTTTAATTTATCTATCTATAAGTACCAATAATACTAATAATAATAATCTATCTATACTATATAATATATTATCATAATAATATTATAAAGAGGTAAGTAAAGATACTTTGTTTGGTTGTATGTTTGGGGTATTCTCCGAAACTACTCATCCGATTTCAAAAATTCTTTCACCGATTGTAGCATAGATTTTCTTATAAAATCTCTCATTCAATACCTTTGAGGTCAATTACTTACAATTTTTTTTTTCTACAACACGTGATATAACTATACATCGTTTTGTAGTAAGCAAAGGCAGACATAGTACAATGGAACGATGACTAATTTTATTTAGATATCCTTTTATTAAGACAACACTTATAACCGGATCTGCCTACTGTGAGTAATAAAGCGGTGAGAAAAATAATGCGTCAGCAAAATCATAATAATAACGGAAGGATGTTAGATGTTTTACAACAGTACAAACATTTTAATCACAAATTTTTGTTAATTTTGATCAAGGACGTTAGCCTATCTCGTTACACATTGGGTGCCAAGCGGGCAATGACGACGTGTCATGCGGGCACCACACATTGGAGTGTTGGAACCTGTTGGTTCCAACACTCCAATGTGGAGATTGAACTTGGACGGTTTTTGGACACAAACGGAGCATTGCCATTGGCCATTCTATTCGTAGCCTGGATGCATTTGACTCTACATGTACAGTACAATTGGTACATAGCCAGAAATGGGAATGGATCGAGATATGTAGCAAAGTACAAGGTTATTCATATCACGATCTTAGCTTTTTAATAGGTACTTATTTAGAACTGTTTTAAAGCCAATTTGAAATTCTTTCACAGATGGAAAAGTGCAGTAGGTATACCTAAGTATCTGTTATATTGATAGGTACCATGTGAGAAAAACTGCGAGTTAGCTAGTAATTAAAATAAATTAATATAAGTATGAATCAATATTCTTTATTGCACAACATAACTATAAAACAAACTTCAACAAATAATAGAACAAACAATATCAATACAATAGGTAGCCTATCGCAAAAAATGTATTCCAGGCAACGTGGATAAAATGAGTCATCGCGTTAAGGAACCCTAAAAGCTGTAATTGTCACAATTAGTGATATAGACGAGTTTAATACGACCAAATTGAGCGGAATGGCTGCAGGGAACATCTGCTTCGCTGTACTACGTAGGTACTTTATTAATTAAAAAAATTTAGATTTTGTACTTATTTTAGTTATATATTTCAGTTACAGTCTCTGACAAAACAGGTTCTTACCTCTTACCTACAATTGTTTAAAATTATCATTATTTTTAACTGTGTTTCTTTTAAAAACTAATTAGGTACTTTATATTGTTGTTGTTTATTTGTGAGATAAATAAATAAACAATTTCATTTGATTTGATTTATAGAGAAAGTAAAAATAGTCTTCGTCAAGTTTTTCTTACCTACTTTAATTAGGTATTTTAACTAGAGAAGTAGATTTCCATTGTTTAAACTAGAGATGAGTCTGTTAGTACTCGTATTGTATTAATTTAGCTAAACATAATATTTTACTTCGTATTTTAAGCCGAGTAGAGAAAGATTTCCACCTAGAGATTATTTATAAAACATTTTTTTTAAATAGAAGTACCTACATAGTTTAAGTAATTGTAAAACGTTGAGTTAAGTGGCGAGTGGTGACCATGCGCCCGCATAGTAGGTACCGATAGTAAGAACAGATGCCCGTTGCGTCATAATCATAGGGCTAGCATAGTATGGATGAGGCTACAATGGAGAAGAAGAAACATTTAATTTCTTTGAGGTTAGCACCGTGGTCTTTGCACCGCGAAGTATGTGATATTTTATTTTATATTTTAAGAACTTGTACAACCATACTTCATGCAAATAAATGATTTCTATTTAGATATTTCCCTGAGAGACTTTCGAAAAATAGGTATTTGAATAAAATGTTCATATATGTAATATGTTCATGCTGCCAAAAACAAACAGCAAGAAAGGGACAACTGCAGATCAGACCGTTTTAGGTACCTAAGTATTGACCAAAACAGCATTTCGTAGTCCCCTATTTACTTCCCCAAAACGAGACCGAATTTTTTTTTTACATATTTTTTTAAAACCTTCAGCTGCCCCTACGTTCTCATTTTTTTGTAAATATGCGTAATTTTTATTGACTGTTGTATGACTGTCTAAAGATTACTAAAAAATTTGGCAATTTTTCTAGTTTTTGAGGACTCCCTACTTCCTTTAATAATTATAATATAGACTAGTTTGCGTGGTGCGCGTGCTGCAAGCAGCACGCGGTTTTCTTTTTCCATGTTTCTGACAGATGGTAATACCCTTCTAAAATTTTGAGAATCCATAGGAGATCTAAAATATTTAATAAACCGCTATGGGAACCCTTAAATCAGTATGAAAACCCTTTAGGAGCCCTAAACCATTAAGAAAAAAAAAAAGAAAAAAAAAAAATCCAAGTCGTCGGCCCTGAGTTACGCTCACCCACTCGACCTTCGTTACGCTACGGGGGTCGGTGGCTCGCTTCGCTCGCCACCTCCCCCCTCCGCTCCACTCAGGTCTCGTAGGTTCGCTCCACTCAGGACCTCCGACGCCTACCTACTATAATATTTGTCCAAACACCTAATGGATATCTCTAACCGTTGTGAAGTTACAGCCCTTTCAATTTTAGGGGAGGTTGGGGAGAGGGGGGGGGAGTTTTGAAAAAATATTTTGTCTAACTAAGTTCCCCTTAATACAAATCTGAAAAAAAATTTGTTCCAAGTCTTAAGGCTTTCGAGATTCGAAAAAGGGGGGGAGAGGGGGGGCAAAGGGGGCAACACTGAAAAACAATTTTTACTTCCCCGAGCCAAAAAAAATTGTTCCAAGTCTCTAAGTTTCCGAGATCCTCAATAAGGGGGGGGGAAGAGGGGCAAAAAGGGGGGGTTTGCGATTTTTCCCCAACTCACCAGACCTACCTCTATACGAATCCGTCAAAATATACCTACCTCCCCATCCACCAACAGGGAGAACAATTCTGTCAGTCAGTGAGTGAGTCAGTGGTAGTTTAAGTTTATATATAGTAGAATAAAATCAAAACATAGGAGCAGGGCCATGGTAGTTATAGGTTATGGTATAAAAATATTTGCTCTAGTGTCATTATCCAGGGAGGAAACAAGGGACTACGTTTGTATGTAGAAAGACCCCGGAGCCTATCCTCTTAAAACTTGCCTCACATAATCAAAAGAATGCGATTACAGCCAATGGTTGAAAAAAAAGCACAATCTATACCCAGCAGTGGGAGAAATCGCCAATGATTGAGTTATTATTTGTGTTGTCCTATCCATCCCTTTGTATCACACACGCATATTAATTTATCAATTTGATACGATAATAAACAATTTTATTGGTGCGCTTAATATGTTATCTCAATAAAACTAAAATAAATTCAAATATGCATCTAATATACACCCACCATTAAATAAAGATACAAACCGACAAAGATTTACCGCGTCTTGAGAATACAGTCAAATTGTTCCGTTTTTTGTTATTAAACACTACGCCAAAAAGTAGCTGCCTTTGTGGGAAGATGTAGGCAGTCTTTATAAGTCTAGTCTAGCCTAATTTAGGCAGAGACGTCACGTTTGCGTGAAGGACAGAAGACAATAAAGTAGCGGCATGACGTCTTCACTCCAAAACAAATCGATGTTGGCGTTCTTGATAGATCTACGAAGAACGATGACAAACCAATTTTGCCATTGACTGTACCTGTTAAAAACCGGGCCAAACGGGAGATTAAAAAACGAAGCGGGTCAAACGGGTACTTTTTTAAAGTAGGGTCAGAACATGCGGGTCAGAAGGGTCTGAGATCGAAGCACCGACTTAAGACAAGCAAGAGCAACAGAAGCCAAAAAAAAAATGGTTTTTATAAATTTTGATTGTCTGTCTGTATGTATGTTTGTTACCGCATCACGCAAAAACTACTGCATGGAATTGAATGCAGTTTTCACAGATAAATTGCCTGAGGTCTAACTTAAAAAATAGGCGCCATTTTACCGCAGGTTTACCCCTTTAAGGGGTTGCAATGGGGTGTCAAAGTTTGTATAGGATTTTTTAAAGGAAAGTGCAATTAGATAGAAATTCGGTATTACTATTCTATGCAAGATAAATAGATACGAGTCTGAGGATTTTCCAAAGTAATTCTTAAAGTTGTGAAATAGGGTGTCAAAGTTTCTATGGAAAGTATAGCGTGAAGTAAAACACGCAAGCGAAGCCGCGCGAGTCTGCTAGTTTATAGTAAAACTAGCGACCCGCCCCGGCTTCGCACGGGTGTTTCTTGTTTTATAATAATGTATGTATTATACATATCAACCTTTACCTTGAATCACTCTATCTATTAAAAAAACGCATCAAAATCCGTTGCGTAGTTTTCAAGATCTAAGCATACCTACATAAGGATATAGGGACAGAGAAAGGGACTTTGTTTTATACTATGTAATGATGTAGTGAAGTGAAGTAATGATACTTTTCCAGAGAAAACTATAAGTCAATGCAAATTCTCTACAGTTCATAGACAATACGGAAATAAAACCACTCGAGCATAACACGCTGTTAAACAGATCACAGCAATAAATGAGGCGTGCGCATGCGCATCAATATTTATCATGTGGTTGTAACGTAAACAAATAAAAAAATGTCTAGTCAGATGGATTTACAACCAAGGATGATTCTGTTAGTAAATACTTGCTGCGCCACGCGGTGTTACCCGCGGTGAATAGTTCCCGTTCCCGTGGTAATACCGGTATCAAATGTAGCCTATTTTATAATCCAGGGTATAAGCAATATGCAAATCTGTTACCAAATTTCATTCAAAATTCGTCCAGCCGTTTGAGCGTAAAAGAGTAACAAACAACCTTACACCTAAGGTTGTTTGTTACTCTTTTCTAGGTAAGTATTGATCTATTGATTTTTTAATGATTTATATTCTTTTAAAAGTCCAATGGTGGCAATTCCGTGCTTCCGTTCCGTTAAATTGTCGGTCCCGGCTTTTAAAGTCGCTAAGCCATGACAGAGGCCTTTAGGCGGCCTAAAAACTCCGTCACCAGAGTTGGCCACTTGCTCATACGAACGAACGAACGAATTCTTCTTCTTCTTCTTCTTTATTTTGGCTTCGCCGGCTTTTGCCACGCATTTAGCCACTACCATGTGTATGTGTATGTCGCATCCGGTCATGAATATCGTGTTGAAAACGAAACGCAAGCGCCATCTACCCTGCGCTTTGACAGAGTCGAGCTGTTATAACTCAACGAAGGGATCGGCGCCACACAGTCGCTTTACAGTCGCTGCCCGATCGCCACTGAGTGAAGACGTCTCGGAACTGTCCACGTTTCGTTGTTAACTTAGCGTCTGTGCAAAGTCGGTTTCAGTCTAGTATCAGTGTACAGTGTTGTGTTAGCCCTAAGAAAATAATTGTGAAGTCGGATTAAATATGGTGTGTCGAATTGTACCAACTTTCTTATTTCACGAATACCCGCACATCGCCCACAGACCGCAAAATATCGGACGAAAAATCCATCACCTGGCGACATCAGATGTGGGATGTAACCCGGATCACGGATCAGCCACGTGAAGAAAATATAGGCACAGGTGATGAAAAATGGCATCATGCAATAAAATCGTAATTTCATGGCACTACTGCACGCAATAAAAGATGTGGGTAATCTTCGAGTTCGATTCGCCTTCCTGATTTTGACCCGGAAAAAAGAGACATCGATGCCCGTGCTTGGATAACAACCGCAGACATTGTGTGAGTGATCAACACCGCCAAGGACCAACACTAAAGATCGCTTTAAGCCACGCGCTCAAGGGCGAAGCATCATCCTGGCTATCATCGATATCGATTCCTGGCATGACGTGGAGCGATTTTAAGGATCTATTCGTGGAAAGAAATAATTCGTGCGGCAGTGATAATGACTCACAGTGGCGGTAATATTCGATTCGCAAAATCAGCAAAAACAAGCGCTGATGAAAGTCCTCAAGACTTCGAGTGTGACGACAAGCTGACTTTACTCGAGTTTGACTCTGATAAGCGCGATATTGAAACGAGATCGTGCTACCATCATTTTTTTAAATAATGGCAAACCGATTGATAATGCGACGTATGCCGCGTATGCTATCCGTGTTATCACGTTGTTGATGGTTAAGTGGAAAAGATTTGAGTGCTGAACAAATCTCCGTAACCGTATTGACGAGAAAGGATCCAATAGATGATTCAAATGATGCTGAAATCAAGAAACGTCCAATGTTTTCACCGCTATCTCATAAAAAGTGTCATACTAGTAACAAGCGGGGACAACATGCAAGTGGATTATCGCAGAAGAACCGATCTTTTGTTCTATTTCACTCAAGTGATACGATAGTGGAAAAGCCTGCTGTAAATTACAACAATGATTCGGATGTGGAAGATGGGGACATCGCAATAACTGACTGCTTACAGAATTGAAAAGGTCATGTAATCGTTTTATTTTTCTTGTTTTATTTCTTTTGAAAGCAACAACCAAATGTGCCGGATGTTATTTGTTTCAGGTGTGATGCTCCTCTTTAGCTTCCACTACCGTAAATGAGGCATCTGGTAAAAGTAGTTGGTGCATGTGATAGCAGCATCACTAGAGCGGCAGCAAACACGACAGAGTCAGGTGGATCTGTGCGCAGTATCAGCAATCCTATCGGATGACTATCTGGTGAGCGTGTTACTTTTCTCTTTGATTCGGAAGCTAAATATAGTGACCTTGACGAGACAAGACAATTAACTTCTAGGAATAGAAAAGAAATGCGCGTTATGCATTGAGTTACTATACTACGTCAATGGCGTTATGACAAGCAACGTTTTGATAAATCTAAGGCAAACGTTAGTACTTAAGTTTTTTTGTTGATAAATTTGTTGTTGTTGAAAATTCAGACGAAACTTGATGTTAAAGTACAGAGGACCGTTCCAAATTGTTGATATCATCTTTGAAGGGGAAAAGTCTATAAGTTGTCCTTAAGTCCCTAGTTATTAAGCGCACTCACAAGTACGTACGCTTATGTCCTGTAAGAAAGATACCAAAGAGTAAAGTACCGATTGACGTTGTAGATGATGTTGTTGAGAATAATGTTGAAGTTTAATCTGAAAGGTTAAGCACAGGTTTTCGGTTCACTGATCGGAGACTGTACCAGAGGTTACTTTGTAGCCGTAGCTCGTAGAAATCGGTATCGACTCCTTGTGAGTAGTCCGTGGGTAAGCGGAATGCAGTAACTCTGGGTAGTACAGTCGGGTCTAGCCTTGTAGCGAAGACCGTAGAGTCTGTGTATGGCTCGGCTTTCCTTAGGGAAGAGCAGTGTGTTGTCCGTGTGTGGCAAATTGATCATGAACGAAACACCTGGGGTTTGATTGGTTAATACAAACTTGGTCTATGTTGTTGACATTGTAAATAAAGACTTTCAATGGTGCTTTCTCTCAATGGGTTCTTGAACTTTGTAATCTTTTTTTTTGCTTTGTTTGTTAAAATAAAATGTAAGGTGATTTTTACCTGGAAACGTACTGTTGTCGATAAAGTTGCTTTACCTATCTAGTTTTTAAAAAAGATAGTGAGCTACGTTAGAGAGGCTTTAGTTAGAACTAAATCTAAGACAGGATTGGCCGAACGCAATCTGTGCTGTGGTTTTGATTGTTTTAGGTGCATAATGAACACACGAGGACGTGTGTCTTCGCAGAATGGCCGTGTCGCATCCGGTCATGAATATCGTGTTGAAAACGAAACGCAAGCGCCATCTACCCTGCGCTTTGACAGAGTCGAGCTGTTATAACTCAACGAAGGGATCGGCGCCACACAGTCGCTTTACAGTCGCTGCCCGATCGCCACTGAGTGAAGACGTCTCGGAACTGTCCACGTTTCGTTGTTAACTTAGCGTCTGTGCAAAGTCGGTTTCAGTCTAGTATCAGTGTACAGTGTTGTGTTAGCCCTAAGAAAATAATTGTGAAGTCGGATTAAATATGGTGTGTCGAATTGTACCAACTTTCTTATTTCACGAATACCCGCACATCGCCCACAGACCGCAAAATATCGGACGAAAAATCCATCACCTAGCGACATGTATATATTTTCGTTTCGTCAAGGTCGAGTCAAAGTCATAGTCAGCGTCAGTAAAGATGTGGGTTCTTTACTGCAGCTTTTTACATGGACTTTTTGAGAGAACTCGAAATGCAATGATATACAGTTTTGTTTCATTTGCCTACACTTATGTACGTTCACGAACACTTAACAGTTAATAATCCACCATTATTACATATTAACATTCGCCAAAACACAAATTTCGGAAAATAAAACAAAAGAGACAACACGCCATCTTGAATTCCCGTCAAAAAGCCACGAACGAATTCAGATGTCGCAAAAACTAAACTAATTTGACAGTACTAAAATTGATGCCATCAAAAGTAGTGCTGTCAAATTAGGTAGTTTAGTTTAGTTTTGGCGACATCTGAATTGACACCAATTTTTGTATTGTTCCTGCTAATTTAAAAATTCTTACCACCTGCTTTTAAAATCGGATGTTGATCTGTTGTAGCTACTTACCTGAAAATAAAAACATATTTTAATTTTTAATCTTCAAACACATTGTTTTAACCAAGCACAAATTACAAGATTAGACGGTGTTGCACAGGAATGGGATAAAAATAGCTACGTCCGTTGAAAGATGCGGTCTACATTATCACGATGAACTTCTTATAACGTCTGTAAAGTAAAATATGAACCTAATTTTAATATCACTAAATCTCGAATTAGCATCTGTCAGTGTTAAAACATAGGTATATTTTGGAATAACATACACATTATACAGTAGTGGCAATTCTGAGTGTCGCAAAAGCTAAACTAAGCTAACTAAAATTGTTGCCGTCCCTTTCATAGCGATGGGAAAAAAAAGGATGGCAATAGTTTTAGTTAGGTTAGTTTAGCTTTTGCGACACTCAGAATTGCCCCAATATCGTATTTTTAGTTGATTTACTGGTTTAATTTTACTTTTTCTCCTCATTTTGAAACCCAATATCATGAGAATCGATAGGTAGACATCGCTCTGCCTGAAAGCATGCAAGCTGATCTTTTCTTTGTCTCAGATTTTTAGTAAACCTAGTATTATATTATCTGTGACTAAACTACTAATACTACTAGTATTATATTATCTGTGCTAATACTTAGTATGTAAATGTATAGCTCTATAGAGTCTAGCAGCTATGAATTCTTAATTTGATATATAAAGTTTCTTTTAATTTTATTTTGATTAGAAGGTAAAAAAAGGGGAAGATGACGGTTAGCAATTCTCGAGAAGTCGTAGATACAGCACGTGTTTATAGAATTTATAGCCCATGGTATTGTACGATCGAGGAAGGATGTGGCGATGTGTTATGTTATCGAAGTAAAAATACACATAGCATCGACACCATGGAATTTCTCACTTAGATCGATTTAATATACAATATGTGACGAAAACCCTGGTATAAGTAAGAGTTGGTATGAGCATAAGTGGCCAACTCTGGTGATTTTTATGCCGCTAAAGTCCCTCATGGTTTATCGATTCGACCGAATGTACGTCCCTCCGAAGCACGGAAGCGTCTATGTCACTTGCGTGCGGTCAGGGTCACCCTCGATACGAAACTAAAAAGACGTGTAAAGTAGTGACAGTTATACCTAGGTACACCAGCAAATTTTATTTTTTCATAAAACGGCTTATTTTTCTTGGTAAGATGTCAAAATGAAAATTATTTTTACAAAAAAAACTGCCTAGTCAGGTGCTCTATGAAGGAAGGCGCTGCGGTCACGTGATCCGTGTTCGTCATGGGCTGCGAACGCGTTAAAATATTATTCAGTTTACTCACAGCGCCATCTAGCATTGTACCACTGAACGAACAGTCCAGTCAGGTCCATTCTATGAACCTCGCTCATGACGGACCTCACTAAGTTCAGCTACCAGCCGCTAGATGGCGGAAGCATGCCAATTCGTAATGCTTAATTTTATCAACACAAAGGCAAATAATTACATCAAGTTATCCATAATCATAAAACTGTGAATAAAATTTATTGAGTAGGTATTTAAAATAACTCCAGCAGTATAGGCAGATGCTAGAATTGCTCATTTATTTGTCTGATACGATTCCTAGATTTTTGCGTAGGTACCTAGTTACAGTCGATCAAATGATACATAAGGCCGATTTTACCAATGCCAATAAATGCGTAAACTAAGATTAGCTCGAAGTGGTCGCGTTCAATTGAAATAGTAAAATCGGTCTCTAGTTATTTCTTAAATTGGTAGGTATTTTTCAGTAGAATGTAGTTAGGAAGTTAAGGCATGTTAATATCGGTTTAGTTACCTATTTAATTTCCTATATTGATTTCAGTAGAGTCTCAAAATTATAAGTATTACTTTGTATTAAGTACGACAATCACTTTTACTTAGAAACTTTTTATTTTTTTAATTTTAATTGTGGCGAACCTTCCTTCGACAGCCCCCATTGCAAAAAACGCACGGCCCGTATCTTAATAATTGTTTTATTCTCTCTAAAACAGAAATACTGGGTCAAAATATTAATCATGTAGGTACTTAGGTACTTACCTGAATATTCATCCTTGGTTTTAATCATTCCAGATTTTGGCATAACGACGTTTGCCGGGACAGCTTATATTTACATAAATTGAAGTTTTGATGTGTTTCCATGTCTAACCGAATTCTTTTTACGAATGATTTTTTCTTACACATGATGACTCTACTTTAGCTAAAACGGATATAATATGTTGCTATCTCTTTTCATTGACAAGAAAAAAACATTCCTAATTGACAAATCTTTATGAATAAGACCAATTTGCGTAAGTAAAGTAAAGACATAAAATCTTCGAACCTAGCTAATTAAGCACAGCTCCACCAAAACCTAATTTAAAGATAAATTATTTCTGTCAAATTCCTAGCAGTTGCCCAAACACTTGGTCCGGCGCCAGACCGTCTGCCCTACATACTTACGGTTTATTTCTGCTCTACGCAGCAAACTTAGAAATAGCTGGTAGACTCAAAATTACTAGGTACCTACGGTTCGCACGCAGAAAAAAAAATGTCTACCGCTCCCTGGGAATACGACAGTGGTGATAATTCATATTTTGTTTAATAAATTAATGATCGTTTGTAACGATCCTTAGGTGGCTCAACTAGTTCTAATTGTATTTTGTATAGTAATGTTATAGTTTCCGTAAATAAATTAATATTTCATTTCATTTTATCCGCTCATGGCTTCTGCCACATATTAGTGGCAATTCGGAGTATCGCAAAAGCTAAACTTAACTAACCAGAAATAATGCCGTCCCTTTCATAGCGATGGGAATAAAAAGGATGGCATAAATTTTAGTTTTGCTTGCCACTAGTGTCATGTAATTTTAATATAGTCCTACTGAATCAATTATTTTGAAATTGAAGTAGTTAAGTAGGGCACTAGCCATACTGGCATTCACTGTGATACTCTTCCTATACCATTGTTAACCAAAAATAGACGTTAACTGGGCATCCTATGACTCAAAATAGAGTGTTATCTTTAGAACTTGACATTTCGTAAATCTGGGTTTGGATTTCGTTGGTTTCTCAACAGTTGATGCGCATTCAATGTTTTATTTTAGTTCTGTTGCCGAAATCTTTTATTTTAGTTTGTCATCTGTTATGTACTATCACGTCGCTTTACCAATTTTGAAACAGTTTAGCTTGCAAGATGTGAGCTAGCTGATCCTGCCCTTTTTATTTTGACCAATCGGAGTCATAAACATCTAAAAGCAATAATTGTTTGATGACTTTTACCATTGTTAAAAACTTACTGTTATTATTTGTTCTTCAAACTTTATAACAAAGCACCGAAATACTTTGTTGCTATTGGTGTTCGAATGTTGCAAAGCGGTGTAAACTGCTAGTGGCGTCACAGAAAAAGCACCCCTAAGGTGGTGAAGCGGTGCTTTGGGTGATAGTACCTACCTATATACTAGTGGATTTGGTAAGCATCAGACGTTATCTTACTACGTATCTTAGGACAGTTTTTTATTCCAAAAACATACCTACTTTAAAAAAAGAAAAATATCTAGACTGCCAGGTGCATGTGGAGAGGGACAGAAAAACACAAGAATGCGTTCAGTGCCCGTGAGACGTGCTCAAGTGCATTCTTTCGGAGGACACGAGGCAATGTGGTGTTTAGTGTGACAAACATTGACATTACCGGCGCATTAACAGGACAAAAAGTATTGGGTACGCTTGTCTCTGTTTATTTTTAAAAGAATCTTGTTATGTTCTTTGTTTTCTTACTGAAACGGAACATGTTCAGCACTCTATTGTATTTTCTATCTAAGCTTAAAAGTTTACTGTGGTTTAGTTATCATCGTCTTTGCTGTAGGGGGTATAGTAATCTATCCTCGCTCAAGTATTCTAAATGTATGAAATTTTTAGTTCATGCAAGTTACCGGGGGAGGCGCTGCACTGGAGTTTCATACATTTGTGATACTTATCTCGGTACCGACCGAGGACAGTAGTGGCAATTCGGAGTATCGCAAAAGCTAAACTTAACTAACTAAAAATGTTGCAGTCCCTTTCATAGCGGGAATAAAAAGGATGGCATTAATTTTAGTTAGTTTAGTTTAGCTTTTGCGACACTCCGAATTGCCACTAGTATCCAATACTACGATAAACTGGCGTTATCCCCCTGGATTCAAAAACAAGCCTAACGCGTTCAGTGCCCATGACACCGCACAGCCTGGGTAGAGAATGTTAATCTTAGCTACCTTCATTGAATCGGAGCAAGAATGTGATCACCTGTATTGGAGAAAGCGACCTTAAGCTCGCTAAGGTTGTTAACGGTACATCCCAGACTTGTAGGACTGGTTTGTACCTACTCAATGCTATTATTTAATACCCAACTAGCAACGGAATCCTATAATAAATGACTGTAGGTAAAATTAGACTTATAAAGCTCTTATAAAGGCTTTTCTGGAGACTCTTGTGCTAATAATAGCATTGTGCAAGCATTTATACTCTCAAGAGTAAATTCACTTATGTAATTGCCTTGTAGTTTACTACTAGACTATTTTATAGGATAGTTACAAGACATATAATCTTATAAGTGCATTGACGAAGTCTAAATAGTCCTATGAAAATTGTAGTCTTATAAAGGCATTGTGTAAGATTCCCAGAATTTATAATACACTTGTCTAAGATCATTATAGGATAATATAATCTAATAAGTGCATTGACGAAGTCTAAATAGTCCTATGAAAATTATAGTCCTCTATAGGCATTGTGTAAGATTCCCAGAATTTATAATACACTTGTCTGAGATCATTACAAGTATGCAGAAATATAGTTTTATAATATACTTAGCTGAGATCAGTATAGGTAGGTGAGGCGATGTAGTCTTAAAAAAGTCGCTTATAAGATTTTTATGAGAGTAAATAATCTTATAAAGTGCTAAGCTAACACTATGAAGTCTGTTTACCAGTTTCACGTCGCCAGGTTTGGAGACATTGAAAATTATGATTTAGGTAGGTATCGTTGTTATCAATATGGATTTGCGAGTATGGAAAAAAGAAGTGGAGCATATTTAGAAGAACTGTAAATAAAAGACACGAAGAATTGGTACCACAAAAGCGATCATCTGAAGCAAGTTCTGAAAAATCAGAAACCAGCAATTTATTGAAGGGTTCCGTAGGTACATTCCGAAAATGTATTCGAAATACCTAGCGGTATTCGAAACGGTGTTTTTCAAAACAGCCTAAGTAGGTACACTTGAAATATTTTTCGGAATGGCGTGCTTCGAAACCATACAGGACTTCCCCCTGTCATAACTAAGGAAAACAAATTAAATAAATAATGTGTAGCCGTTGCAGGGTTTCAGGCATCAATCGAGGAACTCTAATTTGATTCAACATGGTGGAGAGCTATTCTTGGCTAAGAGTAAATCTAGAGTTCTTTTACCTATAACAGTCTGATAATTGTCTTCATGCAGAGCAATTTTTAAAACATGGCGAATGAGCAAAACACAATAAATAAATGCTTGATCGTATTTTTATAATAGCTGATTTTATATTCGATTTATGTAAGCGCGATCAAAAATCAGTCGAAACATGGTACACTTCTACAATAAAAATAGATTTGCCACATGTTTAGTAATTTGTAGGTAAATATTCTTAATTAATTTTAGTCTTTTCATTCAATGAAACAATAACTATAAAATTACTTACGAGGTAAAATAACACTGCACAAATAATAAAAACAAAAAAAAATGACTGTCACCAGCGAGTAAAATTTGTAACAAAAAATGAAAAACGAAGTATGTTATAAGAACATTACTAACATAATTACACTTGTAACAAACTAGAAGTAGATAATAACAGGAGTATTGGCTCCAGTAACAATCTTCTATAAGGCAATTATAGGAGCATCAGTGCTTCCGTAATACTGGTGCAAGACAGTTACTAGACTTATTAGCATTCTGTTAGCTCATTGCAGGAGCATTACTAGAACTTGTACTCCAGTAACTGCGCCCAAATCGAGGCTTGTAGTATGCTACAGGACAGTTATAGGATAGTCTTGCTTGAAGACTGTTATAGGATCTATTTTGTTACTTGGGTAGTTACTGTTACAATTAACTTGAGATCACGGTAGTCAAGATATAAACAACCAGTCGCAATATTCTATCTATCTTTGGTTTTTGCTTACTTTAAGTATCTACTAATCAGTAAGTAAAACCAAAGATAGATAGGAATCATACGAACTTACTAACGGCCAGTCCTATCACCTATCTATCTTTGGTTTTGCTTACTTTACATATCTACCAATAACAGTAAGTAAAACCAAAGGTAGATAGGTAGTTGATAGGTTATTGAGACTGGCCGTTAGTTAGTTCGTATGAGGTATGAGCAAGTGGCCAACTCTGGTGATGTAGTTTTTAAACTATCATGATTAAATTTAATGTAGGTAGCCTAAAGTTCCACTTACATGATACCATTTTCTTGTACGTACCAGAACAATCACACCTAATTGACGTTTAATAATTGTAAGCAACTGTTGTTTAGACCATGCAAGTCATGATGACATTCAATTTAATTGCAACAACCAAGAATCTTGCATTGTATAAATTACACTTTAACCAATTAAAATTCGTTAATACACGGGGATTTGAACCTGTGACCTTGAGATTAATAGTTGATGCGATATCCCACAACAAGTCTAGAACTAGAAGCGTAAACCAATAAGCTAATTGCGACAAGGTCGAGAGTTCGACACAGATAGCTACCGTTACTATTCGCGCCGCTCCAATTGTTAGTTAAAGGTATCTACAGTTAGTTTCTAATAGGGATCTTTATTAGTGGTTACTCAGTAGTAGGTAACCACTTTAAGCAGAATTTGAATTTTAAATAAAAACATCGTGTTCTGTACCTTTCACGCAATTTAAAATAATTATAATTCAATCGCGTCATATTGTGCGCGTTGAAATCTTTTGTATGGAAATTCTAACACAAAATTAAAAAGCATTCAAACTGAACAAAAAGTCACGAAAAGACCCCATCTATTTTAAAATACCTTCCTTTCTGGCTTCCTAATTTCCTCCCTATTTTTTGCCCGTCCCGAAATAGCGTGGGTGGGGGAGGAAGGGGTGGTCGTTAATCAAAGTCTCATCCAAGGGTAGTGTTGCCAGATAGACGATAATAGTTTGGGCAGGAAATTAAAACTTAGGTTCTTAATTCTTTTGTTTTTTTCAAATCAAATCCGTTTGAGCAAAGACGATTAATATCTAGAAGACAGACAAAGGCCATACACAAAATCGTAACCCGTACCAGATAGCCTGGAAACTTTAAAACATCAATTTTATTCAAGAAATTTCAATAACTTTCTAGTTAAAATTACCTAAAAAATTTTTTATATTGAATATTGTTGCTACCTTACCTACCTACTACTAAGTATTGAAATTTCATGGATACAATTGATGTTTTACAGTTTCCAGGCTATCTGGTACTGCGGGATCAGGGTTACGATTTTGTGTATGGCCTTTGTCTGTCTTCTAGATATTAATCGTCTTTGGTTTGAGCGTGAAGGAGTAACGAACATTACACACTTACATGGCTTACACACACACAAACTTTCACCTTTATAATATTTAATAGTGTGATGCTGTGATGATACTAACTCTTAAAAGTCTAAAAGGTGGAATGTCGTTAGCACCAACATAATAATCAGCCTCATTTAGAAAAGGCAACGTTCTGAGACGTCTTAATTTGGATGGGTGACCATTAGTCGCAAGTAGTTGAAGTTAAGCAACGTTCTGGGCAGTCTCGGTTTGGATGGGTGACCGCTAGAGTCCGCTAAACTTGTCGGTCCCTGTCTAAAGTCTTTATGTATCTTTTTGTGTTGTGTCTGTGTCATTTTTAATATTTTATAAAAATGTGTATCTGGCAACACTAACGGGGGTTGTAGCCTAGTGGGGTGGGGATGCTGCAGTGTTCCAAGGTCGCCGGCTGACCTTGACCTTTAGAGGTCAAGCGAGATACTTATGATAAGTGCGGAAACTCTTAGGATTTCGGCTTTAGAGCTTTGTTTTTAGGATTTTAGGTTTAGTTTAGGTCGTTTATTTATTTGATAGATCGTCGAAGTTAAAAGCCGGGACCGACAATTTAACGTGCCCTCCAAGGCACGGAAGCGCTCAAATATTAATGCCACTTGTCACCCATCCAAGTAGTGACCGCTCAGAACGTTGCTTAAAGTCGTTAAGCCATGACGAGCCCTTAAGGCGGCCTCAAAACTCCGTCACCAAAGTTGCCACTTGCTCAAACAAACTCCTTTTTTAATGTTTTCGGTTTTATCTTAACCTTGAATAGCCTGAAAAACAGACTTAAAAAAAGAAGGAGGTTCTATTTCACTGTATGTTTTTTAACTTAATTCCCTGTTCTTTCTAGATTATTTTTAAATCATCTCGATTCTTCAGGGGGGGTTAACGCCAGTTTACCGTAGTATTGGATACTGTCCTCGATACCGAGTCAAGTATCGCAAATGTATGAAAATCCAGTGCAGCGCCTCCCCCGGTAACTTGCATGAACTAAACATTCCATAAATACCTAAATAATAAATATCCTTGGACATTCCACACGGCGTCATCTAGTCCCAAACTAAGCAATTTAAATGCTTGTGTTATGGTAACCAGATGACTGATAATACTTAGATACATTTTTTTTGTAAATACATACATATTATAGATAGAAAACCATCTAGACCCGGAACAAATATCTGTAGAACATACAAACATTTGTCCCGTGGCGGGAATCGAACCCGCAACCCCCGCGTTAAGGCGAGCCTTCGCCCACTGCGCCACAGAGGTCGAACATTGAGAATACTACACGTGAGCGAGGATAGATTACTAATACTACAAAAAAACCGCCGGTAACAATACTGAAGACTAACCTATTAATTAATACATCAACAAAACGACCTTCCAAAACTTCCTGATCGTGTCAATGCCCAGCTCTTTTTGTTCGTGGCTCGAACCTAATTGCTAATACCGGGCTTTGAACGGAATTGAACGTGGTAAGCCATGCATGTCTGCTTGATCAGATTCCGAGCAAAATGTACAAAAAACATACGTAATGAACAGTAACATAATAGTGTGAGACGCGACCACGAGTGACCACACTCATACACAGATGAAGATTCTCCGGAAGAATCGAAACATTGTCGGTATCTAAATCGACGATTTTATATAGATAGATAGACTTGTTTATTGACACACAGCACAGATAGGTATGAAAATAGGTAAGTACACAAAACAGGAGGCAGAATACCTACATAACAAGCAAACTAAACTAATAAGTACTGATTTTCACGTGAGTAATTTGGTGTGCTATTAGAACTAGTTGAGCCACCTAAGGATCGTTACAAACGATCTATACGTGATCCGAGGGCTGGCATTTATGGCACTTATTTGGCTCAAAGGATCAGCATTGCCATTCAACGCGGCAATGCTGCCAGTGTCTTGGGCACGCTTCCGTCTGGCAGTGGTTTGGATCACATAATATGTTAACATAACTTACGTATCCATGACGACTTCTGTGCCACAGTGGGTGGAAGCGGAAGCTTGAGACGCAGAGGTTGCGGGTTCGATCCCCGCTGCGGGACAAATTTTCTAGTTTTTGTTTTTAATTTAATTAATAGCTGCCTTTATCTCTATTTACAACAAACACAGACGGTGTTTGTTCAGCTGGTTGCACTGATATAAAAACTATGTTTTGTCTCGTTTTTTGCAAGAAAAGTGAGTGAGACAGACCATTGTTTAGGTGAAGGGTGTGAATGTATGGTTCAATGACCCTTGGAAAGGTGCATACAGGAAGAAACCTTTTTCTTAAAATCGTAAATAAGACAATAAGCATGCAACCTGTTATTGTAAGTACATAATGTTTGGTGTCGATGGCCTTGCGACCCGTCTTAAATCTAAACACTTGCAAAGATGTTCTTAATAATTATATTTCTAGAATTGCCTCTGACTACCCGAGATATCTACAAAGGAGCTTTAACGACGGTTAGCTTACAATCGTTCTACTTGGTATTAAGTATGTAAGTACTATTACTTACCAATTTTATGAAAAAGGATCTAAGTTTACTTAAATAAAGTGATCTAGATGTTTTAGCCCAGAATTTTTTTGTAAATTAATTTTTGAATAGTAGTAGTAGTAATAGTAGTAGTAGTTGAATAGTAGGTCCACTTGTAATTTAATGCGATGATAAGACATAAGTACCTACGCATGGTCATTTAATAGTGATCATAATTACGTTCTTAATGTTTAGTAGTTTAAGTGAAATGGCAGGACAAACTAGGCGCTTTTGAGTGGGACTGAGAGACGAAGGCACTGGATCGAAATGACTGGCAAAAGTGGGGGGATGCCTTTGCCCAACAATGGGACAGGGTATCTAGTAGTTTAAATCTTTGAGAATCGAACCCATAACCTAGAGTTAAAAGCAACGTTAGAGAGTGGAGCTGTTAATTGCTTTACAACAGCATCATAATTGCGAAACCGTTTGCCATTCAAGCTATTGTCTTTGGAAACGTATCATTTCGCAATCAGACTATTCCCAGCCCGCTTAGCATGACCGGTAGACAATATTATCTGTCTAAAGATGTGTGTAAAACACAAAAAGTGCTAGTTCGTTCGTTCGTATGAGCAAGTGGCCAACTCTGGTGACGGAGTTTTCAGGCCGCCTAAAGGCCTCCATCATAAATTTAAGGATTTTAAAAGCCGGGACCGACAATTTAACGTGCCCTCTGAAGCACGGAAGCGCTCTGCTGATAATGCCACTTGCGATGAACGTTGCTTAACTTCGACGATCTATCAAGAACGTCTTAGCGAGCTTCGCCACGAGCGCTTCAAAGTAAAGTACTAGCTAGAATCTAGCACTGCTAGATCTAGCTGGTAGATGATTGGATAGCCAGTTGGTAGCATTTCGGATCGGACAGAATTTTCTTACACATTGTAGAAATTGATATATAAGTACAATTTTAGTCGATACAAAACACCGGACATGTATGTACAATGTACAAACATATTGTCACGCGTACATTGCTTAATTACATTCCTACTTTCTAATTGCATGCTGGCATATATGGAAGATGTGTCGTGTAACTCACTAGTTATTTGTTAGATCCTGTTTATGCAAACGAGGTAAATAGAATGATTTCAATACGCGATTAAGTCCCGATATTATCTATAAATAGATTTAAACGATAAAAATCGAAAAAAGTTTCGAATTTTTACTGTTTTACTTATTTAAAACTTTGAATTAAAATGCAAACAACATTAATTTAGAAATTGTTGTCAAATGTCAAGTCCAATTTCGAATTCCATGCTCTTTTCAACAGATGCCGTAGAAAGCTGTATCGGAAGTAAAAGGCGCAATCATACAGAACTTATGCATGTCAAACCGTTATATCCATAAAAACCATGTTGAATGCAGAAAAAACATCAACGGTTACTAACCGATAAAAAACACACAGGCCTTTACATCTTAAATAGATTATTTTATACAGTTCTCAGGAGGCAATTTTGCTGGGACATTGTTGAGATGGAATAGGCTTGCCCAGCATCTAAACCATCCCTCACTTAGCCGGCCATATCCACAGAAAAGACAATGGTCAATTATTATTACGTGGGCCGCGGGTTCCCTCACGCTGTTTTCTTTCACCGTTTAGAGGTACATATAAATTTACGAAACGAAAAATCAATTCATGCAAGGCCGTGATTCAAACTTATGACCTTCTGAAATATAATTAAGTAGAACCTCCCCAATTTTTTAAGTCGCTTATAAAGTTTGTGCTAGTAAAAATAGGATTTGTTAATAAAGCATCCATCCTCATTCGAAAATAAACTCTTTGTTGGTATTCATAGCTGGTTATTTATGTGTTCCGCATGATGTGAGAGGCTTGCCTGACTCAATGCACCTCATTATTAACAATAGGTAAATCGAAGGTTATAATGTTACGGATTGTAATTTACTAGCGAATCTAGAGCTATCATCGCTAAGAGCTGTTCTGTAAACTCATTTCGAACGCCGAAAAGAATCCGCTGTGACCATTGAGATGTATTAAAGAGTCACAACACAATCTAATAGCTGACGACACTAAAAAAAATGTACGTGCAAATTCAATGTACTACAATGACATTTGACATTTGAATTTAAACGTTATGTCGTTTGTTTTGATGTTCAATGTCGCGTGTACGCAAAAAAGAAAAACTCTGCGCACTACGTAGCGTGCGCCGAGTTTTAGCGTTTACATTTTATTTGTCTAATTGTGGCTCTATAATACATCTCAATGGCTGTGACATTCAAATTTCGTATTCTTTAGAACATTAGAATGGCTAATGGCAATGCTTCGTTTGTGTCGAATAAACGTAAACGGAGCATTGCCATTGGCCATTCTAATGTTGGAACCAAGTTGAATCCAATGTGTGGTGCCCGCATTAGAGAGCATTAAATGCTCTAAGGTAGAACTCTTTAACGCCTCGCCTGCCTGTCGCGTGTCTTAGTGCTAGATGATGCTGCTATAAATGACCAGCATTATTTATATTAGTATCCCATTCCGCCATCAATGCGTGAAACTATACTATTTTATAATCTGAATATACAATAATCTATATCTACAAATAATTTTTTACCCATGATCAGAATCAACTCTATCTCAACGGAGTAAAGTCCACATCAGCCAGCATCAGAACAGGATGGAACAAGGGCGATCCAATTGCCGTCATCCTGTCTGCCCCCCATTTCCTTCCACCGTTCTTATGTCAAGGGGACAGAGTTGATTTTCCAATGCCGAGAGTACTGCGTAAATCTATGCGGACGTCGGATTGATGGAGTATATTGTGAAAAGCCGTTAGTTTTATTTTGCAATGAAAATGTTATATTGGTAATCATTTTGTTTCCTAGTATTAATACGTGATGATCTCTGTGGCGCAGTGAAGGCCCGCCTGAGACGCAAGAGCTTGCAGGTTCGATCCCGGCGCGGGACAAATGTTTGTGTGTTTTGCAAATATTTGTCACGACTTAAGCCAACTACCGCGTACGTACCGTTCCATTACCGTGCCCGACCTTAGTCTTTGGTTTTGCTTACTGTGGATAGATATTTGTAATTTCTTGTACCTACATGGAAGTGATGTCAAACACCTACCAGCAGTAAGCAAAACCAAAGATAGATAGGTTATTGAGATTGGCCGTAAGTAAATTGAATTTCAAAGCTAATCCATTAACCTTTCAATCGAAATCTTCGATAATCCTATGATCCTACCCAAAGCGATCTGGATTAGACGTGACGTGTGACGTCATCACCATCATCTTGAAGGTCGAGCAACAACCAAAGTATTACATCTACTATTTCTAAAACATCAAGATAGAGAACAAGTACCTAGAACAAATTAAACATTTACTAGACCTTATAATAGCACACGGGAAATTACTCACGTAAAATTATCGTCGTATATTTACTAGACCGCCTTTAGGTTTGTAGGAAGAGAGCGATTTCACTCTCGAGATGAAATTCTGCATTCATTTGATTCACTCCGAGATTCTCATCAGATCTTCATTTGTTTTAATGAGACTAACTCGGAAGTATACTCTTCAAAAAAAACTCTATTTGGTTCACTTAGATTAAAAAATAAAATCCATGCAGTGGAACTTAGAACCTCTTCTTTATTTGAAGGGTTCCCAAGGGGGAATACGCAGCATCGATAGGTACCTTACATACATAAACTTAGGCCTAACTATACTAGATGATTTATACAGAGTCAGGAGGCAAGCTTTGCCAAAACTTACGGGACACTGTAGTGCCTGGGCGATTGTTTAAATGTAATAGGCTTGCCCAGCACCAGAAATTTCGCGCGTTTGTATCGATACAAATGCGTGGCAAAAGTTCTTACGAAAAACACAGTGTGCTAGTATAGGCTCTTAGTTATTCTGCTCGCTAGTGAATCATCACTATCACTTCACTACATAGTATAAAACAAAGTCGCTTTCTCTGTCCCTATATCCCTATGTATGCTTCAATCTCTAAAACTTCGCAACGGATTTTGATGCGGTTTTTTTTAATAGATAGAGTGATGGAAGAGGAAGGTTTATATATATAACAAGGCTACTTTTAACTACCGCGGGTAACACCGCGGGGCGCAGCTAGTGTATCATAAAGTAAAGAACATTAGCAGATGAAAGTGGAAGGCCGCGGCGACATTAAGACGTAGCCTTGAGACGCGTTTACGATTTTGATTGTTTTTAAAATAGCTTGTGTGACTACATTCTTATATTTTTGTTCGTATTTTGATAATTGTTTTGAAACTCTACTTTTTCAATGCGCTTACTAAAACAGTGATTTTTCCCTCTAAAATCTCTTTGGGACAAGCCCCTGACTACCCTCTAATTTATTTTCAGACGATTTTGATCCTGAATATCTTAGAAAGTGACTATAGAGCCTAAGAGATACTGTAGTATGTTTTTATACAGTCTCTGACCAGTTCTAGAATAAAATCAGCGTGTAAGGACGTGCCTCTGACTACCACCGAAGGGTGGTAGTCAGAGGCTTTAAAATACAAAATCCAACAGCGATTTTTACTATTATTTTACTATTACTTTACTATACCTACTATTACACCTACTATTAGCTCGAGAGAGTCAATTAGGTAGTAGGTACTTACCTACAAGTTTTTCTGATAAGTTTTTACTGATAGATTTAAAAATTCTTCATAACACCTCCTCCAGTGCTGGCACTTGGCAACTATACAATTTTGTTTATCTCATCTTGTGCATAATATTCGCATTTCCCAAAATAATCTTAATTCGATTTCAGTCGTAAAACCCGAGATACAACGGCCTTCACTGTAATATGACCGTGACGTCATAGCTTATTACTATTGACAGCACTAAAAATGTTGCCGTCCCTTTCATGAAGATCGAAATAAAAAGGATGGCATTAGTTTTAATGCTGTCAAATTAGTTTAGTTTAGTTTTTGGGACATTTAAATTGACTTGGATCACTAACTAAAAAAGGTAAAAAGTAGGTACTTACACCTGATACACCTGATAATCTGTTTGCTGTCTGATATTCTTTTCTTGGTGTGTCACGTTGGTACTAGTCATGGCTTAACGACTTTAAAAGCCGGGATCGACTATTTAACGTGCCCTCTGAAGCACGGTGTTTGGAGACTTTGTAGGTAAGAACCTATATCTTGTTTATCTATGACCTAGGTATTTGTACTATCTATTCTATGACCTAGGCTAGAAACAGCAATAAGCATTAGGTATCTGGTAGGCGCGTGTTGCCGCAATGCACGCTAGATAATGGCTTGTTTCACGTGATCGCTCACGTGTGAATACATTGTGCTTTTGTTACAAGATTAGCTTTATTTCTACTGAATTGTTGGGTTTGACTCTATTTTATAACTGGCCTTAGAAAAGATGGATAATTGAGAAACCATACTGCATTAACCATAATCGTAGAAATAGAAGACAAGATGAGATTTATAAGTAGAGAAAAGTATTCTTTATCACAGTAAACTACATAGGACCTGCATGAATTACAAAGAATTTGCGGTGACCGAGTCAGGTGTCGGTAACGTAAGATGATCGTCACGATCCACCGACCATCATTCATAAGAGTTACCAGTGTGACCACCGGCTCCATTCAGTGCCTGAGAGCATTGACCTGCGCTGAAAGGAACGAATTACAAAAAATATTTTTCAATGGACCGGTAAATATCAACACAGATAAAATAATACTATAAAATATAATATATATAATATAATAATACTATATATTATAGTAATATCAATAATTTTTTTTTGTGAAAACTCGCTCCATTAACTTTTTCGTTCGTTCGTTCGTATGAGCAAGTGGCCAACTCTGGTGACGGAGTTTTTCAGGTCGCCTAAAGGCCTCCGTCATGGCTTAACGACTTTAAAAGCCGGGACCGACAATTTAACGTGTCCGAAGCACGGAAGCGCCTGATAATGCCACTTGCGGTCACCCATCCAAGACCGCAATTAACTAGAAAAACGCTAATGATCTGAACTGCTGACCAGATTTTCTTTAAACTAAAAAGCCATGGTCGATAAAGACACCTTTCTGGGAGCTACGTTGTCTCGGATACAAAAATAAAAATAGGTTGGCTTGGTATTGGTCATTTTACGAGCAGGGAAGAATATCACGTCACTAGGAGAGTATTAGAAATAATAATAATAATTTATTTAATTAACATAATTATGATACAAAAATTCAAAATACAAGTACCTAATTAAAAAAAAAAAGTGGATATAAGGTGTACCTACCTAGAGGTAGACCAAAGAAAAAATACCTGGTTTTTTGGGATTTCAGATTGAGAGCCGAGTTAGTAGTTATACCTATCCAACACTGTCAACAGTCAACATATTTCTAATACAGTTTTGCAAAAATATCCAGTTCGAAGGACCAATTTAAAGATACGAAACAAAAGATATAAACAGTCCTAAGTCATTTGGATACATCATTCGATGTTATTGCCCGCATAAATGACAAAAAATAAACAGTTAACAGGAAGAACGGACTGGTTCGAAGGACCAAAAGTGTTATCTATAATTTATGTTTAATAATAAATATTGTTTATAATAAATTGTTACCAGTTTTATACAATATCATTAGTTTAGCTATGGTCCACAAATTTATGAAAACGACTTTATCTATCGAATAGAACGAAAGAGTTTGTTTGTTTGTAACGCACGTATCTCAGGAAGTACTAGAAAAAATATCTCTGTATTTGATAGCTATTTTTTTGAAGAAGGTTATGGGCTATTTAATATCCCGATACGACCCTTAGAAGCTGACCAAACTTTGTAAAACTGCACCGTTATACAGACAGTTGTATATTATGTTCATACAAATCTAAATCAGACTTTGATTAGGCACTCAATTTAGTTCGCATTCGCACTAATGACCTAAGAATGTGAGAATCAAACTGACACTCATTGCTCAATAGGCATCCGCTGTGAATAACACCTATCGCCATAGCAATAAAAACTATTTGCTTGAAGAAATTAACCCAGTTACATTCTATTGTCCAAATAATGAGGTTTCCGTACTAACTTTAATAAATACTGTGGCTATTAACTGTCGTCTATTCTTTGTCATGTTATAGTAACTGTTTAATATTCTGTCAAGTTGTATACTAACTATGTTATACTCTGTGGGCCGGTGCAGTTTGTGTTTTAAAGGTCATAACCTCAATTTCTTACTTCTGGTTGCGTTTCCTTTCGTTGTTTTTCAATTTGTGTTAGGTAGGTAGTAAAAACATTGTTTAGATCTATTGTTTTATCCACTGCGTCAGGCAGGAGGGTTATGTTTTTTGAGTGTTTATGCATGTGCTGTCTATTTCTTTGGCAAACTTTGTAGCGTAAACAGCTTGATGGTTTTAAACTTATGAGATATCATTGAATGATTTATCATAATAAGGATTGTCATACTTAACATTTAATTAGGTACATTTACAGCCGATTACTCGAACGCAGATCATCTCAAAAATTAACTTTAATAATGAATTAATCAACGGTCAAATCACGTGACAGTGTCGAATTTGTTCCTCATTTGACACTTGTCACGTGATTTGACCATTGTTTGTTAACTTTTATTTCACTGTAAGTTACTGTCATAGTCAAAATTGTGGCAATATCCGTCACAGAAGCCATAAATAAAAGAAGAAGAAGAGATGATCTGCATTCGAGCAACCGGATGTTATAGTCATGAATTTTTAAAAAATTGGTTCTTTGTTAGTAGGTAACTTTAAACATTTAAAAACTATACAAATAGGTAGGTACCTAATTAGATTATCCCTACAGCGTATGAGGAAAGTATTATCGAAAATTCGAAATAGATGATGTCTAAACAGTTAGTAAGTAAAAGCAAAGACGATTAATATCTAGAAGACAGACAAAGGCCATACACAAAATCGTAACCCTAAAAAATAGCCTGAAAACTCTAAAACATCAATTTTATCCAAGAAATTTCAATTACTTTCTAGTTAAAAATGTTTAAATATTGAATATTGTTGCTACCTACTACTAAGTATTGAAATTTCTTGGATAAAATTGATGTTTTAAAGTTTTCAGGCTATCTGGTACTGCGGGATCGGGTTACGATTTTGTGTATGGCCTTTGTCTGTCTTCTAGATATTAATCGTCTTTGGTAAAAGTAAGGTAAGTAAGTAGATAAGTAAGTAAGTATGTAAATTTATGGTAAGTAGGAATGTGTAATTTTTGTTACATCGAAAAGAGGTTGCATTATCAATAAAACATTTCTTATTCGCCTTGAAAGTTAGATTATTGCTAAGATTATTCATGAAAATTGGTCAAGTAATTTAGGCACGTCATTTCCGTATTTTTTGTAAATAAATAATGAATGTAATGAGAAAAAACAGTAGGTAGGTATAATTATGTATAAATGTTAGGTAATTACCTACATGCTCTAAGCTAAAAGATCTCTAGTAGGTATTATGATAGAGCAAAACATAGAGTCAGTTATTTATTTTATTACTATTGACTACTGCATCACGGAATATTCTACCGCAAATCGTGACACTGACTGAAGAAAACTGTATGATTCTAAAAACACCCTTCACTCATTTTCGCGCGTCAAAATTCCTGTTTTCCAAATTCAATGTAATACTCAGAATAGAGACAGAAGGTGCCATCAACTGTCATTGCAAGACGCACGCTGAGTCCAAATACAAGACAAGCATCCCCCGCCCGCCGCACTTCCCACCCGCGTAATGCGGCTAGCTTAGACATAATGCCCGTTTTTGGGGTAAACATTGAGAATATTGAAATTTGGAAGTGTGATATTATGATAATAATATTAAAATCTAAATTGTCCTTTTCCATATTTATGTATTAACATATACCTGATAATCTTAAGTAGGTAATAGAGAAGTTCTTTAAGTAAATGAAACACGGTTAAGATGTGATTAAATGAGTATTATACTGATTAAAATTGGACGAAATATATTTATTTAGTTATTAGAGCCGCCATTGCACTTGACACCGGAAGTACAATATTATTGAATGAGATATTAATATAATAATATTAATTATTAATTATTAGGTATTACAATATTATTTAATTTAATGAGACTAGCCTAACTACGACTAACTATAAGTTTTTATGTAATACCTTATTTGGAAACGCTTCTTTCCTAAGTCTTTTCAAACCGCATTTTGTCTCATAAATATATTTCTCCGCAAAATGCATTGAACAAACTACGCTTCGCTTTAAAGGTTTCCAAAACTCTTCTAGCCGTGCTCTTTGTATAATTTTTGTCCACTCCGTTTTCCTTTCTTCATCAGCAGGGAAGCTACAGTTTTAACATAATTTCATACACCCCTCCCTGTTCCACTCTCACACACACCACAAATATATAGACTACAAGCCTTCTCGCCCGCGGTTTTTCTCGCGTGGTATCTTGGTAGAATGTAGCCTATGTTCATTCGGAAAGTCCATGCCATATGCATCTCGCTGTAGCAAATCGGTGTCAAATCGATCAGTGAAAGAATTTTTGAAATCGGATGAGTAGTTTCGGAGATTACCACGTGTTTGGACATACAAACAAACAAACAAACCAACTTTACCTCTTTATAATATTAGTATAGAATACCTATTATGAAATTCTAACATTTCTGTATAATAATAAAAAGTAGGGAAAATCAAAATTCTTATACTGGCAACATTAACAAGATGGACGCATCATTCTCTATGACAATTACAAACTAAACAATTTATTCAATATTTCAATAAGATGTTAGGTAAATGCGTTACTTACACGTGAAATGTAATCCCATTCTTTCTACTGTTTTGCCCCGCTGCATTTTTGCAGGTGGGAACAACACATGACGGCATAATAAAATAAAATTGAAGTCGACTATGCGGTATGACGTTCAAAACGTGACTGATCGGCTGCGCGTAAAACTACTCTCTTTTAGACTAGTTTTTGTGGCCTCAGTATTAGGCGCAAAAACTACTTCTGGTTTTTTCTCCTATTCTGAGATGTAATAGTACAAACCGAAGGTATATCCTCATCCGCGTTCAAAAGATCCCCAACAGAAGATGCACGCTGCCCAGCAAGATTCCTTCTGCTGTTCAACACATAAGACAACTCATCCAGGTACCTTAATGTTAGATTAGCCATTGCATAAACACTATCACTTTTTCACTGTACACAAATCACTTCGCGGACGAGACGTGCACACGCCTCCATAGTTGAGAGGCAACTGAGGTGAATTGGTAGGTACTGCGTTACTGCGGGCAAAGATTTGAGACAGATAGGTCTGTTTATATTGTGTAACGTTTGTTTTTGTCTAATAAAACTTGTATAATGGACGTTGTATGTAACCTTATTCTTCTTAGAATGTTAACTTCAACAAAATGTGGGTATGGTATAGGTCGCGTCACGTAAAAAGAGCGCTGGCCGCTGAGGGTAAGTAGCGGGGATAATAATATGTTTGCGCCTGTGTTTGCTGACGAACCAATAGCACTCGCTAAATCAATGGTATGAAGTGCGCCGTGTTACCTCTCCACCAATCATCGACCACTGCGCAGTTTGACAGCCAGCGCTCTTTTTACGTGGCGTGACCTATACTACTAGTATTCTTTTATCTGTGCCTATACCTACTTACAACTTATTTGTCGCGTTTATATTTAAACCTTGCCCGAGATCGTCACTTTCTACTCTACCTGCTCTTTGTCAGTTGCATCTGCTAATTCGTGTTCCATTTCTTGCGTTTCCTTGCCTTACGTAAATCCATTATACTCCATCAGTTGTCGTATTGACGATTAAAATTGCAATCCATCGCATAAATTGACGTGCCTTATTCTTTACTGCCGATTTTATTATGTTATGTAATTTAGAACTCTACCAATGTTTAACTGTTACCATAACTCTTACGTTAAATTAAATTACACATTAAATTGTCGGTCCCGGCTTTTAAAGTCGTTAAGCCATGACGGAGGCCTTTAGGCGGCCTAAAAACGAACTATAACTCTACCTTTCCAAGGCGGCGAGACGTTGCAAAATATT
The DNA here is from genome assembly GCA_963582015.1 of Xanthorhoe designata. NCBI lineage: Eukaryota > Metazoa > Arthropoda > Insecta > Lepidoptera > Geometridae > Xanthorhoe > Xanthorhoe designata. The sequence continues at coordinate 1,641,171 of OY757029.1, forward strand.
TTGGGAAGTTATTATAAATCTATAGAGACAGATAGGGATAATTGTGTCAATTCAGATGTCGCCAAAACTAAACTAATTTGACAGCACTAAAAATATTGCCGTCCCTTTCATAACGATCGATATAAAAAGGATGGCATCAGTTTTAGTTCTGTCAAATTCAATACAAGGTCTTTGGTCAAATTAGATTAGTTTAGTTTTTACGATTCACCAATGACTTTGTAAACGTGGTCGGGAATCAGTGGATGAGACTCGTGTCGTGAGGGATCGGAGAGAATGGAGTAGGTAAACAAAAGGAGGTTATACCCAAACAGTGGGCAGAAATTGCCTGAAATGGTGATGATTATGAAGGAAGATTAAAGTAAGAAGTAAGTAGGTAATTAAATGAGAATATATTTTAACAAATTTTTTTTGTCCTTCACGCTCAAACGGCTGAACGGATCTGAATGAAATTGGTACCAGGATTGCTTATACCCTGGATTAACAAATAGGCTACTTTTGATCCCGGTATTCCTACGGGAACGGGAACTATTCGCCGCGGGTAACACCGCGGGGCGCAGCTAGTAAGAGAATAAATAAGAATCTTTGCCAATTTAAATAAATAATGAGAACTCAAATATACCTAGTATTGTGATAGATAATTATACATTTATAAGAAATTAAATTCTAAGGCCATTAGGCGGCCTAAAAACTCCGTCGCCAGAGTTGGCCACTTGCTCATACGAACGAACTAACTCCTAAATCATTAAAATCAGTACCTCCACCTCGTTTAAATCATTGAAAATTTCCCAGCAGTAACAAGAGGATAATAAAAGGAGTATTCTTAGAAATTGCAATAATGAAAAGCGTTTACTTGTACAGTTCAACCAACTCATGGTCCCATGGTGGCCCCATGGTGTTAATACTGGTTATTATTTCTTTCGATAAAAAATAATTATCATTTATTTACTTGGATGAAACATAGCAGGAGGTAAATGTTTTCCTACACTCAACGGGAGGTTGTTGTCTGGGATATTGTCGAGATAGAGCTAGCTCAGCAAAACCATCCTCTCAGCTTATTTCCAAATTTAAATATTTTTTTCGATTCGATAATTATTAATAATATTATTTCTTTTTTTTATTTGAAAGAATAAACTCCCGAGGCGGTTCTATAAATTATATTATTTTATTTTTGATTATTATTTTTGAGAATCTGATGAACATAAGTTCCTATTACAGACGAACATTATGTAAGTAGGTACATAAAAAAATATTATGTAAGTACCTACAGTGAAACTTAGAACCTCCTCCTTTTTTGAAGTCGGTTAAAATGTATACCGAGCTATTCCAAGTTACAGCCAAATCCGTTTAGCAGTTTTCGCGTGAAAGAAAAACAAACATCCATACGAGATGTATCTCATCCATACAAACTATCGCGTTTTTAATATTAGTACCTACATAGGTACCTATTAGTAAGTAGGTATTAATTAGTACCTCCACTAACATCTCTATGCATCAAAAGTGAATTATCTATTGCATAGACGATTTGCTGAAAATTTTTAATATTTTATTTAGTCTGTGCTACAAGGTACCTAGGTAATAAATATGCCTGCTGTTTCAAGACTCGTTTTTTCTTCATTAACTTGATATTACATAATAATAATTTGTAGGTAAGTAATTAATTATACTATGCATAAAAGTTACATCATTTTTGTATTTTTTGCATATATCTGCACAATTTTGTTATTATTTCGTTGCTAGTCATCATTTTAAAAAACCGTTAAAGTTACATGATTTTTTGAAAACATGCCATTTTTTTTTTATGGCTACTGAGGCTAGTTCGGCTAACTACCTCGAGTTTTATCGCTCTATCTCTCACTTTCCTAAGAAAATACCTATCAATTCACCATCCCGCTCATAATTATCTTTGTATCCACTCAATGTTCATTATTATTATAGGTACCACCTAAGAAAAGCACTTAATATTTCTAATTAGCTTCTGTTTCCTATTGTATGATAAGTATTTAGATATTACAATACTGCCACGTAACGATGTTTATGATGATGAGTATCTAAATTAGCATTGTCTATGGTTTATTGCATAAAACATGGCGATTTATGCGCGGCAAAAAAATTGGACCTATAAATTATAAACATTCATTACATAACCTATTCTATAAAATTATTAACTTCAGACTATTATTTGGATTGTATTGCTTGTATCGAAGTATTCCCAAGTTAGCGACTATTTTATGAGCACCTATGCATTGAGCACCCAAGCTATTCCCATTTTGAGCACCCTTAAAAATTTTGACGTAGGTAGTCCACTGTGAAAACAAGTAAGTACAAACAATTTCGCAAGAAGAGAGCAATCTAATAAAAATCAATTTAAAGCAATATTCTAATTAACTCAATCTATAGATCCAAAGTACCAGAGTTTTATTCTAAGTATTTTAATAACCTATTATTCCAACAATAGGAACTCCATAAAACATAACTTGCAAAATAATCATTAAAATAAATGAACATTTTGATAGACAATCTAAATAATAGGTACATTATAAAACATATGCAAACGGGTATTTATCAGGAATTTTATAATGTGTAATATAATGTGTTCTGATCGCGAAAGTTTAAAAAAGACAATCTAAATAATAATTCTCATCAGAATATCCTTAATGTAATACAATAAAATATGATCAATTAATTTCTTTACTTTGCAATAAAGTAAAAGAACCGTCTTGGTCAAGTGGGATACCGCCAAGATCGTGGGTTCGAATCCCGCCGCGGCCCTGGACATTGTCATTTTGAAAATAATTACCTATAATGCATTTTATCACGCCTCTCTGAGAAGCGGAAAAAACATCGTGAAAAATAAAGTTGATGTTTGTAATAAACAAAAATACTTAGGATATTTCTAATTCATTTTGTAAAATGCTTACCTACTTTTAAATAGAGGGTGTTATGTTTTGTACCTACAAAGGACATGCCTTTAACTACCCCTCAGTCTTATAAATTGGCCTTTGGTTAGGCATATCGAGGATTATAGTCGGTATTTGGACCACAACCCAATTGTTACTTGTTCTAATTAGCATCGTTATGATGTTGTCGACAAATTATTATAAATCTAAGTAGCTCTATCTCCTGTGTATGTAGCACTTAGGTGTATGTACCAAGCACTAATTATTATATTTTGCAATTACTAATTACTTACCTAGTTACTTAGATTACAAACAAGGAGGTTCGTTGTTCCACTATACCTACACAAATACAAGTTAAGTACCTATGTATTTTTTTAAATTATTAATTGATTATGTCCTCCGATCAAGTGGACCTATTTTGAAAATTCTTTTTGGCATGGCCCAAACGTGGACACTTTTGTGTCTTGTGTCAGATACAAAGTACAAGCTACTGATGAATATTTGATTTCTATAAAACCAGTGTGAAATCATACACTCCCTGTCGGTTTAATATTTTTTATTTTGATACTTGTTCATAGGTATACCTACTACTGAACTGACCACAGTCAAATCCTAGGTGACATTAAATGTTGCCAGCTTTCTCCCATTCTGTCATAACACCGCCAAATCTGGCAACAAGCCACAAGACAACATAGACACGCACGTGACTGTGCCTAGTGTTGTACCGGATATCCGGATATCCAAATATTACGGATCAGGATTACCATTCGATCATTAGAATTAAAAATTGTATAGCATACGTTGTCCTGGAAAAGAACTGATTTTCAAACGGCTGAGCAGATTTTGAAACATAATATAAATAATAAAAAACGGTTCATCAGTTCAGCAGGAGCTACGTTGCCTCAGACAGACAATACTCGAACTCACTACAAACTTATAACACTCCTCTTCTAATCGAGTGGTCAAAAATAATGATTTAAATACAAAACGAGGACAAAATGATTGTTTTTACAAAATATGAAGACTTGCAAAATCTTTGAATGCTCCATAGATGTTCTCTATGAACTATGATAGAGTCCGTTGTTTTTACCGTTTGTGCACATCACTAGTAGCAGCCATTGTTCTTAACTTTCACTCTTTGAATCTACTTAATTACTCTTACGTGGTATTACATCATTGTATTAACATTATAATACATTTATATTTATATCATGCAGTGACCCGCTTTTCTGATATGGCTTATCATAATTTGGAAAATGTATTACACTGATTTTTTGGTCACTTTCCTTTGAGTAGGTATTATATCTAATAGGTCTTCTTGTCTCTGATTTAATTTTATGTTTTGGTTTGACTTTTATTTTCTAAGCCACAATTTGTTATGAGGCAGTTAAAATCAATCTTCAGAGAGAGAGCTTATTCCAATCAAAAATATCAGTTTTATCTATAAAAAACACATAATTTAGAAAGCACCCATATATGATCGATTTTCGGCACTAGGTACGATTTTCTATTAGCTAAACTTTTTCATTTATAAACTTCGTCAGAACATACCTAATGTCTGTATTTTTCTTTTATTCCCTAAATAAAACATAAAAATAGTCGTAACTAATCGATCCGTTATTTTAAAGTTTTAGTTTTAGGGTTTTGTTACGCCCCTGTGGAACATAGAACCTACTTTATGAAGTCGTTTAAATAGTCAGATCTATCCTTTACCATTAATGCGCTTTTAACGAACAGCATTTCATCTTTGTTTGCATAATAACGCATAGGTTTGGAAGATAATTTATAAAACGTTGCATATTAATTGTCTGCGCGGTCTGGGATATTTATTTGATTATTAATTTACATGTATTTTAATGCGTTAAACGTTCATTTCCGTATCGTCGAGTTTTTTCATAATTTCACAAAATGTTATTTCATACCTAATCATAACGTTTTTTACTTGGATTATTTCGTAATTTTAAAAGAAACGATAATTCTAAAACTTGGTCTACCTACAGTCAAGCAGTTTACATTTTACACATACCTACATACCTAAATATAATCATGCCTTTTTCCCAGAGGGGTAGGCAGACCACGAATTTCCACTTGTTACGATCCTGACACCTCTTTCTTTCGCCTCGTTTACTCTTTTCACATTCATAAGCTCGTGGCTTAGAAAAATACAAATTTCTGCGTAATCGTTGTTGTTTGCTTAACCCTACAATGCCAGACATGCTAGTAGCCTTGTTTTAAATGAGTAATTAAAAAAAAAATTGCATGCCGAAATATTGACGAAACATTTTTGCAACAAGAATGTGACTGACAAGATTTTAAGGCCTGTATTCAGAGACCTGACTCAAGCGTCGATCTGTGCTTGAGCGTCGACTCAAGTAGCGTTTCTTATTCAAGAACGTTACTTGAGAGTAGTTTTGCTGATCAGAGTTCAGCTGAGTCGAGTTCAGCTGAGTAGAGTTCACCTGAGTAATTCAATTCCTTATGGAGGCCATACACGCTAGGTTTTGCATGATGGTTTTAGCCGTGCATGCAAAACCGACAAGCATAACCGAGTTTCATACTACACATACACGTTAGGTTTTGCATGCACCGTCTTGACATGAACTCTGAGTTGAGCTACGTAGTACGTGATGGTGTGTAGGACGCAATGGACGACGACGATGTGATAGCTGTACTTGGCCTAACACTTGTTCTGCAGAACAGAAAAAGAAAAAGAGAGCGCACTGAATGGTCTAACTAAACGCTGGTTATTGAAAAGAAAGCAATTCTCCCACGTAAATTTGATAAATGAATTGAGATTTACACCAACAGATTACAAAAATTATTTACGAATGGATGAAAAAAATTATTTGAAACTATTATCATTGATTACTCCGTTAATACAAAGACAAGATACTGTTATGAGGAACACAGGAACACCTTCCGCCGTCACAAACAATTAAAAACTGAGAACTGTGGCAGGCAAGCTCGCCGGACGCCACACACGCTCGGTTATGCTCGCGCGCAAACATAACCGAGCGGCATAAAATATCAATTTTGATATTTGCTCGGTTGCATGTATATGCACCGATAACTGTACAGTTTAATCACATACACGCTAGGGCTTGCCTGTCGGTTATGCATGCACGGCTAAAACCATCATGCAAAACCTAGCGTGTATGGCCTCCATTATTCAAAAACCTCAATCAAGTGAAATCGATGCTTGAGTTTGACATTTTTCAAAGGAATCTGAGTAAATGCTTGAGAGTGGTCTGGACCACGCTTGAGCATTTACTCAGATAGCATTTTTGTTTTGTTTTCAGTAAAAATGGATAATATATTCGATTCGTTGTATTTTCGAGGTCATCTAAGCATGATAGAATAACGGACACACAAGACAAGACTTCAAAATATGCATGGGGACCTTGTTTCTGTTTCATACAGACAAATGTTATAAGGACTTGTGAATTTATAGTTAGTACGTATTAGTTTAGTCTTGGTAGGTAGGTACTCATAAGGATTACTTACCTACTTTATTTATGTCGAAAATTCTACCTACGTACATAACCTACCTACGTACACATTTGGTTTGGCTGGGGTAAAATAAAAAATATATTGACAAAACTACCATAATGTTTTTATTTAATATTTTACACACACTTATTTAAAACGTATTAAATAAAGTTTATAGGAGTACGGGAAACAGCTAATCGTTAGATCATGTCCAGTAGGCCTAACATGTGCAACGTGACAAAATCTTCTCGTCGCGTTTTGTCGTCTAAAATAGAGATATCTCGTTATGTCTACATGCTCTAACATGGCAGCTTACAGAACTCGTCTCGTTCTGTCAAATGTAGACAAAACGCGTATATTTTTTTTCTGTGGTCTCTTTTGTCGACAAACGCTAACATGTGCGACTAAATTATGACACTTCTGCACGAGAGAGCGCTTGTATTTTCTCGTCGTACTTTTTGAGGACGAGTAGACGACAAGAGAGTAAACGTAACAATGGCGGTACCATATTTCAATTATAAACTAGTGTTTTCCGAGACCGAGAGACGAGAAAAATACAGCGGAGAGCCATCAGAGATATGTGCGACCCCTTTGATCTCCGGGACTCGCAGTTCCAACGAATTTGGAGAATAAATAAGGCCATGGCGCTTTACGTTATAGAGGCACTACTGCCCGACTTGGAGCCTCCTAACAAGCAGGGATTACCGGCACATTTAAAAGTAAGTACCTACCCTACTTAGACAACCTATTTATAAATGAATAAACTCTATTTTCGATTACTCTAATAAGTAAAATAAGTAAAAAGCATCAAAAATTATCTATACAAGTTGCATAGTTTAGTTTATAATTTAGTGAAGAATTTCAGGTAGGTACCTATCTATGTAAATAATGTAAATGGTGAATGTGTCGAAAAGGGAGTGTCAGGACCAAAGCAAATGGAAGTCCCTGTCCGTTTTCTCTCAATATTGTGGGTAAGGCACGATATTGTGTACATACAAACTTTGAATAAAAGAAACCTTCTACATCGTTTACCTGTATTACACCCAATCTTACTGTTTAATGTATTAAAAATTTTATTTTACTACAGGTTGCCATTGGACGAAGGGACCAATTAAAAAATGACAGCATACAAGATAGCAACACACCTGCTGATCTGCTTCGGATAGCCCAAGCTAGACGGGCCGAAATTGTGCAGCTCTTCAATTAACGCATTATTTGGCAAGTGCACCAGTGATGTAGAGGTGTGCGTTGAATGAATTAACTAATTAATTCAACAGTCCACGTACAATCAACGTATCGACGGTTTACAGTCCATTGATGGACTAGTTGAATTCGTAGATTGCTAATAAATAAATAAATGTTTTTTTAATTAGAATTTTGGCTATTTTTACTTTTATAGTAGGTAGGTCTCTTGTAAATCGTTTGTACCTATTATATGTATATCCTTATACAGCATACTTATGTATTAAAATTAAATGAAACCAATAGGTATATTTGAAAAGATTTTCTTTATAAAATAGTAAGTAGGTATATGACATAAACAGAAAACATTGAGATCAACAAACCAATAATTATGCACCAAAAACTGTTGTTTACCAACTTTTCAATCTTTTGCCATTAGAAAGCTACATTATCACTGAGTAACATAGGCTATAATTGATTCCGGTATTTCCACGGCGACGGAAACTATGCAGGTGAAACCGCAAGGAACTGCTAGTAATTCTACAAAAATATTTTAGCGGACCCACTCCTCTTCATTCTGGCGAGCCTCGAGTGGTGACCGGTAGTGACCTGCCGCGAACTCTGGGTGCGTCGTCATTATATTGACATAAAAAGTTTATTTGATCTTTATTGCTTCGAACGCTGAAATGAAAAGTGCAGTTAGGTAGATATTTAGTCCGTTTTCACAAAACACTCGCGTTAAATCTATTTACTGAGCAAGCCATTGCATCAAAACATTGGGACTCACAATCTTTTATTCGTGGCGCTCATCTTTCTAGAAAATGCAAAATTCAAATTTGTTTTCGAAATTGGTTTTCGCCGTTTCGCGCTCTAACCTCTAACTTTTGCTGTTTTCTTTTGAGATGACTTTTGAAAAATCAATATATTTGACATTTTTAGGTCGCGTTCATTCATAGGTTATCAGACAAATAGAATGAACGAGGCCGGTGTTGCTACATTAGAAATCTTCAAAGATTTTTTGTTTTTCTTTATAGGGTATTATTGGTTTCTCGACGTGAGATAGAGCAAGTCTACGACGACAAACATCTCGATCGCGGCGTGCATGTTAGGGTAAACGAGAAAATTGTCGAGACTGACAAAATTTGTCGTCTCGCGTGTGACATATCTCACGTTGCACATGTTAGGCCTGCAGGCTAAGCTTGTTGAGAGAGATCCTTCGTGAATCGTGTCTCGTCATCTTCAACGAGTGCTGGTGCTATCTTCCACAACGTTTGTGTCTACAAACACTACATAATGCATCAGACCAGGGCAAGAAGCACTACCGCCGATAACCAAGCAGTATTACCTGTCTTTGGTCAAAGCGTAAAAATAAATTCATTGATTTCACATTTTCATCCCGCGATTTGGCGATTGTTGAAATTTGATTGACTTGCTTGACGACTGACGTATGAATGAATGAATTTGTCAGTTTTCTAAAGTCGTTCCGTTACACGTTATTTTTACTTCACTTTCGAGAGTCGCCATTAATTTATCATCCAGGCATTTTGAATTTCTGCGTATAACGGAATGGAAGTACAAAATAAATTAAAAATATAAATGAGAACAGACTGAATTCATAAACAAAAAGGAATCGACACTTGAGACTCGATTTAGCTGAGCATTTACTCAAGCAACGTTCTTGAATACAAACGATACTTAGGCAACGAATCAACGCTCAAGCAGAGTTCGGCTGAACCGAGTTCAAATCGACGCTTGAGTCAGGTCTCTGAATCCAGGCCTAAATGTAGGCAGCTATTTGAGTTTCATAAAAGATTTTTAAGGTCATTTCAAAAGTCTCTATCTTTACGTAGGTACTAAGTTTAAGGTGCCTGTATGGGTGAAATAGCGCCACCGCCTATTTTATTTTATTATTATGTTGAACAAAGGAATTTTAAAAAACAATGTAGATTTGTGTCAGTTTTGTAAAATTTGTAATAATAAAAAAAAATGGGCGGTGGCGCTAGTTTCACCAATACAGGCACCTTAGTAGTTTCCTACTAGAGTGGAAGATTAGTTTTTTTAACCGACATCAAAAGAGGAGGAGGTTCTGTTCCACTGTATGTGTTTTTAATTTTTTTATGTACCTAAGTACCTACCTATTATTCACCTATTATTCCTTCAAAATGCGGACTACTTAACTCAGATTTAAAAAAATTAAATTTTTTTTTTAATTTTTTTTAATCTGAGTTTGTCCGAGTAGGTAGGTAGGTAGGTACCTATACCTACTTCCGAGGTGGTCGCATAAAAAAATTAGGGATCTGACGAGGACCTTCGGAGTTATGAACATAAATTGCTCTGTTAATAAAAATTTACTTACTTCGCTTAATTATTCTATATTTTCAAGAAAAAAACGCAAATATTGAATTTCACTAGCCTCGAAATTTTGCTCAAATAAATACCCGAAAATAAAAATCCCCACATGTAACATGATCACTGATCTGATGACTGATCACAGTGATCACACTTCATTGCGCGTTTCCTGTTCATTGTTGAGTTTGAAATGTCCACATACTCTTTAATACAATTGGATAAAGTTGAAACTCCTATAATTTTTTTTTATTCAAAAGTGTATTGTGCTGAAAATCGATTTATTCTCTTTCGTAACGGAATAAGGTTGAGTTTAGTGTAGTTTTGTTGAATAACTTTATGAAGGTGAACGAATGTTAAAATGTCAATTTTTCGACGAAAATACTGTTGATACTCTAGTATTTTTAAGCCATTTGAAAAGAGAAATAATGAGTGAATTATGATGACATTTCTCATAAATTTAGTAAAAAAAATGGTGTCAAGCCAATGGTGTCAACACGAAAGAAGAACATGACAAAACATACTTATATATTTACAGGTATTTATCGCTATTTGCCATTATTTAATTTTAATAAATACTACCCGTTAATAATAATATATTCTATCATACGAAAGAAGATTAATTTAGGACATAATACTACTAAAATAAAACTACCTATATCGGATCTAGATCTGCTAACAAGAATTTATTTATCTCTCGACAAACGAAGCCAAGTGTCAAGAACCGGGTTAAGAACTTAAGACTCTTGGAACGAAGACAAATATCACATTCTTCGATGAATTGCTAGTTTTGCTGGATGTATTTTTAAAAACTCTTTTAGGCACTTGTCCGACCGGAAACGAGAACGCGGAGGTTCGATCCCCGCCACGGGACAAATGTTTGTATGTTCTGCAGATATTTTTCTATCTATACTAAGCATAAATGTACCTATGTATGTATATTATACATAAAAAAAATATTTATCTAAGTACCTTCTATATTAGTCATCTTTCTAATTTAGAGGAATCCAGCTCAACACTATCTCAAACGCATGAACGCTAAAATTATTTTTGAAATGGATTCGATACCATTTATTCCACATTCGTCTATTCCATATTCGGCCCAAAATAGTTTCTGCTAATTTAAAGTCGTCTTCAAAATAGTCTGAGACGATAGAAAGGTGTTTATAGATAGAAAAATTCTATCACAAACCTTACAAAGTCGACCACAAACTTTATATTCAATTAGTTCCATCTCCCCAACGAAGCCATGTTTGTACCATCGATAACGGGACCCTAGATATGCTTCTTGTGATGCGGTGACCGTCATTTACCTACTCACTTTTTTTACGCTCACATACAGCATCACCTTTGCTAGAAATACAGTGCGACTTATTACTGATAAAACAACAAAATAAATCATATCGGCATGGATGGTGAGCGTGGCGAAGAAAGAAAGAAAGAAAGAAAGAAAAATCATTTATTCTTGTAGGACCTCAAGGATCACTTAAGTTTCGTTTTACATGCTAGGTGATTCTAATGCCAGTTCCAACGCTTGCTAAGACGTTCTTGATAGATCGTTAAAGTTTTATGCAACGTTCTCAGCGGATGGGTGTCGACTGCAAGTGGCATTATCACCAGAGCGCTTCCGTGCTTCGGAGGGCACGTTAAATGATTGGTCCCGGCTTCTAAAGCTATGACGGAGGCCTTTAGGCGGCGCAAAAAATCCGTCAACAGAGTTGGCCACTTGCTCATAAGAACGAACGAACGCTGACTTGAAACCCATGTGGACCTGCGCGATACGGGTCGGGCTAGTAACTATTTTATTATGTCCGTAAAATGACGCCTTCAGTTTCAAAGGCATCGCTCAGCATGATTGCTCTCATCCTCACAAAAAGTGCGCGGTCGCATCCCACATCCACCAGTTTGGGATTGGACACAAACGAATCCAAATTATAAATTGACTCATGTTTCTCTGATCTCTAGTTTATTGACCTGCTTGTATTTTAAGTTATAGACTAGACTTAGAAGACCCCTGATAAATCATTGTCTTGGCATCTCATCTGTGTTTAAGAATTCACAGTAAAAAGCACTACGTATTTTTTTCTGTATATTTGTGATAGACTTTCGCATTTTGCATTTTGCATTTTGTCTTTCATGACGACCTCTGTGGCGCAGTGGCTGAAGGCCTGCCTGAGACGCGGAGGTTGCGGGTTCGTGCCCCGCTGCTGGACAAATGTTTGCATGATCTGCAAATATTAGTCTCGAGTCTGGGTGTTTTCTATGTATAATACATAGGTACATACATAAAATCACGCCTCTTTACCATTGTGGTAGGCAGAGACCACGAATGACTTAAGTATGTAAAAAATATTCAGATGTAGGTACTAATCGTACATAAAAATAAGTTATTATCATTGAAACAGCAAAACTACAAGTTTTCTAATCGTAACCAGATAATCGATCACTTTACGGTCCCAATTAGTCTGGTGGGTGAAGGTCGGTTGGCTTGTTTTCTTATTGTAGTGTACCTACCTATAAGTAACTACCTAGGTACTATTATTTTGGTGCTGTGATTATCTTGATATCAAAATGGCATTGAATTTTGTTTACATTCGTGGGTTTAGCTGTGAACAACTGGCCAAAAAAAGGTTTTATTGTTTTGTAGGTATCTGTGTGACTTTGAAAAATATGTACCTACCTACTTACCTACTATACCTACATAGTACATACAGGATTGACAAAATGTTGAGTCCTTACGGTAAATAAGCTACCTTTTGTACCTAGTTAGAAAGTTTTGATGATAGACAATTGTTGTTTTATACGCGCAGTGACTACGCCTCTGAAAAATGTGGTGTGCATAGTCAGCGTTAAAAAACCTAATCTTGACCGACTTACCGCCGGTTTCTAGAACGCAGATCATCTCCGAAATTACCCAATCAATGGTCAAATCACGTGACAAGAGTCAAATTAGGAACAAATTTGACACTAGTGGCAATTCGGAGTGTCGCAAAAGCTAAACTAAACCACAGATAAAAGAAAACTAGTAACTAAACTAACTAAAATTAATGCCATCCTTTTTATTTTCATCGCTATGAAAGGGACGGCAACATTTTTAGTAAGTTAAGTTTAGCTTTTGCGACACTCAGAATTGCCACTAGGACACCTGAGTGTCGCAAAAGCTAAACTTAACTGACTACTAGATTTTGCCATTGATTAGCAATTTTTTGAGATGATATGCGTTCGTGAAACTGGCTGTTACTCATCCAAATGAATAACTTCTAACTTGAATAACGTAATCAACCTACATAACAAAAGTGGACCTATCAATAATAGTTTCAAAAGAGCACGTCCGATGTAAATTGACACAAAATGAAGTGTTTAAATGCAAGTCACGAACGGTAGCTTAATAAACGGCGGTGGATGGTGGCGATTTTAAAAGTGAGACAGTTTTTTGTGTGTAATGATTTTGATAGCGCCTTTTGAAGAGACTATTTTTTAGTCATAACTATTTTAGAATACGATTCCTATGCGATTAGGTAATTAATTTCTTACCTTTTACCCGATTCTGCCCGTATAATATACCTACCTACACTTAAATTTATTTGAAAGTAACCATTCAAATGGTAAAGTATAATCAAATAGGTGTGTGGTGTGTAGTTTGGATGGGCCGTCACTCGCACACAAACAATCAAAGTTCATACTTTCTCTTTATAATGTTATAGACTCTACAACTATTGATTTTTAATCCCTGTATTTTCTGTCTGTCTCAGGCAACATCGCTTCTGCTATCATTGCACAGATGAACCAATTTCTATCCGGTTTAAAAAAAACTAAAACTAAAGAACTAAAAGTTCTGACATGATCGAGGTCGATCTTAGGTAGGGTAAACGACCCAATTATTTGCACCCTAGAATTGACTACCACAAATATTTCTTTTATTGGCACATCCCTGATAAATCCTATGTAGGTAACTTATCTAAATTGAGTAACACAATCCTGTAGTAGGTAGTTCAGGATTGTATAACTCAATTTAGGTTGCAACACCGTGATATTCTGTTTTTTCTCTACATAGGATAAATCAGAACGGTGCCAATAATTGGGGTGCCAAAATAAGGTCAGTTTATCCTATTATGAAAACCTGTTCATGAGTTTAAAGATCATGAGCTTTTTGTAGTCAATAAAGCTATTGTTGTCGCAAATCTATTGTTTATTGTTTAACCGCTCCGCTACCATTCCCGCTCTCGCTTATGACCCTGATCTCTCCCGAATCGCACGTGTGCCCCCATATCCCGGACACACGTGCCTCGGCGACACGACACATGGGAAGTACTTAAGTACCCCATTGTGTAATAGACGATATCATAGAATTTATTTAAAAAATATCGTATCGATATCGAGAATCTTTCGATTAATCTTTCGAAGAATATTTATTTTAAAATACAATATTTTTAACAAGTTGGTTAAATAGGTTTGCCGTCGCATCTCCTACTGATTCCCAGAGAAGTGTCAGTGCGAGCGTAATTTTATAAAAAAACTAGATTAATTTGTTTCGTGTCTGGGTGTTTTCTATGTAGGTACCTACTTATAATATATAGGTATGTATTTACAAAAAAAAATATATCTATGTAGTGTATCAGTCATCTGGTTACCATAACACAAGCATTAAATTGCTTAGCTTGGGATTAGATGACGCTGTGGAATGTCCAAGGATATTTATTTATTTAAGTACCTACCTACTTATATCAACTCCGGTCAACTTAGATTGCGCTTAAGTAATATTCTCTCAAATCAAAGTAACTTAACTTCGTAACAATGATCGTATACCTACAGATTAATAACAGTTTGTATAGCTTTGCCGTGACTTGTTCACACGATTGTACGTTTACTTTCACACAGTTAGGCGACTTGCACACTATCCGACCATGAGTATTGATTTATAGATGCTAGACATTAATAAAACAAGGGAAATACTCACGTGATAAGTAAGCACACACACGTAATAAATATAAAAACATCCAGACTCGGAACAAATATCTGCAGAACATGCAAACATTTGTCCCGTGGCGGGGATAGAACCCGCAACCTCCGCGTCTCAGGCGGGCCTTCGCCCACTGCGCCACAGAGGTCGTCAAGTTCTTTTTTTACAAATACTTATCACGGTGTCTGTCTGTACTTTAGAATACACTGTGACTCAGATTTTTGCTTTGGGTAGAACGGGGCATATGTTTTGGGTTGAACGGGTAAAAATAATATTGGGTTGAAAAACCTTGGGTCGAACGGGTAAGCACTCATAAAAAGCCGTGTTGGTCAAGTGGATTATTAGTACTTTGACTTTCGATCCGAAGGTCGTGGGTCGAAAAAAATGTTTAAGCGCTGAAGGAAAACGTGCGGAAACCAGTTAGCTCTCTAATAGCGTCGATTTTTTTTTTATAAGCATGTGTCAAAATATTATTTTTTTAAACCGACTTCAACTTTCTGAGAGCAATTTCCTGCACTGTATCTGGTGCATTTTTGTTTATACTTTATAACTTCGAAGGTCGTCATCAGATCCTCAAGATGTTTTTACGAGACCACTTTGGGAGTGTCACTTGCAAACAAAAAAATTATTTTCAAAATCGGTCCACTTATAAGTTAACGGAATAATCGGTTATCTTAGTTAAATGCAGTATAACTTCAGAACCTTCTCATTTTTTGAAGTCGGTAAAAACATTAAAATGTTTCAAAATTTCCGAGAAAAATTATAAACAGCTCATAAGAATTTTATGAATAGAGATAGTAAAATGAGAAAGATCTTAACACTGATAAGTTCTCAACATTGCGTAGTGTTATGTGATTTTAATGTCGTTTTTACTGCACAGGATTTTACTTGGAAGCCATTTAATTTATGCTATTACTTGACATAGTGTGCAATCTTCATCGCCATCACTTTTTTTATTGGTAGGTTATTATCACTTTGACCAGCAGGGCAATTGCCAAACTTGTCGCAGAATCGTCATTTGGCGCCATCACGACTAAACTGTCAAATATGACATTAAAACTATCCGATTTGGCGGTAAATTAGGTTTTACTCTCAAATCTGACAGTTCTTTTACCGATTTAATGTAATTTTTTCGTGATGGCGATGAATTTCATTAGTATCGTAGGCTCACACAAACAAACAACCTCTCACCCCAAATGCTTAAAGGCACTGTCGCCGTTCCGTCACGATGATAAATGATGGTCAATGATGGTAGATCCGTTAACCATATTCATATGAAAGTAGGTATGGATTTAGAACTTTTTTCTACTGGAATAGAAGCCGAAATTTCGCTTTTAAAATCATTGCTGTCAATTGTACAAGCGCGCTCAAAAACCGTGAACACAAAAAAACTAAACAACTTGTAAACTACCTACACTTTAATTATGTACATGGATCAATTATTTTAAGCCATTTCTTAGTGAAAGCATAATCGAAATTAGTTTTTTGCAAATTAGACATGTTTTAGAATGTCCATGAAAGTGTGAAGAGTTTCAACATTGTGCATTTTATCTACAAGATAGGTAATTAGGTAGGTACACTTTTACGCAAAAACTACAGAACGGATTTGGCTGAAACTTGGAATATACATAGTTTATGACCTGGAATAACACACGGGCTACTTTTTATTCGGGTTATTGCCATGCGAGCGAAGCTGCGGTTGAAAACTTGTTTTTAATATAGGTAAGTAAGATTAAGACAATGCAGGCTATATCTTAGAGGTACAAAGACATTCATTCAAAATTGCATTAAACACCGGATTTACTCAAATACATGAAATACAAATAAGGAGTTCCAGAAAACATGGCATCGTTGTACTTAAGTAAGTATTTGATAAACGGACTAGCAGTTAGTCGCTTATCAAACACAAACAGGTGTACTTATTATATACTAATTTATTCTGTAATGCGGGCACCACACATTGACTTCAACCTTGTTCCAACATTGACTACGGATAGAATGGCAATGCTCCGTTTGTGTCCAATAACCGTCCAAGATCGATCCTCACATTGGAGTGTTGGATGGAACCAACTCGTTCCAACACTCCAATGTGTGGTGCCCGCATAACAGTTACCTACGGCTCAAAGCTCATCCACACCCTCCAATAAGTACCTACTCAAAGTTAAATACGCCTATCCAGTCCAAACAGTCGCTGTGGTCGAAATCGGCCAAGATAGTATATATACCTACGGCTCAAATTGCAGGTGATTCCATGGCCTGGTTACTGGCCGGTAATTGTCACATTTCCAACAATTAGACGGGAACCGCTAGCACTGTAAGTACCTAGAAACTAGCTGTGTCGTACGGTTCAGTACCTAGGTTCTACTGGGTGCACAACAATATAAGTCACGGGTATTTGCAACTGTGGATATAAATCATTGACCATCTAACTACTGATATGATTATGCGTATCTGCGTAGGATATGGATAACTTAATAAAGGATTTGACGAATTGCATAATTGACAATTTAAACTTACATTAGTGGCATTTCTGAGTGTCGCAAAAGCTAAACTAAACTAACTAAAATTATTGCCATCCTTTTTATTCCCATCGCTATGAAAGGGACGGCAACAATTTTAGTTAGCTTAGTTTAGCTTTTGCGACACTCAGAATTGCCACTATTGACTTGTTTAGGATTTGGACAAACAAGTATCGACTATCTGCGAAATTTTGAGTAGAAAGAGAAGGACATGACATGACTGATGGAACGAAGTGGAAGAAGAATAATGTACCGAACCCACATAGTGGTATGGTTGGTAGGTACCTAATATGCGCAATAAGAGATTTATGATTTTAGAGGATTAGCTGTAGGTAGCCATTGGTAGGGCCGCGATGATAATGATGATACAGGTAGTGTAAAAGCGAAACCGTAGTGCATGGCGCGTGCGAGATTCAGTGCGGAACGATGTCGCCTTTCACTGCGATGCGCGCGCGCAGGGCTATTGCAACAAAGATGGCGGACGATTAAAGATTATCTTCTTTTTTGGTCTTATCTGGCCCACTGAGCCCTCCAGTAGGTACTTACCTAGGCTTCCCTAGCACCTAAACCATCCCCTCAGCTAAATCGGCCATAAAGGAAAGACACTTCTAGGTAATTCTGATTCATGGTCAATACGAATGGGGGCGATTAATCCGCGGGTTAGAATTGTTGCGTTTCATTTTACGTTTTAGGTAGGTGTAATATAAAACGTAACAGACTACGCGTTGCAAAACCAGTGTCAGGTGGATTGTTACTGAGATCAGTTGCACAACGTTTTTGCTCTCTACACAATGGCGACTATAGCGAGGGAAACTGAACAGTGTGATGTGGACGGACTTAGGGTAGAGGCGTGGGGCGCCTTATTGATTCCAAACATCTGGAGACTGTTTAACAACTTTAACAATAGCTTTTGCCCGAGACTGCGTTCGTTCTAATGTAGTTTTAGTTATTTTTCTATCCCTCGGGAACATCTTGTTTTTTTTGGATGAAGGTTAGGTTACCATGATTGTGTTCTTTTGTGTACGTCAGTGGTACAGAAAATTACACGTTTAATTTGTATACAAAATTGCATGATTATCATTAACAGTAAAGTTTAAAACGTAAAAGCGAAACAAAATTCTACTGTCGTCAGGATAAATCAGAGGTCTTCAAAATAAAAGCAACAAAATGGACTGATACCTATTCCAATTCCAAGTATTATAATGATCTGTGCCCACGTTATTTTATCCTTATAACGTCCCAGTTAGTGACTAGGAGTGGCTCGCTGGGTCAGATCGTTCAAATGTCATCTCGTTTGATCTTTCCGAGGAATTGGAGCTCCGGTTGTGTCAGTAAATCAAATGTAAAGGTCACGAGGTTAGGTTAGGTTAGTAATTCTATGAGCACTATGGACTTCTATGTCGACTTTACAATGTCAATGTACACTAAGTAGGTACCTACTTACTGAAGTGGAAGTGGAAAAGTATGTAGGTAAGCACTTTTTCCAGAAAAAAATCACCAGAACAATAAGAGATCCTATCAGAACATCTCTGTAATAGCTGAGCCTATAACAAATATAGCGAAAATTATGCTGCTTATGATAATCATAAGATTTTTAGACATACCACCTTACCTATCTAATACCTTATTTGGAACAAAATTAATCATGTCGCTGGCTTCGATAAAACACGAACTTTCTCAGAGGACGGATGTCCCAAAAACGTTTATTTTGGTAAGTAATCCAAAATTAACTCTATGCTTTTCTAAAGACCACCCAAAGCAACTTTGTTCTGACGAAAGTACAGGAAATATAATCTCATTCTTATTGCAAGCGCATGTAAGGTTCCTGTCTTAGTTTCATCTATCAATTTGTTCCAAAAATTGGTAAGTATTTTTTTCAAAATTCAAGGCTTAGGAGGATAAGTAATCTTTAAAAATAATATGGTAAAAGTATAATAGTACAATGAAACCAAAAATGTCTATTGAGATCATTATTTTAACGTTATCAGTAGGTAACATTCATTGCCACTTTTAGATATGGTTCGGACTGATAAAGAATCAACATCAATACAAATGCTGAAAGAGTGACGATTTTAGGGTAAATTTATAAGTAGGTAGGCACAAGTAAGTAGGTACCTATATACCATTGCCTTCTAACTTGTAGTGCAGCACATAAAGAACGGCTTTAGGTATCTACCTAATATTAATTTAAAACTAATTAATCTCTGTAAATGTTATTTTTACAGATAAAGGTAAGTTGTGTGCAAATAAATAATTATCTTCTATACTTAAGTGCTTTAAAATAGGTCAATGTTGGACACTAGAACAAACTCTAGGACCTAGGTAAAGAAAGTCTGCTTCAGTTAAAACAATTTTATTTCAATAATTTAGGAAGCTTCAGCTAGCATTCCTCTTGAGCAATACACCTATTGATATTTGATAGCTGCCGCTGGAAATCAATAAACAAGTGGCAAAATAAAAAAATATATATTTAAAAACTCACTTTTCGTAAGAACTCACTTTTCGGAACATAAGACCTCCTCCATTTTTAAGTCGTTTAAAAAAGTAGGTACGTTCATCTGCAGAATTTACATAAAAATCAGAATTTATTCATTAAAAGTTTATTTTCAACTTACCAAGTACCTACAGTAAAGTAACCTTCGTAAGGTTCATTGTTTCTAATATAGGTAGGTACCTACCTCGGCTCTTTGTTACAGAATGCCTGTACCTAATCCTTCGCAAACAAACTCTCGCGATAAGAAAATCTCTACTTCCTCGGTTACATCAACCTTACCTTACCTGATAAGATGCCAGTCCGTTGAAAATCATCATCATCTCCCTGCTCTCACCCAAGGGTCGTTTGAAATTATCTATAGGTAGCTCAAATGATCCAAGCCCAAGACACTGACAGCATTGCCGATGCCGCACTGATCCTTTGAGCCAAATATTATACTGCAGCTCAAAATATTTATGATTGCCAAAGAAAAATTATCAGTCTTTAAGTAGGTTAGGTACCTATCCAATTTTCAAATGCGTGCCAACTGAGTCATCATTGTTTATCAATTGTGTGTGCCTAGTCATTATCATTTATAGAAATTTAAACCTATAAAACAGAAATCTTAAAAAAAAACATTTACTTAGGTACTTACTAAGTAGGTGGTAAAAGCTACGGATCGAGAAAATTATCATTGTCAAATTAGATAAGTTAAGTTTTGGCGACATCCAGAATTGCCACTATTTATAATGTATAATAATTTATAATGATGATGATGATATTGATAATGATACTACCTATATAAAAAATTGTAATGATGTTATTGAAAATGTAAATTCTCGTTATGGAGCTAGACGTTTTATAGATTTATTTGTCAATGAATCAAGATGGCAGGCAACTAAATTGGTTGCCAGTCTATGACTATTCAGACTGGCAACCAAAGATACTATTAGGTAGGTACTATAAGTTGTTATCAGTTCTTTGTCTTTCCTGTGGATATAGCCGGCTAAGCAGAGAGGATGGTTAAAGTACTGAGCAAGCCTATTCTATTCCATCTTAACAATGTCCCAGGCACTGCAGTGTTCCGCGTTAATTGCAGACAAAAAGAAAGAAAGAAAAATCATTTATTCTTGTAGGACCACAAGGATCACGTTTCGTTTTACATGCTAGGTGATTCTAATGCCTGTTCCAACGCGACTCCCTACAAAACCTACAACTCCCTAAAAAACTACCAGACACTGTATAAACCATCTAGTAAAGATGTAAAGGCCTAAGAAAGAAAGTTACAGTTGTAGGTACAGACAGTTTTATGGTGATTAGAAATAAGTATCGTAGAGCCGTCTTGAAGGCGACGAACGAATCGATATCTCTAGCAATTATCATGGTACAGTTTATGTCGGTGATAACTTGAAGCATTCATCGATACTCAACTATGATAATTACTATAACGGTGTTGCTGGTAGGGTCTTGCCTTAGTTAGAGCAATATTTAACTACTTTAAAGGGCTTGCTCATAAAACGAGTCCCTCACTCCATATTACTACTTATAGATTTTCAGCTGTTTTATTGTAATCATCACACACATTTTTGTGGGTGAAAAAGTTTAGGAGTGTTATGTCTGTGAATATTTGAAACGGATAACCAGATTCGGATGAAAAGACTAACACAGCTTAGATATACCTACTGTGGATTAACATACACGTTTCATACTTTAAACCAGAGGACGTTACTTTTGTGCCCTGATTTTTCCCGTAAAATAATTCAATTCAAGAACAAAATTCAATAAAAACTGTTATAAAATCATCATTATAAATAAACCAATCAATTATCAAGCAGCAGTTTTTCAATAAAATCAAAATTACTCACGTATTTAGTAGAGCTCATCCTTCGAACCCGGTTGATCGCCTTCTGCTGTCCTCTTCGGTACCTATTCAAGTCACTCACACTCTTCATTTCACTGGCCTGGTCTTCCAGCACAAACCAATCCGTCACCGATCCTCGCCTCGGTTTACTAGGCACTGGCGGTGCAGCACGCTTCACTCTAAGAGCTCTTGTCAACTCTTTCTTAAAGTCCTCACTGATTTCATTCACTTTTGTCACTTGCAACACTTTGGGTGGTGGTATGTTTGTAAAAGAACAGCTTTTTCTTTTCTCAGCCAAGGGTATGATGTTAGTCTTTGTGTATGGCTCGCAGTCACTTAAGTAACTCTCGCTGAAGAGATCCACAGCTTTGTTGAACTCGTCCAACAGATTCTGGACTGATGCGGTTTTGAAGATGTTCTCTGCGTTCGCGCTTGATGCTGAAGTCACTGTTGATATGCTTGAGTTGTTGTTGGTTAAGCTGGAGGACTCTGAAGGGAACTCTCTGATGCTTTTGAGGAACACTCCGTCTTCTTTGTCGTAGTACACGCTGGATAAGTTTTCGAAACTTTCGCTGGATGTCCACTCGTCTCCCATCGACTCCTCGTAAACCAACGACTGACGGTTCATCTTCTTATTTGGTTTATTCTCCTCTTGTTCTTCTATAGCTCTTGGCAAGAACTCGAAGCTCTTACTCCTCTGATAAATTGGAGTATGCTGCTTATCCTTTTCGTTTTGCCTAAAGAACCAGAATTTTTTATGGTGTTTGGGGTCGTATTCGATCCTGCTGCCCCTTTTCAGTTCTGAGCCCAGATTTACATCCTTCTCATTATCATCAATGGTCTTAAATTTTTTCTCTTTATCTTTTTCCTTTCCGAAGAAGCTGATTCTGGAGAATTTGTCTCGGAAACTGAAGGACTTCTTCAAGGGTGAGATGCTTTCATCATCAGAGGATGGTAAGCTTACTTTCTCTAACGCTGGTGATGGTGTATTAGGGACGGGTAGACATGATGATAGTAGTCCTGAATGCTTCGCAACCTGCAGGTCATTTGGACGAGCTCGGGATATGAACGGTTGTGGTTTCAACTTATCTGGGATGTCTCCGAGTAGCCCCCGTTCTATCATGAACAAGCTCTCTGCGTTAAACTTCTTCAAGACATCAGGTCTTCTAACTACGGGTGTTTTTTTATCTCCGTCCATGCCGGTGTGCGTCATCACCCGCCCAAGACACGAAGGCTACTGGCCGTATCTTTAGTATCTATTGATAAGCTGATAATACCCACTTGTAGGTTATTTTGATGTTTTGTTGCACATACCTACGGTTTAAGGAATTTGGAAATAGGTAAGAGTAGGAAGGAATTGCTTATGATTGGTTCATGATAATAGCATGGTACCACCTATACCTACACCTATACCTACTTATTTGATTTTACTGATTTTCTATAATTTTTTACAGGAATCTTGTATGAGCTGCAGCAGCTCTCCTTTATTCAGGTTAAAACATTGAAAATTGATAACTCTTTTGATAACAATGATAGAAGCAATGTCTTATCTTTATTTATAAGTACCTACCTACCTACATATTGAAACTACTCATACTACTAGGTAGGTAGGTACTCGTAGTAAGTTCTAACTACAAACGGTTGCGTTTTTCAATTCTATTAAATATTGAGAAGACCTTGGAAGTTAAATCAATACCATTAACTCTTAGCAACTCAGTTCTGCGTTTGTACTCAGTAGAGACTGTTGTAACTACCGAATTATTAACCAGCCGTTTATACATCAGAAAAATCGCCATACATCTTTGTTTTTATTTGTATAAAACATTTTGTGATACTTACCTTAACAGATTTTTTATTTGTTAAGAATCGTACCTACCTATAATCTTTGAATAAGTATAGTATAAGTACCTACCTACCAACATTGTTGGAACTACAGTTGATTGTCTCATTCGTCATTAGTTCCCATAATATTACAAAGAGGAAGGCTGAACTGTTTATAATGGTGTTTTGTTATAAAATAATAACAGATACTCCGAGGAGGTCCGGCAGTGCCTCGCCGAGAAAGAGATCGCCAGTAAGAAAACTTCCTAATGGTATGTTATTGTTATACCTTCCTTTATATACCACAGAAATACTATAGGTAGGTAAGTACTTATAGGTACCTTGGAATTTAATAGTTGTTATGATTTAGGACTTAGAAAATATCCTGTGTAACAGAGTCTACTGGTCTAGACTCTTACGAGATCTAGAACTTTTTGCGGAAGTAGGTACCTACAGAGTAAAATTGAGTGAATTTTAAAAAAAGCAAATTTATTAATGTTTTTCCCGAGGAACCTATCAAAACTTAAAAGCAAACAGTAAAGAATTTTGATAAACTTTTAACCGGCGGCGCTTCATTGGCAAATTTTCTGAAAGTGCAAAGGCAACATGTTTTACAGGCCCTATGTAGCAGAATGTACCTACCTACCTACTAGTATAAGGATCGAAGTGGTACCTCTACACAAAATTATTATAAGTAGCTAGGCACAATTATAATACACTAGTAGCTAGGCCAGTTCTACTTGGTCACCTTTACAAACCCTGTTTTCAAAATAGTTTATTGAGGTCCTTATTTAAATGATTTTTGATGACTTCCCAGTGCCCAGCTCGCTCTCCCAGCTAATCGGTACCCTCGACTACGAAAACAGCAGCGTGCTAGACTCCATCCCGGAGAGGGAATGGCGGCTGCTGGCCGCGCTGGCGAGGAAGAGAGAAGAAGATAACGAGAGAGAGAAGCTCGCGGACCAGTTCCGCAAGATGTGGCAGAAGGAGAAGGAGGAACGGGATCTGGTGAGATTTTCAAATTATTGTGGTTATGTATTGTAATGTAAGGTTATTCAAAACGGTAGATCTGAAGGTGATCTGTTGATGTCGGCAAAGTCGCCTCTTGACACTGTATAGTAGGTCTAAAAATCATCTAGTAAACATGCAAAGACCTATTAGAGCCGCCGCCCGTCAGGGCGCGTTTGTATCAATACAAACGCGTGGCGAAAAAAATGCAGGCGACAAGCTGTGACCGTGCACACTATCCTCGCGTTTGTGAACGCGCTGCGAACTAGCAGGTGACGCGCACAACAAAATCCCGCAGTGACTGCTCGTTCGAAAAACGTAGTGTGCGTGCTCTGAAATATTAACTTTAAACTATTTAGTCTGTTTTAAACTTTCGCGACCAGAACACACGATTGTCCAGCCGTGGTCGGGGGCTGGTGCAATCCAGTCGAAACGTCGGGATTAAATAAAATTAAGGTAAATAGCGATAAATACCCGTAAATGTAGTATGTTTTAAAACGTTTTTCCAGGTGGAAGCAGAAACAAACCACCAGTACAAGAGCTACATCCACGCGAAGCGGCAGCAGGAGCGCTGGTGGCAGCAGCACAAGCAGCTCCAACGCAGCGAGGAACAGCTCGCCAGGGAGGGCTACCTGGTGGAGAGCATCAGGCACAAGGACAGACGGAGCAGAGCCATGCTGGCGCGCCGGGATGATAGGAAGGTGAGGCTGGTATCTGTATCCAGGAACAGCTCAGCAACTATAAAATAATAACCGAACCCGCAACCTCTGCGTCTCAGGTGGGCCTTCACCCACTGCGCCAAAGAGGTCGTCAGACAGGAAGGTGAGGCTTGCAGCTGTAGCGAGGATTAAAAAGAGCGCTGGCTGTCAAACTGCGCAGTGTTCGATGATTAGTGAGGATGGATGAGTAGATAAGTTTCACGTAATTTAAAAAAAAAAAGACTTGGTATACCTAGGTCGCGCCACGTAAAAGAGCTTGGTCGGGGAAGTAGCGGGGGTATGTTTGCGCCTGTGTTCACTCGCTGACGAACCAATAGCACTCGCTAAATTTCTAAATCAATGGAATGAAGTGCGCCGCGTTACCTCTCCACCAATCATCGACCACTGCGCAGTTTGATAGCCAGCGCTCTTTTTACGTGGCGCGACCTATAATTTTGTTACAGGCTCTAGAACTAATAGACAAGGCGGTAGAAGAGGAGGCTCGGGCAGCATTAGCGGCGGACAGACGGCACAGGCAGCTGACGGCAGAACAGCTGAGGAGGCGGGCAGAGCTGTACTATGCGCAGAGCAAAGCGAGAGATGCTGGGTCGAGAAGAAACGCCAAGCTACGTGATGCTGCGCAGGTAAGATTTTTTGTTGGCTTCGCAGTCAAAAAATAAAAAAAAAATCATCATTCAAAAACAATCATTCTTATATTTACGAAGATATAGGTGTGTCTAAGGTAGGCACGTCTCAGTCTTTTTAAATGTCTAGAGAGAGTAGTCGAGGCGCGTCTAACTAAACACATATTTACAAGCATGCTAAATTTTGAAGAAAATAGGGCATCCATACTTAAGAGACAGTTTGCTGGCCCATCGCCGCATATTAATTAACTTAGGTAAGTACCTAAGTACCTACCTACGATATTTTTCTTCTCTACTTAGAAATCATGATGTCTTTGAAACTATCCCTCACCTAAACAATCAACAGTAATCTTCAAACTGTTTTCTCTTTTCCAGCGCCTAGCAATAAACAACGCACTAAACTCATGGGAAACTACGCTGCTCCGACAAGAGATCACAGCAATGGAGACGGCGAGACGAGCGAGCCACGCCGCGCACGCTGCACTCACCAGCGAGCGAAGCGAGGAGATCGCGCGCGAGCGAGAGAGTAGACTGAAGAGAGCAAGGAAGATGGCCGCTGTTACTGCGCAAATGCGAGAGGATTTGAAGGCTGGCCGATCATAATATTAACACAAGATAGTGGAATACCTAAAGTTATTCATTATTTGACTAACTAGTCTTGCTGATAAACTGGTAGGTAGGTGCATAAAATAGTTACAGAAAACTGCATTCAAATTACGTATAATGTCTACATTTTAGTTACAACATTTAAAATTAAGTACCTACCTATCAATATGTAGGCAGATCTTGTTAACGCACATGATGCACTGCCCTTCTTGATTCTTTTTTATTTAATTTTGTAAATGTTAGTAGTTACGTAGCTTTAAGAATTCTACCTCAACTTTATTTTGAAAATAAAAACACATAAGTTACAATTTCTTCTTTCTTTATTTACAATATGAACTTTAATAATAACTATACCTATCTGTGTTTTTACACTATATTTGTATTATTATTATGTCGTACTTATGCTTACTCATTGCAGTCTTCTAGAGTCGTTTCGGGGCAGTGGTCCAACTGCATTGTCCAATTAGTTGCCTTCCTTCCACTCGACACCACCAAAACGACACCATCCGTGGTGTCGTATGGAATCTCTAGTCCATACGACACCACCCTAGTGATGTCCAGAAACGCGTGTTTTTGACTAACAGCTCCCAGTTCATTAAAATAAATAAATAAATATCAGACACCATCACATACATTGATCCGACCCCGAAGTTATTATTTCAAGTTATCTATAGTTAAACGATAATTAATAAAACAGAGTTTATGAAATATTATTTTTTTATTTCAGTGAAGTAAGTAGTTATGTAGGTATTAACAGGTTAGCTGTCCGATGAGGCACATGTGCCTCATGGGTGATTGCACTGGTACGTCCATGAGGCATATGTGACTCAGGTGTCAGTCAAGGTAGCAATCTTGGGCCTTTGGAGTTCTTGATCATGATAAATGATCTCCCAATGGTGATTAAGAACTCTGTATGCGTCCTTTTCGCAGATGATCTCAAGTTATTCTTGCAGATTAAGAGTTCAACTGACTGCGAACTGCTTCAGGAAGACATTGATAACATTATTCAATGGAGTCATGCTAACAAACTATACTTTAATACGGATAAATGCTGTATTATGTCATACAGCAAATCACAAAATCCTTTGTTCTATGGTTACAAACTAGACCATAACAGCATGACGAGGGTCACATCAGTAAGGGATCTTGGTGTCTGTATGGATGCAGAGTTAGCCTTTAAAAACCATATAATAGACACTTGCAAGAAATCGTTTCGCAACTTGGGGTTCATACTACGGCAGTGTTCCAATTTTCAGAACATTAACACAATTAAGGCACTGTATAATGCCTTGGTACGTAGTAGACTTGAGAATAGTGGGATGATTTGGAACCCGCATGAAAAGAAATATTGCGACATGGTAGAGAAACTTCAAAACAAATTTACACGGTTTCTGTACCTTAAACTTATTTATTTTATTTTTTATTTATTTATTTTACAAAACCCACAGCCCTTAGAATAATACAGTAGTAGTTTCTTACAATTAATCTTACAGCCAATAACGGGTTTACATTCTATGGACAGAAAATTTAGAACGACGACAGTCGACTGTACATAAGTTTTAAATACAGAAAACAATGCTACAAAATAACAAGATTAAAAACTAAAATTAAATTAAACAATGCAAATAATAATAACACCAATAACATCCTTATAATTTAAAATTGTAAGTTATGTTTAAATGTTGCCTTGCTACAATTGAATATGTCAGTGGAAGAAGAATACTCTTTATTATAGACTCTCTGCAGTCTGTTAACAATGGAATGGTGTGCATAGTTAGTGGATGCGTGAGCTACAGCAAATAACTTTGTATGCCTTGTGCGAGTTTTAGGGGTACATAGACGTAGTACTCTATTAGTGAGTTCGGGGCAGTCCACAAGACCATTACATAGACCATGAAGTAAAGTCATGTCAATTAGTGTACGTCGATCCTGTAGGCTAATGAGACTATGATAATTACAAGACTCTTTATAGTTCTGAGAATATATATGTTTTCTATAATTTAAATGCTTTACCAATTTACACTGAATACGTTCCAAGTTACTAATGTAGGTTAAATAATGAGGGTTCCAAATAGGGCAACAATATTCAAGGATTGATCTGACAAATGAGAAATAGAGTAGCTTGATACATGAGATATCTGAAAAGGGTTTACTAACACGCAGTATAAATCCCAGACTTTTAAAGGCTCTATTGATAGTGGTGTCAATGTGGTCAGAGAATGTAAGTTTAGTATCTAGTAAAATGCCTAAGTCGCGAACTAGTTCTGTCTTGTTTATATCAACTGTACCAATTTGATAGTTAAATTTTATAGGTTTTATTTTTCTAGTGAACGAGACAAAATGACACTTACTGACATTGATACCTATTTGATTTAATTGATAATAATCACTAAGTCGATCAAGATCTGCTTGCAAATTTTGGCAATCTGAGCTATCATTTACTTTCATGAAAATTTTTGTATCATCAGCATACATTAGAAACCTGGCATAATGAAAACATTTACCAACATCGTACAAATAACAAGCATATAGAAGAGGACCTAAAATAGAACCCTGGGGTACACCCGATGTTATCTCTACGTAGTCAGAACAATAACCTCCAACCACGACAGCTTGCGATCTGTTCGCCAAATATGACTCTAACCACCTCAGTAAATTACCCCGAATACCCAGTTCGTAAAGCTTACGTAGAAGAATGATGTGGTCTACACGATCAAATGCTTTTTCAAAATCTGTATAGACCACATCCACCTGATAACCTCCGTCCATATTGGTAGCTACATAATCGATAAAAACACTTAAATTAGTTCCGGACTGTTCGGAGTTTACCCCTTTTACCCTCTAATGTATCCTTCACTCTTCGTTTTAGGAATGGTAGGGTATTTTAGACTTGAGGTGAGGAGGGAAGTTATGATGGTAACGTACATTTTTAAATTACTAATGCCCGTTTTCACCAACAAATCCTAAATTTTAAATGACACCTATCTCATTTTAGGGAACACCTTAGAAAGAAATGGTTTTCACCACTCCCAATCCGTCACCTAAAAGCTTTAAGTGTTACCTAAATTTAGGGGGCCGAAATTCGGGGTCCTAAAGATAGGTGACAGTTGTATCAGTTTGTGAATGTTTGCTAATATTTATAATTATTAAAAATGAGTGATTTCATTGATGTTATTGAGGCTATAGAAGTGATCACAGATCGTGTATTATGGGATCGACCATATTTTTACAGATATTTTGTGAGAGAATTGATTTCTTCCAAAAGTTTGAGGACGTGGACTTTTTTCGAAGATAAATCTTAACTAAAGGAAGTGTCCTTTTCCTGTTGACAAAAATTGAATCAAAAATTGAGTTCCAGGACAATAAAAAGTTCAAGCACACGAAATAACAATTATCATAAACTCGAAACGCAATATGTATTTTATTTATTAGCCTTTATTACAGATAAAAATGTACATGGTTTTTATAATTAAGTAGGTATGACATCGACAATTATTTAGCACTGTTATCTGATTGCCCCGTCTTGGCAAAGGCCTCCTCCAACTTCTTCCAATTCTCCCTATCTCTTGAAATTCGAATCCATGTTTTCCCTGCAAACTCCTTTAATTCGTCTTCCCACCTTTTGAACTGTCTTCCCCTCTTGCGTTTATTGTAATTAGGAAACCAATTCATCACAGTTTTAATAATATGTATATAGCAAAACAAACATGTCAAATTTGATGTCAAACAAACACTATTTATTTTTAAAGCATAGACAATCAACATACAGCCTACATGTTGACAGTAAAAAACCAGAAATTGAATGAATGAAATTGAATCGGTAAAATACATCACTTATAGTTAGGTAGTGGTTCGCTAGGGGTCACCTAGCTTGGTGAAAATGAATTTAGGTAGGAGGGGGATTTAAGGGATCACCTAGCTTAGGTAATACTTAGTAAGGAGACTGTTTAGGAGTCGTTGGTGAAAACGGGCATAAGAGGTTTGGTGCATAATCCGCGAGTGTTGATGTGTGTTGGGCTGTATGTGCCCGACAACTACGTACGTGCGCGGCGACACAAACTTTTAGCAGAACCAAGGGCAAGGACCAACTTATTGCAAGAAGCACCATTAACAAGAGCTCTTCGCAGTGTAAACAAATTGTGCAAAAGGGATGATTGCGATATTTTCGTAATTTCATTGACGAAATTCACAGAAATAGCTTTTAAATGTTTGTCAGAACAACAATGTTAGGTAGAAACATTAGTATTGGCTTATTGTAATGTATTATTTTTAGGTGCTTTCCAGTGTCGATTTGGTCTTGTACTGTCATGGCATTGTAAATTGAAATAAAATAAATAAATAAATAAATAATAAATAAATGTTAGCTGTCATTATTTACTACGAGGACGTGTACAAAGAAGATCGAAATTTGCTTCGGGACAGCTAACCTGTTAAAGAACGGACCGGAAAACTAGTCTTGCAGCGTGTCCACAATTGTTGTTACGTGCTTGTAATAGGCCTTAATGAACTTTTCTTTTAGTGTGTCTTTTCCGGGAAAAAAAACTTTCAGCCAACAATTTTATTACTATTAGTATTATTATTATTACCTCACTATTAGTCGGTGGTGTCGTATGGACTAGTGATTCCATACGACACCACCGATGGTGTCGTTTTGGTGGTGTCGAGTGGAAGGAAGGATTAGTTGGACTACGGGCCTTTACTGGGGGCCGTGGTCCAACTATCTTTGCACTTGGACCAAGGCAGAGGCACCATAGTAGAGTGCCCAGGTCCAATTAAAACAATTTCAAATAATACAACTGCAATTGTAACCACTGCCCCGAAACGTCTATAGTAGTCAAAGAATATTGACATAGACTTTAAAAGACGGCAAAAAAAATGCACTTAATACGACACCGGTATTTCTCTAGTTTTCATTCTAACCATCCCCAGCCCCAGTAATATCCTTGATATCCCTGGTAGC
The DNA here is from genome assembly GCA_963582015.1 of Xanthorhoe designata. Lineage (NCBI taxonomy): Eukaryota > Metazoa > Arthropoda > Insecta > Lepidoptera > Geometridae > Xanthorhoe > Xanthorhoe designata. The sequence continues at coordinate 1,672,635 of OY757029.1, forward strand.
AGCCATTAGCCTCTCCCGCGCCTTCTTGTAGCTGTGGAGCGCAGCCTCGGCGCCCAGGAGGAGGGCAGAGGGGCCCGGTGGGGGGCGTGCCCCGGGGGATTCCGACTGGGATAGAATGGATGAACGGATGTGGATCTTGCCGGTTGTTGTATTTATGAAGGACGAGTTCTGAAAAGGGACATTATAAGGTTGCATAGCGAGTGTAATTATGTTTGACTAGCTGCGCCCCGCGGTGTTACCCGCGGTGAATAGTTCCAGTTCCTGTGGGATCAAAAGTAGCCTATTTTTTAATCCAGGGTATAACTGGTACTTAATTTCATTCAAATCCGTCCCAGCTGGACGGATTTGAATGAAATTTAGTACCAAAATCCGTTCAGCTGTTTGAGCGTGAAAGAGTAACAAACACACTTACACATACAAATGATAAAGTACCTACCTACATAGGTAGGTACTTTATCAAGTTTTTTTTACTTTACCAAACATTTAGGGGTATGAGTTCAATAGCATAAGTTCATTATGAGCTATTGTTTTCACATAGAATGCAATTTACCTGTCCATCTCCTTTAGACAGGATATCCAACTCCTTGATCAAGTGACACCCTCCAACAAAGAACCTCCTATCCTCCCCTCGCCAGGACCTCTCCTCGGGACGGAGGCAGGTCAGGGTCAGGGGCTGGAGACCAGGGGTGAGGAGCAGGGGGTGGTAGGCGTAGCCTTCTGTGCGGTGCTTGTGACGCCAGTCTATAGATATGGCTTCGAGGTAGAGTTTTATTGGGGGGTGTTCTGAAAAAAACGCCGCGTTACCTCTCCACCAATCATCGACCATGGAGCAGTTTGACAGCCAGCGCTCTTTTTACTTGCTAAAACGTTCTTGATAGATCGTTATTTACGGTGCAGATAGAAAATCACCCAACTAATATAATAAATAAATAAATATAATTTGACATTCCACACAGCGTTATTAGTCTCAAGTTATGCAATTTAATGCTTGTGTTATGGTAACCAGATGACTACATAGATACATTTTTTTGTAAATACATACATAATATTATACATACATAGAAAAACTCCAGACAAACATTTATACAAATACCTGTAGAATCAGTCTCCAACGAAAGCTCGATCAACTGTCCAAAGTTGCAAACATCTGATGTAGATTCGGATTTGTGTGTTCGCCCGTGTAACGCATCATTGCATTGTATGCCTTCTGGTAACTGGAATAAGGAATTAAAAACTACTGAGCGTCTGGAAATTTTAGTGTGCGTTCGGAAAATTAGTGAGTGTTTTGGGTACCTATAATTTCAAGCAATTAGTTTATAAACTGATCAGATTTTAGATTTAAGTGTAACTTGATAAATATATACAGATAAGTATTGAATTCGTATTGGCTAAATGATAAAGTGGCTCGAATTTCAATAAAACAATTAAAAACTACTGAGCGTCTGGAAATTTTAGTGTTAATTCGGAAAATTAGTGAGTGTTTTAGGTATAATTACAAGCAATTCGATTATAAACTGATCAGATTATAATGTAACTTGATAAATGTACAGATATTGAATCTGTATTGGCTAAGTGATAGGATAAGTGCCTCGAATTTCAATCCGAAAGTAAATTCGAAAATGAATAGTGAAGGAAAACATCATGAAGAAACTAGCTTGGTATTCTAATAGGCTGTGGGTTTGTAACCTGGCACATTTGAATTGCTAATTTTTAATACCATTTTATAGTCAAAAAGCTGAAAGTAATTACCTTAATAGTGTACTCAATGTACAGATTATCCACATCAAATCCTTCAGCAAACAACAGGTCTATGGTGATGTTGTAATGTATCTTACCAAGTGGGGGCATTGCAAAGTCGACCAACGCTCTGTGCTTCTTCTTCCACTTGCTATAAAGTCTTGTCAGCTGAAAAAGTGTTATTTTATTAGTACCAGTCTAAATAAATACTGTGAGTTATCAAAATCTACTGCATATTCAGGATACTTAAATGTTGATTTTTTTAAAGAGTAGAGGAAAGATTCGGCGGTTCCTAAAATTTGACAAAACATGTACAAAAAATATAGGTAGGTACTTAAATCTTAGAACTAGATTTGAGTCCACAACTTTCTAGTGTAAACAGATAACTAATTTATTCTTCAAAATACTAGTGTAGGTCTACTGTGCATTCGGCGATTCAACTGTGCATTAAGAAATTTTAGTGTGCTTGTCAAAGAAATTACTACGCATCCAATTCTACTGACCATACAAAAACATTAGTGTGCATGTAAAAATTGACTGTGTCTTCAAGAATTCCATAATTTTTATTACCAGGGTTTCTAACTCATCGCTTCCCCTCTTTTCACCAAGATCCACACTGATCCCATACTTGAAATCAACTGGTATACTTCCTTCTATAGCGTAAGGATTGGTCTCTAAGTTATTACTATCTGGGGCTAGAATCACATAGTTTTGGGCTATGTTGTGGTAGATTGAGATTAAGACTGACTCTTGTTTTATGTAATGTTCCCTGAAAATAATTCAATGTTTGTCCAATAAATGCATAAGTACTAAATTAATTCAAAAAAGTTGCAATATTATTAAAATTAATATTTTATCAATTATTTGTCATTATATACAGTAGGTAGGTATTACTTACAGTGTCAGAATCAGCACCCATAAGCAACACAGATAACAAATATTTGATTATGGAAGTACAAAATTCAACCTTTTTTTCACCATACTTTGTGGAAGGTGAATTTAAGATGGGACTTTACTACTAATTTTACAAATAAAATACCGGCTAAATAACGAATAGGTAGGTACCCGAATACTGACTAAATAAACTATTTTACAACACACATAAAAAATAAATTCTGTAGACTCACTCATTTGGATCTGAATGATCAAAAATAATATGCATGGCCGTCCATTTCTCATCCTCACTTAAACTACTTCTACTCTTCAATAGATGGCTCATAGAATCTGATTTCCCTCCAAATGCTCTTCCGATACTACCAACCACATCTAAACTGAAATACTCCATAGCCAATTCTAATTTCAAATCTTTTTTTTTCTTTTTAGAAAACGGCAAAGGTAAGTAAAAATCATCATGGATGTATGAAAAGATTTTAGATGCTGCAATTTCATTTTTGGTTATCAAATCATGGAATTTTATATCTGTGTCAGTTACACAGTTGTGTACGTCGGAGTAGTGATGGATTTCCCGATTGCTGAACGTTTTTTCTTGCCATTTGAATGAATGTTCTTTAATATTTGGTTGGATGTTGATTCTCTCAGATTCATTGGTGTAATCTTCAAACTTTGGTAGAGATAGAATGTCATCTGGTGGTTTGAGTTTTACTCTGAAATATTATAGAATATAATTATGCAATCAGAAATGCATTTCTTCAACAGCTTGTGTACCTACCTAGTAGGTTGGTACCTACTCAAGGTAGATTCTGAAAAGTAAGTTCGTATGAACAGGTGGCCAACTCTAGCTCTGATGACGGAGTTTTTAGGGCACCATTGGCAGGTACTACCTATTAGGTAGGTAGGTACCTATACTTCTGGTTTAAGACTTTTATTTCTCATAAGCATAAAATTCACTTACATGAGAATAGCGAAATTATAATGATAAATGGCTCCTTTTTTTCTCGATGCCACAAAAAGATTTATAAGTAGGTCGCAAACAAATTATCTACTTAGGTACCTATTTATTACGAATTTATCAGATAAAGTTTTGGGTTTGAGAAGTATTTTATAGTTATAAGTTTCAACTTACTTTATGGTTATATTTTCTACAGATCCATTGAGCCAATAGACTCCAGATACTTTATTACAGCGAACAAAATCATTCATCTTTATTTTTATAGTTTGGTTTTTTATTTTAGCTATTTATTTTAGCTAGCCACAAACAAAAACAACCTAAAGCTTTATTCAAAGAGCATGTGCTTTATTGACTTGACTTGGTCACCATGGCAACGAATGGAACTGACAGTGACAGTTAAACTAAGACAAGTGCGTTCCGAAACATAGTCTAGGTATATTGGATATTTTGAGCTTTATCACAGTTATTAAAATAACATGAGTTCAGTTCTCAGGCGAAGCTAAGTTCATTGAAAATATTCTAGAATTTATTTGTATAGGTAAAATCACAGATAATATAATACTATACCTACTAGTATTGAACTTATTTGTATACTGAACGTACTAGTACTAGTAAAGAGACATTAAACTGTTACAGCGGCTTGCCCCGGGGCGCGGCGGCTTTGTACAGGTCGTACTAATACCTTTATGAAATGAACAGGCCCATGTCTTTAAAAAATTATTTCCATAAAAAAATGAAAGAAAGAAAAATCATTTTTATTCTTGTAGGACCTCAAGGATCACTTAAGTTTCGTTTTACATGCTAGGTGATTCTAATGCCTGTTCCAACGCGACTCCCTACACCAGGGAAAGAATTGGTGGTTTACATATAATATATTATTGATCTACACACTATAGTAAAATATAATCCTGTCTACCGCACCTTGGGAAACAATTAGGTACATAAAGTCGTAATCATTATACCTATCATTTCGTTTATTTTAGCAATAATATCGGAATCATAGAACCAAGACGAGAACGTATACTTTGAATTTTATGTGAATTTTGAAAGTACATGAACGTCTCGTTGTGATCCTTTATTTCTAATTTCCATCACTACAAAAATCGAGTTACATTATTGTTGTCAGTCAAGTCAATGTCAAAATTGACACCGCTTCCGCTCCGCTTCGTTTCGTGACCATAATTTTTCTCAGTTTCTCAGTTTGTAACGGTATATTGGTTGCGTTTGTCGTGTTTATTTCCGTGAATTTAATCACGTATGCAATAAAGATTAACACATATTAACGAATTATTCTGTGAAGCACTATCTTATCGGGAGTTTACAAGGATAAATTGATCGTGATCGATCGCTAGGTGCAGTTAAAAGTCAGTTTGGTGTTTAGTGCATTTAATTTTCTCATTTCACCTGTTACTTTCGTGAGATGTCGAGAAACGAAACATCTGTCTCGATGCCAATGCACCAAATTGGCTCTGACCAGTATTGGAGAAGTATTTTCAATAAGGTAAGTAGTATTCAATGGTTCGTCCACAATTATAGGAAAAACCGTACATTGACCGGTTCTACGACCTTCTAGTTTTTTGAGGTAGTTATGAATGAGTAATAAGATAATTTTCACTAGGAATGTGTTATTCATACGTATATCGCTCTTAGATATTTTTCTAAGTGTTTCTCAAGTGCAATAGAGCTTGATTGATTGGTAAGGTAGATAGGTACAATTCATTATTTTAATTTATGAAGTGTATATGCCACTTTGCCACTGCATGTACCTATGTACCTACCTTAATTCTAGTGTTTATTACCTACGTTATTATACATTGTAATAGTTACATCAAAATGTATGTAAGTAGTTAAAGATAAAATAATAATTAGATTATTCTTATCTGCATTTTTTATCGGAAATATGAACAATACTGAAACAAAAAAAAAAAAATCTCAAACTTAAAAATCTGCAATGTATTGTTTGTCCATTATTATTCTTACTATTTTTTATTTAGATCGCTCAGTCATAGGTACTCTTGGCATGCATTCAATTCCATTTTCATTGACAATCATACAACGCTAAATAATTGCAAAATTCTGATTATTTGGGCTTAAGAGCAGTATATGGACCGTCAAACTGGGCAGCCACATTTTTATGGTAGAAAGGTATGACCTGTGAAGTCATGCTGCAAAATCTCAAATCTCGCAAACCCATCGTTTTAAAAAAATAATTTTTATTTATAATTTAATTAAGTCCTAAATCATTGATAAACAGGACACTAGTGGGGAACAGGACAACAGGGTTAATCACTTAAAAGTTTTGCAATTGTTTTTCTAGAATAAAAATATGTTACCAAACATTTTTGACTAAGTTAGCTCTCATAAAAAATACAAACGGTAGGTAGTCATGAGTTTTTCAGTATACAAACAGGTCTATCATCATAGTTGACAAGTTGACTTTTAGTCATTCTTAGCTTGTTAGATGACTCACCTTCTGAAGAATGGTTTCATGAATTAAGACTGTGCCATAACGCAGAAGAATGAGCGGGATAGAGAATAATGTTTTTTCTTGTGAGTAAGGAGTGCAGAGCGATAGACACGCAACATAATTTTTAGCAAAAAAACATTTTTTATTTTTTACAAGTTAATTAAACAACCAATCGAAAAATTCGAAAAAAGACAAAAACTAAAGAAATACTTCTAGGTATTTTGACATAACAAAAACCCAACAAAAACAGTGTGCTGTTTCTGAGATGATAGCAAAATGTGTGCAAAACACTTATTTCCAAAAAATATATTAGAGAAAACTTTTACCAATCATGTTTTTAAAACACAACCCAAGATAAAAGTATAATTTTCCTAATATTAAGGTAAGATAAATAAGAATTAAGAACTGGTAAATTGGCTAAATTGCATATGGCACACTCTTAATAGATGTAAACCGTGTCCCAATTGAAGACAATATCTATTCCTAAAATAGATATGACTCAGACTAAAAAGGAGTGATTTTTGGTTCCTGGAATGTTCAGATTGGTTTAAAGCTAGAAAATGATTTAGAAACAGTTTAAACAATAATTGTACTTAATAGACCAAAACATGTTAAAAAGCATAAAAATCAACAAAAATCACTAAGTAAGTAAGTAAGTAAGTAAGTAAGTAAGTATTTCAGTTTTTTGTAATTTAAAAGTAGCCTATATTATATTCCAGGTCATAAACTAGGTATGTATTATTCCTAGTTTGAGCGTTTTCGCGTGAAAGAAAACCAAACATCCACACATCCATAAAAACTTTTTTATACCTACCTAATTGAAATGAAAAAATTAAATATGATCACGACTGTATCCCAGTGAGCGGTAAACATTTTTTCAGATCTTTTTAGGCAAGTTTGATGTCTATGGGGGTAGACTACCCTTTAAACCCTTTATAGGTAATTAGTGGGATAATAGTGGCAATTCTGAGTGTCGCAAAAGCTAAACTAAGCTAACTAAAATTGTTGCCGTCACTTTCATAGCGATGGGAATAAAAAGGATTATTGAAAACGAAACCAATAATTAGCAGCTATGTGTAAGTATTAGGTACATTCTGTGATATAATTAGGTACCTACCTAATTATGTATCTTGTATCTTGATTCAGCATGTTAGTATAGGGGTGAATGCTCCAACTTTCTATTCTTGAAACTAGAAAACAATAGTAACGCGCTAACTGAACTCATGTTAATGCTTATTTTCTCTGCTGCTAATTCATGCTTTTGTCATTTATCTCCTTTAGTGAGATCGTAAGTAAGCTAACCATCAGTTAAATGTAAAATATCACACATGGCTCTCACAGTCGCTTAGTATTGCATAATCGCAATGAAACCTGATTACTGTAACCCCAAAACGCAGTAGAAATTCTCAGATTTTAGGCATTTAAAATCCATTGAAGATGTCTACGGGCTAGCCAGATGTCGTTAAAACAGGTGTAGAATCACCTAGCTCTGTGATTTTAGTGGTCCCACCCATTGAATAAATGAATTTATAATTTAAATTGAATAATGTCCAAATACATACATATTTGGTAGTATAATGCTTGGCTACTTCGTTCATGGTTGTACCTACCTATATGCCCACAGCAGAAACTATAAATATTTAATCGTAATATAATATCCCGGTATGGATAATACGTGTGGTCTTAATTCTTATATTTTGTGGAATCTTTAGGCGCCTGTTTATTAATGTGGATGTTTACTTTTGCTTGTCGATAAACTAATAAACAGTACCTACTTTCGCGAATACTGAAAAGCTACTTAAATATTTGGTAGAGAAACCAAAGATTTGTAAGACAATTAATGTCATTGTCACCACTTACATTAAGAGTAGGTTCAGTATTTGAGCGTTATTAAGGTGGGTACTGACCAACGTTACGAGGTGTAATGTAATATTCGCATCGAGCGTGTTACGTTACGCCGTGTACTAAAATCCGTGTACTTGCCGCTCCTTGCTCGCTGCGAGCGCCTTGTTTTCCCGTACTGACTGCATGAAAGCTCGCTGTAAAACACGTTACATTACGCCATGTAACACCGGTCAGTACCCACCCACCTTTATTAGAGATATGAATCAATAGTCATCTTTCTGACAGTCTAGAAAACACGTTTCTCCCATGAATATTGAAATGATCTAGGACGGGAAATATCTGACCTTGTCTGTCAATTACATTCCACACTGTCTACATTACATAAGACAAGTGTTTGCTGAAACTGACTCATGTCTTTAGAGACTTCTCAAGAAAAACTATTTACTAGGTAATATTATATTCGAAGGTTTAGTTAGATGTTATATCAAAACGGCTGACCGTATAAATTACCATTTAGATAATTATTATCATCGACAATCTTCCGCCCGCGACATCGCTCGCGTGGTACTTTCCCGCATAAAAAGTAGCCCATGTGTTATTCCTATCTATATTCCAAGTTCCAGCCAAATCAGTTCTGTACTTTTTGCGTGAAAGAGTAACAAACATCCAGGATACAAACTTTTGCAATTATAATATTAGTAGAATTCATACTCTACTAATTTCTTTTAATATTACACAAGTGTTAGGCACTAGCTCATTCGAACATACATTATATTGGGAATTCATGCATTATAAAATTAGCATGTCTATAATTACCTAGTTTTCGTCTTATGCGTTGTTTACACGGGTGACTGCGAGCTGGTAGATTTCGTGGTCGATCTTCATAAATTTTCAAGTCGCCTCCCAAGCCGCACGACGAAAATGTACGAAGATCGACCGCGAAATCGACCAGCTAGTCACCCGTGTAAACCCCGCATTATGAGTATCTTGATGTTATAAAAGGCCAATTACCGAAGAACAATAGTAGTAGCAACTTAATATGTTGTACCTAGATATATCGAGTTTTTAACACTCTTTCCTTGTATTTATGTTATACAAAATATTATAAAGAGTTAAAGTTGGTTTGTTTGTTTGTATGTTTGGGCTAATCTCAGAAACTAAACATCCGATTTCAAAAATTCTTTCACCGATGTGTAGCATCGCAGATAATAATACTATACTAGTTAGTAGTAGCATGGACTTTCCGATTTAACATAGGCTATATTTTATCCAGGTACACGCGAGCGAAGCCGCGGTCGAGTAAGCTAGTGTTATACAATTTTGGAAGTTAAACTAAAGCCTAGTAGCCTATATCCTACCTCCAGAATTAAGCTATTCATGCAGAAATAATCATTCAAATTCATTTCAAGGTTTTCGTTTTAAAAAAACTCTTTCGCTTTACAAGCTGTGCCCTCGAACCAAGTGGTATTAATACACCGGAAGTGGTATTAACAGCTGAGCGCTTTCTTGCTTCGGAGGGCACGTTAAATTGTCGGTCCTGGCCTTCAAAGCCATGACGGAGGCCTTAAGGCGGCTCAAAAACTCCTAACAGACTAAAGATCACACAAACTTTTAGAAGCGAAGGCCCGACTGAGACGCGGAGGTTGCGGGTTCGATCCCCGCCGCGGGACAAATGTTTGTATGTTCTACAGATATTTGTTCCGCGTCTGGGTGTTTTTGTATCTATAAATGTATGTAACAAAAAAATGTATTAGTAGTATATCAGTCACCTGGTTACCATAACACAAGCATTATGTTGCTTAGCTTGGGTACTAGTATTATTTTATCTGTGGCTTGGGGCTAGATGACGCTGTGTAAAATGTCCAAGGATATTATTTATTTTATTATTTATTAAAGATCATAAGAAAAGAGTTATGAGTAATGTGGATGGGTTTACAAGTAGAGGAAGGCCGAAGAAGAAGTGGATAGATTGTGTGAAAGAGGATATGAATGTAAGAGGAGTGAGTTCAGAGTTGACCAGCGATAGAGAGGAGTGGAAGAGAAAAACATGTTGTGCCGACCCCACTTAGCGTGGGATAAGGGCAGGAGAATAATAACATGGGAACTTTTAGTTGGAAGTAGGATAATAAGGGTTGATGATATGTTTTCTTACAGTACGATCGAGACAAAGATGGTCGGATAAATTATCTGGAGCTAAAGGGCATCATCGATTCGCGGGAGTACGCGAATGATCTGCCAGAAAATGTGGTGGAGAAGATCATGGAGCTCGCGGACAGAGATAACTCGGGTAACTTGTTGCTGGATCTTTACTTTTTAACTGACTTAAAAAAAGGGGGAGGTTCTATGTTCCACTGTATGTTTTTTATGTATGTTCAGTTTCCCCGATCTCGGAACCTTCGAGCGAGATTGGTGGGAAGTTTCGAGGGACAGAGATGGTTGGAGAGATATGGGAGAAACCTTTGCCCAGCAGTGGGACGATATAGGTTGACAAAAAAAGCCAGTAGTTCCACTGTGAGTAGTTTTTTTAATGTATGTTGTTCACCAGTTATTACGTCAATAGTGGACAGATTTTGAAATTTTTTTGAAAGAGTAGAATCATGAGGTGGTTCTGAAATTGAGGATCTGATGAAGATCTTCGAAGTTATGAACAGAAATGCTTCCTCGAGAGTGTAAGAAATTGCTCTCATTCTACGAAATTGAAGTTTGTTTAATTAAAGTGTATGTATGCGTAAAACTAGCGCCGCCTATTTTATTTTATTATTACATTGAACAAAGGAATTTTAAAAAACTGAATGTTCCGTTTCCGTTTGCGAAACCTATTATAAGCTTGTTTTTAATACCTCTGTAATAGTTTCATTTTGTATAGTTTAGGAAGAGTAGCGAAGTTGCACTTGGTGTTGTTTGGGTTGGTTCTTGTGTTGCACCAAAATACAACACAGAAATTAATGAAATTAATTACATACTTTATATTAAAGTTACTATTTGGATATGTGTTTTTTTGTGAAATATATATTTTATATAGTGCTCAAGTGTTCCTTGATTTTAGTAACCAAACTCTGTTTTCACTACTCTTCATAAACTATACGGCGCTGGTTTTACGCATACAATCACCTTAAAAAGATTTTTAATATTGTCACTTTTCTCTCTTTCTTGTACATTGTAGTTTTCTGATTGCCAGGTTTCCTTGACTACAAGGAGTTTAAAGAGATGATGCACAACCCGGATTTGAAGGCTGTCTTCGGACACTTCGTGGGAAGATATGTCCACTCCATCATACCACATCGAAGACCAGTTGACACCACAGGTATGTACTTACACAACTCTTAACCTTAGATATGACAACGTTATCTTTACTATCTTTGCTAATATTGTAGATATTAATAATTGTATGTATTTAAATAGTTAATCAGTTTGTATGTAAGAGTTTATACAGTCTGAAATAATTATAACCTCTTCCATCCAAACTTAAAGTTTTGATGTCGATATAATATTTATTTTAGCTTAACAAATTCTTATGTTAGGTTCGATTGTGGAAACTGAGGCCTATCTGCTTTCGATCACTGGTGATGTATCTCCAAAATTGCCTTGTAAAATTAACTCCACAAGTACTTAGCAACTTACTTAAATCAACTTAAATTTCAAAATAATCTCCAATTATGACCGAAATAGTCAGTATTAAACACGCGATGGATAAACCCCACTGCATTGTTTTCGCATGTGATGGTCAACGGTATTGTTCATCATCATTATTTCAGCCCATTTACCACTGTTGGGTATAGTGTGTTAGCCATTCTCTCCGATCCCTGTTACAAATAAAATATTACTATTACTACTAGCCCATCCTGTCCCATTGTTGGGCAAAGGCCTCCCCCCACTTTCGCCAGTCACGCCGATCCAGTGCCTTCGTCCGCCAGTCCCTCTCAAAGGCGTCTAGTTAATCCCGCCATCTCATTTGTGGTCGACCGCGCTGCCGGGTCCCTGTGTCAGGGCTCCACGTAGTGCTCATTGTGGCCCACAGATCTTCCGGCATGCAGCTGTTATGCCCGGCCCAGTCCCACTTAAGTTTTGCAACTCTCTCCCCTACGTCATCGATAACACACACAAATTAAACAAAGCTCTCTCGATTGAGGCACCTTCCAAACAAAACACCCGCATCAATATCGGTTTATCTGTTCCAAAGCTATGACAGGCGCCCACTTTCATCAAGTTTAAAAATTAGAAAAAGACTTTAAAGTACTGTTCTAGTAAGTAATTCCTGTGTGTTATTATAATATAATTTACACACGATTATTGAAAATAAAATACTTATGGAGTTCTTTGTACAAGTGATGTTTTATACGAGTTTTCTTAAAAGACATTTTTTAAACTCAAAATAACTAAATCATTAGTTTGAGTAGCAAAAGAGTAACTTTTTAATCTATTTTAAATGTTGGCATTTTCTTTTTATTGATACTTTTCGTTAAAAAGGCACGATTCTAGTTACTTACATATTATAACTAATATAAAGCCTTGAAAAACGTATGATACCTAAAATTAGCTAGAATTGATTGTTGTAACTTGATTGAGTGCATGTAGCATGTATTATAAAACATATACAAACGGGTATTTATCACGAATTTTACCTTTAATATTCGCCCGACGTTTCGACCGGATTGCACCAGCCGTGGTCGTGATAAATACTCGTTTGTATATGTTTTATAATGTGTTCTGATCGCGAAACTTTAAAAAAGACAAATGTAGCATGTAGTTTTGATAGTATAATAATGTAAAGTATTGTTGTATTATGTGTATAGTACAGTAGTATAATGAAATTTTTACTAATAACTAAAATATTTTCGTCAGGGCCTGTCGTTTATTTTATTATGACGATGTAGAAATTTCTCGAGGTCAAAATTAAACTATTTCCTGATTATTTTAGATAGCTAATAAAGCAGAATATATAGTTACTTAGGATTAATCAGAATCGTTTTCGAAGAAATTTGATAATAAACAATAACCAAATTGGTAACCTATTTCTATAAAGTCGGGTAAAAGAAATATCTCAAGAATTTAATTATGCATTCCACAATCCATAATAATTCTTGATGGAGTTTTGTAATTGACTTTCATAAACAAACTCCTTATTCTGTTTTAAATATATTTACTAGGTCGATCCGTAAATAAATATCTCCATATTATTATAAAAGTCTAATAAAGTAACAAAATCTGAAATTAAAATTCTTGCATCACACAAAAATTCAGACACCATCGTTCAACATGTTTAAAATTGTTTTTAAGCCAAATGTAATTTAAATCTTTTGTTATATTGTTTTATTCACACTCTATATCCGCCAAAATATTTTTATTTATTTTTTCCTGTTGATAACAATTGAATACGTTACGTCTGTTTATATTTAGCATATTTCTTCAATCCCGTCACTCAGCTGCAATGTAAAGACGTAAAAACGTATAGATACGATAGATAGATAGATAGATCATTTTATTGTAAACTGTTGAAATTTTTACAAAGGTGGTAGGTTTGTGTTTAAATATAAGTGCAAACAGTTTGCCCTTTTCGGACGTACAACATATAAAAAAACATAAGTACCTACCTACATGAGTACAGGAAAAAAACATAACCCTCAAACCCTCCTTTTTATAGTTGTTTTGTTTATATATTTTATATTATAGTGTTTATCCACACTACTAAAAGTCAATGTAATCCTTTTGGAGATGATCTGCGATCGAGACACCTGCTGTTAGTTAGTGTAATGTAAATATGTAATTTATGTTTTATATTACTACTGGTAACTCAATATTTATACAATAAGCTCTTTTATATGACTTTTTTCTTTGATTATTTTGTACTATATATTTGTGTACCTATATTTTAGTATTTATAAATATTAACCACTAATTTTGTTCGCTAGGAACTTGGTCAGGCTTCCAGCCAGTATCGACGACGGATGGCGGTACTTTTTTTTATTTTACTTGTCACTGTCAAAATCCTCATTGATCAATACGAAAAATTAGTAGAAGAATTGTAGAAATACTGGTTATTTGATACGTATAATAACGATATTCAAATAACTAAGTACTTACCTATAGATCATTTTGTATGTTTTTAATAATACAGTAAAGAGATGTTATTGTAGTTTCTAAAATGATAGGACTTTAGTCCATTAAAATTTTAAAAAAATCATAGTTTAAAAAAAAATCGTAGCTATTTATCGAATTCTATAAGTGCAGGGTAGTTTGATAGTATATTGTCTTATAATTCACAAGTAGTAAAAGATCTACTAATTTGTCGTATTGACATTTGAAATGGGACATTTTCGTCATTCAGCCTGGTTTCAAAAAGTCATTGGTTGGGAATTGAATCATGGGTTGAATCCGAAATTTCACTGGCACATTATCATGGTGACACATTGGACAAATTCTAATTTTAATTTTCATTCTTTATCATTTACATTAAGTAATGTAATGACGCAGATATTTTAAACTCGGACAAGAGTTTGCGCTTTAAGACGTCATTTTAAAATGAGATTGGTTGCATTTTTTTGTAAAGAAAAGCTAAACAAATTACACAAATCACGGACTCTACAATTTGTCTTTTGCTTAGATAATTGAATTCTTAACGATTACTTTATTAGATATTTAAATTCCAACACTATTAGTGACGAGTACTCAACTCGTAATTTTTTTTATATATAAATTCTTCTATGCATAAGTATGGTCAAGTGTAAAAAACATTCTTCATTTAAAACATCAAACAAATGCAGGTTTATCTTCAGTACGTGACTGAAATACGAATAATGTCAGAAATAAAGAGATTAGAAGCTACCTACATTGTATGAGTTATGCAGAAATTTGACAAAAAAAAATGCAACATGCGTTTTTTCGACGATTTCATCTTTTGAAATAAGTTCGGGGAATGAATATCGGGGTAAAAAATGTTACCTCGATATTCATATTAGACTAGTAAACTTATTTTCGCTAAAACGGATATTAAATCTGTTACTTTCTCTTTTCATTGTTATAATATTAGCGTCGATGGGTTTGCAACCTGTCACGTATGGAAAGTTAACTTCTGCAAAAAGTGGGCATGTACCAAATATGTATGTATTTGGACATACCTCTGACTACCCCCTTAGACATCTTCGAAAAGATCTAAAAATTGCTTAATGATCTGAAAGAAATGTCTACCGCTCCCGGGATACCAGTCGTGATCATATTTCATTTTTTTTCATTTTTCAATATTAACAAGAAAAAAACATTCTAAATCTATATTAAATTGACAAATATTTATGTACTAGTATTTATTAGTTTATGCTTCTATTTTGTAATTAACAAAAGTAGTGGCTTTTATATTTTTTAGATAATAAAATATACATATGCATGTTGTATTTTATAAAATACTGAAAAAAAGAACAAAAACTAAGTACCTACTAAAACTTATAAAACCTTTTTTCTGAATATGAATATTGGAAATGTTTTTTTTTTAATTGGGATCGATGACGTATAAAAAAATATGTATAGGAAGTGACCGTTTCTTGGTAAGATTCTGAGTACCTACTTATTATTTTATAACTAGTTATTTTATAAAGTTGTTCAAATCATCTAGTTAGTTCAGCCTAAACAGGAAATTTAAGCCAGTAAAGTGTATCAGATACCAATGTGTTTGTATTGAACACGTTATCTGATACGCAAATATTCGGTAGATAAACTAACGGTAACACTACACAAACATAACGCGACCGCTGTCCAACAAAATACACCTACGCTCGCTCTTCTGTGTAAACTAAAAATAAAATAAATCAGCCACTTAAGGTGCCTGTATGGGTGAAACTAGCGCCACCGCCTATTTTATTTTATTATTACGTTGAACAAAGGAATTTCAAAGAACTCAATGTACAGTTTGTGAAACCTATCATAAGCTTTTTTTTAATACCTATGTAATAGTTTTATTTTGTATAGTTTAGGAGGAGTAGCGAAAACAGAATTTGGTGCTCTGGTAGTTACAGTCAACATAATTGATGATTTCGCGGTTATTAGGAACTTGAGAATATCATAATTGCTCATACTTACGCAGAAAGCAAAATAAATTAAAACCAAAACATCTTGGCCTGTAGCAGCGTTAAATTGCGAAGAGTGGAGAAATGGAAGGGAGGCCTTTACCCTGCAGTGGGACAATAAATGGCTGAAAAATGAATGAAATTAATAATAAAAAAAATAATTATGATTAGAGTATGACTGGATTACCAATATGCGGTAGATATATTCTTTCAGACCTTAAGGCATTTTCAGATCCTTTAAATACTAACCCCCTTATGCATAATGGTTCAGTAAACCTATATTAGCTATAACGGATATTAAATCTGTTGTTATCTCTTTTCATTGACATAAGAGTAACAAGAAAAAAACTTATTTTAAATCTATATTAAATTGACAAATCTTTATGAATAAGACCATAAGGGTCTGAAGAATTCTAATATTTATTTCGTAATCATGCCCTAGGCTTCAAGAATAGAAGTGTAAGAAAACCTTTCTCTAATAGAGTTTTTGTGGTGGAAGACACAAGTTCGTCCAGAAGTCAAAGCACAGTGACACACAAAAAGGATAATTCCACTACAAAATCCACACAAACAGAGTCGCCAAGACGTGGGTAAACGAGTATTTTGTCATTTACAAGAGAGTAGAACATGTAGGAAACGCGTATTTTTGTATTTACATGAGAGTAGATGAAGTATTAGATCCATGAGAAATAAATTTCTTGTACATCCACACTTTCGTAGCTGGAGCTGGTTAACGGATCTAGCGAGAATAACACTTCTCTGTAGATCCACACTGTCAAAAATTGGATCTACAGAGAAATAAATATCTCACTAAATCCATTATGGATCTGGACAATGGATCTACTGAGAGTGATCGAATTTGACATATTTACGAGAGAGTAGATGACTTAGTAAAGAAGTATTATACTTTGCTTTGATAGTTGCATAATAATAGTTCATGAGTAAGTATTTATAAGAAGAGGTAGAAGACATGAGTAAATCAGTATTCTGTCATTTTTAAAAGAGAAATAGAAGAGTATAATATGAGCAAACTATGCTTTTAAATTGAATTTACAGGATTTTATCGCGTAATTTATTTTTTATTATTTCCCGACGTTCCGGCTGTGTTGCAACAACCGTGGTCGCGTGCGTTTAAGAAAGACTATGAGCAAACTAGCTGCGCCCCGCAGTGTTGCCCGCGGTAGTTCCTGTACCCGTGGGAATACCGGTATCGAGAGTAGCCTATGTGTTATTCCCAGTCATAATCTATGTATATTCCAAGTTTCAGCCAAATCCGTTGAGTAGTTTTCGCGTAAAAGAGTAACAAACATCCATCCATCCATAAAACTTTCGCGTTTATAATATTAGTAGGAAGTAGGATTAGTAGTAGTTTGTATCTTACACAAGAATAGTAATCGGTAGAGTAGTAATCGTTGGTAGACGAGTACACAGTTTGTGATTTACTAGAGTAAACTATCAAAATTAAATTAATTATTGTTTTAATCAATAGTTTTTTCTTTAATTGCACCGTGCAATCATGGACATGGATCTATCCTATCAATGGATTTTTAATAGGAAAAATATACGACACCGTGATCTGAATGATTAAAACTTACTATTTTGTTTGTCCTTTCGGCTATCAAAAACCTTGTGAGCGATTTTACCAAATATATTGAATATGAATCATGTGTATGATTCATGTCGTGTACTATAAATATAAAGTTATTGACATTTTCTGATTCATACCAAACCAACGACAATATTTATTTAGGAAAGTACCATTTGGCGTAACCCTTATGTTTTCATTTATATTTTTACTGTCTCGGCTGGAGAAAGGTTTCAAGAATCCATAAACGACGTAAAATTTAAATCCCAGCGTTAGGTCGTTGAGTCATGAAGTAGGCCTTCAGAATGTTTTAAAACTTCTCCACAGAGTTAAGATATAGCTCATAAGAACTTATTTTAACAAATGATTCTGACCTTTCAAGTCCCATAAAATATAAGGTCAATTTTGAAATAGGTCGTTTGTTGTCTCTTAACAACACAAAATACCAATTGTCTAAGGAATTCCCCATTAAATCTTATGAGGAAAATAGAAAAAACTTAACAATCATTTAAATCTATGTTAATCAGATTTAAATGCCTTGTGGCATGTTTTTACTCAAAATAAGGAAAATAGACTGACATTATCTTGCAATGAAAGGGGAATTTTATGATTCAACAAAGTAGGATGTCTAGCGATAAAGAATTCGTTTGGTATTTCATAATGGCTTTTTGTCTCATAATAATAATGTATATCTAACGATACAAAGTTGTATGAGCTAGTTGCCAACTCTGGTAACGGAGATATCAGGCAGCCTAAAGGCCTACGTCATGGCTTAATGACTTTAAAATCCGGAACCGTCAATGTGCCCTGCGAAGCACGGAAGCGCGCAGCTAATAAACAGCGCTTCCATTCAAATTCAAATTGTGACCGCTCAGAGCACGTCTTAGCTATGCATTTTTTATTTTAATTTACTTATCCAAAAACTCAATAGGTTTTTTTTACAATGTGCTTAATCTGTTACAAAACTTATGTAGCAACCAATAAGTTAATTAAACTACATAAACCAACGTCACCTCGTTCACTCATGCATACCGCTCTCCTTTGCTCCGAGGTTGTCCATAGTACATCGAGCTCAGCTGGGCTCGTTGCTCGTGTTAGGGATAATCTTCGTAAAAAAGGGGAAATCGAGGATAGCAGGACTATGCGCTAAAATGTATAGAGAATGCAGAAAAAGTGTAAATAATCAGTGTCTTAAAATGAAATCAAAGCAATAAATTGTAAATGTTTTGATGGAAAAAACAGTAAAAATGTGGACTGAAATGTGTAAGACGGTAAAGTGTAAATATAAACTTTTAGAGGATAATCCAACTGTTAAAATATACAAATGCACGCGAAGTAAACTACTCGGATATATAAAAGAGATTCTCAAGTATTTCGGTATGTTTTGTCGTAATTATATGAATGTGCCTCATTATAATGTCAAAAAATCTATGTAAATCACAAATTTTAACATGAACATAACTGAGTTATTAAAGGGACTCTACTTTTTATAAATTTCATAGATACAACTGTTGATTAACCCAAAAAGATAATAAAAAAAAATACAGTTTCTAATTTCGTACACAGATACTAAATAAAATATAGGTACTATCTAAATATACTAGTATTGTCAAATGCCCTTGTTCCTAATTGGACATACTTTTAAGATCAACATTATGCATTCCCCATGCATACATACAGCTTGCTTAGTGGAGTCAGGGTCATGTCATGTACCTAATGCATGTTATTGTCATGGAAAGGTTATTTTTGGTCATCATATATCATCACATCTTATTCATCCTTATCATTATACGAGATTACATTGTTAAGTGAATTCTCGAAACGCTTCGATGTATGACCCTAGGATAAATAGGCTATAAAATAAATAAGTTTTGATTTATGGAAGAATGTACCTTGCCCTTTTGTGTTCATAAGAGCGAGATGTTGATCTTTAGGTTAGTAGATCAATTGCTTGTTGCTTTGAGCTGAATAACTTATATCGTTATAACTAATGATCGAGGGTTCGTTTATTTTGTGCCAAATATCTGGTTGGATTTTCCTAACTTTGACTTGAAGTACTAAAGTAACAATTTTTACATAATCTGTTTTCTTTTTAACATAGATTTTTACGTCAATTATTGCAGTAGTATGATTGATTTTAGGTATTATCTGCGTTATATGAGTTTAATGGTGTTGGGTGAATAATACTCTTTCATTATCATTAAACATTCGAAATAACTTTGCAAATGGTGGTGGGGCTTCAAAAATAACACCTTATCTTATAAAGCATGATACTAATCTGGTATTTTTCTTTTTTATTTATGTTGCTCCTCCTGTTGTGTTTGTCTATCCCTATATCCCCTAAAAAATAAAAATGAAAATCGCGATTTGATTCATTTGATAATTTTATACGTCACGGCAAAATTATCACAAAACTAATAAATGATTATATAAAATTTGTGACGTCATAATTGGTCAAAACCGGTCGAATTACCTTCAATTTGCCCTTTTCAACGCACGGCGTCTAATTGACTAAACGATTGTCGCAATTGTACCGAATGGTTGTCACTCGGTCATCGCGTGATTTATTTTTACTCTATTGTTATAACTGCATCACAACGACTCACCTATTTATAAACAAAATGTTTTACGAATCTTAAAAAACATACCTACGTATATCCTGGTCATATTGGAGGATGTTTATTTACTTTATATTTGCGTAATACAACTATTTAAAAAATGTCTGTGACTTATGTACCAACTCAATTAAGCGGTTGATTTTCTTGTACATACAATACCGCCTTTACGCTATTCTACAATACCGCCTTCACGCTATTCGTAAACTAACGATGGCTGCATTAATCATTATTAATACCGCCAAAAAAAAAACAAAACTAATTTTGTTGTTTCAATAATATGAACACAACACTAATTATATTTTTTTTAATTTCGTGTTAAAATTATCATTTTTATCTGCTTTTGAATATTTTATAATACCAAAAAAATCCATACACCAAAATGTTTTTTCACTCGCTAAATTCTCGTTATTTTAACTCTCAATTGCTGAATAAAAATCACTTTGGATTATTTAAACTTAATCAACACAAATTTGTCTATAACGATTTTGCCTATTTCCTCGCTTTCTCGATCCAAAATATTATAAAAATATCGTACAATGATACTATTCTTCCAATTCCCTCTTCTTTTCTGTTTTCCCTGTTCAAAACCAATTATCTACAACAATATTCAATTCAACCAAAATAACTACAAAACAAAAAACCGACCCAACCTTTCAAATCCAACTCCCCCATCCACACCATTAGCCACAACAGGCCGGGCCCATACAAGAAGCAAATCCATGTTCACCTACGTAGATGGCACGTACGAAGAAGAGTACTCCTGCTGGCCACCAGCTATCTGCATGATCCTGATATCAATTGTGGAGATCGTCCTCTTCTGCTACGACGCGGCCCACGGAAGCATGCAAGCTCAGGGGCCCATGGCCCAGCTGTTCATATACAACCCACATAAGAGACAGGAGGCTTGGAGGTTTCTGACTTATATGCTGGTTCATGTCGGGTGAGTTGCTTTCTGTGAAAACACAGACTTTTTGGTTAATATATGTCGCGCCACGTAAACAGAGCGCTGGCTGTCAAACTGCACAGTGGTCGATAATTGGTGGAGAGGTAACGCGGCGCACTTCATACCATTGATTTAAGACTATTCAAAGTCTATATAATAATAGAATAAATTAATCCTGAGTTTGAACCTTTAAACTACTAGCTGCGTCCCGCGGTGTTACCAGCGGTGAATAGTTCCCGTTCCCGTGGGAATACCGGGATCAAAAGTAGCCTATTCTTTGATCCAGGGTATAAGCAAATTTCATTCAAATCCGTCCAGCCGTTTGAGCGTGAAAGAGTAACAAACACACTTACTCACACACAAACTTTCAGTGTGATAGTGTGATAGTGTGATTAGTGTGATTTCTGTGATATTAGTGTGAAGTGTGATAGTGTGATGTGATTAGTGTGATAGTGTGATTGTCTTATTCCAGGGTAGTCCATCTTTTAGTGAACCTCTTAGTGCAACTGTTCCTCGGAGTGCCACTGGAGATGGTGCACCGGTGGTGGCGCGTGACGCTGGTGTACCTAGCGGGCGTGGCTGCTGGTTCACTGGCCACCAGCCTCACCGACCCCACGGTGCTGCTGGCCGGCGCCTCCGGGGGGGTGTACGCGCTCATCACAGCACATATCGCTACCATTATCATGGTGAGTAAACCTTTGGAACCGTTTCGTTGTAGTTTGCAGCAGGTTATAGTGTTTGAAATTTTTAAGATAAAAATCATATTAAGTTGTATCTATGTAACGTATTGTCGAGGACATGAAGGCTTAATATTAATAATAATAAAAGAAACGCCCCAGAGTTTATAAATATGTTTATTTTTTCCAGAACTGGTCAGAAATGGAGTTTGCCATAATCCAACTGCTCGTGTTCCTGCTTCTGGCCGCGGTTGACATTGGCACGGCCGTGTACGACCGCTACTGGCGACACCTCGACCAGAATATCGGATACGTGGCGCATTTAGCCGGCGCTGTGGCTGGTAAGGACAATATATAAAACTGTTACAATACTCGTGGTTATAGTAGACATCGGTACAGACTGATTCTGGCAAATATCAGATGCGTGGCGCATTTAGCCGGCGCTGTGGCTGGTAAGGACATTATATAAAACTGTTACAATACTCGTGGTTATAGTAGACATCGGTACAGACTGCTTCTGGCAAATATCAGATGCGTGGCGCATTTAGCCGGCGCTGTGGCTGGTAAGGACATGAACAATACATAAACTTGTAAGCGCGTGTCACACAGCAGTTGCTGCCACTGAAAACCAGCGCTCCAACAGTCATGATGCTGCTGGAGCAAATGCTGGGTAGCTTTATTTTCTTGTCTCGATTGTCAATATTTCCCATTTCTGTTACTTACATGTACCATTATAATAACACACGGGAAGTTACTCACATAAAAATATCGTCGATTTAAATACCGACAATGTTTCGATTCTTCCGGAGAATCTTCATCTGGGTATGAGTGTGGTCACTCCTCGCGGTCATACTCGTATCGCTCGTGTTTATGTTGATGGAAAATAATGTTTTTTCTATTCTTTTATATATGACCTAGGCTACTTCTTATTTAGTATGTTTACCTATTGGACATAATACTAATAAAGTAGGTACTTAAATAATAAATGTCTTGTCTTTCTTCCAGGCCTCCTCGTCGGTATAGGAGTTCTACGTAACCTAGAAAAGAGAAAGTGGGAGAAGCGGCTTTGGTGGGCGGCGGTGGTCCTCTACTTCTCTCTCATGATCGGCGGCATTCTAGCCAATATCTTTTGGACTGAGCGGTTTGCTCTGGTGAAAAAGCCTTAAGTGGTAGTGCTAAGTGTCATATTCCTATGTGTCTTAACCCTGGCTTAGGTCAGAGGGTGTTAAAGTGTTGGCATGGCAACAGTGTCTATGAAAATAAGCGTTATTTTTTATGTGAATTTTCCCTTGATTTTTAAGGGGTTTAGGTTATACGAAAATGAGTGGTGTCGTTGAAAAGTAGCCTTAATTTGTATGAGATTAACAGCCGGTTTCGCACGCAGATTATCTCAAATATTATCTAATCAACGGTCAAATCACGTGACAGTGTCGAATTTGTTCCTCATTTGACACTTGTCACGTGATTTGACCATTGACTTGGTACATGGTTTGACCATTTGGTAATTTTGAATATGTTCTGGGTTCGAGAATTCGGCTGTAAGCATATTATTTCTTGAAAGTTTCTCTTTCTGCGCACAGAATGGTACCTATGTGTTTATGATTGCGAATATTGATTGATGTAATTTTTAAAGTGCCTCAATTTGTCTTAATAATGATGATTGATAAGAATAGTCTTGAAAATGTATTTAAATGGTAAGTTTACAACGATATACGTACCTTTAATATTAAAAAAGATATACAAAGGTTTATGTCACAACGTATACAAAAAATATAATACTTATATAAAAAAGGTTTTATTCAAGAATACAGAAGTTATACCTCTACATAATTATTATATTATTTTAATGGCTGTTATATTATTTTAAGAGCGGGTATTTTAACTTTCTTGCCTTACGAACGATAATGTGCCTTAACATAAAATAAATTCATGTATTACACACAGTATTTTCATATATCTAGTTTTATACACAGTAATTTAAAAATAAATTTTATTGAATTTTAAATTCATTCAATTAATTCAACGTGTTTACTGGCAAGCCTTTTGTGGTATCTTCCGAAATAGGCGTTGAAAAGGAATCATAAGAATTAGTTTTGTAGAATAAAATTTCATAAAATGTCTGCGGACTCTGCCTACCCCTCTGGAAAATAGGCGTGTATGGCTGTATGTGTAAATTTCGTATTTGAAAACATTATGTATTACAATTTAAATATAATGTAAGTATTGTATTTTGGTGCCGTCCGTTTATAGTATTGCCATATTGCACTTTATATCTAAGTTATTTGTTTGTAGATAAATTGTATCTTTAAGATTGTCCCAAAAATAATTATCAGATACAATATTTAAGTGCCTTAACTTTTTATGCATTTACTGTACCTTGTCGCATGAAAACTAAAATAATAATTATAAATTATTTATAATTATTATTATTATTTATAATTATTATTATTATTATTTATAATTATTATTATTATTTATAATTATTAATTAAATCGAGCTTTATTCTGTGAAGTTTGAGTAATCGAAAAAACACGTACCTATAGATGTTCAAATTTTATAAAATTTATAAAAATTGATACATAATAAATGACACAATTATTTACGGTCTATACATGTTTAGAAATAAAAGAAATACTTTTATGTTTAACTTTAAATAGAACGAACAACTTAGAATAAATAGTTAAGAATTGTTTTGTTTTCTGTTACATTTTTATTAAAACAACGATTTCAATAACCAAATTTATGAAGACTGTTTAAAATTATTGTGCCTTATTTTTTTTCTCTCAGTTATAGCTTATTTTGTGTTCAGTTTATTTTATATTCATTGTAAGGAATAAATAACGTAAAAGTGGAGCTAGAATAATTACAGTAAGCGAAAAATATTGCCAGGGCCAAACTTAGGCCCTCCGGGCGGTCGTGCATTTTGAACAGGAAAGAGCTAAATATACGTATCGAGAGCAAGTGAAACAGAGATAGTGATATTTCCGACCACTGCGACGCTATAGTATTATTTATTCTATGGCTACCTATATGCAATAACTATGTTCGCTATTGTCAACTTATATTGCGCCTAGGTAGGTAGGTACTGTATTGTTGTTAGGCAAAGAGCATGTTGTTAGGTACCTACTATACTTAAGTGTACCTACTATAGAACAAATAATGCTTTCTTAAGTTTAGATTTCACTTTTCAGTTAGAAATATGTCTGACTGACGTGATAATGAAGTAATAACAAAGGTTTTTGTAGGTACCTACCTACGCTATTTTATTTATTCAGAATTGTAAGATGAGCTAGAATATAAATGATGTTTCTCTAAATAATCATTAGGTACCTACAGATATTATACCTACCTAGCTCATTTCTATAGTGTACCCACATTACTACTATTTTATGCTAATGCATGTACCTGACGTATTAGGGTTTTTACCAAGCATGTACCTAACTAAGAATATGCACAATGTTTTCTTACAAGTGGTTCCTGTGTTAGTGTAATAAATGATACTTACACAAATAAAGCTAAAGTTGCACAAATATTTTATAATTACGTACCTATGAATTGTTAATATAATTAAGTATGTGAAATGGGTTGAATAAATGCTTATTATTTATTATTAATCTGGTTATTTAATTAAAGTAAGTTATTTTATAAGAAAAAAATTAGACGACTATTCCCGCTTGCGCGATGGTGCTGCGATTCGAGCTGGTAACCCTAGGATCAATGGTAACCTTTCTGTCAAAACGTCGGACCCTTTGTTTGTCACTGTCAATGTCAAACATTCCGTCCGTCTACTTCTGTCACCAATCGACCCGTCAGTCGAGAAAGAAGCAAGTCCAGTCAGCCCAGTCATTAAAATATTGATGTGGTGATTCAGTCGTGTTTGCGTGTTTCTTTCATATCAATTTATTATAACAAAGTTTAAAAATACGATGTTTTCATCGATTACCAGTGTTTACATTTCTACATAAATCGAGAGTCAATAAACACTTACGCCTATGCATAGATAACGTGAAACACCAATCATGGGTCTGTACTTTCATACGTGTGTTTTGGCGATATTTTCACTATTTATTAGCGAGTGCGCGCTTCGATCTATAGAAGAAGATGACGAATCTTTTCTGGACCATCCTAAGTACATAAAATACGATGATATGCTCAAATTATTCAATGAATTGGATAAGTCTTATCCGGAACTAGTGAATGTGTACTCGATTGGAAAGTCTGTCGAAGGACGAGATCTGACGGTGCTCCAGATAACTGAAGGTGCGAAAACGCACCATGCAGACCGCCCGGCGTTCAAATACGTGGCTAATATGCACGGAGACGAGAGTATTGGTCGAGAACTCGTTATTTACTTAGCGCAATATTTGCTTATGAACTACGGAAAAGACAGCCGCGTGACTAAGATCGTCAACACAACAGATATACACTTGATGCCGTCACTGAACCCCGATGGGTTCGAGCACAGTGAGGTAAGTGATTATGATTTTCCTTGTATTTCCTTCGTAAATTAATTGAATAACTCATTACATTGTTTTCAAATCTATTTGAAGAATAAAACTAAATTCAGCCTGTAGTGTCAATACCATGATACTCCTATGGTTATGGTTAAAAATGGTTAGCAAATAAATCTATATTTTCTACAGTGATCAAATCACTAGGTACTTTTCAATAAGTTACTTATCCTGTAGATTTCATTAATGAATAATACAGACATTCAATTTGTTTGTACAGCTGTATTAACTATATCTAATTCAAGGATTATATTATTATTACTCATCTGACTAGCCCCTCAGAAATCTTCAAAGGCATAACATTAGTTTGAAATAATTTCCTATCATATCTATCATACCTGACCCCTAATTGTGTACACTGGTCTCGGATTGCATCCAAGTTGTATCAAAGCAAAAATCACAGTAAATTGCAAAAACAACTGTCAAATAAGACAGTAAATATTACTTACTGTCATATTTTCGCGATTTACTGATACAACATGGATACAAAGTGTCCACAATCCAGGGGCTGGGCATACAATCTGGAGAATCTTAATGTTTATTCCAATCAGCTTATCAGTTTGTCTGCCTTGTGTAATAAAAAGTATTACTACCTTTCCACAATTTCTCGTTACATTAAGTACCTATACAATTAAATTTTAATAAGTATAACCAGTAAAACATGTTATGGTCTTATGTAATTTTTTGAGCAATGTTGTGTACATTTATAAGCCAGTGACAACTTCTACATTATGTTCAGTAGGAAATAATTATCTAGTACATTAAAGTTTAACAATTTGATCTTTCTATCCTGGTTAGATGGTGGTTGTCCTGTTTCTTACCATGCCTATCATAGAATAGAATAGAAAAAGTTTTTATTTTCCATCAACATAAACATGGGTAACATACAAATAAAATACTTATTGACAATCGAGTGACAAGTAAATAAGGCTACTCCTCAGCATTTGCTCCAAGCAGCATCATGACTGTTGGAGCGCTGGTTTTTAGTGGCGCCAAATACTTAGTTATATAAAGTACCTACTTATTACTGTCTTAATAAGTACTTAAGGACTTAAGGACTCATACCTTAGCACATGGCCTGTGGACGCGCTAAGTCGCGGAGAGTGGAAGAAGGGAAGGGAGGCCTTTGCCCTGCAGTGGGACGATTATGGCTAAATAATAATAATAAGTACTTTGGCGTTTTTTGCTTGATATTAATAACCGCAACAGTAGACGCTTGAAATATTCACAGAATGGTACGAAACCCTTCGTGCGCGAGTTCAACTCGCACTTTTCTGATTTATTAAACCGTTATATATAACATAAGCTTCCACCCGCGACTTCGCCCGCGTGGTACTAACCCGAATAAAAAGTAGCCTATGTGTTATTCCAAATCATAAACTATGTTCCATTCCAAGTGTCCGCCAAATCCGTTCAGTATTCTGTGAATGAGTATTAAACACTATGCTTACATCCATTAAATCTTTCGCGTTTTACTATTAGTGGGATTTAAGTTGTTTCATTTTACCAAGACTCGTAGGTACCTACCCTATATTATCTTTGACTAGCCAGTGAAGTAGACTTGAAGTAAGTATGAACTTTGTTTATCTGCTATCCAAGGGAATTTGTACCTTATAATGTTTATCTAAGGGTTGCTTTATCAAAAGGTCTTGCTTATCATCTTTGACCTGTACTATCAGTTTAATGCAAATGTCACTGAGGTTCACTGACCTTGTACTTAATGCATGCAAATATGATAAGTACTCTAAAATTCTAGATTAACGGCTTCTTAAAGCTTAGTTCTTCTTTAAAATGTGTTCCGTTATTTTACTACATAAGTACTAACAAAATATGTATAGGGAAGTGTCATCATTAATAATTCATATCTATAAATAAATGAATAAATAAATAAATATCCTTGGACATTCCACACGGCGTCATCTAGTCCCAAGCTAAGCAATTTAATGCTTGTGTTATGGTAACCAGATGACTGATAAACTACATAATAGATACATATTTTTTTTTTTTTGTAAATACATGTTATACATAGAAAAACACCCAGACACGAAACAAATATTTGCAGATCATGCAAACATTTGTCCCGCAGCGGGGATCGAACCCGCAACCTCTGCGTCTCAGGCGGGCTTTCGCCCACTGCGCCACAGAGGTCGTCTATGCTGTCGAGGTCAATCTCACAGATTATAATCATTTTCTCCTAAAATAAGATATTAATTGGGAAACCCCCATTATCTAAAACACAGTTGCTTATGATCCCACTTATCTTTAAGTTAAAATTATAATTGGTACCTACCTAGAAACATATATAAACTTCCACGCTTTAGAATGTTATTGATAAGATAAGATAAGATCATTTTATTGTAAACTTTGAGATTATTACTACTAGCTGTGCCCCGCGGTGTTAGTCGCGGTGAATAGTTCCTGTTCCCGTGAGAACACCGGGATCAAAAGTAGCCTATGTGTTAAACCAGGATATAAGCTATCCTGGTACCAAATTTCATTCTAATCTGTCCAGCCGTTTGAGCAAGAAGGAGTAACAAACATTCACACTTACACGCATACAAACATGTATACAAACTTTCAACTTTATTTATAATATTAGTGTGAAATTTACAGGATTTTGTCGCGTAATTTAACTTTTATTATTTCCCGACGTTTCGGCTGTGTTGCAACAACGGTTGTAAATTACGCGATAAAATCCTGTAAATTTCTATTTAAAAGTATGAATTGTGATCGCGAAAATTTATAATACCTATTAGTGTGATTAAAATCTTTTCAAGAGTTTAACAGCCCTTTTCCGGGATGATAAATCAGGGATTTTTCATTAAAGAAACAATTTAATTGTTTAAAGGAAGGTAACTGCGAGTCGCTCCCACAATTCGTCGGGCGGAACAACGCGAAGGGCGTGGATTTGAACCGCGACTTCCCAGACCAGTTCGACAGGCACAAGTCCAGCGATGACGAGTACCTCTTCGCTAACCGACAGCCGGAGACCGTGGCGCTGATGAAGTGGGTGATGAAGCGACAGTTTGTGCTGTCCGGGAATCTGCATGGTGGCGCTCTTGTAGCTAGCTATCCGTATGATGATCTGAAGTAAGTGATCACTTAGGCCTTTACATCTTTACTAGATGATTTATACAGAGTCAGGAGGCAAGCTTTGCCTACACTTAACGGGACACTGTAGTGCCTGGGACATTAGAGGAATAGGCTTGCCTAGCACCTAAAGTTTAGGTCCTAAACCATCCTCTCAGCTTAGCCGGCTATATCCACAGGAAAGACAATGGTCAATACGTGTGGGGCTGACTAGCCGCGGGTTTCCTCACTATGTTTTCCTTCACCGTTTAAAGCTCGTGTTAAAGTGCATATAAGTTAAATTAAATAATTTTTAATATCGGACGTGTAGTTTCGGAGACTCCCCCCTCCGCCCCTTGTCAAAGCTATAGCCCGTGAAAGGGAAGTAAACAGTAGTGGCAATTCGGAGTGTTGCAAAAGCTAAACTAAACTAACTAAAATTAATGCCATCCTTTTTATTTCCATCGCTATGAAAGGGACGGCAACATTTTTAGTTAGTTAAGTCTATCTTTTGCGATACTCCGAATTGCCACTAGTATGTCGTTTTTCATGAATTTCTTTTATTCTGCTATAGAAACGGCAAGGAGTGTTGCGAAGAGAGCCCTACACCAGACAACATGCTGTTCAAGGAGTTAGCGAACTCGTACGCATCTCTAAACAGTGATATGCGAGCGGGGAACAAATGTCCGCCGGAGAACTTTGAAAAGGGAGTCACAAATGGAGCACATTGGTATTCTGTACAGGGTAAGATGTTCTAAACTGTTCTTATTCATTTTAATAGCACACGGGAAATTACTCACGTAAAATTATCGTCGATTTAGATACCGACAATGTTTCGATTCTTCCGGAGAATCTTCATCTGGGTATGAGTGTGGTCACTCCTCACTGTTCATATTCAAACTCAAAATGTATTTATTCAGTACGAACGTTTGTAGACCACTTTGACATGTCACGTCCTTAAAACTAGGGGATTCTCCTGTTTCAACGCGACTCCCTACACCTTTTAATTCTACCAGTGATTGTAGCATATTTATATGAAAAACTAGAATTGCCTTTTTTTAACCTAGATATTACTAGAGACCTTTTAAGAGGTTTTCGCATATTATAATGATGTGACATGGATGTGACACAATTGTTTTACACAGGTGGCATGCAAGATTTCAACTACCTCCACTCCAACTGCTTCGAGGTGACCTTCGAGTTGTCCTGCTGCAAGTACCCCCCAGCTGAGGAGTTGGCTGCCTACTGGAGGAAGAACAGAGATCCTCTGCTAGTCTTCTTGGAGAAAACACAGCTTGGAGTCAAAGGGATGGTTGTTGATGAAGACAGCAAGCCTGTTAAGGTGAGTCAGGAAATAGAATAGAATAGAAAAAAAATATTCAGCACACACAGTAAAAGAAAAAGAGAAAGGTTGGAGACGATACCTACTATAAACTACGTAATAAAAATAAAAGAAATACAGAAGCCTGACTTTCTTTTGAATAGCGACTCTTGCTACGACGCAACAAAGTGCAATTTAGCTCGCAAAAGCGCTTTGTGCGTGCCGCTATATATGCCTAAACTTGCCATTCCTTTTTTGTATAATCTCTGTTTAATAATAAGTTAAATTTAAATAATTGATTAGTCTTTTTAACAAGCTTTCCCGGCAACCTTTGTTATGCCCAAATCTGGAATGATTGAAACCACTTGAAACTAATTTGGCAGTTGTTTTCACTGAGGTGGTATGAACATATTGTATGAGAAAATGTTTTGGTTATTGTTATAAATGTTCTGTTCTTATTGTTATAAAATGTTCTGCTTATTTTTTCGGTATTTTTTTAATGTTTTCTATTCGGGACGAAGACAAACCCAACAAATCAAAAACCATAAAAATCGATCCAGCCGTTCTCGAGTTATACGAGCCTGGAACAAACTGGACTTTGTTAACAGGTTAAATACCTACCTATGGACTATATTTTTTTTAAACCGATAAAAGTCATTTAGGTCTTGATATTACAATGAATTAATGATGATGTAAAAAATAATCTGATTGCAAAACATATTAATTATACAGGGTGTAAAAAGACTACTACCGAAAACTTTAGGGGGTGAAAGTACCCATCAATATGAACAACTTTTTCTAAGAAACCAACACTGTGAACGCGAAAAAAAAAACAGCTGTTCCATACATAAGTTCAATACCTACTTGGCTAAAGTGTATGAAACAGCTGTTTTTTTTTTTCGCGTTCACAGTGTTGGTTTCTTAGAAAAAGTTGTTCATATTGATGGGTACTTTCACCCCCTAAAGTTTTCGGTAGTAGTCTTTTTACACCCTGTATAAATATGAGAAACACAAAAACAAGCACCATAGCCAAATCGATTAACATAACATTGAGTTTCTATTGAAAACATGGCTTTGTTTACGTCCAACCATTGTTCTAAAAATAACTCAAGTATTATGTTGATCATTTCACGGTCAACACACTATGAGCGCAAAACCTGAGTAGATTAGTCTTTCTTAAACCGCGATCACAATTCATTTATTTATTTATTTATTTATTTATTATTTATTTATTTATTTACAAAACTTAAACTTAACTATAACATTACAGAACAATTCCAAATCTTTATAGCTAGTATATAAAATGTACACATAAGCAAATATATCAATAAAACAAAGAACTACTTAAAATAAAATATTTACCTACCTAACAATAGAAAACCAAAATAAAAATATGATAACATGGTACTTGTAAACATTTAGGAAATCAACATGACATTTATTTACACATTTTCACAGAAATTTAAACACAGCCGCTCTATCTGCTTCCATCCATCCGCAAACACATCTAACTGAGGATGTACGACCATGAGCTCGTTGAGGTTGCGCTGCGCACGCGACACAGGCGACTGCTCACAATACAACGTCCTCACTCGAATCGGCTCAAAGAGACGCACACGCCCCTGTCTGAATCTGTTTCGTTGTTCTGGGACGCAAAGTCGACTAGCCTCCGATAAAAGAATAGGACAATCTGTATCACCCCTGAGAAGTCGACACAAAAATAAAATTTGACTATGTAAACGTCTTGTTTCCAAAGAATTAAAATTTAAAGTACCTTGAAGAAATTTAGTTGGGTACCCATACATTTTCTTATAAAGAAACCTTAAAAACCTCTTCTGAACCTTTTCCAGCATTTGAGAGTACGTGACTTGATAAGGATTCCATACACTAGCACTGGATCCAAGCTTAGAACGGACTAAAGAGGTGTAAAGCATTTTGACAGCTCTAATGTTTTTAAAATCTCTGCAATTACGTGAGACAAAACCAAGTTTCTTGAAACATGTGACAGTAAGTAAGTGGATGTGGTTGTGGAAGTTCAGCTCTGGATCAAATAAAACTCCTAAATCCTTTACAGAGAAAGATCTAGCGATCGTCTCTCCCCCCAGATTATATTGTACTGTTATTTTATGTGAGGAGCGAGTGAAACTCATCACCTGACATTTAGATACATTAAATTGTAATAGGTTTTTCTGACTCCATGCCTGTATAGCATTTATGTCACATTGCAGAGCTTCAGTGTCCCTAGCAGTCTTAATCTGTCTGAAAATTTTGACATCGTCAGCATAGATTAAGCATTTATCGCTATCAATGCATCTAGTTAGGTCATCTATCATGATGGTAAATAGTAGTGGACCGAGAGAAGAACCTTGACTCACACCAGAGCGCGTATGGTACGAGGAGGAATTATAACACCCCAGCCTTACGAACTGTTTACGGTCGCTTAGGTAACTGGCAAAAAATCTTAACAGTTTTGGAGATAAGCCATATGCGTTTAACTTTCCTAATTCATGCTTTTAAATTGAAATTTACGGAATTTTATCGCGTAATTTACATTTTATTATTTCCCGACGTTTCGGCTGTGTTGCAACAACCGCGAACGCGGGCAAACTGACACCTCTTGAAAATTTTAAAATCTTGTAAATTTCAATTTAAAAGCTGAGTAGATTAGATAGAGTAGTAGAAGTTGCTATTTAAATTAATGATTTCGTGTAGACAGGCTTCTGTACTTGTTTTTTTTAACCGACTTCAAAAAAGGAGGAGGTTCTATGTTCCACTGTATGTATTTTTTTTGGGTTTTGTACCCAAAGTGTAAAAACGGAACCCTATTACTAAGACTTCGCTCCGTCTATCTGTCTGTCACCAGGCTGTATCTCATGAACCGTGATAGCTAGACAAATGAAACTTTCAAAGTTGATGTATTTCTGTTGCCGCTATCGGCCGATACTAATATTCAATCTGAGTAACGATCGCAGATCTATTGCCATAGCAACGCTGTTATCTGTCAAAAGGAGGTCAAAAGGCCATACAAATTGTGTTGCATAAGTTGCTAGGCTCACTCAACTCACACCAAAAGAACGGCGAAAGGCAGTGAAGCGGAGCGCGGTTTCAGTGTCATAATATGAATTTGAACTTTATTTTCATTACTATAATACTTATTTGCAGAGAAGGCGCGCGTATTCGAATTCGCCGGAATTCCCGCGAAGCCGCGGGCATCCGCGCGACTGGGTCGAGTTTCTCATGCGACAATAAGTATTATAGTAATGAAAATAAAGTTCAAATTCATATGACACTGAAGCGGCGCTCCGCTTCGCTGCGCTTCGTTGCTCTTTTGGTGTGAGTTGAGCCTTATGGAGATAGATCTGCGATCGTTCGTCGGATTGAATATTAATTTAGGGCGTTTAACAAATTTTCTATGTTTCAGGACGCGCAAATACTTATTGGAAACAACAACCACACAATACGCACGACTGAAGATGGCTACTTCTGGAGGCTGTTGCTGCCGGGCCAGTACAATATTACTGCTAAAGCTGCTGGGTAAGAAATTTACATAAAAACAGTATCTTATTGAGATAGTTCTCAAAAAAGCTGCGAAATTTTACCATTTGTCTGAACAATTAATTTATTAAATAATTATTAAGTAAGTTCGTATGAGCAAGTGGCCATAACTCTGGTGACGGAGTTTTTAGACCGCCTAACTAAAGGCTTAACGACTTTAAAAGCCGGGACCGACGATTTAACGTGTCCTCCGAAGCACGGAAGCGCTCAGCTGATAATGCCACTAGCGGTCACCCATCCAAGTAGTGACCGCTCAGAACGTTGCTTAACTTCAACGATCTATCAAGAACGTCTTAGCAAGCTTCGCCACGAATGACAATAATAAATCGCGTAATATCAAACATTCCACGGAGGACCAAATCGTCGACAAAAGACAACATTTTGACGAATTTGTAATGCAGCTTAATTCCCTTAGAGAAAGAAAGAAATAGAGCGTTGCATATTCCTTTCTCAGTCACACAAAAACATAGAAGAATATAAAATATACAACATTCCTGTGAGTAAAAGAGACAAAGCATTAGATCTTTTGGCCCTCATCGCGTGCCGTTTTTTTGTATGGCCGGAAACTTGATGCTCCGAATTTTGTACTACGAGACTATGGATTCACTGAATTTTTTGTCCTTCTCGTCAGCATGCTCACTGTTCGTCCAGGTACTAGGTCCATGTTAATTCCACAGATTCACATCACCCAAATCAATCGAGATCACAATTCCCGCCAACCAAATGTCAGCTGTCACTGTCAACTTGACATTGCCGCGTCGCGCGCGCTCCCTGGCCCCGGGTAAGTCGCTCAGGCTGCACGACAACTCCGCCGTGACCACGCTCACTCACTTCTCGGTGCTAGCTGTCAACTTGATACTGGTGTTCTTGGTAGAAGCCTAATGTATGTACTAACTTTTGCTTCTGAAACGAAGACTCAAGATTTTCTGATGTGCTAAAAGACTAGTTTGTTCCTTGGTTCTAAAAATACCGGGTTGCAATTATTTTTAGCCTAGATAAAAATAAGATTGTATTCGATTGGGATTCAATTCGATTGTAGGTATGTCAGCCCTGCTACTCTGCAAAACGAAAAACGAAGTTTCGTGACAATTTTCGGGGTCAGCTTATGTTGGTGGATACTGAATTCGTAATAGTTCACCAACATAATTAGAACCCAAAAATTGTCACGAAACTTCGTTTTTCGTTTTGCAGAGTAGCAGGGCTGCCCTTGACGCGATATCTCAGTTAATTCGTTTGTATGAGCAAGTGGCCAACTCTGGTGACGGAGTTTTTAGGCCGCCTAAAGGCCTCCGTCATGGCTTAATCAGTTAATTGTAAACTGGTTAAGATTAATAAAGAATTGATACTTTCCAGTTAAACTTAAAAATCTCATACTTATTAATTTTGACGTTTACATGTCGCGCGATTCCCGCCAACCAACCGTCAGCTGTCACTGTCAGCTTGACACAAGCAGGTTGTAATCCCCCCTCTCCTCCCGACTTAGATGAATGAACCTAAAGATATCATTAAAATGTTTATTATAGCTTCATAATATGGATTTATCCATGGTATATTCCGAATCATCAATCTTAACCTGGCACAGAATCTTTAGTCTTCGTTAAATGATATAGTTGCTCTTATATCAACTTTTAGAGGTCCATTATATGTCGCATTTTCTTCACGATATTATTAGAATTAACTTAACTGTAATCAGATTTTACAGACATAACATAGTGAGAAAAGAAAAGTATGTACTTTCTTTTTATCTTGAGACAAACAATTCAATTAAAAAAGCGCAGCAAGGATGCCAATGAAAACTAGAGGCCATTTTAGTGGTAATTTTGAAAAAGTAACTTTGGAGTTTCATATTTCAGTGGTTAATAATACTTATAGTAAATAGTAGCACAATCACTAGACACTTTTGTTAGTATATTGTGTCAATTTTATTTTCCAGTGATAATTATTAGTCTGAGTAGGAAATAGTAAAGAAAAAATACGCTAAATGATATCTACTGATTTCTTTTGATTTCTAGTAAATTTTGATTTACTTTAGTGTTATCTAAGTTTAGTTTTAAGAAACAGTAAATCGGCAGTCTATCCCCAGAAACAAGGAGGCAAGTAAAACTTTAGTTAGGTTTAAGAAAACTGCCAGTAGAGTTAAGAGCACAACACAATTATCTCCTAACGCGTTTACTGCCATCTTCTGGCAAGTTCCAACAAAAGGAACCGTAACTCAGCTTGAAGAAAATGTAAATGTAGGTGGCACTAGAATTGTAAGAGATAATGTCTTAGTTAAGTTTTATTTCAGCGCCATCTATTGATGGAATCATCAAACTTTTTATTGATGTTTTAATAATTTGACATAAAACTAACGGTTTTTACAAAATTAAGTGCCAAATTATTTGATGAAGTGTTCCTAAATTGATCTCAAAATTTATATTTGCTCATTTTTGTGATTTACAAATTAGATTTGACTTATAAGATATACCTAGTCACTAAGTCCCATGTGGTAAAAATTTGCATATTTAGTAGCTGTGATTATATATTTTGTTAAATTATTGATCTTAAAAATGTATTCATTCTAGCAATAAAAATTATTTGTAGTACGTTATCAAAAATCAATTATTTTCTATAGAAATACTCGAATTACGTAAAGATAAAGGCCTGGTACCATTCATACTGGGACTTCATAAAAACATTTAAAGAGAGACTCATATTACGACGCAATAGAGTGTAATTTAGCTCGCACAATAGCTTCGTGCCGATCGTTATAGGTAACATTTAACTCTTACAAAGTTGTCCATTATTTTATAATTCTGTCTCTGTCCCGTAAGTAAACAGCGAATTGATCTAGCTAGGCCTTCTAGTACTAACTCGACTATCAATCATAGTAGACCATCCATTTACTGGCCTAATATCTATTATATTACCCATCTTCTGCGCTGTAGGTTGTGGGTTCGATTCCCACCCAGAAAAACAAGATAAACTATGTATATTGACTATTGAGATGTATTATAGAGCCACAATCAGACAAATAAAATGTAAACGCCAAAACTCGGCGCACGCTACGTAGTGCGCAGAGTTTTTCTTTTTTGCGTACAAGCGACATTGAACATTAAAACAAACGACACAACGTCTACATTCAAATGTCAAATGTCATTGTAGAACATTGAATTTGCACGTACATTTTTTGAGTGTTGTCAGCTATTAGATTGTGACTCTTGAATACATCTCAATGATATTGACCTATTGATGTGATATATGTCGTAGCGTAGATGAATAATTGAATACTTGTAAAATAACATTTAATAACCGTAAATAAAAATTAATCTTTTGTACATAAGCTTTTATTCAACTCCTTCAAATGAGAATATTTTTTAAAAGACTTACATCTTCTATCTTATTATGTGTTTAGTTTAATTGTAGTATTTTAGTTTCTTTTTTGGTGGTGGTTTCTGTAGTTATATGTTTTTTGTAGCCATCAAAGATTTCCACCAATCAGACTGCGTTAAAATGACGTTATGTCAGTTTACCGCAATCATATTGGTTGATTTCATTTCGTCTTTGGTGGATTGGTCCTTTGCTCTGTTGATTTGCCCGTTTTGTTGCTATCTCTTTTGTCTTTTTTTATCTTCATCAATTTCACTTGATAAAAACTCTAGTTAGATATATGTGTGTAATTTAACTATTTTATAGAAATATTCACTTTTTAATTCAAGAAAGATAATAAAGAAGTAATTCTCAAAAAATTATTCAAAACAGTGGAATGAAGTAATCGAAAATAATAATTCATGATGATTTATTAATAGGACCTACAATACAATTTTAACATCTTTATTCACAAAAAAAATCCAAACACACAATCATTTACTTAAATAAAAAAAATATACACAAACATTCACTTACCCTCCTAACATTCACACATCATAATATGCATTGACACAACCACATACACAAATTAATATACACCTTTTTTAGTTTTCCGTATTTTATTTTTAACCTCCCACTGCTGGGCAAATATATCCCCAACAAACCTTAATAAACTCATAAACACATCTTAACATACACAGATATTCACACTCTCCAACATACACATACACTCAGTAACATGCACAAACATCCATCATCTAAGCATCACCCGGGCGCATCAACAGAGCATAGGAGGCTACCCCGTCACAACATCGACGGTCTCTCCCCAGCCGACTTCGTCCACCACAACTACACTATGATGGAGAGCTTCCTGCGAGGACTTAAAGAACAGTACCCGGAGATCACGAGCTTGAGTAGCGTGGGGAAGTCTGTGGAGGGAAGGGAACTTTATGTGCTGGAGTTGACTAAGAATCCGGGGGTTCATAAACCAGGTAAGACGTCTACTAATCGCTATAGACCCCCCCTCTACGCTATAAGCAAAAAACGATGCATCGTGACAATCATCGCAGGTCAGCTTCTGTTAGTTAATCTTTCTAATTCTGTTTCCTCCAACATAAGCTGACCTGCGATTATTGGCACGATGCATCGTTTTCGGTTTGTAGAGTAGACACTGGGTACACTACGTTTTACAAACGCGCAGTCACTGTGCGTTTGTATTGATATAATGTTCCCCCAATCATTTAGTGACCACGCAGAATGTTGCTTAACTTCGTCAAACAAAAACAACCAATCAATGCCCATCCATACTGTTCTTTTTTCTCTTATTTTATTTTTCTGGACTAATTATAATATACTGCGCCCCGCGGTGTTACCCGCGCTGAATAGTTCCCGTTCCCGTGGAAATACCGGGATCAAAAGTAGCCTATTATTTAATCCAGGGTATAAGCAATCCTGGTACCAAATTTCATTCAAATCCGTCCAGCTGTTTGAGCGTGAAAGAGTAACAAACATACTTAAATACACACACACAAATTTTCACCTTCATCATTAATTTCAAAGATAGAGATAAAGATCATTTATTTGCATAAACATGAGTAAATATGATGATAAAACTGGGTATAGCCGCAACATGTTTTACCGATTTCGGATTCGATCCACAGTTGACATCTAACTCTAATCTAAATGGGTATAATATGTACACATGTTTTAGAATAGAATCTAGCTCAAAACCCTTATTTTG
This sequence comes from Xanthorhoe designata, assembly GCA_963582015.1. Taxonomy (NCBI): domain Eukaryota; kingdom Metazoa; phylum Arthropoda; class Insecta; order Lepidoptera; family Geometridae; genus Xanthorhoe; species Xanthorhoe designata. The sequence continues at coordinate 1,711,955 of OY757029.1, forward strand.
TAAATCGTTAAGTATTGTTTGGCTATATTCTGTTTTGTGTACCAGTGATTAAATAAATAACTCATATTTCTACAGGCAAACCAGAATTCAAATACGTAGCGAACATGCACGGCAACGAAGTGGTAGGACGGGAGTTACTGCTTCTCCTCGCCAAGTACCTCTGTTCTGAGTATTACAAAGGAGATCAGAGGATCCAAACGCTACTCAACAACACTCGGGTCCATCTGATGCCGAGTATGAACCCTGATGGCTATGAAAACAGCAAGGAAGGTAAGTAAACCGAGACTATAGGTCGCGCCATGTAAAAAGAGCGCTGAAGGGAAGTAGTAGGGGTATGTTTGCGCCTGTGTTCACTCGCTGACGAACCAATAGCACTCGCTCAATCAATGGTATGAAGTGCACCGCGTTACCTCTCCACCAATCATCGACCACTGCGCAGTTTGACTGCCAGCGCTCTTTTTACGTGGCGCGACCTATAGCAAGATTATTATCCCTCCCAATGCACTTAGAATAAAATAGCAAACGCTGCACAAATATCAACGATTACACCAGATACCTAGTATGAAACCTGATGGGTATGAAAACAGTAAGTGCCCGAGCGTAGCAAGTTATTATCCCTCCATTCGTTCGTATGAGCAAGTGGCCAACTCTGGTGACGGAGTTTTTAGGCCAACGAAGTGGTAGGACGGGAGTTACTGCTTCTCCTCGCCAAGTACCTCTGTTCTGAGTATTACAAAGGAGATCACAGGATCCAAACGCTACTCAACTACACTCGGGTCCATCTGATGCCGAGTATGAACCCTGATGGCTATGAAAACAGCAAGGAAGGTAAGTGACAGATAGTTTATTAGCTAGTTTATTATCCCTCCGTTCGTTCTTATAAGCAAGTGGCCAACTCTGGTGACGTTTTTAGTCGGCCTAAATAAATCCCTCCCAATGCACTTTAAGGCTCAACTCACACCAAAAGAGCATCGAAGAGCAGCGAAGCGGAGCGCAGTTTCTTTGTCATACGAATTTCAACTTTATTTTCATTACTATAATACTTATAAGGTATTAAAGATTAGAGTATTCGAATAAGCTATTAAAGTGTAATATATTATTGAACTCAAATATGTTTTCAGGCGATTATAGCAGTTTACACGGAAGACCCAACGCTAATCATGTGGATTTAAACAGGAATTTTCCGGACCAATATGGATCCACCAAGGTATTTCATTGTACTTATCCTATCAAAATGTATCTATGTAGTATATCAGTCATCTGGTTGCCATAACACAAGCATTAAGTTGCTTAGCTTGAGACTAGATGACGCCGTGTGAAATGTCCAGGGATATTTATTTATTTATTTATCCTACTAATATTATAAAGGTGAAAGTTTGTGTGTTTGTAAGTATTTAATTGTGAATGTTTGTTACTCCTTCACGCTCAAAAGGCTGGACGGATTCGTATGAAATTTGGTACCAGGATACCTTATATCCTGAATTAACACATAGACTACTTTTGATCCCGGTATTCCTACGGGAACGGGCGCAGCAAGTACTAACCAAAATTCCTTTCCAGGACAACAAAGTGCAAGAGCCAGAAACTCTAGCGGTAATGGACTGGTCTCTATCTACACCCTTTGTGCTCTCGGCGAACCTCCACGGCGGCGCCCTTGTCGCTAACTACCCCTACGACGGCAACTCGGACATGGAGAGCGGCGGGGAAAACCTGTCGCCTGATAACGATGTGTTTGTTCATTTAGCACATGTTTATTCTGAGGTAAGACTTAACCCCCGACGCGAAAAGAAGGGTGTTAAAAGGAGGGTATAAGTTGGACCGCTACGTGTGTGTGTGTGTTTTTCTGTCTGTGGCACCGTAGCTCTTAAACGAGTGAACCAGTTTGCATAACCTAAACATCAAAACTAAACTAAATTAACAGCACTTAACATGTTGCCGTCCCTTTCACAACGATCGAAATAAAAGGGATGGCATCAATTTCTGACATCTCAATTCACACCACTGTCACTTGGTAGTATCGTCAACGAAATCGATACTAGATAGATTTAGACGATAATATCGTCGCGATTCTCACGCTCGTGGAGGCGGTATTCACCTATTTCTCACAGAAAGTGTTCAATTATTTTTATCTTTAATTCCCTTTCTGTTCTGGCTGCTTAAGGATTGCGTATTATCGGTAAGTTAGCAGCATGCTGTAAGGCATTTTACTTGCAAACTTGTACTTACGTTTGTTCTTGTTTCAACAATGCTACAGTAACAATTTATAACATAAAAATCTTACTAAAATATCTTCCTTGCTAATGTTACGGACTCCAAAAGCGAGGACATGGGTTCCGTGGACGAGTGGTTTAAGGCAGCCCGGCTAAAAGGCGATCGTTTGTATCACGCGGGTTTGAAACCCGTCGGAGTCATTTTTAGTAAGATTTTTCATTTATAATGAAATACCTAAATATGGCTTAACACTATAATAAATATATACAAAATATAGTAACAACTTAATCATATCTAATCTAATACCTTACAGCGAGCTATTCTTGTCTCTGAATCTCGGAAACGGCTCCAAAGATTTTCATGAAATTTAGTATGCAGGGGTTTTGGGGGCGATAAATCGATCTAGCTAGGATTATTTTTTAGGAAATGACGTTTTATTTCCAAACGATTTAAATAAAGATAAATACAGTTACTTACTATTGTTTTAATGTTAAACTCTTTATATATCTGTATTTTCAGGCTCATCACAAAATGCACCTAGGGCAGCCGTGCAAGAACTATCCTAAGGAGAGCTTCCCTGAAGGGATCACTAATGGAGCCAAATGGTAAGTTGTAAAATCATTTTTTTCGACGACCTCTGTGGCACAGTGGGCGCAAGCTCGCCTCAGACGCGGAGGTTGCGGGTTCGATCCCCGCCGCGGGACAAATATTTGCATGTTCTGCAAATATTTGTTCCGGGTCTGGTTGTTTTTCTATGTATAAATATGTATGTAGGTATTTACAAAAAAAAAATTATCTAAGTAGTATATCAATCATCTGGTTACCATAACACAAGCATTATGTTGCTTAGCTTGGGACTAGATGACGATGTGTGGAATGTCCAGAGATTATTATATTATATTTATTCTTATATTATATTATTTACCGGCCAGTCTCAATAACTCGGATACATTTTTTCTTGTAAATATCATATTATAGACAGAAAACACCCAGACTCGAGACAATTATTTGCAGATCATGCAAACAAACAATTTAATATGCCGTCCGAAGCATGGAATCGCTTAGCTGATAATGCCACTTGCGGTCACCCTGCTAAACTTCGACGAACGTCTTATGCCGGGTTCCTATATCGAATGTACGGATGGACCGTAGGTCGGTTGTCATAGCAACGTTGTTATCTGTCAAACAGTCTCATCTTAGAGAAAGAAAGAAATAGAGCGCTGCATATTCTTTTCTCAGTCACACAAAAACAAAGAAGAATATATACAACATTCTTGTGAGTAAAAGAGACAAGGCATTAGATCTTATGTCCCTCATCGCGTGCCGTTTTTTTGTATGGCCGGAAACTTGATGCTCCGAATTTTGTGCTACGAGACTACGGATTCACTGCATTTTTTGTCCCTTTCGGCGGCACGCTCGCTGTTCGTCCAGGTACTATACTAATTCCATGTCAGAGTCTCATACATTTTGTGTTGTATAAACGTTGCTATGACGACCGACCTACGGACATCCGTAGATATAGGAACCGGGGGTTAGAAAGCTTCGCCTCGAGTGCTTCTAAATGTTACTAATATTATGATTATTCTCCAGGTACGTGCTAGCTGGAGGAATGCAAGATTGGAACTATATTCACACAAGTGACATGGAGCTGACGTTGGAGCTCGGCTGTCACAAGTTCCCGCCAAAAGATGACATCCCTCAGTACTGGGAGGACAATAAAGAGGCGCTTTTGGAGTTCATTGAAGAGGTTGGTTGGCGAGTGTGAATGATATCTAGAAAGACCTAACACAATCAGGCCTTTACATCTTTACTAGATTAATAAATAAAAAATAAAATAAATATCCTTGGACATTCCACACGGCGTCATCTAGTCCCAAGCTAAGCAACTTAATGCTTATGTTATGGTAACCAGATGACTGATACACTACATAGATACATTTTTTTTAAATACATACATATTATACATAGAAAACAACCAGACTCGAAACAAATAAAATACTAAAGATAGATAGATAGACAGTGATACAAAGGTTTAGGTTTTCCTCAGTAATTGGAAGTTGAAACTAAAAATCCTCATAAATTGTATGTTTATACTGTCATTTATTACCAGGTAAAAGCCGTGTTGGCCAAGTGGATAAGTACTTCGACTTTCAATCCGAAAGTCGTGAGTTCGAATCCGGCCGTGCATCAATGGACTTTTTGTGTCGAAAAATGTATATGCACTTTAACGAGCTTTAAACGGTGAAGGAAAACATCGTGAGGAAACCCGCGGCTAGTCAGTCCCACACGTATCGACCATTGTCTTTCCTGTGGATATGGCCGGCAGCTGATAGGATGGTTTAGGCGCTGGGCAAGTATTCACCTCAAAAATGTCCCAGGCACTACAGAGTCCCGTTAAGTGTAGGCAAAGCTTGCCTCCTGACTGTATAAATCATCTAGTAAAGATGTAAAGGCCTGAGTTTTATTACCAGGTACACAAAGGCGTAACCGGCTTCGTACACAGTCACATCGGCAACGCTATCCCAAACGCGACCATCTCAGTTAGCGGCATCCAACATGGCGTCCATTCAGCAAGAGACGGTGACTACTGGCGTCTCCTTCTACCCGGCACATACAATGTCACCGCCAGCAAGCAAGGGTGAGCCGCTCATTCATTCATTCATCGCTCATTTATTCATTCATCACTCATTCATTTATCGCTAATTCATTCATTCGGCGCTCCGCTCATTCATTCATTCATCGCTTATTCATTCATTCATTCATCGTTCATCCATTCATTCATCGCTCATTCATTCATGCATCGCTCGCGATATATCCATAAGTGAGCTCATTCATATTCGAGAATGTTCATTCATTCAATACTAACAATACTACCATGTGGAGTTAAATAAAATAAATATCCTTGGACATTACGGTTAGTTTCGCTACGCTCGGTTCCCGCTATGCACTGATCTTTAAATACCTACCAAAAAGTGCCGCTTTAAGCGTCATCTAGTCCCAAGCTAAGCAATTTAATGCTTGTGTTATGGTAACCAATGACTGATACACTACAAAGATACATTTTTTTTTGTAAATACATATTATTATACATAGAAAACACTCAGACACGAAACAAATATTTGCAGATCATGCAAACATTTGTCCCGCAGCGGGGATCGAACCCGCAACCTCTGCGTCTCAGGCGGGCTTTCGCCCACTGCGCCACAGAGGTCGTCAATTAGTATTGTCTGAATACGAGTGTTAACAGTTTGATCGCGTATAACAGGTTATCTCCTTTTAACAGCATTTCGAGACTTAAGGTGGCCCTTCCCGGTGCGTCTATCATCGACGCGGGCATAGCTGAAAAGCTTGTTATTTCATCCAGCGCAATGCTAGAAAAAGAAGCAAAGCGAAAAAAGAGAGATAGCGCCTCAGAGCTCGGCATTCAGTAGGTACTTTCGCCGCTCACTCACTCACTCGAAAAATAGTGTGCGGAAATTTCATAAAAAGTGTTCCAGGAAATACGTTTTTTTCAGCAAGCCTTACAAGTTTGTAAAATAAATATTAGTCATTTAGAATCTCCATAAGATTTGCAAGGTTTCTATGACAATATTTTCTTTACGTTTACAATTTATGAGTACATTATGAACGGCCAAAGTTCAGGTAAAATTTATGCTAAAAGCAGGTTTTTGGAAGCTTATACTGAATTTGTTTCTCAAAATTTAGATTTTGAGTTTCGATAGAAACCTAGATATAGTGCACAAGATACCTATTAGTCCAAAAGTTTAAAAGAAAGATCTGTTACAACGGCATAATCACGTACGAGCGTTTGTATGAAAAGTGAGCCGGGTTGACCGCTCTTAAGACATGCGTGTAATATCATTGGTCTCAAGTTTTTGTATTCTAATTTACGTTTCTTCCACAGCTACGAGAGTATAACAGAACAAGTGACAGTGCCCAAGAATGGATCAGTGAGCCTCAATTTCACGCTAATGGCCGATGACCCCCAACACTGGTCCTCTGCTTACGACTTCCGGTAAGTTGGACCTTGTGCGCTGGATATACGGGCGTGTTTTGTGTGGCACGATACTGGGTGTTATAAGATTACTTGCAAGTTGGAATTATGCTTTTGATTGTTTTGTTTTTTTTTTGGTATATTGGCAACTAGCCTCTACAAACATGACCAATGTCAATTTGTTATGAAACAATTTTTTATATTAGTGATATTTATTGTTTTTAAATATTACAATCGCTGAGGTTACTATTAATATATAGAAAAAAAAATATTTGACGTATAAAAACATTACATATTGAATCCATATTTGTAGTACTTACTTATGTTCTTAAATTTTTAATTTCTAGAGTTCAACTTTAAGTTTAAAAGAACGGAAAAATCTGAATATACTTTCAAAATAATGATTTTGACTTCACACAATGTCTTAGAATGTGTTACAGTTTTCTTCAGTAATCTTATTACACCCAATATATTTTTTTACTTATATTTGATATTTTTTTGTACTTAAGTATATTAAGGGCAGTTAGACCTTGTGTGGTTGTGATAAGGTTGTAATTTGTACTTACTTTATTTTTTTAGCATTTTTCATTCCATTTGATAAAATGAAGTATTAAGGTTAGGTAAATGGCGATCGAACTGTTTATATGTAATAAGGTTGATTTTCGCAGAACAAAATTTTAGATTATTTTACTTGGTTTTTGTGATATTTTTGTCATAATCATTTTATACAATTTTGGAGCTTGCCTGTGTTTTGTGTGATGCTTTTTTAGGCTAAGTTCATCAAAACGATTCCCTATTTCTCCTGGTCGTTTAATCAATCCTTTAACCAATCGTTAAGTTTTGGTGAACTTATAGCCATTTCGTTTTTGCAATGTTTTCTTTTATACACTATATTTGCTGTGTTATGTAATCATTTATGCTGTTTTAGTATTTTTATGCATGTTTTTGTTTCACACTTGCTAATAAATATATTGCACAACTATGCTATTTGTTTTCCGAGCTAACTGTCCGCTTTACTTACTACATCGACCGCTAGCCTCATTATTTCAATGCTTCCGTGCTTCGGAGGACACGTTAAATTGCCGGTCCCGTTTTTATGTCGTTCGTTCGTTCGTTCGTTCGGTCGTTCGTTCGTTCGTATGAGCAAATGGGCAACTCTGGTGACGGAGTTTTCAGGCCGCCTAAAGGCCTCCGTCATGGCTTAACGACTTTTAAAAGCCGGGACCGACAATTTAACGTGCCGTAACACGAAAGCGCTCAGATGAAAATGCCACTTGCGGTCACCCATCAATTAGTGACCGCTCAAAACGTTGCTTAACTTCGACGATCTATCAAGAACGTCTAGCAAGCTTCGCCACGAGCGCTTTTAAGACCCATCTCTCAGTCTCGCGCTGTGCAAGTTTAGGTATTTTAGGCCGCAGCGAGGTAGCCGCACGGCTCGCGTTCTATATCGTGAGCGTGTAGCGTCATAATCTGAAAAATCATCTTGATCCTTTCCGAGTTTATGATAAAAATAAACTAGGTACATTATTAAGTTACAACTTTTTTTATGGAACTATTAAAAATGTAAAGTAGATTATATAATTGTATATTTGAAATGCCTATTTGTATTAATAAAGTGAGAATTATGACTTTAAATAATACATTTGTTTTTACTTACGATTGACACTAAGAAACGAATAGGTACCTACTAAACTTAATTTACTTATAGCTGGTGTAATTAATTGAAATTAACTTTTTCTATAGGTAATAATAATAATAACAGCTAATGATGTCGATGACAAATTCAAACGGCCATAATCTCGAGAACTACTCGTTCTGGAAAGAAAGAAAGAAAGAAAGAAAAATCATTTATTCTTGTAGGACCTCAAGGATCACTTAAGTATCGTTTTACATGCTAGGTGATTCTAATGCCTGTTCCAACGCGACTCCCTACACCAGGGAAAGAATCAGGCAAGAACCTGGTGGTGTGGGCCTAGCTTTTTTTTAAAAGCGATCCCTTAACAATCTAAAATACTTAATCTAAATAGTCAAGCTTCAGTGGGAAGCCAGTCGAACAAAGTAAGGCATGTCAAAGAAAGTAAAAGTAATTGTAAACTTAACAAGATAACACCTCAACAAAATGTTGTCTGGCATCACACGCTACACTTGGCCGACTTAAGTGGTAGGTACCTACTTATCAAGGCAGTAAAGATATTGTATACCATCAACCGTCGAGGGGCACAGCGACATCAGGCCACGCAATTTTATCATTAATAAAAGCCTCAATGGAATAATACGCTTTCTCTACAAGAATATTCTTTATGTACGTTTTAAACCTTCGAGTCGGTAGGTTAGTTACGTTGATTGGGAGTTTATTGTAAAAAAGTACAGTATTTCCCATAAAAGAACCGTTTACTTTTTCTAGTCTAAATTTAGGCACACATAATTTATTTTTATTTCTAGTGTTAATTTTGTGCACATCACTTTTTTTCTTAAAGTTGTTTATATATTTGTGAGTGTGCAATAAGTTTACATAAATATATTGCGAAAAAACAGTAAGAATATTTATTTCTTTAAAACGCTCTCTTAAAGAGTCCCGACGTTTCATTTTGTAAATGGCGCGGACAGCTCGCTTCTGTAAAACGAAAATAGTTTGAATATCTGCTGCTTTACCCCAAAGAAAAATACCATACGACATCACACTATGGAAGTAACTGAAATATACTAACTTAGCTGTTCCTTCGTCAGTAAGTTGCCTAATCGTACGCACTGCGTAAGCCGCGGAGCTAAGCCTACCTGCAAGTGTTTCAATATGCGGACCCCACTGCACTTTGGAGTCGATTGTAAGACCTAAGAAAACAGTTGAATCTACAAGATTAAGTGCTTCCCCATTTAGTTTAATTTTTGTAGGTCTCTGAACCACGTTAGGCAAAGTGAATTTAATACATTTAGTTTTTTTGGCATTAAGTAAGAGGTTATTAGCAGTGAACCAGTTTGAGACTTGGGCTAAAGAGGCATTAACATCATCATAATTATCCTTAGACCTATCAACTTTAAAAAGCAAAGATGTATCATCAGCAAAAAGAACAATGTCACACATGTCTTTTACAAAGGAAGGAAGGTCGTTTATGTACACTAGAAACAGAAAAGGGCCTAGTATCGAGCCCTGTGGCACACCCATATCAATAACTGACCCTGAAGACTTTTTACCTCCTACTTCAACTTTAAGGAGTCTCTCAGAAAGATAAGATCTAATCAGGTTAATAGCTTGGTTTACGACACCATAGTACTTTAATTTAGAAATTAGAGTCGCATGACATACGCAGTCGAAGGCTTTCGACAGATCGCAGAAAACTCCGACTACGTCTTGCGAGTTCTCAAAGGCCTCATATATGTGTTTTAGAAGCAATGTACCTGCATCGGTTGTTGATCTACCTTTCGTAAATCCAAATTGGTGCTGGTGTAAAAGTCCGTTGAGATTAAAGTGAGAGAGCAGTTGATTAAGAATTAGTTTTTCAAATATTTTACTTAACGCAGGCAGAATCGATATTGGTCTATAATTAGCGGGGTCAGTTTCATTACCAGATTTGAATAAAGGAATAACTTTACTCATCTTCATTAGATTGGGAAAAACTCCCTCGTCAACGCAATTGTTAAAGATATAAGCTAAACATGGAGCAATATCCCCAACAATAGTAGCTAATATCTTAGTCGAAATCCCCCATAAATCTTCAGTGTTTTTAATATTCAGTGTTTTAAATATTTTGACAATATTGTCTGCGTTAATATAACTAAACCTGAATTCATTATTACCCTGAACAACACTGGATTCCAAAAGGCCGTATGCTATAGTGGCGGATGAATTTAATGATTGAGTCACCACATGTGGTATATTAGAGAAAAAATTATCAAATGCGTGAGCGACCTCATCGCTTTTAGTTAATAAATGATCATTTACTTTTAGATTTATCTGTTTGTGGCCACGTTTTGTTTTACCAGTCTCATTGTTGATCAATTTCCAAGTGGCTTTAATTTTGTTAGGTGCTGTTTCAATTTTATTTTTTAAAAACATCGATTTTGCTACCTGACATACTTTTTTGAATGTTTTAGAATAATTCTTAATGTAAAGGTTATGTGAAGGATCGTGGAGCATTAGTTCCCTTGTAGAATACAGATCATAAAGTTTATTTCTACTTCTGTAAATACCAGGTGTTGCCCAGTCTGCAAAGCTTGCACTAGTTTTAGATATACAGGTCTTTAATTTAAATATTTCCTTATGCTCCTCAGTAATTAAATTAGATAAACAGTTAAACAGCTCATTCGGGTCTTCTATACAAGGCAAAAGTGACATTTTAAGTTCTATGCAACCCTTAAACTTTGTAATACGACTCGCCGTGATAGGTCGGTAAGTGAATTGAGTAGGTTCATTTAATAAGCTATTAGGAAATTTAACACTTTGACCATAATGATCTGATCCAAACTTTTTAATTAAGGCTTTACTAATTGGTTCACAACTACTAAAAATATTGTCTAGACATGTGGCTGTTGTTAATGTTACCCTAGTTGGTTCATTGAAAAGATGTGTCAGATTAAAACATTTGAACAAATTAATGAACCTTTCAGAAAGAGAATCTAAAATAATGTCTACATTAAAATCACCACAGATTATTAAAACTTTACTACTAGTGAAAATCTTGAGCAAAACTTCTTCCATAGTGGACTCATACAGCCCATAATCCGCGTCAGGTGGACGGTAAACACTCACAATTACATGTCGCTCCAGCTCAACGCACGACAGCTCAATGGTCCTCTCAATAGAGAGATTAACAATATCTTTACGTTCCTTGCATTTTAAATGATTTTTCACAATAATTAGAGAACCGCCTCTAGTGGCGTTCTTACGTTTGTATGAACTAACTACATTGTATTTTTCAAAATAAGGGAGCAACTGATTATCTAAGATCCAGTGTTCAGTCACACACATAATGTCTACATTACATTCTTTTAAAAATAACTCTAATGCTAATAATTTGCTGGGGAGGCTTTGCATGGACCTTCCGTTGTTGGCTCAAATTACTTAAATCATGATTTATGAATTACTAAGTATTCATAAATTTTTTTCTCTCTTCGGATGTATCCCCCTGTTCGTGGGCTCTGCCTGTCCATCTAAGAAATTTTGTAAATTTTTTTATACACAATTATTGTTTTTATGAAATAATATAAGAAAGTAAAATAAAAGTCAGTGTAACGGTTTTATGTACCACCTAGATACTTACTAAAAGCCACAAAATAATTTAGTACATCTATGTCTAAGACATTGAATGTTGGCGGCCATATTGGATTTACTTTTTTTCATAGTGTACTGCATTTTACTAGTCAAGCCCTTTCATTTGATACCCATATTGAGGGGCTGTGAACAAACACGTGGTCCGCCATTTTGTAGAGGCGGCCATATTGGATTTGCATTTTTATACAGTGAACTACATTTTACAAGTCAAGCCCTTTCATTTGATACCCATATTGAGGGGCTGTGAACAAACACGTGGTCCGCCATTTTGTAGAGGCGGCCATATTGGATTTGCATTTTTATACTGTGAACTACATTCTACAAGTCAAGCCCTTTCATTTGATGCCCATATTGAGGGGCTGTGAACAAACACGTGGTCCGCCATTTTGTAGAGGCGGCCATATTGGATTTGCATTTTTTTTATATAGTGAACTACATTCTACAAGTCAAGCCCTTTCATTTGATACCCATATTGAGGGGCTGTGAACAAACACGTGGTCCGCCATTTTGTAGAGGCGGCCATATTGGATTTGCATTTTTTTTATATAGTGAACTACATTCTACAAGTCAAGCCCTTTCATTTGATACCCATATTGAGGGGCTGTGAACAAACACGTGGTCCGCCATTTTGTAGAGGCGGCCATATTGGATTTGCATTTTTTTTATATAGTGAACTACATTCTACAAGTCAAGCCCTTTCATTTGATACCCATATTGAGGGGCTGTGAACAAACACGTAGTCCGCCATTTTGTAGAGGCGGCCATCTTGGATTTACAATACTAATAAATTCACTATATTTTATTGTCATATAAACCAAAGGGGTGTACCAAAAATCTGATCGATCAGACTGATATTTCACCCCCTCCAGTTGGAGGGGGTGAAATATCAGTCACAAAATTTGAAACCGCCGTTTTTTTGAAGTCGGTTAATAAAACCGTTTATAAAGACAAAAATAAATTATAAAAAGAACTCAAGTAAGATTTTCAATACATACCTTGCCTGTACGGCTTTACGTGCAGCATAGTAATTATGATGCTTCCTTTTTTTTATGCAGTGGTAAGCTGTTTTTTTTCGACCCATTGCCTAAAAAAAGAGTATCTAAGTACTAAAATTTTCGTAAAGACAAAAAACAAATACTGATTTTACTTACTCGAAAGTATCAAATGCCGTGTATCACACTATAGCAACAGTCGATTGGCGAGTGCGAGCGAGAGTCCGGTAAAAAAGAAAGAGATAGTTGCCGGCGCTGAATTTGACATAGGTCTTGCCTCGAAGAGCGCTGCTGCGCGACTGACAAAGAGCATGTAATAGTAAGAGACGGGAGTGCCATACAAACAAAACGAACACTAGACGATGTATGAGTCACCCAGTGAAAATTAAGACCAACGTAACAAAACCAAACCACGACCACAGAACATATTGACCACGACATACTTCCAACATAGAGAATATAAAAATGTTACATTCTCTATGTTGGCCAACATAGAGAATATAAAAATGTTACATTCTCTATGTTGGCAGTATCTAGGGTTGTACCTAGTGACTATCGAAAATTTATCGATATCGATACCTATCAGCAGTAGCTAGGATTTTTGGATTCCATTAAATTATTTGTAGGTATTTCTTTCATAAATAAAAGAATTAATAATTAATTTAAGTAAGTATACATTTATTTGAACATCTACATTATGGTGTTTTGGGGGCGATAAATCGATCTAGCTAGGATTAATTTTTAGAAAATGACGTTTATATCCGTGTTTTCATGTAATGTTTGCCATCCAGGTACTTTCATATAGTGACGATGATCATCAAGCTTTTGTTTATGCTTCGTCATGCTGCTTCGATTTTCTGGTAGGTTGTCTGCAACAAATATTGTTGTATTATTATACAATAAAAAAAATATAAAATATATTATACCTAAACATAATGGTAGTGCCACTTGCGATCACCCATCCAAGTAGTGACATCCATGTTTACCTACTCCTAAAAATGTACATGATTCAATTAAAAACCTAAAAGGTATAAAATAAAATCTAAGTTACATATAAATTATGGTAATCCAAACAAAATAAAACTTTATAAACATAGCAAACAAACAAATTAATCATTCCATTTTCGTAAAACAAACTATCGATATCGATAAATCTAGGTTGATAGTCAAGCACTATGTTTACCTACATACGGTATGAGAAAATTTTCTTGCAAAAACTTTTACGAATTGTATCATTATTTTACCAAATTTTGGAAATAAATGGCATAAAATTGCTTACCGATCTACATATAGAGGAAATTGAGCCATAAAAATGCGTTTTTGCACTCCTTCGCGGCATGTTTTCATATTGCAAATTTCACATTGATTTTACTCATATTACACACACTATTACACTGCAGAAAACTATTGAATAACAATGTTTTACACGTATCTTTATTTATGATTTCACGCCTTAGATTAAATTTTCTGTAACAAATAAATAATTGTCAAATTGTCAACAAACTAAAATTCGAAAGACTTCGTGGACGTGAATTGACATGACACCACAGACAGTGGACAGACCAAAGAGAATGTAGAATGTAGCCCATAGAGAAAAGACATCTTCCTTGATGTAGCCATAGACTAATGATGGATGATGGTGTACTTCTTCTTCTTCTTCGTTCTTACGCTCGTTCGTTCATTCTTACTATAATCCGTCTATGTCGGAGTGTCCTATTTTAGTATAGCTCTACAGAGTTGTCAGTGCTCTTCGTTATTCGAACGGGTTGTAGCCTCGTCAGAGTATATATGTTCTGTGGTTGTAGCAGCCATTAAAACTCCGGGGCGTTTCATATATCGTCTGTTTGAATAGTACATTCGCCAGACTGCGCGACTGAGTTCTGATTTCGATAACGCGTCATTTTATAGCAGTTTTATTTTATTTATATATTTTGAACATGAAAGGTGACAATTTTAATTTATTGATTTATGTGTTCCTAAATGATTGAAGTATACTTTGGTATAAATAGTTTGTTATAATTTTATAGTTTTGTTAGAAAAATAACGCTTTAAAAATTGATCTTTTTTGAGAAACAAAGCGGAACTTTAGAATTTTATTATGGATTAACGGAGATACTTATGAAAAAAAAAATGCATTATGTCACGACAAGAAGATGTTCCACACATTATAAAAAATATTTTAACAGTTTCAAGGTAGTAGTTACTGAGAATTAGGCCTTCAAAAAGTTCACTTCGAGCGTTTATCCGGGGAGGACGCGGACGAAAAGGTCTAATAATTTTATACACAAGATAAAAATTAAAAATGTAATGCATTTTGTCACTACGAGAAAGGTTTATTTCTCAAACCTTATTAATAGAAATTGAATTATTGCATCCAATACTGAGATTTAGGACGTCAAAAAGTTACGTAAACGCAGATTCCGAACGATTTTTGCGAAATGCCTCTTAAGTCGTTAAGTCATGACAAAGGCGTTCAAGCGGCCTATTCATTTCATCAGGAGATTTGTCCACTAATTACGAACATAGTTTTTCTTAAACTTTCGCGATTACAATCCATATTTATACATGGACACAGGGAATACTGGGATCAAATGTAGCCTATTTTTTAATCCAGGGTATAAGCAATCCTGGTACCAAATTTCATTCAAAACCGACCAGCTGTTGGAGCGTGAAAGAGTAACAAACACACTTACATACTTACACACACACAAACTTTCACCTTTATAATATTAGTGTGATTTACCTTATTTCTTTACGTCCCGACGTTTCGGCTATGTTGCAATAACCCTTTGTTTGCATATTATACGAACATACTTCGAAATACCAAGGACCAAAGAGCAAGTATTATTGTAAATTTTATTTTACCCAAAAAAAATATTTAAAAATCACCATCATTCTTTTGATTAACAATTTAAAACCATGTCTGTGATTATTTCTGTGATCTATCTTTAAGAGGGCACAAATATATTTAAACACAAACCCCCTTATGCATATTGGTTTAGTAAACCTACTTTAGCTAAAACGGATGTTATATCTGTTGCTATCTCATTTCATTGACATAAAAGTAACAAGAAATTCACGAAAATTCACGAAAAAAAAGACAACCTCTGTGGCACAGTGGGCGAAGGCTCGCCTGAGACGCAGAGGTTGCGGGTTCGATTCCTGCCGCCAGAAATGTTTGCATGATCTGCAAATATTTGTCTCGAGTCTAGGTGTTTTCTATGTATAATAATATGTATGTGTTTACAAAAAAAAACAATTATATAAGTAGTTTATCAGTCATCTGGTTACCATAACACAAGCATTAAATTGCTTAGCTTGGGACTAGATGACGCTGTGTGGAGTGTCCAAGAATATTTACTTTAATTTATTTTATTCTTTAAATCCATATTAAATTGTCAATGAATAAGACCAATAGATTAGTATAGATTCTTATATTACTTTAAAAATGAACTAAGTATTCTTGATTACTGTCATGTCTATTGTCTATTCTAGCGTGCTAGACAACATAGTGAACACCCGCTACCATAAGCCGTTGGAGTTGTACGCCGCACTGGCTGAGCTTGAGAACCGTTACGCCAATATAGCGGAGTTCAGATCTGAAGCCGCGGTCACCGCTGCATTTAGACAACTGAAGCTTACTGATCAGGTAATCATCATCCGCAGCCCGATTTCACCTACTGCTGGGCATAGGCCTCCATCTTTTTATGCCACTCCTCACGGTCTTGTGCCAGGCTCATCCAATTTCGCCCCACAATGCTCGTAATATCGTCCGTAGTAGTCCGTCTCGTAGTATCGATCAGGTAATACTTCTTTTAAACTACACAGGTTCGTAGGTTCGAATCCGGCCGTGCATCACTGGATTTTTTGTAATTTATATGCGCTTTATCACGAGCTCTAAATGGTGAAAGAAAACATCGTGAGGAAATCAGCTAGCTTTCTAGTAGCGACGGTGGGCTTGCAACCTGTCACGTTTGGAATGTTAACTTCTGCAAATACACCAATAAAAAACGTCTGACAAACGTAGTGTATATTCTAGATTAGGTATAATTCTCTTTGCCTCTGACTACCAAATTGTATCTTCAAAAAATCTAAAAAAATGCCTAAAAAAGATCTGAAACAACAGTGAATACAATCGTAATCATATTTTGTTTCACTTTCAAAACTATCGTGAGTTGTATTAGACATTATAATCGCACACGGGAAATTACTCACGTAAAATTATCGTTTATTTAGATACCGACAATGTTTCGATTCTTCCGGAGAATCTTCATCTGGTATGAGTGAATCGAAACATTGTCGGTATCTAAATCGACGATAATTTCACGTGAGTAATTTCCCGTGTATTATAATGTCATATTTTGTTTATTTCAGGTCGGATCCCCAGAAGAGACCAAGTCCCACATAGCAATAATGGGCTCATTCTACGGCTCACAACCACTCGGCTCCGAGATGGTCCTCAACTTCGCGCGCCACATTGCCACCGCCTACACCATCGGCGAGCCAATCCACACCAAACTGCTCAAAAACACCGTTTTACACTTCATACCGAACCTCGATTCTCTGTATCCTAAAATCTTAAATCAGTACGACGGTACAGACAAATGCGAGATCAAACCTCTGGAGGAAGAATTCGGAGACAGCTTGTACAGTTATCTTACTTCGAAGAACTTGAATCCAATGTCTAATTATACTAGGGAGAAGTTGTTTGTTAGTTTACTGAAGTCTGAGAAGTATGATTTGATACTTGAGCTGGCGAGTGGAACGGAAGACGTGTTCTATCCGGAGTTATCGAAGAATGTGTACGGGAAGTTCGCGCAAACGTATCAAGATTATAGGTCGGAGAGTGGGAGGTACACTTGTGGGGTGGAAGACAGTGCTGTGCATGGAAATCTTATCGATTTGCTATACGAAAGGTACGTTTAATTACTAGCTGCGTTTTGCGCGAATAGTTGCCGTTCCCGGGATCAAAAGTAGCCTATGTGCCTTTTTTTGTGTAGCCTTTTTAGCGATAAGACCGCCGATTGTATATCATAGGAAAGTTTTTTTGTTGTTTTTTTATGTATATTGATGTATTTGTAAATTATGGTGTGCAATGAAGTATTTTCTATCTATCTATCTATCTATGTGTTAATCCAGGATATAAGCTATCCTGGTACCAAATTTCATTCAAATCCGTCAAGCCGTTTGAGCGTGATAGAGTAACAAACACGCTTACTTACAAACTTTCATCTTTATAATATTAGTGTGATAATGAAGCGCTCGTGGCGAAGCTTGCTTAAGTCGTTCTTGATAGATCGTTGAAGTTAAGCAACGTTCTGAGCGGTCACTACTTGGATGGGTAACCGCAAGTAACATTATCAGCTGAGCGCTTCCGTGCTTCGGAGGGTACGTTAAATTGTCGGTCCCGGCTTTTAAAGTCGTTAAGCCATGACGGAGGCCTTTAGGCGGTCTAAAAACTCCGTCACCAGAGTTGGCCACTTGCTCATACGAACTTACTTTTAGTGTGATAATAGTGGCAATTCGGAGTGTCGCAAAAGCTAAACTAAACTAACTAAAATTAATGCCATCCTTTTTATTTCCATCGCTATGAAAGGGACGGCAACATTTTTAGTTAGTTAAGTTTAGCTTTTGCGATACTCAGAATTGCCACTAATACTTGTTGTAGATTTAACACAGCTGTGGTGTCTGTCGGGCTGAGCTGCTGCAAGATGCCGGTGGAGAGTGAAATCGGAATGGTGTGGAGAAACAACTTGAGGGGCATCATGAAGTTCATAGAACAGGCTAATACAGGTCAGTTGAATCACTTCAAGTAGTATAGTAATCAAAATAAAGTTGAAATTCATATGACACTGAAACTGCGCTCCGCTTCGCTGCTCTTCGATGCTCTTCTGGTGTGAGTTGAGCCATGGTATCCCATCCCCTTATAAGATGGTTGCAGTTCCAAAAACAAATGAATAGCTGGCGTTACGTGTTGCTATTTCGAAATAAAGTCTCTGGAAATTTATGAAAATGCCTAAATTTTGCCAGACTCATACATTTTCTGTTTTAAATATATTTTTTTCAATAAAACGAAATAATTGTATTTTATCTTGTAGAAATTGATCTAGGAAATAAAATAATGGGATATTTTATTTCGTTATAGTGAAAAAAATATATTTAAAACAGAAAATGTATGATTCTGGCATAATTTTGGTGTTTACATGAATTTCTAGAGACATTCTTTCGAAAATCGCAACACGTAACGCTATCTATTATTATTTTTTGGAACTGCAAGCGTTTTATAATAAAATGGTACCCCATGATATTATTTTCCTTTTTGTTCTGTGTTTAGTTAAGTTCTTCTACTTTGTAAACCTTTCCATCTGTGCTGTAATGTGTGTATGTCCATAAAGTATTTATCAATCTATCTATCTAATGCACGTAAAGTCAAGATTTATTTATTTGTCAGGTATCGTCGGCTTCGTAAATAACGAAGTGAATGCACCGATCCGCGACGCGCTGGTAGCGGTGACCGGCGTGGAGCGACAGTACCGAGTCACGCCCAACAACGCCCACTTCCACGTCATACTGCCGCCTGATGAGTATAAGGTCATCGTGCGAGCACACGGATATGAAGACCAGGTAAATACCAATTTAATACTGATTTTATAGAATAGAATATATTATAAATCATTAAAAAAGGCCTTTACATCTTTACTAGATGATTTATACAGAGTTAGGATCGGAGTCCGGCCATATCGGAAAGAAGACGTGTGGGGCTGACTAGCCGCGGGATTCCTCACGATGTTTTCCTTCACCGTTTAGAGCTCGTAGTAAAGTGTATATAAATCCGAAACAAAATATCCATTGATGCACGGCCGAAATTCGAACCCTATAATTATGTTTTTAGTTAATATTTACTAATACCATTTCATTATAAATGAAAGATCTTACTAAAAGTTAACAGCTCCGGCAGGATTCGAACCTGCGTAGACACAAGCGATGGCTCTACTGCCGAGCTGCCTGACCAATAGGCTACGAAACCTTCACGCTGAGAGCTGAAACTATTAGTAAGATGATTTCTCGGTTAAAGCACCGATGAGCGCCATCTACAGGGATACTAGAGCAACTACAATATCCCTATTATAGGTAGCGCCACGTAAATAGAGCGCTGGCTGTCAAACTGCTCCGTGGTCGATGATTGGTGGAGAGGTGTTGCGGCGCACTTCATACCATTGATTTAGCGAGTGCTATTGGTTCGTCAGCGAGTGAACACAGGCGCGAACATACCCCCGCTACTTCCCCGACCGCGCTCTTTTTACCTATACCGTTGTTGTCTTCAGTTCCTCACATGGGTAGTGAAAGATGGCGTCTTGAAGCGCAAAGACATTGTGATGCACCGAGTGAACGCAGACATCATCCCCGGAGGTCATCTCGCGGAGGTCCAGGTGGAGGAGGACCCCAACCTCGTCTATATCACTGGTAATTAAATTATACTATACAATAATATTCATAATTGGTATGTTATCATCAGACAAAAAAGTTCATTAAATTTTATTAGGTATGTATTTACAGGTAGTTTCGCTGATTATTATAGGGTTGCTCTGTGTTTATTTCTGAAGGAAACTTTGCTAGTCATTTCTTCAATGAAAAATATCGAAATTCAAAAAGTCGTAGAACAAATGTTGTTCACACTGATGAGGTGAATTACCCCTTTTCGGGATAACATACCAATTATGAATCACGTTGTACACTCTCGATGACCTGTGTGGCGCAGTGGGTGAAAGCCCGCCTCAGACGCGGAGGTTGCGGGTTCGATGTTTCTACGGGACAAATGTTTGTATAATATGCAAATAATTTGTCTCGAGTATGGGTGTTTTCAATGTATAATATATTTATTATGTATTTACAAAAAATATATATTTAAGTAGTATATCAGTCATCTGGTTACCATAACACAAGCATTTAATTACTTAGCTTGGGACTAGATGACGCTGTTTGGAATGTCCAAGGATATTTATTTATTATTATTTTTTTATTAGGTACTCTTAAGAGCCTTTACTTCCAGAATTTTGTCTTTGTCTCTCCACGCATCGGCTAATATCTGTCCTGCTCACTCACAATATTCTTCACTAGATTTCTAACAGTTTCTGAAAACTCCATTAAATTCCATTCAGTAGTTTTTGCTTCTTTTGCTCAAATAAAAACCCATATTCGTTTTTAATTAATATCTCAAATGTACAGACATCGACGCGTTACAGTTTTAGGCCTTACTCTTAAAGATTTGTCAATTTAATGTAGATTTCATGATTTTTTTTTCTTGTTACTCTTATATCTATGAAAAGAGATAGCAACAGATTTAATGTCCGTTTTAGCTAAAGTAAGTTCACTGAACCAATATGACTAAGGGGGTTATTATATGTAGAGATTATTTTCAGGTCTAATTCTCAACCAAGCTAGCGATCCGCTATCCAACACAAAACTAGCCGTCCACCCGCTTGGTTCCAAATCAACTGTCTCCCTCAATACCAGTGACGTCGACGGCAGGTTCGCCGTCTCGCTCCCTCGCAACTGGAAGGACAAGGAGGTGGTGCTGTCTGCTATGTTGGACGGCTATATTACTAAGGATAGACATGTTATGGTGAGTTGGTTTGTTAAATTATTGTAGACTCAAAATAGAAAGTTAGATCTCTTAAGATAAAAATACCTGTTCACGCGGATAACATCTGATGTCAAATGACCGCTGTGTAAGGGCGATGAACTACGGTGGGTGACCGCTAATTACCGCTAATGTCTGCTTAAGCAATTCATATTTAAAGACTGAATTTGTAATTTTCTTACTAAAATAATATCCTCAAGGCTGCGCCAAGTACCTATACATCAATATAACTTGAATTATTTCAATAAGGAGGAGTTAAATTAAACTAGATACTAGTTTTTGGGCAATTTAATATGCAATACATTGTTTTTTGTTTACATTAATGCAAACTTTGACTTTGACGACCTCTGTGGCTCAGTGGGCGAATTCCCGCCTGAGAGGCGGAGGCTGCGGCTTCGATCCCCGCCACGGGACAAATGTTTGCATGTTCTGCAGATATTTGTTTTGGGTCTGGATGTTTTTCTATCTATAATGTAGGTATGTATTTACAAAAAAAAATGTAGGTAAGTAGTATATCAGTCATCTGGTTACCATAACACAAGCATTAAATTCCTTAGCTTGGGACTAGATGACGCCGTGTGAAATGTCCAAGGATATTTATTTATTTATTATTTTTTTATTAAATATATTTGTTATACTAATGAATACTTGATTGAACAGCTAAGCAACAACGTGAATCCAAACATACTCTTCAAGCTGGAGAATGATGACCTGGTCCTCGGAATGCCGCGGCTTATCTTCGTGATGGTAGCCGGTAAGTTATATTAACATTACTAGCTATTTTTTAATCCAGGGTATAAGCAATCCTGGCACCAAATTTCATTCAAATCCGTCCAGCCGTTTGAGCGTGAAAGAGTAACAAACACGCTACACACAAACTTTCACCTTTATAATATTAGTAGGAAGTAGGATTACATTTTTACATTCGAAAGTTGCATTCATATACATTCCGATGCCTTTTTTTTATTTTTTGATGGAAGCCTAGGCCTAAAGCTTTAGGCATCATAAAAACTTCGTCACCAGTGTCACCACTTGTTACGAACTTACCTATTTACCCGACTTCAAAAAAGAGCAGGTTCTGTGTTCAAGATGCGCCATCTAATATTTATTGATCTTATTAAAATTATTTTATTTATTTCAGGTGTGGTTGGTGTCTGTTTAGTTATAATGGCAGCCTGGTGCTTTAGTTGCCGCGAGCGAGCTAGAGAGTCGCGTCGCGAATACCTCTTCACACAAATACCATCTGACGACAAACGACCGCTGTGCGAGGACACGAACTACGGTGGGTGACCAGTTGACCACTAATACATCTAACCAATTCATATGTTAAAGACTGAATTTGATAATTTTTGTAGTAAAATAATATCCACAAGGCTGCGCCAAGAAAGAAACGTAGAAAATTTTTGTTAGTGACGTTTGCAATGCGAATACACTTCAGTAGGTGACTTGTTTGCTCAATCACTATCTAATCTTAGAATTATGTCTATAATTTTTGGGTAGAAGTATATCTACAAGACAAGAAATAGGAACCGTTTTCTAAGAATTTGTGTTTTTTTTATGTAAAGTCTGCTATTTATTTTTAGCTGTATTTGAACACAGTAGGGTAGTGCTAGTTTTCATGTCTATTTATGTCTGCCGGATCCTCAAGTAGACACAAAAGTAGGCACATCATTCGAAAAATTAAACATTAAATTATTTTTAGAAATCGTTGCCAAGCCGTACTACGACGAAGACGACCTGCCACCTTCAGAAACAGACTCCGAAGACGAAGTTGTACTTTTACGAAGCGATAGAGACTGGAAACCAGTTGTTGAACAACTGTAGTAACTAGAGTAACCACATAGAAAACAGTTTTTTTACAAATGTATTGATGCTTTATGTGTTTCTGCCGTTTTAGATGTTCGGTGATGACACTATCGGGCAAAATAGGTTATTTCTCTCCGTTTTCGGTAATACTCCGGCTGCGCCAAAAAATCAATTAGATTGGCGCAGCCTTCAGATTTGTAGAAATAAGAATAAATGTTTTGTTTATCTTAGTTAATAGCAACCATTCCGCCAACAACCCAAAACTTTACATTTGATTATTATCAAAAACGAATATTGTTATAAATTTTATATATTTCTGCAATCTCGAAAATTAATCGGGATAAAAATTCGTCCATTTTAATAGACTGATAAAATGTGTTGCTAAAAAATATTTATTTCTGACGGTCTTTGTAAATTCTAAGAAAATATTGTGTAAGTAAATGAAAGAGATAGTATACATCGCGTAATGTCTTAAGTGAAATTATGCTATTTAAAAATTATCTTCAACCTATATGTGGAATACTAATATAATTTAATAATTGTAATGTCTTCCATAACAGTTCTACAAGGTGTACTATAATTACTGCTGAAAATCAAAACGGTAAATTCAGGTTCATTGGGCGATTTGCATTGAAAAATGTAATACTCATGATATCTGAATGACAGTTAGTATTTTTCTGTTGTTTAACTAGTGACCTACTTAATATATATTTGATTTCAAATAGGCGCAGTTGTTCGTTCGGAAATTATCCTATCTACGTAATACTTCTTCTTAGTCGGCCTCTTCATTGCTGAAGGTCGTGTCTAGTTCGAAAGTGGATTATTCACTTTTTATACTTTGCACTATGCTTTTCCACGTTTTCCGGTTTTCGGCGGTCTTCAAAGCTTCAGGTATTGGCAGGCCGGCAGTATATATTTAATTCAGTCTGTATCATCATAATTTTGCTTTGGTACAGATTCATAGAATATAGTTAGTATGAGTGCGCTGTTTTAATTTTCGTGAGTTGTTTTATTGCACCTTGTATAACAAACTTTACATAACTGTTGTGGAGTCTTTAAAGGTAAGTATAATAATAATTATAATTAATGTAGGTAAAATTACTAATATAGATCTCTATATAATTATATTACCAGTATTATTCCGTTGTGTTTGTATAGCTTGTTCATTCCTATTGCATTTTTGTCTATTTATTTCGGATATTTTACACTTATTGTTTTGCACTTTAGAGTCTAAAGGGATAGTCAAAGTTGATCTTGATCTTTGGAAATGTCTAAAGTTTAGACATTTCCAAAGATCATAAATTCCAAAAGATCTCTGAAAATATCTACCGAGCCTTAGGGATACCTAAATAAATAAAAAAAAACCCATGTTTGCTAGTTGCGATTGAGTAGCAAAAAATAAGTCTTTGAAAAACCTATTGTATTTTTTATGATATTTTAATCATATTTATTGAAATTAGTAAGAGCTTGTTTATGATATTTTAATTATTTGATAATATTTACATTATCTTTATGTTTATATCAATTTACAATTGGTTCCTACATGAAAATACTCTTGAAATGTATGGGTCATAAAGATAGTTTGAAACGATCTATAGATATCATCCTGATGTCTTTACCGAGAGTGTGTCCAAAGCCAAGATGCATTACACTTTGAGTTTAAATGCTGATAATTATATTGAACTGAGACTGTGATTTAAAAGCTAGTCACATTAAATGACTAGCTTTTAAATCACAGTCTCAAATAGGCGCGGGAAAAAATACATTTGAAAGTTTTGAACGAGAAAATTTAATGCTTTTTTTTTAATATAAAGTTTTGACTGATTGTTTGAAATTATACTAACCATTCCATTAATTACAAATAAAATTGCCTTTACACGAGTATGTGAAGATATTATAATATGCATAATATTAGCTTGCCAATTATTGAATAATTATTTATTATGTTATATCTAATGAATACTATTAATTAAACATGGAATCTCCGATGTCCGCATTTTTCGTTCTACCTATGTTATTATTATTCTGAGTTTGTAAATTGTTTAGATGTTTGCGTTTCATAACACCTCAACCAATGTGAATAAAACTTGAAATAAGTGTAAGTAGGTCGTGACCGTGAGTGAAGCCGTGGGTGGAAGGTTTAGAAAAAATAATAAGTAATACTAAATGTATGTAATGGTGCTGAAAATACATCAAAATGTATTTCTAAATGTGATAGTTCCGTAAACTGAAATTGTAACTTGACAATAAATAATACGTCTACCATAATTTACAAATTATCTGAAGTTTTATTTATAATTTCATTAGGTAAGTAGGTATAAAGGTATTGTACCTAAACGCAGCATCGGCTTCAGTAGATCACGCAAGCGACGATGGCGCCAAAGATAATATAACCACTACGATGGCGCGACGAGCTCTAAAGAGACTAGGCAATACCATGGGATGATGGGACCGATTAGGTACTGGAAAACTCAAATGGAGGCCTTTGCTGAACAGTAGGACAGGCCGGGTTTACAACAACAAAGGTAGGTAAACAGTTATTAGGTACTAACATGGTAAAAATAGAAACCCTAATAGACTCAGGCATTCTCGTGCTCAGTAGGTTGCTTTAACTGTTGCCGACGTAGGTCAAGTGTTAACCTCATGAAGTAGGTACCTACCTAAGTTAAGATATCCCTTTTTATTACTTACACAGTACGTTTAATCGATAGAGCGTGAAATTCAAAATTAACCCATTTCCCGCCGGAGCACGTTTGATACTTGTACGTTGTACCTACGTAAAATATATATTTTTTTTTCAATTAAAATATGTAGATGCATCTAACTGCCTTGTATTTTATTTTCGGAATTTTGGCTCAATTTATTTTTATCTGTCGTAAAATATGTCAGGTGACATCGTGAACACAATGTCATCTTGTAATGTCAATGTCATGTCAGTCAAGTCACCTGACAAATCTACCTAGAATAGCGTAAATAGCTTTTTTGTTGTTTCTTCGATTGTGATAAAAACTCTGGTAACTAGTGAAATAAAATGAAAACTACATTCACCAGCTTAGTGTCCCGTGCGTAAATAATTCACAAATCCTGAGGATATTCAATGGATAGAGTCAGATCAGACGACGGCGACATGAGCCGCCGTGCCGGGGAACTCTTCAGGCGAATAAACCGCTTCGTCGACGGCCCTCTCACGAGAAAAAAGCTGGTATTACTCGTTCTAGTCATCATCTTCCTCATATTATACGTTGGACCCACGCTGATGAGCTGGTTTTTCAATACAGAAAGCGTTTCCAGCCGTCAGAATGTCTGCCAGAAAAACTTTTTGAACCCCTTCGAAGACGCTCTGAGCGAATACGACGCATATTTGAGACACGAAACTACAGCAACCTTGTCTTCATTGAGCCATAATTACGTGCCTTATGTTGGAAATGGACTCATAGGCCTGGCTTTGGAGCATGATTCCTATTTGAACATAAAGTATGGACGTACACTCTCATTGCCCGTGTATTACCACCCTCTGTATATTGTAGATGACTTGGAAATGAAAGAATTCACTGTTACTGATTATAAGAAAGGAATTATCAACAGATTTCAGTGTTCTGACACAGGATTACAAGTCCAATACCAGTATTATGCTCATAGGACTATACCATCTCTGTTTGTACAAGAGATTTTAATAAGTAATCCTTCATCAACTCCAAAATCTTTGAGATTATCCACACCAAAAGTGTCAGAATGGCCGACATCAGTTAAACAAATTGTCAAGTTACACCAAGGAGTTGACACAAAAGAGTATGAAGTTGTGACGGGAATGATACCAATACCCGACAGTGATAATGTAATTGCTGTGGCTGTAGTGTGTCGAAAACTTGGAAACACCATCACAGTTGATGCTAAGGATGGTCTTGACCTAATTATTCTTACTACAGTCCAGTACAGCAAGCCTATATCAAAGACTGAGTATTCAAAGCATAAGGATATTGTAGAGAAGAAAGCAATTGAAGAAATGGAGAAGGTCATAGCTATGACAAATGATAGACCGGCTATGCGTCAGCTACGAGATAATCATGCTCGCGTGTGGAACAGTCTTTGGTATACAGGATTTTATATCTCTGACTCAAAAGCTGAGGGTATCATAAATGGTGATAGAATTAATGCAACAATTTACGCCATCTTATCTCAAGTACGAAGCTATGAACATGAGGAACATATTAAACCTAACAAAAAATCAGAGTTAATGCGATCATTGACCTACTCGGAAGGATGTTATGAAGGTCATTCAACTTTAGATGCATTTAATTTGTGGAAACCCCTAAATTCTCTTGCAAATCTTAATGCTGTAGCAAGTGTTTGGCTTTTAACTTTAGAAAAACTCGGCTGTCATAATCTCTTAAAAGCTGGTGCAAGTGGAGTGAACCAAGCTATGATCTTAAGCTTTGGCAGCCTAAGATTCAGCAACCAACATTTAGAATACAACATACACCCGTCAAAACTTCACCGAGACTTTTTATTCCGACGTGTTAACTATGGAAACATGACTCATGTCAACATAAGTGTGATTGTGCAAGAAGACAATAAAGCAGCCATTTTTGTGGCTTTAGATCGCTCAGATAAATACTACTATGCTTGTGATGCAGGCTGTTTAGACTCTCCTGTACAATTAGGACCATACAGAAAATATTTCCCGGTCAAACTGACTGAGCCATTAACAGCTATTTTGTATGTGACTGCGGATAAGCAGCATATGGAAGATTTGAGGCACGCTATTCACGTTCAAGAGGTAATAGAGGCCCCGGCGCATGAGAACCATGTTATTGCTTTACACAAGCACGGTCATAGCTTAGGAGGTCTCAATCCTCTCTTCTGGGTCTCAATCATCTGTCTTATCGTCGTCTTCCACTTATTCCTATGTAGAATTATTATGAATGAGTTCTGTGACAATGGTGTTAGTTATCGTAGACTTTACAACAAACCCTGAACTATTAAGTTCAATTGGGATGCCTTAACAAGTGCTTTGTAGACAAGATGACTTTGTGTAAAAGTAGATTCATTGTACTTTTGCTTGTCACTTTTAATGTCCTTTATTATGATTTCTCGTTGGTAAAACCTTATGGTTAAGTCGCTATTTTCTATTCTGTTTCTCTGTCTGATATTGTTTTCTCAGGAAGAATTCCACCAATTTAAGGCATTTTCATTTACCAAAAGGCATTAAAATAGTTAAAACTTAAGGTTAATTTTGTACTATATAAAAGTGTAATTAAAGGACAGTGACAGTAAAGTACTATCCAAAAGTGATTTGATGAAAATATTCGCACAAAAAAAGTTGAAAGAGTGTAGCGTCCTCAATGATCTCTAGATTATCTTAATACATACTTAATACTTAATACCACAAACGGCAAAGCATTTTAAGTCTAATAAAAAAAATACAAGGAAATGTATGCATAATGTTATGGCCCTTCTAAAAAAGAAGAATGAAAAAGGGAAAAATAGATTGAACGATTAAGATAACATAAGATAAATTAAGATTAAAAAGGCAATAATTCGTTCAAGTATTCTTTTATCTGTGGTTCAAGCAAAAAAATTTAGTCTCGTCTTTTTGAAGTTAACAAAAATTAGTGAAATATAAAATTCCATTTGTTTGGTACCTATTAGTAATTATTTATAAAGTATTTTGTAAGTATTGGTAGCTTGATCGAATGCTTAATTTTTTTAGGTTTTTAAAACATTGGATTGTCTTGTATCTGTTTATTTGTTGGAATAATAAGTCTCGTTTAATTAACATAAGTAATTAACCTAGTAAAAGTCATAGGTATTTTATTATCGTTCAAACAATGAGTCTTTATCTTTCGTTCAATGCAAAAACCAGCATTTATAAAATTAATTTATTTGTTAGAGTAAGTAATATCTATACCTACTTAACTATTTTAATTTATCTGACACTTCATTCTAAACTAGAGTTTCAAATAAAATTATAATGTAAAAACTATTTTAGGAGTCTGCTATAGAAGCGATGGCTTTGCTACAAACATATTTATCAATAAAAAAACACTTGCGTAAATAGATTTTGTAATTTTGCCTGTTCATAAATGCTCAAATAATTAATTGCATTTTTATAAATTACGAAAGGCAATATTATGAGTAGGATTTGAAATAAGCTTTAGTATTTAAAGTAAGGCCCCGATCATACTAGCGTTTGTCAAGCTGCTTCAGTTGTAGGGTTCCGTATTTATATTTTATAGTCATAAGCACAGGATCGCTTTTAAAGCCTATGTATGTACACCACATTTGTCGAACGCGCAGTCACCGCGCATTTGTATCAATACCAACAAGATAAAAATTGCCTATAATGATCTGAAGGAAATGTCTACCGCTCCCGGAATACAGTCGTGATCATAATATTTAATTTTTTTCCAACAAGATACAAATAGGTTATCTTTATAACAACTTGTTGACTGGCTTGCGTTCGTTGCGCGTGCGTATCGTGTGTAGATACAAACGCGTCGCAAAAAAACGTGTGCATTATGTTCTTAAATTTCGGAGCCATCGGTTTTGAAACGTTAAACAGGCTATTTAACCGCAACAAACCAGTTATGTTTGAGTAAAGTTCAAAACGTGCTAATGAACGGGGGCGAAAATGGCCGTTTCGAGCAACTCTGCTGATAGAAGTCATTTTTTAAATTCGAAAAATAATTTAGCACCTTATTCTTAATATGACATAGGAAGGATATTGCTAAAACATTATATTTTTTTTTGCAATAAAGTGCACGCATATCGCTGGTTAAATTCTAAACAGCCACAAATCCAAATCTCACTTTTTTCAGGAGAGCCATTCAAAGTTTACAAAACAGTTTTTTTTTCATTTTTGAAAAAATCTTTTTTAATTATTAATGAATTTACTATGATTTCGTGCGTTAGTTAAATCTGCGTCGATGAATTCAACCAATTTTTCTCTAACTACTATACAGAACTGAAAAAAAGCATATATGTCCCTTTTGAATATAAAAATCTACCCGGATGTTACCGAAAGTTATCAATGAAAGGCCATATATCATACAAAAATCACTGTTTTATTAATATTTTTTTCCTATAACAACGTTTTAAAATGATTTTAAAACAGTAAAACTATTTTAATACAATATCAGTACCTAAAAAAACAAAATAACCTAATAAACAACATAAAACCACACCTTTGTGCTAAAAAAATCAACGGGAGTACACTTTCTTTGAGCTAATAAAACAAATAAATTCTTCAAAAACCTTAAATACTCAAAATAATTATCTTTAAACTAAGATTAACAATATAACTAATGGCCTAGTTTGAGTTTTATTAATAAAATAACATTTACGCTATGAAATATCATAAATCATGAACCATCCTGTACGAAATAATGTTAAACGATGTGATCAACTTATAAGTTGATTTTGAAAATATTGAAATTAGCTCCATTATTTTACTTTTTATGATAGACAAGTTATTTATCATTAAGCATGTTTTGATGTGCTAAAGGAAGTCGAAAATGTCCATGGATAGCTCTACGATGCGGTCACTAAGGCTGTTTCCAGAGAGGCTTTTTAGCCTCTCTGGAAACAGCCTTAGTGGTCTTTACCTAAG
The DNA here is from genome assembly GCA_963582015.1 of Xanthorhoe designata. Taxonomy (NCBI): domain Eukaryota; kingdom Metazoa; phylum Arthropoda; class Insecta; order Lepidoptera; family Geometridae; genus Xanthorhoe; species Xanthorhoe designata. Next base: position 1,742,477 of record OY757029.1, read on the forward strand.
TGCCAAACTGACCCGTCACTATACCGAAATATCCCGGACATCAGTCTGTACGAAATCATTGAGCGCAGGGCAGGCTTGATCACTTTCAGCCTCCCAAACAAGCCAGGTTCCAAAAAAGCCATAGACCACATACTTACGCTGCGGCAAGTCTTACGAAAGACCGAAAAGTATAACTTGCTACTATGTCTAGCGTTTGTGGACAATGAGAAAGCCTTTGATTTGGTCGAAACAAAAATGAGCGTACTAGAGCCCCTCCAGCGATGACGTATTGACCATCGGTACATTAAAGTGTTGAAGTATTTATACTTAAGAAAGCCACTATGTCGGTCGAAGTAGGTGCAGAAACAAATTCTTTTCAAACTTGAATAGAAGTGTAAGACAGGGAGATGTTAAATCTCCGAAACTGTTTACTGCCACATTGGAAGACGCCTTCAAGCTTCTGGAATGGAATAAATAATAATGGTTCTCGATATTGGTAAAATCTTGTTGGTTGATTGTTGATCCTGAGTGAAAACATGTTCCAGATGCTGTTTGTTCTACTGTTCATTCTGTAAATTAAAAATAATCAACAATCACAAAAAGAAAACAAGTTCAATGATAACTGAGTAAATAATAATTAATGTAACCTTGCTCAAATAATTTAATTTTTCATGTTTTTATTTCTAGTAAAATAACATTCTGAACAAAAATTTCATTTTTGAATTATAAAAAATGTATGTAATGCAGCACATCTTAGGTGCAAAACAGACGTATTTACTAATATTTTTGTAAATTTTAAATTCAAAGCAGTCATATTTACAAATACGGCTGCTTTCCTCTAAAAAATAATATGCAATGACGTGCATTTTATAATCAAAACAGTCGTATTTCAAATTATGGCACCTTTCCACATAAAAAAATTCTAGTACTTACGTAAATTTTTAATTCTATACAGTCATATTCCTCAATGTGGCACTTTTGCACAAAAATAATTGCTTAAACTCGGTTGATTTTGTGGAATATGGCACTTTAGAACATAAGTGACGTGCGATTACGCCGACGATCAAAGCACAAATGACAAAATGGCTGTTTTGCTCTGAAGTTGACGTCGAAAGTGCCAAAATTCCAAACTGCCACTTGTGTATTAATGTCATTTGTAGTGCAAATAGAAATCCTGTCTTTTTCTCAATGATAAAACTACTATGTTAAATCACTTTTCTGCAATAAAAACGATTTTGACGATTTCAGATTTATGGCCCTTTAGAATTTAATCAGCGATATCAAAAGCTTTATTGATCGCGGCATTCTTACAAATCAAACTTAATTATAGCTGCCAAATGCTGGCTTCCTCTATATAAAAATTACTTAGATTACGTTGTTTTGTATCATTACTATATTTAATTGTAAATAAATAATACCTACACATTATGTTATTAAAATAAATGTTTAATTTGTTATAAGAATGTGGTGTATATTTTATATTAAATGAAAAGTTGTATGTTGAATTTGATTTTTATTTTGATATTCAAATATTAGGAGTTAGAACTCAGAACTTTAGTCTAGTAAGGCCTAGTACTAGTAGGTATTGCTATTTTCAGCTTTGCCTAAAGTATTTTAGTCTTTGCCTAAGGTATTTTATAGATATGTTGTGTCAGAGAAAAACAAAGATTAGCTTCAAATATACTTGATTTATTTACAAATATAAAATGTATTAAAAATACAAGGCACATAACGGTAAACATTTAAGTCTGGGATAGACCAACAAACACCGATATTCACTAAAGCGAAGTATTTATTGATCAAGTGTCGGATCGGATCATTACATTAGGTACAATTCCACCAAAATAGTGTGCAGCTTATATTAATTTTATTGTCAGAATAATGGTGGTCATAAAGGTACGATTCGATCAATGTGATATATTCCCAACCACCCCATTCAATGGGGTGGTTGGGAAAAAAGTCCCATCCACCCCATTACTCAAGTAAATGGGGTGGATGGGAATCACGGCACTGTAACGCAGTGTACGACACAACACAAATGTTTATAATTTTTTTATGCACAAACTATTAAAAAACAGTTAAGAAAAATTCCAAATTGGTCCAGCCATTCTCGAGCTATTGAGTGACATCGAAATAGTATTCATATACTTATATATATGTATATATAAATAGTTTACAACAAACAAGATACAAGTGTTACTACATGTCGCTTTAGTGAATGTCGGCCCTAAAAGTACCTACTTTCATCTCGATAGGTATACGTTTGCGCTAGTACCCTAGCATTACTACATTTACTATCATCACAATTTATTACATCAGGCACTTGACTATCTAACAAGAGAGCATAGTGCGAATTGTAAATATACTTCAGCCTAATTCGACGTGTGCCAGTTTGTTTATACGCTGTTGTAGTACCTACTTATAAGAAACTAGAATAAGTGCTAGAAGTAACATGATTACGTTTTCATAGGTCGCGCCACGTAAAAAGAGCGCTTGCTGTCAAACTGCGCAGTGGTCGATGATTGGTGGAGAGGTAACGCGGCGCACTTACCATTGATTTAGCGAGTGCTATTGGTTCGTCAGCGAGTGAACACAGGCGCAAACATACCCCCGCTACTTCCCCGACCGCGCTCTTTTTACGTGGCGCGGACTATACGATTACATTATCGTTAGTTCCACTTTCGGCCACCGGTCCAGACATAAGTTTGTGGCACTTTACATGATGTGAGACATTAATAAAATTATTGGTTAAAATTCGCACTACGCTCTCTGTACTTTGACATTACAAAGTTATCTACTACATTGATTATTAGATTATAACTTAATGATAACAAACAAAGGTACAATATAGAATGATTCGGTAATACATTTGAACTATTTAGACACAGGCTGCAACATTTTATTGAGTCACTTTAAAAAAAAAATCGTGAGCAATGATGGTTTCAAAAGGGGAAGATTATGTTACGCACTTAGGCCGTGTACACTGGAAACTTATAAGCGCTTACCAGCGCTGTCAAAAGCTATTAAGCGCTTATAAGTTTCCAGCTTTCTTTCTGTATACGGCCTAACATAGTAGGTAAGTATGTTAAAAACTTTGGCTCGGTCACACACACATCGTTGAAAGAAAGAAAGAAAGATAAATCATTTATTTTGGTAGGACCTCAAGGATCACTTTAACTTCGTCTTACATGCTAGGTGATTCTAATGCCTGTTCCAACGCGATTTCCTACACCAGGGAAATAATGTTGCATCCTCCATTCTACCGTTGCCAGTAGACAAGGATAGATAGATTAACTATTGAATTCTTAGAGAAAGTAAGAAATAGAGCGCTGTATATTCCTTTCTCTTTCACACAAAAACAGAGAAGAATATATACAACACTCATGTGAGTAAAAGAGACAAAGCGTTATATCTTTTGTCCCTCATCGCGTGCCGCTTTTTTGTATGGCCGGAAACTTGATGCTCCGAATTTTGTACCACGAAACAATGGATTCACTGCATTTTTTGTCCCTCTCGGCGGCAAGCTCGCTGTTCGTCCAGGTACTATACTAGGTCCATGTTAACTATTGAATTATACAAGCGAGACAGCAATGGCGGCCCCTTTTGAAACTATCATTGGATAAAATGTGGTGAGCACCATTATCAGAGATATTGATAAAATACTGTCCATAACTAACTCGTCGATATCCTTACGTATTTCTCATGTTATTTACAAAGTTTTCAAGCTATTTTGTATAAAACTAAATTGAGAAATTTAATTATATGTAGTTCGTCGTTACAGTCAGCTATAGAATCATATTTTAACATCTAATACAGTGGCCAAAGCAGTTTGAAAACTGGCATAATTTCATCTGTTTTTCTTATACAAAGCACTTAATTTAAGAATATGCCTACAGCTTCCTTCGATGTAGAAATTTTCATTTAAATCGACTATGAATATACATTATTATGAACAATGATTATTCGTATCATAATCGTCTACATCTAGCCTTTTAAGGCCACTTTTGAATCCTGATAACTATAATTAAATTTCTCGCTCAACTTTGATTACAAACGTGGTTACACCTGTGCCTTGGATAAAAAAAATACCTAAAGAAGACGCTATCACATACATTGATCTAGGTAACTTAGATAATCACACTAGGTGAAAGTTTGTGTATGTGTGTGGAAGTAAAGTGTGAAAGTGTGTAGGTGTGTTTGTTACTCTTTCACGCTCAAACGGCTGGACGGATTACATCATTATGAGGCTCCGTAAGCGTAATGAGTGCGAGCGAGATAGACTGTTTACAATGATTTATGGGCCGACGACTCAGTTTTTAAAGTGGGCACTTTTATTCACGAACCAAGCGTAACGCTTTGAATGAAAACTCTGAAGCGAATTCTCCTGAAAAGTTATGTTAATGATAATTTTGAAAAATTTATTAAATTTTATAACTTACGAGTGTGTTTAGCAGTTGAGTGTACCTAGGTAGCGTCGTTAGAACTAAATGGAACACGATTACAGAACTTATAAATAAATTTGTTAAATAATGTTATAAGAAACTTAATTTTCAGTCAATCTACATACAATAGGATATCTAAACGATTATGAACACTTTTTGTTAATATTATATTTTTCTAATAATTAAAATAATTAAATTTGGCCTTATTATTATAATATATTCAATAAGTATAAAATTTCTTAAAAGGGGTAAAAAATAAATCACTTGAAAGGGGGTAGATTAGATAATACTCGAATTTAACCCCTTTCAAGGGCGAAATGGGGTTACTATTGGGTATTATTGTATACGTCAACGATTTACCCAAGTTTAACCCAGATATCGTTGATATTAGAGATCAATAATTAAAACCCCCTTTCATGAGAACTTATAAACAAAGTGGACTTCTTATCCCCGGTTTCAATATTCATGTTACGTATAACCGTAAATCTATCGCCATTAACATCTTAGCTTATGCCGAGTTTCTATATCGAACGTACGGATGTCCGTAGGTAGGTTGTCATAGCAACGATGTTATCCGTCAAAAAGTGTCATACATTTTGTGTTGTTTAACAACGTTGCTATGACGACCGACCTACGGACATCCGTACGTTGGATATAGGAACCGGGGGTAATACAACAAAAAATGTAAGCCTTTTTTTTGGCAGAAAACAATGATAGATCTAGACATTTATTTGTCTATAAAGCTTATGCAACAAGGAGAATATAATTGAATTCCAATATTAATATATTTGCCAATACGAAATGTACTTTTTACAAATTATTATGCATATTTTTATCATGAATATAATTAAATATTTATGAAAAATATATTAAGGCGTATCATACAAAAACCTAGAAAATATTACTTGAGTGTTGAGACGTTACAGTCATGGTAAATCCAGTTATTATTAGTAGGTAACAAAATTCATATTTAGTTTTTAAATAATAAAACAACAACTTTCTCCCTGTAAAAGGAAAATGTAACTCGGTTATATGACAGTTCTAAAATAAAACTATGGATATCAATAATTTTAGCAAATTTATAATTTTGTGATGATTCAATCCAAATTACATGTTTCATAGAGTAAACAGAGATCAATGTCTGTTTTAAAAATGTTAATAATTTCTTACTCAATTACCTCAACACCCGGGTAGTATTTTCGATAACTTTACATATACAATGGCTAAAATTTGTAAAACTATATCTTTCTATGGAAAGGTAATGTGAAATATTCTATATTTATACATTGTCATTTAGTTTGTGCGTTGAAAATGTAGAATACCTTAAAATACCTGAAAAATTAGAAAACATTAAATTACAAAAAAATATTATAGCACAGTTTGAGAGGCATTAGGTGCCGTTATTAAAGTTTTTTTTCTTTATAATTAAGTTTTATTCATGGTATGGTCATGTAATGAGGAGGGAGAAAAGACATATTACCAAAAAAGTTATGAGTACCTATGAATGTGGATGGGTACACAAGTAGAGGAAGGCCGAAGAAGAAGTGGATGGATTGTGTGAAAGAGGATATGAATGTAAGAGGAGTGAGTTCAGTGGACGAGTGATAGAGGAGAGTGGAAGAGAAAAACATGTTGTGCCCCCACTTAGCGTGGGATAAGGGCAGGAGAATGATGAATTAAGTTTTATTTTCTCTGTATTGTGTTAAATAAACATTTCATTCATTCATCAATTTGGGTTTTTCCTGCCATTTTATACACTATTTCCTACCTTAAAGCTCCTCATAGAAAAGCGCTGTTATCTGGACACAGCACTGTTTTGCATCATCAACTTTTTTCTAACATTTCACACACTTTATCTTACCTTAAGGGAAGGTTCATATCTGGCGGAACATGCGTCGCGTATTATACGCCAGAACAGACAAATGTATAGAAAAACACTTGACCGTTCACACTCAACCGATGATACGTTAGTACGCTAGATGATACGCTCGGCGTATTTTACGTCAGATATGAACCTTCCCTAAAGCTCCTCATAGCATCATCAATTTGTCTTTTCGTAGGAAAAGACAAAAAGAGGAAAAGAGGAGCGCATTTCAGACACGTTTTCTCACCTTAAAGCTAGAAAGCATAGAAGGCACCTATTTATACACGTTTTCTCACCTCAAAGCTCCTCATAGAAGGCATCTTTTTATACACTCTAGCTCACCTCAAAGCTCCTCATAGAAGGCACCTATTTATACACTTTAGCTCACCTCAAAGCTCCTCATAGAAGGCATCTTTTTATACACTCTAGCTCACCTCAAAGCTCCTCATAGAAGGCATCTTTTTATACACTCTAGCTCACCTCAAAGCTCCTCATAGAAGGCAGCTATTTATACACTTTAGCTCACCTTAAAGCTCCTCATAGAAGGCGAGGCGTGCCTTAGTGGACCCCTGCCTCAGTTTCCTGAGCGTGGCGTACTTGTCCGCGTGCGGCGCGCAGTGCGCGTGCGCGTGCGCGTGCAGGCGCTCCAGCGTGCCCGCGGGCGCGCGCAGCACGCTGAACTCCCCGCGGAGACTCTCCAACTGCTGCTGGAGGTGCTTCGACTTGGCCAGGTACTCCACCCTGGAGATTTTTATTTTTTACTAGCTGCGCCTCGCGGTGTTACCCGCGGTAGTTTCCGTTCCCGTGGGAATACCGGAATAAAAAATAGCCTATTTGTTATTCCCGGTCATAAACTATGTATATTCCAAGTTTCAGCCAAATCCGTTCAGTAGTTTGAGCGTGAAAGAGTAACAAACACACTTACACACACACAAACTTTCACCTTTATAATATTAGTAGGATTTTTAAGGCAACGACGACGAGCAACGAAGACGAGTTAGATGCCCATCTAAAGGATCGGTCCACAGTGGCCCAAAACAGGGATGTATGGAGAGAAGGAAGGGAGGCAAAGCCCAGCAGTGGGACATTACAGGCTCATAACGTATGGCAACGCCAACAGTATAGGTCGCGCCACGTAAAAAGAGCGCTGGCTGCATCGAGGTAGTATTAAAGAGTCACAATCTAATAACTGACAACACTCGAAAAATGTGCGTGCAAATTCAATGTTCTACAATGACATTTGAATGTAGACGTTATGACGTTTTTTATAATGTTCAATGTCGCTTGTACGCAAAAAAGAAAAACTCTGCACACTACGTAGCGTGCGCCGAGTTTTGACGTTTACATTTTATTTGTCTGATTGTGGCTCTATAATACATCTCAATGGTCGCGCCACGTAAAAAGAGCGCTGGCTGTCAAACTGCTCCGTGGTCGATGATTGGTGGAGAGGTAACGCGGCGCACTTCATACCATTGATTTAGCGAGTGCTATTGGTTCGTCAGCGAGTGAGCACAGGCGCAAATATACCCCCGCTACTTCCCCGACCGCGCTCTTTTTACGTGGCGCGACCTATACACATAATTACACATTGTAAAAAACATTCATATAAAAACACTATAATATACTATATAATAAAAACACTATGATATGTACCCATTACAGGATTAGAGATGTTATTAGGCTCAACTCACACCAAAAGAGCGGCGAAGAGCAGCGAAGCGGAGTGTCATATGAATTTCAACTTTATTTTAATTACTATAATACTTATTAGCGTGGTCACTAGCGGTCGCGTCTCACACCGAGTCACACTGTGTGAGTAATTTCCCGTGTGCATTAGTGGCAATTCGGAGTGTCGCAAAAGCTAAACTTAACTAACTAAAAATGTTGCCGTCCCTTTCATAGCGATGGGAATAAAGAGGATGGCATTAATTTTAGTTAGTTTAATTTAGCTTTTGCGACACTCCGAATAGCCACTATTATAATGTCTAATACAACTCACGATAGTTTATTGAAGAGCTCAAATTCATACCTCAACAAAACAGTCGTGCTCATATTTCTTTTTTCCTTTTACATTCTGACTCTATTCTTACCTCTCCTTCTCAATCTCTATGGACAGTCTGTGTATATGCGGGTCCGCGTCGTCCGGCACGAGTTGGTAGGAGTCGTGCTCGGGCTCGGGGCTGCCGGCCGGGCCCTCCGCGCCGAGCTCCGCGGGCAGGGAACATGTTGACGGGAACAGCGGGCTAGCGGCCGACTGCAATAGAGAGTCCTAGAGGGAGTTATTAGAGAGAAAAGGAAAAAAATTATGAGTAACATCGCGGGGCGCAGCTAGTTTTCTTATAGAATATAAGCTAACTAGCTGCGCCCCGCGATGTTACTCATAATTTTTTTATGAGACCACCTCGGGAGTAAATTATCTTCTTTTAGACTAAATAAGAATTTTCAAAATAAGACCACTATTGACGGAATAATCGGTGAACAAACATAATTATTATTTAATTCAAAATTAATATTAATTTCATTCACAAATAATACTATTAATTACACAGAACAACATTTTTATAATTTCCATTTTCTAGTACCTATGACACTAAAATGTATGTTCTTGTACTAGGTACTTAGACATTTAAGCATACCTAAGTTAAGTATGCTCTGAAATAAATTGTTATTTTATGTGACGTGTAAAGGTGTTTACCAAATAAATGACTATTATTGATTATTACATAAAAAACATACAGTGAAACATAGAACCACCTCCTTTTTTGAAGTCGATTAAAAATAAAGATGGCGGGTGAAACCACCGGGCACAGTTTAAATAAGTTAATACTTACAGTGTTGGATTGGTAACCATTCGAGATACCGTTCGACATTCCATTGCTGGTACCATTCGACATGCCGTTCGACATTGTAAGGTAGTTCAGTAGTTGCTCCTTTCCCTGTCAAAAATAGTGTTTTTAGTTATTTTCTGCGCCCCGCGGTGTTACCCGCGGTTTCCGTTCCCGTGGAAAAACCGGTATCTAAAGTAGTCTATTTTTTAATCCAGGGTATAAGTTCTTTCTTTCTTTCATATTTCATTTTTCTTTCATTTACTTACATTAGGCGGCAGAGAGCCGTTATTCTTGCTCAAGAAGCCCAGTAACTTCTCCTTGGCCTGCTTCTCTGCTGCGCGGGCCGCGAGCAGCTCCCCGCGCAGCCGCTCCGCTTCCGCTGCGCGCTTCTCCGACTCCTCCACCAGACGAGCTGTTAGGTACTCTGCCTCGCGAGTCTTGCGTTCTAGATGCACCTGTGTAATGATGATGATGTTATAAATAGTTTTATGTACTGCTAGCTTTACCCGCGGTTTTGCTTGCGTAGTACTAACCCGGATAAAAAGTAGCGTATGTGTTATTGCAGGTCCTAAACTATGTTTCCAAAGCGAACTCTGGCTGGTGCATTTACGAACCCAAGTGGCATTCAAAGAAACTCGGACTTTACATAACAGCGATTAATTACAGAAAATTCTAATTTTCTTATAAACCATTGAGTTATTATGCTAAAGAGTCACAATCTAATAGCTGACAACACTCAAAAAATGTCCGAGCAAATTCAATGTTCTACAATGACATTTGACGTTGAATGTAGACACTATGTCGTTTGTTTGAATGTTCAATGTCGCTTGTACGCAAAAAAGTAAATCTCGGCGCACTACGTAGCGTGCGCCGAGTTTTGGCGCGGACATTTTATTTGTCTGATTGTGGCTTTATAGATTGTACCTCAATATTATAAACAGAAAGCTTTTTATTTCAGACAAAAGTGTTCATTTTAAGTTTGAAAGAGTATACTTCCGAGGTGATCCCATAAAAAAAATTAAGGATCTGATGAAGATCTTCGTACTTAAGAACAGAAATGTACCTCGAGAGTGCTGAAAACTTATCTCTTGCGAATTTAAAGTCGGTTTAATAACATTTTTAATTTTGCCACTTGTTGACAATCGTTAACAAACTAACATATATACCTTCTCTTCTTCAGTCCTGATAGCAGAGAGTCGGAGCCTCGCGTTTTCTCTCTCAGCATCAGACGCCTTCTGCGCCAGTAGAGAAGCTTCTTCCTCAGCCACTCTCCCTTTCTCTGCTAGGAGTTCTGCCGTTTCTTCAGAACGACGCTGGAATTATATCAAGAATTATAAGAGCGTGGTAAGAGATTGCAAAGGAATAAGATGATTAATCATAGTTCTGCAGAGTGTGATGTGTTATACATTTAGCCAAGTGTCAAAGAACCTACCATGGGGTAGGTAGTATACATTTTATTTCGATATAATTTGTTTTTACCTAATATTAAGTAAATAGTTTGTTTTGTTATAATATTTTATGTTTTTGTTTCTTGTATTATTAACGTTTTATTTTTTATTTAATATTCAAATTAGGTACCTACCTACACATTACTTTCAAAATGTTTCTATAATAGTAGTTGTTATGTTATTTTTAAGTTTTTTAATCACTACCTAGATTATTGCAATGGATGTACCTATCTGTAATAATAATTTATTGAAATAAATAATTGAGTAATGATAAAGTATCTGCGCCCAGCGGTTAACCGACCGGTTGAGCGCTTCCGTGCTTCGGAGGGCACGTTAAATTGTCGGTACCGGCTTTTAAAGTCGTTAAGCCATGACGCAGGCCTTTAGGCGTCCTAAAAACTCCGTCACCAGAGCTGGCCACTTGCTCATACCAAAGACGATTAATATCTAGAAGACAGACAAAGGCCATACACAAAATCGTAACCCGATCCCGCAGTACCAGATAGCCTGAAAACTTTAAAACATCAATTTTATCCAAGAAATTTCAATACTTAGTAGTAGGTAGCAACAATATTCAATATTTAAACATTTTTAACTAGAAAGTAATTGAAATTTCTTGGATAAAATTGATGTTTTAGAGTTTTCAGGCTATTTTTTAGGGTTACGATTTTGTGTATGGCCTTTGTCTGTCTTCTAGATATTAATCGTCTTTGCTCATACGAACGAACGAACGAGCGGTTAACCGCGATGAACAGTTAATCTAAACCTATTCATCGCTGTTCCCGTGGGAAACTATTCATCGTAAAAGTTAGTGTACTCACGAGTGCATCGTTAGCGAGTCGTATTTCCTCCTGGTAATGCAGCAATCTCTGCTCCATGGCCGCGCGCTCGCGCTCCGCGGCCTCGCGCAGTTGCTTCTCACGAGATAACTTGTTACGCTCTATTTGACGACGCTGCAAATAACACAAAATTAATTTTTAATTTTAATACCTGTCAACCGGCGGAAAGGCCCCGGGACCTTTGGTACCTTTTATTTTTTTAAATTTTTTAAATTAAATTTTAATTTTCTATGACTTTTTAAGTTTTAGGTAATCGCTTTTTTAACCGATTCGGATTCGAAATTTCGAATTTTCGAATTCGACAGAATTAGCCGTTAGTCAACAAGTTAATTTATAATTACCTAACTAATTATTTACTTAGAATTAAATGGTTTTTCTTAACGCATGTTGCGATACCCTTTAATTATGGGAGCACTAGTTTTTTATTTCTAATATTTGGCTATCAATTTATGCATGTACAGTGTAACCCTATGTTGGGAATCCTTAAAATAAAAAAATAACACCAGATATTTAAATTACTGATTCTGTATATATGCGGCATCACTGAAAACCAGCGCTGTAGTTGCTTCAGCTTCTACAGCGAATGCTGAGTGGTGACCGATTTGCTTCACTCATATTTATTATTGACGACCTCTGTGGCGCAGTGGGCGAAAGCCCGCCTGAGACGCAGAGGTTGCGGGTTCGATCCCCGCTGCGGGACAAATGTTTGCATGATCTGCAAATATTTGTTTCGTGTCTGGGTGTTTTTCTATGTATAAATGTATGTATTTACAAAAAAATAATGTATCTATGTAGTTTATCAGTCATCTGGTTACCATAACACAAGCATTAAATTGCTTAGCTTGGGACTAGATGACGCCGTGTGGAAAGTCCAAGGATATTTATTGATTTATTTTATTTCCAAAATATTTTAATTGTATCTGTACTGTAATGTGTGTGAGTGATGTAAATAAATGTTATTCTATTCTATTCTATATACCAAGATGTGGGCATGTACCAAATATTTATTTGGACATACCTCTGACTTACCTTGGAAATCTTCAAAATGATCTAAAAATTGCCTAAAAAGATCTGAAATAAATGTCCACCGCTCACTGGGATACAGTCGTGATCATATTTCATTTTTTTTAATAATAAATATCCTTGGACACTTTACACAGCGTCATCTAGTCCCAAGCTAAGCAACTTAATGCTTGTGTTATGGTAACGAGATGACTGATATAATACTTAGATAATTTTTTTTGTAATTCCATACATATTTCAAATAGAAAAATATCCAGACCCGGAACAAATATCTGCAGAACATGCAAACATTTGTCCCGTGGCGGGGATCGAACCCGCAACCTCCGCGTCTCAGGCGAGCCTTCACCCACTGCGCCACAGGGGTCGTCATAATTAATAATAATAATGTATACCTGTTTCTCTTCTTTAGCTTGTGCCTTCATCTGCTGAACTTCCATAGTGTCAGGTTTCCGTCTCCTCATATAAAGGTCATGGTTACCGATGCATAGATCCAATATCTATGGAGCATTACACAAGTTAGAAGAAATATGACACCATTAATAATCAAAGCACTGATTATTATGGACAGCAGGCATTGAGATGTATTAGAGTCACTATCTAATAGCTGACAACACTCAAAAAATGTGCGAGCAAATTCAATTTTCTACAATGACATTTGACATTTGAATGTAGACGTTATGTTGTTTGTACGTACAAGCGACATTGAACATTAAATGTTCAATGTCGCTTGTACGCAAAGAAAAACTCGGCGCACTACGTAGTGTGCGCGAGTTTTGGCGTTTACATTTTATTTGTCTGAATGGGGCTCCAAAATACATCTCAATGACAGCAGGGCATAATTTAAAGATGAGGACGGGAGTAAAAAGCGGGAAATAAAAAATAACATACATTAGAACCGGAAAATGAGGAAATGAGAAGGCCTATACTCAGCAGTGGGTAGATGTGGGCTGATTAGTTATATAGGAACATAGAACCTCCTTTTTTACAGTCGGTTAAAATAACAAACAATCTTACCAATTTGTTCATCCCTGTGGGCTGATTATAGGAACATAGAACCTCCTTTTTAAAAGTAGGTTAAAATAACAAACAATCTTACCAATTTGTTCATCCCCTTAGGCGAGAAGAAGATGAAATTAGTGACGCTCTTATCAACGAACTTGATGACGAACTTCTTGTCGTCGAAGGATATGTGCTTGATCTCGGACCAGGGGAAGGTGGTTTTTGGTGTTAGTTTGTTGTCCTTCTCGTATATGTTGAGCCCTAACGCTGTGACGCCGAGGTACAGCTCTGTTTCTTTCTTGTTCTGAAAAAGTAATCCTTATGTATATTGGTTAAGTAAACCTACTTTAAAAAAAAGACGTGTGGCACTCGGAGACTGCCGCGGTAAAGCTATTGAATGGGGGGTGTTAGGTTATTTTCGTTACGGAATTTCTGGATTCGGTCTCCACGCTCAAGGCCCGCGATAGAAGCTATGCAGTAGCTTAAAAACATTCTTTAAATCTATATTAAATTGATTAATCTTTATGAATAAGGCCATAAGGAAGTTCGTATGAGCAAGTGGCCAACTCTGGTGACGGAGTTTTTAGGCCGCCTTAAGGCCTCCGTCATGGCTTAACGACAAAATGTGGACAGCATAAAATAAAAGAACTGAAAGAAATGTCTACCGCTCCCTGGGAGTCGTGAACATACTTTTTTTTTGTCAACTTTTTTAAAGTATATTTTATTCAGTTCGTTTCGTTCGTTTATTTACCTTAATAGCAAAGTAGTTGACGCCGTACATATCGAGATCTTGTGCTATTTTTAGATACTCCATCTCAGCCTCATCTCTCGACATGCCCTTGTGGTCTGCATACCTGCAATAGGGTAAAGTAGTAACATTTATAAGTTACACAGATGTACCTGCGCCATGGACCTAGTATATAGTACCTGGACGAACAGTGAGCGTGCCGCCGAGAGGGACAAAAATTGCAGAGAATCCATAGTTTCGTAGAATTCGTAGTACAAAATTCGGCGCATCAAGTTTCCGGCCATAAAAAAAACGACACGCAATGAGGGACAAAAGATCTAATGCTTTGTCTCTTTTACTCACAAGAATGTTGTATATAATTCTTCTAATTAGTAATCTAGTACTAATTCTTTATTTTTGTGTGACAGAGAAAATAATATACAGCGCTCTATTTCTTACTTTCTCTAAGCTAAAAAAATATGTATATGCGCTTTAACAAGAGCTTATAACGGTGAAGGAAAACATCGTGAGGAAACTAGTTAGCTCTCTAATAGCGTCGATAGGCTTGCAACCTATCACTGTCACGTATGGAAAGTTAACTTCTGCAATATGTATTTGGACATACCTCTGACTACCTTAGACATCTTCAAAAAGGATCTAAAAATTGCTTAAAAAGATCTGAAAGAAATGTCTACCGCTCCCTGAGATATAGTCGTGATCATAATATCATTTAATTTCTAAGGTAAATGCTCACCATATCTTGATCCTGTCCTCCCACATCTCGGCCGTCATCTGGTACTGGTCGATGACCCGCTGCGGCAGCAACTCCTCGCTGGCCAGCATGCCGGGCTTGTACGCGCTCTCGTCATAGTCCCCGTACTGGAAACAAAATGACTGAATATAATATTACTAGTGAACTACACTCGCATTTCTAGTTAATGGCCTGTGTATAATTTACATTTAATTAATTAATTTAATTAAACATTGAATTGAAACCCCCCGAAATATACCTTCATCAGAAAATAACTATTAAGAAATATGACAGAATCCTACTATCCTACTATCCTACTAATTCTACTAATATTATAAAGGTGAAAGTTTGTGTGTGTACGAGTGTTTGTTACTCTTTCACGCTCAAACAGCTAGACAGATTTGAATGAAATTTTATACCAGAATAGCTTATACCCTGGATCAAAAAATAGGCTACTTTAGATCCCAGTATACCCACTGGAAGGGTAACTATGCACCGCGGATAACACCACGTATTTATTTTCAGCCGTTCGTGTCCCACTGCTGGGCAAAGGCCTCCACTCTTTCCAATCGTCGTGATCTTAAGCTAGAGTCTAAAATACAATCAGTTTGATGGTATACCTTAGCCTGTACAGCGTAACTAGCCAGAAGTACCGACGCCTCAGGCGGGCAGTAGATGTCCATGCTGAGGATAGCTGCCTTCACCTGCAGGAACAGCAGGTGCTGGGTCACCTCCTGGATCAACTCCTCGGCCACGTCCTCTGGGTACAGCTTGCAGAGGAGCATGAAGGGTGTTCCTGGCATTTGGGAGACGCATTGGTCTTGCACTGGAAAAAATAGTAAAAGAAAGAAAAATCGTTTATTTTGGTAGGACGTCAAGGCTTACTTCAACTTCGTCTTACATGCTAGGTGATTCTAATGCCTGTTTCAACGCGACTCCCTACACGTACGTAGTATTAAGGTCGCGTCACTGCCTAAGGAACAGGTATTTTTCGTTTCTTGGATGTCTACAATCAGAGAGCTATAAGGTCCATATTATATTTCAAGATATAAGTCTGTGCCCACAGTAGGCAAATTGTGAGCGGCCGACTGAGTGAGCCGCAAATTGCGCTAACTGAAATTTGAGTTAGCTGCAAACTCAGATCAATTTGCGCCATATCGCCGCCGCCAACTGAGACAGTCGGCGCGCGTAACCCTGCAAACTGCGTAAAGTGAGCGCAAACTGGCAAACTGTGGACACTACATTTCAAATACATATATGGAAGGGCGTACTAAACCGATACGCCGCAAACTCAGTCGGCCGCTAACAGTTTGCCTACTGTGGACACAGCCTAAAAGGTATATTTTACAAGAAGTTAGTTTAACCACAGATAATATAATAGGTACCTACTATAGAAGTCTAACACAGCGTGTAATTCCTGCCTAATAAATGTTCATACATTTATTAGGCAGGAATTCAAAAGAAATTAAAAATTCAAACTGACCTCGTTTATCCAACTTCAGCCAGCTTATGAAATGCTTCGTATCTTCGAACTGGAGGCCGAAGAACCATGTCTCCCTCAGACCAATCGTTCTGCACACCAGGTCGAACAGGTCCCTTCCTGTTGCACGCCACTATAACAATAAATAAATATCCTTGGACATTTTACACGGTGTGGTGTGTGTTACACCACAGATAAAAGAATACTAAGTAGTTACACTGATATAATACTTAGATAAGTACATTTTTTTTGTAAAAAACATAATTATTGATAGAAAAACATCCAGACCCGGAACAAATATCTGCAGAACATGCCAACATTTGTCCCGTGGCGGGGATCGAACCCGCAACCTCCGCGTAGGCCTTCGCCCATTGCGCCATAGAGGTCGTCAGTAATACCAAGTAATACTTGTTTGACCATATTTTTTCTATACTATTACAACTCTTTTGTGACCTATTGATCCAATTATGGACTCGTATTAATATGCATGTATATTGACGATCCTGCATTGCAAGTATTGGTGAATAAATAAACAATTTGACATGCAACACTTCCTTAAAACAACATTGTTAATGACTGGTCGGAATTTAGTGTGATTGATTGATCAATACATATTCAGTGTGTTGTGTAATGATGTTACGAACTGATACATTCTTTAACCCAGAAGGTTTATTAAGGTGTCTGTATGCGTCAAAATAGCGCCGCGGCCTATTTTATATAGGAGTAGCGAAGTTGCACTTGGTGGCCACCAAACTCTGTTTTCGCTACTCTTCCTAAACTATACAAAATGAAACTATTATAGAGGTATTGAAAAAGCCGTGTTGGCCAAGTGGATAAGTATTTCGACTTTCGATCCGAAGGTCGTGAGTTCGAATCCAGCCGTGCTTCAATGGACTTTTTGCTTCAAACGGTGAAGGAAAACATCGTAACCCGCGGCTAGTCAGCCTCACACATATTGACCATTGTCTTTCCTGTGGATATGGTCGGCTAAGCTGAAAGGATGGTTTAGGACCTAAACTTTAGGTGCTGGGCAAGCCTATTCCATCTCAACAATGTCCCAGGCACTACAGTGTCCCATTAAGTGTAGGCAAAGCTTGCCTTTTGACTCTGTATAAATCATCTAGTAAAGATG
Source organism: Xanthorhoe designata (assembly GCA_963582015.1). NCBI lineage: Eukaryota > Metazoa > Arthropoda > Insecta > Lepidoptera > Geometridae > Xanthorhoe > Xanthorhoe designata. The sequence continues at coordinate 1,759,989 of OY757029.1, forward strand.
TAAAGGCCTAAGTTTTTTTTTAGATAATACATAGTGTGATAGAAGTTTGAAATACCAAATTTTAATGTATAAGTACTCCTCTCTCTGGGATCTCAGAAGAATAAGTGGAGTGATTTACAGTTTGGTACTCAAGAGATGGCAAACGCAACAGAGGGTAGCAGGTAAAGAGATGGGAAGATGATCTACTTAAGGGCTGGTGCAGAGCATGCTTAGGGCATAGACAGTACATAATGGTAGAATCTCAAGGTCTTTCATAAGGTCATGGTGGAAGAGGCCTCTATCAAAGGACAACCTGACCTAGGTGTTGATGAAACAACCAATTAATTAAGTTAAGCTAGGAGTAATAAGTTAAGCTAGGAATAATACATGAGCATCTGCAGATGAAAACAGTTAAGGAAGAAATACAATTAACTGCTGCGAAATACAAACAACGCTTAGAACACCACCCTAACCAGCTAGCAGCCCAGCTCGCTCAAACCAACTACCAAAAACGGCTAAAACGACAAGACATTCAAACGCTAAATCAAAGACACTAGCTGCAAACATTCAGAATTGTATCCAGCAGTGGATCTCAAACCAAACTAGAACACATTTGCTTATAGTCCGCAAGACTGATCGCAGATCATACAAGAAAAAAAAAACCTAGGAGTAATAGTTTTGTTAGTAAGAATTTCAATATAATAATTTATTTTAAATTTACAATGGTCAGCGAATACAGGCTACTTTTATTAGTCCTCCTCATCCATTAAGATGACTGAGACCCCAATAAAATTACAGTGAGTGAGTATTTGTTTTAATTTTGTTTTGTAGAACATTTTATGGGAAAAAGTGTTTTGGATCATTCTAATGTAGTCTCATTATCAGGAGGCCTTCAGGCGGCCTAAAAACTCCATCACCAGAGTTGGCCACTTGCTCATACGAACAAAGGAAGTAGTCTCAGAGAAATATTATTTAGTATACAATAACATAATTAGGTACGTTATAGCTTTAGCTTTGCTAGACAGATAACATTATAATTAAGTATGTCAGGAATGCAACAATGTAAACAGTAAAGTGATAGATGTATAAGTATTGAGGAAAATTAATCATAAGTAAACATAGTTTCAATAGGTCAGTACATGTAAAAGGTGTTTTGTTAAACAGGCTTATAACCATGTACAAGAGATCAAAAAACATGATTCAGAAGAAGTCATTTATTAACTTGGGTGTACAGTAATAGCTATTTACTACATTATGGTATGAGTGTAATAAATGTTGCTAATTAGTAATTATCGAGTTAGCGGGTTGGCCCCTTAGCCCTATGACTCACAAGCACAACAGGGAATCAGTGCCTAAACTGACAAGACCATACCATACAACAAAACAATAACAAAGTGTAAGTAGGTATTTATAGCAATTTTACCTCAAGGTTGAACTCGAGCTCAGCATCCAGAGTGCACACTTTAACTGGAAACGACTTTGTAGCCTTTTTCCTTAGAAACGGAGGCATTGTTCCTCATAGTTCAACAACACTAAAAGATCAAGACGACACTGAAACGTAGGTTATGAAATTACTGCTCCCGTTTAACTAATTAACTGGTGTGTAACGTTTACGTAATGTGCGATCAATTGAGGAATGCGAGTATTTTCACATTGCGTACTATTTCCAGCGGTTTTTATTTACAAACAACAAAAACGTCAATGAAAGTAGCTAAGCGAAGGTGAATGAAAAATGTTCGGAAAAATACGTTCCATTCATCGTGAGTGTTTTTGGAATACGGATGAAATCGGTTGAATTATTACGTAGAATGGAACGAACAAAGTACAGTTCACCCCGCAAGTAAAAGCTGTTTTTATATAAATTAACAGCTGGAAACACTTGTTATTTGACATTGACAGCTGACCAGCAAAAAGCCGATTTGCGGCAAACTTCGTATCGTATTCGTAAAAATTGTCTTCACCACGTGTGGTGTGTTTTTCTGGATATAAATCGTGCTATGATACAATAAAATGGGCAAATTCAGGTCGAAACTCAAAGGAAAATCGAAGGGGAAGCGATGGCAGAAAGGACAGTCCTCCAACTCCAACCCAAAGATCCAAAAATACCGAGAAATGGCAAAATCCCGGTTTTTTCAGGAGAATTTAGGTTTGTTTTTATTTTTTTCTCAGTATTTATATCATTATTCTTTTCTACCATCACTAATTACTTATTACATGCAATTTAAAACTTCTTTACTAAGCATACCAGTCCACATTTCTATATGTACAAGACCAATACCACCATCATAATATTATTTTTAGGAAACACAGGGCTGACTCAACAAGCTGTATCAAAACACGATGCTATGATAACCTACAGCCACCACAAGCAGAAGGAGGCTGATAGCGAGCTGACCATAGCCAAAGAGTTTGAAAGTATGTCCGTAAAGACTGTGGAAGAAGACTCCGAGTCTGAGTACACTGCTAGCATGAAATCGGGAACTTACAAAACCTTCCAGACATTCGCTTCTGATTGGAGTCAGTGTTCTAATATCAGTTTCAGCAAGTAAGTAGCTTCTCTATGAAGAAAAACTATAGTACAAAACATGAAATGAAATGAAAAAAAATATGATCACGACTGTACCTAATAGGTACAGTCGTGATCATATTTTTTTTCTACCTACCGCTCCCTGGGATAGGTACTACCTATCCCAGGGAGCGGTAGATATTTCTTTCAGATCTGCATTTTTAGATCCTTTTGAAGATGTTTATGGGGTAGTCTATATTTACATGCCCACATTTTGCAAAGTTAACTTTTCACATATGATAGGTTGCAAGCCTATCAACCCATCAAAAAAATCTCATGTCTATTATTTTTTACAAATTCTGGTTTTACCTGTAAATTGTTTAAAATAATTTAAGTTAATCTGAATATTGAAATTGGTTTAAAAGTAAGTATTGATATCCAATGTTTTTTCAATCAATTTCCAGATTACTAAACAGGTTCGACTCCAACAACGCGCTGCACAAAGAGATGCTGGCAGTGTTAGCTGCAGTGACTGAGGTCATCAAGGAGCAAGGCGGCAAGGAGACCACTACGGAATACTTTGCTGCTTTGGTAAACTTCCTAAACATATAGGTCGCGCCACGTAAAAAGAGCACGGTCGGGTAAGTAGCGGGGGTATGTTTGTGCCTGTGTTCACTCGCTGATGTACCAATAGCACTCGCTAAATCAATGGTATGAAGTGCGCCGCGTTACCTCTCCACCAATCAGTTGACAACCTGCTCACTTTTTACGTGGCGCGACCTAGGTATACTTGTGCCTCTGTACTAAATATTAATGGCCTTATTCATAAAGATTTGTGTCAATTTAATATTAAAAAATAATAGTAAAATTGTTTTTTCTTGTTACTCTTGTCAATGAAAAGAGATGGCAACAGATTTAATATCCAAAAAAAAAAATCTCAGTTACATATCTCATCAGTCATCTGATTACCATCTGATACACAGGCATTAAGTTGCTTAGCTTGGGAAGTTGGGACTAGGTGACACTGTGTGGAATATTTAAGGATATTTATTAATATATTTATTCATTCATACTACGTATTCTTTCAGATGGAAACTCTCAAAGTAGCGGAAGTTGAAGAAAACCTGGTCGCCACACTAACTCTCCTCTCTATGGGCATCAAATCCGTCCCTCAAGGAGTTCTCCGGAAACAATTCTCTGATGCTGCATCAACATTCATTGAGATACTGGAAAAGAATGCGCAGACTGAAAACGGGGCTTTATTGAGGAGTGTGATAGGATGCTTGTCGGTATTATTGAGAGCTCAGGAGTATGCCTCGTGGTCTGAGTCGTCTACGATGAGGATTTTTGATCTGGTGCTGGCGTTTGCACTACATGCTAAGCCAAAGGTAAGATTCTACTAATTGTTAGTTCGTATGAGCAAGTGGCTAACTCTGGTGACGGAGTTTTCAGGCCGCCTAAAGGCGTCTGTCATGGCTTAACGACTTTAAAAGCTGGGGTCGACAATTTAACGTGCCATCCAAAGCACGGAAGCGCTCAGCTGATAATGCCCCTTGCCACCCATCCAAGTAGTGACCGCTCAGAACGTTGCTCAACTCGATCTAAAGTTTAAAAGAAAAAACTCGAAAAGTTTGGAAATTGAGAAAGAAGTCTCTTGAAGAAACAATATAGGCTAAAAATTATAATTATTTTTATTTGTGTTGTAGGTTCGTAAAGCGGGTCAACACGCTGTGAACTCAATCATTCTTGGAAGCTGCTTCATGGTTCAGTCAGAAGATCAGAAAAACAAGGTAAGCTGCGTCAAACCGCGTACATTTAATAAATTCTACCGATACATCATTTAATTTAATTATTATAGGTCCCAAAACTGCACCCTGCGTCAAACCGCGTAAATTTACGACCTCTGTGGCGCAGTGGGCAAAAGCCTGCCTGAGACGCGGAGGTTGCGGGTTCGATCCCCGCCGCGGGACAAATATTTGCATGTTCTGCAGATATTTATGTCCAAGGATATTTATTATTATTATATTTATTTGTTCCGGGTCTGGTTGTTTTTCTATGTATAATATGTATGTATTTACAAAAAAAATGTATCTATGTAGTATATCAGTCATCTGGTTACCATAACACAAGCATTCAATTGCTTAGCTTGGGACTAGATGACGCTGTGTGGAATGACCAAGGATATTTATTTATTTATTTAATTCTACCGATACATAACTTAATTGAATGTTACAGGTCCCAAAACTGCACCCTGCGTCAAACCGCGTCGCCGAATACTGTCTCTCACAGATCAAAGCTGAAGCGCTTTTGTCTGGACACCGCACTGTTTTGCACACACTGACAATGTTAAGGGACATCATGCCGGTATTTAGCAAGGAATATATTAAGGTAAGGTATTTTAATACAAAGTTTAAAATTTTCACAACCGATTTCGGTGTGTATTTACACTTTGAAAACCCTATACTACTAATAGTATAAAGTTTGTGTCTTTCACGCTCTAGCAGCTGGACGGATTTGATTGAAATTTGGTACCAGGATTGCTTATTATACCCTGGATTAACAAATACGCTACTTTTGATCCCGGTATTCCCACGGGAACGGGAAATATTCACCGCGGGGCTCAGCTAGTACATATATGAACGCCTCCTTCCCATGGGGGTAGGCAGAGACCACGGACCGCCACTTGCTACGAGTCATTTCCGCTTTCGTCATTGAAGACTTCTTAGAAATAAGTTTTTTTTTTAAATATATTTCTTGTATAAATAAGATATATTTATCTGCAATAGTCCTAGTAGATATTTATATTATACATAGTATCTAGTTGTATTATAAATCTCACTTTGACTTCCGCGATACAGGCTTGACCTAGTGCGGGGTTAGTTGTGAAATATTTGCCCTACTTACTTAATTAATTGTCCTTTGTATTTGTGTGTACAATGTTTTATTAAATAAATGATTATGATTATTATTTCAAATAATAATATTTTTGTTCTTGCATTCTCAAGTCAATCTGCGAAGCCATCCTCTCACTGATGACACACAACAACGTGTACATTAAAACCTGCTGCCTCCACACTCTCCACGCGCTCTTCCTTGCGCCGGCGCACGTCAGCAACCTGCCCGCGTCGCTGGGCGTGCAGCTGACGCGTGCTTTATTAGCGGCGCGACCCCCGGCCAACGATGCTGGGCAGGTGTTGGCTTGGTGTGCCGTTTTACAGCAGGGATATGCCTGTTTAGCTACGTAAGTCATCACACTATACATATACTATAATATTACACCATATACTATATAATTATAAAGGTGGAAGTGTGTGTAAATGTGTAAGTGTGTTTGTTACTCTTTCACGCTCAAACGTGTGGACCTATTTAAATGAAATTTGGTATCAGAATTGCATATGGATTAAATAATGCTACTTTTGATCCCGGTATTTTCACGGTAACACCGCGGGGCGCCAGCTAGTTTAATTAATTTTATGTTATTCCTTTGTTTAATTATCAGCTTTGATTACAAGCATTTATAAAAGAGTAATTTGTGTTTCGTTGTATCTAGTCACAGATACAACGATGACAGATGGACGGTAAGAGCAATAAATTGGCCTGGACCTCGGGGCAATAGAGCGAGAGGCAGGCCGTATGCTAGATGGGCAGACGAAGTAGTACCGTTAGTGGGTCCAAGCTGGTTAACCACAGCTGCAGATAGAGAAAGGTGGAAGTCCTTGGAGGAGGCTTTTACCCAAAAGGGGTCCATACACGACTGATGAAATATTAATTAAAATTTTTTATAAATCTTAATTACAAAGTAATGCATGTGAAAATTTCATCAATTTACTATTATTATTTTTGTGTGTGGAATTAAATAAAGCTTTATTATTATTAATTTGTGTTTCAGATTGGACATAAACCTGTGTATACCGAACCTACCTCTCTTTGTGAACATCTGTGTGACAGAACTCTGGCTGTCTGACGTGAACGATATCACCAACGCGGCCACTAACGCTTTGAAGGTAATCTGACGATTGTTTAACGATAAAGATAATAATAATAATAATCCAAACCAACTTTTTCAGTCATTAACATCATTAGATATCCCAAAATATACATACACTTGCTTGCTAACTTGCCCGTGGCTTCGCTCACGTGGTACCTACCTTGATAAAATATAGCCTATGTTCATTCGGAAAGTCTAAGCTACAAATTGTTAAAAGAATTTTTTAAATCGGATGAGTAGTTTCGGAGTTTACCCCAAACATACAAACAAACAAACAAACCTACATTACCTCTTTATAATATTAGTATAGATATAGATTAACATGCAAAATTGATTGTGAGAAAGAGTACTGTCGAGACTGAACATCAAGATACTCAATCAAATACTGAGATGCACCTGGCCTCGGTCCGTGCACCTTAGTTTTAATACTTACCGGTTTAAAACCGAGAAGAAAAACTCTTAACAATAAATAATAATAATAATAATTTTATTTATTTCTCTCACAAACAATACATAAGTACAACATTTATAATAAACAGATAAACATTTATTTATTTGTTCTGAATATGGTTATGTCAAAAGCATGTTACATCATATAGTTCAGCATATTCATTGTCATGACATACACATAGTTAGGTATATTGTAATTAAATTTCAATTCACAATCATTGGTCATTCATGTATGATCGTCATAACTTTAAATTAGATTATTAGGAAATAAAAGCATGCATATAAAGAAAATAATAATAATAATTACACAAAGGCTAGTTATTTGTTTTATAAAATAGTTCTCAGCATTATATTTTTATTGTAGGTGGTGCTAATGGACTGCATCAAACCTGCTATAGATTCGGAGGAAACATTCACAAAACACAAGTCGCATATAGAGGGTGTTTTCAAAAGCATCGGCACAGGACTTGACAATCCTTTCAATAAGGCTATTAGGCACGTTGTTATGACCATCGCTGTTTGTTTTGAGGTAAGAAATTTAAGCCTGCAATAATGTTGTCCGAGCGTAGGCGAGTGAACGCCAATACCAACGTATGGACAGCATAGTCTTGCCTTGCAATCGCTCGTCATCACTCGCCTACTGGCCGAGTGTAGGCAAGCGACAATGTGTAGAGTTCATTTGTCATAGCGAGCAGTCGCGAGCGTACACTCGCCACCACTCGCCTTCTTGTCTTTGCATCAACTTGCCTACGCTCGCCTTACGCCGGGTTTCTATATCCAACTAACGGATGTCCGTAGGTCGGTCGTCATAGCAACGTTGTTATCTGTCAAAAAGTCTCACACATTTTGTGTTGAATAAACAACGTTGCTATGACGACCTACGTACGGACATCCGTTAGTTGGATATAGGAACCCGGCATTAGTCGCCTTCCGTCGTTGGCGTAGGATCGGCCGACATGTTTACTGCACTTGTCTTTGCATATTTTTTTTATTAACAGAGATATTTTTATTAACAGATTGCCAATGAAAGAGTAGAATACATTCTTGCTCCGCTCCTAACTAAATTGAATGATCGACGTGAATCCGCCAATTTCCATCATAATAAGGAAGTTGAACATACTGCAGGTTTGTAATATTTACCCCCTTTAGCATAATGGTTTAGTAAACCTATTTTAGCTAAAACAGATATTAAATCTGTTGCCTATCTCTTTTTATTGACATAGGTGTAACAAGAAAAAAGCATTCCTTAAATTGACAAATCTTAATGATTCAGGCCATTAATGTTTTAGGCGGAGTTTAAATGTAGATCTTTTGGATTTGCAACTTTCAAAAAGAACTTGTCCTATATCGTCAAAACCACAAATCCATATTATGAAATTGATTTGAATGTAATATACTTAGTTGTTAAAATCAACCAATTATTTTCAGAGACAAGATTCTAAGTAAGGTATACAGACTAAATGTAAATAGAAGAGCGATTTTTTCCTAATTTGTTATTACACAAACAATCTTAGGTCTATTTACATTTAAGCTAATTTTAAAATACATTATCAGGCTGGTAACTGAAAATATTTCATTAATACAATACTATAAATAAAATTAAATTATGCGCTGTTACTTCAAATTAAGTTCTCTAATGAGATATGACGTCCATTGCGTTCAAAATTTAAGAAGCTAAAATTAAATTATATCCCTCAGGCTGCGCCATAAAATCCCTCGGCCCAGCGTTCGTGCTGCAAGTAATACCATTACGAGATGGCCCAGAGAGTATTAACTTAGAGCGCAGCTGGCTGCTGCCAGTTCTTAAAGAGAAGATCACTAATGCCAACTTAAAGTTCTTCGCCACGGAGATCTTGGAAATGGCGACGTTTTGTCGTAAAAGAGCGAGGGAGTTGAACGCGCAGAAACAGGTTTCAGGTAAGTTTTGATTAGAAAGAAAGAAAAAACATTTATTTGACACACACACAAACTAAAACACTACACAAAAACATAATTTAAAAATACACAATGTGTCCCAAATAGGCGTCCAACTCGGCATTTGCTGTTTTGCGCAAGACAAGACAACGCTGATCTTTGATTTTCAGATTAAATAAAATCTTGTTATTTTAAAAGTTCCTATGACATTTTGATATCAAAGTTGATATGAATGAACGCTATTAGTGGCAATTCGGAGTATCGTAAAAGCTAAACTTAACTAACTAAAAATGTTGCCGTCCCTTTCATAGCGATGGAAATAAAAAGGATGGCATTAATTTTAGTTAGTTTAGTTTAGCTTTTGCGACACTCCCAATTGCCACTATTGACTCGATATGAATGAACCCGCGACGAAAAAGAGAAGTAACTTGCAATAACTTAACCCCCTTATACATATTGGTTTAGTAAACCTACTTTAGCTAAAACGGATATTAAATATGTTGCTATCTCTTTTCATTGCCATAAGAGTAACAAGAAAAAATACTCTTTAAATCTGTATTAAATTGACAGATCTTTATAAATAACTAGCTAACTTGCACGTGGCTTCGCTCACGTAGTACCTACCTTGATAAGATATAGCCTATGTTCATTCGGAAAGTCTAAGCTACAAATAGGTGAAAGAATTTTTGAAATCGGATAAATAGTTTCGGAGATTACCCCAAGCATACAAACAATCAAACAAACAAACCAACTTTACCTCATTATAATATTTATTTATTTATTTTAGGAAGACCATCGGCACAAAGTAATGAGCTAATAACTTAAACTAAGACTACTAAGAGGCCATTTAAAAGTCTCCAATATTAGTATAGATTGGCGTGTTTATCTGACTGAGGAACCTTGTGTTCTTGTTTGATTCTTTTTCTTAGTGGTGTTCAATTTATTTTAATTAAGTACAGACCTTTGTCCAGCTGTGGGACGAGAGAGGATAAAAAATTATCTATACTAATATTATAAAGAGGTAATGGGGGCAATTCTGAGTGTCGCAAAAGCTAAACTAAGCTAACTAAAATTATTGCCATCCTTTTTATTCCCATCGCTATGAAAATACTTATACGGGACGGCAATAATTTTAGTTAGCTTAGTTTAGCTTTTGCGACACTCAGAATTGCCACTAATGTTGGTTTGTTTGTTTGTTTGTATGTTTAGGGTAATCTCCGAAACTACTCATCCGATTTCAAAAATTCTTTCACCTATTTGTAGCTTAGACTTTCCGAATGAACATAGGCTATATTTTATCAAGGTAGGTACCACGTGAGCGAAGCCACGGGCAAGTTAGCTAGTACTTACATAAAATTCCTCTAGGTGCCCACACATACGAGCTGCTCTGCAATCAGTTCTGGGCGCTGCTGCCCAGTTTCTGCAACAGCCCCACGGATATAAAGGACAGTTTCAAGGCGCTAGCGCGAGTGCTGGGCACCGTTCTTAAAGACAATCCCGAGCTTCGACTTTCGGTAATGCAAGCTTTGAGGTACGTATTAAAAATGCACGGTGTTTTCGTCATCTTAATCAGATATAATATAAAAAATAAATAAATATCCTTGGACATTCCACACGGCGCGTTCATGTCATGTAATTTTATTTTATTTTGTAGAAATTGATCTAGGAAATAAAATAATTTGATATTTTATTTCGTTATAATAAAAAAAATATATTTAAAACAGAAAATGTATGATTCTGGCAAAATTTAGGCATTTTCAGGGATACCATGATATTACACATAAAAAATACCTAGACTCAAGACAAATATTTGCAGATATAGCATTTGTCTAAATATAGCATTTGTCCCGCAGCGGGCATCGAACTCGCAACTTCTGCTTCTCAGGCGGGCTTGTACGTCTTTTAATTTTTCCATTGGTTGTTTAATTAACTTGTAATTAAATAAAAACTGTTTTTTCGCTATCAATTATGTTGCGTATATCGCTCTGCACTCCTTACTCACGAGTAAAAACATTATTCGCTATCCCGCTCGTTCCTTGGCGTTATATAATATGTCACACTCTTATGCGGGCACCACACATTGGCATCAACTTGGTTCCAACATTGGCTACTAATAGAATGTCAATGCTCTGTTTGTGTCCAATAACCGTTCAAGATCGATTCCCATACATTGCACCACGGCACGGTCACACATTGGAGTGTTGGAACGTGTTGGTTCAAACACGCCAATGTGTGGTGCCCGCATTAAGGCTGCGTTTCCATTGACGCGGAGCTGTGCGGAGATGAGCGGAGAATAGCGGTGAAAAGTGGTGTTTGTTTCCACTGAAGCGGAACGGAGCCGCTTCGCTCTAGCTACCTTCCGCAAATCACCGCCCCGCCGTCCTCCGCTCCGCATCACCTCGCTTTCTATGAATTTTATATGAATATCCGTTCAGCTCTGCCCCGCTCCGTGCTGTTTCCATTGAAGCGGAGCAGCGATTTCGAGCATAGTGATTGGTCAATTCATGCACCGCTAAGCACCGCTCCGCACAGCTCCGCGTCAATGGAAACGCAGCCTAAGGCTTTTGTTTCATTATTTAGGAAACTGATAGCGAGTGCTGAGAGTGGAGAGGACAGAGCCGAGTTGGCTAGATTCGCCAAGAACTACCTGCCTATACTACTGAATGTGTACATGTCGCCTACAAAAGGTAGCAGCGTGGACGGACAAAGATTGGCGGCTTTGGAGACTATTCAGGTATGAAATGAATATTTAAGTGATAACAATTTATAATAGGTAGGTATAATAGGTACATTGACTTCGTAATCTACATTTCTTATTTTATATTACTCATAATTTGACATTTCATTATTTTTTTTTCTCTTTTTCTTTCTTAATTACCTATAATAATGCATTTGAATTAGAATACCTGCTTGTTAAATTGTGTTAATGAATGTTGCATGCGCAAGACGCTGATTATGTTTGTATTGAACTGTATCACCATCTCTTACTAACACATAATACGCAATAAATAATTTTGAATTTGAAGTTTTGTGTACCTTAGAGAAAGTAAGAAATAGAGCGCTAAAAGTAAGTAAGTTCGTATGAGCAAGTGGCCAACTCTGCTGACGGAGTATTGAGGCCGCCTAAAGGCCTCTGTCATGGCTAAACGACTTTAAAAGCCGGGACCGACAATTTAACGTGGCCTCCGAAGCATGGAAGCGCTCAGATATTAATGCCACTTGAATAGAGGCCAAAAATGTGGTCTACCACGGTTGAATTCCATTTGAACGTAATGAAACAACAAGGTCGATTTTCACTTGCAATAACATGATGAAGTGGCAATTGCTCTCTCTATATTTGCATCATTGTCATGTGTCAAGTTCCAATTTTCGCAAGAAAAAGACAACCTTATCGACAATTAGATCTCACGGAAACTTTTGTCAAAACTGTTAGACCACTCTCTTGGCCGACCGTACCCTCCTATCTTAGAGAAAGTAAGAAATACAGCGCTGTATATTCCTTTCTCAGTCACACAAAAACAAAGAAGAATATATACAACACTCATGTGAGTAAAGAGACAAAGCATTAGATCTTTTGTCCCTCATCGCGTGCTAAATTTTGTGTGTGTGAAGTGTGTTTGTTACTCTTTCACGCTTAATCGGCTAGACGGATTTGAATGAAATTTGGTACCAGCATTGCTTATACCCTAGATTAAAGAACAGGATACTTTTGATCCCGGTATTCCCACGGTAACGGTAACTATTCACCGCGGGGCGCAGCTAGTTGATAATATTCCAAAACATTAAATTCAAGCCAAATATTTATATCGTATATTCAACAGGTATACTTATCAATAACCGACGCGGGCTTAATCGAAGAACTCTTTACCAACGCCCTACAACAACTAGAAACATCTAAAGACAACCACTTCCAACGAGAAGCTATACTAGACGTTGTACGATTACTAGTTTTATACCAAAAGACCGACAAAATAGAAAAACTCTTCAACGAATGGGTGTACCCCCTCTGCGAAACTGTTTTGGAGAACCCGAAAAACTTCAAAAAAGCGAGAAAATTACAGAAAGAAGCTATGGAGACTGAAAATAGTGATAAAAAACAATTGAAATACAAAGAAAAGGCGAAGTTGCTAGAGATGGAACATAAGAAAGCGTATAGAATATTGGAGGAGCTATTTAAAACTGATAGGGAGAATTGCAAGGAGTTCTTAACGAATAACTTTAAGAAGATTAAGAAGTTGTTGATGAGTAGTTTGAATAAAGTTGCGGATAGCAGTAAAGCGGCTAGGTTGAGGTAAGTCCAAATATAGACAAGTTTGTAAAAATAAAAAAATTAAGTAACCCTCGAAACTTCTTATGTAATTTTAAGTTACATTTTAAAGCAGGTTTTATAAAAAAAAAAAAAAAGATTTAGATACTATTGGCCTTATTCATAAAGATTTGTCAATTTAAAATAGATTTAAAATATGTTTTTTCTGTTACTCTTATGTCAATGCAAAGAGATGCAACAGATTTAATATTCGTTTTAGCTAATATAGTTTTACTGAACCAATATGCATAAGGGGGTATATCTATACTATAAAAATTAGGTAAAGTTGGTTTGTTTGCATGTTTGGGGTAATCTCCGAAACTACTCATCCGATTTCAAAAATTCTTTCAACAATGTGTAGCATGGACTTTCCGAATGAACATTGAACATAGCCTATATTTTATCAAGGTAGGTACCGCGCGTGCGAAGCCGCGGGCGAGTAAGCTAGTAATTTATATTTATACTCTCTTTCATTCCCATATCTTGTTAAACTGATTTATATGTTACTCTCAGTTCGTTTCCATTTCGTTTCATTTGATAATAAACGAATATTTTTTTGGGTATTTCATTTTAAATGAAAAATCTTACTAAAAGTTAACAGCTCCGGCAGGATTTGAACCTGCGTAGATACAAGCGATCGCTCTTAAGCCGAGCTGCCTGACCAATAGGCTACGGAACCTTAACGCCGAGGGCTGAAACTATTAGTGAGATGATTTATCGGTTAAAGCACCGATGAGCGCCACCTACAGGGATACTAGAATAACACCTGCTATAGAATATATCTTTACTCAAATATAAACTCTATCCACAGGTGTATAGAGCATTTAATCAACGCCACACCATTCTTGAGCCCGGAGAGCAAGTTGCTTAAGAGTGCTATAGCGGAATCAGTAATATGCACGAGAGATATCAACTCCAAATGTAGGCAATGTGCATTTAATGTCATCAATACTGTGGGTGATGTTTTAAAGGGGAAAGAAGAAGGTGAGTAATGTTGGTTTAGGGTTAAGTAAAATGAAATGAAAAATAAAATGAAATATGATCACGACTGTATCCCGGGAGCGGTAGACATATCTTTCAGATCATTAGGTAATTTTTTAGATCTTTTTGAAGATGTCTAAGGGGGTAGTCAGAGGTATGTCCAAATACATGCATATTTGGTACATGCCCACTTTTTGCAGAAGTTAACTTTCCATACGTGACAGGTTGCAAGCCCATCGACGCTATTAGAGAGCTAACTGGTTGGGGTTAAGTATCCAAAGCAAAGGGCACCAATTACCAAGGACGATATAGATAAAAGGACTGCTCATCCAATACTTCAAAACTAGTTAAAATTAGTTATTAAAATGCATGATAGGTGTCGCTAGGAGTTTCCTTTCCATAAAAATGAATAAATTGGACATTCCTTACCACTTTTCAACCCTTACGCAACGTAGGTAATAAAAAGGTTGAAAGTTTTATTACTTACTTACTTCAATTTCGTAAGAAGAGAGCAATTTTCTGCACTCTTGAGGTGCTTTTTTGTTCATAAAACAGAAGGTCCTCTTCAAATAAAGCTTCAAATTCACCTTTCAAATAAAAAAAATCTATAGTTTTATATATTTTGTATTATAGTGTTAAACCACACTTAGGTATTTCATTATTAATTAAAAAGAATCATCAAAGTTGGTTCACCCAGTCCAAAGCTCTTTAGTCACAGGTAACACACATAAAAAAATACAGACGAATTGAGAACTTCCTCCTTTTTTTTGAAGTCGGTTAAAAATGGTGTTGACATTCCACAGGCATGCAATCCTACATCACTATGCTTTGCTCCGGCCTCGATACTAACGTCCCGCGCGTCCAAAGCGCGTCCTTACGCGCCCTAGCCGCGGCCTTGTACAACCACTCGGAGCACATGGGACTGGGGCCGGTCCAAGGATTGTTGGAGACCGTGTCGAAGTACATGCTTAGTGGGAATAGGGAGATTGTCGCTGCTTCTATGAGTTTCCTCAAGGTATGTGTTAGGGGAAGACATTTCCATGGGCCATTTAAAATTAATATACAACTGTGCTTAAACATGCTTCCTTTGTATAGAACGGAGCAGCAGCGTTGTCAAGCGCCGGTAAGCGCTTATAAGTTTCCAGCTTTCTTTTTGTATACGGCCTTACCCACTTTTAATGACGACCTCTGTGGCGCAGTGGGCGAAGTGAGACGCGGAAAGGTGAAAGTTTGTGTATAGTGTGTTAGTAACTCTTTCACGCTCAAACGGCAAAAACAGAGTTACAAACACACACACAAACTTTCACCTTTATAATATTAGTAGGATAGGATAGTAGGATGTAAAATATAAACAATGTTCTCTGCCCAGGTCTACACAAAAGTCTTGCCAACGGAAGTCCTAGTAGGCAGCCTACCCCTAATCTTCCAAACGCTATCATCAATGAACGAGGATTGCAAACGCCATTCCCGCCTGGAAATAGGCTACTTCCTAACCCGCATGATCAGGAAATACGGGGCCGATACTGTTGAGAAACTAATTCCTAGTTCCGATGAGGTTATGCTGAGAAGACTGAGGAATCTGAGGAAGATGGATAATAGGAAGAAGAAGCAGAAGGATGGAGAGAGGTGAGGATTCCGTCATGGCTTAACGTCTGTTTTTTACTGGGTTGGAAGTAGTTTTAGATTTTGGCAGGTGGTTGTGGTCATGGAATTATTTTTGAAGGTTTCTGTCATGGCTTAGTGTCTGTTAGTACTGTAATTGAGAAAATATTGTTTCATTAAGGCTATCCGATTATTGATATTCACGGAGATTGAGTTCTTAAGATTTGAGGGAGTACAATACTTTAAGCTATGAAGTATGCGTCATAGCTTAAAGAGTGTTATTTATCTTGAAATACTTAGGCCGGTATTCAGAGACCTGACTCAAGCGTCGATCTGTGCTTGAGCGTCGATTTAAGTATCGTTTCTTATTCAAGAACGTTACTTGAGAGTAGTTTTGCTGATCAGAGTTCAGCTGAGTCGAGTTCAGCTGAGTCGAGTTCACCTGAGTAATTCCTTATTCAAAAACCTCAATCAAATGAAATCGATGCTTGAGTTTGACATTTTTCAAAGGAATCTGAGTAAATGCTTGAGAGTGGTCTGGACCACGCTTGAGCATTTACTCAGATAGCATTTTTGTTTTGTTTTTAGTAAAAATGGATAATATATTCGATTCGTTGTATTTTCGAGGTCATCTAAGCATGCTAGAATAACGGACACACAAGACAAGACTTCAAAATATGCATGGGGACCTTGTTTCTGTTTCATACAGACAAATGTTATAAGGACTTGTGAATTTATAGTTAGTATTAGCACAGATAAAAGAATACTATTAGTTTAGTCTTGGTAGGTAGGTACTCATAAGGATTACTTACCTACTTTATTTATGTCGAAAATTCTACCTACGTACATAACCTAAACACATTTGGTTTGGCTGGGGTAAAATAAAAAATATATTGACAAAACTACCATAATGTTTTTATTTAATATTTTACACACACTTATTTAAAACTTATTAAATAAAGTTTATAGGAGTCACGGGAAACAGCTAATCGTTAGATCATGTCCAGGCTAAGCTTGTTGAGAGAGATCCTTCGTGTCTCGTCATCTTCAACGAGTGCTGGTGCTATCTTCCACAACGTTTGTGTCTACAAACACTACATGATGCATCAGACCAGGGCAAGAAGCACTACCGCCGATAACCAAGCAGTATTACCTGTCTTTGGTCAAAGCGTAAAAATAAATTCATTGATTTCACATTTTCATCCCGCGATTTGGCGATTGTTGAAATTTGATTGACTTGCTTGACGACTGACGTATGAATGAATGAATTTGTCAGTTTTCTAAAGTCGTTCCGTTACACGTTATTTTTACTTCACTTTCGAGAGTCGCCATTAATTTTTCATCCAGGCATTTTGAATTTCTGCGTATAACGGAATGGAAGTACAAAATAAATTAAAAATGTAAATGAGAACAGACTGAATTCATAAACAAAAAGGAATCGACACTTGAGACTCGATTTAGCTGAGCATTTACTCAAGCAACGTTCTTGAATACAAACGATACTTAAGCAACGAATCAATGCTTAAGCAGAGTTCCGCTGAACCGAGTTCAAATCGACGCTTGAGTCAGGTCTCTGAATACCGGCCTTAGTGATATCAATATATTAATTCTTGAGATTCTAGCTTGAAAGGCTTCTGATTTGAAATGACACAACATGCTATGATTAAAATAATATTTTATCCAAATATGAGGCATCCGTCGTGGCTTAACGTCTTTTACTACTAAGATTTAACTAGTAAATTTTTGTTATTACCATGATGCTATAAACTATACATTTCCAAGAATTCCGTCATGGCTTAACGTCTGTTGAATCTCACACAAGTCTCACCTTCTTATCCAGAGGAAGAGAAGAGTCGGATTCCGACCAAGAGCTCCGAGGCACCTCCAAGACTTTAGAGGAGATCCTAGGTGACTCTGACTCGGAGACAGAGTTCTTGGATGAGGAGCCAGCAAGTAGACCGAAGCAGAAGGCGAAGAAGAAAACGCAGGCTTGGATCCAGGACGATCCAGAGAATATTGTGGATCTTGCCGATATTTCTGCTGCTAGGAAGATTACAGGTAGGCTTCTTGTTTTTTACCCACGTAGAACAAGAGGGGTGTTATAAGATAGGCAGAGGTTCTGAATGAGGAGCCAACAAGTAGACCGAAGCAGAATTGAAGAAGACCCAGGCTTGGATCCAGGACGATCCAGAGAATATTGTGGATCTTGCTGATATATCTGCTGCTAGGAAGATTACAGGTAGGGTAATTAGTCCCGTAGGAATACCGGTATCAAAAGTGTGTTATTCCGAGTCATAATCTATGTATATTCCAAGTTTCAGCCATACTTACAAACTTACAAACCTCATACTTACAAACTTTTGCGTTTATAATATTAGTAGATATTAAAAATGTTATTGTTATTCTTCTCAGCTACCGATCCATCGCAAAAACAGAAGACGCAAGAACAAATCCAGAAGAAGAAAGATGGAGGTTTCAAGACTGCGGCGGACGGACGACTCATCATCAGCGAGGATATGTTCGACGGTGATGGTGATGATGATGAGCCGCGGCCCAGCGGGGATGTTGATACCGACACCGATGATACAGGTCAGTGGTTGAAAATGGTGGAGGAAATCATCACAATATCTTTGAAACGGATTATATTACCTTATCCTACCAAAACTTGTAAGGGTCCGTTCAAATAATTTACGTAAGCAGATTTAGACCTGACAAAATCAAAGCCCCTACATTAGAACAGTCGAGTTAGATTAATTACTTGCCCAGTGCAAGGAGTTAATAGCTTATTGTGTATTTCATAGATGATGAAGCCAAGCCATCCAAGCTAGTGAAGTCAGGAACAAAACGGCGTTACGACGACATCCTCAGCGTTAAGAGCGGCAAGTCTTCAAGAAGCAGAGCCTCCACAGTCACTGTGCACAGTAAATACAAGACGGGGGGCAAGGGAATACACAGGTCAGTTATATGTACTATCACCCAAAGCACCGCTTCACCACCTTAAGGGTGCTTTTTCTGTGACGCAACTAGCAGTTTACACCGCTTTGCAACATTCGAACACCAATAGCAACAAAGTATTTCGGTGCTTTGTTATAAAGTTTGAAGAACAAATAATAACAGTAAGTTTTTAACAATGGTAAAAGTCATCAAACAATTATTGCTTTTAGATGTTTATGACTCCGATTGGTCAAAATAAAAAGGGCAGGATCAGCTAGCTAACATCTTGCAAGCTAAACTGTTTCAAAATTGGTAAAGCGACGCTTTTGGTGATAGTAAGTAAGTAAGTTCGTATGAGCAAGTGGCCAACTCTGGTGACGGAGTTTTTAGGCCGCCTTATGGCCTCCGTCATGGCTTAACGACTTTAAAAGCCGGGACCGACAATTTAAAGTAATATATATAAAACTTAAGAGCACAGCTCTTGTCGGTGTAATGATGCAATTTCCTCCAAATACTTCTTTACAATGCGATCTCTTTTACTTCTTGATACGACATCACAGTGACCTTATCTTTGATCTGACTTATTTAATTAATTCTCGGTCTTCCCCTTCCTCGCCTTCCTACTACTTTTCCTTCTATGATGTTCCTTATAAAGCTAAAAGTCATATCGTATAACGAATGCCCGCCTGAGACGCAGAGGTTGCGGGTTCGATCCCCGCCGCGGGACAAATGTTTGCATGATCTGCAAATATTTGTATCGTGTCTGGTTGTTTTTCTATGTATGATATGTATGTATTTACAAAAAAAATATTATCTATGTAGTATCAGTCATTTGGTTACCATAACACAAGCATTAAATTGCTTAGCTTGGGACTAGATGATGCCTTGTGGAATGTACAGGGATATTCATTAATTTTACCAATTTTATACATTTTTTCTATACTTAATTTTAAATTCTTGTACTTTAGACCGATCGGTTCGGCTGCGTCCGTGGCGTCCACGGTCGGCACGGAGTACAGATCTAAGAAGGCGAAAGGCGACATCAAGAAGAAAGGGAAACATGACCCCTATGCCTACCTACCGCTGTCCAGGACAAGTCTGAACAAAAGGTAATCTATCAGGCCATAAATCTTACGCGCTTATTCTCAGGCCTTTACATCTTTTACTAGATGATTTATACAGAGTCAGGAGGCAAGCCTTGCCTACACTTAACGGGACACTGTAGTGCCTGGGACGTTGTTAAGATGGAATAGGCTTGCCCAGCACCTAAACCATCCTCTCAGCTTAGCCGGCCATATCCACAGGAAAGACAATGGTCAACACGTGTGGGGCTGACTAGCCGCGGGTTTCCTCACGATGTTTTCCTTCACCGTTTAAAGCTCGTGTTAGAGTGCATGTAAAGTTTTCGACACGAAAAGTCCATTGATGCGCGGCCGGATTCGAACTCACGACCTTCGGATCGAAAGTCGAAGTACTTATCCACTTGGCCAACACGGCTTCTAAATCATCTTATTTACTGCAATAACAAAAGGCTCATGTAAAGCGCATAGCTTTTGTTTTTTACCGACTTCTTATTAGAAGGTTTTATGTTCCACTGTGTATTTTAGTACTCACCAAATTTCTCTATCGAAATCATAAATCATGGTCAATTTTCGATTGATTTTGAAAAGATTTCCAAAATAAAACGAAGGCACTCAGCTGTTGAGTACTAGTGGTCACCCATCCAAACTCTGACACGCTTACTGCAATAACCAATGGCTCATAGGAGCATAGTGCAATTTTTTTATTTTCGACGTAAACACTTGAACGTCACTCGTCAACTTGCAAGAGTGAGTGAGCAAGAAATATGCTCTGCTATGCTCACATAATCTCGCCAAGAGTGAGAGAGCTCGAAATATGCTCTGCTATGCTCACATAATCTCGCCAAGAGTGAGAGAGCTCGAAATATGCTCTGCTATGCTCACATAATTTCGCCAAGAGTGAGAGAGCTCGAAATATGCTCTGCTATGCTTACATTATTAAATAGACTAATTATGTTTTTTTTACAGGAAAAAGGCGACAAACACGAAGCAATTCAAAGGAGTTGTGAAGTCCAAAACGAAAGGCGTCAAGAAGATGAAGAAAACTAAATAGATTCTCATTTATGTAAACTTTACTGTATAATTTTGCAAAGAAGGATGAAAATATGTAAACTGTAAAGTGCCTAATGAACTTGCTTAAGAGCGGTCAACCCGGCTCACTTTTCATACAAACGCTCGTACGTGATTATGCCGTTGTAACAGATCTTTCTTTTAAACTTTTGGACTAATAGGTATCTTGTGCACTATATCTAGGTTTCTATCAAAACTAAAAATCAAAATTTTGAGAAACAAATTCAGTATAAGCTTTCAAAAACCTGCTTTTAGCATAAATTTTACCTGAACTTTGGCCGTTCATAAGTTACTCATAAATTGTAAAAGTAAAGAAAATATTGTCATAGAAACCTTGCAAATCTTATGGAGATTTTAAATGACAAATATTTATTTTACAAACTTGTAAGGCTTACTGAAAAACACGTATTTCCTGGAACACTTTTTATGAAATTTCCGCACACTATTTTTCGAGTGAGCGAGTGAGCGGCGAAAGTACCTACTGAATGCCGAGCGCTGAGTTGCTATCTCTCTTTTTTCGCTTTGCTTCTTTTACTAGCATTGCGCTGGATGAAACAACAAGCTTTTCAGCTATGCCCGCGTCGATGATAGACGCACCGGGAAGGGCCACCTTAAGTGCTGTTAACTTCTAGAACTTTATTCTTCTTAAAAACTTTAAAGACTATTATTATCGTATTTTAGACAAAGAATAAACATAAATGGTTAGTTAGATTTTTTGACCGCAATAATTTAGAATTGTCAAAGCCTATCCACACTTCGCGGCGTGAACCGAGACGCGAAGCGTCAGCAATCCACACTCACAAAGGCTCAAAAATTTTCTCGATCTTGAACTAACTGCTAGTAGCTATGAAAACGTTTGACTGTTGAACTATTAAAGTTTATTTAAATAAATGAAATATTAAACCAGGTACGGTCTTTTATTAACTTAGGTACTTACGAGTAAGCTAGTTAAATATTATAACTCCTATCAGTGAGAACCTGTAATTGGCTTTCTAGAGCTATTATTAGCTGTTGGTTTTCCGAATAATAAATAAATTATAAAGAAGTCAAGTTTGTTTGTATGTTTGGGATAATCTCCGATTACTCATCCGATTTCAAAAATTCATTCACAGATTTGTAGCATGGACTTATGAATGAACAAGGCTATATTATATCAAGGTAGGTACCACGCGAGCAAAGCCGCGGGCGAGTAAGCTAGTCTTATATACCAGTTAACTTTCTAATAGCGGTGATGGACATACATACAACCTGTAGGTAGCGCATGGAATGCTAACTGCTGCGTAGGCCACCCACAAAGTATCTACAAAAAGGTTTTGGGCATCTACTTCGACTGCCTACTGCTGGTACATTCCTATAATGCATATCATATTAATTTCAGTAACAATATAAGTAGGTACTCGCCTTTCTGAATC
This sequence comes from Xanthorhoe designata, assembly GCA_963582015.1. NCBI lineage: Eukaryota > Metazoa > Arthropoda > Insecta > Lepidoptera > Geometridae > Xanthorhoe > Xanthorhoe designata. The sequence continues at coordinate 1,782,211 of OY757029.1, forward strand.
TTTACCTATGCATTTATGATATCGAAGTAGGGTGCTACTTCGATATCATAAATGCGTAACGATTTTGGCGAATCGTGAGGAAATCAGTCAGCTTTTGTGTCGACGGGCTTGCAACCAGTGACGTATGGAATAATAACGTCTGAAAATGTGGTCGGGCATGTATCAATGATTTGGACATACCTACCTACTTACCTCTACGGTACTTACCTACCCCCTCAGACATCACCATAGGATCTAAAACTGCCTAACTAAAAGTCTATAGGAATATGTCTAACGAACTCTGGAAATACAGTCGTCGTGATCATATTGCATTTTATTCTATAAAATGTTTACATTTTCGTATCGTGTAATAAATCATGTCTGACGATGAACGCTCCGCTAATAATAAAGAAACCATGGCCACCATTTTGTATTCGTCCTCTTGCCAAAGGCGTATATTCCGTAGCACTTTACTCGTAGCATTGCTACGGCGTAGCACTCGACACAAATTTAAAAGAAGCTTGTTTATGTATTTTTACTACACGTTATGTGGCCAAAATAGCTCTGGAATGTTGCTTGTGGCATGTCACGTGGTCATTAATCCGTTATCTGCCACACCATGTGGTGCTGCGAAGGTGGCCACGGCGCATTCGAGGTTTCACCGCCATATGCGTCACGGGCAATGAATGTGTCGAAACGCTAATAGGTACGTAGAGCCTGTATGGGTAATGCATCAAGAGTTGATGATGGTTTGGAAGATTTTAGACCTTATACATCTAGGGGTGTAAGGGGTTGCAAACACCATCATTCGTAGCCCAAGCCAACCTCACCGGCCCGTGGTACACCCTGCCGAACAACGAACGAGGCTCTGGCGTCCTACCCACCAACCCGCACTGGACCAGCGTGGTGGTTTATGGTGCAAACCCCTTCGAGTTATGATAGTACAAAATAGAGATAGGCCCTAAGTGCCCGGCGGCTCCGGAGGTGCTGCTGATGACGGAAGGCAGTTAGCCTCCGTAGCTAGGGGTGCGAAGAATCCCCGGGTGGGAACGATCCCCCGTCAAACGACCATGGCTAACGTTAAACCGGACACTGATCATTCGCTTAACATTATGACATTTAATGTAAAAACCCTCAAGTCAGAGGAACGACTACTAGAATTAGAGAACGCACTTACATACATTAAATGGGATATAATGGGATTATGTGAAGTGAGAAGACTTGGAGAGGATACAATAGAAAAAAACAACATCATATTATACCACTATGGAGAATCAGGAAGCTTATACGGCGTGGGCTTCATTGTAGCCAAGAAATGGAAAGATAATGTGCTAGAGTTTATCGGACTGTCAGACAGACTTGCCCTGCTAAAATTAAAGCTTACTAACAAACAAACATTAACCGTAATTCAGACGCACGCTCCAACATGTTATCATTCAGATGCGGAAATTGAAGACTTCTACGACTCAGTTAACAGAGCACTAGATGAACATCGTGGAACATTTAACTTAGTACTAGGTGATTTTAATGCTAAGATTGGCAGTAGGCAGGAATTTGATAATTGCAATATCTTAGGGTCGCACGGCTTAGGCGTAAGAAACGAACGAGGTACGCGCCTGCTTCAGTTTGCTTTTGGGCAAAGTCTGTACATAGGAAATAGTTTATTTTATAAAAAACCCCAGCGCAGGTGGACTTGGGAGTCACCTGGTGGCTTATACCGGAACGAAATTGATTTTATTCTCTCGTCCGAAAAATCAATCATCAAAAATGTAGAAGTCCTTAACAACTTTAGATTCAGTTCAGATCATCGTCCCGTTCGAACTACAGTTAAATTTGATTTCAAACTTTTGAGACAGAAAAAATTTTGCAACAATATAATTAAATTAAATAAAGATTTACTATTAATTAACCAGGAAGAGTTTAATTTAGAATTGAAAAATAGCTTTGACTTATTAAATACAGATTCAGAAGAAGTTCAACAACAATTTGAAAATATAGAAAATAGTATTAAAATTGCAAGTAAAAAGATAAAACCAAAAAACAATAAAGAAGATAAACTTTCTGCCGAAACAAGAAAACTAATAGAAGAAAGGAATAAACCTACACATAATAGAGCGGACTTACAATACAGAGCACTAGACAAAAAAGTTAAAAAGTATATACCTACGTAGAGATTTAAGAAAATTTAATGAAAATATGATTAAAGTAGCTTTAGAGAATAATAGTTCATTAAAGATCGCTAAACAGGGTATAACAGCAGGGAAATCTTGGATCATCAATTTGAAAGATGATTTAGGAAAGAAACACCAAAATAGACACAAAATTTTAGAAATATGTACAAAATTCTATAAATCACTTTACTCTGATCCCCAATACATCAATGATTCAGTCGATTATTCGTGCTCAGATAGTATACCTTACATAACAGGCCAGAGGGCCTAGCCAACCGGCATTCGCTATGAAGCGATTCGATTTCTATCATCGCTACACCTTTGATTTGACATTTCTGATCGCTCGAGTTTTCGTCATCGAATGTCAATTCCTATACATTTTTTTTAGTTTCTAATCGAAAGCGATTGTCGAAATGTAACATGGCTAGGGCCTCAGGAAGTTCATTTAGCACTTCGCCAATGAAATACAATAGAACGCCAGGGGAGGATGGTATTAGTACGGACGCGTTGAAAATCGGCGAGCACACACTACTGCCCCACTTGACAAACATGTACAATTCCATATTAAAAACCGGTATCTTCCCCCACAATTTCTGTCATTCAAATATTATCTTAATACACAAAAAAGGAGATAAGTCCGATATAAATAACTACCGCCCAATAAGTCTTATTTCTCACGTATATAAAACCTTTATCAAGATAGTAGAAAATAGAATAACGAAACAGCTGGACAAAGAACAACCTCCTGAACAGGCGGGTTTTCGCGGTGGTTTGTCTACTACTGATCATCTTCACGCCATCAACCAAGTCATAGAAAAATTCACAGAATTCAAGTTACCATTATATTTAGCCTTTGTAGATTACAAAAAAGCATTCGACAGCATAACACATTCATCCATATTAAAAGCATTAGAAAATCAAAATATTGAACCTACTTATATTAAACTCATCCATAGAATCTATGCAAACAGTACCGCTGCTATTAAATTACAATCATCAGGAACAACGTTCGTTATTGAAAAAGGTGTCAAGCAGGGAGACCCACTGTCGCCCAAGCTCTTCACCAGTACCTTGGAGGAAGTCTTCCGCACACTAACAGCTCGATGGACAGAGAAGGGCGTTGACCTAGGCAAAGCAAGGTTAACCAACCTTCGCTTCGCCGACGACATCGTTCTTTTCTCGTCCTCCGCTTTTGAGCTACAAGAAATGCTACAAGATCTAGCATCGGCAAGCCTTGAAGTTGGACTTCACATGAACATGAGTAAGACCAAAGTCATGACAAATAGCACCAAAAAGGTCATCACGGTGAATGGGGGGAATATGGAATACGTTCATGAGTACGTTTATCTCGGCCAATTAGTTTCTTTCGAAGACAGGCAGGATAAGGAAGTCGCAAGACGGACCGAAAGCGCCTGGCGAAGCTATTGGTCGATGAAAGCGCTTTTTAAAGGAGATCTGCCACTATCTCTTAAACGTAAACTCATGGATGTCTGTATTCTTCCAATTCTAACGTACGGTGCTCAAACTTGGTCCCTTACTAGTGTTCAGAAGTCCAAACTCAAGGTTAGCCAACGGGCGATGGAGCGAAGCATTCTAGGCGTGAAGTTGACGGACCGCATTAGGAATGCCATTATTCGCTCCAAAACGCAGGTCGCCGACGTAGCTCAAAAAGCCGCAAAGCTGAAGTGGTACTGGGCAGGGCACGTCTGCCGCATGCCGGATGAACTGTGGGCCAAAATTACCACTGACTGGAGCCCTGAGACAGTGAGACGGCGCGGTAGACCACGCAAGCGATGGCGTGACGAGCTGGACATCTATAGCGATGATCAGTGGCAGGAAATGGCGTTAGACCGAAAAGACTGGAAAACTCGAGGGGAGGCCTTTGCCCAGCAGTGGGACAGTACAGGCTAAAAACAAAACAACAAAACAAACATACATCTAGGTACTAATAACCTACCTACATCACGCTTGGTTAATATAATATCCATGCAGGCTGTCCAGTGCAAAGACATACCTAGTAACTATATATACCAAAAAATCTCGTTGCTCCGAAGTAAAGCGTCGTCGTACGACGCTTTAGAGCAACGCATTCTATGACCCAGGCAATGCTAAAACTTTCAAAGGATTTGTAAAAGACTACTACGAGTATGACGAAACATAATATAAATTCACGAAATATTTTCATGACCTATGCTGAAAGCCTGAAACACAGAAGACAACAGTAGGCTCGATTCCCGCGGCCAGGCAAATTTTTAAATTATCTGCAAAAAATTATTTGGTTTCTGGCTGTTTTTTTATATTATATCATAAAAAATAGTATATCAGTCTAGGTACATGACTCTAGCTCTGCTAACTTTGGCTAGAATGACGCTGTGTGAAATATATCGCATTATTTAATTTATTATGTCCACGCATGGTAGAATGATCTTCAAGATTCATTATATTTATTTTTGGAGATAGTCAGAGGCAAATCCAAACATCCATGATTCAGCACAAACCCTTTCAATAACCCTACATGACATTCTGCGAAAAGTTCATCGGCCCTTATTATAAACTCAAAATTGAAACAAATCCCGGGTTCGAATCCCGTCAGTCATATACTTTTAGTAAAATTTTTCATTTATAATGAAGTACCTAAGTGTGGTTTAACACTTTAATACAAAATATATAAAACTAATTGAAACGAAGTTGAACCTACTTTCAACAAAAACCATCAACATCAAGATTTACGAAAGTTAAGCGGCAACAACTTCCTAGTTCTCAAGCTCTTTCAAATTAAACATAAATATAGTTAATTACCACGCCACCTGCCATATCTACAATCAAAATAGAGTAATAAAAACTAGATACTTACTGAGATAAAAAGATTAGTGCGCCAAAAAACAATGTTTATATGTATAAAGTGGCACAACACAATGTAAGGCGCTCATGCGAATAAAGTAGGCGTTTTTACTCATGGAAAATCAATGGAAATAGTTCCCATGCATAATACTATAATGCGTGAGGTTGCAATTAAAACAATCTGAATAGTTATTGAGGTATTTTGCCTTTATTTTGAAAAGGAGGCGATTTTACTATTACGGATATACTTATTTTAATAGTATTTTTATTTTTACATGGAAATTTTTCATCACATTTAACCATCATTATTAATCCTAGGCCATTTATCAGTATTCAATTCAGTATCAACAAGTATGTCAATTCGAAAAAATACAACCGTTCTGTTATGTGCTATTTTAATTTCTTCATTGACACATACCGACTGCATCGGAGAACGATTTAAAACAATCTTATAAATAATATACAAAATAATACAAACATTAGTTCGCTCTGACGAAATATTGAGATTTAACATTATCATAACATTTAATTCCTTGCGGGAAAATTCGTGATTAATTTTCATTTTACATTAGTGAGTCCGATTCGATTCTTTACAGAAAAATAAATATACAATTAAGTGACTACACAACCAGTGATTGCTTGACCTCAGCACTTCTCGTCTGCGAGGAGTGGGTCTAGAGAGAAACCTAGATCTAAAACTGGGGCTGCAGGGTGCTTGTGCTTCAGAGGCGCGCGCGCCTTGCCCGCCGGCCCCGAGTGTCCGATGTGACCGTTCAGCGTCGGCCGGGATCCGAACAGCTCGCCCATAGTCTGACCGTCCTTCACACTACCACTACACACTATCAGTCTACGCACTTCTGGCTTATTAGTCTTGCTCGCGTTCATATGCACACTTTTAGATAACGACAGAGCGCTCTGCCCGTAATAAAAATTGTTCGTCCCTCCCGTGGACTTGCACTGAGATCTCGATAGAGAAGATTTAATGTTCGACCGGACGGTGGCGAATTTTTTTCCTAAGGTTACCGCGCCGCCGGCATGCGACGCGTTGTAGGTGCAGAGCGCCAGCGGGCGCGGGCACGACGTGTACCAGCAGACGTCGCCCGCGACCACCGCCGGCGCGTCCTCTTTCGTCCTCGAAGAGGTCCGCTCCCTCTCGCTCCGCTCCGTTCGATCGTGTCTCTCCGACCGTTCGTGCCGCTCGACCCTCTCGACTCTCTCCGGCGCTATCCTCTCCGCCGGCTCGGGCACCTGGATGTCCTCCGGCAGCACGAAGGTGTCCGCGATCGGCTGGCTCAGCAGCGACGTGATGGCGGCCGGGTCCGCCAGCAGCGAGCTCGGGTCCTCCGCGCTCAGCAGGCTGTAGATGTCGTTGACCTGCTGCTCCGTGGTGAGCCCGTTGAACGCGCTCAGGTCTATCGAGTTGTTGACCAGCAGCGGTGGCAGGTCCACCGGGGGCGGGGGCGGTGGCAGCGGGGGCAGCGGGGGCGCGCTGGCGGCCGCCGCGGACGCTTCGCGCGAGGCGCGGTGCTCCGCCAACAGCGTGTCGAACGGCTTCGCCCTCCCCTCCACCATCCGCCGCAAGGACAGCGCGTGCGCCTTGCAGGTCAGCGAGCGCGTGCAGGGCTTGCCCTCCGCGGTGACGACGCCGCAGTGCTTGTTCGCGTCGTACTCGCGCAGGTTGAACTTGGTCTTGCCTGACTTGGCGCGCTGCGAGCGCGGCGTGACGGGCGCGGGGGGGCGCGGCGCTTCGGGCGGCGGCGGGGGAGGGGGCGAGGCGAAGCGCAGCGCCAGCTCGTCCGGCAGCGCGTAGGGCGCGGACAGGAGCGCGGGCGCGAAAGGGTCCGCGCCGGGCGCCGCGTCCGCCGGCTGGAAGGTGAGGTCCTGTAGGTCGCCGATGTCCCGGATGATGTTCTTCCAGTCGGTCGCGCTCGCGATGTCGTCCGCGCTCTGGATGCCTTCAGAGTTCATGATCGCGAAGATGTCGTCCGTGAGGTGGTCGCCGAGCGGCAGCTCCTCCGGGTCCTGGATGCTGACGACGGGCAGCTCGCCGCTCTCGAGCCGCACCTGCACCTCGGGCGCGGGCGGCGGCGCCTCCTCGGGGGGCCGCCGCGGGGGAGCCGGGGGCGGCGTGGGGGGCTCGCGGCGCGGGCGGCGGCGCGCGGTGGGCGGAGGTGGGGGCGGGGGGTCGGGTCCGGGGGGCCCCACGCCAGCCCCCCCGTGCGCGCCGGTCAGGTGCCTGTGCGCAGCGCTACATCGCACGACGGCCCCGCACAGGTGGCACACGGCAGCCCTCAGTACGTCACGTTGCGGCAGCAGGCCGTGCAGCGGCATGGTCTCGCGCCGCAGTCGATGCAGCCTAGCGCGCCGCACGCTGGCCTTGGGCGGCGCGCTGACAGGATCAGGGCGCGGGACGGCGCGGCCCAGCTCCGCGACCCACAGGTCCCAGGGCCGCTCGACGCACCGCGCCGGGCTCACGAACCTCGCTTGGTGCTCGCCGGCCATCTCTCGGTCGCAGTCGGCGTGAGCCCTCACGGGAGCCCCGCCATCGCGCGGACGGCCTCGCTCCTCTGATAGGTTATTACCCCATATCTGCCGCGGGTGCCCGTCGAGAGCGCTCGGGGTCACATCGTCGGGGACCGTTTACCTCATGATGCGCGCGACCGATGCCGGAGCGTGCGGTGATCGTTTCCGCTTCTATATTTACGGGGACAGATGATTTCTCACTGACAGCTGATTATGCAGATTGTAAGTTTTTCTCGACCACGGAACACTTCCATCTGTCGAATGTTGTTTTCGACTTTCTTCTTGGGTCCTCCTTCGTGCGGTTCTGTATTTATTCAGCTTTATTTCATTGATATTATGCCCGTTTTGCACAAAATAAAATGTATAAAATTCTGTTTGGTTGTAATTTACTAGAAAGCATCAACACTTTTTTGAGTATTTGTAGGGAGCGGAATGATAGTCTGTGATCGTTCATTTTTGAATGAAGTTGAATGAGTTGAATGCTCAGGATTTTTTTATTGATGCCATTCTCGGTTTACTACTTACTGCCAAAGAGCATGTAATAGCTTACTGCCACAGACTACTAGGATGCTAACGCATCTTACTCAATTACTCAAATAATTATTTTCAATAAATTATCATTACAGATATAGTACATCCAAAGCGATAATCTAGCTAGGTAGTGAGATCAAAAAACTTAAAAATAACATTAATAAAAAAAATAAAAAAAAACTACTGCTGATGATCTAGAAAATGAACTTAAAAATTACGCGACCGACAGTCAGTCACCACTCAAGATTGTCAACAATTGTCAATATCAATCAAACAAAGCAAAGTCAATCAAAGTCATAGTCAGCAGTCAGTCACAAAGCAAAAGTCAAAAATTACAACAATCATTCACTGGGGTGTTTTTTTACAAAATAGTTCTAAAAATGTCTAAATAATTACGTAAACAATGCAGTAAACCGACTATGCTGGGCACTTTCTTGCTGTACAGACTCAAACCGGCTTATCCATGTGGCTCAGGAGTGTTGGCAGGTCTGTCTTCTTTGGAGTGCCCATCGGTGTAACCTTTCTCGACACTGTCGGCTATGTGGCTAGAGTAGAGGGTATTTCTATGCAGCCGGTGCTCAACCCGGAGTCTAGGAACACAGACTACGTTTTCCTATCTCGGTGGGCTGTCAGAGACTATGAAGTGAAGAGAGGTGACGTGGTATCGTTGGTGTCTCCCAAAGACCCCAATCAGAAGATTATCAAGCGCGTTGTGGGTCTCCAAGGAGACGTTGTCAGCACTTTAGGGTACAAAAACCAGTATGTGAAGGTCCCTGAAGGTCATTGTTGGGTGGAGGGTGACCACACTGGCCACACCTTGGACAGCAATACATTTGGGCCTGTTTCTTTAGGTTTAGTCAACGCTAGAGCAGTTTGCATTGTATGGCCGCCGAATAGATGGCAACAGCTTGAAGCAAAGCTGCCCGACAATAGGAATCCTGTTAGCAAATCAGTATAGTACAATTACTTAGTTGTAATGTAACTAGCATTATGAAATAAAAGTGGGTAATTTATCTGTTCTAGAATCCTCAAATTTTTGCCTTATCTTATTCTAAGCTTCTATTGTGATCCTTGTAAATAGTTTTAGAAAATGTTATCTGAATTTAAGTTTACATTTCACCTGTAAAAGATCTCTCTACTAGTCTGTCTCCAGTCTGTACTTACAACAACAAATACTATATACATAAAACAACCTATTTATTAAAAAAAGTGAAACTGTAAATAAATAAAAAAATGTATTGTTTTGAAAGTTTAATTGCCAAATTATAACTCAGGTACAAACTTGAATGTGAGTTCCTGTTGTGATTTCTACTTTTATTAAACTTTTGTTGAAGGATTTACTGTTTCATTATAAATATTGTTTCATATTCTACATACATGCATGTATCAACCCACTGCTTCCAACATCTTATTATTTAGAGTAAAGTATTAAAACAAGACAAACAATACTAATGGCATTTATTACACACCAAAGTAATCTATCACAGAACTTACAACTCCAGAAATAATAATGGAACAATACTTTTAACATTTACTCTTAAGTCCATAGCTTTCCACAATACCAACCACTCTCTCAAAAGATACACCTTTCCTAATAACTTTGTACAATCCAACATTAGATAGGTCTATGACAGTTGATCCTGTTCTGCTCTGATCCATCCCTTGATTAAGCAATCCTCCATCAAATACTGCTCCGAGATGATCAAATAAGTGCTCAAACTCTTTCACTGATAGTGTAGATGGTTCATTACTGAAATTAGCACTTGTTAATGCTACAGGCATATCAAAGATTTTTGTAACATTGTTCATAAAGTTATGCTTTGGTATCCTAATTCCTATTTTAGTTGTTGTTGGGTTTAAGTAAGGATTGTCCAAGAACTTTGTTCTCTCTAAAACCACAGTCACAGGACCAGGCAAGAGGCTGTTAAGCAGTTGATCCATCAAATGCTCAGCTTCACCCCACTTCCGTACATCTGAGATATGAGTAACACAAATTGCAACCGGTTTTCCCGAGTCTCTGCCTTTGATAGTGTATAGTTTCTTGATAGCTTCAGGACAGTTGGCGCTGCAAGCCAGTCCATAGATAGTGTCAGTTGGTACAGCAATAACTCTGCCTTTGCTTAGATAGTTGGCAGCTTTGACTGCAGACTGAGGGTCTAAGCAAGGTATAACAGGGGCCATCTTAATTTTCATCTTCGGAGAACTTTTATAACAAACTAAACTTTTCTTAACAAGCTCTAGTCTTCTTAACAGGTTCATCACTAGTCACGCCAGTTATGAGCGCATTTATGGTTGCAGCAACGGTAGAATGTAGTCATAGGCTCATCGGCTGAGCGGGTCTGCAGTTGCATGAAGTAGGCTTTACCGTGGCTGCATTTGGGGCAAACGGCGTCTGTAGAGTCTACGTTCTCCCAAGCGGCAGCCCCGCCCATAATATAATCTAGCTCCTGAAAGAATAGAAGTAGAAAATAATAATAGTTGAAACATTTTCCTATAGAATTTCAACTTCTGTTGCTGCGGTATTAAAATATATTTTATGAAGTAAAATAGGTACCTACAATCTTATGGCTAAACAATCGTATTTTCTGGTAATACCAAGGACGATATAGTCAGTCAGTCAGAAGTCAGTATCAAAATCGTTCCAAGTTTTAGGCCATGCATGAAGGATGATGCAATGGAATGGTTTGTTTGTTTACCTTTAGCTTAGGAAATGTTCTCGATGAGACTGTTTTCTTAATGTTGTACATATAAGGACACGTATTGCAAGAGTACCGCAGTGCTGCCTCCGGGCCTTCGTCGACCATCAATATGTTGGCACACGTTGGGCAGAACAACATTATCTTGATTCAAGAATTATTATATTCTTAGAAGCCTAAGAACACACTTAACTGTGACTACGACCAACGTAGCATCCTAAATATTATTTTTTCTAGATAAACAATGAAAAGCTGAAGAGTTTACAACTGGAAAAGTGGAAACTATTTTATTTCTCGATTCAAATTTGAAATAATTATTATTGTTGACAATTTAGGTTATCTCCCATCTCTTTCAAACTGAACGTGAACGAATGACAAATCCAATCTCACTACGACCATAGAGAATATCCAATGTTGCCAAGATCGGGTAGGTTTATCGGTTTTTTACACGTAGAAATTAAAATGTTTTCCTTCTCTGTAATAAAAAAAAATCGAACGATACGAAACGAACGTCACTCACTAACACGCACGAACGAAATATTCAAAAAGTGTCATGCTGTTTGTGGGACGGACGTATTTAAATTTTTCGGGTGTGTTTATGGCGTGAAAATTCGTATTTTCAGGTAAAGCAGTTTTCGCATTGCGTAAAACTGAGACTGTAAAAAAGCCGATAAAATGTTGCGTTTTGTGTTGGATACGTTTTGGGACGAAGGTGTTTGGTTGCCGCCGAATACAAAATGGGAAGAAATTGCACCGGGTGCGGATAAAAATATTGTGTATACGAACTACAAGCATTTGTTATTCCCTTTACCCTTGGCTCTGGTTCTGATATGCCTGCGGTTTCTTCTAGAAAAGTAAGTCAACCTACTTATTAAACTGCATCTTTATTGTTTTCATTAGTGCACCTCACGCTTCGCTAAATAGTGTACTGATGCATGGTGACTCACTTGTTACCTATTTTATGAAAGTAGTGCTATTATAAATTAAGCTAAGCAACTGTGTCTAGAACTCTGTAAATTTTTAAATAAATTTCAAGCAAATTTAATTCCAATCCGAGTTAAAGGTAGTCATCCTAGTAATTAACAATTAAGCAACTAATTATAATAAATACTTACCTATAATCATAGACAAAATAAATATACTTACATAAGCATTACATAAATCAGTACCTTATGATCAACATCCATATTTATTTATTTTATTTTATTTATGGATATCCAACATAGGGTTTAATTATTATTAATTAATCATTAATTTATCATTTAATTTACTTTTTAATTTAATACTGGGTCTACCACTATTAAATTTTTACATCATGGTAGGTATCAAACTGTAGAAAAATACCAGTATCACTTTAAAATTTTGTTAATATGTATAAAAATAATATTATAATCTACTACCTACTTTAAAAATTACAAGAATAAATTTGATCTAAATATTATAACAATATGAAAAAAAAATAATGTGATGTATCTATGTATTTAAATGTAGATTTATTGCATATCATTTACTACAATGTAACTTGATAAATGCTGTTAATGCCACTTCACACTTGCGGTCACCTAAGTTATAACAGCTCAGACTGTTGCTTAACTTCAATAATCTATCAGGAATGTCTTAGCAAGCTTTTTAGGATACAAAATATTTGTATAAACATCAAAACCTGTTGTTCCAGATACTGCTTTGCACCTTTTGGGAGATCACTCGGGATAAAGAACACAAGACTTAAGAAAGCACAGAGTAACCCAAAACTAGAAGCTGTCTATCTGTCCTCACAGAAGATTAAACACAAACAGGTATTTAGGTACTTTATAAATCTTGTACCTTTAAGAAAAATGAAAATGAAAAATGATTTATTTAACAGTAAAAATATAAGCATTAGCAATAATTACAATTAATATTAAAAATACCAGTTTAAATACAATAATTATGAATATATCTAGAATAAATCTGTATCGTGGGTACCTGTTACGATTAACTAAAATACATATGTAATTAACTAAAATAATATGACTACTAGGCAGAAACCGAGGCAACTACTCGGTTTCTGCCTAGGTAATGAAGTAGGGGAATAATTGAAGAATAATAAATAAATAATAATAATGTTTGGACTATCCATCTCTACATAATACACATAGGTAGTATACTATGTAAATATGGATACCTCTGGACGACCTCTGTGGCGCAGTGGGCAAAGGCCTGCCTGTGACGCGGAAGTTGCGGGTTCGATTTCCGCCACGGGACAAATGTTTGCATTTTCTGCAGTTCCGGGTCTGGATGTTTTTCTATCTCTAATAATGTAGTTATGTATTTTATTGACAAAAATGTAAGTACCTACCTATGTAGTTACTCAGTCATCTGGTTACCGTAACGCAAGCATTAAAATGGCTTAACTTGGGACTAGATGACGCTGTGTGGAATGCCCAAGGATATTTATTTATTATAGTGCATAAAAAAAATGCAACAACATGGTTTATGGAAAACTGACATTATTTAACGAAAAGCTATACAAATTTTGAAAACGTTTTACATCGTGGATTTGACACCCACAAATGTACCTAGTCCCTATCACTTTAATGTACTGTACTGCATACCGCACTGCGGAACTTCGATATATTAGGAAAATCTCGTGTGCGACATACATAAAAGGTAGGTACTATTTCAATAACGAAAAATTATACTTCATTATAAATGAAAAATCTTACTAAAAGTTAAAGGCTCCGGCAGCTCCGGATGATTTTTGTATCGGCTTTAACCGATACAAAAATCATCTTACTAATAGTTTCAGGCCTCGGCTTAGAGGGTCCGTAGCCTAGTGGTCAGGCAGCTCGGCTTAAGAGCGATCGCTTGTATCTACGCAGGTTCGAATCCTGCCGGAGCCTTTAACTTTTAGTAAGATTTTTCATTTATAATGAAATTTCCAATACCTAAGTGTGGTTTAACACTGTAAAATAATAAATAATTTATAGAATTAGCGTAGCGACATCTCTGGTCATTTGTGTTGAATGCAACTTCAATCAATGAGCAGGTGATATTCTAATATCCCTGTAGATGGCGCTCATCGGTGCTTTAACCGATACAAAAATCATCTTACTAATAGTTTCAGGCCTCGGCTTAGAGGGTCCGTAGCCTAGTGGTCAGGCAGCTCGGCTTAAGAGCGATCGCTTGTATCTACGCAGGTTCGAATCCTGCCGGAGCCTTTAACTTTTAGTAAGATTTTTCATTTATAATGAAATTTCCAATACCTAAGTGTGGTTTAACACTGTAAAATAATAAATAATTTATTGAAAAATTATACTTTCTTTCGTTCGTTCGTATGAGCAAGTAGTGGCAAAAGCCAACTCTGGTGACGGAGTTTTAAGACCGCCTAAAAGCCTCCGTCATGGCTAAACGACTTTAAAAGCCGGGACCGACAATCTAACGTGCCCTCCGAAGCACGGAAAAAATAAGAAATACCAAAAATTAAACAACGGATAGGTATTTGAAAGGAAAAAGTGACGATAGAGCGTGTATAATTTATTTTGTAGCTAGGTTATTTATGGAAAATCCTGAACGTTATTTGTATAGGAAATACCTTTTATTCAGAACAAATAAATAAATCTTTATCTTTATGTTTACCATTTCCTATTTTCCTTATGAATTAATTTCCTATATTATATAATGTTATATACGGTTTAAGATTTCTTTATTTCTCAAAAAGATTACAATAATCACTTACTGAGAAGCAGTCGTAACGTAACTTATTTTAGTTAATTAAACATGTAGTGAGCGTCAGAGAGACATAAAAATGCATGCATTAAATTTTGCAAAGAGTATCTAGCATAGGTAGCTAATATATCCTAGTAAATAATAATTAATAAATATCCTTGGACATTACATACAGTATCTAGTCCTAAGCTAATTTGTGTTAGGCTCAACTCACACCAAAAGAGCATCGAAGAGCAGCGAAGCATAGCGCAGTTTCAGTGTCATACGAATTTCAACTTTATTTTGATTACTTACTATAATACTTATTATCACAGAGAAGGCGCGCGTATTCGAATTCGCCGGAATTCCCGCGAAGCCGCGGGCATCCTCGCGACTCGTTCGAGTTTCTCATGCGATAATAAGTATTATAGTAATGAAAAAAAGTTGAAATTCGTATGACACTGAAACTGTGCTTCGTTTCGCTGCTCTTTGATGCTCTTTTGGTGTGAGTCACAAAGTCATTAGTCCATTTATCAAAACTTGAAACCTTCCACAAGTTCTCATAAACGAACTAATGATCGACTGACCCACATTCACGACACGTTGGAACAATTAAATTAATGGTTCTAATAGAGACTGAAAGATAGCGGACAATTACCATTTCGATCAATGCTTTATTGCAAGCTTAAAATACCAACTTACTAAGTATACTTACTTGATAAAACATACATTTACGGGTATTTATCGCTATTTACCTTTTATCATGTGTTCTAATCGCGAAAGTTTAAAGAAGACTCTACCTACATATTATAATAAAACTGTAACACGTCGATGTCTGTACATTTGGGATATGAAAAACTAATATGGGTGGCATTGGGGGTCTTTGATAGAGCAAAAGACCAACAAATTTCTTATACGGCTTAAAGCTCGCGCTGAAATATTGTGATAGTAAAATTTAATGTTTTCAGTCGAACGGTTTCCTAAAATCATTTACGACAGTAATTGCATGTATGACTATCGATTTTTACCTTGTAGGTAGGTACTATTATTATTTGTAGGTACTAAGTATTATCTTATTAATCTCTTGTCTAGATAAGTAAGGTATTTCAACAAGTTATTTATAATTGTAAATACTGCCGTTAGCCTACTATTTAAACAACAGGAACCAGTGACATAAGTACCATGATATTAGTGGGTGGCAATTTTTTTTTAACAACTTTAAGTACCTACTTGAGAAAAAACTTCCTTACTCTACTTCCTGCACTGTCGAGGCGCATTTCTGCGCATAACTCCAAAGATCTTCATCAGATCCTCATAACTTTTTATGGGACTGGTATTCCAAGTGACCGATTAGAATAGATCTTTAAAAATAAAATAAATATCCTTGGACATTCCACACGGCGTCATCTAGTCCCAACCCAAGCTAAGCAATTTAATGCTTGTGTTATGGTAACCAGATTACTGATATACTACATAGATACATTTTTTTTTTGTAAATACATACATATTATACATAGAAAACACCCAGACTCGAGACAAATATTTGCAGGTAATGCAAACATTTGTCCCGAGGCGGGAATCGAACCCGCAACCTCCGCGTCTCAGGCGGGCCTTCGCCCACTGCGCCACAGAGGTCGTCAAAAGTAGATCATTTTAGAAAGTAGATCGTGAGCTGGAATAGCCTAGTTCCAATACGTAACCTGTTTCAACCTTGTTGAAAATATTGATACCGTAACTTGTCAAACAATGTTATTTTTTCGGCCATCTTTATCCACGGTCATATTGAATGCTTCAGTAGCTCGGCCTTTTGTTTGACCCACTAATCTTAACTTAAGTCTAGCTAAACATTGGTTATAATTTGAGTAACTTAAATGTAAATTGACATAAAGTATTGGGATGTAGATACTTATGCTGAATTTGGATTGATGCTCTGATATACCGAAAAAGGTCTTCGATCTTTAAAAAATAGAATTACTAAACCACTAACTCGCTATGTTTTCCTTCACCGTTAATTAAACAATCATTAATGCACAAAATCAAAACATAAAAATTTGTTTGTTTGGGATTGATTTGGAACCATGAAATCTGGAATTATTTTTTATGTTTAACATAGATAGGAACGTTAAAAGTGGCCGGGACATCACGTCTCAGGGTCCTTACTCGGGATCAACGAAAACGAAGATTCGTGACAATTTTCGGGTTCCAATTATGTTGGTGAACTATTACGAATTCAGTAGGTATCCACCAACATAAGCTGAAAACTGACACGAAACTTCGTTTTCGTTGATCCCGAGTACGGTCTCAGCTCTCCTTACTAGATGTCATTTTACCTACATCCGTCGTTTTTTACGTAGGTACTTACGTAAAAACAAAAACAAAGCCCGAAGCTATAAACCAATTTTATCAGCCAGCCTCTAAGCCCGATAATACAGCGAGATGATTACGTTAATCTTTATAATCTATTCTTAACCTCGTGACTAAATGGTATTCTAATTAGGGAAACCCACAATTTCCTATGAATAAGTGGAAAATACTGAAGTGTTTCCGCCTGAAGTTTCCATCAAACTCATAAATCGACAGAGAGCCTTTTAGGTGTCTGTATGCGTCAAACTAGCGCTGTCGCCTATTTTATTTTATTATTACATTAAACAAAGGGATTTAAAAAATACTGAATGTTCCTGTTGGTCCCTTAAAAAAACGGTATAGATCTGACGAGGATCTTCGGATTATGAACAGAAATGCAACTCGAGAGTGTAGCAAATTGCGCACACCGTACAATATATCGCACCTTCGGGATCAGAGTGGCACTTCTGCAAATTTTTACAAAAACAACCTAAATATGCAGAAAGAACCGCGATAATCGACTTTATATACTCAGCAAAATCGGTGATAATCGCATGAATCACATCGTTTTGACGGCGGGAGGAACGTTCTGTTTTTTTGCGTAATTGGCCCGTTTGCTTGAAACGAAACGTCTCTCCGGTCAGTAGAGCGTTGACTGCCGAAGGATGACCATATGCATTTGCGGCGGAGGGGCACTACGGTAAGTAATAACATTTTGTTTACACACTTCTTGCAATAATAATGTTACTTCTAAACACAATTCACGTTTTGTTACCAAATTATGGCATTTGTCTGCTGTAAACATAACGGCACTTCTACTTAAAAATTACATTATAGCATAAAACTTTGGTTTTCATTGGAACCAAAACGGCATTTCTGTGTACAAGTAACATTAAAATTTGAAATCATTAGCATTTTTATTGTAACCATACGTTATTTTTGTATACAAGTGTGCTTTTGGTTAAAATATTTATTAGATTTCTACTTACATTATTACTTAGATTGATTATCGAATGGGAGGGAACTAACCTATTAAGTAATAGGTAGTTTTGTTTTGATTTCAGATTTATGATTAACCTGTAAGAATTTACTGCATAATAAATGCAGTAAATACACTGCAAATAAATTCCATCAAACACATTCGAGGGTACACACAAAGTGCGGCTGATAATGCCCATTCTGTTTTTTTTTATTTCTTACTGATTTTCATTATATTTTTGTTACCAAAGTACTTAGTAGTTTCTAAATAAAAAGGCCATAATGCTGTGAAAAAGTGATTTAAGTAGATTCCTAAGTTATAAATAAGAAATAAATATTGTAACGTTTATAAAATAATTATTTAAATATTAAAGATGTCATACATCAATTTTAGAATTTATTAATATCTTCTACGATTTTGTCCGCCTTTCTCGTTCTATAAGATTATTACTTTCTTAGATGATTATTGACTATAGTTTAAGATAATGAAACTGGTATTTACAATAGAAACTATTGAGCTAACTGCGTTCTGCTGCAAACTGTCTAAAGTTAGTTCAACTGTTTCGATTGTAAATACTAGTTTTAATAGATTATTAAATTGAAATGAGACTATGCCTATTTTGTTTAGATTATTCATGCCATGCACCTAAGACATGTCTTTTAGAGATAAATTTCATTCCTTTTAAATGATAAGTACAACTTTCACTGTTATAAAGACTAATACTAGAACAGAGTGCGCAGTCGTGATAACTAACTATTCAGTTTAAACTAAGGTTTTGTAAGTTGTATAAGTTGAAAGCCATTTTTAGTAGTTTATTTCGAAATGTTTTCTATCGTTTTTCATTTATGTGCCATTCGTTTGCATTTTAAATAAAAATTCTTGATAATATCACCTATTTTATTTAATAATCCTCTATTTAACCGTTAAATTAAGCGATAATGCTCCTTGTTTTGCTCGTTTCAGTTTATAGAATACATATTTACTAAAAATAAACTTACAGCAGCCATAAACATGTTGTTATACGCGCTTTAGTGATTTTATTAATATTTTTTAAATGTCATTTCTGCATTAATACAGTTAGCGATTTGTAACAAAAAGGCACTTTTGGTACCCTTCCCTCAGCTTACGGCTTGTTTCTCAAAAACGACTTCTTGTTTTTTGTTTTTTAATAGCGCCGATTAAACCTGAAAAACTAACCAATCTAAGACTATGAGAAACACCTTAATATTCTAAAACAGCACAAAGTTATTAAAAAATTGCGTAAAAAAAAACTTTAAAATGCTCCTCCTGTAAAGTTGGAAAACATGCAGAAGTGACACTCTGATCCCGAAGGTGCGATATATTGTCGGTATATACCTACATATCTTTAATTTTGATTGTGGCCTAAAAGGGCGCACTCTCAACTTTTGGAAATCCCAGCCGTGCATCAATAAGTATTTGGTAGGATAGGAAACACTTATAGGATGCTTTCTGAGCGTCATCTGGTTCGAGTTGTCCTAGCTATAATACAATTCAGTAATTATAATTAGTCAAACATTTCCATACATATTACGGTGAAAATTTAATTAAAAATAACGGTCACATTAAATTGAAATTAAAAGGCTGTTAATATTGTCGAACTGACCGCAATGTTATTTTACACATAGGTACATACCTACTACATTTTTGCATTTATAAAATTTTAAATTTAATAATTTTGTACATACTACATTACATAATAATAATGTATAATATATACCTATACATATTCTGGTTGCACCCTCTTTGTGCCTTGAGTTCGAAGTATCACGATATCTATGCGCTCATGTCAAAAAGGGAGAGTTGCTGCTTTCTAAGGATAAGATAGAGACGGGCTATCGATAAAGTTGGACAGATTAGCTAGAATCAGTTCGATAAAGTTCAACTGATTAGTAAGATAATGGGTTGAGTGGGTGTGCTGTGTACCTATTCAAATTCGACGGTGAATATTTTATGGGGTAGGTACCTATAACATTTTGTTTAGCGTTAACCACACAGGTAATTTCATCGCAAATAAGAACTCTCCTATCAAAGTTTCAAAAGGTTCGAATCCCGGAAGCGGTAATGATAAAAACTTTCCTTCTTGGAATGATGGGATGAAGGAGTTTGAACGATGTTTTGACCTACTAAAATGCCAGAGAAAATACATACCTACCATACCACAGATAATATAATACTATACTAGTTATACCTAAATGAACTGCCCAAAAGCACTGTAGCCGTGACCTGATTCTGGCTGTTCCTCGGCCAAACAAAGATTCTTTATTAACAGGGTCAACACTGAAAACTGTAGGATGAATTCTTTTCATTCGTTTTTCGGTTACGCTTGCGTTGTACCAACATTAAAATAACAATTAAAAAAATAATATGGAAACTTCCTCTTCATTAACTAAGAGCTAATGATTTTCAAACGGCTTAAATTAAACATAAAAATCTCTCAATAAAGACGGGTAACATAACCAAACCGACTAAAAATAAAATATACCTAATGCTTAAAACTGTAATTCGAATAAAATGACAAAACAGAATAAAACGATCCAAAAGGCCTTGATTGATCAATAACCTCGGATTGATTACCACAATATAGCTTCAATCAAAATTTCATCAAGCCGCATTCCTATCAACGCTAACGGGTCAATAAAAAGACAAATGCTCGTATACTATTAGCTTTTTAAAATGTCTTTGAATCAATTTCTATTGGTTCAATTAGCGCTAGTATAGTAGTTGTAGTAGGAATATTTTTTAGATTGCGTCGTATGAAATGAGTTGTAATTTTTAACCGACTTCTGTCCGACTATGTTACACACTGTTTTTTTTTTGTTATATAATGTTTTCTTTAGTATGTTTAAGTTAAGTACCGATTATTCCGTCAAGAGTGGACCGATTTAAAAAAAATACTAACCTACTTATATAAGTGTTTTTGTAAATAATTATGTAGGTATATTATAATAATAACATGAAAAAACCCGGACTTGAGACATTTGTACCGCAGCGTTTGTTTGTACAATGATTAAAACATAGAAAGTTGGCAACCCTGTGCTGGCTGGAACAAGCACGAGCATTTAGTACATCAATCGTGAATACAACACATATTAAGACAATCAGCGTTTATTGAATGCAATTAGCGCTTCAGAGTTCTAATCTAGCCTTGATTCCGTGCCCTGGTTTCTTCATTTATTCTGTCTTTTCGTATATGCCAACAAATGTAGGTTGTCTTTTTCTTTTTCGCCAATTTCAACTTTACCTTTTCAATGTAACGCGTGCGTTTGTATCGGTATCAGGACATTTGCGCGATAGACATTTGCTCCGAAAGACGTTTGAGCGTATGACCATTTGCGTGACATGCCATTTGCGTGGATTGACATTTTGAGTGGATTTTTCTCAAAAGTCGCGATAACTTTGGATTTAGACTTTTCAGCATCGTGTAGTAGGTGATTGTCTGTTTTATATTTTCAGCGCACATACCTACACTACCCTACTCCATTACCATCTTTCTCTAAATGTGTATAATATTTTCCGTAAAACTCAGCGTAGAGGGCGCTTAACAGAGCTTTCGTAGCAAACAAAAAACTTCAACGCACACATTTCCTGTAATGAAAAACGATACAAAAGCAGTGACTGCGCGTTCGATAAACGTTGTGTGCATATGCATTAGGCTCTAAATGTTGCCTAGTAGCTGCGATCACGTCATTACGGCTGAATTGATTTCGATTAAAAGTAATTGACACACGGACACAGTTACAATTTATCAGAAATGTTATCAATTAATCATTTACACATTGATAAATCTTAACCTACTATTCTAATGTTACTACGTGATAAAGTCTGAAAAATACACGATGAAATTGTAATCTAGGCAAATTACAACTAGACCTAGGTACTAGGTAGGTAACCTAACTATAACCTAACTACCTACCTCTGTATCTCTTTGTCTGTGTAAAGGTAAATGTATGTCTGTTCTTTTGTTTCCAAATAAATAGTTATTCTATTCTAATTAGATCATGGGAATTGTTATATATTTCAGTTTCCCTAAATGTTTAGTACTTATCTTCATTCTTAGAGTTATAAAACTTCGAAGATTCTAACATCGATATTATTAATTAAATTAAAAATTAATGCAAGTTTAATGTGTCGCATTGTAGATTCGTAGCTCTGTAATCCATCTGTATTGTCTATGGCAACGCTCCTAAATCTAGTTTTAGCGTGAAAGCAGGACAGACAGACAGACAGAAAAACGGACAGACACTATACTGCTGCGGAACCTATCACGAATAGTATATAGACCTATAAATTACACACAATATTTCAGAATGATTATGCAGAATTATTAATTACGCATCGCATTATAAATCGATGCATTGTATTCTTGAACTGGATTGCTTTGAATTGAATCGCATTCTAGGAACCCTATCGCATTGCTATTTTGTGAATCATCAAAAATACATTGTAGGTACATGACGAATGCTTCTAAAATGTTGGGCACAGCTTTTTAAGATTAATATTAATATCAGTAGGTAGGTAGATTAGTAGTGGGCCGTGTTAGCCGATATGTAGGTAGGTACTTCGACTTTCGCTAAGAACGTCATAAACGCGAAAGTTTGTATCTCTTTCACGCTCAAACGGCTGGACGGATTTGAATGAAATTTGGTACCAGGATTGCTTATACCCTGGATTAAAAAACAGACTTCTTATACCTACTTACACAAACACACACACTTGTAGTATAGGATATCAGTACCTTTTACTGTATTCAGTGTACAATTTAAACATCTACCAGTGTTTTTCCTGTCATTTCAGCTATGTGCCTTAGCAAAGCAACTCGACATGACAGAGCGTCAGGTCGAGCGATGGTGGCGCCTCCGTCGCAGTCAGGACAAACCCTCAACTCTCGTCAAGTTCTCGGAGAACATGTGGAGATGTACTTTCTACTTTTACTCGTTCTCCTACGGACTGTATATACTTTGGGATAAGCCGTGGCTGTGGGATGTTGACCACTGTTTTATTGGTTACCCTCATCAGGTAAGAATTTGACTATTTAGCTTAACAATATACCTATACCTACCTATGTTAATAACCTGATAAATAGATAGATGAAGACTTTATTGACACACACATATAACAGCACAGATGGGAAGGTTTACAAAGAAGAACTTACATAAACAACTACTTAAACAACCTATTTTTACCAAGAATATTCAGTGAGAAAGAGTGAGATTAGCCAAACAAAGAAGATACATTTTTACAATCAATTTCACGGCGAACGAATGAAATTAAAATAAACTGGCGCACGCGTCGATCTAAATTAACAAGTTGTTACAAAATAATTCTTAAAGACCATCACAAATCACGACCTATTTATTAATCTCCAGTTTAAACTATCAATATTTTTTTTGTTTCATAAAGCTCATAAGGTTTTCCATCCAACTTACCACAGTTTTCTCCTCCAGGGTATAACAAACGACATCTGGTGGTACTACATGGTATCTTCAGCATTTTACTGGGCGTTGACCATCTCTCAGTTCTGGGATGTGCGTCGCAAGGACTTCTGGCAGATGTTTATCCATCACATCGCGACCATCATCTTACTATCTTTTAGCTGGGTCTGCAACTTATACAGGATTGGAACACTTGTGTTGCTTTTACATGACTGCGCGGATATATTCTTAGATGCAGCGAAAGCGGCGAAGTATGCCGCTTACCAGAAATTCTGTGATTGTATCTTTGCTGTGTTCACTGTGCTGTGGATTGTTACCAGGTTGGGTTTCTACCCGTTTTATATTCTAAGAAGGTGAGAGTTTAATGATATTTTATTACATTGTTCTAGGTATTTCAAATGATTTTGAGTAGAATATCTCAAGATGTGAGTCATTTAACAGATGGCACAAAACAGTTCCAATCAGGAAGTATGTTTGGGAGGCCCATGTTCAGTGTAATTAGGTGGCTATTCGGGTTGTCACCAAAACTAAACTAAACTAATTTGACAGCACTTAAAATGTTGCCGTCCCTTTCATAACGATCGAAATAAAAAAGGGATCAATAAAGGTTATAGGTTTATGATGAAAAAGTAGGCTCCAATATAGATTTTGGCGCCCCAACGTGGTACTAATATTTATAGTGTTTTAAGTGGTGTTGTAGGAAAACAGATGTTTCTAGTTAAAGGAAAATGTTATCATAAAAGCATAACCTGTTGGTATTCATAGTGAGAGTTAAAATAATTTAGTCGGATTTTATAATTTTAAAGTTACCTCATGCTCGTGGCGAAGCTTGCTAAAACGTTCTTGATAGATCGTCGAAGTTAAGCAACGTTCTAAGCGGTCACTATTTGGATGGGTGACTGCAAGTGGCAATGATATCTGAGCACTTCTGCTCCTCTGCTTCGGAGGGCACGTTAAATTGCCAGTCCCGGCTTTGAATTTCGCTAAGCCATGATAGAGGCCTTAGGCGGCCTAAAAACTCCGTCACTAGAGGCCACTTGCTCATACGAACTTACTTTTACCTAATGTGAAAGGATATTTTGACTAATCACAAATATATCTCTATTTCAGCACAATAGTCCGAGCTCCAACCATCGTGCCTATGTTCCCCGCGTACTATATCTTCAACTCCCTGCTTTGCCTGCTACTGGTCCTCCATCTCGTGTGGACCTGGCTTATCCTGCAGGTGGCATACAAAGCTATAAGTGCTGGACAGGTGAGGAACATAACCTGTGTGTGATTGAAACCTTGAATTAATCAGCTGCATTATATTGTTCGTACGAGTATCAAGAAGTAAAAGAGATCGCATTAGAAAGAAGTATATGGAGGTACCTAATTGCATCATTACACCGACAAGAGCTGAGCTCTTAAGTTTTATGTACTTATGTATATTGTTCTGAAACGTGAAATGAGAGTGAATGAGGCGAAAGAGGTGTGTCAGGATCGTTGCAAGTGTAGATCCGTGGTCTCTGCCTACCCCTACCTCCATGGGAAAGAGGCGTGATTTTATGTATGTATGTATGTATTAAATGCAAAAAGCTAACTGGTTTCCTCACGATATTTTCCGTCACCGTTTAAAGGGTTTTCATTATACAGTACATTTTTAATTTAATTATTTCGTAATTTGTAAATTTTTTATTCGTAATTTTTGTCTGGAATATTGGAGATAGTCTCAAATATTTTTTATGACATTTCACAGATGGAGGGGGATATTCGAAGTTCGAGCTCTGAAATCAGTGACAGTTCACACCAATCCAACCACAGCACGCCAACTCGGATGAATAATAAAAAGTGAGTACCTAGGTATATCAAATTAATCGATTAAATAGTAAACCAATTTTTAATTACTTTTATTTTTTAATGTATAATAGGACATTTTAATAACAAGTGTATTATTTTGTCATTACAGAGACACATAGGGGCGCGTGCGACGCCCTGGCTTGCGTCATAGATCGCGATCTCGCGTCACAGACAAATCACTCACACCCTCTTCTGTACCTCTCTGACCTCTACACTGTCACACTGTACGTGACATTTAGAAGTTCACTCAACACGTGACGTTCTGAACACTGAAGAATTTTGGAAAGTGATTTTGTAGTGTTGGGGTAAAAGTGATATTTGTTGTTAAAAGTGAACTATGAGTGATATCAAGAAAATGAGCGCGGCCTTTCTGACTTCTATAACTCGTAAATTGTATGGCTCACTGTCATACACATGTGACTTTTATAGAAGTCCAATAATTTGATATGTGGTTGAGTATTAGTGACTTTTATAACAAAAAGAGATAGGTACTGTTATTTGAAAGTGATTGTTATCGAGTGATTTGTTGAATGTAAGTGACAGTGAAACTCTTCTGTTTTTTAGAGTATACATATTAAGGCGTTTGAAACGCGCTGTGATAACGTGCGTTTTGAACTTTTAATAACCAAAAAGTCCACATCTGTATATTATTTAGTTTGAGACGAAGCGCGCGTTTGAATGTCTGTGTGTAGGTACCTACGCAAGATGTTTCTTTAAAGACGCGTTCTAAAGCGCACGTCACGTATGGAATGTTAAATGTGCGTATGTACCAAATATGTATTTGTATACCTCTGACTACCCCTTAAACATCTTCAAAGGATCTAAAATGACTAAAAAGACGGCGGAATTTGTCCACCGCACCTTGGGGATACAGTCTTGTTAATTATTTATTATTATTTCATTTATTGAAAACGCCGCGTGTACAACCTAAGTCAGTCTTCAGAATTAAGCTACATAAAATACCTCAGAAACTTTTCAATTGATATTTTACTCGTAACTAGTAAAGGAATTTTCGTCAATAATTCTATAAAATTAGGCATGTAAAACGCTTGCTGACTTGAATTGATACCATTCCTTAAATAATATTGATTCAATCATTCTTATAAAAATCGGCTTTATTATAAAAATAAGATTAAGGATAGTCTTTGTTTAAAGGAACTGGAAAATAAACCTTAAATAAATAGATTTTTTAACTGACTCCAAAAAAACTAGATTCAATATTATTATTTTTTAATTTTTCATGTTAAAAATATCTTAACTTGTAATACATTTCTAGATCGTTGTCGAGTTCAGGGCTATTTTTCATCTTAATTTTGTACTGTTGTATATTAAGAAGTACAATCAGCATCTAGAGTTCCAAAAGTGGATGAGAGATTTGCAAAAGCTTAAGGTATGCAAAAAAAGATTTTTTCTACATAATCTTATAAAATGGTTGTATTAAAATATATCAATGCATGAATTTACACATTGAGATGTATTATAGAGCCACAATCAGACAAATAAAATGAAACGCCAAAACTCTGCGCACACTACGTAGTGCGCCGAGTTTTGACCATTGTAGAACATTGAATTTGCTCGCACATTTTTTGAGTGTTGTCAGCTATTAGATTGTGACTCTTTAATACATCTCAATGAGTTACACGCATAATTATAGTGTTCACAAAAACTTTTAAAAATATAAGTATCATTAGTATTTAATATTGTCCATTGCACTTAGGCATTTTATTATATTAATTAGTTTAAGTGCCGTTTGGTGCTCTTAATATAAAAAATATATTTACAAAGTTCAATGTTGTGTCCTAATATTTATGCCAAAAACGTACCAAAATGTTACTTAATTTTATAACTTACCTTGTTTTATACAACTAAGCTCGGGTGCACATTAGATAAAATAATAATGCGTTAAGATAAAACTATTTATGGTCCTTCGAGCCGGATCGAACAAATATAGTTTCAATTCAAACATACTCTAGTTTTGACCAAATATTTTAATTTATAATTATTATAATAAGACATTTTTCGTACATAATACACTTACGTTATGTTTTGGACTTAATTAAGTAGGTACATAATTTATATATCGCTGGTTAAATGCTAAACTACCACAATTCAAAATTTAACTTTTTTCAGTAGGGCCATTCAAAGTTTTCTATAAGGTTTTTTTAATTTTTTTGAGTAAGTCTTATTTTTATATCTATGTATTACCTATCAATCGACGCGTAATTTTAATTAGAATTTAAGTGCATTTTTAGTTTCTCCGTAACTTTAACCCAACGTCATATAAAAGCAGATAAGTGACTTTAGCATATAAAAAAATGTATTATATACACAAAAAATATATCACCAAAAGACCATATTTCATTAAAAAATAAGGTTTATTAAACTAAAACAAGTTATTTTGAAGGTTTGAATCACAATCTAGTAGTACTATGCAATTTAAATGTTACACGAACAACAAAGTTTTATGAAGATTCTAAAAAATACACTTTTTTAAATGAATATACACCGAAAAATTATATCCTATCAAAATAAATGCTTCTAAAACCATAAACATACTAACGTGACTAACATTTTGGCTAGGTAACGGCCTTATCAATGCTCGAAGGAGCATCGTACTAAGTTCCTCCATCGACTTTGCCCATGTGGCTCTAGTACCACCCATGTTTCGACCGAATCAAAGGCTTTCTCAGTGTCCACAAACGCTAGACAGCGGCAAGCAAGTTACACCCAATGATAAATAGTTAGTATGCCATTAAAAAGATAAAGTAATTTCAATATTGTTTTGAAGCAACTTAAAAGTTAATCTCATTATTTACATTATTTCTTACCGGATGGTTCAAGATTTATGATAACTCTCATAGCGTATGTTGTTGGTTACTCTCTTATTATTGTTGATCTTAGCGTAGAGATAGGTACTTATTTTGTGTAGGTATTTGAGGTTTTTAAAGCATTTATTTGTTTTATTAGTTAAAAAAAGGGATAAGATTTTAAGCTAATAAAACAAATAAATAAACACACAGAGGTGTGGTTTTATGTTGTTGATTACATTCTTTTATATTTTTAGATAGGTACCTACTGCTATTGTATTAAAATAGTTTTATTGTTCGACATTAAAATTAGACGTTTGACATTACTTTTAAAATGTTGTACCTACTTACAGGGAAAAATATTAATAAAACAGTGATTTTTGTATGATTAAAAACCCGTTTAAAGCAAATTAAAAACAAGCACATTTTAAAAAAATATTCTTACGTCCTGAATTTTTTTTTTTATTTCTTATAAAAGTTATGTTCAAGACAAACGCATCTCAAAAAGGCACTTAATGCTTTAAAAAATTATAGTTAAGTTCACGTAAAAGTTATGTGCAAAACAAACGCATTTCAAAAATGATACTTTTGAACATACACACAACGTAATATCAATACAATAATCTTGTGCAAAGGTACCACATTTCGGAATGTGGTACCTTTGCCCAAAAATAATATTTGTTTTTGACTTTTATTTATATTCAATAGTACCACATTCCGAAATATGGCACTTTAGAATATAAATTTTAGTCAAATTAAGTGCGCTTCCGCCAATCACTCAACCACAACTGAAAAAATGGCTGTTTAGCTCTGAAATTTGGTGCCAAAGTGTATAAATGCTAAACAGACACAACTGTTTTTTGGTAGTTTTTAATGCGAAAATTAAAAATGTCTTTTACTCATACTATAAAACAACTATTTGTAATCTCATTTTTGTAATAAAAACGATTTTCACGATTTTTGATTTGTGGTACCTTAGCATTTAACCAGCGATATATTTACATTATGTTATTGTTGTCCTGTGTAACATTTATTATTATATATCAAAAGTTGTACTTATGTTGGTTTAAAAGAGTTTATTTACTATTTTTATTGTAGATGGTATGTATTATTAAGTAACTAGTAGTCACCAAAGCGTACTTATGTTCCTTGCCTTATGATCAAAATAGATTTAAAAATGCCTTATTTTCAGTCCTTAGACATACAATTTTAAAAATTATAGTTAAAATACTTTCCGAGTTCGAGAAGGTCTCAATATTCCATTTCGTACTTTATACATATCTTATTTATTAGATAATAAAAATATAAAAATAAAATAACTAGTGCCTAAATACACGTGCATCACTAAAATAATTAGATATAAGTGATATAATTATAATATGTATGCAAAATGAGGCTATTTATCAGCTACTAATAACTGTTAAATATTATGTAGACTTAATAATATATCACATGTTATTTATATGAAACGTTTCATATCATTTATCGTAGCGCGAGAACAATTTCCTAAGCATTAAGAATGCTATTCACAGCTACTAAAATATAAAGTTGCAATACAATTTCTGAAATTAATTTCTTATTATAATTATACTTATTTATATTTTTTATTATTTATATATACATTGCTACCAAATTAGCAAGGGTGTTAGAATTTTTTTTATCCTGTCATCCCCATGTCAATAAAAAGAGATGGCAACAAATTTAGCACCCAAACTATTTATAGCTATGTCCATTGCAATGATGTGCTCGAATCAACAACGTGAGTGAACGTTTGCGCAAATGTTCGTTTATGAAACGAATGCTCGCCTTAATTACCGTTATATTTAGTTGTTATTTTGCAAATATGCGAATAATGTTGCGATTAGCTTCGATCAAGTACACTTAAGGATATCGCACTCAATAGTCTAACTAAACAGTTCAAATTCAGTTACTTTAAAATGGCAAAGTATCAACACATCAACATTATGTGCATTGAAAAAATAATTATATAAGTAAGTCTCTAACGTCTTTCAGTCTTTATGTGATATTTTTGTACCTATATCTTTAGATGTGTTAAATGTGCGCAGATTTTTAGGGCTACCAGCGAATTGCGCAGGATTTTTGCGGCTACCACGATAAAAGTTATAGGTAGTAGTAGGTAACCTACCTAGTTACCTACTACTACCTACCTAAAACTTTTATCGTAGAAAAAAAAACAAAGATGATCTTGATAAGTAGTGACTCTGGAACTAAAATATCCTCTGTGTAATTGATCGAAGCCTGATAATGTTTTTTGTAAATTTTAATGTGTTGGTGTCAGTTTTTGTTGTAATTATTATTTTAATAAAAACGTTGTCCCAAAGAATGAACCAATGGGGGCAATTCGGAGTGTCGCAAAAGCAAAAATTATTGCCATCCTTTTTATTCCCATCGCTATGAAAGGGACGGCAACAATTTTAGTTAGCTTAGTTTAGCTTTTGCGACACTCAGAATTGCCACTAATTTGTATTTAAATAGTATTCATATTTAGAGCTTGAACTATAATATTAGTGTATTACTGTTAGCGTTAATAAATTGACGCCCGCTGGCTCAATTTTTTTCTTATTATTTATTTAAGCTTTGCAAGAGGTAGGGTACATTGTCGTACAATGAACCAGGTAAAGTTTGGAAGCCTTTAGCTTCGAGTTTCTTGGGTTTTTGTGTTCGGTTTTTTCACTGTTCGTTAGTGAATTTATCTGTCTTTCAATTTGCATTTAAATTTCTTTACAAATTTTATTAGTTTAGAAGATACATGGTTTTAAAAAAAAAATGAGATTTGGTTCAATGTGTACTCTTAGGTGTACACAGTGAACCGGGGTATTTTCCACAATGAACCACCTTATTTTGGGTAGCGTAATTATATTATTAAACATTAATAAAGGGCAATATATGAAAATACATAGTACTTTTATGCTTTTAATTGCGATATTTATGGTTTGGTAGCATAAAACACTTTTCTCTATTTTTTTATCATTTTCCTACATTTAATTGGTCAAAAATTTACATTTAACCTATACAACATTTGAATAACTAATGGAAAAACACTCAAATCACGATAAAGAGATCAAAATTATTATTTATTATTAACCTTAATCAAAATCAGCAAGGTTTCTATTTTTTTTAGAAAATTACACTTAGCAAGTAGCATAAAAACCAGGTTCATTGTGAACTACCTCGATGTGGTTCTATGAGAGACACAGCACATACTTTGAACTAATCTGAAAATTTCAACGGTTTAGTCTTATTATTTTAAGCTTACGTGCGGTACATGAGAAAGCTAACTAAATGTTTATTTAATATTTGTAATAAAAAAAGTGATATCTTTTATACAATTCACACAAAAAATCAAAGATGCCAGCAGAAAAAACATACTTTTTGGTTCAATTTTCAAACAAACGCTTCTCACACAGCGGTTATTAGTGGGCGACTTGCACAAACAGGTGTGCGGAGGGGGGACACATGTGCCTATCATTTACAGGTAGAAGCACAAATGGGCAACGTCAGATTTCTGAGAAATAACGATGGTTAATTGTGGCTGCCTGGTTCACTGTTGAACTACCTACCCTATGTACTACAAGATAGCATTTTTATTTCTATGAACGAAATATTCCATTTGTTAATTTTAATTAAAAGAACTGCTTATTTCGGTACAGTCGATCTATGTGAAATATATAATTAAAAAGTTTTACTGTTTCTTTTATAAGTAGGTAGGTACCTACTTACTACCCATGAACGAATCTACTACCTTTCATTTTAAAAACTCTAAAAAACTTTTGGTGCATTTAGCCCTCAGACGAAGGAAAAAAATTTAGCCCCTAAGCTAAGGAAAAATAGTCTGAGATTTAGCCAGTAAAACAAGTAATTGAAATTATTATTGTAAATGGCAACATTACAGAAATCTAAATCTGTCATAGAAAAAAGATTCATCATTTCATTCCATCTCAACTCAATCAGTCACTCAGTATGTGAGTGAGAACCTGTGAGAGAGAAGAGAACCATTATTATCTATTCACCCCATTTATCGTTCATTCAATTTTCTTGAATGAATCGGTTTGGTTGGCTTGCTTTCGCTTGCGCTTGAAGTAATTTCGTTGTGTGTTCCCTCAATTAATGCAGCAAGAGCTTGGAATTTGAGAGAAATCTAGTGCGGACAATGTTGAAACCGCTCCTCGATAAGTTTTGGAGCGAGAATGTGTGGCTGCCGCCTAACACGACATGGGAAGACCTCGCACCAGGGCCGGACAAATCTGTGACTTACACCGACCACACGCACGTTTTCTATCCTATACCGTTAGCATTAGTGTTTATGGTGCTACGATGTGTTCTAGAAAAGTGAGTAACTATTGCCTGTTTATCTAAACACCTTTCACACTGAGGCTTTTCACCTGTGAAGGCCAGACGATAACCTACAACCTGCGATTACTCTGATTGTCCCTGCTTGACGTTCTTATTTTGAAAACATAAACAAAAGAATAGATCTTTTTATTTCTACTCTACCTTCCTTTGAATGCTAGTAGCCTAATTCGTAGATTAAAAAAATGTCACAGGAGAGATTAAATTATTTTTAATTTGTATTGTACTAATTTAGCGGTATTTTTGCCCGTTTTGGACATGCCTCTTCCTGTTTCCTGTTCATTGAACGGTACCGCATTTTAAATGAGCTTCATATACCCACACAATACCTTGAAATGTTGTCCAATGCCCAAGTAAATAATAAAATGTAGGTTCTCATTATCCGCCCACTTTAAATTAAGTATGTAGGTAGAGATAGACATAGCTTCTATCTCATTAAAATGAAGTCTATTTTATAAACTAGTCATACAATATTAAGTTATTGCAATAACTTAATAGTATTATGTAGAAGTTTTTATTCTGTCACCAATCACAAATCAATGAGATGCATTACCCTAACTAATAACTAATACGTCTTGCCCTTATTCCACATTACCATCTTACACAGTTTTAAACAAATGTATCAGCGTGTATTGTTATAAAAACTATGTAAAGGTTAGATAATCTCATAAGCAACTGCATTGTTTTAAGTTTTTTTTTTCATAGCGTGACAAACTCATCATAGGCTATGAAACCAAGCAATAATACCTTATTCTTATTGTTATCAACTTATTATTAACAATAGTGACAGGTGATATTCATAATTATACAGTTAGGACCCAATTATCTGTATCCCTTCAATACATAACTGTATGAATCACCAGTAATAGACAATTATAATTAACTATGACACATAGAATAACCTAGTTAAGCATGCGTCTCCACTATTAAGGCTGCATTTCCACCATATGAGTATGGATGCATCATGCTCTCATGTTGTTTCATCATGTTTTATTGTCAAAAACCAATAAAATTGCTTCACTTTCCTAGCCGTAACGAATGAAGGGATTCTATTGGTTAAAAATTATGAATGTCAATAGTTATACTTGTAATTACTGCAGAATGGATCATAAAATATGCTGTTTTTAAACAAAAAAGATTTTTCGATTCGAACCCACAACCTTCAGATCGAAAGTCTAATCAATATCCCTCAACCAAGAGCGCTCTAAAGATAATTATAAAATTCTTAAATCATCAACTTCACCGCTGGTTAGTTATTCACCATTTCAAGTACTTAACACTTTACAGAAGATAGTAATAAAGATATAAGTAGGCAATTTAAATTGATAATTTATCTTTACTACTTCAAATTATGATTGTCGAATACCTTTAAGATTGTTCAAAAATTATCATGTCATGATATTAAAGAAGTACTTAGGTTGAAAATCTTTACCATAATATTCTAAAGAGAGAATAAATAAACCTCCAAAATATCCCTTCATCAACAAAAGAGCTTCAAACTAGGGCATAAATATGTATAACCTAATAATAACCCTCAGAGGTAGTCAGTGGGGCTTATTCCCAGAGGTCCACGACTTCATTGTTTTAAAAAAAAATAAGTCCATACTTTAATTCCCAAGGGGTCCACGACATATTATTTTAAAAGTATTTCCTTTCCATTAAATTGTTTGGTACAGTCAGCAATAAATGTTTCGATATGATAATTATGTAGTAAGTACCTACATAATGCACGTCCCTTACAATTCTGATATTTCACAGACAAGTTAAATTAGCATCCGTTTAAGGATGACACATTCAAATTAAGAATGTGGGTCACATTTTGAATACATTGATAAGAAAAAACTAGTTTATTATCAAGGCAAGCTGACATAGTATAGCTAATAAGCTGCTAATTCTTTAGAATTTTTGACATTCTCTCAATTAAATATCGCTGTTTTAATTTGTGATGTCATATCCTACTAATAATATAAACTACTCGCCTGTGACTCACGGGCGTGGTATCTACTTTGATAAAAATAAGCCTATATGTTATTCCAAACGATGTATAATTTCAATTTTCAGCCAAATCCGTGAATGTTACGGATTTGATACCAGCATAGCTAACTGGATTAACATAACACATAGGCTACTTTTACTCCCGGTATTCTTACGGGAACGGGAACTACTCACCGCAAGTAACATAATAAATTCTTTAAACATCAATACGTTTTCAAATAATAATAATTTATTTACAGAAACTAAACTACTACATATTTACATAACTGTACAAAATACAATTAGAACCAGTTGAGCCACCTAAGGATCGTTACAAACGATAATTAATAATATTTTTTAAGTTTTCAAATTAAGTATACAATCTTAAATAACTAGGTACATAATCCCAAGGTTGTTAAAAGTTGTAAATATTCGCTAAGGAGGTTTATCTATTTCTTATCAATCACATTTCACACTAATATTATAAAGGTGAAAGTTTGTGTGTAAGTGTGTTTGTTTTCGTGTTTGTTTGTTTCACGCTCATACGGCTGGACGGATTTGAGTGAAATTTGGTACCAGATTGCTTATACCCTGGATTAAAAATAGGCTTCTTTTGATCCCGGTATTCCCACGGAAACGGGAACTATTCACCGCGGGGCGCAGCTAGTTATAGAATTATAGAATAAATATAAAGTTCTGTGTTTATTGGTTCCAGATACTGGTTTGCGCCGTTCGGCAGAGCCCTCGGCATCAAGGACACGCGGCCTAGAAAGGCCCCTAACAACCCAAAACTAGAGGAGGCCTACCGCGCCGCGCCTCGAACTAGAAATGTTAGTAAATTAATTATACTTACTTAAAATATGATGTTCAAATGTAAGTAATTATAAAATGTATTTATACTTACTTACATTTTACCGCTATATTACGCGTGGACGAGCTTTACCGTTGAGGACACCTATGAAACTCTAAAAAATAATACCATGTTCAGGCGGTACATTCGGTAACCTGATTAAAAAAAGCCATTTAAAATGAAAAAAAAAAAGTTTAAAAGGTAGCTTACATAAATATGCTTAAAACAGGTGAGTTTTGTTTGTTACTTAAGCAAGTTATTCTGCCTGAGTGCATCAACTGACCGCCTAAACCAAATCTTTGTTTGCACAATAACATACCTGATGAAGAGTAGAAATACCAGTTTTTCCCAAACTATATTCTAAGAACAACTTTTGCAATTTTTTATTGATTTAAATTACCTATAAGCGATATCGGTTCAGCTATTCTTAAGCAAACCCCAACGAAACCAGTATCTTAAAACTAACGTTAGAAATTTTCTGCCCTATGTAGGTGCGGTCGATGTTAGTAAAACCATCAGAAATAATATTTTTAAAGTTGGGCCGAGTCTCACTGCTATGTTTGTCGGCAGGCAGGAGCGAAGCCAATTCACACACACCGTGCCCAGCACCGCTACTCGCGAGACTATGTAATGCACTTGTCACATACGACCATTGAGTTACTATACTAAAGAGTCACAATCTAATAGCTGACAACACTCAAAAAATGTCTAAGCAAATTCAATGACATTTGACATTTGAATGTAGACGTTATGTTGTTTGTTTTAATGTTCAATGTCTTGTACGCAAAAAAGTAAAACTCGGCGCACTACGTAGCGTGCGCCGAGTTTTGGTGCGGACATTTTATTTGTCTGATTGTGGCTCTATATATTGTACCTCAATGCATACGGTTAATTTAACTAACCAAAACAATTACTCGCTGCATTGAGTCATAAAACGTGACCGTGGCCTCACTCGCATCTTTAGGATGTATGTCAAATGTCAACGGTTTCTAAAAAAACACTGCGCTTTGCATGAGCCATTTGTTATTGCAGTAAAAGTGAGACATATTTTATCAATAGCATATAAACACATAAGTTTTGGTAACGTTAACATGTTTTATGACTCGCCTGCATGGAGATGTTGCGAGGACTATTATCTAGGGCTTATTGTGTTGGTGAAAGGCATGAGTTATTTAAAAATTGATTTTGTGAATTCGCTAAAAACCTGTTCGATTTTCGTTTAAAACCTTAAAACCTGTTATACAATGTGAAATAGGTATGTAGGTATTCTAAAAACTTTTCTTTCTATGAAAATAACTACAAAAAATCTGTTGACCTACCAAGTTTAATGCAGATTGGATTAATGGGTAGATAGTGCGAGAACATTAAAAAAATACAACGCCAAATCGGCCATGTTATTGCCATTAAAATCTTAGCTCGCTTCGCTCGCTTAATTAATTATACAGAACACAATAAACACTAATATTCTAAAGACACGGTTTTTCTTTCAGCTGATGAGACATTGATATCCTTTAAAGATATTTGAGTGGACGTAGTCAGAGACACGTCCATAAAACACATTTGGCAATGCCTGTATTACGCAGTAGTTAGCATTACCTAGGTGACAATATGCAAAATCATGGTGAATCATAAAAAATTGCTTTGACCTGATTTACGTACGATTTCCTTTGATATAATTGTCTTATCTGATTAATTATATCGTGATGCATCACATTTTAATGATCTATCGATTGATCTTTGACGCATCACAGTTCACGCAATCAATAAATGACGAATAATAACAATTTAAAAGCTTTCTTAAATTTTACTTGCTCCACCAACCCAACTGTATATTAACAAAACTTAATAAATAAATAAATATCCTTGGACGTTTTACATTACACGGTGTCATTTAGCCCCAAGCTAAGCAACTTAATGCTTGTGTTATGGTAACCAGATGACTGATATAATACTTCTTTGTCGTGTCGATAAACTCCCAGACACAGAACAAATATCTGCAGAACTTACAAACATTTGTCCCGTGGTGGGGATCGAACACGCAACCTCCTATATACCTAGTTTAAGAAATACGTTCGCGTTGGCGCTGTCTTTAACTCTCTTCATTTATTTTTCTGCTGTGCATGCCTGTAATGGGTGCACATATCATAGTATTTTTATATGAATGTTTTATACAATGTGTATAATTATGTGTACTGTTGGCGTTGCCTTAATAAATAAATAAAATAAATAAATCCGTTTTAAGTCTAACTTGTTAGTTATAAGCGGTGGAGGGTAGAGTATTATGGTAGATTTGTTTTATGTAAATACTTGTTATGCAAATAAGACACCAGCTCACAAAATAAATGAGTGGAGGGAAAAAAGGGAGTAAATACAAATAGCAAAATTGATCCAATTTACCCCTAAAAAGTAAGCAATTTCGTATGGGCAAGTGGCCAACTCTGGTGACGGAATTTTTGGGCCGCCTAGAGGCCTCCGTCAAGGCTTCACGACTTTTAAAGTCGACAATTTAACGTACACTCCGAAGCACGTAAGCGCTCAGCTGTTAATGCCACTTGTGGTCACACATCCAAGTTGTGACCGCTCAGAACGTTCCTTACCTTCGACAGTCTTATCAAAAACGTCGTTGCTTGCTTCGCCACAAGCGCTTTATACGCGAGAGTCAGAATGGCAAGAATATTGTTGCTAAAATTAATATGATATGCATGAAAGGAATGTACCAGCAATGTACCTTAATGTACCTTTAATGAAAATGAATGTACTTCTATGAAAAAAGAGCAATCCTAATAAAGTGAGCCGCAGTCCTGACGTAGCTTTCGTAGCTCGCTTCGCTCACTTGTGTTTCTTCTTTTCAGTTATCGTCCATAGCTAAGAAGACAGATTTGACAGAAAGACAGGTGGAACGATGGTGGCGTCTCCGGAGAAGTCAGGACAAGCCCTCAACCCTCGTGAAGTTCTGCGAGAACATGTGGAAGTGTGCCTTCTACGTCTGCAACTTCACATATGGACTGATCGTGCTGTGGGACAAGGAGTGGCTGTGGGATATTGACCAGTGCTATATCGGGTATCCTCATCAGGTATGACTCTTTTGTACTTATGGTTTCCATTCATTTATTTATCTATGTGTAAACCTTCATTCAAGGAGGAGTGGAGAGAAGGAAGGGAGGCCTTTGCCCTGCAGTGGGATGATACGGGCTCCTAATAATAATAATAAACCTTCATTCATATTCTTTTTTATCTAGTTTGCAAAGTTTCTGTTTTTTAAATGTAAAGTATTTAAGTGCATGAGATCTCGTTCGGGGCGAACTACTAGTTTATTTATTTAATCGTATGGTAGTTTGACGCATATAACCAAAGAGCACATAAAACCTTAACATAATTCACTTAACCAAGATAATGAAAAGCGTTGCTTGAACTCGTAAAGTACGGTCTCCATTCTCAACTGTAATCTTTCAACAATAAAAAATAC
Organism: Xanthorhoe designata; assembly: GCA_963582015.1. Lineage (NCBI taxonomy): Eukaryota > Metazoa > Arthropoda > Insecta > Lepidoptera > Geometridae > Xanthorhoe > Xanthorhoe designata. Next base: position 1,820,721 of record OY757029.1, read on the forward strand.
AATGTACGAGTTATCGCAAATAATTAAATTTGTACTTGTATTAAACTCTGTAACCTTACGAGTTACGACAGTCTCACCTGTTACTATGCTTTTAAAATAATATTGTTTTCATCATTATTGTTTTCGTGATTTTAAAAGGTCGCAATGAATACTGAATGTCGTAATGTTTCTTGTTTCGGGTTCTATGTAGTAACTTTTTAGGATGTTGACCTGCCTTTGCCCTCATCATCATTGCCCATGTGTACCTAAAGAAGTACCTAAAACTACCACACACGCGCACACACCCACACATACTACCTTTCAATAAATTAGGATTTTTTTCTTTTTTCCTTTTTTTATCTAGAATGTATTTATCTGATTTTGATGTACCTATCGATTCTATTACACTGTTGAGTTATAAACTGTAGATACTATATTTTATCCAGTGGTACATAACACTTTTGTATCCGTTTCCTAAATTGTTTTCTATTTGTGTAAATTTCATTTGGCCTTATTTATATGTACCTATATTAATTACTAGCTGCGCCCCGCGGTACTTAAAAGTAGCCTAATTATACATTTAAACCTTCCTCTTCAATCACTGTATCTATTAAAAAAACCGCAGCAAAATCTGTTGCGTAGTTTTAAAGATTTAAGCATACATAGGAACAGAGAAAGCGACTTTGCTTTATACTATCTAGTGAAGCTCCATATTTACTGTAACGTTGTTTTACCTCGATAAAAATTAAATTAAATTAAATAAAATAAAATAAATAAATATCCTTGGACATTTTACACGGCGTCATCTAGTCCCAAGCTAAGCAATTTAATGCTTGTGTTATGGTAACCAGATGACTGATAAACTACATAGATACATTTTTTTTTTGTAAATACATACATATTATACATAGAAAACACCCAGACACGAAACAAATATTTGCAGATCATGCAAACATTTGTCCCGCAGCGGGGATTAATTATTAATTAATTATTTATTATCTTCCTTCCTCCAGGGTATAACAGACGACATCTGGTGGTATTACAGCATCTCCTCCGCCTTCTACTGGTCGCTGACCATTACCCAGTTCTGGGACGTGCGCCGCAAGGACTTCTGGCAGATGTTCGTGCATCACATCGCGACCATCGCCCTCTTCTCCTTCAGCTGGGTCTGCAACCTGCATCGCATCGGCACACTGGTCCTGTTGCTGCACGATTGCGCTGATATCTTCGTTGAGGTATAAGGGAAGGTTCATATCTGACGGAACATGCGTCGCGTATTATACGCCAGAACAGACAAATGTATAGAAAAACACTTGACCGTTCACACTCAACCGATGATACGTTAGTACGCAAGATGATACGCTCGGCGTATTTTACGTCAGATATGAACCTTCCCTAAAAGAACAGTGATTTTCAATTGTCTTTTTTAAAAGCGAAGTGGCCAACTCTGTTGAAGGATTTTATAGGCCGCCTAAAGGCCTCCGTCATGGCTTAACGACTTTAAAAGCCGGGACCGACAATTTAACGTGCCCTCCGAAGCACGGAAGCGCTCAGCTGATAATGCCACTTGCGGTCACCCATCCAAGTAGTGACCGCTCAAAACGTTGCTTAACTTCGACGATCTATCAAGAATGTCTTAGCAAGCTTCGCCACGAGCGCTTTAAAAAATGTATAAACTTATAACACGTGTTGTTTGCAGTCGGTGAAGGCGGCAAAGTACGCGAACTACCAGCGTCTGTGCGACTCGCTGTTCCTGATTCTCATAGTGGTGTGGGTCTTCACCCGCGTCGGGATCTACCCCTTCTATATTATATGGAGGTATTATACACATTTGAATTATAATCTAGGTTAAAACTGGAGTTAACGACCTCTGTGGCGCAGTGGGTGAAAGCCCGCTTGAGACGCCGAGGTTGCGGGTTAAATTCCCGCTGCGAGAAAAATGTTTGTATGTCTGCAAATATCTTTTAGGCCGCCTGAAAGCCTCCGTCATGGTTTAACGACTTTAAAAGCCGACTTTAAAAACCGATAATTTAACGTGTGATAGTGATTTTTAGATTGCGGTCATTGAGATGTATTAAAGAGTCACAATCTAATAGCTGACAACACTCAAAAAATGTGCGAGCAAATTCAATGTTCTACAATGACATTTGACGTTTGAATGTAGACGTTATGACGTTTGTTTTGATGTACAATGTCGCTTGTACGCAAAAAAGTAAAACTGCGCACTACGTAGCGTGCGCTGAGTTTTGGCGTTTACATTTTATTTGTCTGATTATGACTCTATAATACATCTCAATGATTGCGGTCGATCTACAGATAGTTTATGTTCCAGCACATCTATCCGCGCGCCCATGTTGCTGCCGATGTTCCCCGCCTACTACATCTTCAACTCGCTGCTGTGTCTGCTGCTGGTGCTGCACGTGGTGTGGACGTGGCTCATCCTGCAGATCGCTTACATCACCATCAAGGCGGGACAGGTACGCTATTATTATATTACTAGCTGCGCCTCGCGGTGTTACCCGCGGTAGTTTACGTTCCCGTTGGAATACCGGAATAAAAAGTAGCCTATGTGTTATTCCCGGTCATAAACTATGTATATTCCAAGTTTCAGCCAAATCCGTTCAGTAGTTTTAGCGTAAAAGAGTCAAACACACTTACACACACACAAACTTTCACCTTTATAATATTAGTAGGATTACGTATTACTCATTGAGTTACTATACTAAAGAGTCACAATCTAATAGTTGACAACACTCAGAAAATGTCCGAGCAATGTTCTACATACCTATACTTTTTTGAATACCCTGTAGTAGCTTTATTTTGTATAGTTTAGGAGGAATAAAAAGCTTATGATAGGTTTCACAAATGGAACATTCAGTTTTTTTAAGATTCCTTTGTTCAACGTAATAATAAAATAAAATACGCGGCGGCGCTAGTTTGACGCATAGAGAGGGTTAGGTTCGTATGGTCTGAAATGTAAAACATCTTCGTGAGAAAAACGTCTTGAGTAGAAGAAAGACTAAGTATACACAACGTCTTGGTGGTAAAAAGTCTTATTTTTAAAATGCCATGGTTGTAAAAAGCCTTAGTTGCAAATGGTTCTTGTTGCTTATGGCCTAGGTAGAAAAAATGTCTCGGTTGAAAATAGACTTCTTTGTAAAAAGTCATGGTTGATATAAAATTGTTAATCTCAGATGGAAGGTGACATCCGGAGTTCAAGCTCTGAGTTGAGCGACAGCCCACATAACTCCAACCACGGCACGCCCAAAGTGAAGAGCAAAAAGTAAGTTGAGATATCTTCGTTCGTATGAGCAAGTGGCCAACTCTGGTGACGGAGTTCTTAGGCCTCTGTCATGGCTTAACGACTTTAAACGCCGGGACCGACAATTTAACGTGCCCTCCGAAGCACGGAAGCGCTCAGCTGATAATGCCACTTGCGGTCACCCAAGTTGTGACCGCTCAGAACGTTGCTTAACTTCGACGATCTATCAAGAACGTCTTAGCAAGCTTCGCCACGAGCGCTGCAGTCAGATTCAGAGTTGAGATATCTAAAGATAGGGGACAAATTTCGGTTGCACTTTCAATTTTAAAACCTCTGGCGCTGTGGGTGAAGGTCCGCCTGCGACGCGGAGGTTGGGGTTGGGGGTTCGATCCCCGCCGCGGGACAAATGTTTGTATGTTCTGCAAATATTTGTGCTGGGTCTGGGTTTTTTTCTATCCAATATGTATGTATTTACAAAAAATGTATGTAAGTATCAGTCATCTGGTTACCATAACACAAGCATTAAGTTGCTTAGCTTGGGACTAGATGACGCTGTGTAAAAATCTCCAAGGATATATATTTTTTCGCAACTGTAAAAAGCCATCTTGATAATAATAATTATCTCTTCCAGGGTCACATAAATAAACTTGAAGATATTAAAACTACATCAGGTATGGGATTTTAAAGTAGATTATTTATTACATAAACTATTATGTAAAGGTCGCGCTACATACCATCGTACGCTTCAGCAATACTCACTATACAATACGTTTTTATTAGATTATATACTCAAATGCAAAAAAACATTACACTTTTAAAACTTGAGTCGAGTTATACACGGAAAACGTGAAAAAATCGTCGGTTTTAATACTTTCAGTTTCCATTATAATTTATTTATAAGTTGAAGAAAAACAAAGTTGCCTAATGAAAAATCATGGAATTTGTAACACTGTTGGTTACGATAATAAAAATTATCTATCAAATCGAAAAAGGTAGAAAAACAAGTGCGTTAAATGACGTATTAGCCGTTAGCGGATTCTACGGTATTAAAAAAACAGTTGCAAACGCAATAAGCAAGTTGTGTGCATTATTTTATTTGTAATGGAAAGTTTCCTCTTTTTGAGGTCAATATCGACCATTGTGCGAAGGGGCTTTAACATCTAAGTGGATGTCTACTCATTCATATCAAAATTAAAAATGTCCAATATACAAGTAAAAATCCAAAAAGTAGAATCAAGTTGAGTATCAAGAGAATGCTGAAGAAGCGATGATATGTAGTTCGACCCTATATCTGTTGAATAAATAGTTATAATAGCAATTTAATGGAATTGTTAATAAAAAAGAACAAAATGCCGACTCCAAATATATTTAGTTAATAATTTGAAACTATCGTTAATGTATATTTTAACTAAAACTAACGCGAAAACGTCTCGTTGCTTTGAAAAATGTTTAGAAAAAATATTTGCAAAATTACAAAGGATAATACTTGCTTGATTGAATATTGTTATATTATTAAGTTAGAATTAAGGCTCAATGTTATATATAGTTTTCCCAGTGAAACTTAATTCAAAATGTATGCAAAAGTTTGGATGTTTATCCAGACAGCTGAACCAATATCTATGTAATTTGGTACTAAATTTTGCATATATTAAAGCTAGTAAAATTTCTTTTTTTCAGTAAAACAAGCCAGTACTTCTAAAATTAAGATTTCTATTTACATTACAACCTGATCTATAGCGCAATCTAAAGTTGACCGGAGTGAACATAGTTTTACCATACTGGCCGGCTAAAAAGGTAGTTTTAGCTGAATTTTAAATGATAAATTTTATTCTAATTATGATTTATCCAAAACTGCCTTTAAACTCCCCCCTCCTCATGTTATTCGTTGTATATTAGGTTGAATGAAATAGATTTCCTAATTTTATAAGTGATTTCTGATAATTTTCCATCGAATATACCTTATATTAGGTTTTTCGATCGATTTTCGTTTAAACTGTTAGAGAACAGGGACCACTATGAACTTACTTGCTTTTCTATGTTCAATGTTACCATTTAGGAAATATATTTAAATTCTTGATGTTGTTCGTAATAAAAGGGAAAAAACTAAAAAATATTCATAAAAAGTGACCAAAAAAGAACCGTGTCCTTTTGAAACATTCACAAATAGATTCAAATATTTGAACTTACCAAGTCTGTTTATTCCGTAATTCCTTGCAAGTAAAAATTATTTCTATTAAATCGGTCACAATTTAGGAAAATTTCGGATTTAGGAAACATTTACCGAATAGATCAAACAAAAAATATATAATGAGTGTTTTCTGAAAGTGTACTAGGTGGCAGCACTGAGATGTTTACGCAATCTAAGTTGACCGGAGCGAATAAAGTTATTACGATTAGCGTCGCAGTGGTCGGAAATATAACTGTCTCTGTTTAACATGCTGTCGATACATCTATTGAGCTCTTTCGTAACGACTGTATATGTGCAGTAAGCGCGATTATGGTCGCATGTCAAAAATATTTTAAATTTTGGTACGAGTATTCAATCCATAGAGAAAGAATATAAATCGCTGTATATTCTTTTCTCAGTCACACAAAATAAATAATATATTCTTTATATATTTTATATATAAAAATCTTGTGAGGAAAAGAGACAAAGCATTATATGTTGGTTCCTAACGCATGCCGCTTTTTTTAATGGAAACATGAATTTCCAAATTTTGTAGCACGATACTTTTAAGACAGGATTGTGGTAGAATTAGATGAGTTTTAAAAGCGCGTTGTCACCAATCGCCTAGTGGAGAGAATTTTTCTGAAAACCCTCATTAAAAATATATTGTTAAAGAAAGTTTAATGTCCAGACTTGGTATGTCAACCTTATATACTTGAACCAACAAAACAATCTTTTTAGGACATTATACTTAATGTAGTTATTAGGAGTTTTGTCCAAACCAAAAAAGATTTTCTAAGCACAGTGTAATAAGTAGTTATATTTTTCTACTTGTATACATGTAGAAGTTATTTTAAAGCTCTTATGAGATTCTAACATTGATTTTGTAGTAGTTGTTATTTTTTATGTAATGTTTCTACTCGAGCAAGTTTTGAAGAAATGCCGATATTGTGAATTTCTTTGTCGCTCACTAGATGGCGTAAGAATCATGAAAAACAAAGTTGGCGTTATGCAACATTGATATTTGAAATTGCCTCAGTGACTAAATTATATATAAACGTAATTTTAAAAGCGTGTTCTTCGGGTTTGCAATTATGTAATAACGCCATCTAGTTTGCCGCACGGAACTAAACTATAATAATGATTTTTATAGCTCGTGTAGAAACCAGAATGAGGCCTTCGAACATTATTCCATAGTTATATTTAGACAGGATTATTATTGATCTATAACGGAGATGTCATGTCATGTGACTATTTTCAATAGAGTCAACACAATTTGAGTCACAAAACGAGTGAGCAAAACAGCATAATGCGTACCCGCACTTACTGAAGTCGAAGATATTTACACTATGCGCTTTGCAAGAGACATTTGGTATGTTTTGTTATGTTCTTCTATGTATGTTATGGTTAAGTGGCTTGCAAACGTTTTGGCTGTGTGTTGATAAATAAATAAATAAATAAGTGCTATAAGAGATTCACATTATCGATTTCGCGAGCTTAGATGCACATTACTACGATACAAACAAGATATTGCGACAAATGTAATAAATACAAAAGAATAAAAATAAATCTGCATTGAAAACAGTTGCATGATATTTCCCGAGATATTTAAAAAGCTTTTATGTTATAGATATTTTAGTGTAAGTTAATACAATGTATTGTGTGTTGTAAACATCACATAGCTAATTCGTCTAACTAAGCAATCGCTTGGTATTGGCTAGTGTGTACCAAATCGAAAGCGACCCCAATTTGTGAAGTCAATGCAATGAGGATAGTAAAACCATAGAATAAATTAGTAAAGAGAAAAAAAAAATACTAAGTAAGCGGCGATGGGATTGCAACCTGTGTATTAGAATGTGCTGACATCTGAAAAATGTAGGCATGCACCAAATATATTCGAGTACTTAATTATAATATTTTATTGAGAGATAACAAATTAAGTTAAATTTGATTCGATTTGTAATCGAATAGTCTTAGTTTCACAATCACAATGTCCTATAAATTGCCGGTCTTATCGCTCGTAGCGACATTTTTAGACAACCTCAAACTCGATTTGGTAGACACAAGCCATTTATACTTTTGAATGTTGTGTATGTTCGTCTTTGTGGTATCTATGGTGCATTTTGTGAGTCTGTGAATTAGTTAAGTTTTGTATAATTAAATTTGCTTGGTCTGTCCGCTAGGTGGCGTTGGTATTATTGTGATTTCAGACCGTCTATCTCCGTTGTTACTTTGACATTGCAATCAACTGGCGTTAACTCGTTAAAGTATCGTCGCTGGTATAGTCCTAGCGATTTACGAACGACCTATTTTGGATCCAGTAAAGAAAATCTGCCTTGCAATTAATTTGAGAATGTTTTAGGTAAGTACTCGTTTCGGTGACATTTTAAATGAAATTATTAGCGTATTAATATCGAAATTATAATTATTAACTGCACGTATTTCTGATATTAAACATTGGTCTGGGACATTATTATTCTAGATTACAAGTCTTCGAAAGCATGAGTTCCAACACAAGTTTAGAAAACTATCCATTAAAGATACAATCTTTAACTTGAAGTTAATTGTCAAAGTTAAAAATCATTTTATTATCGCTGTGTTGAACTTAACCAGCAGATATTTATAGCTGCTATTGGTTACTTTACTTTCCAGTTCACGTTGATTATGAAGAGTTATGTAAAAAAAATTCAGAGGGCCTAAAATGGCCTTTTGGTATTACATAATATGAACACAATATGTTTTATTTGTGAAAGGTAATTATATGAAACATGCCAAAAACGAAATATGTTTCGTAAATCACAAAATTACGGTAGACATTTTATCATTTACTTAGAAAATAAATCATATTGTGTTCATAATATGAAGTACGAAAAGAAGCTGCTTTTAACCCTCCTGCTTTCAATGGTATTTAAATAATTATTTACTACCAATTGTCATTGGAATTATGTATTACATAATATTTTGGCATGTAAAACTATCTTCCATATTTTTATATATAACTTTTCTTACGTAGGTAGGTATCTTCCGTTTTATAATATTCTGAATAATTTCAACCAGATTCTAAACCACATTTTGATCTGATCTCTACAATTTACGCATTTCATCTACTTTCCATTTTTTATAGTAATATTTGAGTGTATCTGAAAATATTTTTTGTATTTTTTCAATACATTTATTTTTCTATGGTGTGGATGGGATAACGCACGGTTTTTTAAAGCAATGGTAGAGTAAGATGATTTTAGATGCCTGGGTAAAGTTTATTTTGCCAGAGTTGCCAGAATATAAAATGCTATGAAAATCGAAAATGATAAAATCGACTGTAGAAATTATTAACGAGTGTAAAAATTATACAATCCACAGATACTAAAATGATAAAGTGATATTTATGCGCTAAATGCTGCACAAAGTTATGTAAATTACAGTAAGCGCAATTTAAGTTGACTGGAGCGATAAGCTTCGCAGTGCTGAAGGTATCGATAAGTCTGTTTAGCCCTTTCGTACGACTGTTCACAATGCGCGATCGCCTGTAGGGCTTATGTTCGGCCCGGTCAAGTTGTATTGCTCTTAAGTACTATACCTCAATTTATTGTGTACGATTTTTGTACCAGTTACAAAAAATATCGTATACGATTTTTACACATTCACATTATACTATTTTCGTAGCATACTTCGAAAATATCATGGCGATAAGAACAAGTATTTTAAGAGCCTCATACATTGTTTTAGTTAAGACTGGTTATTGTACCGAAATTAAATATTTCTCAATCATGAAATTAACTTATGATATTATTTTAAATTTAATAATAACAGTCTAGTCGCAATTGTGTATGAGGCCTTTAAGTATTCGTTATTTGTTTTATTTATTTTAAATTAGTTTATTTTAAAGAATTGTTTTAGCAAATGTTAGTTTTATTTGAATTCAACATTCTTCCAGCACTATCTAGAATATTTCTAAATTTGTATTTGGTATTCTGATAGATATCGACAAAATACTATGTAGGTACCTTTAGGTATTAAGATTATTTTATACCTTACTCTCCTCTGATTGACTTGATCTCGCCTACATTTGTGTGAGCCAGTCTGCTAATGTAAAACCTAACCCTACAACTTGATGTCAGCCGGGTAAGAGTTCTGTAATTTAGTGCTCTACTTTTATAGGTAACATTATAACAACGTGTAAATTTTCGCAGTTCAGCTTATGTTTGTCAATAGTTCCGAATTCACTTTGTACCGACATAAGCTGCTCCCTTACTCTACAAACCGAAAACGATACATCGTGTCAAGAATCGCAGGTTAGCAAGTTGGTGAATTGAATTCGAAAGATTTAACAATTAACTGCGTTGATTAACACGATGTGTTGTTTTCGGTATGTTGAGTAGGGGGCTAAACTACGATTTGTGATTTCGGTTTTGAGGGTAGGGGCCCAGCTTATGTTAGTAGAATGTTCAGAGTTTTACACCAATAAATGCGAAACCGCAATAGTTGCCGATATTTTGATTTGTAGAGTAAGGCTGCAGAATTATAAAATATTCGAATTACTACATTTTGTATTACGCGGTATGAGCATTGTATAATACCTTATATTTAATAATGTTGGGTTTGAGAAATAAAACTAATAATTAAATGTATTTCTTGTTTAATTCAAATATCCTATTATATTGAAACAATTAATTCTACGACAGCTAACTCACTTAGCTTTAAATACAAAATATACCTATGCAATAGTGGCAATTCGGAGTGTCGCAAAAGCTTAACTAAACTAACTAAAATGGGAATAAAAAGGATGGCATTAGCCATCCTTTTTATTCCCATCGCTATGAAAGGGACGCCAACATTTTTAGTTAGTTAAGTTTAGCTTTTGCGATACACTGAATTGCCACTAACGTTGATATTTAACGAATATCACTACAACTTTCAATATTTTGTATATCCATGTTAAAATTGCCTTGGAAACATCCCAGTTATGTATAGAAAAGCATAAATTTTATTATTTATAGTTACAGAAACTAAGTGCTTGTTTTACCAGCTCCGAATAAACTCTCAAATAAGTAAACTATCAATTAAAATGTGAGGGAATAGCTATCAATTGGAATAGCTATTTTTGTAGGTAGCACTCACTTATCTCTAGAACTTATTAGTTAAACTTACCGAGTAACGTTTATAAAGTAACTAGGTAATCAAAAGTTTATTCAGAGATGATGAAACAAGACTAAATTTATTGCATTGTTGTTCTGTATTAAGAAATTCGATAGCTATCTTTGCATATTAAAACAATGTGTTGTGAATACTACTAAGGACGATATAGGTATTTATCTATATCGTCCTTGATACTACTAAGGCTCAACTTGCACCAAAAGAGCATCGAAGAGCAGCGAAGCGGAGCGCAGTTTCAGTGTCATACGAATTTCAACTTTATTTTTATTACTATAATACTTATTATCGCATGAGAAACTCGAACGAGTCGCGAGGATGCCCGCGCCTTCGCGGGAATTCCGGCGAATTCCAATAGGTACTATAAACATTAAAATTAACGTCATGGATAAACAAAACATTGTAAAGTACAAAAACTAATCCAGTCCATTCGCTGTCAAACCACAATCACTTTCAACGTTTATATCGTTGGGATATAGTCTTCGAACTGATCAGAGCGCGGATCTGCACCCGTATGCTATATAATATTCAGGTTTATTCGCCTCTCGTGGATGTTGTCCATGTGTCGGGTTTTTACCGCGCGCTGTGCATCAAAGGGAGTTCTAAAAGCGACCCTCGCGTCGCCTGTAGGCTGACCTCGCTCATTGTATCTTCTGATCACGTCATCCTGCGACAGTTCAAATTCCGAAAAGAATCGAAGGATCTCCTCAATGGTTGCTCTGAATGGGACGTTTTCCATGGAAACGACGCAGCCAGGCGCGCCGAAGTCATCGAGCTCTGGGTCTGGCTCGTCTCTACCTCCTCCGTTTTCATACCCCCCGCGTCCACGGCCCCTCCCTCGTCCACGATCAAAACCACGATGACCGCCCCTGTCGAATCCTCTCCCACGATAACCTCCTCTATCAAACCCTCTGTAGCCACCTCGGTCGAAGCCCCGGCCTCTGAACCCTCCGCGACCGTTGAAACCACCTCGCATGTCGAAGAATTGAGGCATGTTTTGCGGGCCTTGAGGACCTTGAGGCGGGGGCGGACCCTGCTGCGGGGGCGGACCATTCGGTTCCTCTCCATCCGGGATCTTAGGGCCGTCCAGAGCTTCTTCGACGACGCTGCGAGGGACCAAGTCAACGGTGACGCGGCAGCCTTCTAAGTTCTTCCCATGTTTCACGATCGCCATTCTGGCTTCTTGCGTAGAACGGAACTCGCAGAAGCAATCGCCTGATGGCATGCCGGTCGTGTCTAACATTAGGTGGATCCTTGCGGGCACAGCGCCCGTGTCTGATAAGAAGTTGACGATAGTTCTGTCGGTAGCATCGTGAGGGAGGCCTTTCATCAAGATACAGTCGAGAGGTTCGTCTTCGATGTTGATAACGTTGTCTCGTGTGTTGCCGCCCATATTGTCAATCTGACTCGGAAAGTGCGGCCGGTTGGCCCAGTTGGTGGCCGCGGTGCGAGGGTCCATAGTGCCGGGGCCGGGGAAGCCGCTGGGGAATTGAGGACCACCGAATGTTCCACCTGGGAAGGGTTGCTGCGGAAATTGGTTTACGAAGAAGGGCGCGCCTTGGCCTTGCATGTTCTGCGGACCGTTTTGCGGAGGCCCGTCGAACTGACGTCTCTGTCGAGGATCCCTGGGGCCTGTGTTCTCTTGCTCTTGAATCAGTGGTGCTCTTTCTTCCGGTCGTTCTGGACGCATCTCTCTTGGCTCGGATTTCTCGAACTGAGAGTTTTTCACCTCGTTGTACTCCTCATCGGAAACGACCACAATAGTCGGCTGTCTTCGACCAAACATGATGCGCTCTTTGTGCTCAAAAGCTTGTCGTGCGTCCTCTGGCTTTGCGAACTGCACGAACGCTATTCTACTGCGTGTCATTCTGTCATCACTCAGCGTGATCGCTAGAAGTGAGAAATCGCCGAAGGTTTTGATAATGTCGTGTTCTTTGATGTAGTTAGGAAGATCGGTCAGTTTAAGTACAGTAAAGGACTGAGGCGGTCTCTCAGGTTCAGAGACCGGCATGTTGCGGTCATCTTCGTTGTTTTCTTCGCGGAATGGTAAAAAGGAATCTACAGCCGAGTCGTACGACTCATCGTCTAGGTCCTCGACGAGCACATGAGCGCCTTTTAGTTCGTTATTTTTGCGCTGCAGCGCGAGTTGCTTGGACCTCAGCTCGCAGAATCTGACGAAGATGTTCCCGGTGCGACGTCCCATGTTGTCGTTGATCATTTTGATGCCATGTTTGTCGATCATGAAGGGGAAGAAACGACGAACGTCTCCGTAGCTGGTGTGGTTCGGTGCGTTGCGGACGGCGACGCAGCAGTGGTTTTCCCGGCCTCGGAAGGCCCCTCCACCACGAGTGATACCGCCGCGGCCGAGACCCTTCCCACCATTTTGCTCGCGGTCATTCTCCATCCTATTTTGAAACGCGTTCGGGTTACGCTTTTTAGCCAACTCCTGCATTTTGTTCAATGTGTCGAACATAGCTGGATCATTGAATCGGTTGATCGGTAGGTTTGGTGGTGCCACAGGACCATTTTGCAAGTTCGGCGGCATCATTTGAGATATAGGCACGTTCAGGTTTGCTGGGTTCGCGAAGGGGTTCATGAACGGCTTGACTTCTCTGTTCGGACTATCTTTCTCCTGAGAATTTGTTACGCTCGGTGATTTGGCTCGTCGACTGCGAGAGCGTAGAGATGGTGAGCGATCTCTTGAGCGACTGCGGTTATTCCTGTCTCGCTTACCACGTCTTTCCCTACTTCTGCTGCGATCTCTACGCCTACGCTCCTTCGACCTGGACCTGTCCCTGCGATCTCTCTTCCTATCTTTACGTTCCCTATCACGTGATCTCGATCGAGGAGACCTGGACCGCCTCCGATCTTTGCGTCTCCTTTCGACCTCTTCCTCTTTTTTCTCCTCTTCCTCGTTAGGCATCTCGCTTGGGCTGATGAGTGGGGCGGGGGGAGCAATTACAGCAGGTTGTGGAATTTCTGCAGGGTTTCCAAGGCCAGGAATGCCAAAGTTTGATAGGAGGTTGTTGCCTAAGACTGTTTGGAAGGGTGAAATATTAGGTAGGGGAGTTGGTTTCGGAGGAGTCGGTGTAGGTATGGCGACGGAAGGGGTGGACACGACAGGGGGTGTAGGAGCCAGCATGAGTGGCACGGTTTGTCGCGCCGCCTCGATGACTTTATGCATCTCTGAGCGCGAGCTGAGGAGCAGCTTCACCTGGATCTCCTTGATCTTGCCGCAGTCGAGCATCATGGCTTGACGTGCGTCTTCGTCCGTGCTGTAACAATGGAGATGACGGTCTATACATACCTATATGCATACCATTACTAGGATATTATAGGTACTTACCTATTCATCCTAGGTAAAGTAACACCTTCAGCTCATCTTAATTTAGGTAGGTATACGTTTATTGTAACTTTTTGCCTATAACATTTATAGATGAGCCGTGTTGGTCAAATGGATTAGTACTTCGACTTATGATCCGAAGGTCGTGGGTTCGAATCCGGCCGTGCATCAATGGACTTTTCGCATCGAAAAATTTATATGCGCTTTATCGCGAGCTTCATCGTGAGGAAACCAGTTAGGTACTTAGCTCTCTAATAGCGTCGATGGGCTTGCAACCTGTCACGTATGGAAAGTTAACTTCTGCAAGATGTGGGCATGTACCAAATATGTATTTGGACATACCTCTGACTACCCCCTTAGACATCTTCAAAAGGATCTAAAAATTTCCTAAAAAAAGATCTGAAAGAAATGTCTACCGCTCCCTGGGATACAGTCGTGATCATATTTTATTTAATTTTTTTCATTTCACATTTTATAGATAGAATTTAGGTATTAAGATGTTAGGTATATTAGCTTTAACCTCTAGTGATCATAGAAGCATCAGTCTCCTACCTATGTAAAGGTTAAATTATTACTAGGCACGATCGCGAGAACCTTAGTAGCCAACAGTAATATAAATAAGTAAGTAGGGGAAGACCGGTACCCTCCGTACAGCGGGAGCATTCGTACAGTCAATATTTCTCCGCGATTTAAAACGTTAGCGAGTTCATACTTAAGTGTGTGACTACCCCCTATACCCGCAAGGTACCCGCGGAATAACGAGGCAGTGCGACCGACGGCTTCGGTGGAATGAGTCGATACCTGTTTTCGCTCCGCGTAAGTATAGTTTGGGTTCATCTTCGAAAGTGTTTGCTACCAGTAAGTTTTACTTTAATTGTAAAAGAAATTTATTACAAATAAAGCACTGATGCCTTACTTTATGGTGTACGTTTTTATTTTGCTACAAAGCTAACAGTTTTTTTTATTTTGAATTAAATACTATTTTTTTGGGTTTGGGGTACCTTCATACATAGAAACGGGGGTAGATTCGTGCATGCAAATGTACCCCGGAGGAATTTGCGGGGGTCCACGGCAAGTATTTTTTCCGAGTCTGGGTGTTGTGGTACCATGGTACTTATAGTTTGGGACACCCACGACACAGGGAATTCTAATGTGTGATCAGATCTATGAATGAAACAGCTGGTTGTTGTTTATTTACCAAGAATTTTATAATTGTTTTGTTTCAGAACTATGCCACGAAGTTACCTAAAAAAGAGAACAGATCGGGAGAAAAGAAAAAAAATTAATGAGTTTAATATAATAAGATTTTGTAACGGGTTTTTTTTTAATTTTACGTAAAATCAGTACCTTCTATTTTTAAGGCTAATAAGTGTTTGATCTCAATTGCGAACATTTGAATAGGATAGATTATCTAAGATTAGATTCGTTTTAGGAAAACAAGTCTCATATTTGAATAAAAAACATTTTAAATGGGTTTTTTTTAACTGTGTACGAATGCTCCCTACCATGTACGAATGTGACCCACGGTATGTACGAACCTACCCCGCGTGTGGGGTGCCTTCGTACAATTTCCATCTTTTACGAAAACCGCCATTACTCGGTTAAGATGCATTGAACAAATATTTATGTATCTCATTACTATAGCTAGATATGTAGGTTATCTAATAGCATTTCATTTATTACAAAATTGCAGTTAGTTTTTTTTTTACAGGGCTTAGAGTAAAAAGTGTACGAAGGGTACCGGTCTTCCCCTACCTAGGTAGGTACCCTAGATAAATTATTTTGTTGCACTGAATCTTTGAGCAATTGGCTAGAAGAGACTACCTACCTATGGTAGATGGACAAAAGCGATTACAGAATGGTGGCCCCGAGACGCTCAACGACCAAGAGGCAGACCACCCGACCCGCCCGATGGTCGCTGTATGGGTGAAACTAGCGCCACCGCCTATTTTATTTTATTATTACGTTGAACAAATATAAAAGGAATTTTAAAAAACTGAATGTACCTACAGTTTATGAAACCTATCATAAGCTTTTTTTTAATACCTATGTAATAGTTTCATTTTGTATAGTTTAGGAGGAGTAGCGAAAACAGAGATTGGTGGCCGCCAAGTGCAACTTGGTAGGCGGTGGCGCTAGTTTCACCCATAGAGGCACCATAACGTGGTCGGGAATCAGTGGTGACTCGCGTGATAAAGAGGCATTATACCCTATAGTAGTGGGTGGAAATACTCTCCAGATTATTTCAAAATGATTTTAATGTTTTTTGCACGTACTTGAATGAAACCAACTGGACCTCATAGAGAGACAAAAAGTAAAACCGCCTTCTGAACAAATATTTAAGTAGGTACAAAATTTAAACACGAACCTGTAGCCATGCCACAATCGCTTTAAGTAGGTAAGTAGGTTAGGTACCTATATCGATTATTATTATTATTCCACGTAGGTATCTTATCGTCATCGAATGCCAATTCCTACACACTAGGTATATCTGTTTACATAAAGCAAAAGCGATAGAATCGCTTACGAAAAGTTTATAAAATTTTAGTAAGTAGGACTTAACATTTTAGTACCTACCAAAACTTTTCATTAATCATCCCACTCAGTTGCGAAATCTACACACCATCCTTTCAGTTGATACCAAACTCGGGTAGGTAGGTTAGGTACCTACTTATTATGTGGAAACATTTGATGATCCCCAGCCACTTTCACCCCATTTCTTGTAAATGGCTCAACTGATTTTGACAATGCTAGAAAATCTGCTTTCAATTAAAAAACCTGCTTTCAAATCGGTCCACTCGTATAAGAGCTACAGACACCATAGCGCTCAAACTTATAACACCCCTCTTTTGGGTCGGGCGTTAAAATGCAATATGGCTAGGGGGGCTGGTCTACCGTCTAAACTACCTATAAACCTTCCAAGAAGCATAAAAAAAAATGAAACACGCCTAGCCTTAGTGCTAACATAGAACGCAAAATCTCCCAAGTTTCTACTAAGATTATTGTTCGCTTCTATCACTCGAAAGTACGTTCAGGTTATGATTAGGTTTAAAGAATGTTAATTCCCAAAAAAGACACAAAAGTAGTGACTTTTTTACTGTTTCTCAAGTAAGTGTACTTGAGAAACAGATATTACAATAATTGTTAAATGTATTGTCGTCGCTCGGAAAGTTGTATTTAGTTGTAGCGATAAAATGTACTCACTTAATGCATTATTTTATATGTGGGTAGGCACCTTAGTATGATAATTAACATTTCATAATGTGTTGTGCAAGTTCAGATTTGAATGCATTAAATGAGCTTACACTTTTTATACCCGATGGCAATTTGTTGTATAACTGCGCACCTTCATAAGTCAGCATTGTTTTCCCGTAATTAGTTCTAGGTTTGGGTAGTACTAGAAAACTTGCGCGGCGCGTACTGCGTTTTGTTGTTTGCTTCACTTTTATAAAGGATAGATTAGTATGGAGTGAGCTATTTAAAATCTTTTTTATAAGAATTATAACTGTATAATTGTTTTATGAATTAGCTTTGTTAGCCGTGTAATGAGCCGTGTTGTCCGAGTGGGATAGAACCCCGCCGTTAGATCCAAAGGTTAAGAATTTATATGCGCAAGACCACGCAAACATTGTGAGGAAACCCGCGGCTTAGTCGCCACACTGGTCTTATTCATAAAGATTTGTAATTATATTATAGGTTTAAAGAATGTTTTTTTCTTGTTACCCTTATGTTAATGAAAAGAGATAGGTTTACTATACCAATATGCATAAGGGAGTTGGTATTTCCGCTTGATATGGCCGGTTAAGCTAAGAGAATGGTTTAGTTAGGTGCTGTGCTGGGCAAGTCAAACTCCTTAATAACGAGGCAGTGGATGTAGTACCTACACTTGCGCGGATCGACGGCGATTCTTGAAGTCATTGGCGATTCATTCGGATCGACCTTACCGCGGCGATTCTTACCTTCGCTTCGGCTCGTTAGCGGATCTACTCGCCAATACCCTTTGCAATACAAACAAGACGCGACAATCAGCATGCTCGAAATGCAAGCAAATAAAAATCATTTTTTTTTCGTTTCAAGGCCTTAAAAATCTGAGGAAATCAGACGTAGATCTGTTTTATCATTAAGCTAACACTATAAGCTACGCCGTAGCAGTATGTAGCGTAGGGTCTACGCTGTAGACGACGCGTTTAAAATGTTCAAAATGGATGTCTAACTTAGTATTCTGAGAAGTAAGAACGATACAATCTCAAATATTCAAGTTGCAGTATTAGAGCGATATGATAAAATTACAAGCCATTTAGACTGCAGAGTGTGTAATGTAAAAGAAATAGATACCTACATTTGAAAAATTAAAGAATTTGAATTTGAATTTGAAAAACATACTAGCCCTCCTGATGCAGTCAGATATAGGTACCTACACGATTCGTACCTACCTACCTACACCGGGGTCGGCGGGGCGCTGTCAAGGGCGTCGCCAGCCGATGGCCAAGGACATCGTAGGACAACCATCAAAACCAAACCTACCTACGAGTTTCGACTTTAGAATAGAATAGAAAAAAGTTTATTTTGTGACTTAATAAAATAGAACGTAGACATAAAAATAATAAAATAAACTTTCAGGAACTAGGAAAGACTTTCAGGAATCGGTCAGTCGTAGGTACGTCTCATCTCGAAAATGATTTCAATGAACTCCGGGCCGTCGATTGGACTGAAACGGCCGGCGTTGGATTGGATAGAGAATGCTGGCGGTCTTTTTTGGCCTTATCATACTAGCGGCTTGCGAGCGTCCTCACGGCGGAGCGGGGACGCAGCGAATACGTTGCGGTCGCGCAACGAACCCGCCGCGGATGCGCAGCAAACACGTCGACGACGCGCAACGAATTCGCTGCGAAGTCCTTAGTGTCAGAGGCCAAGATCCACTTCGGGTCGATGCATTGCAATAAGTAAGTACTTAGGTAAGTACCTTTTTTTTTTTCCAACCTATGCTGTCCCACTGCTGGGCAAAGGTACCTAGGTCCTTTTTTTTCAGACTGGCCTCGACCGGGGCGCGAGGCGAGACGCTGCCATGCCAGTTGCATGATAATAAAAACAAAATGATACAACCAAGACTATGTGAATAATAATTTGTACTTTAGGTACTATCATGATACCTATTACTCATTACTTAGGTACATTATATACCCACATGTTATCCTACTAATATTATAAAGGTGAAAGTTTGTGTGTGTAGGTAAGTGAGTTTGTTACTCTTTCATGCCGGCTCCCCACATGGGCTTCAACTTGGGGCCAACACTAGAATGGCCAATGGCAATGCTTCGTTTACGGTTATTATACACAAACGAAGCATTGCCATTGGCCATTTTAATGTTGGCCCCAAGTTGAAGCCCCTGGGGCCCCCCACATGGGCTTCAACAGCCGGCATCACGCTCAAACAGCTGGACGAATTTGAATGAAATTGGTAAGTACCAGGATTGCTTATACCTTAGAATCCTTGGTTTAAAAAATAGGCTACTTTTCATCCCGGTCCACGGAAACGGGAACTGTTCACCGCGGGTAACACCGAGGCTCAGAACACCGAGGGGCGCAGCTATTAGGAAATAATTCAGTGTTTTATGGACGGAATAGGTACTAGTGGCAATTCGGAGTGTCGAAAAAGCTAAACTAAACTAACTAAAATTAATGCCATCCTTTTTATTCCAATCGCTATGAAAGGGACGGCAACATTTTTGGTTAGATAAGTTTAGCTTTTGCGATACTCCGAATTGCCACTACTGTCGTGTCGTGTTATATGTATAATATTAGCGCATCGTCAATGAGGCTGTTACTTTGGAAAACGACGCACTGTGACGAAGTCTTCTTACGAATAATACCATCTTATTCACCGGGACGTCACGGGCGGTCGGCGTCGCCAGCTACTTAAACAGACTATAAGGTGCTATAACAGCATTATTGTCAGCACGACACGAAACTTGGATGCGTAGCCGCCGCCGCTACGCTACAGGTTGCGTCACATTTTAATAGCGCGGACCTTAAATGCGCAGTAGTCGATTTTTTATCCGTGAGATAGAAGATAGAATATAGGAGTAAGGTGCGACAGAGAGGTGCCTTCGCAGAGCGCCCCTCCACTTTCATCAGTTTTCGAGTGGTATAGTTAACTACCCTCGCTAGGTCAAGTATTTCAACTGTATGAAATTATTAGTTATTGGAAGTCACCGGGAGCGGCGCTGCACTGGGTTCTCATTCATTTGTAATACTTGACTCGGTAGGTACCTATCTATAGTCTAAAAACCATCCAAAAAATAACTGTTGCGTCGCAGTACCTAGTTTGGCTGTAGACATTATAATAATAATAAATGTCTTTATTTACGAAAGGTTTAAGTTACAGAGCGTAAATTATAACTAACTTAAGTTAATGCTTTTATAACAGTTTGTAATATTTATGAAAAAATACTACAGCTTATGTTGCCCAGTAAGAAAAAAACCTGTGTGCTGTCAATGCGTCTACTCCTCGTTCTAACTAAGTAATAACTTGTGTTTAGACACGAGAGGCTCTGCTTCGGCATACTCAGGGACGGGCTTGTATGTAGGTACTTACTTGTACATAATGCATTTTTAGATTGCTATTATACTATTTTAACCCAACACCAAAACGAGAAAATGACAAATAAAATCTTAACCTAATTATTACACTAAAATTTTAAAATATCTAGGCATGTGAATTATGTAATTTTGAGTGTGTTATGATAGTGTTTTCTGTGTACCTATTTCATGTGTGTATTATAATGATAGTGTTATGTATGTATTTATTGTGTGTGTTATGTATGTATTATAAATGTTGTGTGTGTGTAATGTGTACGTGCCAGTAAATTGTAAACAATAGCAATACAATATACTTTAGGGCTGAGAAGTTCTTTACGTGTCTGAAGCAATTTGAGAAGTTTTATGTAATTACTTTTAGCATGTCTTCTGTTTGTGTGTAATTTAAGCTTTGAATGTGTTTTTTTAATTTTGTTTTGACCTCCATATAACTCATATTGTGAATAGTAAATATTTTATTAACATTATTATGCAAATGTGGTCCTAGGAAGTATGAGTGTTTCTGGGCAAATTTAGTTTTACACAGCAATGTTTTGTATTGTTTATCTATTCTTCGTTTTGAAATCATGAGCTTGGGCTGGGTAAGTGGATATTTAAAGCGCTGCAAGAGTACAACTCGGTGGATGAATAGTTGCCTAACAGTTAGTACCTGGCAATCCTTATAGAGCTGTGAGGTAGAGTATCTATAAGGATGCGAGTTTGCTACTTTGAGGACAGCTCTCTGTGCTCTCTCAAGTGGAAGCATGTGCGTTTTGGCGGAACCACCCCAAGCCGTAATACAGTACATTAATAGAGTTTGACAAAGAGCAAAATAAGTGTTTTTTATTTGTTGTGTAGTTGCAACATGTCTTACATTTTTGAATACTGCTATGAGTCGTCGTATTCTTGACGTGAGTTGAGTTATGTGGGGTACATATGTTAGCTGCGAGTCAATAGTAACCCCCAAATATTTTATTGTGTCACAATTTTCCAACATAATGCAATTACAGTCCTGTTTAGCTTTCGAAAGTAGACATTGTATTGCATGGGATCTAATAAAGTTAATTGAGGAATCGGGCCGTCCAGTTTTGCGTAGAGAAAATGTTAGGAATTTAGTAGACATTGTGCTAAGCCAAATGGTGCTCCGTATCGTGAACTAGTTACGGTTGACGACGCGACACCCCGAAGCGCGACGGGCGATAAGGCTAAGCAGGTCAGGGTCAGGGGGAAAGAGGGGCAAAACTCGATGAATTATGATTTTGGCGCTCCCCTGGACTGCTGAGTGCTGACTTGCTCCGGGAGTTAGAGTCAACAGATGCCTAGATGGCAGGGGAGCGACGAACAGTTTTAGTGTCATGTAAGTAATTTTAAACTTTATATTCATTAATATAGGCAAAGACGATTAATATCTAGTAATCGTCTTTGATATAGGTAAGTAATATCGCTTGAGAAACTTGAAACGCAAGAGACGCAGAGAGCACTAAGCGCTTTAATACTATGCATTATAGTAATTAAGATAAAGTTTAAAATTATATGACACTGAAACTGCAGCCGCTTCGCTGCCGTTTTGTGATTGGAGCCTTACGGGGCTTGGTGATGCGCCGTTCAAGTTGATGTATGTAGGTAGTATCAAGAACGATATAGGTAGGTAGGTACTTCCTTGTAATATCTATGCCAATGCTGTGGCGACCCACTGACAATTGGTAGGTATTCTGCAGTTAATTACTGCTCGTCTAGTCGTGCTAGTCTTGTTAGAGTGAATTCTATAGCTGAATTATGTATAAGCTCACTATGCCGCAGTCATAATTATGTAGGTGGGGAATTCCAAAAAAAATGTAGGTACAACAGGTGAAAATGTGGGTATAAAATTAAACATCACTTTAGGGTATTTTAATGAACTGAATTTAAATTCTTAAAGTTTCTAAATATTTAAATACTGTATTATATTTCAATTTAAATAATATTAAAAGAAATAAAAAATAAAATATGATAGGAAGTGATGTTAAGATGTCGGTTTTGATACCATTTTCAAAGTCTTATATAAATAAAACTATGATGAAAGTTAGACTCCCAATTAAATTTCTGGGAAAATACAATACTTAATTATAATATTAAGATTTTTTAGGGAACATAAAACATAAAAACCTTTAAAAACTGCAATTTTCCTTCAGGTTTGTTACCATAGGTTCCAAAACAAACATTGTTTTTCATTCTATTAAAACAAAATTTACGTTGAAATGCCAAGAATATAACCAGAAAGCTCAAAATAGTTATTACTTTGACTGTTAGCCAAAATATATAAATAATAAAAAGAAATGTTTAAGAAAATCCTCCAAAACTAAAAATAAAAACTAGGGACAGTAACAAAATTGTAAGGCGTGGTCTACAGAGCGATTTAGTCAAAATAAATTCATAAAATTATTTAAAATTTCATTACTTGGATAAACAATAACGAGCTTGTAAGTTAAATATCTTAAGAATTTATTTCTATTGAAGTGTGAATAAATTAAGTAACGTACGACTACTTCGTTTGCGTAGGTAAACGTATCTTAATCAACAAAACTAAAAACGCAATGTGAACGTAGCTTTTTGCTGTCGGTTTTGTTACTTTTGCAGTCCGTCTATATGTTACCGGGCAAGTCATAACAAAACCGAAGTAACATAATGTGCCTGCAATGCATTCAATAATAAATATTTATTAGCTTAGTTTCTTTGTTCATAATATTTTTTCTCCAAGGTGTTCCCTATTAAAATTGGGTTTTCTTTACGCAGCAATAAATTGTGAAAACGTTTGGTCCAGTCATGATTATATTGTAACAAATCTGACATTAAATTTCTCTCCACTCCAGCCAGCTGCACAGCAAGTCATTTTACACCGCCGGTATACTATTTTGAAGCTCGTTTTCTAATGGCAGATCGCAATGGGCGTTAGTGTTGCCATTTAAAATAAAAAAAAAAAAAATGGGTAAATTATTTCAATTTCAAATTGTGGTAACAAACCCGAAATTTCCGGAAGTTAAGAATTCTGGGGACAACCTTTTGTTGCAGTTTTTAAAGACCAAAGCTGTTTTAAACTATAAATTAAGCTCTAAACGTGAAGAATAAGGTTCATTTTACCTAAAAACAACAAAACCTATAGAACAGTTCAAAAAAAAGTCACGAAAATTTTGCATTAGTTCGGAGTTTGGCGTCGGGGACACATACGAAAAAATGACGAACCACTCGATAAAAATATTAATAAAAAAATATGGTTTTATTTCAATTAATGTAAATGTACCTACCTAATTAAAAACCAAGTAAAATATGTAAAGTTTCAGTTACACTCAAAGTCAACTCGTTTAGTAATATCCTGTTTCAGTAAAAACTTAATGAATGTGAGGGACATGCCCAAATCAGTGTTGTACACTTTTTTTGGAATTCCCCAGGTACCTAAACATTCTGATTAAACAACGGCTTGTCGGTTCACGAAAGGACGACGTTTCCTAAAAGGCCTAACTCCTTTTCAGACAGATTAAAATCTACCTAGAAAGCGGCCGAGCAGCGTGCTGTCGATATAAATTGAGTGTATAGTTCCAAATATCGCCGCTTGCGCTGCGTTTTAAAGCAAAATAACTTTCAAACAGCAAGTGCAATCAATATTGGTTTTTAGAGTTGAAACAGTAAATATATTAGTGCTATTACTTGATTTCTTATACACTTGATTTCTTTAAATACTGTTCAATTTGCTTCTGTCTTGTTTATTTTTCTCACAAGCATCTCGCCTCGCCTCGTGCGTTGTGTGTGATCCACCAGCAAGATATATACAGTCATGCTTATCGCTTCCTTGTTATCGAGTTTTTTTTATTACTTTTTACTGAAACTTTGACTTACTTCACTTAAATGAATAGTAGTTAAGTGGGAAATGCTTCTTGTATCTATTCTTATTTAAAATTGAGACAGCGCCATCTATAGAGCTAGTTAGAAAGACCTTAAAAAATAAAATTAAGAGACCTCATACAGAAAAACGTTTCATGTCATAAGTCAAGTTAGGTTTACCACGCAGGCAGGCACATTTCCAAGTGTATCTATCTTAACAAACTCGAACCGCATTTTCTCTGGTTTTCTTGGTTAGCTCTGCAATGGGTTAGGTATCATCCTTTTGGAATCAGTAAAGATGGTGCCATATACCCGGCGCGTCTCGTCGTGACGATCTAATATAATAATTAACATTATGTATTGAGTAGGTAGGTAGTACATAGGTAGGTACATAAATGGTCGTTATGCCATGTTAGATTTAGAATGAAGTCACATTGGAAGAAAGCATAAATAGAAGTCCTCCATATTGGATATAGAGTGACGTCTCTTCAATTTTCGAGTTATTGTAAGCACAGCAAGCCCTTTCATTTGATACCTATATTGTAGGAGTGCATTGAAAATTACTAGTCTGCCATCTTGGGTAGGTAGGTACCTATTCCGCCATGTTAGATTTAGAATGACGTCACATTGGAGTAAAGCTTAAATAGAAGTCCTTCATATTGTATTTAGAGTGACATCTCTTTAATTTTCGTGTTATTGTCAGCACAGCAAGCCATTTCATTTGATACCCATAATGTAGGAGTGCATTGAAAATAACTAATCCGCCATCTTAGATTTAGAATGACGTAACACAGCTAACCATGCATGCATTGTCATCCAAACTAAAAGTCCATTCAACATTTCAGCTCTCGGTTGAAGATATCTAGCCGCAAGATTCCACCCGAACAAACATAGTTAAGTACATACCTACCTACATACAGTGAAAATTAAATAAAAGCTTTTAAAATCAGACTGTTTTTGTTATGTTCAAGACAAGGAACAAACAGGTAGGTACAGGCCATGAAACATTAGAAACATGGTCAGTTCATGGTCAATGTTTTTTTTTCCGCCAGAAAACACTTGAGAAGTCCAACATTGTAAGGTAAATACCTAGTATAAATTCGAACCTACACGCGAACCTTGAAGTACCTACTCCGGAACTCCTTGAAAATTTTAAGGGAACGAGATGAAGTTTCTGAACTAATTAAACTTAGCAAACGTCAAGCATAGGGGAATTCATAAGTATGTCCTGCCTGTGTATCAGAAATTTAGAACAATTTACTATAGGTAATAGTTTCAAGATCCACAGGGTCGAACGCGTTACACATTGCAAAACTCATTGTAACTTGATGAAGAAAAGATCTTGTTGTTTAACCAGTTCTCTTGTTGAAACAGGTTTGTTGAACTTGGCGAGACCCTCATCATCAAAAGAGAACATTTTGGGTTTTGTAAGAACTACAGTTAGGTACCTACAATTTCTATATTCTAAGCTTCAGTGATATTTACCTACAAATTATCATCAATGCGTTATCTGCCCCTCCATTGCGGGGCGCCCCAGGCAAGAACTTGTACGCGCTATGGGGCGCCCTCCTCTCCTAAGAGGAGGGCGCCCCATAGCGCGTACAAGTTCCCCATATATATATCCATTGAAATTATTGTGTGTTGGTATCAATTATTGTGGTTGTAGCTTAGACCATCCATAGTTTCTAGCCCATTAGGTAACTGCAGATTCGCTCGAGGCAAAGCTTGCTAAGACTTTCTTGATAGATCGTTGAATTAAAGCGACGTTCTGACCGGTCACAATAATTATGTAGGTATGGGTGACCGCAAGGTGGCATTAACAGATGCGTGCCTCTCATCCTAGGTTTTAAAAATCGTTAAGCAATGACGGAGGCCGATATGAACTTGCTTAGTGTAATCAATTCAGATCTTTGATAATTTGATTAAGAATAAACCTTTCAGAAACCTCTAACAATCTGTTTTAGAAACATCAAAGACAATGACATGCTCACAGATCTTCAGGCATTCAAGATCTTTCGATGTCTCAGGAGAGTAGAAAAGGGAATGCCTTCTCGTGATTATGTTTATTGATATCCGGTTTACTTACCTAAATTCCATTCAGCTTTCAGTCAAACGCAGGATGATCCCTTAATAAATATATCATTTTCTGAAGAAAATGAAGAATTTTAATCTTCATTTATTATGAACTAATTTTAGGCATTTCGACCTTTGTGGGAATCGAACCCAACATCACTCTTTATTACATTTTGACTAATGAACCTAACCACAGCAAAAAATATATTTTGTTTGATTTCTTCTTAGAAATCGAACAAAAAAAAAAAAAAAGAAAAAAACAAAAAGACTGTTAGAATATCATTAGGGAGTACTAAGTACCTACCTACATAAAGATAGTACCTAAATAGAAGAGAATGATCCGAGGATTTGGAAACAGGTAGGTATCTAATCAGGAGAAGAATGTTAATTACATGACATTTAATTTGAATAATTAGGTAGGCCCATTAGGGTTCACGAGAAACGACGAAGATAACAGGAAAGTAAAGAAGAAGTACCTAACTAAATAAACTTTGACCTAAGATTTGTAATTTGGAACAAACTAAGGTTTTGATAACCAACGATCACTCGCATAAAAACTTGACAATTTAGTAAAGCATTTAAAAGAAAAAAAGATTACAAGTAGGTAGTAACGAGATAATAAGATTATATAAATAAGATTTAATTTTGCCACCTGAACATTGCCTACCAGAAAAGATTTCTTGTAGTACATAAATATCGTGATAGATTCAGCAGACTTCTTGAACATTAGGCGACAGACTATAAAATAGAAGACTGGAACTAAATAAGGAACTTAATAATAAAATAGAAGAAAATTCTCATACGCAACATACTTTGTGCATCCGCATCATAATCTTATTACCTGAGTTGTATAAAAGAGTAGCTGACAATCACTTCTGTTTTTTAGCCGATCAGGATTCCAAGCACTATGGTTTACCTACTAAAATAGCTAACCTAAAAAAGAAAATACCAGAGCAAAAAAAAAAAGGAACTATTGAGATTTCGTTTTAGATATCAAAGATCGGTCGGTAAGGTTTGTAAAAAACAAACCTAAATCAGACAGACTAATGTCTGTAAAGATACCGGCACATTTTCAGATCAGAGAAATATAAACACGAAATAGCCACAGTTAATTTATTGAGTGAGAAACTGAGAAACTGGAGCAAGGTTATTGACGTTTCCTTAACGCACGATCCGGAGCACCATTCTTTGTACGAATGTAATAAAATAAGGCCATCGATTTAATTCAAGCTCATTTCAAGTTTTTCGAACGCCTTTAAAAAAACAATTTAAATATGTTGCAGTAATAAATATAATGCCGTAGAGTCTATGGCATAGACAGCAATGAATCATTGTCAGTCCAACAGTTACTTCTATTTTAATTCCATATTAGGAGTCCCTGTAGAACTCCAGTATGAGAATGAGAACCCATAACAAAAGACCAGGATGGAACAAATATCGGCATATCAAGAAAATATTTATATCAGGTCTATAAAATAGAATTCGGTGCATTATCTTCAACAAACCTATACAATTACTCTCTAGTTCCGCGTAGATAAGAAAAGGCAACATAAACATTTATGACTAAACATAGATCGATAAGAATGTCTAGCTAGTAGCAAAAAGACGTAAAGCGTGTTCTCGAGCTGCATTGTAGATTCTCAATTGTTAACCCCGTTTTTCATATTGGACCTACTAAGGTATTAAACTTATTTTAGCTAAAACGGATATTAACTCCGTTGCTATCTCTTTTCATTGCCATAGGAGTAACAGAAGCAGTAAAAGAAGCAGCGCACTATAGACTGGCGCGACGTTTCCTCATCGGTGAGCTATGATGAGGTAACAAACAGACCCTGAATCATGAATAAAGCGAAGCAGTATTTCTTCGCTTTATTCATATTTTTAACTTCAACTCCAAAAAGTCATTATGAACTAGAGCTCTATGTCGTCCAACCTAGCCTAGACTCCTAGCTCGGCTGCTAGAGAACAAAGTTAATTTCAAGTTTTAAAACCTTGACGAGTTGTTAACTTGTTAGGACATTTCGAATTTTGGGAGTATGTGTTTTGGGTTAAGCATTGCGCTAACGACGCTTACATTCGTCTACTGTAAAATCTTTTTTAAAAACTGACGAAAAGTTTTGGAAACTACGCAAAGCGTACCTCTAAGCCGTATTTGGCCGCAGAAGCATAGGTATCATTTTAGTAAGTTAACGTTTTATCTGCATCCTTTTACAATGACAGTGCCACAATAATACAATACAATCCTTATGAGCAGTAAGTACCTACTACTTATTCATGAGTAGGTAGCAAGATCTGCTAGCTAGGCTATTATAATTGTCTAACTTGTCGCGAAATCGAAATTTGTCGCCATCACTTCACTTCTTCGTTGTGGCTACTGCGACTTTAGATGTCACAATTCTGCCAGTGTCCGTTTCGCGCTAGTTTCATAAACTTTGCTGGAGGGTAGTAAAATAAGAATATGGCCACGACTAAACTGTCAAAGGCTTATGCCCAGCAGTGGGTCACAAAAAGCTGACTATGATGATGATGAAACTGTCAAATATAACAGTCAAAACGATTTTACTGTCAAAACGGACAGTTTTACTGTAATATTGGACAGTTTAATCGTGATGGCAACAAATTTCAATTTCACTACAAGTTTGGCAATAGGCAATAGTTAAGTAGATGAGTTATCTGTTTAGCGCCTCGTCGCCCCGTCGCGTCGTCAACTGGACACGTGGTTTCTTATGTCATACGTAGACGTTGGTGTTTTGTTTAATGCTTATAGCGGCATCCGGAGTTTTAAGGTTTTGTAGAAGATTAATAAGATATTTAAGATTCAATTTGGTCAAGTCCGGTAGGACATTATAACGATTTAGTCATCTAATACAACCTGCCTATGAGAATAAATTCATAATGAACAAATATATACCAAAGTAGCAAGGTACAGGTTATATTCTAAAACTTACCAATAGGACGAAGGAAAAGCTGCCTAGCTCCAAATTTTTGCCAAGTCGTAATTGAAGACGTTTTCAGCATTCTATGTTAACACCAGTAAATGTGTATAGACATGGATTTCACGTTCAATGTGTAAAGTAAAGACAGTGGACAGCTTACCCATTAAATAAATAAAAATGTTAATCCTTTATCACGCAGCATAAGTCAGAGACCGATGTCGAAGAGCTGGCCTTCACGGGTCTGGTGACCGACGAGAGATTTAAGACCGTTGCAAAAAGATTCAGTGCGTATCTTGTATCTCTTTACTTAAATTGTTTCCTATCGCTATGACTAGTGCTTGATAGGTACCTACTCTTAATTTTGTCTAAGAGGCCTAGCAGTATTTAATCTGTAGGTATTCATAGCTAAAGAAGTGTTGACATGAAAGGAGGTAACCAGAAGGGAAAGTAAATTTTCCAAGTTAAGTTTGTAGGTATTGTTCGTCACACACAATGTTTCCTTTATCTACGAGTAGGTAGGTACCTACCTATATAATTTTTTTATCAGAAGATTATACTTCATGTATTAGGTACTTCAGAGTTTTTTGAAGAAAAAGCATTTGCAATGGGGTTTTTTGATAAAGGTCTGGAATACTAATTTAAGTTCCGATTCAAATTCAGATTTTAAGGTTTTTCGTTTATTAAGTGTCGACTAGCCTAAATAAATCTAGTATCTAAATCAGTCATAAAAACCAATTAATGAGATCACAATTAATCACAATAAGGGTGAGTTTTTCAATGAAGTGTTCATGGGAAAAATACTGTAACCATTGTGGTTTATACTTTATAGTCTGAAGTTTACGAGCAATGGCTAAACACAAGCGATATTTTAAGATGGCTAATCTTAAAAACTAGAAGCTGTGATAAAAATATAAATTCTGTAAGAATTGTTGGCTGAGTGAGTGGGTTCTAAACGATCAAGTTATACCTTACAATAGACTATAATACTTACATTTTCTCGAATTCTAAGATTGCAAATACGGTTGTCGTCGCTCAAATTGTGTAAATAATGACTTCCCGCTGTCCCCGTCACGGGGACACGGACTACGGGGACAACGGGAATAGACGTAAATATCGATTGTGTTAGTCAAACCACTTCCGTAAACTTCCCTCAATCCATCCACTATTACCTACTATCTACAGCCATTCCCAAGAACCTATTGATATAAGTATCCGTAGATAGTTTAGAATATCTCAGGATAAGGAACAGCCGGAACAGTGAAAAGACAAGATTCCCTTCACAAACAAACCGTAATATCTGAAGTCGTATATCTACCTGAACGCGATAAATGCATCTCCAAGTTCGCCTCCTACGATGTGAACTCCACCTTCCGGGATAGAGAGCCCTCGAAAGTAATTTCTAATGTCCAGAGCGTTGGCCGACCACGGCAGATTCTGCAGGCGTATGATGACACTCATCGTGATCTATAAAGAAAGAAAGAGAACGGTCCATTTTTTGTTTCACAATCACTATTAAAACTATCCTATTATGACGCATTGTTGACGTGGTATCACAATGAGACATTGTAGAAAAAGTTGTAATTTTTTTGAAAACAGGAAAGCTTGCACCCTTGAAGATCTTGTTATTCACCGAAGTATTTCCAATGGATTCATTGGCTGAACTAGCAGCAGTTCAAATGTTATGAATATATCGTGGTTTAGATCATAACATTCTATTTTTATTCCTATTCAGTTTGAGTTACATGAAAGTACCACTTCTAGATATTGTGGAGTTACCCAGAGTCACTTACTGGGACCGATTCTCTATACCAGCGGTAGTGTTTTTATTTAAAGAATCAGCATCTATATGTAAATAGATTAAGTTGAAATCAGAATTAAAGAAATAGGTAGATGTGGAACTTAGTATAAAGCTAAGACTTAGGGTTGTCTGCTGTTTAGGGTTGTGTGCCTGATTTTCTTGCTGAAAAAGTTGCTCAGAAGTCTCCAAGGTAATAAATAACCTATTCACAAAGCAAGATACTTCTTATTAAACGCAAATCGCTTCCTAAGTTTCTATAATCTTTTATATTGTGTTGTAAAATTGTGATTGTTGAATTTCTCGAAGTTAGGTAGGTTATCATTAAGTTACTGAAAACATTCGCTGGTGGTGTTGTTATCATACAAAATGATGTAACTCGAGGGATACATACATTTTTCAATCCACAAAAGGTATGTAAAAAGAGGTAGGTACTATTAAAATCTTTACAATGTCAGTTTATGGACAATGGTGACAGTAGGTTCAACTTTCTTATCTTCGGATAGGAGACAAGACAGGCATTTCTCAGATGTTGTAGGTATTATGTTGGGACTATTGTTTATAATTATTATAATACTAGCTGCGCCCCGCGGTGTTACCCGCGGTGAATAGTTCCCGTTCCCGTAGTTATACCGGGATCAATTAGTAGCCTAGCCTATTGTTGAATCCAGGGTATAAGCAATTCTGGTACCAAATTTCATTTTTAAATCTGTCCAGCCGTTAGAGTGTGAAAGAGTAACAAACACACTTACACCCACAAACTTTCACCTTTATAATATTAGTAGGAAGGATTGTGTATGTGTAAACCTAATTTAATTGTTGAATGACATTTTAGGTACTTAGACCAAAGGTAAAGTAAGAGAGACCTAGAACTTAAAAAAACACATCTTATGCAATGCATGTTGGTAGCCTTCTCATAGTTTTTGTTACTTCATCAGCAATCCTCTTCAACAGCACCAACAATAAATAAATACTAACTACCTATACCCTACGAATTTAATGCAAGATCTTATGCGGGAAACACACATTGGAGTGTTGGAATGTGTTGGTTCCAGCACTCCAAAGTGGGCATTGATCTTGGACGCAAACGGAGCATTGCCATTGGCCATTATATTCGTAGCCAATGTTGGAACCAAGTTGAAGCCAATGTGTGCCTGCATTACACAAGTAAGAATCAATGTTTAACCTCCATAGCATAGAAGCACTGCTGTTGCTGCTAGTAGTGATAACCATTTGGACACCGTGCAGAATGTCGCTAACTTTGAGGAGTTAAAAAGCATTGTGGCAGACAATAGTTGAGAGCAGCCAAATGCTAGGCCCACACCACCAGGTTCTTGTCTGATTCTTTCCCTGGTGTGGGAGTCGCGTTGGAACAGGCATTATAGTCACTTAGCATGTAAGACGAAACTGAAGTGATCCTTGAGGTCCTACCAAAATAAATTATTTTCCTTTTTTTCTTTCATACAAAATGTATGAAGATGTCTCTTTCTCAATTCATCAATCAACCTTTCAACCTTAGTTCTAAAGACAGTCCAATAGGAATTGGTGAGAACTTAAAGAGTAGATAACAAGGTAAAGTAATTTAATTTTTGCCTGAATTGATTATTGGTCCTTCTAATTTTAAAGATCCCAAATTATACATACATACTTTGGCACAGGATCTTATCAAGTTAAATAACACTAATACTTTTTTAACATTCTTTCAGCCAGTCGATGTAACAAAGCCAAAATATTTCGAAGTATTAACAGGTTCAATAGTGGTTGTTGAGATGATATTGGATGTAGAATGTTATCTATTATCTCATTTTCATTTAACTATGTAAGCGATATGGCAGGTAGAACAAATTGTTTAAACTGTGTAGGTACTATATTTGAGTAAGACTCACGCCCAAATACTGAAACGCTCTTTAGACACCTCAAGCACTAGACTTCACTAGAGTCGGTAGGGTGACCGATGGTTTTTGTGTAGTATAGCAATCTATCCTTGCTCACATGTCAAGAATACTAAATGTGTGGAATTTTTAGTTCATGCAAGTTACCGGGGGCGGTGCTGCACTGGATTTTCATACATTTGTGATACTTGACTCAGTATCAAGGACAGTATCCAATACTACTGTAAACTGGCATTAACCCCTGGCTGCCTAGTGGGTGAGGGGCCCAAATGTAAGTGGTGCTTATCATAAATGGACATTATTTGACATTGTCTATACAAATGTGACAAGTATTATCATCCAAATGGTTAACACTGTCTTAAATATTAAAATGGCATTTCAGTATTTAGGTGTCAGTGCATTGCTGTACTAAAAGTAGATCAGTAGGCCTAACATGTACATCGCGTTGAGACGACAAATTTTCTATGAATCAAGTTTGATATACCAATGAGCGATTACGCCAGCAGCTCACAAAGAAAATCCACCAATCATGAAGCTTCATTTTACCTACTATAAGATGCTGAAAGAAAGTTCTGTCAAGAGTCACGGAATTATAAACCTGGAAACGAACACTCACAACACTGGTAGGTTCGACATACATAATGCAAGGCAATAAAGATTGAATTAGAAAAATGTACTCACCCTAACTGTCCTAACGTACCTACCTGGGTAAGGACCAAATTTTTTGCATTTTGTGCGAGGGAAAGATGTCACATTACTTTGAAATCATAAAATAAAAAAAAGTTGTTAACTTAGGTGAGTTTTAGGACTTGATTACTAAAGTTTAACTTATTGTGCACCCTGTGCCTAATTCAAATAAAGATTTCTTTCACTAGATTTCTGTAAAATTCATTTTAGGAAAATCAAGATACTGAATCCATTTTCGATTTTCATACAAAATGTGAATGTCACATCTCCGACTCCTCTAGGTTATTGCAATTTTATTCTAAAAATAAAAACTTTCTCACGGACTTTCTGTTTTATTTAGTCACCAATATATATTATCTTTACGTTTTTATTATTAGAATCTCGTTAAACATTATAGTTTATTAATAATAATAATCATAATGAGTGTCACAAATTTCGTTCCGTTGTGCGATTCCGTTGTGCGACAGCATAACTCGAGAACTTGGCAATATTAGATAACAAATAATGCTTTATTGCAATGGCAACACCGTCATCTGACTTGTGACTAAATTTAGGCCAATTCCGCCATGTTGTTTTTCACTCATTTGAAAAAACGTGTTTGAAGTGCACGCGTACCATTAAAAATCCGGATTTTCTGTAAGACTTTAAAGTGTTTTGTGTTAACTTTTGCTACTTTGCATTATTGATTATAAGAGCTTATTTTGTCTACTATTGAACAACTCTGATTAGTATTCTAATAGGTGTTTATTCTTTGCAATGAGAATTTTTTATTGCTGGGTCGTAGAGGTTTTTACTCCTGTGTGCGACGAACGACACGAAATTGTGCGACGTGACACAACAGAACATTGTAAAGATAGTTACACAATATAACTTCATGTAGGTCTTCTTTTAGTAGTTTTTTATAAATTAATTTTATTTAATATTAATTTTGTTTAGGTAGTACAATATGTATTATCTGTGATATTAAAATTAATAAATAGTTGTATATATATATTTTTTTTCAATGTATAATATTATCAAAATACATAATATTACACTAATGTCCGCTGTTTTTTTTTACTTACAATATCCCAATCTATAAAGTAATAGAATAATTAAACTAAGGAAATTCATAATTTAGGGTTTTAAGTAGGTAGGTACCTAATTTAATTTTCCAAAGTTGAGAAAAATATGAATGTAATTAATTATGCTAAACATTGTGATCATTTTTAGACCCATGTACACTAACCACTACAAATTCCGTTGTGCTACATTTGCTCCGTTGTGACACTTTCAACTGTGACTTCCGTTGTGCAACGATGCAAAAAATTTGGTCCTTACCCACCTACTTCACCAAACCACCAAGAACTTAGTGGGCTTTTCCGAGTACTTATTACCTTTAATCTATTGCCAGTTTCAATCGTATAGGTACCTACTATTAATTTTATAACATAAATCACGTAAATACCCAATAATCTCCAACAAAGAGCTGTGTAATCAAAACTCGGACGAAAGATAAAGTGACGCTATGCTATCCAATCCAATCCACGGCGTGCTACACGCACGACTTCGTTTCGTTGCATTCATTTCACGGACTTACCCTATTTATTACGCTAAAACTGTGCACTCAATCACGCATTAGCAAAGGCAGGACATTTCAATTTGTAAATAAACACGTTAGAAGTAAAATAACACAAGGTAGAATCGCAAATTCATCCAAATTTTGCAGCTTGCATTGCAGTTTCGACTAACGAACGAATGACAATGACAATTAAACAAGATGGCGGGCGGGCAGGGCAGCAGCGCAGCCCGCACGGCAAGCAAACGTTAGAAAGAACGAATGATTGGTTCGAATTCGTTCATCGCATTCGTATTCGTTCTCGTACTCGTTTGTATTCGTTTAATAGGAAGATTAATTAGGTATTCGTAGTATGGCAACAATAGTTTTAGATAAATCGTTAGTCTGTGGGTTGTAACTTTGTTTAGTATTTTAAAGATACAGGGTTTCTCAAACTGAAAAAAGAGGGGTGTGCGAACAGCGAACCTCATTTGACTCGACGAGAGGGGGCTCGCGACCGCATTTACGTAATGGTGGCTGTATGAGTGGAAATCTTACAGCTGATTGGACTAAACTGAAATCGAGTTGATGTTGAGTCACAATTATTAACTGTTCAATATTCGATACGAGGGTAGTACCTACCTAGTGAAATTAGAGCCGTTGGTAGTGGTTATATTCTCTTTGCTG
Source organism: Xanthorhoe designata (assembly GCA_963582015.1). Lineage (NCBI taxonomy): Eukaryota > Metazoa > Arthropoda > Insecta > Lepidoptera > Geometridae > Xanthorhoe > Xanthorhoe designata. Next base: position 1,856,661 of record OY757029.1, read on the forward strand.
GGTGCGGGCGGCGCCTCTTATTTGGTCGCTTGTCCACTACTCTACTTTATGCGTACCTACCTATGTATGACATGACAGTTGCAGAGAACTTAACAAGAACTCTGTAACTGGCATGTCATGTGTTAAAAAAATAAATTACTTATAGAGTAAAGAGCTTATAAAAATTGCCGTGCTGAAGCGCTTTTGTGATTTGCATTTTGTTGCGTCAGCATCGATCGATCTCTAATAATATTTTTCTGGAAGATAGCTTAGCTTATATTATTATTATTATCTTAGATAGGCTTTTCGACTTGTTCTATTATTTATTAATTTTGCTTAAAAATAATTAAACGTGAATGGAACAAAGTTATCAAAACTTTTTTAGGGTTCAGGGTTTTTGTTATGGAAAGTTGGGAGTCGCACAAGGCGGTCCGGAAAGCCGGGCGTCGCATTTGGTACCTTGGTCGTGTAACAAAGTGTGGTGTGGTGTAAACAATAAACTTTACGTAGGTACCTACGTAGTAATAAAATAAAATATAACACCTACCTACTTTATGCAATAAACGTATAATATTAGGTCATTGTTATGTCAGTCAAGTATAAAAGATATACTTTCACTCAATCGTTCGTCGTGAGACGTCCGAATTTTTCATCCGATTGTCTGGAGGCACTCGTGTCTGCCCGGATCGGATCACTATGTGTATTGGTTACTACCAAAGAGAATAATAATATAATACTATGTTTAGTCACTACCAAACATTATTTTAGTTAGTAACTACGTTTTATGTTATTTTGTCGATGTCGTCGGTCCCGGTCCGCTCGTCGTCGTCGGTCGCGTCGTTCGTTTCGTTCGTTCGTCTCGTTCGCGTTATCGGCTCATCGCGTGCTTTCTGTCTGCCTCTGCGAAATGTCTTCCAAAAAATCGTAAAAATTAAGAAATACTGTGCATTTTTCGACAAAGAAAATAAGGGCTAGTTTTTCTTAAACGTAAGTTGTATTATTATGTTATTTATAAGGATTTGTTCGATAAAAAACTTAGGGCCACGTCTGTGGGCTGCGTTTCGACTGGACAAATTACAAATAATTTAATCGGTAAATAACGAAATAAAAATCATTTTTCTCTGTTTATTCGCTTGTTTACATAACAGATTTTGCAGCATTTACAGTTTACTAAGGTTTCTCAGCATGAATAATTATGAGTTCTCTACTAAAACGTATGTAGAATACCTTCTGTTTTACATTGTAAGGTTTCACTAATGCTGTACTTACCTTATATTTTTGTAAAGTATAGTAAGTCAAATTCTGATTAATTATTTAAAATCATATATAAAATTGTGTTCTTTACCTGTAGATGATTCTACAATTTACTTATTGACTTACATAAAATAATTTGGAAAAAAAATTAGGATACTTACAGGATCAAGGTCAGTGACCTTAATTTGAGGTCAATGTCCTTTGACCATCTAGATTTAGATTCCATAAAAGTAGAGCAAAAATATTGAATAGGTACTCTTCTTAATTTTTTTTTAAGAAAAAATTGTGTTCACTCTGAATTTAAAATGAATTCCCAGTAGTGTGATAAATTTTAAGAAATCAAATCTCTCCTTCAGATAAATCATTTGGTAAGTAATTTTTTTTGGTTTCAGGTACAGAATTAGCTTAGCAATGATATTATAATAGTGGTTCAATGCTCAATCCGATGCTGTAAGGCGGTTATTGATAAGTTTGTGAGAAAGTAGGTGGTATTTTAAATGTGTGACCGGTACCCGGGATATCTGTTCGGCGGGACACCTGTCAGTAGCTGGGATAGAGGCTTTAACACTATGGAAAATGTGAGTACATTTTATGTAGACTATTGTATGTTTGTATGAGCAAGTAGCCAACTCTGGTGACGGAGCCAGGATGGAGCCATGCCTTTAGGCGGCCTAAATACTCCGTCACCAGAGTTGGCCACTTGCTCATACGAACGAACAAACAAACATTTTAAATACTTGACGGGATATTAGAAAAGAAATTAAATATGATCACAACTTTATTTCCAACTGTGGTAGACATTATTATTTCAGATATTTGGGCATTTATAGATCCTTTGAATATGTTTAAGGGGGTAGTCAGAGGTATGTCCACATTTTGCAGAAGTTAACATTCCTTAATTAATAATAAGAAGGAAGGGAGGTCTTTGCCCTGCAGTGGGATGCCCATCGATTAGAGGTTAGTTTATTGTAATATAAAACTGACTATTAGCCCCTGATGATTTTATTTATTTAGATACCTAATATAGTACCTCTTAGGTCAATGTCATAAAAAACTTGTTCTTGTTATCTAAATATTTATTATTTTTTAAAAAAGACCCAATAGATTTCTAGATGAAATCCAGTTGGTTGTGTAATTAAACAGTTTTTGTTCATTCTTTCCACGGAGAAGACGGATTTTTTCAATTTTTATTTTTTTTATCTTCATTAAGTAGTTTTAATTTAATTTCAAGTTTACTCATTTTAAGGAATCTATTTTGTGTGTAAGTTTTTCTTTCATTACTTCTTCTCTGCATAGTAATACCAAATCGCTTCCCGCTGTCTGTCTGTACGCTTAGTTAGACAGTATTACGAAACTAGGTATGTAACGGATTTTCATGAATTTTCATAAGCAGGCAGAAATCATCAATGGACAGAAGGTTTAAAATACACATGACACTCACAAATAATCTGGCTTTTTATACACACATACATACATAAAATCACGCCTCTTTCCCATGGGGGTAGGCAGAGACCACTCACCAGTTGCTACCATCCTGACACCTCTTTCGCATCATTCACTTTCATTACATTCTTCATACACGCTCTCCGGTTTAGGGTACCTACTTCTGACCTGGCCTTTCTCCAAAATGTCTTTTTATTGGTACAAGAATTTTCAAAATCAGTTCTGTAGATCCAGAAATTACCCCCTACCTACAACGTCACAAACTCACAAACACATCTCACAAACTTTACCTTTTAGAGTTCCGTACCCAAAGGGTAAAAACGGGACCCTATTACCAAGACTCCGCTGTTTGTCCGTCTGATGCCGGCGCCCCACATGGGCTTCAACTTGGGGCCAACATTAAAATGGCCAATGGATTGCCATTGGCCATTTTAATGTTGGCCCCAAGTTAAACGGAGCATTGGCTCCGTTTACGGTTATTAGACTTATTAGACACTAACTACGGAGCATTGCCATTGGCGCCGGCATGAGGTGTAAAAAAGTCGCCTAAATTAAATAATATCCAACGGCTGAGCAATTTAATACCCTAATTTAGGTCTAAGAATTTTTGATTTAATTGAGTTGCTGTGCTCAACAACATACAAAACTTTACCTCTTAATGTTAGTAGATGATTAAGCATTTTTACATTCTAATTGAATGAAAACTGACTTACAAACTTAATACTTTGCATTTGAAATCGCTAATGACGCACTTGATGGTCCATTATTAACTAAAGTAAGGCTTCCATTCCGCGTTGGAAGCATGCCAGGCAGCCCCCTTGAAGTAAGATGTTGGGGGCATTACACTTTCCTAAAAGGAATTGGAATAAAATGCCATGGAGTCATTTTTCCATTAAAATCATTATAAATAGCTTCGTACCGCATCGCTCGCGTTACCTAAACGTAGTATGTAGGTACAGTAAGCGCAATATAACTTGACCGGGTCGAACTTAGGTCCTCCGGGCGGTCGCGCAATATGAACAGTTACGAAGAGCTAAACAGACGTATTGACAGCACGTGCAACAGAGATAGATATATTTCCTACCACTGCGACGCTAATCGTAATAACTATATTCACTCCGGTCAACTTAGATTACAATTGCTAAATAACATAGGTTAGTATATTTTGACTGTTTATCCATGGTAAAATTTAGAATTTATAACTAAAAAGACCTTGATCATGCTTAAAATAATATTTTCTTGTAATTATGTATTTTAATTACAAACGATCTATAGAACGCTCTAGTCAGGCTTTATTACTAAAAACTTTATTTTTCACGAACCTACTATGTATTATTATGAACAAAAACGTTTATCTCAACATTGCACAAATTAAGTAAGTAAATAAAAAGTAAAATTAAAAACCAACTTGCTATAAAATGCTATAAAAAATGTGTTTCGCATCGCAGTTAGAATAGGTACAGTAAATACGTCACAAATGCGGTATATTTTATCATATTTTGGCTCCGATTTCAGGCCCAAACTTTGCCAATGAAACTGAAATTAAAAGTACACAGGAAACTTTTCGAAAGGTCAATTAGGTTTTACGTTTCGATATCGAAGACGAAGTTAGGTTTTATTTTACTTATAAGTATCAATAAAGCTGTTTCTGAAAAAAACGACGTAAGTATTTATAAACATTAGTAGGTACTTACACCAAATCATTCAGCTTAATCCAAAATCAAAGATAGTCAAATGTAGTGCTGAGTCACAAGTTTCCTTGATGGTTTCCTTTTTCGATGATACAAAGTTTATTCTTGAGTGCCATAGGCTTATAATGAAAACTATCTACACACAGAACAATAAGGAACGAAATAAAGTATATCATGAATTACATTATACCGTATTGTCAGGGTCTTCGTTGTATTCTTGGCAGTCTTACAAACTAGGAGAAAAGTCACATATCCACTAGGATGTTCTGAGGTATTTATTTGTTTATTTTGATGCTTCGAAATTATTACTGCATTCGTTCGTTTGCAATATTCAAACACTGACGCGGAATATAATGCTGTATTTTGTGTTCCACCGACGGTCAGTCGTCCTAAAGAGATAAAGTTGGTTTGTTTGTTTGAGGTAATCTCCGAAACTACTCATCCGATTTCAAAAATTTTTTCACCAATTTGTTGCTTAGACTTTTCGGATGAACATAGGCTATATTTTATTAAGGTACCACGTAAGCGAAGCCACGGGCAAGTTAGCTAGTATTCTACAAATTAATGATCCTTCAAAGTAACTTGAAAAAAAAACACATCGTAAATGTACTACACATAAATATCTATATGTATTTATTTCCCAGTAAACACACGGCCTAAGAAAACCTTGCCCCACGACCATTAAGCCCGTCACACACGTAGCTATAATAATAAATTATAGCAAGGCATATTACGATATATTTTCTATACAAATATTCAAGTGACCGCACACGCAGCTATAATATATATTATAGCTGCGTGTGTATTTGTATAGATATAGCAAGGCATATTAATATATATTATAGCTAGGTGTGTGACGGGCTTTACCTTGAATTATGCGTCATCTCCTCTCCACAATAATCGGGAAAGCCCTGCGCGGGTATTAATAAAACACAGGCAATGTATAAAATTACCCCGGAAAGTAAACTGTTCCCTGGGTATGACCGCCTGATTAACGATGAGAAATAATTATAACTAGCCTACTCGCCCGCGGCTTTGCTCTGGTACCTAGTACCTTGATAAAATATAGCCTATGTTCATACGGAAAGTGCATGCTACACATCGGTGAAAGAGTTTTTGAAATCGAATGAGTAGTTTCAGAGATTACCCCAAACAAACAAATCAACTTTACCTCTTAAAGGTAAAGTTGATTGGATTGTGAGTTTTAGGTTAGAGTAGACCTACAGATCTATATTTCCAACTCGTTCAATGTTCTCGATTGAGAATAAACAATACATCCAAACAAACTTTCTTATCCACGTTAGTTGGATATAACAGAAATTTAACGAAACCTCCGCATACCGATAGTCTATTCTATTGTAGACGCAGTAACCAAAGTTATAGTTTTAATACAATATCTGGTATCTAGGTCAAGGCGGGTATTCGCCCCATTTTTTCATACGATTGTCGAGTTACCCGTGTTTTTATAACGCAACGAGAACTGCCATGGAGCTTTTAATTTGCATAATTTCGTACCCACTTCATGTACGCAAGTGTGTCCTCACTTATAAATAACTGCTCTTAGAGCTTTAATGAATTTCAAAATGGTTATACGAGTAATACTGGTTCTTTCAGACATGGGTTTTCAGGGTCGGTATACTAAAGAAGTGTCGCTACAGACAGAAGATTTATTTAAGCCCATCAGACATACGTCTCCATGCATTATTTAAGCCTTCGTGGTATTTATTAGTTTCAGGTTACTGTGAAAGTGATTGTTTCACATTATCGACTATTTATTCCCAAATAAAGTACGTAGGTACAAGCAAAAGTACCCAACTCTTGAATGTCTTTAATGTCTACGGGTCCGCTGGTGCTCATTTTGTGACATCTTAAAAATATCCATACTCGCTGTTGAATCTTACTCATAGATAGTGACCACACTTCCAAGTCAATAATGATTCTAACCTAATCTAACCGATAGGGTACCTATCTAAACGATGTCCCCTGTATACGAGTATAAGACCTTAATAAGACCAAGAGGTGACGATGTATTTGCATATTTGCGCCATTCTCACGCAAGAACCCTTTAACATCGTCTTGCCGTTTCTATTTAGTCCATACTCTGTGTCGTTAAATTGTCGGTTTCATTGCCTCCGATAGCCTTTATTTGCGTGCCAGCTTTATTTTTTAATTCACCCGCATTGGTGGCTTTGCGTGTGCGGTTTACAGTTATTTGATTGTTTTGTGGGTACCGGATGAAGAGTTTAATTTAATGGTCGTGGCTTTTTGCCCTTCCGGGTTTGCAGTATTATAGTTGTGGACCCTTTTGGTTGATAATTCTGATCAGAGATAGTTGGTTCGATTGCTGTTATTGAATAGTTTAGAATTCAGGAATGAGAATTATGTTGTTATTATCGAAACTGTCACTGTTTATAGGGCTTAATAACTGTGAATTCGCATGGCATCGCAAATATCTGCGAGCTATGACTTAGCAAATGCATACAATGCGACGTCGTATCGCATTGACGAAATCGTCCCGACAAAACACTTTCTCGGCCGACCTCCACGCCTCCTTCTATCGTCTGGAATCCATGTCTTTGACATAAAAGCCCAGTACATATGAGTACATCATCCATGTACTGTATATTTAAACCACTATTCTAACCAGAATCTTCTACCATTTCAGCAAATCCAACACCAATACAGAGGAAGAAGCGGCCCACCTCGGTTCTGGGGAAGCATGTCTGAAGGCGGTGGAGTCTCCAATGCGGGGGGGGATTTTAACAAGACCAACCTCATAGTCAACTACCTACCTCAGACCATGACTGAGAAGGATCTGTACGCCATGTTCATGAACATCGGCCCTATTGAGAGCTGCAGAGTCATGAAGGATTTTAAGGTTAGTTTCTACTGTAGGAAATCTAATGCGGGCACGGATCTTAGACGGTTATTGGACCAGTTCAGAAGAACGCATGATTATATCGAATTTAAAACATTTTGTATGAAATTCGGGTGACGCACTCGCACGGAAGAATGTCACACGCAACACAGTGGATCGATGGAAACTTGTCAACTTCGACGATAGTAATCTTTGTTTAATTGGGTTTCAGACGGGCTATAGCTACGGCTTCGGCTTCGTGAACTTCACGAGGGAAGAGGACGCGGCACGGGCTATAGATATGTACAATGGGTATCAGCTCAGAAATAAACGGTTAAAGGTATGTAGGTATTACATTACACTAATCATACTAATATTATAAAGGTGAAAGTTTGTGTGTGTAAGTGTGTTTGTTACTTTTTCACGCTTAAACAGCTGGGCGGATTTGAATGAAATTTGGTACCAGGATTGCTTATACCCTGGATAAAATAGGCTACTTTTCACCCCAGTATTCTCACGGGAACGGGAAAATAATAAATAATTAAGTAAATAAATTTTTTTTTTAAATAAATCATTATTTATTCAGGTATTTTGGGTATATCTTAAAATACACATTTATTCCAGGTATCATATGCAAGACCCTCAGGCGAGGAAATAAAAGAGACGAACCTGTACGTGACGAACTTGCCTCGAGCTATCAACGAGGAGCAGTTGGAGGTGATTTTCGGGAAGTACGGCAGGATAGTGCAGAAGCACATACTTCGGGACAAGAACAACGGGACGCCACGGGGCGTCGCTTTTGTTAGGTGAGTACTCTTAAATAATAGTAATTATGGACTGATGGCGCACAGACATGGGGGCTTACCCTTGAATCCAATCTTCCAATCTCACCAATCGTAAACTTGGCACTCTGGAACAAAATCGAGATTGAAACTAGAATCGAGTATCGCAAAATTTCTATCGCAAACTCGATTCCGTTCTCAATACGATACGTCAAAAGAGTGCCAAAAAAGTTGATAGTTTCGAGAACAGTCGATTTCATTTAGTTCTATAAAATACCACCAATTTCGATTCCAATCGTGCGCGGTCAAGAGTACCAAATGGCACGATTTGGATCCCAATTTCAAATTACGATTGGAATTGAGTCTCAAGGGTCAGACCTATGGTCTCTGACTGATCAACAAAAGTCCAGACTCGGGGTTTGCCAGCGGGCGATGGAGCGCAGTATTCTAGGAGTCAAACTCCTAGACCGCATACGTAATACTGTATTGCGCTCCAAAACGCGGGCAGCTCCAAGCGGGTAGATTAAATAAATAAATAAATATCCTTAGACATTCCACACGGCGTCATCTAGTACAAGCTAAGCAATTTAATGCTTGTGTTCTGGTTAACCAGATGACTGATAAACTACATAAGAAATGTCTACCGCTCCCGGGATACAGTCGTGATCATATTTCATTTTTCAAATTTTGTTACTTTCAGATACGACAAGCGCGAGGAGGCGCAAGAGGCGATAGCTGCGTTGAATAACGTTATACCAGAGGGCGGGACTGAGCCGCTAAGCGTTAAAGTAAGTCCTCATTTATAGCGTTGTGATGCATGGACCTAATATAGTACCTGGACGAACAGTGAGCGTGCCGCCGAGAGGGACAAAAATTGCAATGAATCCATAGTTTCGTAGTACAAAATTCGGCGCATCAAGTTGCCGGCCATACAAAAAAACGGCACGCGATGAGGGACAAAAGATCTAATGCTTTGTCTCTTTTGCTCACAAGAATGTTGTATATATTCTTCTTTGTTTTTGTGTGACTGAGCAAGAAATAAACAGCGCTCTATTTCTCTAAGGTTGTGATGTCATTGAATTCACTTTCAATCGATATTAAATCTGTTGCTATCTCTTGTCATTGACATAAGAGTAACAAGAAAAAAGTATTCTTTATTAAAACAAGTCTTTATGAATAAAATCATTACTTTTTTAGGTGGCCGAAGAACATGGTAAACAGAAGGCAGCTTACTACGCGGGCTGGTCTGCTGGCTTCCACCATAACAGAGGTAAGCCAAGTAGAGTGGAGATGGAGTTAGCCATCTCATGCCGTTTCATTGACATAGCTCATTTCACTCTCATAACTATCTTGGTACTACACATTATGCGGGCACCACATTGAACCATATTGGAGTGTTGGATTGTGTTGGTTCCAACACTCCAATGTGACGATCGATCTTGGATGTTTATTGGACACAAACGGAGCATTGCCATTGGTCATTCTATTTGTTGCCAATGAATACTCGAATGTATGGATCGATCTTGTACGGTTATTGGACATAAACGGAGCATTGCCATTGACCATTATTCGTAGCCAGTGTTGGAAACAAGTTGAAGCCAATGTGTGGTGCCCGCGTTATAATAACAGATGAAGATTTTCCGGATGAATCGAAACATTGTCGGTACCCGATATTTTTACGTAAGTAATTTCCCGTGTGTTAGTATGATACATAGTTTATCCAGGGACTGAATGCGGTTGCGGTATAAGATACCGAAACACAATGATATCGTTTTCTAATAGAGATTGAGCATTACCGGTATGATACCGGTATAAAATTATAGTACCGATAAAAATGTTTAGTCAAGCCGGTGACAGGCGCGGCGGGAGGTAATGTTTCAATACCTGATTTTTCGATACCGCAATTTTTTCCCTACTAATATGTTTTGGTCACCTGCTAGGCTACTAACTTGTCTTGCCTAACTTGTCGCTATCGCGACTAAACTGTCATTATGTAACTGTAAACTGTCAGATTTGGCAGTAAAAATGTTGTAACTCTCGCGACAAGTCAGGCATGCCTAGCTGAATATATCGATATGACATGATACCGAATACCGATATTTAAGGGTATCCTAATCCGGATTTTCAGTCCCTGTTATAAACTGTTTGTCTCATATTTGTCATCCTTTTTTATTGACATACATGTATGTGTGTACTCTGACCACAGAGTTTTTAAGCTGCTTCATGACCTCTTCCGTTTTAAGCTAACATTAATACTTGAAAAAAAAAAGTGATTCGAAATCTGGCACAAAAGTTCAACATTGCCATTCTGGTAATGCTTGCCATTGCCTTGGGCACGTTTCTGACAAGCTTAGATCAGTTGAGCTATCTATAGATCGTTTACAAACAACGGTCTTAAAATGGTTCAACTGGTTTTAATGTAATTTGTAAAGTTATTGTTTAGTTTTTTATTTTAATTGAATTCAGGCGTGACGCGAAAGTCCTAAGATATGAAAAAAAAATATCTACTACTCTTCTATCAATCTATAACAAAAAAGATTTGTTCAGAATTTTTAAGGTGTAAAATGTATTACAGCCGTTGGAAGTGTACTAGCTATTTTAGAATTTTCAAATCGTCTAGCTTCAACGATAAATAAATGTATCATTACGTAATATTTCGCGATGAGAACACATAAAATACATAAACATGTAAACGGTTATTTATCACGATATTGCATTGATCTTCCCACGACTAAAGATACTGAGAAAAAATAAATGATTTGATTTGACTGCTGATGCAATACAGTCGAAAAATATTCTTGGTTATTTCACACAGAAGATTGAAACGAATTGAGACCCTCCTTTTTAAGTCGATTAAAAATAAATCATTAATAAATAAATATCCTTGGACATTCCATACAGCGTCATCTAGTCCCAAGCTAATCATTAAAGGTCATTTCGATACCCGTTTACATGTAGATATAATTTAACATTATAACGCGCGTATACTGAAACGTTACTTAAATTTGGGAGCATATTAACCATTTAGAACGTTCTGGTCAGATTTATACAAACGTCAGATAATATCAGAGATATAGGTCGCGCCACGTAAAAAGAGCGCTGAGGAGAAGTAGCGGGGGTATGTTTGCGCCTGCGTTCACTTGCTGACGAACCAATAGCACTCGCTAAATCAATGGTATAAAGTGCGCCGCGTTACCTCTCCACCAATCGTCGACCACTGCGCAGTTTGACAGCCAGCGCTCTTTTTACGGGGCGCGACCTATAGCACTGCTTACGTTAGGTACCGTTTCAGAATTTAGACGTAAGTTAGTATCTAATCTAAAAACCTTGCGCACGCTGCCCGGAAGTTCCTGCAGTGCTGCCACAACGTCACCACAGTCTCGACCAACTAGACATGATCCACCGCCAAGACCATCCGTGGTCTAGCACCAACTATTCAGTGTACCCAGCGAGATACCGCCGGGAAATATACCAACCGAGCTATGCTCACCACCGCCCTTTCTGAAAAGGGGTTTATTGTAAAAAGTTTCGCTTATCCGACACGAGGATATGAGCGGAGGACATTAATTTGTGTTGTGTTTTGTTGCGGCGTTGCAGTGCGTTTTGGGAATTTCAGAGTAGCGCTCTGAGTAGTGCCGATTTATATAACTTTTTATTAGCGACAAAACGTCAAATAAACCTTTTATTTTCGTTTCCAATTCTACTAATGTCTCTCATGTTAGGTTTCAGTGCCTTTACCAACCATGACATGCCAAACTACGCGCGCGCTAGATACCTACTTGGATTATTGTGTACAAGTTTAGTACTCCATCTATCCGCTAGAGGCACTGACAAATTTTAATACACTATTCTGTTAATATAACTTTACAGTAAAGCGTATAGATTGATTGGAACTTGTCATGGTAGGTACAATGTTTATTCTACTAAAATGACCAACGAATCCATTGTGATGACGTATTAGCTGCGGGTTGGTCTTCAGTGGAACGAATGTTTGACAGAAGCTATATTACTGAGGCCGTACTCGGAATCAACCAAAACGAAGTTTCGTGACAATTTTCGGGGTCAGCTTATGTTGGTGGATACTGAATTCGTAATAGTTCACCAACATAATTGGAACCCGAAAATTGTCACGAAACTTTGTTTTCGTTGATCCCTAGGGCCCCTGTTTCAACCAAATTACCTACTGTCATTTTGAACGAAAAAAAAAGCAGCGGTAAGGCAGTGTAAATTTATAGTAGAATTGACCTACTGTTTTGGTGATAGGAAAAGGTTTTTTTATAGCACTATCTGTTGGTGCTATTCTAAAGCACATCATTTTGCTGATTTTGTTTCTCGTTTGGCTTCATAAACACGAATATTGTGTTTTGTGGAAAATCCATTGATGCATGGCCAGGATTAACCAACTATCTTCGTATTGAAAGTCGAGGTAGGTCACACACATCCCAATCGGCCAAAGCGGATTTTAATTGAAATGATTGTTGAAATGTACAGTGACGATTTGAAAATGTTCGTCGGTTTTCAACTTGATTCGTTCAACGAGCACGAGCACATAATCCCTTTTGAAACTTGAAAAAGGAACGTCACTGGTAAATGTTGGTACAATAAAAATTTATTCTTGCAATCTGGTGCAAGCGAAAACCGACTCTAAGGTGACGAACATTTTTAAACCGTCAGTGTACAATGTACAAGACACATTTCTTTAGTTATTTCAATATCGGGTTATTGAGAATCAATCAAAATGACTTTCCCAAGATAATTCTGCAACGTTTTTAAGATAATTTGCGTAGAACCCTCTCCACTGTTGAATTCCTATGCTTCTATAAATAAGATTAATATGAACGGTGACCGTCGTTTTGTGGTACTTTTTGTTGTCATTGTACAAAAATACCAAAAATACCACAAGAATGAACGATGACTGAGGCATGAATGAGTTGAATTGATGCGATTAAAATTTCGGTAAAATCCATTAGAAATTTCAAATTCAAAATTGAATAACTTATTAATAACTGACTAGATGGTGTTAACTGTTTTTTAAATAAATCTGTCAAAAATACAAAAATGTTGAAAGCAGTAATCAGTTTTACAAACACGGTCTAGCGACGAATACTGGAACGCTACTTTTTGTAAGTGCTGTCGTCTATGATATTATTTGACGTTTGTCTTTAACTATATACAAATCTGACAGGTAAGAACGTCACTAAATGGTCAATACGCTCCCAAATATATAGGTGGCTTTTCAGTATTCGAGCGTAAGTGCTGTACTAAAGTAATTGTGCAAAATAACTATTCGTTATTTTCTAAACACATTTAACTGGTTTTGACTTTTATTTCATAGTCATTTGATCGGGCTATGCCAAATAATAATGATTCAAGTAGAATTAACCTATATTTATATAAGTAAAGAAAAATACTATTTCAATAATAACAAGTTAACAACCTTTCGTTCAAATGTAACACAAATAACTTGTATCATTATATCTTAGCTTACTTAGACAATGGAGTCGTAGATAAAATAATATACTTACTACTTTAAATCCAAAAAGGTCAAGCATTTTGTTTACTTTAAGATAAAACTATTTGATTATTGTTATAAAAAACGTGTTTGTAAAACTGTTTAGACGAATATTAATGTAAGAACTAAGGGACCCTGTCTCAGCACAAATTCAATTGTTATCTAAATTTCTAGAACGTTCTAGACTTAGAATTGGTAGTCATCTGTGCACTATTTATAGTTCTTACTTCTTAACCTGTATATCCTATGAAAAGCACCATTTTAATCCATATTTTGGAGTATCAATAATCATTTATTTCTCTCTAAATTATATAACATTATTTTGATTTGAATAGCTGTTTGGCGTTTAAAAAACTATAGGTTATTGTTTATCGAAACGAAATAGCTATACTATCAAACAACGCATGTAGGTTGTGTCTATTTTCACTATGAAATAATATTTTTACATTGTCAATTTAATACATAACTGTTTTTTCGTTTCGTTATAACTGTGTTGAGCAATGAAATATTAGCTAATAATAACTATCGACTCGTTATTTGGTTATTTGTGTGGATTTGTAGTTAAAAGCTGGATTATTGGCAACGTTGAACTATTTTGGTGTATTAATTTCTAAGTATCGGTGTTAGTTTAAAGCGCCTGTCGTATCAAATGCTTATTGCTAAATTAACTAGTGCCTTATGATGATGATTGGAGTGATTATATTACAGTAAGCTCAATATAACTTGACTGGACCGAACTTAGGCCCTACAGGCGGTATCAACCGTACTTGAAACAGAGATATTTCCGACCGATGCGACGCTAATCGCACCATGTTCACCCGGGTCAACTTTGATTGCGCTTCCTGTAACAATGTTAGGGCTTGTACACATAACTGCGAATTCGCATCGCAACGCAAATATCGAGCCTGACTGAGCAAATTATAAACGATGCGACGTCACATCGCAATTTTGTGTACAGGCCCTTAAGGGTGACTTTTTTGGTGTTTTTCTACACTAGCACGTTAATTGCCAGTCATGTCTATGAAAGCAGAAGATTTCTAATCTTTAAATTAATGTAATGATAAGCATTTGATACGACTAGAGTCGTTGCAGTGACAATATAACAGTGGTGATTTGTTCTGTAGTTTTGGAGTCTAAGAGTGTTGATATCTTTGCTGCCCGTTCCTCCATATGATGGGTATACAGATTATTATAATTATGGTTTATGTTTTAAGTACAAAGCTATTTCACTAGAACATCGCAAGATTGAATTATGGCATAAAAAAACTAGTTGAAACATAACAGGTTATTTTGGTCTACATTTCATCAATAACGAATGTGAAAAAGGCTTTTTAGATTGAAATTACGAATTAAAAGGCTTTGAAGGATTTTAATTGTTCTATAAGTACCTAAAGAACATGAAGCAAGGTCTAAAAATAAATATTTACCTATTTGAATGCTTGTTAAATTATTTGAATATCTGATACCCATCGTAATGTTTCTCGTCCCCTTTCCTAGGATAGTGAATATAATTATTTAAAAATAATAATAAATATTGTACATTATCTAAGTACTTATCGATATTTAGCGGTTTTATAAGGGACACTAGTTCAGTGAGGGTGTTGAAACCTATCTGTTATTTCTCGATACTGCGACCGAATACACGAATGGTTAAATTCTTGCCAAAAATCTAAGTCTTTAAAAGCCTGTTTCTCGAACGCAGAACATCTCCAAAATAAAAAATCAATGGTCAAATCACGTGACAAGTGTCAAATTAGGAATAAATTCGACACTGTCACGTGATTTGACTATTGATTAGTTAATTTTTGAGATGATCTGCGTTAGAGAAACCAACTGTATACAAACTAGTGACGTATTGATCTAAACGGCTAAGTTATATCGCGTTATTTACCTTATTTACGTACAGACGTTTTCAAAATATGAATTGTGATCGCGAAAGTTTAAGAAAGACAACTAAACGGCTGAATAATAGTAAACAATGATTATGAATGCAGTGGCTGTTGCGAATTGCTAAATCAACTGCCATTTCATATTGCATGACAGTCAAGAAAATTACTCTTAATTCTTTTTATTGACAAGATGTTAAAAGAAAGTCACCAGAAAGCAGTAGTGCGGAAACAAAATTATGCTATAACCTGTTATTTAAAACGGTTAATATCCTCACTGGATGAATACTTGTAGGCTTAGAATGCTAGAACTAGATTCAAATGTGAATTGTGCCTATGTATAGAATAAATAAGTGTGATTTAACGTTTTCAAATTGTTTCAAAGTTCTAACTGTTATGGTTATATATAAGCACTTCATCATATTAACTTAAAGGTGCTAACTGTCATCACCACGTTAAGAGACGGTTAAAAATATATTTGTTTTCAATTTACTTAAGTACAGTAAAAATATTATTGTAATTGTTGTATGATTAGCTTTTAAAGTTTTGGATTTGTAATCTAGGGTAGTGTAAGTTGTTTTATCACATTTTTCTTCGTTTTTGGGTTGACTAAGCTGTTTTGTGATTACAATAGAAGATTTCAATAGATTGCTCAATAAAAATAACGAAGGTACACGCATAGTTCTAAACTAAGTTATTTTAGAGAATAACGTTATAACTGTTATTTTATGTGCTGCGGTCTGCGATTATCTTCGAAATAATGATAAGCTTTATACATTCTAAATTATCTAATATTCGGTTAATTTGATTAATGTTCGGCTTGAAACGGTTTGGCAAAAAAAAATATTTTCTTAGATTTTAAAATAAAACTTATAATTACAATTGTATTGGCCTTAAAATATGATATTGTACTTTAGTTCGATATGATAATCTTATGATAAAGTATCAATTAAATTATAATACGATTTTTCTTAAATTTTTTAGTGTTACATAGTTTTAGAGTAAAATAAAAAAAGGCTTTTAAGTAACAACAAAAAGTAACGCCTAATAAAACCTGTTTAAATTTAAACAATGAAATATATTGCCATCTCTTTATCATTTGATAGCATGAATGATACATTAATAAGTATTATTTACATTTAAACAGCATTTGTGAAAGGTAAGGTAAAATTAATTATTATAAAAGACATCTAGAGTGGAATGTTGTCTCTTTCACACTCAAATAAAACAAACGTGTGTAAGAAAGAAGGCTATGTATTTGGAGTGTTCGAAATCGACGTTGGTGTTTCTTATGAAATATTTTTGTAAAAAGTTCAAAACTAAAACACATCTAAAAAGCAATAAATAAAATATATGCCGTTAAAATTAACTAATTGTGCAATTCTATTACAAATAAACGTTTCAAAAACTATATATTTATTTTCGTTTACTATAGCATTGGCGCTGATTCTGTTGTTACACTGACTAGCTAAACTGTGACAAAAAACTCGAAAACTCTCGAAATCGGAAACTCTTTACATTTCACTTTCAAAACTATCGTGAGTTGTATTAGACATTATAATCAGTGTGAGACGCGACCGCGAGGAGTGACCACACTCATACCCAGATGAAGATTCTCCGGAAGAATCGAAACATTGTCGGTATCTAAATCGACGATAATTTTACGTGAGTAATTTCCCGTGTGCTATTATAATCTTATTACGTTCATCCTATATACCAATAATAGCAAAGCACTGAAAATAACATTTCAAATACAAGGTAGGTACTTCTAACCTTGTTTTTCATCTTTGCAAGCTGAAAAGCTTTCAGAATATCTAGTACTCCTCCGCTAATTTAAACCAAACCATTAAGGTTTCCTCTCGATGTTTTTACAAAGGCCACCCAACCACCCCCTTGCCAGCCAAGCTACTTATTTTTTAATATCTGAAGATGGACTTCCGCTAATTCACGCCTGAATCAATTAACTCAGGCTCTTATTTCGTTTTGAACTTTAACATAAACAAAATAAGAGCTTTCCGATTTTGCAATAATTTAACTAGCCAGTTACAACAGAATCAGTGCCATTATCTTCTTAATATAGTATTTTGAGATTGTATTTAAATTAAATATAGATAATTGCAAAAGTTAAAAGCAGTATTCTTCCAAATTAAGGCCAAACGATAATAGTTTTGTGGAAATAAATATTATTCATGATAACTGAATTTTATTGTCAACTAGCTGCGCCCCGCGGTGTTACCCGCGGTAGTTAAAAGTAGCCTTATTATACATATAAACCTTCCTCTTCAATCACTCTATCTATTAAAAAAAACCGCATCAAAATCCGTTGCGTAGTTTTAAAGGTTTAAGCATACATAGGGATATAGGGACAGAGAAAGCGACTTTGTTTTATACTTAGTGATTTTGGCCTTGGGTAACTTTAAAAACTTTTGTAATTTATATCTAGAAAACCTATCTTTTTTTTAGCATTAGACAAAGAAAATTTTAGCAAGATGACAGCTAATCTCCAGTAATTGAGAGGCACCGAAAGAAGAAGTAATTTATATGGTACTAGCTTACTTGCCCGTGGCTTCGCTCACGTGGTACCTTGATAAAATATAGCCTATGTTTATTCGGAAAGTCTTAAATTTCAAATTATAAAAGAATTTTTGAAATCGGATGAGTAGTTTCGGAGATAACCCCAAACATACAAACAAACAGACAAACAAACCAACTTTACCTCTTTATAATATTATATTATTAATTATTATTATTTATTTTTGTTACTGCGCGTTTTATCGATCCAAACGCATGGGCGAACAAAAGGTATCCGCTTAGACCCATGCACGCTATCACACCAATCACAATAATAATATTCCTTTTAGGCTCAACTCACACCAAAAGAGCATCGAAGAGCAGCGAAGCGAAGCGCAGTTTCAGTGTCATACGAATTTCAACTTTATTTTCATTACTATAATAATTATTATCGCATGAGAAACTCGAACGAGTCGCGATGACGCCCGCGGCTTCGCGGGAATTCCGGCGAATTCCAATACGCGCGATAATAAGTATTATAGTAATGAAAATAAAGTTGAAATTCGTATGACACTGAAACTGCGCTCCGCTTCGCTGCTCTACGATGCTCTTTTGGTGTGAGTTGAGCCTAAAACTCCTTTTATTATTATTCAAATATCCTCTCTGTTTTGTTTCATCTCCCAACTCTTTCTCATTACAGATGACTACACATGGGACTGCGGAACCTGCGACCCGTGGGAACAGTTCCCCTCCCCGCCCCCCCTAGCCAATCTCCCCCCAACCCCCCGGAACGGCTGCCGACCCCCCCCTTGCCGCGCACCTTACCCCAACTTCCCCCCCGGCAAAGGGAGGGGGGTTAGGGGTAGGAACTTACCCTGGGCTCCCGAGTTTCCAGATCAGAGATTTAAGGGACAGAGATGTAGGAATGGACCAGCTCCGTATTGGTAGATGGTTGTCTAAAGGTATGTCTTTAGACTTATTAAAAGCAATAACGTATCGTACGTCGTTTAGACGTATCGTACGTTGTATAGACGTATCGTACGTTGTATAGACGTATCGTACGTCGTATAGACGTTGTGACATGTTTCTTACGCGTCTTTGAAAATGTGTTTTTTTATTGTAAAGAAAGTTATGCGATTAAAATAATAATTATCTGTTAATAATGGCTTTCTGAAATTAATGTTCAATGTAGCTATTTCGTTCTATTTACACAAGAGTGACAAGAAAACAACAGTTTTTAACGATGTATATTGAACTTGTTTTAATCGCATAAATATGCGTAAATAGATGTGTTTTACTTATGGGTGAAAACGCCATCTAGCGCACCATTGTCTATTTATAAACAAAGGTTATTTCATGTCATTTGTCGGGTTTTATCGTCTGGAAGTATGTTTTCTGTGAGAATAATAGGTATTTTGATTTCAAAAATACGAAAATTATTACAACTATCATATAAACAATTATGTATAACAATAAAATATTCAATTAGAAATTTAGTAACATGCACGACCATTTTTGTGTATTTCTACCATGTTCGTTTTAAATAATGCAATAGGCATGATGACAGTAATCAACAATTACAAAAGAAATGTATTTATCTAATTAAATATGATTCATGGATCCTGATAAACGTGTTTATTTTTATAATAAGAGCAAT
This sequence comes from Xanthorhoe designata, assembly GCA_963582015.1. NCBI lineage: Eukaryota > Metazoa > Arthropoda > Insecta > Lepidoptera > Geometridae > Xanthorhoe > Xanthorhoe designata. The sequence goes on from OY757029.1 coordinate 1,876,233, forward strand.
ATTAATATTTATTTTGATAAAATTGAATAAGAAGTTACAGCATTCCGCCATGTTTTTTTAAAACAGCAATCAGAGCGCAAGACGTCACGCCTAAGTAAAATCACTTGTCATTTAGTTTCGTTTGAAAATGTTGCACTTCCTACCTAAGCGTGAAGTCACGCCTTTATAAAAAGGCAAAATGACACTTGCGAACGTTTTGGCGTCAAACAATGTGTTTTTGAGAACTGAATTTTGGACTAAAAAAAATCTTTTCGATAAAAAAGGGGTTTTTATACTTATTACAATGGTTTTTCAAAATTAGTCATCATGTCTATTAGAAGACTGTAAGTAATTTTTTTTTAGTAACTGCTGGGCAAAGGTCTCCGTAATTATAAACTCACAAAACCTTTTAGGTAGTAAATTTGTGTAATAAATCATTCGATCACATAAAATGGTTAAAATCATTAATGTAAGTTTGTATGAGCAAGTGGCCAACTCTAGTGATGGAGTTTTAAGGCCGCCTTAAGGCCTCTGTCATGGCTTAACGACTTTAAAAGCCGAGACCGACAATTTAACGTGCCCAAAGCACGAATACCCTCGCATTTTTACTAGCTAGCATTTAATGTTTGTTGTTTCATTGTCACTTGAAAACGAATAAATTGAGAATTTTTAAGCATCGGGCGGTCCTAAAACTCCTTAGAGTTACTAAGAGTTACTTAAGAGTTACGAGATTTAGCCCCTAGGACCTAGGGACCTAGGTCATACGATAATACCTATGCTAAAAACTCCGTCACCTGAGTTGGCCACTTGCTCATACGAACGAACAAACGAACCTATGCTAGCTTATTAGGCTAGTATAGTTTAGTAGACAGATATGTTTGGAAATGCCTCTCACCTTTTCAAAGCACAAGTATCATTAATATGAGCACATAAGAAAATAATGAGTTTTTGTTGAGACAAGGATTGCATTTGTAAGGTACAAAAGAGTTGGACGCGAAAATCTTTAATAGTTTTCTTTAATAGTTCTTGTCTATGGCGCTTAGACAGTAGACGTTCAATGGATATCATGCTTAGATTATTTCAATTGAGTCAGGAATGTATTTTGTGTATTGTATATCAAAGATTTAGGTCCTAGCGTGTGAGCTAGTATTTAATTTGTTTTTATTTCGGCATCTAAACTGCATTTAACAATTATTTCGATGTTTCTAAATTTATTTTTCTATATTGTAGTAAACAGCCAGTCCCTAATGCCTAGTTTACACGAGTTTAGTAACTTGCATGAAAGGCCTGATTGACGTGCGAGTAAGCGAACGTGGCTCGACGACTTTTTTCTCCGGTGTGTCACCCTTAAAGTCCGCGTACTTACTCGTACGTCTGTCACTTTAGTCTTATTTCAACGTTTCTGATTGAAATCTTTAGTAAGGTTATCGTCAGTTCAAAGAACTACCTTTATAGCTTACATCATATTAACCAGCAAATAAAGTAGCCCTTTCTAGTTACATTTACTTGTCAAATTACTGTTATTCAGAGGTACAAATAAACTAAGCAATTTAATTTGTATTATTTGTGCTAAAATGTACTAATGAGGTAAGTGATAAACAGTACGAACAGATCTTTTATCTCATAAGTTAAATTGTCGGTCCCGGCTATAAAGTCGTCAAGCCATGACGGAGGTCTTTAGGCTAATAATCCGTCACCAGAGTTGTCCATTTGCTGTTCTTTGATCTGTCAAAGTAGTCATTATTTATATTTTGAGTTTGCTCATACGAACGAACGATCACTAAGTAACGACTACCAAAATGTAATATTACTTGTCACTAAATAGGACAGTGGTGGCTATTCGGGATGTCGCCAAAGCTAAACTAAACAAATTTGACAGCACTCAAATTGTGTGAATGATACCAGTTGTAGATGATAGGTGATATACACAGCTCTACAGTTAATAGTTCAGAAGGAGAATAAAGCACATAGATGATTGACCATCACAAAACACCAAAAACAGTTTATAAAAGTAATTTCTTTATCAATCACAATCCAAGCACAATTTACAACAACCTACACTAATTACCATGACAACAAACTTTTTACGCAGTGGCATTTTCATCTGAGCGCTTCCGTGCTTCGGAGGGCACGTTAAATTGTCGGTCCCGGCTTTTAAAGTCGTTAAGCCATGACGGAGGCCTTTAGGCGGCCTAAAAACTCCGTCACCAGAGTTGGCCACTTGCTCATACGAACGAACGAACGAACGAACGAGCACTCAAATTGATGCCATCCTTTTTATTTCAATCGTTATGAAAGGGACGGCAACATTTTTAGTGCTGTCAAATTAGTTTCATTTAGTTTTGGCGACATCTCTAAGTAAACTAGGCTATTATTGAACTATCTGTTTCTTAGTGCATTGAATTTTGTATGTGAATATATTTAATTATTATTCAAAGGATGAGTTTGTGTTTAATTTGTGCAAGATATTTATTTGAGTTTATTACTTGAGTGTAATTTAGTTTTTTCACTTTTCACTGCTTTGAATGATTTTGCTTGTAACTTTTGTAGTTGTAATATTTTGTATATTTTTTTGTATTTTTTAAGTAAGGATGCATTGTTTCTAAGTTTCTTAATTGTAATATAGATTTTAAAAGATTTTGGTTGTTTCTGTTTGGTGGTACATTTTTACCTATAGTTTTTGCCGGTGCGCTGGCAGAACTGGGCTGGTCATTGTGTTTTAGAGCTAAAAAAATAATGATACCATGTTCAATGTTTTGTAAATAAACGTGCTTTCAAATTAAAACCTATGTGATAAAAACTATGGTTCATGACAGTAATTAAGTAAGTTACTTACTAATTTACTTAATCAACGTTAAATCTGTTTTCGCGATTTACTGTGATTTTTGCTTTGATACAACTTATACAAACGAGACAAGTTACACAATCAGGGGGCTGGTCATGTGTTTCGAATAAATCCAGAACGTTGGGTGAGAATCGATACTCTAAAAGGATAAAAATACAATAATTCGTGTACTTCAGTTTATTTATTATTTTACAAAACACACCGTATTATATACATTACAAATACATTGTTAGAGTTGTTTTCTGATTATTAAGTATTAACATTGTTTAAACACCTTTTGACAGTTTTCTATATAATTATGTTCCAAGGAGATAAATGTCGCAAAGGGGAGTGTCGAAATCCCCATGATCTGAATTTTCAGATTTAGAAGAGGTTTTGATACTAACTAGTGCTAAATTTAACAGTGATACCAATAGTAATATCAGATATGGGATATAGTAAATCTTACAAATAGGATGGATTTCGTAGAGAGCATTGAAGTTATTTAAAATTTTACTAAAATGTAGTACTTACCTAGTTTAAGTACCTACCTACTGTGTAAAAAAACTATTCATTTTTCAAATTGTAGCTTATGTTACAAATCAGGATTTGTTTTTTAAATATACGAGTTCGGCCATGAGGATATGTTAGTCCTCGTAGCCAAATCAGTTTGGCGAAATAGTTTGGCCATGAGGAACAGCCCACTTTTATAATACATTTAAAACTGTTAAAAATACAAATGCTTCTTGGCCACGAGGAACAGCCCTTCCTAAGTACTTATGTATAATATTGAGTGAGCATAGCGGAGACAAAAAATAGGTATATTAGGCAATGACTATTTCTAGGATCAAAGTTAGGTACATGAGATTGATAAGTACTATGTTGAATTTTAAGCATTACAATACAATAGTCATAATATCTCATTATCTATAGGCAGTCAAAGATCATGAAAACATTATCTTGATTTCCGTATTTTTTACCAGTTGCAAGCAACGGTAGGTCGTATCGTAGTAACCTTTTAACACCTTAGGCCGTACTCGGGATCAACGAAAACGAAGTTTTGTGACAATTTTCGAGGTCAGCTTATGTTGGTGGATACTGAATTCGTAATAGTTCACCAACATAATTGGAACCCGAAAATTGTCACGAAACTTCGATTTCGTTGATTCCGAGTAAGGCCCCCTTGGTCAATGTCCTTTCGATTTCGACAGAAATCGGGAGTGTCGGTTTGAAGCCTATAAGAAGCCGAAGAAGAAACTATAAGAAAGATGATAAAGATGCTTCGGTTAAAGCACCAATTATGATCAATGCCTATCAGTCCCTAATTTCTGTACCTTACCTACACAGTAGTGGCAATTCGGAGTATCGCAAAAGCTAAACTTAACTAACTAAAAATGTTGCCGTCCCTTTCATAGCGAAGGAAATAAAAAGGATGGCATTAATTTTAGTTAGTTTAGTTTAGCTTTTGCGACACTCCGAATTGCCACTAGTACATACCTACCTAAATTACTTATTTAAATTATCTATCAATATTATTTTGACGTTTTTCATAGCTTGATCAAAAAACCTGTCGCTTTGATCCATATGATAAACACTTTTCTGATCAAACACTAATAATCGCTGACATTCTCTCGAATCCAAGGCAAGAACTTCGCTAGATCAGTGAAGATGACGTAATGCGTGGGATCACACCGGTACTCGTTGTCTCGCGCCACTGACACCGAGACCAAGCCTCGGACATACCAAGCTGAGCCAATTCTGAACACCATGCCGCCACCGCTGTCGCCATTGCACACTGACGTTCCTGAAACACCATTTTTATTTTAATCTATCTATCTATCTAATCAGCCGGTAACACCCACTGCTGAGTAAAGGCCTTTTCTCTAATAATAATTTTAATACAAGTAGCTAATAAATAAATAATAATTTTAATAGGTACAAGTAGCTAGTAAAATAAAAAAAAATTCAATGTTAGGAGATCAATGGAGAAGTTTCCTAAACTTCAAAATCCATTTTTTTCTTTTATTAGCAAGATCTTCAGAATCTATAAGAGGTGAAACATTTTTTTGAATATCTTGAAAAATGACAAAGTTATTCAACTTTTACGGCGGCTTAAAATAATAGAATCAAGAAGTTAAGATTTCAGCGTGTGACGTCAGTGGTCACATTGAAATCTTAGCTTCTTGATTCTATTATTTTTAAGCCGCCGTAAAAGTTGAATAACTTTGTCATTTTTCAAGATAGGTATTCAAAAAAATATTTCAACTTCCTTTTTTAAATGCTTAGGACTATTTATTCACATATAAAAAAAGGGAAACTTCAATTTGCTGCGCTCTTGAGGTACTTTTCTTTTCATATTCACAACCTCATCTGTTCCTAACCAAATTACTCTTAATAAATATTATTAAACTATTTTCAAAATCGGTTCACAATTGACAGAGGAATCACTGAACATGAACCTCCTCCTTTTTAAAGTCGGTTAAAAATTAGGAAAGCTTTCTGGTTAGTGCCAACACCACATCATGCAAAGCAATATTATTTACATAAGATAAGACATTGATATGAATCAAAAGATGTGCCCCCAGTGACCATGTGTAAAAAAAGGTCGTCGGGAAAATGGTGAATGTGTAGTGAGCGCATTAAAACATGGCCGGGCCGAACTTAGGCTCTCTAAATTGAAAGTCTAGGCGGGAAATATTAAAAGTTTTGTCTAATCAAGCAAGACTTTTTACTTCTTGTTTTATTTTCAAGGTTATTCCATAGTTTATTGTGAAGTAAAACTGGCGGGCACAGCTGGCGATTTATATAAATGAGAAATGTATTGAAATGACACCTACTTCCCCATTTTCCGGTACTTTCAATGTAGACTTCTGTGAAATCAAATCAATCATATCTAAATACATTTTTATCTTAGCAAAAGCAAAGTAATTATCAGTTGAGTAACTTATTTAAGGTGTCTGTATGCTTCAAACTAGCGCCGCCGCCTATTTTATTTTATTATTACGTTAAACAAAGGAATTTAAAAAAACTAAATATTCCGTTTGTGAAACCTATCATTAGCTTTTTTTAATACCTCTGTAATAGTTTTATTTTGTATAGTTTAGGAGGAGTAGCGAAAACAGAGTTTGGTGGCCACCAAGTGCGACTTCGCTACTCCTAAACTATACCTACAGAACATTCAGTTTTTTTTAAATTCCTTTGTTCAACGTAATAATAAAATAAAATAGGCGGCGGCGCTAGTTTGACGCATACAACCACCTTAAGGGTGATTTCAAATTGACGTTTTAGCGTGTTTTGCGTAGGTAGGTATCTCCTAGAATGATAATCGTCCGACTCCGCGGTTCATCAAGCTTTACGAACCGCTTTACGTGACCAGGCCGAACTTAGACTCTCGGGGCGGTCGCGCATACTGTAGGTAGGTACAGTCGTTACGAAAGAGCTAAAGACATACCGAGATAGTGATATTTCTGACTACTGCGTCGTGACTCGCAATAACCATGTTCACTCCGGTCAACTTAGATTGTGCTTAGGTACTGTAAAGTTTACAGTGGAAACGTACTTAATGTAATGACTTGTAGGTACTTATAGCTTGTGATGCTATGAGAGTAAAACGCGCAGAGAAAACGCTAATCTGAAGACACCCTAATTATTTTCTACATAGCTTCTACTTTTTCACAAATCACCCATTTAGTTGTAAGAAGCGTAGGTAGGTACCTACCTATGCGAAAAGCTCTTATAGCGTGTAATTTAAGTTGCGGAATACACTTTACCACAGATATATATGTACCTACTACAATTTGGTGCTTCTATAACTTTATAACCTGTAGTGTTCCACTGCATCATGTATTTTTGCTTAAAACAAGTGCTGCCATCTAGTTAAGAATGTGGATTTTAAATCTATCTTGGTCCATTTTGACCACAATGATTTGACTGGACAGGCATAATTTGTCTATACTTTGATGGCTTGCGTACCTGAGTTTGTTGGTGAAGGTAGGTACGATATAGTGGACTTCCGGCATATTAATATCCCGTCCTGACTAGGTAATTGTAAATTCTATTAAAATTAAACAAGCTACTGCAGCAGGTAGCGTTAATCAAAACTAGTGCTGCCATTTAGTTGGAACGTGCAAACCAGTAACAAATAGCGCAAAGTACTGCAGTACAAAATCATAGAAGTGCTACCATTTAGAGTCTAGTATACACTTACCGTCCCTAAAGCCAGCGCAGTATGTGTACTCTGAAGTGAACCGGACGAAGAATTCTCCGTACGACCTGATACAGGTCTCCTGACTGACCACTGGCATTTCAACTAGGGAAAGGTCCTCGGTCGCTACGCCTGTGTCGTCGTAGCCCCAGCCTACCACCTGGAAGGAAATACAGTTACCTTATGAAATTTTTTGTGACCTTATTACTAAAACTCGTCATAGCAACGTTGTTATTCAACATAAAATGTGTGATACTTTTTGACAGATATCAACGTTGCTATGATCGATCTACGGTCATCCGTTGGAACAGGCATTAGAATCACCTAATAGCATGTAAGACTAAACTTAAGTGATCCCTGAGGTCCTTCAAGAATAAATTATTTTTCTTTCTTCCGTACGTTCAATATAGGAACCGGGCATATAACCCAGGAAAATACTTACAGATCCTCGCTTTCCTATGACATTGTTCAGGTCGACCTGGTTGTCAGGCCAGAGGCAGGCGGGGCGCACCCAGTGGGAGTATGTCACAGGCTCGCGCATGCGCAGGATGCTGATGTCACGACTGAAGGTAGTCCCGTTGTAGTCAGGATGGATGATTATGTCTTCTACCTGTGGATATCATTAAATTAAGTAGGTACCTACTAGGGACTCGCTCCAATTCGTATGCGTGTTTTTTTAAATTTCATATGAATTATATACTTAAATACCTTTAACAATCTTTCTCATAAATCACTGCTTAATGATGAAAACCGCGTAAAAATCCGTTGCGTATTTTTAAAGATCTAAGCGACCGTAGACCTTTGAAACGCTAGTTATTATTTAGTGAAAATGCGTCTTATAGACATTTATACAACTAAGAAAAGCTTAATAGATTTTGTGAAACTGTGATTAATGATCCTGCTTCTTAGCCATGTTATTATTTCTACAATCGCTTTAAAACATAAACGAATTTTAAGAGTCACGTGATCGTTGTCAAACCAAACGAATTGCGATGACGGGAATAAATAGGAACGAAGCGTTATGTCGTGAGTTCGTATAGGCTCAGTTCTGTGCCTATAACCTGTTGTAAAAACTCACAAATCGTATCTGCACGCCATCTACCGAAGTCCTCAGGTTGTGCTTCCCCAGGAAGACAGTGAGCGTGTTCTTCAGCACCGGCCGCTGCGAGTTCTTGATGGTGACGCAGTGCGCTGCCGTGATCACGTGGAGATGGGAGACCAGGGTGCCTCCGCAGATGTACTTGTTGTTTACTGACTGGAAAACATAGGACAATAGTCAACTACTACGTCTAGACTTCTACTAAGAGTTAGCCGCTAGGTCATACAAACATACATTCTCATTTCCTTCTTTTCATTGTAAATACATGCTTAAATAATGATAAAATCAAATTATTTATACAGAGTCACGAAGCAAATTCATGACTACACCATTTAGCTAAATCGATCTTTTCCATAGTGAAAAACAATATTAACAAAACGAGAAAATATTGTACGTACCTACCTAGATCATTATGAAAAAACACCAATAAATAAGTAGGTACTATATTAAACTAATAGTAGTAACTAACATTAAAACAACTTCTTACATGTGTCTGATAGAGAGCGATCTGCCACGGCCATTGACCTTCCAGGGTTGGTTTTCCGTTCACCACCAGCGCCAGCGGGTTGTTCAGCGTCACCAGCCCACACTCCGGCTGCTGTAATGTACCCAAATATACAATTAATAATAATTCTAAATACTTGCAGAATAGTGAGGAAGTTCTTACAAACAGAACTCCCTACAGAACAACCTTCTACTGAGTCACACTTGGCTAGACCCGTGCGTCACAGTTAGTCCGTCTAACAGCCGAAGTCTATAAACAAATAATAATAATAATACTTCGACTTCGCTCTACCTTGATAAAAAGTAGCCTATGTGCTATTACAGTTCATAAACTATGTACATTCCAAATTTCAGCCTTGTCTGTTCTTGCGTTTTTGCGTGAAAGACTAACAAAGTTCTATCCATACAAACTTTAGCGAGAATGGAATAAGTACAAAATCTGTGTTCTAAGGCATCGTCCTAAAGAACGCGAGTACGTGATTATCGCGCGTGTAAGCGATGCGCCCATCGTGTGGTCACTTCATTCTAGTCTTCATCATTCTAGCATCGCGCGAATGCCGGTTAAGCCACCTGTTCTATAGAATGTTTGATCGCGGATTCGTACGACTGAAAATCGCGCGAACTTGCGATGATCGCTTAGTCGCATTCTATTAGGATTATGCCTATATAGGTATATGTATTGGTCAAGTGGATAAGTAGGTACCTACTACGACTTTTGGTCCAAGGTCGTGGGTTCGAATCCGGCCCGTGCGTCAATGGACATTACGTCGAAAAGTTTATGTGTACTTTAACACGAGCTTTGAAACGGTAAAGGAAAACATCGTGAGGAAACCTGCGGCTAGTCAGCCCCACATGTATTGACCATTGTCTTTCTTGTGGATATGGCCGACATAGCTGAGAGGAAGGTTAAGGTGCTGGGCAAGCCTATTCCATCTCAACAATGTCCCAGGCACTACAGTGTCCCGTTAAGTGTAGGCAAAGCTTGCCTCCTGACTTTGTATAAATCATCTAGTAAAGATGTAAAGGCCAGAAGATAATTAAAAACGAGTGCTTCAATTCAACAAAGTGAAAGATGGTTCGGTTACAATAAAACTGATGAAAATGTAGTGTGAAAAAAAATGTTTTGAAGAATGATTAAATTTTTATATGAAATAATTTACTGAATTTAGATTTTAGACGAAGAAAATGTTTTCAAATATCATCGAGGTAGGTAGGTACATCTAAGTACCTATCAGATTTAATTTAAATCAGATTCATCCGAATTATTTGCAAGGTTGCAAAAATCATCGCTATTTTTCAGTACCAAATTACCTAATAACTTAGTAAAAAACTTCACTACGTGAGGCCGGGATTCGAACCCTCGACCATCAGACCCATTGACACATTAAGACATTACTAATTATCTTTTCAGTTAGTACCTATAGGGAAATTAGGGAAATTACTCACGTAAGAATATCGTCGATAAATAACGACAATGTTTCGATTCATCCGGAAAATCATCGCATTGGTCAATCCACGGGGTTGCGTCCATTTTTTGAAATCATCATAAATGTTATTTTTATTTAGTTTGATTAGTCAAAGCAAAAGCCTGATTTAGTAGTGTAGTTAGCGTGGTATTTTAAACGCGGGTCGTTATGGACTACCCTTAAGCAAGCAGGCTACAAACTTTGATATTGTTAAAAAAAATAACCCTAAAGTTGTGAAATAGGGTGTCAAAGTTTTTATGGAAAAGCGTGTACCTACAACACGCAAGCGAATCCGCGCGGGTCTGCTAGTTGTTCAAATAATTTTACCTAATATACGAAAAATAAATAAGCAAGTACCTACCTAAATTAACAATTTAAAAAGAAAAAACTACAACAATACAAACAAGCAATTAAGACATCACCTCGAACTGACCGAAAATTACCTTCAGATTGATAAAGTTGAACAAAATACCGGTTTTTGTTCCGCGCTGTCCCGGATGCATGTTTTTTTTAACTAGATTCATATTATTAAATTAATAACATATCTAGCAATATTGCTTTGATCTGACCCTTATAAATATTTGCGAACCTAAGTATAGGTAGTATAATATAAGTAAGAGTAAAAAGTAAAGTATAAGTACCTATAGCAAGAGTGTAACACAACCATTTTGGCCGTGGCATTATATCGATACAGACAAAGTAAATCAGAATGTTGATGATGTCTTGTCGATGTCATTGTATTAATAATAACAAGTAGCTAAATATATTTTCTTAGATTTATTAACACTGCATCGAAAATTGCTATTTATTTACAAAAGTATTTAATCTCATTTTTTTAAATCAATGTATTTAACGAACTTTCAATACGGAAACCACAAAGGTAAATAACAGGAAGTCAAGTCAACTACTTTCTAAAAAGTCTAGGACGACTGGTTTTAGGAATTTCTTGTTTGGCATTTAAATGAGGGTGAAGGAAAACCCACTGATTTATCATTTTAAATGCCATTTAATCTATTTGTGGAAAGGACTCGATGAGTAAGTAGCCTTAACCTCTTAAACCCGAATTTTAAAACATGTTTTTAATCAACATGACTTTGGCAACGTGTAGGTTCAATCATGTCCATTTTTGGACGTGCAGAGGTCAAAATTTATTATTTTGAGGAAGAAAATGAAAACGACAAAATTACGGTGTATGAAATTTTTTAAAATAGTGTTTACGAAATTTTATCAACACCATACTTAGACTAATTAATAAGTAGTATAAAACATCTGCAATTTAAATTGTATTAAGTAGGTAAGTACCTACTTTAATTTATGCCCATAAAAAAACTTTTAGGTTGGTACATTCAAGCTCTTTTATCTGTGATTCAAGCTAGACATGAACTAGGTACCTACATTGAATTCTAAGTTGAATTCAAATCGGTAAATCAGTAGCATAATAGGTCATTAGATTCTGATATGGAAATGGAATCACAAAATATGCAAGCAAGGACGATAATTATACTAACGGCTAGTATCAATAACCATCTTAGGTTAAAAATAATCGAAAAAATATATTTTTTCTTATGATTCATAGTCTGTTTACCTACTATTGTTGATTAATTACCTACTTCTTTTTAAAAATGAATGAATGATGAAAATGGAGTTTGTCACCTAATAGTTTGGAAAATATTATTTTTACTACTTTAGTCTTTAGTGATTTCATGAAGTGCCGGGTGACATTGTGTAGGTAGATCAGGTATCTAGGTACATAAATAAATATAATTATAAAAAGTTTGCTCACCTGAGGATTTCGCGAGTTAGTGATATTTTTTATAGGAATAAAGTTAGGTCCACCGGCAAAGTAATCCGTATCGGCTGGCGTACTGTGGACAAACAAAAGCACATTAATTATAACAGACTTCAAAAAAGGTGGTTCTATGTTCATGCCACCAAAGACGATTAATACCAAGTAGTCAGACAAACGCCATACACAAAATCGTAACCCTGAAAATGGCCAAAAGTAGTTTAAAGTAGATGGCAGCACCAGATAGCCTGGAAACTTCAAAACATCAATTTTATCCAAGAAATCGAAGTTTCTCATTCGATAATAACGTTGCTTAACTTCGACGATCTATCAAGAACGTCTTAACAAGCTTCGCCACGAGTGCTTCATTTTTAAATGAGGCTATCATATGTGTATTGGAGTTAAAAAATTTCTCAATTACTATTATAATTTCTAGTTAAAATTACTAGGTACATACTAATTACTACATAAATTACTAATATAATTTCTAGTTAAAATTACCTACAATTTTTTTTTATATTTATAATAAAAAAAGAGCAAATTTTTGAGGTCCCATTATACAAATTTGAGGATCTCGAAGATTCTTCAGAGTTATGACAGAAATACACCTCGTGAGTGCAGAAAATTGCTCTTTTACGAAATTGAAGGCGGTTTTATAAAATTCTTAATTTTGCCACTTGGTATTTGGTTTGCCCTAAAAAGAACGAATTATAGTAGCCATAAAAAACTCACCCTGTATATCTATAGTTTTTAGGGCTACTGAGGGATGTCTGACATCGAGAGAGTTACCAAAAAGACTCAAAATAGGACTTGCGTGCTCGATTTTTTAAAAATAAGTTTTTCGCACGGTTAAGACTTAGCCTAAGTAGCCCTATTAAAACTCACTCTATATAATATCTTGTGCTGCTGACTACCCCTTAGATACCTTCAAAGGAATTTTAATGCTTAACAATCGGAGAGATTTTTTACACCTTGGGGAACCAGTGGTACATAAATGATATAATCCAATCAATCTTAAACGCGTTAACGTGTTGTGTTGTTATTGACAGTTTATGTCTGAAAACTTGCCTCAGTGCAAGTGAATAACACGCTAGCGCGCGTTTAGTCAGGGTAATGAAATGACACTGGTAAGGATGAGTGGTTAGAGTGTACCTACTTATAAGTAGTAGGTAGGTATCACTCATCCATCAAGCTGATCGTCCATCGTCCAGTCTCAATATCCCTATCTGTGATATTGCTTACCTGTGGTTAGATATTTGGCATAACTTTCATTCTAAAAATAACGAATTTAACCACAGTATGTAAGCAAAACCTGGATTGAACCACATAAGTTTTTGAGACTAGAAGTAAGTTTAGGACTGGATGAAGCTGTGTGGAATGTCCAAGGATATTTATTTTTATTTACGAAGTGACAGCTTACCTTACAGAAGGGGTTCGTCGAGGCGGGGAGGGGGTGAAGTCATAGTTGTTGTTGTTGTTGTTGTTGTATGTAGGCCTATTCCCGTCGGTTGACTGAGAGGAAACCTCTCCAGCATCACTGGTGGTTAACAATTTGATTAAAAATCCAAAGGAAAACACCTGATTTAAAAAAAAATACCCTTAATCTAAATTGATTGGTCAATAGGTAGGTATAATCTACATAGACGGAGAAGGTTTATAGGATTTTTTTTTAAAGTAGGTAATCTTATTACAACCAGTACCTATGTTCTAGAAGTGAACTTTAAAAGAAAGTTCGGTAAGTACCTAACTAACGGTTTAAGATTAATGCGATCCGTATCTAATACTGTGGGTAACTGTTTCTTGCTCCACTTATGTCATGGTGACGTTAAAATATAGGACAAATGAATGCTACAGTTTTTATATATTTTATTAACTTAGGTATTTCATTATCTATAAATAAAAAATCTTACTAAAAGTTTTACGGCTTCAACGGGATTCGAACCCGCGAGATACAAGCAACCCGGTTTAAGGGTGATCGCTTGTATCTCACGGGTTCGAATCCCGTCGAAGCCGTAAAACTTTAAGTAAGATTTTTCATTCAAATGAATGGTACCGACAGAATTGCTTAGAGTCGCCCAAGTTACATGAAATACTAGATGTGATGCTTTTGATCGCCCGCTCAACCACGTGGAAGTAGATACCTTCTTGTTGGGAGTCGCGTTGGAACAGGCAGTAGAATCCCCTAGTTTTAAGAACGTGAGATGTCAAAGTGATCTATAAACGATCGTACTGAATAAACACATTCTGAATTTGAATTTGAATTTCGTAAAAGAGTGAGCTCATACCGGCTGTTTACCTACATAGATAACAATCTCAAGTGACGGATTGATGGTTAGTAGCCACATTGTTTCTTGCTATCCTTGTTTTTTTCTACACTCTGAAAGTTTGAAAAAGATAGTATAGAATAGAATATAAATAATTTATTCAGCACACACAAGAATGAAAAAGAAAAAAAGTAAAGATAAGGAAAAGACAAGGTAGTAAAGGTGATTAACATTTTCAAAAAAGAACATTAATAGACGCAACAACTAAAAAGTCAAGAGACCTCTTTAAGGCACCGTGACAGCAGAAAGGAAGAAACAGAAAGTAAGAGAGTAGGACCTTTATGGTTCCTTGTTCTAAGAAAAATTGTATGTAGACACGATAGAATAACAAACATGTAGGTACCTTCAGGCATAATGTTGCAATGCAATTTATGTTGACTAGAAGAGGAACACTGTTTTGTTGACTAACACCATGTTAAAAAACAATGCCACGGATTTAATTTTCAATTCAATTCAATTTATTTATTTAGGTCTGTGAACCTAGGTAACAGAATATGGTTTTAGCGTACCTACCTACTAACACTTACAATTTACATAAAAACATAATAAACGAAATACGTTAACACAGAGAAATACAATGTCAATAATGAAATAATAAGCTTATGATTCTTGGCATTCGAGCTCCTAACCCGTTTATTCGTATCCAAGACTTGATAACTTCAGCTAAATTATGTCAATGAGACAAATTAGATTTTGCCAAAATAATTGATTCAAATGCTCTTGCTAAAATGTCCCAAGGGAGTCGCGTTGGAACAGGCATTAGAATCACCTAGCATGTAATACGAAACTTAAGTGATCCTTGAGGTCCTACAAGAATAAATTCTTTTTCTTTCTTTCTTTCTTTCTTTCCCATGTCACCAGTAACAACTGAGCCTTAGCAGTTAGTTGTGTAGAGTTTGATGGTTCAATGCTTATGCGTTTTGTAAATCCCGACTGTTCAGGAAATGCTATTGATCTGATTCCTTAAAACAACAGCACTCGGAAAGTTACTCGAACAAAACAGCGTCAATTTGAATCCCAACAATTTGTAGGATATGCGATTACGAGAAGTGACCGTATCTTCGACTTCGACCTGCGAATCTGTCCCTTTTACTCAGATTGTGATTTCCCGGAAGAATGTTGCCTAACGTCCAGTCTCAATAACCTAACTATTTTTCGTTTTGTTTACTGTGGGTAGCTACCATGACGAATGGTATTGACATTACCATACCACAGATAAAGCCTATACTATACAAAAATTAAAAACTTATTCTACTGACAGTTATAGGTACCTAAGCAAAATCAAAGATAGATAGGTTACCTATAGACTGGCCGTAAATTGATGATATTTTTTCGTGAGTAATTTCCATGTGCTCTTAGGTAGTACTTATCGCCTAGTACTCACGAAAGTTTTGATCTGTAAACTTGAGAACAGTAACTTCCGATGCAGTCTCCTAGTCTTACCTATACGGAGGTCTGGTTCCCTTGTTCCTGTTTTTCTGAGTGGTCTGGGAAGGAAGTACGTTCTGGGGTACCTCTGGCTGGTTGCTGGAAAAACAGGCTCTGATAAAGTTCTGCCAGAAAACCAGATTCTGGCTGCCATACCCTTGAGCTCAGAATACAGATTCTGAGCCCTTGAGGATCAATAAAACCTTTTCAATTTGGCTTGCAGTCGATTTTATTGAAAAAAGGATGTGGCGATGTGAATATTGAAAGATCTAATGACCGGAAGAAAAGACCCATGCATGAGAAGAAAGATAAAGCCAATCGAATGTAGAAAGAGAATAGTTTTTGAAGATTATTTATGATCTAAAGTTTTTGAATGTATGAATGATGTCTGCTAAGAGATGAGATGAGATGCTAAGAGGTTTAAATAAGTAGACTGAACGTGCCATACTTACAAAGTACTTACAACCCAAGGTGACTAAATTATCATGAATGAAAATGACGATAACAGAACAGTAACGACATTTCCAGCGCTTTGGCTAAAACTAATGAGATAATGTACCTATAACCCATTCCCGGCCCACCTACCACGGTCGTCTCCGAAGGAAAGGACGTGGACAATCACTTGCAACTTGCAGGCAGTAAACGCGTTAAATTAAGATGTCAAAGCTCATCAATGATACTGTCAGTGTCTTGTACAGTTTATGAGACTGGCCAATGCCATAGAATAGAAAGTGACAAGAGCAAAACAAAACACCTGTAAGATTATGCTGCTGATTTTTATATAGCATGACGGCAGGCAGATTATGATGCACGGTCTCTTCTTACCTATACGCAGGTCTGGACCCCTTGTTACTGTTTTTCTGGGTGTTCTGGGAAGGTAGTACATTCTGGCCATTTTGGGTTACCTCTCGCTCTCGGTCGCTGGAAGAACAGGCTCTGATAAAGTTCTGCCAGAAACCCAGACTAGCTGACCCTTGAGAATCAACAAAGCGAATCTAAGGTTTTGGCGATGTGAATAATGATAGGTCTGATAGACCTGAAGGATGGGGCCATGAATGAAAATAATAAAGCCAAATGAATTCAAAAGAGGAGTTTTTGAAAGGTTATTAGCATGCCTCCAACATTGAAAGATCTTTAATTAATGAAGGATTTCTGCTATGTAAGAAGACATTTTTGGAAAGCATAGCACTTCAATAAGTCGACAAAAGTGTAGTAGAGATGTATGATGATTATTTTACACGACAGCAATAACATTGCCAGCGTCTTGAGCAAAAACTATGACATGAGTAAGTTTAAACTCATAATAGAGTTCACTCATGATGTGATAAAAAAATATCCTTGGACATTTTACACAGCGTCATTTTAATTCCGAGCTAAGCAACTTTATGCTTGTGTTAACCAGTTAACTGATAAAGATACCTACTCTTAGATATTTTTTTGGTAATACCTTTGCATAAAGCATTGAGCTAACACTACAATTTAAAGTAGGTACCCTCCGAAGCATGGAAGTGCTCAGATACCCATCAAAGTTGTAACCGCTCAAAACGTTGTCGATCTATCAAGAACGTCTTTGCAAGTTTTGCTTCAAATGATTAATTATTGCAATTTAAAGTCGCTATTCTTGCCCCAATCTGTTTATACCAAGACCATTTTAATTAGAGATAACCGGCCCTAATTGACATTTATGAAGATCAAGTGAGGGTAGTTGAATAAACGCCTTCGCTTTGCTGTGGCGGTACCTCCAATACTTCAGTCTTCCCGCGACCACGGCTGGTGCAATCTGGTCAAAACGTCGGGCAATAAAGGAAAAATTCGTGATAAATACCCGTTCGCATAATAATAATGTTTTATAGAGATATGGAAAAGTAAATTCAAGAGAAATATTGGACCTATTAGTAACCGGAAAAATCAATTTCCTAATGTTATTTTTCATCAAAACCTCATAATGTGGTTAAACATCATCAATGATAAATAGGTACATTTAAAAATTTATTTTATACTAGCTTACTCGCCCGCGGCTTCGCTCGTTGCGCCTATGTCCATTCGGAGTAAGTCCTGCTACACATCGGTGAAATATTTTTTGAAATCGGATGAGTAGTTTCGGAGATCCCAAACATACTTACAAATAAACAAACAAACCAACTTTACCTTTTTATAATATTAGTACCTGTACCTACCTATAGATGCAAGATTATTAATTGAGTGAAATAATATTTAACTACAAAAGAATCTTCGTATTTTATTCCTCGACTTTCAATATGCCGCCCCGGTATGTTTTTGGTTATACCCAATGGAAAAGGTACGAAAGCGGTACCTAACTTGTGCTTAAGTTCAGCAGTAGATAGGTACTCATTATATATATTTATTTAGCTAACTACTATAAATACCTTGGTATCTATAATACGCGGAAAGTGCGGAAACTCATGTTGTCTTACTTAGTGTAGCAATTTATTCACAAACGTGTATACTGAATTCAAAGAACAATATCGTAAGCAATAGTAGGTACTTAGGTATTTTTCTTTGAAAACTTGTTGTTACTTATTGTTTTTTTGTCGAGTGTCGAGTGGCGGAAGCGAAGAGAGGCCTATGCCCAGCAGTGGGATGAGAAGGGCTGATGATGATGATTGTTTTTTTATCAAAGACGTGACAAATAAATACTCGCACAAGCGCTAAGTACCCAAACTATTAGAAATATCAAATACTTAGTTATTTATCACTAAGTTTGTAGTTATATACCTACCATAGAATAGTAATCGTTCGTTCATTCAATTACAAAGGACAATTTACAAAGCGTCAAAAACTAAGCAACTTAATGCTTGTGTTATGGTAACCAAACTGATTTTCTTGATCAATTTTATTGTTTTTGAAATTAAATGAAATATTATCACGACCGTATCCCAGGGAGCGGTAGACATTTCTTTCAGATCTTTAGATCCCTAAGAAGATGTCTAAGGGGGTAGTCAGAGGTATGTCCAAATACATATTTGGTTTGGTACATGCCCACATCTTGCAGAAGCTAACTTTAAATTGTTTTTGAATTTATTGCAAACCTAAAAATATACAACTCCGACGTATGTCACAATAAACGTATACCTACCTACGTAGTTTAACGTAAGCAAATTGCATAAATTACGGTAGATTGTAGTATGTTATTTACCATATTATGCCTTGACTGGTCATTAATGATGAACATCAGCTGGCAGAGTTCCCACAATGTAGATATCAATTGACCATACGATTGCTAATACTGTGCCAATACATTATACTTCCAAGTGCGTTATTTCGCCTACAATATGATAATATATTACATGGACACGGGGTTTTATCGCGTTATTTACCTTATTTCTTTACGTCCCGACGTTTCGGCTATGTTGCAATAGCCATGGTCGCGACCCGTGTCCTAGTATTTATAAATATCGTTTCCTAACGTAAAAATAAAAACAATTGTTATTATGAAGGAAGTGTTCCTGCGGAACTCCAGCCGATAGTAATTGGATGGGTAGGCTACTGAAGACGGAACTAATTGTATTTGTCCAATAAGCCAATTGGGTAAGGTTTAGCTTTCAGCGTGATTGGAAGGCAATAGGAACCATGCCTAGCCTGGGCTCACTGCTTTTTTAACCGACATCAAAAAAGGAGGAGGTTTTTTTGAACAGTGAGCTAACTATGTAAGTAGGTAGGTACCTAATGTTGTAGGTAGTTGATGTATGAGAAAGAGTGAATGACACTGTTGATTGTTACATCAAATAAAATGTAGACCATGACGTCTTTATAGAATAAAATAAATATTGTATGGAAAGGTTGGTTTAGATTAAGCACAAGATAACCATGTTGATGATGCCGTAGAGATAATTACTTAGACCTCCTCATCAGTTTCGATGACGGCGACCCTAACGATCATTAAGTGTTAATAATGATAGAAGATGAATGATGAATGAATCGTAGAAGCAAGAAATTTACAGAGTATTATATTATGATATGCAAAAAACTTGAGTGGTTTGTTCCTCTGTGTAAACAGAGCTTAAAATAATCCTTTTCTAACAAAGTAAGTCGGGATGACTGGTAGTAAGCCGTATTGGCTGAGTGGGACAGTGCCTCGACGCTTATGTCGTTCTTTCTAATCCGACTTTTCATTTCGGAAAATGTACATGCACTTTGAAGTGAGTTCTAAACGGTAGAAGAAAAAATGCTTGTGGTAACTCGCGGCCTTGTCAGGTACGTTTACCTACGTAGTACATTTATAATCATTTTCAGTGGATAGGCTCATTAAACTGATGGTTAGGTGCTGCGCCAGCTTATTCCACATAAACAATGTCCACTGCCCATGACGCACGTGGGCTAGTTACGAGCGGTCGGCCGCAGTCCTCCTTAGGAGATGACCGCGGGAGCCTGATGGCCGTGAATGTGTTAAAGGTAATTATAGATTGCCTCTTGACGTTGTATAATTCATCTAATAAAATAAAGGCCTAATGTTTAAGCATAGACATTAAAAATATCAATAAAGAGTTTGAATTTGAATAGATGTACTAGTTTATAAATGAACTTATAGATCATATCAGGGACTCACATGCTTAGTCCACCTCCATGCAGTTGCGGCGGCGGTCTGACGTACACTGGGCCTTCTTCAGAGGGTCTGTTCGAGCCATCCGCGGGTCTGGTCTTGTCTCCAGTCTTGATTGGTTTCTGTGTCGGACGGGTTGTGGTCCGAGAAGATTCTGTTGTGGTGTACGGCCTGCAGGAGAATAGATTTATTTATTTATTGAATACCTACTTTATTGCACACTTCTACAGAAATACAAAGTACAATTGGCGAGCATAATGCCAAAGGCATTTTCTACCTGCTAACCAACCAACATAAAGAAAAAGTTTATAGGCGTGCTAATTTACAAAATAAAGACATAGCTTAAAAACTAACATAACCTAAATTTAAAATATAACTTAAGAAATTATCATCACCATGACAATTTTCTTTTTCTGATCTCTGTACCTACTACATCAGTACCTTATTGCTTAAGCGACGCATGATTCTGTCTGGCACACTCAACGGATTAGCATTGCCATTCAGCGCTGCAATGCTGTCAGTGTCTTTCTGGCAAAAACTCAAACTCAAAATATATTTATTCAGTACGATCGTTTACATACCACTTTGACATGTCACGTAGCTACTTAAAACCAGGGGATTCTACTGCCTGTTCCTGAGAGACTTGTGGATCAGTGGAGCTATCGATATAATGTCTTAAACGATCCATAGATGGCTCAACTGCTTCTAATTGTATTTTGTATTATAGATAGACAGTAGTTTAGTTTCTGTGAATAAATAGATTGAGCAAGTCTTACCTCCTGGTGTAAACAGTTTCTGAGGAGATGTCCGACGCTGGCTTGGGAGTGTTGGCGTTGCAGATCTCCCTGCCGTTCAGCCGGATGGCCAGCAGACGAGGAGCCTTGCTTACTTGGCTGTACTGTACGAAGAATCTGGGGAGAAGAAACATTTGTAGTCTTCCTTTCACTGGAGCCGTTTTGCTTATTTTCTTGTTTAACATGCTCTGCACGTTTTGCGACCGATGGGCCCAACTAACTTTGATAAAACATATATTTACGAGTATTTAAGCCGGTTGCAGACCAAAAACTAAGCTATGCCAAGGCTAAACTAAGCTATGCCAAGCAAACTAGGCTAAGCTAAGCTAGAAATAAATGGCGTGCACACCAACAGCTAAGCCAAAGCTCAGTCAGTGTTGCGTAGTTCAATTAGACGGACGTCGCTCGCTATGAATTATAATCGATGAAGAAAGTTCCGATGATGAATACGTTACACACAGAAAAAGAAGATTAATACTGACTTATTATTATTTAAGAAAAAGACGTTCCAGATCTTGGATATGTCAACACATTCAATCTCGGCACACAAGTGGAGAGTTTAGAACTTTATTTTACTTATTTCCTCCACTATTCTTTTCCATACAACATCCTTTTTAATTAAGTTGTGATAGTCCTTTGATTGTGTGTTCCATAGTATAGGAAATTGTTTAACAGTTTCATTAAGTTGCTCTATAATGGCTACTAAATGACCGTGCGTACGACAAAGAACACTGGACAGCAGTGGCGAAGGATGTGCAAAGGGTGTGCGGGAAAGCGGGAGGGGCTTAGCTTAGCTCGTGTAGCTGCGCATCGGTATACACAACTAACTTAGCTTCGCATATTTTAGTTAGCTCACATAGCTTAGTTCGCATAGTTTACGGTCTGCACACAAGTATAGAGAACTGCGTCAGCTATGCGAGCTAAGCTTAACTAACTTAGCTTAGCTCTTGGTCTGCAACCCGTATAAGTAACTAGGTATTTATCCAAAAGCCAAAATCAAAAAAATCGGTAGGTAATGTAAACTTAAAATTTTATTTTTTATGTTTGGAAGTGTTTGGGGGAGACCTTTGCCCAGCAGTGGGACAAAATAGGTTAGAACAAATTTATATTCATAATAAATACCTGACGGCGACTGCTGGCCCAGGACTGATCACCATCTTGGTGTTCTCTATCTTGAAGTCGATGTTGTCTGACGTGGAGACATCGCCCACCCAGTTCTGCAACAAAGGATCACAATCAGTCCGGTCTTACGGCTAAAATCAATCCGACGATCGATTGCAGATCTAGCTCCATAGCAACGTTGTTATAAACACAATTTGTATGGCACTTTTTGACAGATAACAGCGTTGCTATGGCAATAGATCTGCGATCGTTTGTCGGATTGAATAGTAGTTTCGGCCGTTAGTCCAAATACCAAATGAAGGTACCTACCTACAATAATTCCCAGAAAGCTGAAAGTGGGTAAAATTCCACTTTCAAAACTATCGTGAGTTGTATTAGACATTATAATAGCACATGGGAAATTACTCACGTAAAATTATCGTCGATTTAGATACCGATAATGTGTGTCTCACACTCAGGAGTCAGTCCGCGAGGAGTGACCACACTCATACCCAAATGAAGATTCTCCGGAAGAATCGAAACATTGTCGGTATCTAAATCGACGATAATTTTACGTGAGTAATTTCCCGTGTGCTAGTATTGTGGGTAAAATTGTTTAAAATATTATATTTTAAAATGTCCTCATCCATCCGGTAGGCTACCTACTTGCAAAAAAGTTACTCGAGGTCAAAGGTCTAAAAATGTTTTTTTCACGATTTTCAGCAAAACGATACGTTTTATCATTATTTATTATAAGTACCTAATAATAATAATAAATTTTATTTTGTACTATATATTATCGCAAAATCATAATCGTAAGTCCAATCTGAATTTATCAAGTTATACAACAAACGGAAACGCAATAACAATTATTAATTTAATAAATTATAAAATAATTCTCCGAAACCACAACGTTCAATATTATTGTAACATTTTCCTGTTATACAGGTATTTATATCTGAGTCTTAATTATATTATCTCATCTTGAAATGTGGTTTGTGAGATGTTTAAGATTGTTTTAACAGAATTCAAAAAGGCGAAGATTCTATATTCCACTGATGTATTGTAGTCGGTAAGCCATGACGGAGTCCAAGGCGGCCTAAAAACTTCGTCACCAGAGTAGGCCACTTGCTCATACGAACATACATACATAGGTACTATAATGTATTTTTTATATATTAAGTACTAGCTGCGCCCTGCGGTGTTACCCGCAGTAGTTCCGTTCCCGTGGGAATACCGGGATTAAAAGTAGCTGCGCAATTTTTTAATTTTTTTCTTCATGAACCTTCTGACTCAACAAAAAAATAGAAAATAGTGAAATCGGTCCAGCCTTTCACGCGTGTTGACGTGTTTAAGGGAAATAGGGATTCATTTTTATATTATATTATTATAAGTAGGTATAGAAGATTCAACTTACCCCTAAAATATCAGCTTTCGAATCCAGCACAATATTCAGCCAGAGAGAATGCAGGGTGCTGTCCGTGGACAGATTGACGACCCCATACCACCGGCCCGGCTCCGTGCCAGGGGGCTCGTAGGAGAACACATTGGGGCATGGGGAGAATGGGGTACTCTGCTCGTGTGTGGGGCTGGCTAGGACCAGCACAACTGCGCAGAGCGCTCTGATCTGAAACAAATCATTGTTTTGAAGAGATGCTTGTGAGGCTGTTTGGTCTAGTTGGACTCGTGTTCGGCTTTCGATCAGAGGTTGAAAGATCAACCTAGTGCCAACCTATCAACCTAGTGGTTCGTTCGTTCGTATGAGTAAGTGGCCAACTCTGGTGACGGAGTTTTAAGGCCGCCTAAAGGCCTTTGTCATGGCTTAACAACTTTAAAAGCCGGGACCAATTTAACGTGCCCTCCGAAGCACGGAAGCGCTCAGCTGTAAATGCCATTTGCACCCCTCCAAGTAGTGACCGCTCAGAACGTTGCTTAACTTCGACGATCTATCAAGAACGTCTTAGCTTGCTTCACCACGAGCGCATAATATATCCTATTGGTGATTATCTGATGGTGATAGTTTTTAATTTGTTTGTGCAACACACTCGAGCTAAAGGGCGAAAGGTTGTACCTATAAGTAGTAAGATTTTAAGGGTTTGTATAGTAAGAAAACTAGTTATATAGGTACTCGATCATGTAGAGTGATAAAAATGTTGGCGTTTCTAGATTGAAAAATGTCTACCGCGCCTTGGAGATAAAACCAAGATGAAAATTCCAAAAAAGATCGCAAAGTACAAGTTTCGACCAAGAAATGCGGCTACACATGAATACAATGTAGGAACATGTGTCGGTAGCGTGCGAGCAATTATCGACCCTAACGACATAATAAGACGATTTCATAGCTAATGGGATTGCTAATTACTAACATGTGCTATCAAGGGGTAAGCCAACAACGTGTCTTCGTACTTCACGAAATTAGTATCCTATGTCTACTTTACTAAAGACGGCATCTTAAAAAGGTTGTTTTGACAGTAGTTTGGTTGCCCCAACTTCTTTCGTGTCGAAAATTATCTTATCAGAGTGTTGTGATTTAGATCAAGTAGATTTTTAAATAATAATTATTTCAAGTCCTTATTAAGGGGTAAACTTGAAATACACAAACATTTTAATTATTAAATGATTTACATACTTAAAACAGAAATGTCCAAACTGTATTTCTTCTTAAAAGATCACCGTTATATTAGTTTAATAAAGTCGAGGTCGTCCTAATTAATTAGTTTACAGAAAGCTTTAGAATGTTAAAAAGTTGCACCTAGTATAAACTTTCCATAAGTTATTAATGTTTATTAAATTATGATTAATAAAAGGAAGTTCCTAGTTTCCATTTTTAGCGCCTCTCATTTTACTTTAGCCTTTCACTAATAATATACCTACCTACAATAACTTTACTCAAACGTTTTTTTTATTCAGATACTAGTAGGTAGGTAGGTAACAATTTCTTTTTCTATTTGAGTAGTTAATAATGTACTTAGATATGAAATAGTTTAATGGATAATGTAGTCATTTTGTTTATTTGGTCCTCGCGAGATCAATTGACTTGTCTTACGGAAAATTCCAATGCATTTTTTGCTTAAACTTTAACGAAACATTAGTTTTTATGGTTTTTTATGATCAACAATCAAGGATGGTGAAGATTCGCCATGCATGACCATTTATGTTATTTTTTAGTAGCTTCGTGGAGTCAATAGCCTCCTTTATACGGACACTCTATCGCGCGTTCCAGGAGCGTACAGGAAAGGTTGCACACGCAATCGTGCGCGATTAATTTTGAAGCAGTTTAAGCTGCGCGTTCGTTTGCGCGCGATTTGTAACGTATTCCTGTACGTTACAAATCCCTTAATCGCGCGTAATCCCTCCCCTTGTAAAATTATTTACATGCTAATTCTTTCGCGCAAGATTGCTATGATCACGCGTGGCGTGATAGAGTGTCCGTATAAAGGGGGCTAATAGATCACCTGTTGGCCTCATTAATGTTTCTGCTTGAATCTGCCAGAAAATTTGCTAATCTCTACAAATATTTTAAATGCGGAAGTAACTCCGTTTTTTTTAATATTGTATTTTTCGGTTTATTTGTTAAATTAATAAAAGTTCAACGGTTTATTTTTAAGTGAGCGTCATTTTAAATTAACAGCTATTTTTGAAAAACTTTGCCTCTATCAAAATATTCTTTATTAAATGTCCGTGGTTTAAACCTAGTTGGTGAATGTAAGGTTGTGTTTGTTTCAAAGCAAAAATAGGTCGAGAGTTCGCTCTTAAAGCTGGTTTCGAAGGCTTTTGAGTGATTCTACAGACAGAGAAATAGAGCTAATTAGAAAGAACGAAGAACTGTAAGTATAATTATTTGAAATAGTTGAATTTGTTGTTGGTTTACTTGATTTATGTAGGAACATACAAATTAAATGTTGGTAGGTACCTACAGCATCACCTAGCCCCAGCCCCGGCGCGTCCTATAGGTATCTACATTATAGGTGTCAGCCAAATCCGTTCTGTAGTTTAAGCCTGCAGTCCTTGAGCGTGGGAATTTCTGATTAACACCTACATTGACACTTTCTACTCACACAAGTGCATCCCGAAATTAGCATTTACAACCTGAAGACGAATAAAACTACTTTCGAAGTTTCGCACTAGTTACACATCCATTACGCGTTTGTCGTTGTGAGATGTATATAAATATCACAATAAAACACGCAATGTATTAGCAACACGCGGCCTGCAATTAGTTACCAGCACGGCAAAGGGTTGGGTCACAGTGTATGCTTCTTGGTATCATTTTAAATTTTGAGAAATTGAAGATAATTTGTCAAACCAATGTTCTGTGTTATAATAATAATATGAGAAATGTGCAATAATAGATAAAAAATCGTTTATCAAAATTATTTGTTTACTTATAAGACAATTTAGTACAAACATGGAATATATTATGTACAGATTAGGACGGCTTCAACTTATTTACAGTAGGTACTCCGAAACATACCTATTTAATACTTCGATTAAATCCGTCTCGGATCGGAAATGAGACAAAAATACGAACACTCGATATCCACATAAAACTGTTACAACAATTATGTTATAAATCGATCCCTGGTGTTGCAGGTTTTTTTTATTTATTTATATAAAGTAAAAAAAAAAAACTGTTAGTTATAAAAGGGGGGACGGGGACGATGACCATGAGTGACGGGCCTTCACTCTGTAGTGGAATGTCGGTAGTAAGACTGGTTGAATAATCGTAATAAATCGGAAACCCGAACCTTAGATATTTTAGCTGTAATGAACTACGATGGATGCGAACGGCACAGGGCCGATTAGAGTGGCATTTGAGGGAGGAAGCTTATGCCCAGCAGTGGGTTATAATTTGAGCTGCCAATGATGATGATGAATGAATTACCTTGTTGAACCTGTTTTTATTTGTTAATTTTTTTGTTTTTCTCAGTGATAGTCGAGATACAATCAAGGTACTTAAATCATTTTTAACTTTTCTTCCATACCTAATTTTTGTATTTTTTTAAATATCCTTGGATATTCTACACAGCGCCATCTAGTCCTAAGCTAAGCAATTTATTGCTTGTGTTATGGTAACCAGATGACTGATATACTACATAGATACATTTTTTTTTGTAAATACATACATATTATTGTACATAGAAAACACCCAAACTGGAGACAAAATATAATTTGCAAATCATACAAACATTTATCCCGCAGCGGGAATCAAACCCGCAACCTCTGCGTCTCGGGCTTTCACCCACTGCGCCACAGAGGTCCGAGATAATAAATAAAAAAAGGTAAAACACAACAATGTTTTGTCTTTGCTACGGTCGGGTAAAAAGATGAGTAGGTGCATTATATGTGGGTGCTTACTGCATTATTTTAATACTTCTTTAATTTCTTTGTGTTTAAAGTAATTTTCTATACGTTTTCCCATATCTCTCTGAAATAGGTAAAAAAATAAGTTACGACATAACTCGTACCTATATAGTTCATTGGTTAGGGTTTGATAATTTATTCAAAAGAAAAAATACTACAAAGTAAAAGTCACGTATCTACCTAGTTCGTCTACTTGCTCGATGAATAGGTACAGATAGTTTCCAACACTCGCAACCCACCCTTTTTCTAGTCCAAAGTAAACAAAAGAAGCTCGGCGAGATCTATGACGGACGTGCGGTCACTTTGGAAACCCAGCGGGTTCTGAATATTTCTGCAGCGTGTATTCTAATAAAAAGACAATTACGTCAGGCACTGCTTCATACTAAAATGTATGGCGGCGGGAAAAAAATTCTGCAAAAAAAATTAATGATGTTTAAGCTCAGATTAATGCTTTTTGGTTTTAATTAGTAAAAAACATTCACGGTGAATGTATTGACTACTATTTTGACTCACGATTTATCAAAAAATATTATCAATAATAACAACAATAATATCATAAATAGTTCAAATAGAAAAGGTCGATTTCGATGTTTTTGATGGATTTTGACGATTTTTTTCTCAAAAATTAAGGATTATTTTAGAACTATCACACGGTGTTAGTGTAGACTCATCTATTGAGAACTCGATTCTTTTTTATTGTCATTCCATGAAGTGATTTCATTAGTTTATTTTTTAAAATGGTAAGTGCCTGTTCGAGCGTTTTTAGAGACGCGCCCCTTAATGCGTGAAAGAGTCACAAACATGTAGGTACTTACCCTACATCTAAGTATACATCCATACAACCTTTCGCTTATCATTATTGGATAGTTTGTTGATTGTAGCTATTTAAAAGGCAATTAGACAATTTTTCTTTATCTTTCTTGTTAACTTGACCCTAAAAGCAATAATAAAAATAACTAAAGTTCACAAATATAATACCTACTGGCATTAGAATCTAATCCTAGCATGTAAAAGAGGTCCTACAAGAATAGGTAAATGATTTTTCTTTCTTTCTTTCTTTCATTATTCTATTTACACCTTTATAATGACTAACTGTATCTCCCGACTTACCCTATGACTTTTTTTCTAATTTAAATAATACAATTATTAAAAAAAATATTTATCATAATAATGATACTCTGTATAATAATACAGTTCTTTGTGAAAGATGTTTGAAATTAATAACTTTTTTATCCTTCAAACTAGTAATCAAATAAATGGATATCTACGTCTGCCTATAAGTATTTGGTTAATAAGTTTAATTGTAAGTCCACAGCTTATTAGCATGTACCTAGAAGCATTAGAAAAAATACCTAAGATATCTATTTAAAATCATAAATGATACTACCTAAATTGATGGATTCTTTTAACTGGACTACTATTTATTCTGTGTTATAGGTTGCCTTATATTTGCAATGTTTAAAACCTGATTCGTGACCCATGACATTTGAACTGTTAAGGGAAACCAGATGACTTTATCAATGATAACTGAGTTTCCTGTCGTATTTTCTAGAAGATATTGAAGTCGTCAGTGAGGTAAATCCTATCCTACTAATATTATAAATGTTTAAGTTTGTGTGTTTTTGTTACTCTTCCACGCTCAAACGGCTGGACGGATTTGAATGAAATTTGGTGCCAGACTTGTTAATACCCTGGATTAAAATCCTATAGGTCATATTGTTTGATCTTTAGGCATTATTGTTTATTCTTATTCTTTATTACCTATATTCATTATTGTTTATTATTTATTCTTTATTGTCTGGTGTGAATATAATTTACGTGGTTCTGAGCGTACCAAAGAGATGATAGGTTAGGTACATGCTGTGATTCCTTCTAAGGTTTTGTACCTACTAAAGTATTAGTAGGTACATATAGTGTACCTACATACAAAACATAATGCACCTGATATAGCTACAATAATAGATTATTTCCAAGAAGACCGCATTATTTAGATAGATAGATAGAAAACTCTTGAATGTTACACCAATTATGAACTTAAAATAGATTATTAATAACTTGGAGACTAATACATAATTCCAAAGTAACTAAATGATGTCGGTAAACAAAAAAGGTTTCATATCACAAGGTCATCGACCCCAGGGCCCAGGTTATAAATAGCCTGAACAAGTCCTGTAAGGTCTAACGGATTTCAATACTCAATCAAGACCTCTCAAAACCGGTCCCCCACCATTTTGCTTACCACTTAACACGAAAAAACGTTCGCAATTAAAAACTTCCATCAACATTTTCATAAAGGATTCTTTTAGACCACAAATTATTATAAAAACCACACTATGAAGCTTACCATTTTAAATATCACTACACCTATTTGTTTACACAAAAAAATGTTTTTTCTTCACTTCAACGCAAACGTGCGTTCTTAAGTAAGATTACTTCGCGAATAAGATACAATTTATTATAAAAGGTCAAGTTTACGATAGCCGATAGAGCGAGATAAAAGCCATTCATCTCTGGTATGCGTGAAAGAGACGACTAGATCTTTGTTTTTGACGCATACGCAACTTGTTTGCAAGAACAAAAGTAGTAAAAACCTAATTAGGGTGCACTTAGATTATCAAGTTTACCTACTCTAGGTACTTTATGAATAGAATTATAAACATTACCATCTGTGCTGAGTAAGTTCCTATGAGCTAGTGGCGAGGTCTGATGCCGGAGAGTTTAGCCAGGCTTTAAAATCGTTAAGCCATGACGAAAGCCTACGTAGGATCTAATGATCCAAATTTTTCTCCAAATTATCTTCCAAATTCAAACTTAATTACTTATTATTTTTTCTATTATAGCTTAACTAACTTTACTTTACTTACCTAGCCTAAATCTAGACAAAAGAGACGACACCTAAAACTGATATTCTATCTATACTATTGGACTGTTAAAGGTAGCCTAGCCTAGCCTCTATACCTATAGCGATAGCATACGGGACTCTTGTGCATAGGTACTTACCTAGATTAAAATAACACACTTTAATACCCGATAAACATTACCCTTATTTACAGTCAACTAGAAAAGGGTAAAAGAATTGTTTTAAAAGTAAAGTCCCTAATAATCAAAAAAGTAAAAAAGTTTCAGAAATTTCAGCGATCTGATAAACTTTTCATCAAAACCCTCATAAAACTACAATGTTAAGCATTCCACGTCAGGTATTTCAATATAAAAATGTCATTCACGGGAAAATTTTATGAGTCATAAACACTGTAGTTTCAAAGTTTATATTGTGCCCTGTAGCGGCTTGCGGTTATGCCTTTGTCTCCTCGTATAGAACGTTTTGGGAACAATTGCCGAAATTATGTTTCAGGTCTAAAATCGTCATATTTACAGCCTGACCTCACCCACTGCTGGGTAGAGGCTTATTTTGTGCCACCCGTTACGGTCCTATGCCCGCGTCTCAGTTCGATCTATAGTTTCTCTGCGACTTTATCAATGTCGTCTGCCCATCTTGGTGTTGGAAGACCGGCTAGTTGATTGGCTAATCGATCGCGATACTGACATTTGACGCGACTCAGGCCTTTACATCTTTACCATTAGGCCTTACATGATTTATACAGCGTCAGGACTTCAGGAGGCAATCTTTGCCTACGCTTACCGGGAAACTGAAATGCCTGGGACATTGTTGAGATGAAATAGGCTTGTCCAGCACCTAAACCATCCTCTCAGCTTTTCTATTGACTCATTTATTACTGAGGTTCGCCAATACCGTCGTCGAGATCGTTTAGCTAGAGAAAGTAGAGACTATATATATATATATAATTCAAAAAAAGTGATATTCCACTATAGTACCTAGGTACTATACAGATGGTTTTCTTCACTTTTAACTCTTGTTCGTTGATAAGCATTACTTGTCATGTCAATGGAAACAACCGTCAATTTATCATCTCACCAGTTGGCGAGTTCCAACAATTTGCATCGAACCTCTCTATAAAAATTTATACTCACATCACGCACGAACAATAAAAGGCAACGAAATTGCCTACCTGTGTTCCCCATTTGTTGTCTGCTAAACCAACAGTGCTCAAAATACGACTCGCTACCGCTAGTGAAGCGCCCACGATTTTGAACGGAGCAATTTTTTTAAAAGCTTGCTATGTTATTTTCCTTTTCTCTGCGGGCCCATCGTGATCGGCAGGAAGGTTGGATTTTTTCAGGTTTATGTTGTGGTGCTTTTGTAGCTTGGAGTTCCATGACTGGGAGGTACAGGGAGTTATTTTAAATGATCTTAAAGGTAATGTTCTAGAAAACTAAAATTTTTGTCGACATGTTAAAATTCGACTGCAGGTAGTGGATAGAGGCGAATACCAAAAGCGAAGAGAAGTATTTGTCCAGCAGTGGGATGAAAATTTCTGATAATGATGGTGGTAACGAACTTATTGTTTATTCAAGTAAGTATTTTATGTATTTATGTAGGTACCTAAGTCGTTATATAATTATTATAAATAAATAAGTAAGTACATAACTGTTTGTATTTTTAGATAAAAGTAGCTGCATAATTCGAACATTTAAACGTACCTACCTACCTACACGGTATAAATTATACACAGCCTTAGCCCGGATAATACTTTAATGTGAGTTGTTAGTCAGTACCTACCAGTAGGTATATCTGATGGTTGTTTAAATGACCAAATTAATCCTTTTAATTCAGGCGGTTTTTTTACACTGACCTTTTTTAATTCCTTCTCGTAGACATCATATTTGTTTTATTATTAATTGAATCTATGTCAGGTCGAATTATATGAAAAGGGTTTCTTCCTCCACTTTGCTTTACTTATCAGACAGCATGGGTCAATTCGGAACATTACCAAGGACTAATATCTATTAAATATATCCGTGAATTTTACCATGTAGTAAAATTACCTACTATACAAAAAGTTAAATTCACGGCATCCTGAATATTAATCGTCCTGATCGCGGATCGTCATGATGACGAGGTATGTGTCCACCATTACCGAGATAGACCCAACTCAGGTGTGACGCTGAGTGACGTTGTACTCCCAAGTGACGTCACTGATAAAATAAATACCCACGCTTTGAGACATTTGTGGTCCCCTGCGGAATATCTCAATCAATTTTTTATATATTAGCTTGCTCGCCCGCAGCTTCGCTCACTTGATAAAATACAGCTTATATTTATTCGGAAAGTCCATGCTACATCGGTGAAGGAATTTTGAAAATCTTTTTACAAGCCATTGCGACATCGATAATACAATTTATCCCATAATTCTTCCAGCTGTCTTACACAATCTAGGGCAGCAAATAAATCTCTAACAAATGCCGACAAAATAGCCGTGATATAATAAGGGACTTATCAATGAGAAAATAGGGATTATAAGGTTGCGTGTACAAAGTCACAAATCCTTATCGCGGGTATTGTGATTTATTGGGGAGGCCAGTGTGCCACTACCGATATAGGGTGAGGTCACACCATATAGAGCCATAATATTTATAATTTATTTATTATTTTACAGTGTTAAACCACACTTAGGTATTGGAAATTTCATTATAAATGAAAAATCTTACTAAAAGTTAAAGGCTCCGGCTTAGAGGGTCCGTAGCCTAGTGGTCAGGCAGCTCGGCTTAAGAGCGATCGCTTGTATCTACGCAGGTTCGAATCCTGCCGGAGCCTTTAACTTTAAGTAAGATTTTTCATTTATAATGAAATTTCCATATTATTTATTTGGCAGACAGAGAAAAATATCACTTACAAATGAAGTGCGCGTTTCATTTGCGTTTGTATCGATACAAACGCGCAGTGTCGATGACGGCGCGTTCGAAAAATGTGGTGTGCCCTGAGAGCCTACTTGTCTAAATATTATAATTCATCATCATTATCATCCACAGCCCATAGGTACCCACTGCTGGGTGTAGGCCTCCCTTCGTAAACGCCACATAATCCGGTCCTGCGCTGTGCCAAGCCAGGAATTGCCCGCGACTTGTCTTATGTCGTCTTAAATATTATAATTGCCTAGAGATAATTAATTAAATAGTGTTAACTACTGCAAAATGTGGGCATGAACCAAAATATATTTGGACAAACCTCTGGAAGAATATATCAACCGTATCTTGAGAATAAAGTCGTAAACGTAGTGATTTAATTCTCTTTGGTCGTGATCATAATTTATATCTCACAGATGTCAGACACAATGTCTTTGGTACAGATCCTAGTGGTGAAGTTGTGCTCTGTTTATATTTTCATAAAAAAAGTTAGGTTTTCAGTTTCACTGAAGTTTTCTCAGATTTCCTAGATGTTTCAACAGTATCACAGTTCTAAACCACGAGCTTCGTCTAATCCTCAGATAGCTGTATCGATCCGGATATAAGTTATTGAAGGAATCGGTCTAAATGAACCCTGAGATTAGTGGACGCGGCACTAAGTCGCACTATTGAGTATTATAGCTAGGGGAGAATGAAATACCGAAATCATTTTGTTCTCTCGTCTATTCTCAACGTGATAAACCATTTTTGATTCCTTTGTACTGATTCAATAGATTTATTATGTACCTACTAGCTGCGCTCTGCGGTGTTACCCGCAGTGAATAGTTCCTGTTCCCGTGGGAATACCGGGATCAAAAGTAGCCTATGATGTTAATCCAGCCACATCCATAATAGGTAATAACACTTGTCTACAATAACTTTCACTTAAAAACATAAATTTCAAAACGCGCTGTCATGATGCACACGGCGTTTTTTTTGCGGTGCGTTCGAATCATATCTTGTGCATCAGGCTCTTATACCTATTCCAAATTTTAGCCAAATCCGTTCAGTTATCCTTCCAACAAACCTCAAACAAAACTACTCTTTCACGCAGAAACTCTGAATGGATTCGGCTAAAACTTCGAATACCTACACAATATAATATGACCACAGATAAAGATATGACCTAGCATAATAACACAAAATACTTTTCATCCGGGTACAAGAGTCTAACAAATAAATCAATGTAATTTAAAAAAAATATATGTATTCTAAAATGGTATAATCTAGTAGTTATTCACACTCGGCTTCATGTAACAAGATGGCGCGACGCACATACCTGAAGTGGTAGAAACTGAACACCACCACGAAAGAGAACAGGTATAACACTGGAAATAAATAAAACAAATAGTAATTAGTCATATTAAGGTGTCTGTAAGCGTCAAACTAGTGCCGCTGCCTATTTTATTTTATTATTACGGTGAACAAAGGAATTAAAAAAAACTGAAACCGTTTGTGAAACCTTCTCTATTCTTCCTAAACTATACAAAATAAAACTATTACATAGGTATTAAAAAAAGCTTGTGATAGGCTTCGCAACGGAACATTCAGTTTTTTTTAAATAAAATAGGCGGCGGCGCTAGTTTGCCGCATACAACCACCAACAAGGGCCGCGTTGGTTGAGTAGTAAAGCACCAGGACTTTAGATCCGAAGGTGGTAGATTCGAATCAGCCGTGCATTAATAAATTCTTCGTTTCTAAAAAAATAATAAGCTCAGTAAACAGTGTAGGAAAACATCGTTAGGTACCTAAGTATCAAACTAATTAGGTATCCATAGTATTTTTGGCGACGGTGGATTTGCAATCAAAACATTGAAAAAAGGCCCGTAACAAAAAATAAGTATGTATTTGGACGTGCATTCCCTAAAGCTTTTATAATCAAAAAAATGAAACCAATTTATTTAAAAATCTGATCTCTCAAACGTACTCTGTGCATTTAAATAATTAAATTGCTTTGCAGACGCCATATTAGTAAAATTACATCGCTCCGGCATTAAATTCAAATTGAAATTCAACCTCTTTTAATTTAATACCACTATTTTTCGGTTTTTAGACCGTGTTTATGTGCACTGTTGGCTGGCGTTGCATAAATAAATAAATGATTAAAATAACCACCTGCTCCAAGAAATGTGAAGAGACCGCTGACACAAGCTAAGTTCGCCATTCTGTGGTATTCGTCTTTTATTTTGAGTGCTGGAATCAAATGTTATTGTTAAATTGGAGGTTTTCAGGGAAAATCTTACAGCGGGTGTTTCGAACGTGCCATAACCACTAAACCGATTTGCATAAACCTTAAAATAAGTGTTGATCGTGACCTGAGAACAATGCTGCACGTTGACTTGAAACTTCTCTTCTATTTTGTATTCAAAGTTTTCTTTATACGTTTAACTGTTGTTGTGCCATAAGCATAACGTTTAAAAAGTGTTTAATGCCCACATATTATTATTATTGCAGAATATTAAGATCCCTTGATGTTTTGCTTACTAGGTATTTTCCAAAGCTCCAAAGCTTCATTATAGTTTCTCTCAGAATTAACCAAGAGTTTTAGCTATAATTTTTTGATATCAGAAAAACGAATTAGAATCATTATACAAGCTTCCGCCGACGGATTCGTAGGCGTGGCAATTACCCGGATAAAAAGTAGCCTGTTATTCCAGGTCATAAACTAACATTCCAAGTTTCAGACAAACCTGTTTAGACGTTTTTGCGTGAAACATGCATACATCCAAACAAACGCATTTATAATATTAGGAATAGGAGCAGCAGAAATTCAAAGTCACTTTTTATAAAACACAGGATAAGTTTCCTTACCGTCTTTGAATCTGATGCAGGAGCGTGCTATCTTAGTCAGCGCTAGAGACGTCAGTCCCAACCACACCAGCGAGGCTACCAGCAGGTAAATCTACAGAGTATGAACAAAAGTTGTATTTATAAGTAATACAGATTTGTTTTATTTCTTATAGCTGCGCTCGGGGTGTTACCCGTGGTGAATAGTTCCCGTTCCCGTGGGAATACAGGGATCAAAAGTATAAGCTTATTCTTTAATCCAAGGTAAGCAATCTGGTACCAAATTTCATTCAAATCCGTCTTGCCGTTTGAGTGTGAAAGAGTAACAAACACACTTACCCACACACAAACTTTCCCCTTTATAATATTAGTAGGATAGGATAGGATAGGATGTAAAGATGTATGGTATGGTATGGGGACTTCCTTTTCCGCATTTAGACTCAAAGGTGGTCTTTTATGCGTGGGGAGATGTAAAGATGTAGGTACCTGATGTAATTTTAGAACTTGATAATAAATAACAATATCTGTACTAGTACACACACCAGCATAGCTCTGCAGTTCTCTGTGAGAGCAACGATGATGAGGAGCACCCCAGCACCAGTCACACCCGTCAGAACAGCTCCTGAGGCCATGCTTATATCTGGAACAAACAAACTGGAGGAACTCAACATTGTCCTTAGTAGGGTAAAGGGTTACCAGCGGTTTTTGTGTAGTAGGTATAGCACAGAGTATAGTAATCTATCCTCGCTCACGTGTTTGCGTTTTACTGTCATAATTGACGGATAACGACCACAAATTTTGTCTACAAAAGTTTTCGGCCCTCCGGAGCCTTTACTCTTAAGGTGCCTGTATGGGTGAAACTAGCGCCACCGCCTTAGTTTCTCTAAATAAATGTAATTTTACTAGACTCATGTCTAGTTCAACAGTAGCCTAGGTAGGTATGAGACTAACATTGACTTTTCGGGGTCAGATGCATCTCGTCATACAGCTTCCCGTGCGTAAGCATCAGCGTCAGCAGTATGGACCCCACCAGCACCTGCGCGAAGGCAATGAGGAGCACTCCTGGGAACAGGTTGCAGACGCCGCAGCAGCTCTCGAAGTGACATCCTGGCTTGTGCACTGTGAAGTGGAGTGGCACCTAGAGAATACATTTTGGAAAATAAGTAAGTAAAATAAATGCATACACAGGAGAGTGCTAGATATGAATGTGGATGGATATAGGTGAAAAGGTAGGCCAAAGAAAAGATGAATGGACTGTGTGAGGAATGATAAGGAGTGAGTGCTGAGATGACGTCTGATAGAGGGAAACGGAAGAAGAATACATATTGTCCCGACCCCACATAGTGGGATAAGGGTAGGAAGAAGAAAAATAAACGCATGAGCTAGTGGCCAACTCTGGTGACGGAATTTTCAGGCCGCCTAAAGGCCTCCGTCATGGTCTCCGACTTTAAAAGCCTTCTGATTCATTTTTATAAATAAAAATCAATTCACCTGGACGGTGCTTCTGCTTGTGCTACGAGGTCTCTTGTCGATAGACTTTGTGAAGTCTTCACTCTTGGCCATTTTTATAAATAAGTTTTTGTAATTTTGTGTCTACGATACCAAATAATAACAATATAAGTGACAGTCAACGTAATCAAAAACGTAATGGTTATATTCTCTTTCGTGAAAGGCATTATAGTGTCATCACAATAATAATGTAAAATAACAAAAAAGTTTTTATTCTTCACTGAAAAAAACTCTTTGGTGAGGCCCTTAGAAAGTTCATGGAGTACTAGCTGCGTCCCGCGGTGTTACCCGCGTTGAATAAGTTTATTATTATTTTTTTTATACATTGTATACCTCCCGTTTTTACAAATTTTGGTATTATTTTGGGCTAACTGTTATTTTTTCAATAAACTAAAACAGCAAAACAACTTTTCTTCAAAATAAAACAACGCTTTTCCAAAGTCAAAAATTTCTAACTACAAAAGAAATGGTAAAAATTTGCCCCACCTGTAGGTACTTTTGATTTCGGAACGTAAGAACGGGTTTTTAAAAAACTATATTTTAGAATTAAACTTAATTAAATAAAACTACGTGATTATGTCCATCCCGATTCGGAGGTGATTTAATAATGAATATAAAAGCATGAGCGGATGCAGCCGAGCGATATTGAGACGGCTGTATCAGCGAATTTGAGTACAGTTCAAATACCAAGAAATGCATTGAAGATGCAGCACAAACGTTATTCTAGACTAATCTAAAGCAGAGGGGTGAGGGGATAACATAACTCCTCCATCCCTAAGAGGAAAATTATCGGTACGATCGATTTGAGATTGGTTCCGATAATTTTGCAAACACGGAATGCTATTCAACAATTTGAGTCGAAACACATAAAATAAAAACACAAGAAAACTTAAGATTACTAAGCCTAAGGTCACGTATCCTAAATTTTCACTGAAGTTAGATTCATTTCTCTGATTTAAAACACTTTCAATCACTGAACTATGCTTTAGAGAGTACGCCATGTATTTCACTTCATCTAAATTAACGCCATTCATATTGAGTGCGGGTGCACTGGATAGACTCGCGTTAACACGTAGCTGTGGTAAGGTGACGAGGGGAATTGGCTCCGCTTCGTCCGTTTCTATGCTGATACGGTGGCTTATGCGAATTCCGTTTATCTCCAAATCACACCGTTCGTTGATTGTAATGAGGTAAGTACCGAATACTGGAAGCTTACTGATGTCATTATTACAATGCTTGGTAAGCGTCGTCTTCAGCCTGCTATACAGAATCCAACTATCTGAGTTGATCTGTTGGACCTTGACCTCTTCAATCTGGATCTGATGCTGCGTACATTGAGTATGGTCGTCGTCGAATCTCATGAGCTGCTCTATACAGGTAAGCTCATGGTACAAAGCTTGGTTGTCTGCGTTACACAGAAAATGGTCGCCAGTTGATAACGGGCGGCACGGTTTCGCAATCGGTAAGTATTTCATTCCTTTCGCCAGAAGGTAAGGATATTTAGGAAAAATGGCTAGGGTTTTATTTTCGGATTGATGGAAAATTGGTAAGGAATACAATTTGTAATAATTATAAGTAACATTATCTGTTATCGGAATTTCCATTATAAATGTGATCTGGTTTTTCTTAATATAGGATTTTACACAAATAGTTTCTTCTAATTTTTAACAAGTTTTCTTCAGTAGGTGAATAAACTAAAGTTTCAGAGTTTGAGATTATTTTCAAATGATATAAAAGTTCGGTGGAATTCACGATAGATTGATGTAATATAGAAACTTTACTTAATGCTAGAGCTGTTTCAATTTCACTAAGTCTGATAAATATAGTACGGAAACTACTTGTAAAAACGTTAAATAGTTCTAAAATATATGTAAAGAAAATCCAATTGTTTTCTTTAGCAGCTAAATTTCTTAACATAGTTTCAGCTCTACTTAGGCGGCTATCTAATTTCAAAGTATTCTGATTAATAGTTCCAGTTACATTTATAAAGCTATCAAACATCTGAGAGACCAGGGTTAGTTTCTTAGATATAATAATTTCATCATGACTTAATTTTGAAGTAAGTTTATCAAATCTAATCGCATCTTCATGATCAAGATTTCCTGTTACAATTTTTATAAGAGAACCCAAAGGATTGATGAGACCTCTTTTAAAGCGCTTTAGTGGTACCAGTTGTTGGTATTTTTCTTTAGTTATATCGCGAATAAATTCAGTATGTAATTTAACACTCTTAAATTCATGAGAATATGATGTATTCCAGTCTACTAATTTAACCAGTTGTTCATAGTTTGCAGATACGTAATTGAAGTCATTATAAATCCTTTCCAAATTAATAACCTTAAGAATAGTCCAATGACCAGTTTGAATATAAGCTTGTCCTTCTTTAATCGGAAGCAATCCTGGATTTCCTTCAAGTGTTTGTAGATGAAGGGCCAGCGACGGCATCACTACTAGTAGTAGGCTGCACCTGCGGAGGGCGTTTGATGTTTTTAATAGGAGCCTTAGTTTTCCTTTCTCCTACTTGTATAGGTAATACATTTCTTTCTACTTCACCTACTACTTTCGCTTTTACGTAACGCGGCTTATCCTTGCTTTTACGCTTATTAACGTCTTTTGCAAAAACTGTTTCTCCTATGGGAAATTGTAAGTCATGTTCACCACCTTTCTTTTCCCTATTCTTTTCTTTCATTGCTACCATCTTATCTGCTAACTTTTCATACAAATTCTTTGTGCGCTTAGCATGATCTTTAACCAATTTCTGAAAATAACGTTTTTCTAATTCTATGCCATAAGGGCTGCTAGTGTCTGTATGTCCAAACACAACTTCGAATGGAGTGAGTTCTGTAACAGAATGAATAGCGTGATTATACGCCATGACTGAATACGTCATCGTGGATGCTGCGTCAGTACACCTTTTTTCATATTTAGCTAATCTGTAAATTTCAATTATTGTTGAATGAAATCGTTCTATTAATCCCATTGAATTAGGATTATTAGGCGTTCCAATATGAAGTTCAATTTTATGTAAACTTAAAAATTCTTTCATTAATTCGTTATTGAACTCAGTACCAGGATCTGAACTAATCTTTTTAGGTATTCCGTAGAATGAGAAATATTTCATTAGAGCTCGAATAACCTCAGGGGTTGATTTGTTTTGAATTTCTATGGCCTGTCCTAATTTGCTGAAGGCATCAATAAGAGTTAGGTAAGATTTTCCTTCAATACTAAATAGATCTATGAAAATTTCTTGAAAAGGAGAATCTTGAGTTTGAGTTAGCTGTAAGATAGGTTTGATAGGCTTCCTATCGTATTTCATTTTCTGGCATGCTTCACAAGCATTTATAACTGCTGTTACTGTTTCTTGCATTCTATCCCAATAGTAATTTCTACGAATTCTAACTAATGTTTCCTTTATACCACGGTGGCAGGTCTTTCCTTCATGATGTTTAACTATCACTGCTCTTTGTTCATCTTCATTTTCAATGGTAATAACTCGTTCTGTGCATTCATAAAAATTAATCATACCTTTCTTAAATAGCTGAATTATTATTTTTCCGAATAATCTACGATGAGAACTTTTTTCAAAGTAGATAAAATACTTTAATTTGGGTTTAATGTATCGTTTCAAAAATTCTTTTACTAATTCTGGGTTGTCTTCTGGTAGGAAAACTTCTAATACTTTTTGTTTTTCTCGCGAGAGATTTTTGACTTGAATTTCATTTTTAAACCATGAGTATACTAATATTTGGTTAGGCTTTGTGTCTACTGCCTCATGTAAAATTGGTATTCCTGTTGATTCTAATTCTACAGCAGAATGAATTGTTCCTGAT
The DNA here is from genome assembly GCA_963582015.1 of Xanthorhoe designata. Lineage (NCBI taxonomy): Eukaryota > Metazoa > Arthropoda > Insecta > Lepidoptera > Geometridae > Xanthorhoe > Xanthorhoe designata. Next base: position 1,917,595 of record OY757029.1, read on the forward strand.
TTAGTGGTTTCTGATCTCATTGGGAAATCGTCATTGTCAAGGCTATGTCTTGATAATGTGTCGGAAATCGCAATAGGGCTTGCTGTTGCTGTCCTACTTGAATCTGATACAGTTATCGTAGATGAATCATTCCTATTCACCTTTCTTTCCGCTGTTAACTTTTCTATATTTTCTACTAAGTCATCAAGATGTTTCTTAAGTTTTTGTTCTTTTTCATCCAAATTTACTGCCATCGATTGATTTTCGTCATCAGAATCTAAAGCATTAATTTTTATCCTAGACAAGGCATCAGCGTTAGTATTCTGTTTGCCATCTTTATGTATCATTTGATAGTCGTAATCTTGTAAACGTAACCTCCATCGAGTGAGTTTACTACTCGGATCTTTGAGGTTTTGAAGCCATATTAATGGACGATGGTCTGTGTATATGAGAAACTTTCGACCGTACAAGTAAGGTCTGAAATGTTTTACTGCCCAGATAATAGCGAGCAATTCACGTTCAATAGTGCTATAACGAGCTTCAGTATCACTTAATGTACGACTAGCGTATGCCACAGGTTTGTCACTACCAATCTGTCCCTGGGATAATACTGCACCTACCGCTACATTCGACGCGTCAGTCGTTAGTACAAAAGGTTTGTCATAGTCGGGGTATTGCAATAAAGGGGCATGAGTCAAGAGTTCTTTGCATTTATTAAATGCATCAATGTAATTTTGAGTAATTACTATTCCGTTTCGTTTCTTTAAACAAGCTGTCAAGGGTTGAGTAATTTTTGCAAAGTCTTTTATAAATCGTCTATAGTACCCTACAAGTCCTAGGAAACTTTTAATCTCGGTCGTTGTTTTAGGTAATGGATATTTTAATATCGCGTCAATTTTATCGTTGTTAGGTTTTAGTCCGTTTTTAGTTATCGTATGTCCTAAGTAAAGGACTTCTTTACGTATGAATTCGGATTTATCTAGTTGAATTTTTAGGTTGGTCTGTCGGAGTCTGTCAAATATCGTTCTCAGTTTTTGAATGTGTTCGTCTAAGCTATTCGAATAAATGATGATGTCGTCTAAGTAAACCATACAGTGTAGTCCTTGTAGTCCTCGTAAAACGTTATCCATTGTCCTTTGGAACGTCGCTGGTGCTGTTTTTAATCCAAATGGCATTCGAAGAAATTCGAAATGTCCATTTTGAGTACTAAAAGCTGTTTTTTGTCTGTCATTTTTCTCTACTTCTATCTGATGATAACCACTTGCTAGATCAAGGGTGCTGAAGTAAGAGCACTTACCTAATTTATCAAAAAGGTCTGTAATGTTCGGTAAGGGATATTTGTCGTCAATTGTTATGTCATTTAGTCGTCTGTAATCAACTACCATCCTATACTTTTTTTCACCAGATGCATCCATTTTCTTGGGCACAAGGTGTACGGGTGCACTCCAAGGAGAATGAGATTCTTTAATGATGTTATCTTTGAATAGTTTATCTACCTGTTTACTTATTTCATCCTGTAAAAACGGTGCCTGTCTATACGGTTTTACGTATATAGGATCTTCGTTCCTTGTCCTAATATGATGTTTCACTTGATTAGTAAATGTCAATGGAATTTGATCGCAATAGAATATGTCTTTATATTCTGTACAAAGTCTTTGAATCTTTTCACGTTCTTCGTCGTTTGTATGGTCAAGTCTGATTTTATTTAAGTTCTCTTCTAATAGTTGATCAATTTCAATGTCACTGTTGTAAGTTTTCGTAAAGTTTAAGTCACAGTCTGTATTTTCAAATCTAGTCACTGCAAAGGGTCTTTTAATAGTCAGCTGTTTCGGTTGATCTAATGTGTTTTGAATAACCGTAGATGCGTAACCATTAACACAGTTAACAATCGCACTAGGCATTCTTAATCCATCGGAAAATTTCCTAAAGCTAAGGATAGCTTCACCTGAATATTGATCTATCGGTAATTTGACTCGTTTTTCTGTTCGTGCTGGTATATCAATGACATAATTTAGATTATTGTTGGTTATAGGAATGCAAGTAGAATTTGTCTTTAAAAGATTTTCTTTTAAGTCAATAATCGCGCCTAATTGTTGTAAAAGGTCGTTCCCTATTAAACCGTCATATCGTGAGTCTACGTCGTATATATAAAATTTATGCCAATCGTTACTAGCAAAAGTAGGCAAGAGAGGGATCTCGATCACTTCATCGTGTCTACTAGTTGTGTGGGTGCTAACCACTTGAAATGGTTCTTTTCGAATAAATTCACCGAAATATTGATAAGCAATTCGAGGGCTGAAAAATGATCTCATACTTCCGGTATCTATCATCATTTTAGCATTTATTTCCTTTATGTGAACATAAGGAAGTTTTAAATTTGGGTCACAGTTAAGTTCTAAGATTTCTTGTCTATAGAGGCTGTTATCTGAAAATCCGAAGATTGATTTTCGTCGGTCTGTTCAGTTATTTTATTTTGTTCGTCACTGTCATCAGACATATCGTAATATTCGTTATTACAGTAGTTCATGTAGGCGTCATAGTTGTCATTATAATCTTCGTTGTTATAGTTATAACTTTCGTCATAGTAAGGATCATAATAATCGTTCATGGTCAGTTCGTTCAATTTAAAACCTTGTTGCGTTGCCTTAGGGTCCATTGTTCTCATTGAGACGTCACTACTTTGTAAGCGAGGGGGCTGAACTTCAGTTGGTCTAGTCTCCTGCCTATTAAATGGTTGAGGTGGTTTGTAACCAAACGTTTGAGTGGGTTTGTAACCAAATGGTTGTGCTGGTTTGTAACCAAACGGTTGAGGTGGTCTATACCCGAATTGTTGAGGTGGTCTATAACCAAATTGTTGAGGTGGTCTATAACCAAATTGTTGTTGTGGCTGGAAGCCAAATTGAGGTTTATATCCGAATGTTGGTGGGCGGAATGTACCATAGTTTTGTGGTTGACCTTGCGTCTTAAGATGCGAGTTTTGAGGTAAGCCAAAATTAAATTTAGGCGAGGCATTGTAAGTACCTTGCAATACAGGCTTGAACCCAGTTGGCTGAGTTATCAGTGGCCTTGAACCTGCACCTGTAATCTGACTACTACCGTGTATACGATTTCTCATATTGTACTGCTCTAAGAAGTTGACTTCCTCGAGCACGATGCTCAAAGCTGCTTCTAAAGTCGAGGGTGTTTTTAATCTCACTACCCGAACCATATTCTCAGGAAGATTATACAAAAACACATTTAAAGCCGTATTGTCATAAATAATTAATTTCGCACGCTTTAAATCACTGTCCTCAATCGTGTTCACTTTTGACATTAATAATGATCTAACACTTTGGATTCGATTGCAAAAATCTAGATAACTTTCACCTGATTTGATTTTCAATGATTCTAACTCGATGTTAATACACGCTTCACTACGCGGGTCTCCAAAATGCTGAATTAACAATTCTTTCAAGGCGGACCAAGTTACAATGTCTTCTCGTTCTGATAAGAGCGCCGCTGCATCCTCTATGAGTCTACTCGTTAAAACGTTATAGATATAAAGGTTCTGTTCTTCATTGTCCGGATGACCATACCGATCAATCACATATTGACATTTTCGCAAATATAAATTTAATTCTCTTTTATTACCCTTAAAAAGTGGGATTAATTGAGCCACTTCTTTCGGAATAAGTCGAACTAATGGCGGTGACATCGCGAAGTTTTAAAATGATCAGAGGAGGCAACTCACTTTTAACACTTTTACACAGTTACACAAAATAAACACACACAAAATAACACAATAGAAATAAAATACACAAAAATCACACAGTAAAATAAAATAAAAAGCAATGGTAGAGTTTGACACACAATGTAAATTATTTTTTAAAATCAAATATCTTAGTTAAATTTACGATCAATTTGAGATCAATAATTTTTAAAATATTTTTATTTAAATCAAGTAACTAAATTAAATTACGATCGATTTGTAGATCAGTAATAATTATTACTTTAAAAGATTTTAATTTTATTTTTAATAAAATAATTAAATTATATTACGATCGATTTTTAGATCTATAGTATAATCTATTGAAACACACTTTATGTATTTCTATTTAAAAACATTATTAAAATTGATTTTTAAATTGACACATCTATATTTTCTTAACTCTATGTTACGTTCTATTTTTAGAACACGGTTCAACTTGATAGAATTTCATAACAAGCTCACCAGATCAGTTATAATGAGAGAGTTCCTATCTCAGGTATAACAAAATTAATACGTGGTTACAATACAATTTAAAGATCACAGAATTTAGGAGGATGAGGGAAAGGAATGGCGAAAAGTTTTACTCACCAACCGACCGCTACTCCCATACTGCTTTTCTTTACCCGTTTCAAAAGATAATTTATTTGGTTCGACGGATTTACTCTACATGGAATTCTGACTTTCCAGACGGATTTGGACGTCGGAAAATCGCGAAAACCCGTGATTTTCAAGAAAATCCGCGCCGGCTGCGCCACTTTTGATTTCGGAACGTAAGAACGGGTTTTTAAAAAACTATATTTTAGAATTAAACTTAATTAAATAAAACTACGTGATTATGTCCATCCCGATTCGGAGGTGATTTAATAATGAATATAAAAGCATGAGCGGATGCAGCCGAGCGATATTGAGACGGCTGTATCAGCGAATTTGAGTACAGTTCAAATACCAAGAAATGCATTGAAGATGCAGCACAAACGTTATTCTAGACTAATCTAAAGCAGAGGGGTGAGGGGATAACATAACTAGGTAGGTTAATATTTTAGGCCCCATATTTATATACCTACTTAATAATTGATAACAATCAGCAAACCTCAAGTACCTACTTGTTACAATAACCAACTAGGTATTATTATATGTTTACAAAACTATTATCATTATCAACTGTTTACTAAATGGTAATGACATCCAGACACAAACCCGATAAACCAGAATTGATTTTTAATTGGCCAAAATTGCACACTTTTTCAATTCAATAACACCTAAGTATTATATTTACATTAGGTATTACATTTTGATCATACACATCAAGTATTTAGACTGAGTAACGTAATAACTTTATACCACTGATATTTCAATCGAAAATATGGATGGGTTGAAATTGACGTCAATTCTGTTTTTGTACGCTTGGCACGTCCCATCGGTTATAGGAGTCCGATCTGTAAGTATTTATGTAAAAGCGATTTGTAACAACTTTTGCTAGTATTTTCTCTACCTATATGAGTCGAGTCCAGTCGACAGGGGACCCCTGGTGTCCCCTGTCCAGGGGAGCAGGGGACTTTGAATATGTTCTTTCCCATGATTCATTGAACGCAAGTAGGTACCTACCACCTAGTTATCTGGTAACTAGTGGTCTTGTTCTGGCAACTTTCAGATTTACAATTAGGTATTCCAGCAGTAATACTAAAATATAGTGATTTTAGATACTCCACTCAGGCTGTTATTTGATAGACTTTAACATATCTTTTAGATTATCGATATTTTAGCTAGTCAGTACTTATTGCAACAGAATCAGCACCAGCAGTTATTTAATGAATATCATATCCGAAAAACAGAGACAGTAGTGGCAATTCTGGTTGTCGCCAAAACTTAACTAAATCAATTTGACAGCACTCAAATTGATGCCATATCCTTTTTATTTCGATCGTTATGAAAGGGACGGCAACATTTTTAGTGCAGTCAAATTAGTTTAGTTAACTTTCAAAACTATCGTGAGTTGTTTAGACATTATAATAGCACAAGGGAAATTACTCACGTAAAACTCGGTGAGTGTGAGACGCGACCGCGAGGAGTGACCACACTCATACCCAGATGAAGATTCTCCGGAAGAATCGAAACATTGTCGGTATCTAAATCGAGGATAATTTTACGTGAGTAATTTCCCGTTGCTATTATAATGTCTAGTTTAGTTAAGTTTTGGCGACATCCAGAATTGCCACTGTACCTACCTTATTATTATTCAGAAATCATCATTCCCAGGGTCCATTCAAGTCTTCCTACACGCGAGTAGAGGCCTGCCCTAACCCGACCCTTCCTATGGACAAGGACCCGGCTGCCTTGTTCTTTGCGGAGCTGTACAACACCAGCTCGGAGGCCAACGTGATGAGAGGGAAGATCAATGTGGTCCGAGACAATAGGATTAAAAAGGTCTGTGTGTGTATATCCTATTCTTAAGCCTCCGTGTAGCAATATGAAAAATTGGAACCCTTATAAGATCACTCGGTTTTCTATCTGTCTGTCTGTCACAACCCTTTCTCTCAGGAACGGGTAAATATACCTAGAGAGTTTTTTTTTCTTTTTCTGTAAATAAATTTATGTTTTTCCTAGAAAGTTGAATCTTATACCTTAAAAATCAAGGTCACTATTATTTGTAAAAACTCAAAGTCTTGATAAACGCGATAAAAATATATTACAATAACTAGAACTTTAAAGTTAACGAAAGACAAAAAGCAAGCTATTTTAATATAACAAAAAAAAAAGGAATAATTATTATGAAAATTACAAAACGTCAAATTTTTTAACCTTTCTTACTTTTGGTCGGGGGTTAAAAATAATGAAAATTACACAACGTAAAAATGTTTAACTTTTCTTTCTTTTGGTCGGGGGCTAAAAAATATGGTAAAAGATATCCTTAATCAGGGTTTACCCATGATTTCTGTATTCCAGATGAAAGCCAAGAGCTACTTGTGGGACAAAAACAGATGGAGAGTGAGCTACATGATCAACAACATGGGCTGTAACCGCGTCTTCTTCCCCGTGCTGGTGCTGGCCACCGGCGTCAAGTACGATCTGAAGACCTGCACCTTTTTCAAGGCAAGATAAAGCCACGAATACACTAGTGGACAGGGGACTTTTTACGTATGGAAAGTTAGCTTCTGCAAAATGTGGGCATGTACCAAATATGTATTTGGACATACCTCTGATTACCCCCTTTGATATCTTCATAATGGGTTTTAAAATTGCCCCTGGAATACGAATACGGTTCAAAGGCGGAGCATAATTTAAAAAGTATATTTTAATGCTTTGTTTCTTTTCAGAAGAAATGGTTCCTTTGAGTGAAATTTGTATTCTTCAGTTTTAAGAGTTCTTTTCCTCAAGGTGGCATTAAAATATTACACCCTGTAGTTTACACACTAAAAACTTACGTAATTTTTGTTGTATAAGGGCGTTTGTCCACCGGCGCCGTCACCGGGACGAGAACGAGAACGAGATTATTTCTATTCTATTCTATTCTATTCTATTCTAGTCGAGTCTATGATGACTTGACGGCCTTGCGGTGGACACGCGGCTATAGTTAGTCTATGTATCAGTACTTCGGCGTCGTCACCTTTTTCTCGTTGACGTCACGATGACGGCAGCTGTGGACAAACGCCCTTACAAAAAATTCGGCAATTTTTCTAATTTTTGAGGACTCCTACTTCCTATAATAATTATAATATATAAAAACTAAGACATGGCCATGGTAGTTAAAGGTAATATTTAATTTTGCTCTAGTGTATCTATATCCAGGGAGGAAACAAGTTACGTTTGTATGGAGAAAGACTCGGAGCATATCCTTTTAAGGTGCTAGGTCGGGCCAATCTTTTAGACCCTTTGGCGGCCGGAGTTGTCGTACTCTGACGTTAGGTGGCACTCATTACAGCGTAGACAAAGAAAACTATAGAAGACCGCTCGACATGTTCCTTTTCAGTCACTCAAAACCAAAAGAGACAAATGGATATACAAGATTCTTGTGAAAAAAAGAGACGGATCATAAAATGTTTGTCCCTTACCGTGTGCCGGTGTAGTATATCTCTCTGTCCCTTTCGGCGGCTAGCCTTAACTTCAGATGAAGAGGGGCCTACTCCTCTTCATCTGAAGTTAAAAATTGTTGCAAAGAAGTGTTACTGAACACCCTTTCTTTCCAGGGAGAGTACGTTTTCAATGATCTTAACATAAACAAGGTGCAGCACGTGTGGATGAAGAGCCAGGAGTACGGCAGGGTGCTGTGGAAGATAGAGCTGTACTCCAACACCGGCACCGTCTTCTGCTGGGAGTTTGAGACGCTAATTGTACCAGCATAAGACCTGCATTTGCTCAAATACTTTAAGTTACTTAAATTAGTGAAATATCAAGAGAAACCTTATTGGCTGTTACTTTTATATTGTCTAATTAAGTCTACCTGTTTTACTTTTGCAGCTGTTGGTTTCTTCAATAAAATAAAATAAAAGAATTGTTTTTTAGTGAATTTGTGAAATATTTTGAGGAAATAAATGGTTCAACCGAAAACCGAAATTACTTAGTTTAGTTTTGGCGACATCTGAATTGACACCAGTCATAGATAAAAAATTTGCAGAGGAACATAGAACCTTCTCCTTTTTTGAAGTCGGTTAATGTACTTACCTAAAAGAAGATACCTAAACATCACAACAAATACCTACCCAGTGGTAGGTGGTATGTCATCGCATAATACTCTTGCAATAAATCACACTTTGATTGCCATTGGTCATGCATGGACACAACTGATGGGCAAATTACATGCATCATTGATTATAGTCTCTGTATGTTCTATCCATTATAAACCAATATCGGCTCTATGTTCGTGGAAATAAGGCTTATTAACGTTGGTAATGCTATAACACGTTGCTTGCTAAGTACCTTTACCTAACCATTGGATAATGATTGAAGCGTGTGTTAAACTACTGGATTACTCTCATCTCACTGCGCTCTCAACTCACAGGATGGGTGACCGCTAGTAATCACTCAAAAACTATCGAATGGAATTGAATGCAGTTTTCACCGATCTATTGCCAGAGGTCTAACTGAAAAAATAGGCGCCATTTTAACGCAGGTTTACCCCTTTAAAGGGTTGCAATGGGATGTCAAACTTTGTATAGGAACCTTTTAAGAAAGTGCAATGAGATCTAACTAAAACTCTTAAATTAATCTAATCAAAAACTCGGTTGAAATACTAAGTAGGTATGTATGGAAAATAAATAGATACTGTTCTGAGGATTTTCCAAAATAACCCTTAAAAAGTTGTGAAATAGGGTGTCAAATTTTTAATGAAAAGTAGCGTGTACAACACGCAAGCGAAGCCGCGCGGGTCTGCTAGTAGTAAATAGTAAAACAAACAAATTAATTGTCCATTCGCTTATTGTCATCCTTTACGTCTGAAACCAAAATCCATTTCAGCTAATAGGATTCGTGATTGAAACTCCTGGATTGGCATCGACTACAAAGGGACTCTGTTCATAGAGGTACAGTCAGCCACGTAAACCCATTTATTGACGAGCTATTGACTATTGACTGTCTGTTACGGCCTAGTAATATACTCCTTGCTGGGATTACACTCGCGTTCAAGTCTCGCCATGTCTCGGTCGAGTGAGAAGTGTAACACTTTGAAAGTCTCGTTTAAAATTAAGTTTGGTTGCCGCGAGAGATGGATGTGCTAGTAACGGCAGTATAGGTACCATAGACATCAGTAATTTGATTGCAGCCGCAACTAAAATTTATAAAATGTCTATACTTACTTACTTACTTAAACAAAAGTTGTAGGTAAGTATATAATATTTTCAATTTTTAGTGTAATAGAATAAAGGCTATTTTTTTTATCTTATTTGATGGAAGTAATGTCAAATTACCAATTAAAAACCCAGTAGGTACCTAAGCCAAACAACAGATAGATAGGTTATTGAGACTGGTCATTAGATATGTACCTAGGTATATAAATTTTCTGAAGTCTTAAGTAAGTTCCATCCATCTAAAAAGTCAGTGTCGCACGCTTCCGTCTGGCAGCGGCTTGGATTAGTTTAACTACCTATTGATCTTTTAAAATAAATAAATATAAGTAAATAAATATCCCTGGACATTCCACACAGCGTCATCTAGTCCCAAGCTAAGCATTTTAATGGCTTTAAAATGATCCTTATATGATTCCACATATTCTGATTGTATTTTGTAAAGTTAAATAGGTAGGTAATTATGTATTATAGTAGTTAAGTTTATGTCAATTTTGGTCTACTAAAGCACAGAACAATAGTTGAACTATCATTGTTGAAATACTGATTTTAGAATAATTACTTACATTTTCAACCAATTTTAAAACATTTATCGGACAAATATACCTAGTGATGATGATGTTATTTTAACCTGAATTTTATCAGATCAATGATCGAAAACCATTTACATTTTGACAAAAACTACTTATATGGGTACAGTCAAAAAGAAAACTTTATTTCATAATTAATTAGGCGTAGAACACAAAGACGATTATATCATTATGGCTAGCTATAAATAAATAATAAATAATGAATAATATCTATATCATCGCTTTAGAATAGAAAGAAAGATAGAAAGAAAAATCGTTTACTTTGGTAGGACCTCAAGGATCACTTCAGTTTCGTCTTGCATGCTAGGTGATTCTAATGCCTGTTCCAACGCGACTCCCTACACGAACAAATTACCTACCTGAGTAAGTTTGCATGAGCAAGTGGCCAACTCTGGTGAATGAGTTTTTAGGCCGCCTAAAGGCCGTCATTTATGGCTTAAGTAAATACTGGGAAATATAAGCTGGGATCGACAATTTAACGTTACTTTCGAAGCACTGAAGAGATAAGCTATTAAGCATCTGGCGGTCACCCATCCAAGTTGTGGCCCTTTTGTTGCTTAACTTCAACGATCTATCAAGAACGTCATATCAAGCTTCGCCACGAGCGCTTCGCTTCATTCGTTTCTGATTGAAAAAGATGTGACAAAATTTAGAAAACGAATCAATTTTGTCGATGACTGTACCTACAGTTTACAAATAGATACTACCTACGAAATAAGTGATAAAGAACTTAGGAAATAAATGATGACATGATGACATGATTTCATGTTTTTAAAATAAAATAGAACAGAGTTTAAAACTATGAGGATACTTTGGTTCTTGTTATTGCTTCCGATTGCAAAAGCAGCGAGAAATGGGGATGAAATCAGGGTAAGTGGAATCAGAAACTTACATCCTCAATGATTTCCCAGAAGGAACTCTTGGATAGCAAGGCTATAATCACAATCACATCACACTAATATTATAAAGGTGAAAATTTGTGTGTAGGTAAGTGTGTTTGTTACTCTTCACGCTCAAACGGCTGAACGGATTTTAATGAAATTTTTTACCAGAATTGCTTATACCTTGGATTAAAGAATAGGCTACTTTTGATCCCGGTATTTCCGCGGGAACGGGAACTATTCACCACGGGTAACATCTTGGGCGCAGCTAGTGAAAAATAAAATAAAATATGATCACGACTGTACTCCCCAGGTGCGAAAGACATATTCATTTAGATATTGTAGATGTCTAAGGGGTAGTCAGGTATATCCAAATATTACCCAAGGTTCTATACGGCCCACATTATTATATGAATGTCGGACCATTAAATGTCAATAACAATAGGGTGTATTGGCATGTCTAATGGGGTTGATCCATCGTTTGCGTTAAATTGATATAAACTTCTCGACGACCTCTGGTGGGCGAAGGCTCGTCTGAGACGCGGAGGTTGCGGGTTCGATCCCCGCCACGGGACAAGTGTTTGCATGTTTTGCGGATATTTGTTCCGTGTCTAGATGTTTTTCTATCTATTAATATGTATGTATTTACAAAAAAATATACATCTAAGTATTATATCAGCACGGCACAGGGCCGATTAGAGTGGCGTTTGAGGGAGGAGGCTTATACCCAGCAGTGGGCTATAATTTGAGCTGCCAATGATGATGATGATTATATCAGCCATCTGGTTACAATAGCTCAAGCATTAAGTTGCCTAGCTTTGGGACTAGATGACGCCGTGTTAAATGCCTAAGGATTTTACTTTAATACTTGACTATCGCTGTTGATTTCAGGGTCCATACAGAACCGTTCTCATAAGCGTCAAACGCTGTCTGAACACCACCTACCCCCTAGCGAAAGACCCCCCGATACATGTAACTTTGGCGGTGACAGGTTCAGGATCGAAGTATCGTCTCCTGGGGGGTAATATTACTATGGATAGTGATACTAAGCAAGTCAAGGTGAGAAAAATTTAGAAGCACTTCATACCGATCGTAGCTGGACCCTTGGGGTCCGGTGCTATTTGAGGAGTCAACAAATTTTTATATGTAAGTATAAAACAAGCAGGTACCTACCTGGATAATAAGTAGTCTATGTGCTATTTTGGGTCATAAACTATGTATATTCCAAGTTTCAGACAAATCCGTTCAGTAGGTACCTACTCGTAGTTTTTGCGTCTATACTATAGATAGATGGATGTTTGTTACTCCTGTATGTATAGATTTTATATCAAACTTCGCATTTTTATATATCCCTATTTCCCATGGTCGCGCCTTAACATGAGAACGACCGAATGGTTTTGATAAAATATTTCTGTATTTGATATCATTATTTTTGAGGAAGGCTATAAGCTCCCATTATTATCATCATTAGCATGTAGGTACTACGTGGGTAACGCCACGAGGGCGCAGAACGTAAATAAATCAATGTTATGGAAACCTGCGGCTTAGTCAGCCCCACACGTATTGACAATTGTTTTTCTTGTGGATAGGATGATTTAGTTAGGTACTGGGCAAGCCTATTCAACAATGTCCCAGGCACTACAATATTCCGTGCTATCATTGCCTAAAAAACTGCTCCCTGTATAAATCATCTAGTAAAAATGTAAATTGTTTTTTAGTTAAAAATCAAGAGTTTCGTCTGGGACGGTGGTCGATGGAAGCTCACATACCTGATGAGCGCGATCAGCTGCCGCAGCGCGCTGCTGAACCTCTTCTGCAAAGCTTTTGGTCTTAAACTGCTGGATACCACTAGATGCGTCTTCTTGAAGGTAGTTTAACAAGTACAATTTATTATAAAAGTCTTAAGATTTTTTATTTAAGATTTTTCATTTTTAAATGAAATACCTAAGTGTCGTTCACTAATATTAAAATTATATAAACTACTTAGGTAAGTATACACTTTATTACATCTTTTTTTTAAATCAACTTCAATTTCGTAAGAAAGCAATTTTCCTGTACTCTCGAGGGGCATAACTCTGACTGAAGATCCTCATTAGATCCTCGGGAGTACCTACCGGCCAACTATTGACGGTAGGGTCCAAATGGACATACAAAAAAAAACAGTCCTTTTTCGAAGTCGGTTAAAAATCGAGACTGGATGTTAGTAGGTAGTTATTTTATTTTTAATTGGACAAAAATGTACATCATGCTTAATAAATTATTCTCCAGGGAACGTACTCCTTCAGCGGTATAGACATCAACATATCTCATCATCTGTTCGCATCCAAGATGGAGTATGGCAGGACGATGTGGCGGAGCGAGGTGATCGTCGGCTTCTCAACGTACCAGTGCTGGGAGTTCCAGACTTTGGTGGAACCGATTTGATCACCTGGATTTATGTTTTACCTACTGGAAATTTGTGAAGAATTATAAATAAATCTAATCACATCAATGTACAAACGTTTGTGAGTTAGTTCTTTTAAGCTGTTGTTATTTTCTCCATGATTAATTATTTGGCGAGAAATATTATTTTACCTACCAATCGCGACGCAAAGCAGTCAGCAATCCACACTCAGATATTTGACAATATTGTTCGCACTCTATAATTTTTGTTTTATTAGTTAAACCACACTTAGGTACTTTATTTCATTATGAATGAAAAAGCCGTAGCCTAGTGGTCAGACAGCTCGGTTCTATCTACGCAGGTTCGAATTCTGTTGGAGCCTGTCGCGCGAAACGCCGTGAAGAATATGCGAATGCAATTTTACGATCCACGGGCGAGTGATGATTAGGCTTTGAAAGTGACAAATTGGCAAGCGAATTGGAATAATGAGCTAAGGGTGGTATTACATTTATCAAATATCTTAGTCCAATGTACATTTGATCAAAGAAATTGGACGACTTCATCAATTGTATTGGCAACACCGTGTATTGGCAACAAATTTGATCAAATATTGAACTTTCGCGATCACAATTCATACTTTTAAATAGAAATTTACAGGATTTTATCGCGTAATTTACCTTTTATTATTATTTCCCGACGTTTCGGCTGTGTTACAACAACCGTGGTCGCGGGCGAACTGTTCGCCCGCGACGTGGGAAATAATAATAAAAGGTAAATTACGCGATAAAATCCTGTAAATTTCTATTTAAAAGTATAAATATTGAACATCATAATTGGACAAAGATATTTGATAAGTGTAAAACCACCCTTAGGATCGGGTTCAGTAGACCGTGACTGCATCAACTATCTATCAGCCTCTCTTTGAGAGTTGCCAGCTCGTAATAACTTGTATCTGCTGCAACGCCTGCAACGTCAGTACTAACCGGATAGATAGGGGTGCCAGCTTTTTATTAGTTACAGCTAAGTACCTAATAGGTCGCGCCACGTAAAAAGAGCGCTGTCTGTCAAACTGCACAGTGGTCGATGATTGGTGGAGAGGTAACGCGGCGCACTTCATACATACCATTGATTTAGCGAGTGCTATTGTTTGTGTTCGCGTTGTTCGCGTTGTTCGCGCCTGTGTTTACTCACTGACGAACTTCGTCAGTGAGTAAACACAGGCGCGAACATACCCCCGCTACTTCCCCTCAGCGCTCTTTTTATAGGCGCGACTAAAACAAGTAACTTTTATCTTAGTACCTAACTATTGTATTTGATAGCTTTTGAAGAAATACTTACTTACATCTAACAACAATAAATATTTTTTTAGGGTTGTTTTAGTATTCCGACTTTTTTAATTGAAATAACTGTTTTATTGAAACATATTTTATCAGAAAAACTTGCTCTCTTTAAGTTTAATATTTTATTTTTCTTGGCACTTTAAATATACTTAAGTATTACTTCTTTGATTTACTGTAAAAAAAAAAAAAAAGTGACAACCCTATATTGCTTCAGTGCAGGCTTATTGGCGCAAATTGCATAATATTAGGTACGCATCGAAGTTCTAAGTAGATAGGTAATCTACTTGATGCCGCGGAGCAACTCCAAACTAGTAACTGGATGAGATAAAGTGGTTAAGTTGTAGGTAGGTAGGTACCTACTTAAGTAGGTACTTAATTTTTAATATTGGTAGGTACTTAGTTCCGGCGTAGAGGCCTTCTGCACTCGCCAAAGCCCGGTGAAGTTATAAAGGTCCGGAAGACCACTTAACATACAAATCCGTCCGAAAAAAAAACAGTTATAGGTAAGTACCTACTTATAGCAAAATTATTCTTGCGATTTTTGCAATTTTGTCGCAAAAACTGTCAAAATATTATGACAGTAAAACGAGACCATAATTTTTAGATTTGATAATTATAATTAGGCTCACTCAACACACACCGAGATGGCAGGGAAGTGGTATAATTTTAATTACTTACTATCATAGTTTCCAAAGGGATGAAGCGATTTGAATTTTGTAATTTTTTGTTCAAAAGGTGGCTTTATCGAGAGTTTTTATTGTTTGGTGAAAATTCGTTTCCAAGAAAATCTATAAGTATATGTTTATTAAATGATTAAATAACATAATTATAATGCAATTAGTTACATAATTATGACAAAGTTAAAATTTTCGCCCATGTCAAGTACTATATTATATTTATTGTAAAGGTTTACTCAAAAAACAACTAGATGGCAGCACAGGTAAAGTTAGAACGCGCTATCGTTACGTTTTATGATTGCTTCGTGATCTCTTGAGTAACTTTAACTTTTTGTCGTGACACTTACTACTAAGTAAGAAGGTCGCGGGTTCGAATCCTAAGAGTTTTTGACAGGCTAAGTAGGAGTTTCTACTATGCCAGCATTATATACCATTAATAATTAATAATTAATAATAAAATTAATAAATAATAAATTTGAATTATAAAATGATGAAAAAAATAAAATGCTAGCTATGTAAAAAAACATTTTGAATAAATTGAATAATTATTGATTACTTAATTTACATTACATACATACTACTTCACGTTGCATTACATTGTACCTCTATTGCATTGAGCGTGTGGACTGTGGCTGGAATGGAATACTAAAAAAAACGAAACTAAAATAGTAAAAATAATGTCAAATGAAATTCGGTTACGGCTCTTCTACGAAACCGGAGATTCGTAACCAGTTACGAACTAAGCATAATTCTCGTATTAATTTTACTAACCTCCTTAGAAGCAGCGACAGGACTTCATGTTTTTTAATGATTCACTCATAATTTTATTTAGGCAAATATTACTATTTTCTATCTTGAAACCTGCTAAACCTTTTCACATACAAGTTTAGTCATTTATTATAATTCTGTAATTAAGTGAATAAATATGAACTGTCCAAGTGCAAGCGCGTGTCAGTCGGGACACGCGCATAGTACTATTAGTACAATAGGGTTTCATAGTTGCCCAATGAGCAAAGCAAATCGAGATATTACATTATAATTTATTTAATATCCTTCCAATTTAATTTTTGTTTGTTTGTATAATATAGCCATAGCAAACTTAATGCATAGGCCATTCCAAAAACGCATAAGAATCGAACCCGCGACCTCTTTACGCATCTTGTAAAGAGTCACGTTAGAAATTACAAGTCAGATGAAACTTCGCCACCATAATTCCAAAACGCTTCGATAGCGCGTTCTAATTTTACTTGTGCTGCCATCTAGTTCTGTTTTAAGTAAACTTGTTTTTAACTTGGGATATTTTACTTCCACTGCTTTGTGCAAAGGGAAAGCTCCCCTACAGCCCTAGGGGATGACATACTTTCTTTATAAATTCTCGGAAACATACTTACCTCTAAGGAATATTAAAGAACTAGCTATCTACTCCGGGTTCGCACGGTTGCAATTTACTAGTAGACAAAAGATGAAACCGTTTGGCATACAAATAGTATGTGTATGTTTTTTTTTGTAGTGTTTATTTTTACAATTATTTATTGTTTCTCATAATACTTAAGGCTTATTGTTGGTCCTGGTATTTACTAATTTAATACGATAAGAATTAATCTTTGATGGAAGCCACATGTGGTTTAAAATCTCTGCTACTTACCTAGTTAGATAGCGATTGTCAAAACTATTCGTAAATATTATTTTTTTATTTCTAATATTTGGCTATAAATTGATGCATGTACAGTGTAACCCTGTGTTGGGAATCCATAAAATAAAATAAAATAATAATTATTATTATTTACCTATAAGTACATAAATTCATAACCGCGAAATATTGACTCGAGAATCGAACCCACAATTAATACAAATCACTAAGCAAATGCAGTTCCACCGGTATTTTCAACTTATCTACCTCTAAATCCTCATTTTGAATTATGAATACTTTCATTTTGAGGAAGTTTAACAATGCTCAAATCACTGTCCACCCCTCGGGCAAAATCAAGGTGTTCTATAGAAATGGTGAACGTAACAAAATAAAAAATCGTGAGAAGAGAGCAATTTCCTGCACTCTCGAGGTGCATTTCTGTGCATAACTGCGTAGATCCTCATCAGATCCTCATGTGATGAGACCCTTGGAATATCTTCTTTTTTCAAACAAAAAAAGAATCATCAAACTCGGTTCATCAACGACATTATATACGGTTAAATTGAGAAACCTTCTTTTTTTTAGAAAAGTTTTTTTGAAGGTTAAAAAGAGTCTTTCGCGATCACAATAGGTACATGCTTTTAAATTGAAATTTACAGGGTTTTGTGAACAACCGTGGTCGCGGGCGAACTGTTCGCCCGCGACCACGGTTGTTGCAACACCACAGCCGAAACGTCTCGGGAAATACAAAAAGGTAAATTACGCGATAAAATCCTGTAAATGTCAATTTGAAAGGTTAAAAAGAGATTCAGTAAAAGTGTTCGTCCGCTATAGCACGGTGGTATGTACTCCACCGTATTTCGAGAAACAACATTTTAGTAAAACCTGGCCAAACTCAGTAAAACCGCACAATTAAAATTTGAATGTTAGTGTAACTTCTCTGTTGGTCTTTATAATGTTCGTGTGCCTTTTGTATAGTACACTCAGCTTCATTACTTATGTAACAGTGTACTAGCAGAGTAATACGCTCAACTAGGGGAAGCTGTGAGATATTGTTTTATGTTCAAATGTTTGTATGATCTGCAAATATTTGATTCGTGTCTGGTTGTTTTCTATGTATTATATGTATGTATTTACAAAAAAAAAAATGTAGGTACCTATCTATGTTGTATAACAGTCATCTGGTTACCATAACACAAGCATTAAAATGCTTAGCTTGGGATTAGATGACGCTGTGTGGAATGTCCAGGGATATTTATTATTATTATTTATTGTTGTAGTACCTAGATTGTTTTATATGGGTGTTTTACGCACGAGATGGTTTGGTGCGCGAGCGGTAGCGAGAACACCATTGGAATTTTCACCAGTGGTAAACAAAAATTGACTAAACAGCTGAAAATATGTTGTTTATTTATAAATATTTTCTTTCTATGTAGATAATTACGAGCTTTAAGACATTCTGTTGTCCATACAGCTCTTGACTCCATCTTTAGAATAAGCAGTAATGATCTAGTATCGAAGTGTTGAACGAGCCAAAACTGAATGTCATCTTTTAATATTAAGAATGTCATCTTTTTTTATTAAGACCCTCTCATTTACAAATTTCGTTGTAGTCATATCTTTCCGTTTACAGAAATGTTTAAACTCTATACTATACCTAGTCTGTTCAGAATTACTCTAAGAGACCTTTCCATGTTATTACACGTGCAATTTAGAAAGCATGTGTCCTATTTCTATTGTCTATGGTCCAGGCGTCTTTTATGTTTGGAGCTGTGACCTGTTTTAATGAGTTTATGGAATAAACTAACGCATTACTGGCTTTATTAATTCCCGAGTGGTACTTAACTTCCGATACGAAGATTAGAATCATGGCCAGGATCATATGATTTCTGATTTTAAATTAAATAAATCGTGAAGGAAAACATCGTAAACAAAAATTACTGTTAGTAGGTACCTACACGTAAAAATATCAGAGGCCTCATCTTCAGTTTTCAAGTAGTATGTAATCTATCCTCGCTCACGTGTCAAGTATACTGGAATATTTAGTTCGTGCAAGTTACCGGGGGAGGCGCTGCCCTGGATTTTCATACATTTGTGATACTTGACTCGGTATCGAGGATAGTATCCAATACTACTGTAACAACGCTGTAAACTGGCGTGAACCCCCCAATAGGTACGTGTGGGGCTGACTAGTTTCCTCTCCGATGTATTCCTTCACCATATAGAACCCGTGTTAATGTGCAATGCGCATCATCATCATCATCATCCGCAGCCCGATTTCACCCACTGCTGGGTATAGGCCTCCATCTGTTTACGCCACTCCTCACGGTCTTGTGCCAGCCTCATCCAATTTCGCCCCACAATGCTCGTAATATCGTCCGCCCATCTCGCAACGGGGCGGCCTACATCTCTGTAGCCAGTTCTTGGACGCCATTCAGTTGACACCTTACTCCACCTGTCGTCATACCTCCGTGCCAGGTGTCCTGCCCAGCTCCATTTTAGTTCCGTGATACGATTCCCAATGTCTTTCACCTTTGTTCGACTTCGGATCTCGGCATTCGGAACACATGCATTGCAAAACAAATGCAATGCGCATACTTAATTATATTTTATTCAAAACGAAAAATCTATTCGTTAGTTCGTTCGTTCGTTCGTACCTATGAGCAAGAGGCCAACTTTGGTAAAAATCTCATGATGCTATGATATCTAGATACGACTTGTATCAACAAAATACCGTAATAACATCTAGCTGTGTCCAACGCGAGGCAATCACAGAGATATTTCGCAGTTGCCTCGGTCCATTCAAAATGTATTCCGCCTGAAATATAGCGGCTCCGAGCTGTCTGCCATTCCTGAAATTCAAACTGTCAGTGCCTTTGAACATGCCTTCTATCTTCATGATATTGGCAAAGTTGACGGAAGTTAGTAACCAAATCTGGATACCTAGTATTGATACATAATGAAGAACAGCATAATAATACATTAATAGGTATATATTTCCTTTAAGTTTGTACCTATCGTATTCTCATTATAATAGCACACAGGAAATTCTCTATCTCATTATCTCATTATCCTATTCTCAGTGATAAGCTTGTAACCTGTCACGTATGGAATGTTAACCTCTGCAAAATGTGGATACTTATGTACCAAGTATGAAGGTAATTGGACATACCTCTGACTACCCCAATACATCTTCGAATTAAGTATTTAAAAATGCCGAACAAGATCAGAAAGAATATGTCTATCGCATCTTGGGATTAGTCGTGGTTAAAATTCATTTATATCTCAGTGTGCGGTAGACATAATCTCAGATCTTTCATTGAGTCCAAATCACAGATAAAAGAATACTAGGTATCCAAATACATATTTAGTACCGGTACAAACATTCTTCAAAAGAAACCAATTAAGTAAGTATCGATACAAACGCGCAGTGACTGCGCGTTCAAAAAACGTGTTGTACCACAGATAAAAGAATACGTTGTGCACAGGCTCTAAGTTTGTATAAATGAGCTAATTTCCATAGCTGGGCATTAACTCGTTAATCCGTTAATCGTTAATTAACGAAGTTAACATTTTGATTAACGGATTAACTTTTAAGTTAACTTTCATAAATGTTAACGGACACGTTAACTTCCGTTAATATGCGAGAAGTCCGTTAATCGTTAATCCAATGCCTAATAGTTACGCACGGTACCGACAAGTGCCGGGTGACGCGTACCGTGGCAGCGTGTGAAACAAAAACTAAAATAGATATATTTTGCCGGCGCGTGCGAGTGAGAAAGAAAACTGCGAAGAGATTATTTTCGTTTGATCATTTCATTACTTAGCTTAGGTGCTTAGAGTGACTAGTGTTTTGTTCGTTTGTTTGTTGTTATTATAAATCAGTCAGTGATCATTTGCGTGTTGATAATTTTTAAAGAAGAGTGTAGGTAGTGTAATTTAGTTAGATAGAAAAAGTGTACTGTGTGTGCAGTGTAGTAATTATAATAAATATTAGTAGCAGCTTTTTGTTTTGGCTTAACAATAGCTCGTGATATTATCTACTTCCTTTGTCAGTACAGTACCTACCTAATCATCAGTCAGACCAGGGAGATGAAGCTAAAAATTGTATTCAACTATTTTCTAAACAGGGCATTAGCCTCGAGTCGGGTACCTGCCGATGTACCCGGCGTTTTCGATTTTTTTTATAATTTTTAGTCTGTAGGTACTTGTTTTTTCATCTATTTCCTTCCGGTTTTCCCGGCTGCTTTGATTGGTGAAGAATGAAGAGATGCTTATTTGATTGATAGTTTCAATTCAAAGTCAAACCGACATTTTCTTTCTATAGTTTATATATTTTATTATAGTCTTAAACCACACTTAGGTTTCGGTGCTTTAACCGAAATATCATCTTACTGATAGTTTCGTCTTCGGCGTCAAGGGCTTCGTGTTCGAGTGGTAAGGCAGCCTGGCTTAAGGGTGATCGCTTTTATCTCGCGGGTTCGAATCCCGTCGAAACCGTAAAACTTTTAGTAAGATTTTTTTAACGAAATATCACTAACCGGTGAGTTTCTAATACTTAAGGCTCAACTCACACCAAAAGAGCCGTGAAGGGCAGCGAAGCGGAGCGCGGTTTCAGTGTCATATGAATTTGAACTTTATTTTAATTACTATAATACTTATCATCGCAGAGAAGGCGCGCGTATTCGAATTTGCCGGAATTCCCGCGAAGTCGCGGGCATCCGCGCGACTCGGTCGAGTTTCTCATGCGATATTAAGTATTATAGCAATGAAAATAAAGTTCAAATTCATATGACACTGAAACCGCGCTCCGCTTCGCTGAGCTTTGTTGCTCTTTTGGTGTGAATTGAGCCTAACGCAACGATATAAAGATGCAATTTTACACATATTAACGGATTAACGATTAACGTTAACTTGCGTTAATTCTTCCGAAATGTAACGCTTTAACGTTTAACGAAGCTAACTTTTTTTGTAACGGATTAACGATTAACGAAGTTAACCATTTGATTAACGGTGCCCAGCTATGCTAATTTCCAACTCAGGGACAAAAACTCAGGCCTTTACATCTTTACTAGATGATTTATACAGAGTCAGGAGGCAAGCTTTGCCTACACTTAACGGGACACTGTAGTGCCTGGGACATTGTTGAGATGGAATAGGCTTGCCCAGCACCTAAACCATGCTCTCAGCTTAGCCGGCCATATCCACAGGAAAGACAATGATCAATATGTTTGACTCCTCACGATGTTTTTCTTCACCTTCATTGACAAAGCACGGCGACATATCGGAGTAATTCAGTGTGTTTTAGAGAGTAGCCGTGTGCACGTGAAACGCAGTCAGTTGGAATGCCAACTATTTGTTATCTGTCCGAGCTCGTCCGATGAAAGTTTTGAAAGAGTCGTTGAAGCTTGTAATGGTACTTAGTGATATGAAATAGACCTAAGTGCCTGGCATTCTACAGCACTAAAGTTTTGAATATTGCAGTCTCTGAAGTGTTTTTGAACCTTATTGAACGCGCAGCTCAATTAAAATTATGAAGGGATGTTAGCAACTTCCACAGGTCTGATCGTTAAAAAATTCAGTGAACTCTTTAGTTATTTTTCAGAGCTTTTTTTGTATTATTCAGAGCATCACACTATCACACTTATATCACTAATATTATAAAGGTGAAAGTTTGTGTGTGTGTTTGTTAATTTTTCACGCTCAAACAACTGGACGGATTTGAATGAAATTTAGTAACAAGAATGGTTAGACCCTGGAGACCAAAATAGGCTATTTTTGATCCCGGTATTCCCACGGGAACTATTCACATTATAAATATAATCAATAAATAAGTAATTGGGGAGGAAATTACCAGTAGTCCTACTGGTAAGACTCCGACTCCGGTAATCGGCCAATTAATTGTCTGATTTGTCTGACGACGGAGCATAAAAGAGATATTATCTAAAATGACGGGTTTTTTTATATATTAAACATGGCAAAAGGTTCCAACGGAAGATCAGCGTTGTCTTGTCTTGCGCAAAACAGCAAATGCTGAGTTGGACGCTACTTATTATTTATTATTGTTTTAGTTTGTGTGTGTGTCAAATAAATGCCTTTTCTTTCTTTTTTTTCTTTCTTTCTTTCTTTCTTTCTTATGGTAGAAACAAGGATACAAATTTATTTTAGTTTGAAACTCGGACTGTGTTGACCTGTGACCTGGTACCTACTATATGTAAATTGAATGAACAAATTAGAATATTGAACAGTTATTCGATAAAATCTACAATAATATACGTAAATAGACTTACGCAGTCTATTTGTTATCTGTCCGAGCTCGTCCGATGAAAGTTTTGAAAGAGTCGTTGAAGCTTGTAATGGTACTTAGTGATATGAAATAGACCTAAGTGCCTGGCATTCTACAGCACTAAAGTTTTGAATATTGCAGTCTCTGAAGTGTTTTTGAACCTTATTGAACGCGCAGCTCAATTAAAATTATGAAGGGATGTTAGCAACTTCCACAGGTCTGATCGTTAAAAAATTCAGTGAACTCTTTAGTTATTTTTCAGAGCTTTTTTTGTATTATTCAGAGCATCACACTATCACACTTATATCACTAATATTATAAAGGTGAAAGTTTGTGTGTGTGTTTGTTAATTTTTCACGCTCAAACAACTGGACGGATTTGAATGAAATTTAGTAACAAGAATGGTTAGACCCTGGAGACCAAAATAGGCTATTTTTGATCCCGGTATTCCCACGGGAACTATTCACATTATAAATATAATCAATAAATAAGTAATTGGGGAGGAAATTACCAGTAGTCCTACTGGTAAGACTCCGACTCCGGTAATCGGCCAATTAATTGTCTGATTTGTCTGACGACGGAGCATAAAAGAGATATTATCTAAAATGACGGGTTTTTTTATATATTAAACATGGCAAAAGGTTCCAACGGAAGATCAGCGTTGTCTTGTCTTGCGCAAAACAGCAAATGCTGAGTTGGACGCTACTTATTATTTATTATTGTTTTAGTTTGTGTGTGTGTCAAATAAATGCCTTTTCTTTCTTTTTTTTCTTTCTTTCTTTCTTTCTTTCTTATGGTAGAAACAAGGATACAAATTTATTTTAGTTTGAAACTCGGACTGTGTTGACCTGTGACCTGGTACCTACTATATGTAAATTGAATGAACAAATTAGAATATTGAACAGTTATTCGATAAAATCTACAATAATATACGTAAATAGACTTACGATTGTCTCTTCCTGTTGATAAAGCTGGCTAAGCTGAGGATGGTTTAGGTGCTGGGCAAGCCTATTTAATCTCAACAATGTCACAGGCACTACAGTGTATTTTCAGCCGTTTGTGTCCCACAGCTGGGAAAAGGCCTCCCCCCATTCATTCCAGACGTTGCTATCGTATTCTTCTTTATATTTTCTCTATCAGCTGTCATCTCCATTTTTACCCCTTTCATATTCATATGTATTTAATATCCCTTTCGCCTGATTCTTCCAACTACATAGTTGCTCAATAATCTAAAGACGCTCGTCTCATTCTTCCAACCACACAATAATTGTCGCTCAATAACCTAAAGACGCGAAACTCTTAATTTTACACCTAACTTAAGTAAACACCAGGGCGCAAACTTCAAGCTATAAAACCGTTGAAAAACCGGTAAAAACCGCAGAACTTGAAAACCGCTTACATCGCCCCGGCTGCGGCTGGCGCTACATAAATAGATTTAAGTAATTTGCCAGACTGTTTGAAGTTATGGGCCCCTACTAGGCTCAACTCACACCAAAAGAGCGACGAAGAGCAGCGAAGCGGAGCGCAGTTTGATCAGTGTCATACCTATATGAATTTCAACTTTATTTTCATTACTATAATGGGGGACTATAAAGGGATCTTCAAGTTATTCTACAGATTAGAAATTGCTTTTCCCAGGTTTATGGTAGATGGTCAATACGTACGAGTAAGTTAAGAGGCCGTAGGTAGCAAATATGTGGTTTGAATCGTATTAGATCTCAAAATCCGTGAAAGATACCACCTTATAATGTTTGGAGAAATTAAACTTTGAACTTTTATCTTGCGTTGTGGTTTTTTAGAAACACGATTGGTAAAAGTTTTCTCGATCATATATTTTTTTGAAAAATACATGTTTTTCACACAGTTTGCTATTTATCTCAGGAACAGAACGCTATTTTTGTTGGTTTTATGTTTTGACAAATAGCCTAGAAGTATTCATTTAGTTCTGGTTTTTTAATTTTTCGATTACTTGTTTAATTAACTTGTAATTAAATAAAAACTGTTTTTTCGCTATAAATTATGTTGCGTGTCTATCGTTCTGCGCTTCTCACTCACGAGTAAAAACATTATTCGCTCTCCCGCTCATTCCTCGGCGTTATGGCACACACTTAAGTAAGTGTAGGCAAAGCTTGCCTCCTGACTCTATAAATCACCTAGTAAAGATGTAAAAGCCTAAGTATGGTAGAGATGGAGATTGATCCTGCTTGGTTAGGCATATTTTAGAAAAACATGGACTTTTTTTAGAATATCAATTGTAATTGCAAAAGTTTAAGAAATAATATAAGGCATGTCAAAGTAAAAAAGCAGGCCACCGTAAAGAACCAGGATAGCGACACGGCTACGGGTCAAACTTTAACCTTATATTATAGTGAGGCTAATAACAAAAAAAAAATATTGTACTTATACTGTCAGTATCGAGTATCGAGTGTCGATTGAATTCTTATACTCGTAGTAGCGGTAGAGTTGAAAGGAAAGGCGAATGAATGAGGGTAGTCTGAGAGCGCACGTAGGCGCGCGTAGACCATCATTAAGAGAGTCATTACGAGACCTGACATACTGTGTGCACAGTAGTTTACTTATACGTAGAGCTATGAATGATAGAGGAGGCGGACTATTTACTTTTAACTTTTTGTTATAGCTGAGGCCAAACGTAAAATTTAATTTTTTGATCTGTGAGTCGCGTAAAATGAGTCGTGGAATTTACGTTCCATTGGCAAAAAGTTAAAAGTAGTCTATAGTTTCAAGGTTTACTATTACTACTTATCTGTCAGCAATACTTTGTACCCATGTACCTAATAGTTTAATTATAATAATCCGTAAACCATTAACCTATTTGCAATAAACGTTATTATTATAAAAAAAAGTCTACCTCTGTTTTGGAGCTACGTCGCCGCGTGTCTCCTCAGACAAACATACATTATATATACACAAACACACAGATACCTACTATACATACTTTAACACTTCTCTTTTTCGTAAGGAGTTAAAAATATAAGGCCACTTGTACAACTTCCAAGCTCTACACCCTCAAAATATTTGCGAAATAAGCAAGGGTTTATTGAATCACCCAAGGCTTATCAGACGGTGACATGACTCACTGTTTACCCCGTCAGCCCCAATACACCCCAACAATCTCAATATAACCTCTGTAGAGTTTTGCATATGCTCAAGAACAGCTTGCGTAGTGATGAGAGCTGAGTTGTTGGACGATTCGACCTCTTTGGCACAGTGGGTGAAGGTTCGGCTAAGACGCAGGAGTTTGCGGGTTCGATCACCGGCGCGGGATCAATGTTTATGTTCTACAGATATACTTTACGGATCTGCGTGTTTTTCTATTTATATAGAAAGATACTATTTACATAGAAAATTATATTGAAATTGTTGGCTATCGCTCAAAAACTATTGAACGAATTTGGCTGAAACTTGGAATGTACATAGGTAGTTGATGACCTGAAATAACACATAGGATACCATGCGAGCAAAACCGCACGCGGAAGCTTGTACTAAATAAACTTGCGTCTCCGGTGTATCCCCCTGTGGGTGAATTTTCATAGTGCTTTCTTACGTTATACTAGGTAATAGAAGCCTCCTTGTACCTAAGGCGTATTGGGGCTCTGTTGACTAGCAGGTAAAGTGCACTTAATAAAAATATAACAGATTTTTGGGATTAAGTTTAACGCTTACTTTTAACGCATTGTTAAAAGTAAGCGTCTTGAAGCGTCGAGTTAGGGGTGGCGCGGCTTGTACAACTAATGCTAAGTTCTATCTAAGCATTTAATTTTATCCTTGACAGCTCTTGGCAGTTCGTTAAACGTATTTAACAGCAGTGTAAGACCCCCTAACTCGATATGTTGTATTATGTTTTTTAAACATCAGAAACAAGAAAAAAGATAACGAATCATCCCTTATATTGAATAAATTATAAAGAAAACTTCCCACAGGGTTCCCGCTGCTAAACTTGACGTGAATATATGTGCTTCATAACATCGTGTGTTTAGAAAAGCTCTCAGCTCTAGCAAGACACGTTGGATATAATAAGCTTGTAGGTACTATGTTTAATTTATTCTGTTCTATTTTTCTAGTAAAGTGTGAAAGAGTTTTACCTGGATCCTGCACTTTTTATCACATCTTTTACATGGGTAAAGGTAGGTAGAGATGTTATTCATTAACCAATAGGATTGCATAAAATCTCTGAGCGAAGAATCCTATTGGTTAATATTTATCCGTTTCTCCGCTCTGCCAGCTCGCTCTTCGTCAATCTTTCTCAGACACACAAAACCAAAGAAGAAATTACAACTCTCTTGTGAGTAAAAGAGACAAAGTATTAGATCTTTTGTCCCTCATCGCGTGCCATTTTTTTGTATGGCCGGAAAGAAAGAAAGAAAAGAAAGAAAAAAACATTTATTCTTGTAGGACCTCAAGGATCACTTAAGTTTCGTTTTACATGCTAGGTGATTCTAATGCCTGTACGGAACTGTACGGAAACTTGATGCTCCGAATTTTGTACTACGAAACTATTGGATTAATGCACATTTTTTGTTCATTTTGCCTTAGGTACCTACTCATTCTTTATCCTATCTATTTTTGTCACTCATCCATCTCAGCATTAGCATTTCAGTCGCATGTAGGTACTCTTCTTTCATTCATCACTTTGGTTGCCAACTTCGATCCACACAATACGACAGCTCTGAAGATTGATTTGTAGATTTTCCGATTTAAATTGTATATTATTTTTATATTTCTGATGAAAACTATCTGGCCACTAGATCAATACATCAACTTGTTTTTTGTTTACACACTAATCAATGCATCAATTTCTTTTTTGTTTATGTAAAAATTATAAATAACACAAATTCTAAACGGTGGAGGAAAATATTGCGAAAAAACTTATTTCTCAAAAAAATTTCACGAGTGGAATAATCTGGTAAATATAGTGCCAATGTTTGGATGTAGTACCTACTACTCTGTCTACCCCTTTAAAATCTCCTAAAAGCTTGAATTTCCTAGAAATATATGTGTTTCTTATTACCTGATCTTATAAAAGTAAGTAAGGTCTTAGGAGTAACGGTATTCAAGCACGCTATTCAAAAAGTGTTTTAACCCTGTTAGCACCGTAAATAGTCGTGCACATTATGTAAAGTATATACTGAAGGCATGGGGTCAGTCCGACGTAAACATAATTATGATTACAATACAAAGAGTGTATGGAAGCAAGCGGGAAAACAGGCGGAGCGGGAATTACCTTGTTTAGTTATTTGTTTAAATAACTGACGAAAAAGATCGTTCGGACCTACGCAGTATTCGCTGCCACTGTAGCAAGCGAAAATACCGGGCCGTGGAAATTTATAGAAAATACTTGCGTGCTATTTTTGCTTTCAACAGCGGCAGCGAATACCGTGTAGGTACGAACAGGCATCAATAATAATTTATGAGTTTAATATATTATAAACCGAATTCCAAAAAGCAGGAGGCTCTATGTTCCACTATAATATGTATTTTTATATGTCCACCGATTTCCCGTCAACAGTTGACCGATTTAAATTTTGACTGCAACATGAAGTTAGAGAAAATATCACGTAAAAAATCTACAGGTTGTTCGGTTTTTCGAATTCAAGTAATATACTTAATTTTACCTTATTCTTATTGTTGTGTAATGTTTTTGACGTTTTTTTTATTTGTAACGTCATATCTTTTTGCCTTTGCCCTGGACTTCTGTGTATAAATAATCACAATCCTCACAAAATAAGACTGTCTTCTACCAGGAGATAGGTAAGGTATAATTGGGGCTGAATCTACAACATTTATTCCGAGGGACGAATATTAGAGGATGAATGGGTACTGACTGACCCTCTACTAAAGGCGTGATTGAAAGAAACAAATGCATAGGTAGGAAAGACGACGAATAACCAAAGACGATGAATACCAAGATAGACAAAGGTCATAGACAAAATCGTAACCCTGAAAATGGCCCACAACGGGAGTTTAAAGTAGATGGCAGCACCAGACAGCCTGGAAACTTTAAAACATCAATTTTATCAAAGAGATTTAAATTACTTTTTAGTTAAAACTCTTGGTATTGATCGTGATTGTTGGTGACAAACCTTTCAGACCGAAAATGTAACTGTGTTTTCCTATAGTTGGATTATAGCGAAACTGCAACCTGCTATTATATAATTGACGACCTCTGTGGCACAGTGGGCGAAAGCCCGCCTGAGACGCAGAGGATGCGGGTTCGATCCCCGCTGCGAGACAAATGTTTGCATGATCTGCAAATATTTGTTTCGTGTCTGGGTGTTTTTCTTTATATAACATGTATGTATTTACAAAAAATAATGTATCTATGTAGTATATCAGTCATCTGGTTACCATAACACAAGCATTAAGTTGCTTAGCTTGGGACTAGATGACGCTGCGTGGAAAGTCCAAGGATATTTATTTATTTAATTGTTCCCAAACAATCCGTTAACATTAAGAGAATCCCGCGAGTTTCACCCCCTTTATTGGATTAAGAACTTGGGGTGAACTTTGCTCTTCATCCCACTTCTGATGCGGCTAGCTCACTCCATTTCCGTTCAAAAATATTGGTAGTTTAATAGTTTACCAGTTTTAGATTTTAGTGTGTATTTGTGTGCTTTTTGTTTGAGGCAACGTAGTTCCAGAAATGACTGGACCGGTGCGTTTTTAATTATTTTTTTATTTCAAATGTGTTTTGATTGAGCATGTCTGGCTATGAAGTAAATGTGTTCAGCGGTTTGAAAATCAGCAATTCTTTTTGGTCGAATTTTAATAACAAGATTTAAATTCAAATGGGGGTTGAAATTCAAATAGACAGGCAGTGACAAACATTATCCCAAAATGACTAGAAATAATCTCAGTGACCTAGCTGTTAATCTGCAGCATCACCTGTTTTTGACAGTCGATGGGTTTGTAAGTTTCGTCAAGTTAAATTAATTGCTTAAAGGTGAACAAAACTCTGTTTGCAGTATATTTACAACACAAAGAAGCGGTTAACGGATGTTTAAACTAGCCAATTGTTTATGACAGACGCTTTTAAATTGAAATTATAATAGGTAAGTATTTTAAGATAATTTAGGACTTAGTTATTTTACAAATGTTATTTTTCATTTACACAAGTATTTAATTTGGAAGTCTCATCTTTCATATAGCAAACTGTTTACATCTTAGTGGTTTTTTGATGCTATAATTATTTAATTTTCTATTGTTAATAACATAAGTTTTTTTGTATTGTACAATTTTTTCCTACCATCCTTGTAACCATTCAACAGTTTTACAATAAAAAATTACCTTATCTTTTATGTGGTAAATAAATAACAAAAAAGCAAGCTGCATCCAGAAAGAGATCCCATAATCATTACTGTATTATGTATAGGCCTCTGTTTTTATCCGTGGATTGATCCGATGGCGTCTGGATTCAATGTTACAAAATGCCATTTCAATGTATGATAAACTCATTTTATCACGTACCTACATATTGTGAAGTTCTGCAGGGCCATGATAGGTACCTATATAATAATAATGGAATAGTACGTTAAATTCTCAGCCCCAGCATTCGTCGTCAGCCATGATGGAGGCCTTTAGGCGGCCTTAAAACTCCGTCACCAGTTGGGTAATAGCTCATACGAACTCACATTATCCACAACGGTTTAATTATCAAAATTCGAACGCTGACTTCCGTTCGCCAAAGGTCGTGTATAATTAAATCACCCTGTTTGTTCAAATTTTTTAATTGTTCATTTTATATACAACAGCAAGTTGTGACGAAAATCAGAAGAGTTGTGGTAGCCGGTGGCCAAACACGTTGCATTGTTTAACCAAGGATTTTTACAAAAAAGGTTAGTGGAAAAAGTTTTAGTATTGTGAATTTATAAACAGGTTAGCGAAAAAAGGATTTTATATAGATGTGGGCACGACCGACGCCCGAATATACTGATGTAAAAATGTCATAGATAAATGACATTTTTTGACGTTAGTCCATACAAATCTGACAAGTAAGAACGTCTTAAATGGATACGCTCCCAAATAATTAAGTAGCGTTTTAGTAGGCGAGAGTTTTTTTTATTTAGAAGAGAGATGGCAAATATAAAAATAGAACATTTTGGTGAGACATTGCCCAGAAGTACGGCAAAATTGGCACTTTATTTATTTAAAAAAAGAAGAAATAAGTATAGTAGGTAAGAACAAGAGTCAACATTTTTTTTTATTAAAACAGACTTCGATTACGTGAGAAGCGAGCAATTTCCTGCACTCTCGAGGTGCATTTCTGTGCATACCTAACTCCGAAGATCCTCATCAGGTCCTCATAATTATTTTATGGGACCCCCCTTGGAATATTTTCTTTCCGACAAAAAAATTATCATCAAAATTGGTCGATAACGACGAAGCTACCCGCGACTAAGCTACGAAGCTAACCAACATAATTCGGTCGAATTGAGAAACCTCCTTTTATTGAAGTAGGTTAAAAATGGGTACCTACCCATGGATCCAATAAAAAGTTTCAGAAACAACTTACGTTCTTTACAATAACACACAGATAATTAACGTAAAAATAACTCACGTAAAAAATATAAGTGCGAGATGTGACTGCGAGGACCTGTATGGTCACTCCTTGCAGTTGCAGTCCAAGATGAAGATTCTCCAGATCATAGACCAATCTGTCCGGATGAATCGAATCAGTGTCGGTAATACCGATAATGTTTAATTTTCCCGTGTTATAGGTAGGTACACAAATACAAATGATGGTCCTCCTACCCATTCCCTTGTGCCTCAGTAAAGTGTTCGTCTTTACTAATGCATCACACGGACTTTTTGTGAGAACTCGAAATGCAATGATATCCAGTTTTGTTTCATTTGCCCACGCTTATGTACGTTCACGAACACTTAACAGTATTAATCCACTATTATTCGCTAAAACACAAGTTTCGGAAAATAGAACAAAAATAAACATGTCTTCTCAAATTCCTGCCAAATAGCCTTATAATTTTAGTGTTTTTTTGGAAATTATAACTGACTCAGTTAGAAAAAACTAAAGGCAATTTATATGCGTTTTAGGGTAAAAAGATAATACTTATCCATCGCTTCAAATAAACAATCTTGTTTGTGGATTGTATAGCACCACCTTGAACTGAGAACAAAGTCGTGAGAAAATATTTGAATGAATGTGTACCTAAGTACTTATTATATTAATCATGTTTTACATAATTAATGGTAAACTAAGTAATTGTGTAAAACATTATTAATAAAATTCACGAGCATAATAATTATAAAAATTAGGCCTTTGTTTATTGTACGTTATTTCTAGCAAACCAAATAGATTAGTCTAGACTAGAACATACAAACATTGAAACCTACCTATAGGCACTAAGTCTTTGCTGTATATAAATACAATCTATACCTGCCTAAAATAAAAACAAAGTGATTTGAGATTTTTTGGTTTTTGATTTGTTGGATTTGTCTTCGTCTTAAAGAAAATTGATTAAAATAAAATCATTCTCCCATACAAAATGTAATGGTTTCTAACCGCCTGTCAAACACTTGTTCATCCCGTCGATACGGTTTCAATTATTCCAGATTTAAAAAAGAATGATCACGACTGCATCCCAGGGAGCAGTAGACATTTTCTTTCAGATCTTCAGGCAATTTTTATATCATTTTGAAGATGTCTAAGGGAGTAATACAAATACATAGGTAGGTACATATTTGGTACATGCGCAAATTTTGCAGAAGTTAACAAATTTAATAATCCAAAAATACCTCTACAACGTTTTAATTTAAACCGCTGCTATATTTCGTTAGAATAAATATTTTCATTTAATTTGTATACCTACTAAATGGAAGTTACTAACTTTTAATAAGTACTTAGTTTAGTTTGCCATTGAACTTGTATAAATTCACGTGATTTAAATTCAAACGTAGTTTATCGAGTGTTGTTGAATATTTTAATATGAAATGACAAATGACCCATAGTTCATGTTACAGTGCGCACGTATTATTTACATACAAAATGTAAGAATTCTAACGAAAAATAGCCGTATCGTCACCTGAGGTATTTTTAAAATACATTATATTTAAATCAGTGTCACGTCAGCCGCATGTCGGATACTTTGTGGGCTAAAGCCACCACCGAGTGGACGCCTCCTAACTAAAAACGACCCCGCGGCAGACCACGCCGTAAATGGAAAGACGAGTTAGATGCCCATCTAAAGGATTGGTCCACAGTGGCCCAAAACAGGGATTACTCAATTACTCAATTACTCAATTACTCAATTATTTATTTCAATAAATTATCATTACAGATATAGTACCTACATCCAAAGCGATGAGTGAAGAGAAGGAAGGGAGGCCTTTGCCCTGCAGTGGGACATTACAGGCTCATAACATAACATTATTTAAAATTTTATATACTTATACAATTTTCACTTTGATCTAAATTTTATAGAGGCGATACCTGAGTAGCATAGCAGGTAATGTTGCAAATCAGATTGTTTTACAAAACTATATAACTTACTAGCTGCGCCCGCGGTAGTTTCCGTTCCCGTGTGAATACCAAGATCAATAGTAGCCTATGTGTTATTCTCAGTCTCTATGTATATTCCAAGTTTCAGCCAAATCCGTTCAGTAGTTTTCGCGTGAAATAGTAACAAACATCCATCCATCCATACTTACTAACTTTCGCGTTACTAACTTATTAGTAACTTATTAGTAGGATTTGCAGCTTGATTTACTATTTATTTGTCTAGTGAATTAACTGAGGGAAGCGTGCAGTTTTAAATGAAAATGAATAATCAATTTAAATGAACCGTAGCACCTAATTTCCTGTGTTGCCACAGCTCGGAATAAAATTTAGAGTGAACAGTTTAAAAGACATTTTCAATGTAGGTGACTGACCTTTCTAGTAGGCGAAATAACTGTACCTTCCCATTTTTTATTTATCAGATACGAAGGTTCTAATAGAAGAGACAAAATGGCTCGTTCGTTCGTTCGTATGAGCAAGTGGCCAACTCTGGGAACGTTGCTTATCTTCGACGATCTATCAAGAACGTCGCAAGCTTCGCCACGAGCGCACAAAATGGCTGATGATGTTAATTAAAATATCTTTCCAATGCTGGGCATCACTGTCTCCTCTCTGGTCATCAGAAGTCTAGAAGATAGATGTCTTCAAGTCTTCTACTTTTTTAAAGGCACCGAGATCATCTCTAATCCATTTCCAACCTACCTGTATACTTTGTACCTATATAATTATTGAAAACACTGCTAAGAGTATAGACAGATTAAGCCTATCATAACTTGCCAAATTCGTCGGGATCACTAAGCAGCTTAACTATGAAAATTGGATCAACTGTTCGAAAGTTATTGAGCAACAACATTGTATACCTACCTGTATTGTATTATTTTATCTGTGATCTTTAGAGGTAAAGTCTGGTTATTTAACTTAAGTTAGTAGGACCATAGACTATGTTTAGGTAATTTTTACAACATTCATGCAAACACACTTAAGTATTTCATTAATCCAAAGGTTATCTTATTCTAATTAAAGGTATACAGTACCTAACTTAAACTTAACACATTCGCGGTCCATGGGCAGTGATCGCGTTAATATTTACCCGTTCTTTCAATTCACTACTTAATCATTTTTTCATTCGTTGATAATACCATAGATAATACATACATTTATTATAATTATTTCTACAAAATATCAAATCTCTCTATCTCAAACTCGAACTAATTTGTTTTCTTCCCAACAGATGGCGCCAACACCAGTAGCCGAAGACAGGCTGACGTCAGGACACCGGCTGTCACACCCTCCGCCTGGAGACGAGGTGCTCCTCACTGGAGTGTCAGGGTACTTCCCGGACTCGGACTCTGTCGTGCATCTGCAAGAAAACCTTTTTAATAAGGTAACCTTAGAATCAAGACAGTACAGATGCCGCAAAACAACTTGTTAAACAATGGACGATGCGCAGTAGTTGTTTTTTAGATACCAGCTGCGGTAGGGCAATATACTGCGCGAACTTACCTCTTCCACGTCAGTTATTTTTCAAGTTGTGTCCCGGCATCTGTATGCTATGTCATGTTTGGTTAGTTAAGGGTTACGAAAAGAAACGTTGTCCAAATAGGAATAACACTGATTCACACTTCTCGGAATGCATCCGATTCGAAGATCTTTTATTGATTGCCAAAACTTTTGTGTTACGAATCACACAACATTTTTTTGGACATTAAAAGAGGTTGTAAAATGTTTTTATACCTACGAGTAAATTAAAATGTGAAGTGAATTAACTGCATAAGATTTACAAAATCCGCACTAATGTACCTACTTAGGTCCATGACAATACTCCGAAGATCTTAAAATCAAATGCATTCAAAGAAAGAAAGAAAGAAAAATCATTTAAGTATTCTTGTAGGACCTCAAGGATCACTTAAGTTTCGTTTTACAAGCTAGGTGCAAGCGTTTTACAAAAAGATGTAATTGCTAAGCTGATCAGGCTGTGAGACTCTTTCTTGACAAGGCATCGCAGAGGTTTGGCAGTAGGTAAAACAGAAAGCGTAAGTAACTTCAAATCGTTAAACTACGTTTAACTTCAAATCCTCACCAAATATTTAAGGGATCAACTTAGGCGAACGTGTACATAAAAAAACCTTTCGTGAACATGAAATACATACAAACAAAGCCTCCTCCTTTTGAAGTCAGTTAAAAAATGCTAGGTCCGCTTATGTGTGATTTGAACAATCAATCAAATACCAAGATACTCCTCCACTAAACCCACACGACTCTATTTTGAGCTTTAGTAAAATACCTATAGCCCTTTTCCAATCAAGAGCGTAAACAAACCTCAACCTATACCTACTTCATTAGTTTGTGCACATTTACCCCAGAATCCTGGAATATCGACCAACATGGCAATTGATTGAGGAAAACGCACGGATTTGTTATTGTTGCCCGCTCTGGTTTCAGTATTGCCTCTTTAAGGTCAATGACCAAAAAAGGTTTTATGCTATAGGCAAACGTGTTCCGTTTGGTGTTTTTTGTATTAGAGACATAGACGTAGACATACCTACCTACATTTATTTACCACGAAACACACAGTAAATTACAAAAAATAAGATGGAAATAGGTGCTACTAAAAATAATACATTAGAAGAACAGAAAATAGACAGGCCATAATCATGTTTAACAGAAAATACAGGTTGCCGCAGCAGCAAATATGCGCAGCATGAATGGCATAAACACTGATGTTTACGGCATTTAGGGTAAACCCAGGATAGATGCCTCAATGGGATAGATGCCTCGTGTTCAAAAAACACAACTTCCCGAAATCGCACATACTAATTAATAGGTTAAATAAGGAGCGTACGTGCCACACTCCTCAGGCCCAAAAGGCAGTTGAGCTGAGTTTATTAGGTTTTCTTGTGTGTGCGATTATCTGCGCGGCGAACGCAGGATAACGCGTCAAAGTTTAAAACATGAATATTCAGTGTTGCATAACTTTTAATGTAGTCATAAATTTTTTTTTTTTTTTTTTTATGTTAATACCCTGGTACTTTGAGTACATACCTAGATGTCAATACCCACTCTATTGTATTTAGTTAAGTTCTAAATTTAGAAAGGCACCTATCCGTATCAAAAAGGATAGTTGCCCCAAATTTTTCGGGGGATAGGTGCCCTTGAGAAAATCTATCCCCTAATACTCTAAACATGTGCAGTGTTTGTTGAAAAACATAATTATGTTGTATTATACGTCGGAAACATGTTGTTGTGTTAGTAGGTACATACATTTTTAAGTAATAATCTTATATGTACAACATATTTGTATACAATACCTAATGTTTGTTGGTGAACCATGCCACGAAAGTACAAAAGAAAGGCAGGAGTAATTTTATGGACTTCAGAACAGCTGATACCTTATACAAAGTCAAATTCAACTGACAGAAACATTATTCTATAGGAATGCTCAAATAAAAATAATATTTTACATGTGTTGATTATATAGGGCATCTATCCTCCTTAGCATTTTCATAGCGGGGCATCTATCCATATAAGTAGGCAACTATCCCCAAAAAAAAGGTTTTGCGAAAACTCAATTTCTGCACAATCAGTAATTATTAGGACTACAAAAACAACGCGTAATGCAAGATAAAATATTGAACTAGCTATATTAATAGGAATTATTTATGGAAAATTTATAGTTTAAAAATTACGAGGCCTTTTCAAAAAGTGGGGCATCTATCCTGGGTTTACCCTATGCTGAGTCGAGACCTATTTGCCTATTTTTTTTTGAAATGGTTAGGCGCTGATATTCTGTTTATATCAGGATTCTTCTCAATAAAGAAAACAGAGTTAGTAATTAAATAAGTACATGCGCCATTCTTATAAATAAATGGTTACTTTAAGCTAAAATCTTCAGGAACTAGCAAGTCTCTAGGGCTCTAGGGGCTATAAATGATTCCCGTCTCTCATCATTACTAACGATATCACAAACATCCTATTTGTGGTACACGCTGTATAAATAAGTGGCTAGATCTATCCAAAGTCTGGTTAAGCTAACAACATTCCTCTTGAGACTCTTCATTTATTATTCTAACATGAAGGTTATCATCAGAAGTACTGGTTTATTTACTTGCTTACTTAAGTCGTAATAATTGTATTTGTTATGTTCTCATTTTTGATTACTTATCTAATGTATTTTTTTCACAATATTGTTGTTACCCAAAATCCAAACTGGATTGTCTAATTTTCAATTACCTAGGTACCTATATTTAGATTTTTAACATACTTACCTACAAAAGAACTCTAAACAAAAGCATGCGAAAATAACAAATATTTAAAGAGGACTGGTTTCAAATTTAAACATCAAAATATGCACTAAACATCTTATGATAAAAAATTAAATAAGTATGTAAAGTTACACAATTTTATAGCATTACTGATTATGATGACGTACAATATTATATCCTTTTAATAAATTTTCATAACTAGATCTAACCATAGTTCGCATTATAATGGCAACAGTCCTATAGGAATGGGACTATTATTTCCCGTTATTCATTACTGTGACCCCGAGGACGGTGACGTTGAAAAATTAATCTACGCTGGCAACCCTCATGAAGATAATAATTCCGAGGACCACTTGAATTTGGCCTTATTTACAAAGCGATAATTTTATTTTACCATCTTATTTTTGTGGATTTATAACTTTGTAACCAGAGGCCCTGTCACCAGTTTGGTTACCGGCGGTTTTTGTGTAATAAAGTAATCTATCCTCGCTCACGTGTCAAGTATTTTAGTTCATGCAAGTTACCGGG
Organism: Xanthorhoe designata; assembly: GCA_963582015.1. Classification (NCBI taxonomy): domain Eukaryota; kingdom Metazoa; phylum Arthropoda; class Insecta; order Lepidoptera; family Geometridae; genus Xanthorhoe; species Xanthorhoe designata. Next base: position 1,956,207 of record OY757029.1, read on the forward strand.
GAAGGCGCTGCACTGGATTTTCATACATTTGTGATACTTGACTCGATATCTTCAAGTATTTCAAATGTATTAGGAGTCTAGTGCAAAGCCGCACCCGGTAACTTGCATGAACTAATAATTTTATATGCGTTGCCGAACGGCAACTGACATTCTTTGCCGTATTACTCTTGAAGATTAAGTCCGGCCGAATATACCTAAACGGAATGACACCCCCCTGCCACAGCAAATCACAGATACTCGGTGCTATTGAAACGATAACAGCTCGAAAATATTTGTAGGTACCTACCTAGGTACCTAAGCTAGTAAATAATTACTTATTCTATCTCCAGGTGGATTTAATATCTGCAGACGCGCGCCGCTGGAAACTAGCCCACCCTGAGATCCCTCAACGGACCGGCAAGATCAACAATGTCAATAAGTTCGATGCTTCGTTCTTCGGCGTGCATTACAAACAGGCGCACACCATGGACCCTATGTGTAGGATCCTGCTCGAGAAGGCGTATGAAGCTATTATTGATGCTGGTAAGTCGGACTTTATGTTACTTATTTTACGGCCGATATTCAATCGCAGATCTATTGCCATAGCAACGCTGTTATCTGCCAAAAGGTGCCATACAAATTGTGTTGTATAACTAAGTTGCTATGGAGATAGATCTGTGATCGTTCGTCGGTTTGAATATTAATTTCGGCCGTTAGACATCAACCTCATACCAAAGACGATTAATATCTAGAAGACAGACAAAGGACAATACACAAAATTGTAACCCGTACCAGATAGCCTGGAAACTTTAAAACATCAATTTTATCCAAGAAATTTCAATCACTTTCTAGTTAAAATTAGCTAAAATTTTTTTTATATTGAATATTGTTGCTACCTAGGTACTACTGAGTATTGAAATTTCTTGGATAAAATTGATGTTTTAAAGTTTCCAGGCTATCTGGTACTGCGGGATCAGGGTTACGATTTTGTGTACCTATGGCCTTTGTCTGTCTTCTAGATATTAATCGTCTTTGCTCATATATACTAAATGCAGTAGAGATACTAGTCAGGTTCAAATTTCAGACTGTCCAATTTCGCAAGACCAAACTATCGGCCGATTCAACAAATTGCAGTGAGCGGTAGTTTTTACCATTTGAGAGGTAGTTTTTATATACCTACCTAACTAACCATAACAAAGTTGAAATCATTTACGGGGCAAGGCAGCTCTGAAATCAAACGTAGTTAGTACTGACCATGTCTTTACCTACTGTAGGTGCGGATAAATAAATGCTGAAAGGATAGTTTTCACAGTCTCGACACTTTGTTTATAGTACAGTCAATAACAAAAATATGGACTTGTTTTTAGATGTTTATTTTTGTCTATGAAATACTGCAAGAAAATAATAAAACATTCTCATTGAGATGTATTATAGAGACATTTTATTATAAATAAAATGTAAACGCGAAAACTCGGCGCACGCTACGACTACGTACGGACTGCGCACTAGCGCAGAGTTTTTCTTTTTTGCGTACAAGCGGCATTGAACATTAAAACAAACGACTTATCGTCTACATTCAAATGTCAAATGTCATTGTAGAACATTTAATTTTCACGCACATTTTTTGGCTTATTCCACTAATCCCCGTTGACAATCCCCGTTAACGGGGATTAGTGAACTTTTTGTTCATATTTCCCCGTTGACGGCGATGCGAGCTCGTAACGGGGATTAGTGAACTAAAAAAGTTCATAAATCCCCATTACGTTAAAAATAAAATACTGAGTGCCTCTTTCACGATCTTCAAGTAAAGTTCCGAGTAGGCTAGTCACCAAGTAAAGTATCGAGTAACCTCTAGTCGCATTTCACGACGTTCAAGTAACACTACTCGTAAGTAAAACTGGCCAGTAAATTACTTTGAACATCATCTGCCCAGTAGCGTATTTAATTTTACTTGACGAGTAAAATGATTAGACAGTTGGATAATTGTCATTATTACGGAAACCTAACCTTTTTTATTTATTTATATCTTTATGTTTGTTAATTTATATTAAAAATGGATTTGATTTGATAGATAGTCAATTAGATGAGCTTGAAGATTATTCAATGCGAATTCCGAGACCACGGGTTTTTAAATTTCGTGTTGATAATTTTAATAACCTAGATGAAACTGACTTTTTTGCTAGATTTCAGCTGACTAAATTTGCGGCGAACAAAGAGCATAATTTAATAAGACAGAATAAAACCTAATTCGCTAAGGTAAGCTATTTTTCTATTTTTATAAATACGTATAATTTGATCTATGTAAATACCTAAGGTTATGGTGATAGACACGTGTTAATAAATATGTAGGTACTTACCTCTATTATTACCTACTCTAATTAAGATTGGATTTTGTTGTTGAAACTAAATTATGACACTCGTAACTTTTACTTGCCAATTAACGTTACTCGTTAAGTAACTAATCAACACTTTACTTGAATCACAGAGCTATCAATAAAAAAACATAAGGTAGGTTAAAATAAAATAAATACTAAATGTAGTCACATTTCTCTATTTTACATTTCTTAATTCCTACAATCACAGCTTAATAAAGTAATATAAATCTAACCTGATCAAATCACAGTTTGTTACAATTATTAATTAAAAATATAGCATCAAAAATACAACATTCTTATAGGTTCCTAATAAAATCACAGATCGTTAGAATTATTTATTAAAAATTTACATCAAAAACATAATACTATGAATTTACCTTTTTTATTAGGTACCTACTTATACGAATAATTATGTTTTTAATGTTACCTTTTTATTTAACAACTTAGTAACAAAATGTGATTTGATTAGGTAAATTTGATTGATTTAACTATTAAGCTGTGATTGTAGGAATTAAGAAATGTAAATAAAGAAATGCGACGACATAAGTATTTATTTTATTTTAAGGTTTCTTATGTTTTTTTATTGATAGCTCTGTGATTTTTATTAAAGAAAAATAAATAATAATTAAAAATCTTATTTTCTGGATAACATGATTCTTAATAGTCTTAGTATTTTATTTTTAACGTAATGGGGATTTATGAACTTATTAGTTCACTAATCCCCGTTACGAGCTCGCATCGCCGTCAACGGGGAAAATTGAACAAAAAGTTCACTAATCCCCGTTAACGGGGATTGTCAACGGGGATTAGTGGAATAAGCCCATTTTTTGAGTGTTGTCAGCTATTAGATAGTGACTCTTTAATACATCTCAATGAACATTCTGCAAAAAAATCGAACTCATTCATTTTTTTAAGTAGGTACCTACTTACAGAAAATAAAAATAAAATTAAGTAGGTAGGTACTTATCAAAATAGTTAGCAGACTGTACCTATAATTCGAATTGGATTAAGCAAACACACAATGCGCACTATAAAAGGTTCTACCCACATTGTTTGATACGGAATTAGAATTGTACGCGAATCGTATTAACATAGGACCTAGACATATTTGCTTTTGGCAAATTGAAAAAGGTCTGTGGTAACGTCAGCGTATATAAATAAATTCAATACATAAACACAAAACAGAGACTATGGGAAGGTTCATATCTGACGGAACATGCGTCGCGTATTATACGCCAGAACAGACAAATGTATAGAAAAACACTTGACCTTTCACACTCAACCGATGATACGTTAGTACGCTAGATGATACGCTCGGCGTATTTTACGTCAGATATGAACCTTCCCTATAAGTATGTAGGTATATATCAAAAACCTTCTACCCTTTATAATGTCTTTGGCATAATATATAGTGAAGAAATAGTTTTAGGTGGGTTGCGAAATGCACACCACAAAAGCTACAGTGAATGAAAGTACCTACCTGAGGAAGTAAGGAAGTAAGATTACAGCGGCAAAATTAAGATTCGGCTCAGGGGAGCTTAGTCGGTCGGCAAACGGCCCTTTGGTTTTCCCGCTCTTTCTCGTTTAAATCCGGAACATCGATACCGTTTAGGTACTTTTCAAGTGATAGAGCCATAAGTTGAGCCTTATTTCAATGACATTGAGTTCTTTTTTTAATAAGTAGGTATATAGATACTCATCTGATAATTTGACTAAAATAGAACCAGATGAAAAATAGTTTTAATGTAAGAAAAACTAAGTTTGGATAATGTTAGTTATTCTAAAAAAATACTGATAGAGACTAGGTAGGTATTTAATATCTGTCATAAATAGAAAGTAGTGGCAATTCTGAGTGTCGCAAAAGCTAAACTAAGCTAACTAAAATTGTTGCCGTCCCTTTCATAGCGATGGGAATAAAAAGGATGGCAATAGTTTTAGTTAGGTTAGTTTAGCTTTCGCGACACTCCGAATTGCCCCCATTACCTACTTATCTAACTTATTACGACCACCGTTAGGGTACCTTACCTATCTAACCAATCTGTCTGCCTTAGAAAAAGCTAAGTGGGAGGCTGAGGGGGCGTTGTAATTATTCTAATTGGTATCTAAAAGGTCTGTCTTATCTCCAATTTTGATCCCACTTTGATAACCTAATTTAGCATCATCCGTCTTTAAACAATCAGTTTCATGACGTCATACCATCGTCATAGAAATAAATTAACAAAAAATATTAGGTAGGTAGGTACTTACATGAAAATACAAACATTTTACCTTGATATTAATGTAATGAATTGTTCATATAAATAATTTCAACAATAGAGAACCGAAATAATCGTTGCCCTACTAAATGCTAATTCAATGTATATTTCTCACAGTAGATACCTATTATTACCTACCCACTTGTAATTATAATGGATAACAAAAGCAACCAATTTAGGTTCTTGAAGTTACTGAATTAATAATCATGAGATACTCGTACAATCAAATCATTTAAGTAGTAAATAATTGTAGGTATCTACTAAGTAAATTCCACAAGAATGGATGAGGTTGAACGCCGTCACTATAAACATAAAATAATAGGTAGGTACATTTTGTCAAAAATAAATTGTATTGTAGCAGCTTCGATCAAATACGAGTAGGTATAGGTATAGTACATCTATGGACTGAAAAAACTCGGCTTTTTATATCAATGAAGAACTTTTTGTTCTTTATTGAAATAACTGTCATGCCAAGTCGCTTCTTTTTGAAAATGCTTGAACAAGTAAAATTCATAAACACTTTTAAATGTGCATAGCATAGATACCTACCAAGGAAGAGATGGATGGATTGTGTGAAAATTGATGTAAGAAAGGAGTGAATGTTGAGATGACGGCTAATAGAGGGAAAGGGAAGAAGAATACATGCTGTGACGACGACCCCACGTAATGTGGGATATGGACAGGAAGTATTTAAAATTAGAACAAAGCAATAGATCGAATTAGCCATTCCTTTAGCCACACTTTCTAAAAAAAAAACAATTGTTAGTGACATTAGCCACATTTATCTAAAAAAGAAACAAACGGTGTGAATGTAACCTTTTATCGTATTCCAATCAATACAAGCTCCCTGTCTTTGCTAGTAATGAGACCAATTTATCTGACATCGAAAGTCTGGAAGCACTCAAATGAATTAAATTCCTCGATCCGCCTATTTCGGGATATTCTTCGCCTTATTAAATTTAAGAAATGGTGGTGATTTATACTTATGGTTTAGCGTCTAACATTAGGTAGGTACCTACCTATTTACTTAATAGATAGGTAAGTACTTTTCTAAAGATTTATACTTAGGTATGGTTTAGCGTCTAACATTAGGTAGGTACCTATTTACTTAATAGATAGGTACTTTTCTAAAGGAAATATATTCCGTGTTGGCCAAGTGTTTGTTCACATAATTAATAATTCTTCACCTGTATTTATAAGAGATCTTTATTATGTTTAGCTAATGAATTCCCTTATTCATAAAATTTTCTTTGATATTTAATTTTACTAATTAACTAAAGCTCTCTTCCATTAAATAATTTATTTTTTTAACCAGACAGGACAAGGTCGAGACAATAATAATTGTATGAAGATCTTTTACAAACTGGTAGAATAGAAAAAAACATTAAGCATAAAAAAGTAAACACCTGTCACACTACATTTTTCGCGGCAATGGCGCCAAACACAATCCTAAAAGTTTATAGAAACTTTTTATATTGTTATTTTTTTAAGTTATTTAGATGAAAAAGCTAATATTGTGCAAATTTATAAAATCAAATCAAGACATCGACCTGAGGTGAGTTTTAGGAACACCGGCATCCGCTGTTATCAGCTGAAAATCCATTAAAACTTTCACTTTTGGTGTAATTATAACTCAATATTGGCTTTTTAAGAGCATTTCTTTGGCCCCGACAATTTAGATTTGTTCATTTGATGTTCTCGCTAAATTGACAAAAGATAAACGCGACACACTCGTTTGTCGTTCGTTCGTATGAGCAAGTGGTCAACTCTGTTGACGGAGTTTTTAGGCCGCCTAAAGGCCTCCGTCATGGCTTAACGACTTTAAAAGCCGGGACCGACAATTAAGCACGTAAGCACGGAAGCGCTCAGCTGATAATGCCACTTGTCACCCATCCAAGTTGTGACCGCTCAGAACGTTGCATAACTTCGATGATCTATCAAGAACATCTTAGAAAGCTTCGCCACGAGCGCTTCACACACTTGTGACGTAGGTAGGTACTACCAACAGTACAGTAGACTGACACCGGTCGCAGTAGATCACGCATCGATTCGACCAGACGCCCCGATAGAATTTTGAAAACGAGATGGGCCCCGGTACCCCACGGACCCAGGGTCTCCTCAAAGGATTCAAATATGTAAACCCTATCGAGATTTACATACTTGCGCCTCTTGAGAGCCTCACTCAAGTCACGATATTTTCCTTCACCGTTTACTTTTTGTGTGGGTAGATGATACAATAAAATTAATTAATCCATACATATATCCATACAAGGCTGGTATGCATAGCTGGAATTCGAGCCCATGACCATCTAAAGTCACTTACAGACTTATATAATACGGCTTCGACTTTATAACACTCTGTATAAAGTAGTAAAATGTATTTTTACCATCATTTTGATTTTTCATTCCATTTGTCCCTTCGTTTTTTGTGCTATAAGAGAGACAAAAATAGCCAGCGAAGGCAAATCTTGTTATCTACAAGTTAATTAAAATACGCTGACGGCTGCAAAGGAGTATCATTCGCGAGGGGCGACAAATTGGTCAAGTGTGAGTTCTGTGAGTGCTTTTGCTTTTGCAACGCTAGAGTAATAATTCGTTTTTATGTTCGTTTTTACATTATTTGTACAATTTAAATAACGCAGAAATGAAACGTGATTACTACTGATTCTCTCAAAACTTGTATTTTGAATACTTCTTCGAAAATGCTTTAGTTGGGGTCAAGTAGTAGTCAGAGGCACGTATTTTTTTAATAACATATTATGTCCCACTGTTGGGCAAAGGTCTCCCCCGAAATTCTCCACTGACCCCTGTGACTTAAGTGATCCTTGAGGTCCTACAAGAATAAATGATTTTTCTTTCTTTCTTTCTTTCTTTCTTTGTGTTTGGAGATCTCCTACCACTTCTAATATCAAATGATACTAAAATAATCATGAACATTACAAAATCCTCAAAGCATAGACATTCCCTCAGATCTTTTAAAGATGTTCTGTTTATGGGGGTAGTTAAAGATCATAATGTATTACACATGTTATAAGTACAAGGTAGGCACTTCATACTGTCCGGTTAACCTTAATACCTAGTTAGCCGTTATTTAGTTGTTAGCAATTTGAAAGCTAACTTTTTCTTCCTTAATTATTAAATACTTCATAAACTTACTTTAACCTACTAACATGCCTACTAAAGATTAGTAGACTTACCCTAACACCGTACCGTTTGTTTTGCGAAAACCACAGAACTCACAGGCTTAACCGTATTTTACGCAGAATGGAAATGTATTCCGTGTACAGGGTGATGTTTAGTGCGTATTTATCTTGCGTTAAGGTTTTTGTTTGTATAAGGTATGAATCAGTGAGCTATGATGTCATAATTTGAAATGCTTGTAGTTTATCTTTCACCAGTGCTAGTATGAATGAATGAATGAAATGAATGAATGAATGAATGAATTAACACTTTATTGTACACAGAAAAAAACATATAAATACAACTTAAAAATAAATATTGTACAAGGGGCGGCCTTATCGCTGAAAGCGATTTCTTCCAGGCAACCCAGAAAGAAGGAGATAGAGAAAAATTAAGTAGCAGTGCACAATAACAGCTATAATTATACAAAAACAATTCTGTTACCTACTCATCAACAAAATAGGTGCCTAGGTACAAAATCCTAAACCTAAAAGCTAAAAGTTGCTACGTAGATTGCTAGTTTTACTAATGAGAGTGAAAATGGTTGAATGCAATCACATCTTTTAACTTAAGTGTGTTTAGAAATAAAGTTTTATAGGATATTACGTCACAACTCAGTACCACTATGGAAATATCGTACTACACTGAACAATTTTTGTTTTTTAATATTAAATATTAAAAAACAAAAATTACCTACATGTTTCTTATAAAATGACGTTACAATTTTTCGTATTGTGAAAAATAATTGTGATTTATATTTTAGAAACATTTTAGGTATAAATATATCGTAAATAGGTACCTGAAAATCGTTGTAAGCAATCCAAAGAACATAAAAACTTATCCAACTTCCAACACACTGTGAAGTTGTTGAATTATTCAGCAGTTCTGGATAACGTAATCCCAAGTACTTGTGATGGAAAATTGAAAACATATTATGAGAGAGTAGGTCTCAAATCCATTGTTTTCGAGAGGCCTCGATGCGTGATTGAGGAGGTTTTCACTTAAATAATGCTTTCCTGTTAAACAGCCCACGTTATTGTGTGATCTTGATTTATAGTAGTCTTTCTTAAACTTTCGCGATCACAATTCATACTTTTAAATTGAAATTTACAGGATTTTATCGCGTAATTTACCTTTTATTATTTCCCGACGTTTCGGGTGTGTTGCAACAACTGTGTTGCAACACACCCGAAGTGATAAAATCCTGTCAATTTCTATTTAAAAGTTTGATTTATAGTCTTTGCAAAGAGTACCTACATAAAAAAACCTAGATCTCAATAATATCTCAATAACATCGCTTAAATCAACATAGATTATTTTATGAAATACAAAATAAACATTAAAATCAATAAAGTCAAGGATAAGGAGAGATAAATATTTTTTTTTAACCTATTTGTCCCACTGCTCGGCAAAGGTCTCCCCCAAACTCTTCCAACCATCTCGATCTTTAGCTGCGTCTCACCATCCTTCATCGAAGGTGGCGAGATCGTCCCGCCAACGTTTTCTGGGACGACCCCGACGTCACCTTCCATCGTATGGAACCCAAGACGTTGATATGTGGGCCTAACTATTTAAAAAATTCAAATATAAATAAATAAATATTTCCACTGGTCCCTAAGCTGTCTGGGAGATCGCCAAAGACAAGGACCCGTGAAAATTTGGAGGAGACTTTCCCAGCAGAGACACGAAAGGACAAAAAATAATTCCGTCAGTTTTATTCTGATTCCCGCTTATTGAAGTACAAGGCATTGATATGTCAAGTGGGTATTGATAGGATCGACCTCGTTCATCCTTTATATTATTGGGCGTGCTTGAGATCGGTATTTCAATGAAATCAGCAGTCACGATGAACACTTGGCGTATTGTCCAAAATAATTCACTAAACTAATTTTGATAAAATAATTGCTCTAATTTGCTCAAAAATCCCGCGAAATCTGCTCATCCATAAAAACATTATTTTAAGGAGCGATTTAATTTAAGTTATTATTTTCGAGGAATAAAAATTAATTTACTAAGATAATACTTTCATAGTCCGTAAAAGGGCGAATTCTACTAATACACGAACGCGAATGTTTGTATCGATGAAACTTTAAATTCACAAAAGTTCTGACCTGGAATAACGCAAAGACTTCTTTTTACCACACGAGCCAAGGTGCGGTGCGAGCGGAAGCTTGTACCTACTTAAATAAATGTGAATATAAATAATAAACTTTTCTGCAGGTGTAAACCCTAAGGAGTTGAGAGACACCAAGACGGGTGTGTTCGTCGGCGCCTGTTTCTCCGAGTCTGAGAAGACATGGTTCTACGAAAAGATGCAGGTCAACGGATTTGGTATTACTGGGTAAGTTTAATGTCTAATGAGGTGATGTCGATAGGCTCCTGATTGACATTGTGTAAATCTAAATAGTAGGACATAATGAGGACGTAATTAAGTGCTGGATAAACCAATGTCAAAAATGTCCTATTTGGAAAGTAAAAAGAACTCCATTATTCATATTGACCCGTCGAATTAGCAAGAAATTAGTTTCTTTATGCTAATATCAATAAAGATAGAAGGCAACAGTCTTAGCAGCTTCATAAAATAGCCTATAAGTGTCTTCAATCCTCACAAACTTAATGTCAAGTAAATTAGCACAATGGAACACTAAACTTCACTGAGATGCAATTTTCCTTCATTACGACTGTAGTTTCATTGAGTTGCTGAGTGTTTAAACTTATACTTGCTAGCTGCTCGCCCCGTCTTATCACTAGTAATAAAAATTTAAGGATTTTCGGAGTTTGAACTAAATGCATTTTTTCTACGGTCAATAGTGAACTGATTTTGGAAATTCTTTTTAATTTTGAAAGAGTATACACCCGAGGTGGTAGCATAAAAAACATTTGAGGATCTGATGAGGATCTTCGGAGTTATAAGCAGAAATGTACCTCGAGAGTGCAGGAAATTTCATACAAAATTGATATCTGTTTAATATTTTTTTTTAATTTTGTCACTTGCAACGACATAAATAGCCTCTATGTTCATCCAGTCTATTCAAAATATTGGTGTAATATTTGTTTGAAGTCGGATGAGTTGTTGTCAAGAAAGCTTTCTACGTACCTACAAACAAACAAATACTTAGGTACTTCTTTTTAATATTCAATGTAGACTTGAGACGGAATTATTGCGAGTTGCAAAGTGCTTCGCAAAGCTCTTTAGGTATTTTATTGGATAGTTTATTGTAAAGTTAAACGCGCGCCGTATTTTTTGCTTGATTCTTTTATTTCTTTTTCGTAACATTTCTCGTTCTGTATTAAAAGGGTCTCTGTTTTTTACTAGATACTTTAAATTTACAGATATTAGATTTAATCTTGCAAGCGAGATTTGATCTACATTGATTCTCGTTTTCAATGCAATATTATTTATACTTAGGTATTTATTTTGTACAGATTTTGACATAGGCTACAATAAACTACACAGTTTTAACTTGTAATGTAAATATAGGCTCTAACTAAGTCATTGCATTCAAATATAAATAAATATCCTTATCACTTCCCGCGGCGGGGATCGAACCCGCAACCAAATATTGGTCGGTTTTTGTATATGATACTTTTTTGCAGATGTTCCCGTGCTATGTTGGCCAACCGTATCTCCTACTGGCTCGGGGTCACCGGTCCATCATACACAGTAGACTCAGCCTGTTCCAGCTCTCTCTATGCCCTAGAACATGCCTTCAGGGCTATCAGGGATGGTCACTGTGACGCCGCTATTGTTGGGGGTTCTAACTTGTGTCTACATCCTTATGTTTCTCTACAATTCTCCAGGTAATATACACAGTCTTAGCCTGTTCCAGCTCTTCCTATGCCCTAGAATATGCCTTCAGGGTTATATAGTATGGTCACTGTGACGCCGCTATTCTTGGGGAGTCTAACTTGTGTAACATCTTTATAAGTCTCTGCAGTTCTTAAAGTGACGTATGAAATCTTAACTTCTGCAAAATGTGGGATGTATTTGGACATACATACTCTACTTCCATAAGCGGTCACCACACATTGGAGGGTTGGAACGTGTTGGTTCAAACACTTCAATGTGGGGATCGATCTTGGACGGTTATTGGACACAAACAGAGCATTGCCATTGGCCATTCTATTCGTAGTGAATGTTGGAACCAAATTTAAGCCAATATGTGGTGCCCGCATTAGACTTCAAAGGATCTTAACCGCCTATGATTTGAGAGAATGTCTGCCGCTAGGGATGCAGTACATACACTCGGGATCATATTTTATTTTTGTTCCACCACAGGTTGGGAGTGCTATCACCAGATGGTAGATGCAAGAGTTTCGACAACAGCGCCAACGGCTACGCGCGTTCCGAAGCCATCGTAGTCGTATTCTTGCAGAAGGCAAAAGATTCAAGAAGGTATGTAATAAATGCAATTTGGCGAATAGTTCACTTAAGGTGCCTGTATGGGTGAAACTAGCGCCACCGCCTATTTTATTTTATTATTACGTTGAACATAGGAATTAAAAAAAACGGAATGTACAGTTTGTAAAAAAGCTTATGATAGGTTTCACAAACTGTTCCCTAGTCAGTCTCTGCCTTATGCCTGGCACAGACTATCCCCCGACTATTGAAACTCTACCTAAAGATTTAGGAGCTTATTGTCCATTTAGCACGCCCTTCCTAAATGGACAATAAGCTGTCAGTGACCTGTCAGATACGTAAAATAATGTCATAAATAAGCACCACTCTTACATTAATTAGCCCTCATTCGCACGAGAGCTTTTTTAACGTCCGTTAAAAAAGCGTTCAAATAGAACAAATGTATTCCCGAGTATATGTTCACACGTCAGCGCTTTTAAAACGCGACGGTTTTTTATCGAGCAGTGTTGTATTTTCTGCGCTGGACGTTGGGCGTTAAATCGAATAGAACATAATGAAACTCCTTGTTATTATTCACACGAGCGCTTAAAAAACTCCGGCGTTGCGTTCAGTGCACCGCGCGCTTGCGCACTGGTCGGACGAGTACCTATGTTTTGTGCTTACGCTTACTTAAAAATTAATTTGTAATTTTGTTATTATTAAAAAACAAAAATAATTTTAAAATAAAATAAAAAAAAGCCAGTGGGTATTATATTTTTTAGCCATTATTAGTATTTGAGGCCTGACTATTTCCAACAATTCGTCAAAATTTGACAAATTGTCGGAAATAGAAATAATTATTTTCGAATATCTATAACAACATTTAATGTTGTTACAGACATTCGAAAATAATTGCAAAATTTAGCCGGGTACTGCCTCAACTCTTCGTATAGTGTCACAAACTGTCCTTTTAAGTAGGTATATCTGTTCGTTCAGAGGATGTACCCAGAATGCCTTTTGCTCTTTTTTCGCATTCTAGCGACACAAAAATTGCTATTGCTAGTAATTTAGTAGAAAACATTTTCACGTCCTACTGAAGCGAAAGCAGAGACAAGAGTGATTTTAAAGCGTTCGTATGAACAATCACTTCGTAAACGTTTTAAAAGCGCCAACGCCGAGTTTTGACGCAACGCTTTTTTAGCTCTCGTGCGAATGAGGGCTAAAATTGTCATTGTCATTGTCTACTGAACTTGAGAATACAGTCTTGAACCTGTGTCTATATCCCCAGGGTCTATGCCCAGCTGCTCCACGCTAAGACGAACTGCGACGGCTACAAGGAACAGGGCATCACGTATCCGGCCGGGCACATCCAGAAGCTACTCCTCAGAGAGTTTTACGAGGAATGTTCTATTCCACCTTCCTCTTTGGAGTTCGTTGAGGCTCATGGAACAGGTATTTAACAGAATAGAATAGAAAAAAATGTATTTACATCACTCACACACATTACAGGACAGGTAAATTTACTAATTAAAATATTTTATTTCGGAAATATGAGTGAAGCAAATCGCTCACCACTCAGCATTTGCTGTAGAAGCTCAAGCAACTACAGCGCTGGTGTTCAGTGATGCCGCAGTATGTAGCGCGTCACAGACCACAAAATAAAAAAAAATAAAAACCTATAATAGGTACTTACCTAATAGGTAATATTTTTAGGACACTGCAACATTTTTAGTGCTGTAATATTAGTTTAGTTTTGGCGACATCTGAATTGATACCTTGATGACTTAAAATTAAGTTTGCGATATATTCGGCTGTGCTTCTGACTTTCTTTATGACTATATAGTATATCTATTTAAGCCGCAGCCGAGTAAGCTAGTCTATGATTAAAGGTCTAAGTAAATAGAAAAGCTATTCCGCTAACAAGCTGTCAACAAAACAATGCATTCTTTGTGTTGCCAACAATGAAACTAACTCGAGGAAAAGCTGAGAATTTTATTCCTGAGTGCTCTCCTCACTCTTGGCTCTTCTATTTTTAATGCCCTTTCCATTTTGCCCGGTCCATTTTTAAGTTCGGGCTGGTATTTGTTTTTTTGTGATAGTCTTCTTAACTCTACATTTTATGGAATTTGCGAGTCTTTACTTTAAAAGTCTTTTTTTACAAGGAAACGTTAAAGTACCTACTTACTTTATAAGTTGCTTGGAAGTATAAAGAAGTGGTTTCGAGGTAATGATTGCCAGGGTTTGTTTGACCAAAATGTGTGTATTTACTTTTTAAAAACGTTATTCAACAAGTAAAAGTAAATAGACAAAATGCTGTAAAAATGATCTCCTAAAATGTTACTCGTTAAAAAAACTCATAAAGCACGTTACCATCATAACGTGCTTTATGGGTTTTTTTAACGAATTAGCCACTTCGTTCATGCATAATGCTTATGAAATAGATTTCTTTATTTTTTATTCTGTTTTCTTAATTATGCACAATAAAATAATACATAAAAAAAACAGACTGTAAAGGCATGTACCTACAAAGGCAAGCTTAACCCTAAAAAGAGTTTTCTTCCAGCAAACCTTTGAGGCTAGAGAGAGACGATTAACAAATAAAAGTTCGTAGTGTACACAAGAAAATAAATTATAATAAATGACTTTATTTAAAAACACAAATTAATAAAAATAGCTCGCTACATTAGATACCTACACATCTCTGAAAAAGACGATTTTCTTTTCCTTTGATCATATTATACTTCAGCAGCTTAACCCAGTCTAGATATTAGTGGCAATTCGGAGTGTCGCAAAAAGTAAACTAAACTAACTAAAATTAATGCCATTCTTTTTAATCCCATAGCTATGAAAGGGACGGCAACATTTTTGGTTAGTTAAGTTTAGCTTTTGCGATACTCCGAATTGCCACTATTGTCTGTCTAAGAATTCCTCGGAATTGATCGCAAGAGACCACAGAATAAATTGAATAGAAGACAAGAGGATTGGTTACTGCCTGTCAACTTCGTACGCGGCACTTCAAGGCGATATTGGAGATCGGATCCCTATTGGGAATTTACTAAACCGAAATAAAATATACAATGGTTTCAATTCTGATTGTCTTTTTTAAACTTTCGCGATCAGAACACATTATAAAACATATGCAAACGGGTATTTATCACGAATTTTACCTTAATTATTCACCCGACGTTTCGACCGGATTGCACAAGCCGTGTCAGTCAGTCTTCCCGCGACCACGGCTGGTGCAATCCGGTCGAAACGTCGGGTGAATATTAAAGGTAAAATTCGTGATAAATACCCGTTTGCATAATATGTTTTTCAATTCTGATGTCGCCAAAACTGGTTGCTTATCGGTTCATGGTTGTTATTTAAAAGCTTTTTCTAAATAATGATATGGTCCAAAGGTACAAAGGTAGGAGACCCAGAGGAGCTACTAGCTATCGACGAGATCTTCTGCGCGGGTCGCTCGGACCCTCTGCTCATCGGGTCCATAAAGTCCAACTTGGGGCACAGCGAGCCTGCCTCTGGTCTTTGCTCTGTTGCTAAGGTGAGTCCAGTTATTGCAGAACCTGTTGGTTTATTCGTGCCGTTGCCGTAAAGCCGTGTTGGCCAAGTGGATAAGTATTTCGACTTTCGATCCGAAGCTCGTGAATTCGAATTTGGCCGTGCATTAATGGACTTTTCGTGTCGAAAAATGTAGGCACTTTAACACGAGCTTTAAACGGTGAAGGAAAATATCGTGAGGAAACCCGCGGCGGTCATTATTATTTTACCACGACCTATATTGAGATTATTTGAGAAAAATTCAAAAAATGTTCCTACCTTTATAGTAGGTATGTTATTTGATCCCTTCCGTTCAAAATATTTTGTGGTAGATCGCCAACACCATAATAAATAAATATTAATAATAAATATCCTTGGACATTCCACACGGCGTTATCTAGTCCCAAGCTAAGCAATTTAATGCTTGTGTTATGGTAACCAGATGACTGATAAACTACATAGATACATGTTTTTTTGTAAATACATACATATTATACATAGAAAACACCCAGACACGAAACTAATATTTGCAGATCATGCAAACATTTGTCCCGCAGCGGGGATCGAACCCGCAACCTCTGCGTCTCAGGCGGGCTTTCGCCCACTGCGCCACAGAGGTCGTCTGTTTTTGCAGATCATGCAAACATTTGTCCCGCAGCGGAGATTGAACCCGCAACCTCTGCGTCTCAGGCGGGCTTTCACCAACTGCGCCACAGAGGTCGTCTTACCTCCATAAGTCTGAGCACCCCTGGCCTAGAGGCTTTACCTGAATTTGCAATCTAAGCATCACCATAAGCTTCTATTTCTTCCACCAGATGTGTATCGCCTACACCACCGGCTACATCCCCCCTAACCTCAACTACACTGTGCCGCGTGAAGGCGTGGAAGCCTTGGAGCAGAAACGTCTAGAAGTCGTCACTGACAAGCATCCCTGGAACAAGGGCATGTCGGGAATCAACAGCTTTGGGTTCGGAGGAGCAAACGCCCATGTGCTTCTGAAGAACATTGCTAAGGATAAGGTAAGGAACTGATTTCTTCTTTAGAGAATGAAAAATCTTACTAAAAATTACGACTTCGACGGGATTCGAACCCGCGTGATTCAAGCGATCACCCTTTAGCCGGGTTGCCATCGACCACTCGGTCACGAAGCCTTAAACGCCGACGAAACTATCAGTAAGATTATTATATTTTGGTTAGAGCAAAGATTAGCGCCATTTATTTATTTATTTATTTATTAAAGGCAACGCCAACAGTAGGTACACATAATTACACTTTATAAAAAAAAACATTCATATAAAAATACTATGATTATATTAGCGCCATCTACAGGTATTCTAGAGGAATTAGATACACCTTAGATTCTTTGCGGGTCACTGGTTCTAGTAAATCAAATTTTATTTGCCAGAATATGGGCCTAGTCTATGGCGTTGGACGTGGCCGCATTCATGTCTTTGGTTGTGCAGGTGTTGTGTTAGGGCACAGAAAGACATGCCATTAGATGCCTTATTGTCTGGCTGGGTTTTGATGGGTGCTCAAAATGGGAATAGCTTGGGTGCTCAAAAAATAGGTGCTCACTTGGGAAAATTGAAAAAAATGAAAAATGAAACAGTAAAAATATAAGCATTAGCAATAATTACAATTAACATTAAAAATACCAGTTTAAATACAATAATTATGAATATCTTAGTACCTCTATTTTTACTGTGCATAGAAGTCAGGACATTGTCTGTGGTGCCCACACTAGAATAAATCTGTATCGTGGGTAATACTTCAAATTGATGTCATCTTGTTTATTTCGATCGTTATGAAAGGGACGGCAACATTTCTAGTGCTGTCAAATTAGGTTAGTTAAGTTTTGGCGACATCCAAATAGCCATTAATAGGGGCGATTCTGTTGCAACACTGACTAATTAAATTATTCCTAAATCCGAAAGCTCTTATTTCGTTCACGTTACTTCTGACTACCCGCAAAGATGAAAAACAAGGTTAAAAGTACCTTATTCTTCAAATAATATTTTCAGTGCTATGCTAGATTGGTCTTTAGCTTGAACGTAATAAAAGCTTTAGATTTTAGTCATAATTTAGCTAGTCAGTGTTGCAACAGAATCGCCGCCAATACCTACCTTAAAATTCTATACTGTAATACTAAGGTCTACCTTTAGGTCAACAAAGGCATGCCATCAGACGACCTGCCCCGTCTGGTCTGCGCGTCAGGCCGTACGGAATCAGCTGTCGCCAAGATCTTAGATGAGCTGGAGTCGAAGACAGTAGATGTGGACCTCATCAGACTTCTTCACGCTATCCATGATGAGGATATCACTGGACATGTTGTTAGGGGATACTCGCTTTTGGGTAAGTTTGAATTTCTAGAAGCAAGCGATATAGCGGGAAACACAGAAAGAACTGAATGTTTTTTTATCAGTTGTGAATGGTTTTTGCAGGTTTTTTTTTGGTCTCTTTGATAAGTTAGAACTATGAAACTGGAAGTTGTACGCGTGATCCAATTAAACCATTGAACTTGTTTTCATGACACAACTCAGAGATTTTACACTTTTCTGATTCTCCATTGAGATGTATTAAAAAGTCACTGCAGCTGACAACACTCAAAAAATGTGCGAGCAAATTCAATGTTCTACAATGACATTCGACATTTGAATGTAGACGTTTTAACGTTTGTTTTAATGTTCAATGTCGCTTGTACGCAAAAAAGAAAAACTTCGCACTATGTAGCGTGTGCCGAGTTTTGGCGTTTACATTTTATTTGTATGATTGTGACTCTATAATATATCTCAATAAAAAAAAAATAAAAAAAAATATCCTTGGACATTCCACACGGCGTCATCTAGTCCCAAGCTAAGCAATTTAATGCTTGTGTTATGGTAACCTGATGACTGATATATTACATAGATACATTTTTTTTTGTAAATACATACATACAATAGATAGAAAAACATCCAGACCCGGAACAAATATCTACAGAACATGCAAACATTTGTCCCGCAGCGGGGATCGAACCCGCAACCTCTGCGTCTCAGGCGGGCTTTCGCCCACTGCGCCACAGAGGTCGTCAATGGCGGTGACGAACATTTTCAAACCGTCAGTGTACAACAGTTTTGCAAATTTCTGATTCTGTTTCTTCCTCCAGCCTCAACCCCCACCAAAGCGGAGTCCCTTTCCCGCGAAATCCAGTACTTCTCCGGCGTGAAGCGCCCCGTCTGGTTCGTTTACTCGGGCATGGGATCCCAGTGGGCGGGCATGGCCACCGAGCTCATGAGGATCCCTATCTTCGCTGCCGCTATCCAGAAGTAAGTATAGTACCTATAAGAACTTTAGATAGATAGATAGATAGATAAATACTTTATTGACACACACACACATTACAGCACAGATGGAAAGGTTTACAGAGTAGAAGAACTTAACTAAACACAGAATAGTACAAAAAGGAAAATAATATAAAAAGGTAGTTAGGTAATGCAATAGGCCTGTGCTGAAGAGGGTGGGTCAAAAGGGACCAGTCTCAGCTTTTTGTTACTCTGCGCCTTGACGCAGAACAACACTGATTTTCAACATTTTTAGACGTACACATCGTACCATATTTATTATTATTATTATTATGTACCTACTGAGGCCCTAGCCATATTACATTTCGACAATCGCTTTCGATTAGAAACTAAAAAAAATGTATAGGAATTGACATTCGATGACGAAAACTCGAGCGATCAGAAATGTCAAATCAATGGTGTAGCGATGATAGAAATCGAATCGCTTCATAGCGAATGCCGGTTGCCTAGGCCCTCTGAAGTGTATAACTTTTCTTTATGATCATTATTGTAACTATACCTAATGAATTAGTATGCGCGTGTCACACAGCAGTTGATGCGCAACTGCTTTTGGCGCCACTGAAAACCAGCGCTCCAACAGTCATGATGCTGCTTGGAGCAAATGCTGAGGGGTAGTTTTATTTTCTTGTCACTCGATTGTCAATAAGTATTTTCATTTGTATGTTACCCATGTTTATGTTGATGGAAAATAAAAACTTTTTCTATTCTATTCTATTCTATTCTACTTACATAGAATTGACATACATTTATTTGCCACACATCTTTACTAGATGATTTATACAGTCAGGAGGCAAGCTTTGCCTACTTAACGGGACACTGTAGTGCCTGGGACATTGTTGAGATGGAAGGCTTGCCCAGCACCTAAACCATCCTCTCAGCTTAGCCGGCCATATCCACAGGAAAGACGGTCAATACGTGTGGGGCTGACTAGCCGCGGGTTTCCTCACGATATTTTCCTTCACCGTTAAAAGCTCGTGTTAAAGCGCATATACATTTTTCGATGCGAAAAGACACTGTTCATATCTTAATATGATATTTGGTTCTCAGATGCCACAAAGCCCTGGCACCGAAAGGTGTGAACCTCACCAAGATAATCACGGAGCCTGATCCAAAGATCTACGACAACATCCTTAACTCCTTCATCGGCATCGCGGCTGTACAGATTGGTCTCACTGACATCTTGAAGGCTCTTGGCATTGAACCTGACTTCATTATTGGTATGTATAATACCTAGACAAATTCACAGGCGAAGCTTGCTAAGACGTTCTTGATAGATCGTTGAAGTTAAGCAACGTTCTGAGCCGTCACTACTTGGATGGGTGACCGCAAGTGGCATTATCAGCTGAGCGCTTCCGTGCTTCGGAGGGCACGTTAAATTGTCGGTCCCGGCTTTTAAAGTCGTTAAGCCATGACGGAGGCCTTTAGGCGGCCTAAAAACTCCGTCACCAGAGTTGGCCACTTGCTCATACGAACTTACTTACATTCAGATTCAGTTTTTTTTAATTCCTTTGTTCTACGTAATAATAAGGCTAAGTATTATAGTAATGAAAATAAAGTTGAAATTCGTATGACACTGAAACTGCGCTCCGCTTCGCTGCTCTTCGATGCTCTTTTGGTGTGAGTTGAGCCTAAATAAAATAGGCGGTGGCGCTTTTGACGCATACAGATACCTTAAACAAGTAATTATCCTCACCTTTTTAAATTTATAAGTCAATCTGTTTAACAGGACACAGTGTCGGTGAACTCGGCTGCGCATACGCAGATGGTTGCTTCACGGCCGAGGAGATGATTCTATCGGCTTATAGCAGAGGTCTAGCTTCTATCGAGACTCCATTCATCAAGGGCTCTATGGCTGCTGTTGGAGTTGGATACAACCAGGTATTACATATTTATTTTCAGCCGTTTGTGTCCCACTGCTGGGCAAAGGCCTCCCCCATCATTCCGTCACATGATTTTGTGTTAGGTATACAAAACCAGGCGTATTGACCATTAATTATGAATGCATTAACACAAGCTCTAACGGTGAATGTTAAATGCATGCATTTAGATTTTGCGCAACGAAATTTCCATTGATTCTGCTTCTAAAGTCATACTTAATGTTCAGCTCTGAATAAGACGTTTATACGAGAAACTAAAATAATTGTAGCGATAAAAAGCTTTGTATAATCAATAGCGCTTGTTTGATGGACGTAAACCATGTATATAGATAATAATATAAAGATAATTATGATGATTAAAATATCATCATTATAATGTGCGCAGCGAAATATTGCAACTACTTGATATTTTTGACTCAAAGAAGTAAAGAAATGATGACAAGTACCAAGTCACACAAAGCTTTACACCTTATGCGGGCACCACACATTAGAATGTTGGAACGTGTTGGTTCGAACACTCCAATGTTGGGATCAATCTTGGACACAAACGAAGCATTGCCATTGGTCATTCTAAACGTAGCCAATGTTGGAACCAAGTTGAAGCCAATGTGTGGTGTCCCCATTAAATGCTACAAAACCTAATAACAATTCCCTCCAGGTGAAATCCATGTGCCCGCCAGAAATCGAGGTGGCTTGCCACAACGGCCCTGACTCCAGCACCATCTCAGGACCAGCTGATGCCATGAAGAGCTTCGTGGACAAGCTGACAGCTCAGGGTATCTTCGCGAAGGAGGTGCCTTGCTCCAACATCGCTTATCACTCCAAATACATCGCCGAAGCTGGTGAGTAGCTGTTTACAAGCACTTGTAGCGAATCTCTTTAGCCTATTTGGGACACATTGTGTATTTTTAAATTATGTTTTTGTGTATTGTTTTAGTTTGTGTGTGTGTCAAATAAATGCTTTTTCTTTCTTTCTTTCTTTCTTTCTTTCTTTTACCAGGTAATCCTTTGTTCTGAATCCGGCTGTGCATCAATGGACTTTTCGTTTCGAAAATTTTACGAGCTTTAAACGGTGAAGGAAACCATCGTGAGGAAACCCGCGGCTAGTCAGCCCCACACGTATTGACCATTGTCTTTCCTGTGGATATGACTTAGCTGAGAGGATGGTTAAGGTGCTCGGCAAGCCTATTCCATCTCAACAATGTCCCAGGCACTACAGTGTCCTACAGTGTAGGCAAAGCTTGCCTCCTGACTCTGTATAAATCATCTATACCCTTTCCAACCGTTTATTTAACTTTTGACAGCTGTAATACTGACTCAAATAGTGATACCCTGACCCGTTACCGATTCGATTTATTTTATCGATCGATTTTATTCATAAAGAAGTTTAAAAGATGTAAATGCCTGAGCTACATTACTTAACTTATCTTCTAGGACCAACTCTACTCAAGTACCTGAAAGAGGTTATCAAGTCTCCCAAATCTCGTTCTGAGAAGTGGGTATCAACATCGGTGCCTCAGCCACAGTGGAAGGATGCTAAGGCTCAGCTGTCTTCTGCTGAGTACCATACTAACAATCTTCTGGTAAGCCTTCTTTAGAAATAGAAGTGATATCTTGGTGTGTTAATCACTGCCTGGTAGTTATACCACTTTTTATGTAAGTAGGTAAATAAAATAAATAAATAAATATCCTTGGACATACCACACAGCGTCATCTAGTCCCAAGCTAAGCAATTTAATGCTTGTGTTATGGTAACCAGATGACTGATAAACTACATGCGCAGTGGTCGATGATTGATGGAGAGGTGTTGCGGCGCACTTCATACCATTGATTTAGCGAGTGCTAATTGGTTCGTCAGCGAGTGAACACAGGCGCAAACATACCTCCGCTACTTCCCCGACCGCGCTCTTTTTACGTGGCGCGACCTATAGAATACTAATTAGGATCTGGAACAATATTTTTACCACCTCTTGGGAATACGGTCGTGAATATTTCATTGACATTTGACGACCTCTGTGGCGCAGTGGGTGAAAGCCCGCCTGAGACGTAGAGGTTGCGGGTTCGATAACACAAGCATTAAGGTGTTTTCTATGTATAATATGTATGTATTTACAAAAAAAAAAGGTATTTATGTAGTTTATCAGTCATCTGGTTACCATAACACAAGCATTAAATTGCTTAGCTTGGGACTAGATAACGCTGTGTGGAATGTCCAAGGATATTTATTTATTTATTATTTATTTATTTATTAAATTGCTTAGCTCGGGACTAGATGACGCTGTGTGGAATGTCCAAGGATATTTCATCGACTAACCAGCCCAGCTCTTTACGTGGCGCGACCTATACTAATTATCACATAAACTCCAGTGCCCGGTCCTCTTCGAAGAGACCTCTCGTCTGATCCACCACAACGCCATCACCATCGAGGTGGCCCCGCACGGGCTGCTGCAGGCCATCCTCCGCCGCTCGCTGAAGAAGGACGTCTTCAACATCCCCCTCACGCAGAGGAATAACAACGACAATGTGCAGTATCTGCTTAACGCTCTCGGAAAGTGAGTCTTTTTCTAGATACTCCACGAAACTTTCCCTTGAAATGTAGACATACTCCTGTTTAAATATTATGTACCTACTAGCAGACGCCCGCGACTTCGTTCGCGTGAATTTCTTCGTAACCTAAAGAAGGCTGAAATATTTTTACTTTTTACCCAATTTTTGGCGTTTTTTTTTAATTCCTAACTCGTGACCAACTATTTTGTATTTATAGTATCCAAACCGAGTTTCAAGCGAATCGCACCTCCTATTAATACGTTTCACTTAAAAGTTCGACACTGCATTTTACCCTTTTAAAGGGTTTTTTCGAAAAACCCTTAAACACGTTTATATTTATTTTGCAGTAGTAGTATTGCAACCGAGTTTCAAGCAAATCGAACCACCCATTAAAAATTTCCCATACAAACTTTGACACCACATTTTACCTCTTTTCAGGTGTTTTTTTTAATTCCTGAAAATTGTTTAAATTTAATTATCATTTATAATATTTATACCGAGTTTGAAGAAAATCGCTTCACGCATTAAAAAGTTGCATACAACGGTTTTCACCCCTTTTCAACCCTTTAGGGGTAGAATTTCGAAAAATCCCGCCTTAGTACGTAGTTTTGTTTTAAAAGGAAGCTACCTTCCAAATTTCAGCTTCATAGCTTCAACGGTTTGGTCTGTGCGTTGATTCCAGAAAAATGCTTATTGTTTTATATATGATGATAATGATTTTACATTAGTTAAAATTGTTTGTTGCTCCCCAGATTGTACGAGGTGGGTTTGAACCCGCACCTAGCCAACATCTACCCACACGTTCAGTTCCCGGTCGCGCAAGGAACGCCTATGCTGGCACATCTAGTCGAATGGGAACATAGTGAAGATTGGTGAGTTATCTTTGCAGCGAAACTTAGGCCAAAACATTTACTAACGGACTTAAAAAAGGAGAGTTATATTTTCCACTGTTAAATTTAATTATAACTCACAGAAACTTCTGTCAAACAAAACCGTACAGTGCACTCATAAAAATCATTGCACTATGCCCTTTATATGAGCCATTTGTTATTGCAGTACGTAAGCAGTAACGATACAATTCAAAATATTATTTACGACTGCGCCTGCAGTGAAAGATTCAAGTAATGCGACGATTTAAGGTCATCACGGCTCTTAAACCAAACTGTATAAATATTTAAAAACCTCAAACACCCCTCAGGCTGTGTCCACAATAGGCAAACTGTTAGTAGCCGACTGAGTTTGCGGCGTATTGCTTTAGTATGTCCTTTAATTATATTTGAAATGGAGTGTCCACTGCAGTATGCTAACTTGCGCTTACTGTACGCAGTTTGCAGCGTTACGCGCGCCGACTGTCTCAGTTAGTGGCCGACTCACTGCATAACCAAATTTTGCAGCTAACTCAAATTTCAGTTTGCCACAAATTTGCGGCTCACTCAGTCGGCCGCTAACAGTTTGCCTACTGTGGACACAGCCTTATTGTGTAAAACAGTGAATTTCGCAAGTATCCTTTATATTTCGCTATACAAATGCAGCGCAGCGGTTGCACTAAACGCATTTCCCGGACAGTTGAAAATGGAAAAACAAAGTTAATCCAGCTGTAAATTGGCTTCGGGCCAGTTCCCTGACAATCGCACAACGGTTTATTCATTCACTACCAAATTAATTCAATATTCATTCTATTTAGTTTGTCCGTTCGACTTTTTGTTGGGAATTTCTAATGCGACCAAAAAGTACTGGTAATGCAAAATATAATTCAGGAATTTCAATTTCTATGAAGATTTTTATAAGGGCACGTCTAAGATGTGCAAGATTAGAAGCTCTGAACAGACCTTTATAACCAGCTCGAAGCAAATTAACTATTGAATTATTTTTAATTAGCATTCGTTATTGCAAGCTGATCTATTAGAACACTTACTTGTCTTTACCGTGTTTTCTTTTCTTCTTCGTTAATGTACCTAGTTTAAAATGCGAAATGAAAACGACATAACCGAGATTTAAAACCTTTCTAATCTATAATACGTCGACAGTAAACGGAAATCATAGGATTTGCTGCACTTTCGCTCGAGGTGCATTTCTGTTCATAGCTCCGATGATCAGGTCCTAATTTTTTTATGGAACCACCTCAGGAGTATCTTTAAAACTAAAAATGCCATACAGTAGAACAAAGAACCTCCCTTTTTGAAGTCGGTCAAATATATTACAAAGAAAGAATATAGCTAGTCAAATAAAACCCTCTTAAAAATATTATATGTATACAAAGAAAATAATTTAAAGCTAGTCAAATAAAACCCTCTTAAAAATATTATATACAAAGAAAATATATATAGCTAGTCAAATAAAACCCTCAAAAATGCAATACGGGAAGCCTACTCAATCTTGCTTACCCACACTTATCACAAAATCCACCTGTAATTCAGCACTCACACACACAAAACGCAATAAAGAGCCTCTCCTTATTAATTGCCTGCGATCAGTCAGTTGCCGCAAACAAATGCCCCGTGTGATCTATAGCTTGAATATAGCCTTTATTGCGATGAAGTAGAGCTCACTTTGTCAGTATTGACGCGCGACGGCGACCATTTTTCAAGATAGCATAATCTGTCATGAATTGTGATGCAGGATGCAATTGATTGTTGAATGGATTGTTTGTCAACTATATATATGTACATAATATTAGAATGTAAGACCTAATGTATCATATGTTCTGGCAAATAAACGTATCTATCTATGCTTAATATCAAATGGCTTGATATCATAGAATAGAATACGTTTAATTGGTAGAAAAAACACACAAGAATATAACAAGCAAGGCTCTTGCCTACAAAGAAGAAGAAAACAATAGAACTTAAGTACAGAAATAAATAAAAAAAAGACGTGTGGCACTCGGAGACTGCCGCGGTAAAGCTATTGCTTAGCATTTTTTCGGAGTGGGGGGTGTTAGGTTATTTTCGTTACGAAAAGATGTAAAGGCCTAAGTATGTATGTTTTATGTAATTTTACGGAATACGGAACAAAAGCTAAACAATTACATCAGAATACTGTCAAAAGTCGGACATAGAACATGTTGTGAGCATTCTAAACTTTAGCTAGATATTAGGTATTCTTGCTTTCACTTCACTTTATTTTGAGTACTTACTTACTAGTTTATAAATACATTCAATTGGAAAAGTAAGTGATTTTATTATAAATGAAAAATCTTACTAAAAGTTAACGGCTCCGGCAGGATTCGAACCTGCGTAGATACAAGCAATCGCACTTAGGTCGAGCTTGCCTAACCACTAAGCTACGGACCCATTAACTTTTAGTAAGATTATAATTTATTATGAAATATCCAATACCTAAGTGTGGTTTAACACTGTAAAATAATAAATAAACTACAGTAAGTGATATTTTTTATTACGCCTCACCATACTAACATTTTATAACGTATCTACTATTATTAATATACTTCAATATAATTTAAAGGGTTTTTCCGTTTTTATTCCGTTCTAAATGATCATTGTTTTTGCTGTTGACTGTACCTATCCTTCATAAACAATGGAGTCGAGACAGTTGCACTAACGCTAACCTAATTTACATATTACTGGCGTGTTTTACGAGTTTTACCGCATTACACTGTTTTATGAGGTAACACACTCACTCTCCTACGCACCTTTACACATGCACTCGGACACTTGTAGCAACGGCACTGGTGCCTCGTGAATGATTGCAAACACTGAAAAATCTAGCTAGCGAACGATTTTTTAATCGACTTCAAAGAGAGTTGTTCACCGATAATTTTTACGACGACCTCTGTGGCGCAGTGGGCGAAAGACCGCCTGAGACGCAGAGGTTGCGGGTTCGATCCCCGCTGCGGGACAAAGTTTGCATGATCTGCAAATATTTGTTTCGTGTCTGGGTGTTTTCTATGTATAATAAGTATGTATTTACAAAAAAAAAGGTATCTATGTAGTTTATCAGTCATCTGGTTACCATAACACAAGCATTAAATTGCTTAGCTTGGGACTAGATGACGCTGTGTGGAATGTCCAAGGATATTTATTATTATTATTATTATACCGATAATACCGATTAATCAGTTTTTTTGTTTGAAATACTATTATACTACTTTTTGTTTGGTAGGTATACTAACGAGGTTTCCCATTAAAAATATTTAAGAACAGAAATGCACCTCGAGAATGCAGGAAATTGTTTTTTAATTTTGACACTTGTTTAATAAATAATAAACCGATTTACCTAACGCATGTTTTAGATAATTGTCAAACTCTATCTCGCTAAACTTATTCTGTGTTAAGTTATAATCCTTACACATATTATTCATTTATTTCATTAGAAATCTTCTACGAATTTGTTTGTGTCACAACATACATACAACACGTATGTATGTTGGAACTCATTATTTCAAAGAACTCTACCTTTGTTATCCATCTTAGTTATAGCCGTAAGACAAAACATAGGTACTTACACCATGAAATTAGCCGAAGCAGAGATCCCTCTTCTCTAAATACAAGTTATACACTTAGTTAGAGCGAGGAGTCAAAGATTCCATAGTTCAAGGTTTTACTTACCTACTACTTGTTTGTCAGCTATACTTATTAGCTATTTTTACAATATTTTAGTTTAACTATGATATCTAAGCTTATTTTAGATAATTAGCTAAGAAAACCACTGTAAACCTTTACTTTTGAAATAAACGTTATTATTATTATTAAAAAAAAAAAAAAAAAAAAAAATGTTGTGTTGTCATACAAATTTGAAACACAAGCGCACAATACTCATTACTTTTTGCTATAATTTCCATCATAACCAACATCATTAGGGATGTTGAACTTTTTTAAACTGAGAACAACTAATTTCTAGACATTGCCCTCAAAATTGTACATTCTAAAAGCTTGTAGTACACACTCTTACTTTGTTAGACAATAGTGGCAATTCGGAGTGTCGCACAAGCTAAACTAAACTAACTCAAATTAATGCCATCCTTTTTATTTCCATCGCTATGAAAGGGACAGCAACATTTTTAGTTAGTTAAGTTTAGCTTTTGCGATACACCGAATTGCCACTATTATATCAACAGTCCTGTTTCAATCTCATCGAGGCAAATGACTGCGATGACGCGTGAAATCAACATTGTATGTGACAAGGCACTTCCCCTCATTAGAATTTATGAGTAGCTATGAGTACCTCCATTCAGCCGTGAATATTTTATGCTAATGACGTGAAGCCTCACGCGTGGCCCAGCCTGGAACAATAACCATTTAGCTAGATACTAAGTTTAAACTAAATTATCATAATTTGAGTTACTTCCTGAACTATCTGGGTTTTTGACTTCCATACATCGAAAGTTACGCATATTAGATCTGATCTTAGCTGGCTGATTGATCGGTGCATAACCGAATATCATTTTATTAATTATTATAATCTGACGTAACAGGGGCCCTGTGGCTAAGTTGGTAAAGGCAAAAACCTGTGGCAAAAACTGCTTTTTTTCAATATATTTTATGTTACAATTTTATTTTTTATCGCTGTCTGGAATTACGTGGTATAAAAATACACTTAAGTATAGACATAGATTGCCACTTAAACTAGGTTATTATACTAACAGGAAGTTTTATTTTGTGTGGGCTATTTGATAAAACCCCTGAGAAGACGAAGAACTCTGACGACAGGTGTCAGAGTTTCGAACTTTAAATGAGGAAAACTTTGAGTTTATCGAAAACTTCTTGAGATTTCCCTGTTGGTCTAGTGGGGTAGTGCATCGATTCGTTAATTGCGAGTTCAAATTCACCTGTAGCCATATTACAAACGTTTCGTATGGATTCCCTTTCGATCATTGCTAATCTTTCAATTTGGTGACTTATAGTTATCGGATGCCAATTTGTATAAACCAAAACCATTGTAGGGGTTCTGGGAGGAGAGGGCTGGTCTTAGATATATGAATGGTTTTCATTTAGTTAAATATAATCAGATGCAAGCACGAGCTATTAAAATATCGAGAGAGAAACATTAATCTCCTTTCTCCTGCCCTTATCCCATGTTAAGTGCGGTCGGCAATACATGCGTTTCCAAACTCTGAGATAAATAGTCTTAGATTGACAATGAACTTGCAACCAGTCATCTAGTTTAATCTTTGAGCAATAATTAATGTATTTAAGGCTTATCTTTAAAAACCTCAATAAAGTCAAAGACACCTGTACTTTTAAGACATAATCAAAAGTTCACCAAGCCAGAGATACAGATGTTTACTTTCATTAACATTGTCATCAGGTATGTTACGTCATACAAGGCACAGGAGAAGATGAAGTCAGGAGAGAGGACAGTGAGGATGTCCATCGTGGATGAGGACAGCGAGTATATGGCTGGACACGTCGTTGACGGTAAGAAGAATTATATCATAGTATTTGTAAATCATTGCCACATTCGCTTGGCAGGTCAATGTTTGGTTCAAAAGTTCTAAGACGTCTTCAATGAGGAAAGCGGGGTGTCCGTCTGCCTATGAAATTCCTGAACACGACACCCTTCGCACTAATAGCACCAAATAAATGATTAATATTATTAGCTTATCTCGATTTGATCAAATTCTCCAGATGAAGGTCCAGCTCGTCTGATTCTCACTCTCCCTTGAATCACACTTTTCACCCTCGTTCGTTCGTTCGTATGAGTAAGTGGCCAACTCTGGTGACGGAGTTTTCAGGTCGCCTAAAGGCCTCCGCCATGTCTTAACGACTTTAAAAGCCGGGACCAACAATTTTACGTGCCCGAAAGCACGAAAGCTTGAATTACAAGTGTAAACTCTTCCCAGGCCGTAACTTATACCCCGCGACTGGCTACCTGGTCCTGGTCTGGGAGACCCTCGGCATGATGATGGGCGAGCTCTACACGGAGGTGTCGGTTGTGTTCGAGAACGTTCGCTTCCAGCGAGCCACCAACATCCCCAAGGATGGAAACTTGGAGTTCATTATCATGATCCAGAAAGGCAGCGGTAACTTTGAGGTGAGGACATTTTGTGAGGGCATTTCAAACTAGCTCAAATCTGATAATGTTGAAATATTTAATCAGTTTCTTTTTTAATAAATCGTGCTTTGTTGAAATATGGATCTTTCGCGATTACAATTCATGATTTTAAATTGAAATTTACAAGATTTTATCGCGTAATTTACCTTTTTTTATTTTCCGACGTTTCGGCTGTGTTGCAACAACCGTTCGCCCGCGACCACGGTTCAATTTAAAAGCATATTTATTTTGATTTATTTTCTAAAGTTCAAAACACAATCTTTAAAAAGCAATCAATTAACTTCAAATTACTGTTAACTTTTAACCAATTATCTTGGCAGTATGTTTTTGTTAAGTACCCAGTTATTTTGAATTCTCTTTATATTCTCCTTATCTAGATCGTAGAAAGTGGAGCATCAATCGTGACAGGTCGGATCTACGCCAAGAAGAACGTTGGCCAAGACTACCGCCTGCTGCCGCCCCCGGCCGAGGTCACCGGACCCAACATCAAGCATCTGCTGACCAAGGACTTCTATAAGGAACTGAGACTTAGAGGATACCAGTACAGGTATATAATTTGCCTCGGAGCGCTTGCAGCACTGATGATGTGACGTGATGACCTTTTGAACAAGACTATGATGTAGAAAGAAAGTCGTCTAAATCATGCTAGAGCGTAAATGGGTTGGGTTAGGTTAGATGGTTCAGAAACATCTTAAAAGGGTGCTGGTAACTTGGCTGGTTTCGCTATAGATTATTATAAATTCTAGAAATTTGTACTGAATTAAATTCCTTTCCAGAACTCTTGATAAGGATTATTCAGTTTCCATCAAAAAAATATTAGATAATATCTAATTATATTAAATTTTTTTGGGATTTACTTGATGTTTGAACAATTTACGTTGCAGACATGTCTGAGATTAATACCCATAAAGAAATCCAGTTATCATTAATTTCTAAAACTTGTGTACCTAAAATGTTGTCTCTTCAATAAATAAAAAACCTTTGTAAGGTTGTTTTTTAACTGTATAAATTGTTAGAACTCCGATTTGACAAAGCTTCTTCCACAGCGGTTTATTCCGAGGCGTCCTCGGCTGCAACGTCCAAGGCACCCGCGGCCGTCTCCAATGGGTTAACAACTGGGTCACCTACATGGACTGTATGCTCCAACTGAAGATAATTGGCAACGATACCCGCGGTCTCTTCGTTCCTACCAGAATTGAGAAGCTATCTATCGATGCTACTATGCATTATAGCGCCATCTCTAAGATGAACCCGGATTCGACCAGGAATTCGTTCGAAGTCAGGGTCTATCCTGATGTTGATGTTATCAGGTGGGTTCATTTTATTATGATTTTATTTTGTATTGTTATTTTAGAGGCTCTCGATATTTTTGCACAAATGCATTACGTATTCAGTGATAATCTTTATAATCATGCTATCATGGTAAACATTTAATTTCATGTGGTTTTTAAAGGTTACTGAATTTCTAAGTAACGGATAGACCTAAATTAATTCATTTTAGACTAGCAAATCATTTGCTCTTCTTGTCATTTTAAGACGACCAGAAAAACTACAAAATGTTATGTTCTTTTTAATTATACATTAAACATTGTATCTATTTACGAATTGATATGCAAAATGAGACCACAAGCAGTTAAAGTCAGGCTACGGATAGTGATGATAATAGTAAATTTATTGTCAATGTTTTCTTAGTAACCTATAAATAGCATTGTCTCCTATTTGATCAATAACCGATATTATATTTCAGGGCTGGTGGTGTTGAAATCCGTGGTCTCCACGCCACTCCCATCACCAAGAGGATCCCACTCGGAGTGCCTGTGCTTGAGAAGAACGAATTCATTGCTAACTATGGAAAGGACAAGATGAAGGTAAGAACTATTTTTGTAATGATTCGGCTGACTATAAAAAGTACAACAGTTTTGGTTTAAAATATAGGTAGGTATGTTTAAACTAGAGATCAAAACAACATATTGTGATAAAAATTGAATGTCAAGAGGCTAAACTTCTTCTTGTAGAATCATTTGAGTTTACTATCATCAATATTACATTTTTAAGATAGTTTGAGACTATAAATGCCGTTTGGTTTTAGAATTGCATTATTTTTTAGGATATACTATCTGTTAAATTGTTACCAATCATAATTATCATAGACTAACAATTGTTTAGTCAGATTATAACCACACAGTCTCAATTTAACAATGCCTTCTGACAATAAAGACACATTATTTAAACCGTTTTGCTGGGTACCCGTCAAGGTGAAGTTTTAGCACCTATTCTTAAACTTAGGTATATCTTCTAACAACAATTAAATTTGGCTATCAATTGATGCATGTACAGTGTAACCCTATGTTGGATATCCATAAAATAAAATAAAATAACAACACAATATTTTATGCATATAATATTTTTTTCTTTCAAAATAGGCTGAGGACGTCCTCCGTTCCGACATCCAACTGATCCTCGAAAACATCCAAACCTACAAAGTGAAGGCCATCGAGCTAGCTGATGAAGAATACAAGAACAACAGCCTAGAACCCCTCATAGAAACCGTAGGAGATATCCTAGGAGACTTGCCATTGGTCCAGGCGGAATTATTACTAGTTTCGGAGGAACCTATCGAAATGCCTCAGAATGTTACGGTCGAGAACAAGAAGTTGAGTGGAGAATCTAATGCAGTTATGTTTATTGGTGCTAATCTACTGTCTAGACCTGATGTAAGTATTTTAATAATAATTGTGTGTCTTAAATTTTACTTTGACAATGTAATTAATATACGTTTGTAATTGGTGCCCTTTTAGGCATAATTTCCAAGGGCTAAAATGTAAGAGTGGGTTTTATACTAGCAATGATAATATTTATAATGATACCAAATATTACTTAGATATTTAAAACAACTCAAGTGACGGGTTCTTATAGTTTCCAAAACTCACATCACATTCAACCCTAGCGCTACTGTTTCCAAATAAATACTTTCTTCCTTTCTTTCTAGCGCGGAATCTAAACTATGGATATGACTGTTAAGTGGCTCATTGTAACATGCTTTTTCTATTTATGTCGGATGCTAATTGGCGGGAAACTTTGAAAAGAGAACCAACGTGTTATCTTATTGACTCCATTTATATAACTGCCACAAGTTTGGCGGGACTTGGGCTGGACGCAGCCTCGCTCATTAGCATAGATAATAAATATAAGGGTGTCTACACACAAAACTATAACAGTGCATTATTTATCTAGGTGCTTACCCAAGCAGTCGCGACCCTCCGCGACAAATGCTTCGTCATCAGCCGTGAAAAGGAAAGTCCCGACCCTAAGGTCTACGCCGATAAGTACGATATCATCTGTATTCACGACACCGGTATCGAATACTTGGTCCTCTTCAGGAAGCGAGTTGGCGCTAAACCTGCTAAGTTTGTTAAGATTGCCACTACTGAACAGACCTTTGATTGGGTTGACAAGGTAAGATATAAATGACACCAATATATTTTCCTTCTTTCAAGTGAACAGTTAACTTAAATAGACACGTTTTAGCGTAGTTAGCTTCTAACGACTTTATCGAAGTGACAATAGAGTAGGTATTTGACTTTTTTTATTCGATGATCAATAGTTACGAATTATAATACCATAATGTCAAAGAATAATAATAGTTATACTACATTACAACTAGAAATTATACTAAAACTTACTCATATGAAAGTTCAAACATTCATGCTGTTATTTCGTTTTGTTTCTAATTAGCCTAATTAGCTTCATCATTTGAATTTGTCAAATCTGATAATTCCAGAATTTTGCTCGTTCAAATAAACAAGCTTTATTTAATTGATTATCTTAATCGAAGTATCTCATAAATCATTTAAACTTAAAGGTAAAAGAAGAAATCAAGGAAGGCCAGAAAGTGGTTCTATATAGTCAAGACGAGCCCATCAATGGTCTACTTGGTCTCGTCAACTGTCTTCGCAAGGAACCTGGCGGTGAAATAGTCTATGGTCTGCTGATCGCTGACCCCTCTGCGCCTAAGTTCAACCCAGACCTGGACTTCTATGAAGACCAGCTGGATAAGGATTTGGCTATCAATGTTTATCAGGATGTAAGTTTTTTGATAAATTCTATGTTTGTTGTGTTGTGAGCCATACAAAATTACTAACTTCACAAAATAGTGTGTATAATATTTTTTGAGGATTATCTTGCAAAACTTTTATGACCTCTTTTTATATTTGTTGATCCTCAGTGACAATGCACTACGTTGATTGGCTGGTCTGATGATGGAGTCAAGAGCCGTCAGCAAATAAATACCTTAAAAATCCTCGTTATATTCATCTTAATAGCCTCTTTTTAATAAATTAAATCTTTATTCTTCATCCTGCCTTGCTCCCACATTAAGTGTTGTCAGCACAGCGTTTAGATGGTGGTTATACTATTGTAGATAGATAGATAGAAAATACTTTATTGCACACCATAATTTACAAATACATCAATATACAACATAAAAATATGCATATGTGTGGTGGGTGAACCGTTATCTCAACATTCAACCTTTTATCTTTCTAATGTAACTATAAAATGTATTAAAACTGTTTTCTTTCCCAGGGTCAATGGGGTACCTACCGTCATCTTCTCCTGGGAGATCTAGACACAGTCCGCGTAGACCACGGCTACGTCAACACTCTGACCATCGGCGACCTCTCGTCGCTGCGCTGGGTCGAAGGGGCCATCAGGAAGGACCATGTCTTCAAGGACCCTGAGAGGATCCTTGTTCATGTAAGTGTTGCTACTTGATTTTAGGAAACATTAAAGGATTAGCAAGCATGGCAACTTAAGGTGCCTGTATGTGTGAAATTAGCGCCTCCGCCTATTTCATATTACTACGTTGAACAAAGGAGTTTATTTTGTATACCCTACTCACTTAGTTCAGGAAGAGTAACGAAAATGACACTAGAGAAAATATTTTTTTACCATAAAACCTTTAACTACCATGGCCATGCCCCTACGTCTTGGTTTTTTCTATTTTATAATTATTTTAGGAAGTCGAGTCCTCAAAAACTAGAAATATTGCCTAATTTTAAAAAATCTTTAGACAGTTCCAACAAAAATTACGCATATCTACAAAAAAATTAGAACGTAGGGGCATAAAATTGTCCCTTTCCTGCTGTTTGTTTTTCGGCAGCATAATGCCAGAAATGCCATGCTATTTCTCAAAAGTCTCTCAGGGTACCTTATTACTCTTAAGTCGATATTAGTCTCTTCAAGTGTTAATCAAAATGTCTTGTCTTGTTACACAGGTATACAGCACAGCGCTTAACTTCCGTGACGTTATGACGGCGACGGGCCGCGTGACCGTCGACGCGGTCGCAAGAGGTCGTCTCGCTCAAGAGTGTGTGCAAGGCTTCGAAATCGTCGGCAAGACGCCCAAGTAAGTATCTCAAAGACAACTCAAGTTTGTAAAATAAAAAATTAAGTAACCCCTGAAACTAAGTACCTACACATTTATTCATCCCCATTTTCACCTCTCATAACTTGTACTTGTCCGCGCGGTTGCAAGAGGTCGTCTCGCTAAAGAGTGCTTTCAAGGGTTCGAAATCGTCGGCAAGACGCCCAAGTATCTCAAAGACAACTTAAGTTTGTAAAATAAAAAAAATACCCTCAACATTTGGTTATTCATCCCAAATTCCAAAAATGAAAAATGTAGTCATTTGCAGGTTCTATAATAATATGCATAGATAGAATATGAATGTCTACAAAAAGTAATGTGTTGCAAAAACTTGCCGAAACCCGGGATCGAACCAGGGACCTTTAGATCTTCAGTCTATTGCTCTCCCAACTGAGCTATTTCGGCTGTGCATTTATCTCTCCATTTTACCTATCACTGCCGTGACATAAAGTATTATTTACATTATCGTAAAAATGTTCGCGGATTACATGAGAAATCAATCATGACCTTTCAACACTGATAAATGTATGAAAGTATATTTTGTTCCGAATCACATTGACGCCCAATTCTTTGAGAATTCAGCTAGGGTTATAGGTTGTTGCAGGTTAAAATAAAACTGGCAAGTTCTATCAAAACTAGAGCTCCGAGCGTGTTTCGTTGTTTTGAATTTGCTACTGTGTCACCAAAAACAATTTAAATCTCTGGTGTCACCGAAAAAAATGTACCTAGGTACATAAAGTAAAAGCTTGTTTGAAAATTACACTATCCCACCTTGAAGGTCAAAATCACTTACTTATAGGTTGCAGTGTCACTGAAAATTTACCTAATAATTAAAGCTTGTATGAAAATTACACTATCATTTTGAAGGTCAAAATCGTATCGTTTCTACAATTCCAAATTTCACAACAAACACTATGATACTTGATACTTGGGATGGGAATCCCTAACTTTTTTCGTTCTCGTCACTGAAAATACAAAATTTGGACTGAAATTTAATCTCCTTCCATTTCATCTCAATTGCTTCACCTCTAGTTGATACCTACGCATAATAATTGTATCGATACAAAAATTCTATTGCACGAGTCGAGGCACAATACTGCCAACCAAACAGTTCGACTATCGAACTACTGGTAGGACTGGATGGAATAATATAATGTGGCTCCTCTATTGTATGTTGGTCCTCGTATTTAGTTTATACAAAAGTCACAAAACACAGCTGACCGAGCTATAAAATGTTCAACACCAACTTTAGTAGAAAAGCAACTACTTTATCGCAGCGGTTTGACCTCGTTCAAAACAAAGCGAAACATTTACAGCCGAAAATAACAATTTACTCTGATGTCAGGTATCACTGAATATTGGAGTGTTTTATGCATAACTAAAAACAATATCGAAGTTAAACTGAAAGCCCCTATCGTGGAATATTGACTAATTATTCTATCATTGCGCTCTGTTTTGTGTTATGTATTTTAACGTATTTAACACAAAAATATAGGTAAACTAATTGAATTTTATGTTTTTTGGTAAACGTGAAAGTTTGTGTGTGCGTAAGTGTGTAAGTATGTAAGTGTGTTTGTTACTCTTTCACGCTCAAATGGCTGGTCGGATTTGTATGAAATTTGGCACCAGAATTGCTTATACCCTGGATTAAAAAATAGGCTACTTTTCATCCCGGTATATCCGCGGGAACGGAAACTATTCACCGCGGGTGAATAGTTAACTATTTTCCGTGGGCAGGTAGTAAGACATAAAGACAATAATTCTAATTTTGTTGTAATTAATTCAACATCTTTATTGCTTCGAGTTGATCCATTCAAGGACTTAAATTGTTTATCTCTGCTAACTGTCAGCTTAATCAAGAACTAACCATTATCATCATCAACAGCGGTGCCCGAGTCATGGGTATGATCAGAAGTCGTGGTCTGGCCAACGTGGCTGAAGGAGACAAGGCCCTGCTCTGGGCCATCCCTGATGAGTGGAGCTTCCAGGAGGCGGCCACAGTGCCCGTCGCTTACGGAACCGTGTACTATGCTATGGTAAGAGTTTTACCTTTTAGGCTCAACTCTATGGACTAACCATAGAACTATAAGATCTGATTGTAACTTATATTCTGGCAAATAAACGAATCTAATCTAATCTATGAGAGATCTTACTTACTCGTAATTATTGTCACGATGCATCGTTTTGGCTTGTAGAGTAGAGGAGCTGAGAAGTTCTACTTTGAACGGTAAAATCATGTTACGCTATGACGCAAAACAGAAATCTAACAAAGCAATCTTCTAGGTGATGGTAGGACAGATGCAAAGAGGAGAATCCATCCTCATCCACGCAGGGTCAGGCGGTGTAGGACAGGCGGCCATTAACGTGGCTCTTCACTACGGATGCGAAGTCTTCACCACTGTCGGTACTGCTGAGAAACGGGCGTTCATCAAGAAGCTGTTCCCTCAGCTTAAAGGTAAGAATTCTATGCTTCATCTTCTTCTTCTTTCAGTGCCTCTCCATTACTGAAGGTTAGCTGTCATCTTGCAAAATTTTTCTTTGTCTAGTGCTAGCCTAAACAGATCATCTACTCTCTTAACTCATATATATAATATGTATATATATATATATATGCTTCATAGAAGTGGTGAAATTAAAAAAATATATAAAACCGACTTAAGTAAGAGCAATTTCTTGCTCTCTTGAGGTGTTTTTTTCTCATTGTTTTTTTAATCTTAACTTTTGTTTTTTTTCCATTCCAAATTTTTAACACTTTATGATCATTATCAATTTCCTGCAGTCTTGAGGTGCATTTTTGTTCACAAATCCGAAGATCCTCTTAATATCCTTAATTTGTTGAATTAAGAACCTTCTTTTTTGAAGTCTGTTTAAAATAGCAAAAATGCCAGAGTCAAGACTGGATGTGACATTAGCGCGAAAAATCTGTTGTTTGGTAGCTCATTGTCAAAATGTCCAGTTTGTATGACCCCGTAAATAAGAAACATGGTATTTACCGGTATTGATCGCTATTTACCTTTATTTAACTTTACCCCGACGTTTCGACTGGATTCCACTAGTCTGCCCGCGACCACGGCTGGTGCAATCAAGTCGAAACGTCGGGGTAAAATTATCATTGTGTTCTGTTCGCGAAAGTTTAAAAAAGAAAATGAATATGAAGGTCCGTTGACATTATCGCAAAAACAGTGACTAGCTTCATTGAAAGTTGTTGGGTATTTGAAATATACTTAGTCCAGGTGGGAATATCTAGATTTATAGAATAAAACTCCAGTGTGCTATCAAGACAAAGGCGTGTATTCGGAGAATGAAATAATTCATAATTCATTTATTGCGAAAATGGGTACAACAAAAAGTAGACATGTTAAATTAATAAGAGAATACAGATCAACCATAGTCAGCTTTTCAGCATGCAATAGTAGGTAACACATAAATCCATACAAAATTAACTTTTATGAATGACACAAAAATAAATAAAAAATAGAATAGAGAGTAAATGTCAAAGAATTACTTAATTAATTAATATAAACATCTTTATGTCAGATAGCATCAAATTTGTCACATAAATAATTAAGTCATTCCACCAAATATCTACCCTCCGTTATTCAATGTTTAATGCTTAACTACCTACATACATTACAGTATTGACATTATTTTCTTCACAGACAGTCACATCGGAAACTCCCGTGACGCCTCCTTCGAGGATATGATCAGGAAGGAGACCAACGGCAAGGGTGTGGATTTGGTCCTCAACTCTCTGTCTGACGAGAAACTACAAGTAAGATTTATCATCTCATAAATACCTAGTTATTTGAACTGAGCCTATTTTAGATTACAAAATGTTATACGTTTGTGCTCACAACAAGTCGCACGAGACGTATTTGAAGAAAATTGGCTCAATTAGAACAAAACAAATTAAACAAAACAGGGCCTAGTAAAGATCCCTGAGTTATTCTTCTTGTTATAAAAATCATAATATTTATATAAATTTCTATGTGTATTTTTGTTCATATTAAATAACAAGAATGGTTTTAAATCACAACATTGTTTTCAATAAAAAAAAAATTAATATTTTACAGGCCTCCGTAAGATGTCT
Organism: Xanthorhoe designata; assembly: GCA_963582015.1. Taxonomy (NCBI): domain Eukaryota; kingdom Metazoa; phylum Arthropoda; class Insecta; order Lepidoptera; family Geometridae; genus Xanthorhoe; species Xanthorhoe designata. The sequence continues at coordinate 1,996,169 of OY757029.1, forward strand.
CGGCTACCGCGGTCGCTTCCTCGAGATTGGCAAGTTCGATATCAGCAATAACACTGCTATCGGCATGTACTTCTTCTTGAAGGAAACCTCCTTCCACGGTATTATGTTGGACTACATCTTCGAGCAGAGCTTCGAGTTCAGAAAGGTAAGATCGACTAATCGCTTTTTTCGTTTTCTACTCGAAATTGTTGAAAGTTGAAACTACAGTTGTATGTTTATTATTATGATTATAATAGGTATTTACCTATGAAATTTTGATATTTCTTATTCTCATTCTACCTAAAAGCAATGTCATATTGAGGTAGTTTTTTTTAACTATTATATTCTTTAAAAATTGTAGAAACCTTCAAATAATCTTAACCATTATGGTTGACTTTAAACTTCCTTTTCACTACTATTTTCATCTCTTTCTTTTTTCTCTCATTGTTTTTTAATCTTGAAATCTTGAAGTGGTCTACATTTGTTTTTTCTTAATTTTATAATGTTTATCTTCTTATTCCAAATTTTCAACACTTTGATCATTATATTTATTTATTTACAAAAAATCATATCTATGTAGTGTATCATTCATCTGGTTACCATAACACAAGCATTAAATTGCTTAGCTTGGGACTAGATGACGCCGTGTGGAATGTCCAGGGATATTTATTTATGATTGTTTGTGAGCAGAAGTTGCAAGACCTCCTCCTCACGGGGATCGAGAGCGGCGCCGTCCGTCCCCTCACCTACTGCACCTTCGCCTCTAATGAGGTCGAAACTGCCTTCCGTTACATGGCCGCTGGTAAACATATCGGCAAGGTGAGCTTTTATATCTTTATTTGCTTAAATTTTTAATTATGTTTTGTTTTTTAACGGACGTTAAAAAAGCTCTCGTGCGAACGAGCACTAACACAAGCATTCAATTGCTTAGCTTGGGACTAGATGACGCTGTGTGGAATGTCCAAGGATATTTATTTATTTTATTTTATTTACTAACAGGTCATTATCAAGATCCGTGATGAAGAGCGCAGCAACCGTCCGATGAAGCCCACTCACATGCCCGTCGACGCTGTGCCTAAGTACGATATATTTCATTTTATTATTATCTTCCTACATTTATTATTAACAAGCTGTCCCGGCATACTTTGTTATGCCCTTGAAATAAAATCTATGCCAAACTCATCTCGTTCGTTCGTTCGTATGAGCAAGTAGCCAACTCTGGTGACGGAGTTTTTAGGCCGCCTAAAGGCCTCTGTCATGGCATAACGACTTTAAAAGCCGGGACCGACAATTTAACGTGCCCTCCGAAGCACGGAAGCGCTCAGATGAAAATGCCACTTGCGGTCACCCATCCAAGTAGTGACCGCTCAGAACGTTGCTTAACTTCGACGATCTATCAAGAACGTCTTAGCAAGCTTCGCCATGAGCGCTTCATCGTTTATGCCAAACTCATCTACCTACTTTATAGTTTCTGTAATGTTAGAGACAAAACAGGTGCGTGGATTGAGCTGTCAAATGGCTAATTTACCTCGTTTGACAGGTACAAAACCCGTAAACATTTTGTATGAGTTTTTTTTTTTCCTTTTTTTGCTATTTATCGTCAATTTTTCAATGTTTTTTACGAAAGAGGTAAACAGACGTATCGACAGCGCGTGAAACAGAGATAGTGATGTTTCCGACTACTGCGACGCTAATCGCATTAACTATGTTCACTCCGGTCAACTTAGATTGCGCTAACTAATGTATGTACCTTATAATAGCACACGGGAAATTACTCACGTAAAATTATCGTCGATTTAGATACCGACAATGTTTCGATTCTTCCGGAGAATCTTCATCTGGGTATGAGTGTGGTCACTCCTCGCGGTCGCGTCTCACACAATGTCTAATACAACTCACGATAGTTTTGAAAGTGAAATGTATGTAGCTATCTATTTTAAAACATAGAACGGGTATTTATCCCGAATTTTGCCTTAAATATTCGCCCGACGTTTCGACCGGATTGCACAAGCCGTGGTCGCGGGAAGACTGAAGTCTATATTACTATCTATATTATATTTTCCCTCATCAGATACATCTGTCATGAGGATCACGTGTACATTATTGTGGGAGGTCTCGGCGGGTTCGGGTTGGAGCTCGCCGACTGGCTCATCATGCGAGGCGCCAGGAAACTAGTGCTCACTTCTCGCCGTGGCATTGTTAATGGATACCAGTCCTCTAGAATAAGGTAAGATGATTTAACTGGAATGTTTAGTTACCGAGTAATATTTTTGTTAGCTTCTATTTTAATCTTTATTTTTGGTTTAGGTGCTAGGCAAGCATATTCCAACTCATATCTCAACAATATCTCTGCAAGTGCCCCGATAAGTGTAGGCAAAGATTGCCTCCTGAAACTATATAAATCATCTAGTAAAGATGTTAAGTATTTTTTTACCCATTTCAATACTAATTTTCTCAGGGCATGGGCTTCTTACGGCGCCGATATTCAAATCTCCACCCACGATATCACCACCGAGTCAGGTTGCGAACAAATGCTCAAACTCGCCAACTCCATGGGCCCTGTCGACGCCATCTTCAACCTGGCTGTCATCCTCAAGGACTCCATCTTCCAAAACCAAACGCCTGATACCTTCAAGACTTCGTTCGGACCTAAGGCGCTCGCTACTATGCATTTGGATAAGTTGTCGAAGAAACTTTGTCCTAACTTGAGGTTAGTTCTTGGATCTGACTAATCCATTATATAAGGTGGTTATTTTTTTACTAAAAAGTTTTGATCAAAATACTTATAAATTAGAAATCTTTTGATGTTGCAGATGTTTTAAGATTTAACTTAAATACTGATTAATATGTAAAACGTCATTTGGTGATAAAGAATTGCAATTTTTACTTTAATATAGATTGGTCTCGATTAATGGACTTGGAGTATCTCAAGGCAAAATTCTAGTTCCATTGCTATTCGTTGTTCATAAAAGTCGGTTCGATGAAAATTGTGTCCATTGTTTATTATCAATATTGTTTGTTAAAAATATAATTTTTGGGTTCAAATACCTGATGTATATTTTGATGATTTCCCTCTAATCCTCTTGGTACATCCAAACATTTATTTTTAATTTTGTTTTTGTTGTTATTTATATATATAGCGTCGATAGGCTTGCAACCTGTCACGTATGGAAAGTTAACTTCTGCAAAAAGTAGCATGTACCAAATATGTATGTATTTGGACATACCTCTGACTACCCCCTTAGACATCTTCAAAAAGATCTAAAAATTGCCTAATGATCTGAAAGAAATGTCTACCGCTCCCGGGATACAGTCGTGATCATATTTCATTTCATTTAAACTGAAAACCAGCGCTCCAACAGTCATGATGCTGCTTGGAGCAAAATTAAATGCTGAGGGGTAGCCTTATTTTCTTGTCACTCGATTGTCAATAAGTATTTTCATTTGTATGTTACCCATGTTTATGTTGATGGAAAATAATAACTTTTTCTATTCTATTCTATTCTATTTCATTTGTTGTTTATAACACTTACTTATAATAACACAGGGACTTCGTAGTATTCTCATCCGTGTCCTGCGGTCGCGGTAACGCCGGCCAGACCAACTACGGCCTCTCCAACTCTGTGATGGAGAGGATCTGCGAATGGAGGAAGAAGCTCGGTCTACCAGCCTTGGCTGTGCAATGGGGTGCTGTGGGCGATGTAAGTATAAACTCTATTGTCTTAATGAAATGAAAATGCCGTGTTGGCCGGCAACCTGTCACGTATGGAAAGTTAACTTCTGCAAAAAGTGGGCATGTACCAAATATGTATGTATTTGGACATACCCTGACTACCCCCTTAGACATCTTCGAAAAGATCTAAAAAATTGCCTAATGATCTGAAAGAAATGTCTACCGCTCCCGGGATACAGTCGTGATCATATTATTTCATTTTTTGTCAGAACAGAATTATTTTTCAAAAAAACTGAAAGACCGGCGTGTGACCTTTTTTAAATCTGATTAAAAGCAAGTTACGAATAATTTGACGACCTAAGTATAAATGACTACCCCCTTCAAAATGATCTAAAATTGGATTAATATCTGTAAGTAATGTTTACCGCTCCCTGGGATACAGTCGTGATCATATTTCATTTTTTTAAGTATAAATGAACGACCAATCGAAGTGCTTACATTCTGCTACGAATAGTAATAGGCTAAAATAATGTAAGCTTAAACCAAGCAAATAATCAATCAAAACGTGTTCCAGGTGACATTTATTTAACCCAATAAAACTAACGTAAAGAAACTTTACAAGGAAAAGGACCCCCGTAAGTGGCGACTTGTATCGTAAGCATACAAAATGTCGTGATGGATTAGGGTCTAGTATTGTTCGTGCGAGTGATTGAGTTTCAACACAACCGCCCAACTTGATTATATTGGTGTATCGAGGCCATTTTTATTATATCCTTACTAGTTCGTTTTGATTTTTAGGCGTGTTTTTCCTTGATTTTGTTAGAAAGAAAGAAAGAAAGAAAAAACATTTATTCTTGTAGGACCTCAAGGATCACTTAAGTTTCGTTTTACATGCTAGGTGATTCTAATGCCTGTTACAACGCGACTCCGTTATATGGACAAAGTTGTGTGTTTAATGAGAATATAACCAAACGCTAGTGGCAATTCGAAGTATCGCAAAAGCTAAACTTAACTAACCAAAAATATTGCCGTCCCTTTCATAGCGATTGGAATGAAAAGGATGGCATTAATTTTAACTAAAGCTAGTTTAGTTTAGCTTTTGCGACACTCAGAATTGCCACTACTAGTGGCTTAACAATTTAATATTTTCTTTCCTTAGACAAAACTTCTGCATTTAAATTTGGCGCTAAGAATTAAAAAAACGATAGAAATAAATTGATTCGAATATTTAAATGAGTAAAACTGGTAAAAAATAATGGTCTTCTACAAAATTTCAACCACTTTGATTACTTAGTTGAAGCGAAGCCTACAAAAGCCAAGTTTTTTGTGTTGTGGTCAAAATTTCGATTTGAACTTCTTTTCCTATATCCGTAAACTGCTAAATACTGTATTTACTTTACCTAATCTACTGGACAATTGAAGTTATGGTTGAAATTTTGTGGAAGTACCAACACCAATCTGATGGGTGATATTTAATTTTGTGGAACCATTTGGGTGATATTTTGAGGATGTTGTAGGTACTTACCTATTTAAAAAATCCGAAATGCTAAATTATCCTTATTTCATTTATCAGTGCAATTTTTCACCGAATTCAAAACTTTTTTTTTTAAAGTATAAGTACTCCAGAGTCTGTCCCAAAAATGGTTTGGATCTGATGAGGATCTACGAAGTTATGAACAGAAATTGAACAGAAATGAACCTCGAAAGAGCTGAAAAATGCTCTCTTCTTGCGAAATTTTCAAGAAAATTCGATTCTCATAAAAATTCTTATTTTGCTTATTAGGCCTTCAATTACATTTATTCTCCCTTCAGGTGGGTCTCGTAGCAGACATGCAAGACGACGACGTCCAGCTCGAGATAGGTGGAACCCTCCAGCAGAGGATATCCTCATGTCTCCTCGCATTAGACAAGTTCATGAAGCAAGACGCAGCTATAGGTATTTACTTACTTATTTAGTTACGTTTTTGTTTTAATAGTGGCAATTCGGAGTATCGCAAAAGCTAAACTTAACTAACTAAAAATGTTGCCGTCCCTTTCATAGCGATGTGAATAAAAAGGATAGCATTAATTTTAGTTAGTTTAGCTTTTGCGACACTCCGAATTGCCACTAAGTATTATCTGTTTAAAGGAATACAGATTGCTTTCATCTTTGTTAAGATCATATAAAATGTTAAAATTCGTTTGTTGGATTGTTGCCTTGTGCTCTGTCTTTGTATTTTGATTTGTTCCATTTTTGTGTGTTGTCAATAAACCTTTTCTTTCTTTCTTTCTATAGTGTCTTCTATCGTCGTCGCAGAGAAGAAAGCAGGCGGTTCCGGGTGCGGCAGCATAGTTGATGCTGTCGCTCAGATCATGGGTAATTTTAACACTATCAAAGTCAATACGGATTTTTTCAGCTTCCGTTGATTACCTACATATTATATTTTTTTATTAATTCAGTACGATCGTTCATAGACCACTTTGACTTGTCACATCTTTAAAACTAGGTGATTCTACTGCCTAATTTTTAAGTTAGACCTCTGGCAATACATCGGTGAAAACTGCATTCAATTCCATTCAGTAGTTTTTGCGTGATGAGGGAACAAGAATCCATACAGACAAAAAATTAAAAAAAAAAAAACATTTTTTTGGATTCTGTTGCTCTAATAATATATACCCACATTATTAGTTTTTCATTAATATCTCAAATGTACAGACATCGACGTGTTACAGTTGTTTTATGTAGATATGAAGAGATTTAAACTTTTTTTTTATTTATTTATTATTCAACAGTGTTAAACCACACATAAGTATTGGATATTTCATTATTAAATGAAATATCTTACTAAAAGTTATCCTGCCGGAGCCGTTAACTTTTAGTAAGATTTTTCATTAATGAGATTTGAACTGTCTCCAGGTATCAAGGACCTGAAGACGGTCTCCCAGCAGGTGTCCCTGGCGGAGCTGGGCATGGACAGCATGATGGCTGTGGAGATCAAGCAGACCCTGGAGAGAGAGTTCGAGATCTTCCTCACCGCTCAGGATATTAGGACCCTCACTTTCGCTAGGTAAGATAACATTTTGAAATCACTGAAAACCAGCGCTGTAGTTGTTTTAGCTTCTACAGCGAATGCTGAGTGGTGACCGATTTGCTTCACTCATATTTCCTACATAAAATATTTTAATAGTACCTGTACTGTAATGTGTGTGTGTGATGTGAATAATTGTTTTTCTATTCTATTCTATTCTATTTTTAACCTTTTTGAGTCTTATAACCTCTTGTTTATTTCAAAGTCGTTTGATTTTTGTAAACTTACCAATACTTTTGAAATAAATATTCTAATAATTGTGAGTAGAAAGAAGAAAAAAAGAGGGTAGAACAGAAAAAGGGTAGTCTTTCTGGAATAATGAATAACAAAATCACGACGATTTTTTTACTGAATTTTGGGTACTGGCCTACTATGACATTTTTTGGCATGATGAGTAACAATAAGTTTTAAAGTCAATAGGGAAGTCAAAATATTATTTCCATAACTTTTGTTTTCAATTACACGCAATTAGGATTTTCGTCTTTTAATAATTAATACATGTTTTTAATCATCATACACGGAAAGATACCGTTCATCAACAATTGACGACCTCTGTGGCACAGTGGGCGAAAGCCCGCCTGAGACGCAGAGGTTGCGGGTTCGATCCCCACTGCGGGATAAATATTCGCATGATCTGCAAATATTTGTTTCGTGTCTGGGTGTTTCCTATGTATATGTATGTATTTACAAAAAAAGAGTATCTATGTAGTTTATCAGTCATCTAGTTACCATAACACAAGCATTAAGTTGCTTAGCTTGGGACTAGATGACGCCGTGTGGAATGTCCAAGGATATTTATATTTATGAATTCCTCCTCAGACTGGTGGAACTAACAGCGCAGCGAGAAGCAGCAGCTTCGACGTCCGTCGCTCGCACCATCAACGTGGACGGGGCTGTCGGTCTCAAGGTCCTCATGAGGAACTTCGGAGACGAGAACCTGGTCTCTGAGCCGCTGATCTACATGCCTACTATGGTGTCCGATGGTGTGGAGGTGAGATTTATACAAACATTCATAGCTGTGATGTGATTATCCAGAAAAAATTTAGTTACAAAAAAAAATTGTGTATAAGGAGGTATACTACTTATATACAACTAGCTACGCCCGTGTTACCCGCGGTAGTTAAAAGTAGCCTTATTATACATATAAACCTTCCTCTCCAATCACTCTATCTATTAAAAAAACCGCATCAAAATCCGTTGCATAGTTTTAAATATAGGATATAGGGACAGAGAAAGTGACTTTGTTTTACACTATGTAGTGACTAGTGACTAGTAGACCCGCGCTTCGCTTGCGTGTTGTACCACGGTGTAAACCGCGGTAAAATGGCGCCTATTTTTTAAGTTAGACCTCTGGCAATACATCGGTGAAACTCCATTCAATTCCATGCAGTAGTTTTTGCGTGATGCGGGAACAAACATACATACCTACATACAGACAGACAAAAAAAATTAAAACCATTGTTTATTCTTTTTTCATGAAAATCTCAAATGTACAGACATCGATGTGTTACAGTTTTATTTTATGTACCTAGAGATTTTTTAATCAGTCATCTGGTTACCATAACATTAAATTGCTCAGCTTGGGACTAGATGACACTGTGTGGAATATCCAATCATATTTACTTAATTATATATAATATATATATATATATAAATTATATCATACTGTTTTATATTGCCCATTATCCATCCGTAGGTTGTCTGGTAGAGATCGTTTTTTCGCCGATTGTATGTCGTAGGAAAGTTTTATGTTGTTTTTTATGTATATTGATGTATTTGTAAGTTATGGTGTGCAATAAAGTATTTTCTATCTATCTATTTTCTTATTTACTACCTTATAGGGAGACGAAGCGATCCACGTGATGGAGCGCGTGATGTTCATGCTGCCAGGGCTGGAAGGCTGTGCCTCAGCGCTGGAGCCGCTCTGCAAGCGACTCAAGATCAAGGTCTGCGTGCTCCAGCTCGGAGTCGAACACAAGAATGAGGACCTGGAGCAAATGGTGAACCGGCTGCATCAGGTGAGAACCTTTCAGGGTCCCGGCTTTTACTGCGTTCAGTGCCCATGACGCACAAGTGCATGTTGCTTTGAAGTGCTGGATTAAATTAAAACTTTGTACACTTATCAAGGATCGATGACAATACGAATAATTTAAAATAAAAAAAAAATTTAAAGTCGTTAAGCCATGACGGAGGCCTTTAGGCGGCCTAAAGTCATGAAACTGCTGGAGCAAATGCTGAGGGGTAGCCTTATTTTCTTGTCACTCGATTGATGGAAAATAAAAACTTTTTCTATTCAAAAAACTCCGTCACCAGAGTTGGCCACTTGCTCATACGAACGAACGAAGGGATAAAGATGGTCAAAAGACATAATTCATAGGCTTTTGTTACTTGATATTCATTATTTAACGTGTTCACTGCCCATGACGCACGTGGCTTACATGTGAGTCGTCTTCGGTCCTCGCCTTCGGCGCCGGGGATGGATTTAAGATGTCATGACAGAGGTCTTTATACAGCATCAGCATTACACCATGGCCAGTTTTGGCAACTAACCCAATAAACTAACTTTATAGCATTTAGTTCACATTGTGTAGATGAGTTTTATCAACAAGCATTTTTTACAGTCGGTGATATCAAGACTTGCTCCGGGCGCTCCATTCTGGCTCCTTGGATACAGTTTCGGTACTCTACTCATGGTAGAATTGGCTGCCAAACTTGAAAAAGAAGGTAAAACATTTACTTACACAACAAATATCTGCAACGTTTACGAAATTCCCCAACAGCTTACTCAGTACGTAAATAATGATAGAACATATTCAAAAGATGTTATTTTTGTAGAATTTAGTTCTTATGTTTGTTTTATTACAGGGCTCAAAGGAACAGTATTCTGTCTTGACGGTGCACCAGACTTCCTCTACGCTATGCTCACCATGACCATTACCTTCAAGAACGACATTCAACTTCAAAACAGTCTTCTCTGTCACACCGTCGACATCATTGCACCCAACAACGACGTCACCAAAGAACTCATGGAGAAGCTCAACGAAATTGAGTCTTACGAAGAGAGAGTAGAGTGCACTATCAAAATGTCCCCAGTCCAAAGTAAATATTCCAACAAGTTCGTGGCAGATATAGCATCGGTCTGCTATGATCGTCTCAAAGTCGTTCTCAATTACAACCCTAAAACAGCAACGAAACTTAAATCTCCTATTGTTCTTTTACGTCCCAAGGAAAATCCTCCTTACGTAGTTGTTGAAGAGAATTATGGTCTTGATAAAGTTACTGAGAGTAATGTCACAGTACATTATCTTGAAGGTAACCATGCTAGTATTATTGAGAACAAGGATTGTGCCAATATAATCAACAGAATCCTCTTGGAAAGTGACAAAGATCCTAGTAAAGCCGATGAAAACGTGGTCACAAGCATTGTTGAAAACCAACGAGAGGTAAGAGCTTAAGCAACGGCAACGATTTTTGATATAAAACTCACGAAATGGCTGCTTTCCAAAATGTATAACTAATTTTATTGGTACGGAAAAGGTTTATTGCATAAAAATGGAATTGTTACAGTTAAGATTTAGTTTAAGCGTTTGAATATAAAATTAAAAATATCTTTAGATGGCCGTATTTTAAAATAACTTAGTGACTGACTGTAGTATAGACTATTTATTTTGTAGTTTAGATGTAATTTATATTAAGGTATTGTCGCAAAGACACCAGTACCACACAAAATATTCACAAGTTTCGGGCTCTTTCAAGGGCTAGTTTTGGGTCCAATATTTTTAATAGTGCATATAACTGGGATTCGTGATTTTTCTAGTACAGTAAGTGAGTGGTAGGCTTTATAAACACATAACTTATTCGTAATTATTATATTTGATGTAGTTACAATTATTTTTAAGATTTTTGATATGTTTAGTAATGTGTCAAATCGGTGACAGATGGGAACGTATAGTAGAAGTAAGAATAATTGGGAATGTTTAAAAATATATTTTGTGAGAGCATTCATTTTGTTATTTTATTACCTACCTACCTGAAAATTATTGATAATTTTAAAAAAACTTGATAAAATCTGGTATAAATACGTCGTTACATACCTCTGACTACCTCTCAGATATTTTCAAAGGATCTAAAGACTGCCTAAAGATCGTACATCCGTGATCATAATTATTTATTTTTTTAAATATTTTGTTGTTTTTGTAATTATCAGGACAATAACATCAAAAGTTTATGCAATATCGGGATACACTAGGCGCAATCGTGTATAATAATAAAATTATAATCACGTAAGCTCTTGTTCAAATTGACATTTGAAAAGGTAAATACACTACATTACATTATTTGAAACACATTGAAACCGACCAAATCAATCCATTCAGTCAATAATTAGCTTCTCGAAAACGTACAGTCGAAGAGATCCGTTAACTTACAAGTATTTCTTTAAATTTTGCGATCGAATCATAATGTAATTTTGACGACATCTGTGGCGCAGTGGGTAACACACTGAGACACAGGAGGCAGGTTTAATCCCGCTGTGGGACAGAATTAAAAGTCTGCTTGATTTGCAACTGCAAACATTCGTAGGTAGGTGTAGGTACTATTTGAAAAGTATATTATTTATAATGTATAATGTGTCATTGGTTTATGGAAAAAGTAACTAAGGTTGGGTATATTTATTAATTAACAAGTTACTACTGCTCCTGAACCCCTGAGCTTCGGACACAAGTATATCCCAGAGTAACACAAAAATAGAAAAGTGACTCGGTTAAATAATATCCAAATGACTTAACGGATTACAATTCAAAGAATAGCATTTATATTCAAAAATATAAGTGTAGGCACCTACAGATAAACCATTAAGAAGCATATTATTATTCTATATTTATTATAAGCGCTCGTGGCGAAGCTTGCTAAGACGTTCTTGATAGATCGTTGAAGTTAAGCAACGTTCTGAGCGGTCACTACTTGGATTGGTGACCTCAAGTGGCATTATCAGCTGAGTGCTTCGAAGCGCACGTTAAATTGTCGGTCCCGGCTTTTAAAGTCGTTAAGCCATGACGGAGGTCTTTAGGCGGCCTAAAAACTACGTCACCAGAGTTCGCCACTTGCTAATACAAACTTACTTTACTTTATTCTCTATTTTAATCTACTCATGTCGACAACTGTATCAACCTACGTATTCATTAGTCGTTAGAAATCACAGCACAAACATGTTGAATCGGCTTGAAATACGGCCGGTATTTAAGCTAAGTTTACATCCACTCTACACGGTGTGAAAGGACTATTGATTATCAACATAAAATTAGCACTGATTGGAATGCTGTGGTTTTGTAACTTTGCTTAATTGACTCAAGATTAACGGTATCCGAATTGCAAGTCTTAAATGGCATTGGGTAGATCAATAAAATGGCAGTTTGAGTCGACCTTTGACAGATTAGAGCCTAGGGCACACAACGTTTTTCTATCGAGAGTTTAAAAATATTCATATTCATTTATTGCTTCAAATAGTGAGAGCAAATATGGCGAAAGAGTGTCAATATCGTAGCAAGAGGAAACGATGGTCGCTGCCTACCCCAACGTAAAAGAGAAGTGATTATATGTATGTGTGTGGAATATACGAAACTATAAATACTAGCTGCGCCCCGCGATGTTACTCGCAGTTAATAGTTCCGGAGGGAATACCGGTATTCTTTAATCCGTCCAGCCGTTTAAGCGTGAAAGAGTAACAAACACACACAAACTTTCAGCTTTATAATATTAGTGTGATAGTGGGGGCAATTCGGAGTGTCGCAAAAGCTAAACTAACCTAACTAAAACTATTGCCATCCTTTTTATTCCCATCGCTATGAAAGGGACGGCAACAATTATAGTTAGCTTAGTTTAGCCTTTGCGACACTCAGAATTGCCACTAGTGTAGAACTCCGCCTAACTAAGCCTAACTGTGTTGTTACACCTTGCTCTTCATCGAGCTGGATGCTGTAGCTATTGAATCCCGTAATGTAATCAGCGTACCAGTCTGTCTGGCATATCAATGCAATTCCTGTGAGCCTATCCGAGCTTGTTCAACGCTTAGAGTTCGCTAGATTCACCTGATTTCCTAGTTGTTTACAGTTTCAACTGTATATAATACGTATGTATATATAGGTACCATCTTAGACCAAAAACAAAAATTCTACTTGAATAGTTAGAAGTCAAAGTAATTATTAAATTAAAATACGTTAAAAAGAGTAGTAATAATAAGAATTTTTTAATCTTTCCAATAAATATTGTAAAAATATATTTGTTCAGTCGAATCAAGATAACTCGGGTGCAGTATTCACGATAGGGGTTATCCTCTGATGCATTTCAACTGTGTATCCGTTCACTCTGAATACTATACCTTGTTGACCAAACAACTTTACATAAGTTTAGTTATAAAACAGTTTATAATACGTGATCCGTTTAAGGTGCCTGTATGCGTGAAACTAGCTCCGTTGCCAATATATTTTAGGAAGAGTAGCCCTTACAAAATGTGATTGTATCTAATGTAATTAACATCTTCAAAAGGATCTAGAAATTGCCCAAAAGATCTGAAAGATGTCTACCGTTCCCTGGGATACAGTCGTGATCATATTTAATTTTTTTATATTGCAACATTTTTGGACGTGTAGAATTGTCAATATTTTATATGAGACAAGAAAGATTACTTCACCGTGAAATATATAATTTAAATCATCTCACGTTTTTAATTTTTCTTCAAAATATAGCTTACTATAACAGCAATGCAACATCTCGATGTAGCAGATGCTACGAGCGTAGCATGCGGCGTAGCGAAATGGCTACGCTTGGAATTATGTACACGGTTTACATTAAGAAATGTATTATTTCAACACCACAAACACTTATTTTTTAATAAATTGACTTTCATTGTCTTTGCAATACTCCTTAGTGTGTAAATACGAAATATAATACGAATAATAATAGTGCTACAAACATTTTTCAGTCCTTTAAAGCAAAATAAAAAAACCGTTACCTACTTGCGTCTCGCCCAACACATTACCAAAGTAAATAGAACCTTCGTACCCCAGTTATATCCAGCTCAAAAATAGACTTCTTTTTAGGTCAAATTCCCATTTATCATCCTTTGTTACTCGCTTTACTCATTACGTTGAAAACAGCATAAATACGAGTGAAATCAAAGCGTTAAATCGGATAGAAATGGGGTTTAATCGGGATCTGACAGATTCTGAATGATTTTATCTGACAGCGGACGAATGGGCGTGTTTCACGCTTGTCGCAAGCCTCGATGATTTATTAATCCGCGGGATTTCCAACGGCTTTTGTTAAAAAATTCCGATAACTGGGCCTTTAGAACAGCTTCACAAAGAGTGTGAAAGGAACTAATAGGTATTTATTAAATAAAGCCGCAGAAAATAGTGTAATCCAACGCAATTGAAGAATTTAACGTATTTTTATTGTCAAAATCTGTCCCGAGATTTGCGACAGCCAACTTTAATCGGGTTGACATTTAACCTCTATCGAAAAGAAATGAAATAATAGTAAAAATATTTCCTACTTATTACTAATAGGTAAGAAAAATGTGATCTACCACCCCCCTGGTTGAGTTTCATTTGAACGTCATTAAACAACAACATTATGAAGTGACAATTGCTCTCTTTACTATAGGTATACACGTCATGCCATGTGTTAAGTTCGAATTCTCGCAAGAAAAATTCAACCTTATCGACAATTGGATCTCTAGAAACATTTATCAAAACAGGTACACCATTTTATGGCCGTTCGTACCTAATTGTATTGATTTTTTCAGAGTTTTGTTGCAGTGGACTATATGAGATTCAATTGAAAACTCACAAAATTTTAACTCTCTTATTAATTTGTACTTTTAGAATCTAAAACCCTTATATAATAATTCTCATATAATATACAAGGTAATTTCGTAATTTCGTCTTAAAGACACGATTACGTGTATATTTTATTCTAAAAACCGTTCTATTTCTAGCACAAAAAAAACTACAACGATGAATCTTGCCATCTTTTTCCACCTTTTCCAGACAGATAAAAACTTCAAACGCAATCCTTTTAGTTAACAAACACTGCCTGAAAGAGCGCGCGGTGGCACTTATTAATCAAAGTTTAGAGGTTAGTTGCGAACTCGCCCTTAGTGGTAATGGGGCTAGCCGAGGTACCAACTACAGGCACACGGACATAAAAGTGAGAAAATAACTGTTCTAAGTCTCTAATTCTAAACTATAAGTACCTACTTTTATAAATAAAAAATCTTACGAAAAGTTACGACTTTGATGGGATTCGAACCCGCGATGTTGCAAGCCGCTCTTTAGCCGGGCTGTCTTCAACCTCTCGGCCACGCGTTCCTTTGTCTAGCCATCTAGCTCTGATGGCTGATCAAATTAGGCTTCCAACTTTTTAATTTTGTTTAAAAGTTTCTTCAAAATTTTGTGACGGTTTGTTAGGCTAAAACTGGACACCAATCTAATTTGGCAGCAATGACTATCGTCTGTCACATGTCGGATGCCTTTGTGGCACAGAGCATCACAGTATCCTACGGGACAGGAAATGATTTGATTTCGCTAAACAAATAAGCCGTGTGTCAGAAGCATGCCCACAACTGGGCCCTTACTTTGCAAAACGAAAAACGAAGTTTCGTGACAATTTTCGGGTTCTAATTATGTTGGTGAACTATTACGAATTCAGTATCCACCAACATAAGCTGACCCCGAAAATTGTCACGAAACTTCGTTTTTCGTTGTTCCAGAGTAAGGGCCCTGAGTTACAACTTGATATAAATCTCAAGTAGAAAGTTAGTGCTGGTTTTGTATCATTTTCCAGAACTCGGACCGAAATTAAATTGTAAATATTGTTTGTAATGCAATGATTTAAATGCGTCCCCTCAGAAATAACTCTTAATTTACTCTAATCATCTTACTGATAGTTCCGGCTCTAATAAAATAAATTAATAAAGATTACGTCAAACCATGACTCTCAAAGAGACAAAATTAAACAAGATAATGCAAAAGTTGCCGGGTGTGTTAAATATTAGAATATAGGGGTAAATACCCTAGATTTTTTTTGGTAGTAAATACCCCCAAGGGGCCTAATCACGTGGCCTAACCGTAGCAGCTTATGATGGCTTAACGCACACTATCATTAATTCTAATCAGTATCTACCATTAAAAGATGTGAAGGTTCGAGTTACGGCCGTGAATTAATTAATCATTTGTTTCAGAAAATAGTAATCACACTAATCCTACTCCTACTAATATTATAAAGGTCAAAGTTTGTGTGTGTGAGTGTGTAAGTGTGTTTGTTGCTCTTTCACGCTCAAACGGCTGGAGGGATTTTAATGAAATTTAGTACCAGAATAGCTTTTATCCTAGAATAACACATATGCTACTTTTGATTCCGGTATTACCACGGGAACCGGAACTATTCACCGCGGCTAACATCATGGGGCGCAGCTTGATATAGTATAAACCACATAAAAGTCGACCTAGCGCTTACTTTCGTAGCGCAGGTAGAAAGCGAATATTTTGAGAAACAGCAATTTGGATAACTGGACATTTTGGGAAGCCGATACTAACCTATAGATAGACATAAGACGTGCCACTCTCTACCCCCTTAGACAACTTTCAAAGCTCGTGACTTTATTAAAATATCTGAGAGAAAGACTACCGTGCCTTGCCCTATAGTTAAGTTGTAATCTTATTTGGTAAAAAAGAAATATGATCCCAACTGTACTCCCAGTGACCGGTAGACATTTACTTACAGATCTTGCCATTTAGATTCTTTGAAGATGTCTAAGAGGTAGTCAGAGATATATCCTTATTCATATTTGGTACACGCCGACATTTCGCAGAAGTTAACTTTATATACAGGTTGCAAGCCCATCGACGCTGTTAAAAAGCTTATAAAAACTAAAAAATATTTTTCTTCATTTGAATTGCTTATTTAAAGCTTATCTTGTTTTTATTTCAATACCAGCCAAACGATTCATGTTACGAACCTTAAGTACTTTCAATTTAGACAAACTGTTTTAATTATGCAGGGTTCGGTCGGGTTAAATAATAGTGTCTTTAGACGACAATATTCAGCTAAATTGCGTTGAATTCTGTGTAATGTTGATGGGCTGTTTTGTCTGTTTTTGTTGTGTGGAATGTTCTGTAAATGAATTTCAAAGAGGGCTATAAATAATTGAACAATTATTGGTTTGTTTTTACCAAGATATAAGTCGAGTTTCGTGGATGAACAACGGTTAAAGATGTAGGGATTCATATCACTGCTGAAATAAATACCTTTGGGCTTTTATTTTTATTCAATTGTTAGGTAGGTATAGGTCGCGCCACGTAAAAAGAGCGTTGGCTGACAAGCTGCGCAGAGTCGATTTTTAGGTCCGATTGGTGGTGTGAACTGTGGCGCGGGGTGAAGGGGTAACGCTGTCATTGATTCGGCGCATGCTATTGGTTCGTCAGCAGTCCTTAGCTTCCCGCGCTGTCACTACGTCAAATTCGTTTGCAAAATATCATCGCGTACAAAAGTTTTCGCTTACGAAATGGTTTTACATAGAAATATCAGAAAAATGATTTATGACGTAGGTACTTACATAGTTTTATGAAGAGAGAGGCTGCTAAAAATCCTGTTGATGATAATAAAACAATGTATGTATCAACAATACCTGAATTTTGTAGGTACTTACTTAATTCCATTTAACAATGAACACTGACTAAAACATGTTTTTAATAATAATTCCAAAATGATATTCATCTAAATAATTTCTTCTTCTTCTTTATTTTGGCTTCGCCGGCTTTTTCTACCACGCACTACCATCTACCATGTCATTATAATTCAAGTTAGTGAAGTCAAGTCATTATTTTTATTCATGAAAGACAGTGACATAAATGTTGAAATGAGTAAAATATTTATTACGCACACATAATATTTATTGTCAACAGTTGAACTGACAAAAGTAGTCTCTAACAGGGTGTTAAAACGGTGTACTTATACTAGCTTGCGCGAGCCGAACCGCCCGGCTACAATAATACAATAGGTAGGATTAGTACTTTCGTGCGCGAGTCCTCCACTTTTTTCCAGCGCTCTTTTTACGTGGCGCGGACTATACCTACTAATATTTAATTTTATCCTACTAATATTACAACGGCGAAAGTTTGTAGGTATGGATGTTTGTTACTCGTTAACACAAAAACTACTGAACGCCGATTTAGCTGAAACTTGAGGAGTCTTATTTTGTAGTTAGTTAAATCATGATTGTTCTTGACAGTAAATATTACAATCTCGTTCTCTTGTTGTTCATCGTCAATAATAATTGCAACATTGTTTTATTTATCAAAAAAGTGAGCTCACTCCTTCACGATACCGTTTTCCATAACTCAATTTCAATTTAAATAGCCCTTTATTAAGCAATCTTATATAGTTTTACAATTAATTAAATATTACAAAGACATCGTCATTCTGATCGCTTTTTTATCACCATAGGCTTCTCCGCGACAAAGCCCTTTTTATTGGTACTTACTTACTTACTTACTTGTATTACTTTTTATAAAAAAAAAGGTTTCATTTCTTTTTTCACGTTTCCATAACTAGGCGCATCTATTGATTTATATATCAATAGTTACTACAATAACTTATCGACATCTACAATCTGCTATAAATAACGTAGCATTGTTAGTAATTACGAAGCACATTCAGCAAAATAGTGAAGCAGGCGGTATCGTTGTCAATGTCAAAGTTATAATAATTTATATCTACTTCAGAAGAAGAGTCACGAATTTTGGATCTGGCAATGGCAGCTGCTTCAAATCTGTATTTAAAGCTCAACTGACGATCAGCGCTGACGGGGTGGTCGAACGAAGCTGTATCAATGAAAATGTATGAACAATTAACGAGTACAGTGCAGTGATAATGAATTGCTACGCGCGTACAGCTATAATTACTACGACCGACCGTCGGTAAAGCACTAATTACAGCCCGAAAAGCATAGTGCATTCCACTCATAGAACTGTAAAAAATTTACCTAAAGATCGTTACAAACTATCAATAGATAGCCTAACTGATCCAAGCCACTGCAAGACAGAAGCGTGCCCAAGACACTGGAAAATTATTTTAGACTTGTATTACTTTCCGTTGATTTTATTTTCGATTAAATTACTCGTAAGGAATTACCTTCTCCATTCCACTGCTTTACGACGCCAAATCGCGAATTTATCGCACGTGCACGTCAAACACGTGTGATTTATCGTAAGGCTCGCTACCTAGCTACAATGGAAGCTTGGTGGCTGGATGCTGGCAATATTTTATCTACAGATTATAGCTATTTTTTGTCTATTACTTCACTCGCAAACATTCGCGTATACATGAGTAGCTTGCTCGTTTCATCCGCCATTTAAAAAGTTCTTGACCCCCTTTACCCCTTTTTAAGAAATGAGCTATCAAATTACTTAGTGAAGATTCGTATGCTTACCAATTCTGGGAGTACAAGTATATTTATCAACTAGCAGACCCACGAGGCTTCACTTGAATAGAATAGAATAGAATATCATTTATTTGGCAACAGAAGCACAGACATACATTTAAACAGGTAGGTACAGAAAGAAAGACACAAAGCAATAGGTAGGTACTTATGTTACAGAGGTAGGTAAGTAGGTAAGTAGGTACATACTTAGGTAGGTACAGTACTTAGGTCTAGATGTAAACAAACATAAAAACATAGGAAGGTACCTACATATGGGCGTCGAACGTCTGTGCTGGTGTTCACCAAAAAGGATCAGTCTCAGCTTTAGGTTGCCCTGCACTGGGTACAGAGCAACGCTGGTTTTCAGACTGTTCCTGGTTGGGTGACATCACTGAGTATCAATTTTTTTAAATAGGTAGATGTATGTACAATAGATTATTAAAAATAGAGATGTTAAATAGATATTTAGGTATTACTACGCCAGAGGGATTATAAGAATATATAATAATAGGTAAGTACAGTACACAGATTGAATAGAGTTAAAATATTGTAGGTATAAACGTAAGTAGGTATATCAGTAGATATTAATCAACAAGAAGATAAAAACATAAGTATTAGGTAAATGCCAATGAGCATGTAATACTATATAATTTACTAATATTACGTAAGTTACATACAACACTTGAGTGAATGAATACGGCTTGTGCATTTAGCCACTATACCGGGCATGATGAACGCGCGGCATCATTACTTAGTTGTCACTGTCTTTGTCAGAAGACAGTTAGTGACAAGTATATGTCAAGCTCATGCGTGCGTGATTGTGAAATTTAAAAAAGAAAAAACACGTGCTGGAAAATTGGCACGTCATCATAAATAAAGTGAGTGACACTTGCGTGTTGTCACAGACAAAATAATACGTGTTGTACACGCTACTCTCCTTAAAAACTTTGACACAACTTTTTAAGGGTTATTTTATATAATTAGCAATCCTGGTACTAAATTTCATTCAAATCCGCCCAGCTGTATGAGCGTAAAAGAGTAACAAACACACTTACATACTAACACACACACAAACTTTCACCTTTATAATATTAGTGTGATATTACAGACATCGACGTGTTACAGTTTTATTATTATGTAGAGAAGAGAAGAGATAGAGATATTGATATAGTAAAAACGACCGTCAAAATAGTTCCCCGTTTTCTGAAAACTAGGTCAAGTCCTTTTCATTGAGCGCACACAATGGCTACCTCTTCCAATGATTATTTATGTTTGTGCCGACGTTTTCGGTACATTATTTAGGGCTGTTTAAACAGTGAGTGGGATTACTGATTGCTTTAAATGTTTACGTTTAGTGAAGTCCTTAGATATATTTAGACATCCTCAAAGTACCTATTATAAATGTCTAAGTAGGTACAACAACACGCAACGTTTTGATGTTAGTTACTAAAGATTTAAGAACATTGCCGTACACAGGCACGGTGGGACAAGCTCTCACCTTTAAATCGAAAATCGTCGCACCCATTTAAAACTTAAACAATAGCCATTCATACAAAACCTAGTTAAAACTAGCTAGTCTAAATGCAGTACAATTTAGTTCGAGAATACGTGCTCTATTGTGACAATTAGGTGGAAAATCGTACATCCCGAACAATAGCCTGATGCTGCCAAATGACTGTAACTAATTACAAACCCACTCCTTCGCTCAGATTGGGACGCGTAGGGTGGCTAACCTACACCAAAATCCAGAACAACTGCGACAAAATGGCCGCTGTATGTGGTTTTGACAAATAAAACAGTAGGTAGGTATCATGGAAAAGATAATGTCACAGAACAGTAATGAAAATATGTATTCATTTAGTTTCTGTAAATAAATTGTAATAATATCACAGATATAATATTTGTTATCGTTTAAAAGAATTTAGAAAGTTGTCATTGAAAAGACAATATTATGTAGAATTTAGAGTCTAAATTCTACATAATATTGTCTTTTCAATGACAATACTAACTAAATTACCGTTATATAGGTATCTTTATGAATGTAACGTTATTTATTGTTATTTTTATTGGGAAGTGGTAACGTTATAAAGCCCTGATTTAGACTTCCAAGATGGATTCGTTGGCACTGTTTTTTTATCCTAATGGGATATTAAAGATATTTTTTTAAGATGCATTATGAAAGTTTCAACAATACTACCACAAATCAAACACTCGTTATTTTGGGTGCATACAGGTAACATATTTTTCAAATAAACTCTGATCAAAAAGAGGAGAGGCGTAGCTACCATTTCAGCCCCTACTTCTTTATTTCAGATGTGTGGTCACCATACTGACGGGTAATCTCACAAACGACCTTTATTAGGAGTGGGCTTAATTTAAAAATTCTTATTTCGCAAGTCTATAACGATTGTTCTTTTTTGTACCCTTTCCATGTTTTTGTTGGTTCTTTATAAAGGTTGCTTTTAACTTTGTTTGAAAGTAGCTTCTGTTTTATTCGTTTAATTATAATTTTTCGCTGGTTATGGGCGACAGTTTAATTAATTTAGCCTTTTAATGGCTGTCCATGAGTCTCTAGCTAGGACATCATGTCTCATTGTAAGTTTTACTGCTTAAAAGCGCCTTCTTTGTCCTTTGCCCTTTGCCGCGCGGCCGCAGTACTGCAGCCGCGCCTCAAAACGTCCGGATTCCCGAGCTGGGAACAAGTTTATTTTTAAATCTATGAATGCAGTTTTTTTCTTGCTACCTACCAAAATTGATGACATCGTTTCTGAGAAGATATCTTCGTATGTCTTATAGTTTCAGACTTTTCCATACTGAACTGTATTATACCTACAATAATTGCTCATTTAAAGGTATTAGATAGATATAACCTACTATGAAAATGAACTAGGCAACTGTTACCTACTTACTCTCTGTTTACCCCAATTTTATAACATAATACAAAGCCTCCTTTGAGAAACAATTTGATCATCTCACTTATCTTGCTACTCATCAAAGCCACGATAAAGATACCGAAATTTTGGGGGAAAAAAACCGCCATTTTCGTCGGTGATTCTTATCGTTGTCAAACAGGTAAGTTGATCCAATATACATGCAAATTCGGAGATGCCAACAAATTGGGTATTACGGCGTAGAATAGCTGTATTCAGAGTATCCCTGAATATCGCAGTCCAGTGAGATATGATAATGGACGAGAGAGTGTTAGTGGAATGCTATACCTACGGGCGGCCACTTTTAGTATTTCCAAATTCGAAAGAAGAAAGAAAGAAAAAACTTTATTTATGGCATTCTACAATGTGTGCAATAAGTACATAATAATCAAGGCTACCTATCTATTTAAACAGGGGATATAAGGTGAACTATGACAGTGTTTTCACTTTGTTTGCATCTAAAGTAGGTATTCTAAGGTTAGCAAGGTACAAATCCAAAACCTGCTTCTTGCTAGCAAAAAATTAATTACAATAAAATGAAATTCATTTTTTATTTAATTCTAAATTGTAGTACGTTACCTACTGTATATCGCTCCCCCCCCCTATCCCCCCCCCCTCTCCTTCCCTTTCCTCATAGGTAAGGCTGAAAAACAGCGTCTGGTTGTACAACCAGACACAATGCTGAGCTATTTCCTTTTCAGCATGCGATCAACTGTTTTAGTTTAAGATTATTATTATTATTATTAGTTTACTAGTACTTATCAATCTATTATTCATACCAAACTGTCTAAAGTTTTTGTGTTGTGCTGAATAAACATGTTTTCTTTCTTTCTTTCTTTCTATTCAAATTACTTTTATGAAAATGCTATCAATCAAACTTTTCTGAATTTTCAAAATAGGTACATACTTTGTTGTTTCCCAGACATTTTTTCTTCTTTTTGGTCGACGGAATTTCGAATTTCTTAATGAACCAGACCCTACATGAGTTCAGTTTGAAACTTAAGTATATATAGGTGGCGATTTTGTTGCAACACTGACTAGTTAAATTATTCCTAAATCCGAAAGCTCTTATTTCGTTCACGTTAAAGTTAAAAATAAAATAACAGACTGAGTGACATCTCTAAAATTACAATAATTTAGTAAAATTAAGTGAATGTGGGTAGAATTAATCAAGACCATTTTTACTTCTAACTAAAAAGCAAAGATGAAAAACAAGGTTAAAAGTACCTTGTTCTTCAAATGTTATTTTCAGTGCTTTGCTAAATTGGTCTTTAGCATGAACGTAATAAAATCTTTCGGTTTTAGTCATAATTTAGCTAGTCAGTGTTGCAACAGAATCGCCACCATAGTACCTATATAAGTATATCTACCACAATATTTCGAGCCTTAATTATTCAAAAGTAAATTTCAAAATTTAAATAACTCCGTTGTTTATTGGAATAAAATATTCGCCAACCGAGCCGTAATTTGGGGTAGGTCCTATAATGTTAATTACGATTCAAAACTTTCGTTTCTTGTCAAATGAGATTTTCTGATTTGCGTCATCGACCTACAATTTTTGCGTCTTTGTAAACTTTTAGGGGCACTTAGGATTTCAGATAAATGTAGTTTGGAATTTTTATTTTAAAAACTTACTTTAGTCAAGTTAACTTAAGTTAAAATATCTGTAAGCTAACTAGTTGATAGCAAAAATTATACTAACTGAAGTCTCCTAAAACTACCTTAGGTACTTCTATGAATCTATTCACTAAAACTTTTTGGGGTATGTCTGAGTGTACCTAACAACTGATCCACGCTACGTCATTGTTTGACCCCAATGAACGGTATACGTGGGGTTAAAAATCCATGTTAAGGGTGCGACGTGTGTGAATGTGATACCCCTACTTATAGCTAGGTATAATCCCCCATATACTTGTATTTATTAGATTTTGTACTTCAACTATCACGCATGGAATGTTAACTTCTGCGAAATGTGGGCATGTACCGAATATGTACTTAGACACTTCAGACTACCCTCTTCGACATTTTTATAGGATTTAAATACCTAAAATCGAAAAAAAATGTGTCTACCGCTCCCTGGGAATAGGTACTGTCGTGATGAAATTACGTGAATTTCATGTATGTCACGGCATACATGAATGTGATGGAATACATACGTAAATGCATAAAAAATCGCATCAAAATCGGTTCATCCGTTCAGCAGTTATGATGCTACAAGAGACAGATACAGACTAACTTACAAAAGATACTTATTTTTTTGGGTTCAAAAACCGATCGGACTTCACAAATAAAACATCGTCTGAATTAAACATTTTATTTATTTACATTACATAAGATTGGATATGTATTCACAACTACAGTTAAAAAATTATTCTATTTCTTACGAGTAACAAAGTAAGGACAAATCTGAGTGGATTTAGCATTGTGTTAGAAATATTCCGAGCGTTCCAGAAGTGATGAGCGGAAAATGCTTTCTGCTCAAATTTGTTCATACTTTTAATGCAATTTCTATACCTACAATCTATTATTTAACTTTGTTTATTAAATAACTCTCATTTTTCTTGAGTAGTCATGATTTTCAACATGATTTTATTATTAAAACATTATCAGGACATAGTCGCGTATTGAAATCTTTACTTAATGAATATTTACTTCTACCTCACAATACAGCTGCCCTAGCCATGTTACATTTTACAATCGCTTTAATAGAAACGAAAAAAAAATTGTATAGGAATCATATAGGTATTGACATTCGATAACGAAAACTCTAGCGATCAGAAATGTCAAATCACATTATAGCGATGATAGAAAGAGAATAGATATACGAAACATTTGTCACTTGTCTACGCGCCCTGGTTCTTTCTGTATTTTGCAAAGACTTTATTATAGAGTATAAATAAAGTCTTTGGTATTTTGAGACCTCATCGTGTCCCCGTCGGTCGTGACCATGGTGACTGTAATGTTATTTGAAAAATCGAGGAAAATAGAATGATTTCAAACAAACAAACAGAAGGGTTACTAAGTTACGGCCTATTTCCTAGGGAACCGATCCTTTCTTATTTCCGTTCTTCATATTATTTTCTTGTATAAATACAATGTCTTTGTTTGTAAATGCTTTGTGTTGTGATGATCCATTTGTTAATGAAACATTATAATAATTACACTATAACTTGATATGGCAGGTGTGATTCATTTATAATAATAATTTGGAAATACCTAGTTGAAATTGTGATGATTTCAATTAAATATGTTCGTGAGCTTAGTGGCTTCGATGGTGACGAGGTAATAGGCCGCCTGAAAAAGGTCATGGCACCATAAGGAACAAAAGGCTAAAATCTGCTAGGCGTGATCGTACTACGATTCGATTTTATCCAGATAAATGATTGGCGGTATCTAAATCAATAATCGATAATCGGTATCATAACAAAATTTTTGAACTAACTCACCGACATCCGAGTTGCTCTTTAGCTTTTACGAAATAATTTAAAACAGAATTTCTAAGAAACAATGTTTAACAAGACAGTATTGAAATGAATAAGGAAGCAAATGATAATGTATTTTATGAAATTTTAGCAAAAATCGTCTCCAATTAATGTTTTTCTTGACAGGACGTCATAAAGTACAGTCGCTAGTAATAAAAATGTAAGTATAATATTAAATACTATATATTAAATACTATAATATTTTAAAGTAACGTCACAGAAAAAATATAGGAGAATACAAAATAAATTTCTAATAAAATTTAGATATTGTTATTTAAAATTAATTTATAAAAATAGTGTAATAATATTATAATTATCATAATGCAGACGACTGTAGTAAATACCTAGATATCTTTTAATGAATGAATATGTAATTCATTAAAGTTTAAAAAATATCTACACAACGAATTTTAACTAAAAAGTGCCTATTAGAGTGTACCTAACAAATTTTTTAATGGAAGCTCAGAGCATACTTTACATTGAATAAAAAAAACATTTGAAAACTAGTGTTTTATGGCACAATTGTCAAGGTTATATTTCTCTAAACTATTTATTTCTTTAAAAACTGCGTACTTTTCTTTTTTTCATAATATTTGTGTACCTAGCTAGATTGTATTTTAATTTAAGTAAGTATTTTCCTTAGGTATTAATATTTCAAGAAGTCGTTACTTTTTTCAGTTGTTTATTTTGAGACTCAATCAATGCATCAGATTTATTATATTTAGCACCTACACATGTAATTTTTTTCAATAAAAACTATAAATGAAACTATAGTTTGATATATATAGTCACTTGTTTTCTTAAATGGTAATTCAAAGAATGCATAATGCTGTTATTTCTCAGTAAAATGTGTTTTTTGATCATGATAAAATAGCAAGAAGTTGACCTTGTTCGTTAAAACACGTTCTACAAGAACTTTAATAAAATTCTAAAATATATTTATTTAAAAGAAATTATTTCGACACGTCTAGTTATAAGAACTGTTTTTGTGAATAGTATTTTAATAATAACATCGCTCGTCTTATTATCAGTCTAAAAATATTACTAGATCCTTATTACAATTACAGCCAATCTAATCTAGAACTTAACTACGGGAAATATAGTACAATTTCAATTCGTAGTCACCTAGCCTTTCTGTGATAGTGTGGGTCGAAGAGTTTCTACAACCACAAGAGAGCACACCATGTTTTTTGAACACGCAGTCATCGCGTTTTTGTATCGATACAAACACGTGGCGAACAAAGACAGCAAGCTGTGACCATGCACACTACCCTCGCTCGCGTTTGTGAAACGCGCTGCAAACTAGTAGGTGACGCGCTACACGAAATCGCGCAGTGACTGCTCATTCGGAAAACGTCGTATACGCTCATATACCATTATTAATTATGTGGGTATGTTTTGTTAGTTTACTCTACTTTTTCCTATCAATAGCAGTTTTTGCTAAATTAACAGTTAGCGCCATGAGGTTTTCGCCGGCGACGAAAATTATAACCGCGTTACTTATTTTCGTACTTTGACAGTCAAAAATTTACTGCTAATCTAAAACTTATCTACAAAAAGTCAGGTTTCATATATTTTTTTATCTGATCTTTCGACAGATTTTATCCAATCCCACTGTGACAAAACATTATACTATCTGTCAAATAACTACACGCTAGCGCGTTTAGATTGATTAGGACAAGTCCGTGACAGTATTTAAAACCAGGGAAAAGTTTAAAAAATATTAATAAAGGTCTATTTTGTTTACTCTACTATTCTGTGTAACAGTTTTAACCAATACCAATCAAAATGATAACTAAGTAACTTTAAAATCTACGAATCTAAAACCTACACAAAGATAAAGTCGGGTTTCATACAACAGTCACTCCTTTTATCCGGTGTTTCGATAGATCTAATCCACTTCCCGTGACAGTGTGGAGCGACGAGTGCGTAGAACCTGGTCGCGTGCCCGGGGACCCCGTGCCCGCTGCAGCGCCATTGCAGGTCGCGGCGCAGAGCTGCTGTCTCGCATTTCACGCAGACTGTTGCTCCTGTGGAATTTTAATATTTTAAATCCTTCTGTCATAAGTCATTGTTTTTTTTTGTTGTTTTTTTTTCTTTGTTTCTTACTATCTTTTATCTTTGTAAAATGTTATTTAATTCTGTTTGTTATGTTGTTGTATGTAACACGTCTCTTATTATTATTATTGTATTTACTTGATCTCACAGGCCCCAACAGAAAACCAGCGTAGGTTTTATTAGAATCTGCAAAAGCTGAGTTGGGACTATTTTGTAGCTGATTGTTCTATTGTTGTTTTTGTTTGTGTTGTGTTTAATTCTAAGCTACAAATAAAAAAAAATTGATTTGATTTGATTTGATTTGATTCGTTTCAGAACTTGAAGGTGTGGTTCAGGTTTTCAAGGACTCATTTTATTGTCTTTGAAGTACATAAAAGTTATTTAAGAAGAGGCTTCTAGTGATTGCGCGATAGATTTAGCTAAATTAAATGTGGTTCAAAGTAAATGAAAAATTTTACTAAGAGTTTTACGGCTTCGACGGGATTCGAACCCGCGAGATACAAGCGATCACTTTTAAGCCGGGCTGCCTTAGAGGAGAAGAAACTTCTAGTGATTGCGCTATAGATTTCGCTAAATCAAAAAAACACTATTCGATAAGGCCTAATGCCCTATTCCTATATCCAACGTACGGATGACCGTCGATCTATCTCTATAGAAACGATACAACACAAAATGTATGACACTTTTTGACAGATAACAACGTTGCTATGACGATCGATCTACGGTCATCCGAAAGTTCGATAAAGGAACCGGGCATTAGTTAGTTACCTACTATTGCATTACTTTGTGCCGATGGACTTCTTTAAATAAATAAAGTAATTAAAAATAACATTAAAAAAATTATTTATAATCAAGAACTTGATTTATAATTTGATTTATAAATTAATTTATGAACTAGTTTAGAAATTAATGACCAAGGCATTTCAGGAGGGTACGGGATAGGAACAGAGTTTTGTTCAACACAGTTACAAAGTACCCAATATTCGTTACAATAGGGTTTAATGTGTCCTATTACGATACACTGCATATTTTCCAGAGGAATACCAACCTTCTCTCAATGCCTTATAGTCGGAGTCCGTGTGGCACGCCTTCGATACCTTGGTTACTTCGAACTGGGCACAGTACCTGAAAACCATTTCCGTTGTAAACATCGGGAAATTGAAGCATTCAAGTATTTACAGCGTGGTACAAGTTAGCAACAGGGAATCATCCTCATAACTATAATTGAGGAAGTTGGATACTAGATAGTTTGTTAGTCTTTTACGCAAAAACTACTGAACGGATTTTGCTGAAATTTAGAATATACATAGTATATAACCCAAACAAACTTATAAGCTACTTTTTATCCGGATAAATATGCGAACGAAGCCACGAGATACTAGTTAAGTTCATAAAATATTTTTCATACCTCCTAACACCAAAAAATAAAATTCTTTGAATAAATTATTAATTATCGGATTATTAATTAATTTAAAGCACACGTGGCGTAACTAGTTTAGCAACGTCAAGAGTGTAAGTGGCATAAATAGCTGAGCGCTTCCGTGCTTCCGAGGTCAGAAAATTATTGCTTATTTGGGCGTGCCTCTGATTACCTCTTAAGTGTCTTAAGATGGAAACTATAACGTCTACTATCAGGCATGACACTGATACACACTTGCAAAAATTAAAACCGTGTCCATTTTAAACCTATCTGTATTTTAATTCCAAATAAATCAATTTTCTTTTTAGGGATATCGTCGTTAGCATATTTACTTTTTAAATTAAATATGAAATAAGCTTTTAACTACCATGTTTTCCGCCTCAAAATTCTACTGAGCCACTTTATTAAGATATTATTAGTGGCAATTCAGAGTGTCGCAAAAGCTAAACTAAACAAACTAAAATTAATGCCATCCTTTTTATTTCCATCGCTATGAAAGGGATGGCAACATTTTTAGTTAGTTTAGTTTAGCTTTTGCGACACTCCGAATTGCCACTAATAACTAACTAAAACTGTTATCATTAAAAAAAAACTGTAAAGGAAAATAGTTTGCAACTTCTAAATTGTAGATCACACCACAATATATTCTCAACGGGATACTCAATATCTTCCAGTAAAGTGAGTTTAGTTATATGGAAAGATATTTGCCGATATGATTTCGTTCAATGTCGGCGACTTTTGAAACAAATAAATAAAATAAATAAATAAATATCCTTGGACATTCCACACAGCGTCATCTAGTCCCAAGCTAAGCACTTTAATGCTTGTGTTATGGTAACCAGATGACTGATATACTACATAGATACATTTACCGTTTTAGTAAACAACTGTCACTTTTAAAATGAATTTTGAGTTGTTTTTTTGACAAAGTTGAATAGTATTCATTTTTATTAAAAGTGGTCACAAATCCCGAATAATTGAGAAATATGTATAAAAATCAATAAATAGACAGCCAATTTCTAAGCCGATTTAAATTTGTTACCTTCAAGAATTTTAATATCAAACGGTAGCTTATTGTTAATAAATGCTGCTGAAATGAGGGTACCATTTGAGTACATGGCATTGTTAATTTGAATACTAATGTTTATATTTAGTTCATAAAGAAGACTCGAGAAGACTTTTTTTCAAAAAAATACTTTACTTTATTTTTAACTAAAAGACAAAGTTCTAAATGTAAACAGGTAAAAGTTAACAATAAAAAATACTTAAATTAATCGTACGAGTAATACAAGTTTAACAAAATTTTACTTACTTTTATAAAATAAATTAAATGCCTTTGTATTAATAACATGATTTTCAAAAGGAACGAGTCACGAGTCGTGTTAGGTTTAAAATACTTATAAAGCCAAAACTACTTAAACCATAAAAGAGAGAGGTACCTTACATCTCAAACTACTTAAGCTTTACCATAATATATTTCCAGTTTGTAATTTTCACACAAAACTCGGAAACGCGATTCGAGTGCAGCTAAGTTCGCCTTTATCCGTAGTTCATTACGACTCAGCTCTTCAACTTCTCCATCAGTAAGTTCACAAGTTTCATCAGTAAGTTCACAAGTGCATTAAGTTGCGCTACGCATACAAAGGGATGTAGTTACTTAAATCAGTTGTTTATAAATCTGGGAACGGTATTGACGGACGTAATTTTATAAAGTTCAAAAAGGCCGTTAGGTCGCTACGGGCTTCGGCAGAGACGCGAAACGTTATTTGTCTCAGTCACGCGACTCGGTCTCCAGTGATTCTTGTGTCTATCACAGCGCATACCGCCTTCTTTTAATTACTATTTAATTTCTGATCTTTGTTATCATAAAAAACAACATTAATGACTTTTTGTCATCATTAAATTGATAGATTTTAATAACAACAGTGTATATCCTAATGAATTAAGTGAAGTATGGTAAGTAGGTATGTACCAAATATGTATGTATTTGGACATACCTCTGACTACCCCCTTAGACATCTTCGAAAAGATCTAAAAAAATTGCCTAATGATCTGAAAGAAATGTCTACCGCTCCCGGGATACAGTCGTGATCATTTTCATTTCATTTCATTTTATTTCAATTAAGTGAAGGTGGTATAGTTTCATTAATCGTTGTGCAAGTCAACCAGGATATTAGCGGTTTTGAAAGGTTTCTGTCCTTGCTATAAAGCTGTGAAGCGGTTTCAGTTTTTTTTTTCTCATAAATCACAAATTATCGTAGATGCCTACGCCGTAGCATCGTAGCACCGTAGAAGAAAAATCTAAAATATGTTCAAAACTAACCAAGCTAATTAGATAATGCAGGTCCACTTAGATCTTTAGCAATTCCTAAACTTGGGATATATCTAGAAGGGTAATCAGAGGCTTTACTTTAGCCTTTCACGCCTTAATTACTCAACATAATTTACAGTGATTTTTAAAATGTTTTGAAGTGAAAATTGTTTGTAATCAGTAAGATACAACTTTAAATCTTATTGCTCAATAAATATTCTTCTTATGCTTTAATACCAGTATAAGTTTTGACTCACTCTCTATGCGCGTTAGATTCAGGGTCATCAGGGTTCCTTAGGCGAAGGTTCTTACGGATGTCCACGGTCTCATTGGAATGCCTGCTGATAGAGAGACCTCCAGGAAGGAGCATCGCTGTTTCCTCTGCGAACAATTACATAAGTTAACACACTTGCGGGTTCGAATCCCGCCGCGGGACAAATGTTTGCAAGTTCTGCAGATATTTGTTCCGGGTCTGGATGTCTTTTTATCTACCTATAATATGTATGTTTTTTTACAAAAAAAATGTATCTAAGTAGTATATCAGTCATCTGATTACCATAACACAAGCATTAAGTTGCTTAGCTTGGAACTAGATGACGCCGTGTGAAATGTCCAAAGATATTTATATTTATTATTATTACTTCCGACTGGCAGTGGCTGCATCAATTGAGCTATCTATAGATTGTTTAAAAATGTTTAGATGGCTCAATGTATTCTAATGTAGTTTGTAAAGCAATGTTGAATGTAGTATAGTTCAGTTTCTGTAAATAAAGAATGTTGTTAACAAGTAACAAAACAAAAATAACATTGTATTTATTTATTGTTTGTTTGGAAAAACAAACAGAAGTATAAAGCTTACAAAGAAAATCACTAAAGTTGATTCAAATTATGTAGTTCGAAAATTTACAGCAATAAATAAAGTTATGTTATGATTAAACAATTTGAAAATAATTAAAACAACGATACAATTAACATGTTTTCTTAAAGTTAGGCATTTAAGATTTCAATATCTAAGGCAATAAGTCTAAAATTATTAGAAACATGCCCACAAACGTGATTTTTAATTTTAATTTTATTGAGGTAAAACAACAGCGTTACAGTAAATATGGAGCTTAATGAATATAGGTTCATATAAATAAGGCCAAATGAGTTTTAAACAGATAGAAAACAATTTAGGAAACGGATACAAAAGTGTTATGTACCACTGGATAAAATATAGTATCTATAGGTTATGTCTTAAAAGTGTAAAAGAATCGCTAGGTACACATCAAAATGATATCGTTCGTTCGTTCGTATGAGCAAGTGGCCAACTCTGATGACGGAGTTTTTAGGCCGCCTAAAGGCCTCCGTCATGGCTTAACGACTTTAAAAGCCGGGACCGACAATTTAACGTGCCCTCCGAAGCACGGAAGCGCTCAGATGAAAATGCCACTTGCAGTCACCCATCCAAGAAGTGACCGCTCAGAACGTTGCTTAACTTCGACGATCTATCAAGAACGTCTTAGCAAGCTTCGCCACGAGCGCTTCAAAATGATATAGTGATCAATGATCATCATCAAAGTTCGAGTTTTGTATCGACATAAAATGTTACAATTTTATTTCGATCACGTCAATCACTTTCAATAATAAAACTGCCATTGAATAAAATGTAATAAGCTGAATAATGTATTGTACGATTTCCAATCATGATGTTCAGTCAATAATGAAACAAAAAATTTGGTACAGTTAGTAACAGAAGTGAAGTTGAGTATTTAAAATATTAACACAGTTTTTATTCTCAAATAAGTTTGGATGCTCAAAACATTTACTTTCATAGTTAATGGACAAGTAGAACAGTTTAAGTTAGAAAAAGTTTTATAACTTTATAATTAGTTTGCTTTTGATCATAAGTTAAGTCGGGACTAGCAGCCGCCATTACTTTTTCTATTTGAAAAATTGTTTTTTATTGGATTGATCATAATTATTGTTTAATTAGTTTTCGTATTAAATAAATCTACTACTATATCGCCATCTCTTTTATTGATGAATATAATAAGCAATAAACCTCTACAAGTCTTATTATTGAACATAATATTGTCTTGCAAACTCCGTCACCAGAGTTGGC
This sequence comes from Xanthorhoe designata, assembly GCA_963582015.1. Lineage (NCBI taxonomy): Eukaryota > Metazoa > Arthropoda > Insecta > Lepidoptera > Geometridae > Xanthorhoe > Xanthorhoe designata. The sequence continues at coordinate 2,029,675 of OY757029.1, forward strand.
CGCTTGTTCATACGAACTTACTTTAGTCTTGTTAAATTGAAATTTTAGCTAACTTTAGCTGACTGTACAAGACAGTAAATTAATCAATAATTTGGTCACGTATCTGTAAAAAATGTGCGAAGGGGATAATGAAAATTTCCTTCCTTGCGCGTCTCCCTTCCGCCCTTTTTACAATAGGTACATTCTCTAAAAGGGCATAATGTATTGTACAAAACAGGTATTATAAGTTTTTTTTTTGTAAAGGGAGTATATTAGTTACTTAATTTCATAGGTACAGGTTATTTAACAGACGCTGCAGTACCTGAGACATTGTTGAAGTTTTTCTAGGACTGTTAGAGTGCTTCAGTACCGGAACCATTAGGTATTACTTAATACTCCACTACTACTTTTAGTAGAATATCTTCTTCAGCTCTTTCATCATAAATTCAGACATAAAAAACACCCAGAATCGAAAAAAGAAAGAAAAAAACGTTTATTTTGGTAGGACCTCAAGGATCACTTCAACTTCGTTGTATATGCTAGATGATTCTAATGCCTGTTCTTTCTGCGTCTCAGCCAGCTTTAATGCTAACTAAGCCATGGAAGTCACATAGATGATAAGTCAGTGCCCTTACCTCGTAGTGGTATATCACTGTCCGCCCCACATCCCCTCTGATCCTGGCAAGCCCGACGCTGCACCAGCGAAGGACAATGTCTACCACCATGGGCAGCTGCGTGCGCCACACGCCTGCTTCGCACCATGCTGCCAGACCCGCAGCGGGTGTCGCAGTCAGACCAGGGGCCCCAGGAGGTAACCGCGCAGTCGATAACTGAGGATAAAGAAGAAGAGTTAGGTCGCTGGTAAAAGCTGGTTAGATTATAATATAATGTTTATTTCAGGCAACTAAAGATAAGTAACAAGATGTTAAATTACTTAAAGGTGCTCCCTCACCACCTGTAATATAACGTTAGAGATTCGAGCATTACATCAGTGCAGGAGAAACTGAGCATTATAGTCCCTATTCGCAACCCTGTAATGATACAATCTGTTATATTTTATTTATAAGTACTCAAGCATCTAAAAATATCACAGTTAAATGCTTGTCAGTATAGTTTGTATGGCTGTACCTATTTTATTAAGTGTTCAACCGACCGTCAGCGCAAACCGTACGCGCTGAACGTACGTCGTAGCAATTACAACTGCTACGCGCGTAGCAATTAATGAGAGCTACACTGTAGTCGTTTATACATTTTCATTGATGCAGCTACGCTTGACAGTCAGTTCTCAACATCTCGGTTGAAATGGCGGCGGCACAAAATATAAATACATCCTTACCCCCTTATTCATATTGGTTCAGTAAACCTACTTTAGCTAAAACGGAAATTAAATCTGTTGCTATCTCTTTTTATTGACATAAGAGTAACTAGAAAAATCATTATTTAAGTTTATATTAAATTGACAAATCTTTTTGAATAAGACTTAAAAAAAAATGTTACGTAAAATACTCAATTTTTTGGGATAAGCTAATAATGATTAGAGTGAATACCGTTCAAGGTATTGTGGTCACGAAAAGGATGGGTCACCCACCACTAGAGGAATTCGAGACTGAGCTCTACCGTGTCTTAAAGAGCACTTAAAATTCGGTCACGATTTTATTGGATTCGCCAACTCGAGGCTTAGCGACATTGTAGCGCAAATAATTAAATTAAGCTTGCGACTTGCGACAATGCAAAACGTTCCTACTTAATTTGATTGATTGAATATGTTTTGCTGTGTTCAGTGTTTTAACACGTAGTATAAATCAAAATCTGTAAAAACATATAAATATAGTACATCGTACTTGAAATTTCTAGTTTCTACGCTTAAATGGTTGTCAGCCTTTTCGCCTCATTCACTCTTATCACATTCTTTCTACAAACTCTCTGAATTTTGTCACCAATTTGGTCCAAATAATTTGCCTAGGTCTTTCCCATCTAGATATCCCATTGTTACTTACTCGTCATTTACGTAAAATATACATGAATTTTCCTTTCAATCTTGTTCGTAAAAACAGCTATCTTTTGAAACAAGTCTTCAGCGACATAAAATAGAAACGCTACAAATTGAGAGAGGCAAAGCCTTTGAAATCAAATTAATTAGCGCCGTAGCCCTCCACGGTTCCTACTTGTGCAACTAGACAGAAACTAGGTAAAGTTAAGCTGGTGGCCAAATCTGGTGATGGAGTTTTAGAAGCCAGTGGTCTTCAGGCGGCGTACCCGGCTTGAATTTGAAAATGAACGTAGGTATCACAGGCTTTCTTGTCGAATCTTCCTTATTACCCTAATATTTCGAGCTCATTAATGATGTAATGACGTGATTCAGCACAATTCAAAACGCAAAAAAATAACAAAGTAAAATTGAAATCATATTTTTTAGATAATTTAGAACTTTAACTACAAATTTTATTGTGTTATTTTCATTTACCTATAGGTATATATTTACCTAAGTATTTAATTTGGAAGACTCATCTTTATTATAGCATATTGTTTACAAACCTTAGTGGTATTTTGAAGCTTAATTATTTAAATTTCTATTGTCACTTTTTATGTGGTACTTAAATAAATAAATAAAAAATACCAGCAAACCTGGTTTCTATCTAAAAACAGCCAGCATCGTGTAGTGATAGTCACTATTCCAGTTTTCCTTTGGCAAATCCAGAATTCTTTTAAGCCGGGATTAATTAGAGGCAGTGGCTTAGCGGAGTTCTAGTTTAAAGCAATTACCCGTTACGGGGTGTTAAGAGCTTTCGCGAACTTAGCCGGTATTATGAACCGATCTTAAGATTGAGTATGTTGGTTATAGTATCACTTATTCCATTGAAGGAAAGGTTAAAGTTCGTGTCAATAGAATGAACTACAAGCATTGAGATGTATTAATCAGTCACAATCTAATAGCTGACAACATTCAAAAAATGTGCGTGCAAATTCAATGTTCTACAATGACATTTGACATTTGAATGTAGACGTTATGACGTTTGTTTTAATGTTCAATGTCGCTTGTACGCAAAAAATAAAAACTCTGCGCACTACGTAGCGTGCGCCGAGTTTTGGCGTTTACATTTTATTTGTCTGATTGTGGCTCTATAATACATCTTAATGACTACAAGAGCGTTTTTTTTACCGATTTTAAAAATGAGGAGGTTCTATGTGGTTCTATGTGCTACTATGTGTATTTTATTTGTATGTTTAGTTTACGGATTATTTCGTCAATAGTGAACACAAAAATTCTTCTTTTGTTAGAAAGAGAAGGAAATTTTGAGGATCTTATGAGAACCTACGGAGAGCAGCGATGCACCTCGAGAGTGCAGAAGATTACTCTTCTTACGAAATAGAAGTCGGGTTTATAATTTTTTATTAAATAACTTATTTTACTAAAAGTTACCTACTTATAAACGTATATTTTCATCCGAAACCAATATTCAATCCGAGGAACAATCACAGATCTATTGCTATAGCAACGCTGTTATCTGTCAAAAAGTGCCATACAAATTGCATTATTTAACAAAGTTGCTATGGAGATACGAGTAGGTCTGCGATCATTCGTCGGACTGAATATTAATTTCGGCCGTAAGTACACATTTATTTCTATCTCTGTTCTAACGTTGTCGAAATGTAACATGGCTGTACTCCAACAGAATACACAATAAGAAACCCTTACATCATAATCTTTGTTGTCCGTCTGTCCGACTGTCAAGACCTTTCTCTGAAACGTTTCGTTATATTCTATACCGAAATTTAAGGTGCCGCCAACGCTTCTAAGTCAATGCATTAAAAGTGTCTTTCCTTTTTCGTTAAAATTTTGATGACAGTGTATATTTAATGCTGAATTTGTCCGCTCCTTTTCTGTAATGTACATTTAATAATTATTTTTGTTTATTAAGTTTAACATCATTGAAAAGGCTATATTGATGATTCTTATTTTATTTCTGCGCGAAACTTTATTGTGAACAAGACACAACTTTACATTTTCTTGAAAATTGCAATAAACGCAAGGAAATTTGAATTTCGTTACCATTTACGAATCCACATTAAACTCAAGAAGCGCTCGTGGCGAAGCTTGCTAAGCTTCTTGGTAGATCGTCGAAGTTGAGCAACGTTTGAGCGGTCATATCTTGGATGGGTGCAAGTGGCATTATCAGCTGAGCGCTTCCGTGCTTCGGAGGGCACGTTAAATTGTCGGTAAGTAGGTACCGGCTTTTAAAGTCATTGAGCCATGACGGAGGCCTTAGGCAGCCTAAAAACTCCGTCAGCAGAGTTGACCACTTACTCATACAAACTTACTTTTTTTTATTAAACTCAAAAAGATTATTGAACTCTTGGAATCCCTCAAACATTAATTCAATACTGAAATAGAAAATGCAAATTGGAACGTATAGAAGTCAAGTCGAACAAGTACGGTTTTCTTTCATTTTACATGCATACCTAAGGTTTGCAGTGCGCTCAAAGTGTCCACTCAGTCGTGAGAAGCCAATGGTGTATAAACAGGGTACAGGATGCTCAAAGAGCCGCAGACAGAAATAAAATTACTATAATAAAATTCCTAGACACAAGGACCGGCAAATGGATTTATGGATGACTAAGTATCCGCTAGTGGGTTCTCTCGCGTGCTATTTCAAACCAACTAGAACGGTCCCGGCTTTCAGAGTTAAGCCATGACGGAGGCCTTTAAGCGGCCTGAAAACTCCGTCACCAGAGTTGGCCACTTGCTCATACGAATTGCTTAATTTGAGGCGAGAGTCCCTAAAAAACAGAATACTTGTTTCAGCTGCAAAGTTAGTATACGATTTCCCGCCGACCCCGTAGGCTAAAAAAAGTAGCCTATGTGTATTTCAGGTCCTAAATCATGTGTAATTGTATATTCTAAGTTTTAGCCAAGTTCGTTGAGTAGTTAGTAAATAACATCTATACATCCACACATACCTACAAACTTTCACGTTTATAATATTAGTGGGACATAAGGCGTTTTAAAACTCAGAATCATCTCGATCACGTTGGTTTTTAAATAAATACCTAACTGTATCAAAATCGTATCTTCAGGGCCTATGTTGCCTCAGACTGTCACATAGATAACTACACACTGCAAACATAATTATAACACCCCTTTTTTCGTCGGGGGCTCAGAAAAATAACGTCTAAAAGCTATATGATAATACTTCTATTTGAAGATGATTTTCAGCGAAAATATTCAGTCGTTAGCAATCTTCCTGTGTCCCACTTGATATGTGATACCGGCGTCGCATGACAAATGGCGGAGGGTTTTATGGCCCATTAGCTGCTCAATATCTGTGTTCAACATTTTACATACAGCAGGAAAACTAAGGCTTTATCCTAGATGATTTATATTTAAAATGATAATGTCTACGCTACGCCCATTATTACATTTTATATTTTTAGTAAGGCGCTCGCAATAATCTGATATGATCACATGTAGATATTTTTTGTTCCTGTTCTTGTTAGAACCAAATCATCAGAAGTGGATCTAAAGAGAAAAAGTTTTCTCAATGGAATCAAATGGATCTTGATCACTGGATCTACAGAGAGTAAACGGTTTCTTTCCATATAAAAAATATAATTTTATGAAAAAACTAAAAACAGACTTCACTTGACATTTTCATAATTATTTAGTAAACAACTTGAAGTGTAGTAAAAGTACTTTACACACACAAGAAAATAATCATAATCGCTCCTCAATTATTGAGGGATACATTTAAAAAAATCATCAAGCCATATAAAACCTCCTAAATATAGTCAAGCATAGAACCTCCTGCTTATTTAAGGTCGGTTAAAATGTGTTTCGATCAGCAAGTCTTGTGTAATTACCATTCTGATAGTATCATTATTTATCAGTAGGTATTAATTATATAAGTAGTTATTGAGGTCACCCGTAGACAAACTCCATTAAACTAGAATACGCCCCAGACACACAATTAGTTACTACAACAATAGCCTTATGTTACATGCTGTAAATTAGTAGCTATACACATCCCATAAGCATCGTAGGGATGCATGTAAGTCGATGAGAATTAGCCGGATAATGTTTTTGTAAATTTCACAGATTATGATTGCGTGATGAATAAATATTACCGGTTTCTACTTAATTTAATTTTTTTATTACAAATGCTAACAATAATTTAAACTAAACTATTGCTGGGTTCAACTGTAGATGAGGAACATCCAAATGATTCAGCCGAATCGGTAAGTGAAAAATCATCAAACTTGATTACATTCCAAGAAAAAAGCACATAAAAATACGTTATGATCATGAACTATTGTTAGAATACCTACCTACTATTTTTAGAAACATGCCATAAATGTGAGCTTTTTTAACCGACTTCAAAAAAAGAGGAGGTTTTAGGTCTTGCTGTATGTTTTTATTATTATTTTATCCGACCATTTCCCCAACTTTACCCCATCACTCAGATGATAGATACATGATCTATTGTTCAGCTCAATAATAGCCCTGTGAGTTCACTCCAATCATTAAACACCTGTGTTTTAGTACAGTCAGCCACGAATTGATTAATAACTACAAATACTAATAAGTGACCCTCTGTGGCGCAGTGGGCGAAGACCCGCTAGAAAGAAACACAGAAGGTTGCGGCTCGATTCCAAAGATACTATCGACTGTCTAAAGGTAGCGGTTGGTGGTCTCCTGTCTCTGACTCTTGTCGCGGTCGCGGCGCGAACCGTCGGTCTCGGTCTCTGTCTCGGTCTCCGTCTCGGTCTCCTGTCTCGGTCTCCGTCTCGGTCTCCGGTCGTGGTCTAATGCCTCGGTCTTCTGTCTCGGTCTCCTGTCTCGGTCTCCTGTCTCGGTCTCCGGTCGTGGTCTCCTGCCTCGGTCTCCTGTCTCGGTCTCCAGTCGTGGTCTCCTGTCTCGGTCTCCTATCGCGATCGCGGCCGCCAACCGCTACCTTAAGTGTGTGCACTGCCATTTTTTTATTTCATATTTTATAATTTCACTTTCATTCAAACACGTCAGACATAACAGCGAAAATCACCTAGCTCGTCTCAAAGTGATTCCAGTCGACTTTAACGTTTCTTTTCCAATTAAAGCGCAATTTTTCTTTATTCCACGCATTTCCGTTTCGATATAGCCTCATTTGTAATGATCCAATTTGTTCATTCCCCCAATTGGATATTGGAGCAGTGCGCCAATAAAAGAATCGCTACGACCTTATTCGTTCATAAAAATATTATAGAGCTTCATTTAAATGCTTTTTGAAATGGCAAGCGTTAACGGTGAAGGCCTGGGGCCTATCATCAGTTTTCGAGTGGTGTAGTTAACTATCCTCGCTCACGTGTCAAGTTTTCTAAATGTGTGGAATGTTTAGTTCATGCTAATTACCGGGGGCGGCGCTGCACTGGATTTTCATACATTTGTGATACTTGACTCGGTATCGAGGACAGTGTCCAATACTACGGTAAACTGGTGTTAACCCCCCTGGTGGGTGTGCTCCGGATATGTTATGGGTTCAAACCCGTGAAACTTTATATTAACTCAACACTGATAGACAGATGTGGGGATAGACAGTAAACATTAACGACCAATCTCAATAACCAATCTAACTGTGGTTTTGCTTACTGTGGTAAGATTTTTGACATTTTCAGTGTGGAAGTAAAGTAATGTCAATTATCTACCCACAGTAAGCAAAACCAAAGATAGATGTTATTGAGATTGACCGTAAGTAAGCGCAATCTAAGTTGATCGGTGTGAACATACTTAGATATTGCGACTATCCCGTGATATCACTAAGTATCTGTGTTAACACGCGGCGGGTTCGATTCCCGCCGCGGGACAAATGTTTGCATGTTATGCAAATATTTGTCTCGAGTCTGGGTGTTTTCTATGTATATTATGTGTGCGTGCGTGTATTTAATTTTTTTTTATCTATGTAGTATATCGCTTTGAGCGATAAGGCCGCCTATTGTGTCACCTTGTATTAGTTCTTAAGTTTTTTTAGTTTTAGTGCATAACTTGGTGTAACAATAAAGAGTTTTCTATCTATCTATATCAGTCATCTAGTTACCATAACACAAGCGTTAAGTTGCTTAGCTTGGGAATAGATGACGATGTGTGGAATGTCCATGGATAGGTATTAATTTATTATTATCTTTATCTTTCGTAACGATAATTCATAATGCGCGTACGCCCCAAGGGCCTAAGTTCGGCCCGGCCAGTCACGTTATATTACGCTTACATTTAACATAGTCTGAAAACATGATATAATTACAGAGAAAATTCGTAAAATTCGGCAACTTCTAAAACTCGAATGTCGAAATTGGCGTATCCCGCCAAAGGGGACAGTTTGAAATGTCGAATTCGGCTTCGGTTAATCTCAGGAGAGACTGGATTGGCCATGTACTTAATTAACGTCCCGCAAACAGATGTCAAGTAGGGTTGGGAGCAATTCGGTTACGCGGTGAAGCCGAATTTGAACAATTATTGATAAATCGTAATTTTAGTATTTTTTCGAATCGTAGCGATGCCGCCACCAGCTGCCAGTTTAGGAGTTAAACATAACATTTTATAGACACGACATTATTTGACTTCGTAGTAAAAACAGAAAAGCAACAGTTAATTTTTTTGTATTTAACATCCTTTCGCATTTGTTTTCATTCATAATGGTTTTTTGTACCTACATTTTCCGAATTTTGTGCGAATATTGAAACAGTGTAATAAAAAATATCCTCAGCATAAAAACTGAATAAAATTTACTTACAGGTTTGAATTCTCTATGCGTCGCACGTGCGTAAAATTAGTAACATTGTTTTGGGCTATACGGAATTACTCATGTAAAATTCGTGTAAACAAAATTTGATTTTTGTAAAAAATTCAAAAACAAATCTTTCAAATAGACGTATGTACCTACTTTTGTCTAGAAATTTTCAAAGGATCATAGATGTCTAACATTATGTGTAGGGTACATTATACCTATTGTTGTTCTTTAGTCTAAAGACCTTTAGGCCTCCAACTAGATGATCAGATTTACAAGTGACAGATTTTTTTTAAACTAAGTATAAAAAAACCTCGGCCATAATATTTAGGACGCGTGAAGCATAAGAATGAAAGGCGTGAACAAAGGGAAGCCTTAACACAGCGGTGGGTTATTATAAGCTGTGAACGATACATTGTGATAAAAAAAACTTACTTAAATTCGGCGTTATGAAGCCGAATTTCGGCTTTGCACTTTCGTACTAATGGAAACGCAATCAGAGAAATTAGAATAGGGGATTGCATTATAACGACCCTGGGACCTATTTATAAGCATTGTAACTAACTTTAACCGAAAAACTTCTCTAATCAGTCTTCATTCGTCAGGGAGATCTACCTACGTAAATACACAGGGTGTAAAAGAATACCCTAAAAAATTCAAATTGGAACTCTTCCTGAATAGTTTATTGATATTTCATTATAAATGAAAAATCTTACTAAAAGTTAAAGGCTCCGGCAGGATTCTTTTTAATAAAATATCCAATACCTAAGTGTGGTTTAACACTGTAAAATAATAAATAAACTATAGTTTATTGATGCCTAAGTTCATAAACACGTCGAAAGTAGAGACTCAAACAACACAAAAACTAGAACAATCTAGAACATTCTAGAACTAATTTAATCTCCTAGTTTGGGTCTGAATTAAGCAATAAGTTTGTACGGAGGGTTCGGGACGAAATTTTAAAGTTCATTTGAATTTTCCGAAACAATTAAACGGGTACAAAGCTTGGTAATTTATGCGCAAAGTAATCACGAGGGGAGAATGTGATATGGTCGGGAGTTGATCCTGTTGACTATTTTAACTGGTGCTTACCTACGTGAAGTTTGACGTACCTTTATAAGTCGTAGGTAGGTTAGATAGATTTCAGGGTTTTATAGTAGACGTATTATTTAATTTTCTGGTTTAATAATATATTTTTCTTTCTTTTATTATATATGAAAAAACAACTTCGGCGGTAGTGGTTCCGTGGCTGAGTGGTCAGGCAGCCCGGCTTCAGGGCGATCGCTTGTATCAACGCAGGTTCGAATCCTGCCAGAGCCGTAACCTTTAGTAAGATTATTAATTTTTTTTTAAAACCTAACGGAAATATTGATACTGGATGTAATTTTTATAAATCACGATTTTGTTACCTATGGATTGCTCTTTAAAAAATAAGTGATTCACTGTGCCCCCCTCTCCCCTATGTTTTGACAATAACTGTGAGCGACTATATACTTAGCACTAACGCTCGCATTTCTCATTTCCCGACATCAAAATAAATAGCTATCATTTTCCAAAATGAGCAGAAACTTACTCACGAAGGATAAAAGGATGAATTTAAGTGCCTCTTTGTCATACGAGCCGGTTTAAATTCTAGTTTAAAGCTAAAGACAAAAATAGAGTCACACTGTGTCAAGGAAAAATCCTTTTACTTAAGGTAAGTATTTCAAAATGAAACCGCATTTTAAATTTGCCTGTTGAAAAATATTGTTAACTTTGCTCCTCGAAAAACAGGAGGGGCACTTAATAAAGGCATTATTTTTTATATTTCAGAAATGAAAATAACATGAAAGCCTTTTGGAACTATTTCCTAGTAGCTGCGCCCCGCAGTGTTACCCGCGGTGAATAGTTCCCGTGGGAACAAAAGTAGCCTATTTTTAATTCATCAATTCAAGTACCAAATTTCATTCAAATTCGCCCAGCCGTTTGAGCGAGAATGAGTAACAAATATTCACACTTACTTATTTACTTACACACGCAAACTTTCACCTTCATAATAGGTATTTAAACGCAAGCATCATCACATTCGGTCTAGCAATTGGGGGAAAACTCGGTAACAAACTACCTAAACTAGCCCACAAAAAATACTGCCGAGCTGGAACCTCCACCTTTTTTAAGGTCGGCTAATAAAATAGTGGTCTCGATAAAGTTTTGAAGTGTAATATTACCTCAAGAGTTCAATCTTGGAGAGACTCCTTAGGAGTTCGTGAAGAACTTGGAAGGTCTCCTCAACCTGAACTCTGACCGGAATTTTATTTGTCTTGTTTATACCTATCAGTTTATTAAAGTTCAACCGAGAGATTGCTAAACTTTGAAGTATATAAAATTCCTATGTGTTTTCGTTAAGTATATATTTTTCATATTTTTTATAATTTTCAATGTTTTTGAGATTCAATAATTGTGGAAAGATTTTTTTTGTATTTTTATTATATTATGTTTTGAGTTAGTAAGTAGGTAGGTACTTATAAAGACGACCTCTGTGGTGCTGCCCGCTCGAGGCGCAGAGGGTCCGGGTTCGATCCTCGCTGAGATATAAATGTTTGTATATTCTACAGACATTTGTTCCGGGTCTGGGTGTTTTTCTATCTTTGATAATTACCTATGTATGTAGGTAGTTATAAAAAAAATGTATCGAAAGTTTTATATCAGTCATCTTGGTTACCAAACACAAGCATTAGGTTGCTTAGCTTGGGACTAGATGACGCTGTGTGAGCATGTCCAAAGGATAATTATTTATTTATTTTAAAGGAAGTTCTCAAGAACTCGTATAAGTTTCTAGCGCTTTCAATATTATCGATTAAATTGAGACGTTTTAATGCTGAACTCGAAGTTTCTGCATCGTTTGTGAATGCCTTATTTAGAAGTAAATTGTAGGCTAAAAGTCTTGTACACACTGAGATAACTGCTTGTTTATTTAAAAAAAACTGTTGTATTCTTAAAAGTTTCGCACTGCATTGGCATTATGGCACCGATTTTTATGATCATTGATTGAATGGCTACGAATCCATCAAATTCCTCCAAATAACAGAATCGCTATAAAAAACGGAAAAATGTAAGTGAAATGTTATAAAGAATGAAAATATTATTGTTTTCTTAAACATTTTTGTACGAGCGACTTTTTTGATTAACCTCAAATTCTGAGGTACCTAAGTAGGTACTTACGACGTTCGTACCAGCTACATAGTTTAACAATAAAAGATATAAAAATCTTCGTTATTTTCGAAATATTGGTAATTTTTATTTAGATTATTTTAGATGATGTCTATATTATAGCCCGGATAAGGAAGGTATACTTTTGACATCCTTATGCACTTTCGGATTTAGTAGGTTTTTACATCTAAATTATATGCAGTTCAACACAACCGCATTGCACCCAGTGTGTTCAGAGCTTATCCAAGAAATTGCTACGCTATTGACACAACGGAATAAATAGTGACTTTTATAACTCAAAGGAGAAGAAAATGAAGTTTTTGATTGGAAAATATGCTTTTATAATCATTCAGCTTTCGAGTGAAACTACTATTTTACTGGAAAATTGATAGAAGTACTGGCTTATGGATTTAAGAGTGCAGTTTTGACTTAGAGCCAGTATTATCTGGCCATCTGTGACTTGACTTGCCGTGGTTCGATATTTGATATTGTGTACCTAGGTATTTCCCATGAACCGTATTTCCATACGAGCTAACCAGGAAAATTTCGTATGACGTCAGAATTGGAGATGATCAAAAACACAGATAAATATATATTTTACAGACAGAGGTCTATCACCAGTTTACCGTTAGTATTAAATACTATCCTCAAGTCAAGGGTTACAATGTATGAGAAACCAGTGCAGCGCCGCTCCCGGTAACTTGCATGAACTAATAATTTCATACATTTGAAATACTTGACCCAGTAGCGAGGATAGTTATATAATACTTACCACTTGAAAACTGATGATATGCCCACTGTTAGTATAATGTTTATATGTACCTATAGGTACTGTATTTTCATACTTTACTTTTTTTACTGACTTACGCAAAAACGCCTTAGTTCAGCATAATTTAAGCAGTAGCATATAAGTAATTATACCTAAAGTAAAAAATCTTTTAATTTGAAGTTACGAGTAACTGGGCGCTGTGTAAAAAGCCTTTAACTTTCCTCTACGTTCCTAATTGCAAAATTTCTTTGTGAAATTTCATCAAAAACAACTCTAATGAAGAATTCTTCGTACATTTTCATAAGGTTAAATTCCGATGATATCTTCAACATTCTTTCATTCTACGCATGTAATCTTGCAAATTACAAAGCAAGCACATACCTTAACTTTTACTTGTAGGTAATTCTTCTTTTTTAACCGTCTTCAAAAAAGGAGGAGGTTCTATATGTTTACCGATTATTCCGTTATTAGTGCTGATGTACCTACATGACGAAAACTCGAGCGATCAGAAATGACAAATCAAAGGTACCCACTTACCTAATTATGGCGATAATAGAAAGAGAATAGATACGAAACATTTGTCACTTGAGATTCTCTGCAGCACTTTACGTTAAAAAAATTAATTGTGTACCAAAAATATCTCTGGGTTTACCCAACTGCCTACTTTTAAATTAAAACGAGGGTTACGCGCTCCATTTTTAAATGTCCGTATTAATTCTCCGGCTAACCCATTTTAATAAGGCCCGTGGTGCTGTATAGATGGCGCCACACATTGCACTGACCAATGAGAAAAGGGTAAAATATAACAGACAATATTTCAACCAATCTTGGTGAAGTGTTATTAACTACAGTGTATAGAAAGTAGAATGGAACTTGGTACAAAACACACAAGAAATAACCTAAACAAAGCATAGGTGAACTTTATACAACCCCAAATGTATGATACTTCTTGACAGATAACAACGTTGCTATGGTGCTTGATCTACGGTCATTCGTTAGTTGAATGAATCAGTTAAATAAAGGAACCGGGCGTATAAGTGTAGGGCGTAAGTAACACGGAAGGGCTCAAATGTTAATGCTACTTGCGGTCACCCATCCAAATCGTGACCGAAGAAACGACCTAAGTACTTATCTATAACTTAGGTACATAAAATAAGGTTAGCAAGCTACGCGAGTGCTTCTAAGTTACGATAGAGTCCCAACACTTAAAGTAACTTCCGAACGGATGTTAAATGAAAAGTCGCCATTTTTTTACTTTTACTTGTCGACAAATTAAGGGGCGCGGGGTGAGGAAAATTGCTCAGTAAATTGTTACAGGCGTCCACAACCTCACCACAGAGGCAAGAAAACAGCTGTTTATCAAAAGTAGACAAAAAGAAAACTTTTTCTTTACCAAAAAATCTTCTGAATATAAGCAAAGACGATTAATATCTAGAAGACAGACAAAGGCCATACACAAAATCGTAACCCTAAAAAATAGCCTGAAAACTCTAAAACATCAATTTTATCCAAGAAATTTCAATTACTTTCTAGTTAAAAATGTTTAAATATTGAATATTGTTGCTACCTACTACTAAGTATTGAAATTTCTTGGATAAAATTGATGTTTTAAAGTTTTCAGGCTATCTGGTACTGCGGGATCGGGTTACGATTTTGTGTATGGCCTTTGTCTGTCTTCTAGATATGAATCGTCTTTGATATAAGTAATTCAAAGCTCGCCTATTCGGACCTGAACAGAGGCTGTCACCAAATGACAGTGTATCCGCTTCAATTAACAGAATAATTTTAAAAAATCCAAAAAATAATTGAGCATGAAATGGTATTTTGTCGTTTGGAAAAGAAAAATATTTGTTCAATTGAACTTCAAACAAATACCGGTGGTAGGTATTCTTTTTTGTTATTAGAGTGAAATATAATTAGGTATCATAAAGTTTATGTTTTTTTTATAATAGGTTACTTACCTATCTTGAATTTTGAGACGGTACCAAGTTCCCCAAAAACATTTAACGGTATCAAATAAGTAATAGGTATTATTTTTTAATTGGACCATACTTCTGTTTAACATCAATTAAAACAACACAGTCGCGATTATTATTACTTTTTAATATTTTCCTGCAAATGCATTCTTTTATACTGTTACATGTTTTATTAGTTTCTAAAAGTGTTCCAGCCATTTTCAACTCCTAGTGAATTCATAAAGCAAAGCGTGGTTTTTTAAAATCTCATCTGAAAATTCTGAAAGCAAAAACTATTTTTTGTTCATCGCGTGTGGTTTTTTGAAAATGGAACACAAATATTTTTAAATTCAAAAACGGATTGACGAGACTATGTAGGTAAGTAGGTGCATGCAGGTTTTTTTATAAAAAGTATTTAATCCTGTGCTTCGTGGTGTAAAGTGTAGTTAACCCATTATTAATGATTTGTCAATTTAACAAGGCCTTAAAGAAGGTTTTTTTCTTGTTACTCTTATGGCAATGAAAAGAGATAGCAACAGACTGACAGCCATTTTAGCTAGCGTACGTTTAGATACTAGTCCATATGAATAACTTAACGGGGTTAGATATTTATATTTCACTTGAAGTGAGCGCCTAAGTTTCATAAGAAAATATTTTTGTCTTTAAATTTAATCTACTTAAATAAATAATTTTATTCTACTTATATCCTTACATTATAATTATAGTTTTCTTATTATGTTAGGTATTACCTTTGTTAAAAACTACGACCCTTTTTTCATCAACAAATAATACACGATAACCTTACAATGCAGAATCGCCTGAGGACTCTCTTTCAACACTGCCCCTAATATATTTAAAATATATTCTTAATACATAGGCCTTATTATAATGGGCCTTTGGATTCCGGACTTTTGATCCTCCCTTGAGGCATTGAAAATAATTGTAGAAATTCATTTGATCTTGTATTTATATTTTAGCAAATTATAGGTAGGTATTTATATCTAGTGGTTTAAGAATTCAGTGAGATAATTTGTATGTAAAAATACGCACACACAAGGCTCAATAGATTTTTTTCTTCTTTATAGAATTTAAGATCTATGACTACAACCTTGGTTTATGTGCTGAGTAATCCTATTCCATCACAACATTGTACCAGGGCGTCTAATCTGCAAAACGAAAAACGAAGTTTCGTGTCAATTTTCGGGTTCTAATTATGTTGGTGAACTATTACGAATTTAGTATCCACCAATATAAGCTAACCCCGAAAATTGTCACGAAACTTCGTTTTTCGTTGTTCCGGAGTAAGGGCCCAGGCACTCCAGTGTCCCGTTAAAAGATTTGGATTGCCTTCTGACGCTGTATAAAATAATCACCAAAAAATTACCTAAAAAAAATATACATAAATATACATAAAACTTACCCTTTCCCTACTAATGATACAAAATATCCTGAGGCAGATCTGTTTCGGAACAAAACAAATGTCAAAGAGTACCATTTTTAACATATTTCAAAAAGGAGGTTCCTGCTCTCTATGTATGTATTGTTTTCTTGTTATTTTTTTATGTATGTCTTACTTATTATTTCTTCATTTATCCGTACATATCGTTAGCAAGTTATTTAAGTTATTCGTTACATTACAGGAATGACGCCATCTTTAATTTTGTGTGAATAATTTAAGCTGCAATAATTATGATGAATTACCCAACGTAAATTCCTTAGAGACTGATATTAAAAATATTATCACAACGTAATCTTCAAAAAGCTTTTTTCACGTACACTTCTCTACATAAGTGTTTTATAATAAATTATTCATACAAAGTGTCGCTAAACGTTGTAGTATTTTTAGTTTTTAATTTCAGAAAGCGATGCTGTTTTTTATGATATTGAACCTGTATAATTCGTAGACCTTTTATTTTTATTTAATTATCAACAATTTCAGTACCTAGATAAAATCGATTAGTCTCGTCCGCTGGGGACGGCCTTTTCAAAATTATTTCAAGGCACACGTGTTCCAAGCGACAACATTTTGTTGAGGTGTTATCTTGTTAACTTTACAATTACTTTTACTTTTTTTGACATGCCTTACTTTGTTCGACTGGCTTCCCACTGAAGCTTGACTATTTAGATTATTTTAGATTGTTAAGGGATCGCTTTTAAAAAAAAGCTAGGCCCACACCACCAGGTTCTTGCCTGATTCTTTCCCTGGTGTAGGGAGTCGCGTTGGAACAGGCATTAGAATCACCTAGCATGTAAAACGATACTTAAGTGATCCTTGAGGTCCTACAAGAATAAATGATTTTTCTTTCTTTCTTTCTTTCTTTCTTCCAAGGTCTGGCCTGGCACCTGCCTCAACGGATCAGCATTGCCTGAATGCCTCTAATGTCCTAGACAGGTTTCTGTCTGGCACTATCCATATAGATCGCTTACAACGATTCTTTAATTAACTAGTTCTAATTCTATTTTATAAAAAAATATATATAAGTATACATAATATATTTTAGATAGGTAAGTACATAGAACAGTTCAAAAGAAAACGATTGAGCCCTGTTAAGGCAAAACACTGTAACTTGAGATACAGTGTCTTTACACGGTAGCGCAGCGAGGATAAATTACCTACTACACAAAAACCGCCAGTATCGGGTGCATCGAGTGTTTTATCTCTATAGACTATTTCCAATCTGTAGTTGACTATGCCCAGAATCTCTTTGTGTGCAATCTGTAACTATCTGATCTAACTTATCGATCTCATGGGATGAGACGGTTGAAGTGGTGAGATCTAGCAGACCTCTTGAGAGCGCTGGTTTTGAACAACTTTGTTAGTTGGCTTGAGCTTGGTTATTATGCTTTTCGTTTTTCTCAATCAGGTACCTACTTACTTCCTAGCTATGTTATGTTAGCAAACTATACATTAGTGGCAATTCGGAGTATCGCAAAAGCTAAACTTAACTAACTAAAAATGTTGCCGTCCCTTTCATAGCGATGGGAATAAAAAGGATGGCATTAATTTTAGTTAGTTTAGTTTAGCTTTTGCGACACTCCGAATTGCGACTATATCGTACTTACCAAAACAAGAGTACCTACAATACTAAGGTAGTACCTATGTTCATTACTTTGCGAAAAAAAATAATTAGAAATACTTAAAAAAAACTAAAAAGCGAAGTTAACAATTTTATTAAACCGACTTCAATTTCGTAAGAGAGCAATTTTCTGCACTCTCGAAGTGCATTTCTGTCATAACTCTGAAGATCCTCATCAGATCCTCGAATTTTTTTTTACGTCTCTCGAGAGAATACCTGCTCTTTCAAACATAACAAAATTTCAAAATCAGTTCTCTACTGACGGAATAATTCGTATACTTACGAATAAAAAAATAAAAATATAGGTAAGTAGGTACATACAGTGAAACATAGAACCTCCTCTTTTGAAGTCGGCAAAAAGTAAAACTGACATTCTTAGATCATAAAAAACAAAACTTCAAAATAAAAAATACGTCACCTCTCCTACTAAAACACCTTAGGTCGTATCTAAGCACCCTATTTGAAATACGCAAAGTAAATAATATTTCGGCCCTTTGGTTTGGCTTGTAATAAAAGTATGCAAAGTGGCGCCCCCTCGCGGATCAGAGTGTATTACAAGGGCTTAGTGTTGGGTGAAACCTATGAACTTAATGAATATTGGAAAAGGTAAATTAGACTGAAATAATATCCAAGAAATGGAAACCTATTGAAAATCTACACTCTACGCTCCTAATTCTTGTATTACGAGTACTTATTAAAAGTTTCGTGTAAGGTTCATATTCATAATTTTTTTGATTGCCCTAAAAAACAAGGGAAGAAACTAACCTACATTATGCTCCTTTGTTCGTGCGATCGTATGAGCAGGTGGTCACCCATCCAAGTTGTGACCGCTCAGAACGTTGCTTAACTTCGGCTATCTATCAAGAACGTCTTGGCAAGCTTCTAAAGTTAGGTTAGGTTAGCAAAAATTTTGCTAAACTCTCAATGTTTTTAACCACAAACCATAATTTAGTCAAACTTCCATCAAAAAGAGGATTAAAATTGTAAATTGGTGGACAGTCTGCGTAATTGAAACGAGATCATCGGATGAAAGGGATTAAAAGGGTTGGAAAGGTTTCTATGATTATTTTAACATTTAAATCGATCGATCAAAATGCACCGTGATATCTCGCCCGGAAAACAGATACGTTTGGGCATGAATCTAATTAATTACTTAATGCTTTTAGGATCAATAGGTATAGGACCGTCAATTCTATGTCAACTGCGACAAGTCATTATTGGGGGCAATTCTGAGTGTCGCAAAAGCTAAACTAAGCTACTTAACTAAAATTGTTGCCATCCTTTTTATTCCCATCGCTATGAAAGGGACGGCAACAATTTTAGTTAGCTTAGTTTAGCTTTTGCGACACTCAGAATTGCCACTATTATGTAGGTACCTAATTTTGATATAAAAACTCCTTGTATTTTTCTAATGATTCATCGATGGCTAGATAATCCCTAAATATTGAAAAATTTTAATTGACTGTTTTTTAATTACCTATGTAAATTCTTGTAGACAAAATGTCTTTCGGAAATTATTATTTATTATATTTGACAATAATTATCCTTCAAAGTTAATTTATAAACAAACTTTATACAGAGACTTTTTAAATTACTAAAATAAACAGAATATTCTATTACGAAATATCACTTGGAATTTTGCATAATTTTTAGTCTACAACTTATGAATATTCATATTTACGAAACTTTGGTTGATGAACAATCTAATTAGGTAGGTAGGTACCTCGCGTTTAAAATAAATCTTACCTCCACATGTTTCCCGGAAATCGGGACAGCAATCCCCAAGTTTCAGACAAGCGTGATCACAGTAACACGGCTTGTCGGGCAAGTCTTCAATTATAGAGTTAGAATGGACCTTTTGCACCACACAGGAACTGTCTCTACCAGGGCAGCATAAGTTCGTGTCTCTGCAATAGTTCGCGCCACAATACCCCGCCAGGCATAATGCACTTGCAAAACACAGCCAATACCGCAGCATTTTTAAAAACAAAACGTGCTGTCTTTGGAAATGTCACTGTCAAACTTTTGCGCGGGAATTTTGTATTGTTTGAAATGTCACTGTCAAACTTCAGCGAGCTTTTTTTTTAAGTTTCACGTTTGCCGAGTTTTGTACAGGTTCTGTAACAAGAGAAAATTAATATTAATTTAACGAATCTCGACAAAATGGTTATGTTTGGTAAGCGTACGTGTTCTTAATTAAATACAACCCATTTATTTAAGTTAACCCATTTATAACAAGCATAAATGGGTTAACTTATTTCTGATGATATTGATTTTACGGTTTTAACTTTGTGAATGTTGATTAAGTAGGTAATTATAATTGATTAATTATTACGGTACCTATCTCATCTGATGATTATTATATTAAATACCTACCTACTACTTAATCTCTGCTATTACTGAAGAATAATAATTATCATTTTCTTACTTGACTGTGAAATTAGTTCGTTCCCTGTCGGTTTCTAATAAAATTATGAAATTAAAAACAGGATAACATAGTGTTGCAACTTATCTCAATTGAAACACAACCTGAACTACCGACTACAGGACTGTGTTACCTACTCAATTTAGATAAATTGATGGTTGAATGTTCTAAGGTTAAATCAGAGAGGTGCCAATAATTGTTAGTCAATTCTAGGGTTCGTTCGTTCGTTCGTATGAGCAAGTGGCCAACTCTGGTGACGGAGTTTTTAGGCCGCCTAAAGGCCTCCGTCATGGCTTGACGACTTTAAAAGCCGGGACCGACAATTTAACGTGCCCTCCGAAACACGGAAGCGCTCAGATGAAAATGCCACTTGCGGTCACCCATCCAAGTAGTGACCGCTCAGAACGTTGCTTAACTTCGACTATCTATCAAGAACGTCTTAGCAAGCTTCGCCACGAGCGCTTCAAATCAATTCTAGGGTGGGAACAGCGAACGATTGGGTCGTTTCCCCTCTTACTATAATAAGATATATAATAATCGAAGAGATAGACTACTCACTAAGAAAGAATAGATACTTACTTAATATAAATTACGTTTAACTAATGGGTAGGTAATTTGAATAGTTCAATAAGTCAATAGCTACTACATTGTTTAAGTTATTATTTAATTTAATGAAGGTATAGTAGGTAAAGTATAAATATTTTTTTTTTCATATAAAATTAAATTTAACACACACTATTTTAAAGTTCAATATAAAAATAGGATCATTCTTGCCTCCTGTGAGGTTTGAACTCACGACCCCTGGTTTACGAGACCAGTGCTCTACCACTGAGCTAAAGAGGCCTCTGACCGGCCGAGCGAAATAAGGCAACAAACTCCGAGAAAGGATGTGGTGTTCAAAGTTATTGTACCGTTAGGTACGTCTCAAGGGTCAGCCAAAAGTTTTGTGATAATTATTCAAAACCGGACCACAGTTTACTGAAAAATCGGTAAACATAGTTAAGTACCTACCTACAGTCAATCATACAAATCTCCCACTAGGATATTATCGTCACATGTATCTCTCAGTTAGGTAGGTAGTACGCATGACTCTCCAAGAATTCCCAAAAAGTCCGACCTATACAGGTTTTATAATCTGTGGCCGAGGTCCTTGACCCCGGTCGCTGCGCGCCATATTTTCAACCCTTTCTGATAAAATGTTATTTATAGCTTAGAATGCGATAAGGGGACATTCTACTGAACTTTATTATTTAATGGGTAACCTGAGATTTAGACAAGTTTTTTCAAGATTTTTAGGGCAAAACGAGGCCGTGGGCATGCCGTGGGTTAGAAATTATTTAATTGCTCTACATTTTCATACCACGTAAGTGACGTAAGTAGGAAC
This sequence comes from Xanthorhoe designata, assembly GCA_963582015.1. Taxonomy (NCBI): domain Eukaryota; kingdom Metazoa; phylum Arthropoda; class Insecta; order Lepidoptera; family Geometridae; genus Xanthorhoe; species Xanthorhoe designata. Next base: position 2,051,206 of record OY757029.1, read on the forward strand.
CTAGTACCTACCTACCGACATTACCTAAGTACACGTTTCTTCAAATAAACAAAAGTAGGTAGGTACTAATATATATTAAGTTTATGATATACTTAGGTATATAATAAAGGTAGGTACGTATCTTATTTCTAAAGAGAAATAGTAAGTAAGTAGGTACCTACCTAATCAGTGAAACCACATCCAAAAATTTTACTTGAATTGTCAATGTGCATTCTTTGATACATGGCCGGGGTTAGAACCTACCAACTTCTGATAACTTACACTCGACAAACACAGCATTATTTTAACAAATAGGTAGGTAGGCTCAGAATAGAGATTTTTTTTCTCTATTCTGAGTAGGTAGGTATAGAATCTACCTTCAGTCAGACCCTCAACGGGCCAGTCTTTATTTGACTAACAAATTCATACTGTTCGCCTCTCTCTTGTTTGAGCTATTGTGAAATGAATCGGAAATTCGGAGCCGAAATATCGTTTCGAGTGTTTATTTATCCTAGTTTACTTTTAAAGGCCGTGGAAAAAACCTACCCTCGTAAGAGGTCGTGTTTGTTGCCTAAAATAAATTATTAGCGCAGTAAGCGCGATACAACGTGACCGGGTCGAACTTAGGCCCTCTGGGCGGTCGCGCATTATGAACAGTCGTCAATGAAAGAGCTAGCTATACAGACGTATCGACAGCGTTATATAGTTACTCTTTGCTAAGCACGTTTGAAATAACTGTCTGTAGTTTGACAGATTGAATGACAGAACAGCGTCTGTCGTCAACGTCAACGTCTGTCGGGCACAGATTATGTAGCTATACCACAGATTATATAATACATTAGTAGCTATACCTAGGTAAGTATTCAATAGTAATCTGTGATAGTACCAATGAAATAAAGTCGAATACATTCATTCTAGTCCTTGAAATGTTAGTTTAAAAACGTTTATTTGCTTTTATCATATCCTGCACCAAACTTGCAAGCATTTTGCCTAATTAATTTAACGGGAACAAGTTGGAATACTGGTTTCGTTGCATTTTGTGCTTGCACCGTTGCAAGTTTTGATAAAATCCAATTGACTTTAGAAATTACAAAGTTATAACCTAACCACTGAACCGATTTTTATGAAATTTGGTACAAAGATAGACTAGACCTTGGGAAAGGACATAGGCTACATTTTTTCGGGACCCACGCGCGCATGTGAAGCCTTTAGCTACTAGTAATAATAAAGGCCTAAGTAGGTTTTAGTGACAATTCGGAGTAGGTATCGCAAAGGCTAAACTTATGTACCTACCTAACTAAAAATGTTGCCGTCCCTTTCATAGCGATGGGAATAAAAAGGATGGCATTAATTTTAGTTAGTTTAGTTTAGCTTTTGCGACTCTCCGAATTGCATCTATTGTGTACCTAACTATCGTTATTTAAAAAAAATATAGGTAAAAGTAGTAGGTATATCAGTAACCCAGTTACCATAATACAAGCATTAAATTGCTTAGCTTGGGACTAGATGTCGCTGTGTGGAATTTCCAAGGATATTTATTATTATTATTATTTATATTATGAATAATACCAAGAGTATTCTTCAAATATAACGATAGTTCTCTATATTGGAAGGTGTACATGTTACCACACGACATAGCTTTCTGTTTTTCTAGCGAAATAATTGCAAACTCTCATTAAAACAATTCTGAACAATTAAACAAACGTACAGCAGCCATGTTCCAAAACTCAACCAAACTGTTTATTACCAACAAAAATAGAGAACAGTTTTAAACTTCCTAAAGTTCTGTGCCGTGCTTAGGAAATGCTCATTTTAATTTCTATCCGTCCAATTAATAAAACAATTATTGATTTATTTCATCTTGACTCCTAATGCCTCCGTAGTTAATTAGCGACAAACCGGGACCATCAACAATTTGACTGATGCGCTGAGCTCCTAATTCCACTTCCGGACACCCATCCAAATTGTGAACGTCGCGTTCAACGATCTATCAAGAACGCCTAAGCAAGCTTTTTACTTCACTTGGACAACCCTTTAATCTCTTACAACTTCAATTTAGAGCACAGTTCAAAAGGAGTTTAAATCCCTACTTAAGGTAAAACACGATATCTTGAAGTTGAGACATGGGTGTGTTACGCTTCATTAAGCAATGATCAACTTAGAAATAACAATTTAAGTACCTTGTTAAGTATAGGTACTTATGAATAAGTCAGTAAGTATTAATGTTTCTTCACTTGGTTTAATTTGTGTAATCTTTATCATAACATAATCATCCGTCGTTGCCTCTTAGAGCTTCTCAAGTTAATTGGGGTAGTCAAAGGTATGTCCAAATACATTATTTGGTATATGTCTACATTTTTCAGAAGTTAACAATAAAAAATTAGTAACATGATCTAAATAACATACTACACAATAAAAAATTAAATAGAGAAATAACAACTAACTTGTGATAAACTGTTTTTTTTTAAAGAGATCTTCAAACTGATGCTAGGTAATAATAATGTTTCCATCATTTTTACATGAACATGGACATGAAAAAAAACTTTCATTAAAACCTAGATAAATTGTTAGCTGGGTCTAAATAATGATCAAAAACCAAACTTATCATCATAAATGTGCATATTAATTTCTTCAAAATGTCTTTGTACAGTCACGATTGTGCCAAAAACTTTCAAATCTAAAGTCAAAACTTTCAGATCTAAAGGCGATAGAAAACCCCACAAAATCAACAAGGTACCCTAGTTTTAGTAAGTACCTACTTATACTTTAAGTAGTACCTACTTATACTTATACTTTAGCTAGGATAGGTACTATAGTACCTATCCTAGCTAAACAATATCTTAGTCTTTACGACTATCCCTAGATTCCCTAGGTCCCTAGACGAATATTTTAGTAACTTATCGTACAAACCGTTAAATTATGTCAAAGGTTTTATCTTGTTTGTGAAAAACATAGTGCAGTAGGCCCATTTGTCTAGATTTAGGCATTTTATATGAGCCTAGGTTTTACAAATAAAATAGTTCTGCGTTTTACTACTGATTTAATAGCAACAGTAGTGGCAATTCGGAGTATCGCAAAAGCTAAACTTAACTAACCAAAAATGTTGCCGTCCCTTTCATAGCGATGGGAATAAAAAGGATGGCATTCATTTTAGTTAGATTAGTTTAGCTTTTGCGACACTCCGAATTGCCACTAGTGTGGTCAAAAATAATGCTAAAGTAAGAATAAGTTAGCCGACAAGTTTTCTCTGATGACAAGTTTTAGGTCCCCTAACTAAAGGCCTCCTTAATGGCTTAACGAATTTAAAGCCGGGACCGACAATTTAACGAAGCGCCGAATCACGGAACTTCCGTGCTTCGGCGCTTCGTTAAATTTGACGGAAGCGCTACTGCAAAACGAAAAACGAAGTTTCGTGACAATTTTCGGGGTCAGCTTATGTTGGTGGATACTGAATTCGTAATAGTTCACCAACATAATTAGAACCCAAAAATTGTCACGAAACTTCGTTTTTCGTTTTGCAGAGTAGCAGGGCAGCTGTTAATGCCACTTGCGGTCACCCATCAAAACGTTGCTTATAACTTCAACGATCTATCAAGAACGTCTTGGTAAGCTTCGCCACGAGCGTGGCTGCTCGTAATATTTCCTAATTATTATTTTCTGTAAGTAGTCGTATCTTTTGTCACACACTATAGGTAGATATACTTAGTTATAAGTTATAATGATGTACCTATATAGGTTTTAAGAGAATAGAGACGGATTTAAAGCAGGTTTGGCCACCCTTTCAGAAACCTTTTGAAGGCTCGAACAATTTACATTTTAATTACATGTAACAGTACGTGGCTGCTGCAATGACACATTATGGCCTATTCGGATTGAACGTCAAGTTCGACAAAAATATTCAAAATTTTGTTCGGATATTTTTTCTATCTTCCTCCAATATAAAAAATGTATAATAATATTTGTGTATATCTGTGTGATAATTATGTAAAATAGTTTTTTTATATTGTACTTACTTATATACATTTTTAGCCTAGTTTTTAAAACGTATCAAAAGCCTGTTACGTCCCACTGCATGGCAAAGACCTCCCTCCTCTCTGTCTTCAACGACTTATATAGTCTTCTAAAACGTTCTCGTCTTCAACAACTTCCATTTTAGTTTTTAGTCCTTATAAACGTTTGCCTTCGTATGTGCCATATCAAAAGCCGCGGACTGTACGCACACACGACTCTGTAATACGAAATTATTCTAATTAAAAGCTATTAGCTTCCTGAATGACGATAATTTAATCAAGAGAGTCGAATTAACCAATTTATAATCACCGTAAGCTGAAGCGCCGATGGGCTTGCAACCTGTCACGTATAATGCTAAGTACTTGGATATGCGAGACTTTTTCATCACGGCCTCCGTCATTATTATGGGGTGACCTAAAATAAGGTACTTGGGTTAAAGTTCTTGGTCGTATCATAAAAGGCATGCTAACGTTTTATTACTTTACTTTAAACGTTTTGTTTTGTAAAGATAGTTTAAAACGACTCTTAGAGCTTGTCAGGTTTTTCTACCGTGCAAAGGCAGTCGGGCAGTGACCCATGCACACTACCCTCGCGTTTGTAAAACGCGCTGAGAACTAGCAGGTGACGCGCTACACAAAAACGCAGTGACTGTTCGTTCGAAGATCGAAGATCTTAACTGGTTCTAAATTTCTTATATCAGTATTTCGTAAAGTTATTTTATTATTATTATCAGTTACTTACACATCAATTTGAGTAGAAGTACCTACACACCATGTTGATAAGGGCTCACCGTAAAAAAAGCTAAGCCCACACCTTGTGTGTTCATGTTTGATTCTTTCTCTTGGTGTGTCGCGGTTGATACAGGCAATAGGATCACCTAGCTTGTAAGACGTTTTCCAAGTTTTCAAGTTGAGTTCAAAGTCCTACTGAAATAAATGATTTTTTCTTTCTTTCTTCCCATACTTATGCTTCTACGTTTATTTTTAAATTATAGCATTAAAACATCGAGGTAGTATTAAAGAGTCACAATCTAATAGCTGACAACACTCAAAAAATGTGCGAGCAAATTCAATGTTCTACTATGACATTTGACATTTGAATGTAGACGTTATGTTGTTTGTTTTAATGTTCAATGTCGATGGAACGCAAAAAAGAAAAACTCTGCGCATTACGGAGCGTGCGCCGAGTTTTGGCGTTTACATTTTATTTGTCTGATTGTGGCTCTATAATACTACCTCGATGCATTAAAAGTAATTGTAACGGTCATACATTTTAGAAGCCAAGTGACATTAATCTGACGTGAGCCGGCGGGCATTACCTACACTAATCTTAGGCCGGCCTTACACTTGTGAGTTACTTTCGTAATATTTATGTAACTTACTTACGGTTGCATTTACACTTAAAATAAACTTACAGTAAATAATGCTTTCGTAATTTTTGTGAGTTTAAACTTACATAAATTATTACACGCCCATTTACATTCAAATCAGTAAGTAATAAAAATGTCTTCTCGTAGACGCTACGTTCAAGCGGCTGCTGCGTATATAATTTTAACCAATAAAAGGCGACAGAAAAATAATACTGAAAGAAAATGCTGGGTAAAACCTTGGTTAGAAAATAGAATGGCAGAAGGAAAAAAAAAATGAAATAATGATCACGACTGTATCCCGGGAGCGGTAGACATTTCTTTCAGATTATTAGGCAATTATTAATAATAAATAATCTTTTTGATGTCTAAGGGGGTAGTCAGAGGTATGTCCAAATACATACATATTTGGTACATGCCCACTTTTTGCAGAAGTTAACTTTCCATACGTGACAGGTTGCAAGCCCATCGACGCTATTATAGAGCTAACTGGTTTCCTCACGATGTTTTCCTTTACCGTTATAAGCTCGTGTTAAAGCACATATAAATTTTTCGATGTGAAAAGTTCATTGATGCACGGCCGGATTTGAACCCACGACCTTTGGATCGAAAGTCGAGGTACTAATCCACTTGACTCTTCGATTTCTGGCTACAGGTAGTAGGCTGTAAGTTCTCAACTTATCAATTTAGTTCAATAAGCTGCAAGTCGCTTCCGTAAGCAAACTCAAACACGTTTAGACTTGTAATTTTCCAATTTACGAAAGTAGTAAAAAATTGCAGTAAGTGACTTACAATGAGTGTTTACACTTGAAAATTTATCGTAAGTAGCTGACGTAAGTGACTTACGTAAGTAAAACTCACAGGTGTAAGGCCGGCCTTAGACTAATCCGAGTTTCAGTCGTGTTTACGTTAATCTAAGTTTAAACCGAGTTAGGAATAACGTGAGGTGTGAAGTACCTACAGGGTGTCTCATACTTTATCTAAGTATTCGAATCTTATTAATACTTACAGATCTAATTCGTTCATGATACAGGGTGTAAAAAACATATTTGGATGTTATTTAGTTCATATCATAATTATTTTGGGAAAATCATGCCTAAAATTTTTTTGGAACACGAGACATTTTTTCACATAGGTACTTAATGTTTTAAAGTGGAAATATGAAAAAAATAATTTAAAGAAAATTAGGACAATTAGGTAATAAAAAGTAGGTTGGGACAATTAATAATAAGAGAGTAGGTAATTAGTTAATTAAAATAATATAGAAGTGAAACTTTCACATTTTATGTTTTTTTTTTAATTGATTTGGTTCGTTATTATTGTAAAATTATTTTCTTCTTTGTTTATATTTTAACGTTCGTTATAACGTCCAACGCTTCATAGAGACATAAATAACGTTCGTAATCACGTCCAACGTTACACAGAGACCAAGGAAAGCTACAAATGAACTTACAATCAGTGTTATCAGTGACCTGCGTCTATCGTGGTGAGAGGTGGTGCGTTGACACCAGCAGAGATAGGGTCATTGCTACTTAACTACTGGGTGTAATGAGACATAATTACTAAAATGCATGATAGGTGTCGCTAGGAGTTTCCTTTCCATATAATTGAATAAATTGGACATTCCTTACCATTTGCGCAACTGCTTTTGGCGCCACTGAAAATCAGCGCTCCAACAGTCATGATGCTGCTTGGAGCAAATGCTGAGGGGTAGCCTTATTTTCTTGTCACTCGATTGTCAATAAGTATTTTCATTTGTATGTTACCCATGTTTATGTTGATGGAAAATAAAAACTTTTTCTATTCTATTCTATTCTATTCTATTCTATTCATTTTGCAACCTATACGCAACGTAGGTAATAATCGTAAAGATTTATATTCCTTATTTATTATACTGATTGACATCACAAATACCAGAAAAATCGGAAATTATTGGAAACTTTATAACACGCTCAAAATAGAGCGCCATCTGGATCGGGAGCATGATAAAATGTAACGATAAGTTAATTTTATTTAGAATAACTGTTACAAAAATTACGTAATAAAGACGTTCCTAATTCCTATTTACATTTTCAAGAATAATGTTTTTACTCCCTGTACATTTAGGTAAGTACTAGCTTTTGATCGTCGTGTTTTTTGGGGTCAAATAGATAGTATAGAATAGAAAGAGACTATTGGAACAAGTAAGATTATTTACTTGACCTTTAATATCGATTAAGTACCTAACCTCAATAATAATTGACCTCATTTTTTTTTTATCGTTTAATAATCTATAATTATCAGTTTTTTAAGAAAATACCAACTAGGAATTTGCACAGATTTAAAATAAATATTACAGAACATCAAATATTCGACAATAAAACGAATCGAGTTGAGTGAGACATCTCTCAGTCATGAACACAATCGGTGTATCGATTAAACGTCATTCGAAAGCGCGGTAAATTATTTATCATGATAGCGATCGATATAATAGGACAATATCGTTACTGACTGACAATACGCCTCTGTGTTACTTTTTTATTAAAGAAATACAATTTTCACGTAAAGTGACTAGACAGGCGCGCTGTGCTTCAAACGTTCCATTAGGTTCATTAAATCGAACTGAAGTAAAAATTTTACTTTGACTTGAAAAGGTGTTCCTTTGTGTACCTTTAGTATCAACGTTTGCAGTCAATAATGATGAATATTATCAAAGTGAGCCATCTAGGTACTACATCCTCCAAGGAATTTTCAAAAATGTATAGGACAGTTTGTGATACTAATCATATTATTTGCACTTCGTGGCCATCAAACTCTGTTTTCGCATCTCTTCCTATTCCTCAACTATTATATTCCTATCCTTTCTGCTAATATTATAAACGCGAAAGTTTGTAAGTATGAATGGATGGATGGATGGATGTTTGCTACTCTTTCACGCGAAAACTACTGAACGGATTTGGCTGAAACTTGGGATATACATAGTTTATTCCAAGCAGCTAGCAAAATAAAACTTAAAATTAAGGAGGTAAGTATTAAAATAAAGCTTCCCAAGTAACATTTTTTCGACACCTTGGTTTTGAAATATGCTTATAAGTCCTCAAATGGTAATATTCTAGTTTTTGATTTAACTTCAAGTTCTAACTTAGTTTTTTCAATAGCAATCAGCTCCTAGGCCTGAATAGTTGTTTGAAAAACCATTTAGGCTTCCAAAAGAGGTTAATATAAAGTTAGCATACTAGCTAAATGGTTCTAAGAGCTTATGGTTCTAAAATGGTTCTGTCTTAGTTTTAATTTGGCACTCCATCATGCTAAAGTATGGCTAGTTGGTTGTACAATGATGAAGATGCAACCCAACCAGGGCCTATTCAGAAACACATTTTGCTGATATTCGTAAGAGTAATTCAAAACCTTTGCAAGGCTTTTAGGTTTTTTTGTTGATCAATTCTAGTCTCTTTGGCAAAAGTTAAGATTAATTGGAATTTAAAAATTCTTTTTGGTATTTATGAGGATAGTTTCTAGTCCTAAAATCTAAGGAAGAGCGTTGTAAGACTTTTTTTATGCGTTTTGGATCACTTTGCAACTATACAGGTTGTTCTGGCAAAAAATTATCAACAGTGGTATAAACATTTTATTTAATACATAGGTAATTATTACAACAGTAATATACTTAGGTCGACAGACAGACCGATGCTTATTGTAATTGATCATTATTGATTTTTTAAGGATTTTGATATATCGACGTGGCAAACAATAAATCTTACCGATTCATATAGGTGTCATGGATAATTCAGTTGTGTACTTTTTCGAGCAACTAATGTTTGATCAAATGTATTCGTTTTTAGTCCATTTACCGCATGTGACGTTAAGAAGAGCTTTTTATTTATGTGTTTGTTATTATGCAAAAAAAAAACAAAAAAAAAATGGGAAGCAATAAATTGGTTGGGTAATCGGTAATCGGTGAATAATCGTTTTGATTATCCATGAAGTTAATAGGTACTATTTTAACTTACATTTTAAATTTTTCAGTATTATAAAGCTTCTGTATGGAAAGAAGCCTAAGTATTATTATTCTTCTTAAACTTGCTCTTTAAGGTGCCTGTATATATATGGGTGAAACTAGCGCCACCGCCTATTTATTTTATTAATACGTTGAACAAAAGAATTTAAAAAAATGAATGTACAGTTTGTGAAAACAGGAGAAGTAGCGAAAACAGAGTTTGGTGGTCACCAAGTGCAACTTCGCTACTCCTCCTAAACCATACAAAATAAAACTATTACATAGGTATTAAAAATAAGCTTATGATAGGTTACGCCTGCTTTAGGCGGTGGCGCTAGTTTCACCCATATAGGCATCTTAACCGATTTGCATCCAACTTCCATTGTTCCATTCCTTTCCAAAGTTTTTAAACGTCTTGTTCGTGGTCAGCTTAGTTTCTTCCTTATCAAAAATAACCTTCTCAATCCTCTCCAATCTGGTATCCGTCCCGGTCATAGCACTGTTACAGCGCTTGTTATAAGATCACTGACGACGTAAGATCTGGAATGGAGAATGGTCAGTCTTCTTCTTCTTCTTCTATCGTTTCGATGTATCAACAATTAAATTATCATGGTCTGTATATCGGTGGCGTTTACTAGGTCCTCTTGGTTGCATGCAGCTGGTAGGGCACATTTATGGCATACAAGTAAATGCGCCATATCCGGAGCGGCAGCTCCAAAATCACACTGGAGTGGTGTAGCGTCTCGGAATCCCCATTTTATCAAATTCTCTCTGCAACGGCTAACTTTAGTTCGGAGTCGGTTTAACGCTTTCCACATTGGCCATGTCAGATCAAGGCCAGGTGGTAGCTGATCGGCTGGAGGTAATAAAATCTGCGACGCCAGAGGAAATCCACAGCTCCAATCGAGCGGCTGTTGCATTCTTTTCCGTAGGCGAGGTTAGCCCTAAGAAGCTCCTACGGCTTTTTAACCGTACTGGAGGCATCTGATAACCGTATAGTGGATCTCGCCTGGCTGTCTCCTGCTTTCGTTTATCGATAGAACACGCTACCTCTCTACGAACTTCAGGAGGGGCAATGCCTGCCAGCGGATAAAGCAATTTTAGAGGCGTGGGCTTAAGGCATCCGGTTATAAAGCGGCACGTTTCGTTAAGTGCTACATCAACCATTTTTGCGTGAGCAGAGCGGTGCCACACTGGGCAAGTAAATTCACCTGCGGAGAAGGACAGAGATAAACCGGTCGTCCGCAAGACTTCAGGCGCCTCACTTCCACCTCGTGGAAGTGAGGCGCCGTAGGAGATTGTTCCGAGTTCCTACTGTTTGCTTGACTTTGAAGCAGTGGGATTTATATGAAAGGGCTCTATCCAGCATTATGCCCAGTCTGTTGACTAACTTGAAATATCTAGACTTGGTCAGTTGACTAACTTGATAAAACTTGGTCAGTTGACTAACTTGAAATAACTAGACTTCAGTAATGCTTTCAAAACTGTAGATTTTGACCAATACAATATGATTCATTACGCTCGCATAACATAACTTCATCAGTGGTTGACTGGTTTCGCAGTTATCTGCTTGGTCGTCGGCAACGAGTTCGAGTTGACGATACCTTTTCGCCTTGGAGCCTTATGTTGGCCAGTGTACCTTAGGGTGGCATTTTATCTCCTCTTTTTCTCGCACTTTTTATTAATTCAAATCTTCTTACTTCTTCGTACAACCTTTATACAGGCGATCTTCAAATGTATATGCAGGCTACGGTAGATGTCATGTCTGATGCAATTAGTAGCATTAACAAGAACTTACTTTGTATCATCTTCAAAGGATCTGAAATGCTTAAAACGATCTCTTCAATCAATCTTTGTATGTAGAAGAGTTACATACAACGAATGGAAGATTGGTCGGGTGCATAAAAACCAGGAAAATTAAAACAACAAAAACGTAATAAAAAACTTACTAAAGTAATTTCCTATCTGTAGGAGTTCACCTGGAATCGTTCAGTTACTTACCTACTGATTTATTTTGTATGTACATACCTATCTCTATTTCAATATAATTATCATTAGACCTGTGTAGGTTTAAGTTAGTTTTACAATAATTTATTCGTTTATGTAGTTTATTATTAGGTACTTTAGTAAGTTTTTTACTATATTTTTGTAGAAGTTTTATTTTTCCTGGTTTTTATGCACCTGACCAATCTTCCATTCGTTGTATGTAACTCCTCTACATCCAAAGATTGCCTGGAAGATATCGCTTTTAGCGATAGGCCGCCCATTGTAAATGTTTTTGTTATTGTTTAAATTCTGTTCTTAGTGTAAGTGTAAATAATTTTTATTCATTTAGATGAGAAGTAGTGAACCCCTTCCAAAATTAAACATCCTATATGGAGAAATCACTCGCAATGAGTAATACCTAATGGTTTCAGCAAGCTTTGGACACTGATCTAAGTAGCCGCATAAAGTTGTTAATTAGGCCAATAAAGCTTATCGCAGGCTAATAGGCATAAAATAGATTACATTTGACTAAATAACAACCAACTAGACCTGACTATTACTATAAAATCCTGAATTAGCCTTTAAATATACCAGTAGCTCCTAGTTTAGTATATTGAAAGTCCTTTTGGTAATTTTTAAGTGCAAAAGAGCTAGAGCCATGGCTTTTTTATCATAACTTAGTTAAATCTCAAACCTTTAGGTTCTGGTATCAAGTCGGCCATTTTATTACATTAAAATCTCATTTCGTAAGCAATTAAATTAACATTTTTCGCTATAATAAGATTTTAATTTCAGTTTTGTGATACACATAGTTAATATATTTAAATTTCTGATCCTTTAAGTATTTTTTTGTAAAAAAAAATTATTTTTTTTAATAAATTATTGTACCTAAATTATACAAAATGACGTATTTCAGAGGGCCCGTAAGTTTTATACTGGGTATCGAGACCTATTTCATCGACAAAGTAACCGTCGCAGTAAAACTGACCAATACGTTCAGTGATAACAGTATCATAATAACCTGTCTCAATAAAAATCACTACGAATTAAAGTCGCCATCATTTTATTTATTCACATGTCTTTTAAAGTCTTAATAAACCTAATATAATCTTTATGAATCCCAAAATAGCCTATTTTATATTTTCGTAATCCAATTTGATCTCAAAATGATCTTCAATTAAAACTTGAATTGGACTTACAAGACTTTTTCTATGTCAATTTGAGTCTAATTCAAGGCTTGCATGTAAGTTCTGTTAAAGACTCAGCAAGGCCCATTGGGTTTTGAGAAGGTTAAATTTAGTTTCTGGGATTTGCTTTTTTATCCTGACCACTTAACGCCAAAACGTTGTGCGGAGGTTCTGTATGTTGGGCCCTTTTGGACTACAGGATAAATTGAGAAGGTTATTGTAACGATCTGGAGACTAATCACCCAGAACCTTGAGACTTTCTAAAAAGGTTCTAAAACCTTTTTCAAACCATTTCAGAAACTAAAATGTTACTTGGGTTATTATAGGTATCACAAACTGGCCTAATTTTTTTTTTAAATTCCTTTATTCAACGTAATAATATAATGATAAAAATATGCTTCGTAAAAAGTAACAAAACCGAACAAGGACTCCCTTTTAACACAGTCATGAATACAATCTGTGTATCGATTAAACGTCATTGTAAAGCCGATGGGAATTTATATCTCGATAGTGGCCATCGATATGTAAAACGATAACGTTACTGACTGGATGAAATATGAAAGGCTTTAAATGTACCTAAATGTAAAAAAATCGTCCATGTCACATCTTGGATTAATAGTACTGAAACGTAGGTAGGTAAATAACTTTGGTATCAACATTTAGAAACTCTAGGCAATTAACCGTGAAGGAAACCGAAGGGAACAACTTGTTAAGAATAATCGAATAATCCCTGACGTCTGATTGAACATCGGACGGACAAGCTAATTATTCGAATACTTACAGATTTTAATCTCAGAGCTTTAAATTATTGCTTGATTGGTTTTACAAATTGTTACATTAGGTAAGTATTTGAACCGTGTTGTCTGTTTAAAATCGTACCCAGGGGGTCTATCACGAGTTAACCATAGTATTGGATACTGTCCTCGTTAGCGAGTCAAGTATCACAAATGTATGAAAATCCAGTGCAGCGCCTCCCCCGGTAACTTGCATGAACTAAAAATTCCATACATTTAGAATACTTGACACGTGAGCGAGAATAGGTCGAAAACTGATGATAGGCCCCCTTTTCGGACCTACGCGGTATTCGCTGTCGCTGTGGGAAGCGAAAATACCGCGCCACGGACCTGCGCGGTATTTTCGCTTAAGTTTGTCTATATAATATTAAATTGACTGTCACCATGACTTGCATGGTCTAAACAACAATTGCTTACAATTATTGAACCTCAATTAGGTGTGCGTAATTATTGCATTCAATTATTGCTCTGTACAAGAAAATCATCTTAAGACATCTTCAAAAGGATCTAAAAAGAGCCTAAAAAGATCTGAAAGAATTGTCTACCGATACCAGTCGTGATCATATTTCATTTCATTTTTTTCATTTCATTTACAAGAAAATGGCATCATGTAAACGGAACCTAAATGACGCTCTAACTAAAGCGTGAAATGAAAATAGTGTATTTCGCTCGACAACACGAAGTATAAGAGAGCTAAGCAAGCTACGTTACACCACAGATAAAAGAATACTAGGTAGTTACACTACACAGCTTACATCTACAACATTTTCGGGAGAATGAATAATTTAATTGAGGGGGAAAAACATAATTTCCCGCGCTTTATACCAATCGCCGGTAATCCCCGAACAAATACAGATGGGTGCGTAAGCAGCTTACCTACACACAGGAGGTAACACACTTACTTTCCGTGAAAAATGCTTTACTTTTCTTAAAACGTAAAATGTTCTTATGAAAAGGCAGAGAAATAGAGTTGTAAGACAGTGAACTGCCTGCGTTTGTAAACAAGCTATAGGTACATAGTAAAGGAAAACATAGTGGGGAACCAGTTAGTATTATTAGGCTGCCTGTCCATTGACGCGGACCGAGCTGGCGGAGTGGAGAAACGGATAAATATTAACTTATGCATAAAATATCTCTTATCTAAAACTTACTCCTAAAAACTGTGTCAAACCTTTCTCTAATTGCAAGTTAATGATTTTTTACTTGGATTTTACTTCATTTTCGGCTGTATTCCCAAGAGACATATTAAGATGTAGACAAGTAGATGGTAGACATATTCTGTCAGATCTTTTAGACATTTTCAGATCCTTTGAAGATGTCTGATGGGGTAGTCAGAGGCATGTCCATTTGGCACTTGGTACATGCACATTGCAGAAAATAACATTCCATACGTGACATGGTTGCAAATGCAAACCCATCGACTCCACTAGAAAGCTAACTGGTTTCCTCGCGATGTTTTCCTTCACCGTTTAGTTAGAGCCCGTGATAAAGCGTATACACGACCTTCGGATCGAAAGTCGAGGCACAAACCCACTCGGCCATCACTCTCCATTTTCAATGTACCTAAATTGTAAATTACTTTAAGAAAGAAAGAAAGAAAGGAAAATCATTTATTTTGGTAGGACCTATCGTCTTACATGCTAGGTGATTTTTAATGCCTGTTCATGTAGGTATACTATGTAGAAATAGAAATAGAAATAGAAAAATATTTATTTACATTCACTCACACACATTACAGTAGGTACAGGTACAATTATTTGTAGGAAATATGAGTGAAGCAAATTGGTCACCACTCAGCATTTGCTGTAGAAACTGAGGTAGCTACTACAGCGCTGGTTTTCAGTGATGCCGCATGTAAAAACACTTTCTCCACCCCAGAAACTGAGTAAAGGCTATACGTGAGGCTATGCAAACATTAAGTAAAGTTATGGTCTGGTAAGTTCCACGTTATTTGTGCAGTGGCTCACTGGCTCACCTGAAAAGGTTCTGACGAGTTATTACTTATAGCATTCATGTTATACCGAAGGTAGAGTAGCAGGGTGGGTAAATGTAGATTATTATGGACTAGCTGCGCCCCGCGTTGTTACCCGCGGTAGTTCCCGTTCCCGTGGGAAACCCGTGATCAAAAGTAGCATATGGTTATTCCCGGTCATAAACTATGTATATTCCAAGTTTCAGCCAAATTCGTTCAGTAGTTTTCGCGTGAAAGAGTAACAAACAACCATCCAACCATACTTACCAACTTTCGCGTTTATAATATTAGTACTTACTTAGGATTATTTTTTGTACATTACTAGGTAGCTCCATCCTGTATGTAGGTACCTACACATAATGTAAGTGGACAATTTTTGACGTTTTTCATACAAATTTGACAAGTAAGGAAGTCTTAAATGGATAATACGGTCTTAAATATTTAAGTAGCGTTTCAGGTCGGGCGTTAGAGCTATTGTACAAAGTTATTTCATACTACCGTAACTTCAGTCAAAAATTCTTTAACAAAACATCATCTAAACCCCCCATTTCAAAATCCCACGCGCAAGACCGGCTAGGTCCTCATTCCGCCTAAAACCTTTTTAATTTTCTCCGGACGTGCGTCCACAAATCCACCGACATTACTGAAGTCCAATTAAAAATTCCATCAGCTGGAATAGGTAGAACCCAGAAAAATAACGTGTTTCAATCCCCTGTTTAAATATTGTAACATGGATATTAGGATAGGTACGGTCGACGACGTTTTTTTTATCCGGCTTAAAAAAATGAGGCTCTATACTTATTCACATTTTTTTTATGTACCTACCTAAGTAAGTACCTACATAGGTATGTTCACCGATTTTTCCGTCAAACTATTACCGATTTGGAAAATTATTTTTATGTTTGAAAGAATAGGTACACCCCCTTGGTAGTCCCATACAAACAATTTGAGGATCTGATGATCTTCTGAGTTATGATCAGAAACGCAGGACAGTGTAGGAAAGCTCATATTTTTTTATTTATTTTTTATTTTGCCCCTTGTTATTTCTAGTTCCATTCTTAGTCCAACAGACAAATATAGCTGACTGTACCAGGTTAAGTAAACCACTGAAACAGAGCAGTTGTATGAAAATGAGAAGATAAATCCGCAAAAAATATTCTGCGGTGAAAGCTTTTCATGTAGAAAATTGAGTCTTTATCTCAGCTTTTAGCAAATAATGTATTCAACATTTACTTTGCTGTCTAAGTAGCCTGTTTTCGATTCATAAAGAAAGTAGCGGTATTTGATATCTTTCAAGGTTCGTTTTTAGGTAGGTACCTATAGGTCGCGCCACGTAAAAAGAGCGCTGGCTGTCAAACTGCGCAGTGGTCGATGATTGGTGGAGAGGTAACGCGGCGCACTTCATACTACCGAGTGCTATTGGTTCGTCAGCGAGCGAACACAGGCGCAAAAATACCCCCGCTACTTCTCCTCAGCGCTCTTTTTACGTGGCGTGACCTAGGTAGGTATATTTATTATGTCTATTTCTGTAAAACATGCAATACATGTTGGCCGAGCATAGGCAAGTGAACGCCAATACCAACATAATGGACAGCATTGTTTGCCTTGCCTTGCAATTGCTTGTTAATACTCGCCTAGTTGGCCTAGTCCAGGCAAGCGCCAGCGTGTAAAGTAGAGAGTTCATACAACTTTTTATAGGTAGTCCAAAAAAGAAAAATATACAAAAACAAATTACCTCTCATCCTACAATGAGATGCAAAATTCAACAATGGCGGGAAACAGACCACAGACAATGGTCCTTTCTTTTTAAATCCCTTTTGAAGATGACGAGGAGTGTTCGTATTGTGCCCTTTTACTGTATTGTCTATGGCGAGGTATAATGGGTGTATTGATGGCTGTTTACTTTGTCATTGTGTAGGTACATTTTAGACGTAATGAACTTTGCTGTTACTTTTTAATCGACTTCAAACAACTGGCAAAATCAAAAATGTTATTAAAAACCGACTTCATTATGACGTGAGAAGAGCGCAATTTCCTGCACTCTTGAGGTGCATTTCTGTGCATAACTCCGAAGATCCTCATCAGATCCTCATAATTTTTATTATGGTACCCCCCTTGGAATATATTCTTTCCAACAAAAAAAAGAATCATCAAAATCGGTTCATAAACGACGAAGTTACACGAATACACATAAATTTTTGTTTTCTAATATTTGGCTATCAATTGATGCATGGATGCGAACGGCACAGGGCCGATTGGAGTGGCGTTTGAGGGAGGAGGCTTATGCCCAGCAGTGGGCTGTCATTTGAGCTGCCAATGATGATGATGATGAATTGATGCATGTACGTACAGTGTAACCCTATGTTGGGTGTCCTTAAAATAAAAATAAATAAAAAAATATATTAGATAGGTAGGGTATACCGTCAAATTGAGAAACCTTCTCCTTTTTTTAAGTCTGTTTAAAATACACATACTTACATAAAATGTACTTACATAAAACAAAGTAACATGTTCAATGAACTTCAATGATCATTCTGATTTAAAAATACTACTAAGTAGGTAAGTAAGGTATTTGAAAAAGTCGAGTTGGTCACTTTGATATCCGAAATTATTTAATTGACCGTGATAATAAGGAATCAATGAATAAGAAACCTAACAATATTTTCACGGAAATTCCTTTCCAATTACCAATTCAATGTTCAATCAAGTTTCAAATCATTTCATAAAGTTTCTCGGAAAATCTCAAAGCTATGTTGCTTGCGTTTTTAACCGTTCAAAGGAACCCTACTTGTGTTTGACGGCACATTAGAAAAATCAAAGAGTTTTAATTGAGTGTGGAGTATTGCTTTTAACCCGCCATGTTTGGATAACAAGAGCTATCAATTTTGTAGATTTAAGCATCGCCTATGTTTCTTTTTGAACCTTGACTTGGATTTGACTATCATCTGATTTAGGTAAGTACTTCCATAAGTAGACAAAATAGTTAAATAGGGTACCTACTTACTTACCTATTTAATGGCGAAAGAAAATATTTATCTGAAGTACCTACCATACTTATTTACTTAATTAAGTTTTTAACAATTCCTATTTTGTCTCTATTTTCTCACTCTTCACTCCATTAAAAATATGAAAAAAATTGCTGTATCCACAAGTTTGCCACATTATTAGTGAGATAATGTAGAAAATATTGAATACCTTGTCAAAAAAACATTTAAAAGTTTATTCCATTTTTGGAAATAAAAGAACACAAAATTTAAAACTTCGAATGCCATTCGAAAAATAACAAAAACGTATTCTCATAACCTGCATAGACCAACCAACGCATTTAAAATAAGAAGAAAAATATTCAAAAATGGAACTCACATTCTCCGCGATAAACAAGTCACAGTCACTTAGCGAAACGCGACGATGTCGAAAACGGCTGGCGCGCGCTCGGCACGTGCGTCCTTCGCCACTCACAGGAGCTTTCTGAAATTCTGTGGAAGCGAACTGTGTAGCAGTGTAGCGGAGTTGTAGCCTGGAATACTGTTTCATTGTCTACGACTACGGGATAAAATCTCAACATTTTTTATATGTGGAACTAACTGTGTCATAGAATTACTGCATACCTACAATCTTTTGTGAACATTTTTAGTAGATGTGCAATTGACTGTGTGTTCAAATTATTGCTTTGGTAATAATAAAAAATAATATAGGTACCTAAGTAAGTACTTAGTAATAATATAGTGGAAATAAAAACTTTAATAGGAATAATGCTACATTTACGGTAAAATTAATAAAAAATAAAAAATGTGTAGGTATGTATGTCTTAGAGTGTACGGTTCACGTACAAAACGCTGACACAGTAAATCAAACGTGACCTAGATCAATTAGTTAAGCAATAGCCGCGACCGTGAACGGATGAGTATTCTATCATCCACTTGTACTTTTTAACTTCAATATACTCTTATTACGGATTTCGGTGTTTAACTCACTAACTAATAAACTTTAGCTCTGGGCTCGTACATGGTCCTTCGAACCGGATCTGCTAACTCTTACGATCCTGTCACTGGTAGCCCTTACTACAATGGTACAATCAGCGCCAACGACAAACAATACAATGGTGACTGCAATACCAAACAACCATCCTATTTACTACGATGAAGCGGGAAAAATAAGGCTCATGCATGACGAATGGTCCTTGTTGATTTACTACAACCTGACTTCATATTGGCAAGCGACAGAGCAAATCACAAAACAAATTGACAACATGGATACATTGTGTCAAAGAGTTTCACACGAATACCAGCCTTGCGAGACACTCGTTAACCAACTACGTCACAAACTACGACATCTCGCCGAGTACAACTCTATACTTCTGTCTCAGCACTCGAGACAAAAACGAGGTTACTTTGATGGGGTTGGAAAACTAGCAAGGACTCTGTTCGGGGTCCTAGATTCAGACTTTGCTCAGAAATATGAAGAAGATATCCACAATTTACAAAACAACGATAAGTACCTACTACAGCTAATGAGAAATCAAACATCGATTATCGAAGCAGAAAACAACATAGTAAAACGCAACGCTGCATTCATGGATAAACAATTCGAAATAATTAAAGAATACATGGAACGATCAAGCGACGTAATCACAAAAATCGAGAACAGAGCGCAGATGTTGTTCGTAATAGATGACATAAATTCCGCTGCAGTAACATCGACTTTGATTCTAGACGACTTGCAAAGAATATTAGATCTACTTATGAACTCCCTAACAAATGTCTACAACGGACATCTCGACACACATCTGTTTTCTGCTAATCAACTCATAGAACAACTGCATATAATATCCGGAAAACTGCCAAAAGGGCTATCATTACCAGTCAAAGACATTGATAAGGATTTTCATGACATTTACGATCTTATACACGTAAAGGCCCGAATAACAAATCATTACTTCTTGTTTGAGTTGCACATTCCTTTGCTAAGTGATGCAGAATTCAAAATATACAAAATTATACCTATTCCATTCCGAAGTGAAGGCAAAGTGAAAATCATACAGACAAGTACAACGTTTCTTGCGATGAACTTCGAAAAGAATAGCTACTTAGCAATGGAAGAACAAGACATGCGCCAATGTACAACTTATGGAGACGACGAATACCTATGCATTTCTCATAAACCAGTTTACAGCATGCATGACTTAAACGCACCATGCGAAGCAAAAATATTTAGTCAGGAAACGTCACTGTCGTGTGTACAGAGTGACACAGCCTGCAAAGAAATATGGACAAAACTACATAAACCTAACCTGTGGTTGTTCACAGTCTGCGATAAACAGCTGACGCGGATTTTGTGTGACGATCAAGTTACACCGATGGTCATTGACGGGACAGGTGTATTGAACTTACAACCAAGGTGTTTTCTACAAAAAAAGGACGCAACCATCTACGCTCACAACCAGAGGGGCAGTAACTACTTTGTGGAACCAGACATTGAAGTACCGACTATCAACGTTGGCATCAACAACATGGTCGACCTTGGGTGGAACTATGCGAAACTCAACTTTACTAACACTACTTCTACAACCGTATTAGAAACAAACAAGGTCGAACAACAAATAGAGTATCAGAAGCAGCATGAGGTATTACCACCACTGACGTCACACCTCTCAAGCCACGATATATATCTATACTCAGTATCAACTTTGTTGGTGGGAGGATTAGCAGTATTTGCTATATTCATCTTCAAGATACGCCGTGAAACACAGAGAGTAGCTAGACACAATCTTCGTGGAAGGGACAATTTCGCGGGAGATTTCGAGATGCAGGAGATCAGGAGTGCATCACCAGCAGAGGCTACTACTACTGCAGTCAAAAAACAATTTGAGTTTGATGGTGTACAAAGTGAAAAACATTAGAAAATTGCTTTTAACTTCATTCACTAGAATCGTAAACCTACCTACCTACTATAATTTCATTGCATAATGACTTCAGTGACAATTATTTAACTTCAGTGACAACTTTTATTATTTATTAGCTTCAGTGAGTGTTATTTATGAACTTTACTTATTTAACTTTAATTTCACTCTTTTGTAATGAGTACTCATCTTTTCCCTCGGGAGCATGTACGGTTCACGTACAAAACGCTGACACAGTAAATCAAACGTGACCTAGATCAATTAGTTAAGCAATAGCCGCGACCGTGAACGGATGAGTATTCTATCATCCACTTGTACTTTTTAACTTCAATATACTCTTATTACGGATTTCGGTGTTTAACTCACTAACTAATAAACTTTAGCTCTGGGCTCGTACATAGAGCATTAATTACCTAACAATGCTCTGCTAAGGTGTAAGTAAACTGTAGGTAATAAAAAAATAATTTAATTTATTACCTATCAGCTACGCTCTGGATAGTTTTCTGTTATTGTTAACAATATTATTCTAATAAGGTATTGACCTCTGTATCGTTAGTGGGTTACAAAAGTAGCTAATTTTATTATACTTAGGTAGGTAGGTAAGTACATTAATTGCTTGTTGTTTACTAGGCTTAGCTTGGGGCTAGACTGTGTGGAATGTACCTACAAGGATATTTTATTTATTATTTATTTTATTCGTTTCTTTTTATATCTTTTGTTTTGAAGCAAGGAGTTAGGTACTATTCGCGAAACGTTACAAAAAAATACAGTTTGTCTTTTAAAACTCCACGATCGAGAACCGAGGAATTAGTAAGACTACTAGTACCTACCTATAGTATTATTTTATCTGTGGTAAGACTAGCTTTATCAGAACAACAGATGCATTCCATGATGGATGGCGTAATTAGGGTGAATACAGAATGAATGCGTGCTGAGCGGTAATAAATTACGATTTTAATCACGAATCACGATGTGATGAAGTGCTTTTTAATGCCATCGTTATTTTTCATAGTGGTTTCAGAAAATGTGGAAGAAAGGGGCTAGGTTAACTTTCATAGACAAGGATTGGCTATTGTGGCTTTTTGCATAGTTTAGGAGATAATATAGCGAAGTTGCACTTGGTGGCACCAAACTCTGTTTTCGTTATTCCTCCTAAACTATACAAAATGAAACTATTACATAGGTATTAAAAAAAAGCTTATGATAGGTTTCATAAACTTTACATTCAGTTTTTAAAATTCCTTTGTTCAACGTAATAATAAAATAAAATCGGTGGTGGCGGCGCTAGTTTCACCCATAGAGGCACCATAATGCAATAGATGATTTGTTATTTGTTTTAATGGCCTAATAATGTTGTATAGAAAGTATTTTGACATAATCCACCTTGGATTGTGACTAACCCCCTTCCTTACACATCATCAGAAAGGATCTAAAATTGTCTTTTTTTTTAGACTAGTACTTATTTGTTTATATAATTTATTTATTTGGTAGTAGGTACCTACCTATAACTCTCCATTTGTATAATTAGTTTTTTTTAGGTTTGATCTCATGTTATAATTACAAGGCTTCTAAATTTGGAAATTAATGAAACCTGTACCTACCTACCTACTTACTTCAGAACCCTTCATTTACTTTCATAGTCAACAGCAGACGAGCGCAAAAGTTCACAAAACAAACATCAACTCGACCGTATAATGCCAAAAGGTTCCAACCCATAGAATTAACAAAAAGTTGAAAGCCAAAACAAAAGTTAAAAAAAGTTAGAAACATTTTTACTTTAAATTAAAATACTTGTAATTTTTTTTTAAATTAAAAAATCAATTATTCAGAGTACTTCGGTGATCATCACATTGAAACGTCATAAAAGCTAGATAATTCTCATGTTCCAACGTGATTACGCAACACACTAGGAAACGTTAAGGCAATAAAGAAGGTGCTGGGCCTATATTTTTGACTAGCTAAACTTACAAACTTAGCTTAAGCGACCCGATCTACACGAAAGACAATAGATAAAGGCAATAGATCCGTCTGCAATTGACTTGACATAAATCAATTCCTTAAGAAATATCAAGGTGTTTTTCTTAACCAATTATGAGCTCGTATTAAGCGCAGGTTTATTGATTAGGTATCTTCTTTACATGATTTTTTTAAATCTTAGTTTTGCTAGTCAGCGAGTTAATTCTAGTTTCTTTTATAAAAGACGCACATTATTGTGTAGGTAGGTACTTATCAAAAAATCTTGCATCAGGGTTAGTACGTTTTGCTATAACACAGATCAACTCATTATGAAAAACGAATTAGTATTATACACACAATACCCACATGTTTGTAATTTACAAATTCATTAAATATGTACCTACGTAGGTACAAAGTTGTGTACCCAGACTCGAGTCATAATATTTTGCACAACATGCAAACTTTTGTCCCGTGGCGGGAATCGAACCCGCAACCTCCACGTCTTATTTATTTATATTCTACATTAGGTATAAATAGCAAGCCTATTAGAATACAATAGGTAAACAATTTACAATAAAAATGACAAACGAACCAAAATACAGCTATTAAACATAAAAACAATTATTAAAACAAGTAAAGGTGCTTTTATTTGAAAACAAACATAAAATTAATCGAAAACAAGCTTTATTGCACTGAAGCGAAAGTGTTTTCCATTATGGTTGAACACAATAGGTGGTGAGTACAGTACACGGCGGTTCACAATGCTAGTTCATAAAATAAATTAATAGTGGCAATTCGGAGTAGGTATCGCAAAAGCTAAACTTAACTAACCAAAAATGATGCCGTCCCTTTCATAGCGATGGGAATAAAAACGATGGCATTAATTTTAGTTAGTTTAATTTAGCTTTTGCGATACTCCGAATCGCCACTAATATCATAGTAAAAAAGCATAAAAGCACCAGAGTTGGCCACTTGCTCATACGAACTTACTTACTTTAGCATAAAAGTTCGTACGAGCTAGTGGCCAACTCTGGTGATGGAGTTTTTAGGTCGCCTAAAGGCCTACGTCATCGCATAACGACTTTAAAAATCGGGACCGACAATTTAACATAGGTACCTCGGTACCTCTATACCTACCCAAAAGCGCGGAAGCGCTCAGATGTTAATAATGCCACTTACGGCCATCCTAATTGTGTCTCATCAGAACGTCGTTTAGCTTAAACCATTCAACACCATTCAACAAGAACGTCTTAGCAAGCTATGTCACGAGCGCATTATACCTATATTATAATGTATTTTATTTTATTTATTTTATTTTTACAATTTTAGGAAAACTTACAGCTAAAATAAAACAATTAAAGAAAGACTAAATACTACACAAATAATTAATTAATACTAAAAAATATGTAGTAAAATGATAAAAGTTCGTGGTGAGTGGGTGACGGTGTTCCAAAATCTAAATTCAAAATACCATATAACGAGCCAAGAAGCGCGAAAAAATATTGTCTAGGGGGTAGTCAAATATTTAAATACATTTTGTCGTCAATTACTTGTAATATTCTGTGCTTCAACTCTAAATTCATTTCTAGGTCATGACTGTTTACTTAGTCTACAAATCTTTTTATTGATATTTTTTATGTTTTTTTTAACTCTTGTTGTTACATTAAAAAAAAACGGATAATTACCTAATAACAAAACTTCTTTTCGTGCATTCAAAAAGTGCCGCACTACACATTGTGTCATTGTGTTATAATGGGCCCTTCTATCCCGGGCATAATGCCTTTTGTCCTAATTGAAGGTTTGCAGGTGACTTGTCGTCCGTTTATTGGGAAATAATGAGGTGACGACAATGAGTAATTAAATCCTCCTTTGCAGTACCGCAGTGGATCGTCAAATCGTCATGTCGTCAATCGTATTTTTTATGTAGGTATTTAAAGTTTGATTATTTAGATTGTATTTTAGTGGTTAATGGTTACAGACTCAAATAATTTTTCATGAATCCAGAGTTGGCCACTTGCTCATACGAACGAACGAACGATGAATAAAATTTCAAAATTCGACGAGATTCCACTTAATAAATTACGAAAAAGTATTTTTCGATGGATTAGGTACCTAAGTTAAGTACCAAGAAAGCTACTTAGGTAGGTATGTAATTTGTTTAAAAAATATGTTTATTTCCTTTTCCGTAACTTCCGTTGTTTGTAAGTAATCAAAATGACATCAACGATATTAATTTCAGGACACTGTGTAAACATAAGCATCAAAACCGTTCTCGTTATTTATAAGACAGGACGCTGCTGTATTTTTATGGCCGCAATAATAATATTCTGGGCCATGTGGCATCTCCTGCAAAGGATCAATTTAGAATAATACCTACCTATTAATACATTATAGGTAGATGTTCTTACAGAGGCAATTATGTTAACATGTTTCTGGTTTACGACAAAATGTTACTCAAAGCTCAAGATTTTTATTATGTTTTCTAATTTTAATATTTTCGAACCCCATCCGTAGTTATTGGTGTTTTGTGCACAGCTTGTTTACAAAAAAAAAAAAAGGCAAACGATAAAAACAAAACTCTTCAGGCCACCTAAAAAAAGTATGAATTCCAAATTCAAAATACAAGCTTTCTTGGACTGAAAGTTGTCTTTAAAAAGTGAGTTGAGTTTTTTTGTAATGTTCAAATGTATTCCTCATTCAAAAGCTTTATTTTGCCGTGATCAATTTCACGTTTGTGACGGCAAGGAAATTCAAAAAATATTTGACTAGTAGGTACCTACCCATCTCGCTGTTACGAATTTACGATTGATGGTGATCGATGTTCTTAAAAAACAAAAGTCAAATCGGCAGAATAACACTCGATTCATTTGCCTCGCGACAAAACAGAGGGTCGGAAAAAATAACGTTGACAGATGTCAACTTTTTTCATTACAAGGAGGGAAACAAGTGAAAAATATGTTTTTCAACGATTTTTTGGTTAATAATGAGATTTTAGGGGCAGTTTGGAGGGCTGGCAACAGTTTTAGTGAGGAAACTGATGAAAATACAAGTTTGCCGATTATTTGGTAAGTACCTACCTATTTGTAAGACTAGGTACTTATTTTTAATGCCTAATTATTAATTAGTTACTTTAATACATTTACTTTAGTCTTTTATCCAACCCTACCCATACCCTACACAACATCAACAATAAGTAAGTACTTACCTAGTAGGTAGGTACCATTTAGGTACCTACTTACCTAGTAGGTAGGTACCATTTAGGTACCTACTTACCTATATATTTTTTTGTACCTACCTGGGGATTTTCATTTTTCTGAAAACAAAATAGGATCATAACTTTGTGGCTAGTATCTCCCAAAAGCGTTGTAGATTCTTTCAGATTTTCTGCACTCACTCGAAGATGTCCATGGGGGTAACGGGGTAAAAAAAGTCAAGTCCAAATTTGTATTAGGTAGGTACCTTACCTACCTACTAGATGTCTCTGCGTCTTGGGGAAAAATCGTAATCTTTCACGATTTCATTTTCCCAAATTGCGATTTTATAATGTAGTTATGTACAACGGTCACCCATCTAAACGTGCAGAATGTTCCTTTAGTAGAAACCTCGACCGGTGGGTGAGTAGTGAGTCGATGGATGCGAGTCGTCGTCTCTCTCTGAGGACTTCTGCGGTTCTTATTGATGGAGCCGCAAAACTTTATAAGAAGGAAATGGAGCAGCTAGTTAAAGGTTTGCTATTATAAGTTACAATTTTATTACTTTTAGAAGAAAGAAAGAAAAATCTTTGTTTAGTCATTAAAAATAACACGTTAGGTAGGTCGCACCACATAAAAAGAGCGCTGATGGGAAGTTGCGGGTGTCCGTGAACTTAGCATATCATGTCCCAGCATATCATGTTTTTGCGATAGTTCTCTTCGCATGCAGATGAGTTCTATAGTTCCTGATACTTTTCAGCAATAGTTCTGGCGTTTTTAGCTGAAAAAAACACGTTTAAAAAAATGATATGCTAACTTCCCGTAGCATATCATTTTGCAGCAAATCAAAAATAAATGCTTGTTCCAGTCGCATGGAGGTGTGTTCTATAGTTCCTGATACTTTTTAGCGATAGTTCTGGCGTCAAAACGTCAGAAAAAAATAATTTGTAAAAATAATTTGCATAGTTCCACGAAGACAAAAAGTTAAATATATCTATTTTAATCGTATCAAACTATTCTAGAATACCAGAACTCTTTCGTTTCTCACATATCCGAAACAAAACTAGAACCTCCAATTCGAATTGAGTCCAGAACAAACGCTTAAGTGCCAGCATATCATGGTAGAGTAGTTAAAATATCGAAAAAAATAATTTTAATGTTGTCAAACAATTCGGTTAAGCCAGAACTCTTGCGTTTCATATACATCCATAGCAGAGCGACAACCTACAACTCGATTCAAGTCCAGAAATAACGCGTAAGTACCAGCATATCACGGTAGAGTAGTTGAAAAATCGAAATATTCTAATTTGACTAAGTCAAACAATCCTAGAAAGTCAGAACTCTTGCGTTTCATATACATCCATAGCAGAGCTACAACCTAGAACTCGATTCAAGTCCAGAACTAACGCGTAAGTACCAGCATATCACGGTAGAGTAGTTAAAAAATCGAAATATTCAAATTTGACTAAGTCAGACAATTCGAGAAAGTCAGAACTCTTGCGTTTCATATACATCCATAGCAGAGCTACAACCTACAACTCGATTCAAGTCCAGAACTAACGCGTAAGTACCAGCATATCACGGTAGAGTAGTTAAAAAATCGAAATATTCAAATTTGACTAAGTCAGACAATTCGAGAAAGTCAGAACTCTTGCGTTTCATATACATCCATAGCAGAGCTACAACCTACAACTCGATTCAAGTCCAGAACTAACGCGTAAGTACCAGCATATCACGGTAGAGTAGTTGAAAAATCGAAATATTCAAATTTGACTAAGTCAAACAATCCTAGAAAGTCAGAACTCTTGCGTTTCATATACATCCATAGCAGAGCTACAACCTACAACTCGATTCCAGTCCAGAACTAACGCGTAAGTACCAGCATATCACGGTAGAGTAGTTGAAAAATCGAAATATTCAAATTTGACTAAGTCAGACAATTCGAGAAAGTCAGAACTCTTGCGTTTCATATACATCCATAGCAGAGCTACAACCTACAACTCGATTCAAGTCCAGAACTAACGCGTAAGTACCAGCATATCACGGTAGAGTAGTTGAAAAATCGAAATATTCAAATTTGACTAAGTCAAACAATCCTAGAAAGTCAGAACTCTTGCGTTTCATATACATCCATAGCAGAGCTACAACCTACAACTCGATTCAAGTCCAGAACTAACGCGTAAGTACCAGCAATCAGCATATCAAATTTCTAGGATTATTTGACTAAGTCAAACAATCCTAGAAATTTGAATATTTCGATTTTTTAACTACTCTACCGTGATATGCTGGTACTTACGCGTTAGTTCTGGACTTGAATCGAGTTGTAGGTTGTAGCTCTGCTATGGATGTATATGAAACGCAAGAGTTCTGACTTTCTCGAATTGTCTGACTTAGTCAAATTTGAATATTTCGATTTTTTAACTACTCTACCGTGATATGCTGGTACTTACGCGTTAGTTCTGGACTTGAATCGAGTTGTAGGTTGTAGCTCTGCTATGGATGTATATGAAACGCAAGAGTTCTGACTTTCTCGAATTGTCTGACTTAGTCAAATTTGAATATTTCGATTTTTTAACTACTCTACCGTGATATGCTGGTACTTACGCGTTAGTTCTGGACTTGAATCGAGTTGTAGGTTGTAGCTCTGCTATGGATGTATATGAAACGCAAGAGTTCTGACTTTCTAGGATTGTTTGACTTAGTCAAATTTGAATATTTCAATTTTTCAACTACTCTACCGTGATATGCTGGTACTTACGCGTTAGTTCTGGACTTGAATCGAGTTGTAGGTTGTAGCTCTGCTATGGATGTATATGAAACGCAAGAGTTCTGACTTTCTCGAATTGTCTGACTTAGTCAAATTTGAATATTTCGATTTTTCAACTACTCTACCGTGATATGCTGGTACTTACGCGTTAGTTCTGGACTTGAATCGAGTTGTAGGTTGTAGCTCTGCTATGGATGTATATGAAACGCAAGAGTTCTGACTTTCTAGGATTGCTTGACTTAGTCAAATTTGAATATTTCGATTTTTCAACTACTCTACCGTGATATGCTGGTACTTACGCGTTAGTTCTGGACTTGAATCGAGTTGTAGGTAGTAGCTCTGCTATGGATGTATATGAAACGCAAGAGTTCTGACTTTCTCGAATTGTCTGACTTAGACAAATTTGAATATTTCGATTTTTTAACTACTCTACCGTGATATGCTGGTACTTACGCGTTAGTTCTGGACTTGAATCGAGTTGTAGGTAGTAGCTCTGCTATGGATGTATATGAAACGCAAGAGTTCTGACTTTCTCGAATTGTCTGACTTAGACAAATTTGAATATTTCGATTTTTTAACTACTCTACCGTGATATGCTGGTACTTACGCGTTAGTTCTGGACTTGAATCGAGTTGTAGGTTGTAGCTCTGCTATGGATGTATATGAAACGCAAGAGTTCTGACTTTCTCGAATTGTCTGACTTAGTCAAATTTGAATATTTCGATTTTTTAACTACTCTACCGTGATATGCTGGTACTTACGCGTTAGTTCAGGACTTGAATCGAGTTGTAGGTTGTAGCTCTGCTATGGATGTATATGAAACGCAAGAGTTCTGACTTTCTCGAATTGTCTGACTTAGTCAAATTTGAATATTTCGATTTTTTAACTACTCTACCGTGATATGCTGGTACTTACGCGTTAGTTCTGAACTTTAATCGAGTTGTAGGTTGTAGCTCTGCTATGGATGTATATGAAACGCAAGAGTTCTGACTTTCTCGAATTGTCTGATTTAGTCAAATTTGAATATTTCAATTTTTCAACTACTCTACCGTGATATGCTGGTACTTACGCGTTAGTTCTGGACTTGAATCGAGTTGTAGGTTGTAGCTCTGCTATGGATGTATATGAAACGCAAGAGTTCTGACTTTCTCGAATTGTCTGACTTAGTCAAATTTGAATATTTCGATTTTTCAACTACTCTACCGTGATATGCTGGTACTTACGCGTTAGTTCTGGACTTGAATCGAGTTGTAGGTTGTAGCTCTGCTATGGATGTATATGAAACGCAAGAGTTCTGACTTTCTAGGATTGCTTGACTTAGTCAAATTTGAATATTTCGATTTTTCAACTACTCTACCGTGATATGCTGGTACTTACGCGTTAGTTCTGGACTTGAATCGAGTTGTAGGTAGTAGCTCTGCTATGGATGTATATGAAACGCAAGAGTTCTGACTTTCTCGAATTGTCTGACTTAGACAAATTTGAATATTTCGATTTTTTAACTACTCTACCGTGATATGCTGGTACTTACGCGTTAGTTCTGGACTTGAATCGAGTTGTAGGTTGTAGCTCTGCTATGGATGTATATGAAACGCAAGAGTTCTGACTTTCTCGAATTGTCTGACTTAGTCAAATTTGAATATTTCGATTTTTTAACTACTCTACCGTGATATGCTGGTACTTACGCGTTAGTTCAGGACTTGAATCGAGTTGTAGGTTGTAGCTCTGCTATGGATGTATATGAAACGCAAGAGTTCTGACTTTCTCGAATTGTCTGACTTAGTCAAATTTGAATATTTCGATTTTTTAACTACTCTACCGTGATATGCTGGTACTTACGCGTTAGTTCTGAACTTTAATCGAGTTGTAGGTTGTAGCTCTGCTATGGATGTATATGAAACGCAAGAGTTCTGACTTTCTCGAATTGTCTGACTTAGTCAAATTTGAATATTTCGATTTTTCAACTACTCTACCGTGATATGCTGGTACTTACGCGTTAGTTCTGGACTTGAATCGAGTTGTAGGTTGTAGCTCTGCTATGGATGTATATGAAACGCAAGAGTTCTGACTTTCTCGAATTGTCTGACTTAGTCAAATTTGAATATTTCGATTTTTCAACTACTCTACCGTGATATGCTGGTACTTACGCGTTAGTTCTGGACTTGAATCGAGTTGTAGGTTGTAGCTCTGCTATGGATGTATATGTAACGCAAGAGTTCTGACTTTCTCGAATTGTCTGACTTAGTCCAATTTGAATATTTCGATTTTTCAACTACTCTACCGTGATATGCTGGTACTTACGCGTTAGTTCTGGACTGGAATCGAGTTGTAGGTTGTAGCTCTGCTATGGATGTATATGAAACGCAAGAGTTCTGACTTTCTAGGATTGTTTGACTTAGTCAAATTTGAATATTTCGATTTTTCAACTACTCTACCGTGATATGCTGGTACTTACGCGTTAGTTCTGGACTTGAATCGAGTTGTAGGTTGTAGCTCTGCTATGGATGTATATGAAACGCAAGAGTTCTGACTTTCTAGGATTGTTTGACTTAGTCAAATTTGAATATTTCGATTTTTCAACTACTCTACCGTGATATGCTGGTACTTACGCGTTAGTTCTGGACTTGAATCGAGTTGTAGGTTGTAGCTCTGCTATGGATGTATATGAAACGCAAGAGTTCTGACTTTCTAGGATTGTTTGACTTAGTCAAATTTGAATATTTCTATTTTTCAACTACTCTACCGTGATATGCTGGTACTTACGCGTTAGTTCTGAACTTTAATCGAGTTGTAGGTTGTAGCTCTGCTATGGATGTATATGAAACGCAAGAGTTCTGGCTTAACCGAATTGTTTGACAACATTAAAATTATTTTTTTCGATATTTTAACTACTCTACCATGATATGCTGGCACTTAAGCGTTTGTTCTGGACTCAATTCGAATTGGAGGTTCTAGTTTTGTTACGGATATGTGAGAAACGAAAGAGTTCTGGTATTCTAGAATAGTTTGATACGATTAAAATAGATATATTTAACTTTTTGTCTTCGTGGAACTATGCAAATTATTTTTACAAATTATTTTTTTCTGACGTTTTGACGCCAGAACTATCGCTAAAAAGTATCAGGAACTATAGAACACACCTCCATGCGACTGGAACAAGCATTTATTTTTGATTTGCTGCAAAATGATATGCTACGGGAAGTTAGCATATCATTTTTTTAAACGTGTTTTTTTCAGCTAAAAACGCCAGAACTATTGCTGAAAAGTATCAGGAACTATAGAACTCATCTGCATGCGAAGAGAACTATCGCAAAAACATGATATGCTGGGACTTGATATGCTAAGTTCACGGGCATAAGTTGCGGGGGTATGTCGCCTGTGTTCACTCGCTGACGAACCAATAGCACTCGCTAAATCAGTGGTATGAAGTGCGCCGCGTTACCTCTCCACCAATCATCGACCACTGCGCAGTTTGACAGCCAGCGCTCTTTTTACGTGGCGCGACCTGTAGGTACATATAAAAGGAAAAGAAACAAAAAATGACAAAAAAGGATACTTACTACTCAGCATGATGCTTCGGCAGGAACCAAGGAACCTGCCGGAGCGCTGGTCTTCCGAAGCGCCGAAAGCTTTACCTGCTTTGACATGCCTTACTTTATTTGACTGGCTTCCCACTGAAGCTTGACTATTTAGATTGTTAAGGCATCGCTTTTTAAAAAAAGCTAGGCCCACACCTACAGGTTCTTGCCTGATCCTTTCCCGGTATAGGGAGTCGCGTTGGAACAGGCATAAGAATCACCTAGCATGTAAAACTGAGGTGATCTTTGAGGTCCTACCAAAATAAACGGTTTTTTTTTCTTTTTTCTTTCAAGTTTAATAGAAAAAAAGCTGTTAGAAAGTAATATAAATAAAACTCTTGTTTTTTGTTTCTGTTACGAATACTTAAATAATTCGACTTTTGAATTTCTAATGGAAATTATCGCCTCAAGAATTGATTTTGTTTTCATAGATGTGTCTAAATTGGACGAAGATATGGTTTTTCGAAACAGAAGAGACCCTGCGAATATTGAGGAAGGTAATAATATTATTTAATTCTCAGAAATAAAAATTGTTTAAACTGAACCGTAGTGGGTACCTACATAAGTAATATTAATTAATAAACTTTACTTACCTACTAACTTTATTATTTTTTTCTGATGTTAACTTGCGATTTATATTGAAAAAGTTACTTGCGTTATCTATTTACGCCCAAGTATTCCTAAAAACATCCAATCACATAATATTACCAATTGTAAAATTGTCGGTCTCGACTTTTAAAGTCGTTAAGCCATGACGGAGGCCTTAAGGCGGCCTAAAAACTTCGTCCACGGCCACTTGCTGATACGAATTACGAATAATATTATCAATGTGAGCTGTGGTTTTGAATATTTAGAGACTAATAATTTTCTGTTTTAGACACTTCCATTACAAGCTCAGGGTCTTTTGACACGCCGGAACAGATGATGCGTCGTGCCGAAATTCAACAAGGTACCTACGTGTTAACTAGCAAAAATTATACCTTTAAAGGTGGGTACTGACCAATGTTACGAGGTGTAATGTAACATTCGCATCGAGCGTGTTACGCATCGAGTTACTCGAGTTACTCGCTGGTTTCCCCGTAACACGACGTACTGACTGCACGAATGCTAACGTAACACGTTACATTACGCCCCGTAACGCCGGTCAGTACCCACCTTAGGAGAGACTAGTAAAGTAATAAAAAGTAACCTACTCTCCATACAATAGGGTAGTTGCCACTATCAACAATCTTCATATATTTCGGTTTTGTATGGTTAATATAGGTCCAAATAATCATTTAAACATTTAAAAACAGTCAAATATTTTGGATTCATTAATATTTTCGTAAAATAAATACGTAAAATTATTCACATAAACCACGTGACATCAAACACCTATCAGAGACGAGTGACGTCATGCCCTGCCAAACATTGCTGCTAGTAGTACGACTTTATTTTACCATCACACATTCTGATGAAGTGAAGTGAATTTTGACATTGACAGCAATGTTACATTGACCCTATGTCTTTGCCTAAGTCTGTTGTTGTTGTTTTATGTGCGAGGTGTTTTTTTCGATTTTTCGTTCGTAAATAAAGTTTTTTGAGTTTAAAGCTATCATCAACTTCATTAATTTGAAGATGGAGGAAGGCTTTTAATATAAATATAATATAAAGCAAATAGCAACAATTTGCCTAAAACTGACGCGCTAATGCTTTGAATGTTTTTCGCATCGAACACTGATTTCTGCTCAGCAGAGTTTCGAAATATCAAAACTTCTATGTAAGTACTCTAACACAATAAAATTAAACACATAACATACTTTTTTTAGGATAAGTCATAACAAAATGCTAAAATCAAACTGTGGTTTCAGGTCATCGCGGGCGTCGTACGGAGACGATGCGATAAGTTACGTCCAGCTGAAGCGCGAGGGAAAAATTTGCACAGTGAAATGTAAAATATGCCCAGAGCATAAAGTGCGAGCAAAATTATATGCAGTGAGCAAATTATAGCATACAATTTGTGACTTGTGTAGGTCAAGCGCAGTCAAGCGGTTCCGTCTTGCGAGAAGTAGCCACTTTTTTCGTGTATTTTTATCTATTGGTACGGATATAAATAGTTTATTTGGTGTTTTAATTGTTGTACTTTCACATAGTGGCACAGCACAGCACTTGTAAAACTTTGATTTCATCATTTTCACGGTTTTTGAAATTTATTGTTTTCAAACTTATTAGTTTCAATAGTTCTGTGCACTCAGTTTTGTGTATTTGGCAGGCCGTGACGTCAAAGAAGACGCCATGACAGTTGCTAGCGTTTTGGTGCGAAATTCAAATTGGTTCACAAAAATGCAAAATAAACCATTTAAACGTTCGATTTTTACTGAAATATTAATAAATAGGGTATATTCGACTGCGAGACATACTTTTAACAACTTTTTGAAAAATTGGCAACTAGCCTATTATGCGTGTATAGAATCGGCAGTTCTCTGCTTTAAACGTACCTATGCGTTCAGTAGGTACTTATTTATTTTCTTACATTTGTGCACAACATTTCAGATATACGATGACTACACGCCATCGTCAGACGCCACGCCATTCAATTAATACTTTGTCAAACTTAAGTTCAATCTTTGCGCATGATTTAGGTATTAAACAATAGTGGCAACTCGGAGTGGCGCAAAAGCTAAACTACTTAAACTAACTAAAATTAATGCCATCCTTTTTATTCCCATCGCTATGTGAGGGACGGCAACATTTTTGGTTAATTAAGTTTAGCTTTTGCGATACTCCGAATTGCCACTATTGTATTGATCGTTAATAACTGTCTTTCGGAAATTATTTAAATAGTTTTGATGCCAACATCAGCTTTGATAATGATATTTCTTTTATCCTTTCCTTACAGATATATCATTTGAAGCTCCCACACGAAACCTTACTATATCGCCTCCTGCTATTCTTAGAAACTATTCATTTATAACATCAACGCCTAGCCCATCTAAACGAGTAAGCGAAGAATTCTTTGATTATGGATCACCAAAGAAAAGAGCTACAAACTCTGATAATTCTAGAGAAACACGATACCCTTGCTCTCAAAGTAACAATTCTGATCAATACACAGAAAAAACACTTTCTTCATCAGATCGACAATTTGATTATCATAATGAGAAAAAATCTGATGTGTCAACTCAAACAAAATCTGATGAATTGAATAAATCAAATGGCAGTCGATCAGAAAAATCTAAGAACTCTGATCAGCCGGTACAGACGAGAATTCAAAATAGTTCTGATCGTCGAATTCTGTCTGATTCTGATGAACTTGTTTTAAATAATTCTGATCAACAAAACGTTGGGAGGAGTCCTGATGAGATGTTATCAAACTTTGAAATTTTAAATCGTCCATCGCGAGAGATTGGTGAAAGATCACAAAGTAGTCCAACATTTACTGAAATATTTGATATTGTGGCTAGTCTACCAAATAATGGTGAAATAGAAACACTTGAAACGAACCATCAGACTGATAATATCAGAAAAATCATTGATTCTGATTCTAAAACTGATACAGGAAACAAAACTTATGATACAGAATCTGATAGAAGTTCTGATAGAGCTGTTGCTGAGAAAAGTTCTGATGTTAGAACTGATATTGATCATGATAAGGGCAGTCAAGTATCACATAGAAGTTTAATTTTGAGGACAACCAAGAAGCCTCATCCAAAATTACGACAAAAGAAAAAGGTAAGTAAACAATCAAAACTTAAACCATTTTATTATTTACTTTGGACACCCAACACAGGTTTACACTGTACATGCGTTAAAAATATTAAAAAACTGTATCACAAAGACAAAAACTTAATTCTAAGTAACTAGCTAAATAAGTCCTAAAAACTCCGTCACCAGAGTTGGCCACCTTGCTCATACGAACTTATAAAATAAAATAAATAAAAATAAAAAAGCCCTTATTTTCCTTAACAATAAAATTTCCAATTAAATAGATAAATAAATCACACACACACATATTAATTAAACTTAATCATTTCATTTATTATGTTTATTAATTATTTCATGTAAAACTCGTAATCATTATAGTAAAGAATAATTTATAATTATGTATTTTTTAATTTATTTTCATATTATTATAATAATTAATTTAATTTAAAAGTTTTTATTTAATTATTTTCTTTGTTAAGAACCCCTCTTAGGGTGTAGGCCTCCTCCAGAGCTTACCATGTTTCCCTGTTTTGAGCTGTTTCTATCCAATTTTTTCCAGCTGTCGTTTTTATTTCATCTGCCCATCTATCTAGGGGCCTGCCTCTAGCACGTGTTCCGCTCGGGCCTTGCCATCCCGTTGTGGTTTTTGTCCATCTCTGGTCTTCGACACGTGCCAGGTGGCCAGCCCACTTCCACTTCTGTTTTTGTGCGTGTTGTAAGACGTCTATGGCCTCCGTCTTCTTACGTATGTCCGTGCTCCTTACTTTGTCTTTAAGTTTTAGGCTTAAAATTTTTCTTTCCATTGCCCTCTGGCATTTATAAATTATTTCTCTGTTGTAGTTGTTGTATATCCATGTTTGTGATCCATATGTAATACAGGGCAGAATACTAGTATCTAAAACTTTCTTTTTTAGGCTCATTGGTAGAGTAGTTTTGAGAATTTCCTTGTAGCTCCAAAATTTTCCCCAGCTGGCTGCTACTCTTCTTCGAATATCGTCAGTGTGTCTTGTTTTTTTGAAGGAAATGAGTTTGCCTAGATATACATAATTCTTCCACTACGAACTTACTTACTAGTAAATAAGTATAAGTACCTACAGTAAAACTTTATTTATGGTCAAGGTCGGGATTCAAACTCATGACTTATCGAAATGATGTCGAGTCACTATGCATACAATGTTGAATACGGTTCAGTGAACGAAAATATTTTTCTTTGTCGTAAATTCCTCGGGAAAAATTGTTAACTTTGAAGAATTTACGATGAACATTTTATATCAGAAATTTTCTTAACATTTGGAAATTCCAGGAACTGTTTCTGATTCTATACCTACATTATTTAACCGACTTCAATTTTGTAAGAAGAGAGCAATTTTTTGCACTCTTGAGGTGCATTTCTGTTCATAACTCCGGAGATTCTCATCAGATCCTCAAAATTACAGTAAAAAACATAGTTACCTATACTAAAAAAAGGAACATAGAAACTCCTATGTTGAAAACGGTTAAAAAATCAACATTTTTCATCCATTCAAAGGTTGTTTGGTAGAGATCGCTTCTAGCGATATGACCGTCCGACCCGTCCGTTCTGCCGTGCTGAGCTTAAACCGCAGTAATAGCAAAAACGCGGTTTTGAGAAAACGGCGTTTAAAGTTTAGATTTCATAAAAAACAATCTCAAAGAAGATATTTGACAAAAAAATTAATGCAAAGTGAAAGGAAAATTTATAAACTATCATTAGATGCAATAATACAATATAATTTCTTTAAAATAAAATAGTTATAGGCATTAATTGATTTTAGCCCCTATTACTGCAAACATTTTTTTCAAGAATTCTGAACAAAAACTTACTAAAATGCAGTAAAATCTCCTATTACTGCATTTTGGACCACTTTTTTTGTCATTTTACTAT
Source organism: Xanthorhoe designata (assembly GCA_963582015.1). Lineage (NCBI taxonomy): Eukaryota > Metazoa > Arthropoda > Insecta > Lepidoptera > Geometridae > Xanthorhoe > Xanthorhoe designata. The sequence goes on from OY757029.1 coordinate 2,089,455, forward strand.
TTAAAGTGCAGTATTCATGTGATAATACTTCATTTTAATGCGGTTTTCTATAGGTAAATTCTAAAGTTTCTCGCTTGCAGTAAAATAAAAACTAGCTTTAATATAAAAAAAATGTTTATACTCTCTTAGAACTGCTATTAAAACATAGTTTTTAGAATAATTATAGGAATCAGAATTCATAAATATTTAAAAACCTAGTTTTTTTGATAATCTCAGCATTAATGATTGCGACTTCATCTAAAATAAAGTTTCATAATCTTCTACATTATCTCATTTAAATCATTATCTATGACAATGAATAAAAAAAAGATTAAGATTAGATTTTTAAAAGAGAAATGAAAGGCTTTTTGTATGATTTTATATTAAAGTTATTGAAATAAAATAAAATTTAATCACGACTGCACTCACTAAGGTAGACAAATTCTTACAGATATTTTTTATAGGATACAAATACCCTGAGGTAGGTAGGTGCTAATAAAAAATGACTGTCTTTTTGACTAACATAACTTGTTATTAATGCTGCATATTAATTAAACTCAGTCATAGTATTATGTAAGTTACACTTTTTTAACAAACACCACTGTTAAATTATACCTTGGTATTCATTAAGTCAGATTTTCATGTTTAACTATTTGTATTGTCATCGATCATTAATAAGTGTGCAGTATGCAAAGTTTTAATTTAATCCGGAACTATCGAGGCATCATTCACATTTGCGTCATGGGCACTGAACGCGTTAAATTATTGATTGTTTTTACTGAAGAACTGTGTCGTTTGGCGATGTTTTTCGCAGTATTTTGCGAGCCAGTCTTAATTATTTCGTAAGGTTACTTACTAAAACGCAGTATTAAGGGAATATTACTTCACTTTACGTAAATGAGCTAACATAAATCAGTTACATAAAACTAACTAACATGCAGTAAAATGTATCAATATTGTGAATACTTTGGTTTTTGCCTTATAACTTTAAGCACCAATACCTACTAAACTGCAGTATTATTTGTTAAAACTGCGTTTTACTTGGTATGGGTACAGGCATTTATAAATCATTTACCAGTTAGACTGCAGTATACTGTGTGTAATACTGCAGTTTAATTGGGAATACAAGTAAAAAATAATATTTTTACAGATTGCAGTAAAATCAACTTGTATGGAGTGAAATAATACTGCATTTTAATTAGTTTTATCTTTTAATCTTCTAGATCAAACAACCACCTAAAGTACGACAAAATGTTATGTAATACTGCACTTTAGTAAGGAAACACATCAAAATCTCGTGCAGTATTATTTTTACTGCGGTTTAGCTGGGAAACATTGTAAAATTTGCGTGAATTTGTTGCAGTTTTGACTTTCCTTCTTCCTTAAAAACATAAAATAAAATACTTCCATACCGTTTTACGAAAAAAAAAATAGTTTGGTATGTAGGTATTGAAATGAGGTATCAAGCTGTGTATTTATCTCAAAACCGACCAAAAGCCTGTTACTGCGGTTTAAGCTCAGCACGGCAGCGTTGTAGAAAAAATTATGCATTTGGTTTATTATTTAATAATAATTATGTTACTTTTAGATGTACCTACCTACTTATACATTAAATAGTTTTCATTCATTAATTTATTATTTTGGACACATACAATTTCGTTTTTTCTAATAATCACCTTTTTCACAGGCCTCAAAACCCGCCAAGATACTAAAGGACCAAGCGACACAGGCCGTCTCTTTCTATCCCAGAACAGATGAAAGAGACAACAATAACTTCAATAAAAGCTTACCTTTCGCTTACTTACTCATTCATGACTCCTTCCAGTCAAGATTTCCCTCCAAAATTGTGATTTCATCTTTGAAAGAAGATGTCAATAATTTAGTTTGTTTGTAGGTCTCAGGTGGATTTTTGATTTGATTTTTATGAATAATTAATGGTGTTCGGAAGTTTAGTTTTGTTTATAAATTGATGGTAAATAAAATATTATTTTGTTGTTCTTTGTTGTTTGGATTTTGACACACAATAACTTTGTTTTATTGCATGTTAAGAGTGATTTAAAGAATAAACTAACTTGGAATGTCTCTGTAGGTACCTACCTACAGACTCTAGTGACCTACCTTTTAAAAATGTATATTGCTTTTATGTGTTTTAGATCATTTTGACTACTCTAGACGCTCATATCAATTTGACGCTGACTGTACCTACCTACTAATATTGTAGGTAGGTACATACAAAATACATACATAATATACCTACATAGTATTTTATATTATTGCAATGACAGTGACCTGATTGTAACACGCTGCTTGGGTACCAATATATTACTATATATACCAATATATTATTATACCAATTTTGATGTTATAAACAAGAAATAAATTGAAAAATAAGTCCTAGCAAGCCGAAGCTTAACTTGTATTGAATGTCTGTACTGGCCGAGGCAAAGAGTAAAAACACTGGAATTGAACCTCATTGCACTACAAAGGAATTTAGACTTTATAACATGGGTTATATGAAGTACATTTCACGGATTTAAAGTAACTGGAAGGACTTTCAACCTTATTGTGTTATTTAGCTTATTTTATGTTACGACGACGCCGTTTCTTACAACAGTCGGTTCCGACCTATTGGTCGCCAGGCCGCTACTAACGATTGTGATAAGTAGGTACCTAATTTTAATAGCTCTTTAAGAAATAATAAAAAAATATTTAAGCAATAAAATGGTAAGTTTTGGCACTTATAGCGACATGCACAAAGCGCTTTTGTTAGCTAAATTGCACTTTGTTGCGTCGTTGTAAAAGTCTCTATTTAAATTAAAGTTTTTGCATAGTGAGGCTTCTATTTATTCTGTGGATCTATACTATTATTTATTCTGCGTCATCCTGATAATTATACTTAAAAAGCGTAAGTACCTATAATTATACCTATAGTAGTTACTTACATTTATTATTTATCAAAAGGAAACAGAAAAAGCAACTCATCTCGGTTTAACGCTGAACAGTGAATGATCTACATCTGTGTTAGCTCTCAGCGTTTCTCATTTGACTTTTTAGCCCAAGCTGTATTACCCCGCGGGCTCAACCCCTGATGCAAAACCACTCGATTCGTTCGTTCGTCATAGCTTAACTTTAAAAACCGGATCTGACATTTTAACGTGCCCTCCGAAGCACGGAAGCGATGTTAACTCGATGCGGTTGTGTTTAAATTCTTAGAGCTATTACGCACTGTCGACTGGTCGCCGGCAACTTGATCGACAGCGACTGTGACTTTCTATAGTTTAATAAGGTGTTCATGCACTTAATTACCCCCACATATTAATCGCCAGCCTCTCGATCGACGGCGACGGCTGTTAGGAGACGAGAAGTGAAACTGCGCACGATAAAGCCCCAGCACAAAATTGACTGCCGTCGACTCGTTGACAGTGCCTTAATTAATAGCTCATTCTCTTGGTCACGCCCTAACTTGAGAACTTTACCCGATGACAAATCATTTCTAAATGTGATAATGGCTTTTAATTCTCTTGTCATCATCATTATCATCACCGTTTAACACTAACGCCGCGAGAACGCAGCAGACGGAAATAAAAGTTTGTCGTCCACACGAGGACACAGCTGTACTTCTCAGCCGAATCTTTCGTCCTTTTATCTGTGGCCTGCCCGGAATACTCTCCGCCCTGACACTCGGACACGAAATAAAACGAATGTGTTTCCGAACGCTTTTTGCCTGCGTCGGCCATTGCACTTTTCTCAAAATATTGCCATGATAAACTGCGAAGCTTGACAAACCTAATATAAAGATAATTTTATTTGCAAGAACATTATGTTTAACAATTAGGTCTTAAACTAGGGTAATTTTCCAGTTATGTTTTACATACTTACTTAGGCATGCAAATACCTATAAGGTACCTAATTAAATCGGGTAGGTACCTACACATTTAATTAATATTTGCATTCAAATCAACAAATGTTTGTAGTTTCCTATGTCAATCTTACTGATTTCATGGATTAGTTAAATTTTATACATTTTCTGGTAAAAATCATCAGAAATCCCAGGACTTCCGAGTGCAGAGATTCAATTCCGTAGGCCGTCCTCCACGACCAAATCAATCGATGAACCCGGATTGAAAACAGCTAAAAGCCTAAATTCGCTAACAGGCAGTGAAACTTTTGCAAAACTGAAAACTTTCCGGGCAGTTTTTCCTGTTTTCAAGTAGGTGTACCTACTGAAATAAAATAACGACAGTAAGTAGGTAGGTACTAAATTTTAAAGACTTAAAAAAATATTTACCTACTAAAACATTGTTTTTTAGGTAGGTAACCCTCTAACATTGGTGAAAATTATTTCTAAATAAGTATAAAATACGAGTAGGAAGTTAATTCTCATCAGTCACCTAACGCATCTCGTAATCTCCTTGACGCAGTTTTTCAGTTAGCATTCCAGACGTCATAAAATGCAAGGCATGCATAGGTAACCTTTATCTAACAACTTACAGGTTACTCGCGATGTTTTCCGTCACCACACAGCTTAAATATTATGAAATGAAAAATCCACGTCCGTCAAATTGAAAATGGAGGTAGGTGCCCACTAGGATGTAATAAGTACCTACCCTAGTAGCGGTTCTCTCATAACTCTAAGCTTAAGAACTAATCAAAATGCTAATTTCAAAATGTCTAATGGTTAATCAGAGGTACATCCAAATGCTTATTTAACACGACTCGATGTAAAATCTTGAAATAAAAGCTCGGTACGTCCCGGAAGGGTAAGTGGGTACAGCTCAGTTCCATTTTCTGCAATTTTCTCCATTAGGTACCGAAGCGGGGGACGTCACTCGCCCACTTTACCTGATTTGAAATAATGCCACCAATTTTACGCGCACTCTTGCGATAGGGAATCGACAACGCAGTCCTGATTCAAGCACAGATAAAAGAAATTCAAGTCTTGTTTTTTTTTGCACGAAAATTTGTAAGAGAACAAGACTATCACACTTATTAATAAAGGTGAAAGTTTGTGTGTGTCAGTGTGCATGTTTGTTACTCCCTCCTTTAAATTTGGTAAGTACCTATATTAAAAAAATATAGCTTATATCCTAGATTTTGATTCCGGTAGGTATTCCCAAAACTTGAACTTGAAACTTAGTTCGAATCCGGCCGTGCATCAATGGACTTTTCGCGTCAAAAAATTTTATGCACTTTAACAAGAGCTTTAAACGGTGAAGGAAAACATCATGAGGAAACCCGCGGCTATTCAGCCCCACACGTATTGATCATTGTCATTCCTGTGGATATAGCCGACTTAGCTCAGAGGATGGTTTAGGGGGCAAGCCTATTCCATCTCAACAATGACCCAGGCACTACATGTCCCGTTAAGTGTAGGCAAAGCTTGCCTCCTGACTGTATAAATCATGTAGTAAAGTGTTTTTATTAGTTTTTTTGTAGGTGAGTAATGCCCTCATAATACCTATTATAAGTACCTACTGCAACGGTCTTGGTTTCAACAATCTTCCTTTACCTAACTGCTTTTTCGAAATCGAGACTGAAGGTAGAACAACACTATTAGGATTGTATTTCCGTGAAAAATGGCGAGTTCAAACGCTATTCGAATGGGATTGAGACGTCACAAACAGTTTCTGTAATGGTAAGGTAACATTCCGCTGTTTTTAAAAATAATAATTCTACATAAGTAGGTAGGTACCATTTCAACATCGGCAGCAGTCAGCGTCTGTAAATCTAACAATTAGGTACCTATTGCTAATAGCAGCGATTAGGGAAACCCTTGGTCTATGCTAATAGTAAGTAGGTAAGTCTTGCAGTAAGTACCTACATTATTACCGCGCCGCGGGTCAAATGTTTGCATGTTCTGCAGATATTTGTTCCGGGTCTGGTTGTTTTTCTATGTACCTATAATTATGTAAGCAGCAATTATTTAAAAAAAAATGTAGGTATCTATGTACCTAGTAGGTATATCGTCATCTGGTTACCATAACACAAGCATTAAATTGCTTAGCTTGGGACTAGATGACGCTGTGTGGAATGTCCAGGGATATTTATTTATTTATTTACATATTATGTCCAATCCAATCTTTGCACCACGCCGTAGTAGAGTTGGACCACGCCGTAGTAGAGTTAACAATTTCAAATAACACAACTGCAATTGTACAGCATCTTTTTAGTTATATAATTACAAAGATTTTGATACAGAACAAGTAATACCTATACTTTTCCCTTAAAAAAAGAACAAAACAAAACTGGAACAAATTTGAAATTGTTTAGATTGGACCTGGGAACTCTACTGTGGTGCCTTGGTCCAATTGCAAAGATAGATTTACCACGCCCCTAATAGTAAAGGCCCGTAGTCCAATTAATTAAAAAAGGACGACCTCTGTGGCGCAGTGGGCGAAAGCCCGCCTGAGACGCAGAGGTTGCGGGTTCGATCCCCGCTGCGGGACAAATGTTTGCATGATCTGCAAATATTTGTTTCGTGTCTGGGTGTTTTCTATGTATAATATGTATGTATTTACAAAAAAAAAAAAAATGTATCTATGTAGTTTATCAGTCATCTGGTTACCATAACACAAGCATTAAATTGCTTAGCTTGGGACTAGATGACGCCGTGTGAAATGTCCAAGGATATTTATTTATTTATTTATTTATTTAATTGGACAGAGCAGTTGGACCACTGCCCCGAAACGAACTCTCTGAACAAAACTGATTTGTTTTCACCGCGCCTAAGCTCACTGTTTTTTTAAAGGAAAATGCTTTAAAAAATTCGACCGTCAGCGTTAATCACGAATATACCCTTCGAATCGACAAGCGTCCAGCAAAAAGTACCTACAAATTCTAAACAAATTCAATTTACCATTTCCCTATGTCCGTTTTGACGGTAGGTACCATAGAAATAGGAGAACGTCTATCTATCTAGCTAGATATTGACAGAATGCATGAAAACTTGTCACAGTAGGTAGGTAACTCTAGCTAGTGCATACATTATTTTCTACTCCACTCTAGTGCGCGTGTTACATTGGCAAGTCAGGTTATAAGTACTTAAGTAGGTACATAATATTATGCCTCCTGTTCCCGTGGGAATACCGGGATCAAAAGTAGCATAATTATGTGTTAATCCAGGTTATAAGCTATCCTGGTATCAAATTTCATTTAAATCCGTCCAGCCATTTTAGAAGTAAAAAACATACACACTTACATACTTACACACTTACACAAACACATCACCATTATAATAAGCACAGATAAAAGAATACTAGTAGTATTAGTGTGATGTCGCCTCTATTTTGGAGCAGAAAAAGCTTATCCATGTATTGTCTATGGACAGGCATGAAAGTAATTATACCTATTCGAAACTCTATTTTTGACCGACTAACACGACTATGAAGTTGCACTTGGTGGCCACCAAACTCTGTTTTCGCTACCTATTATATTTTTTAATTCCTTTGTCCAACGTAATAATAAATTAACATAGATGGCAGCGCTAGTTTGACGCATAGGTACAACCATCTTTAGCCAAATTCGATGTGCCAATTTTTGGTGGTTGTATGCACATTAAAATAACAAGAGGCAAAAAGTAGTGTTCTAATTGACAGTTTATTTTTTTCGTAGGTAATCGAGTCAATCAAAATCCTAGGAGGGCTACGCTCATCCATGCCCTTTATAACATTGAAAATAGATCTATAAAGTTACAGTGGTGTTTGCGGCCAAAGCTTCGGCAGGTGGATTTGTAATGACTATGGGCATCCTTAGACAGGTGACAACGGAGCCATCAGCATCATCGGTGATCACAAACTCGATGGTAGCCTGCGTACCCTGGAAGCAATTCAAAAGTAACAATAACTGGTCATTTCAGATGTCGCCAAAACCACAGATTATAATACACTAGCCAAAACTAAACTCAACTGCACTAACAATGTTGCCGTCCCTTTCCTAACGATCGAAATAAAAAGGATGGCATCATTAGTGCTGTCAAATTAGCTTTTGCGACATCTGAATAAAACCAATAAGTTCCTGATGAGTGAGAAGTTCCTGCCTGACCAACAAGTGACAGACAGACAGACGGACAGACAGCGAAGTTTTACTAATAGTGAAAATATTTTCGTCCATGGTAAATATGATGACCGCCCTACGGACACCCGTCCGTTGGATATAGGAACCGGGGGTTAGACGTGAAAATTACCATTTTGAATTAGTTATACCTAGTAGGCACCATTTAGTTAGATCAATGCCTTTTAGCAAAACGTCCGAACGGAGGATTTTTTTTTATGTATTACCTATGTTCACACTTCACCGATTATGGACCGGTTTTGAAAATTCTTAAAAAAAACAAAAGAATCTCGGAAGTCCGAGAAGTGATGATCATTGATACTTACAACAGCCATAAAAGGTTCGATGTCCATCCTCAGTTTGTACGTTACCACTTCATCCTTCTGCAAAGGGCAGTAGGTGTTGGTGAAGAAGTTGCAGGTGACAGCTTCAGCTCCCAGGTCGTAGGGGACGCCGTTACCAATAGTAATACCGAAGAGGAACGCGTAGGCGCGAGTGGTCATGCTTCGGATCTGACGAGCTGGAGGGAAAATCAACATCATAGGTAAGTACTTGAGATTTTAAAGCGTAGTTGGCCAAGTCGAGATCATATTTTTTTTTCATTTTCGGTCCAGAAAGTGCACATGAAGCACTCGCCTTGTTGCAACCACACGGCCCTGCCCTGTTAGCAGGACCGTGGGAAAGACTTGCTGGGCAAAGGCAAAGACTTGATTTGATAATGTTACTCACGTGATCTCAAGACTAGCTGAAACTCCGCAGTGGTCAGCTGAGGGATGGAGCAGGAGGGTCCAGCACAACCCACCAAGTACGTATTGATAGGCAGGTGTGCAGCTGTGCCGTGTCTCATACCTGCATTATGAAAATCAAATTAAATCTAAGTAAGTAGGTACCTATACATAGGTGGTACAATAGCTCATCTTATCGCACTAAACGCAAAAGTTTGTAAACCTATATATTATTATGTGTATGTTTTGTTACTCTTTCACGCAAAGACTAAGTTTATATAGGTACTTAACTGAAAACTACTAAGTAGGTAGGTACTGACTATTTGAAATTTGACTGTCCCACGGCGCGGGAATCGAACCCGCAAACGCCTGCATTTCGGCAGGCCTTCACCCGCTGCACCAGAGGTCGGTCGTATGAATTGAATGACCCAGTGGCTAATTAAAATGACGAAGCACTGGGCCGACATCATGGCTGAACAACTACAAGCTGGGACAGATAATTTTACGTGCCTCTAAAACACGGAGGAGAAACGCGAAGAATATTATCTGTGTGGATTGTTGACAGGTTCGGGCTCGCGAACCGTGAGGCGGAGTGTGGATGGGCTAGCAAGCTTTAGTACCTACCCTATTTACTACTTGCGTGAAGTAGGTAGGTAGGTACTTATCTTATTTTTATACTTAGGTAGACTTACATGGTGATACAATGGTAGTCTGACCCCACGCCAAAGCAACAAAACTGAAGATAACCACTAAAACCTTCATTGTGATCCGATTTATATTTATTTTCTTCTTCACTGAAGTCATTGATGAAATAGCTAGCTAGTTATACCATTTGATAACTTATCAATATTGGGCACTGATTGTAAACGTGCAGGTGTGCACATGTAGGTACCTAATTAATCTATACTATTCTAAAATAATATGTAGGTAGGTACTTACATTTTAAAACTACTTAGGTAAGTATAATGACTAATAACGCCACGAGGTTTCAGAGAACAAAATAAGTCAGCAAGCGTAGGTAAAGCGGCCAAATGGCCATGGTAGAAATTTCATATTTATCTTATAAGTAAGTAGGTAGGTACTTAAGTAATTTAGCATTTTAAAATTTCATTGGATCTATTTCTTTCCTTTTTTACAGACAGTAAGTAGTAGTAGTAAGCGTCAAACTAGCGCCGCCGCCGCCTATTTTATTTTATTAAGTAGGTATTTTTAATAATACTTATTACTAGGATTAAGTACGTTAGATAAACTAAAAGTTCCGTTTGTGAAACCTATCATAAGCTTTTTTTTAATACTTTTGTACTTAATAAGATACAAGGCTCCCGCGATACAGACTTGCCTCGTGCGGGGACCACCAGCAAATCTTTAATAACCTGTGCTTTAGTAGGTACCTAGGTACTTAATAAATAAATTTGTATTTGTAAGTAGACTTAGGTAGTACTTATCTGTATTTTAGGAGGAGTAGTAAAGTTGCACTTGGTGGCCCCAAACTCTGTTTTCGATAATATTCCTGAACCTTTAAAAAAATGTAAGTACCTAGGTACATCTGTTTTAAACGAATAAAAAAAGCTTTGTATGTAGGTAGGAGTGGCAATTCTGAGTGTCGCAAAAGCTAAACTAAACTAACTAAAATTAATGCCATCCTTTTTATTTCCATCGCTATGAAAGGGACGGCAATATTTTTAGTTAGTTAAGTTTAGCTTTTGCGACACTCAGAATTGCCACTAATATTTGCGATACTCCGAATTGCCACTAATAGTTGCAAGTATTGCAAAAGCTAAACTTAACTAACCAATAATGTTGCCGCCATCCTTTTTATTCCCATCGCTATGAAAGCATAGCGATGGGAATAAAAAGGATGGCATTAATTTTAGTTAGTTTAGTTTAGCTTTTGCGACACTCCGAATTGCCATAAGGGAATACCAGATTAAAACTCCAAATGAAATAACAATACAGAATATTTTAGGTAAAATTGTTGTAACAGCGACATCTATTGTCAACATAAAGAAACCGTTTTTCCCAAAAGTTATAACCTGGATAGCGCTGTCCATGTGGACAGAAAAATAAATTAACATTAAATAGTATTTTTCTCAGACCCATAGATGGTGCTAGCAGTACTGAAATTGAAATTATTTTCATACGTAGATCCTGTATTATTATTTCTCTTTGCGTAGATCGGAAGTACCTACGTAGATTTGACAGTTGTCAAAGGCTTTTCCTAAAATGCACTTCTACTCTGTAGGTAAGTAAAGTTGATTTCATAGTTTGATTTCAGGGGAAAGGTTTCGAATCTAGCTCTAGATCTAGCTAGACTAAAATACCTAGGTACCTACCATTATATAAATGCCACTGGTGGCACGAGGAAATGAAAATTCCTTCTCGGACCACTGGTGGCACAAGCTGACACGACGAGGAACAAGCGGTGTATTTAGCAGTAAAAATTTCTCTATTTCAAATAATAACATTTTCACGTTGGATCGTTTACATAGATTTCAGTTCTAAAATCCAACTTAGTCCGTCAGCAGTGTTATAATTATTCTCTTTGTAGTCCGTGTCCGGCCGGTGGTCTTCTCGCTCGGCAAGGGAGTTTATGTAGGTAAGGTACCTACGTATATAGTTGATCGGGGTAAGTTCGTATACGGGTTAAGAACGGATAAATCAAACCCCAATCAACCTTATTATATACATAAGTATTTATAATTTAATCTAAAGTTAGGTAGGTAAGTCTTCTCGCACGTTATTCATCCAAAGGTTACCAGGGGGCCTATCATCAGTTTTCGAGTGGTATAGTTAACTATTCTCTCTCACGTGTCAAGTATTCTACCTAAATGTATGTAATTTTTAGTTCATGCAAGTTACCGGGGGCGGCGCTGCACTGGATTTTCATACATTTGTGATGCTTGACTCGCTAACGACGACAGTATCCAATACTATGGTTAACTCGTGATAGACCCCCAGGAAGAGATACTCGCTTTTAGCGATAAGGCCGCCCATTGTACTTTTTATTAAGTACCTATAGATTAGGTACTAGGTACGTTATATCTGCAATTTGTTCTTTGGTTATATAAAGCGTTTCTATTATTCTCTTCTAATAATCCTTTCGATCGCAGCGAGGACGAGGACACGCAAGATTCGTATGTGCGTCGTGGGCACTGAACGCGCGCGATAGTTGTCCCCCGGCGACGCAAAACGTAGAGGCCAGTAGGTAGAGGTGATTTTCTCCCAACTGATAACCGATTTCGATTTCGTTTTCGTTTTTTTTTAGGGTCGCCTACCCGTAGGTATTGGTGTTGAACTGACCCGTACGAATGTTCTTAGAAAATTCTCAGTTATTCTAGTTGATGAAGGGATGTACTTACTACTGCAGGACCAAATATCATAGGTACTCATGGTAAACTGATCAACTATGTAGCCGTGGTGTCCTCAAGCAAAGAGTTGACTAGCGGTGTTAATGTATCATGCATGGTAGGCTATAAAAAACAAATTAGTCTGAAAATACGTTTAATTAGAAATAAAAATTTGGCCGAACCACGTCTCCAGATTTGTTTAAACAGTTTTTTTGTGTACACATACTTTTTCAACACTTGGATTTAGTAAAAAAAACATTATAAAAGGACTAAATGAACCAATAACAATAGAACCTTACAAAAGTTTTCAAACTGCATTTGAATATTAGAAACTGAATTATTGCTTGAATAGCCAACAAAAAATAATGAATTAGGTATACACTCATCTGTTATTTTAACTTTATTCAATCATTTAAATAACACAAAATATCATCAAAACATTACTGGTTCTGCAAAAGTAAACCAATTTATCTGTTACTCAATGTAAGAGTATTTTTTAATTGCGTGTTAATTATTATTATGAATAGCGCTGCTCTTCATATCATACTTATGAATACAACACAATCGAATAAACGTTTTACTCAAACTAGATATAGTTAAGTTGCTAGGGCTCATCATGGCAAACAAAAAATAACAAAAAGGCAAGTTTTCACTCATATCCCAAACTGAGATCTTACAAAATATAAATGCTTCATCAGAATCAGAATCACTACATCTACTTAATCTAGGTACTTATAAACTAAGGATGTTTAAAATCACAGATTAACTTTGAAATAATAACTATAAATATGCAGTACCTACAGTGTCATTGACTTGCACAAGTTTTTTTACATTATCTGTCAAATTAGTTGTGAACTTGTGAGGTAAGTGCAATGAGTGAAGTTTTTTGGGTATTCGAACTTAGGCTGTTGTTTTAATTAGTTACGAATTATTATCAATAGATGGCGCTGCTCCGTTTCCATACAAATCTTATTTTACGATCATCGACCTAATTCAAAAACTCACTAGATCCCGTTGATTACACTATTTGACTAACTTTATCCTAAATAGGTTCTAAGAACACGTAAAAATTAGGAATTAAGCGTTCCTTCTCAGTCTGAGCACTAATTAACTTTCATTTTCATTACGAAATCCAGTCTTTATAACGTTCCTTCATATTGTTCTTACACTGGCTCAAATCACAGTAATATCAGATGAAAGCTGTTTCAGTCTGTAAACGGCTGTCTAAAATCTTTCACAACCACTTTGGGATCAATCTTCAGTATCCCACTGAGTTTCTTAACATCGATCTCGACCATGGTGTTATACATTGGCATCATGGTTTTAACGTTCTCAAACTGGTTAAAAGATGGTGGCTTTGTTCCATAATAAGAGTATTCATTTTCATCGATATCGTACGGTAGTTTAGTTGTGGATTTTTTCGCAATACTGCTAAACGGGAGTTTTGACGTGGATTTTTTCGCCACATGTTTCGTTGGACTTGTTGCATCTAACTTCCTCTTGCCGCGTGTTTCGTGGTCGTCATCTTCGGGTCTATAAGGTACTGTTGTGTAGGAAAGGTTGAATGTCCCGTGCATAGCGCTATGGTGTATCCTGAGGTCTCTTAGAAAAGTGAATCTCCGATTGCAGATACCACACGACTGTACTTCACGGGTGTCGATTTGTAGTTGGTAGTACGCGTAGTTTAGGTTCGTTATGTCTGGATGTACAATCTTGTAGTGGTCCTGCATTGAGTCTAGGTTCGCGGTGAGAGTAAGGCATATGCAGCATTTGACGACTACGTCGGCACGGTTCCCGAATTCAGTAGGTTTGTTGCCGTGCAAGTGTGTTATCAAACTATGCTCAGGGACTGAAGCTTCGCAATGCAAACACACTTTACACTTCTCATCAATTTTGTTGGTGACGACTTTGTCACTCTTCCTACCTGGCTTGAGATTGAATTCGCTTGGTAGAACGTTAGGTATCTCCGTCTGTTTCCAAAGCATAGGCCGGTCCGGGTGTGCATTCTGCATGTGCTGAGACATCATTTTTCTACTGCTGTTGAAGGCGCAGTAGCTGCATGTTAATATTTTCAAGTTATAGTGTCTTAGGATATGTTCTCTCATACACAGTTTGTATTGGAAGTTGCTTTTGCTGACAAAGTCGCAGTAAGGACAGTTTCTGTCATTGATCTTTTTGCTCTCTGGTTCATAGATAACCAGGTTGTCTTCATCTTCCGAGTCAGATGACTCCACAGGTCTCTTTCTGGCCATTTCTTTCAGATGATCATCTCTCGCTATATCTCTTAGCTGTTCCTCTGTGGGTGCGGCTTCCTCGTATCTAACAACTAGAAGGGAGTTCTCAGATTCTGCCTCAGGGCTCTCTGGCTGTTGGGTGGAAGGTGTCATGGACTTTTTCTGGGTGTTAATGACGAGGGAAACCCATGATGATCGGAGCGCTGGGTCTCGGATCGCTTCCTTTGGACGGGACAGAGGTCCGGGGTGGCTTTTGCAGTGAAACTGTGCCTCGTGGAAGGTCGAGAATTTATTTGTACATTTTGGACAACACCACCTGTAATTATTGATTTGTTAGCAACAAGATTAGCGGTAGTATACAGAAAGCAGCATAAGCAGGCGTCTTTCATTGAAAACATTTACAAAATGTAGCCAAAGCAGAAGCAATATTTATTATACAACTCTAACAAAGAAATGAAGAATGCATGCATTAGGTACCTGATCTTAGTGAGTTCGCTTTCCAAATGATTTCTCATTTCATCCTCATCTGTAATCGAGGTATTGCACTTGGGACAGCAGAAAGTGTCCTCCTTTGGACTGCCGAACGAACCAAATGCTTGCTCCAAATCGGAATCCGATGACACATCTGTCTTTGGTGGTTCTACAGATGATACTTCTTTAGATGGTCCCGCGGTTGGTTTTTCTGTAGCGATCTTCGGTACTTTATTATTGTCTATGATTGCTGCTTGGTGTTCTAAGAGTTTGGAGACCCATTTCTCGATGTTAGGGTTGACGGGCAGTTCTGTCGGCTCAGCAAAGTTCCTGTTGTGTTCCGATGCCATGTGTTCATTTAAACCAGCCCTGTGATACGCCTTGTACATGCAAATTGCACAGCTCCATCTGGAATTAGATAGGTTTTAAAGTATTGTTTACTGTTCATAATAGTTTTCAATGCACAAGTAAAATAAGAGAGTATGAAAGACATACTCTTTCAGATCTTTAGCCATGTAGAGAGCAAAGATGTTGAAATATTGAATTTATAAGAGTTAGATTCGTTTACTCCCACCTGTGCTGTTTATCTATACCTACTAACACTATCACTAGCACCAACTAACACTATCACTAACACCGACTAACACTAACCTACTACTAATCATAATCAGCTAACACTATCATTGTACACAGCAATTAAAAAAATAAAACTCTCTAATTAATAACTAGTAAGATAAGTAAGACCTATAATAAACAGTGACAGTGACAGTGACAATAATGAAGTGATGACTGAAGCGAAAGAGATAATAAGTATCGTAGCAAATATTTTCTAAGATACACTCTATGGTAAACAATAACTTAACATGTTTCCTAAATGTTCCTACATGAAATAAATTACTAAGAAATCTTACTCCCTGAGTTATCACTGCTCCGGCATAGATTATTCCTTTCCATTTAAAAAAGGAAGTTGAGCACATTACATGCTACTTTTAAAAGCGGTAACTCACCTTCTGTAATTCAGCTCCTCATACAAATGTGACTGCATCGCTTCCCTCTTAAATTCCACCACGGTTTTACATAAAGGACATTTAAAACTGATACCGTTAGGATCACAGTACTGTCCATACATCTTACACAGCTCGTCAACAGACATATCTTTCACTGTTTGATCATCAACTTCTCTTTTAACAAGGTTCAAGTCTACTGCAACAGATTTAGTTGGTAAAGTTTGTGGTTCAGTTTTGGGAACTGTCTCTTGAACATTGTATTTCTGTCTCTGTTTCTGCCATCGCGGCGTCCCGTCAGATTCATTCGGGACGTCCCCTTCTCTGTAGTAATAGTAGAACACATCTTCGGCTTTCAAAGGATGGGCGTTGGACTGATGTTTGGTTATATTCTCCACATCTGACGTCCGGAAAGGACAGTAAGAACATTTGTATTGCATTTTGGTGTGGTGCAGTTTAGAGCAGTGTTCGATCAAATCGCGGCGCAGCATACTTTTGAATTGGCATAGACCACACTGCCAAGATTTTAAATCCATAGTTCCTACTGCCGCAGGCCCTTGTGAAATAGGATTAGATATGCCTTCTTCTCTTACTATCATCACTTGAGCGTTTTTGTCTTTATGCATATCAATAACATGCTTTTCAAGTATCTGTTTCTTGTGGTGGTAGTATGAGCACGCAGAGCAAGCGTATAAGCTTGCGTCGTGCATTTTCAGATGCGCAATAATTCGTGCTGCAGTTAACATTTTGGAAGTGTCGAGGTGTTGGTGAGGCGGGCAATGGGCACAATGATAGTCGGTGGATCCAGAATGGAGCGTTTCCCAATGGCAACGAAGCATTCCTTCGTCGACGGAGATGTAGGAGCAGCCTTTAGCCCCGCAAGTGTGTCTCTGACGATCTGGCACGTATTTCGGATAACGTCCGATCGCTTCAGGCGGAACAGGTGGCAGTTTATCAGCTCTAGCCGCCGCGGAGCTGGACGCGAGGTTGACCATCTTGTCGAAGTGTTTCTCGTTAGTCTCCAGATGTGGGACGGGGTTCACTGGTGCTGTTTGGGGCACCGGCTGTCTCTCCGCGTGCAACTGCAAATGCCTGACCATATTCAGCCGGACTTTGGTGCTGAACTCGCAAATATTACAATACACCAAGCTGTCCAGAATAGGATTAATCGGTAACTTATCTATGTCCTCTATTCCGTATTTCTTCAGTGTTTCTACGGAGGCTTTACGTTTCAGTGGACCAGCTTTATCAAATGCTTTAGATTCCTTATGGATCGTGAAAAGGCAAGAGCCGTCTTCTTCCAGTTTCGAGGTAATCACGACTTTTGTGATGCCGTGCGCGTCCTTCATATGTTTCTTTGTCACGTTCAATGTGCTCCATCTAGATTTGCATTCACCGCAGTGATAAATCTTATTAAAGTTGAGTGCGTTGTGGTCTTTATTGTAATGATTTATGAGTTGTGTGGTGCTACTGAGTATGATAGGGCACGGGCTGTGAGGGCAGGACATGGTGACTAGATCACAACAACAGCTGTTCGTGTGTTTCTTAAAACCGCCCAAATTACGGAAAACCTGTTGGCAGTTTGGGCATTTGTAGAGCATATCTAGAGACAGTTTTCTGAATTTGGGCTTGTCTGGTGTCTTATTGACAGGTTCAATAACGAGTTGCCTCAAGACGGAGGGCTCTGACTTATTTGGTTCTTCATCTGATAAGTCGATAACTGCCGGTTTCGGGGTCGTGTCCTCCACAATTTTCAGTGAGTCTTCTTCATCGCTGTCCAAACAATACACGACATTGTCTGTTCTTTGGTTGAAAGTGGGCTCTTCCTCTGGCTCATTCTTTATAGGAACAGGCTCGAGTACAGCTTGCGTTTGTTTTTCTGGCGAAGTTAGTAAAGACTTCTCAATGGCTAGGACAGTTTGCTCATCAGCTAAGTCACTTTGTTCAGCAATGGTCTCCGGCGTTTCAGGTATAACAGGAGTATCAGGCACAGCAGATACATTTGTTTGGGTTTCAATCATCAGAGTCGTGTGTGTGATTAGTTTTTCTAATTCAATAGATCGTTCTGCCTCTCTAGTTGGATTCTCCTTAACTTTACTAGGCGTAACGTCGTCAACTGGTTCTTTCAATTTGTTTAAATAGATGAGTGGAAGCACTCTTTTCTCTGTCGAACCCTCCTGAAAGAAAACTCAAATATTACAAAATGCTACAGAAAAACGGCATAAGCTCTATTATCTCTAACTTGATGTGAACTTACTTTATTGGTGATGATCCTCAAGTAGGCTTGAGGATTCTTACAAGGGTGTAAGCTTGCCGCGTGGGAAAGCATTTCGGACTCGGTGTTGCCTCCATGTACACACCACGTGCATTGATATAGTTTTATGCCGTGGTCTTTCATGTGCTTGACCAACTCTGTCGGGGTGGGCATCGTTACTTCACATAGCTGAGGGAAAAATACAAAATTAGGCTGCTTATACATAGACATAAGTTGTTGAATTTCCTTGCTACATTTGACCTTCTGTTTAATGAAATCATGTTTTAGTGTGTGAGCAAGCTGAGGAAAATGAGGACTTTATGCAATGTGTTTGTAACTGTATTATTGCAACGTATTGGGTACATTATGAATATACAAATACAGCTAAGCAGCCTATTATGAAACAGCTATTCGTGAAGATAAATTCTGAAGTTGCAATACGTACACTACACGGATGTTCGGACTCTGATTCATGTTTCTGCTGTAGATGTTCGCAAAACTTTCCCGGTGTGTATGTTCGGTATTTGCAACTACCCCCTCCTGAAATAGTACATAATGTTAATTAATATTGCTTTGCAAAAGAAAGCTAGGTAATTAATTAAACCTATGGTTGATTGACTTACCGTGATTGCAGACATAATAGGGCACAGCCGTTTCTCTTGTCAGCATGTTGGACAAATCAGCCACAGACGAGCCCAGACCAGACGTTGTCCGAATCACTTTAGTTCCTTTAACAGCTGTTGCATGTGCCTTCGTAAAATGCGCACCAACTAACTGATCCGCTGCCGCTCTGTAGAAACACAATGTGCAACAGAATTGGCATCGGCCATGCTCTTTGAAAACGTGCATGACTAGGTCTATAGCATTCCCTGCTGCGTCAAAGTTGCAGTAAGCGCAATCCAATGCTCCCTCTCCTCCTAATTGCTTGTGTGCCGAAGCGTGGTCTAAGGAGTCTTCTGCAGAATCCGACGTAAACGAACAGAAGCGTCCCGCGCATTTGAAAACCCTGACCAGTAACTCCTTCGGCATCATAGTGTCTAAAACTATCCGATGCTTCTTTGACATAACCTCCGCTTGCACCTCCTCGTACTGAAACGGTTTTGATGTTGTAGGCGAGATTTCTGTCGAAGTAACAGGGTAAACAGGACTAACTTGAGGAACCTCCACAGTTTTCTCGCCAAGACTAACCACATTTTCGATAATAGGAAAAGGCGATTCGCTATTGTCGCACAAAGGCGGGTCTACATCATCTTTCGTTATCAAATCAGAGAGCGGACGAACAAAGATTCTGGGTGATTCTGTTCGTTCTATGGAACCGTCGATAGATGATCGTAGAGAGCTTCTTGAATCTTCGTTTATATTTTCCACAACCTTTTCCAATACAGGGAAATCGTCCATATGCTTGTCTAAGAAATGTGCTAGACAGTCTTTGAAGCTAGATTGTACACCTTGCAGCGTGACTATCACTTTGCACACACAGCAATAACCGTCCCAGTTTTCAGCATGTTTTGTTTGTACGTGTTTCTTAAGAGATATAAGAAGAGTTGTTTTGTAATGGTTATCAAACCCATTGACGCAGCACACGTATTCTTTTGATCCAGATTCTTTATAATTCAATTTGAAATGAGGTTTCTCGAAAACATCTGTAGCTCTCTCTTTAATATTTTTCTCGATTGCTTTATTATTTCGTGTCCTTTCTACATTTGAATGACTTATCGCTGATTCAGAGAATGTTTTTTCAAGATGTGATGTTGAGTTCAACTCTGAAATTTCATTGTGCGTTTCGTTCAATGGCTTTATGTCATTGAACGTATCATCTAGGTGAGGTGTTTCGAGCGGATACTCTGACTCGGGCTCATTTTCGACTTTAACAGAAGTTTCATCGCTTTTTTCATGGTCGTCAGTTTCAAACGTGATTTTAGATTTCATTGGACCCGGTTTTCTTTGTTTTGCTTCAGCGATAGCGGCGTCTACATGTGGATCTGGCTCTTCGATCTTAGGTACAGCTGAGTCAATGTCACTCAAACGATCACTGTCGGTTAACTCACTCCCTCCCGCAACGCTTTGGTTAGATCGTGAGCTTCTCAACGTTCTTGGTGATTTGTCTTCAGTAAGACTCTTTCTTAACATAGCTTTCATAGCTTTCTGAGTCATTGCGCCTAAATTTATAGTGTAAACTTCAGTCTGCTCGTCGTTATGCCGCACTATGACATGCGTTTTCAAATTTTCGAGTGATATCTGCGTGAAGTTGCATTTTCCGCAGATGTAGCCAATCAGCTGACCTTTTACTTCTTTAGGGGGAGGAGGTATATCTAAATTGAAGGGACATCGCGTGAAATTGACACATTCATAACACAAATGCTTGTATTCTCCTGTGTGTGTACTAACTACGTGCCAAAAGAATGTTTCTAAAGCCACTCTTACTTTACTGAACTCTTTGTAGCAGAATCTGCAGACGTATTTTTCTGAAGGTATTTTGCTAATCGCTTTGAAATTAATTTCTTCACATTGCTGGATAGCCTTTTTAGCCGTATCTGGATCCATTCGTGATAAAGGCACCTCAGTGTGAGCATGTTGCTTTTTATAATGGTTCACTATTTCTGTACCGCTGTAATGACATAAACGACAATCGTATGTGAAGACGCCTCGCTGGAAGCAATACGTTTTGTCCGTAAAACAATTTAAATCAGGTATTGTGACAGGTTTTGGTGACTCTCTGATCTCTTCTCGTGAATTTGAAGAATCATGTTCCTTCTTCTTCTTGTATCTTGGTTTTATAACACCGGTTTGCCAGCCGCCACGCTTCTTCTTTGGTTTTTTCTTTATATCAGCCAATGCTTCGCTACTGCCGAAACTCTCATTCGACACTATAGACTCATTTTCAGAATCTGAGCTGTTGCCATCACTTTCTTTTGTAGTATTTGTATCAGCAACTGAATCTGTATCAAATTCATAGGGATCTTTTGTATCGAGTTTCTGTCTTGTTTTAGATTTTGGTCCTGGCTTGTTGTATGTAGCAGTATTTTTTGTCTTATCTGTTTTGTCTGCTTTATTAACAGATTTATCTATTTTCGCTGTTGGTTCGTTCAATACTTTTAGTTTTGGCTTGGGGCCCGGTTTTTTCCTCATTTTCTTTGGTGGATCTTCTACGTTTTCTGCACCTTTATACTTTTCAATTAGTACTACAGGCTCATTCTCTTTGGGTGGAGAGTCAATTTCATCTTTTTTATCAACCATTTTTGCTAACCGACACATTCGTATGTTACTCGTTACGTTTAATACATCTTCGCACATAAACATTTCTTTGATGTCATTCTGAAGAGAGTATAGCTCTCTATTAGTCGTCTTTTTTTTAGGCTTAGGTTTGAGCTCTGGTGATTTAACCGCTTTAGGCTTATTGACTCGTTTGAGACTTAGTTTTCCTCGTTTAGCCTTTTTCCCCCTTTTTATGACCTTATTCTTTTTAGGTACTGTTTTTTGTATTTGCTCATTGATCTCTTCCTCTTGGTTTTCATTCGATTCTAAGTCATCATTAGTTTCATCACCACTCATTTCAGCGACATCTGGTGGTTCCTCATTATTAGCCACTCTATTATCTTTCATAAGAACCTGTGAAGATTCTGCTTCGACTATTCTATCCAGGTGCACATCTTTAACAAGTGCTTCTTCTTTAGCTTTCTTAGTATTTGGTTTTTTGACAGTTTTATGAACTTCATCACAAACACTCAGCTTATCATTTTCATTTAATTTTTGATCTACAGGTTGTTTGCCTGGTATTTGTTCTGTCACTGTATTACATTGGCTATCGTGTAGAGTATTGTCAGACTCTTCTGACTCTTTAACTCTGCTTTGATCATCATTGTCATCCTCTTCATCAGATACGATTTGACTTAGTTTTTCAAGCTTTTTCTTGATTTTTTCAGTCTCTCCTGACTTTTCTCCGAGCATTGATAGCAATTCCTTTATTTTAGATTTATCTTGTAAAATTGACAATAAGCTGCCAAATGAATCTATTGCAGAAGCTCCTTTTCGTGACTGAGACGACTCCGGGGTTTCTTTTAAACTTTTTTCAGCATCATTCAAAGTAGAAGTCACATCAGAACTTATTTCACTATGGATTTCCATAGTGCTATCAGGTAAACTTGCTTGTAATTTATCAGGCACATCTTCATTTTGTACAATAGTACTATCTGGAGCAGACTGATCATCGGCTCTACTTATTTTTATAGTTTTATTTTCAATCGGTTTAGCAACTATTTGTGTTGTAGACACTGTTTCATCACTGTTTAAAGCTTTTCGTTCAGATATTTCACTTTTGAGATTTTTCGAGTCGTTTTTCTCGGTTACTGCAGATTTTTTAGTAGTATCAGTACTCTGAGGAGTTATTTCAACACTACTCTTATCTTTTGCTGAAATGGGCACTGGGCTTGATGTATTTTTAGGATCAGCAACTAGTTCTACTTCATTCAATACGTTGTCATCATTTTGAGTTAAAATTTGTTTTAATTGTTCGTTGCTTTCATTCAGGTCTTTTTCAATAAGATCTGAAATGTCGCCTAAAGTATTTTCTTCTTGATTATCAATAGCACCGATAATTTTTTCCATTTCTGAAGTAAAACTGTTATTTGCTGATTTGGCAGCTCCTATGTCACTATCCAAATCTGCTATTAAATCATTTATATTGTCAATTACGGGATCGGAGACAATGTTATCAGAAAATATTTCCAGATCATCTATACCGAAGTTAGAGTCTAAACTATCTTCTTCTAAAGTTTTTCTCAGTTCTTTTTCAGCGGTCGATTTTTCTGCGTTTAATTTTTGTGTAGGTTTTTCAGTAATTTTTTTCACTCCTGCTTTTGTATTCTCAGCTTCCTGAATGTGTGATATTTTGTTAGGAGCATCATTTGGTTTTTGTTTCTTGGGTACTTCAGAATCTTCGATTACAGTAGCTTTTGATTTTAACTTGATTTTTTCGTTTAATGATCTAAGGTCTGTTTCGTCGTCTGAATCAGAATCATCAATAACGGGTTTTCTGATTCGTTTTGTCTTTTTCTTCACTTCTTCCCTCAGATTATCGCTTCTCCTACTTGATCTCGTTACTCTTTTCTCAGAATCATCATCTGATATAACTGTTACTTTACTGTCGTTTGGTTTAGATATTTTATTTTTGTTTATGGATCCTTCATCTGAAAGGTTCCCTTTGTCTTTTTTCTCATTAAACTTTTCCACTTTATTTTTATTATCTGTTAGTGATTTGGTGTTTCCTTTTAGAGACATTTCATCATCAGAGTTCTTGTTTGATTCATTTTTGTCAGTTTTTTTAACTTTTTTGTTTGAGTCCAATTTAGGAGTTGTTTTACTTTTTTCAGACTCTTTTATTTTTTTTTCAACGGGCGGCAGTTCCGGTTCAGGTCGTTTAATTTTTGGTATTTTGTAATTTTTAACACCAAATCCTGTCTTCATCATTGTACCTTTAGCTATATTGTCGTTAGAGTATGAAATTCCTGAATGACGCCGATCCCATGAATATTTATCGCTTCTTTCATTTCTATTATTCCTTGGGTCCCTGTGATTTTTTCTTGGAGAGTATGGCTGTTTAGCATCATGCTTAGAGCCACGACCATACTTTTCAAATTCATCTTTTCTACTACGCGACCCAGGTTTCAAAGTCTTGGCGTCAATGTTTGCCATTTTGCTTACAAGTTTCGGAACAGAAGACGATTTTAAAGAATCGGATCTATAAGATTCGAATTCAGCTTTAATTTCTAGGAAGCTTTTTTCCTTCCTATCTGTGATAAGGGATCGTCCTACGCTACTTGCTCGTTGGAAGTTCTTCCTGAGCTGGAGACATGGAGACTCTGTTCGTGTTTCTTTTAACTTGGTTTCGTGAGACAGATTGCGACAGACACTACTTTCCCGAGCTAGAGATCTGCCAACACTAGCAGCTCTCCGTCTCCTAGCATCGAACGTGTAATCGAAGACTTGAATTCCCTTGCCACTTTCAATCAGATTCTGGAATGTAGAGTTTACGCTGGTATCTATAGTAAAAGCACGGCCTGCCTTAGGTTTTACTGATAAAGATTTGTCAAGATCAGTTCTGTTAACACTTTGATCTCTAGCTTGAATCGAATCACTTGACATAGTTCGACCACTGCTTCCCTCTCTTTGATTACGTCGAAAACCAATTTCCTCATTACTATCGGAATATTTGCCGTAATGACCGTCACGGTTTCTCGTGTACAGTTGAGCTACCTCTTCTCTTTGTAGAGAGCGATTCTGGCTAACCTCACGCCTTCCTCGGTCGAAACTACGGTCGGAAGACTCTTTATAGTAGCTTTTGTCGGATTTACCGATACTTCGTTCTCTTTCGTAGCGTGGTCTTTCAGGATAGTTAGTTTTTGAATAACGACTGCCGTGTTCATTGGAGTGTCGTTCATTTCTTCCATATTGCTGCTCTCGTTCGTAGTTACGAGGAGAATCAGATCCATCGTATGATCTATTTTGAGAATTGTAAGAGTTGCTACGGTTATAGCTACGCTCGTTTTGAAACCCGCGATCTCTATCATCGTGCTGCATCCGTGGGTCATAATCAGACTGCCTCCGGTTGATTCTTGGATCTTTGTAGTCGGGTCGGCCGAAAGTATGGCTCGGGGTCGACGGACATTCAGATCTACCAAAAGGATGAATAGGAGTGGATGGGCATTCTAACCGGCCAAAAGGGTGATTAGGGGTAGGCGGACAATCAGACCGACCGAAAGGATGACTCGGGGTAGGAGGGCAATCGGATCTGCCAAATGGATGACTAGGAGTCAGCGGAGTCTCCAAAAGCGGCGGCACGATAGGCCCGTCTGACCATCCGAAAGAAGGAATGGGTGTAGGAGGACAATCTCTCCTATCAATGTGGTATTTGTCATTTCTTTGATTTAAAAGAGGTTGTGGATCTCTTTGATTAGAACCTTTAATGGGTTCCCATCGTTGTTTTCTAGTATCTCTTCCCGATCTATGATCTTCATTTGAGTTATTTATATCCCAAACAGATTTATTCTTAGCAACTGGAAGATCACGGTTGTCAGCTATAGAAAATGATGGTGCATACACGTGTTTTTGTTGCGGTTCATCAATTTCAAATGACTGGCGAGTTGGAGTCATTTCATACGTACGAGTATTAGGTGTCCTAATTGGTGTCATACTAGGAGTGTAGCTAGGAGTAAAGATCTGACCTAGAATTGGAGCTATATTCGGAAATTGTACAGGCCTTGGTGTTCCTTCAATATTCGTAGCCACATACGGGTTAGGGCTTTCTCTACTAGCTGGTTGATTTAAATCTCTTCTCAAGCGAGGATCAACTAAAGGTTTTCTATTTACATCAGGGATTACTTTGTTAGGTTCAAATTCTGGAGGTTTTGATATTTCAGTGTTTTGAGATGGTGCAAAATTTGTCAAGCCTGTAGGTGGCGGCACCGGTTTTGGTAGATTGGGTGTTCTCAAGTCCACGTCTTTTATAGAAGCGAAGGCGGGACTTTTGACTGGATCTACAGGTATCACGACTGGATCTACATCAAAATCGTCACTGAAGTTGTCTTGGTCAGGTGACTTTGGAGCAAGATTTGCGTAAATATCGTTCAGTGACAAAGGCTTGTCCTCATCCAACAAGTCATCATCTGAAATATCATCGGTGTCATCATCTAGTGAGAGTCTTGCAGGAAAATTAAATCTCTCGCATTCCTTTTCAGTTAACTTCAGGCTTTGTTTTTTCAGAGCTTCCCGCTCCGCGTTGCTACGTTTTTTAACGAATAAGGATTTAGCAACAGTTTCAGTCTTTTTTTTGTAGTTTTCAATCGATATTCTTTTCTTTAACATTTCAGTAGAACGGCTAGAAATCGGCAGACTTTTCACAGACTTTGGTTGTAAAGCTGAAGTGGCTGCTTCTGCAGCCGAAGCTACCTTAGACAGTTTAGGCTGATGTAATGCTGGAGTGTCAGCTTCAGCAGCTGTCATCGTGATTGTTTCGCTGAGGATTTCATTTTTAAGTGCTTGAAGTATATCAATTTCAGAAAGAACATCTTTTTTTGCTTTTGGAGGTAATGTTGGTTCATTCAGTAACGGTATTTCTGTAGAATTATCATTTTTTATATTGTCTTGTTCCTGTGTAGGTGGATCAGAAGTGGCACTGTTACTAGAGTCTACAGACTTTTGAGATTCAATAGTAGGTTTGCAACTGTCAGTGTCAGACTGTTTTGATTCGGTACTTTCAGGGTGTGGTTTATAGAAATTTGCAATATTTTGTGTGGGTTCCTTTGGTTTGTCTTTTTGGAACGTGGATGGAGATGGAGATCGAGACTTGAGGATTTCTGAAGGGGAATACAACATCTTCAAAGGAATATCTTGACTCTTTTTTGGAGACTCCTTTTTCTTAGGTGAATCGAGATTTGCAACCGGATCAGATTGAATGGGTTCGCTTTTATTTAAACTTTCTGCATTAGTTAAATCATCTAAAACTTTTTTAACATCATCAATAACAGGTTGGTTTTGACTTTCAATTATATCTGGTTTTTCCTCCTTCTTTGGAGATCGGGATGCGTCAGAATCAATACAAATAACATCTTTGCTATGTTCAGATGCATCTAATTTAGAAATGTCAATTTGAGTCACTGGTTTGGTTTCTCCCTCCTTATCTGAATTAATCACTAGACAAATCTGTATTTTACGTTGTTGGTTACTTTTATCTGTCGCAGTTTTCAGTGGGCCATCTTTTTTATCCTTATCCAGCACCACAAGACTACCGTACACGTTTTCAATTATTTCGCTTTCACTATCTGATATTTCACCTTCCTCTACTTCGGGTTTACTTTTCTTTTTAGACTTCGACTTCTTGTTGTATGATTTTAATATCAATTCTGATATGTCATCGTTAGTGCCAGTTTGCTTCAATTCACCCAAGATTTGGCTTCTTAGCTCTCGCAGAGTATCGATATCTACATCGCCGTCACTACAATTTATAATACGAGACAAAATATCCTCGGTGTTTAGAGAATGTAAACTTTCTTCTGGTACTTTGAGCGTTATATTTAAATCTTTTCGTGATTTTCCCTCCTTGGATTTGGAAGGCTTTTTTCTTTCTTTTTTGTGATAAGTTGGGGAGTTCCTTCTGGGGGAACGTCTACTGAAAAGTTTTTTGTCCGCTGAGGTATCTTCGTTATTCAGCCATCGTGATGACCTTGGTGGAGATACTAATACTCGTGTATACTGGGTGCGTCTAGACTGTGACTTTGGAGATATCTTGGTTTCTTGTGGTTTTTTGGGTGATAGTTTCAGTGGTGACAATGAAGATCTATTTGGTCGTCTCTGAAATAAAGCTGGCTCCTTGCTCCCCGGTTCGCATATTTCTTCAATTTCACTCGCCCTAGCGATCTCCGGTAAAGTTTCAGCTACGTTTTGCATTTTGACAACTGATTTGAGTTTATTTCTTACAGCCTCTAAATCTGAACTACCTCTATTAGAATCCATTTTCTCGACTTTGACTTCAGGTAACGTGTCTTTCTAAAAAAAAAACAGTATTAGTAGTAAGTAGGTAAGTTTATAATTATGAGCTACTTAGTAGCCAATCTTGTAATTATTTTAAAAAATATAGCAGAAAACACAAGAATCGCTAAATATATCGTACCTGCTCTACTTTTGCGTACAAATTAACCAGAACTTGTTCGCATTTTAGAAGATTATCCATTTTCATCCTGGAAATTAAATAATATTAGATACAAATTAGATAAAATACAAATACTGAAACTAAAACATATAAAGAACTGTTTACTTATAATAAAATTCTGCAAATAAACAAGGCAGAGCATTTTTGCCAATACCTAAATTTTCGGGAAGTTTGCGTATTTTTGTGAATGCATGAACTGAATTTATAAATATCACCCCGTAACATGTATAATAATGGAGGTGAATTGATCAATTTACGATTTCCTCCTCCTTATCTGAGCCTATGCTCTGACTCTACAACAAATAAGCACCTTTTCTTCTTATCTAAGAGTAGGTCCCTCAACGAACGAATTTTATCGAGCTGCGCCTGCCGAGGGTTCGAAGAAGATGTATTGGTGCTCTCCAGCCGTTTGATCATACTCTCCAAGAAGGGTATGTACTTCTTCATCTCTTCGAACTTGTGATCGTATTCGGACCCCATGTTGGCAGCTGAAAGAAAAGGTTGTATTTAGACTATTACTAATTTACGACTAATTTCGATCCGAGTAATCAGCCCGCTTTACACCGACACTCTCGTAATTATAGCAATCGTGCACGAAAGAGCTAGCGTGTAGAGATATTACAAGGGGAAGGGATTGTATTAACTGCTATGATTAGATACTGCCTATTCACTAGAGCTTTCCCGCGCGTAATCTTGTACGCTCCTGAAACGCGCGAAAGTGTCCGTGTAAAGCAGGCTTTCACAATGGACTAAAAACTTACTACAGCTCAAGCAACTGCTTCTAATTTTGCAATTTCTTTTCAATGTAATGTGAGGGACAATAAAAAAACATTCATCAAAGCCTTGCTAAAATAAGTCTAAAGAATAGGTAAGGTATTCTCTATCACAGAATACAGATTTTCCCAAACATGTGGCAAAGGAGCAAGTGTCATCGTGTGATGTGAATTCGTGTGGGTGGACGCGGCGGCTATCTCTGCCAACAATCCTTTGATCTATGTTAAAAAACTGATACCACACAGTTCTTGTAGATCAATTACTCCAATGCATTCCAAGATGACTACAAAACCTCAATACGTACGAAATGACCTTAAGATATTGGCCAACGCAAAGAGGCGGCAGCGCCAAAGACAATAAGCGACAATTTGTGAACATTAGACATACATAAACACGTAGCAAAGTTAATTTTTTTATCAATTTCGTAAGAGGAGAACAATTTTCTGCACTCTTGAGGTGCATTTTTGTTCATAACTCTGAAGATCCTCATTAGATCCTCAGAATTTTTTTATGGGTCGCATGCACGGGAAGCACCAGCTTTTAAACATAAAAAGATTTTACATGATCGGTTCACCCAGTCAAAAGTTCTGAGGTACTTAACACACCTAGCAAGACACGTAAGTTCGATAATCAATAAAAAAAAATTATCTATGTAGTTTATCAGTCATCTGGTTACCATAACACAAGCATTAAATTGCTTGGCTTGGGACTAGATGACGCTGTGTAGAATGTCCAGGGATATTTATTTATTTTTTTATTGATTTAGATTTCAAAATAAATCAACGTTTTTTATGTGATTGATTTCCCCGTTACTGCCGTGTGTGTGATTATAAAGGAGACAAAATGAATTAATATTTTTAAAGAATTTCAATAAAATCTTATTAATGTTTTTTTTAACAATTCATGAAATGGTTGCTTTGCTGAAATGAAATGCTGAAATGAAACTAAGCCAAATAAAAAAATGCCATGCATAGGTACCTACCTACTTTTGCGTGATTTTAATTGGCGATTTTAATGATGGAAATTATTTGATGATATTAAAAAGAAAACAGTTACTTAACTAAAAATAATACTACCTATACTACGTTTTTGATCCTTTATTCAAATAAAGACCACTTACATTAAGTTACCTTTCAGTATGTAAGACACTTATTTACGTACAAAGTTAAAAAAAAACATTTATTCAATATGACCATAGTACGGGATACTAACGTCTGGAAAATACGGATAACTACCATATCAGCTAGGTAGTTGATTGGCTAACTTGTTGCGAGGTTGAATTTTGTCGCAAACGATACCTATGTTAAATAATTATGGTGGTAAACTGGTAATTTGGTTACGTTTGAAAGTACCCACTTACAGTATGCGAAAAATCTAAACAGGCGGCTACATAATAAACAAGCGGCCGGAGGGCCTAAGTTCGGCCCGGTCAAGTTTAATTGCGCAGTGCGCTAACTGTAGGTGTATTGAATTCGCAACAGCTCACCAACATAAGCTAAACTTCGAACATTCACACGAAATTTCAGATAAATAAAGCTGGTTGAGGTGTATTGAATTCGCAACAGTTCACCAACATAAGCTAAACTTCGAACATTCACACGAAATTTCATATAAATAAAGCTGGTTGCGAGCTCGTCGTAGTAGGTATTCTACTTAGGTACTATATTTGAATATTAATAATTGGTGTATCAATCCAATAAGCCGTTATGATTTTGCTAATAAGTCGACGTACAAAACAATGCTTAAAATGTCTTTAAGTAGGTAGGTACCTATCATAAAAACACAATAAAAAAATCCATCATATTTTGTCTATCTGTTCACACAAATCGTAATCTACTGAACTTAAAAGGTAGGTGGGTACTGAATTTACATAACAAAAAGTACTTACCTACACAACTTTAGTGATAAATAATTGAGTAATTGAGTGACAAAATATACCTACCTAGGTGAGTACCTTACTTATGTCAGGTATCAGGTTGGTACTTACATACATACCTACATGATACATACAAATAGTCGAATGTTAAAAAAACTACCTTACACCTATTAAACGTTCCTCTCCCTCTGACTACCCCTTAGACATCTTCAAAGGATCTAAAATTACTAAAAAGATTTATGTACCTACTTAAGTAACAGGCATTAGAATCACCTAGCATGTAAAACGATACTTAAGTGATCCTTGAGGTCCTACAAGAATAAATGATTTTTCTTTCTTTCTTTCTTTCTAATAGAACTTGTCTACCGACCGCACCTTGGGTATACAGTCGTGATCATAATTAATTTTTTTCATTTCATTTCTAACCTGTTCCCTGCCTCGGTGCTCCGAAAAAGGCCGTAGGACTTCACAATAAAGCACTGGGCTGACCTGAACCTAATTATATTTTAGTGATTAAAAACTATTATCGATTCTTGAAGAGTGGACAAAAAAACACCTTTTATGGACATGAAATCCATACATACTTGGGTAGGTAGGTAGGTACCTACTTATGTTTTATTTATTTTTTTACAAAAACAAGGTCAATCAATAGGTAATAGGTATACTGCCTGCCCATTACCTACACCTTGCCTTGATTTTCAGGACCGATTATCTAAACCGCGCAAATGCCAGATTTGTGTAGACGTGCCCTTTGACTAGGCGTACCTCCACTCCTTTAAACATTTTCAACGAATCTTAGGTACAGATACCTGTATACCTACTTCAAGATTCGAGGATCAAGTTCCTGAGGTTTGTCAGTCTGCTTAATTTTTTTGTTTCATTTTAGTGCCCGCTGGCCTCGTTACAATAAATAAATGTTTGTTCCGCAGCTGCGCGCTTCGTGTCTATTAACTAAGTAGCCCTTCATATAACGTGGGTGGGTTCATCGTCTTGTCAGGTAGATAGGGCAATGGTAAGAATCGAACAACACATACCTATAAAAACACAAAATTAACATATTTCAAAACAATGAATGTTTCATAGCTTTTAGCTACTTTTATCTTAGCTTTTATCTAACAGTTATCTAAGTAGGTAGGTAGGTACCTACTTACAAAGTATCAAGAGGTTTGGCAGGATCCTACTTTTCTTCGATATCAATCAGGATCAGGACTAATCATTAAGCTATTAGATTGGCGTAGGCGCGTAAATAGTTACCTACATAGGGATTGATTCGTTGTCACTTGTCAGTAATTTTAGATCATAGATGTAACTTTTTACTAGGTACTATTTTCTTTTCCAACTTATCAACTCATTCATACTATGTATATTGACTAGTGATGGGAAACACGTTACCAAGGAACGAACTAATTTGTATTCGGAGCGAGTTGTTTTTTAATTTTTTTTCTAAAGATGGGATATCTACATATTAATAACAGCATCGATAATTTATCGATAACAAAAATTGGACAAATATTAAACTTAAGGGTGGCTTGCACAACAGTGTATTTTTCTTGCATTAGGTACAATTTTTGCTCACTGAATTTAGTTACTTTAATATTAACTTTAAGGCTTTGTCGCAAAATAAGTTTATCAACCTGTCAAGGGTAAATGTATTATAACTATCTCAAAAACAATTAGAAAAAGTTAAGCAATCCATCCTGACAGTCCGATATGACGTATTAGCGATGAATTTGGTGTTGTGCAAGACGCTGAACTTGATTAGTCATTAAGTAAGTAAGTTCGTATGAGCAAGTGGCCAACTCTGGTGACGGAGTTTTTAGGCCGCCTAAAGGCCTCCGCCTAAAGGGACCGACAATTTAACGTGCCCTCCGAAGCACGGAAGCGCTCAGCTGATAATGCCACTTGCGGTCACCCATCCAAGTAGTGACCGCTCAGAACGTTGCTTAACTTCAACGATCTATCAAGAACGTCTTAGCAAGCTTCGCCACGAGCGCTTCAGGTCAGGTTAGTTTAGGCTTCATATAAAACTAGGAATCCTTGTGCAAATCGCACTAGATATAATAAGTACCTACCTAATGATAACGAAAACGCTGTGCTTTTTGATGTAGTAGCAGTTAACCCGCGAGGAATTAATTCATATTGTACCTACCTACATAAATAGCCTGTAATAAGTAAGTACTAAGATTTTATCTTTGAAACAAGTAGGTAATTGAAGATTTACTTAGGGCATCTTGTGAACACAAAAGTTGTCGCTAAATACGTTTATCGTACTATCAAAGCCTTGGAACGGTCAAGGAGAAATGTGTTTAACTAGCTTGTAGACAATGAGTAAGTACCTAATTGTTGTGCTGGCAAGCCTTATAACAAAAAAAATAAAAATATTAGGTAGGTAAATAGCTACTATAACTTTCTCGGAGATGATAGAAACATTTAAAAATGTAGGTAGGTATTCAATTAGTTAAAGTTTAGAATATAATTATGTTATTTTATAGCATTCCCTTCCAAACTACCTAACAAAGTGCTCTCCGAAAGAGAACACTGTTGGCAACATCGCCACGAACTTCATGGACTCGGAACTCGTTAAAAAAACCATAAAATAGTGCATACTCTATGGATTTATAGTTTTAATCAAATTGACGTAGTCTCGTTTCGTTCGTTCGTATGAGCAAGTGGCCAACTCTGGTGACGGAGTTTTTAGGCCGCCTAAAGGCCTCCGTCGTGGCTTAACGACTTTAAACCGTCATGGCTTAAGACGTAGTCTGAATAGGTGGGACACTTCATAAGTTCCTCAGAAAATTGTTCAGGAAATCAGTTTATTCATAAAAACGCGTTCACAGCGACTTCTACCGGATTCAATTGTATTTTTAAACTATTCAAAGACCCATTCCAAAATACACACAAAATTCCATCCAAATCGGTCCAGTCAGACACGTAAAGAAGAATAATAATACCTATAGGTACGATATGTAGGTACCTACGTACTAAATAAGATTGCGAAAATAAACTTTAGGTAAATTAACATTATGATTACAGAGGAAAATGCACACTATGGGTTCAAGAATCTCACAGTAAGTAGGTATCTAGGTTTTGTTATTTTTTCGGAGAATCAAGATTTAATAACACTAGGTAATATTTAAAAATATATTATTTATTTCTGAGTCTACTCGTGACCACGGTGACTGTAATGTCATCGAAACGTCGAGGTAAATAAATAATATTGATACGCGATTAAGTCCCGATAATATTTTTAAATGTTTTCAAGTCGCGAAAGTTTAAAAAGTTTTATAACACTAGGTAAGTGCCTAACTAGTTTAAAACTTCTCTAAGCTTCACCATTGATGACGTTGTAATAATAAATTGGTAGTGTGAAGCTAGTAACTAGCAAAAATTAAATCGATCAATCGATATCGATTTTTTTTTCCATCGATTCGAGCACATCACTATTTGAAGTGAACTGAAAGTCGGATGCAGGCAGATCAGCTGGTACAAAACAAAACCTAAATAAACGAGTTATTAAAAACTTGGCGTGCGCAATTAGGCTATTCAACATCATTTAAAGGTTTTATTAATTAAAACCTGTAATAACCTAACCTAACCTAAGCCTAGGTAGGTACCTACTTACCTACAAGCGTGGCTATTTTTTGTGGAGTCGAGTCCCTACAGTAGAAAGGTAGCTAACCAAGACCTGCGTGTACCTATTAGGTAATAGGTACCTACCTACTATCAATCATTGCTATCCTCACCTATTATTGCACGAAATTAATTTTTAGTCGAGTTGGGATACAACCTAACATTTATAAATCTCCTACCTGTGGTATAATATCACTTCACTCCAAATTGTTTTCTTTTCACTCAGCAAAAGCGTGCGTTCCACTCGTCAGGCAGCCAAGCCGCTGCAAATGTTACAGCACATTCACACATCAAACACTCTTTCTTTTTCAAAATTCTTCAATATCAGTTTCTTTCTTCTAAAGTTGATGCGCCCGCCGCCATCGCTACACAATAAGCAAAATGCTCGCTTTGTGACTTGCGAGTTCTCGTGTGTGTGGTTGAGAAATGAAAACAAAATGGCGGCGGATCGGCGGATATGGTGGGGGGCGCTGCGATCGACTTTGATAAATGGCAATTTGTGCGCAATTTTTACTTATTTTTTTTTCTGCATGATTCATAATAAAAAAACGTGTTGGGAGTTTTACTAATTATATTTATGATTTATTGTCTATATTTTTGATACTTTTTTTTTACCTACCTGGATAAAAATAAATAAAGCAAAACATAGGCATTAAAAGCAACTTCCGCTAATAACGTGGCAATTTACGAAAAAGTCAGGCTTTGCATTGCAGAGTGATGGAGGCTTTCTAATCCATTAGTTATTGTGTTTCTATTTTAATCAATGTATTCATTCATACCAATACATAACGTAGTGGGTAGGTACATACCTTACGTTCCAAGACATTTTATTTTATGGCCGTAGCCAGTCTTGCTTGATCCACTCGTAATGCTAGTAAGTAATAAAAATTTGTTTTTTAAATATTTGATGGAAATGTAATTACTTACTTAAATGTCAATAACCTGGCTAAACAGTCATGCATGCAAGTCGTGGTAATAATATTATACTGCCTCCTGCTGACACATCTAAACTACTAGACGGATAAAACGTAACATTAACGTAGGTAATACATTTTTAGATTAGGTCACTAACTTATGTTGGTAGGTACCTAGGTTTATGTAAATATAGAACCTAGCTCTGTTCTCAGTAATTATTCTTATCTGCTTCCTTTTTCTTTCGCCATCGCTAACGCGTTGATCTAGGAGCGCACCGAACCGAATTCCACAGCGTCGGACGCCATTATGCATAAGCAACTAAATCTCGAATCGATCCTTTACAAGATTATTATAGTGTTACTGTTAACAATATCCACTGACCTGTTTTGTCTAATTATTGAAATAGTAAAAAAAGTCGCCTTCAGGCTCACTGGCGCGCATTGCATTATCTGCACAATGCGTTCTAAGTTAGTTCGTCTATCGGGTGCGATGTGCGCAGTTGACTGGTAAATGGGATGGGAGCCAGCTCGGAACAAGGCCGGCGCGGTCACCCCGCTTGGAGGGGCCCCTCGTCTCCCCGCCCCCACCCGCCAAGCCAAGCCAAGCCAGAAGCCAGTTCATTCGACGGCGAGGCAGTGCCCAGGACGCACGGGAGCCCTTACTCCACTCCGCACTCCGCTCCGCTCACGATCAATTCAGCTTTTATTATTACCACGGCAGCCAGTCCCCAACTCGACGATCAACTGAGCAAAACGGTTTAATTCTCGCGACTGCTTTTGTTCATGTGGCCAGTGCCTTTAAGTTGGAATGTGTAAAAAAACTGCGTATATCACAGAAATGACAAAGTACTGTCAAAACGCCAACCTAATACGAGAATCTCCTATTCTGAGACGAGAATTTACCTTCTGCAATCAACAATAATCTTGGTAGGTACTGGATTTATTTTAATTTTACGGGTGCGTTTAATCTCAGATCCTTCATTGCTGTGTTACTCCCTGAAATTTATTATTCCTCTTGTTCCGACTTACAAACCAAGTGAAAAGTGTAACAAGTTATTATTACATTGACTTACCTAAGTACTTACCTAATTTGATAATTTGTTAGAAGATAGTGAAACATAAGTTACCGCGCATTATCGCATTACTTCGTGGAATTACCTACGCTCGTTGCCTATTGGCATAGAAATCAATCAACATCATGCATGACCATGAACCACCAAATATAATAGGTAGGTACTACGTTACCAACCTACATAAATATTATACCTACTATGGTAAACTTTTGGTTTACCTTTTATGCTGACTCTATCATTTATTTCTATTTTGGAGCGCTCAGGAAGCATTTTGGTAGTAGGTACTAGGTACCTACCTACCTACTAAATTTTTTAGATAATACCTATAATAATAGGTAACATTATGGTAGGTACCTACCTACCTAGTCAAAACTCGTAGCCCGGAGAGGAATGCATTCTCGGCGCGGTGAAAATACAGGATGCAGGATACTGCTTTATGTAAAGTAGATATTTTTTCTGGAATTTCACCCAAACAACCGAGCAAACCGATAAGTCCTTGCTGCTGAGAATAGCTTTCACACGGAGAAAAGGTAAGACAGGTATCACCTCCATATACCTAGGTACCTACTTAGTATAACCTCTCGTGGCATAGCTTGTAAGCTAAGTACCATATCTGCGTTCTTGATAGACGGTCACAATTCAGCAAGTCGCATTAGCAGCGTTTCCGTGCTTCGGAGGGCACGTGGTGGTTGGTCCCGGCTTATCAAGTCTTAGGCCATGACAGGGAATGTACCATGCAGACTCCAAGCGTGGGCTAAGGACAGGAGATGATGAGGATTCCGCAAGAAAATTAAATACCTACCTAATGAAATGAAATATGAACCCGACTATAAACTTTTAGAGGCATACCCGGACAGAACGTTCCCAGGTAGGATTTTTTTTTACAAATCTTTAGGAATTTTTAAATTAATGAAAGAAAGAAAGAAAGTAAAAAAACATTTATTTTAGGACCTCAAGGACCTCAATAAGAGGCATCATGCCTCATCATCATTTTTTCAGCTTTGTTGAGTAATTTTTCAAGAAAAAAAAAAATGAAATGAAATATGATCACGACTGTATCCCGGGAGCGGTAGACATTTCTTTCGGATCTTTTTAGGCAATTTTTAGATCTTTTTGAAGATGTCTAAGGGGGTAGTCAGAGGTATGTCCAAATACCTACATACATATTTGGTACCTACATGCCCACTTTTTGCAGAAGTTAACTTTCCTTACGTGACAGGTTGCAAGCTTATCGACGCTATTAGAGAGCTAACTGGTTTCCTCACGATGTTTTCCTTCACCGTTATAAGCTCGTGTTAAAGCGCATATAAATTTTTCGATGCGAAAAGTTCATTGTAATTTTGCCTATTTAAGAGCTAAATGTTAAAAATGTCATATGAGCCAAAAACTCTTTACAGCTGCTCTATAAGAATTACAACGCAATTAATAGGTAAGTAGGTACTCAATAAATCCTTTCAGTTATTTATAACTTCACCAACCATCTAAGGATGCCGTTCTAAAGTTAGAAAACCATCACATTTCGTCTAATAGGTACAGCAGCAACAACACAACATCTACAATACAACTAATATTTAAGCTAGAAGATAATATTTGATTTGAAAATAGCCTTGGCACATTTTTTCCTCGTGAACAGCTAATGAAATGAGTAATGTAATGTGTACGATATTATCGACCACGGACTTGCCTCTACTGCGCATGTCACGATAACGAAATCGCGTTAGTCGAGAGAGCGGAGTGCCAACAACTGTGAACTGTGCCAAGCCAAACCAGTAATGAAAACATCGAGGTAGAGGACGGACGTTTGAATTTTTCTTTAAA
This sequence comes from Xanthorhoe designata, assembly GCA_963582015.1. Taxonomy (NCBI): domain Eukaryota; kingdom Metazoa; phylum Arthropoda; class Insecta; order Lepidoptera; family Geometridae; genus Xanthorhoe; species Xanthorhoe designata. The sequence continues at coordinate 2,127,306 of OY757029.1, forward strand.
ATTTTGTTTATTTTCATCGATGTTCTCTTAATTTGCCGGGATCTGCAGCATTCCTTTGACGTAATAAATATCCTCTGTACTAATTTAGATTTAGATTAGAATAAATGTTTCATTTTTTGGTGTTGTAGTTCAGGTAACATGTTATAACTATTTGAGATAACTATAAAATAATCTATATAATGTGTGTTAGTGTTTGTAAAAAAGTTTTAAAGACCTAAAGAAATTTTAAAGATTTGGCCCATTGATTTTTTATTTAGAAGTCACGGGTAGATGTAGGTACCTATTCCCGCTGTCCCCGTAGTACGGGGACACGGTATACGGGGACAACGGGAATAAACGGAGGTACCTACCTAATCGTTTGTTTTTTGAGCCGAAGGTCGCGTTATCAAGCAAGACTGCTAAAATAGTCTAGATCACGATGGGTGCTGACAGATGACGTGTTTGGAGTTTTTATTACCTACGTGGTAATTGTAAAAATCGTATTACAAAAAATGGATTTTAATTATTAGCTTGGATTATCAATTTAAGTATAATAATTATGCCTAGACATTGCTAAATTCTGTGGAAAAAAAATCAACCATGTTCGGCATTTTGATTAACAGCAATCGTTATATTCCTGACTATCTAAATATAAACACCACAGTCAACCTTATCAGCTATGAAAAAAACTAGACATTTCCGGTTATACCTACCGTTACGGAAATGTAGAACATCCAGTGTCACCCACGTAGTAGTCCTAAGCTACCCGGACCCGTAATTCAATCCAGGACTTGCTTCGGGTTTTAAACTTGAGAGTCTTGGGTTAAAAATAATCATCAGCGTTTTATACACTCAGGTTAACCGCCTTTGTGTCAGAAGTACCATTGATTAGTACCTACCATTAATGGTACAAGTGAAGCGGTTAACCTAAGCGCTCGTGACGTAGGTTGTTTAATTAAACTGTTTGTTGTTCTTGATAGAAAGACGAGTTAAGCGACAATCAGAGTGGTCACAATTTGGATATGTGATGTGACCGGTAGCGGCACGTGAAAAATGTCGGCACTTTGCTAATTCACACGAATTGTACGAAATGCGAATTTGTACCTACCAACGCAGCGGCACCCTCATAATGGAGGCCTTTAGGCGGCCTTAAACCTCTGTCACAATCGACCAGCTAGTCACCCGTGTAAACCCCGCAACTTAGCTCCCTGAACAGCTGAACCGATTTTGATAATTTTATCTTATTTTAAAGTTCAATTCATCAAGCGTTCATAACTTTTTTTCAACAAAATCTAATCTGCAGGTAATCATCACTAATCAGCTCTTATCTCTTTGATAAAGGATTATATCGGGAGTTTGTATGTAATTCAAATTTTAAAACTAACATTTATATTAATGAAATTGCTGCTGTCACTAAGTACTTATCTTTCTTAATGTTGGTACAAATAGGGTAAATACCTACGTCATTAGTTACCACTACAGAAAAAACACTTAGCTGAAAAAAGTCTACGCCAACTTTGTTAGAGTCCGCGCCACCACTGAAGTCTATAAAAATTTGCAATTTTCCAATACGGCTTGTATTGTGTGACTTCAGTGGTGGCGCGGACTCTACCTACCGACACTTGACAAGTTGTAGAATGAAACAAAGTAGAAACTTTAAAATTCTCTTTAATCAATTTTTATAGCTTATAGGGAGACTTCGTGTATAGCGGCGCGGTACATAATGAACCTTCTCTACATCTCTTTACGAACTGAAATCGCACATACTCAATGCGCCGGGGCTGCCAGCAAAAGAAAACACACAATCACTTTCAATAATCTTCAAAATCCTGAGTTGTTAAAATGTTTTTGCAAAGTTTCAAAACATTTCGAGCTAAGTACCTTCAGGCTGAGAAACGAAAGTGCACACGGTTTTGAGTAACATAAGTTAATGTGCTATTATTTTCTTGCGTATCATCAGTTTTCGAGTGGTATAGTTAACTATCCTCGCTACTGGGTCAAGTATTTCAAATGTATGAAATTATTAGTTCGTGCAAGTTACCACGAGCGACGCTGCATTAGATTATCATATATTTGTAACACTTGTCTCGGGATCTAGGATAGTATTCAATACTACCGTAAACTGGTGATACACCGAGTGCCTCTCGATAGAAAAAAAAATCCCATCGAGACTGAAACTAATACAGGATCTGCTCTGAACCTCTGTTCCCACTAGTTCAGTTTGACTCGTCGGGAACTCTACTATGGTGTCGTGGTCTAACTGCAAAGATAGTTGAACCACGGCCCCTAGTAAAGGCCCGTAGTCCAACTAATTGGACAGCAGTTGAACCACTGCCCCGAAACGGTTTTTCAGTGTCTAATAAATCCCTAAATATTCGCGAAATCTGGGCAAATCATCGGCCAGAATTTGCACCGATGTCAAAATATCCACAACATTATATTGCTTGGTTTGTTGCTTTGGACGGTTACTTACTTATAATTGACAGTACCAACGAACGGCCAAATGCTTCTGCACATTAAGATTTATTCAAGATAGTTTTTAATTTAGATACCCATCTAAAGGATTGGTTCACAGTGGCCCAAAACAGGGATGACTGGAGAGAAGGAAGGGAGGCCTTTGCCCTGCAGTGGGACATTACAGGCTCATAACATAACAGTTTTTAATTTACAGTTTTACAATTTCACGAGGTCTGTCCTGTCTGTCCGTCGTCCGTTTGAATGTCAAAGTCGATCGTCGTCGTCGTCGATATACAGAACATAATTCTGAATGAAACTACAATAGACTTTCTATTACCTCCTACGAAATTATATCTCAAACACGGCCCCGCGGTTACGCTAACTGAATCTTGAGCAAAGTTATAAATAATGACGGACAACAGGCTAATGTCAGTTTTCGGTTTCAATATTCAACTAAAGAATGATCGTATCGCCATAACAACTTTGTTCATCAACCAAAAATGTATTACCCTTTTGACAGTCAGCCAAGTGTAGCGTGTGATGCCAGACAACATTTTGTTGAGGTGTTATCTTGTTAACTTTATAATTACTTATAATTTCTTTGACATGCCTTACTTTGTTCGACTGGCTTCCCACTAAAGCTTGACTATTTAGATTATTTTAGATTGTTAAGGGATCGCTTTTAAAAAAAAGCTAGGCCCACACCACCAGGTTCTTGCCTGATTCTTTCCCTGGTGTAGGGAGTCGCGTTGGAACAGGCATTAGAATCACCTAGCATGTAAAACGAAACTTAAGTGATCCTTGAGGTCCTACAAGAATAAATGATTTTTTCTTTCTTTCTACAGATAACAATGTTACTATGGCGATAGATCTACGATAATTTTTAAGTTGAATATTGAAATAGGGAATTAAACAATGAATGACCTAACTTTATAGTAGCTAATGTTTACATGTCAAAGGTACAGGTGTTATGCTGGGTAATTTGATATATTCCACTACGGAATCTCTTAGTTACTCTTAATGTTTTCTGTGACCTGACTAACGCCAACAAAATCATGTGTACGATATGGTTAGTTTTTCATCGCTACTCGTCCAAGCGGCCGGGTAACAAAATGCATTTAAACTACAGGGTATGACATTATAGTACAGCAGGCTTTCCTTCAGCACATCCAATAGATAAACATGTAAAATGACAAATATCTCTTTATTTTACTTCACATTTCAACGAAAATCTTCCTCCTCAAATGACGTAACAAAAATGCTTACAAACACAACCGTAGAACATACATATACATATAACTCTTGTCCGCACATGATGTCACTCCTCACGGCCGTAAAGCATTTTACATTTGGAAATGTGCGCTAAATTAGAAACACTAAACAAGTGTGAAAATTGCCTAATTCAGTGCTCAAGTAAATCCAAATGCAAAAGCGACAGCTGTAAACGCATCATATAGTTTCTTTGCATTCATAGCTTCGTCAACCCGAAACATAACATTCTAAGGGAGCCGACAGAGGGTAAATAAAAGGGTAAATAACTTTTCGATATGCCAAAAAACTAGGCGCTAGAACAACTATAAATTAATACATCAAAATTTACTGCCCACCGTCAGCTGCTACCTTTACACGGGGCGAGTGACTCGGGCCAGTGGCGACGCTGGTCGACCGAGTACGAATAGATTAAAACTGTTGTGCAGTGAGTAGTTTATAACAAAGTTACTGGGCCAAATAGCTTTAGAATGGAGTATTTTCGGCTAAGTTGATGACTTATATTAAATGTGTATTGCTTTTTATTTTAGTAGGCAAGTAACTTGGTGTGAAAAATTTAGTTTACACTACCAATTTACTAAAAGCAAAATTTAGATCAGTCAGGCTGCTATCAAAATCACCGGGTAAGTAGTTTGGACGAGTGCAAAGCCTAGTTTACTCTTACCAACTTACTAACTCTAGTGATAACTAATTGCTAGCCCAACTGTGCTAAAACTGCTGAATTAATAACTTGTCCGAGTTCACCAATCAAGCTATAGAGTCGAGTAACTATGTCATGTTAATAAAAATAGAACAATTGCAATCGTTGTAATCGATCGATTGTATTACGCTTGTACAAACCAGTTATTTTAAAATTATATAACAAGTTAAAATTCACAACGCCTATTCAAAATTGCTTATTACAACCTTCAAAAAATGCTATACAATTACTAACTGCTGTGGAGGCACGAAGTTAAGTCAGTACTCGACCAATAGCGCCTACTCGCCCCTATATTCTCCTAGCAATTTAACTTCATTAGACCCTATCACTTACGCATAAACAACACCTAATCTTAAAAAATGAGAGGAACAGCTGTCAGTTAAAGTTATGTTCAACTATTCATGAGTAAGTGATGTGGGTTTTACTGTCAAGATTGATACATTAATCTTGCCCACATACGAGTCGAGTGTTTAGTAAAGTAAATAAGTACACAACTGATAGGTAAAGAGTGATTTTATTAGTAATAACTTGTACAAGTCACTGTACTAAATACTCGACCAATGTGAATGGGTCTTTAGTGCATTTAAACGTGGGAACAAACAATTCATTTTTCTTTTCTGTCTAGTCAATTTCGAAAAGTTAATTGATAGCTTTAACAAGTTAGGGTTCATTTCTTAACGGAAAGATATAGAAATCACCACCCTAAATATTCTTGCGTGTATATAACTTTGTTGGTTTGTATAAATTACAATAAATATTTGTGTATATTTAACATGCAAATAGGGTAAAGTCAATTTCCATTTTCTTCCGTTAAACTTTCGCGTCAAAAACATCAATGAAAAAATGTCGTTTTGATACTTTTGACCTTTCATTTGCTCGGGTTGGAATAAACTTTTATAAATTCAACGGATGATTAGTGCCTGTGTAACAAAAACTCATTTTTCTATCGACGCTGACATGTTAGTTGATTTTTGCGATACAAAGCACATTATTAGGTCAGACGAAGTTTTTATCAATATAACAAGTTGGGTACACCTAGCCTCTAGCCGAATTGACGCGTTCATTGCAAGACAACCTTCATGAGTAGAGTTTAAGTGTCTTTATTGAACAGTCAAGTTGCCACTTCGAGTAACTGTCACTTGGGATGAAATAGACCACGCAATCTTCGGTCAAAACCAACGTACGTACTCAACATTTCGAATCACACAAGCCTAATTAAATAATAGAATAGTCGAATAAAAAACCACATTAGTTTATTACGTTTCAAAAGTTGCATGCGACTTTTTACCCGACTGTACATCCATCTCATTCACACAGTGACGTCTCACTCATACACACTTTTCATGCCACAAAATCGCTATTAACCCTTCATTCCTAAATGTTTCATTGTTACATTGAGCTAATCACTGGCCGGTAAAAATAAATACTATTTACAAAAATTTAGTCTGGGACGCTATGAGTTTCAAAAACGCTAATCAGATACAAGCCAGTTAGTCTAGTTTCGTTCTACGAACAAATAAATAAAACCGTGATAGATCAATGTAATCAATGCGAGTACGTACGTTGTATATAAGCGGTTGTTGGGAGGTTTTGTGTTCAGTTGCGCACGACGGGCGCGGGAGAGTGGTGGTGTCTCTCCAGATCTTCGAGAGAGAGAGCGTTGGGCACGTGGACTGAAGGGAGCTTGCCGGCTGAGGCTCTGGCGAGGAGTTCTGGACTGAACCATCTAGCGAGTTGGTTGTCGCCGCCACCAGCGCCGACGTTGCCCATCTCTGAAATCAAATCTAAACTTCAATTGTACGACCTATTCGCGGAGCTGATTGGGTCTTTTAATAGTTTGTATAAAGATAATTACTGAAACTATATAAACTAGCCCAGCTATAACGAGACTTCGCTCACTTGATATCAGAGTTATTTTTAAATCAAAAACCAGTATCAAATTTACTAACTTTGATTCACTTTTTTGAGGAGACACGTAAGGATAACTACCCAAGTAACACAGGGAGCATTATAACAAACTAATAGCAAGCTTATGTAGAACTTAAGGTCCGTAAAAACTCTTATAAAAGTTCACCAAATATCTGGACGCTTTATATTGGCATTTTATCACCATTATAATGCTTGACACTGTATAACGGTTGGATGATAGCATATCAAAATGCTGTTCTAAAGCCTTTAGTTTTAGTGCAGCAAATCAAAATGCAGCTGTACAGCTTTTAGCTGTTTTTAGTGCATTTGGATCTACAATAGCATAATGAAGTAGTAAATAAATGCTTAAAGCTATTTATTAGCACATACGTGAATCAATAAATGCCACATAAATTTGCTATACTGCCTTCAGCTCTTTTTAGTGCCTTAGGAATTACAATAGCATTTTAAAGTAGTAAGATAATGCTTAATGCTAATTATAAGCATCAATTTGTGCCATTATAATGCACTGTAAATCCGTTAAACAGCTTTTAGCTGTTTTTAGTGCCGATAGTTGTGTAATAGCACTTTTAAGTAATAGTATAGACGAATAGCATAAACGTGAACCAATGTAATGCTTAAATTGCCTCTGGCTTTATAAATAGTCACGCGTGAGTATTTGTTCTGCTTGCAGCATTAATAATGATTTTTAAAGGCTTACCGGGGTGCTTTAAATCGACACCATTTTGTAAATATTTATAACCTAACAATATTCTCATTTGGACCTATTTATAAAATCAATAGACCTTTATAAATAATAATATAACTTAACATAATGCCACCCAACCCATACTTATATGTTAGTTAGGCAAAATTCGGCTTAAACTAAGAATACACAATTGGTGTGGTTATTTTACACATATCTTTTTATACAATTCTTAATTAAAACCACAATATATCAAAGGCGCGTGAAAATTTTGAATGAAACTAATATAGACATTTACAGTTAACTACATTGCGTTGTAATATTTGATGGCAAGAATAAAAATAGTTACTTTATAAATTGTGTTTGATGCAACCTACGATGTCACTCAATCGATCAGTTTTCATTTCACCATCTTCTTCCATTTATATTGTGAAACAAATTAGTTAATTTACAGTGTTCATAACGTAACTTTTACCGTGGTATTAGAGATGTTTTTGCAATGGTGTTAAATTCATTTAAGTTCTAACTGTGAACATTAAGAAAGCTGCAATAATCCTTTTACTCCTATGGAATGCTACTGTAATGCTTTTGTAATACTATTAACAACTTCATCGACCATAATAATGCTTCTGTAATGCTATTGGCAGTTTCATTGACCACAAGAATGCTAATAAAATGCCACTGTAATGCTATTATGTTGTTTTGTGAACCTATTTAGGATCTAAAGCTGTATAATTTGTGCCCAAATAAGACTTACAGAAGCCGTATAAACGATATAATAATGCTATTATAGAACTAACTTAAAATGCGAAAACGATACAGATATGCTGTTATGCGGCCGATAAACTGCTTTGATGTGTTACTTGGGTAGGATAGGCCAGGAGAACATTCCATTTTTATGGGTTACACTTACAGTTTGATTAAAAATGGCTCATGTAAAGCGCATAGTACAATTGTTTCGACTAATTTTTACGACTCAAACTAAAGTAATGTACAATTAAATTGACAATTTAGCAAAGACCTTAGAGAAAGTAAGAAATAGAGCGCTGTATATTCCTTTCTCAGTCACACAAAAACAAAGGAGAATAATTATATAGGTACAACATTCTAGAGAATAAAAGAGACAAGCATTATATCTTTTGCCCTTCATCGCGTGCCGTTTTTTTATATGGCCGGAAACTTGATGCTCCAAATTTCGTACTACGAAACTATGGATTCAATGCATTTTTTGTCCCTCTCGGCGGCATGCTCGCTGTTCGTCCAGATACTATACTAGGTCCATGGCAAAGACTGTATAATTATTATTGTATAATGGTTTTTTTCTATAGTCATTCTTGTCAATGGAAAGATCAGCTGTTTGTCCTTTAGGAAGCCTACAACCCCACTAATATTAAAAACGCGACAGTATGTTTGTTACTCTTTCACGCAAAAACTCCTGAACGAATTTGGCTGAAACTGAATGTACATACGTTTATGACCTGGAATAACACATAGGCTACTTTGTATCCAGGTTTGTAGCATGCATTTGTACAATATCTTTTAGGGTTTCTTTTACACAGCGTCATCTAGTCCCAAGCTAAGCAACGTATCCAGACGACGGATAATACATATTATTCCACTGCTGGGCAAAGGTCCCCCAATGGTTTCCATCTTTCTCGGTCTTTTGCCACCAACCCTCCTGAAAGGTGTCAAGGTCATCTCGCTAGCGTCTTCTCGGCCTGCCCCGGCTTCGTCGCCCATCTGCAGGGACCCATGGCGTGACAATCCCCGCCCACCTTTCACCATCCATACGGCTTACATGGCCCGCCCAGTTCCACTTTAACTTGGCAGTTTTTTCGCAGACGTCTTCGATCCCGGTCTTTCCCGGTTTTTGGTCCTTTCTCTTTACCCCTAGCACGCTGCGTTCTACTACATAATATAATTTTTTTGATAGAAAAACATTCAGACCCTGTTTAGGTATTATAGTATTTACCATTGAGACTCCTCTGATGAGATTGAGCGAGCAGCTGATGCAGCGTTGTGTTGCCCGGCATGCCTCGCCCCATGTTCATGTTATTGAACTGAAAGTGAATACAATTTGAATTTCTGTTGCACGATTCAGTATCGGAAAACCATGGCTTAGGGGCAAAACAAAAACAAAACTGTCACAGTTATTCGACTAGGACCAGACATTGTGCTATCCAAAGGGCATTGACCATTTCTAGGACCAAAGTTACATTTTACAATCGTTGTAAACATAATTATGACGTTGACAATTACTATTTTTTATTTAAGGGAAGAAATATGAACCCTATCTGACGTAAAATACGGCGAGCGTATCATCTAGCGTACTAACGTATCATCGGTTGAGTGTGAACGGTCAAGTGTTTTTCTATACATTTGTCTGTTCTGGCGTATAATACGCGACGCATGTTCCGTCAGATATGAACCTTCCCTAAAGCTTTTCATACAATAATCGTTACTCTACTTCTAGTAAAAAAAAAACATGATAAAAATAAGGAAATCAAGCTTCTTTACATTAATTTGACTACGCTCGCGTTGACGTAGGCTCGCCCAACATGTATTGCAGGCTCAAGAACTTTAATTCTTTTGGAATTCTACAATTGTGCATTTTGGCTGAGTATTTTTGTTATTTGTGTGTCTGGTCCATGTACTTTATATAAAATTAAATTATGATTTATGAGTATACGAAGTAAAATGTTTTAGTTAAATGTTTTAGTTAAATGTTTTTGTTCCGCCCCTTACCTGTAGTCATAAAAAATAAATAAGCTAACCATAAGTCTCGTTGGAGTGTTGATAGTTCTATGGGAATCAAACAAATATCATGTTTACAAGGATAAAAATAATAAAACACCGCAATACATTAGGTAAAATAAAATAAAGATAATCACGGTGTGCTCCCAAAATGAGTATCATTATTTGGAACTACAGTCGTTAAACTCTCGCTGCAAACTAGGTCATAAATAATCTTAACACTAGTTTTAAGAGTACACGGCGCGGGCGCATGCACGTTAGGCTCAACTATAGTCGTCGTAACTATACATTCGGTTAGGTAAACCGTTACCTAACCAAATTTATAGTTAGCTACCATTGAGATGTATTATAGAGCCACAATCACACGAATAAAATGTAAACGCCAAAACTCGGTAGTGCGTAGTTTTCTTTTTTGCGTACAAGCGACATTTAACATTAAAACAAACGACATAACGTCTACATTCAAATGTCAAATGTCATTGTAGAACATTGAATTTGCACGCCCATTTTTTGAGTGTTGTCAGCTATTAGATTGTAACTCTTTAATACATCTCAATGTTAGCTACCGATAAAATGTCAAAATAAAGATCCATTTTAGATTCTACAAATAAATCATATTATTAGAGACAAATATTAGCGCCTAACAACTATATTCCAAGGTCAAATGGTCAAAATACGCATAATATTATGCACATAAATAGGTCCGAACCCAAAACATACCTTTTACAACATTTTTTAAGACCTTTGAAGACACATTTTATATAGAAACTAGTGATACACTACGCGATTTTTACTTTTCGTCGAATGCTAAGGGACCCCATGGGGGTCCGGACCCCTTGAACCCCCTCCCCATGTACGGATGGAGAATAATTAACTTACATTGTTTGGTGGTTGCTGTGGCTGTTGCCTCTGAGGTGGATGGGGGAACGGACGAATGTTGTTGATCATTTGCTGCAAAATTTACATCATAATGAATTTCTTAATTAATTTCATCACGAATTTATAAATAACTAATAATAAACTAGGAATAATTTAACTAGTCACTGTTGCAACAGAATCGATGCCATTATAAACGAATATTTGTGTGGATCACCTCAGAAGTATGCTCTTTCTAACAAAAATTAAGTATTTCTAAATCGATTCACTTTAGACAGTAAAAAAAAAAACAATTTCTGTTCATATCCCCGAAGATACTCATCAGATCCTCAAAAAAAATATGGTACCACTTCGGGGGTGTATTCTTTAAAAAAAAAAAGAATTTCAAAATCGGTCCACTGTTGACGAAGATTATGTAATCGGTGAACATTATAAAAAATTAAAAAATACATAGTGAAACATAGAACCGTCTGTTTTTTGAAGTCGGTTAAAAAGTTAAGAGACAGTTACCTGTTGCTGTTGGTTCATGTAATGCTGTTGGTACTCAGCCTGCGACGGCGCATAGCCCATGGTAGGAGCCCCGCTTTGATTGCCCTGCTGAAATGGAAGGAATCAGTAATAAATATACCCACACGTCATCTAGGCTATTGCCCAACTTGTCGCGAAATAAAATTCGACGCCATCTATATCTATACTAATATTATAAAGAGGTAAAGTTGGTTTGTGTATGTTTGGGGTAATCTCTGAAACTACTCATCCGATTTCAAAAATTCTTTCACCAATTTGTAGCTTAGACTTTCCGGATGAACATAGGCTATATTTTATCAAGGTAGGTACCACGTGAGCGAAGCCACGGGCAAGTTAGCTAGTATATTATAAAGAAGTAAAGTTGGTTTGTTTATGTTCGGGGTAATCTCCGAATCTACTCATCCGATTTCAAAAATTAATTCATCGATGTGTAGCATGGACTGTCCGTATGAACATAGGCTATATTTTATCAAGGTAGGTACCACGCGAGCGAAGCCACGGGCGAGAAGGCTAGTCACGTATAAAAAGCGCAAAAACAACTGGAAAACATCGTGAGGAAACCAGTTAGCTCTCTAATAGCGTCGATGGGCTTGCAACCTGTCACATATGGAAAGTTAGCTTCTGCAAGATGCGGGCATGTACCAAATATGTATTTGGACATACCTCTGACTACCCGCTTAGACATCTTCAAAAGGATCTAAAAATTGCCTAACAGATCTGAAAGAAATGTCTACCGCTCCCTGGGATACTGTCGTGATCATATTTCTTTTTTTTTATCTGACAGTCCATTTTTACTGTCCAATCTGACAGTTTTAGTGTCATATTTGACAGTTTAGTCGCGATGGCGACAAATTTTGATTTCGCGACAAGTTTAAGTGTCTGTCAGATATTCAGGCACCACTTTGAAGATTATATTTTAAACTTTTGATTTTTTTTAAACTACATACATTGTATAAAGTAGTTTTTTTTTTAAAACAAGTACCTTGACAATAGGACGTCCCATCTGTGGCATCTTGGGCGGCTGGTTCCATTGCTGCTTCGGACTGGGGGATTCCGATTCCTTTTCCGCTGTCATTTTGCGTAGCACCTGCCACAAACAAGTCAAATGTTATAAAATCATTCACACACTTACGCGAATACGAGTCAATAAATCGACCATCACTAATATTATAAAGGTGAAAGTTTGTGTGTGTGTAAGTATGTTTGTTTCTCTTTCACGCTCAAACAGTTGGACGGATTTGAATGAAATTTGGTACCATTTTGCTTATACCCTGGATTAAAAAATAACACTAATATTATAAAGGTGAAAGATTGTGTGTGTGTAAGTATGTTTGTTACTCTTTCACGCTTAAACAGCTGGACGGATTTGAATGAAATTTGGTACCAGGATTGCTTATACCCTGGATAAAAAAATAGGCTATTGATCCCGGTACTCCCATAGGAACGGGAACTATTCACCGCGGGTAACACCGCGGGGAAGCTTCCTTCTAGGTTACTGTTGCTATACTTCAGAGTTTGTTCTAACACAAACATATTAAATATGTAAAGACATAATATTTCTTCATGTTTTAATTTAACGCACCATCAAAAGATGGCGCTAGATGGCGTATCGGTAAAAAAAGGATTAATACTTGATTCATGGACAAGGAATGAGTGATGGTGTTTTTTAGATTGTCATTATGTCATTGTCATGTCATAATGTCAGTTGATGCGAAAAATTGTGAAAATAAAAAGTGAAATAATGTAAAGAAATCGACAGATTAATTAATAAACTTTAAATGTCGTTTCTTTGTTTTTACAGGTAAGTTATATAAGAAATACTGTTTATTTTAGTTAGAATGTGTACCTAAACTTAGGTTTCCTACAATAAAATATCTTTGTTTTTACAGAGCAACACAATGAAGTTTTAATTTAAACAACAATCCTGATAGATTTGTTTTATAAATAAATAAATAAATATCCTTGGACATTCCACACGGCGTCATCTAGTCCCAAGCTAAGCAACTTAATGCTTGTGTTATGGTAACCAGATGACAGATAAACTACATAGATTTTTTTTTTGTAAATACATACATACTATAGATAGATTCAGACCCGGAACAAATATCTGTAGAAGATACAAACATTTGTCCCGTGGCGGGGATCGAACCCGCGACCTCCGCGTCTCAGGCAGGCCTTCGCCCACTGCGCCACAGAGGTCGTCAATAAATAAAGCTTCCTTCTAGCTTACTGTTGCTTCCAGAGCTTGTTCTAACACAAACATTTAAATGTAATGTTACCGAGGTGGGTGTGAAGGAGATGGGCGTGGACTGCTTGGGCTGATGCATGATCTCCTGCCGACGCCGGTTGTAGTTCTCCCTCTGCTCCTCCAGCTTCTTCTTGATGAGCGCGCTCTGCATGATGGACTGGGTGTGCACGGCTAGTTCGCGCGGAGACGGAATGCGAGGCGGCACGCCTAAGGAGGTCAGTTTCAACGTATTAGTTTGGGGTGTCCAACACTCATTTATTTATGGAAAAGGAAACAGTGATACAATATCAAAACTATCGTGAGTTGTATTAGTATTAGACATTATAATAGCACACGGGAAATGACTCACGTAAAATATTGTCGGTATCTAAATCGACGCTAATTTTACGTGAGTAATTTCCCGAGTGCTATTATAAAGTGATACAATAACTTCGTAACTTACGTAAATATAAAACTAAACACCAATTCAATGTTTTCACATACACCACTATTTTGTAACTACCAAAAAAAATATAAGCGCTCTCAGTGCCTGTTACTGATCACGTTCATGAAGAAAAAATTTAAAACAATTAATTAAAAAGAATATCTCCAAAAAACCTCAATAATTCGTTACCGATTAATATACCGATAGATCCATAATCGCCGTCTCGCTCTACAAGCCTATTCTATTTCAACAATGTTCCAAGCACTCAAAAACATGGTCAAATGACGAATAACAAACGTGACAAGTGTCAAATAAGAAACAAATTCGACACTGTGACAGTGTCGAATTTGTTCTGTGTTTAGATAATTTTGGAGATGATCTACGTTCGAGAAAACGGAGCTGTTAATTATGATGTGTAAAATAAAACACATTATTCTATATTCAATCAAAATAACTCTTTACCTGGATGGTGTACAGTTAAATTTGGACTGGTAGGCATTATTGGCGACACACAGAATGCTGCGTCCATAGGGGAAAAATACATTATGCATGATTACGTGATTAAATAAGCATTACACATGAGTAAATCAGCGCTTAAGATAGCCTAACATGCAATCATGCCAGTGTATTCACGATCGTGAAGTATCGATGGAAAAATTAAGTCCTAATAGTCCTAATAAAGTAATTTCACTTAAAGTATTAGGTTTAGGTACCCAGTTTAGGTAGTATTTCATAGGGTAATGCCTAATATGAAAAAATGAAATGGAAAAAGTTAAATATGATCACGACTGTATGAGACTACTCCCAAGAGACTGTGGACATAATCTTTTAGACATTTTAAGATCCTTTGGAAATGTCTAATAAGGTAGTCAGAGGCATGACCAAATACACATTTGGTACATGCCCACATTTTGCAGAAGTTAACATTCCATATGTGACAGGTTGCAAACGAGGCTACTTAAAAGCTAACTGGTTTCCTCACGATTTTAACTATATTTCAATGATGTTATAAGGCTCACCACTCATTACACAGTTATATGTATAGCTAGCTATTTAGCGTGGAGAATTAATGAACTTCATTACGCTGAGTACGGCTTATATCATGTTCGCAACCGTTTAGAGCCTTGTTATAGCGCATATAATTTTTTCGAAACGAAAAATCCACTAATAATTAAGCAATCTACTTACTTACTATAGTCTTTCCAATCGTTTATTTAACTTTTGACAGATCACGCACATAAAGTTTTATAATCATTTTTGATACAATGTACTACAGGGAATACTGTACTCTCATGGACGGGATCCGCCCACTTAGAGATGTGTCAATTGTGTCATTCCAAATTTAATGACCACAGGTCTTGAAATAAATCGATTATCGATTATATTAAAACATACAATAAAATTATTGTGATTATTTTTACATCAAATCACGTTTATTATTTTGCATTAAAATGCCCTAAATGTCTCTGTTTTAATGCATATAATTTGCGTAATGAAAACAGTTCCATCGTACTCGTACCTAGAAATGGGATCGAATTTATTCGCTGAAAATTCATGAATCTAAAATAATCGTTTAGACTTACTGTAGTTGGTTCAAATAAAAAACATGTGAATGAACTGCGGTACCTACTTATAATGAAAAGGTGCAAAATATTGAAATTCATAGTAAATAATGAGTGTGTTAAATCGATTAAAACTTCTTCATGAATAAAATCGATCGATAAAATAAATCGAATCGGTAACGGGTTAGGGTATCACTATTTGAGTCAGTATTAGATCTGTCAAAAGTTAAATAAACGGTTGGAACGGGTATAATTTACTTAATCAGCGTAAAATCTGACCGTTATTTTCGCGATTTTCTGTGATTTTTGCTTTGATACAACTTTGATACAATCGAGACAAGTTACACAATCAGGGCCCGGGGGGCTGGTCTCAGATTAATTGCAGGACTAACCTTGATGAGGAAGCGGCGACAGCCTCAGAGGCTGGTGGTGAGGCGGGACCACGAGATGCGGCGGCACGGGCGCCCCGCCCATCGGCAGCGGGGAACCACCGCCCTGCATCTGAAACATACATACTTTTTTTGACATGCCTTACTTTGTTCGACTGGCTTCCCACTGAAGCTTGACTATTTAGATTATTTAAGATTGTTAAGGGATCGCTTTTAAAAAAAAGCTAGGCCCACACCACCAGGTTCTTGCCTGATTCTTTCCCTGGTGTAGGGAGTCGCGTTGGAACAGGCATTAGAATCACCTAGCATGTAAAACGATACTTAAGTGATCCTTGAGGTCCTACAAGAATAAATTATTTTTCTTTCTTTCTTTCTTTCTTTCATACATATTCACATCTGTGCTGTATGGTCGGCCAAGAAAGTGGTCTACCAGTTTTGACAAAAGTTTCTGTGAGATCTGAATTGACTTTTCCTTGCGATGATTCGAACTTGACACACGGCAAGACGTCTATAGTAAAGAGAGCAATTGTCACTTCATAATTTTATTGCAAGTGGAAATCGACCTTGTTGTTTCATGACGTTCAAATGAAACTCAACCGTAGGGTGGTAGATCACATTTTTGGCCGACCGTACGTACAAAGCTCACCTCAACACAAGCAGATTACAGATTCACTTTCACACGAGCTTTAAGCTTTAAACGGTGAAAACATCGTGAGGAAACCCGCGGCTAGTCAGCCCCACGCGTACTGACCATTGTCATTCCTGTGGATATGGCCGGCTAAGCTGAGAGAATGGTGCTGGGAAAGCCTTCCATCCATCATCACAAGGAACATCATAGAAGGAAAAGTAGAAGGAAGGCGAGGAAGGGGAAGACCGAGAGCTAATTACATAAGTCAGATAAAAGAGAAGGTCGCTGTCATGTCGTATCAAGAAGTCTTGGGCACGCTTCCGTCTGGCAGTGGTTTGGATCAGTTGGGCTACCTATAGATCGTTTGTAACGATCCTTAGGTGGCTCAACTGGTTCTAATTGTATTTTGAGATGTAAATATGTAGTAGTTTAGTTTCTATCAAGAAGTAAAAGAGATTGCATTCGAAAGAAGTATATGGAGGAAATTGCATCATTACACCGACAAGAGCTGAGCTCTTTATAAGTTTTTTATAATGTGGTCCTCTGTCTCACCTGTCTTTGATGCTGCTGCTGCTGCATCCTGAGGATAGTGAGCAGCATCTCTCGGTGTCTGCTCTGCAGGCCCGGGTTGCCGAGCTGCTGCATCAGGTGCTGAGCTGTGATCTCACCGGACTTCAGGCCTGGAATGTACAAAAACGTTATACACATCCATATCCCACTATATCTATATGTCGCGCCACGTAAAAAGAGCGCTGGCTGTCAAACTGCGCAATGGTCGATGATTGGTGGAGAGGTAACGCGGCGCACTTCATACCATTGATTTAGCGAGTGCTATTGGTTCGTCAGCGAGTGAACACAGGCGCAAACATACCCCCGCTACTTCCCCGACCGCGCTCTTTTTACGTGGCGCGACCTACACTTAGCCGCCTATGTTTACGATTGGTACTAAATATTGGAGTCATTTCAGCACTTCAACGTTTTAAGCCAGCAATACAATGTTGGCCGAGCCTACGCCAATGTCAACGTGCGCTTGCAAAGCGCCTAATAAATAAATAAATATCCCTGGACATTGCACACAGCGTCATCTAGTCCCAAGCTAAGCAATTTAATGGTTGTGTTATGGTAACCAGATGACTGATATACTAATTAGATACCTTTTTTTGTAAATACATGTATGTATTTACAAAAAAAGGTATACATTATAGATAGAAAAACATCCAGACCCGGAACAAATACCTGCAGAACATGCAAACATTTGTCCCGTGGCGGGAATCGAACCCGCAACCTCCGCGTAATATAATGTACGAACGTTAGTTTGTTAAAGTAAAGATAGATCTCTAAGGATGAATGGTTTACCGTGTAAAATAGCCTGAGCCTCGGGTCGCTGCAGCAGTTCTCTATCGGGCCCCATGTGCGCGCTCAACTGCTCAGTCTGCTGCTGACGCTGCAAACAAACAAATGGCGAAATTACAATTTTTACACATTAACTTCTATTTAGATGGCGGGACGAATTAGACGCCTTTGAGAGGAACTGGCGGACGAAGGCACTGGATCGGCGTGACTGGCGAAAGTGGGGGGCCTTTGCCCAACAATGGGACATGGTAAAGTATATATTGAGTTCATACCATTGATATTTTGAGTTTCGTTTTTTTTTTAAGAACGGTCATTTCTATGAATGACTATTTGTAATCACACTAATATCGCCCTAATCACACTAATAATATAAAGGTGAAAATTGGTATGTGTGTAAGTATGCAAGTGTGTTTGTTACTCTTTCACGCTCAAACAGCTGGACGTATTTGAATTAAATTTGGTACCAGAATTGCTTATATTCTGGATTAAAGAATAGGCTAATTTTGATCCCGGTATTCCTACGGGAACGATAGGCGCAGCTAGTTTTTCATAATTTGACATAGTCGTGCTATCTCGGGAGTATATCCGGCCATCTCGTCTTATGCCGGGTTCCTTATCCAACTAACGGATGTCCGTAGGACGGTCGTCATAGCAACGTTGTTATCTGACGCAAAGTCTCATACATTTTGTGTTGAATAAACAACGTTGCTATGACGACCGACCTACGGACATCCGTACGTTGGATGTAGGAACCGAGGGTTAATATGTTTATACCTGTTGAACATGTAGCAGCTTGTAGACTAGATCAGGCGGGATGACGGGCGGCTGCTGGTGCTGCGCCTTCTGCTGCTGCTGCTGCTGCTCCATACTCTTGTTCAACATCTGTGGTAAGGTACTTCGTATGAGCAAGATAGTTCGTATGAGCAAGATAGTTCGTATGAGCAAGTTAGTTCGTATGAGAAAGTTAGTTCGTATGAGCAAGTTAGTTCGTATGAGCAAGTTAGTTCGTATGAGCAAGATAGTTCGTATGAGCAAGATAGTTCGTATGAGCAAGTTAGTTCGTATGAGCAAGTGGTGACGGACTTTTTAGGAAATTTGATTGATAAATTTCAGCCAAATTCAACTTGCCAATTTTGTAACCAAACTATCAATAGTTAACCTAACAATAAAATAAATAAATATCCTTGGACATTTCACACGGCGTCATCTAGTCCCAAGCTAAGCAATTTAATGCTTGTGTTATGGTAACCAGATGACTGATAAACTACATAGATACATTTTTTTTTTTGTAAATACATACATAATATTATACATAGAAAACACCCAGACACGAAACAAATATTTGCAGATCATGCAAACATTTGTCCCGCAGCGGGGATCGAACCCGCAACCTCTGCGTCTCAGGCGGGCTTTCGCCCACTGCGCCACAGAGGTCGTCAACAATAACTTTACTCCTATTGATTTTTATACATATTTCTCATATACATATTTTATACATATACCACTTTCTTCAATATAAATTACTATCATAACTCCATCAAAAAAGCAACACTTGCTGTAACAAGATTTTTTTTTTCATTTAATTAGAGCTGTGGGATGCGCGTGGCTCGTGGTGACTCGTGCTCGCGCGCGAGTCCTACTCGCACTTGACAGATTTAATAATTTAGATTACCTGTAGCAAAGACATAGGTTGGTGCGCTGGTGGAGGCTGAGGCCGAGCCGGCTCCGCAGTCACCGCGTGTCCGCCAGAAACTTGTGCTAGCTGTTAACAAATAATACTCTATAAGACAATAATATTTCAAAGACCAGCCAATGGTAACACGGCAAAGTGTTCACAAGTGGATGTCATCACTATTGCGTTCGAGTTAAAAATAGGGGCCAAAATAGCTCAACGATCTATCAATAACGTCTTAGTTCTTGATAGGTCGTTGGTAGGCCGAGCGAAGTACGGCCGATGACGGACTATTCCGTGTATTCTCGCTGTGACAAATGAACTCAACACGTCGTCGCTTGCCTGGACTCGGCCAGTAGGCGAGTGATGACGAGCGATTGCAAGGCAAGACATAATGCTGTCCATACGTTGGTATTAGCGTTCACTCGCCTACGCTCGGCCAACAGTATTGCAGGCTTAACGGTCATGGTATGATACGGAATAGTGGGCAGACACCTTTAGGAGTATTCGAGCAGTAAGTAAGTTCGTATGAGCAAGTGGCCAACTCTGGTGACGGAGTTTTTAGGCCGCCTTAGGGCCTCCGTCATGGCTTTAAAAGCCGGGACCACATTTAACGTGCCCTCCGAAGCACGGAAGCGCTCAGATATAAATACCACTTGCGGTCACCCATCCGAGTAGTGACCGCTCAGAACGTTGCTTAACTTCAACGATCTATCAAGAACGTCTTAGCAAGCTTCGCCACGAGCGCTTCGAGCAGTAAGAAGCTAGTACTCACGAGTCGTTTGAAGGCAGTGAGATCGTGATCCGGGACCGCGTGATGCGGCTGCTGCGGCCGCAGCCTCGCCTCCAGCTCCTCCAGACTGTGGACCTTGCCGGCAGACCCCACATCTGGTACATAAACAAAACAACTTGTTAGTTATCCAGAGGGCCTAGCCAACCGGCATTCGCTATGAAGCGATTCGATTTCTATTATCGCTACACCTTTGATTTGACATTTCTGATCGCTCGAGTTTTCGTCATCGAATGTCAATTCCTATACATTTTTTTTAGTTTCTAATCGAAAGCGATTGTCGAAATGTAACATGGCTAGGGCAGCAGGTCCACCAGAATACTGACTACTTAAGGTGGTTGAATGCGTCAAACTACCTAGTAGTATAATTTATTTATTATTTTACAGTGTTAAACCACACTTAGGTATTGGAAATTTCATTATAAATGAAAAATCTTACTAAAAGTTAAAGGCTCCGGCAGGATTCGAACCTGCGTAGATACAAGCGATCGCTCTTAAGCCGAGCTGCCTGACCACTAGGCTACGGACCCTCTAAGCCAAGGCCTGAAACTATTAGTAAGCTGATTTTTGTATCGGTTAAAGCACCGATGAGCGCCATCTACAGGGATATTAGAATATCACCTGCTCATTGCTTGAAGTTGCATTCAACGCTAGTAGTAGTAAAAGTTGAGGTACAATCTATAGACCCACAATCAAACAAATAAAATGTCAGCGCCAAAACTCGGCGCACGCGACGTAGTGCGCCGAGTTTTACTTTTTTGCGTACAAGCGACATTGAACATTAAAACAAACGACATAACGTCTACATTCAAATGTCAAATATCATTGTAGAACATTGAATTTGCTCGGACATTTTTTGAGTGTTGTCAGCTATTAGATGTGACTCTTTAGTATAGTAACTCAATGGCGGCGACGCTAGTTTCACCCATACAGACACCATAACTTCGACGATCTATCAAGAACGTCTTATCAAGCTTCACCACGAGCGTTTAGTAAACTGTTGTTTACCAAACTGTTGTTTACCTTGCGGTCTGGGTTCATTGGCTCTCATCAACAGGTCCATCAACGAGGGGGGTTGCGGGCGCGCGGGGGAGATGGGCGCGAACACGTGCTGGGCCTCGCTGGTAGCCGGCTCCAGACGGGTCGAGTTGTCCAGCTCTAAGAATATACAGGTCCATTAGTATACATTTCCGGTCTCAATGTCTCTTTATTGTCTGTATTTTGTTCAGTATTGAATGAAGCTTGACATTGGTGCAGCCAATGGGCGTTGAGATTAGCCGGTCTTGCAAGAAACACGCAAACAATTGAATCAAAGTCTTATGCACACTGCACGAAACACGCGGGGCTTTCAAACTTTGTGCAGTAAACGTTCGACGGGTTAATAATTTTTACAAGTGGCAATCAAAATTATTAAAGCGACTTAAATTTTGTGAGAAGAGTGCAATTCCTTCACTTTCGAGGTGCCACATTAGATCCTCAAAATGTTCTATGGGACCTTGGAATATCTTCTTTCTAACAAAAAAAGAATCATCAAAATCGGTTCGAACGACGAAGTGATCCGCGAACACCATGCGAACACATAAAAAAAGCAGTCCTTACCTATATCAAGAACGATATAGTATATAGGACATTATGAGAAGGAAACTCCTAGCGACACCTATCATGCATTTTAATAACTAACTTTAGAATCACGTTTTGAAGTATTGAATGAGCAGAGGCCGTACTCGGAACCAACAAAAACGAAGTTTCGTGACAATTTTCGGGGTCAGCTTATGTTGGTGGATACTGAATTTTTTAGTTCACCAACATAATTAGAACCCAAAAATTGTCACGAAACTTCGTTTTCGTTGATCCCGAGTAAGGCCCCAGTCCTTTTATCTTTATCGTCCTTGGTTATTGTAACTCACCGTCAACCATATTATGCAGTATTTGTTCGTAGTGCAGATCGTTAGTGGGGCTCTCGCGACGGAACCACTGGCTGAACCTGCTGGAGCCTTCGGTTTCACTTCCTCCGTTCTATAACAAGCAAGCATCAGATACAGATTCACCTACTAATCCTACTAATATTATAATCCTACTTCCTACTTTCGTCAAGCTCCATCGCTGCACACTTTTAAACTCAAACTCAAACGTCACTTTTTAGCTTCATCTACGTAGCAACTTTGCCAACTTTTAGCTTTTAGGTTTAGGATTTTGTACCTAAGTAGGTAGGTACCTAATTTGTTGATGAGTAGGTAACAGTATTGTTTTTGAATAATTATAGCTGTTATTGTGCACTGCTACTTAATTTTTCTCTATCTCCTTCTTTCTGGGTTGCCTGGAAGAAATCGCTTTCAGCGATAAGGCCGCCCCTTGTACAATATTTATTTTTAATTTGTATTTTATGTTTTTTTCTGTGTACAATAAAGTGATAATTCATTCATTCATTCATTCATTCCTACTATCCTACTAATATTATAAAGGTGAAAGCTACTTCCCATTCCCACATGGGTCTGGAAGTAGAACTACGCTGAGACTTGACCTTTTCAGCCACACTAAATTCCACCCGGGCTAATGTTATTACGTAGTTTATAATTCTATTCGTGGAGACCTTTAAATGGCCTTTTAGTAGTCTTAGTTTAAGTTATTATCTCATTACTTTGTGCCGATGGTCTTCCTAAAATAAATAAATAAAAATAAATAAGTAGGTATCGTCACCAACCTTTCTTTTTCTTTTACTGTGTGTGCTGAATAAATGTTTTCTATTCTATTCTAAAGTTTGTGTGTGTGTAAGTATGTTAGTATGTTTGTTACTCTTTCACATCTGCTCCGATGCCCACGATGCCCAAACACTTGCACCATGGACCTTCTGCAGGCCACAGATAATGGCGTTGCAGTCGCAACAATAATTAAATAGTTTTGGACCAGTAGGTCCAAAACTAATTTAATTATTAGTTGAGTCTTCGACACGAGAAGAAGACTTTTTCACGCTCAAACGGCTGGGCGGATTTGAATGAAATCTGGTACTAGAATTGCTTATACCCTGGATTATAAAATAGACTTTTGATCCCGGTCTTCCCAGAAACGAGAACTATTCACTGTGGATGTTTAATGTGTGGATATTTGCTGTTCTTTCACGCGAAAACTACTGAACGGCTTTGGCTGGAAGTTGGAATATACATAGTTTGTGGCTTGGAATAACACATTACTTAAAGTGAATGGTGATGATCCTCACCGTAAGCACATCAGGTATGGCGTCCAGCTTGAGGAAGTCGTCCAGGTTGAATTCGTGTTCGTTGTTCTGCTGCGGCTCCTCACTCTTCGACTCCACACCCGAGTCTTTATCCTGGAGAAAAACATACTTTTAGTTTTGCCCGGGGAGGATGTGGTAGAGTCAATCTGTATACCAACCAAATGAGCAGCTGCCCTAGCCATGTTACATTTCGACAATCGCTTTAGATTAGAAACTAAAAAAAATGTATAGGAATTGACATTCGATGACGAAAACTCAAGCGATCAGAAATGTCAAATCAAAGGTGTAGCGATGATAGAAAGAGAATAGATACGACACATTTGTCACTTGTCTACACGCACCCAGGTCATTTTGTTGGTATTCAGTTTTCTTGCTGCAGTTATCGTGCTTCTCAGTAGCTGTAGTAATTGAAGTAGGTACCGTCCGCGTCGCATGCGCAGCGCAAGGTAAAGTTGCACAAACGCAAATGGGGTAATTATGACCGTTCCACATTAGTAGTACTTTTAATAATAATAATTTATTTTAAACATATTATGATACAAAAATTTAAAAGACATTTTAATTAAAAAGAAGGGCAAAACGATTTACAAAATAATCCCGCACTAGGTCAAGCCTGTATCGCGGAAGTTAAAAGTAAGTTTTTTTATAATAATACAACTACTAATTTTTTTTTTTTTTTTTAACTATTGCTGGAAATACCTTAAAACTAACATACATATTTTGTTACATATTTCAATATATTCGACACATAATACAACGTTATTCATAATTGGTATGTTATCCCGGAAGGGGGATTTTGTGACCATGAAAATGAACAGTTGTGTAGGTGCAAATCTTGTGAATTCCAATTTTTTGTTTTCACCAAAAAACTTTTTTGTTATATCTTTTGACAAAAAAGTTTAAATATTTTCATCGCCCGCCCCCGTCGTACGTCACACGGGCCACTGGCCAGTGGTTAGGGTCACCGGCAAAGTTCAGGGATCAGCTGATTATGATAGGGTTGCTCAGTGTTTATTTCTGAAGGAAACTTTGCTAGTCATTCAATGAAAAACATCGAAATTCAAAAAGTCGTCTAACAAATGCTGTTCACACTGATGAGGTGAATGACCCCTTTTCGGGATAACATACCAATTATGAATAACCGTGTATAAGTAGTTGTCTTACATTGCTGGAGTTAGCGGAGTCGTCGGGCGGCGCGACGGGCGAGGAGGTCTCCCGCCACCGCTCCGGCGCCGGGGACCGGCCCGAGCTGCTGTTGTTCCATTTCTATAACAATTACATACAACAATTATTAATAACATATTTGGACCAAATTGGTGAAATTTTGGAGAAAGGCCAGGTCCGAGGTACCCTAAACCGGAGAGCGTGTATGAAGAATGTATGAGAGTGAATGAGGCGAAAGAAGTGTGTCAGGATCGTAGCAAGTGGAGATCCGTGGTCTCTGCCTGCCCCCATGGGAAAGAGGCGTGATTTTATGTATGTATGTATGTAATTATTAATAAAATGAAGTAACACACCGACATTAAGTAACTCAGGCCTTTACATTTTTACTAGATGATTTATACAGAGTCGGGAGGCAAGCTTTGCCCACACTTAACGGGACACTGTAGTGCCCGGGACATTGTTGAGATGGAATAGGCTTGCCCAGCACCTAAACCATCCTCTCAGCTTAGCCGGCCATTTACAGGAAAGACAAAATAATGTTTTGAAAGTAATAATAGATGTTTTGTTTCAGCGTAAGAGTCAATAATCATTTAGTCGATTCCACTATTATATTCTATTATCAATACTAACATCAGTCTCTTTGTTGTTCGCGTTTCCGTTTTTGATCATGCTCTTCTTCTTCTCGTGTTCCTCGAGTCCGCACAGCTCGATCGTGTCGTGTTGAGATGTCGGCCCTCCACTAAACCTGCAATATTACATATAACTTATAACATATATAATAACTTACAACACTAGCTTACTCGCCCGCGGCTTCGCGTGGTACCTACCTTGATAAAATATAGTCTATGTTCACTCGGAAAGTCCAACTACCCTACGGGAATTGCGCTCCGCTTCGCTGCTCTTCGATGCTCTTTTGGTGTGAGTTGAGCCTTAGGCAATTATAGATCATTTTAGATGTCTAAGGGGGTAGTAAGAGGTATGACGTTGGAGTGTTGGAACCAACACGTTCCAACCCTCCAATGCGTGGTGCCCGCATGACAGCGAAGTAATTTGCTTACCATTCGGGTTCGTCGTCTTTATCGAAGCGTCTGTTGGAGTAGCGACCACCAGATCTGCGGTTGTCATCTCTGAAAGATAAATAAAACATTAGTATAATAGAATAGAATAGAAAAAAGTTTATTTTGTGACTTAATAAAATTCCAACCGTTTATTTAACTTTTGACAGCTGTAATACTGACTCAAATAGTGATAACCTGACCCGTTACCGATTCGATTTATTTTATCGATCGATTTTATTCATGAAGAAGTTTTAATCGATTTAACACACTCATTATTTACTATGAATATCAACATTTTGCACCTTTTCATTACAAGTAGGTACCGCAGTTCATTCACATGTTTTTTATTTGAACCAACTACAGTAAGTCTAAACGATTATTTTAGATTCATTAATTTTCAGCGAATAATTTCGATCCCATGGAACTGTTTTCATTACGCAAATTATTTATGCATTACAACAGAGACATTTAGGGCATTTTAATGCAAAATAATAAAGGTTTTTACGTGATTTGATATAAAAATAATCACAATAATTTTATTGTATGTTTTAATATAATCGATAATCGATTTATTTCAAAACCAGTTGTCATTAATTACGAATGAAACATCTCTAAGTGGGCGGATCCCGTCCATGACAGTACAGTATTCCCTGTAGTACATTGTATCAAAAATTATTATAAAACTTTATGTGCATGATCTGTCAAAAGTTAAATAAACGATTGGAAAGACTATAGTAATAGTAGTTGAGTCTAGTATTCGGGAAGTTGGTAGATGGACAAAGGTAGTAACCGAGTGGTGGCGATGCGAGGGTCACAGACCACCAGTCAGATGGTCTGATGACATAATAAATACATACATACATACATAAAATCACGCCTCTTTCCCATGGGGGTAGGCAGAGACCACGGATCTCGACTTCTTTCGCCTCATTCACTCTCATTACATTCTTCATACACGCTCTCCGGTTTAGGGTACTTCGGATATACATAATAAATAAATATCCTTGGACATTCCACACAGCGTCATCTAGTCCGAAGCTAAACAACTTAATGCTTGTGTTATGATAACCAGATGACTGATATACTACATAGATACTTTTTTTTTTTGAGTATTTTATATCTGTACACTGATACAACTAATCGGATTTAGGTGACACTTAGATTTGACATACCCTGGATTAACATAGGTAGTAACCGTGACTTTGTCCGACAGACTAGACTCTAAAACTAAATTTAATTAATCTTTGAACCATTGACACAGATTTTTTTTTCACCTGAAATTTTGGCAAATTAACATTAAACTTATAATAAACATTAAACATTAACCTTTCGCGCTTGTCGTTGTTGAATCGATCCTCTCGCTCCCTCTTGATGTCAGAGGAGTAAGAGTCCCTCCCAAACGATCGACGTTCGTATCTGTTGACAAATAATATTGTTATTTTCATTTTGGAGGCAATACTAACAGGTCGGCGCAGTCGGTAGGATCAATTGTACTGGCGCAGTTATTCTACTATAAGAAGAAAATAAAATATAATATAAAAAACGAAATGGCGCAGCCGGTCGGATAAATACATCATAATAATAATGGTGGGATAACATCATTTGGCGCAGCCGGTGGGATTACTAAATATGGCCTATAATAAACTACCACTCACCTGTCGCCGTTGAGTCGTTGTTGAGGCGGCGGACGGTACGGCTCGGGGCGAAACTCGTCGTCTCGCTCCCACGTCTGCCTCTCGCCTCCGCCTCGTCCTGCTCCCCTCCCAGTTTCCCGACCCCCCTCGGTTGGCTCGTCGCGCACCATGATGCGACCGGAGCCGATACGGCGACAGCCTGTAAGAAAAAGGAATATTTAAGCACATTTGCATTTGATTACATAATTTTAATACAAAATCAATACCTTGGTTAATGAGTTTAAAGCTAGTGATTAAATCAGCTTTTCATTTAGTTCTTAAAAAAATATAATAATAATTTTCCGTAATGCAATAGTGCCGTATTTGTCAAATAAATTACATACTTAACTTAATCATTTTGTCTGATAACTACATTTCTTTATGCAGTTTCTACCTATTTTATGGTTTCTTATTTACAAAAGTGCGAAAAATAGGTGTAATTCTTGAGTTCCTATTACATTTCAAGCTGATAAATGCTATAATTTATCAAGTTAACATGAAATCTATGATTAATTAACTAATTTAATCTTGGAAAACAGAAATGTAGGCAGTAATATACAATGTTGTATCAAGTCTTGAGACACACATCACCTGTATCTGCCGATTGCTCTAGGCCTTGAGTTCGATTTGTTTATCAAAATAATGTAAACAAATATGCGTTATCATTCGCAAGGCCATTTCAGTTATAATTATGGAAAGATTACATTTTCATTGACATTGGATTTTTGATAAGTTGAAAGAAAGTCGACAATCAGTAAAACATATAGAGATAAGGGCAATAAATACCACAAATAATGTCAAATAAAGTTAAGTTTGCCAAAACGGAGGCCTTTAAAGGGCGATTCCCAGACCGCCGCGAGACAGCGCGACGTCGCGTAGCCTGCAGTTATACTTAACAAGATAACACCTCAACAAAATGTTGTCTGGCATCACACGCTGCACTTGGCTGACTTAAGTGGTACCTACTTATCTAGTTATTGTTAAGCATATTATGGTAAAGCTTATCAAGGTAGTAAAGATATTAGTGGCAATTCGGATTATCGCAAAAGCTAAACTTAACTAACTAAAAATATTGCCGTCCCTTTCATGGCGATGGGAATAAAAAGGATAGCATTAATTTTAGTTAGTTTAGTTTAGCTTTTGCGACACTCCGAATTGCCACTATTGTATACCATCAACCGTCGATGGGATAAGGGCAGGAAGAAGAAAGAAGGCTACGGCAGCAGTGGGTACCTGGGGATGTTGATGACACTCACCAGGTTCAGGTTTAGCAGAGAGCGGCACAGCGTTAGAGAGCGGGGAGTCTGGCCTCGTTCGCGCCACATGTGGCGGCGGTGCTGCGGCGGCGGGCGCGCCACATCCGGACGTGAAAGAGCGACGCTGAGGAGACAGCACGATGCCCCCGCTAGGCTCGCTCTCTTTACGAACGCGCTCGCGAGGGTCGGCCGAGCGACGCTCGCGGTCTCGCTCGCGGCCGTAGACGCCCTAGGAAACAAATTCACGTTTAAGGTGCCTCTATGTTTGAAACTAGCGCCACCGCCGTTTTTATTTTATTATTACGTTGAACAATTTTAAAAAACTGAATGTACAGTTTGTGAAACCTATCATAAGCTTTTTTTTTAATGCCTATGTAATAGTTGTTTTTGTATAGTTTAGGAGGAATAGCGAAAACAGAGTTTGGTGGCCACCAAGTGCAACTTCGCTATATCTCCTATTTTTTTTTAATTTCTATTTTTTATCAACGTAGTAATAAAATAAAATAGGCGGTGGCGCTAGTTTCGCCCATACAGGCACCTTAAAAACTAAGGCTAAGGAGATCGTTCGTTCGTTTGAGCAGTGGCCAACTCTGGTGACGGAGTTTTTAGGCCGCCTAAAGGCCTCCGTCATGGCTTAACGACTATAAAAACCGGGACCGGCCGAGTCAAATTCTCTGGACGTTTGTCGCGGTCTGTTTCAAAGTTATTTCCTGTTCCGTGAAGTCAACTCTGAAGATCTGATGACATTGTCTACAGAAATAGTAAGTAAATAGTAAGTAATAGTAAATAGTAATCGTATTGGTGTATCCTAAACTATCCAGATGTCGCTGTTAAATAAGCCTCCTAACAAAACTTACTGGAGTCAGCTGATAAAATAAAATAAAAAAGTTTCAAATGCGTTTACATAACTCCTAAACAGAGAGTAAACCTACTCACAAATTGTTTAGTAAGTGGTTGATTTTTTTATTCCATAGTTGAGCGAGAATGAAATCTATATGATGAAAAACCAATAGATACATTTATATGATAAAAAAGGAAAATAGGAGTAAAATAAGATAGGGCGAGATATAATGACATCGTAAAAACAAATCGCCTTACCTTATGGTTATCGCTGGGCGCATCGCCTCTCCCCCCTCGATCTTCTTCATTCGGTGAGTCAGAACGTTTCTTCAACACACTGAAAGAAAAGAAAACTTATTGACCATGTTATTTTTAAAAGACTGATGTTATGGAACTGAAATTGACTAGCGAGTAAAGCAACTTCAAAATCAAAGTCCGCTGGGAAAATGGCGAGTAGGTCAGTGCACCCTTGCTGATTTTCAGTTCTAAAAATACCCTTTAATCAGTTCTATAGAACTAATCTCATGCTTCTTAACTCCTCAACCTAACACTAGCACTTTAAACTTTACTGCATCTCTATTCCTAATCTTGTTTTGTGATAACTTTAGCGATGGAACTCATATTCTTATATCAGTCAGATGTGATAAAGCTATTGTGATGTGATTATGATTATGATAGAAGACCTTGTTTTGAGATAACATTATCGATGGGACTCATATTCTCATGATATAAGTCAGATGTGATAAAGCGATTGTGATGTGATTATGATTATGATAGAAGACCACCATGAAGGTTTCTTCGCGAGTTTGCACTAGTATTGTTCCCAGATTTGCCCTGCCTAGTCTGGCATAGTAAGGCTTGGCTGTTGGCAAGGGGGTGATAGGGTGGCCGTACTAGATATTCTGAAATCTGAAGATCTAATGATGGACATCTAATGATGAAAGTCACGCCGTTCGTTCGTAAGAGCAAGTGGCCAACTCTGGTGACGGACTTTTTAGGCCGTCTAAAGGCCTCCGTCATGGCTTAACGACTTTAAAAGCCGGGACCGACAATTTAACGTGCCCTCCGAAGCACGGAAGCGCTTAGATGAAAATCTGTCCTGTCCTGTGATGTGATTGTGATACGATTGTGTTGTGTTATATGTTGTCTTGTGATACGATTGCTCTACGATTATGATATGTATGTAATGTGGTTTGTTGTCATGGGATACGATTGTAACGTTAACTTACAGAGCAAGAGCCTCGCAGCCGGCGAAGGCGTCTTCCAGCCCCTTCTTGACGAGTGGCGAGTGTCGCAGCCGCATCAGCTCGTCCCGGGTGTAGGTGAGCGCGCGACGCGACGGCCCGACGGCCAGCACCGCGGGGTCGCCCCCGCCGCCGCTAGACACACCGCTGTCTTCATGGCCTGTGGTAAACAAAGTGAAAATTAACAAAATATTACAAAGAAAACACAATAATTTATTTCTGCCTGTTCCAACGCGACAAAGTTCTCAGCAACTCAGACCTTTACATCTTTACTAGATGATTTATACAGAGTCAGGAGGCAAGCTTTGCCTACACTTAGCGGGACACTGCAGTGCCTGGGACATGGTTGAGATGGAATAGGCTTGCTCAGCACCTAAACCATCCTCTCAGCTTAGCCGGCCATATGCACAGGAAAGACAACGGTCAATACGTGTGGGGCTGACTAGCCGCGGGTTTCCTCACGATGTTTTCCTTCACCGTTTAAAGCTCGTGTTAAAGTGCATAAATTTTTCGACGCGAAAAGTCAATTGATGCACGGCCAGATTCGAACCCACGACCTCGGATCGAGAGTCGAAGTACTTATCCACTTGGCCGACACGGCTTTTTAACGACAAAGTTCAATCCTACGTTAATGCGTTTACTAACGTTCGCGATGTCCAGCAACCAATTAACTTGGACGGGCCTCACTTAGTTCGATTAGCTCACTACTAAAGCTCGACTATTTACTTTGGAAGAAAGATCACTGAAAAGAAAGCTCCCAACCAGGTTTTTTGCCCCGACTTTAAATGGTGTTAGTCGCGAAAGAACAGGTTAAGGATCACCTAGCTCATATGACGTTTCAATGTGATCCCAGAGGTCTTATAATAAAAAAAAACATATCAGAAGGTAGCGCGAAAACTTAGCATAAATGTATAAGCATATCACACTAATATTATATAGGTAAAAGTTTTTGTGTGTGTATGTTGTTACTCCTTCACGCTCAAACAGCTGGATAGATTTGAATGATATTTGGTACCAAGATCGCTTATACCCTGGATTAAAAGATAGGTTACTTTTGATCCCGGTATTCCCACGGGAACGGGCACTATTCACCGCGGGACGCAGCAGCAACAAAAGTAATGAAACATCGATTGGACAATTTGGACAACATACAGTGTCAATGTCAACTAACAAATCACGTAGAATGCTAGTTCTTGCAAAATACTTTATCTGCTTCTAAATACATTTAAAACATATTTAAAGTGCCCTAAATCACTTGTGATATGTAAACACACTCAACTATTCCCAAGTAAACTAATTACAAATGCATTCAGCCTCAAAACTTGAGCCAAGTCCTTGAATATTTAATAGGGAATGGCGGTAATGGACGTATTGACAATACCGGTAATTTTTCGGTATCAATATTTTTAAAACCGGTATCCCGGTATTTCGGTAAATTTTCGGTATTTTACTATAAATATTGAAATAGTTAAAAAAAATATTTTCTTCTGCGTGTTTTATTGCTTTAAACTGAATAAGTATATCTAAATTGTAATAAAAAGGGTTCTTAAAAAAAAAGCAATACTTTTAAATCAACTTGAACTTGAATTGGGAATTTTGGTACTTAGGTACTACTATAGTCTTTCTTTACGCACCTTGTGCTCGTGCGTAGTAACAATAACAATTGATAGAGAACTGGCCTACCGAGCGAGAGCGCACTATGCAATTGAAAATGTGCGTGACAAAGAAAAAGGCACCGCACGAGTCCAAAGGTTTTTTTTCCAAGAAATTACAGGAACAATACTTGTTTTGCACTCGCACGTGCATTCGTCGTTAATTTCGCCAATCAGTTTTGAGCTTTATGCATGCAGAAATAATGTTCCTGACGCTATGCTCTCTATAAGCTAGGTGGCTTGCTCAAAGCCACCCGCGTCCGTCTATCTGCTTGCTCGTACACATTGACTAATTTGCAGTTTAAAAACATCTTTTTATAGATAGATATCTATTTATAGATATTTTCTCTATTTATAGATACATACATACTTATTTTAAAACTTTTATAAAAGTAAAAATTTAAATCAAAAAACATTCTAACAATATCCTACGGGCAATTGTTCGTTTATTTATTTTGAAGTCGGTTTGTGACCACATGAAGACATGGTGAAGCGAAAACGTAGACTGTCCATCAATTTTATAATCATTATAAATTTAAAATAAGTTGTTTGTTATTTGTGTACCTAATCTAGAGCCGCGTTATGAGTTTTTTCATTTATTTTATCGGTTAATTCAAAATACCGAATTACCGGTATTTTCAATTTCAATACCGGTATTCCGAAGTGCCTTAAATAACTCGGTATTACCGGTTTTGCGGTAATACCGAATACCGGTGTCCATTCCCTAATATTTAATCATTAAAGATATGAATGTGCAGAGCTAGATATTTTTCAACTCATACCCGTAATATGTAAACTAATTTGTCACACAACGTAATAAGACGTAAGATTTGTTACATCAGAGATGCCAACAAACAGTGTATTGTGTGTTTGTTATTGTATGAATCTAGTCATAACATTATTGAAGACTAGCACCGCCTCGTGGCTTCATTCTCAAAATACATTAGTTGGGGATTCCGCCTAACTTCGACCTTCACCCATCTGTTTACCAGATGACAATTATATTTTCTTAAACAAAATATGCCTGCTTACGTGTACCAATAGGGTTGCCAGAAAAAAAAATGATCAAAACTATGATTAATTGCTAAACCACTTTAACCTGAGCTCTCAAATGGATTAATTTGTAAGTCTTCGTAGTAAGTATTTTATAGCAGTCTGTGTTAGATCACAAAACTATTCAGGCAGCATTCGCATATTTTTTTACCAGTCATGCGAATAAAAGGCAAACGACCGTCTAAATAAGTCTGATAACTGGTTCTTATCAATTTTTTTGCGTGAATTCCGAAACGAAACATTTCATTATAGACATAGTGGTACAAAAAATGTGTTACGAAAAGTATATTAGTAGGGGCGTGGTGCTGACGTTCAAAAACACCGTTAATACTCGTAATACAATTTAAATTATGTCAAAAAATATTTAAATCTATCCTTATTGTTTCATTAAATACCTTTCATTTCCGCATATTATGGTACACACAATTAATTATTGTTTCACATGTAATACGTTTGAGCTGTTTTGGCTAGTTGCTATTATGCTTTTCGATCTAACGCTATCGAATAAAATATTACCTACCAAATAATAATAAAAATAGCACATAATGGGTATATCGTGATTATAAACTTTTGTGGTTTTCCTATCAAAAGTCGGGGTCATTTGTTCATTAAGAACGTAAATATCTATAAAATGTCCTAGGATAAAGTGGACAATAAGGAATAATGAGAAAGTTCGAGGATGGATGGATGTGTGTTTCTCTTTTACACGAAAAACTACTAAACGACTGAAACATGGAACATACATAGTTTCTGACATGAAATAGCACAGGCTACTTTTTATCCGGGTTAGTACAAAGCGAAGACACGAGCGAATTCTAGAACTTTCAATACAATATTACAGCTCATGGCTTAGCCAGATCTATCGTCTTCCGATACGTAATGAAAAGTCATTATAGTTAACCTTTCATAGATAGGTTTCATATTTTCCATAACCCGCAACCCTAAACGAACACAAAACACTTGAACTAACAAATTTTGAACAACATTGGTCTCTATGGCAGGCCTATTCGCAGTTGACGAGGACAAAGCGAATAAAGACATAAAAGAAGTTAAGTTCCGATAAGAAATTTAACATTACATCTTATGGCGTCATTGCCATAACAGTGAGGCACTTTTATAGCCTATAACTCAATCAATAATGGTCAAACAAGCGAGATGAACCGTGCTAAAGGCTAGGAGAGTGTAAACATTGATCCGTTAGGCTATTTCCAACTCAGATACTGAAGTGTAAGGTTGGTTCTCGTATGCACTGTAGTAACCGAGTGCAACTCCTGCAATGCGCATAGTGACGATTTCGTTTTATTTGTAGTACGAGGCGTAGAACGTTTGTAGTCGTAAATTGACGATTTATACGTTATTTTAACTATGTATATACATATATACTAAGTAAATAAATATCCTTAGGTAATTCTCATAGCGTCTTTCAGTCTCAGTATGTGTAAGTAAGAAGACGACTGATATACTGAATATTAAAAAATGATTTTTGTAAATCATAACATTATGGATAGAAAAACACTAATATTTTCAGTACATAACAAAACGACATACGGCGGGAATCGAACTACACTTCAGGCTAGGTTAATGCTTTTCCCGACGGAGAAAGTATGCCTAACAAAATAATCTTGTGATTGTTTTGTTCACTCATATAATTAGCATACCTTATCTTTGCTGGAACAGAGCGATTGCAAAGAACACAAAGGTTGCACTTATGGCAATATTTAAATTCAACGTTGTTTGAAAGCGGAAATAGTCGCGTTTTTCGACAAGATCGATTACCTTGTATTAGGTACTTAGGCTAGTCGAACAAAGAAATTCAATACAAGTCAAAGAATGCGAACTGTGACGTTTCGTGACGAACATCTTATCGCAACAATCATGAAAAATACGTACTTTAAGTACGCTGTTCGAAATTTTGTCGTTTCAACTTGAAATTAACGAAACTCAGAGGCTCGGAATTGCAGTTGGATTATAAAATAAATTACTATAATGCTGATTTCGCGATTGTGGGTTGTTTTGTGGCTCGATAACGGTGTGTAGCGCAAACGAATCATAATGTTATAAAAAGTTGGAATATCAAGATAAATAGGTGTACCTAGTGATTTTACCAACATAGGTAGTAGAAGCGCTCGTGGCGAAGCTTGCTAAGACGTTCTTGATAGATCGTCGAAGTTAAGCAACGTTCTGAGCGGTCACAACTTGGATGGGTGCCCGCAAGTGGCATTTATATCTGAGCGCTTCCGTGCTTCGGAGGGCACGTTAAATTGACGGTCCCGGCTTTTAAAGTCGTTAAGCCATGACGGAGGCCTTAAGGCGGCCAAAAAACTCCGTCACCAGAGTTGGCCACTTGCTCATACGAAATTATTTTTTTTTATCAGCATAGTTATAACAGGAACTATATCCCGCGGTTTCATTCACGTAAAACGCGGGAATTTACCGTGACCTAGGATCAAACACTGTCTACCACGAGTAATGCATCAGTGATAATCATTTTGAGATTCGATTAACATATTTCACTAAGAAATTTTGATACCACAATTCCTTTTTACCCGACTACTGCGAACCAAAAAGGAGGGTTATGATTTTGATCGGTATTTACAAATGTACACCAGCTACTACACGCTTAAACCAAAAGCCTACATTAACTTCGCTTTACTTCTGGGAAAAGAACAAATATGAGGGAAACAGAAACTAGGTACGCTTGATACTAGAGTCTAGGTAATTATTTTTAAATTTTATTAACATTATCTTACGGTACTCATAGTAAGGAGGTATGTACGTGTTACGTACTGCACTAGAAGATCTCAGCAATTTACAGTCAGTGGCGCGTAACGCTTCGATACAAAAATAAAACATAGTGAAACAATGCCCCAAGGTCGCGCCTGCATCTCGGCTCAATGATAGTTAATGCTCTTGCTTTGCTACCGTTGCACAAGTACTTAGTATCATGTCGAAAAGTATAAGTGGTAGGTCAGATTGTCCTAGAATAGGTTGGCACTAGCAAAGAAAGACTATTCCCAGCAAAAATCAGCAGAACCTAATAATCGACTGGCAATAGTATATAAAACCATTCAAATAGTTCTAGACGAACAAAGATAATCAGAAAGTCAAGAATCTACTTCATATTTTCTAACAGAATATGAAATCAGTAGGATACTTTCAGGATTTGAAAGACATATTGTAAGGAATAAAATATGGGTAGAACGAAACTATAGTATTTTTTTTTTCATTTCTAATGAAATACCTAAGTGTGGTATAACCCTGTAAAATATATAAACTATAGTAAAGTAGTTCGATATCGGCTTCATTATGTTGCCCAGTAATCAGTGTTAGCACCTAATTACGGTGCTTGGACTATCGACGGAAATCTAATCATTCGTACAGTAATATACAATGTAAATGGTCGGTTTATCACGTCTATGTTATGGATGTTCTGTATGATGCATACTGCATTGAATATGACATAAATACAACAGTTTTTTTTTTTAATAACCGCGACATATTCTTTCATCAACTATAACAAGACTATCAGCATCTTCAAACGGCTGAGCAGATTTTCTTGAAACGTTATGAACACTATTGATGATACATTTTTCGAACATACAAATATTCAACTTCGGTTCATCCGTTCAGGAGCTTAGACTTAGACTTAAACTTAACACCTCTCTCACAGTGTAAAGATAAGTTCCATCGTCTATCGCCTCTGCCAGTGAGCAAATCAAATCTTGCTTAGCTAGCTGACAAGAGAACAAGATGAGAATACAATACCTGAGTTCGAGAGTTCGTTTCTACATGACAAGGGAGGAAGATTTTCTTTTAAATTATTTATCTACAATAGCAACTGTGACTTGCATCGCGCTTTGTCATCAAGTTTCTGATAAGTATATCTACTTTTTAATGAGAAAAATAACGTATCGTGCGTGGATAAGACAATGATCTATGGATTTCATCATCATACAATAAATAACATGGTTTACCGCAGATGTAAAGAAATAAAATGACTTACACCAGGAGACTCGCTTCACTCTCTTCGAAGGTGGCCCCGCGTGCACCTTAGGCGGCAACTGAGACGGTATTCTCCTCAACGCACTCTGATACCGGAGCAGAAACGTGTGCACTGCACATTTGACCGGGGAAGTGATTTCAGGAGGAGCGAGGGTTACGCCATTCGCGACCGCGGACTTCCTCGCACGCTTCTTGGCAGCACGGGCGCCAGCCCTACGCCGCCGCCTCCGGGCCTTCTTAACCTCACCAGCCGGCAGCACGACCTCCTTACTCATCATAACCGAAAACGTGACGCGGCAAAACAAAATGGCGGAAGTTGATTCTCGTAAAACTAAACCTAACTTATTCTTACGATAACAATAAAATTATAGGATAAAAATATATGAATAAAATTTAATAAAATTTAACGATTGTCTAAAAACTATGAGGCGTCAGAGAGACGGTCGGTGGGGCGCGGAAACTACGTAAACGCGGCGCGGCGTATTGCTACGTAGACGGATTTCGCAATCAAGTTTGGGGAAAAAATCGAAAATAAATATTTTCTCGTAAAATGTCGCGAGGCGCACGCACAGACTTGTCTCAAAGACTGGCCAGGCGAGCGGCGGCGGTTGACGACTTTGTATGCAACTACCCTCAAAATTTTCATATTTACCCGGCAGTTGTAAACGGCCACGTTCATCGCACGTAAGAAAAATACGTCTACCTTAGATTTATAAAGAACAATAAACGACAATGTACTTTCGACTCAAAGAAGATCAAATGAATAGATACACCGATACACGACTTTTATGACGATACTCATAATTGCCTTCCAATTATTAAAAAAATATATTATTTAAAACTACACAAGACATGCATGCAACTATCATCTACTAGACACCATTCTCTCAATAAGGTTTAATCACGCTCCAAAGACCATAATCACCATTTAGGTGCAAAAAATCCTAGAATGTCGTAACTCGTGTTTTGTTGACGCAGCAAGGGGCGCCAATCCCCTTGACCTTCGAGCCCCCTCGGAATTTCACCCCAGCACCGCACGTTACAATTGGAAGATGAATGGGCATTGAAACTTAATTTGCGAATGCAGTAGTCATTATTTTTGCAGGATAAAATGCGATACAGGTTTGTGATACAAAAGGTTGATGTGTAACGGTCAAGTCTGTACTTTGCTATTGTATGGAGTGAATTGATCTTGTTGAAAAGAAATGGGCATTTATTAACAGGTTTTTATACTTTTATCCTAATCCCCCCTACTAATATTATAAATGCGAAAGTTACTCTGTCTGTTTGCCTGTTACGCTTTCATGTCTAAGCCACTGAACCGATTTTGATGAAATTTGATACAGAGATAGACTAGACCTTGGGAAAGGACATAGGCTTCATTTTATTAGGAAGTCGTGGGTAGCTTACACTAATAGTTATATTATAAAATTGCGAAAATTTGTGAAAATGGATAAATGTTTGCTAAACTATGTGGAAACTACAGAACAGATTTATCTGAAACTTGGAATACAGTTTATGACCTGGAAGGTTACTTATCATCCGTATAAGTAGGTACTACACAAGCAAAGCCGAGGGTGAACTCAATAATTGACTATTCATATAGATTGACTTATTGTATTAAATCATTAATCATTCGTCGATGACCCATCCCAATATTCGAAATGTGTCAGGTCATTAACATTATTGATTAAATAAAGGATGTAGACATATTTATATTACAATTGTAGATATTGTTGCTACCACCAATTCCTTATTGATCTGCGGAATATATAAACAGTACCAACAAGAGTTGACTGTAATCAATTCAATTATCCAATTGAATTAAATAGATTTCATGAATCAATTCATACTGCAATACAATAGACCATTAATGTTAAAAATGTACATCTAAAGAGGATTTAAACACCAAACAATGAGACATCAAGAGATCTAATACTATCAGAATTTTGTGAAAGTAGTTCTAGTTCTAGTTGGAATACCGGGATCAGAAGTAGCCTATGTGTTAATCCAGGATATAAGCTATCTTGGTACTTAATTTAATTAAAATCCGTCCAATCGTTTGAGTTGGGCGTGAAGGAGTTACAAACATTCACACTCTTATACAAGTTACCGCTTACACACAAGTATTATAGAAATGAAAATAAAGTTGAAATTCGTATGACACTGAAACTGCGCTTCGCTACGCAGATTTTCGATGCTCTTTTGGTGTGAGTTGAGCCTTACCAGTAGCTTCTCTCACATGGCATGTAATAATGTATGCAGTACCAGTAGCATGGTACTAATGAACTTAGCTTGTCATGATGACGACATTTAAGGTTGATTTAAAACACAATATAACTTTTATTTCCAGCAAATAACGTAACACAAAAAAAATGGAAAACAAAATAACAACAAACACCGACCAATGCCAACATGTTTAAAAGAATAAAGAGTACTTTATAATTTGTATGGTGGCTTTTTAGCTTCTACCATGCAAAGAAAATAGAAGTTCATAACCAAAACACAATGTGTAGTAGTAAATAAAAATATATTTTTCATATATTTATGATCCTTAGATACATGTAAAAATGTATTATGAAGTTGGTATATCAGTCATCTGGTTACGATAACACAAGCATTAAACTTAGCTTGGGACTAGATGACGCTGGGTGGAATATTCAAGGATATTTATTTATAGTACATATAAAGTAAA
Organism: Xanthorhoe designata; assembly: GCA_963582015.1. NCBI lineage: Eukaryota > Metazoa > Arthropoda > Insecta > Lepidoptera > Geometridae > Xanthorhoe > Xanthorhoe designata. The sequence goes on from OY757029.1 coordinate 2,167,418, forward strand.
AGATATCACTTTAGAAATAAACAAAATATGTAATGGAAATTGTTGGTCTCTGCTTACAGAAAAGAGGCATGATTATATGTAAGTATAGTAGAAAGATATATGGAGAAAATGGCATCATTGTAACAACAGCATAGAGGAAGGCAGAAAGTCATTAAGATGTACAGCTATTATTTACATGTCATGTTATTGTGTCATTGCTACATCATACTCTCTCTCCCTCTTCTAACAATCTGCATTGCAGTATTACATATAATAAAACACTATTGTATAATAGAATTAAAGACAATGGTATGTTTACAACAAAACCAAAATTAGGGCAAGTTACAGTTACACAGGCTTTGTTTGAAACTCAGGTAGAAATGACCTACAAAACAAATAAACCATTTCTAAACAAGTACATCTTCTAGTAGTATTTTGATTGACTTATTGTAACTAAATTAGATTCCTGTTAGCCCTTTTTTGGAAACCAGAAATGCAGTGGATAATGATTGTAAATCCATAAACAGGGATGAAAACAAATTTGTTGTGATTGCAGAAAATGTTGTTATTTTTTTTTTGTGATTATTACTGTACAGGAAAAGATATCACAAATACACTTACCTTCATGATGGGATCCATCCTTTTGGCTTTGGTTGGTAGATTTCTCCCTCAAAGAAGACAATAAACTCACAGCTGACATAGCTTGGAGATCTTTCACACAATTTTATTCAGTCTTCTTTCAATTATCTGTACTAAAATTCTATAACAACTTATTATTTACAAAAGTGTTCAGGAAATTACTCTAATACCTAGTATTGTTTATATCACAGACTTTTCGTTTCTCAATCTAAACGGTTCAAAACGTCCACGCACGAAAATACTATCATATATATATAACTCTAGATATAATAAACTTATTTACACATTTAAAACTAACTGTTATCATCTAATTTTAACAAATACGCTCTAGCGGTCACAAGATACTCATAACTAAAAGAATTTATCAGATTTAGATGCAAAAAATAAAATATAGTCCGCCATATGCCTTTTGAAACGTATATAAACCGGAAATGTGCGATAGGTATTTATGTAAAGACGTCAACAAAAAGTTTTCAACCTTTCTAATTTGGTTGGCTTTTATCCAGTTGCCATTGTTTTATTTTTTTCTGTATGGCGTTATGTGTGGACAGCATAAAATCGTAAAAAGTTACGAATGTCAACATAACATTTTCTTAGAAATTGGCAAAAATTAGAACCTGTGATAATAATACTAATTGTTAATTGATCATTATACGCTCTGCATTAAATTTTATAATGATGTGACAGTGTGTTCAGAATTGTGACAAATTCTAAACAAAAATCAGAATGAAATCTACTATTTTTTGTAATTTAAACGTTTTATCTCTTTAGCCTATTTAATTTACTGAGAATTTTAAATTATTTTGAAATTAAAAAGCGCTTAGATTAATGTAATTTAACGTGTAATAAATTTAACTAACGTAAGTAAACCCTGTTTTATTGTCGATTCTCACCACTCTTAACAGTTCCTAATCAAAATATGTAACGTCAAAGTCAGTAAATTTTCAAATGCTAATGTCATTCAAGTCAAGTCAATCAAACGTCAAACCAACCAATAAGGCTTCGATGCGATGTGTTTTGTGCTTCGTTTGTTGAATTCGCATGCATTCCCATTTTTATTAGATTTGTTTTGAAATTCAATGCAAAATGTCGTTAAAGTGGACTGGGACCCATTCCCAAAGTGAAACCGGTATTTTGCGAAAGAGTGAATTCAAGGAGAAGAAAGAAGAACTTTTTGTATTCGGCTACTCGTGCAAACTTTTCAGGGACGATGCTAAGGCCCTACACATTGACCAAGGCAAACACCTCATACCATGGATGGGGGATGAGACGTTGAAAATCGACAGGTTCGATGCTTTTTACTATAAGACTGTTACTGTGCAAGATAAATAAAGCGATAGTTAATGCAGAATGTTTAAAATTTTTGGAAGATCCTAAGATTTTCGCAGAGAATTTGAAGCGTTTGGAGGAGAGGACGGCGGCTGCTCTGACGTCGAGTGTCTTACGGTGACACGCTCCGGCGGTATGTATAACCAGCGGTTTGATAAGTATTCACCTATCAGTTTGACTGCCCAATGCTTAGGTATATTAGGGTTCTTAGTTAGGCCTTTGATATTATCAGGACTACAAAAGGCTACATTCACAGAAGGCCCCCTATTATTGAGTCAGATAATGTAGGCCTCTTCAGATAACCTAAAATCACATCCCTTACTGAAATAATTGAAAATCTCGACGAGCAAATAAAAACCATAATGCTTTTTGAAACTAAATTAAAATTGTAACATAGGGAACGAAAAGCTTAAGTAATATGCTAATCTACAGTCTTCTCTGACAGGTATGATGCACGAGGAGCCCTACACGATCTGTCGAACCAGGAGGCCCCTCCAGGGGGTTTTGACTGGCGCATGGAGCTCACCAGGGTGGAGCAAGAGGTTGAACAGTTGTGTGACGAGGAACGGTACCGAGCCCTTCACACTGATGAGGAAGAGGAGCTCATGTATAAAGGTAAGTTCATAATTTGAAGCTTAGGTACAAATATCAAAAAGTTAGGAAACTATTCATTTCCGAGAGTCACTTTACATTTACTAAATTACTAGTGAATAATTCTGGTTGACTTTGTTCTCTAGAAGGCTATGCTATGGCGCAACAACTATATTACTATTACATGCTCTTTGACTATATAGATAGAAAATAGAACATAATATTAACTCATAAATAAATAAAAATCTTTTATTTTTTTAATAGTAATTCTGACAAACATGGCACATCAAATCTGACTGAAGTTATAGATTGTTATGTCTAATGGATAATTATGATTAAAATTGATGGAATAATAGACAATATTCCTCCACGATGGCTTTATCCAAAGCCAAGACTCTTTTTTAACATATAATGTGATGCGCAGAGTTATATTTACACAACACACTTGATTTCAGAGGAAGAACTCAAGAGACTTCATAAGGCAGGGTACGGCCAGGTCGGCTTCAACTACGACACTCCGGCTGAACCATCTCCAACACATCAGGCCGAGGTTGATGAGGAGCCGTTCATACCCACTCCTGCCTTCAGGGATCTGATGCCTGCGGATGCTGTGTTTGTGAGTTTGTATTTTATTTTTATCTTGATCTTGTGAACTGGGACTGAAATAACTACAGATGGGGGTACTAGTATGGGGGATATGCACTTGATATGTATTTGTATGTCATTAACTATTTCTTTTTATGTTTTTTAAGTATTTTCATCTTCAAATCATTGAATAGACTCTTAAAATAAACATTCAATTCTTGTTTTGGTGATGTAAACTTTTAAATCCAAAGTAAATCAATCGGTAAATCGCTAAATACCAATACCAAAAATATACCTACCTACCTTACATACAACCCTCAACTCCCAAGTTGCCACATCCATTCCTAACGCAATCCTTGTTTTTCTAACAACGAAAGTAATTATTGTGATCTATTATTCCACACGCAAAATTATCAATCTACCCACATCTTTAGTTTTAAATGTTATGCACTGTACGTAAAACTACGATTGTTATTATTTTTTAAGTTCTCAAGTAAGTGAATTTGTAATGATTCTTGTTGAGAATAAAGCATCTATAAACCTAAACTTTGTGTAATGGCTACGATTTAAATAAATTATAATGATAAATATGTACAGTTATGTAAATATGTAGTAGTTTAGTTTCTGTTAATAAATTGTCTGTAGATAAATCATAATAAACAAACAACAATCATAAAACAACTCAGACCTCTCTTTACTAAAACAGAATCAGGAGGCAATTTTGCCTACACTTAACGGGACACTGTAGTACTGGGGCATTGTTGAGATGGAATTAATTTAATTCTTATTTATACTACCCCCTATTTGCATGGACAATCAATGTACTTAATTATTGCTGGTCATTTTTATGTTAACAGAAAAATGACCAGCAATAAATGATGAAAATTGCATCTCATCTATAAATAAATAACATCTCACACAGTAGTCCATACAAAAGTTGCCTGGAAGAGATCGCTCTTAGCGATAAGGCCGCCCATTGTGCTTTTTATTGTAAATTATGTCCATTATTTGTTTTCTTTAGTGTACAATAAAGTGTTTCTTCTTCTTCTCATCTACAGGGTGTTACCAGACTACTACCGAAAACTTTAGGGGGTTAAAGTACCCATCGATATGAACAACTTTTTCTAAGAAACCAACACTGTGAACGCATAAAAAAAACAGCTGTTTCATACATTTTAGCCAAGTAGGTATTGAACATTTGTTTGGAACAGCTGTTTTTTTTCGCGTTCACAGTGTTGGTTTCTTAGAAAAAGTTGTTCAATATTGATGGGTACTTTCACCTCCTAAAGTTTTCGGTAGTGGTCTGGTAACACCCTGTATAATTAAATATATATCCTCGGACATTCCATACATCATCTTATAGTCTTATTAATCCATTACTTTAATATTCTACAGCCTGAAACCATCAAACAGAATGCCATAATCGAGAAGACCTCCAAGTTCATTGCCGACCAGGGAGCTCAGATGGAGATCCTCATCAAAGCCAAGCAGAGAAACAACACGCAGTTCAACTTCTTGAACAAAGACGATCCTCTCCATCCGTACTACACTGCTCTGACTGCGCTCGTAAAGGCTGGGAAGTGGCCGGAGAAGAAACCTGAAGTTGTTGAAGGTAATGAGAATTGTAATATTATTATTTTTTTTTTTAACCTATTCTGTCCCACTGCTAAGCAAAGGTCTCCCTTAAATTTAAATTATAATATTATTATAATATTTATTTGTAATATTATTTATTTTATTTTATTTTTAAGGATATCCAACATAGGGTTACACTGTACATGCATCAATTGATAGCCAAATATTAGAAAACAAAAACTAGTGCTCCCATAATTAAAGGATATCACAACATGCGTTAAAAAGAAAAACCATCTTAATCCTAAGTAGAGAATTAGGTAATTTAATATTAAAAACTAAATTAAAAAATTGATTTTATTATTATTATATTTTTAACAATTAATTTATATCCTATCCATCCAAAGGTTACCTGGAAGAGATCGCTGTTAGCGCTATGGTCGCCCATTGTTACACTTGTTCGAATGCAATAATTGTTTGATGACTTTTACCATTGTTAAAAACTTACTGTTATTATTTGTTCTTGAAACTTTATAACAAAGCACCGAAATACTTTGTTGCTATTGGTGTTCGAATGTTGCAAAGCGGTGTAAACTGCTAGTTGCGTCACAGAAAAAGCACCCTTAAGGTGGTGAAGCGGTGCTTTGGGTGATAGTACCTACTTATGTTTATTTTGTTTCTTCTATGGTGTGCAGTTTTTGCGTAAAAAAGAATTTGCAGTAAGGTTTTTGTTTTGTTTTCTTCACAGAAAAACCGCCTGAAACTGATGAGTATCTACATCCAAGTCTTGCTGCTACTGTGATTGAATCTGTAAGTAATATCTTTAATGGCCAGTCTCAATAATCTATCTATCTTTAGTTATGCTTACTGCGGGTAGATATTTGACATTTCTTTCATACAAAAAACGTCAAATAGCTACTGACAGTAAGCAAAACCAAAGATAATACGTTATTGAGACTGGATGTAAATCCTACTAATATTATAAAGGTAAAAGGAAGCGCTCGTGGCGAAGCTTGCTAAGACGTTCTTGATAGATCGTCGAAGCTAAGCAACGTTCTGAGCGGTCGCTACTTGGATGGGTGACCGCAAGTGGCATTTATATCTGAGCGCTTCCGTGCTTCGGAGGGCACGTTAAATTGTCGGTCCCGGCTTCTAAAGTCGTTAAGCCATGACGGATTGAAAGAAAGAAAGAAAGAAAGAAAAATCATTTATTCTTGTAGGACCTCAAGGATCACTTAAGTATCGTTTTACATGCTAGGTGATTCTAATGCCTGTTCCAACGCGACTCCCTACACCTTAAGGCGGCCTTAAAACTCCGTCTCCAGAGTTGGCCACTTCGCTCATACTTCGCTATATAGGTTGAAAATGGCTTGTTTCAGGCTCCCTCGATCCCCAGCATCCACTACAAGCCGTCAGCTGACTGCGACTACACGATGCTGATCTCCAAGATGCGAGGCGAGGACCTGGCGCCCGGCGAGCTGCCCCCGCCCGGCACTGAACCCGCGCCACACAATGTTATAGCACGCGCACCGATACTCTACAACACTAGTGGTAATATCAGTTATTTATTTATTTATTTACACATACACACATAGAATATAACATTACAGCAGTTGTACTAATTGAAAAAAGCTTTATTGCAATTCAACATAAGTGGTAGTAGTAAAACATTTATAGATTATAAGGTTTAAATGCCGTTGAATACAAACTGGCGGTCTTATCGCAGATAGCGATTTCTTCCAGACGACAATTTACTAAACTAAAACTAGGTTAAAATAGTTATAGTATTATAGTAATTAAAATAATGTTAAAATTCATATGACACTGAAACTGCGCTCCGCTTCGCTACCCTTCGCCGCCCTTTTGGTGTGAGTTGAGCCTTATACTTTCGTAGTCATCACATCTTATTATCATCATACACATCTTATTATGAGTTTTCATACTTGGCATAGTAACGTCTGCGGCGCGCAGTACATCAAGCACGTTTTTTCATTATGTCATGTTGGTATTGCTGTACCAAATTTCATGAAAATCGGTTCACTGGTTTAGGGCGTGAAAGCGTAACAGACAGAGTTACTTTCAGTTTTATAGTATGTAGTAGGGAGTAAATAATCGTAAGATATTTCAGCCCCTCCCCCACCGCCGCCGACCGCCGCTCAACAGGTGTACCAGCAGCAGCAGTACGCCATGTACTACCAGCAGTACATGGCGGCGCTGGGCCCCGCGCCGGGCCCCGCGCCGGGCCCCGCGCCGGGCCCCGCGCGGGACCCGCCGGGCCCGCCGGGCCCGCGCCCACCCGCCCACTCCACAGGGCTCAGCCTCATGAAGAACTACGATTCGGGAGACGAGAGCAATCTGTCAGGTACATAGTTATTTATTTTATAGTGTTAATCCAGACTTAGGTATCGGTGCTTAAACTGAATTCATCTTAATGATAATTTCGTTTTGACGTTTAGGGGTTCCGTGGTCGAGTGGTAAGGCGGTCCGGCTTAAGGACGATCTTTTATATAATCAAATTTTTTAGTAAGTTTTTTCATTTATACATTATTAGCACATTATTAGTACATTATTAGCTATGAAACTTGTTTTCAGACTCAGAAGACGAGTCCAAAACCAACGGCGACCTCACTCCCGTCCCTCCCGACGACGTGAAGACAGTCATAGAGAAGATGGCGGCGTATGTTGCACGAAATGGCGACGAGTTTGCGGATATTGTGCGCGCGAAAAACGATCCTCGATTCACGTTCTTAGAGCCTAGTAATGAATACCACGCTTATTATAATCGGCTGATGCAAGAGAAGAGAGGGATTGATGTTAATGGGGCGGAGAAGAAGAATAAAGGTAAGATGTTTTGAGTTACCCCCGGTTCCTATACGCAACGTACGGATGTCCGTAGGTCGGTCGTCATAGCAACGTTGTTTATTTATACAACACAAAATGTATGACACTTTTTGACAGATAATTGCTATGACGACGAATGCGGGCACCACACATTGGAGTGTTGGAACGTGTTGGTTTTTAACACTCCAATGAAGATCAATCTTGGACGGTTATTAGACACAAACGAAGCTTGTCATTGGCCATTCTATTCGTAGCCAATGTTGGAACCAAGTTGAAGCCGATGTGTGGTGCCCGCATTATACTTTTAACAAATATTCTTTACAATCAAAGACATTGTAAGTATAGATATGTTTCTTCAATTCAATTCAAGTAATTAGTTCTCATATTTTCCTTGTAAAGTGCTTTACTCAACTTTATTGTTACAGCGCCTGTATCATTCTCTATAAAGAAATTGAAAGAGCCAGACCCAATCCTACCCAAACCGGCTCTGCCCTACGAATCTAGCTCGGATGATGACGACGAAAAAGCTGACAAATCGAGCGACAAATCCACAGAAAAGACCGACAAATCCACCGAAAAGACTGACAAATCTACAGAAAAAATCACAGAGAAACCTATAGAGAAGCCGAAGACTGAAGAACATACAATAATCCCTCCAGTTTTAGTCTACAAGATGGATGGACAGCTCACACATAACTTACCTAAAGTTAGGGCTATTGAACCACTAAAATACCTAACTAAAAACGCAATACAAGAACTGAAACCCGTTGAGAATACACCCAATACACCTGAAACTCCGAAAGAAGAAATTAAAAAAGTAGAAGCGATAGAATTTAAACCAGAAAAGGCAGAGGCTAAGAATTACGATGTCCAGAATTTTGAAAAGATTGATTTGTTACAACAACATGATAAAATCGAAAGTAAAGTTGAGTCGCCTAAACAAAAACATGAGTCAAAAGAACCTTCTCCTTTTGTAGAGAAGATAGAGAAGATTGAAAGGGAAAGAGAGAGTGACAGAGACATTCCCGACAAAAGACGAGAGAAAAAGAGACACAAAAATTACAGATCTAAATCCGAAATTGAATATAAGCCTAGTCGGTCGAGCATTGAAAGAGAGAAGAGGAGAGAAAGGGAGAGGGATAGAGAGAAAAAGAGAAGGAAGATGGATGTTGATGATATGGAGAGTGAGATCATTTCGCTAGAAGATAATTCTGATGACATGATCGATCTGACGGGAGACCAATCGGATTCTAAAGGTATTTATTTTGATTTATATAATCGAACAGTACGTACGATCAAAGCGCGGTTATCCGGATACTAATCCGGATAACCGCGCTTTGGTCGGCATTTATTTTTTCATTGCCTGTAAACACGGATAAAACATCTAAGCCATGACGGAGACCTCTAGGCTTAAAAACTTCGTTTAAAAACCACAGTTGGCCACTTCCTCATACGAACTTACTGCAAAATGTGGGTATCTTGAATGATTTTACATTTTCAAATGTTTCGATAGATAGTTGATCTGATGATAGAATCGTAGTGTTTAAATTTAAAATATAACATTTTAAAAATAAAATTAAAATATCCGTAAATAAAATACACTTATTTGAATCATCTCACAGTTACTATTTGTCTGATCGTGGCTCTATAGATTGTACCTCAATGGGCGCGACCTATACACTATGTTTTCACAGGCGAAGCGGACGCAGAAGCAGAGAAGGCGAAGCAGATATCGCGCCGACGCCGCGCCGCCGAGTTCCTGAAGAAGGTGGGCGTGGACCCGGCCGCCGCCGCGCTGCCCAACAACTCCCTCGCCAGCGCCATGGTCGACACGCTCGAGTCTATACGGAGGAAGAGAGCGGCCGAGGAGGAGAAGAGGCGACGCAAAGAGAAGAGGCGGCGGAGGGAAAGACGGGGTACGGCTGTTTTATAATCATTCGCGATCAGAACACAATTATAAAACATACATTTACGGGTATTTATTGCTATACCTTTATTTAGTTATATCCTCAAGTTTTGACTGGATTGCACCAGTCAAAATATGAAATTGTCAAAAATGATATTTAGACAATTGAAAAAAAAATTGAAAAAAAAATTTGTAAATTTCAATTTTTGTCAAAAAAAAAATCTTTTGAGCGGAAAAGCGTTTGAGCGTGAAAGAGTAACAACACTTTACACACAAAGTTTGACCTTTATAATATTAGTGTGATGGTTATTCAGCAAGTTAGTTGGCGGGATATTGTAAAAAAAATATAGTTAATTAATAGGTTTCGATTCAATAATTTTTGTTTCTGTTTCAGATTACGAAGACGATTCTGAGAAATCACACAGGAAGAGCAAGCGCCGGAAGAACAAGTATGTCTAATGGTTTTTAAGTAATCATTACTATCTATCTATACTAACACACTAATATTATAAAGGTGAAAGTTTGTGTGTGTGAATATTTGTTACTCCTTCACGCTCAAACAGCTGGACGGATTTGAATGAAATTTAGTACCAAGATTGCTTGTATCTTGGATTCAAAAATAGGCTACTTTTGATCCCGGTATTCCCTCGGGAACGGGAACTAAACACCGCGGGGCGCAGTATCTCACACTAATATTATAAAGGTGAATGTTTGTTACTCTGACTTGTCTTATGTCGTCGGCCCACCGCGACCGCTGCGAAGCTTGCTAAGAAGTTCTTGAAAGATCGTTGAAGTTAAGCAACGTTCTGAGCGGTCACAACTGGATATGTGACCGCAAGTGGCATTGACAGCTGAGCGCTTCCGTGCTTCGGAGGGCACGTTATATTGTCGGTCCCGGCCATGACGGAGGCCTTAGGCGACCTAAAAAGTCCGTCACCAGAGTTGGCCACTTGCTCATACGTACTTAATTACGTACGTACTTAATTATGTTTATTTTGTGTTTCAGATCATCTGATGACGAAGATAGCTGCTCTGAAGCGTAAGTACTTTTAAATACATAAAATAAATCGTAGGAGTGATACTTTAGTATGTGCGTAGAATGCTGACCATATTCTCTTCCCACAGACCCAAAAAGAAGAAGAGGAAGAAGGATAAGAAGTCATCCAAGACTAAAAAGAGGAGGCGGCACGAGGCCTCTCTCTCCGAAGAAGAGGACCAACCCCTTCCTCCCAACATCGACCTCACCAACACATTGAAAGAACTACGTACAAACAGTCCAACTAAAAATCTAATCATACCCGATGTAGACCTTAACGTCGACTCTGAAGGGAGCGAAGATTACAGAGAGAAGAGTGAGAGAAGAGAGAGGAAGAGGAGAGAGTACAGTGAGGGGGAGTGGTCTAGTGATAGTCAGGAGGATTCCGGTTCAGATGAGAGTAGGCTCGAATGATTCCAAATTAAGTGCAAGTTGGACTCGCGCACGATGGGTTCCGTATCATTTATTTCAAGCGTCTTCATGTTGCCGTTATCAATTTTATAATTTCTAGCTTACTCGCCCGCGACTTCGCTCGCGTGGTACCTACCTTGATAAAATATAGCCTATTTTCATTCGGAAAGTCCATGCTACACATCGGTAAAAGAATTTTTGAAATCGAATGAGTAGTTTCGCAAACAAACCAACTTTACTTTTTTATAATATTAGTATAGATATAGATATTATAATTATTGTTATTTGTAAGCTATTATCTATGCTTTTATCTCCCCCATTTTTATATTGTACTCAGTTAAGGAGTGCATGCTGTCATCAGAATCAACATTTGAATTTGGAGGCCTTAAGAGCGGTCAACCCGGCTCAGCTTTCATACAAACGCTCGTACGTAATTATGCCGTTATAACAGATCTTTCTTTTAAACTTTTGGACTAATAGGTATCTTGTGCACTATATCTAGGTTTCTATCGAAACTAAAAATCAAAATGTTGAGAAACAAATTCAGTATAAGCTTCCAAAAACCTGCTTTTATCATACATTTTACCTGAACTTTGGCCGTTCATAATGTACTCATAAATTGTAAACGTAAAGAAAATATTGTCATAGAAACCTTGCAAATCTTATGGAGATTCTAAATAACTAATATTTATTTTACAAACTTGTAAGGCTTACTGAAAAAAACGTATTTCCTGGAACACTTTTTATGAAATTTCCGCACACTATTTTTCGAGTGAGCGAGTGAGCGGCGAAAGTACCTACTGAATGCCGAGCGCTGAGGCGCTATCTCTCTTTTTTCGCTTTGCTTCTTTTTCTAGCATTGCGCTGGATGAAACAACAAGCTTTTCAGCTATGCCCCTGTCGATGATAGACGCACCGGGAAGGGCCACCTTAAGGCGGCTTAAAAACTTCGTCACCAGAGTTGGCTACTTGCTCATACGAACATACATACATACATAACATTTGAATGATTAATTTCATCATCTTCATTATTCTGAAATACTACAACAGTCATCCGTTTGTATTGATGCAAACGCTCAGTGCCTGCGTTTTCGAAAAACGTAGTGTGCCTGGCTCGTAAGTGAATTGCGTCTTAAAGTTAGCAGTATGGTAAACATGGCTTTCGCCGTTCCTAAGCAGTAACCTAATCATTGTAGTGCGTGAGTCTAGCTAAGTAACAATGCTCGAGAAACGAATCAAAACTGTATTTAAAGTTGTTAAAACAAGCTATATCAACAATCATCAAAATAAATCGTAAAAATAAGCTCATTAGAGCTCTTTAAAGTGACCTCACAGAATATTTTAACACGTGATATAAAATGACATGTGTGATGATTGTGAACCATTATTTATATTTGAAGTTATCAAGTATACTGGGTGTAATATTACTACTCCCGAAAACAGGAACGCTGAATCCATACTTTGTAATCGGACTTAATCACCAACTTGGTATTTTGAGGTTTCATTATCTTCCGTATTTATGTAGGTAAGTAAAATATGCAGTATGTTTGCTAAGTATTCTATCTATGTATTTCTTTCTTGTTCTACTGTCGTATTACTCAATAGTGTCAACTTTCACAAATAAAACTGAGCTAAGTATATAAAAATATAATTGCTTTACGATAATATTCAATTAATATTATTAAGCCCAAAATTATAATATTCTTGCCCTGGTATCAATCAATAAAATCGACAAAAAGTTTTTGAAAAATGTGTTACAGTTTTCGGTAGGAGTACTGTTACACCGCGTTTATTCAGTTTAAATGCGCATTTGATAAAAATAACCACGCTATTGTTAAATATGAATTATACTTGTAGCATTAAAATACGTTTAGATCAACGAAATCATTGTACCTAAAATATAATGTAGATTACCTATTTGATATTCGTTTTTGATGTAAACATGAATAAACTTCCGTTTTGGTATGTTGGTTGTTTTTGTTACACCCATTTAGCTGAGGATTGTTAGGTTAAGTGCTACTAGCTTACAACTTACATCCCAACAATGAAATGAAATGAAATTTATTTATTTAGTAGCTTAAACAAGTTTAACAGCAAGTAATTAAGTACTAGGTACATTAACTCTAGGAACAGATCAAACCCAACAGTGATTAATGAGGAGTAGCAGCCTTGCTGCGTTGCACAGTGAGGGTTATTTGGAGTGTAGGAGCTAGTACCTAACCGGGGATTATCAGGAGGGGGATAGGAAGCTACTTACTAGGGTTATAATAAACTATATATATGAGCCCTAGGCCTCACACTAGGATTACCTGTGTCGTGAGGTCTAGTACCCGCCCTTGTGCATTAAAACAGACAGAATAAAATATAAATTACTAAATTAAGGATTTAAATTGGTAAATGATAAGCTAAATATTTAATGCTCGTAACATGTTATTAGAAGAATTTACGAATAACTGCAGGCAAACTGAAAAAAAGAAAAAAGCAGAGGTCATGGTAACTACACACATAACCAGAGTGTAAAATTGTATAAGTAGAGGCTTTGACTGTGAAATACCTATGGTACATAACAGGTTATGGTAAACATACTTTTGGATACTTAATTAGATTGTGGTAGAGTAGACTGGTGTGAAGAATTGTCAAGGAGGTAATTGGTGAGTGAGTGTACATTAATATAAGTGAATGCAAAATTTGTGACTACCTATTGGTTTTGTTTTATTGGGGCCTGATCCTCTTGATAAAAAATGTCCCTGGCACTCCCTGTATAACTATATAGAATATATAATTAAACAATATAAATAGGTAGGTACAGAGTATATAGACTCGAAGCATAAAACTACTCATAAAAATATTGTCAGAGCGCATTTCCTTATATAGGTAAAAATATCAGGTTATTTTATTTCAGTTCCACTCCGACCAACTGAAACGGATCAACTATTTTCTTTTTCAAAGATACTTACAACATTTTAGTTGTTTCGATTTTATCTTATTTTATCGTTAAACATTTGCTGCCAACCAAACATAAAATGAACCAAACTTTGCATGACACAAATACGAGTGGGTATGCAAGTTACCGGGAGCGACGCTGCACTGGATTCTCAAACACTTGAAATACTATACTCTATCGAGGATAGTATTCAATACCACAGTAAGCTGACCTCTGGAGATTCACTGCACAATTCTTCATTTCCGCACGTGGCTGCTATTTTTAGCGCAACTTCAGGATCAAATGATCAATCTCAGACGAAGAGGGACCTTTGACGGGAAACCATGTTTGAGCTGAATATTTACTATTAGTTTCGGTGAGGCAAAATGATGCAGCCAACTCTCGCGCATGGCACTGGTCTGTCAATTTTTGAGGTAACGCAAAAATTAAAAAAACTGTTACCCCTCTTACGCATATTAGGTAGTTTAGTAAACTTACTTTAACTAAAACGGATATTAAATCTATTGCTATCTCTTACGACCTCTGTGGCGCAGTGGGCGAAAGCCCGCCTGAGACGCAGAGGTTGCGGGTTCGATCCCCGCTGCGGGACAAATGTTTGCATGATCTGCAAATATTTGTTTCGTGTCTGGGTGTTTTCTATGTATAATATGTATGTATTTACAAAAAAAAAAATGTATCTATGTAGTTTATCAGTCATCTGGTTACCATAACACAAGCATTAAATTGCTTAGCTTGGGACTAGATGACGCCGTGTGAAATGTCCAAGGATATTTATTATTATTATTATTATTATTTTAATTGACATAAGAGTAACAAGAAAAAAACATTCTTTTAATCCATTTTCAATTGACAAATCTTTATGAATAAGACCATTAGTATCTAAAATAAGTTGTAGGTAGGTACGTATAAAGTGAACCTGTATAAAATTTTAACGCTTAGGTCAACATCTATTGCAGGCTTAAGAGCTGTTTATTCCAAATTGTCGGATCTTCTTAGAAGATTTATATGATTAACTCGTTGTCGATCAAACATCTCGGGAATTTGCGGGAGATAAAAGTACTTAAGTACCTATATATTATTGTGATTAGATAAGTAAATAAACGATTTACAAAGATGGCATCAAAAAACAATATTTATTAACTAAAATCCGTATGCGTCAAACTAGCGCTGCCGCCTATTTTATTTTATTATAAGTAAAAACATTTTAAAAAACTGAATGTTCTGTTTGTGAAACCTATCATAAGCTATTTTTTAATAACTCTGTAATAGTTTTAATTTGTATAGCTTAGGAAGAGTAGCGAAAACAGAGTTTGGTGGCCACCAAGTGCAACTTCGCCACTCCTAGCAAAGAGCTCAGCATTGTGTCTGGTTGTAAAACCTGACTCTAAAAATTCAAAACATATCCGCATGAGAAAACTATCTTCCCAGCATCTATCAAGGAATTAGCATTATCTTAGCAAATCCATAGAGGTTATCAACGATAGCATGTTCTCAGCCGCTATAAAACGACTAGATAATGCTCTTAACTATTTATTAGTTGTTTTGCTCTGAACCTACTACCGAGTAGGTAAGCAAGCAAGTGGCCGACTAGGTACCTACAAAGTGAAATCCAATATGCGACCGTAAGTAGTAATTTAACAATATTTTTCAAATTAAATTTGGTAACCAGGTAGGTATTCTTGTGGTGTTGTTAGTAGGTACCTTTAAATAATATTGTAACATTATGTCAAAAAGGTTTTAAGGTGGTTACGCGCAACCAAATGGTTAATCTTGTCGGTAAATAAAAAAGTTTTATATAATGGTTCCTTTGATGCTAGTAGAAACTCTAATTGGAGTATTTTTATTCATAAAAATCGATTTCTCTCTCATCTCTAAACATAAATGTTGACTAATTTATGAATTCATTTTTATCACAGAAAGGGCCAGTGTCCATGATAGACCCCTCCCAACTCCTCCGTCCAGAGGAAACGTTCAACGGCAAGCCCATCGACGCTTTCCGCGACTACAGCGTCGATGAGTCCGACCCCATCAAGATGAGGGTCCGCAGGACCTACTACACCATGCATACTAACATGACGGTGGATCTCGTCAAACGTAGGTTATTTATTAGTTATTAAATCGTTTGTCTCAACGCACAGCGATTAACACAACTAGTAAGCCTCAAAATTTTTAATTTGGAACTTAAATATAATAAGTAGGTATAAATTAACTGTGTTGACCGAGTGGAATTATAGTGTTTACAAATCATCATAAATATTTGATACATATCCACCAAAAATGTGGATTTGTAGGCAGATACATACGTAGGTAAGGTAGGTAGTTGATACAAATCCACCAAGAGCATGTAACTACCCCTTTCGACACATTCTTAAATGCCTAAAGATCTGATATCATGTTTACCAAGCAACTCAGTTGTGATCTTGTTTCTTTCTTCCCCCAGAAAAAAAAGAGAACTGGCTAAAATTCAACCACTTCAAATCCACGATCAAGGACGCCCTGATCAAGCTAAACGAGCTCGTGGACGAGTCTGACCCGGACACCGACATGCCCAACATCGTGCACGCCTTCCAGACGGCGGAGAGGATCCGACAGGACCACCCGGGACAGGACTGGTTCCATCTCACTGGACTTATCCATGATCTTGGCAAGGTTGGTTGGCACTTCAGAGTCCTGCCTGCTGCCCTAGCCATGTTACATTTTCTACAATCGCTTTAGAGTAGAAACTATTTTTTTTTTATAGGAATTTACATTCGATGATGAAAACTCGAGCGATCAGAAATTGTGAATCAAAGGGTGAAAACCTAGCGATGATAGAAAGAGTATAGATTCGAAACATTCGTCACTTGTCTACGCGCCGGTATAGACACTTGATGGCTCCATATAAACATTCCATCCACCTAGCTGTTTTCTAGACCCCCTGTAGGTAAGTTTCGGTTTAGGTAGGTACATAGGTAACTATTGTGAACTGTTTTAATCATCAGTTTGTCAAGGGTTTTAATTCTTTAGTTCTGAGTGATAATTATTTTATCACGTAGGTAGGTAATTTACAAACAAGCTGTGATTTGTGAAAGTTATCTTTACAGTTTTATTGGGTGATATAACCTGGTTTAATTGCTATGATTATGATTATTTACATCTTAGTAGTAATACCTACTTTTATTTGTTTACCATGCTCATCAACAACACAATCTGATCTTTCTATAGCTACATACTTAGATAATGTAAATAGTTTTAGGGTCAAAAAACCATAGGGCTATCACAATTCCTGATCATACTTGGCAAAAATTTAAAGCGTTCTTGCTTGCTGGTTGGTCATTCTTGGTTGGTTGGTCATTGCAAATTATGAAGTTGTCTTAGGACTCTTTCACAAAGCCGCGATGCGATGCGATACGACGTCGCATCGTACGTATATAATATGTGCTCAGTCAATCCACAGATAGCTCGCAGTATTTGTGATGCAATGCGAATCCGCAGTTTTGTGTACAAGCCCTAAAACCTAGATATAATTTATATCGCACCTTGGGATTAGGTCGTGGTCATGTTTCTAGTCAACTAATTTGTATCTTAGGTGATGGCGTTCTACGGCGAGCCGCAATGGTGCGTGGTGGGGGACACCTTCGTGTTGGGCTGCAAGTGGGCGGACTCCATCGTCTACGGACCCGAGAGCTTCAAGGACAACCCTGACACATACAACCCCAAGTACAAGTAAGAATTAAGCATTTGTCCCTGTATAATGGCTATGACTTGCTAAGCCTCAGCTAACTCTCTGTCTGTCCGACGTCCATTTGCCACCTGGGCTGTAGCTGCTAGAAGTTGGTAGACTCTTGAATTTTTGATCATGAAATGGCAGTCTTAAAAATAATTAAAATTAAATAAAAAATCAAATAGAATTGATGATTTAATTTTATTATGTTGAGACCTTTGCCCAGCAGTGGAACAATGTAGGTTAATCTAATCAAAGAAGAAACCTATGCGGCAAAGATTATTTTCCTAAATGGATCACATTTGCTGGAGTGCCCAATGTGCTCCAACTTTTGTGAATTGAGTGATAATACACCGCGTCCAAGGGCGCCCCCCGTGGCTGTGTCCGAGTTTTAGCAAAACAAAATAAGTAAATCCATTCAACACGATGAAGGAGAGCTTTTCATTTTACACAT
Organism: Xanthorhoe designata; assembly: GCA_963582015.1. Taxonomy (NCBI): domain Eukaryota; kingdom Metazoa; phylum Arthropoda; class Insecta; order Lepidoptera; family Geometridae; genus Xanthorhoe; species Xanthorhoe designata. The sequence goes on from OY757029.1 coordinate 2,185,408, forward strand.
GCAAAAAGTGCGAGCTAGGTATTCCTACTCGTAATGCAGGCACCACACATTGGAGGGTTGGAACGTGTTAGTTTCAACACTCCAATGCGGGGATCGATCTTGGACGGTTATTGGACACAAACGGATCATTGAAATTGGCCAAACTATTCGTAGTCAATGTTGGAATCAAGTTGAAGCCAATGTACCTACCACACATTGGCTTCAACTTGGTTCCAACATAAACCGCATAACAGTTTCAGTATTATTCCAGCACAAAATACGGCATGTACAAGCCGAACTGCGGGCTGGACAACCTCATGATATCGTGGAGCCATGATGAGTACCTCTACCAGTTCCTGAAGCACAACAACTCTAAGATACCGGAGAAGGGGCTGTGCATGATCAGGTAAAAGTGCCAAATCGCGAATCTGCTAGTTTTAAGGCCGTGACGCTTTAAAGTGGTTTAGGTATAAATAAATTAAATAAATATTAAACATCTTGAGTTTGAAAGGGGGGACTTTTGCCCAACAGTGAGATATTCTTGGTGTTTTCTATGTATAATATGTATGTACAAATAAAAATGTACCTATCTATGTAGTATATCAGACATCTGGTTACCATAACACAAGCATTAAATTGCTTGGCTACTGGGACTAGTTGTCGCTGTGTGGTATGTCCATGGATATTTATATAAGTAGGTACATAGGTTAACAACAACAATCGTTTATAATAATTTCAACGCTCTCCCCGTAGGTACCACTCCTTCTACCCGTGGCATGCTGGAGGAGACTACCGCCACCTCACCAATGAGAAGGATGAGGAGACCATGAAGTGGGTGCATGAGTTCAAGTAAGGACTTTATTGAATACTAGCTGCGCCCTGGTGTTACCCGCGGTAGTTCCCATTTCCGTGGGAATACCGTCAAAAGTAGCCTATGTGTTGTTCCCGGTCATAAACTGTGTATATTCCAAGTTTCAGCCAAATCCGTTCAGTAGTTTTCGCGTGAAAGAGTAACAAACATCCATCCACACTTACAAACTTTCGCGTTTATAATATTAGTAAGACTTTCATTATTATTGTTGAAGGAAAGGTTTTATATTGTGGTTTCGTTGTAACGATGCAGGGAATGGATGTTTAATTTGTACTTATAAGATTGTTACTATCTTCTTGAAACGATACAGTGAATAAAAGTAAAAGTGAATGGAAACATCGTGAGAAAACCAGTTAGTCATAATAAATTGCGATAGGTTTGCAACTTAGGTTTGTAACGTGAATCTATCTATCTTTACACTGCAAAAAGTAATCGTTTACCAAAGATGTTTAAAACGTTAGGTCTTCAAAGGATCTTGTCCTTACGTACGTATCAACTATGAACACTAAACTTAATAATCCAAGATATTTTTTACATTTGGGGAAACGTGATCCTACGTTTCTTAAATATCGTTCTCATGTATAGAGTAGGTATAGTACCTAGTGAGCTTCTTTGTTATGTTTTTTTTATATTTAATTTAAAGCTTCAACCTAACACAAATATATTTCACAGCAAATACGACCTCTACACGAAAAGCGAGAAGATGCCGGACATCGAAGCCCTGTGGCCGTACTACGAGGCCCTGATCGACAAGTACATCCCCGGGGTCTGCGAGTGGTGAAGAAAGAACCAGCGTTTTAAAATAACGATATTTCATAAGCCCTTCCATACCATCTAGCTAGATCATTGAGGGAACTAAGTCTATGTAGTTAATTTACTTATACCATAAACCATATTATTTCCTACATTTACGGCAGCGCACTTATGCGACAGCTCGGCGACTAGACGCGGCGACTTGTCGCCCAGTGTTCGCTGCCGTTTAGTTGCGCATTGAAAAGAAAATAAATCCTGTGTATTATGTAGTTAATGATTTATTGTTTAATACTTTGTCATAATAATAATAAGTGGTTTAAAAAAATGATACCCACACCTAGGTACTTAGCACATTCTCAACCGGTAGGCTCAAAAGGTATAGGTATAATTGCAGCCACATAGCCTCAATTCGTTAAATAGAGAATATTCTAACTCCGTCAAGAACTATATTGTTTTCCATTACGTCTGAGCTGAGGTTATGGTTATCGTGTGACCTCCGATAAATGAATAATAGCCAATAGGCCAATGGTGCCATTATTTCGCGAACACTTGTTTCACGGACACAGATATGATGACCCAGAGGACACGGTAGGTATTATTTTTATAGATAAGTAAATTTAAGGTAAGTTACCTATGTCACAGATTAAAATAATACTTTGATATATGTATACGTAGGTAATAAATTCCATTATTTAGAAAATAAAAATGATAACTGTATTTCCAAGGTACAGTGGTCATTCTATCAGAGCTTAAAGAATTTTCAATCAAAAATATTTACGTTTTGACCCTAATTATTTTTGCCATGTAAACCACGTTAAGCTCTTTTCTGATACTATTGTGAAATGTAATAATGTATGGTGCGCGATAATAGTGGCAATTCGGAGTGTCGCAAAAGCTAACCTAAACCAAAGACGATTATTAATCGTCTTTGCCTAAACTAACTAAAACTATTGCCATTCTTTTTATTTCCATCGCTATGAAAGGGACGGCAACATTTTTAGTTAGTTAAGTTTAGCTTTTGCGACACTCCGAATTGCCACTATTGTTGTGCTATGATATAGCGTAGTCTGAAATGCTTATTATCATCGTGATAATGATAACCCTTGTCCAGTAGGTAGGTACACTGAGTCCTCTTCACATGTAGGTAGGTACTCGGCAGCTACCACGCGTTATAAAGTCAAAGAAATGGCAAAATTAATTTTTTTATTAAACCAACTTAAATTTCGTAAAAGAACAATTTAGTGCCTGAGGTGCATTTTTGTTTATAACTCTGAAAGATATAAATCAGATCCTGAATTTTTTTTATGGGACAGTCAGCGTCAAATTGATATGAGCGTCTAGAGTAGTCAAAATGATCTGAAAAACATAAAAGCAATTTGATTTACGCAGTTCGAATCATCATAATTAGTGTTGCAAGCACCATACCTAAGCTTGCAACAACCTCGGTGGTGTACAAAATACTCTTTCAAAGAAAAAAGACTTTTTAAACTCTTTTAATTATTGACGGTATAATCGGTGAACAGGCATTAAATAATTTGCATTTCTGTTCATAACATAACTCTGGAGATCCTCATCTGATTCTCAAATTTTCTTTAGGGGTCCACCTCGGAAGTAAATAAATAATAAATAAATATCCTTGGACATTCTACACGGCGTCATCTAGTCCCAAGCTAAGCAGTTATGGTAAGTAACCAGATGACTGATAAACTACATAGATACATATTTTTTTTGTATATACATACATATTATACATAGAAAACACCCAGACACGAAACAAATATTTGCAGATCATGCAAACATTTGTCGCGCAGCGGGGATCGAACCTTACAAACCTTAAAAGTATACTTACAAACTAAAAATGAATTCAAAATCGGCACAAACGAGATGCTCGTTTAAAAAACGTAGCGTGCCTAGCTTAGCCCTCTATCACTCATGAACTGGGATTTATTTGATTTTTTGGATTGGAGATGATAACAAAAAAATAAAATACACGTATTTTTCGTTTTTTTTATATTTCAATCATTTCCATACAAAAATGCAAAAATAGGGAGTGTTGCCTGCAAGCAACACTGAGGTAAGTGGTAAAAATCTATACCTACTTTTAATAGTACGGCAGCATAATGACATGTTACGAAAGATGGAAGTTTCTGAAGCAATTCTTGGTTTTCGTGTAGCATAAGGCTTCTCCGCATTTTTCACACATATTATGAGTAAATCCAACACACTTAGGGAACTTGCATCTCATTTTTTTATCGGACCATCGTGGCCAGTGCCCAATCTGATCCTGCCGAACTGCTTTCGGAGGCACATACTGAGCAGGACCTTTGTGCTTTTTAGCTTGAATTTCGGTCTCCAGTGACCGTCGACTATACTAGATATTCCATCAGACGAAGAGATGTAAAATAATAAGTCAAAATAGAGTTTGAAGGTTTGATGCCTTGGAATCATACGCGCTAACCTCACGACAACGTTAGATGAAGCTCCTAAATCTGGCTCTCCTTGTAAGACCACATTTTCTTTGCCTGTTTCGATTTCTGTGTTATAGGCAAAGCCTGAAACGCCACTCAAAACAAAGACTTTATAGCCCCACTTGTGTGGTTTGTTAGGATTGTATCGCTTCAACGTATTTCGTGCTTTAGTGGAACATATTTGCTCATCCACACAAATGTACTCTTCCATTGGGACTTTACCATACGCCTCATTCAAGGAGTCTACTATTGGACGTATTTTGTATATACGATCGTGTTCGGGATCGCTCCTAGGGAGATCTTTGCTATTGTCATTGAAATGCAAAATTTGACGCACTTTTTCAAATTTGTTCAATGTCATGGTTTCCTGTATATGAGGTGTTCCAAGTATGGCACTCCAGTGGTTGGTAACTCTAGGTAATTGGATAAGAGACATTAGATATGCTATAAGTACCTAAGAACTGCCTGACATCCTCCTTAGTAATCCGAAAAGTACTGTTAGGATCTTTCTGAACTTGATATAAATTAGTCTCTTCAGAAATTTTCTTCATCAGTTCATTTGAAAACATGTAAAGAAAAAACTGTATGGGAGTATCTAGCTCAAGAAGATCAGGACCGAGGTTCTTGTTCCACATCAATATCTCCTTCTAAAGCCTCATTTTCAAAGATGTCCAATTCAGGAACGAAATCAGGATCACCAAGACTGTCATCATCAAAATCTAGATCATCTGCACTATCTGCACCATTATTTAGCGCAAAACTAATGTTTTTTATCGCTAAGGAATCGCTCATGAGACATTCTGAAACATAAAAAAACAGCAATAAGTATTGATCGGTATCAAACTAAATTTTGCACTTGACGCCTTATGTAGCTTACGGGCAACAAACACAATTTGCCAAGAAAAACTAAGTAAAACATAAAAAGTATTCAAATATAACATTACACAATAAAGTATAAACACTTACCTTTACAATTTATCAAAAACAGCAACAAAAGACAAGCAGATCTATTTTTAATCACTTTTCGAAATCTCAGCCAACCGCCACTTGTCGTAAATATCAACTCGCGGAACAATAGTCTCAATTTGAAACAAGTAACACCATCTAGTTAAAATTTTTGGTATTAGTTCTTTAGTCCGGAGTGTAGCCTACGGGTTACAATGCATACTAACGTCAGGAAATCAGTTCTATTAAAATTTAAGGGCTTTGAACAGTATGTTGCCTACAGTCTACACGATGATACAGAGGGTTAGAGCATTGCTCTAAGGTGCCTAGGCTCTAAGATCGCATTGATTATTTTGACATGTCAATGTGATTTCTCAGAATACAGAAATTACTTTTTTCTCAATTCTGTGTAAACGGAGTTCGCGCAAAACTCAGGCTCTCGCGTTTTACAGGCGCAACTGTCTTGTACTATTATTTCCAAGCTAACCATTTGCCAAGCTGTCTCTGCAAAATCGTGACGTTTAGACTACAGCGAGCCGTGTACATGTGACAAGGTGTTGTCGAATTGTCTGCTAGCTAGACGATGGCAATTTAAGATCTGCTGCGATTTGGTATCTGTCAGTATATTTGGAGTTCCAAGTGAAATAAGTCGTGCAAAATGAAGGTTAAAGTGAGTGTATTTTATATTTTTTGGATCAAGTGTCTGATTTGCTTAGGGAGTAATGATCCTGTTTTACGGATCAATCGGGATACTTAATCTAAGTATTTTTTGTAATCTACAAGCTGCGCTCCGCGATGTTACCCGCGGTGAATAGGTCCCGTTCCCCTGGGAATACCGGGATCAAAAGTAGCCTATTCTTTAATCCAAGGGATAGGTAGTAACAATTCTGGTAGGTACCAAATTTCATTAAAATCCGCTCTACCAAATTTCACTCAAACGGCTGGACCGTTTGAGCGTGAAAGAGTAACAAACACACTTACACACAAACTTTCATCTTTATATTAGTGTGATGTGATATAAGAACTGCATTCGTTCATGGAACTGCGCTACGATTAAACTACCTGCCCTCTCGAGGATTTTTTAATTCTTATTCAAGTTGTTTCGAACCTCTACGCTCCTTCAAATTTACAAGTGTTAAATAATTAAAATATCTAGGTACATAATTAAGTAGGTAGGTACTTAGGTGATCTATTTTAGCTCATTATGAAGATAGTTAGAAAATGCTTAATTTGCAATTTTAAATGTAGAGCGTAATATTTGCATTATTACAAAAACACGTTTGCATAGGTATTATGTCAAAAAATTTTGAAACTTACCAACTCACGTCTCACAATTCGATTCCAAACTTAGATCAGCAACTTCGCTAGGATTTATAACACTTTTGGCTACCGCTCCTTGGGAATCCAGTCGTGATCATTTTTCATTATTTTATCCTGTCGCATGCCAAATGAGCTGTGTGTAGCCAACGAGAGGTGGTGCCGACTCAGCCAGAAGACCAAACTGCAGACCAAGATGGCGGGACGATCTCGACGACGGTTGCCGAGGTTCTGAAGTCTGGAGAGGCTTACCCGGCTGTCATTCACGCAAGAATAAAAATACCTAATTATTATTCTTTTATCCAGGAGACAGTAGGCATCCTCGATCCGTCTCTCCTCCTCCGCCCCGAGGCGAAGTATGACGACAAGCCCATCGACGCGTTCCGTAACTACGAGGTGGACGACAAGGATCCCGTAAAGGCGCGCGTGCGCAAGACTTACTATGATATGCACACTAACCAGACCGTGGACTTTGTTAAAGGTGAGTTGTCTCTGGTTTCCCTGGTGGCGTACCATCAGCTTTCGAGTGGTATAGTTAACTATCCTCGCTACCTGGTTAAGGATTTCAAATGTATGAAAATATTAGTTCATGCAAATTAATGAGAGCGGCGCTGCACTGGATTCTCATATATTTGTAATACTTGACTCGGTATCGAGGATAGTATTCAATACCTACCTCAGTTAACTGGCTATGGACCCCAGTCCTCAGTTTTCCATGTGTCCGGTTTGATCTGTTCTCTCTTCTAATTGACCCTAGGTTTCATCTACTGGGTTCATAGGTTCTTGATTCAATATGTCTCCTGGTTCCATATTCTGTCCCCATCTGTTCTCAATTCCCTTATGTCACCACAGTTCATATTACTCATTTTACCTACCGTGAACGTACCGGTAATGGACAAAGACCCAATCATGGACACATGAAATTTCAATGGCATAAAAATAATGCTAAAAATAGTTTTACGGAAATGACAACCCCACAATTTGAAAGCAGAAACTTCGATTTGACATATTGACAAATAACATTCAGTATTAGTCTTATTAATTAAAAATGGCGAAGTAAAAAAACTTGTGCGGCGTTATTTTTCAAGTTTTTCGTGATTTATTGTGCTAATCGTTAAGGAGGTAAGTGTACATTTTTATTTATAAAAAGTATTTCTCAAGATTTATTATGTTTTACTATGATTTTACGGAAATAAACTGAAATTTAACAGATAGTTTTAAAGAAAGATGAAAGCTAGAATTTGTTGGAACCATTTTAGAAGGGGTGTACATCACTGGTACGTATATTTTACTGTAAACCAGTGATGGACATAAACTACCAATAATGTACACTATGTCCATAATTGGGGGTCCATAACTGGTTTTCTTATTTTGTTTAGATGGCGTCCAAAAAAAAGTATTCCTAAGCAAATGGGAGATATGCCTTTGAGGTGGTACGAGGTGGAGAATCTGTAGAGGCTGCAGCAAAGAGCTTTAGGGTTCCGCGGATCATTTTATACAACAAAATATCAGGTGAAATCCCCATGCAATGATCTCTCTCCTAACTTGCGGACTGTGTTTAGTTCTTAAATAGTTTTAAATTATTATTTTTTTTATTTTTTAACCTATATCATCCCACTGCTGGGCAAAGGTCTCCCCCAATGGTTTCCATCTTTCTCGGTCTTTTGCCATGTCCCACCAACCTTCCTGAAAGGTGTCAAGGTCATCTCGCCAGCGTCTTCTCGGCCTGCCCCGGCTTCGTCGCCCATCTGCAGGGACCCACCCATGGCGTGACAATCCCCGCCCACCTTTCACCATCCATACGGCTTACATGGCTCGCCCAGTTCCACTTTAACTTGGCAGTTTTTTCGCCGACGTCTTCGATCCCGGTCTTTGCGCGAAGAGTAGTATTCCTGACTCTGTCCGTTCTCTTTACCCCTAGCACGCTGCGTTCCATGGCTCTTTGGCAGACCTTGAGTTTGGACTTCTGAGCCTCGGTTAAAGACCATGTTTGGGCACCATAGGTAAGAATGGGCAGAATACACATGTCAATGAGTTTTCACTTTAGAGACAGTGGAAGGTTTCCCTTCATTAGCGGTTTCATAGACCAGAAGTTCCTTCAGGCATTTTCAACGCGACGATCGACTTCTTTGTCCTGCCTGTTATTGAAGGAGACTATCTGGCCTAAGTAAGTGTACTCATCGACATAGTGTAATTCTTGCCCATCAACCTCGATCTTATGTTTGGTGCCGTTAGTCATGATTTGTGTCTGTAACCGATTCATCATCAGTTCAACCTCCAGGCCTACAGTGCTCAGTTCTTCGAGCATATTCTGAAGTTCTGCAGCGGTCGAGGCAAAGAGAATAATGTCATCGGCAAACCGCAAGTTTGTAAGTTTCTTGTTTCCGATTGTGATACCCTTTGACTCCCAAGATCGTGTTAGTGTTTTAAAAATGCCTTCTAGGGTGCTTGTGAATAATTTGGGAGAGAGCGGGTCACCTTGTTTCACTCCTTTATCAATTGTGAAATGAGGTCCTGATGTTGTTAATTTTATGTTCGCTGTACTGTTACTGTAAATAAGCTTGATGAGGTCTATGTAAGTTTTATTAATATTTTGTTTTTCAAGGGCTTCAAAAATTGCGGAATGTTTAATGCTATCGAAAGCTTTAGTGTAGTCTACGAAGGCTAGATATTTAATTTTTAAAAAATAAAAAGAACTACATAACTACCTATATATATTGGTTTTATTTAAGTAATATTATTATTAGAGACGAGCTTGACTCCTACTGTCCACAATGGACTACACTAGCTCACAATAGAGAGGAGTGGAGAGAAGGAAGGGAGGCCTTTGCCCTGCAGTGGGATGATACGGGCCCCTAATAATAATAATAATAAGGGCGCAGGGCACCTTTGAGGCGAGGTGTCGGGGAGTAGCGACCCCGCGGACCCGAGTGCTCCCGGGGGAGGTCACCGTTCCTCACCTCCGCTTGCCTTCACTGGCCGGCCGGAGTGAACACTGACGAGGAACAGGTCCCCCACCTCCGTGTTGCCTTCACCGGCCGGACGGAGTGGAGTCGCTAGAGCATTGCTCGGGGGCTGGCGGTGTTACGTAAGTGGTGAGTGGGCACGTGAAGCTGGACCCTCAGGGAGCTCGTGATCGTCGTTTTAAACCCGGTAACACCACAACCACCCTCTAGCTACTCACGTCATGTTGCCCCCTTGTTGCGACATTTGCAACTATTTTGGGGGGCCCAGTTGTGAGTTGGCGAGTCTCCGCCCGCCATTTTATACATGTTCGTTAACATTGTGTCGGTGGGTGCCATAGTCCCCATAGTTTCCCAGTAACCAGTCCACTACCATCACACTCCCATAGCCCAGTAGTAGTTTTCCACATCTGTAATAGTCCTGCACAGACCGGACGCTGCTTTTGGATGCATTTTTATAGTGTTATTCAGGGTAGCCGCCGGTATGTGTGTCCATCACAATAAGATCAAAAATGTCAAAAGGGCCTCTGTGTGTTGGCTTCGGCCCCATGCATGCCTATCAAAGGTCCGGGACTCCATAGTTCCGAGATACGAAAGTTGACAAACATAATAATAATAATATTATTATTATGTTAGTATTCTTAGTAGGGTGCTATACTGTATACCCCTACTGAATACCTACCTATCTTAGAACGGAAATAATCATAACTATTATGCCAGAAAAACGTTGCATTCATAGCTAATTAGGTACCCACACGATGTCCATCATTAGGTGTCCATTACTGGAGAGGTGTCCATTATTGGTTGTCGAGCACTGGTGTTTGGGTGTCCATCACTGGTGTTTTTGTAGGTATTTTAGAAATACTTAAATTAAAATGACACGGTAAATGATGATTTATGTTTTACGTATGTATTAAGTAGAGTAAATATCCTGCTATTGTATAATGTTGACCTCAACATTGTCACTTGAACAATAAAAAAGTTATAGTCAAAATATTACAACTAAATCCTTAAAGTGTCCATGATTGGGGCCTTCACGGTACCCTAGTACTAGTACCTACCCTTAGTAGCGATTTTGTATTCTGTGCTTGTAGTTTTTTTTTTGTTCCCCTATTAAGCCGGGTAGAAACCCGGCTTAGTTAACTGAGTGAAGATGAGGATGGGGGACCTACACTTCTCCATCGATACTCATCCGATCGATTAGGTACCATCTTCCATTCATCGGTTACCATAACACAAGAATTGCTTAGCTACTTATAAGACGCTGAGTGGAATGTCCAAGAATAGTAAATATACCTAATAATGAAAAAGTATTTATTAGAAGAAAAAAATTATTTGGTATTCATCGTCTTTGGTGTAAAAGTTTATAATATCAAGATCCATTTTAATCTCGTGAGATTTTTAACCTTTTACAACAATTCCAGCGAAATTAGACAAATGGACGAAGTTCAACCACATGAAGCTGACGATCAAAGACGCTCTGATCAAGCTGAACGATCTCGTGGACGAGTCGGACCCGGACACGGAGCTGCCCAACATCGTGCACGCCTTCCAGACGGCGGAGAGGATCCGACAGGACCACCCGGGACAGGACTGGTTCCATCTCATTGGACTGATACATGATCTTGGCAAGGTTAGAAATAGCTTTTAACGCGAACTTACGAGATTAATACATTTATTACATAAAGATGTAAGTTCCTCAAATAATATACTTTACATCTTAACATAAAAAAACCATATTATATTATAAAAAAAATCGGTTCCTACTGGACCCCGAAACCGCATGGATATAATATGCGACGATTACCTGTTTTTTTCCCATTTTTCCCATCTGCCACCTGCATATATCCTACCTACCACAGATAATATAAGACTTTATTGATCCTACACTTACATATTAATTTCCAACCCACCAATGTGGTGTTTTAATTTTTGTTTCAATTAAGTAAGTACTAAATATTTTTTCCACTCTTGACAATACTTGATCAACAAATTGTATCAAAGTCTTGTCAAAAACCTTGACTTTTTATTGTTAAGTTATAACTAAATTTTCCAATAATTCACCTTGTGCCAGGTGATGGCGTTCTACGGTGAGCCGCAATGGTGCGTGGTAGGGGACACATTCGCCGTGGGGTGTCGCTGGGGCAAGTCTATTGTGTACGGCGACGACAGCTTCAAGGACAACCCTGATACATACAACCCTAAGTACAAGTGAGTGGTATAGCATTGTCTAGTCAGGCAGGTACCTACCTAATGAGTAGGTAGGTAAGTATATAAATTAAAAAAACACCCAGACCCGGAACAAATATCTGCAGAACATACAAACATTTAATTCCGTGGCGTTGATCGAACTCGCAACCTCCAGCAGACGGGCGTTCCACCCACTGCGCCGCAGAGGTCGTCGAGATGTGCATGCCTCTGAATACTCCCATAGACTTTAATATGGGATCTTGAATGTCTAAATATCCGAGATAATATAATATTTTTTTTTCAATGTTTTCATCTTGAAGCATCACTAAACAAAGTCGCTTTCTCTGTCCCTATGTTTGCTTAAATCTGTAAAATTACGCAACGGATTTTGATGCGGTTTTTTTAATAGATAGGTAGAGTGATTGAAGTGTATATTAAGGCTACTTTTAACTACCGCGGGTAACACCGCGCGGGGCGCAGCTAGTTACCTATAAATTGAAAGCGCCGTGCAAAATGTCCTTCAACATTAAAATTTTTTAATCTTTTTCAGCACTGAATATGGAATTTACAAGCCCAACTGTGGGCTGGAGAACCTGATGATGTCGTGGGGGCACGACGAGTACCTGTACCGGGTGCTCAACCACAATAACTCCAAGTTTCCTCAGGAGGGCCTCTACATGATCAGGTGAGGAGGTCGAGGATATTGAGGTTGTAAATGAGCATTTGAACTATGATTCCCATGGTCGTTGGGCTTTAAAACTGCGAACTTTTGTTTAGGTGAAGAATTTATTGATAACCTTGATTGTTTTACACACACCATTTCCATTTCCAAGTCTTTAGCATGTAGGTAGACCGTTACTGAATGAATGACGATTAGGTATAATTTTTTTCTTATTGACTAAGCGCCTAAGTTCAATCTAAGTTAAAGTACCTACCTAAGAAGTTCGTATGAGCAAGTAGCCAACTAAGTTGACCGGAGTGAACATAGTTCTTGCGATTAACGTCGCAGTGGTCGGAAATATCACTATCTCTGTTTCACGTGCTGTCGATACATCTGTTTAGCTCTTTCGTACCTAACAACTGGTTCATGCGCGACCGCCCAGGAGGGTAAGTTCAGCCCGGACCGAGCTGAACTTACCCTCCCGGGCTGCCCGGTCACATTATACCTATTGCGATTACTGTAGATCAGATACTTACCTATAGTGGATAGCAATGATGACCAAATATTGACTTATTGCAGATACCACTCCTTCTACCCGTGGCACGCCGGTGGTGACTACAAGCACCTCCTGAAGGAAGGAGACGACGAGATCATGAACCACGTCTTAGAATTCAAGTGAGTAGCTGTTCTGTTTGTTATTAGCTGCGACGGCATTGATTTGAAATTAGAGGACAGACAGATCCTATTGTGTCAGTTTGATGTTCAACCAAGTTTGGTGTAAGTAAATTAATACCAGTGATGACTTTTCGGATCCGAAGTGCTTCTGATCCGAATCATGGTGCTTCTCTATATAATTATAATAGGCCTTATGAATAGGCTCAGAAGCAGAGAGCTATATGGAGAGGGCTCAGGGTATCTCTACGGGAACGAATCATGAGGAAGTCGAAAAACGAGTGTCACTGACATAGCTGATATAGACATAGCCAAGCGGATAGCTCGTTGAAATTGCAATAGGCAAGCCATATAGAACGCAGAACAGAGCGCCGTTGGGGCCGAAAAGTTTGGATGAAGACCGCGGATCAGCAAGCGTAGCTAGGACGTCCTCCAACGAAAACAACTGGAGATCTATGGGGGAGGCTTAGGTCCAGCAGTGGACGACGTGAGATAATGAAAGTATCTTAAAAAACAGATTAAATACATCGTCGTCCGAGAAACTCCCACGACATAGATTTTACTTCCGGAGAATCACTTGGTTAGGATATAAATAAAAACATAAGCGTCAGCTCCAATCAAGTCTCGTGACCTGATCACGGTCAATAAATGGACCTCCTCAATTGAATAAGAGGACTATTTTAAGAATAACCTACGTTTATTAACTCCTCACTCGTGATATAGGTACCTACCTACCTATAAATAAATACCTACACAACCATAATAAATACTATTGTAAGAAATTAATAATTAAACGAAATGAAAAATTGACAAGATTATACCTATATCCCCAAAAAGCGAAGGAAAGATATTTTTACCCAAGATCCTCTAAATATGGTAGGGCGTAGTCAAAACGTCCAAAAATATATTTGACACTTTTAGCAGCCAAGTAACTGTTTACTTATGTGCTAATTTGTCTACCGTAACTAAGATTTCGTAACTGGTTGGTGTTCAAAGTAATTTGAGTTCAAAAACAATTGAATTAAGAACAAACTACTTTTAGGCCGGTATTCAGAGACCTGACTCAAGCGTCGATTTGAACTCGGTTCAGCGGAACTCTGCTTAAGCATTGATTCGTTGCTTAAGTATCGTTTGTATTCAAGAACGTTGCTTGAGTAAATGCTCAGCTAAATCGAGTCTCAAGTGTCGATTCCTTTTTGTTTATGAATTCAGTCTGTTCTCATTTACACTTTTAATTTATTTTGTGCTTCCATTCCGTTATACGCAGAAATTCAAAATGCCTGGATGAAAAATTAATGGCGACTCTCGAAAGTGAAGTAAAAATAACGTGTAACGGAACGACTTTAGAAAACTGACAAATTCATTCATTCATATGTCAGTCGTCAAGCAAGTCAATCAAATTTCAACAATCGACAAATCGCGGGATGAAAATGTGAAATCAATGAATTTATTTTTACGCTTTGACCAAAGACAGGTAATACTGCTTGGTTATCGGCGGTAGTGCTTCTTGCCCTGGTCTGATGCATTATGTAGTGTTTGTAGACACAAACGTTGTGGAAGATAGCACCAGCACTCGTTGAAGATGACGAGACACGAAGGATCTCTCTCAACAAGCTTAGCCTGGACATGATCTAACGATTAGCTGTTTCCCGTGACTCCTATAAACTTTATTTAATACGTTTTAAATAAGTGTGTGTAAAATATTAAATAAAAACATTATGGTAGTTTTGTCAATATATTTTTTATTTTACCCCAGCCAAACCAAATGTGTTTAGGTTATGTACGTAGGTAGAATTTTCGACATAAATAAAGTAGGTAAGTAATCCTTATGAGTACCTACCTACCAAGACTAAACTAATAGTATTCTTTTATCTGTGCTAATACTAACTATAAATTCACAAGTCCTTATAACATTTGTCTGTATGAAACAGAAACAAGGTCCCCATGCATATTTTGAAGTCTTGTCTTGTGTGTCCGTTATTCTAGCATGCTTAGATGACCTCGAAAATACAACGAATCGAATATATTATCCATTTTTACTGAAAACAAAACAAAAATGCTATCTGAGTAAATGCTCAAGCGTGGTCCAGACCACTCTCAAGCATTTACTCAGATTCCTTTGAAAAATGTCAAACTCAAGCATCGATTTCACTTGATTGAGGTTTTTGAATAAGGAATTACTCAGGTGAACTCGACTCAGCTGAACTCGACTCAGCTGAACTCTGATCAGCAAAACTACTCTCAAGTAACGTTCTTGAATAAGAAACGATACTTAAATCGACGCTCAAGCACAGATCGACGCTTGAGTAAGGTCTCTGAATACCGGCCTTAGTCGATCGTTTTTGTGTTATAATACCTACCTACCTAATATTTACGATTGTTTCCCATGCCTTTTTATCTATCGGTTATTCCCTATATTATATTTTATATATTTAAGCACCATTCTCTTAAAGTAGGTAGGTAGGATGGTTGACCCGGTAGTTGACCAGGCACCGGTGGTTGACCACTCGCGGCATTAAGAGCGGTCAACCCGGCTCACTTTTCATACAAACGCTCGTACGTGATTATGCCGTTGTAACAGATCTTTCTTTTAAACTTTTGGACTAATAGGTATCTTGTGCACTATATCTAGGTTTCTATCGAAGCTAAAAATCAAAATTTTGAGAAACAAATTCAGTATAAGCTTTCAAAAACCTGCTTTTAGCATAAATTTTACCTGAACTTTGGCCGTTCATAATGTACTCATAAATTGTAAACGTAAAGAAAATATTTTCATAGAAACCTTGCAAATCTTATGGAGATTCTAAATGACTAATATTTATTTTACAAACTTGTAAGGCTTACTGAAAAAAACGTATTTCCTGGAACACTTTTTATGAAATTTTCGCACACTATTTTTCGAGTGAGCGAGTGAGCGGCGAAAGTACCTACTGAATGCCGAGCGCTGAGGTGCTATCTCTCTCTTTTCGCTTTGCTTATTTTTCTAGCATTGCGCTGGATGAAACAACAAGCTTTTCAGCTATGCCCGCGTCGATGATAGACGCACCGGGAAGGGCCACCTTAAGTGTAAATATTAAGCTTTCCTGCCATTATCGTTCTTCTTTAAGGAGTTTATATTGTTAAATCACTTTAAACAAATCAACCTATCACCTTGCCGTGAGAATGAGACAAATAGTGTAGCCTTAAATTTCGATTTACTTCCGCTTGTCACTGACACTACTCATTCGGACGCCATTATAGTAGTGCGCATGATTTGACAGGTGATACTATTTTATTTCTTTTTGGGTAATTTTTTGTTGAAATTCATTCAAATTATTGCCTTTGTGTAACGATTTTAAGTTTATATTTATGATTCTAAAGTAATTTTCAGTCTAACCACTATTTTTCTATCGTTTTTTTAACTGGTTAACTACGGGGACATGATTTGTCTCGATGCTCCTATGATGGACCAATTGGTCAACGACTGGGCTATTATGGTTTAGATTTTGTTCCCATTCTTTGACCAGTGGTTTGACATTGAGGACCACGTAAAAAATATGCATTGTTCCTGTGATTGACCAGCTTTTTTTAAAATACGTTTTTTGTACGTTTAAGAATAAATAGGTATAAGTAAATATAATATTATAATTTAATTCAAAAATTAAAATTTTTGTTATAATTATTCAATTTCGTAAGAGATACATTTACTGCACTCTCAATGTATATTACTGTTCATAACTACGAAGATCCTCATCAGACCCTCAAAATGTTTTTATGATTTCACCTCGAGGGTATCCTCTTTCGAACTAAAATCGGCTTACTATTGAGGTAATAATCGGTGAACAGACATTAAAAAAATACATTTCTGTTCATAATTTTGAAGATCCTCATCAGGTCCTCAAATGGTTTTTATGGGACCACATCGGGAGTATTCCCTTTCAAACAAAAAAAAATACAAATACTAGAGATTATCAAATATCTTCCTTTGGTCTGATTTAATTTCGTAAGAATTATTTTTATCTTTTGATTTGAATTATACGTAAAAAGCAGTTTTTTTAATTGTTTCTTCTGTTTAAAGCAAGGTAATATAATTATTCCACTCATATAACCTGTTTTAATGATCCAACTCTCATGGGTAGACCTTTTAGAAATGGTTTACCTCTGGTACAAAACTTTTCAACTACTGGAGCTGGCTGGTCAATCTAGGGTACATTCCAGTTTTTGGACTTAAATGTGAAAAAATAAATAGAAAAAAAAAGGATTTAAGTGTTCTTATTTTCTAATATTAGCTTCAATAAAACAAAGCTTCATATAAAACATAAACTATCAGCAAATCTTGCACCTAACGTACATAAAAAAATGTTTTGGTGAAAATTTGTCCTTAATTGGTTTGGGACCGGGACAACCACCCTACTAATAGATCATTGTATGTACTTTCCACAGCAAATACGACCTCTACACGAAGAGTAGCGGTGTCCCCGACATCGAAGCATTGTGGCCCTACTACGAGTCTCTCATCGAGAAGTACATCCCCGGCGTTATCGAGTTTTGAAAACGTTATTTAATGTTTTGGACTAGAATATAGTTATTGTATAAGTTTGAATATGCAAAACAAAGTACAAAATGGCCTCTAAATTAATATAGAATAATATCATAA
Organism: Xanthorhoe designata; assembly: GCA_963582015.1. Lineage (NCBI taxonomy): Eukaryota > Metazoa > Arthropoda > Insecta > Lepidoptera > Geometridae > Xanthorhoe > Xanthorhoe designata. The sequence goes on from OY757029.1 coordinate 2,202,863, forward strand.
GAATTAGTAAATTATTGATACAGTCAATGTTATCTATCATTAGGTTAAAATAATTGTAAATAAAAAATGTGATATCTGTTGATTGTTTTTCATTCATTGACGCAAGTTCATCGTGACGCAACAGATAAAAGTAAGGCTCAACTCACACCAAAAGAGCATCGAAGAGCAGCGAAGCGGAGCGCAGTTTCAGTGTCATACGAATTTCAACTTAATTTTTATTACTATAATAATACTTATTATCCCAGAGAAGGCGCGCCTATTGGAATTCGCCGGAATTCCCGCGAAGCCGCGGGCATCCTCGCGACTCGTTCGAGTTTCTCATGCGATAATAAGTATTAAAGCAATGAAAATATTAGTATGCCACTGAAACTGCGCTCCGCTTCGCTGCTCTTCGATGCTCTTTTGGTGTGAGTTGAGCCTAAAAAAGAAACAAAGTTTATAAATCAGGAACTTTATTTAAAGCTATATTTACAAAAATACAAACATCTCAAAATATGTAATAGGTAATTATGATTAATTATAAAAATAATAACTACACATCATCAACAACCAAAACATAATACGATTAAGCGATAATTAAATTGAAATGAAAGAGTTTAATTAATGCCCAATTAAACCAGTAGATAAACTGTTGGTTAAATAACTGAAGTCCATATAAAATTATTTTAAATTGCATTGATAAAAATAACCAAATTTTGCACAAATACCTTTTTCGTCTAAATAAAGGTTTTTAACAAAATTTATTGATGATTGTAAAACTTATTATTTTGTATCAAATACAATAAACATTATTCAATCATACAATGTTTGTAGACATACATAAATAACAAACATTGAAAAGGTTAGGAGTTCATTGGTTTTTTACCTAAACTTTAGATCATTTTTTCAGATCTATGCATAACCGATCAAAAATACACAGGTGACAATTGAAAAAAAAACATAATTTTTTTTTTTTCAAAAAATGATTTCATCAAATAAGTATTTGTACAGTCAACTTGGGTTACATTTTCCATATCTTTTCCATTGTCACATTACATCAGTAGTTTTTTTATATGCAGAAGAAATAACCCATTTTAACTGACTTTTTGTATTTTCAAACGTTTGTCCAGTCATAAATATAGTTAATCTATGAATACACGATAAATAATTGAAAGGTATTGTTACAATTTCTACAGAACGCTATATTTTAGCAGAATTAGCTGGACTAGAATAAATAATGTTATTTGATCCGTAGCAAAGATTACATACTGGTTTTCTTATACAATGTCAATTCCCGTTATCACTAGGAACAAATCCAGACCTTATTTCTAAAGATACAGAGCTCAAATTCGTTCATCAATCACACATCGCATTTTGTAATTTAAGAGAAAATACTTATAATTCCGAAATTCAACCCCAAAGATACAACAGAGGTTGCATTTTCAACAAGTTATCAAAATAAATCTTTCTCATGCTACAAAATAATAGGCTTAGATGAAATTTCAATGCATTCTCCGATTCAGTTAGTACTAGTAGTACCTTCCTACCTACTTCTAGAATGTAGTACTGTAGGTACTACACTAGTACTACATACTTTTTCTAGTACAATATTGCTACCAAGTCAGTTCCAAAAATACCTAGAACTGTTAATAACCAAAGTATCAAAGTTTTGAATTGTTTTGTTCAAGACACGCTGAAGTGTCAAGGAATACTTGATATTTTCTGGTATGTAGTTAGTTAGTAATTGTAAAAAATACTTTATTAGGGTATAAGGCTCATTAAAGAATCTACAATACATTCATACAATAAAATGACGTCAAAACTTAAAACTGGATATTTTTGTAACTGACTGTACCTACACCTTAAATACACACACTAGCTGGTACAACCATCCTTAAAAACCTACAGATCAGTCTTTTATTGGAAAGACGGTTTTTAAATAATTTCACAACGTTATTCAAGGCCAACCATGTTACTTTCTCATACAAATATCTAAGGCCAATGTTACTTTATCATACAAATATATATGACCTACCATTACACTTTACCATACAAATTAAGGCCAACTTTTACGCTTTACCATACAAATGTATAAGACAAACCATGTTATTTAATCATACATGCAAATAGCCAAGGCAAATATTGTTTTACCATACAAATGATATATTACGCATTAAAAATCAAAGTGTCAGGCCAACGATAATATCACTTTACCATACATTAATATAAGGCCCAATATTTTACAATAATACCAACGCATTACATAAGTAACTTTTTACTTTATCATACAAATGTATACCGCATAAATTTTTTGACAGTTTTCTATTGAAACTAAGCGATGAATCACCGCTTGAGACACGATTCACGTTTGAGTACGGACTGTGAATACGAACCTTAGTGATACAGGATACCTACTGCGGATTTAGTTCTATCGAAACGTAGTAATATAATATCTTCTATCCCACCTAAATCACGCGTTGAAATCTTTTGAACCTGCTACTAACAAAAATGCTACGACCGTAGAACTCTCGTAGCAGACGCTACGGTCAAAAATATTTCGAACTAATATACCCGCACGGCTTCGCTTGCGTGTTTGTAACCCTTTAAAGGGGTAAACCTACGGTAAAATGGCGCCTATTTTTTAAGTTAGACCTCTGGCAATACATCGGTGAAAACTGCATTCAATTCCATTCAGTAGTTTTTGCGTCATGCGGGAACAAACATACTTACAGTCAAAAAAGTTATAACCATTTTTTTGGCTTCTCTTGCTCTAATAAAGACCCCATATTAATTTTTTGTAGTAAAAACTAATGATCTACTGACGTATAAGTTTCAAAAATATGTTTAGCTAGCGCATACAATCTAAGATTCATAGGAATGTCGATATACAACCATTGAACGTTCAATTTATTAAAATAATTTATTTATTGGAAATAATGCATATTTCAAAGCAATAGCTCAAAATTATGCTACATTTTAACGAGTAGGTACTAAACTACTAAATACCATAGCAAGTTTGCCCTAATATGATTTTTACAAAAAAATTGTGACGATTTACTTTTTTTTTTATTGTCAATCGCACCTGTAGCCAAATTGCAAGCGTTTTGTATCAAATCTCTTACTATCATCGCTTATTATTTTCACACTTTTGACCATGTGACTGTCTTATCGAATTACAATTCCAATACATTTTTTGTGTTACCATGACATTGAATGAAAACTTGTCACAGCGCCTCTAGCGGATATTTGAAGTACTAAAATTGTATATTATTTCAACTACAGACTATATCGCACGCGTTCACGATAGTAGTTAAGTAACTTGGCTAGGACAGTACTAAAAATCCCAGAAACCGTTCCTTAAAACTATCAATTGACATTACAATTTTAAAACTTCCCAGTAGGTGCAAAGTTTCTTCAAGTTTGTTCTTTACGACCATAGCAATAAGGTTGTATTTACGTTTCGAAGTGTTTGTAGACGCTGGTGACGTACGCCATCACTTGCTGCCAGTCCGGTCTCTCCTGTTGGATCATGTCTTGTATGTTCTGTTGACAAAATTAAACATATTTCAAGATAAATCATTGCTTTAAATTAACAGTGGATTGCTGTAATCTGACAAGATAATTGACACAAGGTGTATGAGTTGACCACTATTTCTATATTTCTATTCATAGATATATTTAATTCACTATGTATCTCTTAAATCTATGAATAATTATGATCATAGTCGACCGATTTTAAAAATATTTTTTGTTTAAAAGATAATGGGGTAGTCCTAAAATTCATTCATTCATAATAAACTATGATACATGGCGCCGAGATACATTCATTCATTCATACTCACAATCGCGCATGCCGTCGCATATATGCATAGGTGTAGAGGTAGGCCAAAGAAAAGATTGATGGACTGTGTGAGGGATGACATGAGTAAGAAAGGAGTGAGTGCTGAGCTGACGTCTGATAGAGGGAAATAGAAGAAGAATACATGTTGTGCCGACCCCACATAGTGGGATAAGGGCAGGAAGAAGAAGAATCGCGCATGCCGTCGACGTCGTGCCATGATGCGTGTCTTATGCGGCGCTTGTCAAAATACATTCATTCATTCATACCTACTCACAAACTACTACATTTCAAACATTTTAACTGGTTTTAATCATATTTGTGTTCACTTACAAGTGTAGTAGGTATGCCGACGGACTCTGCCGCCGCGAACGCGACGGAGAAGTTGGTCCTCTTGTCGTGCGGGGAGAGCGTGCCGTACGGCACGCGGTGCTCGCCCAGATACGAGTGCAGGAGCGCACAGAGGGCCATGCCGTCGTTCCAGGATGAACTGTAGATAAATGTGCAATAGCTAGGTAAAATAGGTAGTAAGTTCGTATGAGCAACTCTGGTGACGGAGTTGGCCACTTGCTCATACGAACTGGCTCAACGACTTTAAAAGCCGACTCAGATATTAATGCCACTTGCGGTCACATATCCAAGTAGTGACCGCTCAGAACGTTGCTTAACTTCGACGATCTATCAAGAACGTCTAAGCAAACTTCGTCACGAGCGCTCAAAAAGTGTTTCAATTTCTGTAGAAGTTGCCTAATAATGCCAAAACCTCTCTTTGAGAATCGTGAAAACTAAATAGATGTCAGGAATCAATTTTACCGGGAAAAGTTCCACCAACCGTGTCTTTGATCGAGTCTTTGTAATAAAATGGAAATTGTAAGAAACTTTTGATAGAATTAACTAAAATATTTAGTTAAATATTATAATGATATTTATGATATTTTAGCGGTAGCGGAAATAGCTCATCAGTTATTAAGAGTAACAAATTGAAAGCAAATCATAAAAGAAACTCTATAAAACTAACCTAACCCAACGCAAACTTCAGTGTTTTATTTTATTTAATGTTTGTTATTTTTACCTGAAATTGGTGATATCGATGTTGTTATACCCCATAGTCTTCTGCTGGCACCATTTAAGGAGCGCATTACGCTTGGAGCCTCCGTTTTTGACTTGCAACGCGTTCAGCGGGTCTTTTCTCTCACCTGACACAATATACAAATATTCTTCACAAAATATACAATAAAAGGTGCTACGAGTTGCATTTGACTTTATTTTGTGTGTATGTGCAAGATAACATTTCTGAATCAACGTAACGTGATAAACTCCACTGCATCTGATTCTAAAGGCTTATTCCCAGAGGTCCACGATTATTCAATGTAGAAGGTTACAAACACTTTTGTGTGCGTCTGGGTGTGGGTGTGGCTGAGTAAAGTGACTACTGTATATTGTATGCGTGAATGAATATTGCGAGTGTAAATGTATAATCGTGTAAATGTACATTGTAAGTGTGACTCTTGAACGTTTGTAAATCTGTGAGAGAAGTATTGTGAGTGTGAGTGAATGTACATTAAGTGTAAATATAAATCATATGTCTGTATATTTCCAGTGTTACTGTATATTGTTATACTATAAACTCATAGCTATGATGATATACTCGTTGCATATTGTGAGTGTGAATGTATATTGTAAAATGTGTATCGCATGTTGCCAGTGTTACTGTATATTGTTACATAAACTCACATATATCGCCATAGCTGTTGCGCCTGACGAATGACTCCATGGCCTTCTGCTGCAGCGACATGGTGGCGCGCCGCTCGTCCGGGATGTTGGTGCCGGTCGCAGGTTCTAGCCGCGCAAGTTAGACACATTGTAGCAAGCGAGGTGGAAATAACGATGGTTTTGTGACTTAATTATTCTCAACAATGAATCTTTTATAAATGACCCAAGGAGATGATATTATTGCTAAAGAAATGAACTAGGTATCAGATGCAGATAGAATTCTTTAAATCCGACTGGGAGTTCTAGAGATTAGCGTTGAATGAAACAAATTCTCCCGTTTTGAACCGACTTCAATAAAGGAGCGGTAAAAAATACATATTGTGGAAGATTTATTATGGTATTACAATGTTCCACTGTATGTAACTTTTTAATGAATTTTCATAGATTTCGATGTGGATTGTGGAAGATTTATTATGGTATTCAGTGTTCCACTGTATGTAACTTTTTAATGAATTTTCATCGATTGTGCTTAGACTGATTAGAAAAATATTTAAAATAAAAATAAAAATAAAAATAAACACAATATTAACATATTATCGGGTCTTAATGGCGTATTGAAATCAAGCGATTAAGTCCCGATAATACTAATAGATTTACTTACTTTATTACTGAACAATTATTTAACTATGAATGTATATTATTTAACTTTGTTGAATGTATAATTTGGCATAAAACCACCGAGCGATGATAAACATTCTCATTTCGTAATGAAAATGTTTGTAACACAAAATGATGCGGAAACCATTCCCAATTATTTTATAATTTAAACCATTACCAGAGATAATGAAACTATAGAAAGTTTTTTTAATAAATAATTTCTCACTTAAAAGTAGAATAACTAGACCACAAGATTTTTATTTAATTACTTAAGTATTTAAATCTGTTATTTAGGTACATCTGAGATGCCAATAGTTTTCAAATGCTTTACTGTAGGTACTATAGGTACAAAAATATGCATATTGTTTCTTTGCAAAAATATGCATAAGTAAACGTTTTAGGATTTGAAGAGAATGTGATCTTTCCATAAAAAGAACTTAATATTCTTAAGAATTTACATTTAAATAACATTCTAATTATCCGAAAACTGTATTTTTGAGGAATTACATGATTTTTGCACTAGGTATATAGGTACATTTGTCTTTGGATAATAAATAAAAAAAGTAAGTATCATGTATGTGTAATAGTTAAGAAATAAATAGGTAAATTAGTATAGCACAGAACACAGTTAGTTTGGGCAAGTGTCGGCTAAGTGCCTCTCTCATGCCGCCATGCTGTAAGAACAAGCGAATACATGCATTTGTTATTTTATCTGACTTTTGTTATTTTAGAGGTTTAATATGACTATCATAAATTATTTATTTTTGTAAATATCCATGAGTATTTTAGCAGATTAGATAAAAACATAAATTTGTAATGTCATAAAATGTAACATTGTGAGACACGGTTTTTTTTTTAAACAAAGCTCACTAAAATAGAAGGTAAATTAGACCATAACCCCGTTATTCATTGGACTAGTAAACTAATTTCAGCTAAAACGGATATTCAATCTGTTGCTATCTCTTTTCAATGCGATAAGTGTAAGAAGAAAAAAACATTCTTTGAATTCATTGACAGATCTTTATAAATAAAGGCTGACTTCTAAGCGCGCCATTTTGAAATTACACAAGATGGCGACTTATTATTATTCAAAATACATTTACCCCAATTTTTTTTAAACATAGGTAAGTATACTGTTTTGAGATATATATCATGTTTGCGTTAGAAAACATGCTTGGTACGTATGTTAGGTCTTTCAGACTGACATAAATTAAGTACTTACCAGCTTGTATAGGTGAGGGGCGAGGCGTGCGGGCGGCGGGGGGCTTCGCGAAGTTGCTCGCGGCGAGACCGTTAGCGGGAGGGGGCGGGGGGTCAGATATGCCGTTCTTTATACTGTTGCTGGTAGGAGTCTCGACTGATGTTTGAACCTGGGCATATAAATGAAAAATCTTACTAAAAGTTTACGGCTTCGACGGTAACCCGCGAGATGCAAGCGATCACCCTTAAGCCGGGCTGCTATAACCACTCGGCCACGAAACCTTATGTAGGCATATTTACAAGATGAAAACAAAACTGTTGGCTGATATGATATTTGAGCCCGATTTCTTGAGAAGATAAATGGAGATAAAACCTATAAAATAGCGAAAATTATAACTAATGTCGAGTAACAGGAAGCTTACAATGGATATCGAGTAAAACCCTACCGAAGTAACTAAAAGTTTATCTATAAAATTAAGATGCTAATTGTGGTTGGGTGGTCTAGGCAATACAGTCAAATGCCTGTAGGTCAGTGTAGGTATTGTAGTATGAAAATTGAGCAAAATGCCTATAAACATTGTCATACCTGAGGCCACTCGTTGACTGGCGTAGTTGCCGGGGACTGCTTGGCTGCCTTCGCAGCGTTCTCGATGCTCTCTATCAGCGACTTCACCGACAGACGGGAGTCTTGTCGGCTCACACCTGCATATTGTTCTAGTATTAGTCACAACTGAAAAATGGCGCAGCCGGTAGGATAAACATATGATAATGGATGAATATTGCAATTGGTTTAATTAGGTACATATTGAATGACGTAATCACACATTTGTTTTAGTTTTTTGCATAATAGTTTTTATCGTTGGGTCGACACAGAAACAACTGAAAAAATGGCGCAGCCGGTAGGATAAACTTAGATAAGTAATGCATAAATACCGCAATTAGTTTTATTATAAGTATGTCGCATCCGGTCATGAATATCGTGTTGAAAACGAAACGCAAGCGCCATCTACCCTGCGCTTTGACAGAGTCGAGCTGTTATAACTCAACGAAGGGATCGGCGCCAGACAGTCGCTTGACAGTCGCTGCCCGATCGCCACTGAGTCAAGACGTCTCGGAACTGTCCACGTTTCGTTGTTAACTTAGCGTCTGTTCAAAGTCTGTTTCAGTCTAGTATCAGTGTACAGTGTTGTGTTAGCCCTAAGAAAATAATTGTGAAGTCGGATTAAATATGGTGTGTCGAATTGTACCAACTTTCTTATTTCACGAATACCCGCACATCGCCCACAGACCGCAAAATATCGGACGAAAAATCCATCACCAAGCGACAAGTATATAATATTTAAAGACGTAACTTGCAGAACCACACTATTCGTATTAGTTTTTTTCATAACTTTTTTATGAACAATTTTTGTGTGTATTTACCTTTGGTCCTTCTGTGCGAGGCTGCAGTCGCCATGATATCCTGCAGAGAGGCGCTGGTGAGCAGCGGTGGTGGAGGAGTCTCCTCTGTTCGAGTCGGCATCGCTATAAATAAACAATACACGTGAGTTTGGCTAAGTTCGATATTTGAATGAGTGGGGTAAAATTTTGGCACCTTATGAAAGAAAGATATAAAAATCATTTACTTTGGTAGGACATAAAGGATCACTTCAGTTTCGTCTTACATGCAAAATGATTCTAATGCCTGTATTAAAGTGACCCCTACACCAGGTGGTGTGGGCCTTGCTTTTTTTAAAAGCAATCCCTTAACAATCTAACAAAGGGTTACTCTTCTTACTTAGAAAGTTTTGTTTTAGGAAACTATAGGTTTACTTTTAATCGACTTTATTTCTCACCAGGAACATTCTTCCCAAAGTAACTTACCAAATCGCATAGCTGGGCACCGTTAATCAAATGGTTAACTTCGTTAATCGTTAATCCGTTACAAAAAAAGTTAGCTTCGTTAAACGTTAAAGCGTTACATTTCGGAAGAATTAACGCAAGTTAACGTTAATCGTTAATCCGTTAATATGTGTCAAATTGCATCATTATATCGTTGCGTTAGGCTCAATTCACACCAAAAGAGCAACAAAGCTCAGCGAAGCGGAGCGCGGTTTCAGTGTCATATGAATTTGAACTTTATTTTTATTACTATAATACTTAATATCGCATGAGAAACTAGACCGAGTCGCGCGGATACCCGCGGCTTCGCGGGAATTCCGGCAAATTCGAATACGCGCGCCTTCTCTGCGATAATAAGTATTATAGTAATGAAACTAAAGTTCAAATTCATATGAAACTGAAACCGCCCTCCGCTTCGCTGCCCTTCACCGCTCTTTTGGTGTGAGTTGAGCCTTAAGTATTAGAAACTCACCGGTTAGTGATATTTCGTGAAAAAAAAAATTTCTTAACCAACTGGCACACTAAATTCGGAAAACAAACGAATTTTGATAGAAAGAAAATTACAAATGAAAAATCTTACTAAAAGTTTTACCGTTTCGACGGGATTCGAACCCGCGAGATACAAACGATCACCCTTAAGCCAGGCTGCCTTACCACTCGAACACGAAGCCCTTGACGCCGAAGACGAAACTATCAGTAAGATGATATTTCGGTTAAAGCATCGAAACCTATGTGTGGTTTAAGACTATAATAAAATATATAAACTATAGAAAGAAAATGTCGGTTTGACTTTGAATTGAAACTATCAATCAAATTAGCATCTCTACATTCTTCACCAATCAAAGCTGCCGGGAAAACCGGAAGGAAATAGATGAAAAAACAAGTACAGACTAAAAATTATAAAAAAAACGAAAACGCCGGGCACGTCGGCGGGTACCCGACTCGAGCCTAATGCCCTGTTTAGAAAATAGTTGAATACAATTTTTAGCTTCATCTCTCTGGTCTGACTGATGATTAGGTAGGTACTGTACTGACAAAGGATGTAAGTAGATAATATCACGAGCTATTGTTTAGCCAAAACAAAAAGCTGCTACTAATATTTATTAAAATTACTACACTGCACAGTAGGTACACTTTTTCTATCTAACTAAATTACACTACTCTTCTTTATAAATTATCAACACGCAAATGATCACTGACAGTAATTTATAACAACAACAAACAAACAAACAAACGAACAAAACACTAGTCACTCTAAGCACCGGCGCGCTAAGTAATGAAATGATCAAACGAAACAAATCTCTTCGCAGTTTTCTTTCTCACTCGCACGCGCCGGCATAATATATCTAGTTTAGTTTTTGTTTCACACGCTGCCACGCGCCGCCCGGCACTTGTCGGTGCCCTGCGTAACTATTAGGCATTGGATTAACGATTAACGGACTTCTCGCATATTAACGGAAGTTAACGTGTCCGTTAACATTTTTGAAAGTTAACTTAAAAGTTAATCCGTTAATCAAAATGTTAACTTCGTTAATTAACGATTAACGGATTAACGAGTTAATGCCCAGCTATGCCAAATCGTAAATTGTTGCAACGTTAAAAATTACATTCTTGATGTATTAGATGAGCTCAATTTATGCTACGAAGCGGTAAGGCGGTCACACATCTTAGTGACCGTAAAGAACGTTGCATAAGTAAATACGCTACTCTGACTAAACCACACCACGAGCTCCTTCATATATCGATAAAAAGTGTAAGTGTATTGTTTGTCTCGACCATTGAGAGGTAAACTTGTGTATGTGTTAGTGTAACCTATCAATAAAACAGATTTTTATTTTAAGAAGCTTTTTTTGGTTTTGCACAATTTTTTTGAGTATTGTAAGCTATATAATAACTCAGCATACGTATTTTAATTTCAAACCTTAAAACATAAAAATGAAACCAGAAATCAACATATACCACAACCTTGCTAAAATGCTGTCAAATTAATTAAGAACTTCAACACCAAATCATCCTAAAACAGTATTTTTAGGTATCAACATTTTTTACAGAAAAAATGTCAATGAAATACATAAATCCTATTCTTTCAAGATGTTTAATATTAATTAGTAAAAAAATCGTGTCTATTATCTTGATCAACAAGATGTAACAGTCAGTCACCAAGACCATTTCATATGGCAATTTTAAAAACAATACAATAATCTCCTTTTAATGAGCATCGCAAAACGATATCAAACAAAAGATAAAAAAAGTCACATGACTTTTAGAAATCTCTTGATTGAAATAATCGAACTGTTCGCTCATGCTAAGGAATTAAGTATTTCCCACGACCTAAACACAAAACACACAACAATGACCACCACCTTACAAAGACCTCCACCAAACAACGCACAAATCCACACATTCGTTATTCACATCACGGCGACTTACGTAGATATCTAGGCGGGTGCAACGACCTTGTGGGGTGCGAAAGTCGTTTATGCTCTAAAGTTTTCCAATACGGCTTCTCTCGGGGTAATGAGCTAGTGTTTTTCTCGAAAACTGGTTGCGGCTTTGGAGGTTGCAACGATAATTTCCTTGTCGGGACAACATGAGTCTCTATAGTCGAAATTATATCTTTAACCCCTTGTTTTTTCTCGGAATTCGCGCTAGGAGTCCGTGATAATGATATGACGCTTTTGGTTATACGTGCCGTTTCTATTGCATCGTTTTCTTCATCCTTTTTAGGTTTTTTCGGTTTTCTAGGTACTTTGAGGATTTCTTCTCTGGTTATAGATGAAAATTCTTCACTAACTGTTTGGTTTTTGTGTGAAATCTTCTCGTCATCCGCTATGTTTCTATTTGTTTGTGGATAAAATGCCTCCCCAATTTCTTCATATACATTTTCTTCAGACTCTTGTCTTATGCTTGACCGGAATGGATTGGTGTTCGTAAAAACCATTTCGTTGACTCTGATTTCAGGCGTGGTAAATGTCTGAACAGTGTTAATTACAAATGGAACGTTGTCTACAGGCTGGTAGTAATGATTATCTACTATCCATTCTGGTGTTCTAAGTCTTTTTACTTCTGAATTGACTGCATTTGTTAGTTTAGGACTAACATTTGCTTGAGATGCAGCTTTTAAATCAGTTTTGTTGGAAATGTCTATTGCTAACAGTGGTAGAGACTTTGCTTTTGTATTTCTCTGATATAATCTTTTTCTACTACCACTTTCGCTTGTTACATCCTCATCAGGTTTTTTCTCAATGTTTCTTGTTTTAGTTTCTGCTACTTGGTCAGTATCATCGTAATAAACGGTAGATTTCGTATCAAAGATTTCAACCGGATTTAAAGGATATATTGAGGTAGTTTCTAAAGGTTTGATTTCAATTTTTTGCTCAACAAAGTCTGAATCCGCATTAGGCTTGTAAACCACCGGTTGGATTACAACTGGGCTTATAACTATAGGAGATGTAGGTACAATATTACCTCCAACTAGTTTCATAGGAGTCATAAATGTAGTTAATTTTCTCACTGGTCTACGAACGTTGAATTCTGGACTACTTTGTATAGTGACGATCTCACCATCACAAAGATCTTTGTTATTTATTTTTAAATGATAGCTCACATCATCGACAACTGGCGGTGATTTACTTTGACAACGGGCTTCTTCATCTCTTATTTCGTCAAAAAAAGGATTCTTAGATTCTATTACACATGGGGTAGTTTCTTGTTTATTATCAAAGTTATCTGAGTCCGTTGTAACGAAATCCTCTTCTTTTTCTCTTTCAAGGTTGATCATTTCGCTTACTGTATTTAACACCGGTTCTATGGGACTAGATTCAATATTTTTCTCACCAAAATCAGAGGTAGTTTCATTAATTATAGGTTCATTTGCATCATTACTAACATTTGTCTCACTAGGTTCATCTTTGGTAGCATCATCTAAGTCATCATCTACACTTTGTTTCAAAGCTTTTGGTGTATGCAAAGATGTTTGTCTATTCATTCTATTGTTTCCTATTATTCTTTCAATTGCCGCTTTGAACGTCAATTTTAGCTCTGCATTTACTTTCTCCATATCCTGCTTTATTTTGTCATCAGGAAAGTATTGAGTGTTTGGCGATTGCATCATATCCATTTTGGAATCTGGTCTTATATCATCAGGGTAAGGAAATGGAAGAAGTAATTCTTCTTTTACTACAGGAACTTCACTTGTCTTTGGTTTATCTTCACTATCTTCAGTTTTATCTGAATCGTTTTTGGTTTTAGCATCAACATTGTTATTGTTTTTCTCTATAAAAGGATGAAAGACATTGTCTGAGCCTTCGGTGTAAAGCGACGACTCACTATAACTATTATTGAATAGCGAAAAATCACTATAATGTTTAGCACCTAGAAACTCTATACTTGTAGCCTCTTGCAATGCATTTTTATATTCCTTATTACTATTAATATTCTCCATACTAAATGCTTTGAGCTTTCCTTTGTAAATACCAGATAGATCTCTACTAAAAATATTTCTACCTCTAGAACTTTTAATGAAAATTGATTCAGATTTTGGCTTGTCGTTAAAATCGATATCATCTTCTGTTAGTTCGGGTGAATCGTGTCGTTCGATCGCTTCTTGTCTAGTTATCTTATCAATCGTAACATCTACAGCATCTTGTCTTTGTAGATTACTGTTGGTTACATCTATAGCATCTTGTCTTTCAAGCTCTTTATCAAAAGGAGGAAAAACGACCTCAGCTAGTACTTTTCCTTTATCTATCCCTAAATCTGTTGATAGTTCTTTATGACTTCCATCGTCATTTGTCTCATCCAGCGTTACGTTATCAATATCATACACAAATTCTTCATTAACAGGTGTTTTGTTAAATGCTTGATCTATTAAATTGTCGTGCAGAGGAGGGTCTGCTACGCTATGGACCCTAGACAGGTATCTAGTTCTGATGTTTTTGAAGATTTCTTTAGACGAACTGTCGCTTTCAATAACATCTGATTCCCTTGTTTCATTTTCGTCTTCCGAGTATACAAAACTATCCATAGACTCCATTCTTTCTATACCTGTTTCGGTAAATGATTTATTATTAACAATATACAACATGTTTTTATGTTAGTCTGTGAAGATTAACATAGAATTAGTGGATGGTTCTATGCATGTTACTATCTAACTACAGACAGAGAAATTAATAATACAATAGTTTTTGCAAGTATTTACGTTCTTTGACAATTGTTAGGATTGTACAAATGAATTGAAGAGGTTACTAGCAGTACAGTTACTTACATTATGAATGAACACTGTACAGAGAAACTTAGCTAATTTTAAATCTAAAATTAATGGTAAACTACGTATCTACAAGAAACTAACTTAATCTCGTGCATTCTACTACTTTTGAAATCAATACCATGCCATATTTATATTTATCACCAAACTTTAATATTAAATAATTCACTAAAATTTCCGCAAACTAGCAATAAACTCAAAAATTATAATATTTACATGCATGTTTCTAATCAAAATATATTTTCTTGATCACTATAGATAAATAAATTTATCTCAATTTTGAGTATTGTACAAGTCTTTTTAATAGCCTATTTGATGACATTCAATTCTCAAAATCGAGATCAAATAACCAGCCTAAGATAATGGTGCTTTCTCGCATGCAGAAACGCAATAACAATCATCCATCTATCTCCCTCTATCCTACCTTTGAGCGAGTGCATCTGATCTTCCAGCATTCGTATACGGTCTCTCGCGACCTTGTTCTCTGACACGAGACGTTCCAATTCACGCTGCGCTTCGGTCTTGAAGTCGTTCGCGACGCGCACTGTCATTAGTAGGTCGCTCTGGAACTGTTTCCATTCCGTTTCCTGTTGAAGTGATCATGTTAATAAATAATATTATAATACAACTGATCCGACAAACGCTGTCCTGTCATTCAAAAATGATTATTTTGTGAAATAATGTTTAGTATAAATAAATTAAAGAGGGAAAGGCATGGATGCGAACGGCACAGGGCCGATTAGAGTGGTGTTTGAGGGAGGAGGCTTATACCCAGCAGTGGGCTATAATTTGAGCTGCCAATGATGATGATGATAAATCAATTTAAAAAAAGTACCTAGTCGTTAAATTATTACGTTTCTGAGCAATTTTCTTAATTTTTTTGATTTTAAAAAAGATGAATGAAATCGGTAAAGCCGTTAAGGCGAGCCTACCCGGTGCGTCTCTCATCGACGCGGGCATAGCTGAAAAGCTTGTCGTTTCATCCAGCGCAATGTTAGAAAAAGAGGCAAAGCGAAAAGAGAGAGAGCGCCTAAACGGTCGGTCGGCATTCGGTAACTTTCGCCGCCCACTCGCGGGCGGTCGCACGCTAGGCCTGAGCGCTCGGTTGGTTTTCGGTAATTTTCGCCGCACACTCGTGGGCGGTCGGACCTAGGTCGAACGATAGGCCTGAGCACTCGGTTGGAATTCGGGAACTTTCGCCGCACCCTCGCGGGCAGTCGGATGCTAGTGTGAGCCATCCGAGCATTCATTCAGAGCCATTCATGTATTCAAATGTTCATAGTCAAAAGCTTGGACTTGTGTTTAGTCTATGCTTTGATCAGAAAATTATGTAGGTATGACATCTAGATCTATTGAATGATTGTGTTTGTCTCTCTCTACCTAGTCTGTGGTCAAAACTCTGCATTTTGTTCAATCTATTCTATAATCAACAAACAACAAACATTTTATTTACAAATTTGCGTAAGGACGCTGTATTACATAAATTCCCAGTGTGTAATCAACGACTCAAAAAGTGGCTCGACTGTAGAAAACAGTGAAACGTTGAGAACTTGTTTCTCTTGGACGAGATTTAAAAACTCCAACTTTGACACCACATTTACTTTAAAATCCTGACAATGCTTACAGCAGAGAGTGTGAATCCAGTTGCTGATCACCTGTATGCAAGAAAGGAGCACATAGCTCACGAGATGTAGACGTAGAAAGGAGCATTTCAACACAGGTAAGAATAATAGACTTGTGAGCTAAGAAAATATCAAAAATTGTTGATAGGTACCTAGACGAGCATACAATAATGTTAGTTTATACTAGATTCTGCCCACAGCTTTGCTTGCATGGTACCCACTTTTTAAATAACCTTATGATATTTCAGGCCACTATTTCCCCAATGCTTATCTAATAGGTATGCTTGTAGCATCGAGCTATTGCAGTGCGCCAAAGCTATAAAGTCTTTCAACATCATCATAATCATGTGCAGCCCGTGTCATCCCACTGCTGGGCGTAGGCCTCTCTTCGCTTGTACCAACCTCCTTATTCTGTGCCATTCTAAACCATGTATGACCTGCTAACTATGTTGTCGACCATGTCAATGTTATAGACGTCAATTTAGCAGGCATACCTACAGCCTTTATGCCTGAAGTAAATACCTAATGTTTATGCTCTTTTCAGATAAACAAACACTCAGCTATAAAAAGCGTAAAGTTGTGACCGCAGTTCATACACTGACACCAAAATGCAGAACAATCTATAATGAATATAGAAAAGCAAGTATATTGCTGAGTATCAATCGAAAAATAAATGATTATCTTTGTACTTTCGTTGTTTTCTATCAACACCTTCCTTCCCATAAGCTTATTAAATTTAATGAACTAAAGAATACTACCAAATTCATTGAATGGGTAGAATGATAATTCTGCTCAGTGCCGGCGTAGCAGTAAAAAAAAAGAAATGTCATACATCATTTTCCTATAGCATATTATCTGATACGTAGTATCTCTACCTAATCTGTGCATGTATTCATTAGTTTTAGACATAGACATATCATTTTTTTTATTATGTGCCTAAATATGGTGTGCAAATAAAGTATTTTATATCTTCTACCTGTTCATGAAAATAATATCGAAAAAAAAAACAAATATATTTTAATATATTTTTTATTTTTTACACTTTAGTAACAATACAATCATAAAACACCAACAACCCAGTTGTTGAGAAGATTCTGATTTCTGGCCTTACTGATGATTTGGACAAAATTTATTCGGACAGTGTCCCAACTGACACTTTTGATTTTAATATTTTTTTCTGTTGATTCGGACCGAATTACTCAAACAAATTGAGAAAAATTGTGAAAAAGACGGAAAATAAGAACGGACCAGTAACTGTCACACTGCGCAAGGCACTGAGTGACCGTATTCGACGCCTACAAAAGCAGTAACTGAAGCTATAGAACACTCTGCAAAGCTGGACTTGCCACTCGAAGGAAAAATAAAGAGCTTGAAAGAGGACCTACAGTACTAAACGATCGATGTCACGTTTTTGGTTTGCATAATTCGTGCAAGAATTATTTTTGCAAAAATGAAAATATAGTGGAGATGAATTTGATTCCTCAACTGAAAGCGTGTGGCATATGGGTTGACATTTATGAAAGTCTGGGATGGTTGACACAGAATTCAGAAAGTCTCCTTCCAAAAGAAACAAATAACCCTGCAGAACATTTTAACTCTATCATAGCATACACAGACAGTAATAAAAATAAATCAAAAGTGTAAATTGGGACCTTGCGTCCCAATTTACACTTTTGTTATTAATTAACATATTATTATTATTAATTTACATATTTTGTCCGAATCGACACCAAGCCAATCTTGCAAAAATTAGAAAAATATGTTATCATCTAACTAATAGAATCATCGAATCTATCTCTTATTGGCAGTTTGCGTGGAAAACGGGGGTCAATAATTTCTGGCAGAAGACATTTAAAATAAAACTGCGTCAGAGGGATTCAAAATTAGTGTTAGTATGCATGGACTACAGAATTCAAAATTGATTGGCGATGGTGATAGCAGCGTATGTAATGCTTTGAGAGATGCAATGCCCTATGGACCAAATATATATATAAGAAAAATAGAATGCTCCAATCATTTGATGAGAAATTACTCAAACAAATTGAGAAAAATTGTGAAAAAGACGGAAAATAAGAACGGACCAGTAACTGTCACACTGCGCAAGGCACTGAGTGACCGTATTCGACGCCTACAAAAGCAGTAACTGAAGCTATAGAACACTCTGCAAAGCTGGACTTGCCACTCGAAGGAAAAATAAAGAGCTTGAAAGAGGACCTACAGTACTAAACGATCGATGTCACGTTTTTGGTTTGCATAATTCGTGCAAGAATTATTTTTGCAAAAATGAAAATATAGTGGAGATGAATTTGATTCCTCAACTGAAAGCGTGTGGCATATGGGTTGACATTTATGAAAGTCTGGGATGGTTGACACAGAATTCAGAAAGTCTCCTTCCAAAAGAAACAAATAACCCTGCAGAACATTTTAACTCTATCATAGCATACACAGACAGTAATAAAAATAAATCAAAAGTGTAAATTGGGACCTTGCGTCCCAATTTACACTTTTGTTATTAATTAACATATTATTATTATTAATTTACATATTTTGTCCGAATCGACACCAAGCCAATCTTGCAAAAATTAGAAAAATATGTTATCATCTAACTAATAGAATCATCGAATCTATCTCTTATTGGCAGTTTGCGTGGAAAACGGGGGTCAATAATTTCTGGCAGAAGACATTTAAAATAAAACTGCGTCATTTTCAATATTTTATCATCTGACCAAAAGGTTGGATCTTTGTATATCTTTTCATACAAGAATCCCTTGGGCGTCCAAAGAACAAAGTAACAAAAACTCTTCTTTGCAATTTTCAGTTGGGCTTGGACCTGATAGTAATAATTATGGTTCCTTTTCAATTTGAAACCACCTTCAGCTTCTGTACAAAAGACAACTTTTTTACTTATTATTGCTTCTAATGGCGTCAACGCAGAAGCCGAAGATGGACATTTTATTTCTACAATTCCGTCGTCTCCAATCAAACCATCTGGACTTGCACCAAGGAAACAGTAGTCATCATCAACAAATAACCCACAAGGAGTGATAGCAATATTGAGCTCATTTGCAAATTCTTTGAGGGCTGTTGATTCATTTGACTTTCCATATCTTGTGGAATCATTTCCAGTAAATGTCGAATATAGCATTGTTTTGATTATGGACGTGCATGGAGTTGTTGGCCTCATTTTACAAATTTTACCAATTATTGAAGCAGTTATCCTCTTTCTACGTTCCACAATCCATGTATCGGAGTTAGATTGGTCAACAGTATCTCTTTCTAATGATAATATTTCCGAAGGTGTCTTTTGTAGCGACTCAAGGAATTCAGTTTTTTTTTTAATGAATACGTCCATCGGCAAATCAGGCTCACTTATTACGTTGCCGTAATGCTGGTCTGCCGGCTTTGACCGCTTTGCTCGCTTTATCCCCCGTAGTGCATCTTCAGCTCTCAGTTTTCTTTTATTTTGAATTACCTTTTGTTTTTTTGTCACATATTTTTGAGTAAAATATGTATTTTTAATGTTGTCGTCACAAATTTTTTTTTGTATCTCTTGCACTAGCGTGTAGTCTTTGGTGTTGTACTCGGAAACTGCTGCGTAGCATCTTTTTTCATAAGTTCCTCGAAGGGAAAAGTTTACTCGCTTCCCAGCAAGGAACTTCGCTATGATAGAGTTAAAATGTTCTGCAGGGTTATTTGTTTCTTTTAGAAGGAGACTTTCTGCATTCTGTGTCAACCATCCCAGACTTTCATAAATGTCAACCCATATGCCACACGCTTTCAGTTGAGGAACCAAATTCATCTCCACTATATTTTCATTTTTGCAAAAATAATTCTTGCACGAATTATGCAAACCAAAAACGTGACATGGACCGTTCAGTAGGTCCTCTTTCAAGCTCTTTATTTTTCCTTCGAGTGGCAAGTCCAGCTTTGCAGAGTGTTCTATAGCTCCAGTTACTGCTTTATGTAGGCGTCGAATACGGTCACTCAGTGCCTTGCGCAGTGTGACAGGTACTGGTCCGTTCTTATTTTCCGTCTTTTTCACAATTTTTCTCAATTTGTTTGAGTAATTTCTCATCAAATGATTGGAGCATTCTATTTTTCTTATATATATATTTGGTCCATAGGGCATTGCATCTCTCAAAGCATTACATACGCTGCTATCACCATCGCCAATCAATTTTGAATACTGTAGTCCATGCATACTAACACTAATTTTGAATCCCTCTACGATCGCATCAGTTTCCATTTCAGTTGAAGGGCCAAACCAATTTTTATAACATTTGTGAGCAATAACTTCAGTTTTCCGCTTTGCAGCTACAGCACAAATGCAACAATAAGAGTTCCTGACCCCAATGAATAATATTTTTTTAGTCCTAAACCCTATGATGCAACCAACTCCCGACAAGGAATTGAAATTTGTCCCGTAACTTCGTTTACCCCAAGATCCGTCTGTTATTACGGTTATATATGGTATTCCGTCTGTATTGATATCACCTTGCTCTATTGCTAATTGCTTTTCTTCTTTGCCTGCTTCAAGCATGTATTGCAGAGCGACATCTCTGTGTAAATCGCCTAACTTACTACATATTTTTATATAATAACGCTCAGACATATTTGGCATATTTAAACAAGCACATATTTCGTCCAATTGGGCGTATCCATTCCCAGTTTGGAAAATGCCTTCTGCTACACTAGCATTTATATAATCTTTTTGGTTGGTTTGTTGAGAAAATATTATCTTTTCTATCTTGCACATTTTACATACAAAATGAAAGCTCGACATGAACCCTACCCTTTTTTCTTTTATAAAATTCATAGAAGTGAAATTACATTCAAATGGATGATGAGACATGGTTGCAAGCTGACTGAAAACATGGCCGATGTCGACTAATCGATTCCCCTCTAATGAAAGTGTTTTATTGACATGTTCTTGTTCTTCTGTAACATTTAGCTCGTTGACTGATGAAGATGGTGTGCTCAAGTTGGTCGAATAGTCGATTTCTTCTTCAGCTAGTTCTTCACCATTATTTTGCTGAAGATGTTGCCTACAAAAAATAAACATAGTTTTAGATCTTCAACATGAACAAAATCCAAACCGTGACGTATCTATTTTTATATCACAGTAGTGAAAAAATCACTGACCTTGATGATAATGGTAGACTGCAACCAATATTTTCATGATATTGGTCATATTCCATGATCTCAATTTCATCAAAAACCTTATCCTGTGCTTCATTTGTTACAGTAACTTCTTGAAGTGGTACCCTATCCTGGGTAAGCCTAAAACAATAAACCAATTTTATGTAGGTGGGTGGATCAACTATTTTCTGTCATGACATGAATCAACTTTTTGTGTAATTTATTTTTTATTGTAATTTTGCTTTAATTTCACCCAATATTGCTATTCTGCATATTATATCGCTTAGATATTATGGAAAATTTTGTGCAGAATATCTCTTGGGTCACAAAAATTGTCTCCTGGGTCACTGTCTTTGTGAGCCAGTGGAACTGTGACCCATGAGAAAAACTACGGTTTTTTTAATGTTTTCTTCAACAAACAATATAAATATCACGAAATACATGCATGCAAAGCATTCCAGAATTAAATTTCACAACACAATAACCAAATTCCTATAAAAAGTTAAAGGTTTACCGTGATTAACCGGAATTTAATCGTGAGTCAGCGGATCCACAATAAAAAAACCGACTCCCGCGCCGAGCCACGAATGATTTGGCCACGTCCATATGATGGTAAGGTAAGGTTAAATGCAATCATTCGACTACCAGATCAGGTCCTTATTGTCCTAGCTGTCCACTGTCTAATATTACTCACACTTTATGTTAGACACTTTACTTTGGATAGCTAGAATTTGTATGAAACTCAATTTTGGTCTACTGGGTCACAACTTTTTTTTATATATTTTATCTAAAATTTTAAACATAATGATAAATAGCTATAACTACATAGGATCTGATTTAATTATTAAATAGTAAAACCAGCAATTAAACAAACACAGTACATTTCAAGATTTTTTTTTATATCAGGGACACGATTTTACATAAAATAGTTGATCCACCCAGGTACCTACCTATTCTTTATAAAAAATACAATTATTTTTTTAAATTATTTTTTTTGTGCATACCTACTATATATAATGTATATGAAATAGGTACCTAGAGTAATAACTATTGTTACCGACTGTACCTACCTAGTTTGACATTCGCGTCCTTGTTCGTTATGTACAATGGCTTGTACTTCAAGCGTTACACAATATGATATATCATCATCCACAGAAACTTCTTCAATGTCTTCTAAGAGCTCAACGTGTGCGCTAGCTCTAAAATAATTCATAATTATGTAGGGTGTCCCTGTAGCAGTCACCATAATAATCAAACTTGCTGACGATGCGGACAAAATTTATTAGGACACAGTGTCCCAATTAATTATGTTTTTTTTTTATGTTGATTTGGACACTATCAAATTACTGAAGCTGTTGGGTACAGTTAGGTAAAAAAAACAGATTGTGTTATTCGCGTTTCAAAAAAAAAACCTAATGCCCTACCGTATACCTATCCATCTCGTTTCTATGACATAAAGGCTGTGCCGCCGTTTTTTATCTGACTGTACAATGCAGCTATTTTTATGGTGTCCGAATCGACAGTAACAAAAATATTAAAATCAAAAGTGTCAATTAATTGGGACATTGCGTCCCAATATATTTTGTCCGAATCGACAACAAGCCAATAATCATTACCACGGTGCACAAATTCCACTTTGCTTTCCACCTTACCTGAGCCGTGATACATCATTATTGTCAATGTTTTCTTTGTTCTCATTTATAAGCCTAGAAAATAAAATAAACCTTCATTCCTATGTTCATTGTCTAAATAATCATTGAGTTAGGCGCGGGACAGACAGAAAAGACGTAAGGCGAAGACGGGGCGCGGACAGGGCGGAGACGTGACACGGACGCGACTTTTGAAATTATATAGAAGAAACGGGGCGCGGACGCGACGCAGTGCGAGCGTGCGAGCTTGCGAGACCCGCCCGGCAGGCATGCCACCCCGCGCCCCGTCTCTTCTGTATGTTTTGCGTCGTGACGCTTCTATACATTTTGTATGAAAGGGACGCGGAAGAGACAAATGTCCGCGTCCCGTCTTCGTCTTACGTCTTTTCTGTCTGTCCCGCGCCTGAGAGTTATCTAGGTAAGTCTAGGGTTATAGTATTTTCTTCGCTATTTAATGTTCGTTCCAATACTCATTCACAGCAAAAGTAGCTCATTCATAATGATGAGACAATGCCCCTTTTTTCATTTCAGCAGTTTTCTATGAAGATATAAAATAATAATTAGGTACCTAGGTATAAATAATACTTAGATAGGTTTATGTAAAAATTCCTGCGTCCCGTTTGCTACAATCAAAAAAAGAGCAGTAGGTACCTAAAAAGGTACCTCCCTAGGTAGGTATTCATTTTAGAGTTGGCAAATAAATTTCTTACGCTTGATTCCTTTTTTGTTTTGCGAGTCTGTTCCTTTTTTTTCTTCGAGCCGAAAGACGTAAACGCTTTTTATTGCCTTTACGGCAATCTGGCTGAGTGTGATCTGTAGAGTAGGTAATCAGTACTTAGGTAAAACATCGATTTGTTGTTGTTTGAAAAAAATTGCCAGTTTGACATTAGCTACAAAGGTATTAGGTACGTACCTATATTGATAAGTAGGTAATTGGTTAGTTGTACCAAAGACGATTAATATCTAGAAGACAGACAAAGGCCATAGGTACACAAAATCGTAACCCTAAAAAATAGCCTGAAAACTCTAAAACATCAATTTTATCCAAGAAATTTCAATTACTTTCTAGTTAAAAATGTTTAAATATTGAATATTGTTGCTACCTACTACTAAGTATTGAAATTTCTTGGATAAAATTGATGTTTTAAAGTTCTCAGGCTATCTGGTACTGCGGGATAGGGTTACGATTTTGTGTATGGCCTTTGTCTGTCTTCTAGATATTAATCGTCTTTGGTTGTACATAAAACTGTAATAAGTAGGTACTATAAACATGATAAGGACATTTTTAAATTATTAAATTGGGAGAAAAGGGGTATTAATATCAACGGAGTCTTCTTGTCGCACCTTCGTTTCGCGGACGACCTAATCCTAGTTAGCGAAAATATGCAAGATCTGCAATTAATGGTGCAGGAACTACACCAGGCTTCTCTCAGTGTGGGCCTAAAGATGAACATGTCCAAGACTAAGGTTATGACTAATGTCTCCAGTGCCTCAACACAAACCATCAGTGTTAGTGGTGAGACACTGGAGATAGTGGATCATTATATCTATCTTGGACATTGTTTCACCGAACACAAAGCAAAGGAGATTGCTAGGCGCATCCAATTAGGTTGGGCTGCGTTCAGTAAGTTAGAAGATGTGTTTAAGGCCCGAAAGATGCCGCAGTGCCTGAAGACCAAGCTTTTTAACCAGTGTATCTTGCCCACCATGACCTACGGTACCGAGACATGGACGCTCACTCAGGAGACTGTGCACAGAATGCGAGTCGCACAACGGGCCATGGAGCGCTCCATGCTTGGTATCACTTTACTTGACCGGGTTCGTAATACGGAAATCCGACGTTGTACCAAAGTGGTAGATGTTGGGGACCGTGTTACGAACTTGAAATGGAGTTGGGCAGGACACTTGGCAAGATTTGGATGGCAGGTGGAGTAAGGCCTTAACTGAATGGTGGCCCCGGGATTCACTAGACCTCTTGGCAGACCACCTGCTAGATGGATGGACGACATAGTTGCCGTACAGGGTAGGTAAGACCTGGATGCAAAAGGCCCAAAGTAGAGCTGATTGGCGGTTATGGAAGGAGGCTTATGCCCAGCAGTGGGTCACAAAAAGCTGAATATGATGATGATGATGATGATAAACATGATGTGATCAATAAAAATTGGTTTGATATTTTTTAACACTTAGCTACCTACTGTAGCTCTTGTATATTATGTAAAACAATCTACTTACTTACCCATTTTACACAACGACTTTTTATTTAAATAAAATCGGTCAAAATCTTTATTCAAACAAAATCGGTGTCCATAGCAACTAATGTAGTATGTAAAACAGAATTCACTAAAAATAAAATGCAACAACTCATTCGCGTTATTCACGTAGTACGCGCTGTCAAAAAAAATCAATATCTACCAAGGAAGATGATTACCTATCTACCTACTAACTGACAAACACTCTGAGTCTGACCAAAGAGAATATCGCCGCCCCCACCGAATAATATCGTAATCGACTATTACGATAGAAGTGCTTTTAATCGAAATAATTGTTGTGGAGGCCCAAATACACCTTGTCAATTTTTTTCAGCCGATTCGTACGAGTAAATACTAATATAGACTATGAATAAGATAGGTACCTACTTTTTATTGTGAAATTACTAAGTTTGCATTAGTACATATTCTTCTTTCTTCTCTTTTCTTCACTTGCCATGGAAAATGAACGTAATCCAGTTTTACGATATTTGTTACAATATATTAGAGCACCGAATAATGTGGTACCGTACCATTACAATACCGAAACAATCAATATCACATTTTTGTAGTCAACAATATCGCGTTTGACTATTACTATGCAGGTCACTGTCGACGAACGATTTCCACGAATAAAATGGTATTGTTATATATTACAGTAAAAAAATGTGTTTTCAAATCTGGTAATATTTATTTTAACAATATCTTCGTTATGGTAAATTATAGATTTTTTTCTGTAATATAATATTATTTGTGATAATTTAAGCTATGTTTTGGTATATATACGATCTTCCTACGTTAACTAACTGAAAAGTTATAGACCAAAAACGGTCTTTAATTCTCCTGTAAAATTTTTATTTTTCGATTACGATATTATTCGGTGGGGGCGGCGATATGAATGGCG
The DNA here is from genome assembly GCA_963582015.1 of Xanthorhoe designata. Taxonomy (NCBI): domain Eukaryota; kingdom Metazoa; phylum Arthropoda; class Insecta; order Lepidoptera; family Geometridae; genus Xanthorhoe; species Xanthorhoe designata. The sequence continues at coordinate 2,228,957 of OY757029.1, forward strand.
CATGGCGGCGCGGCGCTCGTCATTGAATGATTCAACCGTCTCACTCACCCCGCCCGAACTCCGCACACACGACTCGTCCCCCGCGTACCACACCGCCAAGTGTCTAACAGCAAGTGAGAACGCGATAACATTGAACGAAAAATAGGGTGCGGAAATTTTATAAAAAGTGTTCCAGGAAATACGTTTTTATCAGTAAACCTTACAAGTTTGTGAAATAAATATTAGTCATTTAGAATCTCCATAAGATTTGCAAGGTTTCTATGACAATATTTTCTTTACTTTTACAATTTACGAGTACATTATGAACGGCCAAAGTTCAGGTAAAATTTATGCAAAAAAGCAGATTTTTGGAGGCTTATGCTGAATTTGTTTCTCAAAATTTAGATTTTTAGTTTATATAGAAACCTAGATATAGTGCACAAGATACCTATAAGTCCAAAAGTTTAAAAGAAAGATCTGTTACAACGGCATAATTACGTACGAGCGTTTGTATGAAAAGAAAGCTGGGTTGGCTGCTCTTAAATACATTGACCGTTGAGTACCTATTGCAAGTAGGTACTTGTTTATTACCTATGTTAATTTCTTTTTATTTTTGATTTATGTGTCCTAGCTATTACGCCTAAGGGACTGTCTCCATGGGCGAGTGTATCGCGACGATTCCGTCCTCTTGTCATTGGGTAATTTACACGGTAAGATTATTAACATAAGGATTAAATTTGCTTGTCCATGTCACTCGTAGTATCGTCGCGATGAAATCGCCATGTGGAGGCACGTTCATAGAGAGTGTATAGAAATACGTGGCGCGACGATAATATCGCCGCGATTCTCACGCTCGTGGAGACGGTCCCTTAGAGTAATAATTATTCTGTTATGTAATATCTAAGTGTACCTATATAAATAAATAAAAAAATAAGTAATACTGACATCTCTCTCTCGGTCCCTGACGAGCTGTGCCGTGCGGGCCCGCGCCTCCTGCAGCTGGCGCTCCAGCTCGGCCGTGCGGGCCAGCGCCTCGCCCGCGCGGGACATCAGAGACAACTTCTCATCAGACGCTACTTGGACCTGGAGTTGTTTTTTTTATTTACCTCAAAAGGCTTTGTCGCTTAGCGACCACATCGCCCTATCGGTAAACTTAACAATCTTAATAACTAACTAGAGAATTGATTTCACAAATAATCAAATAGTAAAACAATAAGAGGAAAGAAAAAACAATGCTTTTTAACACTTCTAAGAAATTTCAGAAATCTCACCAGCGGGCCTAGCATGTGCAACACGAGAAATCATCTCGACGACAAAATATTCTCTCCTGCTCTAACATAGTATGTTAGAGCAGTTTGACATTATCGAGATACTGTATTTGTCGTCTCGACGCGTTGCACATGTTAGGCCTACTGGACTTACAAATAACTAGTAGACATACACCGTATAGGTCGCGTCACGTAAAAAGAGCGCTGGCTGTCAAACTGCGCAGTGGTCGATGATTGGTGGAGAGGTAACGCGGCGCACTTCATACCATTGATTTAGCGAGTGCTATTGGTTCGTCAGCGAGTGAACACAGGCGCAAACATACCCCCGCTACTTCCCCGACCGCGCTCTTTTTACGTGGCGCGACCTATACCAGCGTCTGGATCGTCTGGAATTTGCCAACCCCCTGGCACCTTTCAAATAGGGTCGTCAAAGAGCCCCAAAAAAACCAGCATTAAAAGTAGTGCAGGGTCAAACAAACTTGTGATCGACTGTGATCGAAAGACAACCGGGATTCTTTAAATCTATATTAAATTGACAACTCTTTATGAACAAGACCATTACTTAATGTCAATGGTTTATCATCTGTACCTAGTGTGTGGTATAGTACCTGTATCTGTAGCTCTGAGGAGGAGTCCTGGATCTGCTTCATCTCCGCCTGCAGCGCCGCCTTCTCCTGCCGCAGCTGCTCCAGCTGGAACTCCAGCTCGGAGATGGTGGACTTGGCGCTGTTCCGGGACACCTGCAAATAGACATCACATTAAATTCTTCTTAGTCGTAATCTTCATTTCTGAAGGTCGTGCTCTTCTTGAAACGCCTTGACGGAAACGTTGTCAAGCTTCTTCCATTTGCTCTATCCTGGGATCGTCTGCGTAGCATAGCTAGTCTATACTAAGTATCTATCTATACCTTCTAAATATAATAAAGAGGTGAAGTTGGTTTGTTTGTTTGTATTTGGGATAAACTCCGAAACTACGCATCCGATTTCAAAAATTCTTACACTAATGTGTAGCATGGACTTTCGGAATGAACATAGGCTATATTTTATCAAAGTAGGTAGGTACCTACCACGCAAGCGTAGCCGCGTATATAAAGCTATAGGGTAGGGAGCGTTGTTATAGTAGTCTAAGATCCCGTCATACAACGACCTTCACCGAGATGTTTATTTGATGATATTTTATATGTAATTTAATATGTAAATAAATATATTGCATATGGGTTGGCTAACAAATTTCAGTCCAGTATATGCATAATTAAAAAAAACATTTTTTAACATTTCACCGGTATGATTATTAGACAAATTCTATACCAATCGAAAGTCTGAAGCCCATAGAATATGCAAACGTTGGGTTGCCTATTCTTTTCCGGGAGGTATTTACGTACAAGTGCGTCATCGTGCAGTTTCCTCGCGTCGGTGTGCGCGCGGTCGAGCTGTCGCTGCGCGTGCGCAAGTCGCTCGGCGAGCGCGTGCGCGCGCGCACTCGCGGCGTCCGCGTCGCGGCGCGCGGCCGCCGCCGCCGCTTCTGCTTCTGCGGCGCCTTCTGCTGCGCCCGCGCGTTCTGCCAACTACACATTAGGAAATAATAGTCTTTTTAAACTTAAAAAAGCCGTGTTGGTCAAGTGGATTAGTACCTCGACTTTCGATCCGAAGGTCGTGAGTTCAAATCCGGCCGTGCATCGATGAACTTTTCGCATCGAAAAATTTATATGCGCTTTAACACGAGCTTATAACGGTGAAGGAAAACATCGTGAGGAAACCAGTTAGCTCTCTAACAGCGTCGATGGGCTTGCAACCTGTCACGTATGGAAAGTTAACTTCTGCAAAAAGTGGGCTTGTACCGAATATGTATGTATTTGGACATACTTACCTCTGACTACCCCCTTAGACATCTTCAAAAAGATCTAAAAATGTGTCTACGTAAAAAGAACGCTGGCTGTCTAACTGCTCCGTGGTCGATGAGTGGTGGAGAGGTGTTGCGGCGCACTTCATACCATTGATTTAGCGAGTGCTATTGGTTCGTCAGCGAGTGAACACAGGCGCAAACATACCTCCTCCACTTTCTCCTAGCACTCTTTTTACGTGGCGCGAACTATAGCAGTCCTTTATCAGCCTGTAAGGTAGGGCACCAGAGACGACCAAAAAAACAAAGCACACGAAAGTTAAAGAAAAATAAATAAGACTCCACTGTCCGTCTGTTCGTCTCTACTAACCTGTGTACTGTATACCAAAGACGATTAATATCTAGAAGACAGACAAAGGCCATACACAAAATCGTAACCCGATCCCGCAGTACCAGATAGCCTGAAAACTTTAAAACATCAATTTTATCCAAGAAATTTCAATACTTAGTAGTAGGTAGCAACAATATTCAATATTTAAACATTTTTAACTAGAAAGTAATTGAAATTTCTTGGATAAAATTGATGTTTTAGAGCTTTCAGGCTATTTTTTAGGGTTACGATTTTGTGTATGGCCTTTGTCTGTCTTCTAGATATTAATCGTCTTTGCCTTACAGGCTGATAAGGACTGCTATATATAGTCCGAGCCACGTAAAAAGAGCGCTGGCTGTCTAACTGCTCCGTGGTCGATGATTGGTGGAGAGGTGTTGCGGCGCACTTTATACCACTGATTTAGCGAGTGCTATTGGTTCGTCAGCGAGTGAACACAGGCGCAAACATACACCCTCCACTTTCTCCCAGCGCTCTTTTTACGTGGCGCGAACTATAGCAGTCCTTTATCAGCCTGTAAGGTATTTAAGCAATTGCTTAGGGCACCAGAGACGACCAAAAAAACAGAGCACACGAAAGTTAAAGAAAAATAAATAAGACTCCACTGTCCGTCTGTTCGTCTCTACTAACCTGTGTACTGTATACCAAAGACGATTAATATCTAGAAGACAGACAAAGGCCATACACAAAATCGTAACCCGATCCCGCAGTACCAGATAGCCTGAAAACTTTAAAACATCAATTTTATCCAAGAAATTTCAATACTTAGTAGTAGGTAGCAACAATATTCAATATTTAAACATTTTTAACTAGAAAGTAATTGAAATTTCTTGGATAAAAATGATGTTTTAGAGTTTTCAGGCTATTTTTTAGGGTTACGATTTTGTGTATGGCCTTTGTCTGTCTTCTAGATATTAATCGTCTTTGTGTATACTAACCTTGGCCTTGGCAGCGTCGAGCAGGTCAGCGAGCGTGGTCATCTGGTGCTGACGCGCCGCGGCCAGCTCCCGCGCCGCGCCCGCCTCCTGCTCCCACTGACCCCTCTCAGCCTCCGCCCTCTCCAGCGTACCCTCTAATACTCTGGAACAAAACATATCACTATACTTAGCTGCTCCTCGTGTAAAGCCAAAACACTGTATCTTAAGTTACAGTGTTTTGCCTTAACAGGGCTCAATCGTTTTCTTTTGATCAGGACCCGTACCATGACCTTATCAAACTCAATCGCTTTCAGATGTCATGTGCTAAATTGAATCGTAAAACTGAAGTCATAAGAAGAACAATTCAGTTTAGGTCCTAAACTGGATCGCGCTAAGAGCTCGTGGTAGGCCCCCAGTTCTATGTATTTGTAAAGATTTTTTTTTCTATCTACTACCTACACTGAAAAAATACGATTTAGAAAACACTGTATGCACGAAATCTATAGGGATTCAAATTCCAAAACACTGCATTTTCTCAAAACGCGTTTTTTCAACATACAGTGTTTTGACAGACGCAGAGGTTGCATTTGTTTTATGTAAACTTATTGCACACTCACAAATATATACTTAAACAACTTTAAGAAAAAAAGTGAGGTGCACAAAATTAACACTAGAAATAAAAATAAACTATGTGTGCCTAAATTTAGACTAGAAAAAGTAAATGGTTCTTTTATGGGAAATACTGTACTCTTTTACAATAAACTCCCAATCAACGTAACTAACCTACCGACTCGAAGGTTTAAAACGTACATAAAGAATATTCTTGTAGGGAAAGCGTATTATTCCATTGAGGCTTTTATTAATGATAAAATTACGTGGCCTGATGTCGCTCTGCCCCTCGACGGTTGATGGTATACAATTTCTTTACTACCTTGATAAGTAGGTACCTACCGCTTAAGTCGGCCAAGTGTAGCGTGTGATGCCAGACAACATTTTGTTGAGGTGTTATCTTGTTAACTTTACAATTACTTTTACTTTCTTTGACATGCCTTACTTTGTTCGACTGGCTTCTCACTGAAGCTTGACTATTTAGATTATTTTAATTAGATTGTTGAGGGATCGCTTTTAAAAAAAAGCTAGGCCCACACCACCAGGTTCTTGCCTGATTATTTCCGTGTTTCCGGAGTCGCGTTGGAACAGGCATTAGAATCACCTAGCATGTAAAACGAAACTTAAGTGATCCTTGAGGTCCTACAAGAATAAATGATTTTTCTTTCTTTCTTTCTTGCAGGTTCAATTCCTGCCGCGGGAGAAATGTTTGCATGATCTGCAAATATTTGTCTCGAGTCTGGGTGTTTTCTATGTATAATTTAAAAAAAATATGTATTTAAGTAGTATATCAGTCATCTGGTTACCATAACACAAGCATTAAGTTACTTAGCTTGGGACTAGATGACACTGTGTGGAATGTCCAAGGATATTTATTTATTTATTTATATTATTCCTTACCTAATTCTTTCGGCAAGTGATTCGTTTTCTTTGGTTTTCTCTTCTAGCGCTGTCTTCGCCTCACTTATCTCTGTCTCCATCTGCTCCTGCTTGGTCAGCAGATGCCGCCTCTCCTCTTGCGACAGCTGAAAATAAGAGAGATGCTGGAATTAAGGATAAGCTGTCTTTTCATCACAGAGATTCACAGTGAGGGAAAAAATCGTGAGGAAACCAGTTAGCTCTCTAATAGCGTCGATGGGTTTGCAACCTGTCACGTATGGAAAGTTAACTTCTGCAAGATGTGGGCATGTACCAAATATGTATTTGAACATACCTCTGACTACCCGCTTAGACATCTTCAAAAGGATCTAAAAATTGCCTAAAAAAGATCTGAAAGAAATGTGTACCGCTCCCTGGGATACAGTCGTGATTTTTTTTTTTTCATAATAACTTTGTCACAGTCAGGTGCATAAGGGTACACAGGACGGCACAAAAGAAAGGGTGGGATATTTATTATGTAATGTATGTATGTAGGTACTAAATGCACAAGCCGTGCTAAGACAAAATAAAGAGAAAAAAAAAATACCTACTTTTTTTTTTTATTTATTAACCTACTGCTGAACTTGTATAGATTTGTCTGCATCATACCTTCAGAACAGCCAGCAGCTGCTGATCGATGTCCCCAGAGAGCGTCTCCGGCTCCACTCCCTCTCGCAGCAACATCTCTTGCAATGTATCCACTTTGGTTCTACTATCCTCTAACTTCTCAGTCTGTCTGCAGAGGGACTCCAGTAGCACTTGTTTCTCGTCGGCCAAGCGCTCGTTGTCGGCGTGAGCGTCGGCGAGCTGGGATTGGAGGTCGGCCAGCTCGGCTAGAGTCGCTTGGAGCTCTTCGCTTGTACTGAAAGGATTTTATGATTACCTAAATATGGGATCAGAATCCTACCGACTGCGCCAAAAACATTTTTAGATATATTTGTTAAAAGCTCTTCGCTTGTACTGAAAGGTTTTTATGATATACGTAAATATGGGATCAGGATCCTACCGACTGCGCCAAAATCTTTTTTAGATATTTTAATTGTCAGTTATGTCAAAGACGATTAATATCTAGAAGACAGACAAAGGCCATACACAAAATCGTAACCCGATCCCGCAGTACCAGATAGCCTGAAAACTTTAAAACATCAATTTTATCCAAGAAATTTCAATACTTAGTAGTAGGTAGCAACAATATTCAATATTTAAACATTTTTAACTAGAAAGTAATTGAAATTTCTTGGATAAAATTGATGTTTTAGAGTTTTCAGGCTATTTTTTAGGGTTACGATTTTGTGTATGGCCTTTGTCTGTCTTCTAGATATTAATCGTCTTTGGTTATGTTAAAAGATAAGTCAAACAATATCCTGGATACTTCAAAAAGAAATCGGAAGTTCTCACTAGAAGCACAAGACACAAAGACAAACTATATCTACCTCCGTGCCGACTTGAACTTGTTAAGCGCAACGTCTGCTATCATGCCATTACCATTTTTAATAAACTACCCACAGATATTAAAAACTTGCCCTTGAATGTTTTTAAATGGACATTAAAAAAATGGTTGTTAGAACACTGTTTTTATGACATCAACGAATACTTAGATTATAAGGCTTGACATTTCATTATATTAAATTATTACTTACAGCTAAAAATTTAAAACGTTTAATGGCAATAATTTTAAAAATAAATTTTAGTATTATTAGGACTTATAATATTTGCACGCCTTAGATGAGGCAGAATGTAAATGGATACCCTGTAATTGAAACCGTAATAATACCTATTGTACCTACATTCCTGCGAATAAATGATTATTATTATTATTATTATTAAGATTAAATTCAAGAGTCAACACAGTCTGTATTGTGTCAATTATTCAAACATAACTGGCGCATGGCGTAGGTGTCTTACTAATTTATTAATGGTAGGCGTCTTACTAATTTATTAATGGTTTGTCAACATTCTTTAAATTTATAGTATGCTTACCATTGAGGTAGTATTATAGAGCCACAATCAGACAAATAAAATGTAAACGCCAAATATCGGCGCACGCTGCGTAGTGCGTTGAGTTTTTCTATTTTGCGTACAAGCGACATTGAACATTAAAACAAACGGCATAACGTCTACATTCAAATGTCAAATGTCATTGTAGAACATTGAATTTGCACGCACATTTTTGAGTGTTGTCAGTTATTAGATTGTGACTCTTTAATACTACCTAAGGTAGGCTAGTCTACCTCGATGATGCTTACCTATAATGATGCTCTTCCATCTGAAGAATGCGGTCCTGCAGACACGCGACGGAGACCTCGCTGAGAGAGGAAGAGGAATGCTTGTCCCATTCTGGAGTGCTGCCTTCCCCGCTGTCGCCTTCACCCTATATTTAGATAATAAGTAAATATAAAAATATTAGTCAAAAAAGCAGGTCGTACATGGTTTAGACTGGCGCAGAATAGGGGAGGTTGGCACAAGCGAAGAGAGGCCTATGCCCAGCAGTGGGATGAGACTTCATCATCATGATGATGAAATATATTTCGTATGGCCTAGCATCCTGAAGTTCTGTCATAATATATGATATAAGTCATTGTTACTGTTGTGAATTTGCTCCTACATTTTTAAAATTGTCCTATGAAACTTTCTATTCTGATCTTGTCATTTATAATGTCTTATATTGTACCTCAAACGGCTGTTAAATATTACAAACATGACTCTCCAAAAATTAACAGATTTTGGATTTCTCCATTGGAAAGCGCCGTTTACACTTGGCATAGCAGTGGTGGTTGTTTTTTCTTTTTAACCGTTTTTTAAAAAGGGCGGAGGTTCTCAATCGTCTGTTTTTTTTTATGTGTTGCCCCAGAACTTTGGATCACGCGAACCTATTTTGATGATTCTTGCCTTGTTGCCACTTGTTTTGATTTAACGGGTTAGCTTTTTTTCTAGGCCTGCCGAAGCAAGGATGATGAAGTCGACGATGAAGCTTGGTGTACTCACATTGGCGAGTGCTATAGAAGCGGGAGCGGAGGAATGCATCCTGCGCGGCGCAGGCGCGAGCAGCAGCTGCCGCTTCTCACTGTCAGAGAGCGGCGAGTGCGCGACGCCGCGCAGGCGCGCGCGCAACGCCCCGTTCTCATCCGCGAGGCACACGAGTGTTGCCTCGCGTTCTGCTTCCACGCTCTGTGGAAAACATCACGTTTGAGATGCGAGTTTTTTTGCGCCGACAGAAAGGTGATACACCATTCCAAAAGGTCAACACGACCCTATAAACCTCCAACAGTGGTACTATAAAGTATAAAGTACACTATGGGTCTATGGCTCAGGCTCCATCATAAAACTAGCTCATAATGTTACATTCAATAAATAATTATACAAAATTTCAGCTCGATCGGACACTACGATAGGTACAGCAAGACCAGTTCTCCTCTTAGCCGCTACACCTTTGCCCTGGACCTATTTACTTCCTACAAACACTAAAGCACTACAAGACAATGTACCCATACCTTCAGTCTGTCCAGTTCTCCCCTGAGCCGCTCCGCCTCGGCCGCCTTCTCCATCAGCTCGTCGACCCTGGCCTGCAGCTGCGCGCGCTCCATCACGCTCACTTCCAGCTCACGGCGGAGGCTCTCGATCTCGCGCACTCCGGATATCAGTGAAGCCTGGAAATGTATATTGTCAGCCTTCTTACGAATACTAACATTATCCCTGAGAAAGCCAGATTAATCCATTCCCGGACTAGCCCGCTCCGAGGGAGAGGGCCGCGGAGATCGGGGGTGAGGAGGAGCCGTCAATGTGCGTCATGGGCACTGAAAGTGCTAAAACTAGGCTTTATGCCAAAATAGAAAGTCAAAATTTGTCAGGATCGCCGTGGCAAATAGAATCAGTGATATTCGCCTACGAGAAAGAGGCGGTAATTCATACAGTACCTATGTATGAGAAATCAAAGAAACAGTATGATGAGTCGGCAAGTGTCTAGTGAACAGCCCAGCATGTCTACGACAGCTGTAGATAAATCCAATAACTTTAGGTTATCATTTCCATTGATACAGCTTAGGATGACTATGAAACAGACCCTGAATCTTGAATGTCAAAAAAACTGAATGTGTCTCGGAATACACGTCGGATGTTCTTTGAAGATTGGGCATAGAGACAGGTCTAAATATTTGCAAATGCTCAATTCAGGTAAACAATTCAAATGTAAATACAAATGATGCTCACCTCAGAAGGAACCCTGCCCCTGAGCTCCACCTCTTGAAACCCTGGCATGTGGTCAGCATTCAGCATCACGGGCAGGCTGACGAACTCCTGCGAGCCCCTCTCCCCTACCGACTCCAGCTCCTCCACGCTGCCGTAGTCCTGAGCCTTGTCTGACCCATCTTCATACTCTCCTAACGCTTCTCGAAGCTCAGGATCTTCTAACACAGCATTGTTGTTCCCCAAATCTCTTTTCTTATGAGTTTTATGGAGTTTTTCTTTCGACCCGAATATCTTTAAAGTCTTATCCCGTGCCGGTGCTACTTTGTGGTGCTTGGAGTCTAAACTTGAGACGGACGGTGCGCCTTTTAAAGTCCCAGACTCCTGTTTGCCCTGGCTTGGTCCTCTACGGAACAACGATTTAAACTTCATCATCTTGAATGCTATATCATCGTTTTCGTATCACTGATCGAATGAGTTCGTTTGCATGTTTGATTTCACTGGCGCGGCTGTGTCGTGATCAGAATTAGTTATTATGGTAGGTATATGGTAGTTATCTATTATTGAAAGTGCTTGTTGGTTTTGTTGGAAGTGTCTCTGTTTACTACTTCCGAGTAAGGCGTGTTATCTAGACGTATTCGCTGATAGGTAATGAATCAAAGATAGCGTGAATGTTTACAATGCACGTATATCACTCATAAAGCATGCTTGGTTTTACGCCAGTCGCATGTAGAGAGGTCATGCATAAGCGTAGCGATAAGCGCTAAATTGTAATTCATATTTTAGTCTGTCTGATTTAGCCGTCAACGTCGAACTCAAAGAGAATATAAGCACTACGTTTAGTCGAACTGTCCATTTGAACATGGCGCTAAAGACTGTTACATCATCGTCATCGACAGATTTTTGCAATAGTTTAACGCTAGATCTAAATCAATACAAAAACAGCATGTAACCAAGAACTAACTAAGTAACTGGTATTATATTTACCCGTCCTCACTAATCGCTCAGCCATCGAAAGATCACGGTCTATTCTATACCCAGTCATTCCTACCTAATTGAACGACACGCCATACCTAATTGTAATTGACATTGGTATCGGAATGTACATGGACTGGATGACAATGAATATCACTTGTCTGGTGGGATTAGCCATTTGCACATTGCATAAATTACTAGTTGTAATCGTAAGGTTGGGGCCTCTTTTAGGTTTCGCTCTAGCAACATATGGAATCTTGTATTCCTCATAGATAAATTACTGTCTAAAATAATTATAGTTAATGGATCTAAGTATCTACCTTATGTCTAACATTTGGAACGAAACAAAACACAGTGGAATGGTAAAGTAAATTAGTAGAATCGGCCTGCTGAATCCACATTATTCAGTACTCCATAGCCATAATGTAATTTTACAACGAGCATTGACAGACAGTCAGACAATCTAATGGCCATGGGCGAGGACACGCGCCCTTTATGCAAATAGATAGGGGAGGGGTACCTACTACATTAGGGCATTCTTCGTTGTATTGTAACTATGAATGATTTTTACATATTTGATTAAAAATTGTAAGGTATTCAAAATTTCAAACCAGTGCGGTTTAGGCTTAACACACACTGAGATGGCAGGGAAGCGTTAAATTATAATATGAGACTGAAACTGCAGCCGCTTCGCTGCTGTTTCGATGTGATTTGAGCCTTATGCGGAGTTTACACGGGTGACTAGCTGGTCGATTTCATAGGTACATTTCAACTTTCAAGTCGCCTCCTAAGCCGTACGACGAAAATGTACTACGAAGATGGACCAAGGCCTACCGTGTGAATGTGAACCCCGCATTACTCGGAAGATTCATAGATGTTAATTTCACACATGGAGTTTTGTAAGATGTCAGGACGTCAACTTATGCCCGGTTTCTAAAAAAAAAAAAAAACTTATATCGGTGCGAGATTAGATAATCAATGATTTAGCTTTGGTGATTAAAAGTAGGAAGTGAAAGTTAATGATTGGTCGAATTTATTGGTTATCTCAATTAATTAAGGTTGATTTAAATAAATCTGCATACTTCATTAAGCACTTTTTACTTTTTCTATTGGGGTTTTAAAAGCTAAAGTCTCCGCTACTAGTTTATCTGTTTTTTATGGGCCGTCGTTTTTTGTTTATTTATTTTTAGGCGTTTGGTCTCGGGTGGAGTAGTGTTCTACAGTAAGCGCAATATAACGTGTCAGGGCCGAACTTAGGCCCTACGGGCGGTCGCGCATTATGAACAGTCGTAACGAAAGAGATAAAAACAAACGTACCTACCTATCGACAGCACGTGAAACAGTGATGTTTCTGCGACGCTAATTGCAGTAACTAATGTTCACTCTGGTCAACTTAAATTGCTTCTTGTGACCGCCTGACTAGCACATCATGACTATTTTAATATTCAAACATGACTGTTTTTTATGCATCGTAAAAATTACAACAATGTATTACGTAGGTATTCCATATGCAAAGACTAGAACCCTTCTATCGACCGCATACCATAACCAACTGATTATCAAAATGCAGTCCAACTTGTCAATTACACTATCTTTATGGAGTCCGAGCATGCACGAACACCCGAGTTACGTAAAAACTGCTGTTTATTCTATGCACAGTAAATTAACAGTCGTTAAGGTTTAAGGCACGTTTTGAGGTGTTTAGAAGCCATATTCGTTTTGAATATTTAATGCGAGGCGGTGTAAATCGTTTAGTTATAGACAGTTCGTTCGATGTTTCGAAAATGCTTGCCTTGGATTTTGTTCAAACTTTAGATAAAGTTTAAGCTAGTAATTTTTATATCTTTCAGGCTTCTTTCTTTCTCAGGCTTCTTTCTTTCTTTCTCCTTGAAAGACGAAGGAAAGTCCGAACCAGCAAGATTCTAATTAGGTAATACGATCGTTATGGAGTAAAACATACCTTCTCTGTAGGTTAGATGTAAATAAGTTCATATAAATAAATAAATAAATAAATAAATATCCTTGAACATTCCACACGGCGTCATCTAGTCCCAAGCTAAGCAATCTAAGTTATCTAATTAGTATGTGTTGGAAGCACAAACAACGGATATAACATCCTATTCAAGAATACTCGATGGCTGTAAATGGAACGATGACAGTAGCATTTGAATAGAGGCATCAATGTACCGTAGATTAATGGCACCAACGTAATTTTGGACAATTGTTCGTTATTTATTTCATTGTTGAGCAATTTTCGGTCCAAATTACCTACATTTGGTCAGTTTTCTCGCAGGTACTATCTGCAAAGTCGACAGTGGAAAACGAAGAAAACGAAGAAGCCGATAACTTCTATAACCGAACTAGGTACTTTAGATAACGTCTAAGCATCATTAAGGTCCTTTTTAAAAGTTAACGGCTCCAGTAGGTAACTTTAAGTTTTTTGTTGTTTTTTTTAACCTGTTTTGTCCCACTGCTGGGCAAAGGTCTCCCCCAAACTCTTAAAGTTACCAAAGGAAAATAATAAGTTTCCTTAGGATGAAGAAATAAGTCTCTAGACATTCAGTGTAGGGAGTCGCGTTGGAACAGGCATTAGAATCACCTAGCATGTAAAACGAAACTCAAGTGATCCTTGAGGTCCTACAAGAATAAATGATTTTACTTTCTTTGTTTCTGTCAATACATAGGTAATTCTGGCCATTAAAAATTCAATAAGAATATACCTAGTTATAGCATTTTTAAATGAGTTTTGGTTTCATTTCGTTGACTTTAAGGTTACAACGAAACTAATACTATTTAATTGTGCGACCTAATGTGATATTTAGAGGTTACACAGCGTGAAGAATTAAACAATACGTAGTTTGAAGGAAGCGTATGTTTTTCTCACAGATTTACCCACAATCGCTGTAATTAAACAATCAACGAGGATTTTAAGACAGTCATTGTTATTGCAAATAACTTAGTCACAAGGTTTATTATAAAACCATTAACAAACGTTGGTAGGTAGGTACTTTGTAGCGCAAAACAACGATTTAAATGAAATAGGAAGACTGAGTGCTTATGTCTTCTCCTAGTAGGGTTCCCAACTCCCCAAGTAAGCTTATGCCGGGTTCCTATATCCAACTAACGGATGTCGTAGGTCGATCGTCATAGCAACGTGGTTATCTGACACGAAATGTACCTATGGCACTTTATGACAGATAACAACGTTGCTATGACGACCGACCTACGGACATCCGTTAGTTGGATTAAGAACCCGGCATTAGTAGGTACCTGTCAGTTAAAGTAGTCAGTTGAAGGATTACTGCGCACATAGCTCTCCCTATTCCATCTCAACTATGTCCCAGGCACTACAGTGTCCTCAAGTGTAGACAAAGATTGCCTCCTGACGCTGTATAAATCTATACCTACTAATAATATGATTCTTTCCCTGGTGTAGGGAGTCGCGTCGGAACTGGCATTAGAATCACCTAGCATGTAAGACGAAACCGAAGTGATCGTTGAGGTCCTACCAAAATAAACCATTTTTCTTTGTTTCTTTCATTACCGAATGGTGGAACTTTGTGAACGTGGTAGAGAATCAGTAGATGAGACTCGCGAGGAAAGAAGATGGTAGATATAAGAGGAAAATAATGAGTGAAAGTCCGCTGAAATGATGTACGGCTTTACAAGCCAAGGAAGCGCTCGTGGTATAAGCTTGATTATTTTGCTTTGCTTATTCTGGAATGACCACTTAGTAGTACTCGCTGCTCTCGCTATATTTCGCGTGTCCAAAGTGTTGCCCTGCAACTAAAAAAAAAATTTTTGATGCCTGCAACACAACCAAATCACATCATTCGTTCTTTCGCGTTCACTCGCGGTGTCGTCGATTTTTTATCGAAAATTTTAAAAAGCAAAGAAATTATAGTTTCTTTCCGAAATCTTGTGTTGTAGTGGTTTTATTAAGTTATAGTGGTCATTTGCAAAGTGTGGATAACATCCAGAGCTGGGCAAAATGCCAAGATGTTGGAAAAATTGGAAAGGCGCAAGGATGAAAGTAATGGAAGCTAAGGGCTATTTTATCCCTTTTTACGTTATTATACAATCCACACAGGAGTGGTAAGACATCTACTTATTTATCAAAAAGTCTCAATAATAACGATTGTCTCATTGTTCCCAAGAAATTTTCAAATTCACCAACCGTGGCTGGCTGTGAAATCGGCAAGGCCGATCGCCATCTTGATGGCCTAACCTTCAAGTTCAACGTTTTTGGGCGATTTGTTTTTTGTTTTCCAGGTACATCGTGAGCTTTTTTCGGGGAAATCCTTAGTAGCTACCTTACACGTAAAATAATACTTTTTGTGTTACATTAAGTATCCAGTCCGTTGGATTGGTTGTACATAAAGTGGAACAAGTAAATATAAGGAACATAACAATATTATATCCCCTCCGTTGAAAGGGTTGTACAGTAAAACAATAAGGTTCTCAACATGTTATAAAATATGTATTGTGGTACAATATGTATCCCCTCCGGTGGAGGGGTGGTGCACCTAGTAAGAGAAACAAGCAAACAATAAGGTTCTCAACATGTTATAAAATATGTATTGTGGTACAATATGTATCCCCTCCGGTGGAGGGGTGGTGCACGTAGCTACTAAGAGAAACAAGCAAACACTAAGGTTCTTAACATGTTATAAAATATGTATTGTGGTACAATATGTATCCCCTCCGGTGGAGGGGTGGTGCACCTACTAAGAGAAACAAGCAAACAATAAGGTTCTCAACATGATATAATGTTATAAAATATGTATTGTGGTACAATATGTATCCCCTCCGGTGTAGGGGTGGTGCACCTACTAAGAGAATCATGCAAACAGTTCCT
This sequence comes from Xanthorhoe designata, assembly GCA_963582015.1. Classification (NCBI taxonomy): domain Eukaryota; kingdom Metazoa; phylum Arthropoda; class Insecta; order Lepidoptera; family Geometridae; genus Xanthorhoe; species Xanthorhoe designata. The sequence continues at coordinate 2,244,890 of OY757029.1, forward strand.
AACATGACATGTAATAAAATATGTATATATAATAATCCTCTCCGTTGAGGAGGTTGAACTCAAGAAATCTAAAAAATGAACCAACATTAAAGTACTAACTACCTATTGTGACTACAAATTGTGTGTTTTACAATTGTACGTGGCAGAGAGTGACTTAAACAGCTCATACATGGTATGCTTGTTCTGAAGAACTTAGATTTTTTAATCTTACTTATGACGGTCAATTTTGAAATTTGAATTAGAAATGCTTGAGATTAAAACCTCAGAGTAAAGAGGTAACAACAGCTGAAGCCTCGGGAAAGCCTTTAAAACAAGGACTTTCAAAGGGAATCCTTACTAATAAAAAGTCGGACTAAAGTTGACAAACAATGAAATAAAAACCCCTTGAAATGGCAAACTGTGGGAGGCTCCAAAGTTAAATGTGGAATTATCAGGTATTCTGAACCTAACAGCAAAAGCATGACATAGACTTCTTCAAGAACATAAAACAAAAATTAGACAGTCAACATGAAACAAAACTGGGCCAAAAATATCTTTCAAAGGCAAGATGGCACGGCACTCTCTCCGTTGGAAAGAGATTACCAATGAACACATTGGGTATTTATTACATTTTTTAGAGGAAGAAGCTGTATAAGAATTGGCCCTAATTATACTAATGACCTATAAAAGCTAGGAAGCTTTTCTATAAAAATGGTTGGTTATAAAATAAAGAACTACCAACAGCCCTAACATAAGTACCAGAACAGCCAAACGACGGGCTTATGCCACCACCCAGACCTATCCAACAAAAGCTGGGCCGTCCGTGGAGGTTTGTTTTGTTGGTGTGCTATAAGGTATGTATTTATTTATTATGGATGCTGGATGGGACAGAATTGCACAAGATTCCACTATCTTAGTTGGTTAAAAGGATAACTTTTCATGCTTTGCCTGAACAATCACTTATGCCACATAATAATAATTATGTAACCAAATCTAAAAAATTGATATTCCATAAGGGATAATAAAACTTTTAAATCAAATAATGATTGTGTCATATCAGAATGCAAAGCTGAATAGGATTAATTTTGGTCCAGTACATAGGTAATATGTATGATTTAGTATCCCCAAAAAAGGATGGACACTAGGTACCTGTAGCTTTATTTTAAGATGAGTTTAAACTTATATAACTAAGTTTGTTGAAACTTCTTACTTTAAACACAAGGTTAATTAAAATTGGTTTTACTTTGTGTAAAATAGAATTGGAAAATCATACTAATTAGATTCAATTAATTCAAACTATAAAAATATTTAATCAAATAAATGGATATTATACTTTCTTAGTAATGGGTTTACATTTACAAGAGGGTCATAGAACATAATGAGAGAACAAGGTACTTACTAGAGTAGTTATTTATTTAAAGAAATTGATTTCCTTGGATATCATTAAATAATATCAATAATAAAGTTGTTAATTAAGTAGGTACCTACTTTTATTATACAAATAAAAATATTATGGTGAATATTTTCTTATGGTTTTGTAAAAATAAAATTTCATAGCTTTGGTACGTTGTGGGGGGGGGGGGGTACTATGATAGTAGATTAATGAAAATAACCGAACCGATGAAGCAAAGTTTTATTTTTATGTATTTGGCAGAATAAGATCAGAACATAGTTGGTAGTTGTTTTTGCTAGCCTAGGAAAAAAGTTGACCTACGTTAGGTTTGTTTAGATGTATTTCTGTAATGAAATATTATGAAAGCGAAAGGTAGCTTAGGTCCCTTTAAGCAATATTAGGTATTATTGTTATTATTATTTTTTTTTTTTTTTTTGCATGGAAGTGTTATGCATTTTAGAGGTTGAGACATACTTAAAAATATGGTTAAAATTAAGTAAGTTCATCCAAATAGTCAAATTCCTCAATTTAATGACCCTACCTGGCAATTTTCAGTATTAACATAGATATCTAGACAATACAAAAACTAAATTTGAATCTTGTCACTCAAATCAAGATACAGAATGAGAAGTAAGAAAGCCAGTACATTTTTGTAAGGATTGTGGACACTTGGTCCTCCAGACATTTATTTGTTTGCTTAAGGCTAAATAAAAAATGTGAGAAATATACCGATTGTACCTATAGCTTGACATGGTAATCCTTTTACTTGGATGGTAGTGCTTCTACTTTGAATTAAAGAAACTTTTCTTTAATGCATTTCTACATGTTTTAAAAAAGTGAATGTCACTTTAAAAATGATTACGTATGTTACTTAAAAGGTATAAAAGGCTTAAGGTACTTATTAGGTAGTTAAAGATAAGTATTTTATTGTTTCTAATTTGGCCTTTTCAGGTATGGGTATTCAAGAGTAATCAAGCGTGTTTAGATACATTTTTGCACCTTGTGAAAATCTATAAAATCTTTATTCTAAGTCAACTCAACTCTTCTTACCTAGGGGGCTTGTTATTAGGCAATAATAATTATGAAGGGAATAATGGTAGGACAAAGCGCAATAAAAGTAAAAATAAAAACTAGGATTCGAAAAATAGTGGCAGTAGGTATGGTAAGTTAGGAAATCAGAAAATAGTGTTTATGTTTTATTTTTAATTTTGTTATTTAATGACCGTCTTTGTTAAAGGTGCTTCTTAAACTGCAAATTGTTTAGCTTTGTCTGTCACTTTTAATACATAATCTATTAATCATTTTGAAACAGATGGTCGCCTTAAACGTGGTTCTAAAGGAATTTTAAGAATAAAACCTATGTGCCAAAATATAAAGCCACTTGGGATTGGGAGCATAGGAGCCACATTATGGTTCTGTTTTTCATAAGACAGTGGCATTCTCATAATAAGAAAATTTTGATTAAAAAGACTGCTTTAATTTTGGACTCCTACATAGCAGAGTCCAAACACTAAATGTTAACAGTTATAACAGAGTTCTTTTTGTTTTGTTAATACCTACCTAGTTAAGAAATCAACTGCTTGGAGCAGATGTATCTTGCCAAGCCAGTTATTGTCTTTTAAAATACCTTTCATATGATTGGTAAATAGGTACTAAACAACTAAGATGTGATGATGAACTATTAAAATATTAATTACAAATTGCTTTTTAAGAGACCTCTTAAGAGAGCCACATCCTAGTTTATCAGTAGAAAGGTCTCGCTGGGACAAGTCCTTACAGCGTTTTTAAGTCAGTAGGGTGAACCTCTTGATAATGGATGTTTGCAAAGCAATTTAATTGTAGGTATTAGTTTAGAACTCTTCAAATAGTAAAGATTTTCAAGTTTCTTTTGTTAAGGCATATGGGGTGCCTCTAGTTAACAGTATAATGTAGAAACCATAGTAAATGTTCTACCTACTTACCTTGGTGATTTAATATGGAAGTATCATTTGTAATAAATTAAGTACTTAGGTATAATGTTACTACATTGAATGGGTTTTTAAGGTTTAACTCTAAACATCTACTAAGTGGTCATTCCAGAATAAGCAAAGCAAAATAATAATAGGATTAAACGAACTAAAGTGAAGTTCTATCCTTATTATTTAATTTGCTTATTCTGGAATGAGAATTTCCCTACCCATCCCAAAGCTATTATGTGCATAGCTTCTTCCCATGGGTCTACTCATTTATTTATCTCTGAACGTAATGATGTGATTTGGTTGTGTTGCAGGCATCAAAAATTTTTTTTTTAGTTGCAGGGCAACACTTTGGACACGCGAAATATAGCGAGAGCAGCGAGTACTACTAAGTGGTCATTCCAGAATAAGCAAATTAAATAATAAGGATAGAACTTCACTTTAGTTCGTTTAATCCTATTATAAGACGTTCTTCGCCCGAGTTAGCCACTGGCTTATTCGAACTTACTTTACCAGCCATATAACGGTATAACTATAGCAAGCAACTAATGAAAACTTCAAGATTGTGAAACAAGCCCTTAAGCTAACAAAACAGTTTGCCGGCCGATAAATTAAGATAATATAAATCAAACATTCCATATCCCAATTTATGTTAATAATAATAAGTTATACCTACCACAGATAAAATAAGTTATACGTAACCGTTTTCATCGAACAGTTCAAGAACCTTTGATTTTAGCTAAACGCACAAAATACCACAAGGCCGTTTCAAAAACTGCAAATAACTGTTGGATAGTTTTTAATTGCGCCATAAAATTGCAAATTCTTCGAATTCTTTTGTTTCAAACGAGTTTCGAATCGTGATTATTAGGTCCGTATTCGGTTATGAAGAGGCGGGGGCAGTAGCGGCGTTAGGGTAGGGCGCGGTTGGGCGACCGCCCAGGGCGCCAGATATAAAGGGGCGCCGCAGGCGCCCCTTTATATCTGGTGCTCTTGATATTTTTTCATCAGATGACGATAAAATATCAGTGAAAGAGCATTTAATGGAATTTATACCAGTCAATGAGTCGACAGGTGAAATACCGACTGAAGTTATTCTTAATGTTTTAAATAAACACGGACTAGAATTGAACAATTGTAGGGGTCATAGGGTTATGGACCGTAAGCAAAATAGAGCGCTACGTTGCTTCGCTCGCGTCGTTTCGCGCAGAATAAGAACCCAAAATCAAGCGCTGGGTTGCTTTTATCTCAAAAAAAATTTGCTCGCTTCGCTCGCGTCGTTTCTCACAGAATAAGAACCAACAGTAAGCCAAATTAAGCAAACTCAAAATTTATTTATTTTATAATAAGATCCTTTATAGACCACTTTGAAACGTCATGTCCCTAAAACTAGGGGATTCTTTTGCCCGCTCTACGTTGCTTTCATCTTTAAAAAAGTTTTGCTCGCTTCGCTCGCGTCGTTTATCACAAGATAAGAACGACCACCTAACCACCTGAGCAAATCAAAGTGCCACGTTGCTTTTACCTTCAAAAAATGTTGCTCGCTTCGCTCGCGTCCTTTTTCGAACCGGCCCTAGGCAAAAGTGCCACATTGCTTTTATCTACCAAAAATAACTGCCTACCTTTGCTCGCGTCGTTTCTAAAAAAAAGCCTTTCATCTAACTAAACAATTTAATTCGCGTTTTAATTTTCTTAATAATTGTTAAGCGGACGTTTTACCTTAATAAGGAAAATATTTATCTACGTAGGTACCTATATTAACTTAAGAACATTTTTATTTTGGTCAAAATTAACAAATAATAAAAAAAATACTTTGAAACATAAAGATTCGTAAAAATAAGAGGCTGCTGGATGTCGACGCTGCCGGGGAAAGGAGTTTTTCCAAGCTTAGTCTAATAAAAACCTATCTGCGATCGACAATATCTCAATCTAGAATCTAGATTGACAAAATTGGCAACTTTGTCAATCGAAAATGAAATTGCATAAAACATGGACTTTACCTCGGTGTCTTTAAAATAATTTGCTGATAAAAAGGCTCAGAATTTTACCTTTTTATAAATTGTTTAAATAGGTAAGTAGGTAGGTACATAAAATATGATTATTATAATGGTTAAAATATATATTACGAGTATAATAAATGATTATTTAATTCTAACCCTTTTTCTTCGTATGGCTTTGAATGACAGATAGGGGGCGCCGTAGAAATTTCGCCCAGGGCGCTGGTAGTGCTAAAACCGGCACTGGGCGGGGGTACCCACAGATCATCTGTCTCATAACTTGTATTGAAGCATCGCCGTTTCACTAACTAACTAACTAAATTGGTGGAAACGAGACGTCCACTGCACGACATAAATTGGAAGGATTAGCGCAGCATTAGGGGAGGTTCGCGATCGAAGTGTAGTTTTTTTTATTCTGTGGTGTAAGTAGTAGGACGTTTGCATAATAAGGCCATAATGGTACCTAGGGTAACAAGAACGAAGGGAGGCCTTAATACCCAGCAGTGGGAGAGGAGAGATCGGGATGCGGATGATGATAATGAGGCTATTAAAATTTATTAGGTACGGCGTAAAAGCAAAAAAGCAATGTAACTAACCTCTATAAGAAGAACACATTTCAGACCCTTATTGTAGCCGTATAAATTGGATTTATTAACGTTTACCCAACCAAATTATAAGAATAAAGGTAGTATTAGCCAAATCTTCTAATAATGTGCCATTTTAAGGAACATTGACATAGTGAATGCTCTTTTATAACAAGTATAAGAGTTAAGACCTTAATTTTATAAGCTTAATTTGTTTGTTGTTATACCATGATGTGGCTTAATAATCTTAGTACAAGTAAAGGCCTTATCCCCATACTGAAACGTTACTTAATGTAGTTGGTGCTAAATATGAAATTTTACGTTTGTCTATACAAATCTGACAGTAAGAGCGCCCTAGACGGTTAATACACTCCCAAATATTTAAGTAGCGTTTCAGTATTCGGGCATTTGTATGTCTATTTAAATAGGTAGGGTTTATACTAAAAAGTAACTAATTATAATGCCTAAGAAATAAATAACATCACTTCAAATTAAACCTTACATTAATTAGTTTCGCAACCATTCATTCCAATGCAGTGCTGTTGCAACATAAGTAAAGCGGCTTTACACTTCGGAAACCATAACCAATGGGCCTAACATGCGCAGCACGACAAACCTTCTAAAATTTCCTCTCCTGCTCTAGCATAGTACGTTAGAACAGTTACGACATTATCGAGATATTTCGTTTGTCGTATCGACACGTTGCACTTACTATAGGTAAGCATTAAATTTTCGTATTAGCTAGTGGCTAACTCTGATGGCAGATTTTTAAGACTGCCTGATGGCCTCATGCATGGCTCAACTTAGAACTTAGAAGCCAGCCAGGATCGTCCCCAAGCGATCAGCCGTCAAACATCCAATTCATCCGATCTATTCATACATACATATATTTATGCCTCTTTTTTACCTATTGCGGTAAGCAGAGACCACAGATTTCCACTTGCTACGATCCTGACTTTCGCCTTATTCACTCTCGTTATAGTTTTTATACAAGTTCGCGGTTTAAGGTACGTCTGACCTGGCCGGCCCTAAAAAGCCTAAAGGACTAAAAGGTCGTCAATTTGGTTTAAAAAGGTTCACCTAGGTCTTCCCCTTCCAGTTGCCCTATCTGACTCGCGATGCATAAACGTCAAAAAGGTTAAAAGACATACAAAACAAATTAGGTGCATATAATGACTATTTATATCCCTGTTTGTAGGTAGGTACATATAACATTACAGACAGTTTATCAGTTACCAGCATACCATCGACTAGGAGCTATAGATTCTATAGACACAAGACTGCAACCATAGACTATGTAGTAGTATCAGTAGCTAGGACCACGGGTGAACGACCAGCCGTGGCCGCGGTGGCCTAGGGAGGTCGCTCTACGCGGTAAATGATGAAATTTCAAGTAGCGTGGAATTCTCGCGAATATAACTTGGATGTTTGGAATTTGACTAACACAATAATAAGGTAGGTAAATTTTTTGATAAAAATTATATGGGTGCATTATGTATTAAACATGCCTTCTCAATCTTATACAATTAGGTAGGTACTTACCAATTATTATTTATATCATTTAGGTACTAGGAGGTACCTCTGTAGCGAAGTGACACACATCTGCTAGCGTTTTTTAACTTGCAATAATGCGTACGCAAAGATGTCCATTTATTACTTTTCAAGTAGGTACCTACCTACTTACTTCTCTTAAATAATCTTCTATTTAGTAAGTTACTTCGCTTTCTTATCTAATAAAATGGTTTGAGTTGCGATCAGAATGATAGCAATCTTCGAAACTGCATCCGTTTTTCTTATCTGTAAGTGCTTTACTATCTCCATTATCCGATCTAACTATACCTACATCCTTTATGTTATTAAGTTCACAATTATTATCAATTCTATACCTACCTAATAATTGAAACTGTAAGTCGTATTAAGTCGTTAGTCCGCTTACCATCGAAATAAAACTATACCTAGGTAAAATAATACTTTCCTAAAAGGAAATACGAAATTTAGTTAAGATTATTAATAATCCACTTAATAAAACAGACATTAAAACCATAGCCAGCTCTAATAAACCAGCTAATAAAACAAATAAGTTATAAACAGTTATAGCGGAAACATTATCAAAAGGGAAAGAAGTGCATGAATAGAAAGATTTATTGATGTGAATGGCGACCTAGAAAGGTTGCTTTCTTGCAAGTAACCGGTTTCATTTGAGCCACATATGGTACACCGCTTAGATGTACTTGGCATCGGTAGAATTAGTAATACCGATCATTTGTTTGGGGCTTACTTCTGATCTGACACTTCGTCCATTCATATTCTTGATAAGTTTGAATCCTTAATTAAGGATTAAACTGATGTACCTACTTAAATATCATGCAGATTAGTACTCCAAAATTATAAACGAGCATAATCACGCTTAACCCTTTATTTCGCAACGTTATTGAGCTGATACACTCTAAACAAAAAAATATTTAGCGAAAACCAAACAATATTTAATTGAAATAACTTTGCTATATTATTTGTAATATTATTGTCAATTAATGTTAAAATAATGGAGACATTCCCATTCGCCGTTTTTTTATAAAATGCAAAATTATGAAGAGACATCGTTGAGGCCAACGACGCCTGTTACGTTTTTATTCATAATATTGATAATTTATAATATTCTAACAATTTATCATTAAAACTTGTTTGTTGGTTATTGCCTTCAACTGAAACGTGCGTAAATGGCATTCAATTTTGTTTTGTTTTGATGTAATTTATAGTTTATTTTGTACGTATCACCCGTAATACAGCGCGCAACATACGGTAAATTAGTTCTAGTATTAGGTGTATTATGGGTGTTACACTGCGCAACTACTAAACAACAGGCTAGATGGTTAAATTCTTATTTTAACCCTTATAAAGGATATTTACCCCTTTAATAGACTGGTATTGGATTTAAACAACATAAGTTAGACAATATTATCATGTTTTGTTGGTGTTATAGACAAAAACGTCTAAGTATTATGCTGGTTTTCAATAAAAAGCATGGGGTCGTATGAAGTCTTGGTAGAACCATCATAGTCCAGGAGTGTAAATCCCAGCAGTCTTAAACAGGAGATCCAGTTTGACTCCAGCTCCTTCAAAAGAGTAGTTCCAGCAGCAAAATCAAAGCACATAAATGATTATTGGCGAGAAACTAGTTCACTGTCCTTCCAGATTGCGTTCTAGTCCATTGCCAAGGCTGTTATTAAGAGTTTCTGTAAGCCATCTTCGGTACCCATGCAAAGGAAAAACCATTCGTAGCTCAAGTCAACCCTGAGCGACAAAAAGCATCCATTGCCAACTATCCGATAGTATAAAAAGTGGATGCCAGAAGTTCGCTTCTGGCAAACAGTTGTGAGCAAAGCTCTTCTCAAGTTGACGTCCACAATTCAAGTGGGCCTGGTGAAATTCCCATAACTGCGCTTACGAGGTGTGCTCCATAGTTGGCTCTAGTTCTAACGTGTTTTTTTCTGCCACTTTTGTCCATTAGACGTAATCTTGATCTCCTGGAAGATGGTTTTTATGCAACCGATCCCGAAAAAAGGCGATCCGTCAAATGCATCTGATTATAGCCATGACCATCACCTAGCTCCATTCCAAAATAATGGCATCATTAGCTGCCAGCTTATGAGGTACTATTTGGAGGAATACCAGCTCATAAGTGACCTACAGTACGGGTTTCTTTAGGGTCTTTCAGCTGTTGATATTCTGGTTTTCCTAATAAATTGATGGAAGGAGGCAGTTTAGCCCACAATATCGATAAACCAAATGCCGGAAGATGGCCTAAGCCATCTTTCTATGCCATTGGGAGCATAGAAAGATGGCTTAGGCCATCTTCCGGTATTCAGTAAACGAGGGAGGTGCTGATGCTGTAAGAAGGGCAAGCCAATGTTCATTGCATGAAATTTTACCTGTATCTCTGCTTTGTGGCTAAGAAAAACTGTTGTTTATGCTTTCATTTCAAGAAGAGTCTACTTATTTTTCATGAAATGGTGTTATTTTGTGATTTAAGCCAATAAACATTTATTTTTACAATATTATATATTGCTTAGTTAGACCCCCTATGAGGACAATGTAACAAATATGATACTCTCCTTTGTCGTGCTACTTCGCGGTATGTTGCGCAACGTAACATAATGTGATACATACAATAACTAAAAAAATACAATAATGAGAATTTTTTTATTTATATTTTTGACATCTCTATGAACCATATTAACATAATATTTATAAAAAAGATTAAAATCGAAGAAAAAAAATCTTGAGCGTTAAATTGGGATAATAATCCAGTCGAACAAAAAAAAAGAGAGTAGAGATAAAGTAGCGACAATTATCGTGGTACATCCAGCTCATTATAATGAAAACTGAGCGAATGAACCAAGATAATAATGTTATGTAGAGTATACCTACCTACTTGCTGATTCTAGTGCGACTTCATAATACTTATTAACGATATCTTCATAAGTATCGTCGTCAACGTTGTGGAGCTAGCTCAGGTTGAAATGAGGCCGAAATTTATCCGAGCAGCAGCCTCGGTGTTGAATGATGCTAAAATGATCAATTGCCATTCGTTGATCCCAACTTCCTAAATGTCATTACTTTTATTCGCAAGTCAAAAACAAATAATCGATAGAGATAGAGATCAAATAGGTTTGTATTGCAGTAGGTAACTGTTGGATGGTGCACAAACAATTTCTAAACTGTAGTCATCACTATTGTATTCTATATGTAGCTGTGCAAGTCTGACAAGAGAAAATAAAATAAAATGCAGATTAATTTGCAAAAGGTAGGAAAGAACATACCCTGATACACTTGAGATAATGTTTCTGTGGAAAGGTGCGTGGGCATACTAAGAAACATTTTTTTAGAACACACAAAGAATAAAAAGAATAAACAACGTAAAAATAAATAAATGATTGATTGATTGATTGATTGATTGAAAAAAGGACTAAAAACATAGATACAAAAATAGAAAAGATTACACAGAAAAACTGTGATACCACCAAATACACATAATAAGCACATAATAAGCAATTATCTTGAATTTTCTCATTACAATAAAGTTAAAGAGATATTCCCAGTGTTACAGCATCAGAAAGTTGTATTCAACGATAATAATATCCAAATAACAATGAACCGTGAGCTGCGTGAGATATCATACTTTCTCTTCAATCCGAAACCAGTCATTTGGCAAGTGAGTACGGCCAAGAACAGTTTCTAACCACGATACTCATATCAAGTCCTTAAGACCCTCTGAAGACAACCTATAGTTAGAGGACTAGGTGGCCGTAACAGTGTTTAGGTTGAGGCCTGAACCTTGTCTTTACGGCCAGAAAATATATATATGGTCAACTTGTGAAACTGTTTATCGTTCCCCGTACTGAATGAATACCTAAGCGTTATATATTACAACAGCGTAATGTTTTAGAGGAAAGAAATATTATGTCTGTCTGTAGTTGTTCAAGAAAATGGTTCTATGATATACCTAACACAGTGATACTAGATAACTAGATCATAATTTAGATTCTCTTTCTGAAAGGTTCATTAATTTGTTCAAATGTTTTAATCTGACACATCTTTTCAATGAACCAACTAGGGTAACATTAACAACAGCCACATGTCTAGACAATATTTTTAGTAGTTGTGAACCAATTAGTAAAGCCTTAATTAAAAAGTTTGGATCAGATCATTATGGTCAAAGTGTTAAATTTCCTAATAGCTTATTAAATGAACCTACTCAATTCACTTACCGACCTATCACGGCGAGTCGTATTACAAAGTTTAAGGGTTGCATAGAACTTAAAATGTCACTTTTGCCTTGTATAGAAGACCCGAATGAGCTGTTTAACTGTTTATCTAATTTAATTACTGAGGAGCATAAGGAAATATTTAAATTAAAGACTTGTATATCTAAAACTAGTGCAAGCTTTGCAGACTGGGCAACACCTGGTATTTATAGAAGTAGAAATAAACTTTATGATCTGTATTCTACAAGGGAACTAATGCTCCACGATCCTTCACATAACCTTTACATTAAGAATTATTCTAAAACATTCAAAAAAGTATGTCAGGTAGCAAAATCAATATTTTTAAAAAATAAAATTGAAACAGCACCTAACAAAATTAAAGCCACTTGGAAATTGATCAACAATGAGACTGGTAAAACAAAACGTGGCCACAAACAGATAAATCTAAAAGTAAATGATCATTTATTAACTAAAAGCGATGAGGTCGCTCACGCATTTGATAATTTTTTCTCTAATATACCACATGTGGTGACTCAATCATTAAATTCATCCGCCACTATAGCATACGGCCTTTTGGAATCCAGTGTTGTTCAGGGTAATAATGAATTCAGGTTTAGTTATGTTAACGCAGACAATATTGTCAAAATATTTAAAACACTGAATATTAAAAACACTGAAGATTTATGGGGGATTTCGACTAAGATATTAGCTACTATTGTTGGGGATATTGCTCCATGTTTAGCTTATATCTTTAACAATTGCGTTGACGAGGGAGTTTTTCCTAATCTAATGAAGATGAGTAAAGTTATTCCTTTATTCAAATCTGGTAATGAAACTGACCCCGCTAATTATAGACCAATATCGATTCTGCCTGCGTTAAGTAAAATATTTGAAAAACTAATTCTTAATCAACTGCTCTCTCACTTTAATCTCAACGGACTTTTACACCAGCACCAATTTGGATTTACGAGAGGTAGATCAACAACCGATGCAGGTACATTGCTTCTAAAACACATATATGAGGCCTTTGAGAACTCGCAAGACGTAGTCGGAGTTTTCTGCGATCTGTCGAAAGCCTTCGACTGCGTATGTCATGCGACTCTAATTTCTAAATTAAAGTACTATGGTGTCGTAAACCAAGCTATTAACCTGATTAGATCTTATCTTTCTGAGAGACTCCTTAAAGTTGAAGTAGGAGGTGAAAAGTCTTCAGGGTCAGTTATTGATATGGGTGTGCCACAGGGCTCGATACTAGGCCCTTTTCTGTTTCTAGTGTACATAAACGACCTTCCTTCCTTTGTAAAAGACATGTGTGACATTGTTCTTTTTGCTGATGATACATCTTTGCTTTTTAAAGTTGATAGGTCTAAGGATAATTATGATGATGTTAATGCCTCTTTAGCCCAAGTCTCAAACTGGTTCACTGCTAATAACCTCTTACTTAATGCCAAAAAAACTAAATGTATTAAATTCACTTTGCCTAACGTGGTTCAGAGACCTACAAAAATTAAACTAAATGGGGAAGCACTTAATCTTGTAGATTCAACTGTTTTCTTAGGTCTTACAATCGACTCCAAAGTGCAGTGGGGTCCGCATATTGAAACACTTGCAGGTAGGCTTAGCTCCGCGGCTTACGCAGTGCGTACGATTAGGCAACTTACTGACGAAGGAACAGCTAAGTTAGTATATTTCAGTTACTTCCATAGTGTGATGTCGTATGGTATTTTTCTTTGGGGTAAAGCAGCAGATATTCAAACTATTTTCGTTTTACAGAAGCGAGCTGTCCGCGCCATTTACAAAATGAAACGTCGGGACTCTTTAAGAGAGCGTTTTAAAGAAATAAATATTCTTACTGTTTTTTCGCAATATATTTATGTAAACTTATTGCACACTCACAAATATATAAACAACTTTAAGAAAAAAAGTGATGTGCACAAAATTAACACTAGAAATAAAAATAAATTATGTGTGCCTAAATTTAGACTAGAAAAAGTAAACGGTTCTTTTATGGGAAATACTGTACTTTTTTACAATAAACTCCCAATCAACGTAACTAACCTACCGACTCGAAGGTTTAAAACGTACATAAAGAATATTCTTGTAGAGAAAGCGTATTATTCCATTGAGGCTTTTATTAATGATAAAATTGCGTGGCCTGATGTCGCTGTGCCCCTCGACGGTTGATGGTATACAATATCTTTACTACCTTGATAAGTAGGTACCTACCACTTAAGTCGGCCAAGTGTAGCGTGTGATGCCAGACAACATTTTGTTGAGGTGTTATCTTGTTAACTTTACAATTACTTTTACTTTCTTTGACATGCCTTACTTTGTTCGACTGGCTTCCCACTGAAGCTTGACTATTTAGATTAAGTATTTTAGATTGTTAAGGGATCGCTTTTAAAAAAAAGCTAGGCCCACACCACCAGGTTCTTGCCTGATTCTTTCCCTGGTGTAGGGAGTCGCGTTGGAACAGGCATTAGAATCACCTAGCATGTAAAACGATACTAAGTGATCCTTGAGGTCCTACAAGAATAAATGATTTTTCTTTCTTTCTTTCTTTCTAATATTCAGACTCTATGACCCAAATCCCAAAACCAGTATCGGAACGGAACGCAAGTTCCTTTTAACATGTAACGTATTAAGTTTAGCAATTAGGGTACTAGCGTAGGTATTTAGATATTTGCATTTGAAATATTTCAACGAGCTAGCATTCAAATATTCCATAGCAATTCCATAGCCGGTCTGCAAATTCTGTATTAATAGACAGAAAATAAAACTGAAAGACGCATGGGAGGGCAAGGCGTTTAGCCTCTGGCGACGACGTCATCAAGTCGCATTCACTCGCATACAATAACACAATGAACCATTATTATTATATACATAACTGTATGTATAGCTATGCAATATGAGTTGCGAGGTGACATCGTTGCATTATCGTTGTTTTTTCACGTGCGAATAAGTTAAACACCGCGGTCGTATTACCGCAATTCGGACGACATATTTTTGCAATTCTGATCTGCATATTTTATAACTTACTTACCTACTTAACTTCAAAACGGAATGTTGAGTGAGTAACTGTCTTTAACATGTATGATATGATAATATAAGTCTACTTAATACGAAAATCAAAATAAACCCTCTTGCTAACATGCATTTGGATCCAAAAAGGATAACCAAGAAGATGGAATGTGAATTCCTGAATTCTAAGTTATTTATGGATCCTATTATGGCAATAATAAGTTCTTGGACGCATCAATATAAACATTCATCAATTGGGATTTCTCAGAATCACAAAAAATAGAGGCGTAAAGAACAACAGGAAAACCACCAAATGAACTATGCAGTCTAGTAGGGACCAACTTCACTGACGCAACACCGTGAGTAACCTAAACAATGCCACCGAATTGAATTCACACCAGCCCACGATATGTCGCACAAAACAAATTAGCACTCGAAACAATAGCCTAAATCCTTGATTCACACTTGGATAAATAGTTATACGATCTGTCTGTTGAATTGAGCTCGAAGACGCTTAATAAAGATATGAATGCATGATAGTTGCTATACATTTTCAAAACTTTGAAGTGTTGAAGAGACAGTTTGATAGTGGATAAAAAAACCTAGACCTTTACTAGATGTTTTATACAGAGTCAGACAGGAGGCAATAATTGCCTTCGCTTAACGGAACACCGCAGTGCCTTGACATTGTTGAGATTAAGTAGGCTGGACCAGTACCTCAACCAGGATAAGCTGAGAAGATAATAGTATTCTCCCCGTTTCCAGCCAGTAAATCCTAGAGGAATCAGAATCAGAATCAGAAAATGTTTATTGCAAAACTGTTGTACAAGGGTAGGTCTTAAATGATACGTAGGTACAAGTTTATACAGCTATCCATTTCGGATGTGCAACATTATGATAATTGGTAACCTAGTGATAAAATAACCTAGGCTAAAGTATGTAGGTAGATACTTAGTATCACCTATTAAAATACTCATCAAGATTGTAAAATACATCATAAGGACGTCATCGAGATGCTCGAAGTAAACTAGAAGACTATGTAGATATTTTAAAGTGAATACATCGTGCGTGTATTCAGCCGCCATATTATTTAGTGAGACAAGTGGAGACAGTGTCCACAACCACATGTTTTTGTAAAGGCAAGGTCATCCGAGCAACTGCACGAAGGATGTTTTATTTGTGGTCCTTTTCAAGGAGAACTTCATGCTGCGTCTTTTATAATTATCACCTGTGTTTTTCTGTATAGAATTCAGAATATTACAAAAGAACTTCATATTTAAGAAGTCTTTTGTGCCATCATTGTAAAAGGTAGATAGGTATTATACGTGAATCGAATTATAATAATGATTAAACCATTGTTAAAAATGCCAAAAGATCTGAAATAATAGGTAAGTATATCTAGCACTGGGAAACAGTCGTGATAATATTGTTTTTTTTTTTAATCGCATTGCATTATTAACATTACATGTCCGAATGTACGTTTGTCGTTTTTGTCTCGAATTCGATGACAGTAGAGTTTATATAATTATAATAAATAAGTTAACTATGCCGTCTAATTTTTACAATCTTATCGTGACAATTTTCATGGCCTCAGTCATTAATACGCAGGTTTTCCTTGGTTGCTTTCAATGGTATGTTGACGACACGGTATCTATTTCCCAATAGATTTTCTAGTTCAAATGGCACATAATTAAGTACAATTTCACGCTTGACAATGTCTGTTGGCTTAACCTATATCAGTTGTACAATCTGAATTATTTTACTTTCAATAAAGGGTTTTACCCCAGAAGGTAGGTAAGTGTACCTACAGTAAATTTATTTACTGTTTGCTGTTGTACTTTAATATTAAACAGTTAATTCCTATTAGAATTCGGTAACTTGAAGCCAAACCTATTATGCTGACTCATGTTTGGTAAAACTGTAGTAACTATCTTTCGATTCGTGGAACTCTAAACTAGAGTGAATAACAAGGGCATTAGCACATTCTTTCAATTAATAGTCTAGAACATTGCATATGTCTAGAAATTCTAGGCTAGGTTCCAAAGTGCTGGAAGACTGTCCAACACTGAAAATTGGAAATCAAAAGCAACTGTTCAACAGAATTAATGTTTCTTCCAAAAACGCTATCTTCTATGATAATTACCTAGTAATGCTTCCCCTACAAGGTTTTGCATTTAATTTTGCAAATGTAAGTAGGTACTTTTGTATAGGTACAACAAAAATTGATAATTAGCAATTTTTGTTGTTCCTCAATAGCGTGAGAGTGAGATCTAAGACGAATTCATTAGCAATTATTGCGAAGTGTCTTATTCCCTTAGACTTAGACTAAGTCATGGTGTATTTTCAATAGTGGAATTATTATAACAGACTTTTTTCAATAATAAGAGTAGGTCATCCATCTCATTCTCAACGTAGGTACCTATCTATAGGTACTTATTACGTTATAGTCAAATGAAGGGTTCTGACAATCTATTATCGATTATCTGTACCTATTTTTGCAAGGTTAAGTTTTTAGGTATGTTTCCCTTACGAGCCTCATTGTCTTCCATTCGAAGAACATCGGAACCAGTTGATTCGAGTATCTAAACTGTTTTTGCATCGAAACAGTTTATTTGAACAACTTGTGTTCCGTTCACGTGTTTTGTTTTGCACAAGTCGTTTGTATTGTTTTTGCGTTATCGTTCGTCTACGTTGGTTGTAATAAAACCTACTGCGATTGTGAATTTGTGAACCTCGTTTTGGTTAGAGTTAATTTTGTAGGACTCATAGTCGCAGAGGTTTGCTTTAGTTCGAAGCTAATATCTTTTTGGTTCCTTCTTCATTTGCTTGTTATCTTGGATTTTCATTGACCGTTTCTTGTCCTCGAAACAAGAAATAATGGTATTATTATCACATTCAGATTGTAAGACTTGCAATTGCATTGCAACACATCTAATCCTTGTGGGAGGGCTTATGGCTGTTGGGTGTTTTATAGATAATTTTTTTAAACAATGGTTCTTGTGATAATCTATTATCCCACGTACGATAACAATATGTGGGTAAATAGTGATCCATTGTTTGCACGAGAATTTGCCAATTCCTTCATAACATTATTTAGAACGGCAAGGTAAGGTAGGTACTTAAGTACTTAACCTACATGTTTACACTAGGTAAGAACATCTAAGAAGGTACCGCCTTCTTTTTCAGGTAGGAAAGTATCACCCTACCTAGCTAGGTGATGCTCCTTTTTGTTAGGGTGGAGGTTTGTGTGCCTTCTTGGTATGGCTTATCTACTCCTCCCATTTAATACCGGAAATTTAATTTTTACCTACCTACCTACTTACCTACATGGCAAATGGCAATGCTAGCATAGCTAAAATAGGTTAGGTAGGTACCTAGAGGTAGATTTGTAGGTTTTAAGTAAGTACCTACCTAGTAGATTTGCTACCTTCAACGCTTTTGTTTTTTTTAATAGTAAGCTACAGCTGTTTTTTAATAAGCAGCAGCTGTAGTATCAACTTAGCCGGCTCGCCCATGTTCAACTTCAAAGATGTCAGTCAATGACCAATAAAGTGAAATCGAAACAGTAGGTAGGTACGATCACTAAATATCGCTCAATTCTTCTTCTCCGTTGTTGCTTGCACTAAAACAGAGACGCTCCTGAACAAAACCACAAATTTCCAAGCACATTTCTACACAACCCGATAACACACCATAATAAATTTCGAAAAAGTTCGTTTCGTTTTGTCACACACAAAAAGTTCGAAAAAAGAAAGCACTTAACCGGGAGGGGACGACATCCGCCGTCCACCGAACCAAACAAACAACTTGCCTTGCCTGTTGGTTGTTGAATTGAATAGCCCAACAAACCAGCCTTGTTAACACAGCTAAATTCAAAAGTCATTCAACGCAAACGAAAAACGAACTAATTACCACCTCTCCAACTCCACTGGTTAGCAATTCGAGGAACGCTGTCCATGCGTGTAAGTAGCACAGTTAGAGTCTACTCATCTCTGTCTAACTTGTAAGTTAAGAAAGAGAAAAAAATAAGGTAGAATAGGACAGGTGCATGTAAAAATGTTGGAGTCACGTACGTCGTTTTGCTTCGCTTGTATTTGAAATTGAACGTTAACAAAGTTAGATAAAACTTACTTTACTTTGACATATTTTTTGAGGCAGTAAGTTATGGCGCGCATTTTGAAAGTTTCATTCGATCAGTGGTTCGAATTCAAAAAGTAATCTGAGATAATAGCTAACGTTACATTTAAAACTATCTCACTTCACTTACCTTAAAGGGACGACGGGCAAGGACGTGATCCTTTTCCGATAACCTTTGGCCTCATTAGCGTTCGTCCAAACATCATTATTGTTGATGTTCTTTGTCAATTTCAAATTCTTTTCCGTTGATTTCGGCCTCAAAGTTGGCGGCAAGATGCTTTCTGGTTTTGGCGCGGGCGGTTTAGCCGGTGCGTGAGATTTTTTCACAATTTGCAACACTACATTGGAGTGCTTGGACTCTTGTCTGATTATGGTAGGCTTTGGTCCTCCAGGGTCTGGTGTCGCAGGTTTACTCCTCGTAGGTCTTTCAGGTTCAATTGGTTTGTCGAGACGTCTGATAGACGGCCTTAGCAAATCAACTGTTCGCTTGACTTTCGATTTCGAAGTTTCTTGTGGTTGAACTAAAAAAAGACAATCTTTATAAAGTTATGGACTTATAAGTACTTACCTACTTATCTTAAATAAATGCGATCCAATGTAAACTAGTAGTACCTGTTCGAGGCCTATTTCTAGTAATAGGTTTAGTCTCCGCGCTGCCTATTTTGGTGGATTCCTCGATAGAGCTCGAAGAAGGGGCGGAAGGAACCGCCTTACTGCGCGAGCTAAATGTAGCTCTAAAGAAATTAGCCGAAAATGCCCTGCTGCGTGTGAGCCGAGAGGTTGGTTGCCTAGAAAATAAAAAAAAAACATTCATAAAACTCTACAAATAAATAAATATACTTCAGGGGACACCCGGGTTTGAACCGGGGACCTCTCGATCTGCAGTCGAATGCTCTACCACTGAGCTATATCCCCCTTCGTCAAGCGTGTAAAACAACGCAACTTAAAGCACTCAGTTTCTTGCAATAGTACGCTACAAACTAATACTGATATAAAATCAGAGATGGCGCTAGTGGTACAATAAAATAAAATATCATAATATGTAATAGGACCTCTCGATCTGCTCTATCAAGTTTATTATTATAAATATAGGCTTATTTATGTACCAATATTATTTAGTAAGTATCAATTATTTGACTTACTGTAGCTTGTTGTTATTTGGCACCGCAGGCGCCTTCTGCTGCATAACCTCCTCGATCTAAAACAAAACAGAATAATATTATGAAAAACACAAAAACAGAAAATTGACTAGGTAAATGTCGCTATTTGGTTTGGACCCTCACACAACCTTATTAATAACTTGCTGGAACATTCGCGACTTCACAGAATTCCTACCACTCTCACCATCATCGCTGCAACTCATTTTTTGTCTACAAAGTTTTGCTAGAGTATTGCAACTGGGCGTTATCTAAAAATGACATTCTTCATTATCAATGATAGCGCAGGATAGTGATCGATTAGAATAATACCTACCTAGGCACAGAATAAATCATAGTACCTACCTACCTACCACTTTACCTAACTTAACTACCTACCTACCTACTTAAAAACCTCAAGTATAGAGATATAAACCTTAAAATATTGTGTCCGGTAGTTTTTTGACAACAAAATCATTTGCAAGAGTGGTACCTACACGACAAAATAACTTTCATGACAAAATGTTGCTGAAGCCCGCTGGACTTGTTACTTATTATAACTCCGAATACAGAAAGAATTAACGTATTCTGATATAAATAAGTATTTTATTTAGTAATACCATTATATAATCTGTGGTAATACCTACTTACCTTTTTTTAACTTACCTAAGTATTGAAAATAATTATTATATTTTATAAATACCTACCACAGTGAACCTGTATTCTCTAGATCTCCTCACCAACATGATTACTTTATGTATTTATCTTCAAACTTGATATTGAAAATTGAAAATAAAAATAATTAAATGCAAATGCTAACTTGTTTGCAACCTTTGACATTCGAGTTTGACGAGTCGATGACATTCCATGGCATTTTGTTTAATTTTTTCGCAGATTTATCAAGGAGGATCCGGTTAGTTAATAATAACTTTTTCAAATCTGTATTTCTAACGTCGCCATCTATGAGAAAAATTATAAACAATGATTTTTTTTAAGAACATTTTGAACTTGATTCGGACTACCTTCCAGAGAGAATTATCTTACGTTAGGAATGCCATTTTGATCAATATTTTCAGGCCTGTATTTACAAGGTGCAGTAGACAAGACATACTTAATTATTTTTAAGATCTTGGTATTTTTAGATCCTTTGAAGAGTAGACCTACTGAAGTTGTTTAGTTAGGGGTAAACGTAGTGTTTTTATTCTCTTTGGTTAGGGGGTCAGACAGAGGCCAGGGGCATGTCCAATACCTAAGTAAGTTAGTACTTAAGTTCGTATGAGCATTAAGTGGCCAACTCTTGGTGACGGAGTCGTTAGGCCACCTAAAGGCCTCCGTAACGACTTTACAAGCCGGGACCGACAATTTAACGTAACGTGCGTGATTCCATATTACCTATACATTTAAAAAAAAAAATATTATTACTTAGGTACCTAAGTACCTAAGTAAGTACAAATATTTTTATTTTTTTAAATGCAAACAAGAAAATAACCATCGTCATCCACTTTACGACCATCAACTTGAGAATATCTGACTGACGTCATAATTTTTTAAAGAAATAAATTTTTGAGGATCTTTGGAGCTATAACCGAAAATGCACATCCGAGTTCAGTGGTTTCTATAAAAAAAAATTTACACTGGTTTTTCGTATCATTCATTATTATCATAACCTTGTTCCATGGAACGAGTATCATGACTTGCTCTCATTCTTATCTGATTACGGAGTTAGTAAAGACAGACATTGAAAAATTGCCTATCAGAAAGTAAACACTTAAAGTGGTTTTGGTGTTCTTAGCTCATAGACCAAAGCTAAGAACACCAAGTGGTTACCAACTACCTACCTTACCTACTCAGTGGTTGAATAACTGATAAGATAAGATACGAAATAAAAATCACGTCTATTGTCTGGATGTTTGGGAGCCTCCCAAACAAATAATATATATTTATAATATTTATTTTATTTTAACTTTAGTAGGTGCCATATTGTTGTTATAATAACAACAATATGGCACCTACCAACAATATGGTACTGTTGCCGCTATAACAACTTGTTATAGCGGCAACAGAAATACCTAGGTACCTACCTAAGTACATCTATCATCTATGAAAATTTCAACTGTGGGTATGGAACCCTGTAAAACTATTGCAATTAAGAAGATCATCAGTAATCTTCAGTAAAAAAAATTTACTTATGGGAAAAGTTTTACTTCAGCTTTTTTAGTTGCTTACGAATTCCTTTACTTTGCAAAATAAACGCAGGATAATTTCAATTTGCAATAAACTCACGAACGAATGCCACACCACACCGCTGACACCGCCCTAATATACGGTTTAACTAATTGGCAGGAATCCACCTACTCATTTGAGGTTTTCTCAATAACACCATAGCTTTATTAAAACAGCTATATAACTTTTATTTGATAAAGGTACCTAATGTACCTTTGACATAAAGTCAATATTTTTAACTGACTTCAAAAAAGGAGGAGGCTCTCTAATAGCGTCGATGAGCTTGCAACCTGTCACGTATTGAAAGTTAACATCTGCAAAAAGTGGGCATGTACCAAATATATTTGGACATACCTCTGACTACCCCCTTAGACATCTTCAAAAAAATCTAAAAATTGCCCAATGATATGAAAGAAAATGTCAACCACTCCCGGGATACAGTCGTGATCACACCTATTCCATTTTTTTTCATTTTCGCATAGAGCTTCCGTGCTTTGGAGGGCACGTTAAATTGTCGGTCCCGGTTTTTAAGGTCGGCCATGACGGGGGCCTAAGGCAGCCTAAAAACTCCGTCACCAAAGTTGGCCATTTGTTCCTACGAAATTATTTATTTACATTAAGGTATTATTTGAGAAGGAGTGGTGGGAGATCGCCAAAGACAGAGAGAGTGGAGAATTTTAGGGGAGACTTTTGCCCAGCTGTGGGTGGGACACAATAGGTTAACAAAAAAAAGGTATTATAGCGTTTCAAGTGACCCAGCTTTTCCACCCGGTTTGAGGCAACATTCAAGCACGTATGACTTCATTAGAACCATTTGCAAACATACTGCATCAACTGACCCGGCCATACAAGGCGCGCTTGTAAAATGATCGTAAAATCGATGTTTTGCTTTTGAGGACACGGTAAAACAGGCTCACAACTGTATAATCAACAGTATATCCAATGGTAAGACTCATTGTCGATAGAAAACTACCAAACGCAAACTAAGCTGCGGTAGGCGAATCTTTAGGTCTTTGCCAAAACCAACTGAGCCGCGAGTAAGGAACTAGGTAATTCAATTATATACCGGGTGTAAAAAGACTACTACCGAAAACTGATGGGTTGCAATCAGACCATAGTACTGAACATAATTAACGAAAAAAAAAAAGTTTTTTTTTTACCCTAGCTCTTTTCTATTTTTTTCTAGTTACATACACATCGTACAACATAACCGCGGGTAACACCGCGGGGCGCAGCTAGTATATACTAGCTGCGCCCCGCGGTGATACCCGCGGTAGTTAAAAGTAGCCTTTTTATACATACATATAAACCTTCCTCTTCAATCACTCTATCTATTAAAAAAAACCGCATCAAAATCCGTTGCGTAGTTTTAAAGATTTAAGCATAGCTGGTACATAGGGATATAGGGACAGAGAAAGCGACTTTGTTTTATACTATGTAGTGAAGTGATAGTGATATAATAAAATATATAAAAATCACTCAGGTCTTTCAGGTTTTTTCTCGCTTACTTTTTTCGTAACAAAAACATCGGGACGTCTTGATCTGTAGTCTGTATAGGGTACTAACTCAGAATACTTTCTGTATTCTGAGGGTACTAAGTTCCACTGTATTTGTAGTGTCTGTTTCTCGATCGACCGATCGACGATCGATCCTGAGAAGGTATGACAAGTTATAATATTTTTCATGCCTGTGTAGGTAATAAATAAATAAATATCCTTGGACATAATGTGTGTACCTACCTATTGTAATAGTGTATCGTGGTAGTATCAAGGACGATATTTATATCGTCCTTGGTAGTATCATGGACGACCATGGCAGTATTATGTAATTAAATTTTATACCTAGTAGGTAGGTATATAGGTACTCGAAAGCTAAATGTCACTTCGAGATGTATCGTTGCGCGATCGATATCTGGAACGAGTTGCATTGCAACAACCGCCCACACTGTCTTACTTTACATCGAATAAACTTTCAGATGGATTTATAATGCGGAAACCACACATTGGCATCAACTTGGTTCCAACATTGGCTACGAATAGAATGGCCAATGTCAATATTGCACAAACGGAGCATTGCCATTGACCATTCTAATGTTGGAACCATGTTGAAGCCTATGTGTGGCTGCCGGCATTATGCTCCGTTTGTGTCCACAATAACCGTGCAAGATTGATCCTCACATTGGAGTGTTGGAACAAACACGTTCCAACACTCCAAATGTGTGGTGCCCGCTTAATAGATAGATAGACGTTGTCCTGCCACTAAATAATGCATAGGTATATGCTTTTACCATAATTTATTTTTAAAACTCGAAGTGTAGGTAAGTAAGTACCTACCTCTACAGGTAATTTTGACAGGATAAAATATGAGAGGATGTAGATTTATCACGTTATCTAGAACGAATTGCAACAACCGCCCACACTTCGCCGATCACGTCAAACTTTCAAGGCAGTGACAGATGCATTTTGACTTGCAAAACGAAAATAAACAACTGTGACGTTATTAAAATAACACAATATAATATCACCAGGTAGGTAGGTAAGGTACCTACTAAAGTTCTATATGTGAGCAAGAGGCCAACGGTGACGGAGCTTTAAGGCCGCAAAGGCGAAGTTGTGACCATGGCTTAACGACTGCAAAGCCGGGACCGACAATTTAACGTTCCTATATACCTTACCTACCCTCCGAAGCACGGAAGCGCTCCAGCTGTAAATGCCACTTAAGAGGCCGTAGGTAGCAAATATGTGGTTTGAATCGTATTAGATCTCAAAATCCGTGAAAGATACCACCTTATAATGTTTGGAGAAATTAAACTTTGAACTTTTATCTTGCGTTGTGGTTTTTTAGAAACACGATTGGTAAAAGTTTTCTCGATCATATATTTTTTTGAAAAATACATGTTTTTCACACAGTTTGCTATTTATCTCAGGAACAGAACGCTATTTTTGTTGGTTTTATGTTTTGACAAATAGCCTAGAAGTATTCATTTAGTTCTGGTTTTTTAATTTTTCGATTACTTGTTTAATTAACTTGTAATTAAATAAAAACTGTTTTTTCGCTATAAATTATGTTGCGTGTCTATCGTTCTGCGCTTCTCACTCACGAGTAAAAACATTATTCGCTCTCCCGCTCATTCCTCGGCGTTATGGCACACACTTAAGGCCTTATAGGATGTCAGAAGGCGTCAGAGTGCTTCAGTTTATCCTATACTATATCTACAATACTGTATTATTCACTTTGAAAAAAATACACCGTAAAGTTGAGGATTCATACTAAACATTTTAAATTACGAAAACACGATTCCTTAAAATTTTCTCGATAGAAAAAAATCGTAAACTTAGGTCCAAAATTACATTAAAACCCTTGCAATTTAATAAATACTCTATACTAGATCACGAAACTTTGTGTAATAATGTAACTAACAAAGAAGCCGGTTTTTGAAAAATATTTTTATAAAAAAGAGATTATTTTCGCCGCTACAACAAAAAAGGTAAAATTTCGTGCGTAGTAACCAGTGTACACAGGTCCGCCCTACCGCTCGGCCCGCAACTGGCCTCCGGCCGGGCCATTCCCGCTTCGGCGTTCGGACGGGGAGGCTGTGTCGCTCGCGCTCATTTCGGACCGGCGCAATACGCGAAAATTAAAATTACAGCTATGGGAGACCATTGTAATAAAAATAACGGAAATGGAGACAAAATAAGGCGATAAACATGGTCAGCATAGTAAAGTGAGTACCTACCTACTTACCTACTTATTCACCTACCTACACTACATAATTATGCTACATTCACACAACCTTAGACTAAGTACCTAATTCATGTTTTTGATTTTATTTTGGCTACCTACACATAAATAATGTGATCAGAATTTTGCAATAAGTATAGGAGTAGCTACCTAGACCTACTGGTAGGTACTATTGGTAGGTATGAGTAGGCATTTACGTATACTACCTACACATAAAATGATGATCATTTTTCATTCGTAGGTAGGTAGGTACATACTTATCAATCTTATCATAGTACCTACTTACGACTTTACGAGTGGTACCTACGGGCATGATTGAATTTATGAAAACGATAAAAAGTGGCCTAAGTGTAATGGTATTTTATTACCTACTAGCTAACTTGCCCGTGGCTTCGCTCACGTGGTACCTACCTTGATAAAATATAGCCTATGTTCATTTGGAACGTCTAAGCTACAAATAGGTGAAAGAATTTTTGAAATCGGATAAGTAGGTAGTTTCGGAGATTACCCCAAACATACAAACAAACAAACAAACCAACATTACCTCTTTATAATATTAGTATAGATATAGACAGGTCATATAAACTACCTAATGCACTTACTTATATTTAGGTAAGTACTTAGGTAGGTAACAACATTGGTAAGCCAGATACCTACCTTGAAAGTTTAGTTATACAAGTATTATACCTTGGTGTTCATATTTTCAGAAGTAGACGACATCAGCTGCTGTCAGAACAATGTGATACAACAGTACTAACTGAAGATATGAGTAATAAATGACTTTGTTATGGATAATATTTCGTCGGATCAGTAAGTAGGTACCTACCAATATCTATCTACTTACCTAAATATTTACATACGTACTTTTTTACTCATAAAACTTTTCAACATACAAAATAATGTGGATAGCTCAAATCGTCATTTGTCCTAAACTGTTTGCATGCGTGATTATTTATGTTCATAATAATTATAACCATAATCGTGGACTGCCAAAATAATGTGGATAGCTAAAATCGTCATTTGTCCTAAACTGTATGTATGCGTGATTATTTATGTTCATAATAATTATAACCATAATCGTTGACTGCCAAAATAATGTGGATAGCTAAAATCGTCATTTGTCCTAAACTGTTTGTATGCGTGATTATTTATGTTCATAATAATTATAACCATAATAGTGGACTGCCAAAATAATGTGGATAGCTAAAATCGTCATTTGTCCTAAACTGTATGTATGCGTGATTATTTATGTTCATAATAATTATAACCATAATCGTTGACTGCCAAAATAATGTGGATAGCTAAAATCGTCATTTGTCCTAAACTGTTTGTATGCGTGATTATTTATGTTCATAATAATTATAACCATAATAGTGGACTGCCAAAATAATGTGGATAGCTAAAATCGTCATTTGTCCTAAACTGTTTGTATGCGTGATTATTTATGTTCATAATAATTATAACCATAATAGTGGACTGCCAAAATAATGTGGATAGCTAAAACATTATTAATTGTTTGTGTTTGTTGCAGAATGCAAATGCCATTGGACACAAAGCAAACATATTGTTGCCTGAGCTGTTCGATCCACCACGTGCCCGAAATATGCCGGTTTGAGAAATAAATGAGTGTGTATAATTTTTGTGAATCGCTGTCTTATTTGAAAAACACTATTCCCTTTGTAATGTTAGATTCAGATTAAATCAATTGTTCATGCTAGGAAAATTAGTAAGTAAGTACCTATCAATAACAAAATTATTAATTTTATGTCAGATGTATTAGATGTTTTTGTCGTGATTTTGATTGCAATTGTGTTAGTAATTGTATCTATCCTAATATTTATCCGATCTGATCTCCATAATAAACTATTATCATCTTGCATAATTAAAATTAAACTCATAAAATATGGTAAAATTATTTATTCAGTGCTTTTAAAAAAATATGGCTAGCAACAATCATGCCAGTTTATAAATAATAATAACATTAGGACAATTGACGATTATGTCAACAAAAAAAATCAACATCAAGTTTGTCAACAGATGATTTGCAGTATGATTCGAAAATGAATATACGTAATTACAATACCTACCTAGACCTACCCATTAGTTTCCTTCTAATTCCAAGCCTGTATTTTATGTAGGTGGGTACCTACCTACCTACAATAACTGTAGATTATTTATTTTATTTACCCTATTGTACGGCGGCGCTTTGATTATCACACTAATATTACCTATAAAGGTAAAAATTTGTGTGTGTGTAAGTATGTAATGTACCTACCAAAGTTTGTTTGTTACTCTTTCTTTTTGCTAAACGATTTGAATGAAATTTGGTAAGTACCAGAATTGATTATACACTGTATTAAAGAATAGGCTACTTTTGATCCCGGTATTCCCACGGGAACGGGAACTATTCACCGCGGGTAACACCGCGGGGCGCAGCTAGTTTTCTACAATAGTTTCATTTTATTTCCATACGTACGGTCGACTCGTACGTGCGCGTGACCTCTGCCGGCCGCGTGGTGAACTGTGCGAGTGAGATAACTGCGAATGCGCGGCACGGCCGGCCAGTGAGGCGAGGGGAAATATTGAATTTGAGCTGGCATTACGTAGGCTCTTAAGTTCACCCATCCAAGTTGTGACCGTTCAGAGCAAGGACGATATAGGTTTAAGTATCTATACTTACCTACTATATCGTCCTTGATTAGAGCTCAGCCACGAGCGCAGATTAAATAATAGTAGAGTAGTACAAATACTGGTGGTAAAGTAGGTAGGTATAGGTCAGCGACTCTTAGCCAAACACTCTTCAAAGAATAATGACCTAATTATTGAAGTAAGTACCTAAGTACCTACTTACTACGCTTCAAACAAATAGTTCTTACCTAAGTAGGTATCTACTAGTTAAACTTATGGCAGGTAACAGTAAGTGCTTGATTAATGAATTCGTCATTGAGCAAACGTGACGCTACGCTATCAAACAGCGATAGCAAAACAAAAAGTAACCTTCGATAGAAAGTAAGCTATTAACTACTTAAGTAAGTAGGTACTTACCTATTATTTATTCTTTAGCTATAAGTACCTACCTACCTTCAATAATACCTGGAAATACTACAACTTTAATTCTTTGTCCCATTCAGAACAGGCTTAGAGGCATCCTCGAACTCAAATGGCTGCTAAGGCCTTGCTATCTTGATAAATAGTTTAATACATGAGGAAATACAATTAAATGACAATCATTTTACATAAAACTCCTATAAAGTCTTTAAATAGGAGTTTTTTAAAGAGATACTTGTCTTATGACATTTACATATCAATTGACTCCTACGTCTCCTACGGTAGGAGTCCTACCCCATTGTGTTAAGCTATCTATGTACCTAAGTACCTACTACCATAGACTAATCTCTGGTACTACCAAGCACGATATAGGTAGAATAAGAGGAAATAATATCGTCCTTGATACTATCAAATCTTCCTTGGTAAGTACCTACCTACTACTGGGTAAGGCCGCCAAAATTGTCAATTTTTTTGTGTGACTTTTTGTCGTTTTTTGTTGCAGTTTCTTATGGTTAAAATATTCAATAAATTGTTGAGTATACCTGAATTATAGGTATACCGTCGAAGAAATAGATGATAGACCTCTGCTATATTAATAATATTTTTGCGAAAATCCTTAAAATAACATTTTTTATTAATAATTTAAATAAAAAATGTCTCTTGCTTTTGTGTTACGTTTTTTTTTGTGTGACACGTTTTTATCCCAAAGCTACTATTTAAACTACCAAAGTGCAAACCACAGTATTAATACGGCAACACTGTCATCCAAACAATTGAAAAAAAAAATCCAGCTCTTTTATTTCGCCAGTGAAGGAACATAAAGTGCGCGTCACTTTTTGCGGTTGTGTTCATAAAAAAAGTTTTATTTGTGATTTTTGAGGTAAGAAACAGATTTTTGAATGTTATTGTATTAAATTATTTAGCAATGAGGTCAAAAGTATACCTAAAATCGCCCATTACGGCCTAATTATAATAAATAACCGAGATATGACCTATAATTGTTTTAAAAATTTCGCTTTTGTGTTGCATTTGTATTACATTTATGTCACTTTTTTATTATTGTAACACAAATGTATGTGTTACGTAACACAGTAGATATATAAAGCCGCAAACATAGTGGTATTTGGACTGATTTTTGAAAGTAATGTGTAATGTGTGATTTTGTAGGTATGACAAACGCAGTACTTACATTTTAATATTGAAAACCTTCCAAGTGTTCAGTTAAACTGTTACAAAAGGCTCGTGAGCATCGAATTAGTTAAGTTTGTTTTACTAACGTTATCCAGCGGCCAATTGTTTTCTTCTATTGAAATAATATTATAATTAATCTATTTATGTGCATTAGTAACATACATTTTTATTTTAATGCCGTTAACTGCCCCAGAACGACAAAGATCGAGAAAAATTAAAAAGCTATTTTGTCCTTAGTAAAATATAGGCAGTATTTTTGTGTTTTTCTGCCTAAGGGTACAGTAAAAAAGAAAAGTTTATCTTGCATTATTTTAGGTTATTTATTTAACCATTATGAAATCACCTTTACTCAAAATATGTGTTACTTTTGGGTTACATTTGTGTAACGGTAACACAAAACCTGTTGTGTTACTTTTGTGATATAATTGACAATTTTGGCGGCCTTACCCTACTACAATGGGTCCCTAACTTTTCCTTCCTCTTACGACTCAAATACTTAGTTATTAAGTAAGTACCTACCGACCTACAACAATTTCTGGTAGGACTACCTTCCCAGTCCCCACTAACCAATATAGTAACAAAAAGTTTACGAACCTGTAAGTGCCTTTATGGCACCTCTGTGTGAAAAGTACAATAAAACTAAAACACTCACTAGGTAAAATAAAAAAAATAAAGTAAAAGCCCTTTGTTAGCACAATTTCACAAACACAAAACCTCTTTTTCTCTGTATTCTAAAACTCAAATTTGGAATTACCTACTCTAACGCGCGGCAATGGCCGTTATCACTGGCTGATAAGAATTTTTGTTTTTAAATCACGTGTTTCAAATTTAGAACGTGTTTTCGCGTTTCGCGCGCTTAGCACAGCGAGATGGCACTTACTAACGAAAACATGGAGAGGTTGGTTGCGTCAACTTTACAAGTGAAGTGGGTGTGATAACGTTGTGTGGTAGGTAGGTACTGTAGGTTAGGTATCTACCTACTGCTCTTCAAGGAAGACAATAACATAGGGGGAAAATTAACTAGGAAATAGACCTAAGTATTCATAACAAAAGGAACTAGGTAGGTTAGGTACCAATTTCACAAATATTCCATAGAACACCCTCTCCCGATTATTCCCAAGATTCGAAAAATCTAATGCTTTTAATTGCTATAAGTCGGTACTGTGACCACAAAGATGCAAATATTGGGACAAAGTACCTACCTATAATAAAAGTATAGGTAAGTTGTGGTTTAATTAAATAAAATATAATGTAGGTAGGTACCTACATTAATCTACATTGTAGGTACTTACCCAGAGCTGAGAGAGACCAAGGTAGGTAGGTATAGGTAGAATAGTACCTAATGCATCAGCCAGTCGAATGAGATTTGGTTTAACGACAAAACCTTGAAATATTTTTTATTTAGATACTTTACCTATTGCAATCTAAAAGGTAAGTACCTAAAACATAAACAAACTCATACTTACTTACTTTTTATTTTCAGTAGGTACTTACCTATTGTACCGATTTTTATAATTTTTATTCAATCATACTATTTCGTAGGCGTTTATGTAGGCCAATGCAATTTAATGGACCAGTCAAATCCAACCTAAGTATATAGGTACTTGTCATATGACAAGCATCAAAAATACAATTTTGGACCCTACTCTAGCAAGATAAGATGTAATCTTAAATGAAGTGTGTATTAGCAAATAAACCAATTAATCATTATTAGCGAAATAATCATGTGATTGATTTTAATGAATATTGACACAGGCATTGATTGGCACAGATCGACAATAGGTCAGTTTTATTTAAGACAATATTTTGGTGTTTTATAATAGGTAGATAATGACCTGTAGGTATTATTATATCAAGGACGATGCACATACTGCAAAAGGACGATGGCAAATTTGTATAGTTTGATGTTTTTTTATTATTCATGGCCTACCTATATTATTTGCAGAAGAATAACTGTAGGCAAACATAGTATTACCTAGGTATATTTAAATAGTTAATGTCATCATTTTATTAAATTTCATCAAACTACCTAAGTACCTATCTAAATTTATTGGTGGCGACTTAGTTCTTTAAAATTTAATTAAACAGCATAGATATCATCATAACTAGGTTTATAATAGTCTTGTTCGATCTAATTCAGGCGTCAAAGATTCCATAATGTTCTATAATGACCAAAAGCATATTTTGATTTGATTTTTATGGCCCTAGTCGTAATATATCACTTGGCGGTTTCCATCATCTTTGAAGTTTTTTATGGTATAAAACTCGAATTAAATAATTTACGACGACAATGACATGCTGACTACTGACAGACATGTCGACGGAGTGTGGGCGAGTTAAAACTAGAACATTCTCATCGAAATCATATTCTACACCTTTAAAATAGGGTTCTTATTTCTATAATAATGTTTTGTTTTGTTATTGTTTTAGTGCTCCTAATAAATGTTTTACACTAACGTTTTTCTTTATCTGTCAAAACTTCGCGTTGAGTTGAGGTAATCAGTCAATAGACGCAAAAGAGTAGAAAAAACTGTTTTGAGTATTAGATGCCTTGTTAATTGTAGGTGTGTCTGTCATTCCAATAATAATGTTACTGAAATGGTGTTGAATGGCATAATAAGACAAGTATTGTGCTAAATTAACATAGCAGTCGGTGTTATTAATAGATGAATTGAATTTCCTTGTAATAAGCCTATGTAGTTTTTCTAATCATTCCTCATTATTTTAATCACTTTTTTTTAATAAACTAACTACCTACCTACCTACCTAGTAAAAAGGCCTGTGTTTTGTAGATCTTCAATAAAATAATTAAGCAACAGAGATTAGTCATTTGAAAGTGGTTGTTAAAATCGAGTAAGGTAATTACGATGATAAAGAACTATTTTCTCGCACTCAATGACACATTCAAGAGTTCCAAGTACCTAGGTACCTAAACGTGAATCTTAATTTGGCAAATAATTGCCTTAAAATCGTTATTATTGCCAGAAATGTAGTCAATTAAATATCCTGCAGTGATAAATCTCAGCAAATACCAACTGTAATAATAAAATACCTCGTATACCAACATAAGCAAAATTAAATTCAAATTTATTTTCCTATCTAGCACAAACACGGCTCAGAATTCTCAATTACCTACTAGAAACAGTCATATAAATCCTATCGGCACTGGAATATTAAGCAGGATAAGGCTGAGAACAAAGTTAAAGACGCGACTAATAGTCGCGACCTTATAAGTAACCGCGAAATGTCGGTCTATCGGGACGAAAAAACATCCAGTCAAGACTAATTTAACATATATATTGTATTTCTGTTGGTATAAATAAAGATCCAAAAATGCTATCACGCACGCCACTTGCCCTAACATCATTTCACTACTGTTAAAAATTAAATATTACCTACAGTTACTTTTAAAGTCGTTAAGCCATGACTTTTCGGCCTTTAGGTGGCCTTAAAACTCCATCACCAGAGTTGGCCACTAATTGCTCAGAACGAACGAACGAACTTGGTACTTTTTAATTTGAATTTTTCAATTTTTCAAGTCTATTTTTGCGACTATTCAAATCTTGTCCATGATCAAAAATATGTTATAAATCTGAACCCGATTTGGATGAAACTGTGCATGAATGTAGTGGCTTGAAATAACGATATAGTAGTCTATTTAAAAATTTTGTAGGTACCATGAAAGAGAGCCATATGCGAAAGCTATAAATGTAAATAACTTTACAAAATAATCTGTTACTTAGCCATCAAAGATCGTTGTAAAAACTTATTGTATGCTCAATAATTGAGCTATGGTAAAACGACTAGTTAGCTACAAACTTGCGACTTTCGGTCGCGTCCGTAGTTTCTGCCCAGCTAACTAGGCTTGAGTTATGAATGAGGTGTGAGGCTTTGAGGCATGTGCGTCGGCGAACATTCGGGTCAGGCCTGCACGTGGGCTCAGGCTTATTCTGCTGTGTACCTACCTACTTACATCATCATCAATCTAATCGATAACTGTATAGAATAGGTACCTACATTATCATTCGTGGTTAGATTATTAAATTTGTCTTACGATTTTTATACCTTTAATCTAGGAAGAAAAAGAAACGATAATTAACTAGGTACCTACTTACCTACATAATTTAATTTCTGCCCTAATCCCGCGGTGCTCTCAGAAGGAAAGGCTGTCTGCTCTGCAGTTGGAATTTTAAAATTTCGTCCCTAAGTTCATGGGTTCAAAGCTCAAAAGATCTTTATTATTCAAAAGCTTGATTGCTTTTCCAAAAAGTTGTGCTGGTTTGCATAATTAAACAATGAAAGAAAACATGGACAGACCTGTGGCTCAGCTTCCGCGTGACTTCTTGTGGGTTGTGGTGTGGTTGACATCGAATAACCACACATAAACAGGCATAGGTATAGGTACCTACCTACAGTACCTACCTAACTGTGTTTATTTTCTAATAATAAAACTTACCCATGGTTTCCAATTGGTGTCCAGTTATTAACAATTTTCTCAGCACTGTCTTATTTCTTAACACTTTACGTCTATTTTCAATCACACAGTTTTTTCTTCACGGTTCGCACAAGCACTGTAATTTGCAACACAATTTTATAGGTAGGTACTAAATTATTATCCTGTAAAGTGGTTCCTGATAATATTATTAAACGTAAAGACCTAATTTACGATTAAGGTTTGTTTACGTCGACGAATGTTGTGCAGTTTCATTATTATTATACTTAAGCACTTATTTCATTAAACATTAGCTATAGTTATTACTAGACTATACGATAACTACAAGAATCACGAAGACTCAAACTTTGCAATTAGGTAAGTACAAAACTCTAGTTTTTATCGTAAATAAAAAACAATGTGTCAATATTATTATCCAGTATAGGTACCTATAGGTAGGTATTAATTTATAGCAATATGTAGGAAAATTATTAAACAGTAGGTATAAAATAAATCTGTGTGCTTCGCAACTGTATCGCAGCCACTGCATCGCATTTTGCTCCCAGAGCAGCATTTGGCCGCAGCATTATATGTACATACTAGATGAAAACCCGGCTTCGCTCGGGTAAAATGTGACTCATACATAGGTAGGTACCTAATACCTGAGCCTAATACACATCTAGGTACAAAATATAGGTAGGTATAATGTTTCTGTAGTCATCGGTTCTCAAGGAATATTAAAGGTAAGCAAGGCATCAAAAATCTCTCTCCCTCTCCCTCTCCCTTGGCATTCGGCCAATCTCAGGTTTTAAGAAAAAATACAACGCATTCTATAAAAATGACCAAAACAATAGTTTTGCGAAACGACTGAAAAATAATATTTTTTTATTCGCCTAATGTTTATGGTATTCAACGTTTACACAATCAAAGAGTCTTCTTCTTCTTCTTTATTTGGCTTCGCCGACCTTTGCCACGCATTTAGCCACTACCATGTCATTATAATTCAAGTTAGTAAAGTCAAGTCAAAGTCATAGTCAGTCAGCGTCAGTAAAGATGTGGGAGGGACTTTTTGACGGTTATTTGAGATGTCATGTTGTTTTTTTTGTTTTATTTTCCTAAACTTGTGTTTTAGCGAATGTTAATGTGTAATAATGGTGGATTATTAACTGTTGAGTGTTCGTGAACGTACATAAGTGTGGGCAAATGAAACAAAACTGGATATCATTGCATTTCGAGTTCTCTCAAAAAGTCCATGTAAGTAATGCTTCATTATAGAGCCCACACACATCTTTACTGACGCTGACTATGACTTTGACTTGACTTTACTAACTTGAATTTGATTATAATGACATGGTAGTGGCTAAATGCGTGGCAAAAGCCAGCGAAGCCAAAATAAAGAAGAAGATGTGGGATCTTTACTGAAGCATTACATGGACTTTTTGAGAGAACTTGAAATGCAATGATATCCAGTTTTGTTTCATTTGCCCACACTTATGTACGTTCACGAACACTCAACGGTTAATAATCTACCATTATTATCTTTGCAAAACGACTGAAAAATACTTAATCTTTTTTATACGCCTCATGTTTATGGTATTCAACGTTTCGTTTTACACAATCAAAGAGCCAGCGAAGCCAAAATAAAGAAGAAGAAGAAGAAGATGTGGGATCTTTACTGAAGCATTACATGGACTTTTTGAGAGAACTTGAAATGCAATGATATCCAGTTTTGTTTCATTTGCCCACACTTATGTACGTTCACGAACACTCAACAGTTAATAATCTACCATTATTATCTTTGCAAAACGACTGAAAAATATTTTTTTTTATTCGCCTCATGTTTATGGTATTCAACGTTTCGTTTTACACAATCAAAGAGTCAGTTCTTTGTAATGGACACTTTTTTTTTCTTTTTTTTTGGCTTCGTAGCCACTATCATGTCATAATTATATTTCAAGTTATGATATAAAGGTACTTACACAAATACAAATTATATACTATGATACATACGTATACATAATATCCCACCCATTCCCTTGTGCCTCAGTAAAGATGTGGGTCTTTCTTTACTGAAGCATCACACGGACTTTTTGTGAGAACTCGAAATGCAACTTGCTAACCAGTTTTGTTTCATTAGCCCACACTTATGTACGTTCACGAACACTCAACGGTTAATAATCTACCATTAATACACAATGTAAACATTCGCTAAAACACAAGTTTCGGAAAATCAAACAAAAAGACATGACTTCTCAAATTCCCGTCAAAAAGCCAATGGACACTTTAAAAATGAATGGCGCGATAGCATTTTATTCTCTTTGGGCGCGCGACGTCTACCTACTCAAGATGTCAATGTCATAATATATCCGGTGTCGTGTCAGTGACGTTTGCTCGAGTGTCCAGTGTTCAATGGCGACTGCGATTTGTCATAATCATTAGAATTTAACAAAATACTCGACAATCCGAATTTTGCGGATATACCTATGTTGTCGATTCGAAATCAATGTTTTTTTATGTTTTATTATTCTGTTATAGTTTCAATCGAGTCTACCGTACCCCTTGACGAAACTATTAGATAGAAGATTCTCTAAGCGCGATAGTGATTTTATTCTCTTTGGGCGCGCGACGTCTACCTACTCAAGATGTCAATGTCAGTCATCCGGTGTCAGTGACGTTTGCTCTTGTTAATGCGTTTGCTCGAGTGTCCAGTGTTCAATGGCGACCAAAATGGCGACTGCGATTTGTCATAATCATTAGAATTTAGCAAAATACTCGACAATCCGAATTTTGCGGATATGTGTTGTCGATTCGAAATCAATGTTTTTCTATGTTTTATTATTCTTTTATGGTTTCAATCGAGTCTACCGTACCCCTGCACGAAATTATTAATATAGATATACACAGGGTGGCCATGAAAGATTTATTATACGTTGGACATACTTTAACTACATACAATTTTAAGATGATTTTATTAATGCTACCCAGTAGGTACCTACTTACACATGCCTGCCTTAAAAGGACACCTTTCCGACAAAAAAAAACCTTAAAGGTAGGTAGGTATCTAAATTACTATAGGCTGGTATGCAATGCAACTCTACCCTTTCTTATCGGGAGTTAGAAAAGGTAAATAACACGGATTAATAATATTTTATCTATAATAAATTACCTACCTAAGTACCTAGCTGTGGTGGACATGCAGCCGTTCCGAATTGTGAAGCTTAAGGGAGGGTAGTTTTATAAACTGCCGCTTCTCGTCGGAGCCTACCTACATACTCCAGTTCGCCCGCGACCACGGTTGTTGCAACACAGCCGAAACGTCGGGAAGTAATAAAAGGTAAATTACGCGATAAAATCCTGTAAATTTCTATTTAAAAGTATGAATTGTGATCGCGAAAGTTTAAGAAAGACTACCTAAGTACTATTGTTTGTATAGGTACCTACCTACTTACCTATACCTACTTTTTTATAAGTTGTTTTTCAGGAAAGACTATCCTGCTATATTCCCAATGCATGGTCACACGCTATAATGAAGCGTCAATAAACGAAATCGATTTCCACAAGTTATTTGTAAGTTGTAACAAAACGGCCGAAACGTCGGGAAATAATAAAAGGTAAATTGATACGCGATAAAATCCTGTAAATTCAATTTAAAGTAGGTACCAAGATGGCAGGCAGCACTAGATAGCCTGGAAACTTAAAAAAAATCTTTAATTTAAATTACTTTTTAGTTAAAATGACCTACAATTTAGATTTACCTACATTTAATATTTAATATCATTGAAAAATGTTGACAAAATATTTTAGGCTAGACAGTTGATAGGTAGGTTAGGTACCTACCTAGTACCTAACGGGAATAACGGGTTTCTTACAACAAATTGCTAAAAGCAGAACAACTCTTTTCGCCGATCGCTTTTTACAATAGCACAAAAACAGCTTACAGAAGCTTTGTTATAAGTTTGTAACCGTTTTTTAGAAAACCGTTTGTCAAGACTAGGTTTGCCATCAGAGTGTCAAGAGGTAAGCCGGAAAAGTAGGTACCTAGGTACCACATCACTTCAAACCAGCGCAACGCTAAACCCACTAATAGGTACTTACCCTACCTAACTACCTACATGTCCCAACAATGAGCAAGGTTTGCCAGGTCTGAAAGAACATGACAAAAGAGTCACGGTGACTGCCTCCACGGTCCAGATACTCTGACGCAGGTAGGTACCTAGTGGTATACAATGTGGCCAACTACTACCTACGTAGTTGGTCACTATTATTGTAGGTAGGGTAGGTACCCTATGTACCTACCTACCTACCAAAGAATCATGGAACTATCGAGAAAAAAAAATGCATTTAGTTTCACCATGGAACTTTTCAGTAGGACCTACCAAGTCTACTACGAAATAAGGTAGGTACTAGGTAGGTACCTTTGTAGGTTTATAAACATCTGTCTGTCTTTGGACTTGTTATCATAGACTGCAATGTTTGACCATGCAAAGGTCAGTCTTTATCTTTGAACTGCAGCAGAAGTTACGTAGGTAGGTAAATATGATGACCAGGGAGGTAGGGTAGGGTAGGTAGGTACCTACCTACCTACCTACTTAATTAGACACAATCAAATTAGAATATTATAAAAAAAAAACACGATAAGTAATAAAAATGGTATCATCTCAGATTATAAATTGATGTAGGTAAGTACTTAATAATTATTTATAACAAGTGCCAATAATTCGCTACGACTTAAAAAACTGGTAGAGCTAGTCCGGCCACATGAAGATTGAAGAATGTGTTAACATTTCGGTATTATTATTTTCTACCGGTTGAAAACAACACCATACCATACATACCTACCTGTACCTACAGTTTAGGTACTTAATGCAACTAGGTAGGTACGTAGGTATATTAAATTTACAGAAGACTTTCATTGAATCTTCTCTAAATGCATTAAATATAAAAAACTCAATAGCAAATAAAATTAAGCAAAGAGCATGACGTTTTTATTTTTCATAAAAGTAAAAGCGTTTTGTCACGTCTCAGTCATCGACGATCAATAACTATTAACCCCGATCTATTTATAGGAGCGATGCTACATCGTATCAACGAGAAAGCTCGTTCGACGTAAACAAACACATAAAACAATAACTTCATTGCACCAATGCAATGCAGTAGCACGTTCACGTTCACCGACCGATCAATACGAGACGCACAACCTTCGCACAACACTTCTAATTCCCGGTTTTTTACCGCGCTTTTGGCAAAACTTAAATACAGTTTCGTTCGAAAATCATTTTCCACTGATGTACTTCCACTAAATTGTAATGTTTATTTTTATGTAAACAAAATAATAGGAATTGAACAGATGTGTCGTTTACTACGATCGTCGCGTAACTGGCGAGAGGCGCCGGCTAGCTAGCTAGGGAGCGCGGGACGCTAGCGCGCACCCAAACTATAACCTAGCCGGTTGAAATAGCGGGGTGGTTGTGTGTAAAACATCTGCTGTGCGCGGTAACAAAAACGGGGCGGGTTGCAGCCATTCAAGGGATATCTCGCTCGGGAACTTCCGCATTCATTTTGTTTACTGGAGTATTGTTGTGGTATACTGTGACTCGGGGTTGAATTGCCTCGGGCTATTGAGTTTGATAGGGGGACAGTTATTTATTGTTTTGCCTGACCCGCATTACGAAACGGTTTTTTGTACAGTAGGTATTTAGAAGATCGTTTCTAGCTTTAATCGTTTTTTTCGTACGGGGTGTAGTACCACGACAGAAAAAAAAAAACATCTGCCAGCAGTGAGAGGTTGGTGAGAGGGTTAACATGAAAAGAAGAAATAAAAATAAAAATATTTAGAAAGCATTTTAACTGTTTACCTACTTATTTTGTTCTACCTAAGTAGATTGAGGCTTGTACGCTCTGTTAAGCAAGAGTGTAAGTGCGAAAGCGACATATCCGCTAACTACCTTCACTCAAATCACTGCTTATTTTATTTGATGGTTCTTTCACAATATATTGATATGGCGGGCTTGGTTATGAATTATGAGGATGGTTTAGGTGCTGTGCTGGGTGGGCGCCATTCCTTCTCACTTAACAATATCCCAGCCCAGCCCAGGCAGCGACCTGTTAGGTGAAGGCAAAAATTGCCTCCTTACTTTCAGTACAGTAGGTACCTAGGTACCTACTTATACATATAGGTAAGGTCAACGTGGGGAACACCGTCTAGGCTCTAAGTCCGTCTAGTGGCAATAACTCCCATATTTGAATAGCTAGAGCTCTATAACTCGGTGGGTAAAACAGCATCATGGAGCTCGTTCGAACTTGGGATCATAGATGGCCTAATATCTATATTTTGGAAAAAACTTGACAGTTTAACGGGATCCAGTATTTGCCTAACGAGGAACTAGGGTTTCTTCTCGTAAATGCGAACACAACGTTAAATTTAAAGTTTGTATAATGAAAAAAGAAAATAATACACGAACACAAAAGTAAACACACGAGACACAATATAAAATGAAGAGACACAATGAAATAGTCAGAGATTATACTAATTTACACAGATACAGTTTTTAACACCGAAACGATAAAATGGCGTTGGTCGGACAGCGGAGGATTCGTACGTCCCCTTCGCGAATTAGTTTTAAGCCGACTGACGTCACTGGCTGCGCACGATTTCGTAATCCACAGACTGAGTGCGCCCGTGTGACGTATGAGTTTTGAACGACGCGAGCGACCCGCGCTGCACCTGATTGGCTGACGCGAATTGCGTCAGTTCTCAACTCACTCGATATTTAGAGATCCGTACGCCGCCGGGTGCGAGTGTTCTGCTATTAGGGGTTCCCGCGCTACAGTCTCCCCCTATAGCCCTACTTGCGCCCTCGCTGTTGGGCTAGCATTCGTCGATAAGCCTACGCGGCCTGCCACGTTTACGCTTCTCCCTAATAGGAGGCTCGACTAGGCCTACAAATGGCGTAAGGTGTGAAACGTGATATTTCCCTACTAGTTCGTTGCTCTGCGTACTTTCTAACATGACAGTAGTGGGACTTACCACTGCTTGTATACGATATGGGCCGTCGCGGCGTGGAATAAATTTTGCAGATTGTCCGCGACCTACATCGTTCTGACCTTGTGTCTTCAAAAGGACGAGGTCTCCTACTTGGTACTCGGGGGGCGATCTCCTACCCTTATCTGCATACCTTTTCTGGACCTCTTGTACCTTCTCATGATTGTCTCTGGCCTCGTCCAGAGTAGCCGCTATCTTCTTGAGGTACGGTGTGATTCCGGGTATGAAGTTATCACTCTCCATGATCGCTCTCATATCTGTCACAGAATCACGCGGGGCTCTTAGTTCTCTACCAAATGTTAGGTAGGCGGGAGAAAATCCAGTGCTCGAGGTGACAGCTGAGTTCATAGCAAACCTCACCGACGCCAGGTGTAAATCCCACGAAGCATGATCCTTACCTACAAGCATGGCTAGCTGAGGTTTGAGGTCCCTGTTCTTCCTCTCGATGGGGTTCGCTTCCGGGTGATAATACGGCGTGAGGGACTGTGTGATTCCTAATGCGTGACATACCTGTTGCATCAC
The DNA here is from genome assembly GCA_963582015.1 of Xanthorhoe designata. Classification (NCBI taxonomy): domain Eukaryota; kingdom Metazoa; phylum Arthropoda; class Insecta; order Lepidoptera; family Geometridae; genus Xanthorhoe; species Xanthorhoe designata. Next base: position 2,287,056 of record OY757029.1, read on the forward strand.
CTCGCTCACAAATTGCACACCATTGTCGCTGATGAGGCGACGGGGTACACCGTACCGAAGGAATACTTCGTTTGTCAAAGTTTGCGCGCACTCGGTACTAGTAGCACTTTCTAATGAGAAAAGTTCGACCCACCGTGAACAAACATCTTCTACGATGAGAACCCACCTGTTCTTCCTGGGCGTCTCGATGAGGGGGCCGAACAGATCGATAGACACTACTTCGAATCGTCTAGACACTGCGGGTGTTTGCAGTAAACCGGCTGGCTTCTTGTTGTCAGCTTTGTACCGCTGGCAGGGAACACAACTCTTTATGTAGTTGGTCACAAACGTTCGCATGCCAGGCCAGTAATAGCGAGCGCGGAGGCGACTCAACGTCCGCTCCACGCCTAAGTGACCTGCTGTAGGTGCATCGTGGAAATCCGCCATTACCTTGTTGCGTTCCTGCTCAGGAACGACAAGGCACGCTTCTTCACTGTCGTCAGACTCTAAACTATACCTGTAAAGTATGCCGTCGGACATCACGTACCCACGGTCTGACCAGGGTCTCCCCCTGGCATTTTCGTCAGCTTCAAGATCGTCAACGATCTTACATATCTCGGCATCAGCTCTTTGATTCTCCCTGATATCCCCACTACTTCTCTTTGGCATGTCGACGACGCTAAGACACAGGTCCGGTTCTTCCGAGTTTGCAGGTCGTGATAACGTGTCTGCGACTACGTTCGAACGTCCGGGAGTATATCCGATCTCTAAGTCAAACTCCTGTAACGTTAGAGCCCATCGGGCTAGGCGACCACTCGGTGACCTTTGATTCATCAGCCAGCGTAGAGGCTGATGATCCGTCTTGACTTGAACCTTACCTCCTTCGATATACCCTCGAAACTTACTTACCGCCCATACGACGGCGAGGGCCTCTCGCTCAGTTGTCGAGTAGTTCTGCTCAGCACTGGTGAGCTTTCTACTCGCGTACTCGATCGGTCTTTCATCTGGGCCCTCCCCCTGCATGAGGACTGCGCCCAGGCAATATCCGCTGCTATCTGTACAAAGCACGAAAGGCTTCGTCTCATCTGCCTGACGTAAGATAGGTGCACTTACCAGTAGAGACTTGATGTGTTCAAACGCCTTCTGCTGCTCGATATCCCATCTCCATGAGCTGGACTTCTTCAGAAGGCTCGTGAGAGGTCTCGCTACCTCTGCATATTTGGGAATGAAACGTCTGAACCAACTCGACGTTTGCAAAAAGCACTTTAGCTGCTTGATATTTTGTGGAACAGCCATTTCGTCGATTGCTGCTGTTTTCTCGGGGTCTACCTGGATCCCTCCTGGAACGATGACATGCCCTAAAAACTTAACCGAGTCCCTCGCGAAATGGCTCTTCTCTCTATTCACTCTAAGTTTGAATAATTCTAATCGATCAAAGACTGTCTCCAGGTCTGAGAGGTGTCTCTCGAAAGGCCCTGGCGATAGTAGCACTATGTCGTCAAGATACGCCAGGAGTTCTATGCCCTTTAGGTTGGATCTGAAGCGGTCAATGAGCCTTTGAAAGGTGGCTCCCGAATTGCGCAAACCCATCGGCATACGTTTCCAGCTGTACGTACCCAGCGCGCTAGTGAACGCTGTTTTGTCTTGATCTTCAGGAGCCACATTGACCTGATGGTATCCTGATCGAAGATCTAAAGTCGTCATATACTCACTTGACTTAGCAGCATGCAGTATGTCTTCTATGCGCGGGAGAGGGTACCGGTCAGGTTCCGTCACCGCATTTAGTTTCCGATAGTCGATGCACAGTCTCCAACTTCCATCTTTCTTCGCGACCAGGACAACGTTGGATGCCCATGGAGATTCGCATTCTTCAATCACGTCATCTCGGAGAAGCTTCTCCAGCTCCTTTTGTAAGGCCTCCTTTTTGTTCTGCGATAACCTATACGGTGGAGACGCGATCGGCTCCTGATCAGGACTTACCTTGATATGATGCGAAGCGAAGTCAGTGGCGGGCCCTGTGTGAGCGAACTGTGCAGATCTACGGTCAATGAACTCATTGAGTACGCGTCTCTGTTCACGAGAGAGCTTCGTGCCCTCCTCATCACGCAAAGACAGGCCTGTGGTCTCAGCACGCATCAACTTGGCGTTGGGCTGTGGCTGTGTACTCACGGGATACTCACGTACAAAATCATGCGATTGGTTAGGTTCGTCGGCAAATGCCCATTTGCCTCGGGCGACATCTATGACCATGCCAATACGGGATAGGAATTCGACACCTAAGAGTGTCCTTGTCTCATCACCTGGCAACACTAGAAAGTCAGCTGATACCTCTCGCCCTTCTAATGACACTTTTACCTCGGCTTCTAACAACTTCCTCTCGACTCGAGAGCCGTCAGCAAGCCGTATACGACATTCAATCTCGCGGAATTCCACACCGGAATTTATTAAAATTTGATACAATTTCGGACTCGCGATGCAATGTGTGGCACCGGTATCAACTATCGCTACACCGCAACGACCCATAACGCTAATGTTAACTAACGGGTGCGAAGCACTTTTGTATGCGACTGCACTACACGCGTGTGCAATCGAGGTTTCAATCTCGTATTTATTTTTTCCGTCGACGAAACGATCACTTATATCTACGGACTCGTTTGTGAATTCGGCATCCCTATTGTCGGAATTACACTCATTTACGAATAAGGCGGCCCTATTCTCGACGTAATGCTCATTTGTGAATAAGGCGGCACTATTTTCGACATTCGACTCATTCACGAATAAGGCCCCATTTTCGACATTTGACTCATTCATGAATAAGGCCCCATCCCCAAAGTAATGTTCATTCGTGAATAAGTCGGACGCGACGTTAATATTTTCGCGATCGGCAAAATCGGCGTCGGATTCTGATCCGGCGTCGGTATCACTGTAGTAGGTACTATTAGACCGCTCGTCTACTAAATAACTACACTCTACTACACGGTCGACGCGACTGTTCGACTCAACATTTTCAATGAACGCAACATTAAAATCAGTCGACTTTTTGTGATTCGCGTTACATACTTCGCACTTAGAGCGTACCACGCCTATTTTACCGCATCCGTAACAACGAATACCTACACTATTGTTATTTCTATTCTCACTAGAACTGATTTTACTATTATTCGGCGGCGGTTTGTTGGATGCGGAAATTTCGCGATTACGACACTCGTCGTACGTATGTCCGAATGTTTTGCAAAAGCTGCATCGGAGTCGCTTAGGGTTAGGCTGGAGAACACTCGTACTCGGGGCACGGTTCGATACTTTCGATTCACGGCCACGGGTAACAGCGGGGATCGGTTTCGCGGTATAATTAACAAAACTCGTACCTGCACGCTGAGGTTTTACCTCACTGCTACAGCTGTTTTCCTTGAGAGAATCCTCCGCCATCCTCGTTCGCTCCATCAAATGGTCCATATCTATGATGGACTCTCGGGGGACGCGCTTGCGAACTCGTCGGTCGAGGAGCCCGTACGTCATGTCCACTAGGACTTCCTCGGCCAACCGGTAAGGTAAACGTGCCAGAAGGGCACGCTTCTCACTTAGGAATTTTTCACTAGATTCGCCGGCACTTTGCTCGCGGGCGAACACTTCCCGAAACACTTTGTACGCTGGCCGCGGGGCTCCGTACATGGAGCGCAGCCGCAGCTTGGCGTCTGTCCAGGTAGCGACGCCGGCGCGCACGCCGCGCCACCACACGGCGGCGTCGCCCGTCACCAACATGGGGAGGCCGCGCAGCGCGTGTTCGTCGGACACGCTGGCGCACTCCTTGTAGACCTCCACGGCGTCCAGGAATGCCTCCAGAACTTCTGCGTCGTCCGACGATCCGTCAAAACGCGCAGAGCATTTTGTAAAGTTTCCCGAACATGATGATGATGATGGCTTTGATTCGCCGCTCGCGAACGGCGAAAACATTCCATGCGTCGGTAGCGCTGACGCACCTGGAGATGCCGCCCCATCGTGCTGATCTCCTCGGGGCGCGTTCAGGAGCGCACCGATGAGAGCCTTGTTAGACTCTGCTTGTGCCTTCGTAATCGTTTCTAGTAGCGATGATAAAAACTGATTCGACGACAGCGGGAAGCTCGACTGCACCGGCGCGTTGCTGGCGGCGCCGGCGGCGGGCTGCTCGACGACGCTGTTGGCGTCGGAGATGTTCCCTTCTGTCATCGTCGTGTCGCCTTCCTCGTGCTCGTCTTGGTGGGGGTGCCGGAGGGTGCTCCGCCTGGTCGCCGGCATTACTGCGGCGGCTCGGTTGCGGGACTCCGTGCGTTGCTCCGCACGCAAGGTACACGGCAGGACAGGTGACGCTGTGTAGGTACGTGTGCCTCTTCGTCTCGCACGTGGTGATCACTGCGTTGATCACCCACGCTGGTCGTGTTTCGGTTCGGCCACTAAGTTGGGCGCCAGATTTAACGGGATCCAGTATTTGCCTAACGAGGAACTAGGGTTTCTTCTCGTAAATGCGAACACAACGTTAAATTTAAAGTTTGTATAATGAAAAAAGAAAATAATACACGAACACAAAAGTAAACACACGAGACACAATATAAAATGAAGAGACACAATGAAATAGTCAGAGATTATACTAATTTACACAGATACAGTTTTTAACACCGAAACGATAAAATGGCGTTGGTCGGACAGCGGAGGATTCGTACGTCCTCTTCGCGAATTAGTTTTAAGCCGACTGACGTCACTGGCTGCGCACGATTTCGTAATCCACAGACTGAGTGCGCCCGTGTGACGTATGAGTTTTGAACGACGCGAGCGACCCGCGCTGCACCTGATTGGCTGACGCGAATTGCGTCAGTTCTCAACTCACTCGATATTTAGAGATCCGTACGCCGCCGGGTGCGAGTGTTCTGCTATTAGGGGTTCCCGCGCTACAACAGTCATTTTTTTGCGCGAATTTGGCACAAAGTTGGAGATTGACGTCTTGTCAAAAAATAAAAAAAAAAGCTGAAAATCTAAGGAAATTTACGATTGTCTTTGATAACGTAAGGCATTTGCAGATCCAAGATTTGATTTCTGCTGTTCGATTCAATAATTAGGCATTAATTTAGTAATTATTACCGATTGAAAAAATATTACATTCAAATTTTCAAGTTGGGAAGTCCGTCTACCATGGATAAGGCAAGTCCGTCATATGCCGGTCTTGCCTTTTTATCAGATTTTGTCAACCTTTTCAATAGTTCACATTTTTTAAATTATTTTAGATAGTATGATTAGAAGTGTAGTATTTTTTTATTATACACCTGTCTACGTAATTATTGAAGAATATGCACTGGAATGTTTGCAGTAGGACTAGCATTACGTTTAACTGTCCTTGCTTACAAATTGTGAATGTTTAAGCACATACCTATTTTATTTTATTTTCGATAATTTTACACAGCAAGCAGCTTGGAATTGGCACGGACTTTATAAACAATGATCGTATTATTACATAGATCTGATTCTTCTTTTATAATTTCGCCATTTTGAGTTAGGTAGTGGATAGGTTATGCCAGGATTTGAATAAAATTCGAACCCCTTTTATGATTATCATGGATTTTAAGGATGATTTTGTAGTTATCATTTCCAATTTCTTACACAAATAAAGATTCCTTTATTTTTTTATGTTTTATTTATAAAAAAAATACTGAGGGAAGTAATTCGTAAAAATGTTTGCAACCACTGAAATCACGTTGTCACCAAAAATATGCCGGTCTTGCCCTTAGTTAGATATAATTTTATTTTCCTTGAAAAGTATACCTTACTCTCAAATACTTGAAACACAAATTGCAACGGCAGTTTTTCATCTTTGTTTGATACTGTTTTCATACATATTGGCTCACAAATTACGATTTTATTGCGAGATGAAATGACTAGACGGACTTACCTCAAACTGCTTGGGAAGTCCGTCTACACGCCGAGTTTAAAAAAAAATGCTTTATCTAATGGGTTAATTACAATTAACCTTGTTTTCGGCCTATTTTGAGTAGATTAATATATTACCAATATTTTCTGCTAACTCAAGTTACTTAGAAAGCGTTTCTCGATTCATAAAGTTAAATTGAAATTGAGTTGAAGAATACTATGCCGGACTTCCCCACGTTGACCTTACCTATCTACCTACCTACTATCACAGCCAAAGTAGGCTTTACTTTACGGGTTGACGAGTAGGTAATAGCACATAATAAAATAATACTAGGGTAAGGCCGCCTAAATTGTCAATTTTTTTGTGTGACTTTTTGTCGTTTTTTGTTGCAGTTTCTTATGGTTAAAATATTCAATAAATTGTTGAGTATACCTGAATTATAGGTAGGTATACCGTCGAAGAAATAGATGATAGACCTCTGCTATATTAATAATATTTTTGCAAAAATCCTTAAAATAACATTTTTTATTAATAATTTAAATAAAAAATGTCTCTTGCTTTTGTGTTACGTTTTTTTTTGTGTGACACGTTTTTATCCCAAAGCTACTATTTAAACTACCAAAGTGCAAACCACAGTATTAATACGGCAACACTGTCATCCAAACAATTGAAAAAAAAAATCCAGCTCTTTTATTTCGCCAGTGAAGGAACATAAAGTGCGCGTCACTTTTTGCGGTTGTGTTCATAAAAAAAGTTTTATTTGTGATTTTTGAGGTAAGAAACAGATTTTTGAATGTTATTGTATTAAATTATTTAGCAATGAGGTCAAAAGTATACCTAAAATCGCCCATTACGGCCTAATTATAATAAATAACCGAGATATGACCTATAATTGTTTTAAAAATTTCGCTTTTGTGTTGCATTTGTATTACATTTATGTCACTTTTTTATTATTGTAACACAAATGTATGTGTTACGAAACACAGTATATATATAAAGCCGCAAACATAGTGGTATTTGGACTGATTTTTGAAAGTAATGTGTAATGTGTGATTTTGTAGGTATGACAAACGCAGTACTTACATTTTAATATTGAAAACCTTCCAAGTGTTCAGTTAAACTGTTACAAAAGGCTCTCGAGCATCGAATTAGTTAAGTTTGTTTTACTAACGTTATCCAGCGGCCAATTGTTTTCTTCTATTGAAATAATATTATAATTAATCTATTTATGTGCATTAGTAACTGTACATTTTTATTTTAATGCCGTTAACTGTCCCAGAACGACAAAGATCGAGAAAAATTAAAAAGCTATTTTGTCCTTAGTAAAATATAGGCAGTATTTTTGTGTTTTTCTGCCTAAGGGTACAGTAAAAAAGAAAAGTTTATCTTGCATTATTTTAGGTTATTTATTTAACCATTATGAAATCACCTTTACTCAAAATATGTGTTACTTTTGGGTTACATTTGTGTAACGGTAACACAAAACCTGTTGTGTTACTTTTGTGATATAATTGACAATTTTGGCGGCCTTACCCACTAGTATTAATAGTGGATCAACTAAAAATGCAAAAACATTGAGCGTGGTACGACACGCACTTGGCCAGTTATTGCATATTGTGTCAAAATTAGTCAAAAACTTATCGACCCGCCATAGTCGGTTTGGTAGGTAGGTAATACTTACCTACTTCTACATCTTTGTTCTCTCTCTGTATCACAGAACAACTGGGTAGGTAGGTATGCATTTCCCATTTGTTCTGTGATGTGAACAGAACTAATGGTAAAAATAATCCTGGTAAGTAGTTCTGCCGACAGAACTATTTAACAGAACAGGTGGGAATAGACGGGGTAGGTAAGCCGTACCTAAGCCTGAACTAGGGCAGGAGATCTAATCCCATTCCAGGCCCGGCTCCCACGGTGCTGTGCACGGAGGGAGTAGTAGTAGTAAAACGTAGTGTTTACTTTTTCTGTGGGCAGGGCCGCGGCTGCGCTGTACTGTAGGTAGGTATAAATCGCGCCACGTAAAAAGAGCGCGGTCGGGGAAGTAGCGGGGGTATGTTTGCGCCTGTGTTCACTCGCTGACGAACCAATAGCACTCGCTAAGTGCTCGTTCGCACGAGAGCTTTTTTACCGTCCGTTAAAAAAGCGTTCAAATAGAACAAATGTATTTCCAAGTATTATGTTCACACGTCAACGCTTTTTAAACGCGACGGTTTTTTATCGAGCAGTGTTGTATTTTCTGCGCTAGACGTTGGACGTTAAAGCCCATATTCGCACGAAAGCTTTTTTAAAAGCGCCAACGCCGAGTTTTGACGCAACGCTTTTTTGGCTCTCGTGCGAATGGGCGCTAAATCAATGATAATTGAAGTGCACCGCGCCGCTGCTAAGGTTTGCTGGTAGATAACTCTTAGGGTTAAGCTCGCCTTTGTGCCTACGTCTTTTTTGTAAATGGCTATCATAACAGACACAAATTTTCTCATTTGTGTGGCTTTTAAACATAGGATTTTTAAAGTGTTTTTTCTTGTTACCCCTAAGGCCATGAAAAGAGATAGCAACAAATTTAATATCTATACCTACATCTAAGACAATGTTCCTGACCTCTCCGCTAGAAGTAATAGTGTTCTGTGTTCCTGACGCAATAGACAGGCACATTGCATGCTTTGTTGATTTTGTAATAGAAATAAAAAGGTACTTATTACTGAAAAGAAAATCCAATAGGTATATTTCATACAAACTTTATTTAAATCAAAAAATAAAATCTACATTATACCGTTCTGTTACCTTTAGTAAAATCTGTTCTCTATGTCAATCCTTACTCCCCTTCAAGGCTTCCCAAAGATAGAATCATACCAAAATTTTGAGAAATCATTTACAATGAACGTCAAACTTAATGACAACTTGATAATAGTCCTATACTCAGAGTTTTAATGATAGAAGCTAGACTTCCTTTGTCCTTACATACTTGCAAGAACCCACATTCTCAAGTGATTGAAAATTGCAAGTATGAACTAATCTTCGTTACAGGCGATAAATTCATCCACTCGTCCAAACGCTCTACTTTGTTTATTGCATAGTATTTTTTTAAAAAGCAAGCATTTTACCGCCTGCAAAATCTTGAATGGTATTCGAAAACTTCTCAATGTAGTGTAACATTGCATTTTGCCTTCTTAAACGAACTTTAGCATATCATAAACTCCAAGTTCCTATTCCAATTTCACTAAACTTACAATATCTTAACAAATTATATTAAATCATCTGTTATAGCTAAATTACAATGCATAAATTTTATTCTCAATAAAAAATACATATTATCTCAAATTCTGAAGAACACACTATCTTTTTGTTAAATCGGTAACGAATGAGGCACATTATTATTACATTATATATCTTAGTATATACACATCTTGGACTCGTTAACTTAACTATAACACGGTTACGATTCTTCAGTCCGCTGAAAATCTAAATCTATCACGTTGTGTAGTATGGTATATCTACACTGGACAATTTCCCTTGACCACCCAAATTCATTTATCTTGTTAACTTTTAACAAATTAGAATGTTTTTGCGTAATCATCAAATAAAGTATTACTTAAAAATACATACAAAATAAATAGTTTACACAAACTGATGTTGACATCTGAAATAACCCTTCCTTCCACTCGACACCACCAAAACGACACCATCCGTGGTGTCGTATGGAATCTCTAGTCCATACGACACCACCCTAGTGATGTCCAGAAACGCGTGTTTTTGACTAACAGCTCCCAGTTCATTAAAATAAATAAATAAATATCAGACACCATCACATACATTGATCCGACCCCGAAGTTATTATTTCAAGTTATCTATAGTTAAACGATAATTAATAAAACAGAGTTTATGAAATATTATTTTTTTATTTCAGTGAAGTAAGTAGTTATGTAGGTATTAAAGAACGGACCGGAAAACTAGTCTTGCAGCGTGTCCACAATTGTTGTTACGTGCTTGTAATAGGTAACCTCACTATTAGTCGGTGGTGTCGTATGGACTAGTGATTCCATACGACACCACCGATGGTGTCGTTTTGGTGGTGTCGAGTGGAAGGAAGGGAAATAACAACATTTTATACCAACCATATTATGAAGTACCTACTAAGGAGTTTTCGAAGAGTAGCCAAGTAAATTGTCTCTTATGTGACAGACTTAACATTACCTAAGTTGTATACAAGTTTATAATCATTTCACAACATAACAAAACCAACATTATTTGGTTTTCGCAACAAAACATCAATGGTTTCATAATCACATACTTTTGGTACAACAATTGAAAGGTAAAAATGAAAACTAAATGATAATCTAGCAAAAAACATGCACCATTAAAATAAATTCCACTGTGTGTAGAAAATTATTCAACACCTTACAGTGATATAACGTTTTCCTACAATATTGTAGTTTTAGTTACATTTATGCATACCTAGTTCACGAAAAGCGATTTGTGATTCCGCAAGTGACAAATAAACCAAATAAGCTTAATATAAGGAAGTACAAATAATTCTTTTCCCAAAAGAATAACATTTCTTTCATTTAACATTTTTAGATTTTATAGGAAAAATAATTTTAATTACAATATTCAAATAAATTTTGGTGATAACTATCTAGTCTGTACATAGGTTTCTGCAATTATTTTAATAAAACTCTGATTTTAGCACTCATAATTTAGTCTAAAAGCACATTCGGCTAGTATCTAGTATCCCAATAGAGACTGATCTACTTAACAGTATGTATATAAAATTTAGTGTTAAAATCTGTTTGTATATGGAATCACGGAAACATTCTGGGAAGTTACTATGTAGCCTCTGATACAATGAAAATCAGATTTTCATATTCCGTCCTAATGTAAATGCAAACGCGAAGCTATAATATAGAGAAAATAAATATCTACGTTTATTCCTGCTGGTCCACGCGTTAAACTTACGAGTAAATATATCGTTTTGTACTATTGTTGACCCTAAGGGACAGGCGACGGCCATCGTCAGGCTACGACCTTATTTACTTAGACCTGACGTCATCATTCACTAGCTAACACTGATCTCTTCTTTACACTTGATTGAAAACTGAGATGGGTCATAATCATAACAACTATCTTTTTTTGTCAATTTTGTCAAATCTTGAAAAGTCACGGCAGCATTCGTCCGTAAGAAGGATATTTAATTGAACACCAATGCCCTCTGTTTCGATCACAGAAGAGAATTACATTTTCACTTTTGCTAAAATAAAATCTAGTCTCCGACGTCAGGATAGAAGCAACACACGTCCAGAACAACAGAAACTCGAACGTATACAAACGCAGTCATCTTTGGATGCGACAGGGTCGCTCGGGACTTAATTAACGTGAAGAGTACTCTGGCAGTACGGGAAAGGCACCGTTCGGGAAATGTAAGGCTTAAACCGACGCGCCCTCCGTCGTTGGATCCGACGGTTCAATTGTAGATCCGGGTCGCGACGAGCGGGGCACGCGGGGGGGCCGGTTACTTGGCCAGCCGGCGGCGCAGGCGGTTGCGGAGGGCCAGGGCGGGGGCCCAGGGCCCGGACGCACGCTTTCCTATCGCACGCGCGCATCGCTCGCCCCCGCTCAAGCGAGCAGCCTTACTCGTGGCGGCTTCCGGGGTCTCGCAACGCGCGCGTTTGCAGGGGACGGGGGGGGCGTCGTCGTTGCGGGAGCGCAGCGCGCGGGGGCGGGGGAGGGGCGCGGGGGGCGGCGGGGGCAGGCAGCTCTCCGTGGTGGAGTGCACCTCGTCAGCGCGGCGGGTGCGGGGCGGGGGGGGCGGGGGCGGGGGCGCGGCGGGCGCGGCGCGGGCGCGGGGCGCGGCGAGGTTCTCCTTGCAGCGCGGGGGGCGGCGCGCCGGCCGGCCCGCGCGCAGGGAGTTTCCCGAGCGCGGCGCCGCGCCGACCCCCCCCGCGGCGCCGCGCAGCTCCCGCGCGTACGCCCCGATGGTGCGCGTGATCTTCTGCGCGAGCGGGGTGCTGGTGGTGGAGCGCGTGGCGCGCCCCCGGGCCTCCTCCTCGGGCTTGCGTCTCGTCTCGGAGGGCGTCCGCTCGGGCTTCAGGGCGGGCGCGCGCTCCAGCTTGATGACGGGCGTGCGCTCCGCGCGCACGACGGGGGGCCGGTCGACCTTGCTCTCCGCGATCGGAGGGGTGGTTCGTCTCGTGAGGATCACGACTCTATCCATGGCGGGGGGCGCGGGTCTCCCTCGGGTCTGTCTGTCGGTGGCCTGCCTGGTCTGCGGGCGCGGGGGCTCCGGCTCGTGGTGGGAGCGGAGCACCCTGTCCGGCCTCGCGGGCGCGTCCTTCCTGAGCTCGGGTCTGTTCTTCCTGCCGCGCGCCTTGGCCGGCGCCTCGGTGGGCGAGCTGGAGGAGACCTCGTTGATCTGGATGCCGCCGTCGTCCGGGGGCTCGCTGGGCTCGGGCTCGGGCTCCGGGTGCGGCGGGGAGGGCGCGCGCTCGGGCTCCGCCGCCGGCTCGGGCACCAGCGTCGCGGGTAGAGATTCTCTCGGCTGCGGGGTCACCCTGGGCTCCGACTCGCTCTCCAGCTCGTCCAGCACCGCTGCGAGCGTGTTGACTACCCTCGTTCTGTTCAGCAACCTCGCCATGAAGTAGGACTCGGCCGGGTTTCCGTAATTAGTGATCGCATCGGAGTCCTCGGTCTGCTCGGTCTCCACCGGGGTCGGAGCCGGCAGGGCGGCCGGTACCGGCGCCGGCGAGGACCTATCCGGGTCGGAATATCTCGTCATGATGGTCAGTCCGTTCTGCGGCACCGGCTTGGGGTCGTGGGGGGCGGGCGTGGGGGTCGCGGGGGGCGGGGCCCGGGCCGCGGAGGTGCGGGAGCGCAGCACGGTGGCGCGGGGGGGCCCGGGGGGGTCCAGCATGAGGGTCACCACGGACGTGTTGTCGGCGCGCATGCGGGTGTTCGACCATCTGGAACAAGAGGATTATTAGAAACATAGTCAAAGATAAAAATGCTGAAAGTCTTATAAACTGTACATCTAACATCAGAATATGGTTTATGAACATTCATGAGTTTTGATAATACAATTACCCTAAACATAATAAATCTATGTAGTTCAAAATGTTTAGATGACTGTTACATCTGATGGCCACTCTTCACATTGACATTGACGAAAAAATATTGTTCAATTGACAAACTACACGTGGATAGCTAGATTAGTTTACCTCTCAAGAGCACAATCAACGAGACTCTTGCTAGGATTGAGCCGATCTCGCCATGAAGTATGACTCGACCGGGTCTCCTCGGTCTCAAGAGAGATTAAAAAAACTTCAATTGACAAATTACACGGGGATAGCTAATTTAGTTTACCTCTCAAGAGCACAATCAACGAGACTCTTGCTAGGATTGAGCCAGTCTCGCGGCTGTGCGCCGGCGCTGAGCAAGGCCGCCTCGTTGTGACGCTCGATGCTCTGCACCAGCGTCACCGCGCCTTCAGACGATAACATGTTCCACAGACCGTCTGTACCGAAGATCAGACATCTGCAAATTAAACTACGTTAAAAACATAGAGCACAATTTTTTTTTTAACCTATTCTGTCCCACTGCTGGGCAAAGGTCTCCCCCAAACTCTTCCAATCATCTCGATCTTTAGCTGCGTCCCACCATCCTTCATTGAAGGTGGCGAGATCGTCCCGCCAACGTTTTCTCGGCCGACCCCGACGCCCCGCCTTCCTATAGGTGCTTTAGGTTAAAAACATAAAGCACAAAATAATCTTCTAACAAAAAAAAACAGAGGCTCGGGATGAACGGATGACGAAAACGAAGTTTTGTGACAATTTTCGGGGTCAGCTTATGTTGGTGAATACTTAATTCGTAATAGTTCACCAACATAATTGGAACCCGAAAATTATTAAGAAACTTCGTTTTCGTTGATCTCGAGTAAGGCCCCTGGTCTTTACATTTTTACTAGATTATAAAACACTAGCTTATTCGCCCGCGGCTCTGCTCCTATGGTACCTACCTTAATAAATTATAGCCTATGTTCATTCGGAAAGTCCATGCTACACATCGGTGAAAGATTTTTTTAAATCGGATGAGTAGTTTCGGAGATTACCTCAAACGTACAAACAAACAAACCAACTTTACCTCTTTATAATATTAGTATAGAAGTGTAGATATAGATTTATAGCAGTGTCAGTTTGTAGAATGTCCAAATTGTAAGACATGTTTTAAAGCCAGTATTATTTTTATATTAAACACAGGCAGCTTCAATTAAGCAAAACCGGCATTTAGTTTTTTGCCGCATCATCAGACTTCACTTAAAACTTGTAGACTTTTTGTTCCCACTTTTTAAAACGCTTTTAAATTGATACATAATGTTATGCATTTCTCACAGTGGTTTGAGGTAGTTGTTATATTTTGAATAGGTGGTGGTTTATAAAGCAATAAAAAAAAAATTGTTATTGGGGGCAATTCGGAGTATCGCAAAAGCTAAACTAAACTAACTAAAATTATTGCCATCCTTTTTATTTCTATCGCTATGAAAGGGACGGCAACAATTTTAGTTAGCTTAGTTTAGCTTTTGCGACACTCAGAATTGCCACTATTGTTCTACTAATATTATAAAGGCGTAAGTTTGTATGGATGTTTGTTATTCTTACACGCGAAAACTACTGAACGGATACGGCTGAAACATAGAATATACATAGTTTACTAACTTACTCGCCCGCGTCCTCGCCCTGTGGTATCTACCTGGATAAAAAGTATCCTATAAACTATGTATATTCCAAGTTTCAGCCAAATCCGTTCAGTAGATTTCGCGTGAAAGAGTAACAAATTTTCATACTTCCATCCACACATCCATACTCACAAACTTTTGCATTATTAATATTAGTAGGATGTCATGGAATAACATAATTAAAGGCTATTTCTCATCAAAGGTAGGTATCACGCGAGCGCAGCCGCGGGCGAGTAAGCTTGTTTTGTAGAACAAGCCTTGTCACTTCTTAAACGCCCGAAATCGGAAGACGACTACAAAGGACCTTGGCGGTGAGTTATCGCCAAAGAAGAGTAGTAAAATTTTTGGGGGAGACCTTTACCCAGGGGTCAAATGACACAATACAATTATTATTATTATGTTTTATTACCCGTTGTGTCCCATTGCTGGGCAAAGGCCTCCCCTTGGTCGCTCCAATCATCACACTCCTGTGCCATTTGGACCCACGCTCTGTTAAAGGCATCAAGTTCGTCGCGCAACCTCCTAGGTCTGCCGCGACCCCTTTTTGCAATACAATAAACTAACAAAAAATTCTTACCGAAACTTTGCAGGATCAATAGTCAATACCCCGACATCAGGATCGGGGCTAACAATAAATTCATCATTCCTCGGATTGTAGCTCCAGAGATCGCCGAGCGACCTCGCTACAGCCAAGAAAGGTATCTCATCCATTGGTGTGTTCTTCTTTATAGGCCCCTTGTGGCCTAGCCGCGGCCTATTCCAGACGACGCGAGGCACGCCGGCTTTGGATATGACTTTACCCCCGCATCTTTGTATTCTTTCTATTTCCGCTGTAGATTCTGGCTTGTGGTCTAGTGTGAGGGGTTTGGCTGACCATTCTTCTGAGTCTGAAAAGATAGTTTAATTAAAACGAATAAATATGTAATGTTTTATGCCCAACAGATTATGTTGAAGAAAGTAATTTCACAAAATGACTGTACTGTTAGTGATACATAATTATCACAAGTTATTTTTGATACCTCTGTAATAGTTTTATTTTATAAAGTATAGAGCGAAAACAGAGTTTGGTGGCTACCAAGTGCAACTTCGCTTCTATTTAACAATTATAAATACTAATAAACCATTTGCCTTACATTTTATGGACAAAAATCTGATGAAAATGTTTATTTATAGACTTGCATAACTCATTAATTATCCTTTTAACTCATGTGTGAGTACGATGAGAGAGAAAAAGCACCAATAGAATCACTTCATTTGCCTAGCCTCACTTAAGTGGTGTATAGACAAGTCCAAACATAACAAAACCTAGGTGATAAAATATTCTAGCTAAATTAACTTTGGCTAGATAACATCTGAGAACTAAAATAACTTAAAATAAAAATACTGAGCTGATAATGTCAAGGATTGAAGAATTATAATACATACTTAATGAATATAGACACGGGGTCAGCCGAGAAAATGTTACTGGGATAATCTTGTCACCACAAAGGATGGTGGTATTTAGACAGAGATAGAGACGGTTGGATTGTTGATTTTGACCTTTGCCCAGCAGTTGGATAAAATAACAAAAATGTAGTGTAGTATACATGAAAAGAATATTATGGTAAGATTTTTGTTTAAAATGATGAAATAGCTTACCTTCTTTCTGATACCCAAGTACAATAGCTGAATCTCCAACATGGCCAATGTATATCTTCCCTCTACGGATAAATGCCACACTGGCAGTGGTACCTGCTGTGCTCGGCAAGCCCGTTACAGTTTTGGGCCATTTTTCTGGAAACCAGAAGATGTAGTAAATATGTATGTAAATTTATTTCAAAATTAATATACTTACATAAAATTAGGTGTTGACAGGTGTGTTAGGATAGTAACAAGTGGATATTTGTATTCTCTCTACCCCCAATGAGAGAGATTATTATAGTATAATAAATTATGTTATTATGTCGCTCGCTACTATGTTATACTTTTATTTTACACTAGCTTACTTCAGAAGAACTTCACCTCTTTTTTTTTATAGAATGCTATTTTGATAGGTGTAAATAAAAATGACATCATCACATAATATTTAAATGTAATCGGAAATGGCTCAGACTATGCCCTGGGCACTTTCAATACGAGTGCATGGAGACTAAAAGGTGTCTATCATGGTTGTGATCAGGATTACAATTGGAAATGACCACCTATTTTTTATGAAGTTTGGTCAAAAACTAAAAAAAAAACAGACATTTACATCTTTAAGATGATTTATAGTGTCAGGAGGCAATTTTGCCTACACTTATCAGGATGCCGTAGTGTAGTGCCTGGGACATTGTTGAGATGGAATAGGGTTGCCCAGCACCTAAACCATCCTCTCAAATTAGCCGGTCATATCCAAAGGAAAGATAATGGTCAATATGTGTGGGGCTGACAAGCCGCGGGTTTCCTCATGATGTTCTTTTTCACTGTAGAGCTTGTATTAGAGTGCATATACATTTTCCGAAAGCGAATAATACATTGATGCATGCCGGGATTCAAACCCACAACCTTCTGGAAAAAAGTCGAGGAACTTACTAAACAACCAACATAGCTTTGTTTTATCACATGGCTTGTGTTAAATCTCTCAAAAATCTTGTTTTTGGCAAAAGGTGACCTTACAACATTTTCGTAAGTATTTTGATGGTAACTGGTTTCACAGCTTTCACTTTAGTGAGTGGGACCACAAAAATTGTGCAAATCACATCCCTACCGCTGAGAATCAACATGTTTTCTAACTTTAAAAGACAATGGTCAATGAACACACTAAAATCGTAGACTCAATGTCAAACCACTCAGGTAAAAAATCTTGATCTAACAAGGTCAAAGCAAAACAACATGAACAGTCACTCGGAATTTGCCTTGGAAGGTAATTATTACGAAGAAATAAGAGTCAGAGTGAGTGAAACTCGATGTTTACCTAACTCTTTCCACATGTTCAAGTGGGTCAACATGTAACCATTTCTGATGGCTTTTAGGACATCCTCATCGTTGTCAGACCAAAACTGCCTCTGCTTCACAATAGAGTCCATGAGGTGTTCTTTAGCGAAGGCAGCAGCCTCTTTCCCGCCGTGGCCGTCATAGATCCCGAAGAAAGCGTACTCAAGATCCCTTTCATCTTCGGTTTGTTGATATGCAACCGAAAACAAATCTTCCATGTACTTTCTCCCGCCTTGACTGCAGTGTCCAGTCACGCGCAAGTTTACACCGATTGATGCAGGCATTTTACAAACTAATAACACTACGACATAAAATAACAAAACAACTATGATTTCATTGTAACACAAACGTTTCTTTCCTGTACATTTTGCATTTGCAAACGCGAGCGAGTTGCGATGTGTGTGACTGACGACAGATCACAGATCACGTGGACATATTGATCACTACGCGTGCACAGAACTATACGGATAATTGTACGAGTGCAAAAGAGAAAGACAGATATTTGTCAACTCTGCAAAAAAAAAATAGACGCCATCGCCATTTTAGTTTCTACAAAAAGAAACTTTCTTTTTACTTTTTAGAGTCGTATAAAGTTACAAAAAGTGATATTAAAGTCCTGTCACTTAACTTATTTTAAAAAATAAAGTTTTTAAGTTCCTAACTTGTAACTAAAACACATAGCAACAAAATCTAAAATAGGAAAGTAATGAAACGACTTCAATTATTTCGTTCAAAAACAGAATGACATTTCAATAGGGAAACTGTCAAATCTACGTCGTCGTTCGAAAACATATGTTCCACAGATAAACTATAGTCGACTGCATTCTGCACTACACCCATTTGCGTAGAAAGGCCCTTATTTTTAATAAACTTCAAAATGTGAAATTCTATGTTGCTTCATCTTCAATAAATATTAAGCATTTTTTTTTTGTATTTATTTTCATCGAATCAATAACCTAATATTCAGTATTAAAACAGTACTTCTGATGTGTCCCAAAAAAATGTGAGTGCAGGAAATGTCTATTCAAAAAAGATTTTTAACTAACTTCAGTTTATGTCCATTTATTTACCTACTAAACTAAATAACTTATAAAAATAAAAATAATATACTACTCCTCGTGAACATTCCATGGCTTTTCAGGCCTGTGCTGATCCCAAGGTTGAGGTTTCTTATAGGTATCCGGCTCTTCTAATCTAACTCCACCATTTACCAATTCATTTATAAACTTTTCAATTTTCCCTCCTTCTTTCACCTCAATATCACAGAACATTTCAGTGATACCAGTTTCCAAACATCTCTGTGCAAGAACTTTGCCTAATGTGATGTATGCACAGGTGTCAGTGGGACTGTAGAGTTGTTTCCGAAGTGCCCATTCTGAAGTTTTAGCTTCAATGATTGTTCCGTTAACAAAATGTACCACTTCAGCTGTGATTGTTCTAGTGCTAGTTGATAGAATTAGTCTGAAATATATAAGACAAGTACCAGTCAGTAATTTTTTGATTAGTCAGTCTACACAATTAGTGGGATTCATGGTTAGAAGGAATACCTAGCTCTGCGAAAGTAAGTAAGTTCGTATGAGCATGTGGCCACCTCTGGTGACGGAGTTTTTAGGCCGCCTTAAGGCCTCCATCATGGCTTATCGTCTTTAAAAGCCGGACTGACAATTTAACGTGCCCTCCGAAGCACGGAAGCGCTTAGATATTAATGCCCACCCATCCATGTAGTGACCGCTCAGAACGTTGCCTTCGACGATCTATCAAGAACGTCTTAGCAAGCTTCACTACTTACTTTTACTACCTAGCTCTGCACTAACTTACTTGTGCCAAAATTTCTTGCCATCCTTGTCTAAGTGATATCCATCAGGTTTCCTGGCGATACGCATCCTTTCTAAGTTTCTAGGGTTTCGATTCACGAACTCGGTGGCTGCTGTCGATTGTAACCGACCCAGTTGAGATAACATTAATGTCTTCCGAAGGGTATTCATATTTATAACACTATTTATGTTATTCTGTTATATTTTATAGATAAAATAGGACAATGAATTAATATTTTTTGTTTGTAGTTAGTTTCTAACATTTATTAACCTCAAACCAACTTATTTTTATTGATTTTTATATGAATGAAATGACATGACAATGACATTGACATCGAAAATTTAGACAATGGATTGTCAAATTGATTGTCAACTAATGATGTGTGTGTGGTGTGTCAGTAATGATGCAACCATAATTCTATCTATCGATTAGATGCTCGATTTGTCAGTATCGATATTATTCGAAGGAAAGCTGCCCGACCCGACTCAAATAGGACTGGGCCACGTTGGCCGGATGTATCCCGATAATTGGACAAAGTCCGTCGCGTCGGGATGAGAGGTCGTGGTCGGCCAAGGAAGCGTTTTGGAGGGACGATCTCGACACCTTCGAGAGAGGTTGGTGGGAAATCTCGAAGGACAGAGACGGTTGGAGGGATATGGGGGAGACCTTTGCCCAGCAGTTGGATGATAAAGGTTGACGAAAAAAAAATAAAAAAAAGTTGTTCGTCTCGATCAGTCTCGAATTCTCGATATATATTATGGAAGAGTGATGTAAGAAAAATCACAACACTAAAAATGACGTATGTGTTATGTGTTGTCTGTCAAAGAGCATGTATGTTGTCTGTCTTCTCGTTCGCTCGCCCACCCAGACGTCGAAATGTTTTAATGAAAAATATTAGTTTTGAGTATTTATTCATTTTGAGCACGTTTCCTTTCCTCAGTTTATCGTTTATCACCTCCGATTATGTGGCGGCATGTACACAATCTACTTTTCACCATCCAAATGGCTTTACATTCCTATTGAGGGCTACAAGACAGTGTGAATATTGTGAATATCCGGACTTGCATGTTTGTATTAATTACGCCCACCCCACAGTGTTTATTCCGCGTTGTGCTGGTGTGTCGTGCGTGATGCTACAAGCTGGAGTGTAGTTAGTGTGTATTGTGGTAATAATGTCGCTGCAAAAGAGTGTTAAGAGTGCAGGAGGTGATCGGAGTGAACAGGCTGATACAACATCGATATGTTCATCTGTAACTACACAGCCGGACCGCCACGGCTTCTTCGGGGGTGCTCAATATAGTCCAGAACCGTAAGCACTGCACTGTTATATTTTATTGCTGATATCTCTTGTTTGGTTAGGTTGTTTGTTTTGGAAAGATAACGCTAGCGTTGCAGTTTATGCGCTATTTCTACTTATTAGCAAACAAATGTGCGAAACGACACATGTTATTCTTATCAGTTATGTATTTGGTGGCATTATTGTGGTATTTGTGGTGTTTGCCACCACCATCCACATACATACATACATTCAGAGATAATAGTTAGTCTTATATAGTTAGTGCTTACTATTAGTGAAAGATATCTCCAAATCAAATCTGTGGCTACAGATATTACCTCAAAAATATAACAGTTTAGAGATGAGGATCTTCTGAGTTATCAAGAAAGTCACCTCAAGTCAGAGATCCTCAAACATTTTTGTTAGACTACCTTAACCACTTTTGTATATTTTGGCTTGCTGGTTGGCCACCCCTGCTATATAACATGCTAAATAGATGTTCTCACATAAAAGTGTATGTTATAAAACTAGGAAGGAAGGAAAGTGGCTCAATTTCCCATACATTGTGTGTATTGTTTCATAATGCTTTAAGTACTTTTTCAACTGTCAATATCATAGTTTTTATGAGCTTTATGTATGTTCTGATGAGATGTCAATTGCACTACTCTCATGGTGATCATGCCTATCCAAGGAACTCTTTAACGGGGTCAGATTCGGCCAGAAGGGCCCAATAATTGTAGTACTTTAGTCCAATAATAGTTGGATTGGAGAGTAATAAAATGCAAATTAAGAAAATGTTTTACTCTACTTGTTACCCAGACCTGTGACCCTAGGGCGGCTAGGGTTCGGCTGGCAAATGCTACCTCGGCTATATGGCCAGTCTGACCATAGTGAGTTGTGGTGCTGACTTTGGCAATCCCTTCTCTACTAATATTATAAATGCGAAAGTAACTCTATCGGTCTGTTTGTTAAGCTTTCATGCTTAAACCACTGAACCGATTTTGGCGAAATTTAGTACAGAGATAGACTAGGCCTTGAGAAAGTACATAGGTAATTTTTTTAGGTCCCACGCGTGCGATATCGCGGGTAGCAGCTAATCTTTTGTAAAATCGTCTACATTTTGACATCTTATGTTTTTACTCTGATATCCAGCCAGGCAGGCCTAGGGCTGTGTAATGCCACCTTGACTTTATGGCCAGTCAGTTCAACCCTGTAGGTCTTAGAAAGGTTTGATAACAGCCCTAGAGGTTCTCAACTTCTCAAATCTATTGTTACCAACTTGTTAGGAGCATTAATTGGGACATTCACAATTTCACACCATTATTCTCTGATTTACTGTGTGAAAATAGCATCTATGAATGTTAATTCTAACGGGATTATTCTAATTTAACTTCACCTCAGCAGTAAACTGGTCTTACACAACAACACATACTCAGAACTGTATCCCTAGTGAGTAACACGTCTATGAGTAGTCAGAGGTATTTTTGCAAAATATGTAGGTATTCAGATAGGTACCTTCATGCCAAGTTTTATTAGTTACATATTATTAAATAAGTTTGTATCAAGCAAGCGGAGTTTTTAAGCTGTCAAAAGGCCTCCGTCATAGCTTAACGACGAGGTTTCTGGGGCGATAAATCTATCTAGCTAGGATTCATGTTTAGAAAATGTCATTTTATCCGTGTTTTCAGTCAATTAAAAAAAATATCGAGCTGAGCTCGGTCATCCAGGTCCATAATTGATTCTAGTGCTTCTAGCACCAATGGACATGTACAGGGCATGCTTAAAAAAAAAGTAAAAAATGAATAATAGTGGTAGTAATAGTAGTTAAGCATGTATAACTTCTAATCTATTTAATCTAAATAGCCCACTGGATCCCACTGCTGGGCAAAGGCCTCCCCTCCCTTTTTCCATTCGCCTCGGTGTAGGGCTTCTGTCAGCTTATAGTAGTAGTATAACTTCATTATTAAAAATTTTGTGGTAGGTATATTTGTGAAATTTTAATGGATGGTTTTGATCACTAATAAAGGAACTGCCATAAATTTTTCACATCTGACTGTAATGTATTACCAGCCAGACTGAGTCTGAATGTTTGCACAGCTGGACTTTCAATTTCAATGCCTATGATGTTTTCCATGCAAATTGTTGAAAAATTAAAAAATATGAATGACGAATACTTAGTGAAAAATAATATAAAGTGAAACATAATATAAAAGTTTTATAAAAGCTATAAAAGTATAAAAGTTTTAGCGAAAGTTTTATAGACGTTTGTTGATTTCAAGTGAAAACTAGTGAACGGATTTGGCTACTTTTTATCCAGGTAGGGACCACGGGGGCGAAGCCGCGGCTGAGAAACTAAGTTATTAATAACTTATTTATTTATTAATAAAAACGGTATGAATAAGTTATTACAATGTAAAGCGTTTTATTCGAATTGTCTAACTAACCAGTTCTTAAATAAAATGTGTAGGACATCTTTGAGTATCTTACACAACTTCTAAGGATTTTGAATAAAGATCTGAAAAAATGTCTACCGCCTTGGTGATACAGTCGTTATTAGGTTTCGCGTCTCACCCGAAATGTCATGGCATGGATTCCACGAACAAAAAGTTTTTCTAACGAGCAGACACTGCGCGATTTTGTGAAGCGTGTCATCTGCTAGTTCGCAGCGCGTTTTATAAACGCGAGGATAGTGTGCACGTCACAGCTTGCCGACTACCTTTGTTTGCCCGAGTTTGCCGTGAGTTTGAATTGCGTTTGTACCGATACAAACGCGCAGTGACGGTGCGTTCGAAATACGTGGTGGTGTGCACAGGCGACTTATGCCGGGTTCCATGCAACTAACGGATGTCCGTAGGTCGGTCGTCATAGCAACAAATAACAAAACACAAAATGACAACGTTGCTATGACGACCGACCTACGGACATCCGTTAGTTGGATAAAGGAACCCGGAATTACCCGACTACAAAACAAAAGCATCTTGTAGCAAAAGAGAAACTTGCGGAAACAGAAAGTAAGTAGGTAACCTTCACTAGTTTTGTTAGAGATTAACGCGTTCGCACGAACCGGAGCAAGACGGTGTTAGACATTAAATAATAATGCCTTTGTTCTGTTAAAATACTAATTAAACCTGTTCACTTTAACCAAGCTAACTGTGCTATCGCGGAGTTACCGCGTAGTGAATGGCATTGTGATGATAATGATTATTATTATTATTTATTATAAGCCTGACGTTTCCCACTGCAGGGCAAAGGATTCCCTTTCCTCCCTCCACTGATCTCTGTTCTGTGCCTGTTGGAGCCAGTCTTTATTAAACGAGTCAAGTCAAGTCAAGAAAAATAGTATTCTACCCCATCACAACAACAATGTCCCAAGCACTACAGTGTCTCCTGACCTGACGCAGTATAAATCATGTAGTAAAGATGTAAAGGCGAGTTTTTTAACCATCCTCAAATAATGAGCTATCAAATGCAGAAATACATTTTTACTTACGGTTGGCAGTTTCAGAGCGCGTAAACACAAAATAATTCTTCGCTTTATTGATTCTTTTATAGATTTATTAAGATAATGTGATAGAAATGATCATATGTTGTGTTGTTAACCCAAAGGTTCAAAGTTTCTCAGATTTTTATGCATCCAAACCCTCTTGAAGATGTCATCCTGAACCTCTTGAAGATATTGGAAGATCATGTCCGTTTCAGTTTTGTTATAGGCCTGCTAAAGAGACCGTTTTAGCTGATCATTACTAATTATGATTCAGTTAAAGCGGTTTTATTCCCCCAGAAATGCCTAGTTTAGTCGTTAGTACTACCAAGGTACCAAGTAATTACCTATCCATTTTGCAAGTGCACATTATGTTTTTTTTTATAGTTAAGTACTTTTTTTTATCTTAGAAAAGCACCAGTGAGCAAACGATTTATACTTTACTAAATGTGGTTATATGATGTCAATGACTGACGTCAATCATGGGAATCTATAATCAAATAATGACGATAATGCCCGTTTTCACCAACGACTCCTAAACAGTCTCCTTACTAAGTATTACCTAAGCTAGGTGATCCCTTAAATCCCCCTCCTACCTAAATTCATTTTCACCAAGCTAGGTGACCCCTAGCGAACCACTACCTAACTATAAGTGATGTATTTTACCGATTCAATTTCATTCATTCAATTTCTGGTTTTTTACTGTCAACATGTAGGCTGTATGTTGATTGTCTATGCTTTAAAAATAAATAGTGTTTGTTTGACATCAAATTTGACATGTTTGTTTTGCTATATACATATTATTAAAACTGTGATGAATTGGTTTCCTAATTACAATAAACGCAAGAGGGGAAGACAGTTCAAAAGGTGGGAAGACGAATTAAAGGAGTTTGCAGGGAAAACATGGATTCGAATTTCAAGAGATAGGGAGAATTGGAAGAAGTTGGAGGAGGCCTTTGCCAAGACGGGGCAATCAGATAACAGTGCTGAATAATTGTCGATGTCATACTACTTAATTATAAAAACCATGTACATTTTTATCTGTAATAAAGGCTAATAAATAAAATACATATTGCGTTTCGACTTTATGATAATTGTTATTTCGTGTGCTTGAACTTTTTATTGTCCTGGAACTCAATTTTTGATTCAATTTTTGTCAACAGGAAAAGGACACTTCCTTTAGTTAAGATTTATCTTCGAAAAAAGTCCACGTCCTCAAACTTTTGGAAGAAATCAATTCTCTCACAAAATATCTGTAAAAATATGGTCGATCCCATAATACACGATCTGTGATCACTTCTATAGCCTCAATAACATCAATGAAATCACTCATTTTTAATAATTATAAATATTAGCAAACATTCACAAACTGATACAACTGTCACCTATCTTTAGGACCCCGAATTTCGGCCCCCTAAATTTAGGTAACACTTAAAGCTTTTAGGTGACGGATTGGGAGTGGTGAAAACCATTTCTTTCTAAGGTGTTCCCTAAAATGAGATAGGTGTCACTTAAAATTTAGGATTTGTTGGTGAAAACGGGCATAAGAATAACAGACGTACGACTGCACCGTTATCTGATAAGTTTTTATTCATAATCATCATCAACGTATTTTAAACGATCACGTTTAACTTTTCCGAATGCAAGAGTTCTCAGAATCCTTTGCAAAAAATAAGCATGTAAAAAACATTGAGATACAAGTTACATCATGCAATACACCAAAGAAATCAAAATGTAGGTAATTTTTACTCGAAATTCTTTAAGAGCCTATGTAATGCCAGCTCAAATCCAATATTACCCCAATCCAATATAGTTTTTTTTTATTGTCTGTGGCCAGACGTTTGCCTATCGTGCGTGTCCCCTGAGAAAATGACTCAAAACATGATAAACAATCTTGCACACTGCAAACTTTATATCGACCGATAGTTTGGTTGGGTCTTTAATAACTATGAAGATGTAAGCAAGTGCGCACACTGGAACGATTCATTATCGGCCATATTTGTACTAGCAGACCAACCCGATCAACTATCGGCCGATAGAAAACTTTGCAGTGTGTGAATGCGAGGTGTCCTGTTTAAAATTTCAGTGGAGCGAAAGCCCTAAAATCCCTGTTTAGGGTTAGGTACTAAGTACCCTAGGCATGCGAAGAATTCTCGGTCATATTTTTAGCATAGCCGGTCGAACGGTTTATCGGTACCTAGGTAATAATGTGAAGTATGTGGAATGACGAAGACTGTATTTTTGGATCGATCGATGTTAAAGTAAGTTTGCAAGCAAGAGGAGTTGGTCTATGATTTTGTTTAGGATCAAAACACAGCTGCGTGGCCGAACACAGTAAAGTATCTCAGCTATTTAGGCATTCCTTTTCGTTTGAAAATGTACACGTCCAAATTTTAACAATTGTTTGCAGTAGGTATTGTTAGTAGATTGATTGCAGGATCGTAGCAAGTGGAAATCCGCGGTTTACCCCCCATGAGAAAGTGATTTTAAGATATGAAGATGTCTAAGGCTAGAATGATGCGCGTTATAAACTGTTCCGGTTCACGTAAAGAAAGCATTTACCTACTTTCTAGTCATCACTTGAAAGGCATAGCCGCTAAGTCTAGTCTATCTGGGGAATTAAATGCTCAATGCATTTTGAAAACCCCAGAGAATAACGAACTAAATGGACTTAGAGTTCAAATTCTTCTAAATCTGGTGCCGTCTCTTTTTAGTGACAAGCAAGGAAAGCCTTTGCCTTACGGCCCGATGTCAATAACCTATCTATCTTTGGTTTTGCTTACTGTGGGTAGATATTTGACATTAATTCCAGACAACAAAATCAAGGGTATAAGCAATCCTGGTACCAAATTTCATTCAAATCCGTCCAGCTGTTTGAGCGTGAAAGAGTAACAAACACACCGTTATAATATAGTGCGATTTAGTAACAAGCAAGAAAAAGCATTGTTGTCTATTGCCACGTTTTGATAAGACAGTCACTTGGTAAAACACGTTCAAACCTATAAGTTTAAGTAGATATAATATATTCTGGGTTAAATTATGTATATTTACTGTAAAAAAAGAACTAGCGGAAGAAGCAGTGAGTCTGGCTCCAGATTTTGATGATGATGAGAAATAGAACAAGAAAAAAAGGGTTGAATGATTTTGAAAAGACAATGTTTTGTGATTACTACTGACGAACCCGAGTAAGAAGTTTAATACGTTACACTCTTGAAACGTAAATAAATTGTATACTAAATGATAAATTGTTAATCCGAAAGGGACCTGTGTTAGAATGTTAATTTCCCAATAGAACGCTTGGTTTGGAACGGTTTATCGCTCGCCCTAGTTTGTTGTATTCGTTTTCTTTTATTTTACGAAGCCTTCTATGTTTTGTTTGATATAGTATGTTATTTAAATACCTCTGCCGTGTTGGCCAAGTGGATAAGTACTTCGACTTTCGATCCCAGGTCGTGGTTTCGAATCCGGACGTGCATCAATGGACTTTTCGGACCAACATTTTGGACTAACAAATGTTTCTTTTCCATAAAAAAGGGGTTTTTTATGCAAAGGAGACAGATTAGAACTTAATAGAATGGCTTTTCAAAATTAGTAATCACGCCTATTACGGGGAGTTCCCTAGGAATTATTCATGAAGATTGAAGGTATTGAACGTATGTGGAGGTACCGTAAATAAATAACCCGGGATATTAATTTATTAAGGTTATAGATTAATGCCCGATTTCTATATATGCAACGTACGGACCGTCGATCTATCTCTATAGAAACGTTGTTATACAACACTAAATGTATGACACTTTTTGACAGATAACAGCGTTGCTATGACGATCGATCTACGGTCATCCGTACGTTGGATATAGGAATCGGTCATAAGCATTGAGATGTATTATAGAGCCACAATCAGACAAATAAAATGTAAACGCCAAAACTCTGCGCACACTACGTAGTGCGCCGGGATTCTCTTTTTTGCGTACAAGCGACATTGAACATTAAAACAAACGACATAATGTCTACATTCAAATGTCAAATGTCATAGTAGAACATTGAATTAGCTTGCACATTTTTTGAGTGTTGTCAGCTATTAGATTGTGACTCTTTAATACATCTCAATGGTCATAAGGCATAAATATCCCTGGACAAAGACTGGGTATATTCGTAATCCTGTTTGACGTTTGGTAGACTGACACAAATGTGTCTGCTGGTCATTGACCCGAAGTTGTGCGTGTGAAAGAACCAGTGATACAAGCACAACGGCTTCTAACAATAGATAAATTGTGTAACAGACACAAAAACACCGAAACTCATTTACATCGGTGAAATCACGTGTAAACGCGTAATTGGTTAATTAGGTTCGCCTAGTTTTGCACATTTAATTTAAATGTATCGTACACTACACACACAGTAAAACAGTTGTTGTTGGTAATTAAGGAAGTAGGATAATTTAATGCATTTTATTAATAATAACTTATTTGAACGTTAAGGAAACGTCTTATTTTGTATTAATTTCTTGTGTCCCACTACTGGGGAAAGGTCTCCACCTTGATTTCCAAGACTTGTTCGCTTGTGCTTGGGATGCCTACTTTAGATAAAAACAGGCCAAGTGCGTGTCGGGCCATGCTCAATGTAGGGTTATGTAGTTGTCCAAATTCCAATATGGCTTGCCGAAGTAAACATAATTTGGCTGGATAGACTTTATAGATATGACGTCATGCGCTCAAAGTTTGACATTACAATAATGTAATTTAACGCCGCAAAACCACATTGTTGGATGACGTTATTGATTAGCACCAGATTGAGGCAGATGGCAAATATGACTTGCTAGCTGCGCCCCGCGGTATTACCCGCGGTGAATAGTTCCTGTTCCCGTGGGAATACCTGGATCAAAAGTACCCTATTTTTTAATCCAGGGTATAAACAATCCTGGTACCAAATTTCATTCAAATCAAGCGGTGAATAGTTCCTGTTCCCGTGGGAATACCGGGTTAAAAAGTAGCTTATTCTTTAATTCAGGGTATAAGCAATCCTGGTACCAAATTTCATTCAAATCCGTCCCAGCTGAACGTGTTTGAGCGTGAAGGAGTTATAATCACACTTACAGCACACACAAACTTTCACCTTTATAATATTAGTGTGATTAGTGTGATTGTAGCTATCGTCCTTTGCCATTATTAACTTTGGTAGAAGGCAAATCTACATAGCTAACAGAAAGGCCAGCTTTAGAAGCTATAATATGACCTGGGGGGTTAACGCCAGTTTATCGTAGTATTGGACACTGTCCTCGATACCGAGTCAAGTATCACAAATGTATGAAAATCCAGTGCAGCGCCTCCCCCGGTAACTTGCATGAATTAAAAATTCCATACATTTAGAATACTTGACATGTGAGCGAGGATAATATATCCTCGCTTACTTTACTTTACATTACTTTACTTTACACAAAAACTGCCGATAACGGTAACCCTACTGAATTATTCACTTGACACTCGCTATTTCTTTAGAAGTACCTTACAAAACCTACTAACGAAAAATAAGGTCAGGTCTAGAAGGTATTTTATGACCTGCAGTGCAGCATACATTACCTACAACTCGCTTCTTCTACTCAAATACCTTATCCAACCCACAGTGTGACCCAGTTTATAATCACGATGCCGTGTGCGTTGATAAAAAGCAGCGGTTCGTGTCTTCGCGATAAATATTGTACTGCAATGTTACTGATTTAGACTGGCGCGAGGCAGGGTTGAATGGCGGAAGCGAAGAGAGACCTATGCCCAGCAGTGGGATGAGTAGGGCTGATGATGATGATGATGATGAATGTTACTGAATATGAATGTAGTAGTTTGTACAAGCATACTTGTACCTAATTAAAAATTAACAGCTAAGCGCTTTCGTACTTTGGAGGACACGTTCAATTGCCTAAAAACTCCGTCAGCCGAGTTAGCCATTAGCTCATACCCTATCTCGTCCTTGCTCATACGAACAATACGTACTTACATCTACGAGTATATTACTCTATACTAGGGCGTGTAAAAACCGGGTTGGTTATAAAAACCGGTTTTTCGATTTTTATTTTTTAATAACCGGCTAAAAACCGGTTTTTCGGTTATTTTGATTTTTTTAAATGGGTGGCTTAGAACAAAATAAAACCATACATTTTAATAAAAATAACTTAATATTTTAATTAGGAAGCACCGCTTAAATTAAATTATTGAAGTTTAAATATTTTAATGACTCACTTTGACTCGAATAAAGTAATAAAATACAACATGATGAGTTCTAATAGTTACCAAGATTCATTCCATTACTAGTTTTTATTAAAAAAGCCGTGTTGCCCAAGTGGATAAATACTTCGACTTTTGATCCGAAGGTCGTGAGTTTGAATCCGGCATCAATGGACTTTTCATGTCGAAAATATTATTATGCACTTCAAGCTTTAAATGGTGAAGAAAAACATCGTGAGGAAACCCGCGGCTAGTCAGCCCTACACCATTGTCATGCCTGTGGATATGGCTAAGCTGAGAGGATGGTTTAGGTGCTGGGCAAGCCTATTTCATCTCAACAATGTCCCAGGCACTAAAGTATTTCGTTAAGTGTAGGCAAAGCTTGCCTACACTTAACGAGAGAGTCAGGCTCTGTATAAATCATCAGACGACCTTTGTGGCGCAGTCGGTGAAAGCCTGTCTGAGACGCGGAAGTTGCGGGCTTGATCCCGCTACGGGACAAATGTTTGTATGATCTGCAAATATTTGTCTCCAGTCTGGGTGATTTATATGAACCTTATATCTACCTATTTATTGATATCTACCTATTTACAAAAAAATGTATCGAAGTTGTATAATTATCAGTCATCTAAATTGCTTAGCTTGGGACTAGATGACGCTGTGTGGAATTTCCATCCAAGGATATTTATTATTATTTATTATAATCTCAAACCGTGTGAAATCAGAAACCGTGTTGGCCAAGTGGATAAGTACTTCGACTTTCGATCCGAAGGTCGTGGGTTCGAATCCGGCCGTACATCAATGGACTTTTCGTGTCGAAAAATGTAAATGCACTTTAACACGAGCTTTAAACTGTGAAGGAAAAACATCGTGAGGAAACCCGCGGCTAGTCAGCCCCACACGTATTGACCATTGTCTTTCCTGTGGATATGGCCGACAGCTGAGAGGATGGTTTAGGTGCTGGGCAAGCCTATTCTATGTAAATTCTATGTTGAATTTGAATTTGAAAGATTGCCGCCTGCCTCTGTATAAATCATCTAGTAAAGATGTAAAAGGCCTAAGTTATTATTATTATTATAATCTAGTAAAGATGTAAAGGCCTAAGTTTTTATTCACTTTTTTGTTATAGTATTAAAACTCTCTCTTTTTCTTACTTAAGTAAAGTAGTATTCGACTCTCTTTTACTCAAATAAGGTTGAAAACAGTAGGTACAGTAACAGTTTTTTATTTAAGTATGATGCTGATTATTTCAGATCAAACTCCGTCGCCGTCAAGAGCTAGCTTTGTCATTTATTAATACTCATAAAAAAATCGAAAACCCGGTTATTTTGCCATAAAAAAACCGGTGAAAAACCGACGTAAATTCAGTCGGTTAATCGGTTTTTCGGTTAATCGATTAATCGGTTTACATGCCCTACTCTATACTAATATCGTAAAGAGGTAAAGTTGGTTTGTTTGTTTGTATATTTGGGGTAATCTTCGAAACTACACATCCGATTTCAAAAATTCTTTCACCGATGTGTAGCATTGACTTTCCGAATGAACATAGGCTATATTTTATCAAGGTAGTATAGTATTATTAGTACCACGCGAGCGAAGTCACGGGCGAGTAAGCTAGTGACATGAACACACTGATGGTCTCTTATACACTCGTATGCTCCCATGGCAGCAGAATCCACAAGTTCTAAGGTCGTGACGTTTCCAAGTCTATACATAATGATCTTATAGGTAGATTAAAGACATTTTGAGTTTGAGTTAACTGGACATTGCTTAAGCTACACTTACAATGAAATGAAAGCGGAGGTATTAAATTATGCAAATTGAAATCGAAGGTCGGCGCCTCAAGCAATGTTTCAACGCATGTTTAATTGTCCATTTGGTACAACTAAGGCTGGGCAGGCAGCGAAATGTTTCGAAAGTGAAGTCTGTTTTGATCCACCGTCTTATATCTCTCTTACAATACAGAAACAGGATTATCAACTGTATCACCAAGGGGATAGTCATTATCTCAGAACTTATTAAGAATTAAGATCTACAAAATTTATTTGGACCTCTAGACTCTACTCTAACCCCCAGTCAGAGGTCATGTCATGCTAACTGGCTTACTCGCGGCACGTTTGTATTATTTCCACAACGTCCAGGATTCAAATCCACGCTCTTCATAAGTTCTGCAGTTCAAAAGTCAAGTCGAGAGACTATCCCGGTCAACACGACTCTAAAGTTGTGAATAAATTAGGCGATCTATGACAGTCAATACGGAAATTACGGAATCTATAAACATGTAAATGTTACAAAATACCATTATGTTACAATATACATTATGGGGCGTCTAAACGGGCTATATTTTACGACAATTTGTGGCTGCAATTATTGGTAAACATTGCCCAGCCATCAAAAAAACATTTTAGTGCATTTTATGGCTGAGCAATCAATTGCAGGCAACATGTTGCAATATGGCTGCAATAGTATGGCCTTTGATTCAGAACGAGATTTGCGAGGCGATCGTTCGGCCACGCGCCGGCTACACATAAAAACATTTTGACATACCAAAAAATATGTGGCTATAATGCCGGGCCATCCTTAAAATATTGCATAGTGTGGCTGGTATTGCTAGCAATGTTGCCGGCCACAGTATTGCAGCCACAAATTGTCGTAAAATATAGCCCGTTTAGACGCCCCTTTAGACAAATATTATCAGAATAAATAAGACATCTCCAAGGACAATAACATGATGTCATGTTGCGTACACGAGCGTAAGGGGTCTGGATAATATTCAATTTGTGGGGAGCGTCATAATATCCTTACTTCTTCCTATTCAGAATTAGCTATTGTGTCATAACTGGTAGGTTACTAAGGGTTTCTGAGTTGTTGAGAATTCTTATCATCACATTCATATTGTAAATTTTAAAGATAAGTAAATAATGTTTGTTACTTCTGCATGTTGAAACAGCTATAAAGCTCTTCTGACCAATATTAGCGCACAATCTAATGAGTTCTTCTTACTTTTTCGCAAAGTCAGGATGCAGAACTTAAATGGATTCAATTAATCTGCTTCCATAGACTCTCATATTTAAGTCGATCAGTATTCTCATAATCAAAACAACTCCCAGTCCCAGGGGTCATCAAATCTAATTTATCAACACGTACAAATCATAATTGAATATGCCTCACGTCAAATATCAGCCAAGGTCTTATGACATCGGGGATACAATGAGTCATATGAATCTGTGAGTGCGTGTGCGTTTGGTTTGTGTTCTCATAATTACTTACTTTTTACCGTGTTTGTTGCCCTGATTCTTTATGGTGTTGGTCGCAAAAGAAACGGATTGATTGACTAACTTGTCCCGCTTTAATGTCAAATTTGTCAGTTCAGTCCTCATGGCGACAAGTTGGCTAACCAACCCCCTCATCTCAAACTAGCGTTTTGACAACTGTCAAACTGTGTATGTTAAAAAGTTTAATTTTAGTAGGTACTTATGTGGTATTGTTTTTAAAAGCAGGGTTTTCTAAGTAGGTATTCCATGAGTTTGTTTCCTTATTTCCTTTAACTTTTTTTTTAGACTAGACAATAGATATTGTGCAAATTCTATTCTTAGATTCTAGTACTAGTATTAGCACCATTACCTAAGTTGATATACTTAGTCTAGCTAGCTAGATAAACGTAAAGGCAACTGGCAAGGTAAACCTGCGAACCGTATAAGACTCGTAGCGACTTGCAAAACTTAGAAAAAAATTATTCAAATACCTAATGTTGTCACTCAATCCCACTAATATTATAAATGCGATAGTTTGTATGGATGTTTGTCACTCTTTCACATAAAAAAATACTGAACAGATTTAGCTGAAACTTGGAATACACATAGTTTATTAACTGAAATAACACGTAGGCTACTTTTTATCCTAGTTAGGACCATGCGAGCTAAGCCGCAGATGGAAGCTTGTAAAACATATTTTTCTCTCAGTCACACCTATCGTTTTTCATGCATAATATGCTCGTCGTAAGTACCTGGATTTGTCCCCCGAAATTGCACCAACATGTCCAACACCACAAACTTCGTCTTCGACAAAATTTCCCCTCCTGCTATAGCATAGTACGTTAGAGCAGTTTGACATTATTGAGATAATTCATTTGTCGTCACGACACGTTGCACATGTTAGGCCTACAAGTCCTATAGGTGTTTCATATCAATATCCACTCGTTCATCGCTGTTTTGTCAAATATCTTTCACTATGTTTTCCATGCTCTATTATATCCCTCTGAGTTATTTATATAATTCAGTATCATGACCTAAGAACTAGGTCTATTGGGGGCAGCCTTGCCTTGAGGTCGCTAAACTGATGTTATTTGACCTCTAAACTGTGGAAATGACTCAGCTATCGTTATGAAGGAAATTGACGTTCACTTGTTGGTTCTTACAGAGGCGGATGGGCTTTTTGCGAGTTTCATTCAGAGCTTGGTTTTTATTTGCTGTTGAAGAATTGAATTAGAAGGAAGTTGCGTAACTATCATATAACTTGTACAACTGCTCTGATTTACAGCGTTGGGTGACAAGCTGTAACTAAATTAAAGAAACGTATTCCTAAACCTATGTGTTGTTTAGAAGCTTTTTGCACGCAAGAAAGTAAATTGTCAGAATTATAATATCAGTCATGTAATTCTCATAACAGCTCAGCTTGTGCTTACTTATACAGCACCAACACCAAGGCTAGGTGACGCTCTGTGTCAAATATTCAGCACTTTTTTCTCTTCCTATTTGGCCTGTAGTGCACGCAACATGTGGTGCATACATGTGTATCTGACTGAGCTGGCGTGAATGACCCTTGGATGTTATTTTAATGAAAAAAATAATTAATGAGCCATGATTCCGAACCGAAAACCTTTGGAATAAAAATTAAGTGCATTCTGCTAGTTCAATATGGCGAGTTAATCGACAATATTTAATAGTCACTTTGCAGAACTTATCTATTCAAGAACTCTTAAAGAGTCTAATAGAATTCCATAAGAGGCCGCTTAGGCCGCGAAATGGCCATTATCCTGCCGAATTCTATAGCTATTTAGCCATTACTGGGCTTCGGCTTAATGGGCTGTTACGCAATTGAATATTGGGTCCTCTGGTTAAGAATCTTGCAGTAACTTGTTTTTCGTCTTGTATGTAACATTGGTAGGTATAGGTACACTATCTCCCTATAGTGAGATAATGGCGCTGATTCTGTTGTCACACTGACTAGCTAAACTGTGACTAAAACCAAAAACTCTTATTACGTTCATGCTAAAGACCAATATGGCTATTTAATTTTTCTAAAATAAAATAAAATAAAAATAATTGTAGATTGAAAATGTTTAGATGATAATGGCACTAGTTGATGGTTACATAATTTGGAGCGTTTTCATGTGTACATCTTAGTGCAGCCGACTGTACATATAATCTAGAAACCATTACATTATACAGTCCTAGTGAATTCACTGGCACATGGCTGTGTTGATAAGCAACGCCCATTATGTTTTTATTTCGTTTGATGAGCAAGGAGTATGGTAATCTAAAAATATTTAGACAGATGTACCATGAGACTTTACGGGCTTTTAAGGTCGTTAAGCCATGACGGAAGCCTTTAAGCGGCCTTTGAAAGGTACTTACGTTTTTCCAGCAAGACATCCTACTTTATACGCGAAAGTCGAAAACATGGTCTTGACTGAATGTCTGAACTGAATGTTCTGTCTGTAAAACTGTATTATATTATCTGTGGTGAAACTTATCACAAACTTTTTTAATACCTTTGTAAAATGGGCGGCGCGGCGCGGCGCTAGTTTGACGCTTAACCTATTATACCTTAAGCTTTTTTTTATGAGACAGACCGATAGACTACCTATAATACTCGGTCGAGCCAGAGTCTAGTACGTCAATAAGAAATAATAACGAAATTATTTATCTTCTTTCCAGAAAGAGGACCGTATCCCCGAGCACGATACTGAAGAGGGAGCAGAAATGGCTGCGTATGCTCAACAACTGGGAAGCTTTCATGAGCAAGAACTACAAGAAGGTCAGGGAGAGGTGTCGGAAAGGTAAACCTCGGCAAAGACGATGAATATCAAGAAGACAGACATGACACAAATTCGTAACCCTGAAAATGCCCCAAAACAGAAGTGTAAAGTAAATGGCAGCACCATATAGCCTGGAAACTTTAAAACATCAATTTTATCCTAATTATTTCCTATAATATTAATAGTAATTTAAATTACTTGCAAGTTTAAATTACCTTCATTTTTTTATATTGTATACAGTCGTGGTCAACTAATTAGGGACTTTCAAGATAGTGAAGAGCAATAACCGGTTATGTACATATAAATATAAAACCCTATTGATTTCTCAGCACCTATTATTTGCATAATTTGGTCCGATTATTATGCTATAAATGGCTGTAAACAAAAGAAAAAATAAATAGAAAAAAGTATTTAATATCAAAGGTTGAACATGTATTCAATTTTAAGGTATAATTCTGTAGCTGGACATTTAATTAAGGACAGTAAACTATAATGAAAAATAGAGTTAAACAAAACTAATAATCTGCAGTATTATAATATCTTTAACAGCTCTATTTTATTACGTGTAAAATCAGTACCCAGTAGCAAAACCTTTGTTAGTAATTACCGCTTGACACCGATGTGGCATAGACATTATCAGTTTCTGGCATGTTTCGACAGGAATGTTAGCCCATGCCTCACAAAAAGCTTCATTAAGTTCATCTAAAGTTGTGGTACGATAAGTGGCAACTTTTTTCTTGATTTCGTGCCAAAGGTGCTCGATTGGGTTAAGGTCCGGGCTATTTGCTGGCCAATCTAGCACCGATACTGACTGACTGGTAAGAAACGACTTGACTGAACGGGCGGTATGTTTCGGGTCGTTATCATGCTGAAACGTCCATATAATGGGGAGATGCTCCTCAGCATAGGGAAGCATCGTTTCCTCCAATATTGCCTTGTATTGATGTTGGTCTAAGTTACCCTGAACTTTCCTCACAGGTCCCACTCCACGTCCAGAAAATGAACCCCACATTTTAATGTTTCCACCGCCATGTTTCACCTACTTTTTTGTAAATCTTGGATTCATTTCCGCTTTTACTGGACGCCGTACGTATTGCCTTCCATCTGAAGAAATCAAATTAACCTTGGTCTCGTCAGAGAATAATACATGTTGCCATTGGGCGTAGGTCCAATGTCCATATTTACGTGCAAACGCCAAACGAGCATTTCTATGTTCTTTCTTCAACAACGGTACTTTGCGAGCCACTCTTCCGAACAACCCTGCTTCTACCAGACGTCGTCGAACGGTCCTCGCTGAGACACCAGCTCTTTCGTCTGTCCCAAACACTTCGTGTTTAATTAAAATAGAGCCCAGAAACGGATCTTTCTTAGCTAACCTGGTTATCATTCTATCTTCTTGCGGAGTTGTTTTTCTCGATCTTTTTGTTCTAGGCACATTTAAAGCTGTGTTATTGCGTCTGACATGTTGCACTGCATTGTATACCATAGTTTTTGAACAATTTAAATGTTCTGCTATCCTTCGGTATGGCCAACCATGCTCGACAACAAACTTCATGATAATTTTTCGTAGTGTTGGATCGCAACTTTTATTTTTGCCCATTTTTCTTCAAAATATTTTTCACAACTTAAAATTAAAAATCGGGATTGCCGCCAAAACTACCACGAAACAATAAGAGAAGAAGTAAAAAAGTATTGAAATTCAAATTTTGAAAATTGAACGCAATATCTCAGTGTCCCTAATAAAATGGCCAGCCAGCATTATTTGAACAAATACCACTATGATAATCTATCAGCTATACTGTAAAGAGGTTTAATGTTTATGAAGTTTTTATTGTTTGTATAATCGGGCACATCAATGATAATTATACTTACATGTAAAAAATATGGAATATTTTTAAGACTCGTTGAAAAAAAATAATAAAAAATCACAATTTGGCTTAACTAGAGATTGTCCCTAATTAGTTGACCACGACTGTATTGTATGTAGGTATCGTAGGGCGTTTACTCGCCTACGCTCGGCTAAAATGTAATTGTAGACTTTACAATTAAAGTCGATTTTATAAAAAAAAAATGTCACTTGTTGCATTCGTTTTGCTGTAGTTTTGTTTGCGTACAGTTGAAAATCGACGATATGTCAAGGTAACTCAATAACATATTTTATGCAGATAGTATAGTAACCACATTACGATCCACTTACATGTCAAAAACTACTCGTATACCCAAGCACGGAAGACGATCAGGTTTTTCAAGCATTTTTTCAAATCTATATTTAAAAACAACTTTCAATCGACAACTACCTATTCATGTTTATTTTGGTAAATAATTCCATTATCACGTCAAAACATGTTCATTGTTCTATTGTCTACCATTGTCATCTCAACTAGCTTTAATTTTATAGGTATGCGTGATAGTGTTGCTTTCTCCTGAGGTTTTTGTAATACTACCTACCGTATTATTAACAGTTTAGACTTGCTTATTATGATTGTTGGATGAGTGGTGCCTCGAATTCAGATCCGAAGATCATGGGTTCGAATCCAGGCCGTGCATCAATGGATTTGTTACGAATTATTTGATGTCTGTATGCGTCAAACTCTTCTGTTTGAGTTTAGTTAGAAGAGGAAAAATGATTGGTCATCTTATACGACATGACAGCTTTATAAGGAACATCATAGAAGGAAAAGTAGAAGGAAGGCGATGAAGGGGAAGACCGAGAATTAATTACATAAGTCAGATAAAAGAGAAGGTCGCTGTCATGTCGTATCAAGAAGTAAAAGAGATCGCATTGGAAAGAAGCATATGGAGGAAATTGCATCATTACACCGACAAGAGCTGAGCTCTTAAGTTTTATATATGCGGCAAACTAGCGTCGGCGTCGCCGCCTATTTTATTTTATTATAACGTTGAACAAAGGAATAAAAAAAACTTAATGTTCAGTTTGTGAAACCTATCTTAAGCTATTTTTAAATACCTCTGTAATAATTTTCTTTGTATAGTTTAGGAGGAGTAGCGAAGTTGCACTTGGTGGCCACCAAACTCGTTTTCGCTACTCTTCCTAAGCTATAGAAAATAAAACTATTACAGAGTTATTAAAAATAGCTTATGATAGGTTTCACAATGATAAATGATAGGTTCTTACTTGGTTCTAACCTTGATTCTCAGGTATACCCGCATCAGTCCGTCCCAAAGCATGGCTGTACCTCTGCGGAGGACAGCTGCTGCTGGAGAAGCATCCGAACGAATACGAGGAGTTGCTGCAGGCGCCTGGCGACCCCAAGTGCATGGACGACATACGGAAGGACCTGCATCGACAGTTTCCATACCACGAGATGTTTATACGGGAGGAGGGGATTGGGTAAGCAAACCAATATACTTAGACAAGGACTACTAACACCCGTATTTATAAACAAGTAGTTACTTGTTGCTAAGTAATTTCTTTAGAGAAGTCATCACATGACAGTACTTAAGTGATTACTTTTACTAGAGTAATCACTTTGACTTGACTATAAATACAGGGGTTAGAGGAGTAAGTAAGGATTGTGAAAGAAGAGTGTGTCGTATGAATTATGTATGGAAACCAGGATTCGTCTGAGTGAAGAAATATCGTAATATACTAATACCAAGCTAATACTAAAGCTTTTTATAAATGATGACATGTTTACCTATACAAAAATCACACAACGGGGAAAAACTAATAACATTTCTGATGTAAACTCGAATCAATTATATCGTCATTCTTGATTCAATCGTAACGTAACACGTCATACGAATCGTAACACAATATTGTACAATTACTAATGAATGAGTGACTATTTGATAAGAAAGGTGAGTGTTCACAAGAAACTCTGTTAACTTCTGTTTAAATATATTTAATATAAATAAGGAAATTACGCGATAAAGTCCCGTTTCATTTAGTTTAATCCTAATAATATTATAAGAGTGAAAGTTTGTGTGTAAGTTGTTTGTTACTCCTTCACGCTCAAACGGCTGGTATCAGGACAGCTTATATCCTGGATGGGTTACATAGGCTACTTTTGATCCCGGTATTCCCACGGGAACGAGAACTATTCACCGTGGGTAACACCGCGGGGGCAGCAAGTTTAAAATAACTTGTCATGGATTGATGACTTCCATAGGACATCGTTGAACTGAGCAGTACTGATAACTTTATGACAGCATCGAGTTTTTGCAAGATGCGTCATACGTCATACGTCACGTATAAATCACAATTGATTGCATTGTTATATCCCTCACTTAATTCTTGAGATGCCGCTTCAAGTTCAATAAACTCTATTTAACCTTTCTCAAAATTGACGTTGAATTCTTCAAGTTGAATGAACTTTGCAATCATTTTGTCGCGTAATAACAGGCGTGCCCCACTCCGCTGTTTAGGTGGAAACACTAGTGGCAATTCGGAGTGTCGCAAAAGCTAAACTAAACTAACTAAAATTAATGCCATCCTTTTTATTCCAATCGCTATGAAAGGGACGGCAACATTTTTGGTTAGTTAAGTTTAGCTTTTGCGATACTCCGAATTGCCACTATTATTTGGTCAAAACAGCTCTAGAAAACAGAAACGAAACTACTACATATCTACATAACCTTACAAAATACAATGAAAACCTGTTGAGCCATCTAAGGATCATTTAAAATATATACTCGTATACGTAGCTCAGGCATTAGAATCACCTAGCATGTAAGACGAAACTAAAGTGATCCTTGAGGTCCTACCAAAATAAACGATTTCTCTTTCTTTCTTTTCTCAACTGATCCAAGCCATTGCCAGACGGAAGCGTGCCCAGAATAGCAATGCTTACTCGTAATAAATTGTTTTTCTCAAAGGCAAAATTCTTTTAAGTTTTTCATAATTAAAATTTTTAAT
This sequence comes from Xanthorhoe designata, assembly GCA_963582015.1. Taxonomy (NCBI): domain Eukaryota; kingdom Metazoa; phylum Arthropoda; class Insecta; order Lepidoptera; family Geometridae; genus Xanthorhoe; species Xanthorhoe designata. Next base: position 2,328,308 of record OY757029.1, read on the forward strand.
AAAATTTTAAAAAATAATATTTTAACTTTAGGGACATGGAATTAAAAAAAAAATTAAATATCATCACGACTGTACCCCGGGAGCGGTAGAAATTTCTTTCAGATCATTAGGCAATTTTTAGATCTTTTTGAAGATGTCTAAGGGGGTAGTCAGAGGTATGTCCCTATTTGGTACATGCCCACTTTTTGCAGAAGTTAACTTTCCATACGTGACAGGTTGAATTATTGTAGGAAAATTAAATGCTTCTTCCATATTATTATGTAATTAAAGATTAATTTATTGAATATTTACATGCCTGCATGGTACAATGTAATTGGACATAATATTAAAATGTAAGACCTAATGCATCATAATGTTTTGGCAAATAAACGTATCTTATCCATCAAGGTAGTATTAAAGAGTCACAATCTAATAGCTGACAACACTCAAAAAATGTGGGTGCAAATTCAATGTTCTACAATTACATTTGACATTTGAATGTAGACGTTATGTCGTAATGTTCAATATCGCTTGTACGCAAAAAATAAAAAATAAAATAAAAGAGTTTTGGCGTTTACATTTTATTTGTCTGATTGTGGCTCTGTAATACTACCTCGATGATCTTATTTTATTCTTTTCTTTCAGACAACAAGAGCTATTCCACGTCCTCAAAGCATACTCTGTGCTAAACCCTAAGGTGGGCTACTTCCAAGCGCAGGCGCCGGTGGCCGCCTTCCTGCTCATGCATATGCCGAGCGTCCAGGCGTTCTGGTGCCTCGTCAGCATCAGTGATAAATACCTCAGCGGGTACTACAACCCGGGGCTTGAGGTAAGATACTAGAGAACATGATACTAGCACATTTACCTAGTATAGGTCGCGCCACAAAGAGCGCGGTCGGGGAAGTAGCGGGGGTATATTTGCGCCTGTGTTCACTCGCTGACGAACCAATAGCACTCGCTAAATCAATGGTATGAAGTGCGCCGCGTTACCTCTCCACCAATCATCGACCACTGCGCAGTTTGACAGCCCGCGTTTTTTTTACGTGGCGCGACCTTTATAGTACCTGGACGAACAGCGAGCATGCCGCCGAGAGGGACAAAAAATGCAGTGTATTTCGTAGTACAAAATTCAGAGTATCAAGTTTCCGGCCATACAAAAAAACGACACATTAAATCTGTTGCTATCTCTTTTCATTGACATAAGAGTAACAAGAAAAAAATATTCTTTAAATCTACATTAAAGACAGATCTTATGAATAAGACAAAAACCGTCCAGTATATCGCGAGCAGCAGCCTCAATAACCACAGTTCCCCGGCTACTTCTCCCAGGTCCTGCAACGTGATGGAGACATCCTCCACGCGCTTCTCCGCCGCACCGCGCCAGCCGTCCACCGGCATCTCATGAAGCATAAAGTGGAGCCAGTACTTTACGCCACTGAGTGGTTCCTCTGCGCTCTGACACGAACTCTGCCTTGGGACAGTCTTCTAAGGGTCTGGGACTGCTTTCTCTGCGAAGGAGTCAAGGTAATACTATTCTTCTACGTCAGATTTGCACCGCGCCAGCCGTCCACCGGCATCTCATGAAGCATAAAGTGGAGCCAGTACTTTACGCCACTGAGTGGTTCCTGTGCGCTCTGACACGAACTCTGCCTTGGGACAGTCTTCTAAGGGTCTGGGACTGCTTCCTTTGCGAAGGAGTCAAGGTGAGACTTCGCTTCTTTGTGAAATGCCAGGTCTTCTACCTCATGAAGCATAAAATGGAGCCAGTACTTTACGCCACTGACGAACTCTGCCTTGCTACAGTCTTCTAAGGGTCTGGGACTGCTTTCTCTACGAAGGAGTCAAGGTGAGACTTCGCTACTTTGTGAAACACAGAGTCAAGATCGTAGCAACTCCAAATCTATGGTCTCTGTATATAATACCCCTATGGGAAAATACATTGTGTATTTTGTCTTTGACATAACTCTGTCTCACACAAACCTCCAACCTTCCAGGTGCTCTTTAAAGCAGCCCTAGTGATCCTCCACGGAGCCCTAGGCCCGGCGAAGGTCCGCAAGCGCGCCGCCGGCCTCTGCGAAACCCTGGAGGTCCTCCGACATCCTCCGGAGGGTATCCTGGGCGAGGAGTACCTGGTCTATCATATGCAGAGATTGGGACTGACAGAGGAGGACTTCGAGTTTGAGCATCAGCGGCAGACGGCGCGCCGCAGAGCTATTGCTGATCGAAGGTGAGACCTATGACGATATGTATCTGCATATAAATCGTCTTCGCTTTACTTGTTAAAGTTCATTCAGTATGGGTTTAGTTTTGTTCGAAAGATCATGTCCCTGCCCTTTTCCTACTAATGCCGGGTTCCTATATCCAACGAACGGATGGCCGTAGGTCGGTCGTCATAGCAACGTTGTTTATTCAACACAAAATGTATGAGACTTTTTGACAGATAACAACGTTGCTATGACGACCGACCTACGGACAGGACATCCGTAGGTTGGTTATAGGAACCGAATAAGTGGGTTGAGTTTGTTGAGTCGTCTTGCCGCGTAGTCCTTCGACTATCGAATGTGAGATTCGAATCTATGTACTATTCGAAGCGCTCGTCGCCAAAGCTAAACTAAACTAATTTGACAGCACTGAAATGTATGCCATCCTTTTTATTTCGATCGTTATGAAAGGGACGGTAACATTTTTAGTGCTGTCAAATTGGTTTGGCGTAAGTTTTGGCGACATCCAGAATTGCCATTGTCTTCATAATATTTGTAATGTTTAGAGATAATTCATTTTTTTTTATTCCAGTGGTAGCTGATTCAGCGACTGTTCCTTTAAGCGTTACTCCAAGAATAACGCAAGGGACATATTCAACACTCTGTGAGCATTGACTCTCGAATGAACTCTAAGTGCTATGTGATAAAGACTATAATTGCAGTGGCCAAATACGACCAAGATCGACTGACGATAGAATAGCGTTTTAGGTCTTAGTGCGAAGTGGTAAAGATTGTTTTGCTATGAATGTGAAACTTGTAGCAATATAGGTGATATTGATATGATAGAGCAGTAATAATATAGTTTTATGGTCTTTTTCATAAAGATTTATTTAATAATTATTAGGTTTAAAGAATGCTTTTTTCTTGTTACTCTTATGTCAATGAAAAGAGATAGCAACAGATTTAATATCCGTTTTAGCTAAAGTAGGTTTACTAAACCAATATGCATAAAGGGGTAAATTTATTATTAATATACAGGGTGTTGCAAAATTTTGGCCCCTAAAGGGTAGCTACCTTTTCTATTGTAGTAATGCCCCACAGGATATAAAAATCATTTTCAAACGACTTCAAAAAGAGAGGTTGTTGTCAATTCAAATGATTTTTTTTACCTGTTACCACAAACACAGATTTGCAATGATGTATTTTTTTGTAATGTTTATAGCATAATAATCTTTACACTGTTATTGATAGGGGGCAATATAGATTGACTCGTCATATCTCGTATATTGAGTGTAGTTTAGTATTAAAGGCAGCCTTGGTTTAGTGAAGGTTTATATTCGCTTTCTTTCGCAGAAATTTAATAGAAATATGTTCAGCTTTTACAAATACAGGATGTCAATTCTATCACACTTGATTTACGATATAGAATTTGCTTGAATGTTTCTTGGTTATTTATTTAATAAATGAATATGCCATGGTTAGATAGCTCAGTTAAATGTGGAATATTTTAGTTCTTACAGTTTTTAATTCCATTTGGAGATATATTTCAGAAAAATAATAAAGCCATAAAATTACACCCTGTATTATATTTATTTCTAAAAGCATTTATGCATTTTATTTAGCTTAAAAATTGTATGTTCAATATTTTATTTTATAAAAGCATAATATATTTTTTCTAAGACTGTCATTAGAATAGAAATATGTCGGATTCTGAAACTTGATAAAATCTATAGAAAAATAATTTATATTGTGCTTAGTTTGATGGTAGTTAAAAATTATCGGTATCATCGAGAGATGAATAGAAAACTGTATCAAAATTGATTCAGCTCTAACAAAAGTTATGTGTACCAGTATTGTATATTGATTTTGTAATATATTATAGGCTTGTTATTGCATAAAAATAATCGCTAGTATAATTAAAATTAAAAATAATAAAAAACGTGCAAAAATAGATCATAATACATTGTGATAAGGTTTGTATAAAATGACATATCTTGCGAGGTCATTGACTCTGTAGACTTGTGGCTTAGTGATGTGATAGTCATGGGTTCGATTCCCGAATCGCGCCAATTTAGTGTTCTCAATGTTTTACCTTATTGTAGTCAATATTTTGACCTACGTTTTAGACACTTAAGTCATCAAGACTTTGTTTATTCAACTCAATAATGTATGTATGAGTTTGTGTGTGTGATTTTAAGATTGTAGCCAATATCCACATTCCTTCCTTATTACCAAGAAAAAGTCCTATAATAATACAAGAGTTTTATCTATCACAAGAAACAATAAAAAATAAGAGTTTTTATCAAAAAATCGAATAACTTTAAAAAATGTTATGCTACCGTTAAGCCATGACTTAAGTAGCTTAACAATCTGTCACCAAGTTTGGTCAATAGCTAGATGTATAGCTCGACTCGATACTGAAGTTGTATCGGTTGCCTTCATCGATAAATAGTTGTTTCTAGGCCTCAATTTCCAATTCCATTCCAATTTGCGGTAATATTGAGCTTTAATAAATCAATACAAATTATTACAAATATCCCGATATGAATTCCATGTTGTCCCTAGAGTTGCCGATCAATAGTCGACTATCGATGGTCAATTGATAGTCAACCAATCGCAAGACTACCGATAGTATCGATATTTCAGAACGAGGCAATAAGTATTTTTTAATAAACTATCGATAGTATCGATAGGGTACATGTACGAGTTTGTATGTATATGAATGATAACTATCGATAGTTCGGCAATATTACTGTATAGGTACTTACCATGACATGTCCCAATCAATACGCGTTAGCGTATAGTTATTTGACAGATATGTACGATAACTTGTCACAGCGCCTCTAGCGGATAGATGAAGGACTAAAATTGTACATACAATAAGGTCTAATTGTCTAAGGCTCAACTCACACCAAAAGAGCATCGAAGAGCAGCGAAGCGGAGCGCACTGCGCTTCGCTCTTTTGGTGTGCGTTGAGCCTAACTGCATGCTAGCGCGCGTGTATTTTGACAAGGTCATGTAAGTACTTTATTTTTTTAACTAAATAATTATTTTCAATTTCTATAGTTCTGTCTTCCCAACCTCCAAATGTACAAATACAATGATTGTGAACCTATTTTGTAAGAAAGATTTCTTTTTTATCGGTGCTGAACCGAAAATGTATGGTCCAAGATTTTTGATGTCAATTACTCTGAATCTGAACTACAGTTAATTGCAACTAGAGGTTTTGTTGTCAATGATAACCTTGCGGACTACATACCGCCTTTGAATTTAATATAACATAAAAAAATGTATGGAAAAATACATCTTTAGTTCGTTTTTCTAGAATCTTCCTGGATCATTTAGATTACTCTGGCTTTTGATTAAGTATATCTCTGAATAATTAAACTTTTGTTTGTTTCATTAAACAAACAAAAGTTTAATTATTCAGAGCTTAAAACTTTAATGAAATGAAGTCAAGAAGAGAAATGAAAAACTCACACATGTTTATAAAAGTTAGAACTTAAAACGCGGTTCTACTTCTAACATGTGCAACCTATCGAGACGACAAACGAAATATCTCGATAATGTCAAACTGCTCTAACGTACTATGCTAGAGCAGGAGAGGAAATTTTGTCGACGACGAGGTTTGTCGTGTTGCGCATGTTAAACAGCAGATATATTTAATTTTATTAGTATGTGGGTTGCATCAAAAATCTTGTATCAATTTAAATATTAATATTTTTTTGAAATTTACAAAACTTTTCATTCCAATATTCTCGAATATATTTTGACTCATTCGAGTATCACATTAGTTCCCAAATCAGATAGGCTATGTGTACACCATGTTCATAGTTCCTAAACAGTGTCCTATTATAATTTTTGTGTTGATGATCAAATTTAGATGAGATTTGGAATAGACTACTTCAAATGTAGGTAGTAGGTACAACGCGAGCAAAGTCATAATTGAGAATTAATGTTTTATTAAAGTACATTTTTAAGTATAAACTACGTTCAGTTGTCTATAAATTATTCAAAAATTTACACAAAATGCTAAACGTGTATGTATTCTTACATACTTACACTTTTTGAATTCTTTGTTTGAAGAACCTGTATGGGAAATGTGGATCGGTTTAGTTATAAGTCTTGTATTGGTGCATAATTTTATTTTAATCTCGAAAGTGCTAAGTTTTCTCGAATTTTGTTAAGAAATTCAGTAAAGGTTGGCACTACTTTGTATTATTTAGTTTTTTAAACTTGTATGTAATGCTTGGTATATTTCAGAAAAGAAACTTAGTTTTTGTGTCTTCAAAATTTTAACCAACAGTTTTTTAAAACAATGGAACAATTTCTGAGGATTTTGATCCGGTTAAAAAAAAACGAGGGTGCCGGCGCCGTTTCGCTCAGGGCGCCAGTAGTGCTAAAACCGGCCCTGAGGGCAGGGGTTGTCAAACTTGTAAAAAAATATACAACAAAAAAACAACAAAAAAGATAACAAGACCAAGATAGTTAAGACCAAGAAGATAAAAGTCGCAAACTGTGGTTTATTTCGTTTTAAGAAAAAAAACATAATTTTAATTCTCTATAAAGATAACAAGACCAAGATAGTTAAGACCAAGAAGATAAAAGTCGCAAACTGTGGTTTATTTCGTTTTAAGAAAAAAAACATAATTTTAATTCTCTATATAGAAGAAAGCCCGCGTGCAGACTAGGATGGAAAATTGTGGATCTTTAATCAATATTGTTTTTTTTTTTTTTTTTTTTGTTATTTGACTCTTTGTTTGCCGGCCCCTGGTATTGACATCCCAACTTATTTGATCCTTTGTGACGAAAAAGTACATTTAAGTAAGTATAGTAACCGCTGGTTAATATTTTGGCGAACTAATCCAAAAGTTTTTTTATTTTAAAATAAAATAAAAAATTGGAATTAGGTTGCGTGTTGTGTGTATTTGTTTTTTCTGTCTCGAGAATTTTAATTTAATGTTATTCTGTGTATCAATTTTTATGTCTTGTTATTTTCTTTCAACGATTAGATATAAGTTGATGTTAGCTTTACGTGAAATTGCACAATTTTCACTTTTTCTCTACAGTTTTACTGATGTGATAATATAGTCGGAGATTCATTCGTTAATAATTATTGCGCAACTATATTAGCTACAAAATTAGTTTCCTTTCTTTTCTTATGCAGTACCGTTTGGCACTACAACTTTCTCGTGCCATTCATTACTATTCTTATTGGATGATTAAACGCATATTAGTGGCAATTCGGAGTGTCGCAAAAGCTAAACTAAACTAACTAAAATTAATGCTATCCTTTTTATTGCCATCGCTATGAAAGGGAAGGCAGCATTTTTGGTTAGTTAAGTTTAGCTTTTGCGATACTTCGAATTGCCACTATTAATTACTCAAAGTTAAATATGCCTATCCAGTCCAAACAGTGTGGTCGAAATCGGCCAAGACAGTATTAAATTAAAATAATTACTAATTCCAAGTAAAGCGTTACCACTTTCTAAGTAACGTTAAAAGTTACCATAACCTGTGGTTAATCTGCTGGTTGCTACTCAGCCGAAAGCCACGCTTGCGATAGATGTTATGTATCAAAAAGCTTACTTAGGGACCGTCTCCACGGACGAGTATATCGCGGCGATTTCGTTCTCCTATCATCTGGTAATTTACACGGTAAGACGATTATCATAAGAATAAAATTAGCTTGTCAATGTCGCCTGTAGTATCGTCGCGATAACATCGCCGTGTGACACGTTCATAGAGAATGTATAGAAATACGTGTCACGACGATAATATCGCCGAGATTCTCACGCTCGTGGAGACCGCCCCTTACTCGTCTCGGACTGCTCGGTAGTTAACATAGAGCGACATTTATTGCGCGATAATTATTGCCCAGTGTACCTTCGACCTAAATTCCAAGAAGATTTCTCAAGTTCAAAGTTAGCCCTTACATTCCGCCGTAGACTGTTGTAAAGTTATTCAACTTGATCATATTTTTGTATTCGCCTGAAGATTTCCATATTGCTATATGCGTGTTGTAAATAAATAATATTGATAAAAATTTTGTTATTTTTCTTTGTAGCAATCAAATCACAACTAGGATTTTCAGCTGACCTATTCCGTAAAACAAAATGTAAATGTTTACATTACAGATGTATGTAGGTACAATCAAACAAACAGTAGGTATCATCACCGAACAATCTTGCTAAGACGTTCTTGATAGATCGTCGAAGTTAAGCAACGTTCTGAGCGGTCACAACTTGGATGGGTGACCGCAAGTGGCATTATCAACTGAGCGCTTCCTGCTTCGGAGGGTCCCGGCTTTTAAAGTCGGTAAGCCATGACGAAGGCCTTTAAGCGGCCTCAAAACTGCGTCACCAGAGTTGGCCACTTGCTCATACGAACGAACGAACCGAACAATCGAAAAAACAAAACCTTCAGACTTTTCAACCACCGTACCACGGTTAAAAAGAGAATAACTTCTTTATTCTGTTCTAAATAAAACACCAAGATGAGCCGTTAAGATTTAATACAGGCATTCTGTGTCGACAGCAGACTATGGATTTTATTTATATCGGTATAAAGACTATTTTCGTAAAGCTCTTATTGACTCTTGACAAATAACGCATAACATTTGCAATCTAGCCGTACATAATGCTATTTACAAGATATGTAAAACATATTTAATTGAAAACAATTAAAATTACTGTGGTTTTACAAAATGGTATCACCTAACAATAATTCATTCAATCACTGGTTAAAAGTTAGTTCCTGCAATAAATACACAAAAAAGTACAGATCGACACAGGATTGAGGTTACACCGATGTGCATTTGTAAAATAAATGGCATTGAGTTATTAGGGCTACTTATTATTGCACCACTAGCGACCCGCCCCGACTTTGCACGAGTAGATATACATTCAGCCGTGCGTATTATTATTATCATACATTCAAATTGTGACAACTTATAAAATAATGGCTTCAGAGAGGATTACCCTCCACACAGACTCACAAAACTTGTACTCGCTTCATAATATTAGTGTGTTTTCTAGCTCCTAAAACCTAAAAAACGATCATTTTCTAAAATTACCACACTAGCCACACGAACACATAGGTAAGTACTGCTTGTAAAATATATCTACAAAGCCTGACTTAACATTAATCATTTATTAAGCAATTGGCAGTGCGCAAGAGTATCTAATGTATATTTCTATTGAACTGTTTGACTAAAACATCAGAATTTGTACTCCAGCATTTAAGCTACATTATGTATATTGTGAATGTCACTGTTTGACTAAAATGTATGTATTATAGTGGGTATTCTAACATTTAAGCTACTCATCGACTGTATTGGAATAGAAACGTGCACGTGATGTATAGCTTTAAGAGTGCCTCCCACGAAATCCAGCAAAACCATAAAAATAATAATCGGAATTGTGTGGTTACAGTGTAAGCCAGTTTGTAAAGCTTGCCGATGATACTTATATCCTGTGTCGACCTGTAGAGCAGCTTGCAATAAAACTAAAATATTTACAATAAAATAGAAAAGTCTTGACGCGAAGAACGCGACCACAACTGTCAGATTTACTGTCAAATCTGACAGTTTTGGTATCGTTTACCTGCAATAGCCTTTCAGAGTTGGCCACTAGCTCAAACTTAACGCGGAAATAAAAAAAAATGTTATTTATTTCTCACTAAATGACTAATTTTCGTTACGTCAAATTACAACATTCATTAACATTTTGTAAAACCACAGAACGACTAAGGCCTCAGGGTATCAGACTTTTCAAGTACTTAGTTTTATTCTTCAATATATTCTTGACGTCAGCAATCATGTCGATGCGACCTTGATTTAACTTCCCTTCAACAGGATTAACAAATTCATTTATAGCTAGTTTCGTTAATTCATCTTCTATACTTGTATTAGAATAAGTTGGTAGGTCGTCGAAGACTTTTTCTAATAATGTTATGTTGTCTTGCACTATAAGGTTGAGTTTTGTCAGCATTTCCACTGATTCTAGTTCGTCTGGGGACTTCGATACTTTCTTTTTGGACTTCTTCTGGTTGGTCGGAGCGGTGATTTCGTTGCAAACCCCGAGTAGGAAAGTTATTATGCCGATAAACTGAAACAAGCATTCAATTATGTGATAAATCTCTTCTCTGATAATAAAACTGTAATACGTCGATGTCTGTACATTTGAGATATCAATGAAAAACTACTATGGGGGTCTTTATTAGAGCAACAGAAGCCAAAAACAAGCCAAATCCTGTTGCGTCTCATGCGCCACAGAGGTCGTCAAGACAAGTCGAGGAAATCAATATTGGCATGTGATTAACTGATTAAACATACATTTACGGGTATTTATCGCTATTTACCTTTATTTAATTTTATCCCTACGTTTCGACTGGATTGCACCAGCCGTGGTCACGACTAAAGCCGTGGTCGGTAAATAGCAATCATTACCCGTAAATGTATGTTTAATCATGTGTTCTAATCGCGAAAGTTTAAAAAAGACTAATATTGGCATGCTTAAACCTCCGCCCAGTATCACTTATTGATGACGGATAGCAAGCTCTTTCAAGCCACCTAAAGTATAACGCATTCCCTGCCGTCAGTGCGGTGCTCTCCGAAAGAGGACAGTGGTCCCGTTCGACAATATTCGTATCTGTCGAGACATTTGTTGGTCTCCAGATATCCCCTCACCTCTAGATAGTTAGCGAGGTGTTCCAGCCCCTCTCTCAATGTGATGACGGGCGGCAGGCTCCCCGGCGCCGCCCGCAGCAGCTCGGCCGCGAGCTCCCCCCGGGCGCGCGCCCCCGCCCCGCGCCCCGCGCAGTACTCCCCCGCGAGAAGGAGACAGGTGCTGTATAAATGCACGTAGGGGACGGGTGATGTTACGAACGCTGAAAACGAAATTAAACTTTAGCGTTAAACGTTACGTATGCTAGTTGAATGAATAAATAAAATAAATAAATATCCTTGGACATTTCACACGGCGTCATCTAGTCCCAAGCTAAGCGATTTAATGCTTGTGTTATGGTAACCAGATGACTGATAAACTACATAGATACATTTTTTTTTGTAAATACATACATATTATACATAGAAAACACCCAGACACGAAACAAATATTTGCAGATCATGCAAACATTTGTCCCGCAGCGGGGATCGAACCCGCAACCTCTGCGTCTCAGGCGGGCTTTCGCCCACTGCGCCACAGAGGTCGTTTATTTAGTTAGTATGAACAAGTGGCTAACTCTGGTGACGAAGTTTTAGGCCGCAATAAGGCCTCCGTCATGGCTTAACGGCTTTAAAAGCCGACAATTTGACATTTCCTCCGAAGCGCGGAAGCGCTCAGCTGATATTTCAACTTGCGATCATCCAAGTTGTGACCGCTCAGAGTCAGAACGTTGCTTAACTTCAACGATCTATCAAGAATATCTTAGCAAGCTTCGCCACGAGCGCTTCCTATGTGTAATTCCAGTCCATTAACTATGTAAATTTCAAGTTTCAGCTAAATCCGTTCAGTAGTTTGAGCGTGAAGGAGTAACAAACATTCGCACACACTTACACCTTTATAATATTAGTGTGATACTCAAGTCATGCCTGAGTTAAGAAGCTATTTGATGTGTTTACTCACCAATAATCCGGCTGGGGAAGGGTGTGTGTATCGCCCCCCTGTCCGCCCCCCCGTACCGCTGGGGACACTGCCCCATGGCCCCTGCGAACGCCTCAACACAGGCTTGTAGCTCCGTCAGCTGCGCTTCTTTCTCTGACGGTGTCCGTTGATCGGCCAGTTCTATACACAATGCTAATGCTGAGACTAGACCGTCCTAAAAGTTGAAAATCAGTCAATTTAATAATATTTTAGAAAGGTTCCGTAGCCTAGTGGTCAGGCAGCTCGGCTTAAGAGCGATCGCTTGTATCTACACAGGTTCGAATCCTGCCGGAGCTGTTAACTTTTAGTAAGATTGTTCATTTATAATGAAATACCTTAAGCCATGACGGAGGCCTTTAGGCGGCCTAAAAACTCCGTCACCAGAGTTGGCCACTTGCTCATACGAACGAACGAACGAATGAAATACCTAAGTGTGGTCACTCTTAATATATAAACTACCAGCTGCGCCCCGCGGTAGTTCCCGTTCCCGTGAGAATACCGAGATCAAAAGTGGCCTATGTGTTATTTCCAGTCATAATCTATGTATATTCCAAGTTTAAGCCAAATCCGTTCAGTAGTTTTCGCGTGAGAGAGTAACAAACATCCATCCATCCATCCATCCATACTTACAAACACTCGCGTTTATAATATTAAGTAGTAGGATAATTTAATAATAATTAAATTTGCCTTTATTCAGATAAGTTCACAATTTGTACAATTAGATTCTGATTTATTTAATTTGACTTTAAAAACTACATGCATTATAATGATAATGATAATATTTAAATATAGTGTCAAATTTTTTCATCTCAAATTTTTGTGTGGATGGACACATCTACTCTGTTTCACGTGCTATCGATATATCTGTTTAGATCTTTCGTAACGATTGTTCTGTTCATAATGCGCGACCGCCCGGGGGCCTAAGTTCGGCCCGGTCACGGTATGTTACCTTTAGTCGTAAATACGCCACGTCCTGCTCGAATGTGCGGCTCTTTAGATCAGGGTCTTGCAGTTCCGGCGGTTCGTAGCTCACGATGACGTTCAGATCTCGATTGTCACTGTCAAATAATAGACACATTTTATAACACTTGAACCTTAGAGAAAGTAAGAAATAGAGCGCTGTATATTTCTTACTCAGTCATACAAAAACAAAGAAAAATATATACAACATTCTTGTGAGTAAAAGAGATAAAGCATTAGATCTTTTGTCCCTCATCGTGTGCCGCTTTTTTGTATGGCCGGAAACTTGATGCTCCGAATTTTGTACTACGAAACTATGGATTCACTGCATTTTTTGTCCCTCTCGGCGGCACGCTCACTGTTCGTCCAGGTACTACACTAGGTCCATAACTTGAACTCACTTTAGAACCATTTTGGTTTAGAGAAAGTAAGAAATAGAGCGCTGTATATTCCTTTCTCAGTCACAAAAACAAAGAAGAATTATATACCACACTCTTGTAAGTAAAAGAGACAAAGCATTATAGCTTTTGTCCTACACCGCGTGCCGCTTTTTTGTATGGCTGGAGACAGTCACTCACGTGGGGGTCGGCAGTAACGCCGAGGGGGCATGCAGCGGCTGCGGGGGGCCGGCTAGCAGCGCCAGTAGAGCTCGTTCTCTCCCCGCAGCGGCCCCCCATCCACATGCCTCGATACGCTGCGACCAGTTGTCTAGTTCTACCAGCTTCTCGAATGTTCCGTATCGGTAGGCGTATGTTAAGTGTTCTGCGCTCTGTAAAGATGATTTATATTATTGAAGATTTATAATTTTATGTTGGATACTTTATACAGGGTGGGGTCAAGGTCAGTTAAATAGTTACTGCAGCTGGCTAAAAAATGTAAGTAAGCGCTCGTGGCTAAGCTTGCCAAGACGTTCTTGATAGATCGTCGAAGTTAAGCAACGTTCTGAGCGATCACAACTAGGATGGGTGACCGCAAGTGGCATTATTAGCTGAGCGATTCCGTGCTTCGGAGGGCACGTTAAATTGTCGGTCCCGGCTTTTAAAGTCGTTAAGCCATGACGGAGGCCTTTAGGCGGCCTAAAAACTCCGTCACCAGAGTTGGCCACTTGCTCATGCGAACTTGCTTGAGCCAACCGAGCGACACCAGCTGGCTGTGCTGGAGGCGGTGTACTCACGTCCTTGTGTTGGTGGAGGCGGTATACTCACGTCCTTGTGCTGCTGGAGGCGGTGTACTCACGTCCTTGTGCTGCTGGAGGCGGTATACTCACGTCCTTGTGCTGCTGGAGGCGGTATACTCACGTCCTTGTGCTGCTGGAGGCGGTGTACTCACGTCCTTGTGCTGCTGGAGGCGGTGTACTCACGTCCTTGTGCTGCTGGAGGCGGTATACTCACGTCCTTGTGCTGCTGGAGGCGGTATACTCACGTCCTTGTGCTGCTGGAGGCGGTGTACTCACGTCCTTGTGCTGCTGGAGGCGGTGTACTCACGTCCTTGTGCTGCTGGAGGCGGTGTACTCACGTCCTTGTGTTGGTGCTGCTGGAAGGCGCGGGTGCTGGCCAACAGCTGCAGGGCGCGGGTGGAGACGCAGGCGGGCGCGAGGCGCGCGGTGTGGAGCCAGCCCAGCGACACCAGCTGGATGTGCTTGATCTCCAGCTTCTGGTAGATAGTGTCCGCGGCTAGCGCGTTCCCTGGACAGATATAGCAAGTCTAGACACCCCATCCCAACCCAGACACCTCACTTCGTGTCAATATTCATTTTAAATATCCTTGGGCATTTCATACGGCATCATCCAGTCCCAACTGGTAACCGGATGATAGATATATTACCAAGATATTACTTATATATATTTTATTGTGAGTAGGTAATTGTATAGATAGAAAAACACCTAGACCCGGAACAAATATCTGCAGAACATACAAGTATTTGTCCAGCTGCAGGAATCGAACCCGCAACCTCTGCATCTCAAGGGGGCCTTCACCCACATCACCATAGATGTCGTCAATTTAAAAAGCAACTCTTTCTACAAGGCAACAAATTGCAAAACGTAGTGCATAAGCTCTTAGCCGAGCAAAAATCTGAGCACAAGTTAGTAAAGTTAGCAACAGTAACTCACCAAGTGTATGATAAAGTTTGACTAGAAGCAGCTTCACGTGGAAATTAGATGAAGAATGGAACAGCGCCAGTTCAAGAAGCCCTAGGGCTTCGATAATCGGCGCCATATCCTCCTTCTCCATAGCTGGAACATAATAAACCTTAAGACGAGGGTCAACAGTCAATCAAGAAGATACATAATGAACAACATAAGCTAAATAATAGTAAACGTAAACATCGTGTAAAAGTAGTTATGATTATTAAATATTATCAATCAATCAATCATTTATTTATTTTCTCTTACAAACAATACATAAATATAAATACAGGAAAATAAAATAAATTTAAAAATAAATAAATGCAGTTAAAATAAAAATAATCCAAAATATATTATAGTTAGAAGTTAAATTAGTATACTGTTAGTTTTGCCTCAACTTACCATCACAGTATTATTGTTGCCTCAACTTACCAGCATAGTATTATTGCTGTAACAACTTCCTGGCATAGTAATAATGATGCCTGAACTTGCCCGCCAGTAGCATGTTTTATTCCTCAACTATCAGTCATAGCATAGTAATATTGTTGCCTCAACTTATTAGCATAGCTGTTATAGGCTCGTATTCAGAATTTGCACTCAGACTTGAATCTTTGCTCAAGTATTGCGATGTTTTATCGTTTTCTATGGAAAAATGAGTGATGAATCATCGCTTGACAGCCGATTCACGCTTGAGTTATGGACTCTGAATACGTTAGTGTTACGAAAGTAGTAGTTACGAATGCGTTAGTAACTAAACTCACCAGCATAGTAATAATGATGCGCCGCCAACACCGCATACCCATCAGCCGAGCAGAACTCCGTCGGGGTCGCGTCCACTAAACCATTGGCGAGGCTCCGTAGATAATGTTGCCTCAACTTGTTGGCTAGAGCGAGACATTGCTCCGGAGGCAAAGGCGGCGCAGTGACGCGCCAGAGCGAGAGGCAAGATATGTGGCGTTGGACGTCGTATTGCTGTAACATTCACACTCATTCAGATCCTAATATTATAAATCTGAAGGTTTTGTGTGTTTATTACACTCTAACATCTGGTCAGTCAGACAAACCTTAAGTTGACCTCGAAATAAGAGCCCAGCTTATACTGTACTGGCCAATTAACATTTTTAGACTAGAATAACCAAGTTTTCGCTTCAAGCTTCAAGTCAGGCAGAAATTATAAACAAATTTTAGTGTATTTGGTTTATATTTCTCTAGTTTACACAGGGAACAGCAATTTATTATAATTACAGTATTTAAACTGTAGGATTATGAAAATTGCATAATCCACATTTTGAGTAACAAACACTTTCACTGTTTCAATAATTTTTTTTGAATTTTCTTTAAGAACCTACTTTTAAATGATACAAAATAAAAGTTTTTACACCAAGATTATAAATATTACTAACTGCTTACCGTTGTTGGCTCACTGTCTTCATGAAAGTTTAGACAAGTTAAGAATTCCCTGGACTTTGCCTGTCTCTCTTCAACAGGCAGCATCGGTAGATAAGGCCTCAGGTCCGGTAATGCGCACGGTTTGTGTGCAAACACTCTTAGGTACTGAATACATAGAGCCACTCCACTACCCAGGATTGAAGTAGGGTCACCGTCAATCTAGAAAAAATTAGGAACTTTTTGATATTCTTACTTTATCATTTGCCATGTTGGCTGTAGGATAGTGCCTCGACTTTCGATCCTAAGGCGGGATCGAATCCGGCCGTGATCCAGTGCAGAGATAGAGCTTGTGTTAAGATCATATTATTTTTCTCTCAAAGAGCATTAATTATACAAATAATCTAAGTAATATTATACTAACCAATTCAAACAGGTACCTACATATTATAGGAAATGCAAACTAAAAGATACACGCCATTTCGAGTTCATAACAAAACTAATCTTTATTCAAGTACCCACAAGTTACAAAAGCAAATATATAATATTAATCAGCTGTCAAATACATAACATATCTCCCCTTTATAATCAAGACCCTTACACTTAATAATACACAAATTATAATCCCCAACAAAGGTATAACTAAACCATATTTAAATCAAAAATAACTATATGCAAAACATAGAATCTGTTGTAATCACTAAGAGCTATTTGGTATGCCTATTATGTCTGGCCACAACTCTGGTGGTGGTATATCTATAGGCAACTCATCAGGACTATGCCCATCTTGGGAATCTGCCCTAGCTCTGCTCTGAGTTAATCGTGTCTCGGCCTGTACAGTTCTCGCCAGCATTTGATCTGCATGTCTACGATGGAGCTCACCATCTTCCGTCCTCACTCTATAGGAGCTCGGTCCTTCGACCATTTCGACCGTGGCCTTCTGCCACTTCTCTCCGGGCCCGTACATATGTATGAGTACGGGTTGGTCGACCGTGAAGGAGCGCGCGGGGGCTCGCTGCGCCGCCGCCGCCAGCTGCTGCTCGCCGTGGCTGGCCGCGCTGTCTGGGTGAAGAGAGGACATCGCCGTCCTATATTTACGGCCGTTGAGCATCTCAGCCGGAGTTTTGTTTGTTACGCTATTCGGCACTGTACGCATGTAATAAAGTGCCTTGCTCAACATTTCGCTCCAGGGTAAATTTCGGTTTTCTAATTTCTTAATTTTATTTTTAAAAGTCTGTATAGCTCTCTCTATCTGCCCGTTAGTCGCAGGGTGGTATGGAGGGGAAAGTAGATGCCTTATGCCATTTTTCTTTAAAAAATTATTAAATTCATCCGAAGTAAACGCTCTGCCATTGTCTGATACTACCACTTCTGGTAAACCTTGTGAAGCAAAAATTCTTCTCATCACAGTTATTACAGCTCCGCTACTCATCGAGTTAACAATTTCTACTTCCATCCATTTGCTGTGGCTATCAATCAACACAAAAAATGTTTTACCATGAAACGGTCCAGCAAAATCAATATGTACCCGTTGCCAGGGTTTTTCAGACATTATCCAACTTTGTGGATCTCTCGGAGGGCTGTTTCTCACTAACTGACACTGTTCACAGCTGGCCACCATCTGTTCGATTTGATTATCCATCTGAACCCACCACACATAACCTCTTGCATATGCCTTAGTTTGGACTATACCCGCATGAGGGGCATGTAAAATTTTCAATACCTGTTCTTGTAGCTTCGCAGGCATTATGACTCTGTTGCTCCACAGTAAACAGTCTTTACTATGTGAAAGAGCCTCTCTTCTCGTCCAAAACGGCTGTAAGGCTGGGTCTGTATTTTTATTTGGCCAACCATGTAGAACATGGAAAGAAACTTTCTGCAAAACAGGATCTCTTCTTGTTTCAGTAGCTATCGTTTCCACACTTAGATTCCATCCACTAGGTTGTTCTTCTAACAACAAAACTTCTTTCAAACCTTCTTCGGCTAATGTCCCTGTAGATGGTGCAGTCCATCTACTTAATGCATCTGCATTTCCAATAGATTTTCCTGACCTATGCTTTATTGTGTACTCATAACAAGATAGCTTCAACGACCAACGCAACATTCTTGGTGAGATCTGGTCAGGTATCTGTTTTGTTGGATTAAATAAGCCCACCAATGGCTTATGATCTGTTATAATACAAAACTTGCGTCCCAACAAAAAATCGTGGAACTTTAACAATCCAAACATGATTGCCAGTGCTTCCTTATCAATCTGCCCATATCGCCTTTCATGTGTTTGTAGAGTACGCGACGCCATCATGATTGGTCTTTCAGACCCGTCGTCCATGACATGTACTATGATAGCACCCACGCCGTATTCTGATGAGTCACAAATGAGCAGTAACTCTCTGTTCACGTCATATCCCACCAGCGTGAGATCCGATGATAGTAGAAGCTTTGCCTTTTCAAATGCCATTTGTTCGCGTTCTGTCCACTTCCATGGCGTCTTCGACTCCAGCAACCTATACAGCGGCTCCAGTAAAGTTGCTCTATCGGGTAGAAACTTTTGATAGAAATTATATAATCCAAGGAAAGCTCTCAAGGTTTCCTTATCAGTCGGAGCTGGTTTTTCCTGGATCTCCTTGACTTTTGCAGGTGCTGGATGAAGTCCTTCGCCGTCAATCATGTGTCCCAGAAACGAGATACTCTTGGCAGCAAATATACATTTCTTACTATTTAAACGGAAACCCATCTCATTTAGTTTCTCCATTACAAGACGAAGCCTCTGATTGTGTTGTTCTAACGTCACACCAGTCACCGCTATGTCATCCAGTAGACATGCCACGCCCTCCATGCCGGCAAGCGCGGATGACATTACTCTTTGGAAAATACATGGGGCTGCATTTACACCAAATGCAAGGCGATTCATTTTCATAAGGCCGATTGGTGTGTTCAGTGTCAACAACTTGGATGTCTCCTCATCAACCTTCAGCTGGGTGTACGCTTGCTTCAAGTCAAGTTTGCTGAAAATTTGACCTCCACTTAACTTTACAAAAGCTTCAATTGATGTTGGGAGTGGATACCTATCCACTTGTATAGACGCGTTGACTGTAGACCGGTAATCTCCGCAAATCCGCAAAGATCCATCATCCTTCTTCACTATTCTCAATGGAGTAGCCCACTCTGAGTGTCTAACTGGCGTCAGCACGCCGATGTCTACCAATCTGTTGAGTTCTGTTTCTACTGGTCCTTTCATTGGAAAAGGCACTGTGCGGGCCTTCAGAAAACGTGGTCTCGCGTCATTCCTTAGATGAAGTGAAACTTCAGGCCCTTTGTATGAACCTAGTTCTTCTCTGAACAAATCAGGAAACTCATTCATAAATGGCACCAGATCATCCTTCGTCCAATACAAACCAGTTACTTTTAAATCTAGTAGTTCAAACCAGTTACGACCTAATAGGCTAGGTCCCTCGCCAGATACAACCACTAATTCACAGTGAGCTTCTTTTTCACCCAAGGTTACATGTACATTCGCTACTCCCAGTACTTTAAGAGAGTCTCGCGTCCATGTGACAAGCTTCAATGTAGTCTTCTGAAGTGAAGGAGGTGTCGACCACAACTTATTGAACGTCTTCTCCGATATGATACTACGAGAAGCTCCCGAGTCTACTTCCATCATCAAACTTGCATTATCTATGCGTACATTCGCCGTAATCGGAGGTCGATAACTATCCGAACACACGTAGACTCCCATCATATCTTCACTTGAGGAGGGTTCCTCATCATCTATCACCTGATGTACTTTAGTTTTCTTGTCACTGCAGGCTCTTGCAATATGGCCATATTTCTGACATTTATAGCACTTCGCCTTCCAAAAAACACATCGCTCGCCCGCCTTGTGTATCCGCGTACAATGCTTGCAGTCATTGGATTTAATTCTACCAATATCCATTGGCTCGGCTCGTTCGGCTGGCTCGGCTTGCGAGGCCGAGGCGCTGGATGCAGGCTGCGATGCGGCTTGGCTGCGCCCGGGGTACATGTCTTCAAACGTCGCCTGGTGATTGAGGCACATCTGCACGGCTGTCTCATATGACAGTCCTTTGGTTTTCAACAACTCCCGGCGCAAACGTTCATCTCGCACCCCTAATACGAGTCTATCACGTAATTGGCGTTTAATGTCCGTGAACTTGCATTTAGCACTCAAAGCACTTATTGCGGCCGTAAATTCTTGCACGCTTTCTTTCTGCAACTGAACGCGTTTATGAAATTTGCCTGCTTGCAAAATTTCATTCACCTCTGGTTCATAAAACTTGTCCAAGACCGTCAAAATGTCATTGAATTTCACTTGTGTCGGGCGTAACGGTACTAGTAAGGATGCAATTAAAGCGTAAGTGTCCTTTCCACATTGCGACAAAAACAATGAGCGCGATTTATCATCGTCTTTTGTCTCGCCGCGTACGAGACCCGCCGTGTCGAGGGCACAAATCAATTGGTCCTTATAGTCACACCACACATCACTTTTAGCATTAAACGGTCCAGGTAACACCAGATTTGTCAAATTGAATGCCATTTTCGTTCAATTGCAATTAATTACCGCAGTCGCCACTAAAAGATACACGCCATTTCGAGTTCATAACAAAACTAATCTTTATTCAAGTACCCACAAGTTACAAAAGCAAATATATAATATTAATCAGCTGTCAAATACATAACACAAACTATGCTTTTTTTCTATTTCCTCAGTTAATATATACATACCTCAGCTAATCGTCTCCACAGCTCCAACCTCGCCAAATACGGTCCTCGTATCAGCTTCCCCAAAGACATACTCTCCACCAGCTGACAGAGAAACTCATGACACTTTTCTGGAGTATCATCAGCCGTTGAATCCAAGTCCGGTTCGGCTTTCATCAGCTCAAACACCGAGTCAAAGTAAGGCATGTAGTAGTCCCACCGATCTGCATTCTCATGGTATAGAAGATCTTTACAAAGGGTATTAAGTCGCTTCCAACCCCCTACTTTTTTCAAATAAGGGATTAAGGCCTGAGGGATGGATCCAGGTACGATCTGGGTGTATCGTGGACTATCCAGGAATTTGATGATGTCACCCCATTTTTCCTGTAGCTCCAGAATCATGATGTACAGTCTTGTCTCCTGTTCCGCTTCCATTTTGTCTTCGGCCATGTAGGTCTCAACCATTCTTTGGGCAAGGGCGAGAAGGATGTCTCTTTGTTTACTGTCCGTGTCAGATTTTGCCTGAAATAAATTAATGATAACTCCATCAATATATATATTTTTTTAAATTAAACAAAACTAATTTGAAACACAAACAAAACAGGTATCAAAGCAAGAATTCTAACTAATAGGCTAACTACTCTAAGTTGGTCGGAGTGAATACAGTTATGCAATGCAAGTAGCATTGCAGTGGTCAGAAATTTTGTTAGTAACATTATCCTCTCCATACTTTCATCATTTATTTATTACTGCTGCGCCTTGCGGTATTAAAAGACAAAACAAACATTCACACTTACACACAAACATTCACCTATTTTATATTAGTGTGAATATTAGAGCTAATGAAAGTACACATAATTGTTTTGAATAAGTATCTTATAGGACTATCCATATTCAACACACAATATCAACATATTAAGACAAATCATATCTAGCATTCATAATTACCTGTAAGACAATACTCATGACAGCCCAGCAATAGTATGGACTCTTAGGTGCTATCTTGTAAAGTGCCATGGCTGTTCTCCGCTGGGACTTAAAGTCTCCAATCCGCACATACGACATAAACAGATGAGTGTAGAGGTCTTCGTTCAATGGCTCCGCCTTTACTGCATTTTCGTAGAGACCACAGACTTTGTGTACTGAAATAAATCAAAAATATGATCCTAAGTTCACAAACTATATATTCATATTATTACTTAAATTGATTGAAGAACAAAAACCTCTTCCAATCAGAATCAGTAGTAGACAAAGCACTCACTCTGTTGAGACTCTCGATACGATATCGTCATCGCCTGGAGCGTCGCATCATCAGACGGCTTCTCATCAGCCAGAGCGTCCAGAACTACCTGGGCCTCCGGGCCTTTTCCTAACCTAAAAAGTGCTAGCGCTTTCAAAGCTTTGGCCGCCTGCAGCGAAGGCGCCTTTTTGAGGACCTTCTCCGCCTCTTGCAGCGCCTTTTTATTGTTCCCATTGTCTAACCAGTCTGAAAAATACGACAAGACCCAGTGAAAATCTTTAAACTCCCCTGGACGGGATAATTTTACTCGGTAGCAGTTGATTTGTGATATTTTACCGTAAATTGGTCGTAATCGCCGCTCTATTACGCCGCCGTCTTGAGGTTGCAGAGGCCGCACTGCCATTGTTTCATTTATTCTGATTTACTCGCAATTTAGAATGCGATTTCGGTGAATTTTTCAGGCTTCCTTTACAAGCGGCACGTTTGTTTTGCGAGTTTCATTTATCTTTCCGTTCCGTCCGTCAGTATTTTGTGTAAGTCAATGTCGGACATATGACAGTGACATTTGAAACAATGTTACTACAGTTAAAAATAAACATAAGGCTTTCCACACCTGGAAATCCGGAATGCAATGCATTCATCGATGAAACTACGACGATTGAAAATATTTTGTGATATGCTTTCTTTTTACCATTATATAATTTGACTAATATTTTAATTAATTAATTACAAAATTTGCACACCAATATTCATGGTGAAATATGTGAACTCTCAATAACATAACATCTTGTACTTACCATTATTTCATGCAAATAAACTATTTCTATTTCTATTTCATCATATAAGTACCTAAAAAAAAGGAGGTTCTATCTAATCGGTTCTATGGTCTACCTACTGTATAGATAGTGGAACCTATGGACCTCCTCTCTTCTCCTAATTACTTACACTGCTTCTCGCTCGTTGCTCTAGGTAGGTCTAGGTACCTCTAATATTATTATGCTCAGCTCTATTATCTTTGATTAAGCTTGCAGTTTTGTAGGTAGGAAGGTAAGGTACGTAACGTACATTTCTAAACTTAAAAACCCAGAAATAATCTAATTGTATAGGCACAAATCGGCAAAATTCGGCACAAAGGAGTATTAATAGTCTGGCTACAGCCAGAGGGCATCCTAAATGAGAAAAACTCACAAAAAATCACTGACTATGACCTACATTTCTTATTTTAGGGGTTTGCAGGAATTCGTACCTACTATTTTGCCACTTCATCAAAGAGTAGGCATTTATTCTGTTGGGTACCTACTACCTAAGTTCTTACCGCGCGTAGGTAGTACATACCTCAGCAGACGGATGCAACGTTAGCCAAATTCAGTACCTACGGTCTACCTACTTTAGTGCACTAGCTTTGCATTGCAGTGGGTAGTAGGTTAGGTACCTACCTAGGTAGGTATTTCTTATTTTTATTACTTACTACTACATTATAGGTAGGTAAAACCACCTGTCTAGGCTAGCTAGGTACAGTACAACTAATAGAGACTTTCTAATACATATACATAGGTACGTATCTAATTAAATTAATTCCTCTGAGATACTTCCGTCGATTATTCAATCCAATGCAAATTCTAGTTTCCTACTTCTCTTATTAAAGAAAGTGTTGATTAATTCGCAATATTTTCTTTTTGCACTTTCGCCTTGATTCCGGTTTTGCCAATGTCTGGGCCAAGAAGAATTCAAAACAACGTTTAATTTTGTAACATTTTTATTTACTAACATAAATATAATTTACAGTCGTCGCGTTTCCATGACCTAACGATCCACAATAATGGATTATATTAAGGTAGGTAATTAGGTAAGTATTTAAATACCTAGCATACTTAGGTATAATAAATTAGGTATATTAAATACCTATCATCTTTAATCAAAATCACACTTTTCAGTCACTCAATTCATAATACCTAATCATACCTACAGTTCTAATCTACAAATTTAGGCAGTAGGTGTAGCTTTTCCACTATCATGGACTTTTTATTTGGCTCTCAAATCTACAGTTTCAAAACCCGAATCAGGAATCGTTGCTACCTTCTGTATCAATTCCGGGGGGTACTCTCTCGATAGAGAAACTCGTTTATGCCTCGGAGGGGGTACAGGGGCAGGCAGGGGGACTTTGGACTTCAGGAGACTCTTTATCCTCATTCCACCTCTGTAGTAGTAGAGATATATCACCGCTAGGACTGCCAATGCTACCAGTAACGCGATGATTGCGATTACAACTCCGTGCCACGCGCTTCCAGACTTCTCTTCTGGAGTTGGCAAGGTCGGTCTTCTCGACGGAGGCACGTAAGAAGGCCTGGGTCTTCTCGTTGTGGTTGCGAAGCGATCGCCTATGGCTATATCAGCGCATGCTCTGAACTCTTCCTGAGGTCCACACCCAACCGCCTCGGTTCCGTTCCCACAAGACCCCCAATTATTCCCAGCTATGTATCTCCACTGCATCAGGCAATGAGCACACTCAAACCCTTCAGGAAGTTTATACTTCATCTCGTAGATTTTATTGCCATCTCTCGGATAAAACTTCGTCCCATCTCTACCGTCTATGGATAGAACGTTTTTATCGAGACATTCCTGCGTGGTTCCTTTCGGGTCTTCGCAGACTCGAAATTCAAAATAACCATTGTGATTGGCTGTCAGTTCTACTTTGATTGTTATGGTGTCTTTTGGCGCGTATTTTCGGACGATGACTCCTTTTCCAAATCTTCCTCCTAGTTCGTGGGCTCGTGGGGGTGGTGCGTCCCAGGCGTCACCACAGACGCCGCACTTGCCTCCATTTTTGTTCCATTGTCTTGAGAAGCCCCCACAGTATAGTTCGTGATCGTTGTAATTGTGGGGGGTGTCAAATCCGTAGCGCCAGGCTGAGGCGCGGGAGGGGGGCTCGATGAGTCTGCCGTGGCCACTCGCGCCGTGCCAGGAGACGGCCATCACCGCCAGCCACCACCATAGCACCTGGAACAAACAAAACATTGGTTTAGATCCACTGCATGTAACTGAATTTAACAGGCACAAATCACAACGAAATTGCAGCGAAGCGGCTGCAGTTTCAGTGTCATACATAATATAATTTTAAACTTTATTTATTTTAAAGCGCTTTGAAAAGTGCTCCTTTTGCGGTCGCTTGTTAAAATCGGAATAAGGTCGGTTAAGTTTCAAGTTTCTCAAACGATACTAGGTAGGTATGTAATTAATTGTATTTATTGTATTATAATAATGTACTTAAATACCTAAATGTTTTTCTATCCTATTCTAATGAAAATAAAGTTTAAAATTATTAAAATTGCTGGCCCCGCTTCCCTGCCAGTCATCTCGGTGTGTCGTGCAAAATTTCGTAGGCGGCAATAACAAG
Organism: Xanthorhoe designata; assembly: GCA_963582015.1. Classification (NCBI taxonomy): domain Eukaryota; kingdom Metazoa; phylum Arthropoda; class Insecta; order Lepidoptera; family Geometridae; genus Xanthorhoe; species Xanthorhoe designata. The sequence goes on from OY757029.1 coordinate 2,353,954, forward strand.
CTAAAATGGTAGGCATTCTAGGCTAATGACCAAGACTGTCACGACAAAGAACCATAGGTCTAATGTTAGTACCTACCTACCTACTAGGTAACTGTATAGTAAGGTTAATGACATCTTGATGTGCATGACTTCCACTTCGTCATTGTGCATCATTCTATGCAGATATATGCAAAATCATGGTGTGCTCTTGAGTCTTGCTTGACATTGTGACTTTCATGATAAGATCTATGTGTGCATAGGTAAGTACTTATAGTAGCGTACCTAAGTAAGCAGGTAGGTACCTACTACCTACTTACTTAATTTTCTACAAGTTTTTAGGTAGGTACTTAAGTAAGTTCGTATTCTGTAGGTACTAGCGGCCAACTCTGGTGGCGGAGTTTTTAGGTTTTCAAGCTCCGTTTGACCGACTAAAGTTCTATTCAAAGCACGGAAACGCTAATGACATGAATGTTTGTTACCACAGTTTGTTACACTACCTACTAGTGTATTATAATACACTAGTAGGTAGTGTAACAAACTGTGGTTATATAAATATAATCTGTGGTTACACCCATTTATCTAGGTATATTGTGACCGCTCAGAAACTCGTCACTTACCACGAGCGACCAGTGCGACCACCCTCGCTCGCAATGATGATGATGATCAAAAGAAGCCTTTTAATATAGATATTAGGTAGGTACCTACATAGTCGATATTTACAGAACCAACCGCTTACATTAGTGCATTAGGATGATGGGTCCCCTAAACTGTAGGTTTCGTGGAAATTTTGGGGCCCCCTTTGAGAGGCGGGGGGGGGGGGGGGGGGGGGGGGGCTAGGCAATGTTTCATAAATAATAAGGTTTTTTATTCATAAACATAAAATAGTAGGTACCTACCTACTACGATCCTACGAGTAAGTAGGTACAATAAATTGTCAGGCTCCTCTTTCTCACAGGGCACTCTGGGCCTAGAGTAAAACAATTTTCTAGTCTCACAAAACACACGCTATTACTAACTTAGGTACTCCTTCATTCGATTCGAAGATAACTTTACATTACACGGACGTTCGTGCCGGCATGAAAGTAATGAATTTCAAAGATACTTTAATTAGTTTCCTCGATTTAAGTAGGCCAAATAGTTACATAACATTTGCTAAATACCTAGGTACCTAGTTAAAAATCATTAATTATTTATGTTTAAGTTAAGCGTGGCCTGGAGAGAGAAGTACGTTGATGGTCTTTTTATGTCTACGCTACGCATACGCTCTACGAGTAGCTAGCAAAGATTTGACATGACATCACACAGTGCAATTTTATGGAACTTAGGCAGGTACCAGGATGACCGGACGGACACCCTGCTGTCTCTAGAAACGCATTTGCTACCCAACGAGAGCGCCGCAGCTTGACGTACTCGGCTCGGACTGGCTCGGACGACAAACATGAGCGTCGGTCGTGGGCATAGAACGTGCTAACAAACTTTAAAGGAGGAAATTGGGTTCGAGTCTCTGTACCCTTGTGCTTAATATGCGATGCAAATGTTTTTTATGCTAAAATCTAACACTGCGGCTTTAGATAATCGTGGGAGAGTTACCGACTGGAAAATCGATTGTTTTATAGCTTATAACGTCATTCATTTTATTTGCATTTTTATGATCGCTTGTGAAAGAGACCTAAAAAACTTTACCTCTATAGGCTTTATAGTTTCAACGTAGGTACTTACATAAAGCTTTTTTGGTACCAAACTAGGTAACTACCTGAGTAGTGGTTATTGTATTCAATCTGATGTTTAGTTAAATGATACAAAGTATTTGGGTCAACTGAATGATGTCACAGGGCTTCTATTAAATGTCAATATTTTTTGCGCCAAGCCAATAATATAAAAAGCCAAGTAGCCACAAATTTCTTGGAACCTTGTCGTAGGCCTTCATAAAAAAATTCATAAAAAAAAATTGACATGCGCCTAATTATCGCCATGTTTACTACACCATAAAGGAACATGTTTAGGTATGTAAAAACTCTAATTGCCTAAAAAAATGCAAAATAATATAAGTACCTAAGTACCTACCTAAAACAAAATTAAATATTAGCGTGGCTAGGGGGTAGACATGATCCAGTTTCGTTTTTCAATATAAAGAAACCACCTGCATCCAGTCAAGAGAGACAATTGTTTAGCATAAGTTAGCGCCTTCCATTGTTAGCAGCAACAGACCATTGTTGCCACGAGGACAATCGGCTCTTTAGCAACAGGTCAGTTCGAACGTGAGGTGGGTGTTGATATGATACAATATGGTGGACGTTTTTGAGTGGTTTGTGATGAATTGGTCGGTGATTTATGTTCTTTGTTCTATAGGAAAAATAAAGAAGAACTGAGCGCTGCCGTGCTTCGGAGGGCATATTAAATTATCGGTCCAGTCAGCTATTAGGCGGCCTAAAACAGAGTTGGCCACTGGCTCATTACGTCTTAGGTATCTTTTCTATGAGAAATGTGAAGCATCCAATACTGAATGTAATTTTACATTTAAGGTGCCTCTGGGCGAAACTAGCGCCGCCGCCGATTTTATTTTATTATTACGTTGAACAAAGGAATTAAAAAAAACTGAATGTACAGTTTGTGAAACCTATCATAAGCTTTTTTCTAATACCTATGTACCTAATAGTTTCATTTTGTATAGTTTAGGAGGAATAACGAAAACAGAGTTTGGTGGCCACCAAGTGCAACTTCGCTATAACTTTTAAACTATGCAAAATGAAACTATTACATAGGTATTAAAAAAAAGTTTATAATAGGTTTCACAAACTGTACATTCAGTTTTTTTTAATTCCTTTGTTCAACGTAATAATACAATAAAATAGGCGGCGGCGCTAGTTTGACGCATACAACCACCTTAAGGTGGACTGTATGAAGAAAAACCCACTGCGTTCTAATTATTCAGACACGGACACGGTGTAATACATGGGGCAATTGAGTTTAAGCATTCAGCATAGGTATTTATACTATGCAATGTTATTGTTAATGTTATGTGAATGGTAAATTTGTTGTGTCATTAATTCTACTGTCTGAATTTATTGCAATACTTTGCATAACTTTCAAATGCTCAGAATACTGACCCAAGCTAAAAATATAGTCTCTATTTGCAATAAATAGAATTAAATGCAAAAACTCGAAAAATTTAATAATCTTTAAAATTTTTCGAGTTTTTGCATTTTATGCAGGGTCGGACTGGCCATATAGTCGAGGTGGCTTTTGCCACTCGGGACCTGCCTAGATTGCGCAGCGCAGGGCCCACTCGAGCCCAGCTAGTAAACGTAGGGTTTGGCAATAATTATTTGTGTAAGTATTAAATTCCTCTCTAGGTAGTAGGTATAGTACCTATGCCATCTACTATTATCCAGACTAGGGCCCCGGACTTGCCTTGCCACCCAGGTACTTATCTGGCTCAGTCCGACCCTGAGTTTGTCTACTCGTAGGTGTTATACCTAGGTACAAGCACAGAATACAGAAGTGAATATCTAACTGGCTTCACAACAAAATAACCAAACCCAAAAAAAACAAAAAACAAAAATTGATTTTTTGGGTCTATCTAGCCTACTTACCTACATCTACTTAGGTGGTATGTCCCACACAGGCACTACCAAAGCGTAGGCAAAAATTGCCTTTAGTAAAGATATAAAAGGCCGGTATTTTTTGTTAGTTTATCAAACAAATACCTAGTTAGACAAAAGAGTTTGGCAAGGTTATAGGGAAGCAGGTTAGCCTCTGATTTATCATTCACACCACGTCCTGCCTCTTCGTGATCGAAATTGAAATAGAAAGTGAAACTTTGAGAACGGCACTTTCTGACCATTGTCCGTCAAAACATAAAACAAAATGACATGAAATAAAAACAACAGATTAGTTAGAGCGAGATAATCGCTTTAGGGTTCCGTAAAAAAATGTATCCTATATATTTATAAATTTTTTGATTATGTAGGTACCTAAGACCTACATAATCAAAAAATTTATAAAAGTCCGGTGTGACCGTAATTCTTCTCCTGAAAGGCTGGTATTACAAATGATGATTGTTTTCAATTTTTTATTAGTAGGTATCTTGATCTTGGGTGGATCTTTGAACCCGGTAGATGTCACTGGTTATCGAGATCATTTTTTTTCCCCCTAAAAATAAAGTCTAAGTTATTAGGTAGTAGGAGGTCTCTCAGAAACTATTCGCTATTAGGTAGGTAAATATTTTTTCACAAATTGACCTGCTTTGATCGTTCTTTAGAAAAAAGGACCCCATGTTCTATATTACCCTGTAGGTAGATGTAGAGCGGTAAAGCGGAGAGCTGTAGGTACTTAGTACTGCAATGTACTGTAGTGTAGGTACTGTTTGTAGTAGCGGAGAGCGGTACCCTAAAAAATCGCCATGTCGCAATCTGTAGCAGAATTGCTTGTGCGTGAGTCGTGAGTTAGGAGGTCGTGAGGATTTAATGACCATGCTAACTTTGGCGGGATTATGACGTCTTCTGTCTGTTCCATGTATTCCGTTACACAAAACATAGGTACCTAACCTACTTACTAATAACATAATGATAATGGAAGCTTCTCATTACCTTCTTTCTCGGCAGTAAGAAAATATCGCAAGGACTTCCGAGGGCTGATCTTTCTTGCAATTTACAATTCTAAATAACCATTCTAATCATCATCTCAGCCGTACCTACCTAGGAGGTTAATGTCAGACATAGGCCTAGCTAGCTCTCTAGCGCTTCTATTAATAAACAAAGATCAACGAAGTATTAATTTTAAGTTGTATTTGTATGTTTATTCTGTGTACAATAAAGTGCTAATTCGTTCATTCACTGACGTTCTTTGTTAATCTTCGTTTATTAATAAGCGGGTAGTTGTTTAGGTTAGGAGCAGCCCATCCACTGTGAACCACGCTGCGCTTGCCGATTTTAGAAACTGTTTATAAAAGCTAACATGAACTCTATCCCCACAGTAAGTTGCAAAACAGAGAAAGCAAACCAGTTATTCTCTGTAATGAGTACAATTCGACAAATAGAGTTCAATTAAACTTTTAATGGAGGATAGAAACGTGCTAATTCGTTCATTCACTGACGTTCTTTGTTAATCTTAGCGGGTAGTTGTTTAGGTTAGGAGCAGAGCAGCCCATCCACTGTGAACCACGCTGCGCTTGCCGATTTTAGAAACTGTTTATAAAAGCTAACATGAACTCTATCCCCACAGTAAGTTGCAAAACAGAGAAAGCAAACCAGTTATTCTCTGTAATGAGTGCAATTCGACAAATAGAGTTCAATTAAACATTAAATGGAGGATAGAAACGTGCTTGATCCATTACTGACTAAATGCTAAATGGTTGAGCTATTTGCACAAGGTAGGTATATTGTTGTATTGTAACTGATGCTTAGGTAAGACAGAAACAACCTTGTTAAAATAGTTTTTTTGCAGTCATGGAAGGGCCCTATCATCATGGAATCTCATAATCATAAAGGTACTTAGATACCTACTTAAATAAGAAAATACTTTATAAGTATCTACAAAATATTTTGTAGAAGTCATGTAGCGCAGAATCAAGGAATTGGCAATTGCCTAGCAGTGGCTGAACCAGATATTTATTTGGATTTAATTGCCTTCACTTGTGCTAGGATTTCTCAAACTCGACGACAAAATGTACTTACCTACTTATAGGATCATGTCGTGGTAGAATCCACCATTTCCGATCCTAATGATCTCTCGCAGGCAAACCCGAATGTAGTTGAGAATTGGAAATAAAAACCAAAGAAGTGTATTATAATTATAATAAATATGGCATATTTTTCTACAACCAATAAAGCGTCTTACAATGAGATTAATAAAAATAATTATTGTGTCATGGGAATGATTAGATAAATAGGTAGGTACTTAAGTATTTAAAATTGAACAAAAAACATAGGTAGGTAATAAAATTGAATTAGATTAGGCACCAACTTTGCTACTTATAGTGTTTTGATGTTGTTAAACTGGTTCTAAGAATATTTTCAAGGTTTATGTAAATTATGGGTTTTAATTACTTACTTACTTACCTAATTAGACTTCTATAACAAAAAAAGAAGATGAACGATGACGTAATGATGTTTGGACAAAACAAAACAATTCTTTGAATTCTTAGAAAACATTAAAAACATTAGGTATGAAAGTCTCAATGTGAAAGTTTATTTAGTTTAGATTTTATCCATAAACTGCATTGTAATAAGTAAAAAAGAAACAAAGGTAAGTATCAAGAGTAGATTGAACTTTAAGAAATTATTTTCAATTTCTTTAGAGAAAACTAACGTTTAGGCACCGCAATCACGATAAACGGTTATTAAGTTAAATAATAGGCTTTACAGGTAAATAGAGAAGGTACCCAAGTAACACATCAAAGCAGTTTATCGGCTGCATAACAGCATATCTGTATCGTTTTCGCATTTTAAGTTAGTCCTATAATAGCATTATAAACGTTTATACGGCTTCTGTAAGTCTTATTTGGGCACAAATTATACAGCTTTAGATCCTAAATAGGTTCACAAAACAACATAATAGCATTACAGTGGCATTTTATTAGCATTCTTGTGGTCAATGAAACTGCCAATAGCATTACAGAAGCATTATTATGGTCAATGAAGTTGTTAATAGTATTACAAAAGCATTACAGTAGCATTCCATAGGAGTAAAAGGATTATTGCAGCTTTCTTAATGTTCACAGTTAGAACTTAAATGAATTTAACACCATTGCAAAAACATCTCTAATACCACGGTAAAAGTTATAATACGTTATGAACACTGTAAATTAACTAATTTGTTTCACAATATAAATGGAAGAAGATGGTGAAAACTAATCGATTGAGTGACATCGTAGGTTGCATCAAACACAATTTATAAAGTAACTATTTTTATTCTTGCCATCAAATATTACAACGCAATGTAGTTTACTGTAAATGTCTATATTAGTTTCATTCAAAATTTTCACGCGCCTTCGATATATTGTGGTTTTAATTAAGAATTGTATAAAAAGATATGTGTAAAATAACCACACCAATTGTGTATTCTTAGTATAAACCGAATTTTGCCTAACTAACATATAAGTATGGGTTGGGTGGCATTATGTTAAGTTATATTATTAGTTATAAAGGTCTATTGATTTTATAAATAGGTCCAAATGATAATATTGTTAGGTTATAAATATTTACAAAATGGTGTCGATTTAAAGCACCCCGGTAAGCCTTTAAAAATCATTATTAATGCTGCAAGCAGAACAAATACTCACACGTGACTATTTGTAAAGCCAGAGGCAATTTAAGCATTACATTGGTTCACGTTTATGCTATTCGTCTATACTATTACTTAAAAGTGCTATTACACAACTATCGGCATTAAAAACAGCTAAAAGCTGTTTAACGGATTTACAGTGCATTATAATGGCACAAATTGATGCTTATAATTAGCATTAAGCATTATCTTACTACTTTAAAATGCTATTGTAATTCCTAAGGCACTAAAAAGAGCTGAAGGCAGTTAAGCAAATTTATGTGGCATTTTAATGATTCACGTATGTGCTAATAAATAGCTTTAAGCATTTATTTACTACTTAATAATGCTATTGTAGATCCAAATGCACTAAAAACAGCTAAAAGCTGTACAGCTGCATTTTGATTTGCTGCACTAAAACTAAAGGCTTTAGAACAGCATTTTGATATGCTATCATCCAACCTTTATACAGTGTCAAGCATCATAATGGTGATAAAATGCCAATATAAAGCGTCAAGATATTTGGTGAACTTTTATAAGAGTTTTTACGGACCTTAAGTTCTACATAAGCTTGCTATTAGTTTGTTATAATGCTCCCTGTGTTACTTGGGTAGGTACTGCTTCTATGAAATCCTACGCAACGCAAACTGAAAGGACTGTAGCGTAGCCTCTACGTCATCTATCTAGGTAGCTAGGTTAACAAGCATTTAATTATGTAAGTAGATAAATAATGAGAGGTTATCAGTGGTAAGCCTAAATAAACAAAAACAAGTTTTATTATTCCCGAGCTAGGGCCGGTTTTAGCGCTTCCAGGGCCCTGAGTGAGATTTCCACGGGGCGGGGCCCCCAAATCTTGCAAAATAGCGCTGCGCCGCGCCGCCGCGCCGCCGCCGCGCCGGTCGGGGCAAGGCATCAATTCATGACAAAATGAAAAGCTTTCGTTCTATGCCCCTTTGTTTTATCTAACGCCGCCGCCTACTGTCCATATGGCAAATTACATAATGTAAGTACAATGGGCAAAGTTGGAGTGGAGCTGACCGTTTGCGATTGCGAATAAATTCAGGCCTTAAATGTAGTAAAAAAAAAGTAAGTACTTACCTACCTAAGTTCGTATGAGCAAGTGGCCAAACGTAGATAGGTAGGTACCTTACCTACTTATAATTAATGTTGAATGTTGAAGCTATAAACTCATCTAAGTAATAACTTGCAACAAGACAATGTTTCAAAGTGCGTGTTGAATTGGAAAGTTACTTAATCTATAAAACAGACTTACAATTTTATTGTGGGAATTTATCAAGTGCAGTGCGAATACAGAATAATGTAAAAATTACGTAACTTCCGTTCGCTGATTGCAGTTTCAAAATTATGAGAAAAAAATTAAATGCTAAACTTTGCACGAAAAGGGGCACTTAGAAACCAATCATAGGGAAAGTAAAAACACTTAGGCCCTGTTTTCTATTTCTAAGCTTTCATATAAATCATAGGATTTATTATAACTGTTACCTTTACCTTTTCGCGTAGACTCTCATACACGGCCTTTCTCCTAAATGTCACCAATTTCATCCACATAAAATGTTCGCGTAGGTCTAATGTGCCGCATAGCCCGCATAGTCATGGAAGTCTGTGGACTCTGCCTACCATGAGCATTTACAACTCGATCTTAAAATTCACAAGGCCCTGATAAAAAACTTATCTGCCTTAACATTACTGACAGTTAATTGTCTGGGCCTAGTAATAGCAAGGACGATATAGATTCGTCCTTGGTAATAGTTAGGGAATGTCCGAATACGTATTTTATACATGCCCTGCCCGCATTACTACAGAAGTTAGCATTCCATAGATGACAGGGGTTGCTAGCCCATTGACGTTACTTAGAATAATTAAATGACTGATAGTATGCTGGGTCAGTCATTCATTATATATGTATTTTCAATACGAACCTCTATAAAGAGTGCAAAAACTTGCAAATTATAGATTTCACGGTTGACCGATGCAACATTGCCTTGCGCAAGCATTGAGGACTCAACAGCTTTGTTATTAGGGAGTGTGTTGCTTAACATTGGTCACGGTAGTTGCTGATTGTATATGTGGCTTCCGTGTGACTCTCACGAGGAAGTGTTGTGTCAACTGAAGAAGCCCACGGGAACGTTGCTTAACTTGCCCTTATTGTTCTGGTACTTTCTTTTAACGTTTAAATACTTTGGTGCTGCTCTAATCAGGCTTTAATTCACTAACCTACCTATATTATAAATCTTTAGGTAAGTATTCATAGGATCACTTAAGGTAAAATTATAATTAGGCAATAAGTAGGTACATTATAAGTACTTACCTACCTACCTACAGTTAGGATTTACGATCAAAGTGGTGGAATCTACAAATTTTGATTCTAATCGAACCTGGATACCAACAATACCTGAACCTCCTACACTATTACGCGAAGTTTAATCAATCTTATTTTCTAACAGAATAGTACCTACTTACCTACTTACTACTTAATTTTTCGGAAATAGAATAGAATAGAATATATCTTTATTGAATTAAAAATACCCACTTAAACAAGTAAAAAACAATGCCAGTAAAAATAAATTAATACAGTAACACCAAAGATTTATCTAGGTACCTATATCGTCCTTGATAACACTAACAAGGTGGCAAATAATTTAAGGATGCATCTACATGAAGTTAGCACTTAACAGTAAAGAGTGGCGTAAACAAGGAGAGTAGGTACCTAAGTAAGTAAAGTTTATTTAAAAAAAAATAGTTAGGTACCTATCCTATCCCTCAGGGAGAACTATATGATAATGATAAAGCTATTTGTCATGGCTTAATGACTGCTTAATCGGCAGGCTGATTACGTATCGTGCGACAGCAAAGCAACAGCTTTAAGTAATTGTACAATTTTTGCTTTCAAATTGGTAATTTCATAATTTGTATTCGGAAATTCGATTACATCCCGCTAGGTCGATAGGTTCTTAGGCCGAAAAAGTGATATTTAGCCAACCAAGCCGGCAAAAGTGGTCTATTTCGCCAACCACCAGCGTATCGAGTAAGGTCAGTCCTGCCTTGATCGCTTCCGACTTCCTACAGAATGCGTGACTCGAATTGTTCACAGTATTATTTTCAGATCGGCTCAACGCTTTATAGGTACTTACCTACATTTAAATCTGTCTATTTTGTTACTAATTTATGCGGGTTAGTGTCAAAATTCCTAATGTACCTACGGAAGAAGGCCAATTTTGTGAGTTTACGTGCACAAACGTATATATTTTGGCCATAAGCTCCCAAATAAATAGATAAATAAAAAATATAATAAATATCCTTGGACATTATTTTACATAGCATCTACCTAGTCCAAAGCTAAGCAATTTATTAAACTAATTAATTAATTTTATTTTCCTATGCAATTTAGATGAACCTTTGGTAATCATTTATCATACTTCAATGATATTGCAAAAAACCTTGGGCATCTCCAGGAATCTGCAGAATACTCCTCACCAACTTACAGAAGAAACATCTTGTTTGGAAGGTCTGATAGGATTGTACCTACTCAATGAATACTTATTAATTATGTTCTCGATAGAAATGTGATGAGGAAACAATGATGGATCAGGCATAAGTATCGGGTTTTTTTAACTGTACCTACCTAAGTATAGGTAGGTACTACTACCATACCAAAGACGATGGTAGAAACATTATTGTAAACTACATAATGTACCTACTTGTACTAAACTCTGCTAACTACTAAGCTCTATGTCGGAGCTTTAACCATGTGCTATCGGTCAGTCGCTACTTCTTTATCTCTATCTATAGTAAGTACTAGTAGGTAAGTAGTAACTAACTTATATTTGACTTTGTTATACTTAGTAGAAACAAACACTATTTAGTATTCTGGCACATCCTAAGTTTCTATTGTTAACAAGCTGGTTATTATGTAAATTGATTTATGTGAGAATTATTGAAGTACAAAACGCTTTACCTACCTATCCACCTTTGAAAAACATATTGTACCTACCTTATACATATTGTACCTTATATACTTAGGTAGGTCTTTTGATTCTAGAAATACTTAATAATATCAAATACTTTTATAAATGAAGCTTATTTTTTTCATGTAGGTACCTAGGTACCTACCTATCATCACACTGCTTGCTGTTTAGATATGGTGTGTGTATCTACCACAGATAAAATAATACTAGGTATCTACGATACTACCGTGGTAGAGAACCACGTTGTCTCTTTCACCTACTCTATTTCACAGTGAATCCTACTCTTTGTACTGTTTGTTATGTCATTGTGATGCTTGGACTGATTCCCAGTTGGTGTTAGCGCACTGCGCAATCACACAGATGATCTCAAATCATCTGAGAACTAGCGACATCTTAGAATCTCGCGTGGGTAGGTATCGCGGCTCTTTCTCATAGTCTAATTTCTTTCTCATAAAGTGCTCAGCTGATAATGCCACTTGGGGTCACCCATCCAAGTTGTGATCGCTCAGAACACACTTAGCAAGCTGCGCTACGAGCGCTTAACTACGATAAACAAGTAAAATATTAGGTAAGTAGGTACTTAGCTTTAGTTCCTAGATTATCTGGTGACATTCTTAAGTTGTTAAACTTTTTAAGTAGGTAGGTAAGTGCCTACCTAATTTATCTAGAACTAGGCTTGATGATGCAACTTAACCGTGTTGTAAACGATCAGTTTATGGATATAAGTTTCCGTGGGAAAGTAACGTGTGAATCTAGATTTAAAATCAGCCGAAAAACATGAGAAATCCCAATTTAAAAGCTATTGTGTTTGACCTAGATTACTTAAAGTTGGTATTGATCGGAAGGTAAACTAAGGTAGGTACCTACTTTTACGCAGTTTGGTAGGTAGGTACACAAGGCCAATTTAAATTGTCAAAAAACCTCTTTTCGGATATAATAGTACCTAAGTAGTATGACGAGGTAATGAATGAGGACGAAGTTCGTATGAGCGATGGCCAACTGTAGTGACGGAGTTTTTTATGCCGCCATAAAGGCCTCTGTCATAGCTTAACGACTGTTAGGCCGGGACCGTGCCATGCAAAGCACGGAAGCGCGTGTTAATGAGCGCTTGCAATTTAAAAACCTTAATTTCATTTCTTAAATAGTGGTGTCAATTCAGATGTTGCAAAAACTAAAATAAACCCTATCTAATTTGACAGCACTAAAATTGATGTCATTCTTTTTATTTCGATCGCTATGAAAGGGACGCAACATTTTAGTTTTAGTGCTGTCAAATTAGTTTAGTTTAGTTTTGACGACATCTGAAATTCTGAATTGAGGCTATTACCTTACCTACTTACCTACCTTTATAGTAAAATAATTTGAAATATGATTTTTGGAAAGATACAATAAAGTGCGGTATCAACGTATGAAAACGTGCTCTCGACGGTGAAACATGATTTTATGTTATTTCTACATCGTTTGTGATAACAATGGGAAATAAAAACACTACGTTTAGTTATGATATAACCTTTTGAAACGGTTATAAACTTATCAAACTAAATCTCTTTTTTTTCTAACGATAAAGTTTACGTTTTGGGCCTTTACAATAAGCAAGAGCGCTGAAACTTTTTTTATTGAAGTGGATAAAGTAGGTTCCTAAAGAATCAGTCAAACCTGTTCGTCATCAATAAAAATGATCGTACTTATGATTCTACTTTTTGTAGCGTGGTACCAAGGTGGAACAACTGAAGGGTCAAGTTAGCTGGAAAATAAATAAATTAGTTTAGTTAGAAGGAAGACTGACTCATTCAAAGCAAATTTTCAAATAACTTCCGAATAATAATACAGTGACTCATCACATCATCACCTAAAGTTTATGTGTGGAAATAAAACAGACTTGGATAATACTTCTACTCATATAGCTACAGGGTGCAATAGTATTGCACCCTGTAACTATACGTAGGTACTATACTAGGTACTGCTGTAGTGTAAAGGTCTATGAATTCGAATACCTAGGTACATTGAAATCTAACTTGGATTCTCGGTCCCGGATTGGTTCCTTGCGAAACACTTTAAAACAGGAGTGCGCTGCGTTCAAGCTCTACAATAGTTCCAAAGTTATGTTTAATTGCCGTCAAAACACTGATTACCTAGATAGATCAATATGACGTATCAGTCTTGCACGGTAAATTATATATTTTTCTTGTATTAGGTACCTAGCAAATATACCTACCTAATGCGGAAGTTTGTAGCTAAGTAACTTTCGCTATAATATCAAGTTCTCTAGGTCCTATTAATACACTTAGGTACTAGCGAATCGAAAGCTAGGTCAATTTGCAACAATTCTGTTTTTTTAGAAATGTAGTAAAGCCCAAAGAGAATATACGAGTAACCACTACGTTTAGTAAAGCCGTAGAGGCTAAATTTCTTTGTTTAGAAGCAGCGGCACCTAAAACTTTCAAAAAGAAACTACCGTGCGAAAATGTAACTTACATTCATGGTTAACGCCAGTTCAATCCTTCACAGAATCATTCAGTTCACCACCACAACTTTCTTTTGCGGAATTTTGTAATTTTAAATTATTTACAACCGGTTATTGTAATATTGTATCCGGTTTCCGAACGCGTGGCTTCACGGCGCGAGTGTATCGTTGACTGCGCAGAGTTTAAAAAAATAAACTTTCACGCGACACGCGAAACGGCCGCGCTATTGGCGCTAGTCGATCGAATAATGAAAATGAATGACATAATTGCGAGGAACTGCAGGCGATTAATTTGAAATTAACCTGAATCGGTAATAATATTGACCGGAACGTTATCTTGATTGGTTTTAGTAAGGAAATAAGTAGCATCTTGTGAGGAAATAGAAGACTTGCTATTAATCGAAATCTAAGTAGGTAGGTACTTTAAATTAAAACATTATCCATTGATTTAGCTTATTATCTTTACGTAATCATGGTTTTAACCATTTAACTACCAATGAGACCCTATAGAAACATTGCAATAGGTCACATTCAATTTATTTGCTAGGTAAGTACCTACCTACTTATCTAAAGATTTAAGTATTTAAGTAATATACTTTTTTAATCAAATTATAATAAATTGTAGGTATACCTACTTAGCTTTAGTTTTCATAACCACAGATAAAAGAATACTAGTCATAACCCACGTTCAAAAGGTCGATCATGCTCTAGCTAGGTCGATGGCCAAAAGTACCCAGATACCTACCTATACATATAGGATCACTAGATTATTATTTTTTTATTCTAATTTTATTTAGGGGCTTTGAGTCTTACAATAAGACTATGTCAGTCCCATAGGAAAATCTAAAAATTGGACCACTAGATGTTTTTTGTAATTTCCTACTAAAAGCCATGTTATTTCGATACCTACCTACCATAATCAGAAAAAGGACTAAACAAAGAAGTGCAATGGGCAGCAAAGCCTTAGATGCATTTAAAAAAAAACTGACAAACAATCCACCGACTTAACATGATTACTTTCGATTTGGTTTACAAGAAAGCGCACGTCTATTTACAAACTAGGGAATTCTTCAGAAGAATGTCCGTTTGTTTTGGATGATCTTTCTTAGAAGTATGGAGTTATGGCACTTTTTCATTGTGTCATGCATGCATGACATTATAAGGGAGTGGTTGCTCGTGATTCGGTCATCCGTGTAGTCGTGTAGTCAAATTAAATCAGGCTTGACCGTAGGTACTTATAATAGATGTTATCAGACCATTACAAACAAAAAACATTGATTTGACGACATCTGAGGCGCAGTGGGTGAAGGCCCACCTGAGACGCTCGGCAACACTCGGGGTTGCGGAATATTGGCCAAAAAGGCCAAGGAAGCGTTTGAAGGACGATCTCGCTCGACACGACACCTTCGAGAGAGATTGGTCTTGGGAAGTCTCGAAGGACAGAGATGGTTGGAGAGATATGGGAAGACCTTTGCCCAGCTGTGGGACGATGTAGCCTGTAGGTTCATAAAAAAGTACCTTTACAAAAGTCGCATAAACGTACCTACTTAATTCATTATCTTATGGTATGAACTAATTAATCGCTAACATTAATCTTGTTGAATGAAATAATAGTCCTAAGTACATTTTTCATACGAGCGAAGCCGTGGGTCAAAAGTTATACTTACTTTCAATATTTATTATTATAGCCGATCTCTAATAGATACCTACCAATATGCTATTTACTTGGAAAGTAACCTCGCCATACTTATCTTCGGTATGCGCTAACGGATGCTGTTGAAAAGCAGTTTCCCTTGCTGTACGATTTAGAACCAAGTTGGCTATGATCTCGATAATTTCAACATTCATGCAGATAAATGCCTAATACATCTAATTAGTTCGCCAACCAGTTAAACAAGATTTGATAAAAAACACAACTTCTATAGAAGTGAAACTCCCACGTGTTGTTTTATTACTTTATTCTACTCGCTGCTCGCCAAGTAAAAAATAATCGCGTCTCTAGTTTTCGTATAGTTGTAACGATTCTTAGGTGGCTCAACTGGTTCTTATTGTATTTTGTTACAGTTATGTACCTAAGTATGCAGTAGTTTAGTTCCTGTAAATAAATTGTTGTGCTTTAGTATGAAAAAGAGTTTGTAACATTAAGAACCGATAATGTTCACCAGCTGACCCATGGTAGGTATATTTTCTAAATGGGTCATAGAATTTAGAAAATATACCCAACCCAACTTTTCTTTTTTATCAGAATTTTAGAGTCTAGCAGAAAACATTTTCCTATAAGTAAGAGAGGTTCTTTAAAATTAAAACAATAAAAATATTGATGAAACCATTTATTAGATTAATGTTTGAGTAAATAAACTACAGCAGTTTCGGTTCTATGTCAAGAATCTAACGTTCATAACATTATAGAATAAACTTTAGGTAAAAATGCCAAGTGGTTAACTATTTACTGACAGTAGTTGTAAGTCTAACTGTAGTTGTATGATAAAAAGCCCTAAACCCATATCAAATAAGGCCTAATTTGCGCTAAATATGGAGTACATGTGTGGTAAAATTAGTTTGAAACTGGCAACAATGAACGTTCTGTGATTGGTTCAAGTTTGATCACAACATAATACCGGTTTCTGATTGGCTGTTTTCGGCTCGAATGCGTGTTTCAAGCTAATTTTAAATCCTTAGTGATAAGGGAAAAG
Source organism: Xanthorhoe designata (assembly GCA_963582015.1). NCBI lineage: Eukaryota > Metazoa > Arthropoda > Insecta > Lepidoptera > Geometridae > Xanthorhoe > Xanthorhoe designata. The sequence goes on from OY757029.1 coordinate 2,370,339, forward strand.
CAATCTTATAGAACAAAATGTTTAATGAATGCCGTAAAGTATTCATCCAAACCATACCTTTTAACATGGTATTGATTTGATGTTAAGAACAGAAGATGGCAACTTTTATAATCCAATACAACAAATAGCTACAAAAGTAGTAAATTACGAAACTTTTAGCTCTATTTTAAATACTCTGTAAATGCGCTATTGTAAAACATTTGAAAATCCAGGCACAATATTTTGTATTTGAGTAACATAGATTGCAAATTGATAATGCACTTCAAGAATAAACCATCGAGAATTATTTCTTTTTAAATTGAAACAATTTAGTGTCCTGCACTAGAATATTAATAGACAGACATTCATCATCATCATTAGCTTTCACGTCTATGTCAGACGTTTTAAGCAGTGTCAGAGATAAATAAGACCGACATTTTCACTTGTGGCAAAATATAAATTTTACAAACCTGACTTCGTTTTTGTAAGGATTTTCGAGCACTTTCGAGGTGCATTTCTGTTCATTACTCCGAAGATCGTTATCAGATCTTTACCATATTTGTATCGAAACACCTGGAGACGTTTTCCAAAGAGTTCCGTAGAATTGAGAACCTCCTTTTTGAAGTCAGTTGAAAATCACGATCTTCTTTAATTCAGTAGTGATTTGGTTTATGAATTTCGTGAAGTATAATGGTTTATCGTGAAGTGCGTGTGCTGTGTTAAGTAACGGCGATGCCGTGTTTAACGTCGGGTGACGTGCTGCCAATCATCACCGTCGGAGTCGCGAGCTGAAACAAAACAAACAATATTTGTTATTTATTTATTATTATGGACACCCAACACAGGGTTACACTGGGTACATGCATCATCCCAATTGTTCAAATATTAAAAAAACTAGTGCTCCTGTAATTATAGGGTACCACAACATGCGGTATCACAAAAGACACCATCTTATCCTAAGTAGATAATTAGGTAATCATAAGTGGAAATTCTGAGTGTCGCAAAAGCTAAACTAAGCTAACTAAAATTGTTGCCGTCCCTTTCATAGCGATGGGAATAAAAAGGATGGCAATAGTTTTAGTTAGTTTAGTTTAGCTTTTGCGACACTCCGAATTGCCCCCATTATATCATTAAATTATAGTAGTGTAGGTACTAACCTAAATTCGATTCTTTCAGAGATATCTTTTATTCAGAGAAATGCTAGTTTGTCAGACACTTACGTTTTTCATCGCGGCGGGGCGGCGGCGGGCGACGGTCCCTATCGTCGCGTCTGGGAGCATCGCGTTCGTCACGTCTGGGAGGGTCACGTTCGTCGCGACGAGGAGGGTCACGTTCGTCGCGACGCGGAGGGTCACGTTCATCGCGACGCGGTCCGTCCCTGCATAAAAATGAAGTATGATTACAACCATATCTTGGATAAATAATAGTGTCAATGGGCTTGCACCCTGTCACGTATGGAATGTTAACTTCTGCAAAATGTGGGCATGTACCAAATGTGTTTGGCCACCTCTGACACTCACCACTGTACCTCTGACAAACGGCTTAACGACTTTCGCCCACAATCTCTTTGTGTTTTGCTGAGTTTTGCTACAGATACTTTTTTGAACTCAAGATGTAGATACCAAGTCCGGGTCTTGGGTTTTTGTTGTACTATTGTAGGTACTACATTTATCCATATTCAAGCTCGGACCGACAATTCAACGTGCCCTCCGAAGCAAGCGCTCAGCTATTGCACTTGCAGTCACTCATACAAATTGTGACCGCTCAGAGTCATTTAAATTCAAGGATCTATTAAGAACATCAACAAACAGCGCTCCAAACACTTTTTAGAATATAAGATATAACTTACCGATCATCTCTCCTCGGCGGGTCCCTGTCATCCCTGCGAGCCGGGAACCGATCACGTTCTCTATCAGATCGAGCGAAGTCACGCCTGTCATCACGCCTGTCGTCACGACGGTCATCACGGCGGTCATCACGGCGGTCGTCACGAGGTGGAGCATCCTTGCTACGCCATGCTGATGCTCGCTCCTGATAAATAATAAGAATTAATTAAATACAAGTTGACCTGACTGATCTGTTCCGTCTCTCTCATTTTCAAGTGTTTCGTCACTTTCTTAATTTCGGGGCTCATTCTTTTCTTCTAGTAAAAACCACGATTTAAACCTGCCTCCTGATTATGTAACTGTCCCTATTGTATCAAAGCAAAAATCACAGTAAATCTCGAATATAACTGTCAGATTTAACGCTGCTTAAATAATTTAGTAAGTAACTTACTTAATTACTGTCATATTTGAAAGTTGTTTTCGCGATTTACTATGATTTTTGCTTTGATACAACTTTGATACAATCGAGACAAGTTACACAATCAGGGGGCTGTTGCTAGCAGACCTGTAAGCCGCTCACACATCACAAAATACCTAAGTTCGATGAGGGCGCTAAAAATCGGCGAAACCGTCGTTCGATTAATTACGAATGTGGCGCCCTCTGGAACCGGCGCAGTTGCCCCGGTTTGCCCTCCTAGAGTCGGGTAAAGGCACTACTTACGGTGGAAGCGGGCGCTGCGTCGGCGGGCGCGGCGCGACGCCAGCTGCCGCCGTCCGTGCCGCCTGACGTACGACCCGCGTACGCGCGAGGTCTGCAAATACAACAAATATAATAGACTATTTTAGAATATACTTAATAGAATTCCACAAAAACAAGAGAATACATTATACTATAGTGCTCAACTAGAAGTAGTGACAATTTTTGTTAAATTTGACGGTGGCACGAGTTGGAGGGCAAAAAGGCTCTAATCTGTATAACAGAAGATAATCCTTAGCTTTCGAAAACATTTTTAAGCTCAAATCAGATAAAACGTGAAACGAAACGTAAAAATTGCCAATTATCAACCAAATTTGTCGCAGTTAATTGTCTGTGGTGTGAAATGTTGTGCAAAATCGATGCAGACGGAACTTCCAAAAAAGGGATGAATGGAGGAAAATCATAAAAAAAAATTCGCTGGCTACTCATACACTTCAACCTGTGTAGACATACCTTTCACGTTCAGGATCCCTGTCCCTGGGAGCGGAGCGCCAACCCGAGTCGTCTCTAGGCCTGTCGTCTCTAGGCCTGTCGTCTCTAGGCCTGTCATCTCTCGGCCTGTCATCTTTAGGCCTGTCATCCCTAGGCCTGTCATCCCTAGGCCTGTCATCTCTAGGCCTGTCGTCGCGCCGATCCTCACGGGAGCGATCCTCACGATCTCTAGGAGGACGGTCCTCAAGTCTGTTACAAAAATTAAAAAACTTAAGGTCTTATTCATAAAGATTTGTAAATTTAATATAGATTTAAAGAATGCTTTTTTCTTGTTACTCTTATGTCAATGAAAAGAGATAGCAACAGATTGAATATCCATTTTAGTTAAAGTAGGTTTACTAAACCAATATAAGGGGGTTAGGCCTTTATATTATTACTAGACTAGATTACTTATACAATGTTAGGAGGCAATTTAATAAAAAAAAAAAATTCCCTCAGAGGCAAATAGATATAATGATTACTCGTAATATGAAAATTGAAACCGTTGGCTTATGCTTATGCAAGTAAAATCACGAGCGCATTAATCTTTAGTGAAATTGAAACTATGATATTTGTGTAGAGGCTGACTTACTTATCATCTCTGGGCGGAGGCCTGTCATCCCTGAGTGGAGGCCTGTCTTCGCGACGGCGCTCCGGGGAACGCACGGGCACGCGACCTGTTAAAATAATAATAACAAACATCTATTACAAGCCTGAGCAACCACGGGCGATGTTATCACCTCTTGGTCATCATATCTGCATGATCTGCAAATATTTGTCTCGAGTCTGGGTGTTTTCTATGTATGATGTAGTATATCAGTCATCTGGTTACCATAACAAAAGCATTAAATTGCTTAGCTAAGCAATCTGAAAATGAGAACTTTCATTTCTCAAACTCGCGTGCGTATCCAACAAAATACCAAAGCATGGGAACAAAATGACGAAAATGACTAAACCATGGTGTAGGTAGTCGCGTTGGAACAGGCATTAGAATCACCTAGCATGTAAGACGAAACTGAAGTGATCCTTGAGCTCCTACCAAAATAAATGTTTTTTTTTTCTTTCTTGGGCTTGCAACCTGTCACGTATGGAAAGTTAACTTTTGCAAGATGTGGGCATGTACCAAAAATGTATTTGGACATACCTCTGACTACCCCCATAGACATCTTCAAAAGGATCAAACAATTCAGGCACCAGTCTCTCACAAAACAGGCTTACCTCTAACTTACGTTTGTTTAAATTTATCATCATTTTTAACTGTAATTATTTTTAAAATTTATTGCTTTATGTGTTGTGAGAGAAATAAAAAAACAATTAGAATTTGAATTGAATTGCCTAAAAAGATCTGAAAGAAATGTCTACGGCTCACTGGGATACGGTCGTGATCATATTTAATTTCTTTCTTTCTTTCACTACGGAACTCTATAAAGTAACTCACTGGGCCTCCAAGCATCCTTCTTCTCCGGTTCCTTGTCCCCCTTGCGCCAGGCGTCCCGCTCGGGCTCCTTGGCGGGCGGGGGGTCCCCGCGCCGCCAGGAGGACCCGCCCCCGCCGGCCGGGCCGCGCTCTTCCAGCTTGCGGGCCACTTCGGCCTCCTTGGCGCGGATCTTGGCTTCTGTTCGGGCGAGCATCTCTTGATGTTCCCTGTTCAATTTAAGTGTTCGTCTTATAAGGGTATCTATACTAATATAATATAATAATATATAATATAATATAAAGAGGTAATGTGGTTTGTTGGTTTGTTTGTATGTTTGGGGTAATCTTCGAAACTACTCATCCGATATCAAAAATTCTTTCACCAATTTATAGCTTAGTAGACTTTCCGAATGAACATAGGCTATATTTTATCAAGGTAGGTACCACGTGAGCGAAGCCAGCGAAGTTAGCTAGTTATGTTTTTTTTTGTGTATGTATGTTAGTTTATTAGGTATTTATAAATATTTATTCAAAATTTATTAGTTTAGATGTTAAATCAGTTGAGTATAGGGCACTGGGTGACCTGTAGCACAGGTTTTTATACCTATTTCAGGCACCGTCTCTCACAAAACAGGTTCTTACCTCTAACCTACAATTGTTTGATTTAATCATAATTTTTTAACTGTATTTATTTTATTTTTAAAATTATAATATTATTTTATTTACGTTTGTGAGAGAAACAAATAAACAATTTGAATTTGAATTTGAAAAAAACATTGGACATATTTCGTTCGCATCGTATGAGCAAGTGGCCAACTCTGGTGACGCAAGTTTATAGGCCGCATAAAGGCCTCCGACATGACTTAACGACTTTAAAAGCCGGGACCGATAAAACGTGCCCTCCGAAGCACGGAAAAGCTCAGCTGATGCCACTTGCGGTCACCTATCCATAGTGACCGCTCAGAACGTTGCCGAACGATCTATCCAGAACGTCTCAGCAAGCTTCGCCATGAGCGCTTCATACATTAAATAAATATAATTATGCCAGAGTGAACATCAGTTGCTTCTAACTTTTAACTAAAATTACCTACAAAAAAAAAACTAAAATAAACTGGATCTAAGTATCAGGTCCACGATCTAGCAAGAAGCTTCGCCACGAGAATGCGAAGTGTTATATGGTTAGCTGACCTCTCCTTCTTCTCGCGGATAGCAGCGAGTTCCTCCTGCGCCTTCCTCTCCTTTTCCTCTCTCTCGCGACGCTCTTCCTCTTCCTTGGCCTTGCGCGCCTCTTCCGCCGCTTGCTCTTCAGCGCGACGCTTCTCGGCCAGCCTTTCGGCGTGCTGCAATATTACCTCAATTAAAAAATTTTTTTTATCAGGATAAAACTCAGGCCTTTACATCTTTACTAGATGATTTATACAGAGTCAAGAGGCAATCTTAGCCTACACTTAACGGGACACCGTAGTGCCTGGGACATTTTTGATATGGAATAGGCTTTAATTTAGATGGAATAGGCTTGCCCAGCACCTAAACCATCCTCTCAGCTTAGCCGGCCATATCCACAGGAAAGACAATGGTCAATACGCGTGGGGCTGACTAGCCGCGGGTTTCCTCACGATGTTTTCCTTCACCGTTTAAAGTTCGTGTTAAAATGCATATATTTTCGACACGAAAAGTCCACTGATGCACGGCCGGATTCGAACCCACGACCTTCGGATCGAAAGTCGAAGTACTTATCCACTTGGCGAACACGGCTTCTTATCAGGATAGTCGCGGAATAAATAATGTAATATTTTTTTTTGTAAATACATACATATTATACATAGAAAACCCCCAGACTCGGCGCACTGCGTAGCGTGCGCCGAGTTTCGGCTCGGACATTTTATTTGTCTGATCGTGGCTCTAAAGATCCTCAATGGATTTTTCATTTATAATGAAAAACCTAAGTGTGGATTAACACTTTTAATAATAAATAATAATAATAAATATCCTTGGACATTACACTTGGACACACGGCGTCATCTAGTTCCAAGCTAAGCAATTTAATGCTTGTGTTATGGTAACCAGACGACTGATAAACTACATAGATACAAATTTTAAATAATAAGCTCACCTCTTGTTTCCTCTGCTCAATCCTCTGCGCCTTCCGTTCGTGCAGTCTCCTGGCGCGCTCGGCGGCCAGCTTCTCCTTGAACGCGGCCAGCCGCTGCTCGTGCGCCGCGCCGCGCTCCGCGTGCAGCCGCGCCAGGAACTGCTCGCGGTCCCCGCACATGCGCGTCAGACGGGTGGACGTCGCCACGTCGCGGGCTCGCGCCTCTAAAGTTATAGAACATAACATATTAGCACTAGTTCGTTCGTATGAGCAAGTGACCAACTCTGGTGACGGAGTTTTTAGGCCGCCTAAAGGCCTCCATAGCATACTTTTACTACTTACCTTGCTGAAATGTCAGTGCTATTATAAAGAAGCGCTCGTGGCGAAGCTTGCTACTAGACGTTCTTGATAGATCGTCGAAGTTAAGCAACGTTCTGAGCGGTCACTACTTGGATGGGTGACCGCAAGTGGCATTTTCATCTGAGCGCTTCCGTGCTTCGGAGGGCACGTTAAATTGTCGGTCCCGGCTTTTAAATTCGTTAAGCCATGACGGAGGCCTTTAGGCGGCCTAAAAACTCCATCACCAGAATTAGCCACTTGCTCATACGAACTTACTTAATAGCAACGTTGTTATCTGACACAAAATGTATGGCACTTTTAGACAGATAACAGCGTTGCTATGACGACCGACCTACGGACATCCGTTAGTTGGTTATAGGAACCCGGCATAAGACGTTCTTGATAGATCGACGAAGTTAAGAGTGTGCCATAACGCCTAAATAATTTAAAGAAAGAGCGAGATAGCGAATAACGTTTTTACTCGTGAGTGAGCAGTGCAGAACGATAGACACGCAACATAATTTATAGCGAAAAAACAGTTTTTATTTAATTACAAGTTAACTAAACAACCAATCGTAACATTAAAAGACATCCACAGTAAACACTTACCGATAAGTTGGGCAATACGCTCCTTCTCCTGCGTCTCCCAGAACGCCTTGTCTGCAACCTGCTTCTCCTCAAGACTTTTCTGAAGAAGAGGAATCTCCTCCAGCCGCTTGGCTCTCTCGAAGTAGTCCACCTTCGGATTACAACACATACTTGTATTGATTTTATAATAGTATAGAAAACACTAGCTGAGCCCCGCGGTGAATAGTTCGTAGGAATACAGAGATCAAAAGTAGTAAATTTTTCAATCCAGGGTATAAAATCCTGGTACCAAATTTCATTCAAACCTGTCCACCTGTTTGAGCGTGAAAGAGTAACAAACACACATACTTACACACACAAACTTTCACCTAAGTATATAATATACTAGTTTACTTGCCCGTGGCTTCGCTCACGTGGTACCTACCTTGATAAAATATAGCCTATGTTCATTCGGAAAGTCTAAGCTACAAATTGGTGAAAGAATTTTTGAAATCGGATGAGTAGTTTCGGAGATTACCCCAAACATACAAACAAACAAACCAACATTACCTCTTTATAATATTAGTATAGAGTATAGATTAGTATAGATTTGACTATTCAACTATGTCTATGTCCCTGCAATCTATTTGTTGATGGGACTTATTCCTTTAGGTCAATTTTTATAAGTTTTCACCTTCTTCTCCTGCGACTTGAGGCGAGCCTGCAGCTCCCTGCGCTCCTTCATCAGCTCCTCAGCCTCGCGCTGCGCGATCGCTTCAGCGTCCATCTTCTTCAGGTCCTGTGGAGAATTATATTCTTTGTTAACTGCAAGTGCACGAAAGGAGCTTTTTAGGCGCACTCAAAAATCCTTTTATTACACTAGTTCGAAGTGAAGTTATGTTCTGTTGTTCTCATACACATTTACAGGATTTTGATCTGTAGTAAAAAATTCCGATGTCACTTCTCTTCAGAGATTCTATCAAAATTTTCGGCCTGACGTCAGACGTCATAGGATTCCGTGCGTCGTCGGTTATTAAGGTGGCCCTTCCCGGTGCGTCTATCATCGACGCGGGCATAGCTGAAAAGCTTATTGTTTCATCCAGCACAATGCTAGAAAAAGAAGCAAAGCAAAAAGAGAGATAGCGCCTCAGCGCTCGGCATTCAGTAGGTACTTTCGCCGCTCACTCGCTCACTCGAAAAATAATGTGCGGAAATTTCATAAAAAGTGTTCTAGGAAATACGTGTTTTTCAGTAAGCCTTACAAGTTTGTAAAATAAATATTTGTCATTTAGAATCTCCATAACATTTGCAAGGTTTCTATCACAATATTTTCTTTACTTTTACAATTTATGAGTACATTATGAACGGCCAAAGTTCAGGTAAAATTTATGCTAAAAGCAGGTTTTTGGAAGCTTATACTGAACTTGTTTCTCAAAATTTTGATTTTTAGTATCGATAGAAACCTAGATATAGTGCACAAGATACCTATTAGTCCAAAAGTTTAAAAGAAAGATCTGTTACAACGGCATAATCACGTACGAGCGTTTGTATGAAGAGTGAGTCGGGTTGGCCGCTCTTAAGGCACTCTGGCTTCAGGAGGATCGATCAATGCGTTTGAAGTCGCAATAATATTTTTATAAGAATAAGAATAAACCTACCTCTTCATCCAACTTCTGCAGCATCTTCTGTCCATGCGCCGTCTGGGAGATGTGCGCCATTCTCTCCTTGAGATGCCGTTCCTTCATCGCGGCCACTTCGGATTCGTGGCGACGCTTCTCTCTCTCCTCTCTCTCTTGCTCTTGGCGTTTCGCTTCAGCGGCCGCGGCGGCGCGGAGTTGCTCTTCTTGACGCCTGAGGAAGTAACAACCCTTTTATAAAATTCATTAGAGGTTATGCCTAAATATACTTGCCTATTAATAGGATATAGTGAACGAAACTATGCAAATAACTAGTAGGAAGGGGTTTGTAAAACACCTATACAATATTTTCTACTTAGATTAATTAATTTACTTTTAAACGTCAATTTATATATACAGGGTGAATTTTTGAGACGGGACAGTAAGGGCAGGTACCTTAAACGTTATAGTTACAGGAAAACGTCTTTAGGAGACTATCCATTAATTTTTAAAATATTCTGGATTGCATTTACAGATTTTGGAAAAAATGTACAGTCAGCAAGAAAATGGTCATTTTACACAAAAACTTTTTTTGATGCCAATCGATCCTGTTTCTTATAAGGATCAAAAGTATCTACTAGACCGACTAAGGTTTGAGTACTAGAAATGTCAGAAATCGCGAAAAACTTTTTTTCAGAATTGTACGGTTTATACGGAAATACGCTTAAGATAATTAGTGAAAGTCCTAATGGCGAGTGTCTAGCTGGCCTCGTGGCTTACTGTACCTAGAAGCAAAAGCGCCTACCTAAGTAGAAAATCATCAAAGTTGCATCGATAATCTTTTACAACATTAGAATTGAAACAATTAAAATAAAATAAATCATTTTAATTATGTTGTAGGTACTTTAGACACAGACAAAAATAACTACATTTAGATGATCTACGAAATAAATTGCTCAAAATTACATTTTAATAAAATTACATTTTTTAACAAGAAGTATGTACTTACCTACATAAATAAATTGCAACTAACAATCTAGAATTCAATTTCTCATAACAAACATAACAATGACCTGAAATAAACCAAGAATTCTAATCGATTTCGAAGTTTGAAATTTAAAACCTTTTTTACTGACCTGTTTTTTTCAGCCAGCCTTTTTTTTCTTTAGATCGGATTATAGCGGATCTACCCATAACAAAAAGTTTGACTAATTTTGAAGTTTGGCTCTTTTACCGAAATGTATGGAAAAAGTTTTTTGCGATTTCTGACATTTCTAGTACTCAAACCTCAGTCGGTCTAGTAGAGACTTTTGATCCTTATAAGAAACAGGATCGATTGGCATCAAGAAAAGTTTTTGTGTAAAATGACCATTTTCTTGCTGACTGTACATTTTTTCAAAAATCTGTAAATGCAGTTCAGAATATTTTAAAAATTAATGGATAGTCTCCTAAAAACGTTTTCCTGTAACTATAACGTTTAAGGTACCTGCCCTTACTGTCCCGTCTCAAAAATTCACCCTGTAGATCAGCATTATCGATACCGATGATAGGTCAAAAATTGATTACGGGCTGATTTTGATGGTATGAAACCAATCAATTAAATTGAAAAAAAAAAATTGTCGAGCTAACCTAACCAAGGATTTTTGTTAATTTTCCTTTACAATTTTCCTTTGTAGAAAGCTACATGATGAAGATAATAGATGAAGGACTACAATTTTACATGTTTAACAGTCCAATTACACACTAGCGCAGTGTAGTTAAGCAAATCATGGATATGACACTGACCGTCAACTCTGTATCACAAGCACAGGTACGAGAAAAACGTACAGCTACAAAACAGTTTTTAGGCCTTTAGGCGGCCTAAAAACTCCGTCACCAGAGTTGGCCACTTGCTCATACGAACTTACTTTTAGCTACAAAAAGCACCTTCGAGTGTCTCTGCTTACCTAAGCTCCTCTTCTTCCCGTACAGTGTTGAGTCTCTCAATATACTCCTTCCTCTCCTCAATAATCTTGTGCCTCTGCAGCACCCGATGGTGTTCAGCGTGTTTGTTCTCGTGGTAGTGCTGGACCATGGCGGCCCGGGCGCGCTCTCGCTCTTGGCGTCTCCGCTGCGGGTACAGTGTCTGGACCGCGCGGGTTAGCACTTCTGCTGCGCGGACCAGTTGTTCACGGACCTGTGGAATAAATAAATAAATAAATATCCCTGGACATTCCACACGGCGTCATCTGATTCCAAGCTAAGCAATTTATTGCTTGCGTTATGGTAACCATATGACTGATATACTACAAAGATACATTTTTTTTTTGTAAATACATACATATTAGACATAGAAAAACAACCAGACCCGGAACAAATATCTGCAGAACATGCAAACATTTGTACCGCGGCGGGGATCGAACCCGCAACCTCTGCGTCTCAAGCGGGCTTTCGCCCACTGCGTCACAGAGGTCGTCAATAATAGATAGATAAAGACTTTATTGACACACGCACATTACAGCACAGATGGGAAGGTTTACAAAGAAGAACTTTCCTAAACACAGAATAGTACAAAAAGGATTAAAAAAAAAAGTAGGTATAGGTAGGTAATGTTAATAGGCCTGTGCTGAGGTGGGTGAGGCAAAAGGGACCAGTCTCAGCTTTTTGGTACTCTGCGCCTTCAGTCGCAGAGCAATAAATGTTATGAAGTGGATGGTAAGTTCGTTTGAGCCAGTGGGTAACTCAGGTGACGCGAGTTTTAAAGCCTTCGTCATGGCGTAGACGGACCCGACAATTTAACGCACCTTCCGAAGCACAAGGGAAATAAGATCACGATTGTATTCCAGGTGCGGTAAATTTTAGATGTCTGAAGGGTAGTCAGAGGTACGTCAAAATACATTGTTACATGCTCACATTCTGCAGAAGTTAACATTCCACACGACACGTGATAGGTTACAAGGCCGTCGACGCTATCAGAAAGCTAACTGGTTAACAAGGGCTTTTTCTAACAATAATGTTTAGTGTTGATCATTACCCTGACTTACTTTTATCAAACCAAATCAACAGCCCTTAGAAAATTAACTGACATAAGCTACATACATTTCTCATGACTGATTTACTATTTTGATTGTGATAAGATAACAGTTACATTACACACCTGTTCAGCAGGCGTGGCTTGGAGGATAGCTCCGCCACAAGCCTCGTCAGCGGCCGAGCACCACTCGCCACCGCCAGCCTCTACGCCAAAGTGGACGCATCTGAAATAATTATACATTTAGACAAAAATCCATATTGAAAGAGACAACATTGGCCTATGCATGCCTCGACTTCCGATCCTATACCGTCGTATCGAATTTCGGAAATGCCGAATCAAATGATATGCGCAGTAACATGAGCTCAAACGATGAAGGATAGTATTGAGAGGAACCCAGTTGCCATTGAATAAATGATCTTTATCTTTATCTTTAAATATGTATTTGTACATGCACCAAACTGGAGTAAATACATACAAATCTGGGAATGTCTACCGCGCCTGCAGTAGTGATTTATTTCCTGTTTTTGTAGCATTTATAAAAAATATTATAAGAATGATAATGTACGGGGTCGAAACAAAGGTCACTTGACTTCAAGTGACCCATCGCTGCCGCCCTATCAAATATTCTGCCTCCGTCCCTTTGCCATTACAATAGAATTTAATTAATGGTATTTATGCGGAGGTATATATTCTTTTAATCGCAAAACAGGAGCGTGGAGCGTGTCGTGCTCGGCATATCTCTGCTAGACAGAGTCTGCAATACGGAAATACGTGAGACAAAGGTAGCACATAGACTTAACGCACATAATCTCTAAATAGCCGCTGTCTCGCAGCCTACCTTATTCTTGCTACAATCACATCTCTTTCGCCTCATTTACTCTCATTACATTCTTCATTATACCCAGCAGACAGTAATAGTATAGGTCGCGCCACGTAAAAAATGCGATGAGGGGAAGTAGCGGGGGTATGTTTGCGCCTGTGTTCACTCGCTGACGAACCAATAGCACTCGCTAAATCAATGGTATGAAGTGCGCCGCGTTACCTCTCCACCAATCATCGACCACTGCGCAGTTTGACAGCCGGCGCTCTTTTTACGTGGCTCACATACTAGAGTTACTCACTGGTTGGCATGGTCCACTCGTATCTGCATATCGTTGTGCCTCACACAGTCCACGAGCAGTCGCTCCAGGTGGAACAGGTCCTCGGTGCCCGCCAGCTCCAGCAGTCGCGAGAACTGCACGCGCAGGTAGCACTGCGACACTTGACGGATCAGACGGACGAGCGCTACGTCGGTCAGAGCCACTGTGTACTGCGCGAGTGGAGAGTCTGTCACAAATTCAAGAAATATATCACACCTATTCACCTATGATTATAAAGGTGAAAGTTTGTGTGTGTGTGTAATTTAAATATTTGGTACCAGCTTATACAAAATCTTTAATGTATCTTTTATGTAAAGATCTATAGTATTATTTTGTGCAGGTATAAATAACACAGGTCGCAAAATATAAGTGCAACCTGTCGCGTCAAACCCACAGTATACTCTGCCTCGAAACCCTTGCCATTTGAAATATGTTAGACTCAAACGAGATTTGCTTCGAGGTTACTTACAATAATAATTACAACCTGTTAGAAGTAAAGTAAGCGCAATCTAAGTTGACCGGAGTGGAGGATAATGATAAGGATAAAAATTCATATCTCAGTGTCCTATGATTATGTCCTATTCCAGTTCATAAACTGTGTATATTTCAATTTTATCAGTCACAATAAGTTTTTGCGTGAAAGAGTAACAAACATCTATACAAGCTTTCGCGTTTATAATTTGTGGGATAGTATTGATTAAAATACAGCTAAATACTTACTAGGTTCTTCCTGAAGAGACTTGACAACTCCCTTCACGTTGTGGCTGATGACGAGAGGGTCAAACTCCACCTCCAGCCAGGAGTATAGCTGCTGCAGCTGCGGCGATGCCAGGGCGACCACGTTTAGACGGACGACGTCTGTCGAATAATGTATGTATCATCACTGCTATTGTAAGCCCTCACAACTTTCCCTCAACACTCAGGAATGTGACACATATAAAAACATGGGACATGGCAAACAAACATACATACATTTAATTATTTTATTTTTAATTTTTCATTGGTTTGTGGTCTGTGTCTGTGACGCTACATACTGCGGCATCACTGAAAACCAGCGCTGTAATTGCTGCTTGAGCTTCTACAGCAAAAGCTGAGTGGTGACCGATTTGCTTCACTCATATTTCCTACATAAAATATTTTAATTTGTTAATGTACCAGTCCTGTAATGTGTGTGAAAAATCACGTCTCTTTCCTGGGTGTTGGAAGTGATAATAAATTGTCACATGGCATTATTCTCTCAACAACAAAATGGTGTTACCTTTCAACAAGCTAGCCCGAGTAGGAGGCTGGGCCAGGCCGAGCAACACAGCTAGTCTCTGAGCCTTCTCAACAGGGCTCTTGTCTGTCTCCACGAAGCGGTCAAACTCGGGGTGGAGAGATGGCAGCGGGACTGATAGTACTGCTACTAGGACTCGGCAGGCCATTCTGGAAATAAATAACAGTTAGACTCTTGAAGTGTGTAGATCTTAAGACAGAAATTAAATAAATAAATATCCTTGGTCATGGCTGGCTTATCGACTTTAAAAGCCAGGTTAGAGAATTCAATGTGCCCTCCGAAGCACAGAAGCGCACAGATGTTTATGCCACTTGCTGTCACCCATCCAAGTTGAGACCGCTCAGAACGTTGATTAACTTTAACAATCTATTTATTAACAATAATGATTTGGAATTGTTCTCTCATGTTATAGTTAATTTTTGTAAATAAAGAATTTGAATTTGATCTATCAAGACGTCTAACGGCCGAAAGTAATATTCAACCCAACGAACAATCACGATAGCAACTTTGTTATACAACGCAAGCTTTGCTAGGAGCGCTTCCGTGAGGTAAGCAATACTAACTTCTGCAACTCCTCCTGCGTGATATTCTTCTTCATCTCCCTGGACAGCTGGAACAGCTTGAGTAGTGCTGCAGCATGAAACAGGCAGTGTCCGGCCTTCCAGAACACCAGCGCCAGCTTGCCGTAGTAGTTAGCCATTGTTTTGGCGACAGGGGACTTCTTGGACATGTTCATTAGGTTGTGGATGTCCTCAATCGCTTTGTAGGCTTCCTGTATTCAAGAAAAGTAGGTGATAATGATAATACCGAGACTAGGAACATCTGCAGAACATACAAATATTTGTCCCGTGGCGGGATTGAACCCTATAACAAAGGGAAAAGAAAAGTCTTACCTGCCACAACTCCATCTGTATAGCGCTGTCAAGTTGGAACAGTCTGGTTTCCAAGTTCAGCTGTTGAGTCTCCGGCTTAGAGATGCTCACATTACCAGTTTGAGATTGCTGCAACCAAATAAATAAATTGAATTGTGCGTTTCTTTTACTTTATTAATCTCTAGATTTGGCGATGCAAGTAGACCAAATATTCATTCATTATTTTGGCCGCTAGTTTTTCGGTTTATAGTTATGCCCATAATAATTACTGTTATTTCAGGCCTTATCGCTAAGAAGCAACCAGGCAACCTTTGGATGGAGAGCAATCGTAAATAATAGAAAATTGGTCGGGTACATAAATAGAAAAGGAAAATAATTTCTGAAAGTTGACAAAAAAAAAACAGTGCACTTACAGTGAGCTTGTAGATATCTTCGAGATGCTTCCTCAGCTTATCGCAGAGCTTCCTGAACTCAGTCTTCCGCGAGTACTTGAGGCAGAACTGGAAGGCCATGCGCGCGATGTCATGATACAGAGTCTCCACATGTGCGTTAGTACGGAGCAGCTCCAAGCACTGGCAGTACGACTCCCAGAGGAATTTCACCTGGAGGAATAAATAATAATAATCAAGGTGAAAGTTAGTTTGTAAGTGTGATTGTTACTCTTTCACGCTCAATCGGCTGGACGAATATTAATGAAATTTGGTACCAGGATTCCTTAAACCCTGGATTCAAAAATAGGCTACTTTTGATCCCGGTATTACCACAGGAACGGGACCTATTCACCGCGGGTAACACCGCGGGGCGCAGCTAATAATAAATATCCTTGGACATTTTACAGTGTCATCTAGTCCCAAGCGTCATCAATTCCCAAGAAATAAAAAAAAATGTTTTTTTAGTTATAAACTATACATACCCAAGGAGTTAAGATAGTCCGATCAGATCTATCTTGAGCATCTTCACCGGACACAGCACTGAGTAGAATACTCTCTGGAGTGGCGAGGTTGTCCAAATCATCAGTGTCAATCACTGCTTGAGTTGACTGGGCTCTGGCCGCTTCTGTCCGCTCTTCTGCCATTCGAAGGTAGCCTCTGAAAGAGATGTTAATATTAACTTTTGGGTCTGCTTTCTTTAAAAAAATAAAGGACAATGTCAACCAAAGCTTTAAACAAATGTTCAAATGGTATGCCAGCTAGACAAGTTTATATTTCAGTGCTTATGTGCCCTGGGGTCAGGCTGTAACCCTTCAAAGCTATTCTATATTAGCTACTAGCTGCGCCCTGCGGTGATACCCGCGGTAGTTAAAAGTAGCCTTATTATACATATAAACCATCCTCTTCAATCACTCTATCTATTAAAAAAAATCGCATTAAAATCCGTTGCGTAGTTTTAAAGATTTTTAAGGGACAGAGAAAGTGACTTTGTTTTATACTATGTAGTGGTGTCATCTACAGTAAGCGATGATGGTGGTACGAAGTGCACCAGGTCAGATTGTTATATACAAGGACGATTAGATCTATATCGTCCTTGGTTAAATATAAAAAACCTACCTTATAACTTGCTCCAGGGACCCCACATTCACAGACTGAAACATATTCCTGTACTGGAACAATCCTTCCTTTGCAATATGAGACTTGCGGAGGTCCACACACAGTTCCAAGTACTTGAACATGATGGGCTCCAGGACGGACTCCGACCAGTTGTACGCCCATTTCTTGTTGCGGAAGACCTCCTGGAGTGTGTCCAGGGCCCGGGCGGGCTTGTCCAGGTCCATGAACTCTGAGAGTAAAAAAGATATTGATAAGCTAATGATGGTTTAGCATCTATAGGTACTTATGCATCTTGTTTCAACAACTTTTTATCTGAGATGATGATCTAGAAAATCAGAAAGTAGGTACAATAGGTATGGTACTATTCTGACTAGAACAAGCAAGGATACCTACTGATTTCACCGGTATTATCTATAATTTATATTCTTTAGTGACCAGATAAATTACGCAATATTTTCAGAACAGATGTTGTGTGTGTTAATAAATATCTAGTGTATCATTTGGGTTATGTTTTTGATTTCATAACAAAAAATTTGTGCAAAAAAAGAAAATAATAAAAACGGTTATGTGTGGACATAGGTCATGTTATCATCTAGTTCCCTTGGGAGGCTCTCCCTAGGGCGATGTTATGGCATCATTGGGAGGACATGCAACGTGGTCAAATTGTACATACCATTTGCCCGTTTGAGGGCATTTTCCGGTCTTTGACCATATCTCGCCATATTGTTGGTGGCACTTTTCACTTCATTAACACAAATTTAGGCTTTCAATAGCGAGGAGCGAAGAATAATTACGTTATTCTTCTCACACCGGCTATGTCAGCGCGACAGACAGCGGTACAAAACAAAATGGCGGAGATACAGATTTTTTTTGACAGAAGTTTCGTTTCGAGCTTCCACCCAAAGAGCAAATAACTTCCACCATCGCATTCCAATGATTTGTCTATGGGATTGAGTTAAGAGATAAACTTCTTCTGTTATTGCCATTCGACGCTAGATGCCGCTAGCGGTTTCAGATTCTAGTTTTTATGTTCCAGACCAGTTTTTTTTGTAAAAACTTTTTGTTAAATTCGTCAAGCCACTGTCAGTCAGCGTTGCCAGAATGTAACTTTTGTAACATTTTACGTTACTTTTGACCCTCTCATGTTACCTCCATGTTACACGACTCAATATGTTACTTTTGTGTTACTTTTAGGTCATTCAAAATAAACTTTAACTACCAGTTCAAATTAGCTACCCTGTCTCCATTCATTATTATGATGAAGTTTTTTCATATATACATTATATTGATGACAAAGTAAAGGTGAACGCAGTTAAAATTTATTAATAGGAAGCTAAGTTCTCAGTATTTATATTTTAACGTGCTGATTTCCTGCAGGCAATTTAATCAATGAACCATAAAGTGTAAAGGTATTAGTTTTTGTGATTTTAACATCTAAGTGGAAGACCGTCTTATAGTGCAGGGGTGGTCGATCCCGATCGACCAGTCAATCGCTGCTATGAGTCCAGTCGATCGCGGCAAGCAAAGAAATACAAAAGTAGTCCCAAAAAGTTTTGAGGATCTTATGAGGATCTTCAGAGTAATGCACAAAATGTACCTCAAGAGAGCAGAAAATTGCTCTCCACTTATTATATTGAAGTCGGTTTAACAACTTTTTAAATGTTGTTTTTCAAAAAAATTTTACTCGCTACGCTCGCATCGATTCTAACAAAATATGAACCGACCCGACCATACACAATATCAAAAGTCACGTCACTTTTTTCTTCAAAAAAATTTTGCTCGTTTCGCTCGCATCGTTCCGTTCCGCGCAATGTAAAAACCGACCACGCAAATCCACGTTGCTTTTATCTTTAAAACATTTTCCAAATGTTATATAAGTTTGTCATGCAAAACTGAAGGTAATGTAACTTTTCTAGTGAAAATGTTACTTTTTGACCTGTCTCATGTTATATTTCACTACCTGCCACTGGCAACACTGCTGTCAGTGTCACTGTCATTTCAAAAAGTTAAGTCATGTGGAATGACATCATTTAATCAATTTGACATTGACGTTTTGAGTTGAGGAAGAAAAATTCGGCATTGCTATTTTTTGAAAATTGTTATCCAAAATTACATGGATTACTTTATAAAGTAGTCAGAGCTGTACTAAAAAAGATTGTGTATAGGCCGCTCAATACCAAAAATTACTACTAAAAGAGCCGTACAAAATCTAACCTAGTAAAAATGCAGGTTGTATTCGAAGTAATCCTCTACAGGTCTCCATACACTATTTGTTATATATCTGAAGAATATCTTGTGCTCCCCGATAAAGAGTATTATAAATTCATCGGCGTAGAGCTCGGGGACTGCTGTGACATAAGTATCGAGGACGAAAACGAAGGTCGAAAGTGCGTGATAAAATACAAAACAAACGCACTATTTTTACAGCCGTTTGTAAAGTGTTTGAAGTCGAACGCTTACAGGATAAATGTGATAAGATATCTAAACAAACTGAGGGGATATCCTGTCAACGGTACTGTGCTAGTGAAGTTAAAGTTGGAGCCCCCTGATCAGGAAATAATAGACCATGCTTGGTAAGAATTTTACATCTTTCGTCCTCTAGGCATACTTGAATTAATAAAATATAGTATCAATGGTATGTAGCAGTATAGTTGTTAATGTATATCACTAGCTAACTTGCCCGTGGCTTCGCTCACGTGGTACTTACCTAGATAAAATACAGCCTATGTTCATTCGAAAAGTCTAAGCTACAAATTGGTGAAATAATTTTTGAAATCGGATGAGTAGTTTCGGAGATTACCCCAAACATATAAACAAACCAACTTTACCTCTTTATAATATTAGTATAGATTGATTAATCTAAGGATTTGAGTAATCTAACTTTTAACAGAATTCTAGAAAGAGAAAGGTTGTATACTAACTTCAATTTGTTATGTATGTTCCCTGGTAAAAAAGGATAAGGATATTATTATTTCTCTATCAGTTGTGGACTGAATGTAAATATTTTATGTTTGAAAGGAAAAACTCTTCAGTTGGTTCCATTTATCAAATATCAAAGTGAAGTCAGTTTTTAGTTTCTTCAAAAAATATCTTGTCTGCGGAACTGCTATTCATTCAAGTTTCTGTGATGGTTGCCTGGAATAAATAACTCGTCAAAATGCGAACTGTGGCTTTTCACTCTAAAGTAAATTAATATTGAAAATAGACTGTTTCTGTATTGTTTCAATTTCAACTAGCATCAGAGTTGGCCACTTGCTCATGTGAACAAGCGAACAAACTAGCATCAAAAAAAGAGATTTTGATTCCCAGACAAAGCATGCATGTTTTAGAAAATCTTTGAATGTAATTACTTACTTTTAAAAAATAATGTTTCCTTTTAGCAAAATATCTCATCCACAATTTTAAGGTACTTCTTAATGTGGCATAGGTAGCGTTGGGGCACCCTGTACAAAGAAATATACTTTGAATTAACTGGTAATGCCTTATAATTAAAATAATGCCATAATTTAAATTAGTCTTTTAAAGTCGTTAAGCCATGACGGAGGCCTTTAAGCAGCCTAAAAACCCTGTCGCCAGAGTTGGCCACTTGCTCATACGAACTTACTTTTATTTCAATTTATAGGAATGAAAGAATGCTCAGACTGCTGTGGACCAGATTAGAGATAGAGAATGCATTCTCATGGCTGTCGACACTTGGAGGAGCTTACTCAGCTTTGGGAGACTATTTTGATCATTGTGTAAGTTTTCATTTTATTCTCGCCCTAATTTAGTTGGACTGGCAAAATAGGTGGTCTTTCTACTCTCTTATACCTCTATACACTCACTCACTCTCGATCTTCTATTACTTTCAGGCAGAGGAAGCGGGGAGAATATCGCTAAGGCAGTACAAGCTCTCCAAATTGCTTGGCGACGAAAGCCTCGCAGCAAGAAGTAAACTGTACTCTGCCCTCGCTTTATCACAGAAAGGAAAACTTCGCACATCGCGACACATAGTGAGGAATATTAACAAATTTGCACTTGAAACTAAGGATAAACGTCTTAACAAAATGTGCCAGGGTGTTTGGGCCAAGCTTAAGTACTTGAGAACTCTTAAGAGTACAGGGCATGGAGACTGTGTAGTACCTAATTAAGTTAGTCAGAAATTATGTTAGAAATAAATGTTATTTGTTATCGATTTGTTTATTCACTTTCTCCCAGCGCTCTTTTTTACGTGGCGCGGACTATTACTATTACATGCTCTTTGATAGGTAGTGACACGGCACGAAACGCACAGTAAATATCTGATTAATCGATCGCTTTGAACCTGTCATTTTTTATCTGACCTATTTTTTTCATTGCATTGCGGGTCAAAGGTCTTCCCCCTATCTCTTCAACCGTCTATCGTTATCGACTTTTTTTACTAGGTACTTATTTAACAAATAATTATTATACCTACT
This sequence comes from Xanthorhoe designata, assembly GCA_963582015.1. Lineage (NCBI taxonomy): Eukaryota > Metazoa > Arthropoda > Insecta > Lepidoptera > Geometridae > Xanthorhoe > Xanthorhoe designata. The sequence goes on from OY757029.1 coordinate 2,391,685, forward strand.
ACCTACTACTGTGCATTTCGTGTAGTAGAAAATACGTTCGCGGTATTCGCTACCGCTCTGTGGCAAGCGAAAATACGGCGCAGGTATTTTCTATGAAGATCCTCGAAGCGCAGTATTTTCGCTTCCCACAGCGCGGCGTGAACACCGCGTAGGTCCGATGGTTACTTTTTGCCCTTTTTGGGGTTCCGTATAGTGAGTAAACCAGTTACATACGTCATACTCGTAGTTACACAAGTGGCTATTCGGGATGTCCGCCAAACTAAAGTAAACTAATTTACTAAAAATGTTGCCGTCTCTTTCATAACGATCAAAATAAAAAAGGATGGCATCAATTTTAGTGCTGTCAAATTGGTTTAGTTAAGTTTTAGTGACATCAGAATTGCCACTAATATCAGGTAAGTACCTAGGTACTTACTTATTATTTTTATCATAAGTAGGTACCTACTTGAATTATTATTTCAGGGCATACCTACATAGCTACCTACTAGGGACCTACACTGTTTCAGGTGTAAGTACCTACAGAGTGTACAATGTAGGTACCTATTTAGGTACTTAAATAAAATAATAAAATGTCTTTGGATTTGTCCTGCAGTACCCTAACCCTGCTTATCATTGTAAAACGTGTGAAAAAAATTATTAAGTAGGTAATTGCATTGAGCAAAACTTTATCATTGACGATTTGTATCTCGTAACGTGAACATTGTTATAGTAATTATAGATTTAGGTACCTACATTATTTAAACTACCTACTTACTAATGTGGTCATAAAAATTACTTAGACCTACAATTTAGCTAATGTCAGGAGTGGTTTGAAAGTATACACTTTCAAATAACAATTACATACTTACCTTTAAGTATAATTAACATTTATTAGCAAGAAATAAGTACCTAGGTATTAAAAACTCTCTGAACTATGAGTTTCGTAAGAGATGTATCGTTGCTCCAATTAATGTGTGTTTGTCTATTCACTACGATATCAGCTAAAGTTACGAGTAAGTAAACCTTAATCTAGATAGTTATTTAAGTTAAGTATATCGTTCTTGGTTAAGTTAAGTAAGTAAAGCAGAAAAAGTACCTTTATAGATTATTAATTTTTATACAAGTTACTTTCCAGTATTTTTTTTGTGTTCTTTACACTTAACGGAAAAATGGAACCCATAAAGGATTGCTTGGTTGTCTGTCTGTCTGTCCTTCAGTTTGTTCAGAGTCCAGAATCTTTTACAACCCCTTAAATACCTATGTTAAAATTAAGCTTTTACGTAGGTACCTATCCAATTTCGACATTCGCTAGTAAATATATAAAGCTACACACCTAGGCATTTTTACAGGGTAGGCAATTTTTACAGCACCAATAGATCTGTAAAAAAACCTCCTGTTTCTTTAAGTAACGTTTTTCCTCTCTCTCATGTTTATACTTACAGATGAAGAACTACACAGCTTCCCTAAATTGTTCTTTCTGGACGACTTCAAGCGATGCCTGGCGAAGAAGGACGGGTTGTTCTGCTTGGGTACTTTCGAGCTGACCGCCAGCCAGCCCAATACTATCCTGGATCTGATGAAGGTAAACATCAAAATTAAACGTACCTAGTGCTTATATTCTCTTTGATCAAAATGGTCCAATTGTTTGAAAACTGTCAAATTTTTATCATAAAAACTTAAACATGATTACCTACTTTGAACTAAGGTTATCCGGTAGGTTCCATTTCCATTCGAAAAAAACTAAGTACTATTGCCAGTCATGGCAAATGGAATGCAATGGGGGTACGTTTGCAGATGATGGTGACGGTGACATAGACAGCGGAGTCGTATTAGTTATAGGGTCCCGTTTTTACCCTTTGGGTACGGTCCGTACCCAAAGGGTAAAAACGGGACCAATGATTTTTAGGTTCTGTACCATACGGAACCCTAAAAATCATCAGATCAATTAGTAGAATAAAGAAACTAAAACAATCTATTTATTTCACAGCCGCATTCTTGTCATGTAAGTACTTAACCTAGGTAGGTACCTACCTCTGGGAATTTTGTTACAATGTACTTAAAGAAAACAATAGATTAATTATAAACCTAAGTACCTACCTACTTAATGATTTTAGATACGCACAATACAAATGTTTTTTTCCTATTTTTTTTATATTTTGATTACCTACTTACGTCAGGGTTTTTCCAAGTAGGTTGGTACCTTAACACGTTATTTTGTGAATACAAAATGTTTTGTTTTGTAAATATTGAACAGAATTAGTTATTTAAGGCTTGCAGTAGGTTAGATAAGAACACTACACTACCTATCGGTAAAGACCCTTTCAAACAAAAAAAAAAACACATCAGAATTGCGTTTCCTTTCTGGAGATACGCACAGATACGTAGGACCGTAGTAGGTCCCTACTAATACAAACTTGTAACACCCCCACTTTGCCTGGGCTTTGCAAAACACGGGTTTTGAACCCGTGTTTTTGTTTTAGTAAATTAATCTCACGGTTACCTACTAAAAGCGTGTTACGGGAAAACAATTATTTAACCAAAATACTATTTGTTACAGCAACACACGAATGAACGATACTCATTTAACAGAACGCTTCTCCGCCGTGGCTATTGCCTCAGCGAGCGATGCGAGACGCTTCCCGAAGCGAACACAACGCTTCGCTTCGAGCGCTGCGTCGCGAAGCACATCCAACGCTACTCCCTAACCCCTCAACTTAAGACGCTTCATTACTGCACCACGTTTCGACAGCGTCAAGAAGAATCATCTCGTGGGATGAATGGAGAACAAACCTGGTTCCTTTACGCTATTGGTGTGGTTCTGATGCTGAATTTGGTGGGAACTGTGTATCATTGGTACAAAGGGGATGATAATCGTAAGTAGGTACTTATTATCTTTGCTTTTTCCTTTTATCAGCAGGTATAATTTTTAAAGGCGTTCTACATAGGTACCTATACAAAATCATCTAATTTTAAGCTTTTTTTTAAATACATGAGGCAGCTACTTTGTACCTACCTGATTCTGTTTACCTGATAAGTTTGTCATTGGTCATTGGTTTGTCGAACGTTCTGAGCGGTTACAATTTAGATGGGTGATCGCAAGTGGCATTAACAGCACTTCCTTGCTGAGGAGGGACGTTTAAGGGTCCCGCGGCTTTTAAAGTCATGAAGCCAGTCTTTAGCCGGCCTAAAAAGGAATACCAGAGTTGGCCACTGACTCATACGAACATAATTAATGAATCTAGAGAATCTTCAACTGGCTATGTACTTCAGAAGGACTTGCGGCAGGCTCTAAGATCTCATCTAAATCAAAAAAGTTAAAAAGCGTTTTTTTATTTAAATTTCCAGCGAACCCATTCCTGCTGGCCTGGTCGATTCCATGGAACTGGGCACGGTTCACGAAGGTGGAGCGAGGGGGAATGTTTACAGCACTGGCGCCTCTGCAACCTGTCAGGTTAAACACACAGATTAACAATCCTGTCGTTTTATTGTACCTAGTATAGTATTATTAACAGGCATTAGAATCACCTAGCATGTGAGACAAAATTGAAGTGATCCTTGAGGTCATACTCTAGTTACTGGAGTATGAAAAAAATCCTGTTTCCATGTATTTCTAAAATACGATTCTTAGGTACATGTTGAATAAAATATTATTTGTTGTTTCAGGATGGCCTTGCAGTGGATAGTGATAGTCGCTCACGCTGCGTTATCTCACTACAAAGTCTATATTCAAAATGTAGAGGACTTAGAAGAGGTACGTACTAGAACCAACCATAGGATCCATTGGCTGAACGGAAAGGAATATTGTAATTGATGTGGAAGGAAGAGAGATCGATCAAGTTTTGTCGACACATGCTTAAAGCATGTGTCGACAAAACTTCATCGATCTCTGAATCGAATCATGATGCTTTAGATTCTAAAGCATCATGATTCGATTCAGAGAATTAGAGAGATAAAGTTTAGAACAATAGCACAGGTTTAACGCTACGATCTACACCCGTTTTAGTTCAGTCAACTGGTTAAAGGGAAAAGCATGTAATTTTTAGAATGCAAAAATCTATCGACCGAAAAGTTAATCGATCAAAGATTTTTCGACGCTTCGCTTATTTGACGCCGTAAAAGTAAAAATGGGATTCGGCAAAACATCTTTCGAACATGATATATGAAACCTATCCAATGAGCATTTGAGCATGTTCATTAATTATGGATATGTTACTCGGTACGAGACCCACTTGTACCTACATGCATCCGCTTGCGGCTTGGCTTTCGTGGTAGGTACTTACCTGGATGAAAAGTATCCTATGTCTTATTCCAGCTCAGAAACTAATGTACCTACCCATATTCCAAGTTTCAGCAAAATCTATTCAGTAGTTTTTACATGAAGGAAAAACTAAACATCCAATCATTCGATATAATATTAATATGATTTCAGTTTCCCGCTGGTTTTGTCGGGGCACTTATGGCGAACGGAACAACAATTGTGCAGGTTTTCATATTAATATCCTGCTTCTTAACGGGATTTAACCTCCTATACTCTGCGCAGAGAACTAAGATCAATGCCAAGATACTTTTAGTATGGATTCTGAAGAGATTAACCAGGTAATTATATCTGACGATTAATTTTTAATTTTCAACTGTATTTTTATTACATTACTTTGTGTTTTCCTTAAAATATTTAAATGTTATTTCGAGTCTGACATCACAGTAGGAAAGAAATACCAATAATTACTACTGCGAGGCCAGATTCGAATTAAGTTTTGATTTAATTTTTAATATTATAATTACCTAATTATCTACTTAGAATTAAGATGGTTTTTTTAACGCATGTTAAAATTAAAATAGTTGCTGAAACGGCAACAAACAATATATAAATAAATAAATATCCTTGGACATTCCACACAGCATCATTAGCTAAGCAAGCAATTTAATGCTTGTGTTAATGGTAACCAAATGACTGATAATACTACAATACATTATTTTTATTTTTGTAAATACATACGTATATCACACTATCACATTACATCACTAATCTACTATATCTTAAGATTTATTTCCATAAAAAGGTTGCCTGGAAGAGATCGCTTCTTAGCGATAAGGCCGCCCATTGTACATTGTTAGGTACTTAGTTTTTTCTTAAGTTGTTAATTGTATCGTATTGGAGTGTACAATAAAGAATTTTCATTCATTCATTCATCAGGCCTTTACATCTTTACTAGATGATTTAATACAGAGTCAGGAGGCAATTTTTGCCTACACTTAACGGGACACTGGCCTGGGACATTGTTGAGATGGAATAGGCTTGCCCAGCACCTAAACCATCCTCTCAGCTTAGCCGGCCATATCCACACTATAAAGGTGAAAGTTTGTGTGTAAGTGTGTTACTATTTCACGCTTAAACGGCTGGATGAAATTAGGTACCAGGATTGCTTATACCCTGGATTAAAAGATAGGCTACTTCTGATACCGGTATTCCCATGGGAACGGGAACTACCACGGGTAACACCGCGGGGCTCAGCTAGTTATACATATGTTTGAATACGACTTCCAGGATGCTTCCAGTATACCTTTTCGTGCTTTGGTTCGTGATATCCTGGTGGCCTCACACAGGAGACGGTCCCCTCTGGTCCACCATCATAAACCAGGACAGCGATGCCTGCAGACGCAAGCTCTGGACGCAGATATTCTTTGTCAACAACCTCGTGAGGCCGTTGGATTTGTGCCTGCTGCAAACATGGTGAGCCTTTGGTGTAAACTTGGCGATTGCGCTGTGCAAACTTGGTGATTGTTTTGTGTAAAGTTGGTGATTGTTTTGTACAAACTTGGTATTTTTTTGTGAAAATTTGTTAGTATGTAGGTATAAGTACTGCTTCTGATTTCTCCGTACCAACAAATATTTGTTATAAGTAAGTATATTTAGGTATGGGTGGGAGGATTTTAGATTTGGGATTTTTTTGTGTCTTCGACGAATAATAATTTTACTGTCCGGACTTCTTATAATGAAATTTACACAAAAAGACAAAAGATGTCGGCCGGCTGAAGTGCTGGGCCGCTTTGTTTGGGCTTTGGTTTGGCCTGGCTGGGCTTGGTCTTTATGAAGCATTAAGCATTTTTATAAATTGCGATTTTCTCCTCAGGGCTATAGCAGTAGACATGCAAGTATACATCCTATCGACGGCCATAACTCTTCTCCTGATGAAGCTGAAGGTCCGAGCTGTTCCGATCTTCATGTTTCTGTTCGTAGCCGCAGGGGCGCTTAACGTCACGTTGGCGTATGTCAATGGATGGGAGCCCACCGTGAGGATGATCAGGCCTGAGTAAGTCTAGCTTGTTGGTTTCGAACATGGGGGCAAAAGCAATTTTACCCCATTTTTTTATTTTGGGGATAACCCCACGGGGGTAAAATTGCTTTTCTTAGGGTATAATGAGACCGGAAATAAAACATAAATAGCTTACTATTTTACGTAAATTAAATTATGAGTAGGTAGACCTACCCTACTAAGAGGTAATTAATATTACTGTATGTACCAACCTATGTACCCATAGTCTTTCAGTTGTCTCCCCGACGATAAGAGGGGTACCTACCTATTTAATAAATATGAAGTGTTTATCTCTGGACTTGTTTGTTTGTCGTCTGAGGCAATGTATATCCAGAACATATATTCAGATTTTGATGAGGTAACATGTTCTTTTGTTTGAAACGTGTTTTTTTCAAGTGTTCTTATCCTACCTATGTTTCAAAAAAACTTTTTTCAATTTAATCGGCTTTTTATTCGTTGAATGAATCAATACATTTTTGTTTTCCGTTTTCAGATCGGTTCGCAATATGTTTAGATACATCCCAGCCTTCGCCAGGGTTCATTTCTCCCCCTGGGGTAGCATGCCTGCCTGTTTCCTAGGCCTTTACATGGCACATTACTTTTTCGAAAAAACTATCGGTAAAAATAAAGTAAAAGTTGATGGTGCTAACGGTATTAGCCGAGACGAGCGAACTGAAAATGATCTGAATAAATCGAACGCTCCCATTGGTGCATTGAATGAAGGTGGGAAATCTCAGATGAATCGTCCAATTGGAAACGTGCACGATAGTACACAACAAATTCAGCAAAACAAAACAAATAATTTGGATATTTACAATGCTAAATCGAGCAATGAAACAATCGAGAACAGATTATACGGACCAATCAGGAATGAGTTAGATTCGAATGAACCAACCCAAAGCGTACACAATGGAATACGCAAAAGAAAAGGAACGGTTACGAGTTTAAATGAATATGAAAATGGGTTGGATGTGAAACAAAATGGGTCGTCTGGGAATATAGTAAACGGTTCTCAGAGTGATAAGAATAAGACAAATACAGAGGATAATAATGAGACTGAGAGAGTGTCTAGAAAAGTGGCTAATGGAGAAACTAGGAAAGGAAAGAGCGGGACAACGAATGGAATGGTCTCACTTGTTCAAAATCTAGTAAGTGCTTTGTAGCTGTGGCAATCAATGTACCTACATACGATAATTATCTCATATGTTGTCTTTTGTAAACTTTCGCGATCAACACATTATAAAACTTATGCAAACATTTATCACGAATTTTACCTTTAATATTCGGCCGACGTTGCACCAGCCGTGGTCGCGGGAAGATTGACATTTATGAAGATCAAGTGAGGGTAGTTGAATAAACGCTTTCGCTTTGCTGTGGCGGTACCTCCAATACCTACTTCAGTCTTCCCGCGACCACGGCTGGTGCAATCCGGTCGTAATGTCGGGTAAATCGAATATTAAATGTAAAATTCGTGATAAATACCCGTTTGCATATGTTTTATCTCATATGAACCATATTTGTTTCAAAAACTGACATGCTCGCAGATTATTATCAGCAGATTATTTATTGCTATTATGGTATTTATTATGAACGGTACGGTAGTGTGGTCACGCCTCGCGGTCGCGTCACTTTGGAGGATCTTTAAGGGAAGGTTCATATCTGACGGAACATGCGTCGCGTATTATCGGTCGCGTAACGCCGCGAACAGACAAATGTAAAGAAAAACACTTGACCGTTCACACTCAACCGATGATACGTTAGTGCGATGATATAGTTATGATGATACGCTCGGCGTATTTTACGTCCGATATGAACCTTCCCTAAAGGATCTAAAAATGCCTACAGATCTGAAAGAATGTCTCGCAACTTTGAATTAGTAGTGATGATTTTTTTTTTTTAGTTTCGTAGCTACGGCCACATCTGTGTGATACCGACACTACTGCTGTGGATATTCGCCGCAGCGTCGATCATCGAAGTGGAGTCGCCGGCCATCACCGCACTTTACGTCGGCGTAGAGCGAGCCGTCTTCACTTTGCTCTTCGCATTGTTGCTGGTACACCTCTTCACTGTCGACAGTAAGTTCTAAGATCTTTGGCCCCTTTTTTCCATCATCTTTACTGCCTTTGTTTTCGATTTTATCATAATCATCTTCTTCGCCTATGTTTTCGTCATAACCAGTATCATCTCAATCTTTGTCTGCTTTTTCTTCATCATTTTTGTCCCTTTAAAATGAACTAACAGGATTTTATCGCGTAATTTACCTGATGTCATTTCCCGACGTTTTGGCTGTGTTGAAACAACTTTTTGATAGATTTTTTGATAGATCGTTATCTAAGCTAAAAAAAAATAAGATAGGTAAAGTGGCATTAACAGCTGAGCATTCCGATCCTGGCTTATAAAATCGTTATGCCATTTATGTGGCCTAAAAGCTCCGTCACAAGAGTGAATCACTAGCTTATACGAAGTTTATTGTAATTTCCCAGGTGGTTGGAGTAGGTTGGGCTCCTGGCACGGGTGGCAAGCTGCGGGCCGCCTCGCGTACTCCGTGCTACTCATACACTGGTGCGTCATCGAATCCATCGTGGCTGCTAGAAGCGAGGTTATGAGCACCTCTTTCTTTTACATGGTGAGGAAATAAAAACAACAAAATTAAAAATATCTACCGCTCCCGGGAATACAGTCGTGATCAATTTCTTTAATAACCTATTATGTCCATGTGTGTTTGAGGTGTTATCTTGTTAACTTTACAATTACTTTTACTTTCTTTGACATGCCTTACTTTGTTCGACTGGCTTCCCACTGAAGCTTGACTATTTAGATTATTTTAATTAGATTGTTAAGGGATCGCTTTTAAAAAAAAGCTAGGCCCACACCACCAGGTTCTTGCCTGATTCTTCCCTGGTGTAGGGAGTCGCGTTGGAACAGGCATTAGAATCACCTAGCATGTAAAACGAAACTTAAGTGATCCTTGAGGTCCTACAAGAATAAATGATTTTTCTTTCTTTCTTTCTTTCTTTCTGTCCCACTGCTGGGCAAAGGTGTCCCCCAAAATCCTGCACTGACCTCTGTCTTTTGCGATCTCCCACGATGAGGAGTGTCTCAAACACGTCAAGATCGTCCCGCCAACGCCTTCTCGGCCGGCCTCGTCTTCGCCTACCGTTCTCGGTCATATTTTATTTGATATTTATATTCGATATATTCATAAGTAAGTAATTCATATTTCATCATATTTCATTTTGTGACACTTGACTCAGTATACCTCTGACTACCCCCTTAAACATCTTCAAAAGGATCTAAAAATTGCATTAAGATCTGAAAGAAATGTCTACCGCTCCCTGGGATACAGTCGTGATCATATTTCTTTTCTTTCTTTGACTCAGTATCGAGGACAGTATCCAATACTACGGTAACAGGGGGCGTCACACACATACACGTCACATCATCAGTTTTCGAGTGGTATAGTTAAACTATCCTCGCTCACGTCTCAAGTATTCTAAATGTATGGAATTTTTAGTTCATGCAAGTTACCGGGGGCGGCGCTGCACTGGATTTTCATACATTTGTGATACTTGACTCGGTATCGAGGACAGTATCCATTACTACGGTAAACTGACAATAGTGGACATTCGGAGTGTCGCAAATGCTAAACTAAGCTAACTAAAATTAATGCCATCCTTTTTATTTCCATCGCTATGAAAGGAACGGCAACATTTTTAGTTAGTTAAGTTTAGCTTTTGCGACACTCCGAATTGCCATTTGCCATTTTTTGCCATTGTCCTATTGACCCCCCAGAGGGCCTAGCCAACCGGCATTCGCTATGAAGCGATTCGATTTCTATCATCGCTACACCTTTGATTTGACATTTCTGATCGCTCGAGTTTTCGTCATCGAATGTCAATTCCTATACATTTTTTTTAGTTTCTAATCGAAAGCGATTGTCGAAATGTAACATGGCTAGGGCCTCTGAATAGACTTTCATAGAATGTATTTGTTTTCAGACAGTGGATGCCCTGGCTGCCCTCGTCTTCACCTACATATTGGCGTTGCCAGTGTACTTATTGTTAGAACTACCAGCTCAGAAGTTTCTAGATCTTCTGATATCTGTGCCTAGCACTATAGCCCAGTATCGTCAGTGAGATTGTTTGGAACTGTATGATAATGTATGGAAATCAGATAGAATTGTATGTGTAAATTATTTGTAAGTGATTTCTAAATAAATGATTATCTATACTCACCTATTAAGTTTTTATATAAAATCCTTTAACTTTCCATTTTTACATTTTACCTACTCATAGAAGTGTATTTGTTAGATAAAAAAATATACTTAGGTAGGTACCTACTATAGGACGACCCGAATAGTGACAATTCGGAGTATCGCAAAAGCTAAACGTAACTAGGTAACTAAAAAATGTTGTCCCTTTCATAACGTTGGGAATAAAAAGGAAGGCATTAATTTTAGTTAGTTTAGTTTAGCTTTTGCGACACTCCGAATTGCCACCAATAGCAGGAGATACTAATAGGTACAAACCTACACGCATTTACGAATAAAATTCGTAGGTACCCTAATATATTCTCCATTGTTTAAAATATCCGCATAATTGAATTGTTATTTTTGTAAGTAGGTACCTACCTAAGTAAAATTGAAATACACAATAAACTTGTTATTATGGGAATATAATCTAATTGTAGAATAAATTACCTACACAGATAAGAATTTATTTTTAAATATTGTTGGTATAAAATATAAAAATATAGTTCAACAGTATGAAACTTGTATTAATGTTACACCTACTTAATTTATTGTTAAGATATAAACAGGGTTAATTTTAAAACAGCAAAAAGCTCTCAGTCCGTAATTCCAGAGATTAGGGAAATATTTTGTCTATGGTAATTCCTACGACTAAAAGCAATAACGTTTGTTCTACGACTTTCCTAAATTTCGTATTTTTGAATAGCATACAAAACTTTAGAAAATATTTATTTTTCCCCATTAGCAAAGACGATTAATATCTAGAAGACAGACAAAGGCCATACACAAAATCGTAACCCTAAAAAATAGCCTGAAAACTCTAAAACATCAATTTTATCCAAGAAATTTCAATTACTTTCTAGTTAAAAATGTTTAAATATTGAATATTGTTGCTACCTACTACCAAAGACGATTAATATCTAGAAGACAGACAATGGCCATACACAAAATCGTAACCCTAAAAAATAGCCTGAAAACTCTAAAACATCAATTTTATCCAAGAAAATTCAATTACTTTCTAGTTAAAAATGTTTAAATATTGAATATTGTTGCTACCTACTAAGTACTAAGTATTGAAATTTCTTGGATAAAATTGATGTTTTAAAGTTCTCAGGCTATCTGGTACTGCGGGATAGGGTTACGATTTTGTGTATGGCCTTTGTCTGTCTTCTAGATATTAATCGTCTTTGCTACTACTAAGTATTGAAATTTCTTGGATAAAATTGATGTTTTAAAGTTTTCAGGCTATCTGGTACTGCGGGATCGGGTTACGATTTTGTGTATGGCCTTTGTCCGTCTTCTAGATATTAATCGTCTTATACATTATATCTCATTATATCTCGTACTATAACATGATGCTTCCCCGAACCAAACCGAAGTAAGACGTTGTCATTCATGGTAGAGCGTAGAGTAATGAAAATGAAAAGTTGTAGGTAGGTATTCTATTTTTAAATCTTTAATCGAATCAAATCTTTTATTTTAGTTTAGTTTTGGAGATATCCCGAATAGCCACTAATTTGACGAAAAATATTGAGTTTAGACATTTAAAGTTAACCCTGTATAATAAAAAAAAAATTAATTAAATATCGAGTTTAGACATTTAAAATAAACCCTAGTGGCAATTCGGAGTGTCGCAAAAGCGAAAGGAAAAATGAAAGGGACGGCAATATTTTTAGTTAGTTAACTTTACTTTTCAAAGCGCTTACCTGCTATGTAGATAAAGTTTAAAATTATATGACACTGAAACTCCAGCCGCTTTGCTGCCGTCTCGGTGTGATTTGACCCTTACTCAAATACCTACAAGCTTCCTCACCCGTACACTATGTAGGTAGGTATTTTCCAAGTTTCAGCTAAATCCGTTCAGAAGTTTTCGCCTCAAAGAGTGACAAATATTCATCCATCCAAACTTTCGCATTTAAACAACGGAAAACGACCTCACGGCAGGCAGATCGAAGATGGAGGAACGAAATTGTTGTTTACCTGGAGAAATTTATAATTTTTTTTTTATTTTTGGCCATTAGATTTAGCACTTACTTGCCTTTTTAGGGTTCCGAAGTCGTTCGTTATGTCCGTCCGTGCGTCTGTCCGCGGCTATGCTAAAGACTATTTTATACCTAGGTACTAAGTAGGTAGATGTAATTTGGCATACCTACTTAGAATATGGAGATACCTAAGTAGGTACATATTTAATGACGCCAATAAAATGGTAGAATAAAATCGTAAAAAAAATATCAGGGTACCTCCCCTACATTTATTTATTTATTTACCTACATGAACAGGGGCCTTACTCCGGATCAACGAAAACGAAGTTTCGTGACAATTTTTGGGTTCCAATTATGTTGGTAAACTACTTATTACGAATTCAGTATCCACCAACATAAGCTGACCCTAAAAATTGTCACGAAACTTCGTTTTCGTTGATCCAGAGCACAGATAAAAGAATAAGAGTAAGGCCCCAGGCATAAGAATCACTTATCATGTACCTAAGACGAAACTGAAGTGATCCTTGAGGTCCTACCAAAATAAACGATTTTTCTTTCTTCCTTTCATAGGAAGCGAGGTTGATTTTTTTCTCGTTTTCTCCATAGTGTGATGTCGTTGGATAGGTATTTCAAAAATATATGGGGTTTTCTAAGCTTATTTTCCAATTTTAATACTTACTTATCCGTTTGTAAAATTATATTTAGCTTTATAGTGCTAATTTTCGTTAGATTTAAAGTGCATCCCTGCAAGCGAAACCGTCATATCTGGTACTTAATGTGAAAAAAATTATAGTAGGTAGGTACTAGGGTAATATTTATGACCTTCAAAAGTACAAAAACAATGATCAGAACATTCAGAACACTCATCGTCATTTAGTTTCACACTTGTCGCTAAAGTTTTTCTTTTTTTCGCTCCATGAAGGTTTATATAAATTTGCCACTGCTAGCTGCTAATTAGTTTTAGAATAATATTTAAAATGAGTGTTGTTGTTTTACTATGCTTAACAGTTTTATTTGGGAAATGTTTTGGACGAGGACTAACGGGTATTTAATTATTGAATTATTAATTACATAGAATATTATTAATTACATACAGTAGGTATAGATCACGACTGAGGACAAGACCAAGGAGTGAATTCTCAGATTGCTCTTTCTGAGAAATTTGATTGCTGAGAAAGCTCCGATTTTCACAGTTCATCAGCCTCAGTTCCTTTGAAGATTTAAAGACCTTTTTAAGTTCTAAAACTTTTCTATAGAAAAGATTTATTTAGATAATTATGTCGTGCAAGTAAAAGCTTATTCTTTTATGCGAATTCGAAAAGGAAGTGGAAGTAATCGTTATCTATGATTTCCTATGCCTACTAGACTAGACCTTGGTGTACCTAGGTCATAGGCTACATTTTGTTCTGGTACCACGCGTGGGAAGCCGCGGGGAGCAGCTAATCTACTATGGTTATCAAACAAACACCTAGTATACTTATGCGATTATACATATTGATTGATAGCTATTGATTTTGCCTGAAATTCAATAGGTAATCAGTCTGTCAATAAAATACCGATTTTGAAAATTCTTTATTTGTTTGAACGAGTGTACTTCTGAGGTGGTCCCATTAAAAAATGTTGAGGATCATCGGAGTTATGAACAGAAATGCACCTCAAGAGATCAGGATTCTCTCTTACGAAATTGACGTCGTTTTTTTTCAGATTATGAATACTACAGTCTCCCAGACTTGTACTACCTGGATGACTACGAGAAATGTCTGACGCGAGATGGAGTGTACTGCCTTGGTACCTTCCACCTCACTCCGCTGGAGGAACCTCATCCTGTTTACGAACTGATGAAGGTAAATACATATTATCTAACATGTCACCAGAAAGAGTTTACACTATTAGGTACATAAGCAACGCAACGTGTCGAGACGAGAAACGAGATATCACGTTTTGTGTTATAAAATGTTACCTCCTTAGGTATACCTACTTACTTAACATTTTATGACAGTACAGTAAACCTACTTTAGCTAAAGCGGATATTAAATCTGTTGCTATCTCTTTTCATTGATAAATGAGTAACTAAGAAAAAAGCATTCTTTAACTGTAGGTATATATTAAATTGTCAAATCTTTATGAATAAGGCCTCTAAACTTTATCTTCATTACCTACTATATGCTTTTTTCTTCTTCTTCCTCTTCGTTATACTCTTGACAGAGTAGTCGTGGTCATCATGACGAAGGGGTTGTGGCAATCTTGACGATTCTGCGCCATTCGTCGCGTACCGCAGCCTTTCTGGTGCATTCATGCTGTGAGCCATCCAATGCAGCCTTGATTTGGTCGGTCCATCTCATGGGCGATCTGCCACATTCTCGTGTGCCCTCAACTCGACCCTGAACCACAAGGCTTGCTTTTTTAATACCTGCTAAATGTTTATTTATAATGCATAGCTCTGCGCCGATTGTGGTCGCTTGCGTTTCATGTTTCTCATGCGTATTATGTTAATGAAGATAAAGTTTAAAATTATATGACACTAATACTGCTCGCCGCTCCCTGCCATCTCGCATCTCGGTGTGTTGAGCCTACAATCACCTTCCTCCTTTTACTGAGATTGTTTTACAAGGAAATACGCTGCACGTATTGACCTAAAACAAAGACATTTATTTTTTGTTAAATGTTAAATTACATTAGTCGCAAATAATTATTAAATTTATCATAAACATGAATTATAAGCCGTTAAATTTTTGTTGTATAAAAAAATATATGGCGGTAATTAGGCGCACGTTTTTGTTCTTCTTATTAAATTATATTTATTACTAGCAGATGCCCGCGACTTCGTTTGCTAAAGAATTTGTAAAATCCCAACAAACCACCAACGTTTGAAACAAATCGAACTCCCGCTAAGAAGTTATAAGTAATACCAACTTAAACATCTTCTCGGATCCCCTCTGACTGAAGGGTAATTTTGAGAAAATTATTACACAGGTGTGTTTTATTTGTACTGCCAATTAGTACCAAGTTTCAAGTTAAATGAAAAACCCGTTAAAAAGTTATCATTCAAACTTAAACAACCCCTGTATCCCATGGCGGGGGTAGTTTTGGAAATATATTGCGCTAGACTTTTACAAAATGTTTTGAAGTATTATATTAATGCCAAGTTTCAAGTTTGAAAGTTTAAGGAATAAGATGTTTTATACAAACTTTACCCCATTTTTCACCCTAAAGAGTAAAATTTCAACAAAATCCTTTCTTTTTGGATGCCTACGTCATACAAAGAACATACCTACCCTTCAAGTTTCACTTTACAAACAGCGGTTTAGGCTGTGCGTTGATCCGTCAGTCATTCAGAACAAAGGCTTGTATACGTACCTAAATAAATATCTTTGTAATTTTTTAAGTTCTCATATTTAACATATTTTAGGATTTTTAGATAGCTAAGTTGTGATTTGATTGAACGCAGAGTCAATGCGGCATTTTTGCACAAATTTTGTATGACGTAGGTAAATCTAATTACCTTGTACCACAGATAATATAATACTATACTAGTACCTATAGAATAAGTTTCAGGGCTACTTAGAGGAAGTCTGAAATCGTGAGAGTTATCGTAAAGTCATGTAGGGGTCAAAGACTGCTCAATTTAAATAGAAATAAGATTTGCTCTACATTAAAGTAGTAGGTACCTAAGTACTTAGGTACCTACTTTGTCTTTTTCATAAAAAAAAGTTCTTTATTATTATTACTAGGCATCTTTGGCTTCTTTGTTTTTTAATAAATAAATATATGACTTTGCGCCCAACGTGGTTGGAGGACCTTCAGAGTTTTGCAAAAAAATATATTTTTATTTAGGTATTTCAACATGATCTTTTTTAACGGTTTCAGAATTCTCCTAAGTGGTCCATAAAAAACTCACCATTTATTGATTAAACTTTAATACTTACTTAATATTTTACTGTTTTTATTCTCATTTAATTTAATTGAACAAAAAATGTAATTGTGTTTTAAGACAAAAAAAAAATTAATTGTGTTATATTATAAGACATAACGATGTAATTTACAAATTAACTAATGTTGATGTCAAAGACAATAGACATTCATTAATAATGCATTTTTTGGTAGTAGCTATAAGTAATCTTTTTATGTGTTTTAAAAAGATGAAAAGAACCGGATTTTGTACAAGAACATTAAACTAACAAAAGTTAAAAGTTGGATTAATGCTCTAAGATCTAATAGTTTTATCTTGTAGTTCATAGTTTCTGACTCTCACGGCATTAAATTTTATTGAAACAGGTAAGAACTATGTGTTGTGTGACTAGACCTTACCTACTGAGTAATAAAATCAATTTTTTACTGATATGTTAAACTAAAAATGTATTTATTCAGTACGATCGTTTATAGACCACTTTGACATGTCACGTCCTTAAAACTAGGTGATTCTACTGCCTTTTCCAACGCGACTTCACCAGGGAAAGAATCAGACAAGAACCTGGTGGTGTGGGCCTAGCTTATGTTGACATTTACCTACACCATCATCTCATCTCTTCGTTGTCGGCCTCTTTAGTTTTGTAATTATCTTTTTCCCCCAGGAATATACCGAAGAAGTTTACACCTTCAATCACACCCTCATCCATCGCGGCTACTGCATCACCTCCCGATGCCCCGATCTCAACGCCACGGACCCACCATCCCGCTTTGAACAATGTACCTCAAGGATCTTCGCTAAGCAATCTCTACGCGTGAATCTGACGACTTTTAAGTACTGTCAGACGAAAGAGGACACGAAGATTAAAACCATCAGCATAGCGCAGATTTCGTATTTAGCTGTGGTGGCTGTTTTGCTGATCATGAACGTGATTGGGACTGTATATGATTACAAAATGCGAGAGAATCCTAAAAGTAAGTATACGATTTGACAATAGAGTAGGTACCTAGTTGACAAGTGCCACTGGAAATTTAACTAGGTAGGCCCGTTGCGCATACTAGGCCCGGTAGGTACCTATTCCTATTAGGTACAGCTTTGCGGTCTTCAGATCCTTGTCAGTGATCTAAATCAAGCATGCACAAACCGCGGCCCGCGGGCCGCATGCGGCCCTCTGTCAATGTGATTCCGGCCCGTAAGCTGGTTCGGATCTACCTATATTTGCGAACAAACGTTTTCGATAAACCTGAACAAAACAAAATATAGAAACCGCCTAGCAAACGAAAATCTGGAGGGAATATTACGTGTGGCGACAAGCAGTTTGGAACCAAATAAAAAGTCATGCATCTACCAGTCAAAATACTTAAATTGATAAGAATATACCTACTTGGCTTTTTGACGGGAATTCAAGATGGCATGTTGTCTTTCTTGTTTTATTTTCCGAAATTTGTGTTTTGGCGAATGTTAATGTGTAATAATGGTGGATTATTAACTGTTAAGTGTTCGTGAACGTACATAAGTGTAGGCAAATGAAACAAAACTGTATATCATTGCATTTCGAGTTCTCTCAAAAAGTCCGTGTAAAGCTGCAGTAAAGAACCCACATCTTTACTGACGCTGACTATGACTTTGACTCGACCTTGACTAACGAAACGAAAATATATTATACACATGGTAGTGGCTAAATGCGTGGCAAAAGCCGGCGAAGCCAAAATAAAGAAGAAGAAGAATATACTTACCTATAACGTTAATCTTTTTGAAACTTAATTTAGTTTTTTTTATTTTCTGCGGTCCACCTTTGGCCGATTGACCCCTGGTCCTAATAAGTCTGTGCAACCCTGATCTAAATAATAAAAACTAACAATATAGTTAAGGTAATCGTCCTAATTTTTTATTTCTATAGAAATGCGGTTCCTAATGACGTGGTCTGCGTTCGAAAATTGGAAAGAATTAACAAAAATTGAAAGAAGACAAGGATTTGGTCTTTCAGCGATTCATGGGATCCGGTAAGTGTTCGTTATCCACGAAAATAAACAACTTTTGGTGGAAACACAGTGCTTTGACCCCCAAATGATAAAATGTTTCTCCTAGGTGGGAATGGAACCCACGACCAAAAATAGGTAATAAAAATTAATTGAGCTAAAGAGGCCGGTAGGATATGGACGTAGACTATTGTATTATTTCGAAGTATTAAGGTGTCTAATACTACTTAGACCTTTCAAATTGTTGTTTTAAGTAGGTATATCATTTTATGAAATTGCCACAACGGCAATTTTATAGGTTACCTCTTAATACTATTTTTGACTAAAATAGGTATATTAATTACAAGCATAATTCTGCTTTCCTTGCTTATAGGGAAAATGCAGGTCAACAGAACAGTCTAAAATGAAATAAATGTTCCTATGAGTTTGTTTATTTTATTTTATTTTTAAGGATACCCAACATAGGGTTATTACACTGTACATGCATCAATTGATAGCCAAATATTAGAAAACAAAAACTAGTGCTCCCATAATTAAAGGGTATCACAACATGCGTAAAAAAACCCATCTTGAATTTAATTAGGTACCTAATTATAATATTAAAATTAATTCGAATATGGCCTCACAGTTGTTCAGTAGGTAGGTACTAAACGTAGGTTTTATTTTCTTAAACAAATGCACTTATGTTTTTTTTTGTGTTTTCCCCAGGGTATGCGTCGCCTTCTCGGCGTGCATAGCTCATTGTGCTGTCATGTTCTACTCAATGTACTTGCATAATCCACGGAATTTGGAGAATGTAAGTCTAAAGTTGGCTATCCCTCATTTGGTCAAAGGCCGCCTTCGATATTATTAAATTGATGGACTGTTCGTTAGGCAACCAATTTGCAATATTTAAAGACCTACCTATCTAATTTGATTTAGAATACTTTTCATCCATTAACCAGCTCGTAGTAGGTCGGTCCATGGCGGGATCTATGGCTACCATCAGTCAATTAACGCTTCCCGCTACCTTGACTTTAATCATCTTCGACCTTCTGGCTAGTGGACTGTATGGTGTATTATGATTCTCACGTATAGCCAGTACCTACGTTTACCCCCTCATAATAAAGGCCAAAAGGGTAATGAGCGAGAAATAGTAAATAAGTCCTGATCAGCAAGTGGTCAACTCTGGTGACGGAGTTTTTTAGGTCGCCTTGGCTTAAACTAAAAGCCGGGACCGACAATTTAACGTGCCCTCCGAAGCACGGAAGCGCTCAGCAGATAATGCCACTTGCGGTCATCTAAGTAATGACCACTCGTTCGTTCGTCGTATGAGCAAGTGGCCAACTCTGGTGACGGAGTTTTTAGGCCGCCTAAAGACCTCCGTCATGGCTTAACGACTTTAAAAGCCGGGACCGACAATTTAACGTGCCCTCCGAAGCACGGAAGCGCTTAGATGAAAATGCCACTTGCGGTCACCCATCCAAGTAGTGACCGCTCAGAACGTTGCTTAACTTGACGATCTATCCATAACGTCTTAGCAAGCTTCGCCACGAGCGCTTCCTTTTAAGTGAAATAGGTTTACATTTCCAACTTATGTTAACTTCAATTACTTTTTTATTTTAAATTAAGTACTTATTCGTATTGTCATCGATACTTGATAAGTGTGCAAAGTTTTAATTTAATCCAGCACTTCGAAGCAACATGCACCTGTGCGTCATGGGTACTGAACGCGTTAATGTTGGCAGTTGGCAGCTCAGCCTATATCAATGCTGGTGCAGAACAGCACGGGTGCGGAGCACATGTTCGTGGTGCTGTCCGGGTTCCTGTACACGGTGCAACTGAGGTTCTACGCGGAGAAGCACCGCCTGAGCTACAGACTGCTGCCGATGCTGGTGATGAAGAGGATTATCAGGTTCGTTTTAATAGCGGTAAATGTCCAAGCAGACCAAAAAGATTGTGGTTTCCCAGAGTCGGATCGCATATTTTTTATTGATAATGTCCTCCAAAGGACATTATCTATTTATATCTACTTCTATACTATAATAATATAAAGATGTAATGTTGGTTTGTTTGTTTGTTTGTAACAAACGAACAAACAAACCAACATTACCAACATTGTACCCCAAACAGGGGTAATCTCCGAAACTACTCATCCGATTTCAAAAGATTCTTTCACCGATGTGTAGGATGGACTTTCCAAATGAACATAGGCTATATTTTATCAAGGTAGGTACCACGTGAGCGAAGCCACGGGCAAGTAAGCTAGAATAATAATAATAATATATTATTATTAACAATATATTATTATTAATAATATATTACTATTAATAATATATATTATAAAGAGGTAAAGTTGGTTTGTTTGTTTGTATGTTTGGGGTAAAATGAGGGCATTTAGGTACCTAACACATAATTATGTTTTTGGACATACCTCAGACTACCTTTTACACATCTTCAAAGCATCTAAAATGACTAAAAAGATGTGAAAGAATGTGTCAACCACACCTTGGGAATACAATCGTGATCATTATTTCATTTTATTTTTCTGTAATATTTTAGGATCAGCCCTGTACTGCTTCTAGTGATAGGCTTTGCAGCGACATGGTGGCCATTGCTGAGCAGTGGTCCACAATGGTCGGCCACAGTGGGGGCTGAGAGCCAGGTCTGCAGGGACAAGTTCTGGACCCATGCTCTCTTCATCAACAACTTGGTGCAGCCGGATCAACTCTGCGTGTTGCCGACATGGTGAGTTCCACCGTCTCATCACCCGGGGTGCCCATCACCCAGGAAGCGCTCGTGGCGAGGCTTGCTAAGACGTTCTTGATAGATTGTTGAAGTAAAGCAACCAGTGTTTTGGAATTTGAATCCCTATAGATTTCGTGCATACAGTGTTTTCTAAATCGTATTTTCTCAGTGTAGGTAGTAGATAGAAAAAAATGATTTACAGATACATAGAAAAGATCAAAAGAAAACGATTGAGCCCTGTTAAGGCAAAACACGTAACTTAAGATACAGTGTTTTGGCTTTACCTACACGGTAGCGTTCTGAGCAATTTGCATTATCAGTTGAGCGCTTCAATGCATCGGAGGGCACGTTAAATTGTCGGTCCCGGCTTTTAAAGTCGTTAAGCCATGACGGAGGCCTTTAGGCGGCCGAAAAACTCCTTCACCAGAGTTACGAACGAAACGAACGAACGAACGATAGATGATTTATATAGAGTCAGGAGGCAAGCTTTGCCTACACTTATCAGGACACTGTAGCGCTTTTGTTCATATGGAATAGGCTTGTAGCACCTTATCCATCCTCTCTGCTTAGCCGGCCATATCCACAGGAAAGACAATGGTCAATACGTCTTCTTATAATGGTCTCCAGGTACATGGCTGTGGACATCCAAATGCACATCATATCATGCCTAGTGATGCTGCTCCTGCTGAGGTACCCTCGGAGGACACTCCTCTGCCTAGGCCTGCTGTTTGGCGCCGCATGCGTGCTGTATGCTGCACTGGTTTATATCTTCGACTGGCTGCCACTGTTTTACTTGACTGTGTCGCCAGAGTAAGTTTATTCGCTTCGTAAACTTAATTCACCTGAGCTAATTCTTTAGTAAACTTTAAGCACCTGGGTGCATTAAAATTACTTTTAAAAAACTTTATTCACCTGAATAGACGTAATATGGAATTTAACAATGCATAGGAATATAATCTAGGCTTGAACAAAAAAAGTTTTCCCACCGCAGTTTAGTTAGCTAATAAAATACCTAACGTCGAAATAAGAAAAAAGAGTCAGATGCAGGCCTCTGTTACAAAATTTAAGTCAGTTTTCAATTTTTTTAATTTTTCCAATAATAGTAGTATTATTTTATCTGTGATAATACTCATACTTCACAGGAACATCCGCACTCTGTTCCACAACATGCCATCCTTCTCCCACATGTACATAGCTCCGTGGAGCAGCATCAGCTCATGCTTCCTCGGCCTGGCCCTGGGACACATATTCTATGATAAGAAGGATGACAATTTCAATTCGGGGAGGTATAAGGTAATAACGTTATTTACATACTCGAAGGTTTGTAGGTACAACAGTTTTGCAATAAAATATTTCTGATTCTGATTCTGTTATGTACAGTGACGGTTTGAAAATGTTCGTCGGTTTTCAACTAAATTCGTTCAACGAGCACGAGCACATAATCCCTTTTGAAACTTGAAAAAGGAACATCATGGTAATATGTTGGTACAATAAAAATTGATTCTTGCAATCTGGTGCAAGCGAAAACAGACTCTAAGGTGACGAACATTTTCAAACCGTCAGTGTACTTAGTAGGATTCTTTACGTTGTTTGTCCACAGTGGGTGCTATACGCGTCGTGTGTGGTGTCCATCCCTCTCATGGCCACGTGGGTGCTCCTCGGCGTCTACTTCCAGCACATTAAGTCGAAGCTCTTCATCGTCATCTACGCGGTACTGGAGAGATCCATCTTCCAAATTCTGGTCCTGACGTCATATGTGGTCCTTTGTGTTGTTAGCGGTGAGTC
This sequence comes from Xanthorhoe designata, assembly GCA_963582015.1. Taxonomy (NCBI): domain Eukaryota; kingdom Metazoa; phylum Arthropoda; class Insecta; order Lepidoptera; family Geometridae; genus Xanthorhoe; species Xanthorhoe designata. Next base: position 2,414,607 of record OY757029.1, read on the forward strand.
ATCATTCATTCGAGTCAATGGCGCTTAATATTTTGAACATTATTAGTTTTCTATTTTAAGCTTATTCCAAACAATGTCCCAGGCACTACAGTGTCCCGTTAAGTGTAGGCAAAGCTTGCCACCTGACTCTATATAAATTATCTACTGTAAAGATGTAAAGGCCTGAGTATTATTAGCTTTCTAGCAATCTGTCATGTATGGAATGTTAACTTCTGCAAAGGCATTACCAAAATGTATTTTTACATACTTACCGGACTTTTTGACGGGAATTTGAGATGTCATGTTGTCTTTTTGTTTTATTTTCCAAAACTTGTGTTTTAGCCTAGATATTAATCGTCTTTGGTTTTAGCGAATTAATAATTGTTAATGTGTAATAATGGTGGATTATTAACTGTTGAGTGTTCGTGAAAGTACCTACATAAGTGTGGGCAAATGAAACAAAACTGGATATCATTGCATTTCGAGTTCTCACAAAAAGTTCATGTAATGCTTCAGTAAAGAACCCACATCTTTACTGACGCTGACTATGACTTTGACTTGACTTTACTAACTTGAATTATAATGTAGTGGCTAGTGACTAGTCGCTAAAATAAAGAAAAAGAAGAAGAAGACATACTTACCTCTGACTACCCCCTTAGACATCTTCAAAAGGATCTGAAAACAACCAATGATCATCTGAGAGAATATGTCTAACGCACCTTGGAAATACAGTCGTCGTTAAATTGTCGGTCTCAGATTGTATAGTCATTAGGCACTGACGGAGGCTTTGAGGCGGCCTAACTCATACGAACTGTTTACTATCTTTTCCGTAATATTTGGCAGGTTTTATTCTAAAGCTCCTGGCATGGCGCGGTTGGCAGACGCTGTCTCGCATGTCCCTCTCGGTGATGACGGTGCACTGGCTCGTAAACTACTACCTTATTGGAGCCTCACCGCAGCCATTGTCCAGCTCTGTCATGGATATCGTAAGTTCTTACCCCCTTATGCATATTGGTTTTGTAAACCTACTTTAGCTAAAACGGATATTAAATCTGTTGATTTTCTTTTCATTGACATAAGAGTAACAAGAAAAAAAAACAATTTTAAATCTATATTAAATTGACAAATCTTTATGAATAAGTAATACATCGGGAAAACTGCATTCAATTCCATTCAGTAGTTTTTGCGTGATGCGGGAACAAACATCCATCAGACAGACAGACAAAAATTTTAAAAACCATTTTTTTGGCTTCTTTTGCTCTAATAAGACATCGACGTGTTACAGTTTTATTATGTAGATAAATCAATATTACTTATTACAAACTATTGTATTTTCAGTTTGTCAACGGCATCACAACAGCTGTCTATACCTTCGTTATCGCAGTGCCCATCACAGTGCTGGTGGAGATACCGATCAAGAACTTGTTCAACGTTGTATTCTCTTGATTCATCTCAAGCTCTGTGACTCAACTAGAGACCCGCCCCGACTTCGCACGGTTGATTTCTTTACTTATGCATGTACCTACATATCAACCTTCCTCGTGTATTTTGCGTAGGTAGTTTAAAAGATCTAAGCTAAGTGTGTACAGTCAGCGGGAAGAGACTCTATTTTAAATTATGTAGAGATTAACGAAAGAGATTCGTCAGATTCCATCTGAAATATCAAGACGATACTCGCTTATGCGAAGTTTTTTTTACAAAATTGACATACAATTTTGCCTCGACGTGAGAATATTAAAAAAAACTGCTACGTCGCTATAGTTAAAAAAAACATGTATACTTAAATGGAAAATATTGGTTAAATGCACGAAAGTTTGCTCATAAAGCAGCTAACTAAGGCATAATGTATTATAATTTGTTTATTATTTTACAGTGTTAAACCACACTTAGGTAGGTACTTATTGAATATTTCATCATAAATGAAGAAAATTTACGTTATCCTGTCGGAGCCGTTAACTTTTAGTAAGATTTTTAATTTATAATGAAATACATAAACATGTAAGTAGGTAATACATGAGAATCAAAACAAACACGTTAATTTATACATTTCTTTAATTAAGTACTTATTCATGACGATTACAAAAATAAAAATATAAAGTCATCCTGTGGTAACTAGGTATGAACACAACGTTATTTCTTTGAGGCACATTATAACTATTTATTTATTGTAGTATAGTTGTTCTATTTCACGAAGTCCGTTTAGCCCCAACTTTGCGCTTAGTTGTCATGCTGACGGTAGTTTGTTTTTGGCGACTTAGGTCTATCAATATGTTTAATTTCATTTTATAATATCCATTCATGGCATCTATAGAGATATACTCGCTACCAAAATGACTTGAACACAATAGACACTATTAGTGATGTGTAACTGATTGACTGAAGCAAAAATCACAGAAAATCGCGAATGAAACGGCCAGATTTAACGCTGATTTAGTAAATTAGTAAGTAACTTACTTAATTACCGTCATATTTGACATAATATGTTTTCGCGATTTACTGTGATTTATGCTTTGATACAACTTTGATATAATCGAGACAAGTTATACAATCCAGGGGCTGGAGCGCGACTCGGGCGAGACTGATTGCTTCTGAGCTTACGCACACTAAAACTGTGGACATGCATTCACTATTACATTTAAAGCCCAAGGGACTTCGTGAAATAGAATCCACACATCAGATTTTGTAGACATTCTAAGGAGTTCAGTTATAGAGGAATTTATCAAGTGCTAAAACGAGGGTTTAAATACCCTATTTGATACAGAATGCATATAAATCCCTGAAATAAGGTCAGACAGACAGTTATTTATTACTCTCAGTAGATAGTCCAACTAATTACCTAGACTTTAGGTATTAAATGGTTAACGTAGATAAAATTAATACTATTTTATTGGAGTACGACAATTTTCAACAAAAATTATAGGACTTTTTCACAAAACAGCAAGACTCAACATCACATAACTTTACTACGAATCAAGGTTTAAAATGGTAAATAAATTAAATACATACATATTGATTGCAGTTCAAATCTGGTTGGAATACCAAATTATTAAAATGTTAATTAAAATATTTAAGTTATTTATCTAATTTTAGTAATATTGTACCTAATAAATGGTATGATTTTAAAATGGCAATGAAGTTTTTCTCAAATTGAGCACGATTAAGATCATTTACGGCCAGTCTCAATAATCTATTTGGTGTTGCTTACTGTGGGTAGATATTTGTCATTACGTCCATAAAAATCTCGAATATCTACCGACAATAAGCAAAACCAAAGATAGGATATTGAGACTGGCCGTAAGTTAGGTTATAATTTACGAAAACTAACACTTTTTCCTTGCTCAGATCAATTATAAAAAAGCCGCGTACTGACTCCCAGACTTGTAAATTAAACAAATGAAAATTTTCAATCCAAGTTTACATTCAAAGGTATCGATTACTTATCGATACTATCTAAAAGAATTATTTCTACCGCCTCTTGGGAATACAATTGTGATCATTTTCATAGCTGGGCATTAACTCGTTAATCCGTTAATCGTTAATTAACGAAGTTAACATTTTGATTAACGGATTAACTTTTAAGTTAACTTTCAAAAATGTTAACGGACACGTTAACTTCCGTTAATATGCAAGAAGTCCGTTAATCGTTAATCAAATTCCTAATAGTTACCGCACGGCACCGACAAGTGCCGGGCGGCGCGTGGGAGCGAGTGAAACAAAAACTAAACTAGATATTATTTTGCTGGCGCGTGCGAGTGAGAAAGAAAACTGCGAAGAGACCAGACAGATGAAGCTAAAACTTGTATTCAACTATTTTCTAAACAGGGCATTAGCCTCGAGTCGGGTACCCGCCGACGTGCCCGGCGCAGCCTTATCGTTTTCGTTTTTTTTTATTATTTTTTTCATCTATTTCCTTCCGGTTTTTCCGGCTGCTTTGATTGGTGAAGAATGTAGAGATGCTAATTTGATTGATAGTTTCAATTCAAAGTCAAACCGACATTTTCTTTCTATAGTTTATATATTTAATTATAGTGTTAAACCACACTAAGGTTTCGGTGCTTTAACCGAAATATCATCTTACTGATAGTTTCGTCTTCGGCGTCAAGGGCTTCGTGTCCGAGTGGTAAGGCAGCCCGGCTTAAGGGTGATCGCTTGTATCTCGCGGGTTCGAATCTCGTCGAAACCGTAACACTTTTAGTAAGATTTTTCATTTGTAATCTTGTTTCTATCAAAATTCGTTTGTTTTCCGAATTTAGTGTGCCAGTTGGTCGAGAAAAATATTATTTTTTCACGAAATATCACTAACCGGTGAGTTTCTAACACTTAACGCAAGGATTTAAAAATGCAATTTTACACATATTAACGGATTAACGATTAACGTTAACTTGCGTTAATTCTTCCGAAGTGTAACGCTTTAACGTTTAACGAAGCTAACTTTTTTTGTAACGGATTAACGATTAACGAAGTTAACCATTTGATTAACGGTGCCCAGCTATGATCATTTTAATTTAATATTTCATCACACGAATATTATAAGGGTGAAAGTTTGTGTGTATGTTTGTTACTCCTTCACGCTCAAACGGCTGGACGGATTTGAATGAAATATAGTACCAAGATAGCTTATATTCTGGATTAACACATAGGCTACTTTTTATCCCGGTATTTTCACGAGAACAGGAGGTATTTGCCGCGGATAACACCGCAGGGCGCAGCTAGGTTATATAAAAATAAAAAATAATCTCTCATTATCTCGAGAATGGCTGGACCGATATGAACAATAGGTATTTAAAAAAAAATCGAATAGATCGTAGATGGTTCGAGCATTAAAAAAAATATTTAAAATAGAAGTAACGTTTCTTGTATTATATAATCATTAAAAAAGCTATTTCCTATTGACCGGTCAGCGAGTCAGTACGCAGGCGATAATGTCCTTTACGTTCAATACAATAAAGCTTACTCTTGGTTACACTGTTGAGGCGAGTGTGCCCATGGGGTCCCAAGCTGGTAACACCACAGCTTCTTGCTTGAACACTTCTAAAACATCATCGGGGACGAATTTCTTGTCCACTACCACCTGAACGAATAAAGTAATTTTTTTTTAAATAATCCTATAGTTTCTTAAGAACAAAAAAAGTTTGAATGCTTTGAACGAGTAGGTACCTACTTACTTAGTACTGCTAAAAAAAATATATACGATAGGGTATATTTAGAAGGTAGCCCTTGTCATATTAATTAGATAGGGTATATTTACCTCAAAGACAAACTCCCTGAACCAGGGCTCAGTCAGCAGAAGGTAGCCCTTGTCATATTCATTAGAGATAGGGTATTATTAAATTCAATATTTATTACATAGGATATATTTACCTCGAAGACAAACTTCCTGAACCAGGGCTCAGTCAGCAGGAGGTAGCACTTGTCATATTCATTAGATAGGGTATTATTAAATTCAATATTTATTAGATGGGGTATATTTACCTCGAAGACAAACTCCCTGAACCAGGGCTCGGTCAGCAGCAGGTAGCCCTTGTCATATTCCTTGTCGCTGTACGAGTTCTCCACACGGAATCTGATAGGATTTCCTTGATCCTGGGTATATAAACGAAAATCATATTATTGTATTTAAAACATCGTTAAGCCGTGTTGGCCTAATGGATTAGTACTTCGACTTTCGATCCAACGGTCGTGGATTGGACATTTGTGACGCAGTGGGTGACAGCCCGCCTGAGACGCGGAGGTTGCGGGTTCGATCCTTGCTGCCATGTATAATATTATGCCTGTATTTACAAAAAAAATATATTTATTTATCGAACGAGCGAGCGAAGCGAAAGTGACGTAAATGGTAGATAGTCAAAGCAAGTAGGTACAAAATAAACCACCAACCACCGGTGCGCGAGATCTAGTTCGGGGCGAACAACTAGTTTATTTATAGACTAGCTTACTTGCCCGTGCCTTCGCTCACGTGGTACCCACCTTGATAAAATATAGCCTATGTTCATTCGGAAAGTCTAACTTACAAATTGGTGAAATAATTTTTTAAATCGGAATGAGTAGTTTCGGAGATTACCCCAAACATACAAACAAACCAACATTACCTATTTATAATATTATTATATATAGTAACTAAACTACTACATATTTACATAACTGTACAAAATACAATCAGAACCAGTTGAGCCACCTAAGGATCGTATATAGTATAGATTAGTATAGATAGATAGTATAGATAACTTACATCAGTACCAACAGCAGTGAAGACCATAGCGTGTGTCATACAAGAGTCGCCATACATCAGCCTGTGAGCTTTCGACAGGCCTATCTGCACGTCCGTGTTGAAAACTAAACGGTAGTCGTGACTGAAACAAATAGATATATAATAAAAAAAGTGGCAAAATTAAAAAAACATATGAAAACCGACTTCAATTTTGTAAGAGACTCGCTTACTCGCCCGCGGCTTCGCTCGCGTGGTACCTTGATAAAATTGTTCATTCGGAAAGTTCATGCTACACATCGGTGAAAAAATTTTTGAGTGCGAGTTAATTCGCGATAAGCGTTTGGGCCACATTCTGTGCCGGTGAGTGTATTTTAAAATCTATTAAAATTAATAGCACTTCACTTTAGTAGAACCAAGGACGATATAGATTCCTTCTATAACACCTATCGTCCTTGGTAAAACTAACAACAGTAGAAAATAATTTATTTACAGAAACTAAACTACTACATATTTACATAACTGTACAAAATACAATTAGATCCAGTTGAGTCACCTAAGGATCGTTACAAACGATCTATAGGTAGCTCAACTGATCCAAACCACTGCCAGACGGAAGCGTGCCCAAGACACTGGCAGCATTGCCGCGCTGGATGGCAATGCTGATCTTTTGAGCCAAATAAGTGCCAGCCCTCGGATCACGCGTCGCTTCGACCAGACGCCCCGATACAATTTAAAAAACGCGATGGGCCCCGGTATTCCATGGACCCAGGGTCTCAACCCCAAAAGGTTCAAATGTACAGTGACGGTTTGAAAATGTTCGTCGGTTTTCAACTTGATTCGTTCACCGAGCACGAGCACATAATCCCTTTTGAAACTTGAAAAAGGAACGTCACTGGTAAATGTTGGTACAAAGAAAATTTATTCTTGCAATCTGGTGCAAGCGAAAACCGACTCTAAGGTGACGAACATTTTTAAACCGTCAGTGTAAAACAGTTGAACATTACTTACGCGTCAAGGTCCTCCAGTCCGTTCTTCCGCTCGAATCTCTTAGATACTTCGCATCCGAACCACACCGCCTCGCCGCCTTGAATACTGTCTTTCACAGCTCTGTAACGAAGATAATTCAAATAATTGACAAGTAATAATTAAAAACTCTTTAAAAACAAGCTTTCTTTTCGAGTTAAAGAGCAAGCCCTTTCATTTGATACCCATATTGAAGGAAAGCATAAAAAACTTAATTCGCCATCTTTAGAAGTTCGCCATATTGGATTTTTGTTTGTTCATAACTCTAACTTCATAACTCTGAAGATCCTCATCAGATCCTCAAATTTTTTATGGGACCGGGAAGCATCGACTTTCAAATAAAAAAGAATCATCAAAATCGGTTCATCCAGTCGCAAATTTTGAGGTAGCACACATAAAAACATTCAGAAGAATTGAGGTTTTTTCAAATTCAATAAAAGGAGGAAAACAACAGACGAATTGAGAACCTCCTCCTTTTCTTGAAGTCGGTTAATAAACAATACTTATTCTAAACGTCGGGACGTAAAGAAATAAGGTAAATAACGCGATAAAACCCCGTGTCCATGTATTTATAAATATAAACAATAGTGGCAATTCTGGACGTCACCAAAACTTAACTATAGTAATTTGACAGCACTAAAATTGATGCCATCCTTTTTATTTCGATCGTTATGAAAGGGACGGCAACATTTTAAGTGCCGTCAAATTAGGTTAGTTAAGTTTTGGCGACATCCAGAATTGCCACTAATACTTACTTGATAAGAGTTTCAATAGGCTGGTTATTGTACGCCGTCTGCCGACCGCCCACGACATTGCCGAGGCAATGCAGAGTGTACAGCTTGCCAAACGGGTTCGATTCCCGGGGATCACTCGTCAGGCACACCTGGGTATAAATAATTCATTTTTTTATCACCACCGGGTACAAGCAATCCTGGTACCAAATTTCATTCAAATCCGTCCACGCGTTTGAGCGTGAAAGAGTAACAAACACACACAAACTTTCACCTTATAATATTAGTAGGATGAGTAGGATTTACCTTATCATCAACATTGAAGACAGGACGGACATGTTCGTTGTAAAACTCCTGAGGAGTGATGCTTCCAAACGACTTGTAAGCCTTTTCCTTGTTGTAGAACTCAAAGTTGAACTTCTCTGGCGGGGAACCTGAAAACACACTTCCATTGAAATATGTATTACACAAAATTAAAATACCCCCTTTAAATTTTTATGTTAACCTTACCATATACTATTGTCGACCTCTGTGGAGCAGTGGGCGAAGGCTCACCTGAGACGCGGAGGTTGCGGGTTCGATTCCCGCCACGGGAAAAATGATTGTATGTTCTACAGATATAATGTATTTACAAAAAAAAATGTATCTAAGTAGTATATCAGTCATCTGGTTACTATAACACAAGCATTAAGTTGCTTAGCTTGGGACTAGATGACGCCGTGTGGAATGTCCAAAGATATTTATTATTTATTATACTTTCAATAACATTGAAGTAACACGATACCAAATTTCGAATCGATCCACCCTTGGCCTTTCTCGCTCGTAGTAATTGGGGTATTTAAACACTCCAATAATTATCCTTTTGGGATCAGACAGGGTTTTTTTACACATATTATTTCAATATGCGTGTAGTTGATCAGACGTAAACTTAATAAGGTTCAAAATCCTTTGCACAATTACGCTCTAATTCCTTACATTTTATTCGCTCTCTCTCTCATCGTAAATTGACTCTTAAATACCTAGACAAGTGGCGACAATGTTGTAGATGCAAGCGACCTGTTTGTTGATCGTGTCCTGAATTTCTGCATCCGAAGCCTTCGCTGCTACTGCTTCTCTTAGCTCCTTGGCGTATTCACGGAGCTGAAATGTGGAAAAATGTATGAAGATTTGTAGGGCATTTACCATTTGGCGCAGCCGGTGGGATCAAGTTTAATAATTGAATCCTAGCCCCTAATAACAGTGAGATGTTTTCAATCATTAAAACGGTTTTCTATTGTTACTAAGATTCTATCAAATAGATTCCAATTTTATTATTAGACTAGCTTGTCACCACATAAGTTATAGCATATTCATGAGATTATAGGCAGTGTATCACGGTACTTCTGACCAGTTTCAATATCTATCTGCTATTTTGCTCAATGTAACATTTTATACTAAAGCGCGTATCACTTGAACATTAAACATTGGCGCAGCCGGTAGGATGAATTACCTTAGTTTTGATTAAAGCATTCATATGCAGACTCCGTCTTGAGCTGAAAGACTCCGGGAAGCATTTCTTCGGCATCACACCGTACTTGTTCACCAGGTTCACGATCATATCCCATTGCCCTCCGTCGTTTATCGGATCCTGAGGGAATAATATTAAAATGTAATATTATTTAAATAACGAAGGCTTCTCATAGCTCAGAAAAAAAATACAAAAAAGAGTTCAGAGGCTTAAATAAAAAGACAAAATCCTGACTCTGTATAAATCATTTAGTAAAGATGTAAAAATACCTAAGTTTAATTGCATACAGTGTTGACAAAACCATAGGCTATTTGACTAGTTTCTAGAAAACCATCTCATATTGTTTATTGGTGTATAAATCATACAAATAATTTGTAGACGACCTCTGTGGCGCAGTGGGCGAAAGCCCGCCTGAGACGCAAACGTTGCGGGTTCGATCCCCGCTGCGGGACAAATGTTTGTACGATCTGCAAATATTTGTTTCGTGTCTGGGTGTTTTCTATGTAGGTATAATATGTATGTATTTAAAAAAAAAAATTATCTATGTAGTACTTATATCAGTCATCTAGTTACCATAACACAAGCATTAAATTGCTTAGCTTGGGACTAGATGACGCCGTGTGGAATGTCCAAGGTTATGCGATGTTACACTATGGTTTAAAAAGTTAAAATAAATGAATTTACAGAATTATTTATTGATTTACCTTCAATAGGAAGTTGACAAGTCTCCCGTCCAACTCCTCGCCTTGCCTCGCAGTAGCCACGATGTTGTTCAGCCAGTAATGGGACCGCTCTATCTTATCCCAGAAGAATAGGTAGCTAGGGAAAAACACCAATCGGTGATTTATTTATTATGGACACCCAACACAAGGTTACACTGTACATGCGTGATCATTGTCAGCCCGCAGTGTCTCCGCGGTGAATAGTCCCCGTTCCCGTGCGAATACCGGGAATTAAAGTAGCCTATTTTTTAATCAACAAAAAATAATAAGCAATCCTGGTACAAAATTTCATTCAAATCTGTCCAGGCGTTTGAGCGTGAAAGAGTAACAATCACACTATAGTACATATTATATATATTTTTTTATTTTCTATTGATGTCTTTCGTCATCTGATGTTTTCCATCACCGATTTATCTAGGCGAGAACCCTACTTCTCTCTCATATTCTTAACATCAAAGCCTAAACTAGATAAAAACACCTGATGTTTTCCATCACCAAAAACTCAGGCCTTTACATCTTTTTACTAGATGATTTATACAGAGTCAGGAGGCAAGCTTTGCCTAAAAAAATGGTTTAGGTGCTGGGCAAGCCAAATCTCAAACTATGACCCATGGGTCATAGTTTGAGATTTGGCTTGCCCAGCACCTAAACCATTTTTTTAGGCAAAGCTTGCCTCCTGACTAGGCACTAGTGTCCGTTAAGTTTAGGCAAAGCTTGCCTCTGACTCCATCACCAACCTCTGCGAGAACTCGAACTCCTCGATAGCGTGCTTCTTCATGAACGGCAGCCGCATCACGTTGAGCGCCGCGAACAGCCAGCAGCGGCCTGAGTTCTCCTGGTTCGTTACTGGCTTGCCTTCCGTCTCCACCTGGGAAAGATAACAAGAATGAACACTCATAAATAACAAGTTTATAAAATACTAGCTTACTTGCCCGTGGCTTCGCTCACGTGGTACCTACCTTGATAAAATATAGCCATGTTCATGCGGAAAGTCTAAGCTACAAATAGGTGAAAGAATTTTTGAAATCGGATAAGTAGTTTCGGAGATTACCCCAAACATACAAACAAACAAACCAACTTTACCTCTTTATAATATTATTATAGTAGGTACCTTATATATAGGTAGTATAGAAAAAAATGAAGTAGTCTCCGACACTAAGTAAGTGCTAGAAAACCTGCTTTATAATACAACTTTCTATTGGTGGTTAGTATTACATAAAATCCAACGATAGTTTTAAAAGTGTGACGATGACCCTTCTTTAAAATTCAAGAATTTCATAATGCTACTCCTACTCACATTTATTTCTAATTTACAGTAAGTACCTACTAATAACAATTTCTCTTACATCACCTGATAATGTTATCAGTGAATAGGTACTTCAAACAATTACTAGGATAGCAAAACAGTCTCAATATTTGCTAAACAATTTCAGTGTTTTAACTGTAATTACACAATGCTGGCTATCAGTAGCTTCGTTCAATCGCAGTATACCAACATTTTGAATAATCGACATAACAATGTACCTAGGTTAGGTAGGTAGTATAATTTATACAAGTACGTAAGTCGAGCCAGGGGGGTAAACGCCAGTTTACCGTAGTATTAGTTAGTATTAGTAGTATAGACGACCACTGTGGCGCAGTGGGCGAAAGCCCGCCTAAGACGCAGAGGTTGCGGGTTCGATCCCCGCTGCGTGACAAATGTTTGCATGATCTGCAAATATTTGTTTCGTGTCTGGGTGTTTTCTATGTATAATATGTATGTATTAACAAAAAAAAAATGTATCTATGTAGTTTATCAGTCATCTGGTTACCATAACACAAGCATTAAAATGCTTAGCTTGGGACTAGATGACGCCGTGTGGAAAGTCCAAGGATATTTTATTTTATTATTATTTATTATTTTATATTGGAAACTGTCCTCGATACTAGAGTATCACAAATGTATGAAAATCCAGTGGAACGCCTCCCCCGGTAACTTGCATGAACTAAAAATTCCATACATTTAGAATACTTGACACGTGAGCGAGGATAAATTCAAATTCAAATTTATTTATTCAGTAGGTACGATTGATAGACCACTTTGACATGTCACGTTCTTAAAACTAGGGGATTCTACTGCCTGTTCCAACGCGACTCCCTACACCATATACTATCAAGGTATATTAGTTATTAAGATATATTATTATACGCGTTTGTATCGATACAAACGCGTGGCTATACATTCATAAATTTTTTTGCGTAGGTATACAAGTTACTAATAGGATTTATTGCAGTAGGTATGTCTCACTGGGGGCTGTAGTAAGAAGTTAATCTATAGCACAGATAATATTATATACCTACTCTATCTATAGTGTTGTAGGTACCTACATGGTTGTCACCGGTAGGATTACCAATTTTATAAGTACCTAAGTAGGTAGGTACATAAAGAAAGATGGGATAGTAAAGGAACAGCAAACTTTTACGTACAAAATAATTTTTGTTTTTATAATTATTAGCCTCAGAATAGAGAACTGTATTCTGAGTTATTAGCCTACATTATCGCACTGCACAAAAACCACAAACCACAACAACACAACCCAAAAACCTCCCCGAATTCCTTCCAACACCACTTCCTACCAGCGATTACTCGCCACCTCCTACCAGCAGCCTTTCCAAATATTATCGAGGTCGTCACGCCAACGTTTCCTCGGCCTGTCCTGGCTGCCATCTGGCAGGCACCTTTCGTGTGACGTCTCCTGCCCACCTGTCCATACTCATACGACTGACATGTCTCGTCCAACACCATTTCAATTCATTCAAAGTTAATTTTACAATTATTTTTATTTGCTTTGACATGCCTTACTTTGTTTGACTGGCTTCCCACTGAAGCTTGACTATTTAGATTGTTACTATTTAGAACCACCAGGTTCTTGCTGATGATTCTTTCCCTGGTGTAGGGAGTCGCGTTAGAACAGGCATTAGAATCACCTAGCATGTAAGACGAAACTAAAGTGATCCTTAAGATCCTACCAGAATAAATGATTTCTCTTTCTTTCTTTCAGCTTATACCAATAGTATATAAGTACAAAATTATATAATATACCTTGATATTGTAGACATGAAGGCTGGTGTCAGCTCGCTTCCTGCTTACAGCCACCTCGAAGGGGTCAAATCGAGTGCACACATTCTGAGCGAGCTCATTCTTGGGATCTGCGTAGAAGTCAGTCCGGAGCTTGGTTAGCGTCTCTAGTGTCAGTGGCACTGGAACATAAGAAGCTAGTTTAGGAACGCAATCATTAGGACCTGTCCCTGACCACCTATGTTATAAGTTTAATATCTAAACAAGTTTCAATGTTATTCTACAAATCAACTGAAGGAAATATAAAAAAAAACAGGCCTTATTATTATCATTACTCAATCTAATAATTAAAGAAAGCCTATAAAATTTGAATCTAATTAATAACAAATATTTATATACTGCAAAGAGGTAAAATTAAGATTAAAATTTTATAATATGTCATCGAAAATTAACTCTCTCATAGTTATAAGTCTAGATTATTCAGATCAAAAGCTGGCTATAGACGTGTCACTAGTACCTTAAAAAAAACTTAATATTGTACAAACCAGGCATATGATTATAGGTCTGGTCTCCATCGTTAAGTACCTCCAGCTTTTTTACTTTTAAATTGTAGACTTAAAAAACTCACATGTATGAGCAATTGAGTTAAATCTTATCTTTCCCACACTGTGTAATGAAAACTTGAATATTTTAATCATTTCATGATGCAACAGTAGAAAATTAATTTGGGTACCACATAAATTTTTGTAATATTTTGCTGTCATTTCGACATTCGATTGAAAGTGACAAAATGTATTATTTTTCTTTAACTTGAAACCTTTTTGTGTTTAATAAAACTTTTTAATGTTTCTAGACAACATTTTGTTTGTTGATTCATTTAAATGATTCAGTTTTTTTGGTGAGGTTTACTTAGTAAGCACCTATTTAGTTTTAAACCAATAATTATTGTATGTGGGATGCAAGATTGTAAGAGATAAAAGAATTTAAACAAAACGCCTCATTTGTAAGTAGGTACATTGTATAAATTGTTTATCTAATGAAAACAAAATAAATCAGAAAAGTATGTCTAGGTGTTACTTATTATATAAATACTTAGGTAGGTACCTACTTACCTGCTTACTAAGATTTCCTTTCCTATCATGACATTGCAATATTTTCATAAAGTATTTTTTTTAAATTGCTATCAAAGAAGAGGTAAGCGGAATGTAATTTTATACGGTAATTTATTTACCTAAGTACTTACATGAAAAACGAATATTTGTTAGAATTGGGTTGATTCAAACAAACCTGTTAGTAAAAGTCAAAAGTAAATTAATTAAACTTACTTGATGCCATTGTGCACGTTGTTACTCTCACTAAATTTAACGACTTTATGCTGAATAATGCAGAGGAAAATGATTTTATATACATTTATTTCAGTTAGACTAAAAAATAAGACGTTTTCTAGCCGTGGCCGGCAGACAGCGTAGGATAGAATGAAAGAAAAACAGCTGCTGCGGGCGGCACAGCCATGAGCCAAACATTAACAACACAAAACTATCTACCAATAATAAACGTTATCTCAACGCGTAAAAGTTCAAATTGGTATGAAGAAATCCTAAAATCACCTGTCAAATCGAAGTTAAGAATTTCAGCTATCTCTTTCTTGCTCATACACAATTCCGTTGACAGTTCACAAGTTCACTCCCTCGGTCGTTGAACCCTCCAGCTGAGATGCAGCTGTTTAATAAAGCTGCCAGTATTAATAATAAAATAATAAAAGTTAATTTGTTAAATTAAAACGAGACTTCATTAATATTAAAATACAAGATTTTAGAGATATTCTGGGATAGAAACGAAATAACATTTAATAGGCAAATTCATGCGCTTTAAATGTCCGCTTTGCTTGAAATTTTGTTACTGGCAGCATCGTAATATTGCGCGGGATTTTTGAATAAAAATTTTAAAGTTTGTTTTGTTCTAAATATAAAAAATAATAATTATTCCGATTTTTTTTCGTAGATTTTGTTAGAATTTCATCAGTAGGTAAGTATATTATTATTGTTTACTTTGATTTTTGTTATTTGCTTTTGAGGAATATCTATTGCAATAGTTTGAGTCCTATGGTTCAGTTTCGAATAAACAACTAGTCCCGAGAAAATCAATACTATCTACGAAGTTGGCTACCCTTCGCTACGACAGTAATTTGGGTCAAGGACTCACCCCTAAAGTCAGTTTTATTCAGAGCTTTTCTAGGAAATTAGTGTTATTCGTGTTTAAAATGTCTCTAAAAGCGTACGAAGATGCGTGTACAAGAGCCGAGCTGTTTGGTCAGCCATTGCCCGACAAGGAAGAGTTTTTGGCGAAAAATAAACATCTTGACGTTACGGAGTTTGAGGAAGTAGAAATCAAAACTGCAGAGGTAGGTCAAAACTTTTTTTAGAATGTTTGAAATTGCTATTAAACTAAATAGTAATTACAAAAGAAATTACTGCCAGATTTGTAGGTACCTACGATGAATTACCTAATTTTCTTTTATGTATTTGTTTTACCTAGAACGGTTGATAACAATGTTAAATTAAAAGGTTTTGTTATTTTTTAGAACACTGCAATGCTAGATGATACTATAAAAGAAGGCACTAGTGGGCTTGCGGAGCTAAATACAATATTAAACTCAACGCAGACTAAAATCAACAAATTAAAGGTATGGAAGTGAATCGCCTTTCTAAAATTCAACAGCAACTTCTCTCTAAAGTATTTTGCGCAGAAAAAAACTACAGGGGCTTATTTTCTCCTTGATATTTTCAGGGCGTCTGCGGCAGCCTCACCAATTTCTTCCGAATCAAAACAGGAAAAGGAAACCTATCATACTCCAGTGAGCCTAGCTACGTAGGCCAAACAAATTATGACAAGGATTACGTCCCTCCTCACGAACTAACCTCCATTAACGAAGGTCTGGGTCCTAATGACAACGAAATGACACCACGACCGCACCAAAAGAAGGAAAGATCTGGCGATATAAACTCAGCGTTAAGTGATCTTCAAGATATGGAGGATATGGAGAATACTTCGTTGGTTAGTAAAGCCACGGTTGTGGATATATCGAAGCAGGTGAATTCACAGATGAGTAAGTTGGATCAGATGATCAACCAAGCTGATAAGGCTCAGGCTTCTTTGAACAGTCAGAATAAGCAATTGCGGTCGTTGCGATAGATGGTCTTTTGGAAGGGGGCTATTATTATACCTATTTACCTACCTACTTACAAACAATTTGTAATATCAGTCGATCACACTTCGCCTAAAAGAACTAGGTGAAGTTTTTTCCATACAAATTAGGAAAAAAATGTACACCTACACTATCTACTATGATTTGTTTGTGCGTCGTGAGTTACGGGTAGGTAGGTACCTAATAGCCTCTTTGGTTTGTGTGGAATTTGGATTGTTTGGTTGCATGGGAAAGGTTTAGTTATGTCATAAAAACTGTGGGTACTATAATTTACTAAGTAATTCTATTTTATTATATTCTAAATAAACTTATACCTATAGCACGCATGACTTAACTAAAACTTTCCTATGTAGGTAAGGATTGTGCTCAAGATAATAATTGTATTTGTATTCGGTGTCTCAGTAAAATTTAATACTCGTGCTTCGATTAATATTACCATTTACCTAATGATACCTATATTAAGATTAGATGTTGTGATTTATGTAAGCTAGCAACATTAAAAAAATAATGGCTTCTTGAACGCCTCTCATTGGCTATTTTAAAATTCGAATTACTATTTCGGTTAAAAATATGATACAGCCTTTGACGGCTTTATTTTATCGTTAAAATTGGTGCTTTTATAAAATAATGAATGTACTTATGAATGTAAATTAATTTCTATTATTTTTAGTGTTTTTTTTATTATAATAATAACGTTAAATAGTTATAGGGTAGGTATATTTAATCTCTAATTCCCGAATACCGAAACGCTACTGTAAGTGTTGCCTATCTATGACATTATTTTGACGTTTTTGTCCATACAAATCAGTCAGATAAGAGCGTCTTATAAAGATAATACGCTCCTTAATATTTAAGTAGCGTATCATATTCGGGGGTAAGAATTGTAGATTTAATAAGTAGCTTAGCTTCCTGTTCCCATCAGACAATACCTTCTTATCTTTACACTCTACTACATCTACTTAACTAAAATATTAAGGCTGTTGTACTTGTATTCATAGCTTAAGTTTTTATTACGGCTAGTTTCTATAGTTCTTATTATTCTATCTGTGATATAGGTACCTACCTACTTAAAGAGATAGATGGAACAGAAACTGGCTGCTAATAAAAAGAAGTAAGTACCTACCTAGTTCTCTTTTTAAAAATTTAAAAAAGTAAAAAAAGTTACTTTTTATAATAGTGTAGAAAAATATTATCTTCTTGTATTCCAAACTAAAAACGTTTACTTATAAAAAAGAAAATAAATGACATGTTTGCTTTTTTACATTTTTTGAGCCTGTAGCCATTTAGTATTACAATTACAATCGATTCTCTTTCTATCATTGCCTTGTTCTGACACGGCAATTAATAACAATTTTCTGTAAGTACGTACCTATTTAAATAACGTTATACCTACCTACATCATCATTACACATTTTAGTAATATTATGACAACATAACGAAATTTATGGAACAAAATAAACGATTTTGATCCCAAATTAGTATTTATAATACAAATCTGGATTTTCTAAACTTTTCTGTTTCTTGTTGTTCTAGGTAATAATACTCTTGTAACTGAAGCTTATTCATGACTTTCAAATGTTTTCCATAGTGTTGTATAGAAATTATATTTTGTGATTGTAGGTATCCTTTGTAAGATTTCTATTCCAGGTGCGTTGTAATGAATGAAACACCGACTCATCCTGTAACATTAAATATCTATATTCTTCATTAAAATACAGCTTCATTTAAAATTACCAAGTTCAATCTACACTTTTCAGTTTGCCTCCAAAATGTAATGCCATCTCTTTCTATTTTTTCAAAAACCCTCATAAACATATTAGGCAACAGTACTATTATCGCATTCTACCAGCATATCCACAGACTAATAATAGTTAGGATCTATCAATCATAACATTCGGCCATTCCTAACAACTGGAACGAGCCTCTTCGTTCATTATATCTCATTAATTATTGATTATTTTTTATCAATCTAGATTATAAGTCTGTGGAGATTTTACAAAGTATCTGATAAACTTAATTTTAATCTGTTTGTACCTAATAATATCAATTTCACAAGGTAAGTAATATTTAATTAACTTTAAACAGTTTCACTCTTATGTTAGTTCGCTTATTTATCCTTTCATTAAGTATCTAATATAACTTTAATCAGTACATAATATTTATATTAATTACACAAAACGAAGTAGGTACCTAATATTTAATTAACTTTTAACAGTTTTACTCTAATGTTAAGTGGCTTATTTATCCTTAATCACATTTATGACTTAGGCGGTTATAAATGTATATCACTTCAAACTATTCCTTTGCAATGGCTAAAACAAGTAGGTACGTACCTATGTCTACTAAACTATACCTAAGTAGTCTGATAACTAAACGACTTATAAAAATCATATTCTGGCTTAGGCGTTTATAATGTTACTGCAAAAACAATATTTTACACTCAAAACAAATGTCTCTATTCTATACTCATATTTCTATCACTCTTCATAGCCCAACTTTTAAACTAAGTCTTAGGAAAATTTTGGTTTCGAGTATGATTCGGTAAGTTTGTCCTTAAACCAAACTTACAACCAGCTGGCGTTTAGTAAAACATATTTTATTATAGGTATTATGTAGGTACATCATCTTCAGTTATATCAAGTATGTCAAGTCATGCCCTCACTAAGTACATCATAAATAAGAACACAAAATGGGCGGCAAATTCGCTTCATTCTAAATATTTATAAATAGGCTTCAAACTCATGTAGGTATATCACTAAGCCCTCACTTACACCCGCCATCAGTGGCGGTTGTATCTAAACATATGTGGGCGGCAAGTTCGTATGCCAGTCATGCCCTCACTCAAGCGGCGGTTATATCTAAACATATGGGCGGCAAGTTCGTATGCCAGTCATGCCCTCACTCAAGCCATCAGTGGCGGTTATATCTAAACATATGGGCGGCAAGTTCGTATGCCAGTCATGCCCTCACTCAAGCCATCAGTGGCAGTCTCTCAATAATTCAAATACGTATACTTAATTAACATTTCAAAATTATCATTCATCATTTATCAATCAAGCCCTCACTGGAGTTTTATCATCATTACGGTTACTAGGAACTCACTAAGGATTTATAATCAAGAGCGTTATAGAAATGTTCTAAAATCATCTTTTCATAATAGATTTCATATTGACTATTTAGGATTCGTTATCAGTTCCCCTCACTATCTTCACTCGAGGAGTAAGCAGGGGCATCAAAACTTAACCTGGGGAATATTTTATCGATAGCTACAACAGTTTCATTTTTTTTTTCTTTTCTTGTCAGTGGAGTTACTATACAAAGAATCGATCGTTTGGTAAAATTGTCTCGATCCTCTAGCTAGGACCTTGGCATTCAGTTTCCAACTTCTTTGACCGGCCCGGTCCGGTCACAATCATCCTTCCTACTAATACTAACAATATCACATTATATAATTCTGTAACTCATTGTAAGTTCTTGGTCTTTTATACGAGTATTAGATCACTCAGGAGTGCTCTTATTTATCACTATTTTCTTCTACTACTTCGTCTATTACATCATTTAAAATACCTAATTACCTATATAATCGAGCACGATTATTTGCAAATAATAGTTCAGTCAAAGAGAATAAAAACACTACGTTTAAGTTCATTATTATTTTTTTTTTTTTTTTTTCGCTAGGCTCGCTGTCTCGCTATGAATGAATCGTATTTATTTCCAATTCTACATTTTGAAATAAGTTTACATAGGTAATGTGTCGTCGTTTCTACCATGCGTCATTGACAATAGAGAGGCTAGTAGGTATAGTACGGTTGTGCCTTTCGGCCAGTCCATTAGCACGTGGTGTCGCGACCGTTCGACTGTATAGATTCTTTAAATGTCTTGCTTGTGGTAGGTATGGGGTCTAGATAGGTTCTTTACTTTAGCTTCAGATGATCACAGCCCAGATAAACGCCAACATACTTTTTAATGAGTCTCCTCCTCATCTTAGGAAACCAATAGGGAGTTCGGTTCGGACTCGTTCCAAGGTTTTTTTTTAAATCCGAAGTGTCCCACGTCATCGTGGTTCGATTTCAGAATGTGCCATCGCACGCCTTTTGAACCAGCAACCTGGTCACACCTAATATACCATTGACTCTTTCATTTTCAAATTCTACTTAAAGATGGCTGCTATTTTTGTGGTTTTCTGGGTCATCTGGAATTTGACGATGCGTCTAAACTCTTCGACGGAAGACTGGACGGTGGAAATCCAGTCTTCAGTGTTCACTGCTAATATGTCATGTGTATGTATGTTTTCTTCGACCTCAGGTACCGGTTCCCTGCTAAGTGCGTCTAAACTCTACAATATGAACCGTCTTCTCGCATGCACAGTATTCAATGTTATAGTCGAATTCTAATAAAATGTATCATATTCCACCGCCTTGAAAGTCTCGTGGTGAATGTGGAGCGTAAAGCGTTGCAATTGATGAGACTTAATTCCAATGAGATACGTTCGAACTTGATCAATGAATTTATGCCAGCGAGTGCTTCAAGACTTTCATGTTTAAAAGACTGCAATTTCATTTAGTCGGTTTGCGCTTGGGGACCAAGGCTTTGTGGCCAAAAGCTAAAACTGGTCTCTCGATAAATGAACTCTTTACGCTCTCAAAGGAGTTGGTCTCTGCTTGTCCCCACTGCCAGGGCGTCTCTTTTTCTTCAAGAGGTTTGTAATAAGTGTAATCTTCTAATCCCATGTTGATTTTGGGGCAATTGCGACAATGAATCCGTCTCGAAATCTTCTAGGACCCAGGAGGGCCTAGCCAACCGGCATTCGCTATGAAGCGATTCGATTTCTATCATCGCTACACCTTTGATTTGACATTTCTGAGGGCCTAGCCAACCGGCATTCGCTATGAAGCGATTCGATTTCTATCATCGCTACACCTTTGATTTGACATTTCTGATCGCTCGAGTTTTCGTCATCGAATGTCAATTCCTATACATTTTTTTTGTTTCTAATCGAAAGCGATTGACGAAATGTAACATGGCTAGGGCAGCAGATCGCTCGAGTTTTCGTCATCGAATGTCAATTCCTATACATTTTTTTTTAGTTTCTAATCGAAAGCGATTGTCGAAATGTAACATGGCTAGGGCCTCAGGTCTTATTCCATATTTGTCCACTTCAAAACTAGTAAGTACGTTTTCAAGTCACTCTAATCCTTCTTTAAATATTTTTGTATATCATCATTATCATCGTTTATGTATGACAAGATATCCTAATTAATACTTCATGGATTGCCCTCTGTAAAACTGTTAGGGTGTTTGGTATCTGGTGGTAGCATAATAGATCAAGAGATGATGAATAGAATATTTCCTGATAATTCATCAAGTAGGTCATCCACAATCTACACGGGGTAGGGAATCTTTCTTAGTTCGACTATTCAACGCACGGTAATCTACGTATTTGTCATTTTTTTTCTGACTTCTTCTTGACTAATACATGCAATTGAACTAGCGTATGGAGTCAGACTTCCGCACTATCCCGTGATAAATCATATCGTCTACCATTTCTTGTACCTGCCTGTTTGCGTTCAATTCAAAGTGAAATAACCAATACGGCCTTTACTATATAATCCACCGGTGTTGAGTCTTTTAGACGTATCTCCCATTCTGTTACAGTTGTGAACCCGAGATCCACTAGAAAACAATCACTATATTTATTGAGAAGCTCTTTAACTTTCAAATCTCATTATCTCGCTAAGCTTTAAAGCAGTAGGTATTTTCTTTTCATTCAATTCGAATTAAAAATTTTACTTTACTAAAACTTTGCACATTTACTAAAACTTTGCACATTTAAGAGTGCCATAAGCAACATGTATAGGCTTAACCCCCACGCCTTGGGTCAGTAATCTACAATTTAAGTCATGAATTTAGTATTCCCAGATAGGAGATAATATTCAGAACCCATGCGTTCTCTCACTGATCCCTTTTATCAATACTTTCACTGCGGTTATCGTCACCTGTCACCTCTATTTCACTCAATTTCAAGTCACCAATATTCACAATAGTGTCAGCTACAACAATCAGGTATCTATCGTTCGAATTTCAAATCAATTGACATCTCTATCAATTTTGTCATAGGTCTCTCAGTTAACTATGACCAAGTACCTAATACACGTCTGTTCATTTATGTAATCGTCAACGACAACTCTTTTAATAGTTTCTTTACAGTTTCCCATAACTTAATAGCGTCACTCTGTCGAACCAATGACGCCTCACTACCTAAATCAATTTTACGAAGTGTAATATCAGTTTTACCATTAACTTAATCGCGATATTATATTTCGAATTCGTATTTTCTGATACTTATATTTACTTCAAAAACTTTCGTATGGTTTTTTTTTCTAGCTACAACATTTACTTTCATTTACTCACTTATTTGAAAACTTCATTTTATAACTTAGCTATGTATGTATATCCTGTAATATTATTATTACTGCATTCAATTAAAGGTATAATAAAGCAATCGAAAGTAACATGCCCAACTCCGATAGAATTTAAACACCTGATGGGTTCCCTTTCTCTAGCAGTCTCCATTATTCATTCTAGTTCTAGTATTACCGGTCACTAACCAATTAGTAAAAACCTTTACCTCATTTAATTCCTTGTATCAAATAAATATTATTATTATTATTCTTTTTTTTTTTTTTACATACCCTGGTTTATCAAATTTCGTTGATTGAGCCCCTAATCTTACTCCTTGATCCTTAATACCACAGAGAAGGCGATTTTGCATCTATCTAATAAGTTAATTTTAGAAAAATAGTATGATTATTTCTAAGGATTCTCCAAAGCGTGCTCTCCTATTTAGCATCTCTGTCAGTAGTTCACCATAGTTTTCTAATGCAGAAAATGATTCCTTAAATAATATTTTCCATTCCAACCAGGAATACTTAATAGAAGGTAAACCCTGGTTAACCCTGGTTTTCGCTTAATCAATTAAATTTGACAGGGCATAGTGAACCATTTGTTTATCATTCCAGTAATAAATTTCAGTGCATTCATCAACTTTATCGAGCCATTTAACAACTGTCTGTTCTTTTGAAATTGAGTCAATTTAGAAATTACATTATTCAAAGTTCCAAATGCTTCACGATCTCCTGCCTTATCTTAAAATATATATTATATATATTTTTTTTTAAAAGATAAGAAATCCTGTTTGCCCTCTAAATCTCAAATTCATGTTCAGCATGTACCTCTCTATCAGTAGTGCGGTGGGACCCTCGACTACATTTGACTAGTTTGTGGCAGCTGCTGCTGCGGTACCTGCTACGCCGTGCTGTCTCATAGCGATCACTATGGCAACTGACGCACCGGCAGCTGCGGTTCTTCCCTCTGCGGTGAATACTGCAGCTGCAGCGGTCTCTGAGGCTGCGGCTGCAGCGGTCTCTGAGGCTGCGGCTGCAGCGGTCTCTGAGGCTGCGGCTGCAGCGGTCTCTGAGGCTGCGGCTTCAGCGGTCTCTGGGCTGCGGCTGCAGCGGTCTCAAGGGGCTGCGGCTGCAGCCGAAGCGGCGGTCATTGCGGCTGCGGCAGCCTGCACAACCGCGGCGGCCACTGTAGCCACCCTCGGTTGTCTCTGCGGCGAGTGCGCCCACGGCAGCGCCGATCCCCTTCACATTCGCTGTCACTCATGTTCTGAAACTCAGATATTTTCTGTTATTAACCATACAACAACAGGATCATAACTATAATATCCTAAAGGTGGTACATTTTCTTAGATCGTTAATCCTTTAACATTTTTGATAGGTTGTCAAGTATCTAAAATAGAATGTTTTAATCACCTCACTCTGTTTTAATTTTATCATCCATACTGTAACATAGCACCGTCACAAGAGAATGGGAGTTTGTATTAATCTTAGAAGTTGTTAATAAGTTACCTCGAACTCGAACCATTGTAGGTATTCTAAATTTCATTTTATCCATTTGGTCGGTCATAACCAGAGAATTTAGAAATAATAACAGAACTTAAATGCTGATACAAGTTCGCTCTTCATTGTATCATACATGGTATTTACAAGTCTATTTAATGTAGAGTAACTACCTACCTAATTTACTCAAGGGGTTTATCAATTTTATGTTTAGCTTTGTGTCGGGAACAATGCATTACCTGCCCCTGAACCAAACTACACACACACATCATAGTCATAAATTAGTACCCCATCATCAGAGTAGGTAAGTACCTAGCTCATACAAACATTACCTACCTACCTAGAACTTAGAGCTAGGGTGCTTCATCATAATTTCAGGTAAGGTAACTTTAACACTGATATACCTATAGGATCACTGATTGCTTAGTTTTCTATGTGAAAAATAATAACTTTACCTGGTGGACACCAACAAAACAACAAAACCATCACCATCAGGACATCAGCCAAGCGTCCGGCGTCACGTAGGTTGCACTTCTGATCTGTAAGATTTCTATTCCAGGTGCGTTGTAATGAATGAAACACCGACTCATCCTGTAACATTAAATATCTATATTCTTCATTAAAATACAGCTTCATTTAAAATTACCAAGTTCAATCTACACTTTTCAGTTTGCCTCCAAAATGTAATGCCATCTCTTTCTATTTTTTCAAAAACCCTCATAAACATATTAGGCAACAGTACTATTATCGCATTCTACCAGCATATCCACAGACTAATAATAGTTAGGATCTATCAATCATAACACCTTCTATTTTAATAATGAAACTGGCAATGGCTGCTCAACTGGTTCTAATCGTATTTTGTACGTAAAATTTTATTATTGTGTGTCTGTAGTTTAGTTCATAATTTACTAAAATTTCGTAAACCGACCATATTATTGAGTATTTTTAGAAGTCTTCAGATTTTTATATTATTACATTTTACTGTTTCATAATTCATTTCATTATCCTTTTTCTATAGTGACATTTATTTAGGTAGGGTACCTACCTAATTTCAAAAGTTTTGTCATTAAGTAGGTACCTAGGTCCTACCTACGTTCATATTTTACGAAATTTTAGTGAGTTAGTGGACATGATTGTGTTAAAAAGTATTTATTTATTTAAAAAAATAAACTAATACCTCTAAAATGATTGTCTCCAAAAATATATTCTAAGTATAATGTATATTTTCAACGGAAATAAGTGATTTCCTCGAAAACATGTCTGTTGATGTAAAAATGTGATAAAGAGTGATGTCGCACATGATATCATTGCAACTTTAGCTAAATACGAAATAAAGCTGTGGTTATGAAAAAGTATTTTTAAATCGAAAACAAACTGCAATTTGCGTCAACTTTGTTTACCACTTTTTACGGTAAATATTTTCTTTTTAAAGTGAGAGTCGGTCATAAATCTTGTAAAGAAGCACGAACGATTATTTTTCTAACTGTTTTTCCGTCAGAAATAAGTAGTACCTAATTAAATAAATCATTTCCGTATGTACGTAAATTACTTATTTGAATTAGTAAGAGATGCTGACAGCATAAAAATAATGCGTTTATAACGTTATTTTTATTTGAATAAAGAGATTCTAATGAAAATAATTAGATAGTAGGCAGCTACCTATTTATATAGGTAGGTACTTAGTTAAATTTCTCAATGATAATGATAAACTATGAAATAATTATGTTTTTAATTAATAAAATAATTCGTTCTGACAATTGAAAACGTAAGTAGGTAGGTACATAATTTACTTTTGATAAATATTTATTTCGATAATGAAATAAGACGTAGGACCTATTTGAATTGGAAGCCTAAATTGTATTTGACAAACTATTTGAAAGTTCGTCCTGGTTTTTTGGAGTAGGTAGGTACCTAGCGGCTAGCACAGTTACTTTTTCCAGTCAAATTGTAATGATGCTACTAATCATTAATAAGGAAAAAACGCTTTTCCTGATCACTGATTTACCTATTGAATGAAGATACGACATTGAAACGGTCACGGTGTTACCCACGGCCAAAACAACAACTACCTCAACCGTGAAAACCAGATTATATAAGAATCCCTAAGACAAATTCGACATTAAGATAAAACCAACCAACGCAATGATAGTCACACTTTTACTCCTACCAATATTAGTAACTGCGAATCCATTCCACAAGTATCCATATGTGTTTCTACTGGACATTGGTAATGAAGAATTGGAGAAAGTCACTTCAGAGCAGATCAGAATATCCAGTCCTGGAGGATCAGTGGCCCTCAGGTACCCTGCGATTGGAGATGGAGACGATATAGCACATGTTAGAGTCAGTGGCATTGATTTCGGAACTGATCTCAAAGCGAGTATAGTCAATGGTGGACCTGGATACAAATACGTTGTGATCGTACTAATGGGTAATCCAGGAGTTGAGTTTGATGCTGTTATTACTATACAAACTGTTCCAGATGCTCAAAGTATAGATCGAAACTCTATAGACAATATAAATAAAAATATCAATAATGATATTCTAGTATCTGAAAATGATCCAAATGATAGTGCGGAGGATTTGACAGATCCTGAAGAGAATGAGTCTAGTCAAGAAATAAGTGGTATGAATGAAGAGTTAGCTCAAGAGAGCATTGATGTGAATAGCTATGCCCAAAATGAAGCTCTAAGTGGTTATGGTACTGATGAAGAAACAGAAGATGATGATGAAACTAGGGATAGAGAGAGTGATACTGTTAGTGGTGAAGAAACAGATGATGACGTAAGTAACAGAGATGAAAGTTATAATGTTTATCAAACATACAGTGAAGATACAAAGAATACAGAGAATGAGAATACAGAGATACAGAGAAGACTGCAGTATGATCCAGAAGATCCAAGAACAAACCAGCGTTCTGCAGAAACATACTACGCTCAGTCTGGTAGTCAAATAATAGTGGACGATAATTTATACAACAAATATATAGCGCTAAAGGATCATTTATATGATGGATCTGAAGTATATCCGCAAAGCGCTCCTGAGTCCATTCCTAATGATCAGATTGAGTATGATAGACCTATCGATATAGAAGAGGCTTATGATGATTATGAAGAAAATGACTCGGAAAAGTTTAGAGATCCGAATAACAATTTCATTGACAACGATGAAGCGTCAGCGGTTGAGCAGTAGGTACGGTCTAGTAGTTATGAAATTAAAGTCACTACAATTTGATAAGAAAAAACTGAAAATATTGATAGAACGTTATCAAAATAAATAAAAACTCCAAAAAGTAGAGCATTTGCGTTTTTATCTTTTTCTCATTATTAGGTACTTAACTAAACACAACCATTCTTTCATAAAATAGTAGTCGATGTTTAATAAAATCAATGCCGTGTCTAAGATGGATGTTGTGTTGTCATATTATTTGCCGACACTGAAATTTATTAGTATTTATAATCTATAGCTGGGATTCTATAAAATGACGTTTTATCCGTGTTTTCAGGCAATAAAAAAAAATTACCGAGCAGAGCTAGCATCCATGTAGGTACAATAGGTACATAATCAAAGGTAAGATCCTCTATCAAGGAACAATGGATCCATTGTTCCTTGATACATTATACATACATTTTATACATTTCCCAAATCGAAATTCGTCATCTCTCTAAGTATTGGCTTAACTATTTACGTAGGCGTACACGAGGCAGTCTAAGCATGTCATCCAGCAAATTTATTCCCAAAGGATAAATGACCATAATTTTTGTCTCAAGGCGAATCGCGCAACATTTTTCACAGCATGAGATCGCTTGTGATTTTTAGGATAATTCAAGATATTTTTGATCGATGTTTTGATACACGTGTAGACAGCTGGTTGCCGATTGAAGGTCTTATAATTAGATGCATTGAAGAGAAGTGGATCAGGATCGGTAACCTTTAACCGACACGTGTAGGATTAAATGTAATAGGTAGGTACTTGTAATGAAAAATCGAGATGGGTCTAAAAATTTTAAGGTGTTAATTTGATACCTGATAACCAGACGTCATCATGAGTTAGTTCCATTTTGAACGTAAGGGAATTTACTTTTGCAAGGTAGGTACTTAAGTAAAAGTATCACTAGAGCTTTGGTTTTGATTACATAGATCAAAAAAAATACTGTAACATGGTCTTGCTTTTTTTCCGTCACTATTCAAAGACAAAATAGTTCAAAACTTATTAAAAGTCTAAAGAATTGTTAAAGGTACCTACTTAATGAATACGAAGCTAGTTAAGCTTAGTTAGTATTTTCAAGTTAATTAATACGTAACTTTGATGATACGCATAGAATAGACTCATCATAGTAGATTATGGACTCGTTTCAGAGACCCCATAGCCCCATACCTACTCAAGCGCGAATCGTGTTTCGGAAAATAAAATGTTTCATAAAATTTTAAATTCGATTTTGTTAAGCGGCCAGTGTGCATGCCGATACTCTGTTCCGCCCAGTGGTTGACGTTCTATTTTTGAATTTGCCATTTGAATTTCGAATTGCATCTGAAGGACCGTTTTTGTGCTAAATATGTAGTGGCCAGTGCTGTTAGGTATTGATATTCTTTGTTTTATTTAGCATGGTATGGTATGTATATTATGGTAATGTCATGTTTTGGCTCCGATACAGGACGAGAATGAAAATCGTGTTGAAATAAAATGTTAATAATGATGGATTTATTCAACGAGTACGGTGACGTAAATAGGTGCTCGCTGACGCGGAAGACAAGGCATAATACAGTGATAATTGAAATTTTAAAAGTAGGTAAGTACTTGGCTTTCATTGTTATACCTATACCTACCTACCTTCTTAAATATACATTTGATACTGAAAACATCCATTTAATGTTAAAATATCTAATAAGTACCTACCTACTCAATGATAGTTCCAAAGGGGGAGATTTATGTTACAAAAAACTTTGAGGTAGGTAGGGTCCTTGCAAAATCGTTTACTGTCAACCATTCGGCAGCTCATTATGCGATTATTATCTTAAGAAAACCAATGTTCCTACCAACTTATTAAGTAAGTAGGTACCTATAAGCACCTAATTATTACAATAAAAACATATTTATAAACCTCTTATTTTATTGTCACCAATGCAATGGCGGTTGGTGTGAGTGTGTGACCTTGGACTGACTGGATTAGATTTTAGGTGTTTTCCAGGTTCATTTTCCTGTTTTTCTGATCTGGGATAACTGCATACAATAAACAGCTGAAACTATACGTAGGTACGGTACTCACGACGCCAACTGTCTGTTTGTTTGAACAAAACACCGTTATTCGTAATTGTGTTTTCAGAGCACTGAATATTTCCCATTTCCAAAGTGTGAACGGTGTGTTTCAAAATCAGAATGCATTTGGAACGTAATCTCGTATTCATGCAAGATTGGATAGTAAAGAGAACGAACCGTTTCACGGACCTTTTTGAATTTAGAGCAATTGAAATTCGAAATTTAAATATCGCCCGTTATGGAGACTGAAAAGTCGTTTAAATACTTATTGGTACATTCGTGACGTTTTTTCAAGTAGGTAAATTCGATGTTTACGCGAAAACATTAGTGCGGCATTGACTCTTATGTTTTTCAAATGACTTTAGTTTTAAAATTTAGATTATCAACATTATTTTGCTTTAAAAGAGTCCTATGTAGGTATAGTTTTTCCAATAAAACAGAGCTTCAAATACAAAGCTTCAGAGCTTTATTCTTGTATCATTGTTTGGACTTAATTAGGTACTGAATAAGATAGGTGGGTAAAAGCACCTTCAATATCTAAAGATAGGTAAAGTCTACCGTACAATGGAAAGTTTATAATCTAGCTAGGTACCTAATTATAATCAGTAGGTAAATTGAAACTTTTCAAAATAATCACCTGTTTTTGTCGCGGACTAAACTTTACTACGTAGAGATGAACAGATAAAGAAATTGTCTTTTAAAACGAATTTAACCTTGTTCCAAATATGGATTTAGAAAATGTAAACAAAAAAAAAAATAGACCAAGTGCGTGTCACGATGAAAATACGCATATGACATCGTGTCGAAATATTGGTAAGTACGTTTACAATACTTACGTTTACTCCTTTTATCATTAATCATAAATACCTACGTTTAACTTATTTTCATAGTAAGTATTTAATTCATTTAGCAGAATGTGGGCAAGTACCAAATATGTATTTGGACATACCTCTGACTACCCTCTTAGACATCTTCAAAAGGATCTAAAAATTGCCTAAAAGATTTGAAAGAAATGTCTACCGCTCCCTGGGATACAGTATCCCTGGGATCTATGGGAAATAGGCGGTGGCGCTAGTTTCACCCGTACAGTCACCCACAGCAGGTAAACGGTCACTATTTCAAGACATTTCACAACAGTGTACTTTCCCAGTCCACTGTCCTAAATAAAATAACTATCGCTCTGAATTAACAATTGTTGACGTGTCGTTGCTGGACGGACTCAGTAATATCAAAATAAATATCTAATAAGAAGGGAGGAATACGAAAAGTCACTGATTTACAAACCATCATTATAAAGCGCTTACTATTCGTAAAACGACATGAGCCAAATATAACGTAGGTATTAATGAATTGAAAGTTTTTCAAGCGTCTGAAAAATATAAGAAATAGGTTGGTAACGACGTTTACGTTTCACTCTCTCTCTCTCTCTCTTTCTCTCTGCAAAATCCGTATAATTTCCGATTAAACTAAACCTCAGATTCAAAATGTCTGCGTCTTGGTAACGTACTAGATTCAAAATGTATCTACTGAAACCGTCCTCTGTCCACACATATTAACACGAGCGAATAATTTTCCATGATAATGAACTGGTGAACTGCGCGTGCGCATAAACTTTACTGCACCTCACTTTAGTCTTCCAGGTCAATGTAGCAGGGCAGTAAATAATGGGGTAATTTGGACGTCTACAAAAGGTACTGTCTTAGCTGAGTGGGTAGCACCTCGATAATCAGAAGATCGTGGGTTCGAACCCCTGGTTCTGCCATTTATAAGACCCAAGGAGCTTTCACGAAAAGAAAAGCTGACTCGACAGCTATCGGTCTGTCAAAAGCAGTTAAAAAGGCAATAAAAAAAACATTTCTACGTTTTTATATCCTAATCGACTTTTAAAATCAAAACTAATTGTTTTTTTAGAAAAATGTTTTAGGCAACAATCCTCACTAACAAAGATTTGACATCATCATCATCATCATCAGCTCTTCTCATCCCACTGCTGGGCATAGGCCTCTCTTCGCTTCCGCCATTCAACCCTGTCTCGCGCCAATCTAACCCATGTCCGACCTGCAGTTTTAAATATGTCGTCGACTCATCTTGCCGGTGGACGACCTACATTTCTGTACCCTTCTCTAGGCCTTTTCTGTACCCTCTTCTTAAGATTTGACAATTAGGTATTATTTGTTTGCGTTCCTTTAACGCGGGACAAAATATCGACAAAAACGGAAACGAGGCTCGGATAGCGCGTGACGTGAAACCGCAAAGAATATGTGAATACCTACAATCTACACTACACTTTTCGCGAGTTAATTCATGTTCACAGCTTCGCGCGCGATCCGCGGGCGAGTAAGGAGAGGCTATGAGAACGTTACTTTCAAAAGTGAAACAATTTTATTTCGGTTACGATCGGAAGATATCATCGGTTGCATTTATTATTACAAATGAGTGTTATTACAGCCTGTAACAAAGGTATGGGAGTTACGACGCTAATATGAAACAGGACTAAAAGCTTTGGGTTTTTTAAAAAACGACTACCGTTTTTTAAGAGAGATTAGATGAGACCTAGGCCTGTATTCAGAGACCTGACTCAAGCGTCGATTTGAACTCGGTTCAGCGGAACTCTGCTTAAGCATTGATTCGTTGCTTAAGTATCGTTTGTATTCAAGAACGTTGCTTGAGTAAATGCTCAGCTAAATCGAGTCTCAAGTGTCGATTCCTTTTTGTTTATGAATTCAGTCTGTTCTCATTTACATTTTTAATTTATTTTGTACTTCCATTTCGTTATACGCAGAAATTCAAAATGCCTGGATGAAAAATTAATGGCGACTCTCGAAAGTGAAGTAAAAATAACGTGTAACGGAACGACTTTAGAAAACTGACAAATTCATTCATTCATACGTCAGTCGTCAAGCAAGTCAATCAAATTTCAACAATCGCCAAATCGCGGGATGAAAATGTGAAATCAATGAATTTATTTTTACGCTTTGACCAAAGACAGGTAATACTGCTTGGTTATCGGCGGTAGTGCTTCTTGCCCTGGTCTGATGCATTATGTAGTGTTTGTAGACACAAACGTTGTGGAAGTTAGCACCAGCACTCGTTGAAGATGACGAGACACGAAGGATCTCTCTCAACAAGCTTAGCCTGGACATGATCTAACGATTAGCTGTTTCCCGTGACTCCTATAAACTTTATTTAATACGTTTTAAATAAGTGTGTGTAAAATATTAAATAAAAACATTATGGTAGTTTTGTCAATATATTTTTTATTTTACCCCAGCCAAACCAAATGTGTTTAGGTTATGTACGTAGGTAGAATTTTCGACATAAATAAAGTAGGTAAGTAATCCTTATGAGTACCTACCTACCAAGACTAAACTAATAGTATTCTTTTATCTGTGCTAATACTAACTATAAATTCACAAGTCCTTATAACATTTGTCTGTATGAAACAGAAACAAGGTCCCCATGCATATTTTGAAGTCTTGTCTTGTGTGTCCGTTATTCTAGCATGCTTAGATGACCTCGAAAATACAACGAATCGAATATATTATCCATTTTTACTGAAAACAAAACAAAAATGCTATCTGAGTAAATGCTCAAGCGTGGTCCAGACCACTCTCAAGCATTTACTCAGATTCCTTTGAAAAATGTCAAACTCAAGCATCGATTTCATTTGATTGAGGTTTTTGAATAAGGAATTACTCAGGTGAACTCGACTCAGCTGAACTCGACTCAGCTGAACTCTGATCAGCAAAACTACTCTCAAGTAACGTTCTTGAATAAGAAACGATACTTAAATCGACGCTCAAGCACAGATCGACGCTTGAGTAAGGTCTCTGAATACAGGCCCTAGTGACATTGTCATAGTTATAAGCACGTTTTATACAAATCTGGCAAGCAAGAAGATCTCAAATGCCAAATGATTTAGGGAAGGCTGGGAAGGTTCATATCTGACGTAAAATACGCCGAGCGATCATCTAGCGTAGGTACTAACGGATCATCGCGGTTGAGTGTGAACGGTCAAGTGTTTTTCTATACATTTTGTCTGTTCTGGCGTATAATACGCGACGCATGTTCCGTCAGATATGAACCTTCCCATATGTAGCGTTGCAGTTTTCGGGCGTTCATTTATTGAAAAACAAAAGCTCTTACATTGAGTCACTTTAGTAGTATTTTTAGGGTTCCGCATGGTCCTGAGTCATTGGTTATTTTTAACGGACTTTAAAAAGAAAGTTATTGCATGTTATCCATTATTTTCAGCGGGTGTAATGCGGCCACTTTTGATATCAATTTATTTATGTTTCATGTAAAATGACAACCGTTTTATATTTTATGTTTTTGTGATATTGCTACCTTACTACACATTGTTATGCAAGATTAAAATGCGTGAATTTCGTCTTTTTCAGTCATTTTAAAAATTTTCAGTAACTTTCTTATTATTTCTTTCGGTAAAAATCTTCTACAAAATTTGGTAAGTTACCTAATGAGCAAAATCGTTGTTAATTGGTCACGCCCTAACTTGATAACAAAGTTTCTTTTATAAATTGAAGAAATGTAGATTCATTGATTTGTGAGGGATGACATGAGTAAGAAAGTGAGTGCTGAGATGACGAATGATAGCGGGAAATGGGAGAAGAATACATGATGTGACCCCTCTTAGTGGGATAAGGACAGAAAGAAGAAGAACAAATAGATTCAGTCGCCATGCTAAGTTATTATTACAGTTTCTCACGAAAACCCAAACATACCTAGGTACGTGAATCCTTGCGCTCCGGTCACTGACCCCACTGTTATGACAACCCGTCACGACGAACAGTAAACAGAATCTCATTCAGATCAAGGTGTCGAATGAATATATAATTATAATCTCTTGGTGCGTCTGGTTTCTTGTTGTGGAAAGGAAAAATGGACATTGGAAAGAGACCATGTAGGTACCATGGGTAGGTACCTACCTACCTTTCTTTCGATTTGTAAGTAGGTACTTAATCCAAGGTTGAGGCGACAAAATACACGTGCGTCTATGATAGGTTTTTCAACTGCGCGTTTGTGTCGATATCGACAAACGTGATGCCGAAGCAAGGTAAACAAAAGGCAGTCGGCAAGTGCAACCCATGCACACTATTCTACGTTTGTAAAACGCGCTGCGCTAGCAGGTGACGCGCTACACAAAAACGCGCATAACTAGGTACCGTTCGAATCGTTAAACCATAAAAGAAACCTCTAGCTAGGCGGCCTAAAAACTCCGTCACCAGAGATAGACACTAGCTCATAAGTACGAATTGACACAAGATGGACAGTTGTGGTTGAAGTCGCGCAATCTTTATTTAAATTCTCTCAATAACAAGAAAATAACATTACAGCTAATCTAATAGAATTCCTAAGAAACTTAAACAAACTGACAGCCTGCTAAGACGACATAATTTCTGAGAATCCATTGAGCAAAGCACTGAACTTGACAGGGATGCTCTAAGCAGGGATGACGCAGAATAAATCTGAATAATACCACATAATTATTTAATAGTACAATACAGAAGCCCCACTTTGAGAAAATATTCATTTAAATAGCGACTCATTACTAACACAGAACAAAGTGCATTTCAGCTTGCACAATCACCTCGTGCCGATTGTCAAAACATGCTATCTCATTTTTGCAAAGTTATCCATTATCAATCTGTTACGCGCGTAAGTAGTTCCGGGCGACACAGTCACAGAGATTTTTAATAATAATAAATATCCTTGGACATGTCACACGGCGTCATCTAATCCCAAGCTAAGCAATTTAATGCTTGTGTTATGGTAACCAGATGACTGATAAACTACATACCTACTTACCTAGATACATTTTTTTTGTTAATTCATACATTATTATACATAGAAAACACCCAGACACGAAACAAATATTTGCAGAGCATACAAACATTTGTCCCGTAGCGGGATCGAACCCGCAACCTCTGCGTCTCAGGCGGCCCACTGTGCCACAGAGGTCGTCATTTATTTGAACTGTTTGTTTCTAAAGGAATATTCGGTTATGTCGGTGTTTCGGTTGCTGGTTTGATTAACGGTCTGTTTATTGTCCCGCGATAACAACAAACGGGAACGAGGCGAGGCGAAGTATAAGCAAGTGGTATCCACACTCCTGTTTCGCGGGATCCGCGTGAGTGTGTTGAAATGGCTATCAAGAAATCTATCAGGAAGAGTACCAAAACCCTATGTTTTTCCATCAAACCCATTAAGAAAAACATCGCTTCCTTAATCTTGTTTACTACTTTATTTATTTTCTCACTAAACTACTTACCTATTTAGAAGAAAAAATCGTCACAAAAAGTAAGTCAATTGACCTTTTTCGTTTTCCTCATCATCAGACTGATAGTGTATCTAAATGGTTTTCTTTTGTTTCGAATTGTAAACTGTGACAACCTTCTAATGATTTCTTTAGAATGTTCTAAAAAGTTCTGATAATGTTAAGTAGGTAAATGTACTTCACCTAAGAAACACCAAATTCTTGTTTCTTTATGTTCTAGTAATACAATACAATAATTCTATATTTACCTATAGGTACTCGTACCTGCCGATTTTATTATTAGAATAAGAATTTAACATCAAAGGGGATTACGGTAATTTTTTTTAGTGTCAAAATCCCCTTAAGAGCGGGAATTTTGGCACTCAAAGTATCAAAATCCCCTATAAAGGGAATTTTGAAACTAGGCCATAATCGAGTAATGTAGTACTTTTCAAATTGTTTTACCAAGGTAGCGCGTACGATCTTCAATAGCACCTACAATCCATCAACGCAATAAAACATTATGCACTTGGGAAATAATTGTTGGACAATTAAACATTTAGCCGGACATTCTAAAATTTCAGCGTTAAAAAAAATTAAGAGCTTAAACTCTTATAAAAAATTATAAAAAATTTAAGTTAATTTACAACTTGTTTAAAATTAAATGATAGGTATAAAATACATATTATAATAGTGTAAATAAATCTGAGTTATGTTAGGTTAGGTTACTTGTTTTCAAATAAGGCTTTTCTCTTATGTAGGGGATAAGAGAAAAGCCTTATTTGAAAAGTAACTAGTCAAAAAGTCTTGGTAAATTAGAATCGAATTTTTGAAA
The DNA here is from genome assembly GCA_963582015.1 of Xanthorhoe designata. Taxonomy (NCBI): domain Eukaryota; kingdom Metazoa; phylum Arthropoda; class Insecta; order Lepidoptera; family Geometridae; genus Xanthorhoe; species Xanthorhoe designata. The sequence continues at coordinate 2,451,313 of OY757029.1, forward strand.
TCAATTCAGCGCTTAAATATTAGGGGGTAGCACATTCCAGCTTTTTCTTTATTGTGGTCTCATTTATGTTATTTACACAATCAGAAAGACAAATTGAATCACTTAATGGCTAGATCAGGGGTCGGCAAGTATTTTTAGGTGGGGTCCGGATAATGTGGGAAAATATTAACGAGGTCCAGAAAGAAAACAGATAATAATAAGGGTCGATCTTTTAGCGAGCAAAATTTTTTTTAAGCTCTAAGCAACGTAACACTTGATTTTGCTTACGGTCGGCTCTTATCGTGTGAAAAGACGCGAGCGAAGCGAGCAAATTTTTGAAATGAAAAAAATGAAATTTTTTTTTTTCTTTCAAAATGAAAGTTTTTTGAAAGAAAAAAGCGACATGCCATTTCGATTCGCTTAGGGTCGATCTTTATTTTCCGAGAAACAACGCGAGCGAAGCGAGCAAAATTTTTTTTAAGATTAAAGCAACGTAACACTTGATTTTGCTTACGGTCGGCTCTTATTCCGTGTGAAACGACGCGAGCGAAGCGAGCAAATTTTTTTTTAAGATAAAAGCAACGTAAGTACCATTTTTCTTACGGTCGGTTTTCATTCTGCGAGGAGGAATTACATAATAAAATAAGTTTTGCGTCGCGACGCCTATAAATATCTTGTATGAAAGGTACGCGGAAGAGACACTTTTCTGTGTGTTTGGCTAAAGTGCATAGGTACAAGACTTACAATTAATTTTTAAAGAAACTTTTTTTGAAGATAAAAGCAACGTGGCACTTTGTTTGGGTCGCTTTTATTCTGTTAAAAACGATGCGAACTTAATAAGCAAAATTTTTTTAAGAAAAATCATCGTAGTTTTGGCAAAAGAATCCCCTAGTTTTAAGGACATGACGTTTCAAAGTGGCCTTATTACGATCTTATTACTATTCAGTAATTAAATTAATATTTTGTAACCTTCAATATTTAATCAATTTAATAAATTCTTATAATTTATTAAATTGATTAAATATTGAAGGTATTTCAGTACATAAAATCTATATTATGACGAAAAAATGTATCCTTACCTACTTAAAACCATTACCTATGTTTAAGAATTTTAAATAGTGGTCCACGGAGGACCCAGCCCAGGTCATGACCCCCCCCCTGGATCCGCCCTTGGCTCGTGAATTGCAAGAACTGTACAACACATTACAATATTTGGCGGTCCGAGGTTCGACCTTTCGCGGTCCGCAAACGGACCGCGGTCCGCCTGTTGCCGACCGTTGGGCTAGATGATTCTACCACGATCTTTAACGTGCAACATCGTAAAGAACGTGGCATCAAAGATTAATTGATGTCCGGTCAAACATCCGGCTAAATTAGCACGTCCGGTCTTCGTGAGAGGCCAACACTAGTGCATTGCATCTGGGATCGCTCGTGATCGATTTATAACTGATTTACGATTGGGGAAAACACTGGATCTGATTCTTGAGGTTAATAGCACTGTAATATTTGGGAAACTACACAGCAGCCTTTGTGTGTGACTTTATTTAGAGTTGCTGATTTTTAATAGGCACATGTAGGTAGGTACTATAGGTAGGTACTGTATCAACCTTTACCTATAGTTTTGGTTATCATCGTCTTTTCCTATAGTTACCAATAAATTAATTTAAATTTGATTTTTTTTAATATTAATCTTACTCTTATTATAAAATTAAATAAGTTTTTCAGGGAAATGCTATTCATAATAGAATTTCATTAAATACGTCATACATTTTCTTTTGTAATTGTTGATTACTGTCATCATGCCTATTACATTCATTTGTAGCAGAGAAAACACCGGTCCAAAGTCGCTGCTAGGTTTACAAAATTATAAAAAAATAGTTATTTGCTTGTAACTTAGTATAAATATGTATCAATACAAATAAAATAAAGCAATGTTATAATTTTTTTTTTAATTACCTTCAGAGGAGGTGCCAGATGGTGTACAAGTTAGTATTAGAAGGGGTGGTTTGATTTGCTTCAAATGTTGTTTGTTATTAAAAGATGTAGGTTGCTTGGGATTTTACAAATTCTACCCCAAAGGGGATGAAAAAGGGTTAAAACGTTTGTAGAATGTAGGAAGTTATCGAGAGTTTTCCTCAGTTTTAATGGCATTTTATAAAGAGCGCGACTGGAAAAAAAACGACATTATCAGCTTCCTGTAGAGTAGGTACTTGGACGAAATTCACGCAAACGAAGTCGCGGGCGGTCGCAAGTTTTATTCATAAACTTAAATGATTTGATAATACAGGTTAAAAATAGAAGTTTTTCAATGAAATGTAAAACGAATGAAACCTGAAAGGGTGAGACCTTGCGCTGCTCCCGTAATGAGGCAATTGTGTCAATGACACGTCTAAGGTTGGTAATACAAAGAAAATAGGTTGATGGGTACTCTTAGCTCGTTTATATATAAAAATCTCTACATTTAATATAACTGTAACACCTCGATGTCTGTACATTTGAGATATTAACTCAAATATCGGTACAAGCTTAGAATCACCTAGGTATGTATAAGACGAAACTGAAGAGGTCCTACCAGAATAAATGATTTTTCTTTCTTTCAGTACCTAAAGTCAGTCAAAAGCTACCTATTGGATATTAGGTATGACTATTGCTTATTCTTCGATATTTATTTATAGATATTAATGCCTTATTATGTAAACTGACAAACATTTATGTATGTACGCATCGTTCGTCACGTGTCGTCGTAGCCTCGCGCGGGGGACTGAACTCTATGGGTAGGACAATCGCAGGGAAAACACATACCTAAAAAAAATATGTTAAGTTTTTACATCTTTACTGTAAACTTAAGTTACTTAACTTAAAATCGGACCCGCACCATTCAGTCTTTCAGGCGGACCTTCGCCTACTACGCCATAGAGGTCGTCAAAGGAATTGTAATGAAAAACAATTCCTTTGACGAAAAATGTGTTTTGACCATTCAGTTAAATATGCACAGTTTAATATCCGCCTTCGACTTCGCTCGGCATTCAGTTTCAGTAGTTTTCGCATGAATGAGTAAGTAGGTAGATACCTACTTAACAAACATTCATCCATACAAACTTTCGCGTTCATATTGAGATTACAAACAATAGAGGTAGGCCAAAGAAGAGATGGATGGACTGTGTGAGGGATGACATGAGTAAGAAAGGAGTGAGTGCTGAGATGACGTCTGATAGAGGGAAATGGAAGAAGAACACATGTAGCCGACCTCACATAGTGGGATAAGGGCAGGAAGACGAAGAAGACTAAGATAAAAAACAATTTTGAAATATACGTTTATGGTTTATTATGCAGATGAAGATGATGAAGCACTTGACCACACAACAGTACTGAACAAATGGGGCAGTATCTTCGGCATGATTTTCGAAATATGTCAATGCTGTATAGTTTGTGCACGTTTCGATTACGATTCCACATCACTTCGGACGGCTGGGAATAATTGAGACGTGATTGTGACGTAGGTATCACTTAACCCTGTACGGTCGGCCAAAAATGTGGTAGGTATAGGTACCAATTTACGCCTGAGTTTCATTTTGAACGTTTTACTTAGATAATAGATGTTGTGATACCCTATAATTATGGGAGCACTAGTTTTTTATATCTAATATTTATATAATATGCATGTACAGTGTAACCCTATGTTGGGAATCCTTAAAAATAAAATAAAAATAAAATAAAATAAAAATAGTGGCAATTCGGAGTGTCGCAAAAGCTAAACTAAACTAACTAAAATGAATGCCATCCTTTTTATACCATATCGCTATGAAAGGGACGGCAAAATTTTTGGTTAGTTAAGTTTAGCTTTTGCGATACACCGAATTGCCACTAATATCGGGGACGATAAATCGATTTAACTAGGATTAATTTTTAGAAAATTGCGTTTTATCCGTGTTTTCAAACAATGAAACGAAAAATACGGAAAAAGGTCGGTCAGCTTAGGTACATACTTAATACTTTATGAAAAATGGAATACATTATACCAAAAAACAAACATCGTAAGTTTCAAAAACTTACAAATAACAAAACATTAGACGCAGACAGAAAAAAATGTTCATATTTGTAGTCGAACACAACAGAAAACTAAAGATAAGCTGTGACCAAGAGTTAGGAAATACGAGCTTAAAAGCTCATCTGCCAGACTGACGCTAGTGTCATATTGTCTGAAGGTTGCTGACCTTCGCGCACTATGTCCAGATACTTAGTATTCTTTTATCTGTGGTCCAGACTAGACAACTACCTAGTGGTTCAGATGAGATAATATCTGTTAGTGGATGTGGTTGTATGAAGGTACCTAAAGACATTAGAATCACCTAGCATGTAAAACGAAACTGAAGTGATCCTTGAGGTCCTACCAAAATAAATGATTTTTCTTTTCTTTCTTTCTAAATAGAGCCATATCACAAATGCTTCAAAAGGCAATAGAATCACCTAGCATGTAAGACGTTTAAGTGATTCTTGAGGTCCGCGTTCGTGGTTTAGGCCCTCAGTGGGCGACGTTTTACAAAGCCCACAGCTCAGAATAGAGAAAAAACCAGAAGTAGTTATTGCGCCTAATACTGAGGCCACAAAAACTTGGCTAAAAGAGATTAGTTTTACGCGCAGCCGATCAGTCACGTTTTGAACGTCATACCGCATAGTCGACTTCGATTTTATTTTATTATGCCGTCTTGTGTTGTTCCCACATGCAAAAATGCAGCGGGGCAAAACAGTAGAAAGAATGGGATTACATTTCACGTGTAAGTAACGCATTTACCTAACATCTTATTGAAATATTGAATAAATTGTTTCGTTTGTAATTGTCATAGAGAATGATGCGTCCATCTTGTTAATGTTGCCAGTATAGGAATTTTGATTTTCCCTACTTTTTATTATTATACAGAAATGTTAGAATTTCATAATAGGTATTCTATAATAATATTATAAAGAGGTAAAGTTTTATTTATTTATTTATTTATTTATTTATTATGGCATCGCCAACAGTACACATAATTTCACTTTATAAAAAACATTCATATACCAAATTCCAATATTCTCAATGTTTACCTACCCCAAAAACGGGCAAATTATGTCTAAGCTAGCCACATTACGCGGGTGGGAAGTGAGGCGGGCGGGGGATGCTTGTTTCGTATTTGGACTCAGCGTGCGTCTTGCAATGACAGTTGATTGTACCTTCTGTCATTTTCTCTATTCTGAGGCCCACAGTTAAAAAAAATACGCTTGTTTGGCCTCGCCCGTGCTCTCTTACAGCCAATCTCAATAACCTATCTATCTTTTGTTTTGCTTACTGTCAGTACTTAGCTGTTTGACGTTTTTTGTATGGAAGAAATGTCAAATATCTACCCGCAGTAAGCAAAACCAAAGATAGATAGGTTATTGAGACTAGCCGTTACAAAGCAAAGTGAACTGCGATGGGCTGCCTATTTAAAATTTAGAAGGAATTCAAAGAATGCCTACCTATATTTTCAGTTTTTCTTAGCTCCATGAATGATAGGAAGTAAACGAGTGGCTCCAAGTTATTATATTGAATTACACGCAGCCTTGTACCAACCTTACTCTGAGGAAGATTACATTCAGTAGTGATGGGACAATAAAGTTTATCGATAACTAACAGCCCCCTCGTGACGTTATCCGCTTAGTAATGTTATATGGTGATGATGATAATGAAAAGTAGCCTATAACCTTCCGAATTAAGTTATCAATTCAGAAATATGTTTTCAAATAGGTAAAGTAGTTCTCAAGTTATGGCGTGACCAAGGGATTTATTTAAATGTAAGGATAAAAGACTGTAAAACTATATGTACATCCAAAATAAAGGACTGTAATCCCAGCTATAAACAAAACGAGCCAAAATAAAGTGTTAACTAACTCATTAATTCATTCATTCATAAGTTCTATTGTAATAATAAACTTTATGTTTAAATCGGAACAAGACTGTGTAAAACCAAAAATATAAGCTAACTAAAACACAAAAAATCATATCTATTGTACAGCATAAATCCAAGAGGTTTAAAAAAATAATTCTAAGTACCTACTTGAATCGAAAAAAAACTACCGATAAATTGAATCACATAAACCGAAACGGAAGTAGGTATCGATATAATTATCAATCCCATCACTAAATCGATAAAAGCTCCATTAAGCCGTAGATTACTCACAGTAACGCTCGGCCCCGAGACAAAAGTATTGCATTTTTGCCACTTGAGAGTAAACATTAAACATTATTTCTTTAATATTCTTTTAATAGTTAAAAACGGTTAAGATGCCAAGGACTGAAGTGAAGAAGTAATGAAAAGTGGTTGAAATTATTTAAAAAGGATTTCGTTTTTTTTTTTAATATGAATACCTACTTACGGTTTTTGTGACTTTATTACATTTTGCAATATTAAGTATCCTTAGTTGCAAACCTTTGACAAATAAACAGTCCATAAGTTGCAAAACCATCGCCGCCCTATTTGTATAATACAGTAGGTACCTATTCAGAGAATTGCCCAAAAAAAAACTAAAAAAAATGAATATTAGAAGAATTATAAAAACTAATGTTCCAAGTTTGACCTTAAATAGAATGCGACCTCATGGGCCAAAGGTCAATGCCCTCATATGTAATGGTCAGGGTATATTAGACTGATCCATCTTGAGGGCAGGATTTACACGAATTTAAGGGATGGAATAGGGCTAATTCACTGAATGTTAAAGCGTACTGGTAGCCTGCGATATTTTATTATATACTTAGGTCTTTCCAATTGTTAGACAATGTTAGGTTGTGTCTTGTAAAAAATATGATTCGCACACAAATTTAAATGTAAGAACCACAATACATTTTTTAACTCTGATTTCGTGAAAATAAATACGAAAACAATAATAATTCACCTCAAGAGAATATTATGCTCTATTCTTACGAAACTAAAGTCGGTTTAATAAAAAAACAATTTTGCCACTTGTTTATTGAATAAAAAGCAATTGATAATAAAAGTTTATAGTATGAAATTAGGTATTTACCTATATATAGGGTTATGATTAAGTATAAAAAAACCACAAGCAAAATCTCATGAAATATCCAAAATTTATTTTTCCCCAAAATTCTATTTTTCCGGCGTAGAGCTTCTGCTGTCGCTATAGCCCGGTAAAGTTACGAAGGTACTGACAGTACCACCCGAAAAAATAAAAATAATTCTCATGAAATAAATATGTATGAAACCAGCAACATGCTAACTCTGTGAAACCTGAATCAAAGGGTATTACCCTGAAGCCAGATACCCACAGATTAAATCCAGGAATCCATCCATCTTGATGCGCTGTCAAGGTCCATAATCCTTGCTTGAAGAGGATCAGGTTTCCGAGAAATGAGAAGAATTCTGCTTGATATTAAATCTGCTATGATAGTACATACTTACGTCGGATCGTGAGTCGTGACATGAACAATGATTAGAAAATTGTAGATGGAAACTTATATTCCTTAAAATGAGTTTAAGTTTTCAGTAAATATTTTTTTCGCTGGCATTTGTGGTTCGTGGCATTCATTGTGGTCGTGATTGATTTGAACATCGGTTACTACAGTGAAGTACTTTATTGAATAAATGCTCGAGAAAATAATATACCTAATATTGATTTAGGTTCTCCTATAGTTAAGTTATTTTATTTAGTTGTTTGAAAGGATCTGCCGAGTTTAATGAAGATTTTCTAAAACTAAAAATAACTAAAAATAAAATAATAATAATTATACTTAATTTATTTTATGTTAAGTAGGTACTTATATATATTTCTCAATATCTACAATTGTGAGGTGGTACCTAGGTACTTCTTTTATTTCCGTAATCTTCTTCAAAGATAGTAGGTAATCGCAGTCTAGCTAGATCAAAATGTTTTACATTGTGAGTAAACCCAGACACACTCTAGGCCCTAATTGATCAGTCTGACGAGTCCCATGCGTCCTAAATACGCGGCCTAGATTGACAAGAGGATTGGGCAATGAAGCACATGGCCGATCGAGCTTTGATCCCGAAGGAATATTCTATTCTTGATAAGTTATTGATTATTATAAAACATTTTGTTGTAAAATTGTTTTAGAAATTGAAATATCAATTCTTTAGGAACCTATTCAAAAAAAAAACGTCAGGGGCCGTAGCACTACCTAATAAAAGTAATATACGTAGGTACCTATTACTGTAATGTTTTTTTTTCTTTTTTTTTTGGCTTCGCACGGTTTGTGCATGTTATTTTATGACGTTTACTTAATAAGAAGAAAAAAAACTGTCATTAAGATATAACATTACCTACAGTACCTACTAGTAGGTATAGTATTATTTTATCTGTGCCTACAGTAATATTACTTTTAATAGGTGGTGCTACGGCTCCTGGTAAAAGCTTGGATTTTTGATGTTCAAGTAAATAAAATAATAACGGTTTTTAATTTAAAACGCCTGAAGGTTATTTTAATAACTTCTCTACAAATTCCAAGTAGCTATTGGTTACTAAGAAAATTCTAGGTTTTCATCGCGTGACGGCAGAAGAAGGCAATTTTATTGTGTTGTGGGAAGTCCTTTGGTTGTCCGGTTTTTACTGAAAAATTATTTAGTTCTCTAGGAAACGGATAAGTTTTTTGAAGTCCGTTTTTAACAAGTGTCAAAATATAAGGTTAAAATCGACTTCAACTTCTCAATTCAATTCAATTAATAATCCTCAATTTATATGCGCTTTATCACGAGCTTTTAACGGTGAAGGAAAATGTCGTGAGGAAACCAATTAGCTCTCTAATAGCTTCGATGGACTTGCAACCTGTCACGTATAGAAGTTAACTTCTGCAATATATGGGCAATAAATATGTATTTGGAAGGAGATGATCGTGATATTACTGTCACCGCTTTTTAGAAAGCCATAGGGTTATAACCTAGTCTATTAGTTAAATCAATTGATCTCACTGTTCATCCATTCATCGTGTGATTATAATTTTCTTAGATAATTAGTGTTACAATACTTAGGTACCTGACGTGATTTGTAGATATTATTTGAAGTACCTACAATCTTACAATCAATAAGAAACCCCAGATACTTACCTACAAGAGAAAAATAGCTCTGAAGAACACACTTCATTTAGACACCGTTCTAACTAGAAGAAATCGCATCAAAATCAGTTCATCGTATTTATTCTGGTTACCGTAACACAAGCATTAAATTGCTTAGATTGGGACTAGATGAAGCTGTGTAGAATGAATAATTATTTATTTAGGTACCTACTCGTATATTCAAAAATGTAACAAGATAAAAGAACACTTTAGAAATGTTATAAATAGTGTCACGCCTCCGTTTCAAAAAGATTGTAGTTTTAAAAACGAGTTCAATTGCCTGAAATAAAATAGTTATTAGAGAAAATATTTTATTTGACCATTATAACAAAAGAAATAGGTAACCTATAATCAAAATACTTACTTACATTAAAATAACTATGATATATACAATCGGTCTTATAGCTAAAAAGCGATCTCTACCAGACAACCGTTGGATAGATAATGGATAAATTAAAAATAATGGAGCATAATGAATATATAATTATATTTATTTCACAGCCTCTGTTTACAATTTGATCAATTTTAAATTTAATTTTGTCCGAAGGGTAATCTTCCTTTCCAATTATATTACTCCATTCGCCGACACGACACTTCAAGGCCTCATCCTGTTTATTCTATTAGAGGCCTTTCGAAGGCCACCTTCAGAACTCAAGGCCTAATTAGTAAATAAGGCAGGTTAGTTCTGTTTATATCTTATCTTCGAAAACAAGATTAATTTTAAATTATTGTAAAATTAATTCGTTGCTTCAAAGAAATTGACACAATTACGTTTCAAATAGAAATTATCTTTTAGAAATGGACGCATACTTATAATATATATTTGGATATTATAATACGATTATAATTTGTAATCTAAATACTAAATTGTGACCAATAAAGTTGGTAAGTAATAATAAATTCATAATTTCGTGATCCGTGAGGATAGTAAAGTTATCGACATAATTATTTTGTCTTTTCTCGCTCACGTGTCAAGTATTCTAAATATATAGAATTTTTAGTTCATGCAAGTTACTGGGGAAGGCGCTGCACTGGGTTTTCATACATTTGTGTTACTTGACTCCGTAAAGTGACGTCCAAGGAACATCAATCGCCACGCGCGTTGTTGGGAGTAACGCACAACAGCGTCATCGTCAACGTCATACAATAATCGAAGCGAAACGAAACAACATCTGTATCCATCCTCAAGGCTAGACTTTCACATAAAGCCTCTCCTTACTTCCGATCGTGAATAACCTGCGTAACGGAGTTGTATTCCCATATTTTTCACTGTTTCGCGCCTCGATCCAACATTTTTGTCGGTATTTTGTTCCAAACGCAAACAACATTGTAATCTCTTTACTAATAATCTCTTTAGGGTGATAAGATTTTTTCAACATTTGAATGAATAAAAATATTCTTAATAATTAAAACGTGGCTTTATCGTATCGTGTTCTAAAATAAAACTCGTGCCAAAATGTCTTGAACGTCCGATGACTCACCGTGTCTGAAGCTTGCATTTATTTAGATGTCAACGCCATTTTGTTTTTGTTGAAATTAATTTTTCCGGCCATTTTTCATTCAACTCCACCATTTGTTTGATTCAAAATAAAGACCTTAGTAGTATATCAGTCATCTGGTTACCATAACACAAGCATTAAGTTGCTTAGCTTAGGACTAGATGCCGGTGTGTGTCTCCAGAAATTTAGTTATTTATTTATCGTTTTATTTATCTCAGTAGCTATTGGAAACTTTCTGTTTTTCAAAAATTATTAATTAGGCTTGTTTTGAGTGATGCAATACTTTTCAGGTCAGAAATGTAACCTGATTGTAGTTGACTGAAATGTTAATGATGCTGTGCTTTGGCTGAGGGCCACACCAAATGAAACCAATGACAAATTAATATCTATTGTGAAATTCACGAAATATAATGAGAAATGGGGCTGACTGAAAACTGTGTCAGTTGTTTGCAAGAATTTCAAAAAGTCCAGGTTCAATTCCCGAGCTGAGTACCTACAAGTTTGTCAAATGTATGAATGTACGTTTCCTTGCTACTATAATCGATGACATACTGAGTTCCTAAGAAGAGATCTTCCTAAATAGATTTAGACTTTCCCATATACTGACCGATCTAAATGTGCCAACCTGGCGGAGTGGAATAACAACTTTTCCTTAGACTTAAGGTCGTCAGTTCGATTCCCGGGTGTGCATCAATGTATTTTTCATTACAGATGCCTATGCTCTTTGGCACGAGCTCTAAACGGTCTAGGCAATCTAGAGTAAGTTTATGAATATTTACCTGTTCCTTAAATAATATTGAAAAGATATCTGCATATTTGACGCATTGCCAGATGTGTCACGCTTGCAAAACCATGAATGAACGCAGTTGGATACTTTGGTTGGATGTAATAGTAGATCGGAACTATTCCGACTTTGAATCGCACAGAATATTTGTGCGCAATAAATGCTGGTTTGATTCCCGTCTCGAGGCAAATGTTTGTTACTATCTGTAAATATTTTTCTAGGCCTGTATGTTTTTCTATGTACCTACTTACTATCTACAATCATCATGTATAAACAAAAAGTACATCGGTAATGTCGCTCAACACAAAGGACTATGACCCCGTGTAAAATGTCCAAGGAATTTATTTGTTCCAAGGAATTTTATGTATTCGAAATAATGCTGTGTAATGTCAAGTAGGTATTATTTACAACAAGCACAAAGGCATCCTAATGCCTAATAAGTATATAACGTGTGAGAATGTTCAATGTTCAAATTGGATGGGCATTAGTACCACAGATAATATAATACTATAGGTACTATAGTAGCATTACTCATCGCAGTCATAAGCGCTTCCAGAAACCCGTGGAATTAGATATTGGCCAATTGAATGTCTGGTAACGGCTTTATAACTCATAAACCGGCTAAGTAGGTATTCGTTATTAGCGTAGTTTGGTAATAAATAAGATTAATTTTGTTTAAAATTATCGAATTTCAGTGTATTGAATGAATGTTTGTGGTGTTTGATTTCTTGGATCCATTGGTCCGCTCTCCTGGGGATGTCTCCAAAAGTCTTTTTAAGTTCGGATATTTTACTTTCTTTAGACTCTAACTTATTGAAATTAAATTATAAGGAAAAAGATAGTTTAATTAAGAAATAGTTTTATAATATTAAATAAATAAATAATCTTTATTGAGGACACAATTTGTGTACTTACTAATGTAAATAGGCTTTCACAATTACTGTATCCAACAGTCGGCGGTCTTAACGCTCATGGAGATTTCTTCCAGACAACCGTAATATTGTTGAAAACTAGCTTCAACACGACGTGTAAGTGGTCTCTCGAGTACCTACCTAAGTATATTTTTATTTTCTCTGTATGATTTAACGTTATAGACAAATAAACATTACCTATGAGTACCTATGAGTAGTAACATGAGTAGAATAGTACCTACCTATTTACTGTTCAAATACAATTAGAATCAGTTGAGCCACCTAAGGATCGTTACAAACGATCTATAGGTAAATCAATTGATCCAAACCACTGCCAGACGGAAGCGTGCCCAAGACACTGGCAGCATTGACGCGCTCAATGGCAATGCTTATCTTAAATTTTCTGATTATTTACAAACAAAATCAAAACCTGTCACAGAAACTAAACATTTAAATCTAATAGATGTAAAATAAAGTTTTACAACAGTGTAAGAAGCTTATTGGCTACAGAAGCAGGAAATATTCTATCACTAATGACTTTGACTTTGGCCCAAAGTTCATACGAATATGAAACATTATATTTGTGCTTGCACTGTGACACAGATTAGCAGTATCACCGGTAAAATTTTAATTATGAAGTTTGATTGATAAAAAGAAACTAAATTAACTTTCTACTTCGATATACTTAGGTACCTACTAGCTACATAAGGTATGTAATGTATGTAGTTTTGCAATTTTTTTTAAATTTGAAAATGAGAGTTATCCATCAGTTTCAGAATCATAGCAACCTTTTAAATAATTTCTGGGCATGATTTTACGTACCTACATGTCTAACATGTTGGATTCGTCCTGATTTATCAATTAATGAATGATCCCTTTAAACAATGTTATCACAGATTTACAGCATTATGCTGATAAGGAAAACTTTACTATTAAGTAAATAGGTATTTCTAACTATACATTGTTTTTTCCAACGAACGTTAGTATATACAAAGTAGGGAAATAATTTCGCCAACAGTTCTTTTCTGACATCATTGTCACGTTTGCGAGTGTGTTTTTTTTTAAATGGACGCCCAACACAATCATGTTTACACTGTACATGCATACCTAATCATTGGTCAAATATTAAAACACTAGTGCTCCCGTAATTAGGTATAGGTATCACAACATTCAAATTCTAATTCAAATTGTTTATTTGTTTCTCTCACAAACGTAAATAAAAATATATTATAATTTTAAAAATAAAATAAATACAGTTAAAAAATTATGATAAAATCAAACAATTGTAGGTTAGAGGTAAGAACCTGTTTTGTGAGAGACTGGTGCCTGAAATAGGTATAAAAACCTGTGCTACAGGTCACTAGTGCCCTATACTCAACTGATTTAACATCTAAACTAATAAATTTTGAATAAATATTTATAAATACCTAACAAACTAACATACATACACAAAAAAAAAAAAATATTATTCAAATTAGTTAGGGGACTTTTACGTAGACGGTGCTTCCCTATACCGTCTGTAGACTACTCCCGCGGTCCAGAAGTCCGGAGCGAGGAATACGTCCTTGTGCTTGGCAGCCACTCGGAGTACATACGACTTGAAGTTGGTCTCCTTCTTCTGCTCCAACAGCTTCAAGCCATGCACGAGTACTACAGGCATTTAAGTACTTCTATTCTGAGTTTAACTGTACCTGTGTATGTTAATGTTTACGAACGCTGAAAGCTTTCTGTCAAATGCCTACAACGGTAAACACGAGATGAATTTAGTAGAAAATATAGATCACATTTAATTTTAGATACACCTACGATGAAAGATGTTTGAAACAATAGTGTGACCACCTACATCTTTCTGTACTAATAAACTACGTCCACGTAGCGAATAGCTGATTGTTTATTGCCAATTAAGTTTTCATTGTAATTTTTTATTGCAAGTAAAAGCAGAGACTAGTTAGGTAAAGACTAGTGTTCTTATTCATAAAGATCTGTAATTAAATAATGTTTTTTTCCTGTTACTTAGGTATGTCAATGAAAAGAGATAGCAAAAGATTTAAACGTTTTAGCTAAAGTAGGTTTACTAAACCAAATGTATAAGGGTAGACCAGCAATATAAAATAGCTTTAACGAGAATCGTTATTTAGTTATCTTAAAGATCACTAGGTCAGAGAGGCTTACAGCCGGTCACGTGAGTGTTAAATGGGTTGCTTTAATTTTCACTGATGTCTAAGGGGTAGTCAGAGGTATGAGCAAATATTTACATATTTGGTACATGCCCAGCCCAGTGCCTACATTTTACAGTAGTTAACATTCCATACGTTTTCTTAGACAATTTCATAGGATCTAAAAATACCTAAAGATCTGAAAGAATATAAATGTCTACCGCATCTTGGAAATACAGTCGTTATAATTCTTTCATTTCTGTTATCACGTTTCATCTGTAGATAATTAAAATGATCCAGAACAGTGACTTACGTCATCATAATACGATCTTAAAACTTTCCATCAAACCACCCTTCATTGGCCTCATTGGAATGATGTTGACCAAAGTTACAGGTTTGAGAGGTCAGCCGTTGAACCCACATGTGCTAACTTAGGTTACATATTAAACATTTACCCCCTTAAGCATATTATAGGCGCTCGTGGCGAAGCTTGCTCATACGTTTTTGATAGATCGTCGAAGTTAAGCAACGTTCTGAGCGGTTACAACTTGGATGGGTGACCGCAAGTGGCATTGTTAGCTGAGCGCTTCCGTGCTTCGGAGGCCACGTTAAACTGTCGGTCCCGGCTTTTAAAGTCGTTAAGCCATCACGGAGGCCTAGGCCGCTTGCTCATACGAACGAACGAACGAACGAACGAGCATAATGGTTTAGTAAACCTACTTTAGCTAAAACGGATATCTGTGGCTATCTCTTTTCATTGGCATACTTACCTACCTAAGAGTAACAAGAAAAAAACATTATGTAAATCTATAAATCTTTATGAATAACACTACTAGCCTTTATTTAGTAGAAAAATTAGGTGCTCGTAATTATTGCATTCAATTATTGCTCTGGTACAAGAAAATGGCGTCATGTAAATGGTACTTTAGTCATGTAGTTCCCACAAGCTCTGTTTACTTTGGGGCTAGATTATCCTGTGTGACCTTATCCATATTTATTAATTTATATCATCCCAAACTTTCGTATTGTATTAGTGTGATTACATAGCCCACAAACACACCCTAAATACGGTAATTTTATCACATTACGCCAAAGAAACCCTTTCAACCTAGATCCAATCGTTCCCAATTACTCGCTGTAAAAATACTTACATTCAGGGTAACAGCCAATAACATAGTGGACCCACTTGCCTGAATTCGGTAATATAACAGTAATTGATTTATTTATTAGCTATTTTTGGTATGTTATTAGTGTTACACGTGATTGGGTTTTGTATAACGCAATATTACGTTTATGATCAGCATTTTGTCTTCAAAAATTTATTTTAGTTAAGTTTAAAATTGTGTTAACATTTATTATATTGATGACCTCTGTGGCACAGTGGGCGGAAGCCCGCCTGAGACGCGGAGGTTGCGGGTTCGATTACCGCCACGGGACAAATGTTTGTATGTTCTACAGATATTTGTTCCAGGTCTGGATGTTTTTCTATCGATAAATTATATGTATTTAGAAAAAAAAATGTCTTTAGTATATCAGTCATCTGGTTACATAATACAAGCATTAAATTTCATAGCTTGGGACTAGATGACGCTGTGTGGAATGTCCAAGGATATTTATTATTAAGTATTATGAAAAAACGAATCTTACTGATGAGTTGACGACAGCAATACATCGTCCAGTCCGCCAGCGACAGTTCGTGCCAATTTCTGAGGAATCTAGCATCTAGATCTAACACGTGCAGGTATTTATAATTTAGGAGATTCCCAGGCTAGTCTTGGCATGCGAGTTATTGATGCTCAAGGAGTTATGGCTGTCTGGGTTTAGAAAGTGCGTTTCTAAACTGGCGGTACTTAATTGATTTCTTTGTTTTTTTTTATGATTGTAGGTAATTGTCCAAATTATCAAGCAATATACTGTCAATAATATACATAGCTAAGTATATAATAGTGGCAATTTGGAGTGTCGCAAAGCTAAACTAAACTAACTAAAATTAATGCCATCCTTTTTATTCCCATCGCTATGAAAGGGGCGGCAACATTTTTAGTTAGTTAAGTTTAGCTTTTTCGATACTCCGAATTGCCACTAATATATTTCTATATCCTATCTAATACATTTAAATGAGCTATACTAATATCTTTAAACGAGCAATTCTTGTTGTCAATATATAAAAATATATATATATATATATAATATGAAGTATTATTAATAATTTGTTACAGGCATATTGCACCAATAACAAAGCAATGATACCTACCTTCAGTAGGTAATTATTTACATGGACTTATGCGGATCGCGAGACTAAAGTGGAGTTGGGCTGGGCACTTGGCTAGAAGGGACGATGGAAGATGGACAAAAGCGATTACCTAATGTTGGCCCAGGGACGCTCAACGACCAACAGGGAAGACCACCCGCCCGATAGTCGAAATACATCGTCAACGTAGTCGGGAATCAGTGGATGAGACTCGCAAGGGATCGAAGAGAGTGGCCTGATAAAGAGGAGGCCTATACTCAGCAGTGGGTGGAAATGGGCTGAAATGATGATGATGATGACGGCACCGCTTTTACGAATATCCCTATCCACAAACCCATAAATCGAGACAGTGGAATTTATTTAATAGCTGATGAGCTTTTTCGAAGTTTATATTGGAAAACCCACAAAGGCGTAGATTCCTCAAATATTCGCATCAAAAATTTATCCAGATATTAATATTTAAAAAGTAAACTTGGTTACAAAGCAAAACACCTGCAAAAATGAAAATCTGAAACAAAATAATCACGACTGTATTCTTAACGGTAGACATTATTCTTTCGGATCTTTAGGCATTTTTAGATCCTGTAAAGATGTCTAAGGGGGTAGTCAGAGGTATGCCCAAAATATGTTTATTTGGTAGGTACATGCCAACATTTTGCAGAAGTTAAAATTTCCAAACGTTTGGTTGCATGCAACCCCATTGACGCTGTTAGCCAGCTGGTTTCCTCACGATGATTTCCTTCACCGTTTAAAGCTCGTGCTAATGCGCATATACTTACACCTACATTTTTTGAAACGAAAAAATTCATTGATGCACGGCGGATTCGAACCCACGACCTTCGAATCAAAAATCGAGGCACTAATCCACACATCTCTGGTCTTGTCACTCGATTGTCAATAAGTATTTTTCATTTGTACCTATGTTACCCATGTATACGTGTACCCTTTATGTAAACGTAGTGTTTTTATTCTCTTTGGGTATTATGTAGAAGTACTTAGTACTAATATAAATATAAATTGACCCCAGTAACACATGAATGTGTTGTTTAGTCAACTTTGTGTAACATAGTGTGGAAATAAATTAAAAAGCACGTGTAGTGTCAGGGTAGCGGTCATTGACTTATGGTCAGTGCGAACTACATTGATGAGAAACTGTTACCGTATTTAAACGGTCGCATTGTTAAAGGCATCTGTGTAAGCTGCCCGTGCAAAAATACAAGTGGCAAAATTAAGAATTTTATAACAATACCGATTTCAATTTCTTTAGAACAGAGCAACTTCCTGCGCTCTCGCGGTGCATCTGTTCTTAACACCATTTTTTTTAATGGCACCTCGGCTTCTTTCACGTCAAAAAAATATTTTCAGAATCAGTCCTCTATTTTTGGGATAATAATTTATTTCACTTTCAAAACTATCGTGAGTTGTATTAGACATTATACTAGCAAACGAGAATTTACTCACGTAAAATTATCGTCGATTTAGATACCGACAATGTTTCGATTTTTCCGGAGAATCTTCATCTGGGTATGAGTGTGGTCACTCCTCGCGGTCGCGTCTCACACGTGAGTAATTTCCCGTGTGCTATTATAATGTATAATCATTTATGTTGGTAGGGACCTCAAGGATCACTTCAGTTTCGTCTTACATGCTAGGTGATTCTAATGCCTGTTCCAACGCGACTCCAACCTGTTCTAAATGTATATATTTGTTGGACGTAATATCCTGTCAGTGACAGTTTCAGAGGCTAATGTTGGCGGACTGTCTTTGGGGCTGCACCGCCCACGAGAATGGAAAACTTTTGATTGGCTTGGAAATGCAGAGGCATTGTGGACAACTAGAACAAGCCACAATAATGGGGGCTTCCTAGGTTTTCAGATTCATTTGTTTTAACTGGCTTTAAAGAAAGAAATCGTTTAATTTGGTAGGACCTCAAGGATCACTTCAATTTCGTCTTAAATGCTAGGTTTCTATTCTATTGCCAAAAAAGGAGGTTCTCAATTTTTTTTTTTATTATTTAAGTATGTTCTATCAATAGTACTCTGTAAAAAAACTCGATTAAAAAAAACTTGTTTTTGTTTGAAAAAAAAAGACTCTTTGAACCTTGGATGAGTCTATTTTTGTGTTCTTAAAAATATTCTGCTCATCTGATAAGGTCTTCGGAATTATGAACAGACTAGCTGCGCCCCGCAGTGTTACCCGCAGTGAATAATTCCCGTTCCAGTGGGAAT
Source organism: Xanthorhoe designata (assembly GCA_963582015.1). Lineage (NCBI taxonomy): Eukaryota > Metazoa > Arthropoda > Insecta > Lepidoptera > Geometridae > Xanthorhoe > Xanthorhoe designata. The sequence continues at coordinate 2,470,219 of OY757029.1, forward strand.
ACCGGGATCAAAAGTAGCCTATGTGTTAATCCAGGATATAAGCTATCTTAGTAACAAATTTTATTAAAATCCGTCCAGCCGTTTGAGCGTGAAGGAGTAACAAACATTCACACTTACATACTCACATACACAAACTTTCAACTTTATAATATTAGTAAAGATAAACCTCGACAGTGCTAGAAATTAGTAAGATTTTAGGAGCTGGTTTAAGTGTAAGTTTTGAAGGCAATGAGAATGAAAATACCTACTGTGTAAAGAAAATTTAGTACATGAGTTTACCACTAATGCGTCACCAGAGTTGGCCACTTGCTCATACGAACTTACTTTCTAGTGCATGAAAAGTCGTGGAAAGTTCTAGCTTAAGCCAGTCTAGAAATTAATAGGAAACCTTCCACGTGTATGTCTAGAATAACTCGGTCATTGACTTGTGGAAAATTATAGTTTGCAGCGCCCGGTGGACTGTGAACTTGCTAGAGACGGGGGAACAATGTTTTGTTTACAAACTTATTATAACATTAGAACAATATAAAAACAAGTGGAAAAATTTACATTTACTTAAGTAATTTTTTTAATTAAGTATAAATTATTTTTTGGAGTTAGAAAAGCCGTGTTGGTCAAGTGGATTAGTACCTCGACTTTCGATCCGAAGGTCGTGGGTTCGAATCCGGCCGTGCATCAATGAACTTTTCGCATCGAAAAATTTATATGCGCATTAACACGAGCTTATAACGGTGAAGGAAAACATCGTGAGGAAACCAGTTAGCTCTCTAATAACGTCGATGGACATAGAACCTCCTCCTTTAAGAAGTCGGTTCAAAATATAAAACAAATTCGCTTCTCGCCGTCTGTACGCTTAGATCTTTTAACTACGCAACAGATTTGGATGCAGTATTCATAAAAAAAACGTAGGCCGTTTACATCTTTACTACTTGATTTATTCAGAGTCGGGAGGCAAGCTTTGCCTACACTTAACGGGACACTGTAGTGCCTGGGACATTGTTAAGATGAAATAGGCTTGCCCAGCACCTAAAGTTTAGGTTACTAAACCATCCTCTCAGCTTAGCCGGCTATATCCACAGGAAAGACAATGGTCAATACGTGTCTGACTAGCCACGGGTTTCCTCACGATGTTTTCCTTCACCGCTTAAAGCTCGTGTTAGAGTGCATATACATTTTTCGACGCGAAAAGTCCATCGAAAAATTTATATGCACTTTTACACGAGCTTTAAAAACAAAACGAATAAAATATGCAACAAAGAAAAACCACACAAATAACACAACACCTAATCCAGATAACATAACAAAAGTATAATAGTTTCTAGTATTTAATTTTATCTTTTTGATAGATATTTTAAATCCAGTCATGGCTTAATCATGAGGGGCCTTTAGGCGGCCTAAAAACTCCGACGCCTGAAACGTTATACCTACTAGGCACGGAATTTTAAGCAGAAGTAATACCTATCTAAATCGTTTTTTTTCAGTACTTCATTTGCGATACAAAGCAGCTCTACATATTGTCAAAAAACCTCATGTATCCGAGGGTCACGGACTCACGGTCAAGGTCTCCTCTGAATGCGTCTGCGCATCGAATTGTGTTATATTACGACTTCCGTCCGTTCTATGTTATTTTTTAGCTGCTAATACTTTCGGTTTCGATCGCTTGGTAAATGGAAAACTATTATGAAAATGAAAAATGAAAATGAAATAATGATCACGATTGTATCCCGGGATCGGTAGACATTTCTATCAGATCATTAGGCAATTTTGAGATCTTATCGAAGATGTCTAAGGGGGTAGTCAGAGGTATGTCCAAATACATACATATTTGGTACATGCCCACTTTTTGTGTTACCCGCGTTGAATAGTTCCCGTTCCCGTAAAAACACCGGGATCAATATAGTAGTCTGTTTTTTAATCCAGGGTATAAGCAATTCTGATACCAAATTTCATTCAAATCCGTCCAGCCGTTTGAGCGTGAAAGAGAAACAAACATACTTACACACTTAGTACACATATAATATTAGTAGGATAGGATTAGATGTAAGTACCTACCTAAAAAAAAGTAAAACAAACATTCATTAAAAAATCAACAGAAATCGCTATTATTTACTAAACCACAGAATAAATACCTAGTAGTTCAAGTTATACCCAGGTACCTATTGTGTTAGTTACCACCTGGGTGAATACGTATTTCTATTTACCTACATTTGATTGTTTAAATATTTATCGACATGGTCTGGCCGATGTGCTTTGAATTACAAATTATTTGTGCCGATGCCGAGCCTTGGACTAAACAAAAAAAACTAAAATTACATAATTTCGTATTAGTTTCTATGATAGTCTAGAGACGCTAATGGGACGCAGATACTTGTTCCCGAGTCTGGGTGTTTTTCTACGTATAAAATGTACGTATTTACAAAAAAAATGTATCTATGTAGTATATCAGTCTCTAGTTACCATATAACATGCCATAACACAAGCATTCAATGATTGGTTTAATAGAAATTTAAATGCTACTTACTTGTATTTATTTACTAATTCACTTTCAAAACTATCGTGAGTTGTATTAGACATTATAATAGCACACGGGAAATTACTCACGTAAAATTATCGTTGATTTAGATACCGACAATGTTTCGATTCTTCCGGAGAAGAAGGAGAGAGTGCCCACACTCATACCCAGATGAAGATTCTCCGGAAGAATCGAAACATTGTCGGTATCTAAATCGGCGATAATTTTACGTGAGTAATTTCCCGTGTGCTATTATTTACTAATTTATAATGGCCACTTAGGAACAAATAATTTCGAAGGCTATCGATTAAGGTAAATCTCTGGTTGAATAAACGGCTGAGTCACAGGAGAGATTGCAGACGGTGAGTTAAATTTAACTGACCTTAATCCAAGCTAGCGTCTTTCAACGGTGCACGGAGATGGAACAATTCCTGCCCTTCAGTTCTTCACAATGTTTGCATCAAATACCATTTCAAGACCGTATATTAATTATGATCTAAATAATAAATATCCTTGGTCATCTAGTCCCAAGCTAAGCAACTTAATGCTTGTGTTATCGTACCCAGATGACTACCAACACATACATTAATAGATAGAAAACACACGAACAAATAAACATTTGTCCCTTAGCGGGGATCGAACCCGCAACTTTTTGCGTCTCAGGCGGGCCATCACCCACTGAGCCACAGAGGTCGAAAAAATAGTAGCATATTAAAATGTGCCCTTGGACCTTGTATAATATCTGGATGAACATCTAGCTTGCTACCGAGACTCCGAGAGGGACCAAAAATGAAGTGAATCCACAAGTTACGTAGGTACCTAGTTCAAAATCAAAGCATCAAGTTTCCGGCCACAAAAAAATGCGACACGCGTTAAGGGATAAGTTGTGAACTTTAAAAAATTTTGAGGTCACTAAGAAAAAAAATGCAGCGCTCTTGCTTTATTTCTCTATGAATGTGCCTCTGATAACCCCATTTTCTTGTATCTATTAAATTTAACGAAAATCAGTCTTCTGAAGCAAAGTGTAACTACAACCCACAAAACAAACGCATTATCAACAAAATACACAATCACGTTACAAGAACACTACACGTTCTACAGTCACGTTTGTGCCTTTTAGATCAACCGATACGATACTAATAAGAAGGCGAATATTTGCGTTGCCGTAAGCGTAACACGTCTATTACTAAGTACCTACTAAACCCGAAAACGATACATCGTGCCAATAATCGCAGTTATTATCACACTAGTATTATAAAGTGGAAAGCTTGTGTGTAAGTGTGAATGTTTGTTACCTACTCCTTCACGCTTAAACGGCTGGACGGATTTGAATGAAATGTTATACCAGAATAGCTTATATCCTGGATTAACACATAGGTTATTTGATCCCGGTACCTATTACATCGCGAGGCGCAGATAGTCTAAGATAACTGTCTGAATGCACTGTTTGGGCGTTTGTGCACTACACGGAATTTTATCTTTTCCGGTCCAGAATGACAGTTTCAAATGTTTTGTCTCCTTATTTCAGATAAGTTAGAAGGGGACAAAGACATTTTCTGAACCGGAAAAAAGTAAAATTCCGTGTAGTGCACAATCGCCCTTTCTCTACAAAAGGTAAGTACAAAGTTTTAAGATAAGATAAAAAAAAAATTATTCGTGGTTTTCTTCTGTATAAACTCAATGACTAGAAACGTGATAAAATGTAATGTTAATTAATGTACTAAAAATGTGTGTCTTTATACCTATTACTAACTATTAGGTATTTATTACGTCAACTTGATAAGTAGTTTCAAATGTAGGTACTTATCATGTTTAGGGTAAAACCAACTATTTTGTAAAATTATGTAAACATTATACCTACTGCTACTCGATCCTAAAACCAAATCTCAAACACGTTTATAATTTTCAGTGAATGTCAAGGTTGGCATATACCTATTTACATAAAATAATAAACATTTATATTTTGCTATGATACATACCTATACCTAAATTTTTGGATCGAGAGATACATTATCAATAGATTTTCATCAAGTTTTTCATGAGATGGCAGGACGAACTAGACGCCTTTGAGAGGGACTGGCGGACGAAGGCACTGGATCGGCGTGACTGGCGAAAGTGGGGGGAGGCCTTTGCCCAACAATGGGACAGTATGGGCTAGTAGTAATAGTAATAGTAAATAAGTATAGTAATGAAAATAAAGTTGATATTCGTATGACACTGAAACTGCGCTTCGCTTCGCTGCTCTTCGATGCTCTTTTGGTGTGAGATGAGCCTTAAATGCTAACATACATTATTACTGACGTAATTATGAACTGAACACATGTTTAGCTACGAGTGTTTATTGTTGTAAGTATTTTACGTTTTTCACACATTTACTATCGTGTTCAGTTATTTACGAATGAATCATTTTGTAATTCGAAGAATTTTTGTTGTGAAATATGAGATAAGACGCCCCTTTTTAACGCCCATGAAGGCGTTTATTTGCGTCTAGTTTTGACATTTTACTGACAGCGGTCACGATTTTGTAAGTAAAGTGCGGTAGACACTAGACATACTTTATTATTTTAAGAGGTTAGAGTCACGGGTAAAAACATTATTTGACACAACGCTTTTAGGTGTTCTGCAGAAGTTAACATTTTATTAACGAAACAAAGAAACACACAGGAACAAAAAATATCTACACTTCTTAACCTAAACAACTAAATAAATAAAAGGAACTCTGTATTCTATCTAAAATATATAAGTATTTTAACTAAAGATAGAACATTTTATTTATTTATTTATTTATTTTAGGTTTCCCAACATAGGGTTACACTGTAGGTACATGCATCAATTGATAGCCAAATATTAGAAAAACTAGTGCTCCCATAATTAAAGGGTATCACAACATGCGACACACATTAAAGGGTTACCTGTGACAGGTTGCAAGCTCGTAAACCTTTATTGGTACTTATACTTACCAACTATTTTCCTCGCGATGTTCTCCCTCATTTATTATCTTACTAGCTTACTCGCTAAACTTTAAACTTTGAAAGTATTCTACGATTTTTGTTTATCATCTCTACGTTTTAAAAATTGCGTACACAAACATGCATTCTATCACACGTCTATAGTATTATTTTCACAAGCCTCACTCAAAAAGGACTTTCAAAATGGACTCATAATGATTGGTTAATTTTGACAGATCTTTGTGACCTATAAAATTAAATGACAATAGAACTCAGTTCAAAACCCTCTTGACCTTTTAAAGCATAAGCACACCACGCTTTTCAAACGCGCTGAGCGTTTGTATCGATACAAATACAAAAGAAACGCGCAGTGACTGCGCTTTTGAATCGATACCTACAAATACAAATGAAACGCGCAGTGACTGAGCGTTTGTATCGATACAAATACAAATGAAACGCGCAGTGACTTAGCGTTTGTATCGACAAATGCGCTGCGAACAAAATGTAGGCGGCAAGCTGTGACCATGCACACTATCCTACGTTTGTAAAACGCGCTGCGAACTAGCACCTGACGCGCTACACAAAACCGCGCAGTGACTGCTCGATCGAAAAACGTAGTGTGTATAGGCTCTTAAAGTATCTGTGTTATAATCTGTGATTTTATTATTTTGAAGTTGAAGGGCGTTATTTCAATCCATAGAAATAAAATGGAATACAAAATGAAATCTTATAAATTGCTCTGAAAATAGAATGAATTGAACATTGGCGGTCAGAACAATTTATTATAAGTTACAATAGACAATACTCTCAATGAACTTTAATTATTCATCGTAGGTAGGTAAGTGTTCAGCCGTACTGAGAAAGAGCTTATAAATTTGGCTATTTTTATGATTTAAATCAGCTGAGCTATATAATAGATTTTAGTCTAGCTAGCAAAGAACGGCAATAAAATCATGTTTGTTGTGAGCCCCCTTTAAAACTTAATTTATTCTGTTTTTAGTATTCGTTGCAGCGGCAACAAAAATACAACATCTGTGAAAATTTTAACTGTCTAGCTATCACCGTTCATATGCCTGGTGATAGACAGAAAGATGGACAACGGAGTTTGTAATAGGGCCCTTTACCCTTCGACGGAACCCTTATACACCTTGTGCTCCAAAATAGGTCTGCGAAAAAAGATACATTATCGAGCCTGGCTATTCGCAGTGCGATCTATCGCGTCTCATTTACTACTTAAACACACACTTTATGGTCTCACGTGCCGGCCTATTACAAATTCTAAACAAGCGTTATTTTAGGGATTTCTCAAATTGACTGTGGTCAGTTGTTGATAAATCCTAATTCTCTGGTTTTGATTTCAGATATACACAAATGACGAACTGCATAAGCTTTGATGTTGATTTGATTAAAAAAGATATTACCTACATTAGTCATTGAAATGTTTTACAATCCTTTGCAATCTATATATTATTACATATTATCTGTATTTAAAACGATTTTAAGATCGCTCAACTGGTTTTACGATATTTTGTAAAGTTATGTCAATATTTTTTTTGATATTTTTATTGTTGAATACATTATGTAATGACTGCATTCGTAATATCGTTATCACTTACCCGTCGGACAAATCCAGTTTAGAAAAAAAAAAAATTTCAGCTTAAGAACTTCCTGATTTTTTTACAACTTCTGTCGATGACCTACTTACGCATTTTTAACACTTATTACCCAAATCTCTTACCATTTCTTTCTTGCAAACGTATCGTTATCTTATCGTTGATAGGCTCAGAGTCGCTCAACGAGCTATGGAGAGGGCTGTGCTCGGGGTTTCTCTACCTACGGGATCGAATGAGAAATGAGGAGATAGAAGAACGAGGGTCACCGACATAGCCAAGCGGATTAGCTCGTTGAAATGGCATTGGACAGACCATTAGCACGCAGAACAGTGGCCGTAGGGGTCAAAAGTTCTCGAATGGAGACCATGGATCAGCGTAGGACATCCACAGCGTAGGAACAGCGTATCAACAGCGTATCAACAGCGTAGGACGTCCACCAACGAGATGGACAGATGATCTGGTAAAAACCGCCGGTTCTCGGTGGATGCAGGCCGCTTCCAATCGAAACAATTAGAGATCTATAATATAATATAATAATAACAATAATATTTATTTCGGAACAAGGATATTTGGTACAAAAATTGGGAAATAACGATGATACCTGTAGTAGTTGTTGAAACTGTGTCACAGATACCAACGCCCACCTCCTCAGACTAAGAGTACAGTTTGTTCCTAACTAATTAATGTACATGAAGAGATAAGGGAGGCTTATGTCCAGCAGTGGACGTCCCATAACCGAGATGATAATGATGATTAAACTCATTACACAACGTTATTTTGTTGAAAAATCTTGCCTTGTTTCTCAGAACTTGTGCGGAAATAATTGAAAGAGAAACCATAGAACATTGGTTTGTCAGAACTTCTTGGAAACGAAACAAGTTACAAAGGTTTTTTAATAATTAAACATAATTAGAAAATAAATTATTCGATGCTTAGGTACCTATAGATGTAGGTATGTATTTAAAATCAATTATCATTTTTTTTAATGCTGTTTTGTTTAACTGCAGGGTCGCTGTCTATTGAGAACAAACAGTTTTATACAAAATGGTCTAGCCTAAACCATTCTTTCACCACAATCTAGCCTGCCGCAACGACATTTTATACATTATATAATATCTGTGGTCTTCCACCAATGAGGCCCACTCCGGCATAGTTTCTACTTAGTATAGGTACAATAAAATACAATTTATTTTGATAATTGTTTTGATGAATTCAGAATTTGCAAGGATATTGACCTGACATTCATTCGGCTTCACACTCAAAGTATGACCCATATCAATCAAAAAACTTAACTTAAACAAAACTCCCACGTTTCAGCAAACTGAACGGGGTCAGCATTTTTGTGCAATTCATAATTAAACCATATTATAAGCCACGTGAAGTCACTTGTTCTTTTAAGTTACGGTCAGTGACCTGTAAGGCGATTTTTAGAATGACCTGACCGTCTAAAGATGTCGTAGGTATGTAGGTAACTGATGAAAATTGCTAGCAGTCAGAGAATTACCCAAAAATTAGTAAACAATAAATTGTTTGATTTAGAATTAAACGACTCGACGCTTCAAAAGACGTCCAAATTTTTTTACCAAATATTGCGTACCTATATTACCACTTACTACAGTTTTTTAATTAAAACTAACCCGGTTATTCATAATGGACTAGTAAACTTAGGTACTTTAGCTAAAACGGCTATTAAATCTGTTACTATCTCATTTCATTGCCATAAGAGTAACAAGAAAAAAACATTATTTAAAGCTTTGTTAAACTCACAAATCTTTATGAAAGGCGGTAGAGTTTACCTAAAGTAACTCAATCCGAATTTTATCCATGGCAATGAGCATTAATTTGGGTGAACACGTGACTAGTCACCACGTTATTGCCAACGTGGACTTGTGTGCCGTTGTATTGCAATCCGTGTTAATGCAACTACTTAGGATAATAACTTCAGCAGGGATGAACTAGTGTTTATAATGTTTTAAGGGGCTAAATCGGGTAGTTATTTAGTTAGTTCGTATGAGCAAATGGCCAACTCTGGTGCAGTGGCGAATACAGAAAAAACTCAAGGGGGTAAGTAGGTATCTTGAGCTACCTTTATTTTTATCGTAATAAAAAAATAATCAAGTCACATGAAAAGTTTAAGAAAGTTTTATTTACTTAAACTGATTATACTTAATAGTATTACTTAAACAAGACAATTACCATTATGATATACTAGCGGCCCGGCCCGGCTTCGCACGGGTGGACATGATTTTTTTTTATTTTTTACACCTTGGGTTACGCAAGTGGGCTGGGTTACCCCATTATGTATCCACCACTGCTCTGGTGACGGAGTTTTTAGGCCGCCTTAGGTATGACCTCCGATTAACGGACGAGACCGACAATTTAACGTGCCTTTCAAAGCACGGAAGTGCTCAAATATGAATGCTACTTGCTGTGGGTGTGTGTGATGGGTGACCCCATCCAAGTGGTGATCGCTGAAAGTTGCTTAACTTCGACGATCTATCAAGAACATCTTAGCAAGCTTCGCCTAGGTATAATATGTTTTACGTTGTATTTTTATACCTACCTATACTTACAAAGGATTTTTCGTTACGAAAAAATTAAATGCACTTTGACACGACAGTGAAAGAAAATATTCCGAGAAAATCCGCTGATTAACAGTCTCACAATACTGATCACGTTTCAGCATGTTGGACAAAATGAAGAAAACTATCTTGCAGAAATTAGTCGACAAAAAAAAGCCGAATAGCAACAGCCGAAAGAAAAATAAATTATAAGATTAAATGTAAACGAAAAAACGCTTTAAAAAGCAAGAAACACACTATTTCTATTTCGTCTATCCATAAAATAAAACAAGCAAAACCGCTTACAATGTCTTACCCCGGATATACAACTTAACGTGAAACCCTTCTTTCCTAAAGATTTAAATGAATTTCCTGGTTTTGATTGTCGACTAAAATTTTCCTTTATTGTTTCCGCCTTGACAGTAAGTATCCTTATACGTTTGTTTGTTGTTAGAAAGCATGGAAATTTCCTCTTTACAATGATCTTTATTACTCTTGACTTACCTGTATACTGTTGACAAATATAGAGGATTGGTCAAAATCAAAATCAAAATCAAAATGTATTTATTCAGTACGATCGTTTAGACCACTTTGACATGTCAGTCGTTCTTAAAACTAGGTGATTCTACTGCCCGTTCTCGTAAAGTTTATAACGGTAAGTATACTCATAACAATCTTTACTTAAACGAAACACATAAATAATTAACAATTACATGTTAAACAGTAAAAAATTGTGTGAATACCTATAGTTGTGAATTGTATTTACTAAGGTAGGTAGGTACTTTAGAACTTTACACTTTACATACTGCATATTAATTTAATCTTACAAGACACAATAGATCGTTGGGAATACATTTTAATTTAATTTAATGTAGGTAGGTATATAAATTATCTTTAGGTACCCTCTCTTAAGTTGTCCTTAGTCCATCCCCACTTAGAAACAGGGCTCTAATAAGCGCATTCTTTTGACTTAACATAAAAATGTAGAGATTCCCTTCCGTGTACAAGGAATTACAAATACTCGTGTTGATAACGCAAAAAACAATAAAAAGCAATAATTAACTTATTATAAGTAGGTACGACCTAAACTTTGAGTCCTTATTTTATTTAAGTATCCTTTTCTATTGTAGTTAGAAAGTTTTGCTTTTAGGAACTTACTGGGTTTGTTTCGACGAAAAATATATATACATTTTTAGATTTTTGAAGAAAAAAAAACGGTTCGCCGAAAACATGACATTTGTCAATAAAAATAAGTTGACCTTAATTGACTCTATTTCCCACCAAGAACACTTTTCCCAAATTAACTTACCGAACCAAATGGTAAGTTCTTGCGATAATTAATTATTATAACCTTTCACTAATGTGAATTTAAGTAGGTATCACACTTGCTGTTTTATGTGCTAGTTTTTATTGATGTCATTTTCCAGCTCAGATAGATGTTGTAGGCGTTTGTCAAAAGGTTCTAAAATGACCTTTACTGAAGAATGGGATCCAACTAGCATGAACGAAGCGGCTAATTCGTTCATGCCCACTAGGTTTCTTGTTGCTGCCATTAAACATTTAATCTGGAATTACTATTAATTTATGTACTTATTAAACAACATTGTGTTTTAACAGCAACAAAAGTTTTCCGATGAAAAAAAATGTGATCACGACTGTATTTCCGAGGTGCGATAGATCATAATCTTTCTGATTTTTGGGCATTTTTAGATCCTTTGAATTACCATAGCCTATACCAAAAATAAACGTAAAATTAAAAACTATTTGTTTTAGAAAATTACTTATATTAAGTTTTTAACATCATTAAATGTTTTTATTTAATTATTTTAGGTAGGTATGTCTATAGTATAGACATACCTACCTAAAATTAATAAATAAAAATAGGTATAGACTCTATACCTTCGCATAATGGGAAACTACAGAACTCTACTTGGACCTTGGGCCTTACTTGGGCAGTTTTCTGGATACCTCTACTTATATCCATCCACATGGTTCTTATCTAGTGACATGTAGCCGGGCTACATTAAGAGAGGTATAAGGTAGAACCAAATCGCACGTGCTCGATGAGCTCGATACAGGCATGTGGACACGTGTCGGCCTCCTCAAGCCAATTGTATTTGATTAGTGTACATTAATCACTTGAGCTGTACGATTAAGGGCTTATCTGAGAAGTATTGACCGTTTTATGACGATCGTGATGATCCCATCATTTATTGCTTGGCTTAGCTTGGGACTAGATGACGCCGTGTGAAATGTCCAAGGATATTTATTTATTTATTTTGTCCCATCATCCTTATTCTATAAAATACCTACTAGCTGACTGGGTCGCGTGAAAGAGTAATAAACATACATAGTGGTTTGGTGGCAACCAAGCAACTTCGCTACTTCTCCTAAACTATTAAAAATAAAACTATTACAGAGGTATTAAAAAAAAGCTTATGATTGATTTCCAAAACAGATCATTCAGTTTTTTTAAATTCCTTTGTTCAACGTAATGATAAAATAAAATAGGCGGCGGCGCCGGCGCGGCGCTAGTTTGACGCATAAAGACACATTAAGGCCTGGCGCGCACTAGGCAGCCAGGCTGCGGCAGCCAGGCTGCGGCAGCCAGTAAAACATATGACGTTGTATAGGAGCCCGCGCACTAGGCAGCCACGAAATCTCGGCTGCAGCAGCCAATAAAACGCGCCTGTTTGCACGGCAGCCAGCTGGCTGCGCGCAGCCAGAACGTGTGTAGGAGAATGTATGTGGCTGCAGTCAGTCTCCGCGCACTAGTTGTAGCAGCCAGACGTATTTTGCGTTCCGAACTTTGACAAGATGACTTTCGATACAGAGAAATTTATTTTTTTTCGACGGAAGGATCTAGACTAGTCGTTGATTGGCTGTTATAACTGGCTGCGCAAATATTCTGGCTGCCGCAGCCTGGCTGCCGCAGCCTGGCTGCCTAGTGCGCGCCCGGCCTAAAACTCCGTCACTAGAGTTGGATTGTGACGGTGAACAATTCTTAAAAACGAATCTAAAACTTCAAAAAGAACAACAATTGCCGATCAAGTAAATTGACATTTTAGTAACGTGGTACAAACGATGCACGTGGTTAATAAACCCATTTAAAGTACTTTTTAAACTTTAACCTTGACTCCACCTTAGGTTAGGTTTGATGTTGTTAAATATTTATGTGCTAAATTCACATGTGACAAGATAATAATGAGATCTTACTAATTACCTACTAAAGCAAGCAAGTTGTATGAGTGAGCCTGGGCACACCACGGTTTTAGAACGCGCCGTGTCGCTGCGCGTTTTAATCGATACAATGAAACGCGTGCCAACTATCCTCAAACAACTTGACAACAGTTTGACTCAAATAGATTTATCGAAATCTCTACCTTAAAAAGCTTCCCCCATAAACCAACAACGTAGATCATTAATGACTAAAGACCCGTTTCCGCCCACCCATAGATTATACAAGATCTAAAGGCCAAAGAAAATTTATTAGCACTCTGGATATAAAGATATCCTACTCAGGTGTACTGGAAGTAATTAAAGTACTTACTTACTTACTGGAAGTAATTAGAAATGTGGGATTCAAAGCGTTGCCACGAGCTTGGAACTGATTGATGGTCACGGATAAGAATGCCGATTTAAGCAAATTAATAATGTCGGTATATAAAATAAATAAATCATCCTAAGGTTCTCTGGAAGAAATCGCTCGTAGCGATAAGATCGCCCATTGTACTTCATTTTAAATATATTCTATGTGTCTGTTATTTTATTTATTGTCCATGGTGGTGTACCTACAATAATGTGTTAATCTATCTATCTAATCTAAATATCCTTGGACATTCCTCACAGCGTCATCTAGTCCCAAGCTAAGTAATTGAATAATTGTGTTATGGTAACCAGATGTATACTTACATTTTTTTTTGTAAAACATCATTAGGTACACATAGAAAATAACCCAGACACGAGACAAATATTTGCAGACCATACAAACATTTGTCCCCCAGTGGGAAACTGGGAACCGAACCGGCAACCTCAGCGTCTCATGCGGGCTTTCCACTGCGCCACACATTTCAAACATCAAACACAGCCATTTTTATACAATTAAATGTACAATGTACATTTTCTGAGAATTCGATAGAATGTTCAAATGCGGCCCAATAACTTTCTATAGGTAGCTAATTAGTTTTAAGAATTTAGTTATTTTCGGACGGTTGCGTGATTTTTACTTAATTGTTTTTCTCTAATACAATTTAATTAATGAATACTTTCGTCATAAAAACAATCTAGGTATAAATTCAGACTAGAATTTTAAGTAAATTGAGGTGTGGAAGTAGGACGTGTATATTCATCCACCAAAAATAAACAAGCCATTTATTAAGTAAGTACCTACCTACCTACAAAAACACATTGTTTTTTAATAGAAGTAGGTAAGTTGTTCACAAGTTCACAACACAAACATAAGAGAATCTAATATTCTTTTAATATTAATAATTATTGGTAATGTTACTAGTATTAATTTATCTGTGGTAATGTTCAAGATTTTAGTTTAATGTATTAAGGTGGCCCTTCCCGGTGCGTCTATCATCGACGCGGGCATAGCTGAAAAGATTGTTGTTTCATCCAGCGCAATGCTAGAAAAAGAAGCAAACCGAAAAGAGAGAGATAGCGCCTCAGCGCTCGGCATTCAGTAGGTACTTTCGCCGCTCACTCACTCACTCGAAAAATAGTGTGCGGAAATTTCATAAAAAGTGTTCCAGGAAATACGTATTTTTCAGTAAGCCTTACAAGTTTGTAAAATAAATATTTGTCATTTAGAATCTCCATAACATTTGCAAGGTTTCTATCACAATATTTTCTTTACTTTTACAATTAATGAGTACATTATGAACGGCCAAAGTTCATGTAAAATTTATGCTAAAAGCAGGTTTTTGGAAGCTTATACTGAATTTGTTTCTCAAAATTTTGATTTTTAGTTTCGATAGAAACCTAGATACCTATAGTGCACAAGATACCTATTAGTCCAAAAGTTTAAAAGAAAGATTTGTTACAACGGCATAATCACGTACGAGCGTTTGTATGAAAAGTGAGCCGGGTTGGCCGCTCTTAAGTACGTTTCTTGATGTTATATTTTTATCCAGTTTTCACAGAATTAAGAACAATTAAAAATAAGAGAAAAATACACAAACTTATGAGAACCTACGTAATAAGTTACATAGAAATGAACGTTTTCGGTAATGTTTTTATACTTATTTCGGTATAATTGACGTCACAACTCATCCCAATGTGCTTGTTTTGTTTTTTAATACGAATCAACCGAAGTCTTTGAAATGGGGTATGTAACAAATGTTTTAGAGGTATTATTAGTAATATTGGTGTCAATTCAATGTCACCAAATTAAGATA
The DNA here is from genome assembly GCA_963582015.1 of Xanthorhoe designata. Lineage (NCBI taxonomy): Eukaryota > Metazoa > Arthropoda > Insecta > Lepidoptera > Geometridae > Xanthorhoe > Xanthorhoe designata. The sequence continues at coordinate 2,485,255 of OY757029.1, forward strand.
ACCGGTAAAATGATCAACATAATACGTGACAAGTTTTTTAAAACTCTTTACTGTAAATTGTATTTACAAATCGTCAGTTTTCATATTGTTTTTAATACATGCATAAAAATCTAATAAGGAAATGTTGATATATGTTTGAATGTAGGTACCTACAGCTTAACCTAAACTACCCACTCTTAGATATCTCAAGATCTCTATTACTTATTTCCATGAAATAATGATACCGTGCTCTAACAGTATAGTCAAGTTTTTATTGTTTTAAAAAAATTATTTAAGTAGGTACTTACCTATAATAATACTTAAATCAATTGCCGCACATAACAACGACTATAATAAGTACTTACTTCAACGGCTAGACAGGTTTAACATGTCATGTAGGTAGTACCTACCTGCCATGTCATAATATCCCAAACAATCTATACGAAATACCTAACTATAGGTACGCCTTTGGGTACGCCTAGCGTATAGTTATTTCGTAGATTTATTGTATGAATAGGTACTCGTCACAGCACAGGGCATTTTAGCGTATACTTATATGAAGTAGGTACCTACCTACAAAAATTGTAGGTATATAGGTATAGGTACCAGCAATATTCCAGACACACGCTAGTGCGCGCGTATTGTGGCGAGTCATGGTAATGACACAGTGCCCATGACGCACAACCAGGAACTCATGCTCCTCCTGGTAGATGTCCTCTTCTTCGAGGAGAGCAAAAAATAAAATGTGTTAACTGATTGATACCTACTTAGGTAAGTACCTACTATATTTTATTTAGGTACCTATCATAAAAAGTGAAAAACCCGTTGGATTTTTTTCACCAAGTGTGCGATAACTGCTAATAGGAAACAATCATTTGAATGGTCTCGGATCATCGGATCAAATATTGGGACTACACTGATGCCTGTGTCGCGACGCCACAGAGTATAGCGTAGTGACCCGGGCCAGCCACGCGGGCCGATCGCCGCACGAAGGAGCTTCGAGTCGAGCCGACTAGCCGAGCTCCCTCAGTTGTCATTCGACTGCCAACAGAGAAAGACGCGGCCGTTCCGACCAGCGTGTTCTCAAAACTTTACGCGACTAACAACTGCAGTGAAAACAAAAACATTAGCTGAGAGTGTTAAGTTGTGTCAGTGTTAGTGATGACATTTTCATGGGAACTCTCGAATCTCCTGGACAAACGTTGATGTCAGAGGGGATGGCGAGAGAGCGACTTGTTGAGGAGATAGTGCTCCTAGCGCTGTTCCTTGTGTCGACTGCAGCGAATTCCTTGGCGCTGCTTGTGTTCTGCAGGCGCCCCGGACTAAGGACTATATCCAATCGGTAAGCCCCTTTGATTCATGATCGCCTGGTACTTCTAAGCATTTAGTTCAGGATGGACGCGAAACCGATTCAAGGCAAACTCGTTTCGAAATCCGCGAACTCAATTGACTTTGTAATAAATAAAGATGTTTCGACATTTATCAATGATGCATTTTCGAAGAGAGAGTTAGAATTAATTTCTGCACATAAACATACCCAAAATAAAAGCGAAAGTAATAAAGAATAACTTTCGGCACAACACGTCAAGAATAATGATGTAGATACAAAATTCAGGGTTAAACAAAATGTTTTCACAATCGTGCAACAAGTTCATGCGCAAGACAATGAGGCTGTTTGAGGTTTTACTTTAAATTGTTTGAAAATTAAGTTCCGCTGTAGAACATGTCTTAGCTGGGTTGCAGCCAAAACACACAGTATTATTAGACTATTAGTGTCGGTCAGTCCGTCTACCTGCTCTTACGATACTTCAATAGTCTCTGCTGATTTATGGTTTCCAAAATTTACTACAGTTTAGTTCCACATCAAAACATTTACAATTGCAATAAGCACAGAACAAATAAAACTACCTTTTAGCATCAGGAAATTTAGAGTTTTGGCTTGTGGAAAGATTGGCCAAAAATTTGTAACGGATCTTTGAACGCAACTCGACTTTGATCCAAAAAATATAAAAAATATTCTAAGATTTTATATAGGTACAGTTGCCGTGCCAAACCTCACAAATCCGCCAGTCGTCCTCCATAAATCATATTTATTCTTACCTATATATTCTAGGTAGTAAACTCATATAATATTCTTTATTACTCACAAATTTATGTTTCTATATCTGTTTTTTCTAACATAATATAACTACGAGAATAGGCGATAGTTTTCTAAATATTATTAGGTAATAAGTAATAACTATAAACTTGTAAATTATTGTTTTAAGATGAGTCATGATAACGTTTATCAACTAGGCCGTTTGCTGAAGGTTCTGTTTCGAAATCTAATTAAGTATTTCTTGACCTTAGGCAATTCCGGTTCTTGGACCTTATATCTAAGAACATTAACATTGGTTTTGTTTGCAAATATTGACATTACTATTACTTAATAATTTTATGGAATTGTAGATTCTTCTAAATCGATTTTGCTGTTTGAGTTTTTGTAACCTAATTAATAGCACTTAAGCTGATTACTTTTAGTATTATTCAGTGCGTATCGAGAGCTAATTTCAAAACAAACTAATTGGTTTATATCTAAAGCTATCTTTCGCTAATGGTAAATAAAATTTCGAATGGATTTTTTTTGTCATGATGACTCGTAAAAAATTCTAATAGAGTTCAAACACTATTTTATTTTGTCAATATTTCATCTGTATTATTTTTTAGGTTTGAACACAATAGATATTATTTAAAAGTTGTAAATGAAGTTACATCATAATTTGTTTGACACATATAAATGACATCCAACTGATTACAACAGAATCGCTAGACACAATAATACTTATATGTGATATTAAAACTATGTTTTTTAATAATAATATTTCTTAATTTTCTGTAATTATATTTCTGTATAATTCTTTGAATCTGATTGCCTAAAAATAATTCGATTGTTCAATCAATGACAGTATGACGAAATGGATCTAAGTTCACATTGCAATAATGCTGCAATGTTGGAGTATAATGTTGAATGTTGATGTTGATGATAATAATAGTGAACGTAGGTAATTACAAAGGCCAAAACGCAACGTATAATTCAAAAGCCGAATAAAAAGAGACAAAGGAATAAAGCTGGTTTGTGTATTTGCTTGTGGAATGTTTTACCAACAAACAAGACTTGGGTCTACTTTTTAAAGGCATAAACAATAAAAACATGCTATGTATGCTCAAATAATTAGACTTCATACAGTTTTTATCCATAATAAAAACGATATCCAAAGTACGCCATGGTACGCCATGGTTGTAATCGGAACAAATGAGTATGACCGTTTCTTAAGAACCCATTAAGACTACCAACAAACCTAAACAAATTACAGAATCTATACAAACATTTTCAACCTTATTTACCAAGACATAAGAACATTAATTTATTTAGAGAATGAGATACTCAATGGTATTTAAATGGACGATGACAAATGTTTTGAAGATAGTCAATGAGAGCATTTTGATTGTCATTCCTCAATTTATTTAACCACAAAGAATAATAGATACTTACGCTATCTTAACTCTTAATTTTATGAGAATGATTCAGAAACATTGCATCATGTAATTTTCAATAAACCTTTTGTATTTAAAAATATGAAATAATCCAATTTGTATTATTTTAATCAAAATTGATTGAATTACAAAACGTATTATCCAGCGTCAAAACAGACATGGAATCCGTGAACCGGCCCCTCCCATGCCGCCGACATGTACTCTGTCCTCTATTGACTGTTTAAAAACCATTTCAAACAGTCAATGGAGCACATGTTTGAACCTTCCTTTACGCTAGAAAACTATCTCTCAACTCTTAGGGTCAGTATGATTCACAATCTGCATGTTCTTATCGAGTGGAATACCACAACGAATTATTAGGTCATAAACCTCCGTTGACACAGATAGGGATATATCTTCCACTTATATGCCACACGCTGCGTCTTTTCCTAGTTCGTTCTGATCACTATTTATAACTTTATTTTCTTTATATTTTTAGCTCATGTCTATTTCATTTTTGCTAACGGATTTATTTGCTTTGGTTTTTGTAATTTTTTTTATTATGATAGTCGGTGGAAACAACACTCTTACGAATTCAAGGGAAAATAATACTATAGTTTAAAACATTCTTAAAGATTTAAATGGGGAAGTTCACTAAGAAAATGATTAGAGAAAAGTATTATGTAACGAAACGAAGGTATTTATGTAAAACAATTTCAGTTCAGTTGTAAGTTTCTACGTCTTTAACAAATATTTCCCGTTCGTTGGTATAAAAAATGCACACCCATATATAGACAATTTGCTTCACAACACTGCTTACTGTTATTAACCAAAACTGGTTTTATATCGAAACCATTTTGAAAGTGATTAATTAACTGAATTATAACATTGAATAAAATAACATGAAGTCTTGTACCGACAAGATTTGATTCCAAAAATATCCAATGTCCAGTTTTAGCATGACACACACCTGGCCAATTTTATTTGCCAAAACAAGATTGGTTTAGAAAGTGATGATTTTCCACAATATTTAAAATGGGTTTTTTTCGATACTAATAATGACGTAAGTGTCTATAGATGTTTATTAGAAACGTATAAACATAGACTAAGTAATGAGGTGACTACAAGACGTAATACTCGTACGTAAATTAATATATGGCTGTGTCAGAAGGAGGAATGCTGGATCTGCATTGCAACTACAAATATCTATGCAAAGTCTTATTTGTTATTATTGTGACAAAATGGAAAACTTAAGGTTTTTATCTAATCTCTGTATTGAGTACTTGTCTTTACTGACACAATGAACTACCCCATTATTCATACTCATAACCGGCTTTAATAATGTTCTGTCATTGTCACATTTGTATCATTCAAAGATTACGGTAACATATTCTCAAATTTCTGTCAAGGAAAATTACGAAAATATTCCTCCGAATTTATGACTTTAGCTATCCGGCAGTCAAATGCCAGTATACTGGACAAAGGATTTCCTTTGTATTTACTTACTGTCAGTTAAATATTGATGACTTACAGCCTACGGTGTAAAGTAATACCAACCAAAAGACGCTTATTTAAAATTAATTCGCTTTATCCAGAAGAAGATTCTACGGATGAATATCTAAAATGGTAATCGGTAAACGGTATCTAACTCGATAATCTTTCGTGAGTAAATTCCGTGTTTAATAATATTATTATGTATTATCTATTCTTCTTATTACTTCAATTTGACTCGCGAATAGCAAATAAAGAGATTTAAACATGCTATGAATTATGATATTCAAGTCAGATTTAAAAAATCTCCATGATGTTTATAAAGTGCTAAACTCTTGTCAATTTAAATAAAATAGATGTGCCAAGAATATTAAACAATTATCTCAGCACCTTGTGCTATTTGTTTAGTATTCCAAATAATGGTTTAATTCTGATCCGGTTCTTTGCTCTTTCGAAAGAGAAATAGGTAGGTACCTGTCGAGACAGTGTGGCGCGGCTATAAAATATTAGTAATTTTAAATTGTATTCGGTTTTAAAAATACATTATCCGTTATGAAAAACGTTCTTTTTTTAAATAAATCTATGTGCTTGTGACATAACTTGTTTAGATAAACTTAACTTGGTAGATCGGTAAAATTTGCTATTTTCTGAGCGGCTACTTTGATAGGAAATTTATTTTGCATTATGCTGGATTAACAGCTGAGCGCAATAGATAGTTGTTTGCAGCTGAACACTTCTGTTCTTTAAGATGGTTTTGCAAGTCGTGAAGCGGATGGAGGCCTATAAACGGCCTAAAAAATTCAACACAAGAATGAGCCATTCGTACAAACATTTAATAAATATGTTGTTTATCATTACGTTCTTGACTCTGATGATCGGTCAAGAGATTGTAAACTCGGTTTCTTCCACCCGATAACAATTTATCCATAGATAGCAAATAATATTCTGTATTGGCTCATTGACAAATGAGTTTATTTTTAATTCTGTTTGTCAATTGCAATTGTTTAAATCGATTATCATGATAGTTAGTTCGTGGCTAACTCTGGTGACGGAGTTTTTAGGCCGCATTCAGGCCTCCGTCATTAGATAACTGGCACATTAATTTATCTCAATCAATTTCATATTGTCTATAATCTCTCTATAAATTGAAACAGATTCTGTTTATCTGTTCGTATTGATTATAATTTTTAACTCCGATTTAACTCGGTTATTTAGTTATAAATAAATAAATAAATATCCCTGGACATTCCACACGGCGTCATCTGATTCCAAGCTAAGCAATTTATTGCTTGTGTTATGGTAAACAGAATGACTGATATACTTACTACAATGATACATTTTTGACATTGTTTTTAAATTATTAATTTGAAAGAATCACAAGTTGCTTTCCCGTTTTTGTTGTTGTCATTAACGTTACACATCTCAGGTTATTCCCCGGCCTAGACTTGGTTAAAATCTTGATCAAAGAACCTTTAAGAACATTATCTTTATGTTTTTCCCTTTGAGCGGGTTTTGATCAAAATAAAGATTCATGAATTAACATTAAGATTAAGTATCAGCTATTTATTGTCCTCAACCTTTAACTAAAACTCCGTAAGTCATACGAACTTACTTACTTGCCTACTCAACCGTATTAGGTCAGTAATATCTCTCTCTATCATTATTTGAAAAAATGGTTCTCTATGGTTTGACAATACTTCCTCACTAAAAATTTATAGACATGTCATTTATTTGAATAATGAATGAAAATGTAGTAATTTAATACTTAGTCTAGATAAAGTAGGTAGTAAAGAAATAACCTTGCTTTAGTAACAACTGTAACTGACGTGAAAGGGAACGGTGACGTTTTCCTGATAACTAAAGTGTGCTTAATTTGTCTAGTTGTTTATTCTGGTGACGTAGTTTTTAGGCCGCCTAAGGCTAGTCAGAGGTATTTATCTACTTCTTATTAGACCTACGTGCTTCCTGGAGAATAAAGTTACTCGAGATTGGTCTGGACGGATAACTTCTTAATGATATTGCATTTATTTTTGTCAAAACAGTTTCTAATATTAGGGAATAGTAAATGAGCTAGTGGCCAACTCTGGTGACGAAGGTTTTAGGCCGCCTCAATCCTGAAAACTTAACGACTTTAAAATCCGGGACCGAACATTTAACGTGTCCTCCAAAGTATGGACGCGCTCAGGCTGTTAATGCCTTAAGCGGTCACCAATTTAAATTGTGACCGCTCAGAACGTTGCTTAAACTTCTACAAGAATGGCTTAGCAAGCCACGAGCGCTTCTACTAGCTAGGGAATGTAACTTCTAAGGTACTTAACTAGAATAGTTAAAACATAATATATATAAAGTAAAAATATATTAACGTAATAGTTATACAAATGTATTACAAAAAGAGTATAAATGGGTTAGATTAGGTATGTGAGATATGATTGAAATGATAAGAATTTGTTCATTCGTGATTATAACAATAACACGGTTCTTGTCAAATGTACAGTAGTAATGATACAATTAAAATGTCACAAGTTGTTGCACATTAGAAAAATGACAGAGATCTAAATGTCAGAACCATTTAATATAATGAACAAACATAATATTGTGAAAAACCACGTGAAAAATACGTGATAAAGTAATAAAGAATAATTTCACACTTAGATGATGGGAAAAAACGGTGACCGAATTCCTAAAGTATCTATTGAATGAGTTCATATTGATGTATTCCTTTAAAAATACATTAAACTTAATAATTAACAGTTTAACTGATGTGAGTAATACGAGTATATTGTTAAAATTGATAAGTTTAAGAATGCAGAGAATTTAGTTCAAATCATCGTAAAACAAGCTGCTAAGAAGAATTCGTTAAAATTATAAGTAAAAATAAAAACTGATTATTTCGTGAAAATAAAAACTGTCATTTGCTAAGCAATTTGCAAAATCTTGTCAACGATTTTTGCAATTGCTTCTCAGCCAAGAGATAAAAACGAATTATAAAAGACTAATATAAAGTACAAGACATATACGAGTACAATTGGAATTTAAATTTAATGTCACTAGAAACACAACACAGAAAAAAGGTAGGTATGAATGTTTTAAATTATCTTCACAGATGTTACTATATTCTACAACTGGTAATTCCAGTTAGGGGTGAGAGTCATAGACATTCTTAAAAACTTTTTAACCTGTCAACCGGCGGAACGACCCCGGGGTCGTTGTTACTTTAACTAACTAATTCTGTCGAATTCGCGAATTCGACATTTCGAATCGGAATCGGTTAAAAAAGCGATTACCTAAAACTTAAAGTCATAAAAGTTAAAATTAAAAATTAAAATTAAATTAAAATTTTTAATTTTGAATATGCAAAAGGTACCAACGACCCCGGGGTCGTTCCGTCGGTTGACAGAATTAGCCGTTAGTTGACAGGTAGGTCTCTTTCACTTACTTCACCATTTATCATCAATAAATGACATAATAACTCCATTGTTTAGTTAAAATTGTGTGTACAGTAATAGTATTTGTTATTTAATATCATAATTAGTTCACAAATAAATACCATAGATAACGATTGAAATCTAAATTTGTATAAATTAGGCCAGATATACCAAATAACGCATTAATTACAACTCCTTGACATTGCGCAGTCTCGCAGATATTGAGCAAGTGTGTCAAGACTTGTTGTGGAATAGCTTCAAATTTTTATTTACAGAAACTAAACTACTACATATTTACATAACTGTACAAAATACAATTAGAACCAGTTGAGCCACCTAAGGATCGTTACAAACGATCTATAGGTAGCTCAACTGATCCAAACCACTGCCAGACGGAAGCGTGCCCAAGACACTGGCAAGACTTTAAAAGTATATTTACTTGTTTATATTCATGATTAAATGCATCTATTTGTCTTTGGATGGTAACTATGCAAGTGTTGTTATATACTTTTGTTATAGCTTTGTTTAAACTGCTCTGTATTTCTGCGTTCTGAGTTTTTCTTATATGTTTGTTCTCGTATTACACATTAATGTTAATTCTACTTTACATAATTCTATTGTTCTTACTGCTCATACTTGCAAATAATATTTTAATATATAACGATTTATCTTTACCAAAGGTTTTTAGGACTCGATCAAAATACATTAGGCACATCGATCATTCCGATAGGCATTATGTATTAAAAATGTATCGGGTCATTAGCAATGGAAATTAACCATTTAGTTTTAATCATTAATGCAAATAAAACGAGACCGTAAATACTAAAGATCGTTGTACACTGTAAAAAAAAGGTTTCTAATTATTAAGATATTTAGTCTATTATTATTTTTTTCAATCTGCGCTTATTTATGGCACAAAAGTCTGGGTTAACCTGAACGTTCATTAATTATCTTTAATTGCAAATTAAGTTAGTACCTACCTACTTACTTACTCGCCCGCAGCTTCGTTCGCATGGTGCCTTGCTGGATATAAGGAAGCCTATGTGTTATTCCAGGTCATAAACTATGTAGGTATAGTTTTCGCGTAAAAGAGTATATAACAAACATCCACCTTTTCATACAAACTTTCGCCTAAGTATATAATATTTGTAGGATTCCTATACTTTTACTGAAAAACAGAAAAAACATGGAAAAAGAACAATTTGTCAAAAAAAACCATTAAAAAGTACTATGTCAACAGTGCGAGAACGCCCTTACAGCAGTTAAGTTGTGCAACCAAATGACAGTACCTACTATCTAAGTAACTTTCTAAGACATTTTCACTCCATCGTATCTAAATGGTACCGTGGAATGGAACGTAACTGATATACTGGCTGGAAACGATAATGTTAATGTAAAGCCATTTTAAAAGTGGAACGCTAAACGAACGACACGACACGTGTTGACGGAAATAATGTTCCTTTCGTTTTTTAACGAAAATGTTGGGTCTTACCAGCCAGAGACAAATTAATTAATTACTTTGTCTTTTTATATCGCTCACTTTTGAAGGATTTCTAAAGAATTTCACCTTCACAGTTTTTAGTTTATTGAAACAATTAATCTTCGAGAGATCAGATCTTGCATTTTATCTGCTGACAAACCAAATGAGTACACACGAATTTAAGGAATCTCGCAATTGAAAGTAATTAAAAGGCCTCATTTCTTGAACGGTCATTATTTACTAAAACAATTAGTAGACCCATTTATTCTTCGCAGATATTTTCGCCCATGACTTCAATTCTTTGTTCCTTCAATCGATTACGCCTACACCATTTGAAAATCGCGTCATTCTTCAAAGCGGTATCGGTAATAAACTGTAGAATTATAAATTTTATAACTAGCTTAATAATTAATGTTTTATTACTCATAAAACTCACATGCAGGTAAAATTATTACTGGTTTAGACATAAATAATCCAGAAAATAAAATCCACCGTTAAAATATTGGTAAACGAAAAACCTCTAATAAGTACCTACCTATACCTAGGTAAATGCTTTTATCGATTTTTCTGAAACATTATTTTACAGAAACTGTGACTCCAAAAAGTTACAAGACTATTATCTAAGTACTTACCTACTTTTATTTACAGAAACTAAACTACTACATATTTACATAACTGTACAAAATACAATTAGAACCAGTTGAGCCACCTAAGGATCGTTACCAAACGATCTATAGGTACCTAGCTCTACCTACTTAAATAAAAATTATTTATTTTCTTACACAAGTGGACACTACATTTTTTTTTAAGAGGAAGCAATATTTTTCTCGAGAGTAGGTACTTACGATGTAAAAATTTGATTCAAAATTAAATTTCCATCTTAATTTTGTTTAGCAATAAACACAGTCGGGTAGACGTTTGGGCGCCAAAGTCTTTGTTTTTGAAGTTTTTAAGAATGAATACCTACATACTTACATAATCTAATATAATTCAATGTTATTTTAATTTATTCAGAAAGCAATGTCGTCGGACATTGCACAATTGCATAGAGAATCATACCAACATTACAAGCAATAAAGGAATAAGAGTTTTAGAACTGAATCAAAAAATAAAGTTGCTAAGAAAATAACCGCCTTTTAAAAATAAACTTCTGAAATTAAAATTCTAATTACTTTTAAAAAAATACTGTGGCAAACCGCCAGTGGTCTGAGTCTTAGCCAATATTAAGCTTTAATTTCGCACTTCTTTTAACAGTTAACTGATTAGTTTTTCTCCGCCAAAATCTATTTACGGCAAAGAAATTAGTCAGTCGCATCTAATAGTCTCGTGTCTTCGTCTCAGCTCAAAAGTCCACGATCTGGTTTTATTAATAGTGTTGAAAGTCTGAGTTCAATCCGTCGCCAGCAGTTTCCTTGTGTCAGTTTTAACGAGTTAATTTGAAATTGTGATTTCTTTGACTTTTGACCTGTGCTAGGAATCTTTTATTGTCGATAGTTTAGTTAAATTATTGTCCCTATAGATACAACTGCAGGAATGGGTATGTACCTAATGAAAATTATAAGCTCAAAAATCAATAATATTGGTATCTAGAGAATTGAATCTTCTATGGATAACAATAATTAAAAAAAAAATGTCTAATAGTTAGTCATAAATTTCTTAATGTTACAAAAGAGTCTTTAGGTACCTACCAATATTGAGATAATCTATAATTATTAGTCTTTCTCTTTCCCAAAATGTCTACGTTATTTATTACTTCATAAATCTTATTTGTAAAAGTAGACATTGGCTCTTGTTTATTCAATATTCAAAACAGCGGTAAGAGATTACACAAGTTACAAAATGGAATATTGTATTCTATTTTTAAATTAACTGACAGTTGACTGACATCTGTTTAGTTTTTTTTTTGGAATAATGCGATCTATTATGCCAGCTTTATTTTGAGTGTTTTGAAATTTGGCAGTATTCTAATTTTAAAACGTTTTACCTAGTCTTCCTGGTTTACATAGTCATGGAACTGAGTATAAATTTGACTTATGTCTGGCTTAATAACGAATAATATAGATTTTATCTCTTTCTATAATATACAACATAACCCACACAGGAATAATCAAACCTTTCACTTTGATATAATAATTTTGTACAATGTACTTATTATGAGCATTATTTAAGTTGATAGCTAGCATGTCCTCCTTCGATTTTGTTGTAAAATGGAGCGCTTAGCGTACTATGTTTTCATTCCTAATTGTTTGTAAATACTTCATTTACACATAATTGATAACCCAAATGTTTAAGTAAAATGGTTCCATTACGTGCGCGTGATTAAATTTACATCATAATGTGATATTCAATGATTTACGTAAGTTACAAACAAAAACATGCTCACCGCTATAGCCACCGTATAATTTTAATGTTTAATTAAGATCATTTAAAATGCTTTGGGAACTTCATGCTTTTTAAAGATCCTACTTATTACACCTCCAAAACTTTAACTAATTAAAAAAAAATCTAGGTACAATTTGATACGAAGTGAAATTTAACAATTTTCATGTCAATCTTCAAAAAGAAAGTTCAATTAATTTACTTACTAAGTAGGTAGGTATATCCGAACTAAAATACTTTAGGTACAATGTAATAATTATAACAATATAAGTACATTTTGAGAAGATACAGGGAAAATTCATGATTCATTCATTAGTTTTTGTACGGTCTATTAGGCCATTTAAATGTCAACATTTAATAACGACAAGAAAACAAAAAAGTTATTTGATATTTGAAATGTTGTATAGGTAACTTATGTCATGTCACAACATAGATATTTTTTTTTATTTTGTAGGATGAGAACCTCAGTTTTTTTTTCGCGTAGGCAACGATATTGGCCTGATAGGCACTAAGCCAAATCTCACGATATGTTTGCATGGCCGCTGACTGACTCATTCGCTTAACTATTTTAGAAACCTGTCTAATTAATCAAATCAAATACTTAAAGCCAAACTGAACTTTATCACCACAATATTTAAAATCAAGTTGACAACTTAGGTCCGATTTGAATAAAATCATATCCAGGCTAATTTAGAGTAGGTAATCCTATTCATTGATATTTGAAAATACGAAAATGTCAAGTTCATGATAAATTATAGATTTACATTTAGAATGAGTAGCGTTATTTTTTAAATATAATTATTAAAATAATCATAGGTACCTAACCTACCTACATTTTAAATCTTTAAGAAAAACGGGCTTTCGATTGTCGTTCGAATATTCAAAACAGAACAACTGTTTATCCTGGTACTGAGCACAAATTTACTGTTGCGAAGCACTAAAAGAACATCGCATGCTATTCAAATATTTGAATTCCGAAGCAAATCGATGTTACCATCTTCGGTGATAAAGTATTTTTGATTGACCTTGAAGGTGCGTGTCTGTAACGCATAAATAAAGAAAAATCAATGGTTGATACGGCCTATCAATAATCTTTAAGCTAGTTAGTAAAGAGAGCTTAATTTATTAAAAGACCTGTAATTCTATTATCAATACTCACGTGTTTCTCACTTGAAATCGGGATTAATTTCTTAGGTTCAACGTGACCGATTTACTCCAATTGTTGGCATTAAAAGTGATGACATTAATGAAGATAATTGATCAACAGAACCGGACATACTACCTCCTTTGTTCAGTCTTCTCACGATGAAAAAACTGTTATAACGAAGACGGCTGCACACACTAGAAGGACGTCATTTAAAAAAGGAATTGTTTTGTTTAGGATGCTAGAAACTGTCTTTTTCATTTGCTCTGTAATTTTTTAATGGGGTGATGATACGTTTAGAGAAGTTACTTAGTAAAATCTTTAAAAAAATACATGTTATTTTTATTATATTTATAGCACAACGACATTTTGCTTTATGACGTAGGTTATTATATACATATCGGACGTTAATCCTTTATATTTTTTTGTTCTTGTTCCAAAATTGTATCGTATACATCATACGCTTCTGACGATTTATTTATTTTAAAATTCTTGATATTTTCTCTTCATAAATTAAGAGTGGGTCAAGACCCGAAGATGTTTAGACTTAACATAATTAGCTGTCATGATATACTGTTACTGGCTTCAGATCTGTCATTCAAATTTGAATTTAGAAGCAATTGCGAATAAGTGAGTCAAGGTGATGCATTTCTGCTGATTTTGGTGAGGTTTACATTTCTAGATAAATAAAAATGAATTGGTTTTTTCAGCAAAACTAAATCAAAATAATTATGTAATACTCAGCTCAAAATATGAATTTCAAGTGTTCTATTTAGAATGACACGTGTAAAAAGCATGCTTAGAAAACGTGAGCAAAGAAAAACGAAAGCAATAGGCAACTTCATTTTTCATACCTGTTTGTATGAACCATAAATTATAGAGGGTATGGCTTGGAATTAGGTCGCTGCCTCTCGGCTCTTTCTAGGTGAAGGCCGCTGCATTTCTATTCCATGAAGTTCTATTACCGAGGTTTCACAGGAAAATCTTGTGAAGGTAAACTAGGCTAGGTAATATTTTCTTCATAAAATACACCATTATTAAATTTTGTTGCCATGTTTTCTGAGTCATTGAGCTCTTAACTTCATCGTAAAATGAACGCATCATAGTTCGGTTAAATATTGTTTAGCTGCTAACAAATTTGAAACAAAAAACATAAGTTATTTATTACGATTAAAATACGCAAGTCTAATGCAAGTAGCAATTTAAGATGTTTATTGAAAATGATTGGCTTGCATGAACCAAAAAAGTGCAAGGCAAATAGCTTGAACATTTCTGTTGCTACCGAAAAATCCAGTACTTACCTTTTTGCTTCAATAAGTATTAATCGCTTACTGGACAAGAAACACTGAGTTCAGTGTTCCCTCAACCATTTCTAATGTGCCAAACCACTTATTACCACTTACGAAATAGGTCAGCAAAGCTCAGCGAGGTTAGGAAACTAAACCCTGAAAAAGTTACCGCCATTTTGACCATAGACAACTTTATCTTTTAATTTGAGCATTCGAAAAAATAAGCAAGACCGATTTGTGGCTTTGTTCCTTATTCAAATTATTTTTTAGTTTAAAACAATATTGGTAGTACCTAAATAGTAATAGGTTTTTTGGTTTTAGAATACTGATTTCTGCTTCTGAGCTTTTGAAATTAGATTATTCTTACATATTTGAATTTAAAATTATCATTTTAAGTACCTACTGGCATTAAAATGGTGTAAGTAAGAGCGTAAAACTCAATCTACTTAATAAGGTACCTAATGATTTAAAACGAACAATATTAATTTTCTACACGAAATCGTATCATTAATTCAATGTAAGTATTATACTTATGCACGTTTTGATTGTTTTGTCCTTAGTTGAAACTAATGCTTTCGTCTTTGCAGTGACCTTACATAGGTAAGTACCTAGTACACTTTCGATAATTAAACCAATTTTATGTACCTACTTAATCTAGAAATAGTTATGTACAATTGTTTCGTATCCTGGATTTATTATGCCATTCTATCTTTGTTTACGGCCTTTGACTCAATGCAACTCAACGACATTGAATTTGGAAGAAATTTATTGATTTAGAAGGCATGATAGAACAAAATCCTTTTAAAATTGTTCACACAGAACATGTTCGTAGTGGCTTACTCTTGCAACGAATGAGAAAACAAAGTGGACGGGTATTTATCGCAAAAACCTTTATTTTATTTCCAAGCGACGAAGTTTTTAAGCCACCTAAGATAACCCGTCATAGCTTAAGGACTTCTAAGCCGGGATCGACAATTCTGTGTAACTTAGACCTAAGGTAGACTAGTTTATAGCACGGATAAATTTTAAGTGCAAAAATTAATGCTTACCTACTTAATTCTTGTTTTCATCCATCTTGATGATTATACCATTTACGAATATAACTTTATTTTACTAATCTTTAGTTCTATAAAATTTTTTAGTATCTTTAGTAAGTACCTACATTTTTTTAATAATCTTAATAAAGGTTCTAATTTCGTCACGTCTGTATTTGCATATTTTTATGGCGTATAACCAGTTTGTAAGATTATTATCTAGGTATTACCTTCATGGAATGTTATCATCAGCAAGTAGATGTTTCTAGAAGTATTTGTGATTAAATTTCAAGTGCCAATGACGCCACTACTTATTACCCTATCGCTGTTAGATCATACAAACTTATCACAAAACAATTTGTCTTTAATACCCTTTTATAACGAAATATTCTATGAATTGAGAAATGTAGGTAAATGTCTACCAGTAGTTTTTTGTAATTAAATAATTATTTTTTAGTACCTATTTGTGACTTACTTACCACTTCATTATCATAATAATATCATATCAAAAATAAAATAGTCTGACGAAATATTGCCTAAATACCTATTGTATTGTACCAAAAATTACGTGTTAAAAAAAATATACCTACCTACCTACTCAAATTAAAAGTCAAATAAACAATTTATTGAAAAGTATTGATTTTACTCGTATCATTGCAGTTTTTGTTAATTGTCATTCAACTTGAATGTTTAAATCCTGATAGATGTCGCGTATCAGCTGTCTTATAAGTCCCCATTTATCTTGTTATCGGTGTATTTAAATTATTATATTGTAGACAATGCCTTTCACTGCTTATAAGTAGGTATATTATTTGCGTGTAGATATTTATAATCGCTATGTAATTGGCTTTGTGGTTTCTTCCGCCATTCAATTGGTTATTTTAAGGTCAAAATTATCGGTATTACCAACTTTTTAAGTCAAACCTCTATTTGAGCAAAAATATTTTTTTATAACTTCTTTTTCTTTTTTTTAACTTCAACTTCGTAAGAAGAGAGCAATCTCCTGCACTCTCGAGGTGCATTTCTGTTAATAACTCCGAAGATCCTCATCAGGTCCTCATAATTTTTTAATGGGATTACCTCGGGAATATACTCTTTGAAATAAAAAAAGAATTTTCAAAATCGGTCCACTATTGACGGAATAATCGGTGAACATAGGTAGGCGTTCAGTGGCACATAGAACCTTATAATAATGCTACATCACTTGTCATGGAATAGTTTTATAATGGAAATATTTGAGTATTTGTCGATACTAAATAAAAACGATGATAAAAATTGTTACTAAAAACTGATTCTATTTTCGGCGGAATCATTCGATGATCATTCCAGAAAGACGTTAATCATTAGAACAAAAAATGCGGTATTCTTGTAAACAATTTTTTTACGCATCAATTTATAATTTAGAAACATCTTGCTCATTTACTTACTAGCCAAAATAGGTTTTGGAGCTTTTGAGGGATAGTGGGTGCTAATAAGATTCTAAGAAAAACCTCGATTAGAATAGAATAGAATAGAATAGAATAAACGTTTATTTGGTAACGATTAGGTACTTACTATAAAAAAACTCGTTTACCTAATGTGAAATACATTATATAGATTTCAAAAGTGGGCGTGAGGGAACAAAAAACGACAAATACTTAGTAGATAATTATGTATCCGTACGTAAAGTCAAAATTATGACTTGACTATGCTCTAGTTATTGACTCAGATTAATCTAAGTCAGTAAGTTTTTTCGAAGGGATTATGTTCACTTTGACACGTCTTGATGATCAGAAAACTAACAAATATTAATTAAAATCGAATTCCATACCTACTGCATTTTATCTAAGTACAATTCAAAATTATAGATGAAATTATATATTTAATAAACTATATTTTTTCATCTACTTACAGCCAGTTTATCGAACGCAGATTATCTCCAAATCATACTAATCAATGGTCAACACGTGACAAGTGTCAAATTAGGAACAAATTTGACACTGTTCGATCCGATCCGACTTAGGTAGAAACTTGGCTTATGTAATTGGTCGTTCGACAGTCTAGTCTAGTCAGTTGATCTCGAGTATAATCTGACGACCCCCGGCTTAGTTCATTCGAAAGACGGATTTTCGGCGGCTCAGACTGATAAACCTAGGTCGAACAGAACAATCAGAGGAAAATGAAACACAATGGATTCACAAAGACCTTTTGTCGCAACGTTTTTGAGAACTGATAACAAATGATTATGCGATTGGAGATAAGGGGACGTTCCCGTATGAGTATTTCAATTAGGTATTGGTAAGTATAGCTACAGGTAAACAGAGCTATCTGTCAATCGCTTGAAAATTGATCCTTTGATTACTCAATTGGATTTGTTTTTAAGTCTTAATTAGTATGGAATATGGTACCTATGTAGTGTAGTTCTATAATAATTGTTTAATTTTCACGAATATTATAAGATAGCCCTAGCTAGACCCATAGACCTTATGTTAGGTAATCTCTAAAACTACCTAGGTATCCTATTTCATAATAATCTTTCAAAGAGAAATACTTCATTAAAATAATAAGACATAAAACTGTATAAGCCTACTTAATCTTTAATAACCGCACTTGAATCAAAATATCTTTAAAGTATTATCAATAAAAACCCTGAAATCACTTCTGATTTCAATGTATTGCTGGGAATTCAAAAAGCAAACACGACACTTCAATTGTCTATCACCTCACAGAGTATCACCTGTTCAAACAGCTGATACAAACCAAAGACAATCGCCAGGGTTGCACGCGTTGCCAACGTGTTCTAAGCTCTGAACAATAGTCAATGCTCTGATTGATGTTGACATTTTAGGACTTTACCGACACGTTTCATACTCGACCATGAACTTGCCGTCGGGGCTTTTTGACGGGAATTCAAGATGGCATGTTGTCTTTTTTGTTTTATTTTCCGAAATTTGTGTTTTGGCGAACGTTAATATGTAATAATGGTGGATTATTAACTGTTAAGTGTTCGTGAACGTACATAAGTGTAGGCAAATGAAACAAAACTGTATATCATTGCATTTCGAGTTCTCTCAAGAAGTCCATGTAAAAAGCTGCAGTAAAGAACCCACATCTTTACTGACGCTGACTATGACTTTGACTTGACCTTGACCAAACTGACTAAAAATTTAAACACATGGTAGTGGCTAAATGCGTGGCACAAGCCGTGCGAAAGCCAAATATAAGAAGTGAAGTGAACTTGCCGTCTTGGCTAAGTTTGAGAAGATTATAACATTTTCGTCGTCACAAGGAAGTCTCAAACTTATGCAATATTAAAAACGTGACATTGTGATTTTTTAGTTAGAAAAATAGTAGTTTATGCAACAAGGGCTTAAAGTAGTGTAATATGTAGCGGGCGCTATATTGAACCCCGGAGCGAGGGAGTTATGGCTAGAATCCTGAGTACGAGGGGTTCAAGATCGCCCAAGACAAATACAAATTTAAGCCAGTGATGCATACACTACTTTTTATACGTTCTGCGAGGCAATTGAAACCAATGACTGTTTTAGAGAAAGTGCTTATAGGTGGTTGTATGCGTCAAACTGTTTAGATGCAATGAGATTTTATTCTGATTTTTTCTGTAGGTATGTTATCATTTTCGTTGCACTGCCTACAAATTAAAAAAAATATAAACACGAAATTTTTTTACGAAATTCATTATCAAGAATTTATTCTAATGTCGAACTAACCACTACAGATTATTATTCTAACTTTAAACAAATCCTTCTTGGCGCGCGCGTGAAAATGAAGTTCGGTAAAAGTTTTCATGTTTTTCTTTTTTTTATTTGTAGGCAGTGCAAAGAAAATGATAACATACAGCCTAAATCAGAATAAAATCTCATTCCATCTAAACTTTTTTTGAAACCAACCTCGATCAAGCACCACTACATGGGTTGAATTCCAAATTCAAATCACTTTATTCTCTAGGGGAAGAAAGATATTCCATACAACATTATGTGCCTGCTAGACCGAGGAGCTGTAATGACTTACTTTAGGAAAGGTTTGCATGACACATAATATGCCATTGACGAGCAGGTAGTATAAAACATATATAATTAACCTCCAATTTAAAATAAACAACATAATTTGTCTCATGTAACTGTACTTATAAAATCTCATAATATTTCGCAGTGATACCTTGGGAAAGATAGTACCATAGCAACAATTACCTACCTGCATAAATATTTACATGCAGGTAGATATTTGATACGAACCTTTATGTGTCGCGTCAAGTTACCTCTTTGTTAACATAGCAGTTTTATTTTGATTATTCACTCATTTTAAATTTCCAACGCTCAAGATTGTGTTATAGAAATTAGTGTAGGTACCTACTATAAAAGAAAACATAGGGTTTAAAAACGCTTTGTCACTAGAGTGTGGTATGTATGTGGATGGATATGTAAGTAGAGGTAGACCAGAGACTGGAGTACTGGTGTGAAAGTTGACATATTTTATACTTAAGTTAGAAAGGGGCGAATGCTGAGATGCGGCTGGTAGTAGAAAAAGTTAAATAGGTACCTACCTACATAGTTTAGGTACTACAATGTTGTGCGGACCCCACTTAATGTGGGATAAGAGCAGATGACTACTAACAAAACTGAATTTGAACAAACATTCAAAAGTGAATCAAGAAATAAATTATAAGTTTGAAGTTATAAGACAGTTTATAATTAAAAACACGTAGACCTTTGTCCACGTTAAGTAATAAAACTTACATTATTCAATACAATGCATTGCAGAAGGTCGGTAGTAGATACGAAGTCACAATTTTTATTAGTAGGTATACGTGCCTTTGAGTTTTAAAGAATCGTGACTGAAAGGATTTCTAATCAAATCATCGATAAAGACATAAGTAGGTACATCTTTAACATCATTTCAAGTTTAGTAGGTATCCTCATAAAAAACATATTACCTATCTATGCATAAAGTAAAAAATTTTTGCGACTTTAAATGCAAGACCTTCTGTCCTTTTATAATAAATACTTATAATTAAGTATGATAATAACCAAATTGAACACCATTAGAGTATTCATGAATTAATATTTTATACCGGTTTAGGATATTTATGTATATTGGTTGTTATTGCGTAATATTTTGTAAATAAATATATATGAACTAAAAATCTTAAATAAATAAAAACTTAGCTTTATTTCCAACTTCTTAATCAAACCTTAACATTACTTTCTTTGACATTTACCTCAAGGATTGACCTACTCTTAAACCAATAATATAATTATATCCTGAACTATAAAGGAAAGTTTCCTGTGGAAGTTATTAAATTGTACATAATAATGGCGATAACAATGCAATTATTGCCATATACTGACAGTAAACGTAGTCTGAAGAAAACAACATAATTTGAATTTCGAAAGCTTTAATGGCAGCCATTTTGGGTTTCAAAAATTAAAATGATCTAATGTCAATGTCAAAATATTTTAAGCTTTTAATTGCGTTTATTGAGTTGTGAACGATAGACGAGAAAGCTTGTTGAACGCTGGCTGATATGCTTTCAATCAAACCGTCTTGTGTGAAATGTCAAATTCTAAATAACCAAACCTACATAATATTGGTATTTATGAACAAAATATACTAAGTGTATCTATTGTAATTTACTAAAAAGGATCCAGCACATAAAATTAAAAAGAGTTTAGATATCTACAAGTCACTACATCAACAGATTTATAATGAGCACAGGCCACGACTTCTTCCAGTTAAACTTTCGATTGATGTTGATTTTTATATCGATCAACGGCATCAATTGACTATCAATTGGTGTTGTAAGGATTTTGAGTAGATCAACCTTGGGATTATAAAAGTAACGCACGGATTTAACTTTTTAATTTGTTCTATCTTTTTTTTTGTGACGCAAGATAACTAGTCGTTCAACCAACATAAAAACAAGAGAGAGTGAATCGGCTACTGGCTTTAAGTTGACACAGGACAAAACTGGTTCTAAGCTATATAAAAACATACTTCCGTTATCGTCTAATGAGTTTTAAATGGTTTATTTATGGAAACCTTACAACTAATAATGATTATTTAATTCGTGTCAATCCCAAATGCCGCGTATTAATATACCACGTGCAAGTGATCAAGTTTGACTAAACTAACGACTGATTGTGCTACATTAGGTTCGCGCGTTTTTTCGACGCCATCTTTGGATTTCGAACGTCACTGTCATTCTATATCCTGCGTTTTTTTGAAACAGGTGTAAGGAAGATACCGTAATTATCAATTAAAATTAATGACTTCTTGGTGCGTAAACAGCCTCATATAGAAGTATTCATAAATACTGAATAATAACTTTTTGATGAGCCTATTAAAGATAAACGTCAAGAAAAGCGGATGTACCCAAGAACCAGTAGGTAGGCCTTCGAATAAGGTTGAAATTGCCTATGAAAAAGTTCAGGAAAACCTTAAACTACCTACATTGCCGTCTCAGAAGGAATTCAGGACTATTAAATAACCTGTTATTAATGTCTCAATCCTATTGTCTACTAATTAATTTAGCGGTTATGGGTATGCCTGAGCTTCCTGTACAGTGGCCTTAATGAGACCTAGTTTTGATTTTGAATCGAACTGCATGTGCATTAAGGCAGCATTTCTGGTGAAAACTATTGTGAGAATGGACAATTAATGCAAGTGCAAAAAGGCGCGAAGATTAACAATAGATTGTAGTTTGAATTTGGAACAAAGAACGTAAGAAGAAATTTTTATACTATTATTTTTTTTTGCTTTTACAACACTGAAAATATCAACTGATTAATGGTAAGGAGTTCTTTCACTGATTCCCAATACTTAACAAAATAATACTTACTTAAAATTTCAAATTAAGAATGCTAATTTTATTGTCAGAAATTTCATAGCGGCCATCTTAGCTTTGATCAAAAGCATTCTAATTTAAAATCTGCATTGTAAGTTCACTCCTGTTGACAATATTTCATTACAGCTATTAGAATTAAAACCTTGATCGTCAAACGAATTGGGTCAAGGTGCATACCTTGAGGTGCTAATTCTTGAACTATAAAAGATTACCCGAATGTAAACTGATAGTTAATGTTTTACAGGTAATAACAAATACCTACTCGTAGTATGTATTTGACCGTGTAACATTGGAGAAAATTCCATAGAATTTATGACTTTTCAGATGACAGAAGCTGATAATAATATCCTCGTGCTAACAGCACAAAAATAAACAGTTTTCGTGCTTTTAATGTAGGTTACTAAAGTTAAAGCAAAATCTTTAATATCTACACCTTGTTTTGTCTAAAGAAATGTACGTAAACATGCGATAACACTTATAAGAGAAATCAAAATACTTTCATTATTTAACTAGAAAATATAATTTTATCAAAATAAGTAGGTAACTGATTTGACATGTTGAAGTTAGACACTTTTAAACTTGAATTTTCTTTAAAATTTCCAGAAACCCAATCACTATTATTACTGTTTGTTATCATAATACCAAACTAAACTATTTTAAAAGTTATTTTTTAACCATACTTAATAACGGTCCTGTAGATACCCACTATCATTATTGTTGGCAGATATTTTGTTGGACAAAATAGTTTTACGTCTAAATTTTCTACAACGGAAAATAAGTTTCTCAACCTTGTAAATATGAAAACATATAAATAAATAATTTCGCAGACAAAGATCACATCCGGAAACCAATATAACCAATATGTATGTCAAGAGTATCATGTGGTTTTATGACAGCTCATAAAGAATCTTGGTCACTTATTTTTATACTAGGCACTGGATTAGTAAGATAATACCTAATTTCAGTCAGTTAAATAACGATTAAAATATAAAAAAAAACATTACAACGATTTCTTTGTGAATAAAGATCAAAATACTATTTATGCTGAAGACGGTCATCGCATATTTGGTCATATTTTAATAAGTAAATATTTATAAAAAATTATTGATTTAGACAATTTGTTTTCAATCTTCATGCTTTCAATTAAAAATAGTGCCTTTTCGGGTATTTTTTTTATATTTTCGTCATTGTCTTGCCGCTGTTTTTGTCCTTTTCCGTATAATTCAATGTTGTCAAGTACCTATCTGGTTCAATTAAAAATGAGGTCGACAACACGACAATTCTAAAATTCTAAGTAATTTATCTATATCAAAGTAATAAAAATGTCAATCTTTCATCATAAATAGATCGTTGAACGATTGTTGAAAAATATTTATTTGAATGACACTTACTCTAGGCCTGTAGCGATTTGAAGATAATATCATAGATAAGATAAATCTACAAGGCTGGGGAAACCCCGTACAATACTCGTAGTTACTAGTTTTCTTAGCAATAAGAGTTATTTTACAAACAATTTAGTTGCCTTGTAAATCTTTATACCTAGGTACTAATACATAATAATAAAGAAAGAGAGTTTGTTTTTTTGTTTATTTAAACGCGCCAGTCTCTGTAATTAGCAGTTTGATTTAAAAAAAATCTGCTTTGACAGATTCATTCTTGAAGAGATAATAATTTTGTCAAGAGGATCTAAAAATTGCCGAAAAAATCTGAAAGAAATGTCTACTGATCGCTGGGACCTACAGTCGTGATCATATTTTATTTTATTCTGGAAGAACGATACGCTATTCAATATCGTGATACCGCCCAAAAAAAGAAGCAAAAAAAAGGAGATGGCGGATGAGACCGCCGAACACAGCTAGTAATAGATAATAAACTTTAAGATAAACATGCATATTTTACAACAGTTACCCAATATTATTACAATATTGTGTACCTACTTAGTTTTATGATTTAGTTGGGTTTTCCATTGATCTTATTGTTTTGACTAAATACCTAAGATGTAGATATTCTTCAGTCCTCATGCATGATAACAATCTGATAATGCCACTTGCGGTCACCCATCCAAGTAGTGATTGCTCAGATTGTTGCTATCAAGAACGACTTAGCCAACTTCGCTACGAGCGCTTAGAACACCTAATAGAACTCAGGAACAGCTGGACACATTTTAATGTTTTAAAACAAAATCGAAGCTCGACTGGGATTTGAACATAGGGTCGTATCCACTAAGCCAACCCGGATCTTTGATGTTGCTTTAATGCGACTCCTACTGTTAACCTATACCTGTTGATGATCTGACCTTCCCTTGAAGACTTCGAACTAAGGACCAGCTGTTAACAGACAATAAAACAAATATTTTTACTAAAATGATCTGATGAAAACTTAAAGGTCAGATTCTCTGGATCCAAGATCATATCCACTATATTTCATATTGAAGGTCATTGATCCAAGGAAGTCGAAATATTTTGCCAATAAACCCGGAATAATACGACCAAGGTTTCAATCGCCTTTGATGATTGACTTTCATTATTTTATACATAATTCAATAAAATATCCCCGGTCTTTGATTTTGATCTTCTTTTCCTTAGACTATAAAAAAAAATGATCTCTATTCTATAAATACATTTCTATCGTTGATAAAAAGTATATTTTTATAAACATTTTTATTATTTCCGGATCACACACGCTCTCAAAAAAGTTTTCACAAAAAAAAAGTTTTGGTAATTTGATATTAATTTATGACATTTTAAATTGTACAAAAATTACAACACTATTATAATAAGTAGTGTGTGGTGTGATTTTGTTAAAAAATTCTTTAAAAAGAATTGAAATCACAGATTTTGTAAAACTAAAATAATATAAAAAATAAAAAATCAGTAGACAAAGATGGCGGAAATCAGTGACTATTTTTCATCTCATTTGGCCTCAGAATTTAACCGGTTGATTACTTCCGAATAAATTCCTAAATATTAATAGAATTTGTTTTCATGCTTTGTTGGACACGGTAATTATTTTTTGGTATTGTTTACCTACAAAAACTATTCTTCCTATTTCACTTAATAATAACGGGGTCAGATGGAAATTAATTAAGTATTCGACAAAGCTATCAGCTACCGTCACATAACGCGTTCATGGCCTATCCTATAACATTATTTGCTGCTGGTTCCCGTTGTTCATCGGAGAAAGCTGAGACAGGGATGTTACACACCATCGCGTTCAGTGCCCATGACGCACATATGCTGCTAGAGCAAGAAATGTGTGGGACGTATACCTACTAGACATCAAATTACTACTTATGTAGTACAGTGGTAATTTGATAAAATAACAACAGATTTTTCAGCATAGTTTTTACGATAGGTAAATAAAATAAGTAATTATATTACATAAATAGAACAGATTTAAGTGTGTTCAAATGTAAATACTAAAATTCATCAATTTTTGTAAGTAAGTATCAATATAATGTCGGTTACAATATGTTTACAAATATAAAATATGTACTTACTTACTTTCAACTATTCTATAAATGTTCATGTAACATTATAAATTGTTTAGCAAATGAGCAATTAAAGTCACGACCCCACGATTCTGTAATTAAATTGCAATCGGAAATAAAACACCGATTTCGTCTTCCTAAATAAACACTAAACAAACTATTGTAAAGTCTAAACAACCTTACGAACGTTAATTACGGTTGCTTTTTGAAAGGCAGCTGTTCTAGGACGAAACGAATGTCTAAACTTGGCCATATTGCAGTTATGAAAGTTTTTCATTATCTTTAGATCTGTGTTGAGTCATGTCTTGAAGGCTGGACGATGGCTTACTCAGAAATAAAAGGGTTGGTCAATGTTATTCTACGCACCCTTTTGAAGTAGGTATACATCGATCTCGATGTGTCAAGAGTTTCAAGAACATTATAAACGATGTTCCATTATTCTTGTTCTATTTTCAAATGTGGATGTTTTCACAAGGAAAATGCAGTTTATAAACATTATTCGCGTGCCTAAAGCCGGCTCTACACTCGCGCCGCGAACGGCCGCGAATGCCGCGAAACGCGAGTGTAGATGGTTTCGCGCGTTCGCGTTCACGCTTCGCGCCGTTCCCCGTCCGGTGGCGGTTTTTTGTCCCGCGACAAAGGTTCGCGGCTTGGTTCACGGCGCGCGAACGTGAACGCATCTACACTCGCGCTGTGTTCACAGTTGTGTGCGAGACGCAGTAGCAAGCGGACGTCAAAATGAGCACCCAGTGGGGCAACGATCGCGAACGAACGATCTCCTCCATTTCTTCTGAACTTGTTTTTTGGACTTTATAAATGCATAATTGTAATTCGCTAAAGCGCACAATGTCAGAGCAGCAGCAACTTGCACGTCCATTTTAGTCAAATGCGCGAACGTTAATGCGAAAGGTTGCGAGTGTAGAGGGCTATATTTATCGCGGCGTGTCAATGCGCGAGCCGCGGCCGCGAACCACGGCCGCGGTTCGCGGACGAGTGTAGAGCCGGCTTAAGAATCTAGTTGTGATTTCAGTTCAATAAATCAGCTCTAATAAATCAAAAATGGTTTACTTAGCCGGTCGATACAGGGTGTGTTTTGTACAACCTTGGAGTAACTGCGTACCTTGTTTGCTCAAAAGAAACATGCATAACCCGTGTAAATATTATCGTGGTGATATACTCATGTTGTTTCTCTATTGTTGTAGGTTCGTGATCAACCTTCTGGCGACGAACGTGTTGACGACTTCCCTGCTCGCGCCCGCTCTGTTCGGCGAGCACTCGGCGAGGGAGGATCCACGTCCCTGGATGGAGGCTGGAGACGCTGCTGCTTCGGCTTGCAGCCTAACGGCTCTGTTAGCCGTCATGCTGATATCCCTAGACCAGCACCACGCCGTGACAGACCCATTGCGCTGTCACACGAGACTGCTTCAGCGCCGCCCAGCATCACTCTGCTCGGCAACCTGGCTGGCTGCTGGATTCGCAGCCGCAATCAGAGCAACCATCGCCGTCGTCCGCCAGTTCTACCCGCTCGAGCCCGCAGTCCAGGGAATCGAGCTGGCCTACTACATCGTGTACTTAATCCTCGGAGTCATGGCTCCGACGACAATCGTCTGCATCATGTACGCGAGGATCTACAGTGCTGCGAGGTCGTCCGGCCTTCGCGCCAGAGCGCACGGAGCTAGCGCACTACAGCTCCACGAGCCTCAGCCGATTTTGCCCGATCTGGTGGAAGAAGGCGAGGGCCTGACTCTAAGGATCGACGGATCGGAGAGCAATGAAGCCGATCGCAAATTCGGACCTTTCCTGCTCCCCCCTGAGCGGCCGATTCGCTGCCCTTCCGTCGCTAGTCT
Organism: Xanthorhoe designata; assembly: GCA_963582015.1. Taxonomy (NCBI): domain Eukaryota; kingdom Metazoa; phylum Arthropoda; class Insecta; order Lepidoptera; family Geometridae; genus Xanthorhoe; species Xanthorhoe designata. The sequence continues at coordinate 2,513,167 of OY757029.1, forward strand.
CAGAAATGAAAAGAAAGGAGGAAAGTCTAGTGAAGATCTCAGAAAAGGCTTGCCGGCAGTGAGCTCGGCACCGTCGCTTGCTGCTCCACTCCTTGCTGTGCAGAGACCCTCCCCTCAGCCGTCGCACAACGGTTCGAGGATAACATCGATACGATGCAGAATTTCCAACGCATCGCTGTTCCGATACAGAGAAGAATCTCGCGCCGCTCGTGTTGGCCTTCTGACTGGTGCGCTGGTGATGCTGCACCTGCCGCATGCGGTGACAGCTGTCATATCGGCCGCTGTGCCGGGATTGGCTGATTTCGCGAGGACGCCATCACTGGCGCTACTGCTATTGTCTTCGGCGGTGTCTCCTTTCCTGTTCGCGCTGCGCTCTCGCCGTGTGCAGAGAGAGGCGAGACGGCTGTTGCTTCCGGAGAAGAGTGCGTGGGAGAGATCGGGGGCAGCGGCGGCGGCGGCTGCTGACGGTCAGCGCGCTCGGGCAGCTTTGGAGCTGCTGAAGACCCTGACGCCTGGAGAGACGCCCGTGACGGGAAACGGCAGTGAGGGGGCGGCGTGCCGCGGGTCCTTCAGTTCAGGAGGCAGCACGCAACTGTCGTCCGCGTCGGACGAGTGACCGCCGCCCCCCCGCGCGCCGCCGTGCGCGCCCCCCCCGCGGGTCCACTTCTCCCCGCGCCCCACCGCTCTACTCCTCTGTGATACTAGGCTAAGCCGTAACGCGCTCGGCGCGACCGTTAGACTGATTTAGTATTAAGTTAATTTATTAATGTGTCCGATGTACCTTTTCCGCTGAGCGGAACGATTTATATTACCTGATAAATGTGTATTAAAAACTTAAAATAGGTAAATGTTAAAATATTAAATTCGTATCGAAGTGATAAATTGTTGTTTTCTTCCCAATTTCTACCCTCTTTTGTCAAGTTTTTCTGTCCACTGAGATCTTCTATGGCAGTTCAAAACTAATAGGTAGGTACCTACACATAATATTCTCTTTACATTAATACTTTTTCTAGTGCTTCGGCATGCACGTTAAACTTCAGTAGACAGTGGTCCTAATGAGTGGCAAAATAGACCAACCGCAAAGCAATGCACAACCTCATCACAAATGTGAAGGCTAGCCGAAATCGAGGTTAATAGGCAGCACTGGCCCATTACCACACTCTAGAAATTACCTTACGAAGTAAAGTACAAAGGTGGAGGAGGGCATAGTTATATAAGTTACCAATAGATACTATTACTCTCTTCAAAAAGGTTAAGATCAAAGCGAATGGTCAGCTCACAAAATTAATGATTTATAGATTTTTCCAAGAGCTACCCGTTTCTTGAAATAATTACAAAGAGTGACAATTTAAGCTACAGAATATTATTTTACTTTTATTTATTCTGCGGTTGTACCGCAAAGGAAATACTGCAGAATTTAGAAGAATTAAAGCAGAACCAATGGCAATTTATAAAGATAACGTCATTATGACGGCGGGATTATCATTTCTATTTACTCACTTATGTCATTATTTTTTGTTTAGGAAAATAACTACCAACTGCGTGTCACGATTTCCGAAAAATGTATGAGCTAGGTGCTAAAAAGTGACGACAAGGTTCTCTTTCGTACCTAAAGTTTTAATTAGGTACATCAGCTCTAATTGAACTATAGATGATAAGTGAAGTTTGTTTTATGTAGTAGAGAGAGAGCAAGAGTGGACTCTCAAAATAGACATACCTACTAACCCCGCCGGTTTTTCGAACACAGATCACCTCCAAATCAAACTACTTACAATAATTAAACTACGTGACAGTGGTGGCTATTCGGGATGTAACCAAAACTAAATTAAACTAATTTGACAGCGCTAAAATTGATGCCATTCTTTTTATTTCCATCATTATGAAAGAGACGGCAACATTTTTAGTTCTGTTAAATTAGTTTAGTTTAGTTTTGGTGACATCCCGAATAGCCACCTGTGTCGATTTTGTTCTTAATTTAACACTGGTTTGGCCATTTTTTTTTTCGTGGTTTGATCTGGAGATGATCTGCGTTCTTTTATCAAAAGACCAAAAGATCTCCTAAGTATTTGCAATGTGACCATAGACCAGGAGATAGCAGTGTATATCTACGTCATCAAGCACGAATGCGCCAAGGATCATGATGTAGCATCAGACATCACCACCAAACTATGGTGTGTTATTGAACACCAGCCAAATCAAAGCACTCCAGCTGGAGAATTAATTATTTCGATGTAAGTATCAATTTATTTGATTCATAGTCTGAAACAAAGAAACATTAGCTAATAGGACACTGGTCACGCATCAATTAGCCACATAAAAACGAATTGATAAACTCTAATGATAAAAAGTAAGTTCGTATGAGCAAGTGGCCAACTCTGGTGACGGAGTTTTTAGGCCGCCTAAAGGCTTCCGTCATGGCTTGAATGATTAAAAACTTTCATGTGGCGGGTAAAACTTGAAGGCGCGCGTTCGATTCTCGCAAGATTTGTAAATATATTATTTAAACATATTTAAATGGATTTGGGTGGAGTAAGAAAGGGGTCAATGTTGAGATGGCGGCTGATATAGAGGGAAATGGCAGAAGAATAAGTTGTGCCAACCCCACGAAGTATGGGATAACGGCAGGAAGAAGAAGAGGATCATGTCTGAACACGCGCAGCCACGTAGGTAAATGGTAAAACATACCTAATACAAACACGCAGCCGTGTAGGTATATACTAGTGGCAATTCTGAGTGTCGCTAAACGATTCTGAGTGTCTAAAATAAGCTAACTAAAATTGTTGCCGTCCCTCTCATAGCGATGGGAATAAAAAGGATGGCAATAGTTTTAGTTAGGTTAGTTTAGCTTTTGCGACACTCCGAATTGCCCCCACTGTTTTACCATTTACTTACCCCTTATTTTTTAGGTGGTTTGTAAAACTATTGAAGGTGCACTTTTTTTTTTATGATACAGTTAGTTGACATAGCAACGAAATCCATTTGGACGTGAGTTATGAGTCCAATACATTATGTTTAAACAAAGTATGTATAATAAGGAGCAGAACAATATGCATTGTCTTCGTTACTCGTAAATGTCAATAGGATAGGTACTAATGACATGGAATTTTACTGATTTTTCTCTGAAATTCGAAGATAAACAGGTATTTGTGTTTCAGAACAAAGGAAATTAAAATTTCAGTGCAAAAATTAACGAGCTTTAAACGGTGATGTTAAACATCGGAAGCTCTTGTTGTGTAACGCGTGTTCACGTTGGCACATTCCTTTAACTCAGGAACCTATGTGTATCGTGATGTTTTTGTTTTACTATTATTACTTGCTAGGCATTTTTGGCACAGCATAATTAGGTACACGATTAACGACGATACGATTAAATTTGGTATATGTTATCAGGTAAAAAAATAATATTATATTCTACTAACTTATTCGCCCGCGGTCTGTGACCTACCTGGATAAAAATTAGCATATGTGTTATTCCAGGTTAATATTATATATACCTATTATATTCCAAGTTTCAGCCAAATACCTACTTACGTTTAGAAGTTTTCGTGTGAAAGAGTAACACAAACATACAATTCTTTGTTGCGGCACAAAATAATGTTAAAAACGAGAACGAATGTGAAAATGAAAAATATGCGAATGCAATCTACGCAGCCCGAGGTTTCGCTGTTTCGACCCGCACGTCTTATTTTATTTGTGTTTTTACCCAAATCATGTCGGTGTTTCGTACTACACAAAAATACCTACTACAAAAATTCATATTATACCTACTTATTTTTTCGTTATAACTCAAAATCTATTATTTTGTTTCGACCCGCAATTAAGGTGCCTCTATGGGTGAAACTAGGGCCACCGCCGATTTTATTTTATTATTACGTTGAACAGTTGTAAAAAACGGAATGTACAGTTTGTGAAACCTATCATAAGCTTTTTTTAATACCTATGTAATAGTTTCATTTTGTATAGTTTAGGAGGAATAGCGAAAACAGAATTTGGTGGCTACCAAAAAGTGCAACTTCGCTATATCTCCTAAACTATGCAAAATGAAACTAAGTACTTATTACAGTGTAGGTATTATATAATCTGTGGTATTACATAGGTATTAAAAAAAATATTAGCTTATGATATGTTTCACAAACTGTAAATTCAGTTTTTAAAACTTCCTTTGTTCAACGTAATAATAAAATAAAATCGGCGGTGGCCCTAGTGTCCGGGTTTTGCGGGTTGTTCACGGCTAAGCGCGCGATTCGCGGGCGAGTGTAGGCTATAAAAGTCAGAGTAAAAATGTTATTAAATGCAAATCTTTTCAACCGTAATAATTAAGAAGCCTCAAGACCAATTCTGCTTAGACTAAGAATTAGCTTTTGAGTAATGGCTTTCACTCCCAGGTCAAGGCTGTCGATTTATCTACATAAAAGCGCTAGAGCCGATCCTCTCGCTAATTAATGGATTAATAGGCTTCGGCGGAAGTAGAGACAATTTGCACTAAACGTGAAGTAAGTAGTTCTAACGGTATATAAATAGGATTCATGAGTTTTTCCAGTCGTACACAGTGCCTCAAATTGAAATGAAAAGTGAATCCTCCTATCCTATCCTACTTCCTACTATCCTACTAAGGTGAAAGTTTGCGTGTAAGTGTGTTTGTTACTCTTTCACGCGTAAACGGCTGGATGGATTTAAATGAAATTTGGTACCAGGATTGCTTATACCCTGGATTGACAAATAGACTACTTTAGATACCGGTTTATGGCTAGTGTGTAAGTAGGTACTTACCTATTTCAGTTTGTTTTGAAAAAATAGTAATGGGGTAAGTTTGCTACTGATCTAAGCTATAAATTACGTGGCTTTTCACAGCAATTAGCAAATCTATCTCTCATCCGTGGAAACGTTTTAATTAATGGAATTACTAAGTACGAACAGCACACGCCCAGCACACTTCAATGACTTCCACAGTATAGCAACTACAATTGCATGCAAAATTAGTACCTATAGATATGTTTTGAATGGAAGAAACCTGAATGGAAACTAGTACCAAGTATTTAAATTAATGTAATTTACGGGTTATAAGCGGATAGGATTGACCATACTAGAAATATAATATCTAGCTAGACTAGCTAGATAATAGCATACCTACTTATAGGTATATTTTTCTATAGTCACCCAGATCATTGATGTATTTATTAAATTAAAAATTAAAATGTATTTCTATTTTTATAAATTTTCAAACAAATAATAAATAATTTGACCCCTATTCAGTTGGGTAGTAGCTCTGTTTTCTAAGACGTAGGTCGTGTGTTCGATTCTTACGCAAGAAAGGTATCAACAATTTGTGTGAAGCGGTCATGATATTATGGTAGATACATGGTAGTCAGCAAAGACCTTTACAGCCTAGGCACATTTCGTTTTTCAAAGCGCAGGCGCTGCGCTTTTGTATCGATACAAACGCGTGGCGATCAACTGCCGCCGACTGCTGTCGGCAATTGCACACTATTCTCGCGTTTATTAAACGCGCTGCGAACTAGCAGGTGACGCGAAGAAAAGTCGCGAAGTTACTGCTCGTTCTAAAATCCTGGTTCTAACCCTCGTGATTTGTCAATAGGCTATAAATGATGACAGTAATCAAGAATTACTAACAAATTGTATTTATTTAATTAAATACGATTCATGGAAGCTAAAAACTTTTTTTTTATAATAAGAGCTTAATTAATATTTATTTTGATAAAATAGAATTAGAAATTACAGCATCCATATTTTCAAAATAATCATCATCATCATGCCTATTGTAGTGACAGCCTAACTTTGTTAAACTATTTGAAATGGTCATGCGGCCACTGTCCCTCTAAGCCTGTTTTCATATTTCCATGAAGATACTTAGCACATTATTATGTTAACAATACATAATACACTATAAATAGTGACAAAATATCGTCAACATGTTATGGACTTTATAATGTATGATTATGATTGTTATGTCGCCTATTTCTTCTTCTAAATATTGCGCCGTTTTCAAGAAACATGTCATGCTTGTCACGATTACCTAAGAATATCCTATCGTAGATCCGTGTTGGTCGAGTGGGATGTAGGTACCTCACTGCCCAATTTTGAGTAGTGCGTAACGCGAAAAAAAGCCGAACATAGTGTGCACGTTCACAGCTTGCCGACTGCATTTTGTTCGCTACGTGTTTGTGTATCGATACAAACGCGCAATGACTGCGCGTTAAAAAAACGTGTGTGCAGTGCATAGGCTCTTGCAGTGACCAAAAACGAACAAGTGATAAAACAAAGCCTAGATCACACGTCAGGGAAGTGTAAAGGCACAAAGAACTCTTTAATGCAAAACAGAAGGTCGTCGGATGACCTCAACTGATTAATAAATTAATTTATTGAATGTGTCAATTACTGGTCGACTTGTTTTAAATAAATTGAAGATGTTTTGTGATTTTAAAATATTTACAAAAGGAATTACTTATTCTTCCTAGTTTACCGTTTTACCTGTTCTTGGTAATTCTGACTTCGTTTTTTCTAGATAATGTTAGTACCTATATGATTCTACGATTTTTGGCCACTGACTATTTGGCTTAACGATTTATAAGCCGGGACTAATTTTACGTGTCCTCCAAAGCACGGAAGCGCTCAGCGGTCAACCATCCAAATTGTGACTGCTCAAAACGTCGCCTAACTTTATCTATCAAGAACGTCTTATCAATCAACGCCACCACGCTGCATATCTGAGTATCGGGAATTCCAACATATTTAGCTTTTTAAAGTTACAATTTGTTTACAAAAGAAACATAATTTCATAACAATTTCGTGTTCTAAATATACCTAATAAGTATAATCGCGGGGGCACGACTCAACGTCACGCCATTGATGATAACGCGAGCAAATAATAGTAAGGTGATGACGTGTGTGAATGTACGCTAGGGGCTATCACTCAGTTACTAGGTACCTTTCCGCTACAGATCACTGTCGAATGTACCTACATATTATTTCTTGTTCCCTGAGCACCACGTTTAAATATTGATGGGTGCTCAAATGGGAATAGCTTGGGTGCTCAATGCATAGGTGCGTTTTGTTTCGTTAAATGTCAGTCATTTGGTTGAAATAATAAGAATAGATTTTTATGTAGCCTAATTCAGGCCTTTACATCTTTACTACATGACTGTCGCACTGTAGCACGCGCTAACTCGCCCTTGCCGCGCACCCTTACCGCGCTCAACCAACTTCTGGCACTGTCAAGCAACGCTAACATTGACTTGTTCGCAGACGAATGGACCAAAGTCCTTAGAACCTGTCTGACGTTTTGTGAAAATTAATAATTTTGTAGTAATTTTTATTTTATCTTGATTCATAATTATGTATTACTTACTTGAAATTATATTGACGTTTGACATTGTATACCTAATCCATATTTTTTGTTTTTCTCTCTTTGTTTCTGAAGCATGATATTTGACTCCTGTATGTTTTTATAATTAGCGTAATTGGTGTTTGTAACCGTGCTAGTTAATAAATAAATAAATAAATAAATGATTTAAACAGAGTCAGGAGGCAAGCTTCGGGACACTGGTAGGTAGTGCCTGTATGTAGCCTATCCACACACGTACATTCAAAGCCAAAATTGGCTAAGTACATATGTCATCTCAGAGTCCATTCTCATAGTACATATAGCAGAAATGAGGTCGCCGTAGCCGAAACCGGCTAGGATGTTTATTTTTTTTACCTTTAAATCTAAGTTTTGCAACAAATAACTATTGCACTTGTTTAACTAATATTGTAGGCATTATCTTAAGTTCTGCATGCTTCGCCACTAGCTTAAATTATGTTTTAATTTTAAATTTTAATTCTCAATATAAGTAAGTGAACTGTAATTTGTTCTTATGAGAATAAACTCTTTAAACCGATTTTTTTTATTGTTATTATCCTCACATTATATAAACCGACATCAATTTCGTAAAAATAGAAAATTTAATGCACTCTTGAGGTGCATTTCAGTTCATAACTCTAAAGATCCTCTTAAATCCTCAATTTATTTTTTAATGGGACTTCCTGAGTTTAATTGATTTCAAACGAATTTTTTTTTAATCTTTCCAATTGGAAGTGTCGGCGAAAAAACAAAAGGGTCAACTGACCTCAGTTTCCACCTACCTACCGAATTTAACGCAGAGCGACACACATAAGGCCACAATACTGTTAGTCGTATAAAATACCCAAACAGTGTAGGTACCTACGTACCTAGGTACCTAGGTACCAACCTACCCAACGGTACGATTATTTATGTAACGACAATACAAATAATACGAAGAAGCGGCTAACCACAGACAACTAAGTACCTACCTAATATTAATTACAGAATACGAGAAGACTAGATCTAATAACTTTATCATCATCATTGTAATTATAGGTACTGTAGTAATCTCCTAAGGTAGCGGTTCGTGTCGCGACCGAGACAGGAGACCGAGACCAGAGACCGAGACAGAAGACAACTTATACATTGCTTAGTCTAGTAGACGATCGCGGTCTTCTGTCTCGCTTTTAAAAAATCCCATACATCACACTAATATTATAAAGGTGAAAGTCTATGTATTTTGCAAGTGTGAATGTTTGTTACTCCTTCATGCTCAAACGGCTGTACGGATTTCAATGAAATTTGATACCAGGATAGCTTATATCCTGGATAAACACATACGCTACTGTTGATCCCGGTATTCCCACGGCAACCGGAACTATTCACCGCGGGCAACACCGCGGGGTCTAGCTAGTTTTATTATAAAAATACGAGACATCCTGTAGGTATAAGACGCTAGATTCCTAATAGCTACAATAAAAAATGTTTAAAAGTTAGTTTCTTCAAAATTCTGAGCTGGAATCGAACCCGTAGACTCAAAGAAATACCAACTACCTGAGCCACGAGGTCGCAATAAATCTTTCTTTCAATAATCCCCAGAGGTAAAATAATTTTAAAGATATAAAGATTATATCATTTAGACTAGGTATGCAGATAAACCTTAATTGACCGTGATGCGGAAGGCTAGTAAAGAAAATTAATTCACGATAATTGATTTATGAGTCTTTGTGCATTTACTCATCCTTTTAAAATAGGTCAAAGGTCAAGTGTAGAAAGTAAAGTTTCGAACGAGTGGCAAAATTATTTTTTTATTAAACAGACTTTGATTTCGTAAGAAGAGGGTCGAACGAGTGCCAAAATTAAAAATATTTCGTAAGAAGAGAGTTTCCTGCACTCTCGAGGTACATTTCTGTTTAACTCCAAAGATCCCCTAGATGGCCCCAATTCCCAACCCCCAAATCTTTCAAACATAAAAATAATAATTGAAAATCGGCCTTACTTTGTTCGACTGGCTTCCCACTGAAGCTTGACTATTTCGATTATTTTAGATTGTTAAAGGATCGTTTTTAAAAAAAAAGCTAGGCCCACACCACCAGGTTCTTGCCTGATTCTTTCTCTGGTGTAGGGAGTCGCGTTGGAACAGGCATTAGAATCACCTAGCATGTAAACGAAACTTAAGTGATCCTTGAGGTCCTACAAGAATAAATGATTTTTCTTTCTTTCTTTCTTTCTTTCTTTCTTTCGGTCTAACATTGACGGAATAAAAATTGCATTTCTGTTCATAACTTTGAAGATCCTCATCAGATCCTAATTTTTGTCTACTTTGGGACTGTATCCTTTTATACAATGAATAATATTCAAAATCGGTCTACTACTGACGGAGTAATTAATGGCTGAACATAAATAAAATAAAATAAAACATACAGGGAAACTTAGAACCTCTCCCTTTTTTGAAGTCGGTAGTCGATAACCGTTCAACAAAATCATGTAGGTACTTATACGAAAACGGTTTTCTTCAAAATACATACGCGTTTATGTCTTTTATACAGATAAATAGACCATTTTTTTATAGAATTTCGCTTAGTTGAAAAGGTTACAATATTTATTTTAAATAAAAACCTGGCTACATTACCATGCCTAGGCAGGTTAGGTACACGAGCAAAGACGCGAGCGGAAACTTATCTAGATATAGTGGCAATTCGCAAAAGCTAAACTTAACTAAACAAAAATGTTGCCGTCCCTTTCATAACGATGGGAATAAAAAGGATGGCATTAATTTTAGTTAGTTTGCCACTACTAATTGATAATGTAAATTAATTGCACTATATTTCTTATTTTCTAGTCGTACGTATTATTTCTCTTCGACTTATTTTCAGTATTTGTTGTAAATACGTCATTGAGATGTATTAAAGAGTCACAATCTAATAGCTGACAACACTAAAAAAATGTGCGTGCAAATTCAATGTTCTACAATAACATTTGACATTTGAATGTAGACGTTATGCCGTTATGCCGTGTGCAATGTCGCTTGTACGCAAAAAATAAAAACTCTGCGCACTACGTAGCGTGCGCCGAGTTTTGGCGTTTACATTTTATTTGTCTGATTGTGGCTTTATAATACATGTCAATGAAATACGTCCTAAAACTGTTTAACTGTGTGTAGGTACTTACCTGCATGAATGCTCCCATTAGCCAGACTAAAACTTTCCAGCGACACTGAATCCATAATTATCCAAATCCAAAAGACGTGTCGTTGACCTGTGAGTTTGTGAGTCAAAAGGTGAGAGACTGAACTTCAAAGAATAATAATAACACGGGAATTTATAGCCTCTCTTACTTTCCCGCGAATGAGTGTAGATTGCGTTCTTTCACTACGCCTATAAGGAACTTGGAATCTCTCAGATCCGTGCTTCAGAGGGCATGTTAAATTGTCGGTCCCGGCTTTTAAAGTCGTTAAGCCATGATGGAGGCCTTTAGGCGGCCTAAAAACTCCGCCACCAGAGTTGGCCACTTGCTCATACGAGAGATCCAGTTAAATTTAAAAGTTACCTCAGTTCAGTGAAAAAATAATCAACAAAGTATTCATTTTTTCAAATAGTCTAATCATACCTATACTTACCTTAAAATTTGAAAGAAAGAAAGAAAAATCATTTATTCTTGTAGGACCTCAAGGATCACTTAAGTACCTATCGTTTTACATGCTAGGTGATTCTAATGCCTGTTCCAACGCGACTCCCTACACCAGGGAAAGAATCAGGCAAGAACCTGGTGGTGTGGGCCTAGCTTTTTTTTAAAAGCGATCCCTTAACAATCTAAAATAATCTAAATAGTCAAGCTTCAGTGGGAAGCCAGTCGAACAAAGTAAGGCTAGTTGATTATAAAGATACCATACAGTCATAATCTCTTTTAATATTTTGATCTTTGATGGCAGTACAAACCACCCAAACGGACAGACAAACGGTCAGACAGACAGTGAGAGGCGTAATAGCGTCCCATTTTAATTGTTCTGTTCGAAATCCTATACCTACATTAGGTATTGTTGAGACTAATTATGAAGATGACTCATTTAACTGCACACATTCCATCATTTCCTTTGGGATTTTTGTAGTGTTTGATGATTCATAATTAAAGTCCAGAAAAGAAAGAAAGGAAGTACAATACAATGCATGACGTCAGTGCGTTAAATAAGATAGGAAAGTAAGTATTTTTTTGCTATTCTCGACCTCTGTGACGCAGCGGTGGCGGGTTCGCTACCCGCAGCTGGAAAATTTTTACACGTTCTGCAGATATTTGATCCGCTTCTGGGAGTTTTTCTACCCACTTAGGTATAATTGATGTGTCTATAAATAAAATATGTTAGTAGTACCGATAGCAGTCGTCTGGTTTCCATAATACAAGCGTATGGACTAGATGACATTGTTTAAAAATGCCCAAGGATATTGTTGTTTTACTATCAATTCTTGGATCTACTCTAAAAAGACAGTAATCACACTATCATCAAAGACGATTAATATCTAGAAGACAGACAAAGGCCATACACAAAATCACAACAGTACACAACAGTAGGTACACTTTATAAAAACATTCATATAAAAATACTATGATTATGTGTACCCTTACAGGCATGCATGTAATGGGTCATGTCTTTGCTATCATACTAATATTATAAGGTGAAAGTTTGTGTGAGTATGTAAGTGTGTTTGTTACTCTTTCACGCTTAAACAGCTGGACGGATTTGAATAAAATATGGCACTATGATTGCTTATACCCAGGGGTAAAAAATAGGCTACTTTTGAACCCTGTATTCCCATGAGAACGGAAACTATTGACCGCGGGTAACACCGAGGGGCGTAGCTAGTAGGTAGGTATATAAACTATATACTTACCTACGTGTTTTTTTCATGACAGAGCCAAATGCGCACACTTTGCCGCAGCACTCATGTTTGGAAAGCATCTCGTGGGGGGAGAGAGGGGTAAGGAATGTTATGGCTTGCACTAGTCGAAGCTTAAAAGTCGAGGTACTAATCCACTTGGCCAACACGGCACTATAATTATTTGGCGAAAAAAGATACGAAAATCATGTTTCCGTCCATCTTAATTTGCCTCGGTGACCTGATGTCACACTATGGCCCTAATTGAGCGTTAAGGGCACGCCCTTACCGAACTAGGTCATTAATTCCCCTTATATTGTTTGTTGATTGATGTCGTAACTTATAATTACACATCTTAATCTTGTGTTGATCGACTGGGAAATATATTTTATAAATATAATAATAGGATTAAACGAACTAAAGTGAAGTTCTATCCTTATTATTTAATTTGCTTATTCTGGAATGACCACTTAGTAGTACTCGCTGCTCTCGCTATATTTCGCGTGTCCAAAGTGTTGCCCTGCAACTAAAAAAAAAATTTTTGATGCCTGCAACACAACCAAATCACATCATTACGTTCAGAGATAAATAAATGAGTAGACCCATGGGAAGAAGCTATGCGCATAATAGCTTTGGGATGGGTAGGGAAATTCTCATTCCAGAATAAGCAAATTAAATAATAAGGATAGAACTTCACTTTAGTTCGTTTAATCCTATTATTATTTTGCTTTGCTTATTCTGGAATGACCACTTAGTAGATGTTTAGAGTTAAACCTTAAAAACCCATTCAATGTAGTAACATTATACCTAAGTACTTAATTTATTACAAATGATACTTCCATATTAAATCACCAAGGTAAGTAGGTAGAACATTTACTATGGTTTCTACATTATACTGTTAACTAGAGGCACCCCATATGCCTTAACAAAAGAAACTTGAAAATCTTTACTATTTGAAGAGTTCTAAACTAATACCTACAATTAAATTGCTTTGCAAACATCCATTATCAAGAGGTTCACCCTACTGACTTAAAAACGCTGTAAGGACTTGTCCCAGCGAGACCTTTCTACTGATAAACTAGGATGTGGCTCTCTTAAGAGGTCTCTTAAAAAGCAATTTGTAATTAATATTTTAATAGTTCATCATCACATCTTAGTTGTATAGTACCTATTTACCAATCATATGAAAGGTATTTTAAAAGACAATAACTGGCTTGGCAAGATACATCTGCTCCAAGCAGTTGATTTCTTAACTAGGTAGGTATTAACAAAACAAAAAGAACTCTGTTATAACTGTTAACATTTAGTGTTTGGACTCTGCTATGTAGGAGTCCAAAATTAAAGCAGTCTTTTTAATCAAAATTTTCTTATTATGAGAATGCCACTGTCTTATGAAAAACAGAACCATAATGTGGCTCCTATGCTCCCAATCCCAAGTGGCTTTATATTTTGGCACATAGGTTTTATTCTTAAAATTCCTTTAGAACCACGTTTAAGGCGACCATCTGTTTCAAAATGATTAATAGATTATGTATTAAAAGTGACAGACAAAGCTAAACAATTTGCAGTTTAAGAAGCACCTTTAACAAAGACGGTCATTAAATAACAAAATTAAAAATAAAACATAAACACTATTTTCTGATTTCCTAACTTACCATACCTACTGCCACTATTTTTCGAATCCTAGTTTTTATTTTTACTTCTATTGCGCTTTGTCCTACCATTATTCCCTTCATAATTATTATTGCCTAATAACAAGCCCCCTAGGTAAGAAGAGTTGAGTTGACTTTGAATAAAGATTTTATAGATTTTCACAAGGTGCAAAAATGTATCTAAACACGCTTGATTACTCTTGAATACCCATACCTGAAAAGGCCAAATTAAAAACAATAAAATACTTATCTTTAACTACCTAATAAGTACCTTAAGCCTTTTATACCTTTTAAGTAACATACGTAATCATTTTTAAAGTGACATTCACTTTTTTAAAACATGTAGAAATGCATTAAAGAAAAGTTTCTTTAATTCAAAGTAGAAGCACTACCATCCAAGTAAAAGGATTACCATGTCAAGCTATAGGTACAATCGGTATATTTCTCACATTTTTTATTTAGCCTCTTAAGCAAACAAATAAATGTCTGGAGGACCAAGTGTCCACAATCCTTACAAAAATGTACTGGCTTTCTTACTTCTCATTCTGTATCTTGATTTGAGTGACAAGATTCAAATTTAGTTTTTGTATTGTCTAGATATCTATGTTAATACTGAAAATTGCCAGGTAGGGTCATTAAATTGAGGAATTTGACTATTTGGATGAACTTACTTAATTTTAACCATATTTTTAAGTATGTCTCAATCTCAACCTCTAAAATGCATAACACTTCCATGCAAAAAAAATAATAATAATAATAACAATAATACCTAATATTGCTTAAAGGGACCTAAGCTACCTTTCGCTTTCATAATATTTCATTACAGAAATACATCTAAACAAACCTAACGTAGGTCAACTTTTTTCCTAGGCTAGCAAAAACAACTACCAACTATGTTCTGATCTTATTCTGCCAAATAAATAAAAATAAAACTTTGCTTCATCGGTTCGGTTATTTTCATTAATCTACTATCATAGTACCCCCCCCCCCCCCCCACAACGTACCAAAGCTATGAAATTTTATTTTTACAAAACCATAAGAAAATATTCACCATAATATTTTTATTTGTATAATAAAAGTAGGTACCTACTTAATTAACAACTTTATTATTGATATTATTTAATGATATCCAAGGAAATCAATTTCTTTAAATAAATAACTACTCTAGTAAGTACCTTGTTCTCTCATTATGTTCTATGACCCTCTTGTAAATGTAAACCCATTACTAAGAAAGTATAATATCCATTTATTTGATTAAATATTTTTATAGTTTGAATTAATTGAATCTAATTAGTATGATTTTCCAATTCTATTTTACACAAAGTAAAACCAATTTTAATTAGCCTTGTGTTTAAAGTAAGAAGTTTCAACAAACTTAGTTATATAAGTTTAAACTCATCTTAAAATAAAGCTACAGGTACCTAGTGTCCATCCTTTTTTGGGGATACTAAATCATACATATTACCTATGTACTGGACCAAAATTAATCCTATTCAGCTTTGCATTCTGATATGACACAATCATTATTTGATTTAAAAGTTTTACCCTTATGGCCTAAAAACTCTGTCACCAGAGTTGGCCACTTGCTCATACGAACGAACGAACGAACGAACCCTTATGGAATATCAATTTTTTAGATTTGGTTACATAATTATTATTATGTGGCATAAGTGATTGTTCAGGCAAAGCATGAAAAGTTATCCTTTTAACCAACTAAGATAGTGGAATCTTGTGCAATTCTGTCCCATCCAGCATCCATAATAAATAAATACATACCTTAAAGCACACCAACAAAACAAACCTCCACGGATATTTGGCCCAGCTTTTGTTGGATAGGTCTGGGTGGTGGCATAAGCCCGTCGTTTGGCTGTTCTGGTACTTATGTTAGGGCTGTTGGTAGTTCTTTATTTTATAACCAACCATTTTTATAGAAAAGCTTCCTAGCTTTTATAGGTCATTAGTATAATTAGGGCCAATTCTTATACAGCTTCTTCCTCTAAAAAATGTAATAAATACCCAATGTGTTCATTGGTAATCTCTTTCCAACGGAGAGAGTGCCATCTTGCCTTTGAAAGATATTTTTGGCCCAGTTTTGTTTCATGTTGACTGTCCAATTTTTGTTTTATGTTCTTGAAGAAGTCTATGTCATGCTTTTGCTGTTAGGTTCAGAATACCTGATAATTCCACATTTAACTTTGGAGCCTCCCACAGTTTGCCATTTCAAGGGGTTTTTAATTTCATTGTTTGTCAACTTTAGTCCGACTTTTTATTAGTAAGGATTCCATTTGAAAGTCCTTGTTTTAAAGGCTTTCCCGAGGCTTCAGCTGTTGTTACCTCTTTACTCTGAGGTTTTAATCTCAAGCATTTCTAATTCAAATTTCAAAATTGACCGTCATAAGTAAGATTAAAAAATCTAAGTTCTTCAGAACAAGCATACCATGTATGAGCTGTTTAAGTCACTCTCTGCCACGTACAATTGTAAAACACACAATTTGTAGTCACAATAGGTAGTTAGTACTTTAATGTTGGTTCATTTTTTAGATTTCTTGAGTTCAACCTCCTCAACGGAGAGGATTAATAAATATACATATTTTATTACATGTCATGTTAGGAACTGTTTGCATGATTCTCTTAGTAGGTGCACCACCCCTCCACCGGAGGGGATACATATTGTACCACAATACATATTTTATAACATTATATCATGTTGAGAACCTTATTGTTTGCTTGTTTCTCTTAGTAGGTGCACCACCCCTCCACCGGAGGGGATACATATTGTACCACAATACATATTTTATAACATGTTAAGAACCTTAGTGTTTGCTTGTTTCTCTTAGTAGCTACGTGCACCACCCCTCCACCGGAGGGGATACATATTGTACCACAATACATATTTTATAACATGTTGAGAACCTTATTGTTTGCTTGTTTCTCTTACTAGGTGCACCACCCCTCCACCGGAGGGGATACATATTGTACCACAATACATATTTTATAACATGTTGAGAACCTTATTGTTTTACTGTACAACCCTTTCAACGGAGGGGATATAATATTGTTATGTTCCTTATATTTACTTGTTCCACTTTATGTACAACCAATCCAACGGACTGGATACTTAATGTAACACAAAAAGTATTATTTTACGTGTAAGGTAGCTACTAAGGATTTCTTCGAAAAAAGCTCACGATGTACCTGGAAAACAAAAAACAAATCGCCCAAAAACGTTGAACTTGAAGGTTCGCCATCAAGATGGCGATCGGCCTTGCCGATTTCACAGCCAGCCACGGTTGGTGAATTTGAAAATTTCTTGGGAACAATGAGACAATCGTTATTAATGAGACTTTTTGATAAATAAGTAGATGTCTTACCACTCCTGTGTGGATTGTATAATAACGTAAAAAGGGATAAAATAGCCCTTAGCTTCCATTACTTTCATCCTTGCGCCTTTCCAATTTTTCCAACATCTTGGCATTTTGCCCAGCTCTGGATGTTATCCACACTTTGCAAATGACCACTATAACTTATTAAACCACTACAACACAAGATTTCGGAAAGAAACTATAATTTCTTTGCTTTTTAAAATTTTCGATAAAAAATCGACGACACCGCGAGTGAACGCGAAAGAACGAATGATGTGATTTGGTTGTGTTGCAGGCATCAAAAATTTTTTTTTTAGTTGCAGGGCAACACTTTGGACACGCGAAATATAGCGAGAGCAGCGAGTACTACTAAGTGGTCATTCCAGAATAAGCAAAGCAAAATAATTATCTTGTATTTCGTAAGACTATGCTTCCTTGTCTATACTTCATTCATTCGAGTCAATGGTGCTCAAACCAATTTTGACCAGTATCTGGCCACATCAACGGCATCATCAGTAGCTTGATTAAGCTGTTCCCGAGTACAGGTGACAACTACTATTATAAAGATACTATATACTATTATACTAGATACTATTATAGATACTAATATTATAAAGAGGTAAAGTTGGTTTGTTTGTATGTTTGGGGTAATCTCCGAAACTACTTATCCGATTTCAAAAATTCTTTCACCTATTTGTAGCTTAGACTTTCCGAATAAACATAGGTTATATTTTATCAAGGTAGGTACCACGTGAGCGAAGCCACGGGCAAGTTAGCTAGTGTTTATATAAATTTATGTAGAGCCGATGCCAGCATAGAGTAAAGATGAGAATTATCTGTAGATGAGTCGGTCGTTAGATAATTTTACTACCAAATTGTACAAGACTGGAAAATTATCTGGAATACATTTTAAAACATATTATGCAAACTGGTATTTATCGGGAATACTTCCCGCGACCACTGATGATGCAATCCGGTCGAAACGTCGGGCGAATATTAAAGGTAAAATTCTCGATAAAATACCTAAGTACCTACCCGTTTATTTAGGATAGTAAGAAAAGGAAACTAAAATGATCACGAATGTATTCCTAAGATGCGATAGATAAATTCTTCCAGATCTTTTTAGTCATTTTAGATCCATTAAAGATGTCAAGGGTAGTCAGAAGTATGTCATCAGAATTTACTGATATAAAAACGTTTAAAATTTTATATTGTGCATTTGTAAGGAGCCATCTAGAATATGCCTCTCAGGTGTGGAATCCATGTTACGACGTCTACATCTCTAGAATCGAAGGTATTCAGAGGAGATTCTTGCGACATTTGCAATTTAGAGCTAAAATATTTCTTCCTGATTATTTGTCAAGATGTCGTAAGTTTCATTTTCTACCACTGAATGCGCGAAGGAATATCGCTGATGTAACGTATTTGTTAGGTATAGCAAATGGCGCTGTTGACTGCTCAGAGCTGTTGGAACTTTTAGGACTGTGCACTGGCAAGGCAACGCTGAGAAACCCGAATATTCTGAACGTGCCTCTTGTTAAAACAAATTATAGGCAGAACTCTTATATGAATAGAGCCTGTTCCTCTTTCAACCAGTTGGTAAAGTTTAATACTGACGTTGATTTGTTCAATACTAGTATTGGCAAATTAAAGCGAATACTAAATGATAAGTTTTTTAACTGTACTTAAATAAATTTATAATAGGTTCTTTGTAAAAGATTTTTATTTTTGTTTGTTTACTTATTTTGTATATTGTACTTAGCATTTTTCTTTTTTGTTCTTTTTTAGTCTGTCGTCTTCTACGAGAAAATTCTTTTATTAAACTTTTTCATAGCTGTGAAAATTTGTAATTGGCCTTCATGTGCAATATGTATTTCTTTACGTATTGTTATTATATAACTGCTTTTCTTTGTGCCTAGCTGTAAATTTTCCTAAAATTGTTAAAATAAAATAAAAATAAAATAAAATGTCCAAATTGTTTGGTACAACCTACCCACGTTTTGCAGAAGTTAACATTCCATACATGACAGGTTGCAAGCTCATCGACTCTATGAGATTTGTTCCTAATGTAATAATTTTTAAAAATGTACCCTACATTTAGAAAAAAAGCACCTACTGGCTGGACATTGGCAGAATGGTCTTAGTAGGTATAATACAGTATGTAAAAAATACAAAATATAATTATGTTATAATTGTTGCCATCGTTCGTATAAGCAAGTGGCCAGCTCTGGTGACGGAGTTTTTAGGCCGCCTAAAGGCCTTCATAAGTAAAGATATAAATAAGTAAAACACTTACCCCATACCTAGTTGTTAGTTAGGTATTCATAATTCTTCCTAGACTCACTCATCATTCTGTAGGTACCTACGTATATACTCTTTGACCGGCCTTCGGTCGTATCTTCAGTAATTGAAGCTATTTATTACATGGAGTGACATTTTACACAGCAATGAGAGGCGGGGATTGATGTTTTCGAGGAAATTAATGCGGTCATGTTGTCATGAACTTAAGTATTTGTATCTATTACAGATGATAGAATGATAACACATTTAACCCCCTCCGCAAAAAGAGGTTTGAAGTGTTTATTTTGTGTTGTTGACCGATTTGAATGCGGTTTTTTATTTGAAAGCAGGTTTTTGTACGGTGGTTCTAATACATTTTATACTTCTGTTCTGCCGTTTGTTCGACGCTCTTTAATTAACGAAGAGATATTTTCTTGGAGGGTTTTCATTAAATTTTCAATTGAATTGCATATTACAATAATTATGTATTTACATCTAAGAATTTATGACTTACCTATTTATACAAACAATTAGGTATACGAATGTTATTAAAAAATCAAATTTTCACTTTGACTCAATGATTATATTGTCCGGTAGTTCAATTGGTAAAGCACGGCGAGCTTGGAGCTGTTGTTTTAAAATTTTGTTATAGTTTTATTTGTGAAACATTTAGAAGTCCTTAATGTACCTAAGTACTTACCTAAGTGATGTATAAAAATAAACACAGTACAAAAAATAAATAAATTATTAGTTCTTTCTGTTGTTTATTTTATTAAAAATAGAACAATGTTTAATCTACGTAATGAAGTTCCGCTAGAAATGAATGGGAAATCTGAGCGATGTTCAGATGAAAAAACACGAGTAGGTAAACGTACCTACCAATACAATTTCGTATTGGTAAACCTACTTATCATCCATCAGTGTAACCTTCACATAATAATCATCTAATCACTGCTGGTTCT
This sequence comes from Xanthorhoe designata, assembly GCA_963582015.1. Lineage (NCBI taxonomy): Eukaryota > Metazoa > Arthropoda > Insecta > Lepidoptera > Geometridae > Xanthorhoe > Xanthorhoe designata. Next base: position 2,533,636 of record OY757029.1, read on the forward strand.
TCTTTTTCTCTTATTCAAATCCTTCAAATGTTTCATCTCAGCATCATTCATAATCTTAAACATATCCATTTTCAACTTACACTGTTCAACTTTAGGTAGCTTTTTCATCGTCTGACTCAGTCCTAAAAAGAACATATCCGATTCATCCAATTCATTGACGATATTACTCCTAATTGGTTTAGAAGTCTCATTCATATACAATGTGTTTAAATTCTCATAAGATTCATTTATATTTATATTTGATTCTCTAAGTGAATCGCGTGGTTTTGAACTCGATGCATTATTTTTATTTCTTGAACTCGCTTCATATTCTTCCATTTCTTCCATCTGTTCTTGGTCTATTATGAAAGACACGGTTTCTATTTTAGGGTTTTTGTTTGCGCTTTCGTTATCTGAGAGCGAGAGCATGTCTTCTTCAAGGTGCTCTTCTTCTGTGTGGTTTTCCGTATGGTCTCGTAAGAGGACGGTGTATGGTGTGTCGTCCCAGCCTTTGATCATCATGAAGGGTTTGATGAAGCCCAGCTCTGTCTCATAGATCCAAGGGGGCAGGTCCTTGCCCGTTCTGATGTGGTAGTTGACGCGACGGCGGAGTGCGTTGCCATAACTGTTGCGGATTTTTACCCAATCTGTTTTGCATTCTTCGACTGAAACATTAGGTATAAAAGTGTTTGAAGAAATCATCATAAACTATCAGAAGCACGGAAGCGCTCAGCTGAAAAATGCCACTTGCGGTCTCCCATCCGAGTAGTGACCGCTCAGAACGTTGCTTAACTTCAACGATCTATCAAGACCGTCTTAGCAAGCCACGAGCGCTTCACCGCTCGACCACGGAACGCCTGAACGATTTATTTGTTTTTATGTTTCGGGGTGTAGTGTAGACGGTAAAATAAATCAAAAATCAGTCCAGCTGTTATTGGAAATCTTATACCTACCTACATGGTGTTGGTAGGTAAATAACTCGACTTTGTTTTAAATAAATAGGTACCTAGGTACCTAGAAAATAATGATTTTCTGTAGCAGCTTTCACTAAATTGTTTTACGTTTTTGAAATCGAACCCACAGTACCTACAGGGTGGTTATCGCCAGTTTACCGTAGTATTGGATACGTCCATGCCGAGTCAAGTATCACAAATGTATGAAAGAAAATCCAGCGCAGCGCCTCCCCCGGTAACATGCATGAACTAAAAATTCCATACCTACATTTAGAATACTTGACACGTGAGCGAGGATAGATATATAATACCTACACAAAAACCGCCGGTAACCCTACCTACTTTAACACAAACCCAACGCGACCACAGATTCAAAACAGAACATTGAAACGTATGACACGACACGCGACGCGAGTCGCGACGTTGCCGCTCTTGCCTGTCGTGCACGCTAAGCGCGTTTCAAAGTAGGTACCTACCTATCTATCAACAAAAATGGGTGAGTCTGTCTCTGTACCGCTGTTTGTAATTTATATTGAGGAAAATAAGGTGTAAAAAGTTATATTATTGATATAACAAAGATGCGTTAAATTATTAACAGATTTAATAAAGCATTTTAGTCATAACATGAAAAATGTAGATAGGTGAATCTATGAGCGTTTTATCATTTAAAATTTTACTTGATTGTAGTCTTTAAAATTAAATAGGACAGATAAGAACCTTATTTATTATTGTAACGGATCATAACTAGTAAAATAATTATGTTTCGTTGTAGTGTACCTAGGTATCTAATATTTAGATAACTTACAAAAGAAAGTCATAAATATTCTGCTAGTAAAATGTTTTCTTCTTCTAAGCAAAATTAAATTTTACATACCTAATTAAGTAGGTATAAGTTTTGCTACTTACTTTTCATATTATATAATTAATACAACAAAAATTACACTATCCCAGATGAACGAGCGTCTAGTGTCTCAACATTAATCATTTGTTTACCTGTCATTCCCATTTCTTCAGCTACTAGTTTCCACGCCTCATTTCTTGAAGCATTATCCTTGTACTCCGAAATATACGAATTATACAACACTTCTTGCTCTTTTATCAAGCTTATTAGTTTTAGTTTTGAATCCATTATCACGTGTGTGCTCAGAGGCGTTCTGATGCGTACTGACATGGAATGGATGGTGTGACTTTTGGGCGAGTGGGACGGGTGTTTTTGTATAGCGCTGTCTCGCTCTTACACGCTGGGAGCGTTCGTGCAACGCCGCAAAATGAGAGTGTTGTCATGTCAGTTAAAAATTTGAATGTCCGCTAGTATGATTAGATTGTAGCACAGACTACTAGGTGGATTGTAGGAAGATTATTTGTGCATTTTCTATGTTATTTTGGTAAGTAATTAAGTAGAATCATAAAAAATATTTTTGTATTTTCTGTAATTTTTAATAAAATATTCTACATGACCTACCTATATGGTATAGGTACCTACCTATATGGTACCTATAATAACTGATAATAACATTATGTTGCACTGCCTACAAATAAAAAAAAAGATAAACATGAAAACTTTTTACGAAATTAATTTTCACTCTCATACCCAAAGAGAATAAAAACACTAGGTACGTTTACTCATGAATACCTACCTACCCTACCAAGTAGGATTTATTGGAATATCGAACTAACCACTACTATTTACATGCTCTTTGACCACTACAGGTAGATTATTATTCTAACTTTAAATAAACCCTTCTTGGTGCGGTTGAAAATGAATTTCGTAAAAAATTTTCATGTTCTTCTTTTTTTATTTGAAGGCAGTGCAAAGAAAATGATAACATACCTACAGCCTAACTCAGAATAAAATATCATTGCACCTAAACACTTTTGAAACCAACCTCGATCAAGCACGACTACATGGGTTGTCAAATTCAAATCACATTATTCCGTAGAGGAAGAAAGATATTCAGTAGGTACAACACTTATAACCCGGCTAGACCGTGGAGCTGTAATGATTTACTTTAGGAAAGGTTTGCATGACACTATGCCATTGAAGAACCTCTTACTCGGGGTTCAATATAGCGCCCGCTACATAATACACTACTATAAGCACTTGTTGCATAAACTAGGTACTTACTATTATTATTTTATTTTGTAAGATTTGTAGATTAGCGAGTTTAGATTTTGCTGCGACTTTTTACTTTAGGAAAGGTTTGCATGATACATAATATGCCATTGACGAGCAGGTAGTAAGTACCTATAAAAAAATATTAATGAAATAATTTAATTACTTACCTTCTTAATCATCCCAGTAAAATTACTTCCCTCTATAAAATTATAAACCTTGAAGAATGGAAATAGACTATTATTATTATTACTATTAAACCGGAAGTCAAGACAGGAACTCTATTAACAATAGGCTATAAAAGCAATTAGATTAGGAAATAATACTTAATTATTATAATATGAATATGATGGTAATAGGAGTTCGAGATTCTCGAGTATCAAGTTGTATAAAAAAATCAGTCAAGTGCGAGGCTGACACTCGCGCATTGAGAGTTCTGTTACATTAATTAAATATGATTAAAATAGCAACTGAACTTTGTTTCTTACATGCCAACAAAAGTTTGTAACATCACAAAAAGGAAAATATTAAAACAAAGTTATGTAGGATGCAAAACGTAAACCGTTCTTTTAAAAAAAATTTGGAAGCAAAAAGCCAACATCACGCGGTGTGTCACCCATCCAAGTACTGACCGCGCCCGACGTTGCTTAACTTCGGTGATCGGACGAGAACCGGTGTATTCAACGTGGTATGGACGTTGGCGATAAACGAATTAAAATTTTTAGACATATTTTATACCTACTCCTATGCTGATGGAATAAAATATTAGAAGAATAAAATTTGCCAATGCCAACTCCCTTTTTTGTGAGATAAGGACTAGGGATAATAATATGGCCTTATACCGATTTGTTATTCCAACATCAAATCTTAAACCTAAACCAGTTGAGACAAATAAATAAATGGCATTTATTGCAGACACAATGGTCTAGGTATAGTAAAATAGGGCATTGGAGTTCTTTTGTTTTTCTGATTAACAGATTAACATCAAAGTCTCTAGGTACTAGACTTTTAACATGATACCTATATTATAAAAAAATAAAATATGATAGATTTCAATGGTCTTTGTTGCTTTATAAATATGATTTTTACAAGTGTAATATACATAATATCTTTAGTATCGTAAGTCATCCTGCCTTTATACCACTAATGCCGGGTTGCAATATTCAACTTAGGTACTAATAATCGTGGATCTGTCGCCATAGTAATATTGTTATCTGTCGAAAAGTGTCCTACATTTTTTGTTGTCTAAACAAAGTTGCTATGGCGATCAATCTACGATCATTCGTAAGTTTAATATTGAAACCGGCCGTAAGTAGGGTCAGCACATCATTTTTCCTTTGTCTGTATGTTGATTTGTTCAGACGTTCATAAAATAATAACCAAATATAGGTACTTATGCCCCGGTGACCTGATGTCACACTAGTGGCAATTCGGAGTGTCGCAGAAGCTAAATTAAACTAACTAAAAATGCCATCCTTTTTATTCCCATCGCTATGAAAGGGACGGCAACATTTTTAGTTAGCTAAGTTTAGCTTTTACGATACTCCGAATTGCCACTAGTATTCCTCTAATTGAGCGTTATGGGCACGCCCTTACCGAACTAGGTCATTAATTCCCCTTAAATTGTTTGTTGATTGATGTCGTAACTTATAATTACACATCTTAATCTTGTGTTGATCGACTAGGAAGTACAGTTTTCTTTAACAATCAGGGAAAAATATATCAAACTCAAAAAGACGACTACGTATCTTTAAAGCGATCGTGTAGAACCTTTTACCTAAATTAGCCTAGGCACACTCCGTTGTTTGTATCGATACAAACCCGATGGCGCGTGGCTAAAAAAACAGCATTTGACCCACTATTTCCCGATATTTTGTAAAGGTGCAGTACCATTTAAAATGTAAATAAAAACATTGTAAAGATAAAAAAAGAGTAAAAAAAGTTGCACAATTTGTCGTGACCTATAAATAAGCAATAAATCTGCAGAAACCCAAAAACCTTACAGAAAGAAGAAAATATTATCTTGTCTTTTTGTTGTCTTCTTAGTTTATTTGAGTAGGTATTTATTTATATTTATTCTTGTATTTCGTAAGACTATGCTTCCTTGTGTTTATATCAATTTATGTAGAGCCGATGCCGGCATAGAGTAGGTAATAATGATAATTATTTGTAGATGAGACAGTCGGTAGGTTATTACCAAATTGTACAAGACTAGCTTACTCGGCCGCGGCTTCGCTCGCGTGGATCTCGATAAAATATAGCCTATTTTCATTCGGAAAGTCTATGCTACGCATCGGTGAAGATTTTGAATTTTGGACGGTGGTTCTAATACATTTTGTATTAAAATCGATTCCTCCGTTTCTTGGACGCTCTTTAATCAACGAAGATATTATTATATTTTCTTAAAGGGTTTAAATTTTCAATTTAATTGCATAATAGGTACCGTGAAACATGCCAACTTTGCCACCAAGGGTATCTTTGCCCGAAAATCAATTTTTAAGCAAATCTTTAAATTCCAAAAGTTTCGGAATACTATAGTAACATTTATTGACTTAGATAGAAAGTAGGTTATGTGTCTAGTAACACAGTCTATCAGGTGTGTCGCTAACTTCACTCAGTCACTTTTTAGAACTTGTAGAATGTGGTGCGTATTTTCGCGGGCAAATTTTAGTACAAGTTCTAAAGTTAATTGTGCGTGATGGCGAAAACACAGGTTAGTTTAATTTATAATATGTTATACAAAAACACTATAAGAGTATTGTATTTTATTATCATTGCTGAAGGTCTTTTAAAACTAAAGTTATAATGGTGGGTAAAGTTACCCAGTGATGTTGCGATCTACTACTGACAACATTACCCGCCATCAAAATAAGCTTAGGGTTGGCACTTACGAAACTTATTATTTTTATTATTCTATAGTACCTATTATAGTATTACCAGTGATCGGAATAAGTAGATTATATTGGCCTAAACTTCAAGGAAGTTGGTAAAATGTGAATTCCTGCTTAAAATTTAAAAGCGAATTACAATACTTTGCAGAAAAAGAAGAAAAATACGTTAAGATCAGTTTACTGAGATGTGCCAACCCTAGTACTTTTAAAAAGCGAAATGCGGTTTGTATGAAAAAGAGGAAAAAAGTTAGGGTAACTTTGCCCAGCCACTTTGGTAGGAAACCTTTCATGGTATCGTTTTCATTTATAAAGTAAACGCCATTTTTGCCAAAATTCTTGTATTGGACTTTGTGCCATCTGTATAGAGGCCTTAGTTGCGTCAAAAATCAATGTGGGTAATGTTGGCAAAAAGTCCAGATAACTTTGCCCGCCATCAAAATGAATAAAATACTTAATTAAATATTGATGAATAATAAAATCTGATAAAATAATACATGCTCATTATCTTTTAATTGCAGATGCTAAAAGAAAATACTTACGTTCCCATAGAAAAATTATCCAAAAATTGAAATTATTTGAAAAATGCTGGCAAAGTTGGCATGTTTCACGGTACAATTATGTATTTACATCTAAGAATTTATGACTTATTTATACAAAAGAATATGCTAATTTTATAAAAAAAACTAATTTTCATTCATTACTCTCAATGATTGTACTTATTGCCCGGTAGTTCGTTGAATTAAAATTCTGTTATAGTTTTATAGTTTTATTTGTGAAACATTTAAAAGTCCCTAATGTACTTAAGTAATACAAAAATCAGTGTAACCTTCTTTCTTATTATGACATAATAATGAATAGGTAATCTTTTAATCACTGCTAGTTCTTCTTTTTCTCTTACTGAAACCCTTCAAATGTTTCATCTCAGCATCATTCATAATTTTAAACATATCCATTTTCAACTTACACTGTTCAACTTTAGGTAGCTTTTTCATCGTCTGACTCAGTCCTAAAAAGAACATATCCGATTCATCCAATTCATTGACGATATTACTCCTAATTGGTTTAGAAGTCTCATTCATATACAATGTGTTTAAACTCTCATAAGATTCATTTATATTTCTATTTGATTCTCTAAGTGAATCGCGTGGTTTTGAACTCGATGCATTATTTTTATTTCTTGAACTCGCTTCATATTCTTCTATTTCTTCCATCTGTTCTTGGTCTATTATGAAAGACACGGTTTCTATTTTAGGGTTTTTGTTTGCGCTTTCGTTATCTGAGAGCGAGAGCATGTCTTCTTCAAGGTGCTCTTCTTCTGTGTGGTTTTCCGTACGGTCTCGTAAGAGGACGGCGTATGGTGTGTCGTCATAGCCTCTGCCCATCATGAAGGGTTTGATGAAGCCCAGCTCTGTCTCGTAGATCCAAGGGGGCAGAACCTTGCCCGTTCTTTTGTGGTAGTTGACGCGACGGCGGAGTGCGTTGGCATAACTGTTGCGGATTTTTACCCAATCTGTTTTGCATTCTTCGACTGAAACATTATGAAAGTGTTTGAAGAAATCATCATAAACTACCTACCTATTAGAAGCGATCGTTCTTAAGTCGGACTGCCTTACCGCTCGACCACGGAACCCCTGGACTAATATTTAATTATAATTATTTTATGTTTTAATAGTTATTTTGCTATTCGGGGTGTAAACGGTAAAATAAATCAAAAATCGGTCCAGCCGGTCTTGAAATATAAATGGTGTAGATAGGTAAATAACTTGACTTTGTTTTAAATAAATAGAAAATAATGATTCTAGCAGCTTTTACTAAATTGTTTTACGTTTTTGAAATCGAACCCACACTGAATATAGGTACCTAGTCACTACTACACAAGTTAAAAAATATTTTTAAAAACAAAATAAATAAATGCCTAAAGTTGAAATATTCCAAACACAATACTTATAATAGAACCCGCACAAATACTAGTTACTTCTAAACCAGCGCCATACCCACAAGACAGATTCACAAAAGTCACCAACCGCAATAAAAATATTATAGATAAGTACCTACAGGGGGGTTATCGCCAGTTTACCGTAGTATTGGATCCTCCATAACGAGTAAGTACGAGTAGGTACCATCACAAATGTATGAAAATCCAGCGCAGCGCCTCCCCCGGTAACTTGCATGAACTAACAATTCCATATAATGAACACGTGAGCGAGGATTGATTACTAGTAGGTAGTAGGTACTACATAAAAACCGTCGGTAACACTACTGTATTTTATATATATCACAAACGAACGCCAAGCGACCACAGATTCAAAACAGAACATTGAAACGACACGACACGCGACGTTGCCGCTCTTTCCTGTCGTGACCCCATGTTACGCTAAGCGCGTTTCGAAGTATCTACCTATCAAACAAAAAAGGGTGAGTCTGTACCGTTGTTTGTAATATAAATCGAGGAAAATGAGGTGTAATTTTTTTTATTATTGATTATAACAAAGATGAATTAAATTATGAACATATTTAGATAAAGGATTTTAGCATTAATACCTAGGTACTACCTACATGGAAAATTTACTTTATGGAATCTATGGGTGTTTTATCATTTAAAATGTTACTCGATTGTAGTCTTTAAAATTAAGTCGTTCAGATGAGAAGCCTATTTGTAACTTGGGTACCTACCTGATAACTAATAAAATGATGTAAGTAGGTTATATTCAAATAATTTACAAAAAAACAGTCAGCTGAAGTCATGAATATTCTACTAGTAAAATATTTTCCTCTAAGCAAAATTAAATTTTACATGATTACGTTTTGTTACTTACTTTTTCATATTATAATACCTAGGTACATCAAATCTTAACCAAAAATTACACTGTCCCAGATGGATGGTAAGCGGGACGAGCGTCTAGTATCTCAACATCATTTGTTTACCTGTCATTCCCATTTCTTCAGCTACTAGTTTCCACGCCTCATTTCTTGAAGCATTATCCTTGTACTCCGAAATATACGAATTATACAACACTTTTTGCTCCTTTATCAAGCTAATTAGTTTTCGTTTGGCATCCATTATCACGTGTGTGCTCAGAGGCGTTCTGATGCGTACTGACATGGTGTGACGTGACGTTTGGGCGAGTGGGACAGGTGTGTTTGTTTGTATAGCGCTGTCTCGCTCTGAGACGCTGGGAGCGTCCGTGCAACGCCGCAAAATGAGAGTGTTGTCATGTCAGGTAGGAATGTCCGCTAGTACCTACCTATGAATATATTGTAGGAAGATTACTTATTTGCGTATTTTGTAAGTATGTTATTTTGGAAGTAAAATCATAACAAATATATTTTGAATTTTCTATAATTTTTAAATATAATATTCTAAATGACCTTTTTATAAGTATACCTACTACCTGCTAACCATTAGATTATTATTCTAACTTTAAATAAATCCTTCTTGGAGCGCGGGTGAAAATGAATTTCGTAAAAAGTTTTCATGTTCTTCTTTTTTTATTTGGAGGCAGTGCAATGAAAATGATAACATACAGCCTAACTCAGAATAAAATCTCATTGCACCTAAACATTTTTGAAACCAACCTCGATCAAGCACGACTACATGGGTTGCCAAATTCAAATCACATTATTCCCTAGAGAAAGAATGATATTCAGTAGTACGGTACAACATTATGACTCGGCTAGACCGTGGAGCTGTAATGACTTAGGTACTTTAGGAAAGGTTTGCATGACACATAATTATGCAGCTGACTGACGAGCAGGTAGTATAAAAAAATATCAATGAAATAATTTAATTAATCATCCCAGTAAAATTACCTACTTCCCACTTATAAACCTTGAAGAATGGAAATAGACTATTATATTACACCGGAAGTCAAGACAGGAACTCTATTAACAATAGGCTATAAAAGCAATTAGATTAGAAAATAATAAGTAAGTACCTACTTAATTATTATAATATGAATATTATGATGGTAATAGGAGTTCGAGATTCTCGAGTATCAAGTTGTATAAAAAAATCAGTCAAGTGCGAGGCTGACACTCGCGCACTGAGAGTTCTGTTAAGTACCTACATTAATTAAATAGGTACCTAATGATTAAAATAGCAACTGAACTTTGTTTCTTACATGCCAACAAAAGTTTGTAAACATCACAAAAAGGAAAATATTAAAACAAAGTTATGTAGGATGCAAAACGTAAACCGTACACTTTAAAAAAAAATTAGAAGCAAAAAGCCAACATCACGCGGTGTTCCCAGGCGGTCACCCATCCAAGTACTGACCGCGCCCGACGTTGCTTAACTTCGGTGATCGGACGAGAACCGGTGTATTCAACGTGGTATGGACGTTGGCGATAAACGAATTAAAATTTTTAGACATTTATTTATTTATTTTATTTATTTATTTATTTATTTATTTATTTATTTATTTACAAAACTTAAACTTAACTATAACATTACAGAACAATTCCAAATCATTATAGCTACTATATAAAATGTAGACATATTTTATACCTACTCCTATGCTGTTGATGGAATAAAATATTTGAAGAATAAAAATTTCCAATGCCAACCCCCTTTTCCGTAATATAAATCAACAAAATAAAGTTCTTTTGTTTTGATTTTACATCAATAGAGCTCCACTAAAGTCTCTCAAGCTAGGCAATTTATTGCTTGTGTTATGGTGGTTTGGTAACCAGATAACTGATTTAAGTACCTACTATTTAACATACTTACCTAGAATTTTTGTAAATCACAATATTATTATAAAGATGAAAGTTAGTGTGTGTGCAAGTGTGTTTGTTACTCTTTCACGCTCAAACAGCTGGACGGATTTGAATTAAATTTAGTACCAATTTATACCGTGGATCCCGGTATTCCCACGGGTATGGGTACTTTCCATTTTTATTCACCGCGGGTAAAACCGCGGGGCGCAGCTAGTACTTAGGTACATACATATAAAAACCATCCAGACTCTAGACAAATATTTGCAGATCATAAAACATTTATCCCGCAGCGGGGACACAATAATATAAGTACCTACTTATATTAAACGAGTAGGTATGATAAAACTTCTATTTAAATAACATACTAACCTATAACTTCCAACAATAGTATTAGGATAATTTATGCATCTGTTACGATTTCCGATGTGTAAACTTGTAAATCAGTTTGTCGTGAATGTTTTTAGCCTATTTCCCTAGGCTAGGATTACAGGAATTAATACATAAATAGAGTTGGAGGAAAATAGGGCATTGGAGTTCTTTTGTTTGATTGACAGATTGATAACAAAGTCTCTTTCTAGACAAGTTTGTATTAGGTATGAAACAAAATTAAGATATTAGATTAATCGGTGCTAAATCGACGATAGTTTTACGTGAGTAATTTCCCGTGTGCTATTATAATGATTTCAATGTTCTTTGTTTAGTTAATTAAGTTTATCTTTTGCCTCATACTTTTTAGAAATGATTTTTACAAGGTGTAATTTACATAATAACGTTAGTATCGAAAGTCATCTTGCCTTTATACCACTAAGTGGGGTCGGCACATCATTTTTCCTTTGTCTGTATGTTGATTTGTTCAGACGTTCATAAAATAATAACCAAATATATAGGTCCTTATGACTGCAAAAATATGGAGTGCTCGCCGGTATCTGTATTTTCATAAAAGTCAAATTTAGGTCTTGAAATTGTGAGTCTATAAGTTCCTTTTGGTAAGCGTGCTCTACCTTAGACCCCACTGTGGTTTTAAATTAGACAAAGTGTGGTCGCCTAATTTAGTTTTTTTTTTTTTGTGAAAACATGTTTTTAAAATATAGATAAACGGTTCTAGTTGTCCTTTCTCTGTCCCGATCTTTGACCTAAGATAAAGAGCTATGACATTAAAAAAGATTTTATTGCGATATCGTGATAGCCATTATATTTACATTGTCTATTATCACGTGCTCATTTACTATTCACATAAAGAAAATATGTTATCTACTTGTAAACAACAGTTTTCTCGGCCGTGGCGTTGCTTTCATGGTACCTACCTGAATAAAAAGTAGCCTATGTGTTATTATAGCTCAAACACGATGTATATTCCAAGTTTCTGCCAAATCTGTTAAGTAGTTTTCGCGTGAAAGCGTAATAAACATCCAGCCATATAAACTTTCGTATTTAGGATTTAAAAACAATTGATACACAAGTTCAGTAGAGATTTTTTACAATAAAAATTTATGTTATCACATCTTAGTATGATTAAAAATTTAAAATTGACTACTTCACTACCACAATCGAGATAAATTTAGTGCCAAATGAATGACGCAATTAATTGAAATTAAAATAAAATGAAAAACATGTTTTACATTAGAAAAAAATAACTAAATTGCAAAAAATAACTTAGACCCATACCAAAGTATAGGTCTTAGATTCGTAGCATTTTGGCTACGACAGCGTAGCTAGAGTGCTACGAATCTAACTTGTGGCAACGAGTGAACAAAACGAGTTGTATTGTATTTGAATCTGTTTCGAAATAAGAAAACAAACAAAACTTTCACATTCGCGGGAGTAGTCTACAGACGGTATAGGGAAGCACCGCCTACGAAAAAGTCCCCTGACTAATTTTAATTAGGTATATTTTGTGCATAATGTATGTTAGTTTGTTAGGTATTTATAAATATTTATTCAACATTTATTAGTTTAGTTAGATGTTTAATCAGTGGAGTATAGGGCACTGGTGACCTGTAGCACAGGTTTATATACCTATTTCAGGCACCAGTCTCTCACAAAACCGGCTTACCTCTAACCTTTTTCATTATTTTTAACTGTATTTATTTTAAAAATGTATTGCTTTATATTTTTATATATGTTGTGAGAGAATTAAATAAACGCGCTGGCAAAGCAGAGCCATAGATCTTCTTAAGCGTTATCTTTAGAACTACTCTCAAAGCTTTGTCATCGACACCAATGTCCCAGAAAAAAGGTCAAATGCCTGAAATAAAAACCGTGTTGTCAAAAATTACTAACTGAACACAAAATTAGATGTTTGGTTGGAGTCCTAAGTATATTTATTTAATCCGGTTACCAAAGAGCACTGAAAATAATATCATCTCTATTATAGAGACGCACATTGAAATTTCGTGTCTGATGAGCGAGCCAACATAGACACGAAATTTCGATTTCCAGGAAAGCCCCAGGGCGATAAATGTGGCGTTTGAGGAAAAAGGCCCATATACCCAGCAATGGGCCATTATTTGAGCTATAATGATGGTGATAAGTAGCGATGGGCTGATAAAATATCGTGTTTATTATAGGTAATGCCGCGTGTCTTTGATGTTTATCAACATTATACGCCAGACTGATAAAAATAAAAATCTTTTGATAATCCTTTATCTGAGTCAGGATATTATTTATGACTAATATACCTATCATTATTTCTAAGATCCTTAGTGAAAAAACTTGAAAAATTGGGTACTTTAGTTTGCGGTTATCATTATTAAATGCTTTAGTCAAAATGTAGTCGTTGTGGAGTAGATTTAATATTTAACATAATTTACCCTCTATCAATGCACTTCTAAATTGTTTACCGAGCTCTTCTGTAAATGCAATTCGTATTTTCCTTGGTTCGTTGAACCGATCGAAAACTTTTTAAAACTGATTTGTTTTGCTTATTTGATGCGGTTTATGGAAAGAAAGAACTTGTTTTGAATAATATTAGTAGTAGGTACTTTTCTTTTAGTGCTTTTGAAAGCGTTTGGTTGTAATGCGAATTGTCCACTAGCAATAAGATTAGCGTACCTACTTTAATGAGGGCACCACATAATGGCTTCAACTTGATTCGAACATTGGCCAGTGGCAAAGGCTCCGTTCAATAACCGTCCAAGATCGATCCTCACATTGGAGTGTTGGAACCAACACCAACACAACATGTGTGATGCCCGCATCATGTTGCTGATTCCACAAATTAGAAGAAAGTATAAATACATCGAGGTTGAGCTGAGGACATAGAACAATGGGATATTTTATAATATAACGGTAACAATGCCAAATACTAGATGCTATTATGTAGTAATATCGGTTTCCTAAAACTGCTCAACGTCAGAAAACGTCCTACTTTTCTAATAAAATATACCCTACAAAAATATACCCTCTTCTAATAAATATCTCGGCCTAGTGGGATGTCTCTTAACATTCTAATGGTCTCCTACTAATATTATAAACGGGAAAGTTTGTATGTATATTGTATGTATGTGTGGATGTACAGATGGATGTTCCTTACTCTTCCACGCAAAATTGGCTGAAAATTTATCACTCTATAGGTATCTATATAAATTATTATTACAGGTTTATGATATTTTCCGATTTCCAAACATTAAAAATTATTTCAATGCACAAATGCAATAATTTATAATCGCTATGTTTATTACTATAACTAAATTTAGTAGTTTGTGTTTTGCTTAGACTAAATCTACCTGGGTACTTTGTAAGTTATAAGTAACGATATTTGAAACAATACGCATTTTTAAAAACGGCCGTCATATGTCGGTTATTGATTAATCAAGACCTACTAACACGATGTGTTATTATAACACTCATAACAATAACTTGTTTACCTTAGAAACTAACAATGCAACAGAAGACATTAATGCCCAAAGCTTTTGAGAGCAAAATAGAAAATTTCACCCAAACAATGAAAGTACCTACTAAGTATATTGTTGTAATACTATTATGCTATTTACTCGTAGGTAATTGTATTAGTTACTAAAAGCCATTAAATTATCGAAATTTAATCTGAAGTTGTAAATGACCATTGGCGTAGGACCTAATATGTGTTTTATTATTAAAGTCAAATATATGATCACAACTCAATACCTACCCAAGGGGCGGTGGACAAATTCGTTCAAATCTTTATAGACATTTGTCAGGTCGTTTGAAAATGTCTGTAGTTCAATAAAGCCAAAAAATGTAATTAAATGAAAAAAAATATAATAATTATCGTCATAATCATAACATAATTCAAAATCTTCCACAGAGGGATCAGTGAACATGAGAATGCATAAAAAAATACATACAGGGGAACACAACCTTGGGCCTTACGTGGCCTTACTCCGGATCAACGAAAACGAAGTTTCGTGACAATTTTCGGGTTCCAATAAAGTAAGTTCGTATGAGCAAGTGGCCAACTCTGGTGACTGAGTTTTTATGCCGCCTTAAGGCCTCCGTCCTATGTTGGTGAACTATTACGAATTCAGTATCCACCAACATAAGCTGACCCCGAAAATTGTCACGAAACTTCGTTTTCGTTGATCCGGAGTAAGGCCCCTTCTTCTTTTTTGAAGTGGGTTATCTAATAATCGCAAGGCTTTAGATCTATCTCGAAACTTATTACGTTGTATTACATACATCTAATTCTTCTAAGAATTTCCATGAACACTTAATCATAAATCCTATGTTTGTTTTATAAATTACATAGGAGACTAGCGGAACTAACGTGACTTCGATGTAATAGTCGATGATAAGTCACAACGTTATTTAATACTTATTAGGTTACCTACCTACCTACGGTCGGCTAAAAATGTGGTCTACCACCCTACGGTTAAGTTTCATTTATTTTGATCTCAGGCCTTTACATCTTTACTAGAGTCAGGAGGCAAGCTTTGCCTACACTTAACGGGACATTGTTGAGATGGAATATAGGCTTGCCTAGCACCTAAACCATCCTCTCAGTTAAGTCGGCCATATCCACAAGAAAGACAATGGTCAATACGTGTGGGGCTAACTAGCCGCGGGTTTCCTCACGATGTTTTCCTTCACCGTAAAGTATATATAATTTTTTCGACGCGAAAAATCCATTGATGCACGCCGGATTAGAACCTACGACCTCGGATCGAAAGTCGAAGTACTTATCCACTTAGCCAACAGGCTTTCTTTTCATTGAACGTTAAGACAACAAGGTCGATTTCCTTTTTTATAACATTTTGAAGTGACTACCTATTGCTCTCTTTACGTGCTGCCATGTGACCAGCTCGAATTCTGGCAAGAAAAAGTCAACCTTATCGACTTATGCCGGGTTCCTATAACGAACGTACGGACGTCCGTAGGTCTGTCATCATAGCAACGTTGTTATCTGTCAAAAAGTGTCATACATGTTGTGTTGAATAAACAACGTTGCTATGACGACCGACCTACGGGCATCCGTACGTTGGATATAGGAACCGGGGGTTACATCTCACAGAAAGTTTTGTCAAAACTGGTAGACCACTTTCTTGTCCGACCGTACATAATCTATACATGACCCAGGTAAATCCATGTGAGCTGCTAGTCTTTGACAATGACGTATATTGCTAAATTGATAGTGCTACAAAACCTTGAAATGTAAACTCTATACTTAGTACTTTTACGTAAAATTATGGAAAATTTACAATAATCTCCGCCGTTTAGCATGTTATAATCTTAGTACCTACAAGAGTAGAATCACCTTTTCCAGTGATAACTTACCGGGATAACAAGTAGTCTATATAATTACATTTCACGATGTACCTAAGTATATTCCAAGTTTCAGCCATATCCGTTCAGTATTTTTGCGTGAAGGAGTAACAAAATCTATATCCACCTACTTACTTACTTATAAATTTTCGCGTTTATAATACCTATAAGTGAGATTATGAGAAATAAGTATAATTATGATTAGTGTAGATTTATTTGTATACCTAGGTATAACGAGTATTTGCGAAACATAATATTTGTGTCGTCCTTGACATCGCGTTTCCTGCTATCTTGTATCGTGTAAATCCGATGAACTGACAGCCAGCTAATTATTAGACAATGATGTTGATTATCTCTTGTCATTTGCATTTCATGTCATGTGATAGGTACCTTTGTAGGCATTGGCTAATACATTTATGTCGGGTTCCTATATCCAACTAACGGATGTCCGTACGTAGGTCGTCATAGCAACGTTGTTTAATCAACACAAAATGTATGACACTTTTTGACAGATAACAACGTTGCTATGACGACCGACCGGACATCCGTTAGTTGGATATAGGAACCCGCCATTAATGAATAGAATAAGCGGGATAGTGAAAAATAAGAGAGCAGTTTCCTGTATTCTCGAGGTGCATTTCTGAACTCCGAAGATAATTGTCACAAAAAGAAACAAAAATTGGTTCATTGTTGACTATTAAGTATGAACTTTTCATTAATTTTATAACTTCACTTTTATAACAACTCTAGGTATAATGTTGTCTTAAAATCATTAATTTTGTGTTACAAAATTGAAATGACTAAGATTTGCATAGGTACTTTGTGAATGAACGGGCATGAATGAATGTTATATAAATTAAATATTATTGTTTAAATAATATTTGTTGTTGTTAAGACCAGAGGGCGTTGTACTATGATGTGTAATCGGTTTTATTCTCGTTAATGACAAAGCATTCGATGCTCATACTTACTTAAACTATTAATAAGGTTATTATTCTAAAACCAGCATTCTCAACCGCGACTACGCCTGGTTAAAAGTAGCCTACATATATGTTATTCCAGGTCATAAACTATGTGTATATTCCAAGTTTCAACCAAATCCGTTCAGTAGTTTTTGCGTGAAAGAAGAAAGAGTAACAAACATTCATAAGTACCTACCTACACACATCCACATATCCAAACATACTGAACCCACAACCTCCGCGTCTCAGGCGAGCCTTCGCCCACTGCGCCACAGAGGTCGTCAGAATGACACCATAATAAGAATTGACACCATTGTATCGTCGTTTACAGAGTGTTTCCATACACGTGCCATTGTTGATACTCCCCGTCCGACTCAACCAATTGTCGGTTTATAGCGCAATTTACTTTAACTAGAATTTATTTTATCACATCTTTACACTGTACCATGCAATTTACTTCACACACGCGTGAGATTTTTCTGGTATATTCTTAACTTTTAACTTATTTAAAATGACTTATATATTTATGTAACTTATTAAAAAAAAGGGTGTTAGTCAAGTGGATTAGTACCTACTCCGACTTTCTATCCGAAAGTGGGTTTGAATCCGGCCTCCTCTGGACTTTTCGTGTCGGATTCGTACCCGCGACCTGCGGATCGAAAGTCTAGGTACTCACCCACTCGGCCCACACGGCTCTACCTATTCAAAACGATTAAATCACTCGAAAACAAGAACCATTGTTGACACATCTCGTTTGCTCGACAAACTGCAAATTTCAAGGAATTTTCTCGTACCTTGTAACTTGGGATTTACTCAACTTAAACCATGGTTTGTATAGAAATTGTTGTCGTTATAAACTTCTGTTGAAATATAAAAGAAAAATCGTTTCTTCAATATTTCAACAGAAGTTATGCAAACACAACGCTTGAGCTTTTTTTGTAGTAGGTACCTACTTACATAAATGATTTTTTTTTTCGAATCCGACGGGATTCGTACCCACATTTATCAAACTGATCCTTCTTAACCCGTCAAAATACATAAGTACAGTGAAACATGAACCTCCTCCTTTTTTAAAGTCGGTTTAAAAATCTTATGCTCGAAGTTTGGCACGAAATTTCGTTTTCGTTTATTCCAATTAAGGGTGTTTTACACCGGTTACACCGAATTACACCGGTTTACACCGGTTTACACGTAATTTTTTTGAGGACTCTACTTCAATTTATTACATCTTGATGCTAGTAGGTTCTTAGAAAACTGGAGCTTAATTCCGATGAAGTTACGACTGATTGAGGTCGACCAAGTTAACAAATAGAAGGAATGCCGACCTAACTATATCTTCGATTGAGTCATTTACACCTAAAGGTAACTAAAGGATTTAAATTACTTAGTTAAAAAATTATAATGATTACTGGTATTCCCAAGATGCAGTACCTACTTAAATATATTCTTTCAGATCTTTATGCATTTTTAGATCTTTCGATTAGTAGAGGCATGTCCATTTTGATACATGCTCACATTCTGCTGAAGTTAACATTCCATACGTGACAGGTTGCAAGCCCATCGACGCTACTAGAAAATTCGACTTAAACTTACATACCCACATTTTGCGGCATACAGGTTGCAAGCCCATCGATGCCATTAGACTGATTTCCTAGCGATGTTTTCCTACATCATTTAGAGAAACAAGAAATCCATTGATACATGACCGGATACCTACCTACTGTAATGTGAAAGACAAGATACTGAATAAAAGCAATGAAGTTACAGAACTCAGGATACAAATTAATTTTAAAATCTTGGCAAAAAGCATTGCAAAAATAAAATAAAAGTCCTCAGATATCGGTGTAACATCATCCCATTTCCACGTAGCCTCTAAGTGTCAAACAGTTTTATAACCCCCGACCTTTGCTTCAGGGCAACTCTGCTATGGGGCCCAAGGTACCCTTGGACATACAAACCCTGGATTTATAACAAGATAAATCTGGATTATAAAAGATGGATTTGTAAAAGATTGGTTGAGATACAAATACGAAAGGAAATATTATGATTAGGACGAGGATAAAATATTTTATGAATAACTTTATTGAGCAATAAGAGTAGCTGTATACTTTACAGTTGTATACTTACACCTAGATCTAGCTTAATTTTTACAAACACTTTTTAAAAATCACTGGGAACAAACTTCTTACGGCTAAATATTATGAAATAACTATAGTAGGGGAGCCCAAGCGGGGATTTCGGGATTTACTAAAGCGCGATACCTGTACCTCTACCAAATATGAGCCCCATATATAAGGCCGCCCGTGAAGGATAGGTACTAAGGATAAGGATAAGGGCGGATAGGTACTAGGTATATAATGTTATTTCATAAAATATTTTATCCCGTTCTCTAATCTCTGTGAGTGTGGGTTACTGACAGTTTACTCGACGCGTGGATAGACATGAGAATTACTTACCTAAAAATGTTGCTATGGTAAAAAATAACAACCGGTGGAGTAGGTATTAGAAGTCGGCCAGTTTATTTTCAGGTCCAGAACACGATGTTTCCGTGGTGCATGACCATTCTTGTTTATTGTGATCAGTTTTATGACGGTTACCTACCGCTAATTTGACGGCTCATTGTGGGCTAATAAGGTCGTTCGGAGCTTCTTGGATCGGTTCGATGAACCAGTGTGAACATTTGTATGCACTTATTCTTATAAAAGAACCACAAAGTAATATCACAAGTGAATGTGTTAAGAATGATACGGCAAAACGAATTGAGTTGATTAACTAATAAAATAAACTACTTAGGTAGGTATATTATAATTGACAAGTTGGTAACAAAATTACTATCACATTAATTAAAAAGTGAAAGTCTGTGTGTGTAAGATGTAAATGCAAATGTTTGTTACTCCTTTGCTCAAATGGCTGATGGACGGATTTGAATTAAATTTGGTACAAAACAAAAATACACGTCAACAGTAGGTACCTACGGAAAATTCCTCTCTTCTTAGGGTGGTATTGGGGGCAATTCGGAGTGTCGCAAAAGCTAAACTAACCTAACTAAAACTATTGCCATCCTTTTTATTCCCATCGCTATGAAAGGGACGGCAACAATTTTAGTTAGCTTAGTTTAGCTTTTGCGACACTCAGAATGTACCTACATTTATCAAATATCTTGGTTCAATGTACATTTGATCAAAGAAATTGGAGGACATCATCGAATGTATTGTATTGTAAGAAATTTAATCAAATATTGAACATCATAATTGAACAAAGATATTTGATAAGTGTAATATCACCCTTACGAAATTGAAGTCGTATTACGTAGTATTTTTTTATTCTTACCACCTTGTTACGTGAGAAGTTTACCTAAGTATTTCACATAGCGATTTGATAAACAAAGCTCTTTAACTAAAGCTATATTAAGCTTTTTAAGGTCCTGACCAAAGCCTACGTAAATCGTTAAAACATAGACACGGGATCCTTGACCGACATGAGAGGAATCGCACGTGATCTTATGTAATTGCAACTCCTAAAATATGGTCAAGACTACCCACTGTCATATTATCTGAGCCTGAGTTGCACCAACTGATAATCGGTATTTTTAACTATGGGATTAAGACTCCGCGATAGACAAGTAGGTTTGTATCAAAATAATATTGAGTTTCAAGCAAAACGAACGAGCGATGTCTGGTGCAGCCATGGTGTAAAATTAACTAACCCATTAGGAGGCACTCTGAAAGTCTGAATCAAAATTGATTATGCTGACCCATTCATAATTTTTACTAAAGTAGGTAGGTACTGGGGGCAATTCTGAGTGTCGCAAAAGTTAAACTAAGCTAACTAAAATTATTGCCATCCTTTTTATTTCCATCGCTATGAAAGGGACGGCAACAATTTTAGTTAGCTTAGTTTAGCTTTTGCGACACTCAGAATTGCCACTAATGTACCAGACTTTCAATAGTAGTAAGTTAAAAAATTATTTTTAAAGCAGGCATCTACCAGTAGGTACCTAGTAAAGTAGTGGTACCAAACTCGTACTAACTAGCAAAATAAGACACTTAAAACTAAAACCTGATAAGTAATGTCAGCAATGATCGCATTTCTGTCACTGCTTTTGTTGTGACAATAGTGGCAATTCTGAGTGTCGCAAAAGCTAAACTAAGCTAACTAAAATTATTGCCATCCTTTTTATTCCCATCGCTATGAAAGGGACGGCAACAATTTTAGTTAGCTTAGTTTAGCTTTTGCGACACTCAGAATTGCCCCCAGTGTCATTGTTAAAAAATATTTTAAGGAGCCCTATCAAATATCAAACACAGTAACCACAAAACGAAACGAAATTTAGCACAACGACCTTATTTTGTAGACATTCTCTAATTTTTTTTGTTCTAAATTTTCTTATAAACACATTCTAACCAGCCGTTTATCCGTCAGTGCACTTTCTCACAGCCCATTTTAAGCTAACCTTCCGTAATAGGTTACCGAATGTCAATGTTATGTTTCCGTTTGAGATTTGCAACAAAAGTAATTAGTCCTTGATTAATCATTTGCTCTCTGTTTGTTATTAATTATGAATATTTTTTTCGTGGTGTCAAGTTACGACGGAAGCCAGTCATTGCTGTTTCCTGAAATGTATATCATAGTTATGTATGTTTATTCAGTTATTTATTTACAATCACAAAAAATGAGAATTTGTTTTTGACTGATTTGATCTGCTGAGAGATGAACGAAAATAATATTAATTTTTAAATTCCCAACTCGACCACCTGGTTCCAGTTTTCCTAGTGCGAGTTGGGAACTCCTCCTAATTACACATTCCAGGTTTTAATTGTGACCGTCTGAACCGTCAAAGCTTAAAATATAAAAAAAAAATTGCATGAAATCAAATTATTTTGTTTGGTGGTTTGACAAGCAAAGACGATACTTTAAAGATTTATATAAATATATACCTACGTAGGTTACACTGAGTATTTTTCATTAATTTTCTCTCCACGTCCAAACTTAAAATAACAACTGTATAGAGTAGATAATTCGCAAGTATGATATTAGTAATCATGAAGTTAAATATTTGTGGTCATGTCGCCATTTTCAGGAACTGTGAGGACTGTGAAATAGTTCAAGCATATTCTAATAGAGACCAATAGATGGCGTCCCATTTTGTCCCAATAGTGTTGGAGACGAGCAACTGAGAACGTATCAGTAATGTACCAGGAAAACAGAACTAAGCAGTAGTCATTTATTGGAAACACAGAGAAAAGTAGACTTTAGAAGATGAACAATAAGGTATTTTTTATCGCATCCAGGAAAGGGGTTTGTTGTTCTCTTTTCATTCTATTGGTTGCTTCGATTGTATTGCACTTTATTGAAGACGCTGATTATGAATGAAGAATGAGTGTGCAACCAAAACAATGCAAATTGCCTTATATAAAAGGGTCAAACTTATCGATGGCTGTGAATGTAGGGTACCTACTGTAGGTAAATAATTACTTAGGTTATTATAAAAAAACATACCTAAGTAGGTTAGGTAATACTTAAATATTTCTAGAAGAAATCAAATAAAATGTGTATTCCAAGTAGGTAAAACAATTTTTTAAATTTTCAAGAACCTGACAATTAGTTGGTATTACCTATTTAAGTAGGTACCTAACATCCATTGCCTGGATAATTATGATAAGTAGATTATCTTGATTGGAATGAGTATTTTTTCAAGTATTAGGTATGTACCTACCTAACCAGTAGGTACCCATCTACATTCAAAATAAAAATAAGAAATTGGAAGTCTCTAGGCCCTAGCCTAGATACTTCCCTAGAGTCTAGGTTAACGCCTTAGGTTAAGACCTGCACAGATATAAGAATACTTGCTGTAATGTTATTTTAAGTTGAAATACTTAAATAATTGTCTAATTGTCTAATTAGGTACCTATAATTTTCAAGTTCGTTCGTTCGTTCGATTTTCAAGTTTTTTCAAAACTTGCTTATACCTAGATGGCGTGACAGTGCTTACGTCCAAACATGTCCAATCGCTGAAAAGCGTGGACACAGAACGAAACTCCATGACCGAAGTACCAGGAAAACATAAGCATAGTGGGAGTAAACTCTCCCAACCCAACAAAAATAACACGAGAAAAACTAGACCTTACGTCACTACAATAAAGATTGAAAATATTCCACCATCTAGGTCCTAGGTAGTTGATTTAAAAGGAATATTAAGATGCACCTCGTTCAGTTATTCAATAGGTCCGTCTCGGGCTTCTCAATATAAGTATTCTGAATTAGATTTATCAAGTTTTCTGCAATCAAAATTACGTTGTTTGTCAGCTTACCTACGTAAATAAGAAATATTGTTTACTTAAGTACCTACCTATGATTATGTAAGTTAAGTAGGTACTTAATTAAAAAAAAAAAAAAAAAAAAATTAAATATTATCACGACTGTATCCCGGGAGCGGTAGACATTTCTTTCAGATCATTAGGCAATTTTTAGATCTTTTTGAAGATGTCTAAGGGGGTAGTCAGAGGTAAGTATGTCCAAATACATACTTAAATAAATCGATCTAGCTAGGATTAATTTTTAAAAAATGTCGTTTTAAACGTGGTTTTAGACAATTAAAAAAAATAGGGAAAAAAGCTCGGTTATCCAGGTAGATAAATAGGGTACCTACTTACTGAAAATAAACTGACCAAAATAATACTAAGCTTTTGTTTCAGTGTACCTATAGCAAAGTTATTAGTACCTATGATATTTTCTGTTTTTTAGAATAGGTACTTTTCAACCTCTTTGTTTTTTATTCCAATTTCTACATAATTATATGCAATGTGACGTCATAAAACCTGCGAAAAATTGCCTACATCTAAAACAAGCTTTTGTAACAGCTATTAATAAAGTTCACTGAAATTATTTTTATAATAAACTTTTCAAATGATTTCAAACAAATTATGTAATGTCAAATTCGTGTTTGTTAATGTTATTCTGTTTTTCTATGACGTCATACCTAATAGTGGCAATTCTGAGTGTCGCAAAAGCTAAACTAAGCTAACTAAAATTGTTGCCGTCCCTTTCATAGCGATTTGAATAAAAAGGATGGCAATAATTTTAGTTAGTTTAGTTTAGCTTTTGCGACACTCAGAATTGTCCCCACGTACGTTACGTAAGTATGTACTTAAATAAAACTTTAAAAAATTGGTACGAAGCTTTGCTTTATAAACTCTGCTAGCACTTGAGACAAGAGACAGATTTAAAAAAACTAGAAATAACTCGATAATTGACAAGCTAAATAAAATCTTTTGATCGGTAGTCAGAGCTTTTTTACAAATTTTGCTCCTATTAAGTATTCTTCTTCTTCTTCGTATGTGGTACCTTCACCAACAGATGGCGTATTCAAACAGCGCGATTCTCACCCGGATCGCGCGGACACGGAACGAAACTGCATGACCGAGGTACTAGGCGCACATGAACTATTGGGAGTAATCGTTTTCATCCTCCCACAATAACTTATAAGCAAAATTCTACCTTATCCTTTTCAGAATAAAGTTCTTTAATTAATGTAAAATTGCAATTGGAATGAGTATCTATTCCTGAAAATATGGTCAATACAAAATCAGTCTTATATACTGAAGCTAAAATAACATTCCATTTTGAACTACAATATTCAACCAGACACTAGAGACGGAAGATACATCTAGGTAATGGATAGAATAATAAGCTCTGATATACTATAAATAAAGCTCGTTTTCGCATATGCTTGACTTTTAGCACCTGTTTCTTCCCGTATCTGGTAGTGTTTTGAACTGGATTCAAACGATAATTTATGTTATAATTATACAGCTAAGGTCTGAAATCGTCTGTTCGCGTTGTGTTGTTGCGCTATTAGCCGTTCCCGGGGAATACAAAAGTTGTGAAACAGGAATGTTAGCTTCTTGGTGGCTTATGTACTCCTGGTTGATTCCGGCCCGGAGAGGTTCGGGATACGGGATGGCCGATGGTATCCGTTTCCGGGACTTCCTGTGGTGGGCCCGAGAACTTACAAGTACATTTTTTGGAGGAATGCAACTTACTACTAATTTTTTTTCAAACAAAAATACTCTCTTAAAACTCTTCGAGATACCAAATCTTATTAATTATTAATTACACTGTGTTGTTAAACAAAGCTTGTTTAATAAAGTAGGCATTAAGAACAAGTTACTGGCGCCAACGCTACGTCAGCAGCGGTTATGATAACCTCCAGATGAGTTCCCGGTCAAAGGAATATTCCTATAACGGGCAAATACGCCCTGCCCTTTCCAAAATAAGTTCGAAAATAAATACTTGATAAGTAAAACATTTAAAGAAACCGAACAAGTGGCAACATTATAATATATTTTATGAAAACCGATATTTCAATTCGTGAGAGCAATTTCTTGCAATCTGTTCATAGCTCCGAAAACCCTCATCAGATTCGAATCACCTCGGGAGTATGCTCATGGCCACTATTGACATATACCTATATAAGTACCTACATAAAAAATACATAAGTACCTACAGTGGATAGAACATCGCCTTTTTTGAAGTCGGTTAAAAATGGTAACGACAAAGTCCGGAAGGTAAACATTTTCTTAGATTTTTTGAAGATGTCTTTGATGGAGTAGACACACTGTTACAAAACCTACACTTCAATAAACAATTATGTTTGGAAACTAAATTTTTTACCGGTTTCAAAATAGGGGATGTTTCGTGGAAATCAGAGCAGCCGTTTCCAAGATAACCAGATCCAATTAATAAAATGTGTGAGCTCATTTTGAGCTCCACAAAACTTATTCATGATAACTTACACGCGATTAGGATTAATTTTTTGTACTATTTTTTTGAATTTGTCTCTGTTTTAGTCGAAATTCACCAAGGATATTTAAAAAAATCCTTTCCCAAAAAGTTTTATTTCGACCGTGACAGGACTCGAACCTGCAATCTTCGGATCCGAAGTCCGACGCCTTATCCATTAGGCCACACGGTCGCTATGTAGAGGGGCGAAATAGGTCAATGAATCCCGCGCGGCAAGCCTTCTGTATGACGTCATCAACAAGGTCATCAGTTACCTACACGGACCTTTAAGTTTTATTGTCTTGAGTTATTATGTAAAATAAGGTTTTGAGGCTTTTAGCATATCTACTTTATGACATCATTGGTAGGCATTTCTATAAAAAAAAAGAGTTTTAATCGTATGACATTCAGTATCTATCCAGCAGTGGGTAATTATGCTGATGATGATGATGATTGTGATGGGAATACCCGAAATTATGTAAATTTGTACCACAACAAACTACCTACCTTCTGTATTGAATTCGTTAGATTTATGATAACATGATGACACAATGGTTAGGTAGGTACTATGTCTTTACCTGTCCATTGAAATTCATGTCACGAAGATAATGTTTTTCCTGGGTTCGGTTCTTCACCATGACTTCATTTCAGTGTAAGAGTACCTAGCTTATAAAGACAATAGTGGCAATGCGGAGTATCGCAAAAGCTAAACTTAACTAAAAATGTTGCCGTCCCTTTCATAGCGATGGGAATAAAAAGGATGGCATTAATTTTAGTTAAGTAGTTAAGTTTAGCTTTTGCGACACTCCGAATTGCCACTAATCCTAAGTACATAAATTGAACAAGTGACAATTTTTTTTTTTATTAAACCGACTTCTTATTTTCAAGAGAGACATTTCCTCCACTCTCGAGGTGCATTTCTCATAGCTCCGAAGATCTTCATCAGATCCCCAAATATTTTTATGAGACCACCTCATAGATATCCCAAACAAAAAATCTGAATCGGCCCTGTTTGAAATTCGTCTCGCCCCACTATACCGATTGATCTACTTTCCTTTGCATCTCTCGTCTTTTGTTCCTCCGTCTCTCATAAGACATTATAATAGCACACGGGAAATTATTCACGTAAAAATATCTTCGATTTATTATAAAACATAATACAAACGGGTATTTAAATATTAAATAATAAATAAAATTTAATAATAAATAAATATTAATAATAAAATGATATAATATTGTGTTCTGATCGCGAAAATTTCAAAAAGACAATCTTCGATTTAGATTATCAATAGTTTTTCTTAAACTTTCGCGATCACAATTCATATTTATAAATACATGTACACGGGGTTTTATCGCGTTATTTACCTTATTTCTTTACTTCCCGACGTTTCGGCTATGTTGCAATAGCCATGGTCGCGGGTGGACTGGAGTATGCTTCAATTTGAGTTTCGTTGTGTAGCGGGTGGGTAGTTTTGTATCACTGGTAAAACTACCCTCACAGATCTTCAGAATTCGGATCGGCTGCATTTACACCGCAACATACCACACTAACAGTATCTTCACACCGAGAAGTCATATTACGACGTGCATTGCATCTACTAATCACAGGGTTCCAAGATGATGGGAGCCTAAAACCATCCTCACGATTGGCTTTTCTTGATGTTAAGGTAATGGTGAAGACTGACGGTTCCTTGGCACACTCAGTCTATAGAAAACCAACACATACAGACCGGTATCTACATGCTGCATCTCATCATCATCCTCGTCATTTACAATCGGTTGTTTCTTCTTTAACTAGCAGAGCCTATGATCTTTGTGACCCTGAACATTTAGAGGAAGAACTGGTGCATGTTCAGGAGGTAGGTACTTAAACGTAATGGTTATGTAGGTTTAAGAAAGAGACAGCCAATATGTACGAGAAGAAGTAAATTACCTGATGTAAGCAGACAACCTACGTATCTGCCATATGTGAAGGGAGTAACCGATAAAATTGGTAATGTTTTGAACAAGTTTTCCAATAAAACCATTTTTACTCCTCTAACAAAGGTGGCTAAGTTGTTGAGATCGCCGAAAGATGTCATACCGTTACAAGTACCTGGCGTGTACAAAGTAGACTGTAGCTGTGGTCGCTCATATATTGGCCAAACTAAGCGTACTGTAGCCGAACGCATAAAGGAGCACATTGCAGCAGTTAAGAACCGCCAGGTACATAAATCAGCGATAGCGGAGCACTTAGTGGATTCCGGGCCCAATCACTGGATTGAACTTCACGATCCCAAGATTCTTGCCAACGAACGCCAATATTATAAGCGAATGATTCGTGAGGCAATTGAAATCAAGAAGTATCCGAATTTCAATCGTGAGGATGGTTTTAGGCTCCCATCCCATCATCTTGGAACCCTGTGATTAGTAGATGCAATGCACGTCGTAATATGACTTCTCGGTGTGAAGATACTGTTAGTGTGGTATGTTGCGGTGTAAATGCAGCCGATCCGAATTCTGAAGATCTGTGAGGGTAGTTTTACCAGTGATACAAAACTACCCACCCGCTACACAACGAAACTCAAATTGAAGCATACTCCAGTCCACCCGCGACCATGGCTATTGCAACATAGCCGAAACGTCGGGAAGTAAAGAAATAAGGTAAATAACGCGATAAAACCCCGTGTACATGTATTTATAAATATAGATTATCAATATTTCGATTCTTGACATGATATGAAATGACATGAGCTCTTCTAAACATACAGCCTACGGTAATACAGCCAGTGTTTTGTGGGCACGCATCCGACTGGTGGACGTTCCTTTATCCTTACAACGATAGAAATAAGTAGTTTAAAATCCTTAGATAGCTCAACAAACTTAGGTATAATTTGTTGTAGGTACCTAGTTTAGTTTATGTAAATTTTTACTCTATTGTAGTCAAGAATCACAGTGATGTATAGCACATTACCTACAATACAAACAATGTTTATTGCTTCTGAGAAGCCTAAACCGTAATGGGATTGAAAAACGAAAGTATAATGTTTCCTAGAATAGATCTATCGATTATCGATAGTTGCGTGCTAACATCTATCGACTATCGATACTCTACCTTACAACAATTTGCTTTACTAAGTAAAAAACAGTGTCTCGATTTTCATCCCATCCTCGATTAACTAAGTATGGAGACGATTCGTTTCATAGATCATTTCATGAGTGAGGTTTAATCAATTGTACCTAATTGATAGGGTTATTTGGGTCATTTGGAAATGAGACTTTAGGTCTGAGGGTTACCAGGGACCATTAAGTTGTCAAAATTATCTGAGTCTTTAATCAAATCATATAATTTTAGCGGGTCAACATTGTCATTCGCTAATTATAATTCTTCTTCTTCTTCTTTATTTTGGCTTCGCACGGCTTGTGGCACGCATTTAGCCACTACCATGTCATTATATAATTCTGCTAGATTCCTGAAGATCTTGGACCAATTTTGACAGGTAGAAGTTGAACCAACTGATAGCTCAGATATTCTGGAAAGATTCCAAAAAGTTTTCGTAACGAAACATAGCTCCCGTTGAAATTTTTAATAATATTTAATTCTGATCAACTAACGCTTGAAAAAGAGTTTTAGTTATGACTCTAGCAATACATTATACAACCGTTAGTCAGACTTCAAGAAACAAGTGATTAGAAAACGGTCTCTTTTGACAGAATCATAGGAAAATTGAAAATCAGTTCATGTCCTTTATAAATCAGTTCATCTTCCTTTATCATCGCATCGATATCGACATCGTATCATTTATCGATACATGGATCATCACTACGCTCTAATGTTTTCACTGTAACATCCCACACTCACTACTAAACAATGCCACTTAAGTAGTGTCTTGTCTACTTTACAATCTGTTGTACAATCAGCTCAAGTTGTTATGTAGCTTTCAAGTTCACATACCTTACCGGTACCTTGCATGAACTGAAAATTCCATACATTTAGAATACTTGACACGTGAGACAGGATAGATTACTATGCTACACAAAAACCGCCGGTAACCCTACCGCTAGTAAGTAGTTTTATTTAACGGCTACTAGCAGGCGACGCGCTACACAAAATCGCGGAGTGACTGATCTTTCGAAAAACGTCGTGCGTGTGCATTGGTATGCACAATGGAGACTTTCAGGCGGCCTACAAACTCCATCACCAGAGTTATCTACTAGCACATAGGTAGGTACATACATAATCGAAACCTGATTCGGTGAGATGATGAAACGTTAATCGGCATAGATAATTTCAGCTCTGCTTCAGTTCCAATCAATGACCTTTACATCAATCTACCCACGAACAAAACCAATTATGTCATTATGATCACAATGTTTGCCGTTAAACAATAACCTATTGACGCGTACCATAATAACTGATATTTTTAGGTCAATCATAAAACAAATAAATTAGAAAAAGACGTAGGAATGACAGACACAATTTACATAGATTTAATAGAGACAGTTAGTATAATGTATGACAGTTAATTTAGCTTGGGAATAAAATAAATGACGCTGTCTAAAATGTTAGGTAGTGGATTTTCATTTCTTTACCTACTGTGAATGATGAATGAAACACAATGTCTACGCTCCAAGTAAAACAATTTAATTACCTACCTACCCAGTCACCCCAGACAATTTCATTTAATCAATTTGTACCTACCACATCAGACACAAAGTGGTTCAATTGGGAGCATGAATCAGTTCTAAATTGGATCTAGACAGACGATTCATGTTGTTTCAGGTGCATTGGACCAAGGATTTTGTATTACGATGGATATTTATCTCTTCATGGCCTTTATGGACCCTCTATGGCGTGGATTTTAGTTTTCATCCACTCTTAGCCAAATGTAACAGCCAATTTCAATGCCAAATGTTAGTTATGTAGTAGCCGTAGTAGGATAACGGTAATTTGGGTATGAATAGTCGCAATTTTGACGAACGTATAGGTTTTGGTCAATTTCTTCTTCAAGTTTTTCTAGGATAGGTACGGTAGAGTCCGTCCTAGAAAATTGAATTTGTCAATTCCATTTTGCATTTATTGATTACAAAGAACAGGCACACAATGTATTTCTTGCAATAAAGATACTTTTGGTTTTAACTTTGAATAAGTAAAGATTTTAAATATAAAAATCTATGCTAAAGAAGGATCTTACTAGCAAAGTGTCTCTGCGTGCGGCTATTAATAACGCCTAACAGAATATTTGACAAATAGGAACCTACTTATATTATAATAAATCAGTGAATTGATTTTATTATCAGTAAATAAGTGCGTATAAGGAAAACCCCCGAAAAAAACGAAAAAAGAACCGATGTTTTGCGACTAGTTTGAAAACAACATCGATTTAAATTCAAATCGTTATTTTGACTGGTTTTCCTACGAGTGACCTCCATTTGTTCTGGTTTCATAAGAATTACCTACATTACCGTCAAGTAGGTATAGGTACCTACCTACATAATGGTCACAATAACTGACGAAGAGCCAGTTTGATCCCTTCGTATGACTAAATTAATTGATATAGTCATTACAATCAATAGTCTTTTATGGTTAATCTTGATAAAAAAGTTTAGGTAACGCCTTATAAAAATCTCAGAGCTAGCGTAAATGTGAAAAAAAAAGTTTTTTCAAGTTGCATTGTGTTTTTATACATAGTATAATAGTTTTATAGACTATTTTTCTGAGGACGGATTTGGTCCTGCCTACCAAACCATACAAAGAATCCTAACCGTCCTTCTCGTCACCACAGGGGTCACTGAAATCCCCATAATTATTATTGTTATTCTCCTTGAGGCTTTCACTCGCTATAATTTCCTACTAATCCGTAGGTGTATGGCGTTTAGAAAGATGTCCTATTTGAGTTTCGCAGAAAATCCCACGCAACTCAGCCTTCATTCAATCGTACGAGCATGTTTTGCGAAGTCGCAAACAGTTGTACTTATAGAAATTATAAATAGTAATACTTATACTACAATAAAACAAAATAAATAATAAAATAATTAATTAATTAAAAATAAATTATTAATTAAATTATTGATTTAAAATAAGTAATAATTAATAGTAATATTTATTTATTTAAAAAATAATTATTTATTTTGTCTATGGTCATACCAACCTATTTTTGTGCATTTCATTGTGAATCAGAATGTTTTGGAAGGTGTTGACTGAAGGAATACCAACCTACTACAAAGAAGAAAGGATTGCTATTTATAAAAATATATATTTTTTCCCATATTGCGTGAATTTTTTTGCTCAATATTTATAACGACGCTTGAAATACACACAAAACGGTACGCAACCCTTCATTCATGCGCGGTTCCAACTCGCACTGACGGTTGATTTACGACTGATTTTATACTGAACAATATCCTACTGCTTCATAGGTAACCTAAGTAGGTACCTATAATAAAATAGCGAGGGTTTATTATTAAATTTTTTAGTTGGTTCAATTCTCAGATGAGACAAAGAATTTTGAGAAGAACTTTGAATGAGATTTTGTTTCTTTTTAAAAATAAAGGAATGCTTCCGTTCAGTAAAATGAGCTAACTAAAGGATTAAGTATAAAATAGAATTGTCATTTATTGTAAAACATATACTTACAGACATTTGAAGTAATGAAGTAAGATTAGGTAGGTACCTACCTACTTAGTTAATATGGACCACTTCAGGGCCCATGGGGCACAGGCACGTGATTTTGTTCCCCATTTATCATGACCACCTTGCAATTTGTCCAGTCCGACTTCACTTGAGTTCTTGTCCTCTTTAAATATTTAGGAACCTACCTACGATAGGTACCACTATGCCTAATAATAATTGATTATTTTCTCAACAATCTCTCAAAAGTTTCAACGTTCTTTATTAAGTAGGTATATAAGAAGGGTAAGAATTTCAGTACCCGTAGCTTTAAAAGGCTCTTTATTTAATTCTCCGATAAAACTTTTGTCCGATTTAGGACACAGCTGTTTAAAGCTCTCGACCTGAATTCCAAACATTTTTGTGAAAAACGATAAAAGAAAATGGCTACCAATTCGAAGTTCAGGCGCAAGCGTTTTTATTGAACTTTTAATTGAAATAAATTATGTAGATTCGAAAAACTTTTGAACGCAAAAGTAGGTCAGAACCAATCGGTATAATCGATTTATCTCAACTCAGAGGGTAGGTATACAAACTCTGCCTCAAGCTACGGCGCGGTGCAACGTTATACTCTGCATAGTTCTGTTAGCCTGGTACCTGTAACGGAGATCGAAGACGTTTCTCCCCGGAAAGTAGGAATTTGGAAATAAAAAAAGAGAAACGGGCCTTTCTGGGAAAAGTGGGATAGAACGAGATAGTTTTACTGGGTTCGATTGCTCTCTCTTTCTCGTGCAGTTTATCGCTCTATCTAAAAACCTTTGTGGGTAGGTAAGTTAGTAACTACAAAATAAATTTAAGAATAATTAAGTAGGTAGTGTAGGTAGGTACGTGTATACATAACTTGGTTGGTTGAACTAAATTCTTAGTTAAATAAAGTACCTAGGTAAGTAGTTTATTTAGTGTTATAAAACTCTTGATCTGTTTTTTTTTGGTATTTAGGACAATAAACTTGATCAGAACTAAATAATCCCGAAATACCTAAGTAAGTAGGTACCTATACCTACTTACCTAATGTTCTTACCTATAGGTATACATTAACCTTACGATTATCAAAGTTACAGTGAGAGAAATCACTAAAATACCTATCAACAAAATTCAAAACACAACAGCTTTATTCAGAATCGTAAGCAAAACTTTCCATCCAGGACCCTAATAAAAGATTTATTGCGTTGGCCGTCCTCGACATTCTTCGATAAGGGATCGTTAGACCAGATCAATGCTCTTTTTACGACTTTTTTACTGCTTTTATGACATAAACTGGTAGGTAAGTACTCAAAGACTGAATGCCTGGTATTATAATGTGCCTATTGACTGTAGTAATGTACGAATACTGTGATGGATAAATGGAAAATTTAGAGCAAGACTCAAAAATGAACAGGTGACATTTACAACGAAAGCAAACTGAATTTGGTTCACTAAAACGAGGGTCAAAAGCAAAATGTATAATATATTTGTATTTTTCAAAATAGTGACTTTTTAACTCTATTTTCGACTCTTTAATTATTTAAAAAAAATGTATGGGAGGTGCTATAATATTAACAAGTTTCGTTTAACCACAGATATAATACTAGTTTAACCATAACAAAATTATTACAAAACCCGCTAAATTTGCTGCAAAACACGACTTTATTATAAATTCAAAACATACAATTCAAGTTTTTTTTTCGACGTGTCAAGTGCTACAATCTGACGAATAAAATGCATTTTTAGATAAAATTTAGTAAGTTTATTTACTTTCTTCAGGTGTATCGAACTCACGGTTAGACTTAGCCACTTAAGATAAGGGTTGATAGTGGAACGACCTCTTTCATTCTATGCATTCCTGGTGAAGAGGGCAAAGCTCCCTCGGGTTTCAACGCTATATTTTTAACGTTAATGTTTGAGTTTACTTACTGTCGAAATGAATTTTCATTTTAATAATAATTTAATAATGTAAATTTAAAAAACTTTCGCGATCACAATCCACCACAATCACTATCAGTCCATCCGCGAGTCGTGACCATGGCGTTTGCAACATATCCGAAACGTCAGGTCAGGACGGAAAGAAATAAGGTAAATAACGCGATAAAACCCCGCGTCCATGTATATAAAAATGGGGCTTGCAAATGTCATCTGCTTTGTTACTTGATCCCTGGATCTAGGCAAATTGCATATTTTTGCAGAACCAAAGATAGATAGGTTATTGAGATTGGCTGTTAGTGTACCTACCTAATGTATGACTAATGTAGGTAGGTACTTAGAAGTAGGTATTTTATAATGGCTTATGTAATGAGCATATTAATCGTTGATATTTTTATTCATAAGCCAGTCGATGCACTCTCCCAATTATTATTACTCTATGATAATAACTCTATATTATATTAAACATAATAAAAAGGTAAATAAACATCCTGCTAAGACTTCAAAAGATTTCATTTAAACAAATAAAAGTTGAAGACCTGAAATAAATACCATGACAATGAACTTTGAAATAAAGTTTTAAGTTAAGTAAATTGTTATTAAGATTAATTACCCTGGCAACGCGATTAGTTTATTTTATTAGATTGATATTTTAGGGTTGAGAACATAAAGGTGAATGTACTGATAAACAACCCCGTCTAAAATAAGTAATTATTAAATGAAAAATCTTACCAAAAGTTTCGATTCTGGCGAGATTCGAACCGGCGATGATACAAGTGATTGTATCCAGCAGGAATCGAAACTTTGAAGTACTGAAATCCACTATAACTTTTAAGGCAATAATTAATTGATTATTTGGTCCATCTCCTTGAATCTCTGATCTCCTATCCGCCCACCGACTTTCATATCGACTTCCTGTGCTCTGGGTCACGGATGAATGAACACACATACAGCATAGAAAGTACACATTATTCTCACTCACACATAGGTCCAACGCATCACCTGTGTCTGTGTCTATTTTACGGGAATGGGGGAGCTATCGAAGTATTGATCGGTTCGGAAGAACTCCTATGCGTTTCTGTGCGCCTGGTGTTTTCCGATCAGTTGTCCATTATTGGAAATCGTCGATAGCTTGCCAATAAGGCGTCGATAGCTTGCCAATGGCCAGATAAGCAGATTGACCAATTATTTGTTGTTTTCGATGATTGAATAATGTACCTACCGTTTGGTCGATTGCAGTTATAATTTTGTCTATAATTTTTTTAAATAAGTAGGTACAAAATGAATTACAGTCGACAGTCATATTAATTAAGGCGGTCAAGCGGAAATAGTACAACTACGGAACTAAATTACGGAACTGTAGGTACCTACGGAATTAGAGAACCATCAATTATTTTTTATGGCGTCCACTGGGTTTGATAAACAAAAATAAATACATACTACCTTCATTCAAAGATCTAAACTTAATAAGAACAGGCATAGTTTTCGGTTCAAAAGAACCTTACATGTTTATTTTAAATAAGGTTATGAAGGCATCAGCGTAAATATATTTAGGTAGGTATGCAATGTTTCATAGAAACAATTTCTCGCGTGGGAAACATTTCTATATCCATCACAATGCCTTTTTCCCGAGCTTTAATTAGCACATGATTGCAAACCTTCTAGGAGTAATTTGAACAGGTGTTTTAATAATAATAAGGCAGAACTGATTTTCTTGAACGTAGGTACCTACTTAGACCCATGGGAAGGGGCCGAATGAGTAGGCTAGACTGTTAAAAAACAAAAAGCGCCTGAAAATTACAAAATTATAATACATATTTTATGTTGGACGACGACGTGGAAGGCCCAGGCGGAGATGGCTAGACCAGCTCGGCTCTTTTGATAAGGAATGGGCTCTCATCGCCGAAAACAGGCGTTTGACCTGCAGTAAGACACTTGCTCATATGAACGATAGAACAGGATAAAACAGGAGGTGTCGGGGGGTAGTGACCCCGGGGATCTGGGGGAGGTCAGCGCTGCACAGACCGGGGGCTGCCTTTGGATGCATTTTTTTGTTATTCAGGGTAGTCGCTGGTATTTGATGCTTTTGAGATGCCGTTACCATCTCAAAAGCCCAAGGCGACGGCTGCGCAAGCGCACGCTTCTGTCGTCAGCCTTCGTGAATGCACACCGCCACAAGATCAAAACTGTCACAACGGCCCTTGGCCCAATGCATGCCTATCGAGGGTCCGGGACCCCATAATACCGTGATGTTAAACTTTGACTACATAATACCTACTAGTAATTATGGCAGGTATGAGACTCCACCTTTCTATTTACTCATGCATAAAAAAAAATGTTTTTCCCACAAATCGATTTTTATTGTTGTTCATTGACAATGCCGTTTTTGCCAAATCACTGTGCCAATAAGGTAATGAATCGAGATATCGCCCCATTTTGAAATCCTAAATACGTCCGTCCACGTAGTAACGACGGGAATCCTTTCAAACAATTAATTGTTCACAACTGATTTGATTGGTTAGCAATTTAAACCTACTTACCTATTTCAGTAAATGTCCCGATGGAAATGATTACGTGACTTTCTGCGCATACAAGTTTGTCGTTTACAGAAATTCATGATTGGTGGTAGGTGTAGGTATTTGAAAGCTATTTAAAGAACTAATAAGTACTTAAGTAAGTAAGTACCTACTTATAATATTTAATCTTTTTAATAAGTAATAGTTTTTTAATTTTATAATAAACGTTCTTGTGAGAAAAGAGAAATTTCGAAAAAAAAGAACTTAGTAGAAGCCGGCATTAGAACAACATCTGTCGGGTCAGCTAGTAGATACCTAGGTAGGTACCTACACTTACTTTTGGCTTATTCCCACAGGTCCACGACTTACTTTAGTGTTGGTGAGATGTTTAACGCAATTCTTGCAGCTCAGTGACTGAGACACCAGGTTTTAAACCTATAGTTCACAATCCTGCACATCCCGAGTCCATTGACCTGAGATGACAACACGACATGTAGTAGGTATAGGAAAATAATCTTTGGTATAGGTAATTCCTCAACACGGTTGAAAATTTTATACGGATCTCTAAAAATAATTTGCTCAAATGGATGATGTTGTTTAAAATTTTTCTTTAACTTCAAAAAAGGAGGACGTTCTGTATTCCACTGTACCTATGTGTTTTTTTACATAAACGTGTGTTCACCGCTTACCTATTTCAGTTTTTTTTTAATTGAAAGATTACACTTAGGTAAGTAGGTACGTTCGCCCGAAGTGGTACCCATATTTTTTTTCTGACGAGGTTATTCGGAGTAATGCACTTGAGAGTGCAGGAAATCAGCCTTGAAGTCAGTTTTCATACATTTTTTAATTTTGCATCTAAGTACTTGTTCTATCTTTTTTACCTACTGCAAAACCAAATTGCCTTGCTGAAAACTGGTATGAGGCAACATGGGGACATTAACGTAAACAGTCTCCACGCTCCGTATTAAGGCTCCCAAGCCTCCACAAGTACCAGGCTAACAGAACCAAGGAGCAGGTAGTACATTCCGATATCGGTCGGTACTTACTAATAATTAATCTGTGTTCGCTGTTGCCATCCTTTCCCAGCGGATGCCTGG
Organism: Xanthorhoe designata; assembly: GCA_963582015.1. Lineage (NCBI taxonomy): Eukaryota > Metazoa > Arthropoda > Insecta > Lepidoptera > Geometridae > Xanthorhoe > Xanthorhoe designata. Next base: position 2,571,934 of record OY757029.1, read on the forward strand.
TCAACGAACCCGTCAGACAGGGACGGAAACGGGACGTCTGCGTTTGTCTCCGTCTAATCGTAAATTAAAAATAAAGGCGCGTAGGCTTTATGTAGAACGGATAAGGTTGAAACTCGGATGTTGGATAAACTACAGACAGTTGAAGTGGTATCCTGCTGCGGGCTATAAAATCTTGTTTCCATTTCATAGTAAGGGAAATTGAATTTTATGTTGCTGCACACAAAGTTCGATACAAACAAAAGTGTTTGTACTGGTTTTGTTTTAAAAATGGGATAAGAGCGTGAGAATTTCGGGAATGGATCTCTTGGATAGTACTAGGGAGGCATAGTTGTTTAGGAGATGGTTTTCCCACGTTTCTTGAGACGTTTTCACGGTTCATTTGAAAGCGATTGGCTTTAACTGACATTTATTTGAGCCATGTTTTCTAACGTTTCCAAATGTTACTCAGCATCATCCGACAGCAAAAAAATGTGTTAGTCAATGTTAAGAATCGTTGCCCAACTTTTAAAAACAGTCAACATTCTTATAGTAAATTATGTTATTGGCCGATAATCATGCCATACAATATAAATGATGAGCTGTTGTCACGCCCACATACGGTGAAAGATCTTGGCATTACATTTGACTCAGAACTAACATTCCATAGCCACATCAAAAATCTTACAGTCAATAGCTTTATAACACTTGGTTTTGTAACAAGAAACAGTAGAGACTTCACAAATTTAAATGCGGTAAAAATTTTATACTTTTCCCTAGTAAGGTCAAAGATAGAGTCAAGCGCGACGTGTGTTTGGAACCCACATGAGGTAACTTATACTTTAATGATCGAAAAGGTACAAAAAAGATTTCTGCGATTTTTATACAAAAAGGCATAAATGGGTACTATCCTTTTATGTACCCCACTAAGTTTCTTCTGGGTACACTGAGTTTCAACTCACTTGAAACGCGAAGGTTATGCGAACAAATGATAACCATCTGCAGAATCCTGCGTGGCATCCTCAACTGCCCTGAATTACTCGCTGTCATAAGCAGATTGTATGTACCGGAGAATCGCATCAGATTCCGTCCTGGGCGTGTACCGCTATTTGCGCCAAGAACGTCCCGTACCTACAGTAGCGCATCAACAGTCCCCTGTATGCCGAGCACAACGTCATCTTAATGCTCTGCTTAGTTCTGCAGAATGTGATGTGTTCTTTGACAATTGGCCAACTCTAATGGTAAATTGTATGAATTACTGTGAATTCCCTACTTCCATGGTAGATATGTAGTAGGTACTTATATATTTTATTTTGGTACCTACCTATAATTAGTTTTTTACCTAAATATTAAATAATTTGTTAATTTTGTTTTATTTTATGTTTTGTTTTTTGTACTTTTAACGTTTTATTTTTATTTTTAAATTAGTTAGGTACCTACTTATTTTATTTTTAAATTAGTTAGGTTACTGTTTTAGTATCTACATTAATTAATGTTCCTGTATATTAGTAGTTTTTTATGTTATTTTTAAGTTTTTTGATCTCACTACCTAGCTAGATTATCGCTTTGGATGTACTATATCTGTAATGATAATTTATTGAAATAAATAATTGAGTTAATTGAGTTAATTGAGTTATTGGCGGTATAGACGATTAGGTACTTACCTACTTATGTTGTAACAAGTAGCCAAAAAAGTTAGAGAAAGTTAACTAGTTTTTTTTTTTGAACTCTTTATTACACCAACAAAAGGAATATACAGTTACAGTAAAAACAACTTAATCTTAGTATAATGGGCGATCTTATCGCTTAGAGCGATCTCTTCCAGACAACCTTTGGATGGATAGGAACGGGGTGAGATCATAAGACGGCATAATATTGTTCATAATATTGTTACCGTGTTGCACAGTGTTGCTCAACAAAAAATAACTGCGGTGTGGATGCACTGTAAAACATAACGTAAGTAGTACCTAATAGGTATGTTGGTGCTGATGACATAAAATAAGTATTGTAAGTAGGTAGGTAGTACCTATATTGTACCTTATTTACAAATTACTATTACTATTACTACTAGCCCATACTGTCCCATTGTTGGGCAAAGCAAAGGCATCACCCCACTTTCGCCAGTCACGCCGATCCAGTGCCTTCGTCCGCCAGTCCCTCTCAAAGGCGTCTAGTTCGTCCCGCCATCTCATTCGTGGTCGGCCGCGCTGCAGGCTGCGGGTCCCTGTGTCAGGGCTTCACGTAGTGGTAATTTTGGCCCACAGATCCGGCATGCGGCGAACATGCTCATTACAAATACTTTTTTATATTTTTTTCTGAATAAACCTAGGAAGATTTGATCCTAGGAATAAACCGATATAAATGACAATAATGTAGGTTTAGGTAATAAAAGTAGTTTGGATTCGTTTTAATCTTAAACATTTTAATTTAATTGGTTTTCATTTTTGTACAAAAAACCCGTAACCTTATTTTGCAGTAAGTAAATATTATAATAGCTCTACCATATTTTAATTTCCTTAAAAATTTATCCAATACTCTACTTCCAACCCAAACATAAATACTATTCCTTATTCCATGCATCCACCCCGATATCTCCCTAGTCTAGGGATGGTAATCGAACCCTATTGGAAATTGCCGATAATCGAAAACCGTTCGGAAAGTACTAGGCGAGCATAACGCGGCAAGAGTTCTATCGAACCGATCGATACTCGATACGTTACCGATACACCCACACATCGATAGCTCTGTAACAGGTGGTAGCTTCCGCTCTGTGCAATTTATTTCTTTTTTCCCCATTTTGAAGTGCGTTGAACTCGAGTGCCGATTATACTCGTGAGAAATGGGGGCGGTTTTGGACCTTAGCGTTTTTAAAGGTTTTGAAGTGTTTGGGAATAAGCGGAAATTGAAAATAGATCGCTAAAAGGAAGTGCGGTTCATTAAACTAGGTCGATTAATTATAGCTGTGATACTTTTAGAGAATTATTCACGTAAGTACCGAGAAAATCAATACCTACATTATTTAGTAGAAAACCTAATTTATTAAAAATCTACTGAATGCCTAATTTATTTAAAAATGTAGTTTCATTTTACATTTTAAGAAATTAACAAAAAAAAATAAAAAGGAATTAAATTGCATCTAATAGTTTTTTTACATTATTTTGTTTCTTCGATATACCTACACAATATCATTATTTGTATACCTACTCATATACCTTACCTAGGTACTAACGTATGAAAAGCGTAAACTATTGGAAAACACCACTTACCGCTCAGAACGATCTCTAATCCTTTCATCTCTCCGTGACCTCTGTGGCGCAAATGGGCGAGACCCGCCTGAGACGCGGAGTTTGCGGGTTCGATCCCCGACACGGCAAAAATGTTTGTATGTTCTGCAGATATTTGTTCCGTGTCTAGATGTTTTTCTATCTATAATATGTATATTAAAAAAATAAGTTTCTAATCAATCATCTGGTTACCATAACCCAAGCATTAAGTTGCTTAGCTTGGGGCTAGATGACGCTGTGTGGAATTTCCAAGGATATTTATTTATTTTTCTCCTATCCATACCAAAAATAGCTCAGGATCCAAGGCCCAAGAACCATCAAAGCGTCAGTCATTGAGACATAATTCCACTAATTAAAATGTAACTTGAAGCGTCCAAGGCTGTGGAAGAAAGCCTGCTGAAGGCTACATCCTTGATTTATTATTGACTTCGGAGTAAATGTTAACAGGAATCAATTGGAAATAAGCCTCTTTCATGGACCAATAAAGAGCATTTGCTTATTTACGAGCAACTTAACAAGGAGTCAAGGTAATGTGAGCTTTATAGCTTCAAGTCCGAGTTTGCCTCGAATTTGCGGCAACAAATTAAAATAAAGAAGTGTGACACGTTGGGAAAAAAATATGTTATTTCAATTGGATGTAAAAAGCTATAGTACCTACCTACCATTTAGAAACTTCATGACGAGTAGGTAATCAACAATAAAATAGCATCATAAATGTCGAGTATATATTTTCCCAAATCCATACAAAACAAGTGCATACTCGTAGTATTAAAACACTAAATATTCTTAAATTCGATTCTCCGCTTCTGTTCTTTAGTTTATCCTGTAAATAAAAACATAATTTATATATTTTTTTAAACTAATCAAAACATTATTAAAATCGTAGTTTTTGGAGATCAAATTCTTCTAAATCTAAAGGTGGAAGTGCGGTACGGCTCAGCTGAAATCTCTGTTTTCCTAAAATGTATGTATTTTCCCTTTTCCATAACGTCAGCTGGTTTTTAATATACCTAATGCATTTTGGGAAAAAAACATTTAATTTTGATGAAAACAAATATTGCAGGCCTGAGCCCTGATTATGAATGTATAATTTTTAATTTTTAACGCCTCATATTTGAACATTTAAATTTCGTCAAGCTTCACTGGGGAGCCAATTGAACAAAGTCGGTCGTTTTATGATAAGTACCTAAATACAAGATATAAAAAACCTTGACATATAAATATCGGATTCAAATAGAGTCACAAAGACATTAGTGGCAATTCGGAGTGTCGCAAAAGCTAAACTAAACTAGCTAAAAATAATGCCATCCTTTTTATTCCCATCGCTATGAAAGGGACGGCAACATTTTTGGTTAGTTAAGTTTAGCTTTGCGATACTCCGAATTGCCACTATTATTGTCCCCGAAAAAAAAAACATCTAAGTGCTTTACCTATCTATCTATATCTATACTATATATATAATATTATAAAGAGGTAATGTTGGTTTGTTTGTTTGTTTGTTTGTATGTTTGGGGTAATCTCCGAAACTACTTATCCGATTTCAAAAATTCTTTCACCTATTTGTAGCTTAGACTTTCCGAATGAACATAGGCTATATTTTATCAAGGTAGGTACCACGTGGGCACGGGCAAGTTAGCTAGTATCTAACACAGTCGTAACTTCACAAATAAGTTTATCGTAGAGCTTCGTAGTCATTTCGTAGGCTTTTCGTAGCTTTTACGTAGACCTTCGTAGACCTAAAACTACCCGCAATGTGTATTTGCTTACAAATTGTCCAAATAAGGGTTTTTTCCACAAGAAATTCGCTAAGATGAGTAAAACACGCAAAAATCCATTAACGAGCTAGGACTATGAAGTTTTTAGTGTTTTATTTGTGTGTTTATCTTTTGTAAATAAAATATGTAAATATTTTGCTAAATTTAAATAGGTTGGTATTTCGGGTCATAAATCATAGTTTATAATCTGAAATAACACATAGGCTACTTTTTATCTAGGTAACCAGAGTGAAGCCGCGGGCGAATGCAAATTGTATAATTTGTGCAATGGATCTGAATTGTTGTTTTCAAGCATAATGTGCTCATTCCCTAATTCCTAAAACACCGTCCACGTTATGAACACGAGCGGGGGAGGGAGGGCCCCCCCACCCCCATAATCGTGTCCCACGTTGTGGCACATGCGCGCCTAATCCCCGGCCCATCAGTGCACATTGCCGGTTTAAGCTGGTCCGTACCGGTGTTTTGTTGCCTTTTCACACGTGACTGGTAAAAACGGGACCTTAACTACTAAAACTCCGCTGTCCGTCTGTCTGTCTGTTACCAGCGGGCCTAGCATGTGCAAAACGAGAAATCATCTCGTCATCGACAAAATATTATCTCCTTCTCTAACATAGTAGGTACGTTAGAGCAGTTTGACATTATCGAGATATTGAATTTATCGTCTCGACGCGTTGCACATGTTAGGCTACAGGCTGCAATTATCTAATGAACCGTGATAGCTAGACAGTTGAAATTTTCACAGATGATGTAAGTATATTTCTGTTGCCGCTACAAATAATAAAAATATAATAAAATCAATATTTAAATACGACAAACGTGATTTTATTCTGCCGTTTTTTTTATATGATTACGACTGTATTTGCAAGGTGCGGTAGACTATTCTTTCAGATCTTTAGGCATTTAAGATCATTTGAAGATGTCTAAGATGGTAGTCAGAGGTAGGTATGTCCAAAACATTTTGGTACCATGCTCAATGCCCACCACATTATAGATCGTGACAGGTTGCAAGCCCATCGACGCTATTAGAAAGCTAACTGGTTTCCTCACGATGTTTTCCTTCACCGTTAGAAACTTTAACTCGTGAAAATGCGCGTGAAAAATTTTCCATCGATCCATCGATGCACGGATGCACGGCCGGATTCGAAACCGAGACCTTCGGATCGAAAGTGGGGGCACTAACCCACTCGACCATCACGGCTCTGATTATTTAGCTCCGACTAGATATTTAGATACGAAGTCTAATTCCACCATTTACCTACCATTTAAACCTTTGTTCGAGATTAAAACGTTTTACTGAATGATAAAACGTGTCGACGTACGAAAAGTGCAAAGATCACAGACCTGGGCGAATCTGCCCTCATTGCTGTGTTGGGTCTCAGTATAACATCCATTTCTTTGCACAGGGCTAAATAGGTGAGTTGTATTTACAAAGGTAAATTCAGTGTAGGTAAGTTCATTATACCTATTGTGGAAAGGAAAATTTCTATTGTTTGGGGAGGGTGGTCGGATGACGTTATTAACCGGTGGGTTAGATGCGCTATCAGAGGCCCTATAGGATAGGTATGTAGGTAGGTACCTAAGTAGGTAAGTAGGTACTTATTGTAAAACAAAGATTCAAAAATACTTTCTGAAAATCCTTCGGATTCAAATGATCCAAGCAATTGATGAAATTAAATTTTCCTAGAGAAATGCTCTTGAGAAATTCAATCTGAATCTTATGTCAATCATCGAGCAAAGCCGTTTAAATTTTAAAATGCAATGAAAGAATTTTTAATTCTATGCGCTGACACTTGATAGGTCATTGATCCCCGAAGGGCACTGGATTGCAGTGGAAATTAATACCTAGAGATCACGTAGGTACATACCCACTTACTTATATATTTATAGGTAAGTATGTAATTAGGGTAGGTATTGAATACCTCCTTGACTTTAGGGTTCGACATTTCAGAAAATTTATAACACGAGCTCTACACGGCGAGGCACTAAGTCAGGCTTACAACTAACATTATTTTTAATGAAGCACTCGTGGCGAAGCTAGACGTTCTTGGTAACGTTCTGAGCGGTCACAACTTGGATGGGTGACCGCAAGTGGAATTATCAGCCTATCGGTTGTTTACAGTCAAATTCATCGAAGGCACGATGCATTTGACATGATGATTGATGTAGGTAAATGCCTAAAACCAACTAATGCCGGGTTCCTATAGGTATCTAACAAACGGATGTCCGTAGGACGGTCGTCATAGCAACGTTGTTATCTGTCAAAAAGTGTCATACATTTTGTGTTGAATAAGCAACGTTGCTATAACGACCGACCTACGGACATCCGTTAGTTGGATGGATACTAGGAACCGGGGGTCAGAGAATGGTCTACCTTCTTTACTAGGTAGGTACGCCTTGACAAGGTTTCAGTCGACTTGATAATGTCTACCAACAATATTATTAGGTATCCAAGTAATTTAAAAATCACTTGTTTCCGTGAATTTTCCGAGCTGCCGCCCCTTACGAGTAAACAACCGATAGGGGAGTGAGTGCGCTGGATTAGACGCTTCATCGAGCAGCGTCCGCATAATCGACGGAACGAGGATTTTCCATTTTGTGAAGCTGCTTTTTTTACGTAACTATAGGTACCTAACGTAGTGTAATTGTACCTACGTAACTATAGGTAACGAAGAGTACCTAATACCTACCTGAGCTTTCGAGCTTATCTATAAAATATACAGGTATTTTTAGTGAACTAGCGAAGTACCTACCTTACCTACGTACCTGCTGCCTAGTGGGTAGGTACCTACTTACCTATTTGATGTAGGTACTTATTAAAAAAACTACTTAATTTTTTTAATAAGTAGGTACCTACCTAGTAGGTAGGTACCTACTTATTAAAACTTAGGTAGTACCTACCTACATCAAATCAAGTAAATTACTTAAATATTCGGCAAGTCCGTCATTGACAAGCACTTCATGGATATGTAGGTAGATACAGTTAGTCAAGTTAAGGGCAAAGTACCTTACCTACTCATAAGTTTCACGGATGAAAGTCGGTCATGGGCAGGTAGGTAGGTACCTACTTTATTATGTGAAATCCTTCATGGGCAAGAACTCAATGGATGAAGTCGGTCAAGGGCAAGTACTTCATGGATGAAGTCGGTCAAGGGCAAATAGGTACTTCATAGGTGAAGTCAGTCATGGGCAAATACATAGTGGATGAAGTTGGACATGGGCAAGTAGGTAGGTACCTACTTTAATAGGCGAAGTCCTTCACGGGCAAGTAGGTACCTACTTCATGGATGAAGTCGGTCAAGGGCAAGAACTTCATGGATGAAGTTGGTCACGGGCAAGTAGGTACTAGACATGTGCGCCGATCGGCGTGGCGCACGCCGCCGATCATTTTAGCCACGCCGACGCCGCCGAATTTTTCATCGGCGTCATCGGCGTGCATCAAACTCGGTCACAATCAATGTTGCACTCGTTTTTAGGTGTGAAGTAGAACAAGCATTGAAACAAACTGGGGACGACAAAGTTCTTATAATGAGCCCCATGAAGAGAAACATGCTTGCGAAATTGAATCACCGATTTCCCATTACTAAATTGATTGTCGCGGCTGCTCTTCTCGATTGCCGTTTCCAAGGAATGTCAATTATTGACAAATACCTTGAGGAAAGGGGGGAAACGAGAGTCTCTTTTATGTCTGCATTTGTCAAAGAACACGTCAGGGAATCTGATATTTTACAAAAAACGGTGAATGAGCACACTGAGTCAGTATCTTCCGCTCCAACCACTCAACCGTCATCATCTTCATCAAACTTTCTTATGGCTATGTCCCAAAAGTATACCTACAAATTCTGGTAGTAACGTGGCTGATGATCCTGTAGTGGTCGAATGCTGGAAATACTTTGGTGGATGCAACCCAAAAGATGTGCTTGACGGAAACATTCTCCGTTATTGGAAGGAAAAGAAGAATAGTTATCCTTGGCTGTTCAACTGCGTTAGGGCTATCATGAGTGTTCCCGCAACGAGCACGCCAAGCGAGCGAGTTTTTTCAGTTGCGGATCTAACCATTACAGCAAAAAGGTCTCTGCTAAGTCCTACTTCGGTAGACAAAATAATATTTATACATGATAATTACGACATGTGTAAGAAGCGAGTGCAAACATTAAAGTAATTTGCATTTCGCTTAAAAATTACTTTGACTTTTCCCTGTTTTTTTGTAATAATTATGTGATTTAATTGTTGCCATAGGGTAAACCCAGGATAGATGCCTCGATGGGATAGATGCCTCGTTTTCAAAAAACCCAACTTCCCGAAATCGCACATACCTACTAACTAATAGGTTAAATAAGTAGCTTACGTGCCACACTCCTCAGGCCCAAAAGGCAGTTGAGCAGAGTATACTTGGTTTTCTTGTGTGTGTGATTATCTGCGCGGCGAACGCAGGATAACGCGTCAAAGTTTTAAACATGATTATTCAGTGTTGCATAACTTTTAATGTGGTCATAAATTCTTTTAATTTTTTTTTTATGTTAATACTCTGGTACTTTGAGTACATACCTAGATGTCAATACACACTCTATTGTATTTAGTTAGGTTCTAAATTTAGAAAGGCACCTATCCGTATCAAAAAGGATAGTTGCCCCAATTTTTTTCGGGGATAGGTGCCCTTAGGAAAATGTATCCCCTAATACTCTAAACAAGTGCAGTGTTTGTTGAAAAACATAATTATGTTGTATTATACGTCGGAAACATTTTGTTGTGTTAGTAGGTACATACATTTTAAAGTAATAATCTTATATGTACATATTTGTATACAATACCTAATGTTTGTAGGTGAACCATGCCACGAAAGTACAAAAGATAGGGAGGAGTAATTTTATGGACTTCAGAACAGCTGATACCTAATACAAAGTCAAATTCTTTTCAGAAACATTATTCTATAGGAATGCTCAAATAAAAATTGTATTTTACATACGTTTATTCTATAGAGCATCTATCCTCCTTAGCATTTTCATAGTGGGGCATCTATCCATATGGGTAGGCAACTATCCCCAAAAAAAAGGTTCTGCGAAAACTCAATTTCTGCACAATCAGTAATTATTAGGACTACAAAAACAACGCGTAATGCAAGATAAAATATTTAACTAGCTATATTCATAGGAGTTATTCATGGTAAATTAATAGTATAAAAATTATGAGGCTCTATCAAAAAGTGGGGCATCTATCCTGGGTTTACCCTAGAGGTTTTTTTGTTATTGAAATTTTGATTTTATAATTGTTTTAAGACAAATAGGTAAGTCTGTCATAAATAATGAATAAAAAGTTGAATAAGGACGTATATTATAATACGACGTAATAAGGAATAAGGCGTCTTTTACTTAATTTCACATCCACGCCGATTACGCCGATGACGCCGCCGCCGCCGACAAATTGGACGCCAGACGCCGCCGCCGGTCAAATGAGCATCGGCGCACAATGTCTAGTAGGTACTTCATGGATGAAGTCGGTCAAGGGCAAGAACTTCATGGATGAAGTTGTCACGGGCAAGTACTTCATGAGTGAAGTAAATCATGGGCAAGTAAGTAGGGTAGTTACGTTTGAAATGAAACTAAATTACTACGATCAATAATATAATACTTTTACTTAGTATCAAAATATTACAACTAAAATCATAATTACCTACAAATTAAATTATTTGATACAAAAACAAAAGTACCTACTACCAACATTTATATAAATTTAAATCATTATGCAGATGATGTTTATTTTTAAAATAAATAATTCCCAATCTAAAATGGTAGATTTTTGTGCTTTTCCTTTTTTATAAATACAATGGAACTACTTTCAACAAAGCTACATACTTTACAGTATTTAGATAAGCTTCAGCATACAACTACAATCTTTTAGAACTAGTAAGTTATAGATACCAACACTTAGTTATCGATAGTTGTAATATCGATTAAAAATACATAATCTCTACAACATAGGTGAAAAGTTTGTGAATGAGACTGCGATTTTACTCGATATTGTCGATAACTTTAATAATCGATTGCCGAACGTCAACATGGTTGATAATCGACAACGGAAAAACGGATAATCTCTGTAAACTTAACGATCTGTTCAGTTGTACCTAGATAAATATCGATTCATCATTCAAATTTAGTAGGTACCTAACAGTTATTTGAAATTTGTAGAATACTAAAATAACGTTATTTTTTCACACAATCGGCATAATATAGCAATATAATCTATAAACTTTATCGTAAACACTATCGAATCTTGGTGTAGATATTTAACTAGTACGCTTTGTATCTGCGATATATTTTTGTAATCGATACAGTTTACAAACCTATAACTATTAATACAATTTTACCAACACTTCATATTTTTTACCAATAATCGAATAGGTACGCTCCTACTATCGACTTCACTAGACTTTACTTCAATCTAAACCTCATCTATCAATACATTTAGCATGACTTTCAATCAATCGATTTAACGGACAATTAACATCGAAACAACTCGAAAATCGGCATGTTATATCGATAATTTCAAGAGCCAACAATTCGAAATCCAACTCTACCTACACCAACTATCGATACACTAACAACTGATGAACGAATCGACATCCATCTCTACAACCGACGATGTTGACGCTACGATTAGTAAGCGTGGTTGGCAACAAAGAGGCCAGCTCCGGCGCCCGCACCTGTCACTGATCCGGCGACGTATTTGCCCTGCGACGCCTGTCCGTTAGCCTGTAGAAGAAAAAAAATGTATAAAAGGTAATTGTCTATTCTTTAGCCGTACCTAGGTAGTAGTGGCAATTCTGAGTGTCGCAAAAGCTAAACTTAACTACTTAACTAAAAATGTTGCCGTCCCTTTCATAGCGATGGAAATAAAAAGGATGGCATTACCTAATTTTAGTTAGTTTAGCTTTTGCGGCACTCCGAATTGCCTCTAACTAATGTCTTAAAATATTGTGTAAATTTGTGACTAAGGTGGCGTAGTTTGGTACAGTATTTTATTGCAACAAAAACAAATAGGACTTTAAATGACTTGTTGGAATTGAAAAGCAAGACCATTTCAAGTCAAAATTCTGTGCTTGAGGCAAAGACTTTAAAAGTACAAAGTCTTTGGCTTGGCGCCACTGGTGGTGTGGTGACACTATGCGGACTGCTCCGTCGAAGGAATAGGTTTCTTTAGTATGGACGTGGTCTTCTTTCTTAGCACAGTTTCAGGTCTACTTACCTACCTACCTGTTAGGTAGCCAAGTAAAACTTATAGTACCTCGCTCAAGCCTTCTGGAGAGCGAGAAACGCAGTTTACATACCCAAGTAGGTTATAAGAGGAACCTCGTTATAAGAGATTTTCCATTTTCCAAGTAACATTTCCCTACCACGCAATTGCCTAAAAAATAATTCATTTCTAAACGAGTGCAAGTCGCCTTAATAGAAAATAAAATAATGATAGGTTTCACAAACGGAACAATTTTTTTTCTAATTCTATAAATTTAACGTAATAAGTAATAAGATAAAATAGGTGGCGACACTAGTTTTACGCATTGGTACAACCACCTTAAGGCCGTTTGTCCACCGCCGCCGTCACCGGGACGTCAACGAGAACGAGATTATTTCGGATGACGTGACGGCCTTGCGGTGGACACGCGGCTATAGTTAGTCTATGTATTCAGTACTTCGGCGCCGTCATCTCGTTCTCGTTGACGTCCCGGTGACGGCGGCGGTGGACAAACGGCCTAAGAATGGTTGTTATTTTTATATCAACTCCTTTTCTCGAAATTCCATGCAAAATACTAGGTACATCTACTTACTTCATTTTGGATGCCTTTAAAAATACTTATGGCAACAAACAAGTGTGCCGACCAATAAAAATTGCTATACATTTCTACCTCTACCTGTGGTGCAGGTGGGTTGATGCTAAAACATTGAGCTCTACTAGCATAGGACGTTGCAGATTAACCAAGCTATTACTCAACTCTGGTGACGGCGTTTTAGGCCGCCTTAGTCTCAACACACCGAGATGGCAGGGAAGCACGCTTAGTGTCATATAATTTTAAACTTTATCTTCATTACCATAATACATAGTACCTATCGCCTGAGAAACTTGAAACGCAAGCGACCGCAAGAGGTGAAAGCATTTTTGAAGCGCTTTAAGTAATGAAAATAAAGTTTAAAATGATGACACTGAAACTGCAGCCGCTTCTCTGCCGTCTCGGTGGGATTTGAGCTATAAGGCTTTCGTCATGGCTTTACTATTATATTATATTCGTTTACTTCTAACTAATAAGTCTAATCTAAGTATTAATTCTAACATTCCAAATGCGAGAACTAATTGCCTACTTTTCATGAGACTACAGCAACAAATCTAGGTACTACAATGGGGTTAATGAAACAAGAACACAAAATAATGTATTTATTAGATACTGATTGTAAGAAAATGCAGTAAAGAAGCAAGTTATTTGTTACTACATACTTACTTACTAAAGTCTGACCTGACCAATCCATTCTTATTGGACACAACGATATGACGTGATCATAACCGCATTTTATTGGTCAGTATACTTTTGTATGTGGATAGACAGTGCAAATATCTTTGATCAAAGAATAATTTTTCAATTTTGTTGAGTTTTTCTTTTCTTTTACAATAATTTAACCGTCAAATACCATTCTGAATAAGTATGGCGGTTTGATTGAAATATGAAATTACTCAGAAAATAAAAAGTGAGGATTATCGAAAAAGTTTTCAATAAGGCTTTGTAAATACTATACTCGTTCCAACCGTTTATTTAACTTTTGACAGCTGTAATACTGACTCAAATAGTGATACCCTGACCCGTTACCGATTCGATTTATTTTATCGATCGATTTTATTCATGAAGAAGTTTTAATCGATTTAACACACTCATTATTTACTATGAATATCAACATTTTGCACCTTTTCATTACAAGTAGGTACCGCAGTTCATTCACATGTTTTTTATTTGAACCAACTACAGTAAGTCTAAACGATTATTTTAGATTCATTAATTTTCAGCGAATAAATTCGATCCCATGGAACTGTTTTCATTACGCAAATTATTTATGCATTACAACAGAGACATTTAGGGCATTTTAATGCAAAATAATAAAGGTTTTTACGTGATTTGGTATAAAAATAATCACAATAATTTTATTGTATGTTTTAATATAATCGATAATCGATTTATTTCAAAACCAGTTGTCATTAATTACGAATGAAACATCTCTAAGTGGGCGGATCCCGTCCATGACAGTACAGTATTCCCTGTAGTTCCTTTTATCAAAAATTATTATAAAACTTTATGTGCATGATCTGTCAAAAGTTAAATAAACGATTGGAAAGACTATAGTTCTATTGATCAAAGATATTTGAAGGAGTTAAGTGAGGAAAATATGGTCAAGTTACATGTAGGAGAATAATCTTAACTGAGCTTAATACATTTTATTGCTCAAAAATCATTTCAGCGTCAGCTAAGGTTATTCTTAAATTTGAGTTAATATGGACAAAATGTTTTGTTAAAACATAAAGACAACACAAATGTATAAACAGCCAATTAATAACAACTTTTAATTCATTTCAGTCATGCATAACATAATTCATATTCGGATCTTTGTTATATATTTAAAAAGTGCGTTGAGCACAATATCAGTCTTATGACTGGTTCTGGGTATACCTAGATAGACCCATAGACAATTTTGTTTTTAGTAAGCGTGTGACTTGACAAAGTTTGACTTGGAGGCTGCCAGCGATGGAATGGAACCAGCGACGTATTTGCCTTGGACTGCCAAGCCGTTAGCCTAAAGAAAATAAAAAAACAAAACATACCATAGTTAAAAGATAATTTTGAAGATCATTCCGAATTAGAAAAAGAACAAATCATATAAGAAACAATGTTTTGTTTATAAGGATGCGATGAGTAGTGTCTGCATAGGTGCTTAGTGAGAAATCATCAGTGCAGGAGTGCATTGCAAGTGCAGGAAACAAACAAATTATAGTATATTTTATATCGTGGAACTAAACGAAGCCATAATATACCCAAAGTGCTCTAGTGAGGGAGTCAATGAAGTTTACATCTCGAGACTAAACGTCAATTTAATATACCCACGGTTTCATTGACTTCCGTCAAACTACCTCGGGTATATTATGGCGTTTAGCCCCACAATATAATATAAGATTACTATTATTTTATACTACCAGTAATAAAATGAGAAAAGATCTCAAGACAAAATATGCATTACAATGATATTATATGAATGTAAGTACTTTCAACAAATAAAACATCAAATCTAGGATGTTTATTTCTGGTTATATAAAAAAGTCGATGATTTCTTGATACCAAACTAAACTACTACTAAATAATCTATTTACAAAATACAGAAGCCGTTAGCCGAACTATGCAAAGGCTATCCATAATAATTATCATTCATATTCACCTCGTCAGTGGAAAGGAAAAAATGCTAAAGCGCCAATTTGGCCAAAATGAGTTATATATATCATTGGATTGGATTTTTTTTTCTGCGTCGATTAGTGCAGGTTTCAAAGCAATCGGACAACTTTTTTGGCGCTTTAGCATTTGAAAATGCAAGTGAACCATGGTTTTCCATTTCTTAAGCGACTAAAAATCGATGTTTTTGAAACAGTGGTCGCATAAGCATTGAAATATTTTGGTATTTAACACATAAGAACTTTTGCCTTCTGACGTTTTAAAATTTTTGTGGACATAAGCATATTTCCTTTTTTGTACTTTGGGTTACATTACCACGTTAGCAATTTGAATGTATTCTATTTTACTGTACTTTGTTTAGTAAGCAAATATTCTTAACTGTCGTTCAAAACTGTTTGTCACATAAGCATGAAAATTAGCTTATGGTATGAATATAAAAGGCACTTAACCAATTTTTGTTTGACGTTTGCTACTATATTACTTTGATTTTTCTCGAGAAAGGGTTGATTGAAATTTGCTAACAGCTAATCTAATCTAATGATGTATTGTATTGTTAATAACAAAATGAAGATAAAGTTAAAAAAAACAGTTAAACCATCTGATAATTAAGATTACATGGACTTTGATAATAATAGTCGACAAATAATCTATGAGTTTAACCTATGAGGTACCTAAATCAAAATTCTCAAAATAATTCGAAGATTTTTTTTCTAAAAAAAGCCAACTTTCCATAGAAAAATCAAATTGAATGCATTCCGAGAAGTTTAAAATGCTGCACAAGTTGCAGTAAAGAGGTACATGGAAGTTCTTTTGAGAATACTGAAAGTAGTAATGAAAAGTGTAGTATAGAAACATCGTTAAGTAGCAATATCAAGACTAGATAAAATGTATCAAGCCGCCATAAAAAGTAGTAGTAAAAATAAATAAATCGACTACTCAAAACACAAATGTTTAGATGCCGAAGACCCTGTTCATTACAGAAAATGTTTAAAAAAAAAAATACCTACCTTTTTTTTTTTCGTCAACCTCCCTATATTTCTTAATTATAAAAAAAAGAGAAGAAAAATAAAGTTAAAGAAGGATCGTACTTTAAAAAAATACATTACTGAAAAGGAAAAGTAACTGACGAATACCAGCCATGCATCAAAAGTTTTTTTAGTTTCGGTGAAAAATGTATAAGCGCATTAACACAAGCTCTAAACAGTGAAGGAAAACATCGTGAAGAAACCCGCGGCTTAGTTAGCCTAAGGCCGTTTGTCCACCGCCGCCGTCACTGGGACGTCAACGAGAAAGAAATGACGGCGCCGAAGTACTGATACATAGACTTACTATAGCCGCGTGTCCACCGCAAGGCCGTCACGTCATCTTAAACTCGACCCGAAATAATCTCGTTCTCGTTGACGTCCCGGTGACGGCGGCGGTGGACAAACGGCCCAAAGGTATGAGTTGGCTGCGGACGACACGCTGCAGCAGCAGACGACGTGTCGTCGCTTCATGTAAAATTTCATAGAAAAGGGTACAAGTTGACACAGCCGACTTCATATTCGTATTTCTACATATTCGATACACCTTTACACGTATTGCTCATGTCTTTCCCATGCAAGCCTGCCATAGAGAGGATGGTTTAGATGTTAGCCTAAGTTAAAAGATGAAGTACTCAACAAATTGATGTCCCAGACACTACATTGTCCTGTTTTTTTGTCATGCCAATAACCCGTTCGTATTAAATAATTGTAGTAAGACCGAAAAAAATATGCTGATAGTAATAAACCAATGCCATAAGTAACTTTTATTTACATTTATTTTATAATAATGTGGATATTAGCAAATTTTTATATACTTTTTAAATGAAAATGATTTGGATAAATGGTCCTTAGCTTTTATTCTTCACTGCATGTCAGCTCATTAAGCATATGTTAGCAATTTTCCTTAACACAACTTTAGTAATGTAAAGTAGCTTAGCATTTTTACATTACTGATATTCTTAAATTTTCGGTAGATAAGCAACTTTTTCCTGACAAACTTTTAGCGCACTTTTGCTTAAGCGACAGTGATTTCATGAACTAGAAGAGCTTTAGAACTAGAAATGTTTTATTAAAATAGATACAATTTCAAAATTATTTATTGCATGTTAATAAACAAAATATAATAAAAAATAAAAGAGTTATGAATTTTTTTCTAAAAAAAAAAACTTTAAACTCGATTTCCCACAAATAGCACTTTGGCGCTTTAGCAGTTTTTCCTTTCCAGTGACGACCTGTTAATTTATTAATTTATTCATTTAATTTAGCAGGCTTTTTTTCCGGACCATCAAGCTAAAGAGATGGTAAACATTTCTAGTTTTAAAGTTTCGTAAGTACCTACCTTTTGGAAATAAACTTCAAGGTAAGAATCAGGTGTTGTTATATTATATTATTTACCGAGTCGAATTATCTAGCAGAGTAGTCTTCTAAAGTTAATATTTTTCAAACCTCTAAAATATTTGCTTTTTATACGAGTTTACGAAACAATTCCATAGCGCCATTTACCCCACTTTGGAACCTGCCTAATCTTTATCGTTGAATGTGAGAAGCGCGCCATCTAGTGAGCTGTGCGTGCACCCATGTTTTTAAAATTTGTTCTACCCATACCAAACTTGAAAAGCACGCCATCTATCCATCACCTTTTGAAATAGATGATGGGTTCCCTTCTCCAGTCCTGTGCAAGGTCATCAGACCATTTTTCTAAATGGTCTGCCAACCGATCTGAAACCTTGATGGGACTAACCACTTTTCATTAAACTGGAACTTGGTTGAGCTGCCAGTAACTTCAATCAAATATCAACGCACCACCTACTTTCAGTGCTTGTTAGAATTGAGAAGCGCGCCATCTTGCGAGTCTTACCATGTATCAGGTCGCGCCACGTAAAAAGAGCGCTGTGGAGAAGTAGCGGGGGTATGTTTGCGCCTGTGTTCACTCGCTGACGAACCAATAGCACTCGCTAAATCAATGGTATGAAGCGCGCCGCGTTACCTCTCCACCAATCATCGACCACTGCGCAGTTTGACAGCCATCGCTCTTTTTACGTGGCGCGTATACTGTAACTGTCTACCTGTCCGTGTTCTTCCAAATAAACTTCTTTTCTTACCTTGGCGCGCTTGATAAGCTCGCCCTGCGCTGCCAACAAGTTCTCGGGCTTGCCGGCCCAGGCGCGGAGCACGGAGGCCTGCAGCGCGCGTCCGTAGCTGAAGGTGAGGGCCCAGGGCCGCTTCAGGTCGACGGTGTTGATGGCGTTGAGGTTCACGGAGGCCTCTTCCTCGGACTGGCCGCCGGAGAGGAATGTCACGCCTGGAAGGGAGAAGATATTCATTACGACGTATCCTAATAAAGCGGCGAAAATACCGCGCACTACTATAAATGAATTATGAATAACTTTTTATTAAGTTTATTTTCGCTTCCCACAGCGGCAGCGAATACCGCGTATGTCCAAACAGGTCTTTAGAGTAATCCATCCGCGCTCGTTTTAGTAAGGATTTTAAGAATTGTTTTGAGTGTTTTTTCTAGTCACTGTATGTGTAAAGGGACTGGAATAGATCTAGCAGCCGTCTGTGTTCTAGGAAGCCTAGAGATTATGATGAGCCTTAATGCTGAGAGTTAATGAGTGATGGAAAAATATTCCGTACCAACTCAGAATTTTAGTGGGACAGATTAGAAGTTTTTATATTAAGTTTTACAATCATGTCTAAAACGAAATTATTTTGCACTAGCCGCGCCCGGGTGTTACCCGCGGTGAATAGTTTCCGTTCCCGTAGGAATACCAGGATCAAAAGTAGCCTATTTTTTAGGGTATAAGCAATTCTGGCACCAAATTTTATTCAAATCCGTCCAGCCGTTTGAGCGTGAAAGAGTAACAAACACATACTTACACAAACACAAACTTTTACCTTTATAATAATTAAGTAGTTGATTATACCTACTTGGATAAGAAGGTAGATAAAATGTTTGTATCATGCGAGCAAAGCCCTTGACAGATAATGGCAATCATAAAATCATCGATATAAATACATAAATGTCCAAAATTAGTAAGCGTGATAAAGTCCAAAGTACTAGGCGCACATAACACGCTAGGAGGTAAGTCTCACCGGGAACGGCAGCGGGCACGGTCCTAAGAAGAGCGGTGACGGTGGCGCGGCCAATGTCCATGTTAGTGTAGGTTGTTTTGCAAGACTGGCCCGCAGTAACCTGGAACACAAAATAGGTTAAAATTAAAAAACTTTAACTATTAGTGATGTCACTTTATTTTTCGAGTTATTCCCAGCAAGCCCTTTCATTTGATACCCATATCAATTCCTGTTCCCGCGGAAATACCGGGATTAAAAGTAGCCTATTCTTTAATCCAGGGTATAAGCAATTCTGGTGGCCTGAGACGCGGAGGTTCGATTCCAGCCACGGGACAGATGTTTGTTCTACAGATATTTGTTCCGGGTCTGGATGATATTTATGTACCTACTTATGTATTTATAAAAAAAAAATATCTAAGTAGTATATCAGTCATCTGGTTACCATAACACAAGCATTAAGGACTAAGGGACTAGATGACGCTGTGTAAGATATCCAAGGATATTTATTATCATTATTTATTAATACACAATGAAATACCGTTAAATAAGAGCGCAATTTAGACTGATACTCAGTGATAAGTAGTTATTTTCAGGAGTATCAAATGAATTGTTTACAAAGAACAACCCAATAAAATTTGCGAGCAATTCAGCTTGACTTTCAGAGTGACCCCAACTTCGCAGAGGTCGATATGATTGACCATTTATTTCAAGACGTTAAGTCGTATCTATTTTATCAGTCACGTTTAGTTTATCACGTTTTGGAGACGGGCCAATTGGTATAATTTTAGAAATTCTTTAAGCGCTAACTTGTATGCTATTTATGTGAATGCATATACTGTCATGTGAGTGATATTTATATACGATTATTTTAGTTATGTTGTTTAAATATTCAATAGTTTATTTATAGAAGCGCAATAAGTAAACAAATAATTAACATAGAGATCATTTGTATGGTATAATAGTTTAAGTTAATAAAATCATATTAAAACTGCATGAGGGCACTAACAATTTTCAGTTCTGGCTTTGAAGTCGTTATGCTGTGATGGAGGCCTACAGGCGGCCTAAAAACTTCGTTACCAGAGATAGTAACTAGCTATGACATTATTTTGACGTTTGTCTGTACAAATCCGACAATTAAGAACGTCCTGAATGGATAATACGCTCATAAATGTTTAAAGCGTTTCAGTATTAGAGTGAAATGTCCAAAGATATTTATTTATTTTTTAAGCTATTGCATAGCTTCTATCGCGGGCCTTGAGCGTGGAGACCGAATCCAGAAATTCCGTAACGAAAATAACCTAACACCCCCCATGCAATAGCTTTACCGCGGCAGTCTCCGAGTGCCACACGTCTTTTTTTATTTTTATTTAAGTGTACTTACCATGTTGGGCTTAAGAAGGGTACCCTCAAGGTAAACGTGATGATCGTTCAACGCCTTGTAAACAGCGGCGAGGACAGTCTCGGTGACTTTCTGGGCACGGTCCAAGTCGTGCTCACCTGAGTACAAACAGAGAAATTATAAAAACATTCTGAGTGCTTTAGAATATGCATACTGTCTTCTATTTGGCGCCACTAAAAACCAGCGCTCCAACAGTCATGATGCTGCTTGGAGCAAATGCTGAGGGGTAGCCTTATTTTCTTGTCACTCGATTGTCAATAAGTATTTTTCATTTGTATGTTACCCATGTTTATGTTGATGGAAAATAAAAACTTTTTCTATTCTATTATTCTATTCTATTTCATTTCTAAAAATCTTGTTTTTAAGCAGACGTTGAGCTAGCTATGGGTAAACTATTTAATTACCAAGAACAAAGTACCAGGCTTGCATAGCTAGGAGGTTACATGCACTGGCATCTAGCAAGAACAGTAGCATTATCAGAGATGGCCTGGTAGGAAGGAGTGTTGTGGCCAATCTTGAGATAACTTCATAGTCTTTTTCATAGTGAAATCTTGATATTGAATTAAAAATAAGGCCTTCCAAGAAGCCTCAATAAGGCATAAAGCCAACTTACGAGTACTATACCAGAAATTCAGTTTCTGACTTCCAAACTTACCAACAACGTGATGTTATCAATATTGAAATACCAGGAACACAGAACAAGCTAGGAAGTTACGCTTACCATCAGATAACGCCTTGTGCCATATGATGTCAAGAACAAAGTACCAGGCGCACATAACCAGCTAGGTTACTCACCGTCAGGTAGAACCTCGGGTTCAACAATAGGCACGATACGCTGGCTCTGGCAGATGGAAGCGTATCTTGCGAGAACGGTCGCGTTCTCAGTGATGGACTGGTAGGAGGGAGTGTTGCGGCCAATTTTCAGGACACAACGCCACTTGGCAAAGTGGCAGCCATCTTTCTTGTACTGGGCACAACGCTGGGCCAGATCGTCAAGACCTAGGAAAAGAAATAATCATTTGTTGCAATACAGTATAAGTACTGTAACACTTTTGTACTTGATTGTTTCAAATAAATTTACTTTTACTAATACCATGTACACACATGATTTTACTATATCCATGGAGTCACTAGCTGCGCCTGCTTTGTGTAACTCGCGGTGAGTAGTCCCCGTTCCCGTGGGAATACTGGGGTCAAAAGTAGTCTATTTATTAATCCAAATTTAATTAAAATCCGTGCGGCCGTTTGAGCGAGAAAGAGTACCTAACATACATTCACATACACACACATTCATACCTCCACCTATAGCTACACTTGGAAGAAAATAGGCATAATGATGTTCGTTTTAATTATTCATCTTGCTGATTTTAAATTGTTATTACAAGTAGAAGTAAGAAAAGTAGGCATGGTATCATATCAGGCACCACTATCTCAGATGTCGCAAAAACTAAACTAAACTAATTTGACAGCACTAAAGTTGATGCCATCCTTTTTATTTCGATTGTTATTTATGGGACAGCAACATTTTTAGTGCTGTCAAATTAGTTTTAGAGTTTTAGTGACATCTGAATTGACACAAGCGTCTGGCTGGTTTAAGAATACAGTCATGATGATGTTTTGTTACGTTTTGCCAAATCTCGTTGTAACCCGGACACACCTCTCAAAATTTCAAAATACTAATACCGGTTTATTTACCTACATTATTCATTAAATGTAGAGATACTAGTGACCTTTTGGACTCGGTTTATCATTGGCCGTTGCGAGGGGCTCGGCTGCCTTATCCGATCGATAATGACTTTGTAAACATGTTATTGTACATAAGTAGATAAAAGGAATGTTCTGAAATGTGAGTTTTAGAATGTAACCTGTAATAATTGTACCCAGCAGTTGCGCACGTATAATTTGGAAAGATAGACCAGGGGGCTTAAAAAGGCTTTTTTAGCAATATCCTTTTTCTGTCATATTAATATTAAAGTGCTTTATCAATATCGTTCTTATGTCATTTGAGAATAAGGTGCTAAATTATTGTTTGAATTTAAATAATGACTTCTATCAGCAAAATTGCTCGAAACGGCCATTTTAGCCCCTAAGGTCTGGCCAAAACCTAAGCCCAAAAACGACGTTGATTCTATACAACGGAACACAGCCTGCCTAGATGTGAACAAATGTTATATTAGGGACCTTTTTTTTCACTAAGTAGGTAAGTACCTAAATAAATTACGATATCCCTGGAGACAGCGGACAATCGCTGAAATTTTCAAAAACTAAAGGTGTTTTGAAGATACATATCCGTACATCGTATAATCACACTATACCTAATCACACTAATATTATAAAGGTGAAAGTTTGTGTGCGCGTATGTTTCTGTATTCGCGTGCATCTTACCCTGAGTAGTGCACTCGTCTTCAGATCCGAACAGAGGCACGACACCCTTGTCGACCTTGATGCCGGGGATGATGCCTCGCTTCTCCAGCAGCGCCACCAGAGGGGTGCCGTCGTCGGCCTTCTGGTACAGCGTCTCGTGGAAGAGGATCACTCCAGAGATGTTCTCAGAGAGGGCCTAAGGGAAGAGATGAGTCAGCTTGTGTTGGTAAGTTCGTTCGTTCGTATGAGCAAGTGGCCAACTCTGGTGACGGAGTTTTTAGGCCGCCTAAAGGCCTCCGTTATGGCTTAACGACAATTTAACGTGCCCTCCGAAGCACGGAAGCACTCAGCTGATAATGCCACTTGCACCCATCGAAGTAGAGACCGCTCAGCACGTTGCAACTTTGACGATCTATCAAGAACGTCTTAGCGGCTTCGCCACGAGCGCTAATATCTAACTAATACAACCTTAGGTTGGATGTTGCATAATGTTTAACCAAGTCTCAAACCCGTTATATGACGCATTCGTTTACGTGACGATGGCCACGAAATACTGATGCAAAAGGGGGTATGACTAAATTCCATAATAATTCAAGGATTATAAGTACTAAGTAGGTATATTTTCCAAATACTGAGGTGACAATTTTCAGATTAACTTACCAATTTCGAACTACTAAATTGCATTTTACAATGAAATAATATAGGTACCTACTGAGTACTTGGCCTAGTCTACTGTCTCGCTAGATCACTCGTCACGTGTTTATAATGTGGGGAAAATGTCACCTTTTATCAGTAAGGCCTGAACTTCGACAGTTCTATATTTCGACAAGTCATTAACTTCGAAAAAACTTATTCAAATTCGGAGTTCAGAGGAAGTCTTTATCAGTAGGTATACCTACGTACTGTATGTTAATAAGAATACTTTCCACTTAATAGAGTGTAAGGAATTAAATAGCTACGCTTCATTGGCAACTCATTCAAGGAAAACGATAGAAGAAATAAAATCGCCTCAATATCATTTGGATGAAGGCCGAATTTGGATTCTACTACTATGAAAATAAGGTTCCACTCACAGGGTCAGAGCTGAAGAGCAGCTGGCGGTATTTCCGACGGTTCTCCTCGGTGTTCTCAACTCCAATGTCTTGGAGACGCTTGCCCATGGTGCCTAGACAAAAACATTTGTGTTTAACAGGCTCACGATTTTACGTCATCTTTATGTCTATGATCATAATGTTAACTAATGCCTGTAAAGTGGGCTAAGACAAGTTCAAAAAAATACATCAAAATCTGGTTTTTTCTTCATTTTTTCCTTGACAATCCCACTGTTAATATGTACCTACAAATGTAAATGTAAGCACATTATAACAATGGATGCCTTATTGGATGGCTTAAAGATTTAAAAGCCAGGACCAACAGTTTAACATGCCCTCTAAAGCAACAAAACGCTCAGCTGTTAATGCCACTTGTGATCATGGTCACCCATCAAAATTGTGTCCACTCAGAATGTTGCTTAACTTCAACAATCTATGTACTTACTAAGAATTTAAGGATGTCACAAAAAATCACCTGTGGATTCATCAGCAGCCAAAATTCCCTTGCCGGGGGCAACAATAGCCTGGGCGATCTTCTTGAGCTCCTCCTGAAGCTCAGGGGTCGGGTACTGGAAGTAGGTACTCATTGTTGCTGCAACAAACATCAAGGTTAGGTATAAGGAGGTTCAGAAATAGCGGGACGGAATAGCATTCAAAATAAAGTGTTCTATTTAATCCATTTTCGTTTCTCAACCAAATAAAATTCACTCTGAAATATTGTGCTGTTATTAATCACATAATTTTATGAACCTGATATTTCGCTAATGATTTTAATAAAAGTGAAACAAAAATAGATTACAAGGTCAAATCAATTTGGCAGAGTGAAGTTCACTGACTTGAAGGTGTTGCCTGTTCGCTGGCTCAGAAGAGACTGACCAAATAATATATAAAACCAATTAATTTGAATAAGTTGTAAAGTCAAGTTCAAGGTATTTCAATATGTGATTAAGATGATAATAATTATATAAATAAGTCCAAGTAGCTTATCACAATATTGTCTCAGTTACCTATTAACTTAGACAATATTGTGATAAGCTACTTGGGTGGGTATGGGTCTTAGTAAGGCAAAATGAGATAATTAAGAATATTTATCATCTTTTCAAATGTTGTTAGGTACTTACTGGTCTTTCACAATAATTATATGTATAGAGAAGGATCTACACAGGATAGAAGATGGAGATCTGAATAAAGTTGGAGCGAGTACCTATGTAAATAAGTCAAGCTGGGCATGTTAGCTTTCACTCTATGCTCCAAGCGTGGCAAGTTTGTGTATAATCAATATAATTTCATTATAATTAAATATGGTTGGTTCCATACACACAAAGTTCGCATTCGCACAAAAAAATCGTGGTCAGATTCAATCCTGGGCATGGATCAGATGAAATGAACGAAGGATTCTCTTCTCGCCCTAGACTAGAAGTAAGCAAATCAATGATTTTTTATCATTTTCAGTACGGAAAATATAAAACCTAACCTACCCTTCGTTCCAAAGCCCGGCATCCATCCTGATTCTGCCGGGCCTTTCTTGCCCTTTCCTTTTCCTTTAGGCGGCATTTTTAATTGATTTTATACAAAATTGAACTTAGAAATGTAAGGAAAATCTTATACTCGACATTATTTACAAAATGATCTAAGTATCAAAACTCACCAAAATAAACACTGAAATTGCACGAAATCCGTCACGTCACAAAACTTATTTGTTTGTTTGTTTTGTTTTTATTTCAAAAATAGAACCATTTTTTTTGACATTGATTGATGCAATATTAGTAGACATTGATTTTTTTTTCTTCGAAGTGATGTGCTCGCTCTTTACTAATACTAACTTAGGTACTACTTTACCTACAGATTTTTTATTACATACTTTTAGTAAGTACTTTGATTAAAGTTCAATGCTCTTGGCATTGGCACTAACATTGACCTTCAAAGGTCAATACGCAAAATTTATGAGTCTACTATTTAGTATTGTAGGTAATAATGACTGTTAGAACTACCTATACCTATGGATTTTACTATTATGTAAATTTACATTGAGTACCTATCTTTTCACAATGCTTATCTGAACATTGGATTCCCTAATTTTATGTCTGTCTGATCAGCCCTAAAATTATTATTCTACCTAATTTTTTGAACCAAGAAAAAATAGGGATACCTACCTACATGAAACCATGAAAGTAGATAGGTACCTAAGTACCTAATAATTAAACGGCATGCATTCCATTCTCTGAAAGATCGATTATTAGGTGGTATTAGATAATCTAATAATAAGTAGGTAAGTACTTAGGTATGTTTAAGTAATTTACAAAATTTAGGTACCTACTGAAAAAATGTAGGCACTCAGTCCACTTACTTACATAAAACATTCACTAATCGATTCTCATAACCTCTACAATAACCGGAAAGCATAAAACGTTGAATTGTTGTAACATTAACGCTGCATAACATGAAACAAAACAAAATAGTTTATGGGATAAATAAATAATTAAGAAGAGAAACTTACATTTTTTATAGTAAACACCGTAACACACAGACACTCCCGAACTGGTTACTCTGTTGGCAGAACTGACAGAAGTCGAAGAGAGGACAAACTGAGAGGTCGTTTGAAGGTCTTTTGTGATAGCATAGCACGTAAACATTTTTCCGACGAATTGCGCCATCTATTTGCATTTAAGTCAACTATATTTTAAAACAGAAAATATGTTAGTTATAAAAGGTTCTAAGAGATGGCGCTACTGTAGAGAAACAGTGGCGCCACCTAGGATAAAAGGAAGAAACTATCTTTGGGAGTGGTCAATATTCATACGTCATTAATTAGTTTAGGTGGAATGTGCTAGATGGCGCTTTAAGCAAAACTTTTTAAACATTTCTTTTTGGTTTTATGTTCTGTATGGTTCTTCAATTCATTCAAATTATTTCCTTGCATTATTTGACTTTCGAAGTAGGTACCTACCTTATAAGGAAACCAGAAAGTACGTCCATCGGTTGTCATACAATCTGGGGTTGTTTATCATTTTTATCGTGTCAAAAGTTATCTCAAAACAGGGTGTCTCATTAAGTCGACCGGTTGTTTTTAAAAGATTCTGAAGTTAGAGGTTCCACATTTCAGGTCGATAAGCCATGAAGAAGGCCTTTGGCTGGTTTTAAGCCACCTGAAGGCTCGTTAAAAGAGTTAAAAAACTACCACTCGGCCATACGAAAATACATGCATGGTAGGTACCTTGGTACTATCGCCTTTGCTACCACCTACCACAACACAACCTAACTAAGTAGGTACCTACTATACCTACTAGGTAGGTAGCTCGATAGATCTAGCTAAGTAGGTAGATAAAGAGAGAGGAGATTAAAAAAAATGGTTGTTGTAGAAGCAACCAGTGTCGAACTGAGCTGGAAGGGTCCAGTCACTATTATCTTCTGCCAAATAGTGGACCGATTTTGAATAGATCTTACTGAGGATCTTCGAAATTATTAAAATATTATGTTTACATTACTAGTGTATTATATAATCAGTGGTTTACATTGCTCTTCTCTTATGAAATTGAAGTACCTACCTACCTACCTAAGTAAAAACAAATTATCTGATGTGTAGGTTTACTTTACTAGATTTTTTTATTCGTTTACCAAGCAAAAGAACTCGCATACAATAGCTAAGTAGGTACCTAAGATTTATTTACCAAACCCCAGTAAACATCAGCCCGTATCATAGAGTTAAAAGGTTATTTAGATAAACACTAATGTTTACGAGTTTCAGTGTGTCTCTATCTTTACAACATTACATAATATTACAGTGTGAATTTAAACCCTGTGCACTCAAGTACAAAAAGTAAATAAAGATCTTTTAAAGTGAGTACCATACAGTTATGGATATTTTGACGGTTGAAACGTGCCATCTACCCGTAGCAAGTGCTACGACAATTTTGAAAATAGCTCAAAGTGCTACGGTGTAGGTAGAGCTACGTAGCTACTAGTTAAAAATAATGATACATTTTAGGAAGCTTGCGAGGTGATACCAAAATGAAATAAAAAATAATGCATGAAAGGTTCAAAATAATATCACTTTTAAATACCTGCCTACAATATAGTATCTGAGAGCTAAGACCACATTTCTATGTCGCTACGGTCATTGTTTTTCTCATTCGATCACATTTATGTTATGTTTATTTTGATGTGTTTTATTATTAATGTTAGTTCTTGTGGAAATTATTTAATTATGTCATTGCAGTATGACTACCGCCTTCTCCTACCCTGCCCCTGAGCTCCAAGAGGAGTTGAGACGAACAGCAGAAGCCATCGTTGCACCTGGAAAGGGAATCCTGGCTGTTGACGAGTCCAATGGTGGGTTCAGTGTTTTTCATCATCGGTATTTATCTTGCATAAGCTTTCTATCTTAGGTTTATGAGAAGATAGTACCACTATCTAGACGTACCTAGATGTTAATTGTTTTGCACTTCTGTGTCCCCTGGGCTGATATTTTCCTTTAGTAGGTACCTAACTAGGCTCTAGGATCTAGGCTTTTATCTAGAGTCTAGATAAAAGCCTCACATAATTCAGTTAGTTCGTTCGTATGAGCAAGGCCAACTCTGGTGACGGACTATATAATTAGTAACATTCAGTGGTTTTAGTAGACAGCAAAAGTATAAACTTAAATTATTCAAAATTTTGAAACTTTCTACTTTCTTGCAACATATCTGTATTTCAAAACTTACAGTAGAATAAACGACAAACTTGTACTTAACTGATTTCACTGAACCCTCCGTGTGACACAGACTTGAAACTTTGACTATTTTCATCCAAAACATCACTTTTGAATCTGTGGCTTTCAGAGGGCATTGGAAAACTGCTGGCTGGAGTGAACTTAGACAATACAGAGAACAACAGGAGACGGTACAGACAGCTCCTCTTCACGACTGATGATGTGAGTTTGAGTTATATAAAATAAATAAATATAAGTAATAATAATAATATGCGTTCGTTCGTTCGTATGAGCAAGTGGCCCACTCTGGTGACGGAGTTTTTAGGCCGCCTAAAGGCCTCCGTCATGGCTTAAAGAGGAGCGACAATTTAACGTGCACTCCGAAGCACATAATAATATATAACAATAAAAAAACGTTTATTTTTTGTCACATAATACAACTAGTACATAATAATAATAGTTACAAAATAACTTAAAATAAAATTGTGACATCGAAAAAGGTCGTATAATATATATAAATATCCATGGACATTCAACACAGCGTCATCAAGGCCCAAGCTAAGCAATTTAATGCTTATGTTATGGTAACCAGATGACATAATACACTATAATAGATAGATTTTTTTTAATACATAAGTACATAATATTTGTAAATAGAATACACCCAGACTCGAGACAAATATTTTCAGAACATGCATGCATATTCCCAAATGCATATGTCCCGTCTCTGCATCTCAGGCGGGTTTTCACCCACGGCGCCACAGAGGTCATCAAATACCTAAGTAATGTAAAGACATTCACATTTTTTTGAAACGATAAACCATTGTGGCTTTCCCGGGTTTCAAACCTTTCGGATCGAGGCTCACAAAAACACACAAATTTTACCTCTATATCTTAAGTATCTGTATAAAGTCAATGGATCTTACAGATCTCGATACATCAGCATCTCGCAGTACCTTATTGGAAAAATAAATTGCAAGACCGCGTCGGAAATGATAGAATTTAATGAAAAATGTACCCCATTACGGACCCCTTGGGAAGTGGTAGCACATATTTCATGTCCTGAATATTTAACGAGTCTCCCTTGTGTGATGTAGGCGGCACAGTGCAACACAATTCAGAGTAACAACAATAAAAGTAGTAGGTTTCATAGTAAAAATAATTGTTTTGAACTAAGTACAAGTATCCTAAAAATAAGTACTTAAAGCATACGCAAAGGGTTTATTTAGGTATGCGTAACTGTTCTAATTAAACCAAACAGTTCTTTAAACAAACTCGTAAACAAATTGATTTTGAAGCTTATCAGTAATTTTCAGGACATGATTTTTCAAAAAATGAACTGCGACAATCCTCAATTTTTTTCCCAAAATTCCTTACAATCATGAAAATAATAATTACTGATGACCAATGACTTGGGAATATGCAAAACAACTTGATCAATGTTTCACATAGATTAATAAATCAAAACAGCCAACGAAACAACAGAAATAGATATATATAAATCTGTGAACGAAACCTTCAAACGCGTGACACTTTCAGCTTTTGTTTTCCCAAAATATTTTCTTGTTTTCTTGAGGGAAGTACCTAAACAAAATAAATTATTGGCGGAATCGTGATCAAGCGACACTTCACAAATTCCTGCAGTACCTATTATAGAGGGGTTTTTACGAAATTGGCTGACGGTACCTTTATTTTTTCACCCGTAGTTGTCACATTTCCCGGCAACGATGTAACATTTCGGTTTATTGACTCTCGTAGCTATTGAGTTTTTATGACGATGACATTTTAGGTGTCTATATAGCTAGAAATACCTTAAATGGGTTTGAGTCTCGGGTCATTATAATAAAGGAAGTTCGCAATATGAATGTTCGTATGATCTAGTGGCTAATGCCACTTGCGGTAACTCATCCAAATTAGGACTGTTCAAAACGTCGCGTCGGCATCGCTTTACTTTAGCGATCTATCAAGAACGTGCCTGCACTTTGGGGATACAGTGATCATCATTGATAACTTTGGTTGGCATAAAATTATTCCAAAACTAGCTGACTCTCTTGAATAAAACGAAGCATATCAGGATGTGAGAACAAACGATGCAGCCTGTTCTAGACTCCACGAAAAAGCAATAAAGTCGATTTCATAAAAAAATCTAGTTGTCTAATTCTCCTTCTACGGCAGCTCCAGGTAATAAACTGTTTATTTCAAGTTTCAGACAAAAACTTCAGTAGTTTTTGCGTGAAATAGCAACAACCCAGACATCCACATATCTATGTCATATTAGTAGGATTTACTTTAAGAGTGTTTTTCTTACAGGCTCTATCAGACCACATCTCAGCTGTGATACTCTTCGATGAGACGGTCTACCAGAGGATTGATGATGGAACCCTCTTCATCGATGTTCTTCATTTATCAATAAACATTGGTGGCTATTCGGGATGTTGCCAAAACTAAACTAAACTAATTTGACAGCTCTAAAACTGATGCCATCCTTTTTATTTCGATCGTTATGAAAGGGACGGCAACATTTTTAGTGGTTTAGTTTTGGCGATATCCCAAATAGCCACCATTATCGTCTTTAATTAGAAAGATCTGTAGAGCCATTCTGTAACAAATCGAACTCGAATTCACTCAAGTTACTGAATTCACTTGTCCCTTGTCGACAAGTGAATTAAGGTTTTCAGTGTCATGGTGACTTGGATAACCATTATTTTATATAATCTCCCTGATGATGAGCCTACTGAAGTTTCAATGTTGAGTAATAATAATTAATTAATTCACATTTTATAAACAAATTTTAACATGATTTCTTAATTATTGAGGAATCCCTTCAATATTATAACTATCAACTCGGTCAAAAAACACACCATTATGAAGCAATTCAATTATAAGAGTGACAGTTTGGTTACAAACATGGCACGTCGAGTTTGGTTGAATTATGACGTAATTATTATTGTGTTAGATAGGTACCTATAAAATTTCCAAAATGAAAAATCTATTCTTGCACTAGGTACTAAAGCCTGAAATACCTTCGGACTGCATTTATTTATCTAATCTAATCTAATCCAGGTCTAGACGACTTAGCGAAGCGCTGCGCAGAGTACAAAGCCCGTGGTTGCCGCTTCGCAAAATGGCGTGCTCCACTCAAGATCGGCACCACCACACCATCAGCCCAAGCCATCCAGGACTCAGCAACTATGCTGGCTAGATACGCTTCCATCTGCCAAAGCCAGGGTCTGGTTCCGATTGTGGAGCCCGATGTTTTGTTAGACGGTTGGTTGATTTACTTAAAAGCCTGAAGTATGGAAATATGAATGGATGTTTGTTCCTCGTTGAAAAACTAATGAACGGATTTCGTTAAAACTTGGAATATAGGTAGGTACATATACCTGGAATATGTAACACAGGTAATATTTATCCAGGTAAGTACATAGATTGATTACGATTAAAACTAAAGTTCTACCGCAGATTAAATGAAAGATTTTTTGAAATCAATTACATATTTTCATGTACCTACGTACTTAGGTACCTACATACATATTTCAGGCGATAATTGAATGTATTTCGAAGTCACACTTCTGACTCGTGAATTATTATTATACCTACTTTCTCTTGTTCAATGTCCTCTGAAAATGAAGGTTTAAACATATCCCATCTATAAAGGTTCGGGGACAGCTATTAATCCCAATGGAACTCAATTTAGGTAGGTACCTAAAGCAATCAATTTGCAATTAAGCGACAAATTAATCTCTGCTGCTCGATTACTACAGGTACCAACACAATCGCTTAATATTCATTCATTAATTTAATTAAAGCGGCCTCAATTCAGAACCTGATCAGAGCATTAAGGTAATGAAAATTAATAACAATTGGAGAACGTGCTTTCTTTTAATTAAAATGCGAGGTTTTAATGAGGCAAATAAAAATAGGAATAAAAGGAATGAACGCGAAAATATGACTGTTAAAAAGAGTGTTATATTTGCAAAAGTTATGTTAAATAACTTTATTTATATAAAAACTCAAGCCCTTTTTGCTAACTTTGTACCTAGTTTTGTAACTACAATTTCGTAAGAAGAGAGCAATCGAGGTACATTTCTGTTCATAGCTACTTACTTTGAAATTGAAAATATATTTATTCAGACAACATAATCCATTTTGTTAGTAAAATAGAATAGAAATGTGTTAGTATTAATTAAGTTTTTCTTATATGAAATGTGAAATCATGTGAAAATGATGAATATATAATTATATTCAAAATAATTCTTATCAGTCAGATGTCAAAGCTTTCCACAAAAATAAAAATTAATAATAATACTAGCTATGAAGATCGTCAAAATGTTATGGGACCACCTCAGGAGTCTCTTTGCAGAGAAAGTGCAAATATGAAAGTGGTTCAAAGACTTAAAAACATAACTTAATCATTGTCTTTTTCAAACTTTCGCGATCAGAAAACATTATAAAACATAATGCGAACGGGTATTTATCACGAATATTCCGTTCCCGTTCGCATATGTTTTATAATGACTAATTAACTTACACCAAAATACTTGCAAATATATTTATTTGAATACATTTTCCATGGTTTATAATTTGATTCAATAATTATTCTTGTTTCAGGTGACCATGACATCGAGAGAGCACAGAAAGTGACAGAAGTGGTGCTGGCGGCGGTGTACAAGGCGTTGAACGATCACCATGTTTTCTTAGAAGGGACTCTTTTAAAGCCTAATATGGTAGGTCATCAATAGCCTGTATCCAACGCAATTAAAAACACTTCGTATTAATTAAACTAAAGCACGTGTCACATAGCAATTGATGCGCCCAGGGAAAACCAATGCTCCAACAGCCAGTGTTGCTGGAGCAAATTCTAAAGCCATTTCTTGTCACTCCAATGTAAATATTTCCTCATTTTTGTTATGTACAATGTTGACGAAAATAATATTTTTTTTATTCTATTCTATTCTAATTATCTTTCTTCATCGCTAATCCTTAGCTTCGTCACTTCTGACAATGACCTGACCATTCGGACAATTCGATGTTGATTCCAAATGTTGATATATTTTATTATTTTTGTTTCTACCGCAAAAGCGATGGTAGGTACAAAATGTAATATGCCTAGAAGGGGTTAAGCTACCTAAGTTTTAAGACTCATACTTAGTAGTTGAAGTACATAGACCATAAATAATATGCTTAAACATGATATTTTCATCTGCCAACAATACGAACAAAACCATAGTCTCTAACTAAAAACATCTATCCAATTTATGTCGCACCATTTCACAACTATTACTAATATTATTTTTGGCGTCCAGCCAACACAGGCCACCATTGAAGCAGCACCACGTATTGTTCTAGGTAACGCCGGGCCAAGGCCGCCTCAAGGCCTCCCCGGCAGACGTGGCCGCTGCCACCATAACTGCTTTCTTGAGAACCGTGCCAGCTGCCGTGCCAGGTGACTTGTTGTTTTCAATTTGATGAAACGATACAACACGACTAGGCGAACTTATTAATTTATTTATTTAATCATCATCATCCACAGCTTGATTTAATTCATAAGAAGTGACTAAGCGGCAACCTTACTCGCTATATTTTCCACTGTTCAGAGCTCATGACCAAAATCCCATGCGAAAACTTGCTTTGATAACCAAGATACTACTCCTAATCAGGGACCAAGTCTTCATCATCATCATCATCATCCACAGCTCGGTAAGACCCCTAAGTTTGTGCTCCATCATGATCCTGAGCATGTCGCATCCATTAGAATGAAAAATCAGAAATATTATCAAGAGGTTAACGATGAAAAAATTAAAATGAAGGAAAACAATTAAATCTAAACTTATTTTAGAAAAAGTATATTTTTGTTGAAAAGCTTGTTCGAGTTAGGTTTAGTATAACATAATATGCATGTAGGGAGTCGCGTTGGAACAGGCATTAGAATCACCTAGCATGTAAAACGAAACTTAAGTGATCCTTGAGGTCCTACAAGAATAAATGATTTTTCTTTCTTTCTTTCATTAAACATTCTTTACTATGGTAGATAATGTTTAATGCATATTATGTTATAAGTACTATACAACGACCAAGGGGCAGACCACCAGCCCGATGGTCCGACGACATTGCCGTTGCCGGGAAAGCGTGGGAGAGAATCGCACAAGATCGGACTGAGTGGCGATAAAGAGGAGGCCTATACGGTATAGGCCTCCTCTTTATCGCCACTATAGGCTTTACCCAGGTATAGGCTATACCCAGCAGTGGGTGCCACCGGGCTGAGATGATGATGATGTTTTACTTTCAGGTATCACTTTCCTCTCCGGCGGACAGTCCGAAGAAGACGCAACTCTCAACCTAAACGCTATCAACAAGGTCCAGCAGTACAAACCCTGGACACTTACCTTCAGCTACGGCAGGGCTCTGCAGGCGTCTGTATGGAAGACCTGGGTTGGAAAGGATGAGAATGTAAAAGCTGCTCAGCAGGAGCTTCTGAAACGAGCTAAGGTGAGTAGTGTTACATTAGCAGATAGATAGAGAAACGGTTTCTTGGCGTTCATCTCTATTTTATAGAAAAAATTATATACTTAGTATAGTCAAAGACGATTAATATCTAGAAGACAGACAAAGGCCATACACAAAATCGTAACCCGATCCCGCAGTACCAGATAGCCTGAAAACTTTAAAACATCAATTTTATCCAAGAAATTTCAATACTTAGTAGTAGGTAGCAACAATATTCAATATTTAAACATTTTTAACTAGAAAGTAATTAAAATTTCTTGGATAAAATTGATGTTTTAGAGTTTTCAGGCTATTTTTTAGGGTTACGATTTTGTGTATGGCCTTTGTCTGTCTTCTAGATATTAATCGTCTTTGGTATAGTCAATAGCTTGGGCACGCTTCCGTCTGGCACTGGTTTGGATCAGTTGAGCTACATAAATAGATTGTTTGTAACGATCCTTAGGTGGCCCAACTGGTTCTGATTGTATTTTGTACAGTTATGTAAATACACATCAGTTATAAAAAAAACGATTGAGCCAAACTATTTTTAAAACACGTATAAAATAAAACCGCGTAACTCGTGAAAAACTAAATGAATTTTCTTAAATTCCTCCTAAATACCCATAAAAATCATACCATCAAAACCTCTGAAGCTCATTCAGGTCTACTTCACAGGCAAATGGATCCGCGTCCCTGGGGAAATACACTGGCAT
The DNA here is from genome assembly GCA_963582015.1 of Xanthorhoe designata. NCBI lineage: Eukaryota > Metazoa > Arthropoda > Insecta > Lepidoptera > Geometridae > Xanthorhoe > Xanthorhoe designata. The sequence continues at coordinate 2,608,280 of OY757029.1, forward strand.
CGCTTCATCAGCCGGCAGCCAGTCAAACTTCAACCAGAATCATAAATATTGATTGATTGACCTACTCGAGTGAACAAGTTATTAAATTTGTTGATTTATGATCACTTGCGTTTTAAATAATTAAATAATATTGCATGTTCATAAAAATCTGCTACGTACGAGTCGGACGCATGCATGAATTATTCTGTACCATACATTACCTAAAGTATCTACCTATACAACATTCGTCATCATCATATCATCAAAAGTACCTACTATAGTACTTTACTGTTTGACAATATTTGAGTGTGAACCCATTGAGTGTAGGTTTTAAGTGTAGGTATCCTGAATCTGTAAGTATAAATTATCTTGTAAAGATGTACAGTCTTAAGTTTTTTAATAGGTACTTAGGGTACTGAATTACTGATGTATTCAACTTGTTGAAATTATCATGTAATGAAAATTTGAGGGCGTTCAGTCTTTTAAAACTTCCTAGAAAATTAATATACGTGCAAAAAACTTGCAGGAGCATATTAAGATAATCTTGTAAACGATTCCTTAGTCCAAGTTGGACCCCAAAAACTTATGCTGAAGCTAAATTGCTTTTTAACTACTTTTGCGAGTTCTTTGCGCAGTTGCCGCCAAAAGACTCCCCAAACGAAAAGAAACCTAACAAGGAAAGAACAAGTTTCTTAATTGAAGGTCCCTAGTCCGGCTGATAGATGAGGTGGTTACGTTGTTAGGCAAGAAAACAATATTTAGATACCAACTTTCAAAGTATAAGTAGGTACCTACCTACATTATAGTTAGTCCTGCTAAGCCACGTGTAAATCAGTGAATAAAGCAAAATACGAAATCAAAATCTGAAACACACCTGTTTCGCATGTTGTTCACGGCTTCGCGTGCAAGAGGATAGGCTACAAAATTGTGATCATTCAAAACGTAGCTAAGCTTCGATAATATTCATCCAATGAGTTGCGCAAGTTTAAGCCTAAACAACCCTAACTATGTAACATTTGTAACTTCACTCTCTACAGGAATGTAAATTAGATCTCTTAACAAATTGTTGTGGCAAGTTTAGACGTGTATTAACGAGTACTGATTTCACTGGCAGGGCTGTTGCCTGTTTGCAAACTGTTCATTTGTTTTACAGGAACGACAATTTATTTGTTTTGGACAATCATTATTTAATTGTGTAATTTGTATAAGTAGTATTATATATTATTATCTATGGTTATATCTAGTTGGAGCATGAATTGTCACTATGCTGTCACTATTTATGCATGGGTAGGTATCAATGAATCACAAAAATAGGTAAATTTCCTCGGAAGACGTGGGTAGTCAGACATATGCCCAAACATTTACCTACCCGAAGTATTTTATTGTGACAGAAAATAATAATCAATGTACCTCCGGATAAAAATTGGAGGTACCTACTATTGCTCCTAAAAGGAAACAATGAGATAAAAACTAGTGATATTGAGTGATATCAGCTGATTCAATGCCCATGCCACGGCTATGAGTATGTCAAACAAAGTAAATAAATAAATAAATATCCTTCGACATTCCACACAGCGTCATGTAGTCCCAAGCTAAGCAATTGCTTGTGTTATGGTAACCAGATGACTGATATAATAATATACTACCTACATAGATAATTTTTTTGTTGTTAATACATTATGATACATAGGTACGTAGAAAACATCTAGACCCGAGTCTGGGTCCCGCTGCAGGGATCGATCATCTTCTGCGTTTGAGACGGGCTTCCACCCACTGCGCCACAGAAGGTCGTCAAGGGACTACCTATTCATTTTATTCCACACAAAAAGTCAAGTTTATAAATTAGTGACAACCCTATTGAAAGTTGTAAAGCAGTAGTATTATCTTCAGCAGCACCTTGAGGAGATACACAACTTGGCGATAGGATTGGAAGTTCGCCTCCCGTACCTACTCAACTGCAGAGTTCGTGAAGTTCACGTGAGTTAGGGTGAACTAACGTTTGTCCTATGTTTGCTCAGCAAAAAGTATAAAAGTTCTTTGACATATTTTATTTATACAGTGTGTTGCATAAAATCTCTAGCGGTTCGATACTCGGATATTATTATGTCTCAAGTAAAATGATTAAAGATTTCAAATTAGAATCAGTCAAGCCTTAATTTTTTATATGTTCACCGACTTCTCCGTCAATTCTGGGCCGATTTAAAAAATTCTGTTTTGTTTAAAATGTATTAGAAGATTCTTACAATAGAATTATTCATACAATTAAATTAACTGTCATCATGACTTGCATGGTCTAAACAACAGTTGCTTACAATATTGAACGTCAATTAAGTGCGCGTAATTGTTGCTCAATTACTGCTTTGGTACGTACAAGAAAATGGCATGGTAGGTACTTTAACAATCATGACAAAATGTAACTCGAATAAAAAAAAGAACACAAGCTCTAATTTATCAAATTTAAGCTAAACACAAGCAGGCATGATACACCCAGTATGTAGGTATATACATACCATGTTTCATTTACAGTTTCGGAGTCTTCAAGCTCAAAGCTAAGCCCAAACTTCGGCTTAAGGTGTGTCTGTATGCGTCAAACTAGCGCCGCCGCCTATTCAATTTAAAAACAATTGAACAAATGAGTTTAAAAAAACTGAATGTTCCGTTTGTGACACCTATCATAAGCTTTTTTTAATACCTCTATAATAGTTTTATTTTGTATAGTTTAGGAGGAGTAGCGAAGTTGCACTTGTTTGCCACCAAACTCTGTTTTCGCTTTCTTGTTCAACGTAATAATACATTTCAACTGTACTACGTAGGTGCAGTTAGTTGAAAGTTTATAAAAACACTTTTTGAATGACAAAAAGGAACGGTAGGTTATAATAAAAGTTTTCTACTTTCAAGACCCTAAAACTAAAGTTATCAGCCCTGTCACTCAGAAGTCTCACAGGAGAATATTATTTCCAACACAATTTAAAACTTTGTGAAAGTTCTCACCGCCTTTGTCGTTTAAAACTTGTCCCGAGGACTCACAATAGAATAAAGTACAGCCACTTCTCTGTCTGAGGACTATTAACTTGACGATACGATGATATTAGACAAGGACCTAGCTTTGGCAATCTTTGCCTACGCTTAACGGGACAGTAGTGGCAATCCGGAGTATCGCAAAAGCTAAACTTAACTAACTAAAAATGTTGCCGTCCCTTTCATAACGATGGGAATAAAAAGGATGGCATTAATTTTAGTTAGTTTAGTTTAGCTTTTGCGACACTCCGAATTGCCACTACTGTAGTGCCTGGGACATTGCTATGAGATTCACTTACCCAGCACCTAAACCATCATCTCAGCTTAAACCTCATTATGAGATAAATGTCTACCTCTTTTACGGGATGACCCTGTTCCATTTGCAAAAAGAGTCCTGTGTAAAGTCGAATTGTGGTTGACGTAAAATATATCGTATCGTGAACTTAAGAAAGGATATAGTCAAACGCCCGTCGGGTAATACTTTGAATACAAAATGTGTACTTTAGTGAGCCGTAAAGTGGTTTAAGAAACTCAATGATGCCATAAAGATACATTTACAGTAAATGGTAGCCTAATTAAGGGTTTCATTACACACGAAGTGACGAAGAATTTAGTTAACACAGTGTTAGAACTTTTACATCTGCATGTCCTCAAACTAAGTAACTAAGTTATAACGACTGAGACCGTTCTGAGTCTCAACTTCAACCTACAAGTTGGACTAAGTTAGCACATCTGTCAAGCAACTTGTAGCCACGCCCTAGGCCATTCTACATCGAAACACAATGTTAATTTAAATGACTGTTATCAGTAATTACAAAAAAAATATTTTTAATTAATTAGACATCCAAAGATTATTAAATAAATCGACTTGCTCACTGAGGGAGTAACTTACTAAAACTTAGTGATAATAAAAAACAGCCAAGTGCGAGTCAGACTCGTTTACTAAGTGTTCCGTTAAGTCCAATATGACGCATTACGGATGGAAGTACACGGTTCCGCTTTTAACATTGGAGTAGATACCATAAAAATCTCTAAAATCCTCTAGAGCACCATAAATCCTAAAATTATCAAATTGGTCAAGACACTGAAAGAAATATCGACACGCTGACAGATTGTTAGAGACAGTTGTTAGCTTGTGTTTTACTCGTATAAACCTGAACAACAAATAACTGATACAAAATACCGACGAAGTCCCTTTTCCTACCTTTCCCCGACAATCAGCTTGTTATCCCGTCATCCGTACGAAACTTGTTCACATACCATCCAATATAACCAAATTGAATTTCCTCATTTTGTCCTTTATATAAAACACTAAGCTTTCACTTGCAAGTTCACAAAAGCTAAATGGTGAAGGAAAATATCGTAACAGAATCCTCACGCCTATTCTTTCAGAAGCGGCGATGGGTTTGCTACATTGGACCTCAAGGATCACTTCAGGTTTCGTCTTACATGCTAGGTGTAATGCCTACACCAACGCCTATATAAGCGACCTATAATTACGTGCATAAAATATAAACTTTATGCAAGAATCAAGTTTTTGTAAGGTTTCATAAAATGTTTGAAAGGATAGACTGGAATAATGTAATATGAGAATTTCAAGAGACTCATAGTTATTCTGTGGTGATACATAGGAAATATTTCACGACGCGCCTTGGGAGCCTGTTTTATTACTTGAGGGAGAACGTGGCTGATTTTATATTCATGGTTGCTTTTCTTATTCATCTGGATCGAAAATATTAACGATAAATAGTAGAGTATGATAGACAGCATAACTATATTTACTCGTATTCAGTTAATATTCAACTATACAAAATAAAACTACAGAGGTATTAAAAAAGCTTATGATAAGTTTCACAAAAGGAATATTCAGTTTTTTAAAATTCTTTTGTTCAACGTAATAATAAAATAAAATAGGCGGCAGCGCTAGTTTCACGCATAGACGTGAAAAATGTTTTTGCTCGTAACAACAAACAATTCGCATATTTTGCTAAATATTGTGTTATTCCTTGAATTTGTTATAAAAAATGGGTGTATTTTTACTGAAATATAATTCAGAGAATATTGAACATTAGTTTTTAAAAATTGCAACCCAAGTTCAAAGTTTCATGTCCTCTTTTCACAAAAGCGAATATGCAAATTCTATGAAATAGTAAGAAAATATGTAACACCTATTGCAAGTAACTTTAACTTTAGTGTGGTGAAAGGAATAAGGCCTATTTTACGCACAGCCGTATTCATAAAACTAAGATCGTAAAGATGATGTCTTACTGGCGAATGGGCAGTTATCAAGTTACAAGCGTTTCATGAAGAACAATGAAAGGGTAGAACTTTAAAGATATCCATAAAAATAAGTTACAATAGTGCTGAGTAAGAAGTACAATCGGCAACAAAGACTGGTGTATTGTAAGTTTGTATGAGCTCGTAAATAACTCTAGTTAGGATTACGCCACACCGAAGGAAAACGCTCTTAAAACTTCTAGAATTCACGGTTTTGATACAAAAGCTTTTAGCTAAAAAGCACGATGCGCTATGTTTTTTCATAAAACTACACAGCACACAATTTCATTGTTATGCAAACTTTCACCTTCAAGGTCACTGACCTCTGAAAGCCACCGTCGAATATTTATTGTAGAAACCCTAGGTACTAAGCTTCAATTCAAAACTTGTGTAGACAAGTTGTAAAGTAAAAGTCGATGGCAAAGTTTATACATAAATATTTTATGAGTTTTGTGCAAGTAAATACGGTCTGAGAGACGTATTAAATGCAAAGATACAATTTAACTGGATAAATTGATATATTAAAGGCTGTGTTAAGTATTTCTAATTTAAAATCGTCCTTTATTCTATTCAAAACTGTAAAACAACTTGTTGAAAATGAAACAGAAAAAATAAATAATTTCACCCCGTTATTCTTAGAGGACTAGTAAACTTTCTTTAGCTAAAACGGCTAATTAACCTGTTGCTATCTCTTTTCATTGCCATAAGAGTAACAAGAAAAAACATTCGTAAAAGCTTTGTTAAGTTAACAAATCTTTTTAATAAATGGGGTTCGTCTTTAGAAAGTAAAATATACTGGAAATATTGTGATCAAATATTGTGGACCATGTCAATTATGAATCAGTTTACAGGTTTCAAAGCTTGCTGTTTCTTGGGCCACACATTGTCCTCTATGTTAAGATGCGGAACACGCGGCCCATACGAGTTTTGAGACTACGTGGTGCTACGTTTACGTGACAGCCTCCAGTCACGTTGTTTCGGAACGTAGGACAGAGTCCATGTGGGTCGTAGCACGTTTTAGTGACAGTTACATATATTTTGCTACCTGCTTCTTCTTTCGTGATTTATAGATACCTAGGTACTTCAAACAAAGCTTTATATAAAACTTTCACATCTTGTACCTTCATATTGTTATTAAAAGTATTTTGTTGGAACCAATTAAAGTGCCTTTTGTAGTGCGCTGTTTTTAACCCACGACGCAAAAAGAGGAGTATTGACCGCTAGGCATCAATTCCATACATACAAACAAACTTTCGCTTTGTAGAATATTATGTTATGTTGTGGCTTGTGGTTTTATGCATATTGTACCTAGCCCTAAGTTCATTAACCTCAGTGGGTCTCTGGTACATAACCTCATCAATAAAATAGGAAAAGTTTCGCAGAAGTTATGATCCTCGCACGAGTGATCGTGACTTCGTTTGTAGCCGGACTATAATAATAATAAAAAGATAGAGATAATGTATAAGTAATCATATAGATAGGATTGTTTTTCTCATTCCCCATCCCCTGTGAGGATTAATTACTTCCTACAATTATAAAGTTACGAAGTAATTAAAAGTAATCAATTCTAACAATGTATTTTAAGCATGTACAGTATGTTTTTAATCTTTTTATGGCAAACTTTCTCTTTATGCTCGCTACACTTTGGAGGCATAGTTAATACCGAATTTATAACAAGTTGACGAGTACAGAAATATGAACTCCTAGTATAAGGTTGTTTTCATTATGTAAAGGTGGGAATAACAGAGTTTTCATTTGTACAACTGCAAGTATTCTGACGAACAGACAGCTACGCCGTAGCTGCGTAGCACCACGTAGCACCACGTAGCACTGAATAAATTACATTTCTGTATGGCGCTTCCGTGCTTCGGAGGGCACGTTAAATTGTCGGTCCCGGCTTTTAAAGTCGTTAAGCCATGACGGAGGCCTTTAGGCGGCCTAAAAACTCCGTCACCAGAGTTGGCCACTTGCTCATACGAACTTACTTACTTACTTATAGCCCTAGCTCTCTGTACGATGAATTATTAATATTAGATAAGTCTAGACTTGCTACTCACTTATGCGTCTACTACTCCAGTTTCCAGAGTCGAGTAGGTTAGTGCCTCGAAATTCTAGACTTGAGTTCAAGTTCTGATACATGATGAAGATCAAAATGATAGAGGAAAACTTCGCCAGGAAATCAGTTTAACAACTCTCTTCAATCAAAACGAGAGGTGTTACAAGTTTGAGGTGTGTGTTTGTCATGTGGCATCGTAGCTCCCAAACGGATAATCCGATTTGAATTTAGTTGTTTTGTGTCGCATTATTTGGTAAAAATCAGAAATCAATACATCGGTGTAAACTTCATTTAATTCCATTCAGTAGGTTTCGCGTGATGCGGGAACAAACATCCATACAGACAGACAGAAAAACATTTTAAAAACCATTTTTTTGGCTTCTCGTGCTCTAATTTAGACCCATTAATCAAATGTCAAATCACGCAAATGTACAGACATCGACGTGGTACAGTTTTATTACGTAGAGATATTAATTGTGTAGCCTTCGCTATTTTATCTGGTAACCATAACACAAGCATTAAATTGCTTAGCTTGGGACTAGATGACGCCGTGTGGAATGTCCAGGGATATTTATTTATTTATTATTTTTTTATTTATTTATTGTGAAGATATAAAACGTAAAGCCTTATGAGATGTCTGTAACTAGATCAGCTCTTAAATACCTACAATTACAAACATGCTACAAACGAAACCGGAAACTGTAGCCATAATCCAAGCCACGTTTAGATCCGAGAGTAACAGCAATAACACTAAAAGCATCCCCAAATAACAATACCATTACGGAACTCCAAAGTTGTAATCACGTTTGTGGAACCCTAAAAAGAAAAACTCGCGAGAACTTAAGTGTGTTGTAAAAGTAATTAAGCTCTATGCTTCCTGTGGGCTTTTGGAATGACGAACGTAATTTGACGGAGACGTTATAGTTGGAATAGACATGCGCGTAAATACGAACATTTTCAATTTTTTTACGGATAACTTTGCCTAGGCATTTGTTAATATCGTTTTACACTTACGGGCAAGTAATGAATATATTACGTATTGTGACAAAATTATAATTAAGTTGACATTATTTTCATGGAGATTCATCTTCTTGTAGTTTTACACGAGCTTTTGCAAGCGTTTTGATCGCATTAGATTAGGTCTTTTTAAGTAGGTACAATGATTTTAAAACCCTATATCCATTGTTATAACCAAAAAATCCAAAATTTTATGAAATTTGAAATTTTATTTTTAGTACGAAGGCGTAAAAGCGTTACCAACAAAAACACTAGCATTTTCATAAGTACTTAAAATGAGTTAGGTTTTTAATACCTATCTATAATGAGCAACTTACTACGACTGTGATGTGCAGAAACATTTTCCAATTTAGAAAATGTAGTTTATTATCTAATAAGAATATGGGTACGATGTTTCATATCTGCGAGTAATAAAATGAATTTCAGTTAACGTGATGTTTTTATAAAACGGTGTCCTACATTTTACGGTCGTCTTTACAAGCAATAGGCGATAATATCTAGGATTAAAATAAGTTTTAAATTATCTAAGGTTCTTTCTTTCAGTCTACGTGACCACGGTGTCTGTAACGTCATTCGAAGCGTGTCGAGTTAAACATAATGATTTGTCCGATAATATAATAATGCGTAAGTATTAAGGTTAGGATGCTGTCGTACAGAATTAAATATAAATGTATAGTATTTTTTTTAATCTTTCACCAGCTTTACAATGTTTCTAAATGATCCAGTACAAAAACGAATTATTCTGTTTGTAGGTATGTCATTCTTATTAATATCATAAAATATGTTTAACTTGAAATGGTTGATTGGTTCGGATGTTTATAAACATCCGATATTTCGGTGTATTTCGGTGTATATGTGTGATCCGACTTTGGGTGTATATTATATAAATATACACCCAAAGTCACTAAGTTCCTTACAATCTCTTTTTAACCGCCTTAAAAAGAAGGATGTTTTATGTTCCACTGCATATTTTTATGTATGTTTACCGATTATTCCATCAATATACCGATTGTGAAAAAAAAATATTTGAAAGAAATTGGTTCCATTATTTTTTTTGAGGATCTGATGAGGATCTTCAGAGTTATGAACAAAAACCTACCTCAAGAGACCTACCTCAGAAAATTGCTTTCTTCTTACGAAATGGAAGTCGGTTTACTAAAATTTGTAATTTTTTCCAATTAGTATTGATTAGTTAAGATTTACGACAGCTAAACAACGGTATCCGTATTTAAGTAACGTATACAACGAAATAATATTTCTTATCGTGGGGAGAATAAAAAGTAACTCGCAGGAATGTTTACGATTATATCTTAAGCTACCATCCCACTAAAGCAGTTTTGTGTAATGAAGCCCTTTTCGACCTAATTGGGTTGTAACAAGAGAATTCATAAACATAGAATTTAATGGAACAAAGGATTTTCATAGTTAATTAAATTAATCAATTATTAGTGGCAATTCGGAGTGTCGCAAAAGCTAAAATAAAGTAACTAAAAATGTTGCCGTCCCTTTCATAGCGATTGGAATAATAAGGATGGCATTAATTTTAGTTAGTTTAGTTTAGCTTTTGCGACACTCCGAATTGCCACTATTGTGTAACTGAGTACCTAGTAGCTAGTATAGTATTATATTATCTGTGGTAGTAGATAGATGTGTAGATATGACTAACGAACTATTTAATGCGGGCACCCACATTGGAGTGATGGTTCCAATACTTTAATGTGAGAATCGATCTAGAACGGTTATTGGACACAAAAAGAGCATTGGCCATTCTATTTCTAGCCAATGTTGGAACCAAGTTGAAGCCAATGTGTGGTGCCTGCATGAGGATTGTTTTGCGTTGCATTAGTATAACTTAATTAAAAAAAAAACAAGAAATAATTTTAGAAGCAGGCCGCAAGGTTTCAATGAATACACACCTTTCTTCTAGCGATAAAAATGAGATGAGTTACATAAGCACGCTGTTTTTGCCAAAGGGTTCTTGGCTTTTTGACAAAAGCTTTTCTAGAATATTCTACTCTATAATTAATTTTCTGATTTACGACTTTTTGTTACAAACATAAAAGGAAAAGTTTGCCAAGAAACTGTATAGAGACAACGATTTCGTTAGGTGAAAAACACTTAAATCTTTTTGTCTTACTAGTTTTTAGTTTGCTATATCCGTCTTATCATCTTAAGAGTCCGGCGACGTGGCTCGGCAAAATTCAATTCACCGCGCGTTCAAACATCGACACACGACAAAATCTTGGTCTGCTTGTCATTTTGCATCTGTGTGCGTGAGCGTGCGTGACACACGCACACAGACGCACTATTAGAAAAGGTTAAAAATTTATTAAATGTAAATGCATGGCTATTTTGCAAAGAATTTGCTTGTCTCCCGTAGTCCCAAAAATGATGACTGAAAATTGTTTTTATTCTTCACACAGTGTTGTTTTTCTATTACTAGACCATATAAGCTATGTTTCTTACAGAAGGAAACTTAAAATATCCTAGTGTTTAATACTATATAAATATTAAGAAAACATGTCTTCTATGATGTAAAAGTATGCAAAATGCGATTCGGTTTAATTTCACTTTAGCTAAATATTTTGAAAAAAGCTTCTGGCAGAAACCTAGATAAATGCTATCCTAATACGAATAATAGCATACTATGCTAAAGATATGCTCAAATTTCAAATGGTTATGGTATTACGTTTGTATGGGGAACTCGTACAGCGCAGAAGCCTTAAGAATAAGAGTCCGGCGACGTGGCTCGGCAAAATTCAATTCACCGCGCGTTCAAACATCGACACACGACAAAATCTTGGTCTGCTTGTCATTTTGCATCTGTGTGCGTGAGCGTGCGTGACACACGCACACAGACGCACTATTAGAAAAGGTTAAAAATTTATTAAATGTAAATGCATGGCTATTTTGCAAAGAATTTGCTTGTCTCCCGTAGTCCCAAAAATGATGACTGAAAATTGTTTTTATTCTTCACACAGTGTTGTTTTTCTATTACTAGACCATATAAGCTATGTTTCTTACAGAAGGAAACTTAAAATATCCTAGTGTTTAATACTATATAAATATTAAGAAAACATGTCTTCTATGATGTAAAAGTATGCAAAATGCGATTCGGTTTAATTTCACTTTAGCTAAATATTTTGAAAAAAGCTTCTGGCAGAAACCTAGATAAATGCTATCCTAATACGAATAATAGCATACTATGCTAAAGATATGCTCAAATTTCAAATGGTTATGGTATTACGTTTGTATGGGGAACTCGTACAGCGCAGAAGCCTTAAGAATAATTTTCCTTTTGACGTTAAGGGTTCTGTGGCCGAGTGGAAAGGCAGTCCGGCTTAAGGACGATCGCTTGTATCATTTTGACGACCTCTGTGGCGCAGTGGGCGAAAGCCCGCCTGAGACGCAGAGGATGCGGGTTCGATCCCCGCTGCGGGACAAATGTTTGCATGATCTGCAAATATTTGTTTCGTGTCTGGGTGTTTTTCTATGTATAATATGTATGTATTTACAAAAAAATAATGTATCTATGTAGTTTATCAGTCATCTGGTTACCATAACACAAGCATTAAGTTGCTTAGCTTGGGACTAGATGACGCCGTATGGAAAGTCCAAGGATATTTATTTATTTATTTATTTATATCATCGCGGGCTCGAATACCGCCGAAATTGAAAGTTTTTGTAAGATTTTTAATTTGTCGTTTCAACCAGGCGAACAGAACATAGCAGAAGCTCATATAGCTTCTGCTATGTTCTGTTCGCCTGGTTGTTGGAAAAAACTACTTCCCTACATACTTTATTGAAGCAAAAATCTATTGACGTACGGCTGGATTCGAACCCATGACTTTTGGATCGAAAGTCGAGGCACTAACCCACTTTGCCAATACATAGTTAAAGTATCTACCAGTAAGCGCAATCTAAGTTGACCGGAGTGAACATAGTTATTGCGAGAAGCGTTGCAGTGTTTGGAAATATCACTATCTCTGTTTAACGTAATATTGCGCTTATTTTAGGTATAATACCTATATTGAATTCCTAACGTTTCTGAGAAAACTTGCATATAGGTACTATACTTGTATACTGGATTGGTATTTACCTGCTAGGTTAGTGCCTAAGTTTCGTAAGTTTCATATTAAACTAATTCCCCTTGGCGGGCTGTGGATACATATCGGTAAATTTTAATTTTAGTCATGAAGTATTCTTGAATGGCTGGTGCTTACCTCGGACAGAGAGTAAGTATAGCAATCCAACGAGGTAACGCTGCCAGCCATTTGTACACTCTACCTGCGGTCAAACTGAACGCTGTCTTCTATCTTTAGTTAATCTTTATTTTAGTGTATTATTTTATCTGTGATTTTGGATAGAATACAAAGCGCTCGTGGCGAAGCTTACTATCTTCTTGATAGATCGTCGAAGTTAAGCAACGTTATGAGCGGTCACTACTTGGATGGGTGACCACAAGTGGCATTTTCATCTGAGCGCTTCCGTGCTTCGGATGGCACGTTAAATTGTCGGTCCCGGCTTTTAAAAAGTCGTTAAGCCATGACGGAGGCCTTTAGGCGGCCTAAAAACTCCGTCACCAGAGTTGGCCACTTGCTCATAAGAACGAACGAACGATAGAATACAGAGATCTTTTTTATTAATTTAGTTGTTTAGGTTAAGAAGTGTTAGCAAATTATCATGGTTATTTTTGAATGGTAAGATAATTTTAATTATTGGTCGTAGATAATAGCTAATAACGTCATACGAATATTTTTTAAACATATTGTAATCTCTAACTACATTTTATTTTAAAACTTCTGTTACAGCGAAATAAAATAATATTGCTACAGAGATAAACTTCAAATGGATAAAATAACAAAGTTAGGTTTATTTACAAAGTTGGACCGAACAAACACAGAGTCGATGAAACAAATAGAGAATCAGATAGAGACGCAAGTGCAATATTTTGAACACCCAACGATTGATACTACATATTTGAATGTTTATACAACTTTAGTTGGATATAAAAGAAATTAGTTGTCTGTAAAGTCGATTATCGGACGATAATTTTACGTGATAACGTCATAAGAAGACATTAGTGGCAATTCGGAGTATCGCAAAAGCTAAACTTAACTAACTAAAACTGTTGCCGTCCCTTTCATAGCGATGGGAATAAAAAGGATGGCATTAATTTTAGTTAGTTAGGTAAGCTTCTGCAACACTCCGAATTACTTACCACTATTGTGGCTTTGGTTACGTTTCGGTAGGACCTCAAAGATCACCACTTCGAATCAGCTTACACACCTACCAGGTGATTCGATGGCCCTTCATCGAACCTGTAATCTTTTGTTCAAAAGTCGAGGTACTATCCTACATGGCCAACACGGTTTATGCTAACATCTACAAAATGTGTTCTAATAATATTTTTAAAAACTCATCCGAATACATCCTTAGAAGTTAAGTAAGTACACTACGTTTTTAGAACGAGCAGTCACTGCGCAATTTTGTGTAGTGCGTCACCTGCTAGTTCGCAGCGCGTTTCATAAACGCGAGGGTAGTGTGCACGGTCACAGCTTGCTGCCTACATTTTGTTCGCCACGCCTTTGTATCGATACAAACGCGCAGTGAACCTCTCAACAATCTGTATCACTTCATCATCCAAGCTTCTCTACTTCACAGTGTAAAACAATGTCTATACTCTCCGATACAAACAGATAGTATTGTGAAACTACAAAGCCTCGAGTGAGAGGTAAAGTTTAATGCGGTCGTTGAAAGCTTTGCAACAACTTATCAGATACGAACCGGTTTGACTGTTAGCGTTATCTAATCATTGTATACCTCATGGAAATTGTTCAATTACTTTGTTAATTGAGCTACCGTTTATCAAAGCTGTATGATGGTTATCTGAATGGTGTTTTTCTTTCACCGTTAAGCTCATTTTAACAAGTGATAAAAATATGTTTTTTATTAAACTGTCTTTTTTCGTAAGTAGAGAGCAATTTCTGCACTTTTGTGGTGCATTTTTGCATCTCATCAGATCCTCACATTTTTTTATGGTCCTCTTCGGAAGTAGGAGTTTCAAAAGTTTCAAACAAAAAGGTTATTTCAAAATCAGTTTATTTTATTGAATGAGACCATCTCAAAAATAATTTTCGGGGTCCACTGTTGGCGGAATCGTCTTTGAACAAAAAAATACGTAAGTACAGTGGAACATACACCCTTTCTGAAGTCTGTTAAAAATAGTAGTAGTAGTTCAAAGTTGAGTTTCTTTTAGTTTACCCGAGTTCATTCAACTTTCAAAACTGATACAACAAAACTCAGAATTGACGGTTGAGACAAACGTTTCATAAAATTGGATTTGTTTTCAGAAAGTTGAGTAAAGTTTGAGAGGCGTTTTGAAGTAAGACCAATGCTTGGATCACGATGCAGAGATCAAAATGTATAGCAAAGTTTATTCCAATTTATATTTTAGTATTTTATTGACTTTATTAAATAATCTTGGTGTTATTAAATTTTTTTTTTTTTACTTACCTTGGTGAATGTTTGCAGAGCAATTCGTTCGATCCATCATGACGGGTTTATCTAACGGCTCATTGGTTTAATGGAATAATTAGGACTGGAGAAAAGTGTGTACCTACCATGATATTTGCCAATCAATTATTTCATAGATAATGTATAAAAACTTGAAACAGTGCCGCTAGCGGATAGATGAAGTAATACAATTTTACATAGGTACTTTAGATTTTAAATCTACGCTTGTGCTCATGCAGGTTACTCGTAGCAAGTCATGATAATGAAACAGATGAATACACATACCTACAATTAATACATAATACACGGTAACGTAAAAATATATTAATTTACGTAATCTGGGCGCGTAGACAAGTGAAAAATGTTTCGTATCTATTCTCTTTCTATCATGGCTTTATGAAGGTATCTTTGAAATTTCTGATCGCTTGAGTTTTCATCATCGAATGTCAATTCCTATACATTTTTTTTAGTTTCTACTCTAAAGCGATTGTAAAATGTAACATGGCTAGTGGGCTGCAGGTACTCACTTTAACTCAATCTACACTTATATTAATAAGAAATGTTTCAAAATTGTGAGGTAAGCCACAAATTTAGCTTACACATTGTACAAGACCTATAATTGAATCGATCTGAATTTCGTAGACCAACAGCTTAAAGACACGTGTTGTTCTAAAGATATCAATTATTGACGGTGGGAGACCCGCTTGTGTGGCTAGAAATGGATATGAATGTGAAAATGAATAATGGTCGTAGTGAATAAAAACATTGTACATGTTTTTACTCACTGTTTAGGACTCAAATTTATCAAAATTAAAAAATATTTATATATTTATGTGATAAGTAAGATAAGCAAAAAAACACTACTTGATATGCCTAACTTATCTTAATTTGTCTCTATACTTAAACTATTCACATTTGCCATGAATTTTTATTCAAAACCAGTCCATTCGGCCAATAAAAGCCAACATAATTTAACATAAATCTTGAGTCTTAAAGGGTCCAATACAAAAACATTAAGGGCTGGGCCCCACTTTAATTAGTCACGGTAATTTTATCCAAATTCGTTTCTTTATTAATGAGCACCTTGCTCGGTGCTTCGGTATCCAAAAAGGCTGAAAGATGGGTCTGAACTAAGGACTGTATAACGGGGGCTAAGCAAAACATAAGTATTCTTATTTTTAATTCTTCGGAAAAGCAGCTAACTCAAATTTCAGTTCGCCACAAATTTGCGCACTCAGTCGGCCGCTAACAGTTTGCCTACTGGAGACACAGCCAAAGTTGATTTTTTTTAACTAGGAATAGTCCTTTTTGAAAACTTGTTTGACAAAGATATAAAAAATAATCAATAATCGGTGCCTATCCGAACATTTTATCAAGAATTTCATTCTGACGTAATTGGAATTTTGTAGCCGAGTTGAGCCGCTCTAGCTTCAGCAGAATTGCTTGTATCAATGCGGGTTCGAATCCTCTTGAAATTGAAAATGTTGATAAGAATTTTAATTTTTAATAGTCAAATAAAAATATATTTTTGCATTGAATCTCATTTGTTTTGTTTCTGCGCCACGAGCGCTATCATCTAGATTCTAGAATATCCTTCTTAAGCATTAAAAACCTGAGCATCCCGCTCAGATTTTAGTTCAGCAATACATTCCTAAATAGGTACGTCCCTGACTACCCCTAGTACGGGCATCAGTAATGAGGATGACGTCGAGCACCACTTGGCCTAGGGTTGCCAACTATACTGTTTTCAACAGTATTATACTGTTTTTCACTAAATTATACTTTTTACTGTTGAACAAAAATAAAGTATACAAAATACTGTTTTCAGAATGAAAATACACTTTATTATGTGCTTAAACGCTCACACAAATTTGTTTTTATTTAGTCAGAGGGCGCTCACTCACTTGCTCAGTGCAGCGCGAGCGCAGCCACAAACAAATCACACAGAAATATTACTAAAATTGTCTCATACCTACTTTCTGTTCCCGCCACCTTAGCATTTACTGAAAGAGTTTTTTCAGTAATTAATGCTAAGTGGAGGGAGGATAGAAATAGAGCTACTATTAATTTAATAAAAAATGAGCTCCTTATCCTGTCAACCGGCGGAACGACCCCGGGGTCGTTGGTACATTATCTAACTAATTCTGTCGAATAATTCGCGAATTTCAACATTTCGAATCTGAAAGCGATTACCTAAAACTTAAAAAGTCATAGAAAGTTAAAATTAAAAATTAAAAACTAAAATTAAATTAAAATTATTTTAATTTCAATTATAATTGTAGTGAGGCGTTTGAAGTGTTTAAAAAAGATTTTAAGTTAGTAAGTTGTGCCAGAAGTTCCAAAAAATATGTATTTAAAACAATAAGTAAATAAATACTGTTCATTTTTCTAAAATACTGTTTAATATTCTTCACAGACCTGAAAATACTTTATTTCTTGTAAAAAAAGTTGGCAACCCTATTGGCCTGGACCCGACGAGCCGAGCAAGCGAAATGTACAACAGAAAGTAACATGCACTCTATTCCGAAAGAATAAGTTTCGAATTCGCAACGAAAATTCAGCTCAAGTGGCACTGGAAAACATATTTATTTTATGTTACGATTCTCAGTTCGTAATTTAAATATTATAAAATAGATACCTAGCTGGAAAATATGGTGTGAAACTGAAAATTTGCCTTCTAGGGATATTCATTTCAAACATTTTTACGTGAGTAATTTCCCGTGTGCTATTATAATGTTCATTTCAAACATTGAAAATTTAGTGATTTTATTTCTGGATAGAAATTGTATAATTTAAGTAGGTAAAACAAGATGCTACGTCGGCAGAGTCACGATCCTCAGCAATGAGGGACCGATTGAGGAGGGAGGAAAACAAGATTAAAATGGACCTGCGTTGCATGGTACCTATCTAGATGAAACCTATGTGTTATTACAGGTCAAAAGGAACGTGGATAGCATGCGCTCCGAACATTATCCGTCTTACTTAAAAACGCCTCTCAAAAGTTGAACACTTGTTCAACGACTGATCAGTTAAAATTCTTACCTATAAACGCATCTCAAAGTTGAGACATGCTTGAACACTCTCAAATAGTTAAACAACGTCGGGACCTTGTTTAAAAAGTTGAGAGAGCCTTGAGACGCAAAATGACGAACAACAGCTGATGTTTGTATTTGTTTGACATAACCTTAGATAAAGCAAAGGCATTATACTATAACATAATATCTTTGAGATAAAGTTGTTTTGTTTTTTTTGTTTTGTTTTTAGGTAAAGATAAGTTTGAGTACTCTCAAGCCCTTGATCAGTGTTCAGTTGAGAGGCCGTTGAGAGCTGAATCAGCTTGGTTTTTTTAAGTAAGACTGTACATGCTTATAGGTAGTGTGACGTCACATATTTAACAATTTTACATCAAATTTTTTTTTAGAAGATTCTTTTAATACCTAGCTAGACATTAATAGATTTAAAAATGTGACGTCACAAAACTTAGAACCCTCCCACCCTTTGTTACACCAGGTCACACCTTCGTAGTCCTTTTCCCCCCCTTTTTTTGAGTGACTACTTTATGGATGGGCCCTTAATGAGAAAGTGGCCAACTTCGACGATGGCTGTTTTAGGCTGCCTGATGACCTCCATCAAGGCTCAATGTATTTTATTGGTTGGCCATAAAATAACGTACTTCAAAATCGCTCAACAAAATGGCCCAGTTGTTAATGTCACCCATTTATTATGTGACCGCGCAGAACGTCGATTACAACGGTCTATCATGAATTAAGCACTTATAATACTTTTATTATTTCCTTGCGTTTTTCAAAGAGCTCAAATACAGCTAATATATGAGATCCGCTTCACTACCTACCGCAGCAGTGCGCGGTGGCGTGTGCTAATCGCCTTATATATTTAACAATCCTCTTTAATTACTCTGTCCTTTGACGTAAACCGCATTAAAATCCGTTGCGTAGATCGAAGCGCACAGACGGCGCGCGACTATGTTTTATCAAGTACTACTAGTTCCCGTTCCCGTGGAAATACCGTGATCAAAAGGAGCCTATGTGCTATTCCCTGTCATAAACTATTTATACTCCAAGTTTCAGCCAAATCCGTTCAGTAGTTTTCGCGTGAAAGAGTAACAATCATCAATTTATAGGTACTTATAAACTTTCGCGTTTTTATAATATTAGCTTAATCCTAAGCTATAGATAACTGCGATTATATTATTTGTAATAAGCGTAATATATTACCAAATAGCCTCGTTTCTCAAAATATACTGCATTCTAGTTTCCCGTGATTAATAGCGCCAAGTTACTCCGAGACAATACAGCGGACTGACGAAGGTACTGACAGATAGGGTAGGTATCGCGTTCACAGCTGTTTCTGATCCCTATTATGAAGGACTAGCTTACTCGCCCGCGGATTTGCTCGCGTGGTACCTACCTTGATAAAGTACCTTAGCCTATGTTCATTCGGAAAGTCCATGCTACACATCGGTGACAGAATATTTGAAATCGGATTAGTAGTTTCGGAGATTACCCTAATAATACAAACAAACCAACTTTACCTCTCTATAATATTGGTAATAGATCAAGATTTATCAAATACCTAGTAAATATAAATTTATATTATGTTAGCCTGTCAAGTTTGCAACAGGCTATAAATTATCAGTCCACAATTTGTAATTAAAGATCGCCTCTAGACACTGTATCCTTTAGCCAAATCTCAAATGGTTCCTAGACTTTAGACAACTTCGAAAATACTTCCTCTATAATCAAGCAATTTAACCTTCTATCTGAATAGGGATAGAATTTAGATTGCATTGACTCGCATGAATCTTAATCGCCAACAATACCATCGCTTTTATCACCTCATTTCCTCACACAAAACGGAGCCTTAAGTCTTAGACGATAAAGGAGATTTTTGCTTATCACTAACTCAATTCAAGCTTCTTATATCGCATAGTTCCAACATGCGTTTATTACCACCTAATAACATTCACAGCAACCAGTTATGAAAGACCCCTGCTAGGATTAAAGGTCGTTGTCTTCAGTACGGGTTCTCGTTTTAGCTTGAGATATCAAAGATCAGGCTATGATGGTAATGGAGTTGTGTAATTATGAGGAAGGATAGAGTGAGATGGTGGATTTATTTCGGAATTGCTTATTGAGAATATAATTATTAAACAAGCATCTACCCGCAGCTTTGCATGCGTGGTACTAACCCAGATAAAAAGTAGCCTATGTTATTTGTGAGGAACTGACGAGGATCTACGGAGTTATGAACGTAAAATACACCTCGAGATTGCATAAAATTGCGCTCTTTTTCGACTACAGTTCTTCTGCAAAACTTAACATTTGCATAAACTTCACCTATATTTTAAAATATACATATTTACATATTTTTTTAACAAAATAATTTAAGAGGCATCGAGATAAAACTCGTACATAAATGTTTTAAAATCTACCAACAGTATTTTAGAACCAACCAGTTTGTTTCTGAATTTCAGTTTCAATCAGTAACTTTCCAGTTTCGTATATCGGTCGGAAACTAATAAATAAATTGGTCATCGAAATATCTCTGCCGCTCGCTAGAAAACTTGTGTTTCAATATTCTGAAAATTTAGATAGACCAATCATTGTTCTAAAAATGTTGGTTCGTTCGTTCGTTCGTATGAGCAAGTGGCCAACTCTGGTAACGGAGTTTTTAGGCCGCCTAAAGGCCTCCGTCATGGCTTATCGACTTTAAAAGCCGGTAATTTTAAAATGTTGGTATAAAGTGTATTTAAATTGTTGATAATGGCTTTTATATTCAAGTTAAGTGTGTAGCTTTTATCTCAATGGTCAAATCTTAATAATATAAACTGAGTTGGAGCACGTTCAATCCCAAGCGTTTTTGTCATCTAAGCTATACAAAATAGAACGATTACAGAGGTATTAAAAAAAGCTTATGATAGGTTTCACAAGCGGAAAATTCAGTTTATTTTTATTTATTTTTTCAACGTAATAATAAAATAAAATAGGCAGCGGCGTAGTTTGACGCATACAACCACCTCAATGAGGGTTTTAAAGATTAAGGATAATTATTTTTCTAACTCGCATCTTCTTCTTATGGCGCCTCTCCGACTAGGGAAGGTTGGCAGTCAATATGGCATATCGTTCACGGTCCTAGCGAGGCGAAACAGTTTGGCAGTGCTCGCTATCCCCGTCCACTCTCTGATGTTCCTCAAGCAAGATTTCTTCCTCCGACCAACACGCCTCTTGCCGGCGACTTTTCCCATCATAATCAGTTGAAGTAGGACATTATTTCTTGTGTCTTATGATATGTCACTTTTCTTAGTTTGAACTACAAACTTTGTTATAGAAGCGTACACTGACCTTTAAATGATCTTTTAACCTTGTTTCTAGTATTTAGATCTTAAGAAAAGACCCTCTCGACTCTTAATTTGAAGTATGTGATTTCAAAATTAAATCTCAGATTATTTACGGTAGTTAAATTATAATATATACACATCCCTTTTG
The DNA here is from genome assembly GCA_963582015.1 of Xanthorhoe designata. NCBI lineage: Eukaryota > Metazoa > Arthropoda > Insecta > Lepidoptera > Geometridae > Xanthorhoe > Xanthorhoe designata. The sequence continues at coordinate 2,629,649 of OY757029.1, forward strand.
CTTGACCGAAGTCGGGTAAAATGTTCGATTTGATCCTAACATCATTGATCCTTTTTCCGGTTCGTTAGACACGAGAAATTCTAATAATTTTGATTTAAAAAGTATATTTATTCTACTGTAACTAAAGGGAGTAACGAGTGATGAAAATTGTATCTGTTTAATTCGTAACCGACTTCGATAGGAGGAGGTTTCATGTTTCACTGTTTGTATTTTTAATACATAAAGCGAAAAAGTGGACGATTTGAAAAATTTTTTTTTTATTAAAAGAATACACTCTCGAGGTAATCAAATAATTTTTTTTTGAGGATCTGATGAGTATCTTCAGAGGTATAAACAAAAATGTAACTCGAGATTGCAGGAAACTTCTCTATTCTTACGATATTGAAGTCAGTTTATTAAAATAAAATAAAACATTATGACACTCTTGTTAATACATCTATTGAATGCGGCCTCGCTTGTGTTTTAGATACTTAAAACACAATAATCTACACCGTATAACAAGTTTTTTTCCAAGACTGCCCGTCCCAGAAAGTCCACGCTAAAAGTTTTTTTTCAATTTCATCTACTTTCAAAACAACTTTAGCTAAATTGTTTTATACCTTCTAAAGAATAAAGTCCATTTTCCAATATGAATCAACATTTTTCGATTAAACAAACATGATTCTGTTTAACAAATAACGAAAACCACTTCGTCGAATGAAAAATGGTTTTGTTTGTCGGAAAATGTTAACTCAATTTCATTTAGTTTTTTGCGAACTTATTGGTTATCAATATTTGACGCCCCGGCTAAAAGGTTATCCTATTTACTGTATTATATTTACAGTTAAAACATTTTGATTTTAATGCATTACATCGCTGGTTAAATGCTAAGGTACCACAAATCAAAAATCGTGAAAATCGTTTTTATTACAAAAATGAGATTACAAATAGTTGTTTTATAGTATGAGTAAAAGACATTTTTAATTTTCGCATTAAAAACTACCAAAAAACAGTTGTGTCTGTTTAGCATTTATACACTTTGGCACCAAATTTCAGAGCTAAACAGCCATTTTTTCAGTTGTGGTTGAGTGATTGGCGGAAGCGCACTTAATTTAACTAAAATTTATATTCTAAAGTGCCATATTTCGGAATGTGGTACTATTGAATATAAATAAAAGTCAAAAACAAATATTATTTTTGGGCAAATGTACCACATTCCGAAATGTGGTACCTTTGCACAAGATTATTGTATTGATATTACGTTGTGTGTATGTTCAAAAGTATCATTTTTGAAATGCGTTTGTTTTGCACATAACTTTTATGTGAACTTAACTATAATTTTTTAAAGCATTAAGTGCCTTTTTGAGATGCGTTTGTCTTGAACATAGCTTTTATAAGAAATCAAAAAATATTTTTTAGGATGTAAGAATACTTTTTGAGATGTGCTTGTTTTTAATTTGCTTTAAACGGGTTTTTAATCATACAAAAATCACTGTTTTATTAATATTTTTCCCTGTAAGTAGGTACAACATTTTAAAAGTAATGTCAAACGTCTAATTTTAATGTCGAACAATAAAACTATTTTAATACAATAGCAGTAGGTACCTATCTAAAAATATAAAAGAATGTAATCAACAACATAAAACCACACCTCTGTGTGTTTATTTATTTGTTTTATTAGCTTAAAATCTTATCCCTTTTTTTAACTAATAAAACAAATAAATGCTTTAAAAACCTCAAATACCTACACAAAATAAGTACCTATCTCTACGCTAAGATCAACAATAATAAGAGAGTAACCAACAACATACGCTATGAGAGTTATCATAAATCTTGAACCATCCGGTAAGAAATAATGTAAATAATGAGATCAACTTTTAAGTTGCTTCAAAACAATATTGAAATTACTTGATCTTTTTAATGGCATACTAACTATTGGGTGTAACTTTCTTGCCGCTGTCTAGCGTTTGTGGACACTGAGAAAGCCTTTGATTCGGTCGAAACATGCGTGGTACTAGAGCCACATGGGCAAAGTCGATGGAGGAACTTAGTACGATGCTTCTTCGAGCATTGATAAGGCCGTTACCTAGCCAAAATGTTAGTCACGTTAGTATGTTTATGGTTTTAGAAGCATTTATTTTGATAGGATATTATTTTTCGGTGTATATTCATTTAAAAAAGTGTATTTTGTAGAATCTTTATAAAACTTTATTGTTCGTGTAACATTTAAATTGCATAATACTACTAGATTGTGATTCAAACCTTCAAAATAACTTGTTTTAGTTTAATAAACCTTATTTTTTAATGAAATATGGTCTTTTGGTGATATATTTTTTGTGTATATAATAAAAAAAATTATATGCTAAAGTCACTTATCTGCTTTTATATGACGTTGGGTTGAAGTTACGGAGAAACTAAAAATGCACTTAAATTCTAATTAAAATTACGCGTCGATTGATAGGTAATACATAGATATAAAAATAAAACTTACTCAAAAAAATTAAAAAAACCTTATCGAAAACTTTGAATGGCCCTACTGAAAAAAGTTAAATTTTGAATTGTGGTAGTTTAGCATTTAACCAGCGACATTTTACAGTATCCAAGCTTACGAGAAAAGGCTCACAACATCAGGATCCTCATGACATGATCCATTATTTCTGTAAAGAGGTAGTCATAGGCAGGTCACATACGATTGGCTCACGCTTACATTTACACCTACAAACAAGTAGTTCTAATCGTGGCATGTAACAAACCCATGGCTGATGTATAGTTGTGCATAACACTCAAACCTATAATTTAAATTTGACTCAGATTACATAGGTGTCAATTCAGATGTCGCAAAAACTAAACTAAACTAATTTGACAGCACTAAAATTGATGCCATCCTTTTTATATCGATCATTATGAAAGGACGGCAACATTTTTAGTGCTGTCAAATTAGTTTAGTTTAGTTTTTGCGACAATTAATAAATAATAAATCTTACTAAAAGTTTACGGCTTCGACGGGATTCGAACCCGCGAGATACAAGCAGGCATGCAAAAATCTTGCATCGTGTACATGACATTTATGATGTTACATTAAAGGCGGGTTTTCCCGATAAGAGAGCATCTTAAGGTATTAAAATTAATAATCATAACTTAAGAACGACTTTTTTATAAAGTAGTATGTAAGTAAGTTCGTATGAGCAAGTGGCCAACTCTGGTGACGGAGTTTTTAGGCCGCCTAAAGGCCTCCGTCATGGCTTAACGACTTTAAAAGTCGGGACCGACAATTTAACGTGCCCTCCGAAGCACGGAAGCGCTCAGCTGATAATGCCACTTGCGGTCACCCATCCAAGTAGTGACCGGTCAGAACGTTGCTTAACTTCAACGATCTATCAAGAACGTCTTCGCCACGAGCACTTCAAAAAAGTAGTAAAGAGATTCCAACGTTGTGTCTGCTAGTAAACAAAATGAAGAATTTATTCTTGAAATTTTGGTTTACCTACGAAATTACTCAAGTTTGGTCGAACCTTATTCCAACATTTGGATTTCATTAGACGGCTTAAGCCTCTAATTTATAGTAGTAGGAAAATTTTAATTAAGTCAGATTTAGGTACCGTAAAATGTTATGTAGAGGGTGAGTCTTAATGAAGTTTTTTGTCTTACTAATTAACTATGAGGGTGAAAAAAACTTTAGAACGTATGTTTTATTTATCTGTTTTTATTTTCTTTGGGTTTTTATATTTTTGTCTACTAAGAGTTGTAATAATAATGAAGCCTCCGCTATACTATTCTATAAAATATTGTTTTAGTTTTTGTAAAACTTAGCTATTAGGATGTGAAATTTAGTTTTTTTGTGTTATTTTTAACAAACTTTAGCCCGCGGCTTTGCTTACTTGATACTAACACGGATAAAAAGAAATGTCTTATTTCAGGTCTACGCAGACTCGAATCTGCCGGAGCTGTTAATTTTTAGTATCATTTTTCATCTATATAATTCCTAAGTTCCCTCACCCACACAAATATTTATTTCCATGCCTGATACGGTCACAGCACAGTCATAAATACGTGGTAGTCGGCAAAGTCCTATAGACAGAAACATTAACCAGTGCTGTTGATTTTCAAAGTCCAATGTTTAACAAACAATCACACAGCGTTAAACTACCAAAATCAATAGCTGAAACAAACAGCCCCCCTATCATAAAGTTATTACGATTTATTGCCATCAGAGTTATATCAATACCTAGACTAGGTTAGAATAAGTAAGGGCTTGTTTCTGAACCAGTAAATTTGATAAGTACCTAACTTCTTAAATAAACTGACCAACTAACCTAAAACTATAAATGATAGAGCCACGTTGGATACTAGTGCCTCAATTTTTGATATGATGGTCGCGGTTTCAATTTCTAACCGATGAATTAATTTTTCGTTGAGAAAAAATATACGAGTGTAATGTTGTTACCCTTTCACGCGAAAACTATAATACTGAAAGTTTTCGACTGAAACTTGGAATGTACATAGTTTATGACCTGTAGTAGTACATAGGCTACTTTTCATCCAGGTACTATGCGAGCAAAGCCACAAGCAAGCTAGCTAGTGACTGCAGTGACTTTTTAATTTAATGACTCTCCTGCCCCACGTTGGGCGCCAATGCAAACACTAGTTTATATACTTACAATACAAATAGAAATAAATTTTTTTTATTTAGTAAACACACAGGTTATAAAAGATTTGCTGGTGATCCCCGCACGAAACAGAGAGAGAGTAACAGAATCAATGTTTGCGATAAAACCACAAATAGGGCAAAAACTTAATTAACTTTTTAATTAAGAGCTCTCGTTAAATCCTTGCTCTGCTAAGCATTCACAATCAGACCAGTGTTAAATGTTTCTGAATGCTGTATATGAATTTTGTAGAGTTTTGCGAACTTTGGATCTAACCACGGCTTCTCTTGCTTTTGAGTTAGTTAGTAAGCTATGACACAGAAACGTTCATATTTTTCAAAACTTTTTAAACTATCGCGACTTGAAAACATATAATAAATAATATTGATTTCAATACGCGATTAAGTCCCGTTAATATTTTTTAATATGTTCATATTTTTTTTCCTAAACCCAAAACTTAAAAATCACTCTAAACTCGGTTTATTTTTAATTGTAAAAAAATACAGTGACTTTTACCATACTAATTTTAATTCTGACCAAACATTTTAAAGATACCTTTCATACTTATACATACTTTATAGTTATAAATAAAAACTACACCCAACAACTAGAGATTTAATGCAATCCTATTGGTTAATATTTATCTTTTTTTCCGCTCGACCAGATTGCCTCGCACCAACAAACAGACAGCCTAACTCCTAAAACTAAACCCATTTTTTTACAAACTTAACTGATGTAGTAGTACTTTGTCTTAAACTCGTGTTGATAGTAAAACTCGTATCATAACTTCAACATGTTTGAACTACCCCTAAGTTTGTACTGAAATTTATAATTCAAACGAAGAAGCGCCAGGTGTCACCCATATGGCAGTTCCCATCACATCCATAGGCGATCTGACTTTGAAAATGGTACACGTCACAATGACAATTACAGTTAACTAAAAAATCGATCATTCGTACCATTAGGCTCTTGAAAGCCGCACGTATTGAGTAATTAAATTCTTACAGCGAAAATGGCAAAAGTAGATGATTAGAACATCAAGGATCGTGAGGTGAAATAGGTGGATTCCTAGAGAAAAGTTCCGAAGAAAATCTAACAAGGTATTTTTTAAATATATTTTTGCTATTTCAATGATAAAAATGTGTTAAATATTTATGAAATATTGTGATAGCGAAAATTTTATAAAAATATTGGCAAGAACAAAATAAAACAGTCATCAGAAAAAAATACCTATTAGAATTAGTACCTACATATACACAGTAAATTAATTTCGCATATTATTTGCTATTTCAATGATTAAAATGTAAATATTATGATTGTGTAAATAAAGTACCTAAAGTAATGTTTGAGAAATAAAAGTAGTTTAGGTTGCAAGAAAAATTAAGAATGAAAATATTCATGCAATAGTCCAATGGCAACTTAATGTGATGATTATAGTGTATGGGATGTTGATGACAGACATGTCGGACATGGAGTCGACTTATACACAGAAATAACACTAGCCCATTTATGAACTTACAAAAAAGTCAGAACTGGCAAAGTTATGGGTTTCTTCGCGATATCTTCCTTTACCGTAAAAAGATCGTGGTAATTCACTTAATGAAAAATTAAAATTTAATTGGTCGATGAAGACTCAATGCTAAAATCTTTTGATTGAATACCGAGATACCATTTTATTGATACTAAAGCAAATACCATTAATGATGATATTATTTTAGATGATGACCAAACAGAAATACCAGGGCCTGGTGGCCGATTTGATGCCAAACATCAAATTGATGCAAATATTCGGCCACTTTCTGTTCAACTATCATGACGGTAAGATAAATACTAATATTGTAAACGCAAAGGTTTGTATGGATTTCTTTGGATGATTGTAACCATGAAAGTGATGTGCCCCAAACCTGATGGACCTGATGATTTTAAAGTCAATAATGCAATTTTAGACTACTAAAACACTACATTAGGTGCTGAATACATACACGCTGGGTACCTATCCGCTAGTGACGCACATAGTTTTTGTTTTATTATGAGATACTTCTTCCCTAAACCTTATCTAATTTTTACTGATGCTCTTTTATCGAAATCAATGTGAAGAAGTCACAAACATACATACATAATTTACTATCTTTTTTGCATTAAGTTTATTCACATTTTATTAAATAAGTGTGGTTTGTTTAGAATATATTAGAATAAAGATTTATTTTTATTATACTTCGTTCGTATGAGCAAGTGGCCAACTCTGGTGACGGAGTTTTTAGGCCGCCTAAAGGCCTCCGTCATGGCTTAATGGCTTTTTTAAAAGCTGGGACCGACAATTTAACGTACCCTCCGAAACACGGAAGCGCTCAGTTGAAAATGTCACTTGCGGTCCAAGTTGACCGCTCAGAACGTTGCATAATTCAAGTCTTATTTAAGTTTAGGTATAAAAAAAACTTAAATAAGATGTGCACATCAAGTGAAAATGAAGGTTTCTCCTCAGAATGTAAACAACACTGCTGTTGGAGCGCTGGTTTTCAGTAGCGCCGAATCAAAACATCTAGGAATGTGATTGCCAGTAGATTAATCTAGATTAATATTTCAGAAAATGCTGGGATGTCAATGCTTCTGCGGAAGATTTACGCATCCACCCACGCAGTTTTCCTCTGCGTTCATTTTCTGCTGATGGCTATCAACATGGCTAAGTACTCTGACGAGGTCAACGAACTTACAGCAAATACTATAACAGTGCTTTTCTTCATCCACACGACCATAAAGCTATTATTCTTCGCTGTCAACTCTAAAAGCTTCTACAGGTAAGTGTGTTGCAAGGTACGATGTTAGGACCCTTACTGTTTTTGTAATGTATGATTATTGATTGTATTATGTTTTATCCGTTGGGAAATACATGATTTTGATGTTAACTTTTTTATACACTAGTGTTTTGTTCGTTCGTATGAGCAAGTAGCCAATTCTGGTGGTTTTAGGCCGCCTAAAGGCCTCCGTCATGGCTTAACGACTTTAAAAACCGGGACCGACAATTTAACGTGCCCTCTGAAGCACGGAAGCGCTCAGCTGTTATATAAATAAGTAGATTTGCTAAAGTTAAAAATAGTAGGCAAGATGTAAAATTTCATAATTTTATCTGATTTAATTTACTCAAATGGATTTGAAATTCATAATTCTACTGAATAAAAAAGAAGAAATTCAAAAACTACATACCAACTGCATTTGTTTAGTTAGACTAGTCAACAAACTTTACTCACAACTTCTTTTATGTACTAATATACGTACGCAGAACAAAGCGCTGGTCATTAGTTTTCATTATATCAGGACTTCAATTAGCAAACAGAAAAATAAGAAATAATGAAAATGTTCAAAGAAATTGTTGGAACTTTTAATATTGAAAAAGATTTCTCAAGAATTTGTTCATCTTCAAGATCAAAAAGGTGTTTAAAGGAAGGCTAACAATTCTATTGAAATTGTCCGAGAATATTTGCAAGAGCTTTAATCTTAGAAATTTTAATTTATCACATAATCCGTGTGGTTCAGTTAGATAGTACATTAACTTTCGTTTCCAACGTTGGTTTATTCCCGGACATGCATCGGTTTGAAAAAAAAAAGGCAAAATGACAAAACGGCGTAGAAAAACATACATGCTTCCCTGTTACAAATCAAAGGTATAGCGATGAAAATAGATACGAAACGTTTGTCATTTGTCTACGCGCCCTGTTTGCTTGTTTAAATACTGATGAGAAAAAAATATGAATTTAATCTTTTCAATTTATTTAGGTACAAACAAACTTCAAAGTACAAAGCTTATTTCATTATTTTCTTATGTAAAAATGTAGAGCTCACTTTTATTTGAACTTGAAATTGAAGAAAGTCTATTACAAATTACGATTTGGGACTCATATGTAATTGGTAATTTTATGGAACTTGGAACAAAACAGTACGAAAACACAAAATGATTACATAGTTTCGAATTTCTTTCTATAATCGCTAATCCTGATCTGTCACTTCTGACCATTATTATGACTTATCGTCATAAAATAAAAACTAAGATTTGGATTACATGGCTTATATTGTTATTTTTTTGTTTGTAGATACTTTTAATATCATTTAAAAACGATTTAGATGGTATTTGGAATGGTACTCATAAGAGTATAGTGTAGTTTGCCACAGCATTAATTATTTTGTATTGATATTTAGTTATTAGTAACTAATAACTGTTATCATGCACACTAATATAATATTATAGGTGAAAAGGGAAAAGTTTGTGTGTAGGTGTGTGTGTGTACGTTTGTTACTTCTTCACGCCCAAACGGCTGGACGGATTAGAACGAAACTTGGTACCAGGCTAGCTTATATTCTGGTTTACCACATAGACTTTTGATCTCGGTATACCCACAGGAACGGGAGGTATATAATGTATAAACTTATTCACGGTGGGGCGCAGCTAGTTTTAAATGAATTATTGGATGGTAGCTAGGTAGGTACAGCTTAGGTAAAAAAAAACAATTTTTTTGTTTAAATTTTTTTCATAAGACAAATAAAATTTTTAATACCACCCGACAAAAGCCAAGGAAGCAAGCTGATATTGCAGTATTTTACCTGTTTACATTTTACCTACAACATCATGCTGAATGATTTGTGAAATCGCAGAACAAAAGCCAAAATTACCGAGAAACAGCAGCTCGGCACGATAACACAATGGACCAGGAATTTACCTGTTCATGTACTGAGTCAAGCATTGTTGACGGCTTGCCTGCTTTGCCGCTGAATTGCTTTAATGATAAGGTGCCGCCATAATGTGCTAGATTTGAAATAAATCATAGTTATAATATGTTATTCAGGTCAGGCTGTGGATGATGATGATGATGTTGAAATCGAACCAATTAACAGCTGTATAGTTATAATGGGAGTACCAAGCTATTTTTAGTTTTCATAATAATTATAGCTTCTCTTTGTGATCCCATAAAAAAATTGTGAGGCGATATTTAAATATCGACGGAACAGAAACGCCGAACTTACAGCAAATTGCTCAGCATTAAGGTGTTTTAAATTTTGCCATCTGAGCCCTTAAGCTCAAACTGTCTAATACTTGTACTGTTTTAAGCCAGTTTATATTCTCACCAGGACCCTCGCAGTGTGGAACCAGTCGAACAGCCACCCACTCTTCACGGAGTCAGACGCGCGGTACAAGCAGCTGGCTCTGACGAAGATGAGGAGACTCTTGTACTTTATATGCACTATGGCTGCCATGTCTGTTATCAGTAAGTACCTATGTTTTGAGTTGAATTTAAGGTGGTTGTAGACTTTTTGACGGGAATTTGTGATGTCATTTTGTCTTTTTGTTTTATTTTCCAAAACTTGTGTTTTAGCGAATGTTACTGTGTAATAATGGTGGATTATTAACTGTTGAGTGTTCGTGAACGTACATAAGTGTGGGCAAATAAAACAAAACTGGATATAATTGCATTTCGAGTTCTCTCAAAAAGTCCATGTAATGCTTCAATAAAGAACCCACATCTTTACTGACGCTGACTATGACTTTGACTTGACTTTACTAACATGGTAGTGGCTAAATGCGTGGCAAAAGCCGGCGAAGCCAAAATAAAGAAGAAGTGGAAGAAGGTGGTTGTATGCGTCAAACTAGCCGCCGCCTTTTTCTTTTTTCCTTTGTTCAACGTAAATTACAATAAAATAGGTGAGCGCTAGTTTGACGCTTAGAGACACCTAACATTCAAAAATAATTTATTCTGAAGGTCCTCTATAATACATTGTCATATTAAAATCGGGGTGATTATACGAGTACATCTGTTTCAATCCAACGCTACACCTCAGGAAATAATTGTTGAGAGTAGTTTACCTATTTTGACAAAAGTTTCTGTGAGATCTATTTTTTTTTTTAATTGTCGCTAAGGTTGAGTTTTTCTAGCGTTAATTCGAACTTGATACATGTCATACGTAAATATAGTAAAGAGAGCAATTGTCACTTGATAATGTTATTGTAAGTGGAAATCATGTGGAAATCGGCATTGTTGTTCCATGACGTTCAAATGAAACTTAACCATAGAGGTGGTAGACCATTTTTTTTGGCCAACCGTACCATGACTTTGTCACATCTTTGTACGGTTAGATGAATTTTGCAATAGTTTCTGATGTATTTTATACACAGTTCTACTTGTTTTGTCGACTATTTTTATTGTTCATTATTAAAATCTTATTGTTTAAAGCAAAATTATCTAAGTATCAGTCGTCTCTGATATTGCTTAGAAATAAATATATTTGTATTTTTATCCAGGCTGGGTCACATTGACCTTCTTTGGCGAGTCCGTCCGTATGATCACCAGCAAGGAAACCAATGAGACGCTGACGGAGGTAGTGCCTCGGCTACCAATCAAAGCGTGGTTCCCTTTCGATACCATGAGTGGGGGCATGTACGTCTTCGCTTTTGTATTTCAGGTAACAATTTACACCAATAATATTATAATTTTAGGTGAAGGTCTTATAATTAATGCGGTTAAACACAATTTTAAAATCTTATTAAAGAAAAAAATGGACTATGCATAAAAATATCTTCTCATTTCGGTGCATCTTTATTACTGTAGGTTAGCTGTCGTCTTGCTTAAAATTTCTTGGCTAGTGCTAGCCTAAACAGATCTTCTACTGTCTTTACTCCTGTCCACTCTCTAATGTTGCGAAGCCATGCTGTTCCACGTTCCAGAGTTGGCCCACTTGCTCATACGAACGAACGAGCGAACGAACGAACGAACGTCTTCCAACCCCTCTTTTGTCAGGTATTTTACCCATCATTATCAGCTGGAGCAGATTGTATCGCAGATATAATACTCTTCCTAATTCCGATCACTGTTTATAATAGTGATTCTTCTTCCAGGTCTATTACTTGCTATTCTCGATTGCCATACCAAACCTGATGGACGTGATGTTCTGCTCCTGGCTGATCTTCGCGTGTGAGCAGCTCCAGCACTTGAAGGCTATCATGAAACCCCTCATGGAGCTGAGCGCATCTCTGGATACTTACAGGCCGAATACGGCTGAGCTGTTTCGGGTTAATTCTGCAGGTATATCGATCAGAAAAGAAATCTAGGCCTTTATACCTGTACTAGATGTTTTATACAGCGTCTGAAGGCAATCTTTGCCTTAATTAATAGGACAATGTAGTGACTGGGCCATTATTGAGATGGAATGGGCTTGCCCAGCTTAACCGGCTATAATTATCCGCAGGAAAGCCAATAGTCCGTGTGAGGCTGAGTAGCCTAGGTTCCTTCACCGTTGAGAGCTTGTGTTAATAAGTATTAAACCAGAGTGAATGGACGAATTAACAGTTTACTAATTTACCTGAAGTGCTCGTGGCTTGCTATGACGTTCCTGATAGACTTTAAAGTTAAGCGACGTTCTGAGCGGTCACAATTTTAATGGGTGACCGCAAGTGGCATTACCAGCTGAGCGCTTTTGTGTTTCAGGAGGCACGTTAAATTTATCGGTCGCGACTTTTAAAGTCATTAAGCCATGACGGAGGCTTTTAGGCGGCCTAAAAACTCCTTCACCAGAGTTGGCCACTAGCTCATTCGAACGTACATCAGCATCATCATCATTAACCTATTCAAGTCCCCTACGCCACTCAGCCCGATCTTCGGTTTTCCCCGTCTAATACTTACCAGCCACAGCACGCAGGTCAGCGCTTCATCTAGCTGGGGGGCGTTCTACTCTTCGATCGCCGAGACGCGTTATTCATTCGACAAGTGTGCAAAACGTTGTCGTTACGTGTTGTCGGTCTTTTGGAAAGTTCGGCATAATATGTGGCCGGCCCACTGCCACTTCAGCTGCATTCTATGAACTATTTTGTTCTCAGACGATTTTTATACTTTATAGAAAAGAAAGAAAAGATCCCCGACGCAGTAGACGTAGACATCCGAGGTATATACTCCACGCAGCAGGACTTCGGCATGACGCTGCGGGGCGCTGGTGGTAGACTCCAGAACTTTGGGCAGAGCAACAACCCTAACAACCTGTCGCAGAAGCAGGAGATGCTGGCCAGATCTGCTATTAAGTACTGGGTGGAGAGGCATAAGCACGTTGTGAGGTAAGCTTATAAATCAGTTATCCTGACTGGTGAATGCACAAACAAAATTGCTGAGTCTTAATAAGACACTAATTTTCAAGTATTTTTATTGTCAACCTATTTCGTCCCACTAGCAGTGGCAAAGGTCTCCCCCATATTTCTCCAACCATATATTCAGTTATTTTACTTTTTAGGAAATTGTGAATCAAGCGTTTAGCCTTGTTCATTGTATAACATGTCTTTGACATTTCAAGGCCAAGGCAATAATTTCTAGACCTAGGTAGTTCAGTAGAACTAGTAAAGTGCTGGCCATGACAATCGAAACGCAATTTCATGGGAAACGCAAAGCTGCGAGCATCGATCAAATGATAACAATCTTTATGTTGATGAATTAGGGTTGATTATCGGCTTTGATCGTAGTTTACTTATTAATAAAGTGCTAATAATTTTAAAATTTTAGTTTATGGAGCCTGGGATAAAAATGGCTATTAATTAGTAGCTAAAAATTTCAAGAAATTATGTAAAAATAATTGGCCAGATTTGGTGAGGCAGGTGGTATAAGGCCGTGACCGAGTGGTGGCCAAGAGAGAGCTATAGAAGCAGGGGCAGACCATCAACCCGGTGGGTGGATGATATGAAGCCATAGAGGGAAAGGCATGGATGCGAACGGCACAGGGCCGATTAGAGACCTAGCAGTGGGCTATAATTTAAGCTGCCAATGATGATGATGATGTGAAAAAGTGTTTTCATCAAAATTTCTAACTAAATGCTCCACAGGCATAAACGACCGCTGGGCCACTGGCATTGTGTGTAGGCGCTTTGACAACCATGAAAATACACTTATCTTTTCACATTACAGATAGACAGAAATATAAACTTCTATAGATACTTTTAAAAAGTAATATTTCTTCTAGACTGGTGGCATCTATCGGAGACACATACGGCACTGCTCTGCTTTTCCATATGTTGGTGTCTACAATCACACTTACCCTTCTCGCTTATCAAGCTACTAAGGTAAGTTTAAGAATTTATTGGTTTTTAACTGACTTCAAAGAAGGAGGAGGTTCTATGTTCCACTCCTTTCTTCCTTCCCTTCCTTCCAGTTTCCACTGTACGTATTTTTTTATTTTATATTTATTTTTTTATTTATGTTCATCGATTATTTCGTCAATATAGTGGACAGATTTTAAAAATTATTTTTTTGTTTGAAAGAGGATACTCCCCAATTTGTCCCATAAAAAAATTGAGGATCTGATGAGGATCTTTGGAGTTATGAACAGAAGTACACCTCGAGAGTGCAGTTGAAATCGCACACTTCTTAGGAAATTGAAATCGGTTTAAAAACATTTTTATTTTCTAACTAGTAATAAAAATATACAAAAAAATTTAAGGCTTCATCTATCACATGAATCAATCGACCAATCTTCCTATTGTTGTCACTCTTCTCAATCCAAAGGATGCCTGGTAGAGATCGCTTTTAGCGATAAGGCGCCCATTGTACATGTTTACTACATTTATTAAATTATTATTTTAATCTCTGTTTATATTTTAAGGTTTATATTTTAAGGTTAAGGTTTATGATTCAATGAATGAATGAAAATCTTTATTGTACAAAGAATTTTCATTCATTAATTAAATCATGAATGAAAGGTGAGTGGTTAATTATCATCTATTTCTAGATCAACGGATTGAACGTATACGCGCTCAGCACAATCGGATACTTGAGCTACACTCTCGGCCAGGTCTTCCACTTCTGCATATTTGGAAACAGGCTGATTGAAGAGGTGACATAATAGTTTCCTAATGTGTCTTATACACGATGCAAGATTCTAGCCTGCTGCATACAATTATATTGACTGTCATGACTTGCATGGTCTAAACAACAGTTGCTTACAATTATTGAACGTCAATTAGGTGCGCGTAATTATTGCATTCAGTAATTGCTTTGGTACGTGCAAGAAAATGGCATCATGTAAATGGTACTTTATAAATAATGTAGAATAAATAAAGTAGGCCAAAAAAGTTGAATTTATTCAAAGAAGCTTTACATCTTTTACTAGATGATTTATACAGAGTCAGGAGGCAAGCTTTGCTTACACTTAACGGGACACTGTAGTGCCTGGGACATTGTTAAGATGCTGAGCCGGCCATATCCACAGGAATGATAATGGTCAATACGTGTGGGGCTGACTAGCCGCGGGTTTCCTCACGATGTTTTCCTTCAGCGTTTAAAGCCGCAATCTAAAACATCTCTAAAATATGTTGAACCACAAAATTTTTACTCAGAGCTCATCGGTGATGGAGGCAGCGTACTCCTGCCAGTGGTACGATGGTTCTGAGGAGGCGAAGACCTTCGTGCAGATCGTCTGCCAGCAGTGCCAGAAGGCGATGAGTATCTCCGGAGCCAAGTTCTTCACGGTATCTCTGGATCTCTTTGCTTCGGTATGGTATTTTCATATTGCATCTTATTCTGATAAACAATCGGAATTTGCCGTCTTCGAACAAAATCGATTCGTTACATAATGACTGAAATTCTCAGAATAAAAGATCACACATGCAATTATGACAAGTAGTAAAACCAATACGATTTTTTATGTGAAATTAAAATAAAATTTGCAAAACATAATGAATTATGTTATTATTGACCGACTTAAAAAAAGAGGAGGTTCTATGCTTCACTGTGTTTATTTTTTATGTATCAAACATTTGGAGCTGATGAGAATCTCCTGAGCTATAAACAGAAATGCACCTCGAAAGTGTAGGAAACTCTTGTAACAAAACTGAAGTTTTTTTTTTAATTTTGCCTCTTGTTTTGATTGATAATTATGATTCCAGGTACTTGGTGCTGTGGTAACTTACTTCATGGTGTTGGTGCAGCTGAAGTGAATTTTCTTCGAGATATACATAAGGATGGACAGACTACTTTTTCCGATGCAAAGATTGTCATTTACTTATAATAACCGACTATTAAAGCAGTCTTTGTCACACTTTTAATTTAGCAGAATCACGCGGGTTCGAATCCCGTCGAAGTCGAAGAAGAAGAATTTTTCGTAAGATTTTTAATTTATTAGCAGAACAAGTTTAAAAAATGTAAGTATCCCCTGAAACTACGTACTCATTTGATAACAATATCCTTTCGTTCGTTCGTATGAGCAAGTGACCAATTCTGGTGACATAGATTTTAGGCCGCCTAAAGGCCTCCGTTATAGCTGAAAGACTTTAAAAGCCGGGACCGACAATTTAACGTGCCCTCCGAATCCTTTATTATCAATATCCTTTCATTTGATACCAAACTACTTTCACCTGACGAGAGAGAATTTGCGCGCTTCCTGTTTCTCCCGCGAACTTTCTAATCGCGCGCACTCACAGTTTAGATGATTAGAAAAAATAATTCGACCCTCTATCTAAATTCCGAAACAGTATTATCTCCATAGTTAATTTAGCTACATGTATGTATTATTTATCTAAGCTATTATTACGAGAAAGTAATAATCTTTCTTTTTTTATTTTTCACATATTTCTAATATAAATTATTGGGCATTTGTGATGACTCCCTTTGAGTTTTTCCAAAATTGTCATTTCGTATTTGGCGTACAAGCGAAAATGAAAAACCCCTTTAATTTGTGTGTATTTCGTTGAGTGATGCAATTTTTTTACATAATCTGCAAATATGCAGATAAAATTATTATTAAGAAGCACTTGATTTTTCTTATTCTTGATTATACAATAATTGAAAATACTTCACTTTCATTATTAAAAAAAAAAGTTCCTATTTATTTTAGCCGACTTCAAAAAAGGAGGAGGTTCTATGATTCACCGTATGTATTTTTTTATGTATTCACTGGATTACTCCCGTCAATAGTGGAACGATTTTGAAAAATATTTTTTTGTTTGAAAGAATACACTCACGAGGTGGTCCCATAAAATGTTTTGAGGATCTGATGAGGTTCTTCGGAGTAATGAACAGAAAATGTACCTCGAGATTGCAGGAAATTTATTTCTTCTTACAAAATTGAAGTCGGTTTATTAAAAATGTTTATTACCACGTGTCTAGCATCGATTTGCAATTTCGAATACCTATTCTAGTTTAGTTTAAATTACTTACAAATAGAACTAATAATGTGATATTTCTTTGTCTGTAATTATAATTTACCATACAATAACTTTTAGAAAATATTATACCTGAAATGACTGAAATGTCTCTAAACATATTTTGTATTATTATTGCACGTTCACCCTTGCATAATCGTAAATAAGTTCTTTAGTAATTTATTGTTTTTTCAAGACTAAAATAATTTTAGCTAAGAATATCCACTTTGATGTTGTGTAATAAAAAACTACGTCCAAAACTGCGTTTTTTTATATTAAGCACCATGTAATTTAGATTTTATTTCATTATCTGTTGCCTAATTTAATTTCTACTTCACAATAATAACTGAAAGAAGGTATTTAAATAGGAAATATTTTGCTAAGTTACTCAAGCCTACTTTGTTATTATACAAGCAATCGCCTCTGGTTTCGCCTGCATAGTACCAACCAGGAAAAAAGTAGGTTATGTATTATTTCAGGTCCCTAAATATATTAAAAGTTTCAGCCAAATCCGTTCAGCAGTTTTTGTATGAAAGAGTTGTTACTACAATCAAACATTCATAAATAGTGGGGTATAATTTTATCCGTAGTATCTACATTTATTAATGTTAGGTAGATGAACATTCGACATGGACTTGATTCAGGAATATGCTAAAAGCATCGAAGCTGAATACAACTTAAATGTTTAAAGCTGTATAAACGTTCTGGTTGGAAATTATATTAAAAATGTAGAGATAGTTCTACAAAAAAGGTATTATAAAACTGTCATGTTCTGTAGTTCGGTCAAAATTAACCAATTATATACTGTCAATGCATTTGTCAACATTATTGAAATAAAAATTGACTAACAAACATTTCAGTATTACAATAGTGGAATCATTTCTGTTTCTCTTCACCTTCACAGAAAGCAACAAAATAAACACAAAGTTGAAAAACATTTATAGAGAAGTTTCTTTGAAAAGATGTTTTCATAGTGCAAATGGAATGTGGCTTTATCTGTCTAGTGTCGGATTCTCTTCAATACGGGGCTTTGCATATTTCAAAGAACATCTTGTACCTAGGTCGAGTTCAGCTTAGCAACGTCACAATATCTTTAAGGTGGTACAATATTTTGAAAGTAAAATCAATCTCGTTATTTCGAATGACGGTAGACTCAATTCTGATTTTAGGCATTTGTTTTTAGATCAGGTAGTTATAAGCACATCGAGTTAAAATGTAGACTCATGCTGACTTTTTATTAAAACGTAAAACAAGTGGATTTTTAATCAATAGTGTAAAAATTTCAATTTTGGCCAATAATAATAAGAAGGCATTAAGTCACATTAAGTGTCACAACGATGGGTCGCTGTACAGTTACAGTCTGTTAGTGCGTTTTTCAGTTAGTGGACTGACGGTCCATCGATTCAATGAACTATAAGCGTCTGTAAAAGTGGATTAAACAATAAATGTGTTGCGCTATCAAAGATTTAATACATACAGATACCTAGCTACCGATGAGTAATTATGTCAACATTAGTGGAAAATATGCAAGAATAGTAATGTTGCCAATGGCCATCCTGATATAACGCTCGCTGCTGTCCCATCAACTTGAAAAACGGCTCTTAATGGGAGGTTAGTGCAAGTTGAGATGGGGTTCATACCCTATGAAACTGTTATTTATATAAAAGTGCTGCTTACCCAGACATTGTTAAGAAAACTTTGAAATAAATAAATAAATAAATAAATAAATATCCTTGGACATTCCACACAGCGTCATCTAGTCATATAAATTAAAATTGAATAATATAATTTATCATTAATACATTCAAATAGCATTCAACAAGAGAATGGAAAATCATTACAATGTTCAAATTCGTCAGTAAATTCATCTATGATGCAAATATTTTTAAAATAGATCCCAAGCATGTACGAACATATTGTCAGGACGTCAGTTAGTCAGTTTGTCACTCGTAACTACGTAACTCAGTCAGTCCGTCACTACGTCAGGCCAACACTACGTCGGCCCATCACTCATGAAACTGTCACTCGTCACTACATTACTACGTCACTACGTCAGTCATCAATCAGTCAGTCACAACATACATCAGCCCTTCATTCGTCTTAACACCACTTCGTAATTTCGTCACGATATCAGTCCTGATATAGTCCGTTAGTTCGTCATTATGTCACTCATTTATTAATCTCTCTATAATTTGTCACTACGTTTTTCCGTCAGTCCGTCACTCGTCAGCCCATCACTAAGTCAGACCGTCATTCTGCCACTCCGTCACTACCTTTGTCCGTAACTACGTCAGTCCATGACTCGTCAAATAGTTAGTCGTCAGTCCATCACTCAGTCAGTTCGTCACGACGATACTCCGTCACTCTGCTGCGCCGTCACTTCGTATGATAAACACTTTTCGTCAACACTGCGTCATAATATTTTACAACATGACATAACTTTTGCAAGCGCAGATTAAATTATTTATGAGCAATATATCGAGCCGTTGAATGATGTCGCATTAACGACTGTTCGGAGCCAAATTATATGAGCCGTAGACTAAATTGGATATTTATTTGGATATAAATTATAAGCATTGTTTAACTGGGTCAAGGAAATGTTGAGAAAACATGTTAAGGGAACCGGATAGTACTTTAGGCGGCAGTCATCAGATCTTATGTATTCAAAAGGGGTAGTCAAAAGTACTGCCAAATACATTTACACAATTGTATTCAGCTTACCCTAATATTTTTTTAAACCATTTTAAATAATTGACAGATTATAACAGCAATTAAAATGCGATCAAAGCCGGTAGACATACCTAACATTAATATTTTCTGGGTATGTACTAACTGCCCAAACTTCCTAATAAACTCAAATTAAATAAAACTTCTTAAGCTGTGTTAATTGTCGAATAATCATTTTAAGGCACTTTCAACTTGGATATTAAGTTTAAAAGGAATTTCTCTCGAGTGTTTTAATTAAAGTTGTTAATACTTTGACAGAGGTGGAGTTTCGAATTGGTAAATATTCAATATTTTTCACTAGGAAATACGAATTAATTTTACTGCTCAATTAATTGGCATAATCAAGTGCTACGTAGACCCGTAGCATCATACGTAGCACATACGTAGCAAGTGCTACGAATTATACAATTAAAATTTTTGTTAACTTATCGTTCTGACGGTGACTAAAGAGGAAGGTACTACGACCTACCTCATGTCGTTGTTTTACAAACGTACAGTAAAATTAACTTTGATCCTAGAAATGCTCAATGACCTTTATTTCAACTACAAAAATGGACTTGTATGAAAGTAATTCAAATGAAATGAAAATAAAAATGAAATATGATCACGACTGTATACTGTATGAAAGTAATTATTAGTTTATATTACTGACTTCCCCCCGATTATCATATATTCTAAGTGCGTCCCTATCAACAGTCTACAGTACCCTAAGAAAGGCTTAATGGCACAAATTGATTGCCCAATAAAGTTTAATTTGCCGAGTTCAGGTGAAAATAGGAAAATTGAAGTCGATTCTGGCGCAAAACCTTTATTTTATGCATTAAGTTTTGTTAACCCACATAAAATAGGTTTAGTCCACTAGTTAAGAATAGTTGTGAAAAATGGTTGAAAAATACTTTTCATTCCTTATTTTTAATTTTATTTTATTTTCTACATTTTTGGAAAACTTACAGCTAGGATAAAAATTATACAATATTGACAAAAAGTACACATGTAAGGAACATTGTACTTTGCTGAGGGCCAATTACAAGTTTCCACAGATAGATTGAAAATGTATATATAAAAAAAAGGTTCAGTTTGTGTGGACAGAAAAAAAAGAATATGAAATGAAGTACTACTTCGGTACATCAATATGAATAAAAAAAAAACCATAAAAACCTACTAACAAAAAACGAATAAAAACATAAACTTACTTAAAATTTAATTACATGAAAAAAAGTTGCTTGTAAGCAAGCTCTTAAGCTTAACTACTGAGGTATTGAATAAATCTACATCAGCCATGTCCAAGGAATTGAAAGATTCACAAGCACGAATAATAAATGCGTTTTGCCTATAGTTCGTTTTAGACAGTGGTACATGTAAATATAATATTTGATAACTGGTTATTAAAATGAAATAAATACGAGTAGTTCAGTCAATTTTTCACACTATTCAGTCCATTTTTTGCAACTAGTTTAGAAAAAACACTTTTTATTACTTATTTGATAACTGGTTATTAAAAATATGGGTGCTATAAGCTTGTATTTTGTATTTGTGTGCAAATAGTATGCCTGTCAGTGGGATCATAGCTACGGAACGGATAAACAAATACTGATGCGGTTTTTTTTAAATTTAGTGTCTGAATAGTTGGTCCCATTATTTCGGAAAGCTCGGTAAGTACCTTTTATAAGACTCCTGTTCTCAATTCCAAGTACTTCCGATTCTCAATTTCAAATTATACGACTGATTCGCTTAGTAACGAGAACAGCGTTAGCGAACAGAGAACTAGTTGAACTAGGTTTGACAAGAAGATGTTTTCACTAGTTTCCCAGTCTAAGTAGGTGACTTCTTTAAGACATTTTATCGATAATTTACTTGAGACGTCCATGCATTATATGTAATTCACACTGAAATTCAGGCCTGCTGTATAATTACGCAGTGATCAACACATCAGACCTTCTTTTGATCATAAAATAAAGTAGTTTATAGAAAAAAACCATATGGACGTACTAGAAAATTTCGGAAAAGACGGGACAGTCAACGTGTTAATAAAATGTTTTTACGGGATCTTATCGGCCACGAACAGAAATAAAGTAATTCCACGATAAAATCTCATTAATTTCATAATTTAAATTAATAATGGAACTTTATGCGTATATTAATTAAATAATTTTAATAAATGCATAATTTTACCCTGTCTGTCCTGTTTATGTATAAAGATCGTGAAATTTTACAATAATTAGGTTTGTCTTTTAGTAAAGTTGCCAGGCTTTTTGCCATTCAATATATCAACAAGTGGCTTGTCAAGGAGTTATGGCGCGTGAAATCTCCGTCTCTATTGACGACGGTCAGCGTTTTATTTCGGTTATAAAACAGCCCTTTCCAATAAAATTTGGTCTGTAATGAAAGGTATAGCAAATTCGAAATTTGAAACTGTATTCATGTACCTGAGTACTTCTGAGTAGGTATATTTCTGCGCGTTTTGCGCTCTCTTTGACTTTCACTCGCACACTTAAAACAAAAATGGCTCCTTTTTTACTAAAACATAATTACCTACTTTGAATTGGAATGTTAACTTCTGAAAAGTTTGAGTATAATATAGCAATCTATATTTACATACTTACCTCTGACCTTAGACATCTTCAAAGAATCTAAAGTGACTGAGTGGAAAATATCTGGAAAAAAAACGCATCTTATGTAAATACATTCGTAATCATATATATTTTATTCTACTAATAACGTTGTAATATATTACAAATATATTATCCTTTTTTGATTTATAGAAACTGTTACTGAATTTAAATATTGAACAAAAGATGCCTCTTTTCCCTATCCGCCCATGACCCGTACCCTGTTTGCCCAAACATGTCCCTTTAATCTGGAAACTTGTGCGTATTTACACTGCCGTTGACCCATAGACGAGAGGTTATGGGCCTACTCGATGTTTGCTATGTTGTTCTATGCAGATTTTAGACATTAAACTAAAAAATAAACAGAAAATATTGCAAAATCATTTTGTTTTTGGAAGATGACGACTGTATTCCCATGGAGCTTTATATGTTTCTTTTTCAGAACTTTAGACAATATTAGATTTTTTTAAATATGTCTAAGAGGGTGGTAAGTAAGAAGTATTCCCAAATACATTTTTGTTATATGCCCACATTTTGCAGAAGTTAAATGTAATCACGATTCACGCGCAACGTGACGAATTTTCTAAACGAATTTTCTAAATAATCAAGCTCTAGTAGCCAGTCGAACAAAATCAGGCACAAATAATGTTATAGTTTCAGCTCTAGCTGTTTTTACTAAAACACAGCCTAAATAACTGTAAAAAGGGGTATTCATATCACCCCCTTGGGTCTTATTGTACGAATATACTGTTCAGTTGGGGCCGTATTTTCATGCTATTTGGCTGACCCCGTTTGTGAATGTTCAAAGTTGAATTTTGAGGTTTACCTTAACAACAAATAACAGGGAATGAAATCTGGAATAATTGAGAATTTCGCGGTTCTACTGCTCAGTTATAGCTTAGGACCTGGTAAATATGATTAATATATATTATACTAGCAGACGCCCGCGACTTCGTTCGCGTGTATTTCTTCGTAACCTAAAAAAGGCTGAAAAAATTGTACTTTTTACCCAATTTTTGAAAAACCCTTAAACACGTATATATTTATTTTGCATTGTTAGTATTACAGCCAAGTTTCAAGCAAATTGAACTACCCATTAAAAAGTTCCCATACTTTGACACCCCATTTTACCCTTTTTCAGGCGTTTTTTTTTTAATTCCTGAAAAACATGTAAATTTATTTATCATTTACAATATTTATACTGAGTTTGAATAAAATCGCTTCACGCATTAAAAAGTTGCATACAACGGTTTTCATCCCTTTTCAACCCTTTAGGGGTGGAATTTCGAAAAATCCCTTCTTAGTGCTTACTTTTGTTTTAAAAGGTAGCTACCTTCCAAATTTCAGCTTCATAGCTTCAGCGGTTTGGTCTGTGCGTTGATTGCAGAAAAATGCTTATTGTTTTATATAATAAATATTGATAAACACGAATCTCTGTTTCCCTTGGTCATGCTATAACTTGAGAAGGACTAAACAAATTAGAAAAATATTTCTGTATATTGATAGCTTAATTTTTGAGGTTAGTTGGCTACTTCCATCATCATCACATTAATTGTACTATGACTACTACTGTACTACGTACATACGAGATTCTTTTAATTCGCTTAAACACATAACACGAAACTAATGCAAAGTGTTTATCTAAAAACTTTTTCTCCTCTATTTATATTTATAAGCAATAACTACGAAATGTTTTCTCATTTTTCGGAAATATTTCATTTCCTTTGTCAGTAAAGCAATTTTCCTCAGCAAATACCTTGCTTCAATATCTCTTTGACGTCATGTCCAAAAATATATTAGAGCACTTTATTTACATATTTGCTTCGAGTATCAGTCTGCGGTAGGCATTTACATTTGATTTTATGAAGCAAAAAGTTATACGAGTATACCCATGTAATTATGGATTGTAAATGTCAAAAAGTTTTAGGTATAATAAACTTCAGTTTATAAAAAAGATGTAAAAAATAAGTAGTGTTTATTATCTCATATACCTACTTAAACCGCGCGCAAATCACAAACTTTTTTCATTTAAAATTTTTGGCAGAGGCGGCGAAGCATAAATCTGTTTCGCTTTATTGCCAAGGAACTCAATTTTACGGTCCCCTGACTCAATAAATACATATCCTGGTTATTTGCGTATGTTTGTCGATGAAGGATATTTTGCCGACTCCAAAAGTTGGGAGCAGATTCTCGAGTTAGCTGTAAAAGTAGGT
This sequence comes from Xanthorhoe designata, assembly GCA_963582015.1. NCBI lineage: Eukaryota > Metazoa > Arthropoda > Insecta > Lepidoptera > Geometridae > Xanthorhoe > Xanthorhoe designata. The sequence goes on from OY757029.1 coordinate 2,653,980, forward strand.
ATTTTTGTTTTTTTCTCTTCCTAACCATCACAACCGTGTGACAGAGCGGTGTAAAGGTGAATCGGTCGTGGGTTTTTTAGAGACGCATTTCGTGCGTCACTTTGACATAAAACTTTACGAAATACAAACGAATTTTGCAGTGCAATCTTTGCAGGTAGCAATAACTATAAAAGCGGTTTTTATTCTACTGTATTAACGCAAGAGTTTTTACTCTTTCACGCAAATCTTTCACGCAAATAGATACTCTTTCACGCAAAAACTACTTAATAGATTTGTCTGAAACTTGGAATATACATAGTTTATTATCTGGGTTAGTAACACGCGAGGAAGCTCAAGAACATCAATAACGTCTTAGCACGCTTCGCCAAGAGCGCTTCTTAATCATCTGTTGATGCACACACGTACCGTACACCGGCGGTATAAAGTGAGTACCTATTTGAAATCTGAATATTTATTTCGGTACATTAGAAGAATGTGCTTTTATCGATCTCTAAACGCTTTAGCAGAAAGTTTACTTTGGCTTATCCTCTACAATCTACCAATAGCCACAGCGGTTTTAGATTTGCGACCAAAATAAATAGCTATCCGGCCGCTAGATGGCGCCATAAATCTTGCAGTGAACCGCAGTCGCACGTACCGCGTATTCATCAAGAATTCAATCTCCTCAATGATTAGATCGCTCCCAGAGGGGTACTGTGAAATCTTGGATTATTGTGAATTATAATTATTTTTAATTCGCTATTAATTATTAATAGAGCGTTGACTGTGAAATAAAATAAATTATTGACTATTTACACGTTAAATTGGGAAGAGTGGAAAGAGAAAAGAGGTATTTTGCGCTGCTGCAGTGGATCAGTAATGGCTGAAAAATGAAATGAAATTTTAAACAATAAAATTCAGCGTTTACCGTAGCTTTTGAAACAGGTGCAGAATCACCTAGCTTTTAATAAGTTTCAGATCATGTTCAATGCTCATTATACAACAAATTTTGTAATATTTTACCTCAAAACCAAAACACAGAACCACAGTACATATTGTTTCATCAGGGAATCGCGTTGGAACTGGCAATAGAATCACCTAGCATGTAAGAGGAAGTTGATTGAAGTGATCTTATCAAAATAAATAATTTTTCTTTCAGAACTTGAGGCATATTTTTCAGTTTTAAGACTTTTTTCTGGGTTTTGTATTTTTTTATGACACGAATCATCTTTGACACAGCGATACGTACCTAACGTTTATAACTTCGCAGTAGTTCCCCAACAGGTCACGTACCTCACCTTCAGCTAACACAATCTTGTGGGCAGATGGCGATCTCGAGCATTTGCCTCGTAAAGTTAAAATAGCAAGGTCACCAGCCAACTTAAAGTTTCAGTCAAACATAAATCTTATGACTATACCTACTAGCTTACTCAGCCGCGGCCATTAAATGTGTTATTCTGGTTATTCAAAAACTATGTACTTATTCTTCAAATTTCAGTCAAATCCGTTCAGCAGTTTTTGCGTGAAAGAACAACAAACATCCAATCCATACAAACTTTCGCGTTTATAATATTAGTAGGATTCATAAATTTATGAGCCGTGTTGGACAAATGGGATACCTTGACTTTAGATCCGAAGGTTGTGTGAAAACTCATTAACTCTAGAGTCATAATAACAGCCTATGGAGAACTTTAATATTTTCTTTAAACGTACTAAGTGGATAATTATTATGTTCGCCGATGGATTTGTACCTCGACTATATTTCGGACGCAGACAGCATGATTAATTTTGAAAAACATTTCTAATAAGTTCTTATCGGTATCCTTTGTATAATAAAAAAATAAATCTGTTTTATGAAATAGTGATAATATAAATAATCTAATCCTTAAATTTTTACTCTTCCCTTTTACCACAGGGTTTGGTCCGTTGAAATATGATGCCATTTATTAGAGTCAGTGACGTCATTTTCAGCTTTATTTATAGGGATAGATTAATTTTAGCATAATTTCAATGAACTGGCCCTTTGGACGACTTATTAAATTAAAACTTTGCAGACTACTTAGCAAATGGAAAGTTGGGACCTGTTCATATCAAAATTTGAGATCTCGATCGATCAAGATATTTTTTCGTTCTATTCATCTTTATCTTTTCTCATCTCTACCTATACCTATTATAAAACTATAATTTCTCATCTCTACCTATAGGTACCTATAATAAAACTGTAGCACATCGATGTCTGTATATTAGAGATATTAATGAAAAACTAATATGGGGGGGGGGGGGCTTTATTAGAGCAACAGACGCCAAAAAATTCATTTTTTTTATTTTTGTCTGTCTGTCTGTATGGATGTTTGTTCCCGCATCACGCAAAAACTACTGAATGGAATTGAATGCAGTTTTCACCGATGTATTGCCAGAGGTGTAATTTAAAAAATAGGCGCCATTTTACTGCAGGCTTACCCCGTTAAAGGGTTGCAATGGGGTGCCATAGTTTGTAATAGGAACATTTTAAAGGAAAGTGTAGTTAGATAGAAACTCGGGGTGTCAAAGTTTTTATGGACAGTAGCGTGTTCAACACGCAAGCGAAGCCGGGCGGATCTACTAGTTTAGTAATATTTTCTCTTAAAAACGGTACAATAAGTGATCAGATATCGCTTCGGTCCCCAAGTAGCGCTATTACAGTTTTATAGACCTCCAACGGCGACCTAATTCCACCGAGGCCTCGGCTCAAGGGATAAGTGAATCGAGCTAATATTTCTGAGATATTGACACAAGTTTAGAAAGATCTAGAAAAATTGTTGGTATCTTTTTTAAAAAGTGTAAGATTTTCTAATGTCGACCAATACTCCATTACTTTTAAGAATCTTATCATTATAATATTGTTCGAAAGACCTCTTACTTGAAAATTAATCCAAGCAATTGCGTATGAGCCAAGGACGATATAGATAGATAGATAGATAAACATTAAAAATCTGTCTGCATTTGATAATTCATTTCTGTAGGAATTTAGGATGTTTTTGAAATTATTTAAGCTTATGCTAAATATTATATTACAACTTAATGTAGTTTTGTACATATAATATAAACATTTTATGCTGACTAAATTATTAAAAACGCGTCAGGTTATGAGTTAAAACGCAATATCTCATCGCTCACTGCATACCGAAGCCCGGAGCGTGGCCGTTATTACCAATGTCGTCCGCTCTTCGTTCTAAAGCTTCAAGTTTTAAGGAAATTTGGACTTTTCTTTAACGGTGATGCAGAAAACTAGTTAAAGCACTCCAAATAAAGTCATTTTATCATTGATTCAAGTTACTGAAATATCTTTAAAAAAGTTAAGATACTCGTATTTAGGTAAGTACCTAAATTATAGAGCCGTGTTGAGCAAGTCGATAAGTAGGTACATCGACTTTCGATCCGAAGTTCGTAGGTTCGAATCCGGCCGCGGTACATTAATGGATTTATATAGGTATTTTCGAAATTGATCGACAATTCAAGAAAAACATCGCAAGGAAACTAGTTTGATTTGTAATTGCGTCGATAATTTTTACCATTGCATGTGGCAAATAACTTATTTCCTACTTACATACAGGCTATTTTACTTACAAACTTTCGTCTACATCGTGCGACGATCATATTATGACGGTTATCGCTTTCCAAGAACTCATCGCTACAGGGATTACCTTCTGTATGGACTGAAAGGGGAATTAATACAGCTTCGGTTGTGTGAATCGAACTGGCTTTAATACGAGTACATTCTATGATCTGAGTAAAGCAAGGTTCTAGCGATTTTCCGGCTAATGCACAAAAGGTGAATGAATTAACTGCTTGGAGCAAATGCTGAGGGGTAGCCTTATTTTCTTGTCACTCGATTGTCAATAAGTATTTTTCATTTGTATGTTACCCGTCTTTATGTTGATGGAAAATAAAAACTTTTTCTATTCTATTCTATTCTAATTAATGAATGAAAATACTTTATTGTGCAGCGCTTACAAGATATAAGAGATAAATTAAAACTAGCAATTAACCTTTGGTTAAAATTGTACAATGGGCGGTCTTGCTAAGATATCTTCCAGACAACCTTAGGATGAAATGGAACGATGAGAAAATAGGAATGGTAGGGGAGCACACAAGGTGTAGGTTCCATGGTAAGGAAGAAGTGTCAATTTTATGTATGTATGTAGTTTTTTTTATTTAAACCCACGGACTTTAGATCGAAAGTTAAGGCACTGTTCAACTCAACTAATTTAATTCCAAGCTTTAATTAATGCGATGTGCTTGCAACCTGTCACGTATGGAATGTTCTGTAAAATGTGGGCATGGACCAAATACGTATTAGGACAGCCTCTGATTACCTCCTTAGACAATTTGATAGGATATCTGAAAATAATAAATGTCTATCTATACCGTTTCATCCGATACAGTCGTATCGTGTTTTTGGGTACCTAATTAGGAAATTATCAATATTTGTTGAATGACCAAATTTTCCTCATGTTACATGGTCACCCTATTCTGATACTCGTTCGTTCGTTATTTCGTTCGTTCGTATGAGCAAGTGGCCAACTCTGATGACGGAGTTTTTAGGCCGCCTTAAGGCCTCCGTCATGGCTTAACGACTTTAAAAGCCGGGACCGACATTTTAGGGTGCCCTCTGAAGCACGGAAGCGCTCAGCTGATAATGCCACTTGCGGTCACCCATCCAAGTTGTGACCGCTCGGAACGTTGCTTAACTTCGACGATCTACCAAGAACGTCTTAGCAAGCTTCGCCACGAGCGCTTCTGATACTGAATTCAGTCTATAAAACGACAAGCCAAGCATCGGTTTATCTCAAGGCAACTGCAAAAGCGTAGCATTCAAGGGATAATTGCCATAACTCCTACTAAAAGCTTTGCTCGCTAAAATCGCATTAATAATAGTCCAGCAGTGTATCTCTACGTCTGAATTGAGACTATTAAAGCTCACTAGAATATGCAAGGGAAAAACGTTGTTAAAACGTAGGAGATAAGGATTATTTTCAGTTCTGTTGTATTTGTTAAATGGAGTATGGTACAGTTGGGTAGTTAAGTTTTACTCGTGAAAATAGCGACTGTATTTTTAGGTTCTTGTAAAGTGGAGTGTTATTTTATTAGTTTGGAATTGAAATTCTACTTTTTTTCAATTTGAAATTTAAAGTTTGTAGAATAACTCTTTTAAAATTTTTAAATTAAATTTTTATGTACCTACCTAAACTAAAAGTTTTTAGTTTTCCATCGGAGCACAAATACGTTTGTTAAATGAAACTAGCAACCAATCTATTTTGTTTGTGTTTTTCCAAAAAAAAAAGAAAAGATGACACAAAATACTTTTAGAAATGTCACTTTTATTGTCATGTTGTTTTGACCTTTTAGCCTATCCACACTCACTCGCGGATCACGCGCGTGAAACCATGAACAGAACAACCCGCGACACAGGAGTGTAGATTGCATTTGCATATTTTAGTGAAAATTCATGTGTGTGTATAAAAATCCATACACATTTTTTATCAACATTCCTACTGTTTGACAACCTTGTCAAAATGCAATGCCTTTTCGATTCAGAGCTCTTTGCCCAAATTCTACTCTAGAATTTATACTTTAAAATTATAGCAGTATGGTATTATTTCGTCTGAATTCAGATGATTGGATTTCATGCACTTGTTTAGAATTTGATGGAGCGCACGAATAGTTTTAGAATATATTTTAATTTAGTTACTAGCTTTTGCCCGTTGCTTATTATCTTGTATGGTAGTCAACTCATTTTGTTTTTTATTTCCCGGACTACAGGCTACTAACAGATTTCCTGATGATATAATAATCCTCTCCTCTTAGACATATTTAAAATATCTTGAACTTCTTGTAGAGAAAAAATCTATCGTGTATTTGGTATAGGTAGATAACGTCGATGCTGATTCTTTTTTTTTAATTTTTTTAACCTATTTCGTCCCACTGCTGGGCAAAGGTCTCCCCCTCTTCCAATCATCTCGATCTTTAGCTGCGTCCCACCATCCTTCATCGAAGGTTCTTTTAATTTCCTAAAAAAATTTAATTATTCAAAATACCTTTTATTCTCTCACTTGTGGTGGCACTCGATTGGAGCAAAGTTATCATACTATTTTCTATGACAGGTTCGTTAAATAGATGATTCTAAAAACCGGTGCTAGGGGCAGGATAAAACATGTCTTTCGCAATATTCCAGTCATCATTCAATAAATCTTCCCTTAGAGATGTTTCATCCCTTACATAGCCTTAGGTAAAGGTTTGGTATCCTAAAGATATACTCACCGTATAAAACTAGATAATTTCTAGAAATGTTATTAAACGTGAAAAAGCTCGAGACTGTAATTTCAGATCAAATCAAATCAAACTAAATTATTGATTTGCGAAAAAACACAGAAAACACAAAAAAAGTAATGTGATTGTAGAAATTTAACTGGGCTAGGTGGTTGTTTCATATTTAGATTTTAAATATAATTTCCATTGTTCAGTGATGTCATAAGAACAGTGGTTTTTAGGAAACCTTATCTAATTTATATGCGCTTTAACACGAGCTTTAAACGGTGAAGGAAAACATCGTGATGAAACCCGCGGCTAGTCAGGCCCACACGTATTGACCATTGTCTTTCCTGTGGATATGACCGGCTAAGCTGAGAGGATGGTTTAGGTGCTGGGCAAGCCTATTCCATCTCAACAATGTCCCAGGCACTACAGTGTCCCGTTTTGTGTAAGCAAAGCTTGCCTCCTGACTCTGTATAAATCATCTGGTAAAGATGTAAAGGCCTAAGTTTAATCCATTCCGTTATTTAGCGCTCTTCGCTTTTTGAAGATTGAAAAGGGTGACTATTTCATTTGGGGTCTAAAGGTGCTGCCAGACTTTACTATATATGCAAATATAGGCTTTGATGTCGGAATATTGTACTCCAGCTGGTATAACCCAGTTATTGGTGAATCACAGATAGGCTGAGGCATTTTATCTAGTTTTTTATAAAGGCCCCTAAAAGTTTTTGATTTAGTCCCATGCTAAGCAATTTAATGCTTGTGTTGTGCATACTTAGGTACATAAAAATTAAACATACATGAAAACACCCAGACTCGACAAATATTTGCAGATCATACAGACATTTTGTCCCATAGCGGAGATCGAACCCGTAACCTCTGCCTCTCAGAGCTTTCACCCACTGCGCCACCGAGGTCGTCATATTATACCCAGTATACTGATTTTTCTTTTCAAGTGACAAACAAGATTACATCCATTATTCAGCACGAAACATCATTCAATCAAACCAGTAATCTTCACGTGATCCACTGTTCACGCTACATTCTCATTGTGCTCGGTTTTGTGGCTTAGGGTTCCGCAGGAAAACAGTAAAACATAGGCGAAGATGTAAGCGCTAGTGGCTTGCTTACGGCCAGTCTCCAGATAAAAAAACCCAGTCTCATTTTTAACAATTTCTCCTGAGAAAAATATTTAGCAAAATAAATATATCCTTGGACATTTCACACAGCGTCATCTAATCCCAAGCTAAGCAATTTAATGCTTGGGATTAGAATTAAAATCACTATACCCTATAGCTTATATCTTTTTTGGTATTGTTAACTACTAGCTGCACCTCACGGTGATACCCGCGATGAATAGTTCCCGTTCCCGTGGGAATACCGGGATCAAAAGTTTTTAAATCCAGGGTATAAGCAATCCTGGTACCAAATTTCTTTCACATCCGTCCAGCTGTTTGAGCGTGAAAGAGTAACAAACACACTTACATACTTACAATGTTATATATGTTATATTGATGTATTTGTAAATTATGGTGTGCAATAAAGTATTTTCTTTCTATCTTACACACACACACAAACTTTCACCTTTATATTATTAGTATGATGCAGTATTTATCTACTGATTATGGAAGATTTTTAGACACTTCACCTTTTACCGGGTCTGGGTTTGAAAAGACGCATCTCCTTTTTTACTCAAAAAACTTTTTGCGACTACAGAACCCTCTAGTTAGTCGACACGCCTTGAACGCTATTGTAATAAGATCAGGCTTACAAAGGCTTTTTGGCTGAATGGTTGCGGGCCAAACCTTTTGTGTGACAACAATGTGTAGTCAATTTATTACTAGGTATAGCTCGGGCTGTTTTTCCTTGTTGATCCCGCGTAACACACTGACCTAGTACTTAGTTGTTTTATTACATTGGCGGCTTGTGTTTTTAACTCCCGATAAAAAAAAGTCAAAAGTTTGTAGTATGTATTTGTGTTTCTATGCGTTTATCAAAAAAACTTTTTATATAACATAAAAAGGTGCTCGGTGTAAGTACCTATAGGTATCGAGCTTCTGCATCATTTTTTTAATTAAACTCGTTAATTGATAATTTGCAAGTGTAGGTATAAAAATCAAAACTCGGTTCACAACTTTTTTATTGCACTGATTAACAAATTTGTTATTTAAAACAATACCTACTCATTTGCACAAAGTACACTTCTGGCCATATAAATTGGGCATTACCAATACTACATGTGCGTTACATTAAAACTAACTATGTAGGTACTTATACATTGGCAATATTTTTTGGCCATAATTAAGTCACTTCACATAAGATGAGACTTTCGACACAGCAAAAGTAGTTCAAGAATCAGTTCCTCAAAAAATAAAAAGGAAGAACTAATTTTCATAACTTTAGCAACATATTTTTTTAAGTATATTAATTCTACAATGTATTTTTTTACTATGCATATTCAGAAAAAAGGAATTTACAAAAAATTAAATATGTACTTTATTTACAAATTTCAAAATAAAAACCTAATAAAATTGAACATAATGAAAAGTAAAATACTAATTAATTTATTAGATCTATAAATACATAACATTCATAAACATTTTTGTACATTCTAACGCAACCAAGTTAACAAGGCTATACATGGGATCAAAAAGCCTAGGCTAGATTGAGATAATACACAATACAGGTATTCCAAAATATACATTGAACAATTTTAAACCAGATTTTCTGATACATCAATGCACTGAAGTATAAATCGTGAACCAAATATTAAGCAAGGAGTTATACACGAAAATTACTCGATTAAAAATAGCATCGATTCAAACATCGATAATGTTTCGATTCAACTAGCTAGAGAATCTTTATCTGGGTTAGTCCCATGTTTGTTAATTCAAAATTTTTAGCTTTGGTATTATTGGTCAATAATATTTTGGAAAACCATAGAAGGAAGCACATACGTAGAAAAAGCACAACACAGAGTACTTGAGTTAGATTTACTTATACTTACTTATTTTTTTTTTAATCCGGTTATATTGTAAGGTTAAGAGAATGGACAAAATCGTTAAAGATCGAAGACGAAAGAAAAGACATGCACCTGTCTTTAAAGGCGGGTACTGACAGGCGTTACGGGGCGTAATGTAACGTGTTACGTTAGCATTCGTGCAGTCAGTACGTCGTGTTACGGGGAAACCAGCGAGTAACTCGAGTAACTCGATGCGTAACACACTCGATGCGAATGTTACATTACACCTCGTAACGTTGGTCAGTACCCACCTTTACGTTGTGATACGACGTCAGATGACACTTCTATGGCGAATAGCCTATCCCCACTAAACGCGCGCGGATTTCGACGAGAACCGCGACGCGAAGCTGTCAACAATACACTCACAGAGATTTGACAATAATATTATAAATGAAAAATCTTACGAAAAGTTACGACTTCGACAAGTAGCCCGCGATAATGCAAGCGATCGCCCTTTTGACGGGCTGCCTCTCGGCCACGAAGAATTATGACGCCAAAGACGGAACTATCAGTAAGATACTGACTGACGGTTAAAGCACCGATTGACAATATTGTACAATAGGTAGTAAAATACCGACAAAAACGAAAAAGACCGCCGGAGTCGTGAAGAATATGCGAATGGAATCTACACTCCTGTGTCGCGGGTTGTCCACGGTTTAGCGCGCGTTCCGCGGGCGAATGTGGATAGGCTATTATGCTTGCTCCGAGTCTATTCTCTTTTTACAGATGTTTGTGGAAAAGATATTACAAATCCATGTCAACCTACTAAGTACTTAATTAGTGACATAGATTTATTAGGTTATAGTTTATGTAGAAAACAGAAAAAAATGTTATAGACACCTAATATAACTTTGGTTGTTTCACTAATTAAATAAAACAACCAAAGTTATATTATGTGTTTTCAAGATTTAAAATATTTCATTTAAGTAGTATCTGATATAGGTACCTAAGCTACACTTAGTATAATAACAAGCTATATTTTACATTATTATAACAATTTTAACAAATTTAGTTTCGACTTTAACAAAGTGCTATGAGTACCTAAAGATAGGTAGAAAAGTGTAAAATTACCCTGAAAGGAAACTATCCCGTTCATTTTAGAAAATAACACTAAATTAGAAAGAACACTACTAAATTTGGATGAATAGTGATTTAATTAAAGTTCTATGTCGTTAAAACTTTTTCTGACTTAAAAAACAATCAGATAAATCCTTGTTCATGTCAGGTTGAAAAACTAGATAATCATCTAGTTATTAATAATGATTTATAAATAATCCAATAATGTGTACCTAAATAGTTTTTATACCATGACATCTTTGTTCAAAGAAAAAAATTGTTTTATGATATTTTGTTGTACCAATTACTGAGTACAAATACTGAGTACCATGACATCTTTGTTCAAAGAAAAACAAGCAGCGAAAGAAAACAAACGCTCAACCACGAAGAAAAATACGAAGACGCGTCAACTTTGAGAAAACTAGTTATTCAAACAAGAGAACTGAAATAAAGTTCGGAAAATAAAGGTAATTGAGCATGGAAAGCAACGAAAGTACAAAATACACTTATCACATCAGACTAGTTGTGATCAGTGGTTTCACCCTCCATTTTTATTTTTGCTTAGCTTTAAAGGGTTGTATAGAGATGTTGAATAGCCTATAACTTTCCATACAAAAATGAGCTACATAAGCAGAAATAATTTTCCAAATTGGACTGAAAATTCTCTTTTTCTCTACCTATATAATAAAAACCTTTATCTTATTCAGTACTTTAAATTCCTAGAACTGTGTTCAAACGTTGCGTCAAGAAAGGAATTTAACTTTTATTCTTACACAAAAAGCCAAACTTTTTCTACTTTCAGTTTTAAGTGTGAAATCAAATCTAAGGTCATAAAAAGCTCATAAAATACCTTTAACTTTTATGAACTACCTATTTCTTTTATAAAAGTACAGTAGGTACCTTTCAGCCATATTACAATTCGTATTAATCTCTTCCTTTCAATTTACACTTCTGATTACGGGACTTGTCGTCACTATAATACAACCTCCAAATCATTTTCTCTGTTTCGAAAGTATTAGCTATAGTAGATAATGTAATATGACTAAGGGGCTATATCTGTATCTATTTCTTAAACTGTTGAAGCTTTTCTCTCTGTTAACAACCACGTCAGATAGTACAATAACCTTTAAACTTATCTAAATGATGGCGTTATTGCGAAATGTCTTATAATTACAAACTCACCTCATACCTTAAAACTTTGGCTTGAAACTTTGAGCGGGAAAAGTTTTAACAAGATTAAACCTTTAATTTAAAGCTACGGGTTCGACTGGAAAGTGACTGCCTTTGATACTGATTCGTTTCTCTTTTGCTCAATTTATATTGACTCAGAGTCGAAAGGACTCATTAAAATCATACAAATTGGATCGATTTTGCGTTTTGACTCTTCGACACTCATATATGGATACAGTAGATCTACTCTACAAACCGAAAACGATGCACAATCCTGGTGCTTCATGCAAAATCTGCACATTGCGTATCACAATTAAAATAGTCCAAATGCTAAGCAACAACACATCTGTTATCATGAGACCCTGCTCCTCCGGTTGAGGAATCCGGTGGTGGTTCTGCAGTTCGACCACCTCCACTCCACTCTAAAGAGTCTATCATCTCCATCAGCTCTTTGAAGACCGCTATCACTCTCCAATTATACTTCGCTGAACATTCCACATACCCACACTTCCAGTGTTTCCTTACCAAGTTAACGATATTCCGTCTCTTCTCTCTCGAGTCCCCACAAGCGCTTTCAGCGATTGCAAGCTGCTGCAATCCGCTGGCTGCTGAAGGCGTGTTACTGCAAAGCAGGTCTTGCTTATTCCCCACAACCAAAACTGGAACGTTCCTCATGTCTCTACTCTCAACCATTTGTTCCCTCAACGTCCTGATGTACTGAAATGTTTCTACGTTAGACAGGTCGAAGACTAGGATGTATGCTGTTGCATTTCTTAGCCCGTAGAAGCGGTAGTGAGCCCATTCGTAGTAAGAGTTGATGGGGAAGTATGGTATGACTGGCACGTCAGTGATCTTGACCTCGTATAGATGCTCGTTGATGATGACTGAAGGGTAGAAGGTGTGTTTCCGGTCTGTAGGAATGTAATCTTCCGAGAAGTCACTCCAGACGAATTGCTGAAACAAGAAAGATTATCAATGTAAAGCTAGACCCAAAGTATTTTATACAAAATGCAGTAGGTAGGTACTAAAATGTTTTCAATTAAAGAAAACCCAGTATTGAACAGCCTTTCTTAGTTTCATTTAAAAAACAAATGATTTCGCAACCACATTTAAATTGTTAAATGGAAATGATTTCTGATAACCAAACGGCTGTGGATTTTGTAAATGAAATAAATTGACAAAATACAAAAGAGTAGAAAGATATCCTATACTTAGTCGTTATTGAATATATTACAATATATCAATGCATATTCAAATCCAAGTTTATGGGTCAGCTAAACTTAGTATTGACTTTACAAGGATACTAACCGAGTTCACGACTGTGTAACTGTATGATCGTTGATGTTAAGTGACGTTTTGAACATTCGCAATTTAGTTGGTCAATGGTCAAATAGCATTTACGTGCGCGTTTGTGCTTTGGTTGGAGGACAAATTAAATTGTTGAACCCAGCTTTTAAATCGTTAAATTGTCTTCAGGCTGCCTAAAAACTCCGTCACCAAATTTAGCCACAAGCTCAAACGAACGGAAGTTATACTTTGGTTAGGGCCTATGCATTTTACGTTTCTTTACGACGCGTTTGTATCGATACAAACGCGATGCGGACGCTCAGCAAACGCAAGCCTGGCGGCAAGCCGTTAGAAACGCGCAGTGACTGCACGCTCCAAAAACGTGGTGTGCCTAGGCTCTTAAATGTCATGAAAATAACCAAATTCTATTGCTACCTAACAACAAAAAATATTTTAGATAGATGTGATTTCTGAACGCGATCCATCAAAAACGCCTGTCACTAGACTTTTATGAAAAAACTTCGGGAATGATACTTCAATATTTTTACAAAAAACACCAGATGGTTGAAAAACAGAAATTGAGGCGACAAGTTTGTTTGGTGAAACAAATATTTATTGTTCATTTAGCAATTTAATAAACAAGTAGAAAACGTATTGGCCAAGTAGGATAGCGCCTTAACTTTCGATCCCAATGTCACAAGTTCAAATCCCGGCCGTTCATCAATTAACTTTAGGTACACAAACTCTAAACAGTAAAAGAAAACATCGTGATTCGAACCCGCGTGATTCAAGCGATCACCCTTTAGCCGGGTTGCCATCGACCACTCGGCCACAAAGCCTTAAACGCCGACGACGAAACTATCAGTAAGATTTTCGGTTAGAGCACCGATGACTAAGATACTTTTCGTAAGATTTTTCATTTTCTAATGAATTACCTAAGTGTGGTTTAACACTATAATAAAAATATATAAAAAACTATAGAAAACATCGTGTTTGACAGCAGCTCTATTAGAGTAGGTATAGGTAATGAAATAAATAAATATCCTTGTACTTTTCAGCGCCTTCTAGGATTGCAGAGATGAGGTTCATTTTCTGAATTTTTCAGGTCGCGGTAAAATTACCTACCAGATTCCGTTTTTACGGAATCTTTTATGACCAGACTAAAGAAATTACTAGATGACGCTGTCCAAGGATATTTTTTTTTATATTATTAATTAAGATATAAATTAGACATTTATAATCTACATTTGAAGATCTAACTACTACATAGCTAAGGAAACATTTGAGTTTCTTTTCCTTTTCTATTCAGTAAATACAACAAATGATTGATTGATGTAACTGTTCTCCGAGAGCTGCTCTCGGCTCTATATCGTTAATTTCCCTGGGCGCTGAACCACGGTGAAATATGGTACAGGTGTAATGGATGTCGCGGTTAGGTAGGACATGTGCCTAACTGTATTTGTGGGATGGAAGCTTTAGGGCTGATATAGGGAATGGACATTATACAGAGTTAATTTTAAATCTATAGTTTTATTTATTTTTTGTATTATATTTTTGTGTTAAACCACGCTTCATTTGTAATTTTAAATCACCAGAAAGCTCTCGGGGTTATCCTATCCCCTATTTAATATCACTAAAACCCGTAATTTCTAACTCAACAATGTTTGTTGTAGATACGTCTTTTGTCTAAACTCGGTATTTTCAGAATATTACAGATTTTATAGACAAAAAGAAAACATACAAGAGGAAAAATCAACAACCCTAAAAGTAAAACACAATAGGATAGAGATCATTATATCCTATTAATACTATAATGGTGAAAGTTTGTGTGTGTGTGTATGTGTGTTTTTGTTACTCTTTTACCCTCAAACGGCCTTACGGATTTGAACGAAATTTGGTACCAGAATTGCTTATACCCTGAGGTTAAAAAATAGGCTACTTTTGATCCCGCTATTCCCACGAGAACAAGAACTATTTACCGCGGGGCGCAGCTAGCTATAGGGTAAACCCAGGATAGATGCCTCGATGGGATAGATGCCTCGTTTTCAAAAAACACAACTTCCCGAAATCGCACATACTAATTAATAGGTTAAATAAGGAGCGTACGTGCCACACTCCTCAGGCCCAAAAGGCAGTTGAGCAGAGTATACTTGGTTTTCTTGTGTGTGCGATTATCTGCGCGGCGAACGCAGGATAACGCGTCAAAGTTTAAAACATGAGTATTCAGTGTTGCATAACTTTTAATGTGGTCATAAATTATCTTAATTTTTTTTTTATGTTAATACTCTGGTGCTTTGAGTACATACCTAGATGTCAATACCCACTCTATTGTATTTAGTTAGTTCTAAATTTAGAAAGGCACCTATGCGTATCAAAAAGGATAGTTGCCCCAAATTTTTCGGGGGATAGGTGCCCTTGAGAAAATCTATCCCCTAATACTCTAAACATGTGCAGTGTTTGTTAAAAAACATAACTATGTTTTATATACGTCGGAAACATTTTGTTGTGTTAGTAGGAACATACATTTTAAAGTAATAATCTTATATGTACATTTTGTATACAATACCTAATGTTTGTAGGTGAACCATGCCACGAAAGTACAAAAGATAGGCAGGAGTAATTTTATGGACTTCGGAACAGCTGATACCTAATACAAAGTCAAATTCGACAGACCGAAACATTATTCTATAAGAATGCTCAAATAAAAATTGTATTTTACATATGTTGATTCTATAGGGCATCTATCCTCCTTAGCATTTTTATAGTGGGGCATCTATCCATATAGGTAGGCAACTATCCCCAAAAAAAAGGTTTTGCGAAAACTCAATTTCTGCACAATCAGTAATTATTAGGACTACAAAAACAACGCGTAATGCAAGATAAAATATTGAACTAGCTATATTCATAGGAATTATTTATGGTAAATTAATAGTTCAAAAATTACGAGGCTCTTTCAAAAAGTGGGGCATCTATCCTCGGTTTACCCTAATATAAATTAGATGTGTAAAAACATTAACTTTCAGTGATAGGAATCTCTTTCTTGGAAAATAAGGATGTAAGTGCCATCTTAACCAGAAATACCCAGCGGTATCTCAAATAATTACGAACTTCAGGACGGCTGGTGTTTGTTTCTAAACATAATGAATACTACTGGTTTTATTTGGCTCTGATAAAACAGTATTTTTTTAAAGATACATTTATAGAAATCAAAGTTGAGATACGAGATTTTAACTTATCTTAACTTATCTTCATTATCATTCATCTTAACTTATTTAAGTTTATAAATAACTAGCTGCGCCCCGCGGTGTTATCCGCGGTAGTTAAAAGTAGCCTTATTATACAAAACCTTTCTCTTCAATCACTCTATCTATTAAAAAAAACCGCATCAAAATCCGTTGCGTAGTTTTAAAGATTTAAAGCAAAGATAGGGATATAGGGACAGAGAAAGCGACTTTGTTTTATACTACGAGTATATAGTGATAATAATAACGTTTAGTACAAAAAGTAAAGGTTTACAGTGGTTTTTTTAACTAAAAAAAACTTAGTTGTCATAGTCAAACTTGTGAGTGTAAAATAGCTAATAATTATTGCTGACAAACAAGTAGTAGGTAAGTAAACCTTAAAGTCGTTAAGCCATGACGGAGGCCATTAAGCGGCCTAATAACTCCGTCACACAGAGTTGGCCACTTACTCATACGAACGAACAAACGAAGTAAACCTTAGACTATGGAATCTTTGACTCCTCGCTCTAAGTGTATAACTTGTATTTAGAGAGATTTAGAGAGAGAGAGAGAGAGGGATCTCTGTTATATTATAAGTTGATATTTTGCTTATTAGTATACCAATGTAAAGGTAATTCATATCTACGGAGTACACCCGCAGTTCTAAAGAGGGTAAATCACGTGAAATTGAATTGCGCCCTCTCCGGGAGGTCGGTACGTGTTGCAATATCCACTTAGAACATTCTAGATAGAAAATTATATTCGAAAAAACAAAATGGCTTGTGAAATTAGGATTCAGATAATGTTATATGGCTTGTAGCAAGATACGAGTAGGTAAGTACTTGTTCTATTAAATTTCCTTTTTATACGTAGGTAAAGTTTAAGTCGCTTTGAGGCTCTTTTTCGTGTTTATGTACGAGTACATAACCCATTTCTGTCCCAGCTACCAAGGTCGTCTCCGAAGAACAGTGGACGATAGCTCGCAACTAGCCCACGGGCGTCATGGGCAGGTTAGGCTATTTTGTTTGCTATCTCTTTTCACTATACATTTCATTATAAATAAATAAGTCCTTGTAAACAAATCGCCAATTTTGGTGACAGAGTTTTTAGGCCGGTTAAACTTGACGGGCTGTAGCCAAGTGACAAACGCTTCGTTTCTATTCTCTTTCTATCATCGCTATTTCTTTGATTTGACATAGGCCCTAGCCATGTTACATTTCGACAATCGCTTTCGATTAGAAACTAAAAAAAATGTATAGGAATTGACATTCGATGACGAAAACTCGAGCGATCAGAAATGTCAAATCAAAGGTGTAGCGATGATAGAAATCGAATCGCTTCATAGCGAATGCCGGTTGGCTAGGCCCTAGAGCTGATCGCTCGAGTTTTCGCCATCAAATGTCAATTCCTATAACATTTTCTTCGTTTCTATTCTAAAGCGATTGGGCTGGTAGCGAGAATAATTAACTATACCAGTCAAAAATAATGATACGCCCATTGGTATTTTTTAAGTATTAATACTATTGCAAATGCTATAGTTTCATTTCAAAAAAATTACGCCAAGAATAAAAACGCGTTGCTAGCCAATATCTAGGCTCTTTCAAAAGATACGCAGTAGCTTTTGATGATCAAATTTGTTGAAACCACAGGCCCGCTTTGTCTAAGCCGCGCCAAAACAATTTAGGCGTAAACATTTTCAATTTATTTATCAGCTAATTTATATAGTACTAGCTCTTCGCTCACGACGTGGTAGGTACCAGAATAAAAAGTAGCTTAAGTGTTTTTCCTTAAACTATGTATATTCTAAGTTTCAGACATATCCGTTCAGCAGTTTTTGCGTGAAAGAGCATCAAACATCTATACCTACATCCACACATCAAACTCGCGTTTCTAATACGAGTATTAGTAGCAACTAATACCTACTCGTATTAACGCGAAAGTTTGTAGTGTGATAGTAGGATTTTTTGGAATCAAAGCTGTTGGAAATGATTTACCTCTGTAAACGCGTAATATATTCATGGAATATTCAACAATATCACCAACGCATCGTATTGAATAAAACAGCGCAACGAGCTGGCGCGGCAATCTAAATACAGGTCAACCCACTTGAGAGACCCCTATTATAAACTCATCGATGGTAGGATCCCATGAAATTAGAAGTCAATTAATGTGAGATGTACTCGCTCTAGGCTTTTATCGTTGAGCAAGATTAAGAAGTTGCCATATTTTGTAGCTGTTGATGGCTAGGTACTTTGAGTATCGCTATTTAGGATGTGACTTTATAACTCTTTAATCTGATATACAAAACAAGCTTTTTACATACATTGTGAAGTTTGCAGTCATTACATTTTTGGAATTTCTTAATGATTTTGCTTTGTTAGAGAAATATGTATAATATTGTCAGTACAAATATTTTTTCAAATGACTATATAGTAAGCAAACGCTAGATATAACGGCTGTTCTATCTGTTGCTATGTCTTTTCATTGTCATAAGAGGTAGGTAACAAGAAAAAACAAATAAAGCCTTTTTAAATTGACAAATCTTTATGAGTTGCTTAAATAGCTTAGTTTATCAATACCACATCGGCCTTGTGTTATACTGCATCGATTTAATATCAATAATTCAAACCCATCTTGTTAAAAGAAAATGTGATGTGACACGAAAACATGTTTACCTAAACCCGCTTACCATGTTGTCGCTAAATCGATTATAAATCAGTTTTTAGTAAAAACAACTCCCATCATCATCATTCCAAATTAAGAAATTTAAAAGATTTTTTTATACATGCCACCTGTCCCGGGCTGTAACTCAAACAAATGACAACTGGTGTTACTGGTGGGTCGGACTTGAACCTTAATGCGGGCACCACACATTCGCTTCAACTTGTTTCCAACATTGGCTACAAATATAATGTACAATGGCGTTTGTGTCCAATAACCGTCCAAGAAAGATTCCCACTTTGTAGTATTGGAACCAACACATTCCAACCCTCCCATGTGTTGTGCCCGCATGAAGCGTCAAAAGTACCAATGCGACTGTTACATTGTGTAACAGTCGTATTGGTACTTGGTACTCCATCAAGTTATATCCAGAAATTCTGACCTATTTCGTTGAAAGAAATATGATTCTGTAAATCATTCTTTCTTTGAAGCTGATACCATTCAAAGGCGTCCGTTTAATCAACTTTATCCAACGAACTTGGGTGGGTAATCAATTTCATCGGAACACGC
This sequence comes from Xanthorhoe designata, assembly GCA_963582015.1. NCBI lineage: Eukaryota > Metazoa > Arthropoda > Insecta > Lepidoptera > Geometridae > Xanthorhoe > Xanthorhoe designata. The sequence continues at coordinate 2,673,237 of OY757029.1, forward strand.
TGGCTTTATACCGAAAATATTTTGTTTTTAACCATTTTTTCGACTAAGGTACTGTGGGTGATTAACGCCCACCTAACTTTAATTTCAAATAATTTCCATATTTACATGATTATGAAAACAAGGAATGCTTATAATTAATGTTTATTTTAAGTGAAACAAAAAAATAACACCTTACGTTGAGTTTTATTCTTAATACACATGTTTATTCAGTTTTTAAAAAAGGTCTATTTTGGGCGTTATTAAAAGTTATATGTCTATTGACGCCCGTTTCATAAACCAGGCTTTAAATGCATAAATAGGCTTACAACAACAAAAAATATTCTCACAACAATTATCTAAAGTCGCATTACCGTACATAAACTAAAAATATAGGAACAAAATCAACATTTAAGATTAACTTTAGTCAATTTAATAATACACCTTACATCACATGGTATATTTGTATTTGGTCATATTTATGGAACTTTTTAATAATTTCCATATAATACATCATGAGCACATTCCGTATTAACCGTTTTTAAGGCAGAATTAAGATATTTTTTAAATGTTCATTGGGCGCTATTATATAGACAGCGGGTAATAACGCCCGGAAATATTAGGTAAATAGCAAAGTTTTTTTATAAATACAAAGTTCTTTGGCAAATCTATCAAATAATATGTAATTGGCAAAATTAAAAAGAGAATTGTCTAATAAATTTATAACACTAAGGAACCACCTCCACGGGTGAGTATCGCGACGATTTCGTCCTCCTATCATCGGGTAATTTACACGGTAAGGCGATTATCATAAGAATTAAATTTGCAATTAGTAGTAAAGTCGTTTTGGACATTATGTACTATTATAAAAATGCTCTCTGGTTATAACGCCCATGCAGGCTAATAGCGCCCAACCGTCATTTTACCGGGCGTTATTCCCCAGCCGGACGTTATTATTTAACACTGACACGTTTTTGCAAAAAAACATAGAAATCGACACAAAATATTTAAGTAATAGTAGAACAAGATTATCGTGAATCTCTTTAAACCAAAAATCATACCCAAATCGCAAAAAATACATGAAAAACTATACTATTTGTCGTGGCATTTATTATAGTAGCGCGGTACTTGACAGACCCTGCCGGGACGAGGCGTCACACTGCCACAAATGTGGCGCGAGCGTGCCGCCGCTCGCCCTGCGCTTTTTTATTGATTCATTCTACCTATGCGTGGAGTGTCAATTGAATAATATGATATTTAGTGTGTTTTCTGCTACCCGGGCGTTAATAAACAGCGGGCGTTAATCACCCACCCTACCTTAGTACTTTTATCGTTGCGGTTGATCATAGAGAATAATAAAATACAAGCTTTTGCCCACAGCTCCGTAGTACTTAGGTGTAATAAGTAGCGGATAAAAAGTAGCGTTATAATATAGGTAGGTACTTTATAGTATATTTTAGTTTCAGCTTCAGCAGCCGTTCAGTAGTTTTCTCGTGAAAGAACAGCCAATATCTACGCATGCATACACACTTTCACTTTTGTTATATTACTCGGATTTATTTGACATCAAAATTATTAAATAAAATAAAAACGACAGAAAATCCGATTATATACTCGATAGTAGGTACCTAGGTACTTTGTTTAAGTAAAGCCAAAATACAATTCAAATTATCTATTCTGCATCTTACACCAAATCTCAACGCTAATTTTAATCCCAAACCATAATAATTGAGATTAAGGGCCAGAGTTCCTTGACCTTTTCAACTCTGTGAGTCCCTTGATACCCCAAACCTTATTTTATATGTGCCCAAACTAATAGTTTCCATACTACATAGTCTAACTAGGAGAAGAATGATAATTACATTATCTTTACTGTTTGAAGAGAAATATTATGGTATTAAGAATAAAAATATAGAAATATACTTAATTATTATTATTCTATTTACAGGTTGACATCATGTTTCATAGTAACATTTACTGCTCGACCTACACAATCGATATCTAAATAGAAATAGTGTTAGCTTTCTTTTTTAAAATGTTTGGGTTCGACTAAGTAACCCGAGCGAAGTAGGTAAGTAATTCATTTTTTATAATGTGAATGTATTTTTTCTTGTTACTTAAAATCCATGATATAATAATGAATATATATTGGTTCCTAAAAGGAGATCGTCATATTATAGTTTCAGACATTCCTATACTGACTGATCTAAATGTGCCACCCTGTATAGTACAGGATATAATGCTGATAAAGTGTGTAGTCATTTGTATAATGCGAGTTTTTCCTCTGTACTTATTATCTATGGGTATTTTCCAAATGAGCCTCATTTGTTGAAGGAAAATCCAATTTTTTTGTTTTCAAAGGGATTCTCTGAACATAATGGTTAATGATCTATACAATAATGATCTACTTACATGTTTTTGCCTTTTCATTTTAGTGAGGGTATAAATACTATAAGAAAAGTAAAGGATTAACTTCCGGCTGGTTCAGATTTTAGATATTTTGTTTCGTTTTAAGTGTTGTGTATCGAAGGATTCCGCCAGGCAGACAAACAAACAGCGTAGTTTCTTAGTAATAGGGTCCCGTTTTTACCCTTTGGGTACGGATCCCTAAAAACGAGCGAAGCAAGTCTCACCTGTATAATGCTAGTCTTGCCAACAGCGGGTGCGCCGAGTAGCACCACCTTGATGAGATCGAGTGAGTCTGGACTCGGCTCGACGCTCGGAGCGCCACCTGCCGTCAGTGTGCTGCCACCTCTCTCAAGGTAATCCAAGTCCAGTTCTGAAACAAGAAAAAACATTGATTATTTATTGAATTTCAATGGAGAGATAAAAGCAAGTTTAAAAATTAAAAATTGTAAGTAACCCCCCGACAGTGAGTGCTAAAAAGCCGGCTCTTTTCATTTTTGCATTCTACTTATCATTTCTTTATATTTAATACTAAACTTGGGTTTATTTGGAAACATTTGATTGTTCATCACTACTTTTATCCCCCATATCTTGTAAAACATGTTAAAAAAACTGCATTCAAATCGGTCCACTCGTGAGCTACGGTGCTACAGACAGACACACAGAAGTTAACGTTTCATACGTCACAGTACCTACTACGTGCCAATAATCGCAGGTCAATTGGTGGAATTCGGAAGATTAACCAACATAAGCCTACCTGCGATGATCGTCACGATGCATCGATTTTGTCTTATAGAGTAGACTTCCAGGTTGCAAGCGACGGCGCTTGACGAGACCACGAGTTCATATAAAAATATCGCTTTCTCAACCAATTTTAAACTTCTCCGACATCATAAACTCTACACATCCAAATTCAAAGTGAATCCGTAATAAATGGATAAAATGAAACTATTTTCGCAGAAACTACTCAGTTGAAGACGATGTTTTAAAACTTTATCTACAACTTTTAAGAATTCACGGAGAGATCCTTTCAGAGGTAATTCAAGAAATTTTCATTCATGTGCAAGTCAAGTTTTAACAAAATTAAAGGTTTGTTTACTGTGGTTAGATATTTGATATATTTATTATGGAAGTAATAACAAATATCTTACCACAGCAAGCAAAACTAAAGATTGATAAGTTATTGAGACTGACATAATACAATAAAATATAGATGCCACTTTTTCACATTGTTGAATATTGAAATCATAGCAAGCTACTCACAAGCGCTTCCTCTCTTAGCTTTGTAATCTTCTTCAGTTCAAAAACCAATACACTATCACTCTCAGACTCTAGAGTTAACAAAGAAAAGAACAGTCAACTTTAATGTTCTATACATTATAGATGACTTTTCTTTGTTCGCAAGACATTAACGCGAAGAGGCTGCTAATGGTGGAGCACCGACACGTTAATTGTGTTGTGCTGAGAGCGTGTTCTGCCTCAAAATAGAACAAATATTGTACTTAATTATGTAGGTACTACGGAGGCGAAATCGCGACCGAGTAAGGTAGGTGGTACCTACCTCACTTGGCCACGGCTTCGCCCCTGTAGTATGTACCTACATACACTATTTATGTCAATAAAATATCAATCACAATTGAAGTAAAACCAGTTTATAGTTGAAGACGTAGAAAGTGTAGTGTAGGTAGGTATGTAGTAAATTAAGAGAAATCAATTTCTCATTTCTGTTACCCATGTTTATGTTGATGGAAAATAAAAATAAAACTATTCTATTCTATTCTAATTTTGAAATCCAAAACATAACCCATTTACTTATCTGAGAAACGGATTTTTATTTTAGTTTATCTATCCGCTAGAGGTGTGGGTAGGCTGTGACAAAGTTTCATACATTATCTGTCAATAACAATACGTTACAAAGCGTATAGATTGTTATGGTACACAGTGGTTTGATATTTGATATTAGTTCCAGACTAAAATGTCCAATATCCCACAGGAAACAAAACCACAAGTCATTTATGTTTTTGACACTTTCGTAGATGAGTATTATTGGTGAATGTTTTGGTCTCAATTCAGAGAACCCTTTTCACACGTCATTTGTAATTACATATTCACATGTTAAAACTCCTTCATCAGACTTTCATACTACATTCTAGCGATTGATAAGCAATCAATTTAACGTACCCAAAACTTTGTTATGCTTTGTGCAGTTTCCCTTCGCGTGTCTGTCATCTTCTCTGTCCTGTTTCAACTCTAGCCTATTCATTTCTACAAATATACATGTGTTCACACATCACTTAAATCACTGGCAATTCAATAAACACATTTTTAATCACTTTTGATCAACTGTTATCTGTTATTGATCATACACACGTTATTTGTGTATTGGTTCGTTATAGTCAATTTAAAGTTTAATCTTAGTCAATTACTGAATACACTTATTATTTAACTGAAACAGAAGTCCATTGCAATTTGAATACATTAAACATAAAACATTTTTTTATAAATCTATTTGAATTAGTTTAAATTATTACGGTTTTACATTTGTTATATTTGAATCCACAACATTATAAATTTCATGTAAATTCCTTCGTCATTTTAAATAAAAAATCACAATATAAATTCGAAAATACTTTGGCACATAAACTAAAATTTTTAATCACAGCTATAGATGATCACTAGATTTTAGCTCCAAAACTGCAAATCCGTGTCCTAATTCTACAACCGAATCGTGTGAGACCAACACCCGAAATTCTGCTGACAAGCCACTCGAAGGTAGATTACTCGGACGCTAAATTTGGCGGGAATTTCGGCGAGGGTGCGTGCATCCCCCTCGGTGGTTCGGAATCAACTGCCGTGAGATAGATTTTCAGGAATTACGTAGGTAATGCGACGGAGGGTGAGTATCTTTTGAGTTTAAGATAATGGATGCAAGAGTCACGTTTATAGAAAGTTTCAGAGTTGGCCACTTGCTCGTACGAACGAACGAACGATATTTTCGAGTTTCCTTAAAATTTTGAGTATATTTTGGCAATAGACATTTCAAGTAGGTACCTTAGATGACAAAATGAAGGTAGTTGAGTCGAAAAAATGAGAAGAGCTGACTATGTTTTACAATTTAAAAGAGGAATTTACTATTTAGTCTGCAGTCAATTTGATGGACGTTAAACAATTTCCTCAATGTGTATTAAAATAAAATAAAATCATGAAATGTAGGTAGGTTATCAACATTAATGGTGGCGACTGTACAATTCCACTCGTCCAAAACAACTTTTGTAAAAGGGGAAGATTGTATGTTGAACTTTATGTTTTTTTTAATTATTTTTGTTACATATTTTCACCACAGATTAACTCACTTACATACAAAGTACTAAAAGTTAATGGGCCAAATTTGGAATTTTTTTTGAGCCCGAGATGGTTGATAAAAATTTGGTGACGAGAACCTTCGGAGTAATGGACAGAAATACACCTGGAGAGTACAGGAAAATGCGCAAAATTTAAGCCGACTAATAAAAAATGTAATTTAGCCACATGTTGTATTACGACTGTCACAAAAGGGTAATATCAGCTTGGAAACTCGAGCTTACTGGCTGGCTAAAGGATCAGGTTGTCACTTTATTGGTTTAATCCGTGCGTGAATTTCACGGAGCTCTGGTGTCTCGGTTTATGACATATCATATTTTAGTCTCGCTCGACTTGAAATTAGGGACGTATGAGAAGTCGTATTAGCCTAAAAGCCTGGCACGCCACGTTTTACGTACGAGCAGTCATTCAAATCTCTAGTTTTTACTATGTCAAATATGTATGTCAAATAAAATAAGTATCCTTGGATATTCCACACGGCGTCATCTAGTCCCAAGCTAAGCAATTTAATGCTTGTTTTATAGTAACCAGATGACTGATAAATACATTACACAGATACATTTTTTTTTGTAAATACATACATATTATACAGATATAAACGGACGTCTTTGTTTTGCAACTTACATGCACTTTAACACGAGTTTTAAACGACTTAACTGAGAGGATGGTTTAGGTGCTGGGCAAGCCTATTCCATCTCAACAAAATGTCCCAGGCATTACAGTGTCCCGTTAATTGTAGGCAAAGATTGCCTCCTGACGCTGTATAAAATCATTTAGTAAAGATGTAGGTTGGTGTGGGAGAGAGTTTGTTTTGCAATAAATTGATCATAGTTTGTTTGTCCAAAAGTGTAAAATTAAAAAACGTTATTATTCTGTTAAATTTTATCCGTATTGTACGTTTTATTTATCTCATAATTAATGTTGGTTCATAAATCAAGTAATCAGTTTATGTAATTATTTATAAACTATTTATAGTGAAAGTCACAGGGGACTCTTTGATACGATTTGGAATTGACCTTTCCTGAAATAAGTCACAATATTTGGAATAATATATACATAGTTTATGAAAGCCTTGTTGGCCAAGTGGATAAGTACTTCGACTTTAGATCCGAAATTAGTTAGTTCAAATCCGACCGTGCATCAATAGACTTTTCGTGTCGAAAAGTTTGGTTTAAACGGTGAAGGAAAACATCGTGAGGAAACCCGCGGCTAGTCAGCCCCACACGTATTGGCCATTGTCATTCCTGTGGATATGGCCATTGGCCAGCTAAGCTTAGAGGATGATTTAGGTGCTGGGCAAGCCTATCCATCTCAACAATGTCCCAGGCACAACAGTGTCCCGTTAAGTGTAGGCAAAGCTTGCCTCTTGACTCTGTATAAATCATCTAGTAAAGATGTAAAGGCCTAAGTTTGGTTTATGACACGTAGGACAAACACATAGGATACCTACTTTCACGAGTGAGAAGGATATCAGATTATTCATTTACGATACTTCTCTCAAGTTAATACAATTTACAAGTATTTTTCTAGTAGCCAAGTTTTATCAAAACAAAGCAACGGTTTAGCAAAAGCTTTTGTTTACAATTCTTTTGAACAGTTCTTAGTATTTTCTCCATTGAAAGCTTTCTAAGCGTCAAATAGCGTTCATAACATAAATGCTTTGGTATTAGGTACTACAAAGTGTTTTATAAAGTACCTACGAGTATCCGCCCGGCTACACTCGCGTGGATAACCTGGATAAACTTTAGCCTATGTGTTATTCCAGGTCAGTCACTATTATTTTTCGAATTTTCAGCTTAAGGCTTCTGCGCTGTACGACTTCCCCATACAAACGTAATACCATAACCATTTGAAATTTGAGCATATCTTTAGCATAGTATGCTATTATTCGTATTAGGATAGCATTAGGTTTCTGCCAGAAGCTTTTTTCAAAATACTTAGCTAAAGTGAAATTAAACCGAATCGCATTTTGCATATTTTTACATCATAGAAGACATGTTTTCTTAATATTTATATAGTATTAAACACTAGGATATTTTAAGTTTCCTTCTGTAAGAAACATAGCTTATATGGTCTAGTATCAGAAAAACAACACTGTGTGAAGAATAAAAACAATTTTCAGTCATAATTTTTGGGACTACGGGAGACAAGCAAATTCCTTGCAAAATAGCCATGCATTTACATTTAATACATTTTTAACCTTTTCTAACAGTGCGTTTGTGTGCGTGTGTCACGCACGCTCACGCACACAGATGCAAAATGACAATCACACCAAGATTTTGTCGTGTGTCGATGTTTGAACGCGCGAGTAATTGAATTTTGCCGAGCCACGTCGCCGGACTCTTAATCCGTTCAGTAGTCTTCGCGTGAAAGAGCAAAAACATTCATACATCATACAAACATTTGCGTTTATAATATCAGTTGGATCTCTGTCATTAAAATTTATAAAGGTCAAATAAGTTTGGCGATAAATATTGTATGCACAAGTTTAGCTTAATTAAATAACTAGCATAATTAAAATGAAATAACTCAGTCTGTTCTCCATTTGATAATGAATTCGATAATTAATTGCTACAGTATAAAATGAATGTTTTCACAATTCATTACATCAGTATAACTAACTCGCCATGTTGGGGATTTTAGTACTTTTGTGTTTTGTTGGCTCTTCTTATTGTGGTAATGCAATTTTTATATAAAACTTTTGACTAATTTATCACAACATTCTGCAGGAAAACAATGCACTTTGTTTGTCCAATTTACAACTAATTATTTTAAATATTTCATCGACCTACGCCTTTATTTCAGTAGAATGATAAATGTAAATCATGTAAATATTTTTTTTCTTAAATTCCCCTTCGGGTCTAAGAAAGATAAAAATTATTTATTTTGGTTGGACCTCAAGAATCACTTTAACTTCGTCTTACATGCTAGGTGATTATATTGCCTGTTCCAACGCCACTCCCTACACCAGGGAAAGAATCAGGCAAGAACCTGATGGGCCTAGCTTTTTTTTAGTGATGTTATCTTATGCACATTCACACACATGAACTAAATTTAGCTTTGTACTTATTATAAAACCATTAAAATGCTTCTCTAGATTCATAATCCACATTCTTCTTTCACTTGAGAACTTGCGCTTGCTTTTGTATTTTAGGGTACAGCAATGTGGGCATTATCGGTGGTCATCAGATCACTATTGAAAGGGTTCCCTTCATGATGTCGCTGCGGATAAATGGAACCAAGCACTGGTGTGGAGGCTCCATCATCAGCGATCGCTTCGTGCTGACAGCAGCTCATTGTATTGTCCCGTTAGTTTTTTTGTGGAACTTATATAGATAGACTTTGTGTATGAGTGACCTCTACGAAATAGAAATAGGCTCTCACAGCTTGCCGACTGGCTTGCATGTATCAGCTGATCAATGGATTCCTAATTTTGAAATATTTATATGCGCATTATTACGACCAGGTAATGGTGATGGAAATCGTGGTTAAACCTGTTAAATTTCTAGCAGCGTAGATGGGCTCTGTCACCTGCAAAATATGGGCATTACCAAAATGTGTTTAGACTTCTGACTACCCCATTAGACATCTTCAAAGGATCTAAAAGAAGCCTTAAAGATCTGAAAGAATATGTCTACCGCACCTTGGGAATACCGTCGTGATCATAATTTTGTTTTAACATTATTTTTTTTTTAATTTCTTAGCTACATTTCAAGAAAATCTGGTCAACGGTCAGCTGTTTTAAGATCTTATCTAAGTTAATGAAGGAGTTTTTCATTGAATTTTAAGTTTAATTGTTATTGTGTGAATGTTTATTCCAGAAATCGCAAGTTCAAAGTTCTCGTTGGAACGGCTCACGTCGAGGGCGACGGACTTTTGTACGATATTGAGAAGATCATTGTTCACCAGAAGTATTCAAACATAACTTACAACTTTGACATTTGCTTGATCAAGCTGTCAAAACCATTGACATTCAGCTCGAAAGTAGCGCCCATCAGTCTAGCGGACCACAGTGTTAAACTGCATAAAAATACTTTGATGAATGTGACTGGATGGGGATCCACTGGAGTAAGTATTACAGCTAACTAGGTTTTAACTGCGACGTTTGTTGAAAAATGTAGAGTGCCTTTATGAGAACATTATTGTATAAAATATTGTATGGAATTTAGATTGCTACAGCTGTTGCCCTCGACTTTGTTCATGTAGAGTTTTATTAAAAACACAAACAAAAAGGGGTTTACCTTTTTTGTGGTAACGTTTTGGCTAGTTAGCTAACTATGGTTCAGTTTTCGGTAGAACGAATGTATAAAAAAGCTTTTCTGTGCGTCTTCGCGTGGGAAACAGCTTTAATTATCATTGTAAACGATTTCTAGGTAGCTCAACTGAATCAAGCCAGACGGAAGCGTGCATAAGATACTTTCAGCATTACCGCGCTGTATAACGCTGATCCATTGAGCTAAATAAGTCTTAAATTTTGATTAGCATTTATTTTTCAGCACAACACATATTATTCAAACCAACTGCAACAAGTGGCTATACCAAAGGTCTCGTGGAACCAATGTCAGCTGATGTACTTGAAGAACAGGATTCATATTACTCATCAAATGATCTGTGCTGGGAAGAAAGGAGAAGACTCATGTCAGGTAATATCATCATCATCATTTTCTGTCAGTGAAATGTGTCATCGTGGTGAAATAAAGTAAAAATCCTTTTTCAAATTATTTTGACTTACTACTACTAGCTGCGCCCCGCGGTGAATATATACCGAAATCAAAAGTAACCTATTTTTTAATCCAGGATATAATCCAGGCGCTATCTTGGTATAAATTTCATTCAAATCCGTGCAGCCGTTTGAGCGTGGAGGAGTAACAAACATTCACACTTACACACACAAATCTTCACCCTGCATAATATCAGAGTGATTGACAGGGTGACAGCGGTGGTCCACTTACAAAAGGAAACTTCCAAGTTGGAGTGACTTCTTTCGGTCTTGGCTGCGGAGAAGTACCAGGGGTCTACGTAAAGGTTTCTTCAGTCTTACCCTGGATTAAGAAAACTATGGCTGAAAATTCTTAAAATACTATTCTGTCACAAGACTTTACCGCATTCAATACGTATTTCGTTGACCTATTAATGTATCTTAATAAAGTATCTTGAGCACGATGTGTTTATTTCAATATTTTTTAACCCCCGACCCAAATAGAAGACGTTAACATTTATGAGGGGTGAAAGTGGGGATGAATAATCGAATGTTTACAAATATAACCAAAATTGGTATCAAATGAAAGGAAATGGTATGTAGAATGAGTAGCTGGAAGATGATGATTATATATTAATAACAACGCCAAATTAATACAAAAATAGGTGAAATATGATCACAACTGTATTCCCAAGGAGCAGTAGACATCCTTTAGGCATTTTTAGATCCTTTGAAGATGTCTAAGGGGGTAATCATAGTCAGAGATATGTCCAAATACGTTTTGGACATGCCCACATTTTACAGAAGTTAACATTCCACACGTGACAGATTGCAAGCCCATCAACGCTAATTGAAAGCTAACTGGTTTCTTCACGATGTTTTCCTTCACCGTTTAGAGGTTGTAATGATAAATTTTATGAATCGAAAAATCAATTGTTGCACGGTCGAACCCACGACCTTCGGATCGAAAGTCGGGGCACTACTCGGCCATCATGGGCATTACAAAAAAAAAAAACGTTTTGTACCAAAAATATGCCACTAACACTTTAATGGAACCTGTATTTTTTTAAAACAAACAACACAGCAATCAATAAAATAAATTACAAAAGAAAAAGCATTCGTTTACGAGCAAAAAACGTTGCTTGTAAAAACACGGTCACAAAAACTAGTTCGTTTTCAGCGAATGGCGGAAGTTTTTTTATTTTGCAGAGTGTAATCTCTCTCTCGCTACATAATATATAATAAAACTGTAAAGCGTCGATGTCTGTACATTCAAGATATTAATTAAAAACTAGGGAGGTCTTTATTAGAGCAACAGAAGCCAAATGTTTAGTATGGATATTTGTTCCCGCATCACGCAAAAACTACTAAATGGAATTTAATGCAGTTTTAATCGATATATTATTGCCAGAGGTCTAACTTAAAAAATTGGTGCCATTTTACTGTAAGTTTACTCTTTTAAAAGGTTGTAATGGGGTGTCAAAGTTTGTATAGGAACGTTTTAAAGGAAAGTGGAACTAAATATAAACTCTGGAAAGTGGCGTGTACAACACGCAAGCGAAGCCGCGCGGGTCTACTAGTTAAACCTAAAATTGAATTATGGACATTTAAATGTTGTTTTACTTCAAACTAAAGATGTAAAGGCCTGAGATTTTGTTCGAATCCGGTCGAGCATCAATGGACTGAGTACCTACCTAATAATAAAACAACCTGTAAAACTGTGTCACATTTAATAAATTCAAAATGAAACTTTAACTAATTAATAAAGCAAATAATTGCTTCCACAAATAATATGAGATCACAACAAAGTTAATAAAAGTACCTAATAATTTCTTGGCTTGCGAATAAAAATATTACTCCTTGTGTCCGTTCTCTCTTCATGACTCCCTGTGTGTGTGTGTCACCCTCGTCCCACGTTATCTCGTAAAATATTTACTGGTTAGACAATGGTGCTCCATTGAATAATGCTGGAAGCCTTCCAATGCTCTCCCGACTTTTGGGCGCCATTTTGCGATACAGTTTTTGTAACTAAAAGGCAACGATTTTAGAAATATTATTTTTCAAGTTTTTCATCTATTTTTAAAGTTACGAATCTATCTCAATTTGACCAATTTTACAGGAGGTGAAACAAATGATTAAGTATAAATTTTATGCAAATTATTTTATTATTATAATCTTTAGAGTGATAAATGTTTCACATTGAATGTATTTCTAAACGTTATTGGATTTTATGCTCTCAATATTAATTTTGAAAAGGCATAAAAAAACGCAGATACTTAAAAATCAGAGATAATCTATTAGCTATAATTCGATGCAATCGAAACATAAGGAAAAAACTAAGCAAGAATAAAACGTTTGTTCGTACCCACGACCCTTTGAACTAAATTCAAGGTGGTACTAAAAACACTCTTCCAACACCGCTCTACTTCAAAAACATTACAAAATTGATACCTACCTACTTTCTTTGTAGCGATCTTAAAGTAGAAAGTTTTAATCGCTTCGTTAACTTTGAAAGTCAAAACATTTCGCTTGTTCTATCTTTGATCGGCTGAAATTCCATTATTTAGACATTATCCATAACTTTGAATAATTAGAAAAGTTTCAAAGGAACATCTTGAAGTGGTTGGGACTTGCGTACGCAACTAAAATGTATGATCCTGAAGGTACTAGGTAGTAAATATAATAATTATGTAAGTACTTAAAATATAAATAAGCCATATTGGCTAAGTACCTAGTTTAGTACCTACCTGGACTGTCGAAGGCGGGAGGAAGTGACTTTCGAAAGGAAAAAATGAACCCTCGGGTTATTTTTTTTGGAAATTAAAAATCAATGGAGTTTTCGTTTCCTAAAATGCGCATTATCACGAGCTCTACGGTGAAGGAAAAAATCGTGAACCAGTTAGCTTTATAATAGAGTCGACAAGCTTGCAACCTGTCTCGTATAGACACTAACTTCTGCAAAAACATGCTTTTCAAGACAGAGTGGAGTTAAAATTGGTTCTGTAGAGAAACGAACGCCTATTATTTCTCACAAATATTCCGCAATAACTTTGCTCTTGCTTTGCTTGCAGGCGCCGAAACGGCTGGCTTTTGCAACCACTACTACGCGTTTTATGATATTTTTATTATTACAGTAAAATAACTCACAAAAATGTGGACATGAGCCAAATGTAGCGTTTGCTGGTGTATCTATAACATTTTTGATAATCTTTAAAGGGCTTGCATGGCAGAATTCTACATGGATTTGAACAAAGCTCTACATTAAGAAATGTACTACCTATTATAAGAACTAGCGATCTAATTTATAAGTTTAAACTCTATCAACCCCTTTGAAATGTGTCACGAACGATTGCGAATTGCTATTTCTATTAAACCAAACATAAAGCAATAAAAATAAAGTCGTGAAAGTCCCAACCAAACTATTGAAACTTTCATGAATAGTGAAGGTCCTTAGTAAGGGTAAGGGTTTTGGCTGACATCCAAGCTATATTATATACTTACCAAGGAAACATGCAGTGTTCAAGATCTTTCGAATACTCTACCCCGAAGGCATATTATAGATGAATTAGTTTATTATGACTTGTGTTAGATATTAGCTTGTATTTGTGCTCATTTTATATTAGACTCTGCTTTGCTCGGCTCCGGGTGGTTTCATTTGCCTTAATTTTTTAACCCCCGACACAAAAAAGGGGTCTTATAAGTTTGAACGCAACGTGCGTTTGTCTGTGGAATTTGTATGACAAATGAACAATGGCCAAAACAATGGGTGTCTTTTTGCTCGAATTTTAATTTCATTAGAAATGAGCTACCAAATGCAATAAGTAGTCGTAATATATCTAAGAAGTAGATAAAAATTTACATAAAATTTCCAGTTATCCCTACCGGTAAATTTAAAAGGCAAGAAACCAACTATCCCTACTTAGTACATATAGATGAGTCTAAGGAGGTGGGCGTTGGTATCTGCGCCACAGTTTTAATAACTACTGCAGGTATCACCGAAATTTCCCAAAAATTTGTACCTTATTTGTATGTTCCGAAATAAATAAATTTTATTATTATTATTATTATTATTAGTAAATATATAATGGAACTGCTGCATTGTTTTAATTTCGACGAAGTTAGCTCGCCCAAACAAACTCTTCCGCTAAGCGACTTAACACTTTTAAAGTATATTTACAGTTTTAAACTGCATTATAATTTATGTCTCTGCACTAATCATTTCTGCATAAAGTTAGCTTCATATTTCATGTTTCCTACACATTTTGCGGTTTGAATTGAAAAGTGGCTTCCCGCTTAATTATAAACTGTCAAAAACAACCTATTTTTAATTGGAGTAAAACTGCATCGTGGTATAACTGTCGGTTCGACAGTTACCTACCTACCGTCGGGCTAAACTTTTAATTAGATAATCATCTTTTAATACAATCGGTTATTTGACCGTGGGTGCGTAGACAAGTGACAAATATATCGTTTCCATTCTCTTTCTATCATCGCTATTCCTTTGATTTGCCTTTTCTAATCGCTCGAGTTTTCGTCAATTCCTATACATTTTTTTTAGTTTCTAATCGAAAGCGATTGTCGAAATGTAACATGGCTAGGGCAGCTGCTGGTGACAGTTTTTTAAGCAGCCTAAAGGCTTATGTCATCGCCTAATAATATTTTAGCCGCCTTTTAGGTCCCATCCTAGGAATGGTGACGTTCAGGGTGGTTTTTCGCGATGATACAACATAAGGTGGCATTACAACGCGCAAAATTTCGTACGTACATTACGTTTTGTTAAGACATAGCGAATAACTAGCCAGTTGTTAATAATAAAATAAATAAATAATAATAAATAAATATCCTTGGACATTCCACACAACGTCATCTAGACCCAAGGTAAGCAACTTAATGCTTGTGTTATGGTAACCAGATGACTGATATACTACTTAGATGTATTTTTTTTTGTAAATACATACATATTATACATAGAAAAACAACCAGACCCGGAACAAATATCTGCAGAACATGCAAACATTTGTCCCGCGGCGGGGATCGAACCCGCTATCTCCGCGTCTCAGAATGACACTAGCAGACACCTATTATTTTATAGTAATGCATGATCTACAAAGATGTCTAACGGACTCACGAATTACTTTGTACTACTTTGTATCGACTATTATAATCAAATTCAGGAGTATTCTCGTATTTTTTACAATAATCTCATTGTCTCGTATGTTTATTCAAAGTACCAACCCAACCCCATTAGCTTTATTTAGATATAGGTACAGTAAAAATGTCTATCGACTTACTTTACGAATCAAACTGCAATATACATAAATGCATAATAAAGCATATTTTGTAAGATCGCATGTAGGCACATGAATATACAGTGCGCAATAAAATCGGGTTTAGTACGTACCTATTTACGTGTTGGTAAAATGCAACTGAAGTGTATATATGTTAATAGAAATGTGTTTATAGAATTAGATCGATTTTTTTAATCTGATGAACATTCTAAATAAAATCTACTTAATCTCGGTCTTGTCAAAGATTATTTGTTTTGGTAAGTTTATGGAATTTGCATATAACAAGCCTATTTGTTTTGGTAATTAAACAACTTACGTATAGTATACTTCTTATCCGAATGTCTAGAAGACCTGGTGGTTTGTGATGATCTCCTCTTGTAGCGCATTATAAACTCTGAAACAAACATCATCATTTAATCATCATAATCTGATTTCCTATTCAAATAGCCCTTTATAAATATACTTTTCGATTTTATGTCTCTCTCCATCCCAAGTTTATCTGGAAGAGATCGCTTCTAATCGATAAGACCGCCCATTGTACAATCAAACTATACGTTATTTAGTTCTCAAGTTTCTGTATAAACTTTTCAATAAATAATTTTCATTCTTTCATTAATTCATTCGTTCAACTAGAGTTATTAAAATTTGAGAAAATGGTTAACAATCGTAGTTTAGACAGTCCAACTGAGTTTCTAAATGTTTCAAAACTCAGCAGTCGCTAGCTTATTTGTTCCGAACATAACGAACGTAAAAAAATATATTTTGAATCCTAAAATTATTGGAAATTCCTAAATGAAACCAACATGTTAACTTGTTAAACAAAAAGGCAAAAAAGGCTGAGTAAAGGTTTTTTGAGTGCTTTTGAAGCGGAAAATACATTTTAACATGCTTTATTTTCGCTACAAAATTTGGACACATCTATAGTTTCATGCGTTGCTTTGAATTGACGTGACGTAAGGTCAATGACCTAAACGCGCGGTATAAAAACCGCTGTTGTAGAATTGGGCAATTTATATCCGTTACTCCTAACATATAAAAAACATTGTTTTATGTTAGGTACCTAAAATTGATAAACGATAGATTGTAAAAGTAGGTAATGTTTATCCGTTTTACTTCCTGCAAAAAAAATCTCCACAACATTTTCCAAATGTAGTAGGTACCTAACCTAGGTACCTACTGACACATCAGCCTAAATAAATCGTAGAAATAAAAATTAACTGCATTTTTAGGATTTTAATTTTTATTATATTAACTTACCTTTTACTGAGTCGTATTTGTCTTTAATTATATTTGACACAACCTTTTTTCACAACTTTCACAGAAACTATTTCAATAGGGAAGACTATTCAACAACAATTCTACAAGAATTCTAAAATCCAAACTATAAATATATTTGGCGATTAAAAATGTTTATTGTACAGTGTCAGACCACGGTTTTTATTACTAATATCGTACACTAAAGCTTTACTGATATATTTTAATTGAATTTTCATTGATAAATAACACGTTTTCATTCATAATTTCGTAGAAAACCGATAATTAGGGCGAAATTATTTCGCTCCAGATTCTTTCGTTTGACGTTTCAATCCGGGTTGCCATAACAGGAAAAGTCACAAAAAAATTGTAAGAAAGTTTAATTTAATGCGAATGAATGCGACGAATTTGTGTAATTTAGGTAAGTATTCTTTATAAAGAAGTATTACGCAACTTGATGAAGTAACCTGTTTTTTACTTCATGTTAAGTATTTTATCTTGTCAAAAAATGTAACGTACTTACCATCACCTGTGTTAGAAGTTGTTTTATTTAATAATAGAGAACAACTTCTAACACAGGTGACGGCACACAAGTCGATTTATGGGATGTACCTATCATCCTTAGTTTGCTATGTAACCTGTTTCTACACATAAATATCTACTGATAACCCAGCTGCCATTTGTATGAGTTATTGGTTACTTTTACTACCCAAATGAACTTGAAAATTGTAAAACAATTTTTCCCGAAACTTCTCCCTAAAACACAAACTCTCTAAATTTTCACAAATGGCAACACCTTCACGCATGCGCATAAAATGTCCGGGTTCGCGCCAGATGCTACAGACCTTAGGTAGGCACTATCGATCTCCCGCGATGTTTCTCATTACCTACCTATGATAGATTGACCTGAGCATGAATAGATCTGATTTGACCTTTGACCTCGACACATTTCATCGACCTCTTTGCTATGACCCTTTTTGTAGTTTGAAAATGAGGCTGTAAAAGATCGACGTTATTGGATTAGTAGGCTGTGTGTAACTGGTTGAGAGGAAGAAAATCAATTAAACTATAGGCTTACTTTAAGTACGTTTACGTTTTTTTAAGTGGTTAGTTCCATCTAATTCTTATAGAACTTACCTACCCAAGGACTTCCGGCAGAGGCAAGAAAGATACATCTCTCATATAAAAACTGAGAAAAGTCTTGAAGTTTTAATTAGGCTCTACCTACACACACCGAGATGGCAGGGAAGCAGCAAGCAGTTTTAGTGTTATAACTTTTAACTTTATCTTCATTACACACCATAGTAATTAATTACAATTTATTTTTACATACATACATACATACATAAAATCACGCCTCTTTCCCATGGGGGTATGCAGAGACCACGGATCTCCACTTGCTACGATCCTGACACACTTCTTTCGCCTCATTCACTCTCATTACATTCTTCATACACGCTCTCCGGTTTAGGGTACTTCGGACCTGGCCTTTCTCCAAAATGTCACCAATTTGGTCCAAATATTTATTTTAAATTATTTTTTATTTTAATTTATTTTTAAATTATATTAAATCAATTTACATTACAATAATTACATTACAAAGTAATACCTACCTAAGTACATACATAGTTACGCTTGAGAAAATTGTCTGAAGCTAGAAAACAGAAATCAGATAGTGTCTGCAGGTAGAGTCCTAAAAGGTTGCCTAAAAGCCTTTACATCGTTGAATTGCTAATATTACATTTGTGGTCCCTAGCCCTTTTCATATAAAACCTTCATTTTGAAAGGATGCGACCGATTAGCCTTTCCAGTCAGCGGATTTTTCTTTTGAAAGACTTCAAAAGCTTTGATTCAATGAGATTGCTTTTGGAAATGAATGACAGATATTGTGCAATAAAAAATTGACTGTAATTTTATTTACCGACTTCATAATAGGAGAGGTTTTATGTTCCTCTGCATGTATTTTTTTTGTTTGTTTTTTTTTTTAAATGGTTCGTTGATTATCCTGTCAAAGTATACCGATTTTGAAAATTCTTTTTTTGTTTAAAAAAGTAAAAATCCGAGATGGTCCCATTAAAAAAAATTGAGGATCTGTTGAGGATCTTCGGAGTTATGAACATAAATGCACCTCAAGTGTGCAGAAAATTGCTCTCTTCTTACGAAATTAAAGTTAATTTTGCCTGTATTTTCATTTCTAAACTATTTCCTACGTTTTCACTATCGTTTTAGTATTATAGAGTAACGCCCAGTATTTCACAGGCGCAGTTATGCTAAATTGATCTGAAATATCACCCAAGCCATTATAAAGCCATTACCATTAGCCGGCTACATCGTGATCGTCTCGAGATAAAGCTCTAGTTTTAGCAAAGACGACCGCTATATACCGGTAAAATAGTATTTTTGCAAAAACAATGTGTGTATGTTAGGACACGTGTGAATGCAGGCATTTCAAACTTGGCACTCCAGGTACTTGCCGACGCGCTCGAGGGGGGCCCCAAGCGTACCACGAAACCCCCTCCCTTCTGGCCCTTAGAAAGGCCTCCGCCTCAATGTGCATAATACCAAAGACGATTAATATCTAGAAGACAGACAAAGGCCATACACAAAATCGTAACCCGTACCAGATAGCCTGGAAACTTTAAAACATCAATTTTATCCAAAAAATTTCAATTACTTTCTAGTTAAAATTACCTAAAAAATTTTTTATATTGAATATTGTTGCTACCTACTACTAAGTATTGAAATTTCTTTGATAAAATTGATGTTTTAAAGTTTCCAGGCTATCTGGTACTGCGGGATCAGGGTTACGATTTTGTGTATGGCCTTTGTCTGTCTTCTAGATATTAATCGTCTTTGCATAACACTAAACGTAGTGATTTTATTCTCTTTGCCTTTTATTACAAATATATACAAGAAGGATTTATTCGAATGTCGAACTAACCACTACAGATTATTATTCTAACTTTAAATAAATCCTTCGTGGTGCGCGTGTGAAAATTAATTTCGTAAAAGTTTCATGTTTTTCTGTTTTTTAATTTGTAGGCAGTGCAAAGATAATGCTAACGTAAAGCCTAACTCAGAATAAAATCTCATTGTACCTAAACAGTTTGACGTATACAACCACTTTAGGTACTTTCTTTATATCAGTCATTGGTTTTAATTGCTTCACAGAAACTATAAAAAGTAGAGTATGCATCGCGGGCTTAAATGTGTATTTCGCTCATCCGGTGCAATAAAGACGCAATTACAGTAAACATGATTTTACAGGAGAGACAATTAAAGATTGTAATAGTCCTAACATGGTTTTGTTTGAATATTTTTATTATTTTTTGTTATAATAATTTTGTATTGGACTTTTAGCTTGTTAACTGATTGCAAAAATATTAAAATATTACTATAGATATACCCTAAATACACCGTTTAAAATATTACTACTTACAATTGCGTCGTTCTTGTCCTAGGATATACAATTTTTAGCCAATTGTGTCAAGTTATTAGGAGTGAAAACCAAAATCAAAACAATAACTTTTTAGCAGTCTTTATTAAAATCAACTCAATTACACTTATATTTAGTAGGAACTTAGTTTTATTAATTGGAATGATGTGGCTAGCGCCCTTTGGGCACGGAATCAGCTAGGTATGGCCGTTGGACCACAGATGCTATTTGTCCTGTCCTCAAAGATTGGGTGTATTGCAACCACGGTACCCTCACATTCAGACTGGTACAGGTTTTAACAGGGCATTGGTGTTTTGGGTACTACCTGCACAAAATAGCTAGATGAGAAGCCAGTACAACGTGTCATCACTGCGGTAGTCGTCATGATACAGTGCAGCACACTCTTGAAGAGTGTAGTGCCTGGTCGACGCAGCGTTCAACGCTAATGTCTTCCATTGGGCAGAATATATCACTACCAAGTGTGATTATAGCCATGCTTGACAATGTGGGAGCCTGGGAGGCCATGGTGAAATTCTGCGAGGAGGTTATGTCTACTAAGGAAGCAGCGGAACGCCTTAGGGAACTGAACCCTCAGGCTGATCCATACCGTAAGCGGAGAACCGGAAGAAGGAGAAGAGAGTTTAATCGCCTTCTTCCGCTTAACGAAGGCCAGCAGGATTTGAGAGCGGGGAGCCCCAAGCAACCCTGCATTGCACAGGCCAGCGATATCAGAGGATGTCTCCATTGATCGGGGAAATCCACCTCCATCTCAGGGGGAAAACCGAGGGGTCCGCCTAAGGCGGGCAATCACCGACCGAGCCGCGGTAGAATCCAACCGGGACTCCGTGACTCTGTCAATTGCCGGTGCAGCAACGTCAGAACACTCATCTGATGATGAATGGTTCGACGAAGCATCGGCAGTAAGGTGAGTGAAGGAGTATCGGTGGGTTTTTAGTCGGTATGCCGTAATTGGAGAGTCCGACATAGGTACCCCTCCTGCTCTCCCCGGGCAAGAGGGAATACATAAAGCAAATTCCCATCGTAAAAAAAAAATTAAAACAAAAGGTAGGTACCTAGTAAGTTAATAAAATTGATAATACCTAGTCAACTTCTTCTTCTTCTCTCGAGTCAATGGCTAGACCTTAAATTTTCGTTGCCGGCATTCGGCAACTCTCACGCCCCTTTCTGACGCTTGGTTTAGGTCCCCTCGTGTGCAGGAGGTCGGACAGAGAGGGCAAGAGAGCAGGTGCTCCATACTCTGAACCAGTGCTCCGCAGCTGCACTCGCTCCGGAATTGGTCGATATAGCCCCACTTAGCTAAGTTTTGGCGGCAGCGGCCAACTTTAGCTCGGAGCCTCGGAGTCAGTTAAGAGACTTCCAGGTTGGCCACTGCAACTCGTGGCCAGGAGGCAGGCACTCAGTTGGAGGGAGGCAGTCAGATGGGGCTGGGTGTTTCGAAGACCACAGTTCGCACAATGCGTCAATGGGGCTTGTACAGCGTAGAAAAGTTTTACGACTATTTAAACAAACCCGAGGTAGTTGATGGTCGTAAAGTGGATGACGATGGTCATTTTCTTGTTTGCATTTTTCTACGCTTTTTTTTCACGCAACCTCACGCCGGACGCTGGGGGGTGCAATGCCTGCTAGCGGGTAAAGTCTTGAGGGGAGGTAGGTTTTAAGCAGCCTGTAATCATTCTGCACGTGTCGTTTAGCGCAGCATCTACCTGTTTCGCATGTGCTGACCGGTGCCACACTGGGCACGCAAATTCACCCGCGGAAAAGGATAGTGCCAGGCCAGTAGTGCGAAGCACGTGAGGTGAGGACCTAGTCAACGAAAATTCTGAAATATGGTATTATTATGAGAATAACAAACACAAATGCAATATACCTACATAGGTATGTATGAGTGAGTTTATATACCATTTCCTAGGGGTTGACAAACACGAGTTGGTAGGTATTTATTTTTTGTAGTTGCTTATTTTCTACGATCTATCAAGAACGACAACCACGAGCGCTCGATATCTACAAAATAATATTGACATAAAGGTCAGTTATGTCAGTATAGTAAACGAAAGTTTGGTGCAACAACGACGAAAGTCACAGTTGCGTCGTTGTTGCACTAGAAAAGTACAAAATAAAGTAAAAAATAATTGTCACAATTACCTTTATGTCACTTTAGCACCAGAAACAAGCGTTCTCGGCGACTCCCCGCGCGCAACTGACCAATCAGACGTTCTTGTCACTAGCACGCGCGAATTTGTTCAAATTTACCGTTGGCATAAGTGCCCTCTGGTGGCTTGAAATTAAATTACCTTTACGTCGTTTTTGCACCGGATTAAACTAGCTATTTTGTGATATTTGGCATTCATAACTCCATTTTGAAAAAAAATACAATTACGTCGTTATTGCACCGGATGAGCGATTTGTCTTGGGCGATCTTGAACCCGTTACATAATATACTACTTTAAGCCTTTGTTGCATAATCTATTAATAGTACCTACCTCTCAATATGATACCAGAAATATTACTGAATACTTATATTGATTTTTCTTTGATTTTTACACTAGGTAACTAGGTACCTATATGTAATGTAAAAATGTCACTTATAGATGAATATGCTTTTTCCTTTAGGAATTACGTCCGCTATTTTACAGTTGTAACTTTTAAAAGATTTTTAAACGTAGCTTGTCTCACGTAGGCGTAATGTACCTTTCCTTTCCCGACAATGATGCATTACCTATAGGCATCTTTGCTAGGTGAAATAAACAGCTAAGGGAGGCAACCTATGCATACCTATACCTAACATAGTTAATGGATCGCATCAATGTTGTTGAGATAGTGCAGGTCTGAGCCGTGTTGGTTCGAATCCCGTGCATGAATGGATTTTTCGTTTGAAACATTTATATGCGCATTAAAACGAGGTTAAACGTTAAAGGAAAACATCGTGAGGAAACCCGCTTAGTCCACACATATTGACAACTGTCTTTCCTGTGAATATGGTTGGCTAAGCTAAGAACATGGTTGAGACTAGGTGCTGGGAAGCCTATTACATGTCAACAATATCCCAGGCAGTGTCCCGTAAAGAGTAGGTACATGACGAGTAGGTACTGTCCCGTACATGACGCTGAACAAATCATCTAGTAAAGATGAGTAGCACCTAAACTATTCTCTTAGTTTCGGTTTAGTTGGCCTATGAGATTTTATTTAAAATTAGTTTTTTTTAAACAGGATTAAGTACTTACTTATTGAAAAATCTCACACCTATATAGTAGTTACATCACGATTACGACTGCATCCCAGGGAGCAGTAGACATTTATTTCAGATCTTTAGGCAATTTTTAGATCCTTTTGAAGATGTCTAAGGGGGTAGACAGAGGTATGTCCAGATACATTTTTTATCATATCTCTCCAACCAAATTTATTATCTTTATAAGTAGTAGGTAAGTAGGTATTATTATACCCTTTAAGTACGGTTTCAGAGTAAAAGCCTGGGTTCACAAAAGAAATTGCAAGCACTAACAAAGAATTTTCCTCGAACCCGTATAATGTGCGAACCACGATCCGCATCGTAAACAAAATCTCGGATCCTAATAAAAGGTTTTGCAAGCCACTGAGTCATTTACTTCACAAGAAATACCTGCGGGATAGAATGGAATCACAGATTATATAATACACAATGCTAAATAGAGTGAGTGGAAAATGTTGATGAAAATTTCTTAGTTAATTAAAATAATGGTGATTTCAGTTTTAATTTTTATTTCTAGAAAGCAGGACCGAAAATTTTCTATTTTTTTTATACAAGTACCACAAACTTTTAATTATTTCAGTTATCAGTAGCTAATTACAGCTTGCAGCATAGATAAAAGAATAAAAATCAGAATTTTTGAAATGAGCAGCAAGTTATTTTTGCATCATTCTCATAAATTGTTTATTACCTAATATTTTTTTCTAATACAAACCTGAAAACTTAGTGTGTACAGTGCACATTATCTAATATCTAGAAGCGAACTTGGTACTGCAATAGTTTTAATTTATGTGATTTTTTAGCATTTTTCACACCGTTTAAACCTTCACTGAACTTCCAAACAAATTTCCAAGAGTTTTAGCGAGACAAACGAACAGCAATTCATAATATTATAAGAAGAAGATTCCATAGTAACTGCCACTATATCTGTGGCATGTCATTGATCCTGGCCCTTTCTTTTTAGAATGCGCCTCTCGATTGAAACAACTCATTTACCGGCTAATTTCGCCATTGAAGTCGCAAATTAAACTCATTTCCTACAAACGTATCTTGGTTACTAATGTTTATTAGAGCCAACTTGTATATTTTATTAAATTTTATCATTTTAAAGCTATTATTCTACTGACCGGCAATCGCTTTGCAGCTGTCATGGAACTTTGCAAAAAGTTGACTCAGGTACCTACAGACGTTCCTCTGACCACGTCTCTGGATCTATTTCCCTGGTGTGGAGAGTCGCGTTGGAACAGGCATTAGAATCACCTAGCATGTAAGACGAAACTGAAGTGATCCTTGAGGTCCTACCACAATAAACGATTTTTCTTTCTTTCTTAATACAAAAAAAATTGGGTAGATGATTGGTACCTTTGCTAGCCCGATTTTTATCATAATTTAATTGCATTTTTAAGATTAGATTAGATTTTTTCGTGAACAGAAAGTCTGTTCACGAAAAAATCTCAATTTTTTTTAAATTTACAAAAATTACCAAAAAGTCATCTATTGAATAAAAGCTGACAACTTTTGCTGGATTTACAATTTATTGTGATCTTAGCGATATCCGACACAGATGAAGGTACAGTTACTAAAGTGCAAATATTATGATGTGGGGTCAAGGTGAGCTCACACCGACACGGCCAGTGCGGCGCGAGCGCAGCCTAAGGAGGCCGTGTGGTATGTTTCTTGTTTTTATTTATTGTGACGTGTTTTTTCCGGACTAAGTATTTTACTAACAAGTTTTTTTAAGTGATACTTAATCGTAAAATTATGACCTACCTAAATGAGTTTTGTAAGGGACCGTCTAAAGCAGGGTTTCCCAACCTTTTTTAGCATGCGCCTCTCCAGATTATAAAAATATGGTTGGGAAGTCCTGGTCTAAAGTTAGGGTAACTTTTTATAGCTTATAGTTCCTCACGAACCCTATTAAACTTTTATTTTGTGTGACGGTGAACAATGTTGTTTTGATTGATATTCTACAATTATTCCCCCGTTCAAGTTTTTTTTTTAAATATGTGCGGTGTTGTTAGTTAGTTTACAATCGAAGTTGATATTAAAGTTTCTTCGATAAATCTGTTGTTTACCGACTTTCTTTCTTTTTTATTATGTGCATTATCGGGTTTAACATTTATTGTATGTACTTACTTAATTTGAGTTACTAAGTAGTATAAAAAACATAACAGAGACAACAGAAACATAACATAACAATTAATAAACAGATAATACAAAGAAAAAACTCTTCAGAAAATTTTCTGATTTAAATAGGCTCGATTTTGACTATAATAAGGCGAATCAAAGCATGAATCTTCGAACTTGTAACTAGTTATTTCTTGTTATGAAAACATATTTTTCTCAATACAGTACCTAAGTAGATCTTTTGTTATACATGGGTACTATTTCTCTATTATCTCAGGCACAAAATATATTAGAGTAAAAATTGTGAAAATCATTCCAAAAGTACGGCAATTATCACACGAAAACTCACCATAACTATGTTTGCATTGATAGCTGATATCACTAGTAAATAAGTCACTAATTAACTCCAAATTTGAAGCATTTAAATTATGGAAACGTTACCTATTATTACCTGTGTCATAACATCGTTATGGCGTGAACCTATTTAGGAAGTGCCAAGTATAGTTTTGGTTAAAAATATTATTACTTACGCGTTTTCTGAAAAAAAAAACTCATTCGTTCGTTCGTTCGTATGAGCAAGTGGCCAACTCTGGTGACGGAGTTTTTAGGCCGCCTAAAGGCCTCCGTCATGGCTTAACGACTCTAAAAACCGGGACCGACAATTTAACATGCCCCCGGAAGCGCTCAGATGAAAATGCCCCTTGCGGTCACCCATCCAAGTAGTGACCGCTCAGAACGTTGCTTAACTTCGATCTTCCATGATGATTCGATGATCTTCCATCAAAAACGTCTTAGCAAGATTCGCCACGAGCGCTTCAAAAAAAAACTGAAGACTTAGGAATAAAAACGATCATGAAAGTGATAGAAGAGCCGTATACTGCATTAATGACCACAAACCTGATGATCGACGACATTCAAATATTCTTAGCGGTCACAAACACACATACATTAGCGTTCAAACAAACCCCTTTTTCGTGTCGGGGGTTAAAAACATCAATGCAGAATTGCGATGTATAACAAGAAAATACATTTTGTATAATATTACGATGTAAAAGGTGATGTTTTAATCATTTTAACAGGTTACTATAATGTATCTGTAGTGACGTACATTCGTCATCAATTTATCGATATCAAATAATAAATTTATCTCTTAGTTTTACCCGCGCTACACAGAAATTATGACGCAGTTAATAATTTAATAACTCTCTAATTGCATTGGTAAATTCAAAATAAAAACTTGTTTCCGTTCTTTAACCAACTTCAATAAAGGAGGAGAATCTATGTTCCACTATTACATAATTATATACTATATATAGACATACCTACTTATACTATTTTTTATAACAAAAAATTTACCAAAATCTGATGAAAAACCACACAAAACATCAAATTCCGCCAACACCACATTTCGATATCGACTATGCCGGCTTTTAACCGGTATTTTAGTTACTATAACAAGTTATCGATTGTCGATAATTGGCTTTCTCCTCACTACCGGTGCAGGAAATCACCTCGGGACCGACCTTGCAACTTGGTTTATGGAGATGTAGGCTTACCCGACTGAGTAGTGGGTGGTTATGTTTTGGATATTGCTGTTATTGCTATAAAATTAAGAAGAATTATTATTAAGAGCCGTTGTACCGTTGGCCGTGTGATAATTACCTAGACGTTCGTTCAGAAGGTCGTGAGTTCGAATCCCAGTCGTGCATCAATGGATTTTTCGTTTCATTTGAAATGTTAATGCACTTTATTCAGAGCTCTGAACGGTGAAGGAAAACATCGTGAGATAACCCAGGGCTAGTCGGCCCCACACGTATTGATTATTGTCTTTCCTGTAGTTATGGCCGGCTAAGCTAAGGTTTAGGTTTTATAATATTAGTGTGATGACTTTAGTTTTCTTAAATCATATTTATCTTTTTAATTGTACAATTATTCTAATAGGTTATTTAGTTCTTAAGTTTCTGTAAAGCGTACAATAAAGAATTTTCATTCATTCAAAGGGTAAAAATACTAAAGACTCATGTCATGGTAGACGATGAAAGACCAAATAGGCGTAGGTCATTTATTTCGAAAGTAGGTATTTGGAATTAGCTTTCATGAAAATGCGCAGTACCGTGCTGGCGATAACTTTCATTTATTTTGCGAAACAAATTTCGCAAAAAGACAATTTGCCGGTTCACTTTTGCTTTTAAATTTAATTGAAACAGCCATTAACAAAATCATTTCACTGTCGTCGATTGACGATAAAATATTTCAATTGACAATACCTACTGCAATTGTTAATTACTTATATTACTATACCTACTATTTATTATAATAATAATAATATAATATATTATCTTCAATGTTGTCGTAGGGTTACCGACGGTTTTTGTGTAGTACCTAAGTAATCTATCCTCGCTCACGTGTCAAGTATTCTAAATATATGGAAGTTTTAGTTCATGCAAGTTACCGGGGGAGGCGCTGCACTGGATTTTCATACATTTGTGATACTTGACTCGGTATCGAGGAGAGTATCCAATACTACGGTAAACTGGCGTTAACCCACCCCCCTGAATATAAAATCCCAAAGTTGAACTGTCAAGGACTGTGTTAGAGAATGCCCTATTCCCAGCAGAGGGCCACCACATGCTGGAATGATGATGATAATTGATTTTCTTCAATCTTCGTTGCGTAGTTTGCTAACTCTGCTTTTTCTATGTTCTGGCAAAAAAAATACCACTCAAAATAACACTCTAAAAACTTGGCTCGAAACTAGGAGCTGGTTTTCACGCGATGAGATAAGTTTTAATAGATTTTATGATTTCCTTATTTGTTAATTAATGATCCAATACGTGCCTGACATGTTTTGCAGTAAAATGATATTTGCGAAAACTCATTGCCAAAGCTATAAATTCGGATTGATGAAAACTCTATAAATTTAAAACTTGCTAATAATAAATAATAATAATAAATATCCTTGGACATTTCACACGGCGTCATCTAGTCCCAAGCTAAGCAATTTAATGCTTGTGTTATGGTAACCAGATGACTGATAAACTACATAGATACATTTTTTTTTGTAAATACATACATATTATACATAGAAAACACCCAGACACGAAACAAATATTTGCAGATCATGCAAACATTTGTCCCGCAGCGGGGATCGAACCCGCAACCTCTGCGTCTCAGGCGGGCTTTCGCCCACTGCGCCACAGAGGTCGTCCTGTGCTAATGGACTTGCTGGTGATTTTAAGATGGTTATTTGATATTTTAATCACGCTTGCATTTTATTTTATTACCTACTAGCTGACACACTGAACATACCTAGGTCGTATCAAAGATTACTTTGGTTATCATCGTCTTTGGTCATACGAACTGCCTTATTTTTGTTTCTAATTATTGCCTATTATATTTTTTGGTTGGGATTCTCTCTACCAAAGTTTAATCAAGTTTTGACCAATGGTTGTTAGAAATGCATAGAGGAAAATGTTCAAATATATACTTTTACACTTTTTTCTTTAGATATTTAATTGTAAATTAAAAATATATGCCGATGTTGTAGCAATTATTCAAATCAAATGTTATAAAGACCTTTTTCATTGAGCTGTTTCGTCTTATAATTTTCTGTTGACCACGAAAACATGAGGATTAACCGATCAGAGATTAAGATTGGCTAGATTAGGTGTGATTCCGTCATTCAGAGCAGGTCAACATGAACAAAATCTTGGGAAAAACCACGAGGACTTTATTGTCGCAGCATAGTTTCTTTCTATACCTAATCTACAGAGGAGACGACCTCTGTGGCGCAGTGGGCGAAGGCCCGCCTGAGACGCGGAGGTTGCGGGTTCGATTCCCGCCACGGGACAAATATTTGCATGTTCTGAAGGTATTTGTTTCGGGTCTGGGTGTTTTTCTATCTATATTATGTATGTATTTACAAAAAAAAAATATATCTAAGTATTATATCAGTCATCTGGTTACCATAACACAAGCATTAAGCTTAGCTTGGGACTAGATGACGCCGTGTAAAATGTCCAAAGATATTTATTTATTTATTTATTATTTAGAGAAATAATGTAAATTGGGAACTACCAAAACACGTTACATAAAAAACATAATAATGTAACGTATCTTTACCATAACGTAATTAATCATATCGGGTCTTTACCGCGGGAATTTATTTATTATCGGGAATTTACCCGGATTGCACCAGCCAGCCGTGGTCGCGGTAAGACTTTTTACAATAAAACTCACTATTCCATCTAACTTCACAAACTTCTCTTTGTAAATTAATATCACATTATAACAAATATACGAGTATTATTGTCATAATTTCCGTTCTGTTCCATTATGTGCAACATTAAATGATTGGATTATTGGTCATAAATCATCAATCAAAAAGTCAACAAACTATGGACATTCATTGTATGCTAATCCACGTTATACGCACGTCATCACGGTAATGATTTATGCATGGATTTGCTCATTCGCAGATGATAGTAGCATTACTATATTATGTTTCTACATAGAGCTGAGTGATATATTAATAGTATAGGTATATTTCCCGTGTGCTATTATAATAAAGATCCCTAAATTATTTGGTCACATACCTGACCTTAGACATCTTCAAGACCTAAAAGTCCCTCGAGATCTAAAAGAATACAGTCGTGATCATATTTCATTGCAGTGATGTAATTCCTTGGCTTCATAACGGTGGTCGATTGACCACACAGCTAAAACCCCGTTTTCGTTCTTTAAAATCGCTGTTTTTTAATTGACTTTATAGAGGAGGAGGTTCTGTGTTCCACTGTTTAGGCTTTTTTAGATACACGTTCAATTACTCCGTCAATTGTGGGCCTAATTTGAAAATTCTTTTGTTGAAAAGGAGTTTACCCTTAAGGTAAATAACCCTATTACAAATAGGTAAAAATTTGAAGATGATTTTTGTTAAAAAAGACTCCCGAAATAGCCTCATTAAAAAAATGAGGATCTGATGAGAATTTTTGGAGTATATAAACACAAATGTCTCAAGGTTGGAGTATGTTTTCATTAAAAAAATCACTGGTTTACCCACATTTATAGATCCACTCCCTATACAACCGATTTGTAAGACAAAAGTAATGGTAAATTGAACATAGCAATATCAGATCCTTTTCAAGTCCTGACCTTATAGCAATACAATCGCGCTCGGAATGCCAAGGGGAGACGTGATAGGGTATTTGAATCTATTGTTCGTTTGATCTGCCATTACACTTCGGAATTAGGGTATTATTACGCCCGTTTTTGATTTATTAAGACAAAATAACTTAAAACGATGGATCCTGATCTGTACCTCTGTGGCGCAGTGAGCGATAGACTGCTTAAAAGTTGAAACACTTCTGCGTTACTTTCTGGTAGATATATTCCCGAGGCAAAACGTGAAGAAACCAGCAAGATTTTGCAAGCTATCAGTTATCAAAATGCTGACGACACATGGATATGTCATCATCATCATTAGTAGGTCGTCAACTGCTGAACATGGGTCTCTCTCAAAGATTTCCAATTAATTTGGTTTATTTTGGTATACATTGTGAACCTGCGGTTTTTACAAAATGATCCGTCCATCTCGTTGGTGGACGTTCTACGCTGCCGATCCGCGGCTTGTACCTTATACCTATTTGGAAATGCCTCTGACAACCCTTAGACAAAAAGTTCTAAAAGATCTGATTAAATATCTATCCTGCATTATACAGTCGAGATTATATCGTTGTTTTTTCACCTGATCATGCGATCACGTCCGTTGGAATGTCAAATGACATTTATTTCACTGACTTAAAGTTCAAAGTCGTGGCGACGTTTTAGAAACGATCTTTTCTTGAATAACTGTCGTAAGCCAAAATGGTGGTTATGAATAACAGTTGAACGACATTCACACACGATAGTATTATTAATATATGAAGTTTTACATGGCACTCGCGGTAAATGGTCTTATTACATTTAAAAAAGAATGCATTTTTTCGTCATATAAGTTCATGGTTGGAGACTAAACCCATAAACTTAGCCCATATTTGAACCTTTTGAGATTGAGACCCCGGATCAGTGGGGTTTTTTTTAAATGATTTAACGGCGTCTGGTCAAAGAGACACGTGATAATATGGCACCTATTTGGCTTTAATACCCTTCAAGCTTTTTAAACCAAATTGCTTTGAATAACAGTAAACTAATCACTGTTTCTTTGTGTCGCAAATATGATTCATACTGGAAGTTCAATGCTCTTAGTAATTGTATTTAATTTGAGCAAAAAACTGGTAACGATTATTGTCTTGAGAAAAAGTTTAGTAAATCTTAGTATTTAGTTAAGTTGTTTCTAAATAAATCAATGACTAATATTTGCATACAAATATTGATTTTCTAAATAAAAAGTACATAAGTAAGTTTTTGTGTTAGAAACCGAAAAAAAATTTATTATATTATTAGAAAAACACGGATGTGAATTTCAAATCAAGTTACTTTATAATTTATGATAGTAAGTCTTATTGACTAATTTTATTTAATGTTACCTTGGGGAGTAAATCTTTTCGACTCATTTTTTATTATTAATACCTTCACAGATCGGATATGGTTTTTATTAAGTACCTATGTAATTTTAACAAATCGAATTACTGATGCATATAAAGATTATACGGGATACTACGACTTTAAGGCTAAACTCACCGAGATGGCAGGGAAGCGGTGCGCAGTGTTTAGTGTCATATAATTTAAACTTTATTTTCATTACCATAATACGTAGTGTCGCTTGAAAAACTTGAAACGCAAGCGACCACAAGAGGCGCCGAGAGCACTTTTCATAGCGCTTTAACACTACAGTACACGCGCCCCTTTTTTTTACATGGGTGCTCGCATGCTCTACCAGAGTAGAAAACAGTATTTAGGATATTTATAAAATGGTTGGTTTTTAAATGATAAAACTGAATAACATTTGTCATCTATTTATTATTAAACACAATTATTACAAAAAATCACAATTTTAATAAAATATACGTATCTTAGGAACAATTTACGAGAACAAGAAAATAATCAAAATTTTTGGCATGTTTAGGATCAGCTCAAAAAAAAATATATCTAATAAGCGATTACTGTCTTATTGGTCACCATTCTCGCATTCGATACAGACCACAACTTGGTGATCAGGACAAATCCACCTGGCACATCGCTTACACCACTTTTTCGTGGAACAATTTCGGGCTCGAGAGCACATACAAAATTTGCCTACTCTTCCCATTCTTTGAGGATCATTGCGAGGCGCCTCATCTGTTGTGTCCCAAAAGCCATTTTGTTTTATTTTTTATTTCACGGGGGAGATTTTCAAAGGTCAATCTTCTTGCCATGAGGGGTTTTACCAGCTCGTACGAAAGATCGTAAAGAAAATTGTCTGGGTCCATTTTTTCGCTGAAACAAAGTAATAATAATTATTATATACACAATAACATGCTAAATAGTAATTACTATACATATTGTTACTTATTATAGACATAAACTTTCAATTTTTATACATCGTGAATAAAAAAAGGCAACAACAAAAATGTTACTTACATTCAGTTTTATTACGCCAATACTCGCATGTACTACTATGGTAGAAGCCGAACTTTGACACCTAATTACAAAAACATGCACTTACGCTGCAAGTGGGCGCCGTACTAATCCTTTCCGCAATTTTGTTGACGAGGCTTATCTAGGAGCGCGGGGGGTCAGGTGAAAGAATGAATGAATGGCGCCAAAATAAGTAAGTGCGTTCTACTATAGTAGAGCGCGCGTGCACTCTAGTGTTAATACTATGCACTAAGATAATGCAGATAAAGTTTAAAATTATATGACACTGAAACTGCAGCTGCTTCGCTGCCGTTTCGGTGTGATTGGAGCCTACAACAGTAGTCTTAATAAATCTTAACTCTACCTGGTAGTTAAAACTATGTTTGTATTGACCTTGCCAATACAAACATAGTTTTAACTACCTACTTTGTTTTTTAAAGGCTTTTCCAGTGCTTAAGGAAGTAAGTAGGTACATTTATAAATAGTTACATCATTTATTTAATACAAATACTTGTACAATGTACCTACAAACACTGAGCTACCTATTTTCGATTTCCTGATTTAGATCACGTCATCGCAATTTTCTGGTCACGATTTTATAAAGTTTTGCAAAAGCTTTATACTGCATAATGTGACTATCGTTGTTACAATAATAAAATACATTATAGGTACGCTAATAAGTTAAAAAATTAGTGAACAAAAGAAAAAAACTAAGAAAAACATAGTATAAAAGGTAACTAGTTTCCTCACAATGTTTTTCCTTCGCCGTTATTAAGCGATCATTAAGTTATGTGCATTACATATATTTCGAAACAAACAATGCACGATTGGGATTCGAACCCACTTTTTAGATTGAAAGTCGAGTCACTATGCCAGGTCGTCTTCACAGGTCTCAAAATAATAATATGTACTTTTTTGGACAAAGCTCTGTTATACCTTCAAATATATCTACTACAATCAATCCTAATCCTGTTTATTTAGATAGGTTTGGCACTAAAAGTAATTTTATTTAAATTGTCTTCTAGCAAAACAGCGTTCTACAAAAACTACTTACTTTTAATAGGTACTTCGTACTTTTATTTACCAACTGAAAGGCTAATCAAATGCTTACTGTACCGAAACGTGCGGGGTCCTCGGAAGGTCATAGTGATTCACTTTGTATGCCGGAGTCATACATAGGTACCTAAGATTTTATTAAAATAAGACAAATCTAAGCGGATTTCACTGTAAAGGAAGCGCTCGTGGCGAAGCTTGCTATGACGTTCTTGATCGTTGAAGTTAAGCAACGTTCTACGCGGTCACAACTTTGATGGGTAACAGCAAGTGGCATTATCAACTGAATTGTCGGTCACGGCTTAAAAACTCCGTCACTAGAGTTGGCTACTTGCTTACTTACTTTTATTGTAAAGGACTTTATCAACTATAAACCATTGCATTTAGATACATTCATGAAGTTGGAAGAATTATTACGGTGTTGTTCGGTGACGGAACGGTGTAGTGGGCGTTGTGTTGTCTCATTATTGTCGAACACAAATAAAAAAAAAATACCGCTTCTAGAACCGTAATGGAAACGGTCATGGCAAGGTTATATACTTAGAATGTTACCTACTATGTATTTGGCAAAGACTTTTCATCATAAATAAGCCTGATGCTCATTAAACTAAATTTTCAGCACCAGGATGTCTTCGGCAGCGTCGTTTTCCGAGCGATGGGCCCGTGACAACCTTTCCCGGGAGACTACTCCTCATGAGCTCAGGGTCCTGGGTCTTTTCTCCACCAGCTGTTCTGGAGACGAGGTGGAGGCAGCTGGTAGAGCCAGGAGGTATTACACTGCGAGGGGACCGGGTGGTGCTGAGCTGTGGCATAAACGAAGACCTGATGACGAAGAGTTGCTCTCTAGCTGTCAAGATGTGTAAGTATCTTAAAATAGGATTTATTAATAGGCTCCAATGCAGGGCAAGGCCTCCCTGCCTTCTCCTTTTGGGCCACTTCTTTTATAATTAGAGAGTTTTATTTAAAAGGCTTTAATATTACCAGTTCTTTTTAAACTTGGATGGATGACCGCAAGTGGCATTGCTGAGTGCTTCCGTGCTTCGAAGGGCACGTTAAGTTGTCGGTCCCGGCTTTTAAAGTCGTTAAGCCATGACGGAAGCTTTTAAGCGACCTAATAAATCCGTCACCAGAGTTGGCCACTTGCTCATATGCACTTACTTCATCATCATCATCCGCAGCCCGACCTCACCCACTGCTGGGTATAGGCCTCCACTTGTTTATGCCACTCCTCACGGTCTTGTGCCAGCCTCATCCAATTTCGCCCCACTTACACCAAGTTAACTGACTTTTCGAACTTACTTACACCAAGTTAATTATACTTTCAGATACATAGCTCCTCTCAGGACACGAGGCACCAGCGGCAGAAGAGTGACGATAGTTCGCTTGCCAGCTCCCTCAGACCTGAACCGACCGGTCTCCTCAAAGGCACTGCTGGCTAGATGGCTAATGATATTAGATATTAGGTAAGAGATAATAGTGGCAATTCTAGATGTCGCCAAAACTTAACTTAACCAATTCGACAGCACTAAAATGAATGCCATCCTTTTTATTTCGATCGTTATGAATATTATTATGATCGGTATGAAAGGGACGGCAACATTTTTAGTGCTGTCAAATTGGTTTCGACATCCAGAATTGCCACTAATGTTATCTTTATAACGTATAAAAAAAATTAAACCCTCATAAAAGATACACGAGAATCCTGCGTGTTTATGAGATCGAGACCAAGATTTCAGGATCCAAAATCAAACATCAACAGAAAAAAATATGTGTTTGCAAAAATTATCGAAAAATTACTTATAACAAAATTAAATATGGTCACGACTGGTAAACATTTCTTTTTTTATATTCTTTTGAAGATGTCTAAGGGGGTAGTCAGAACTATGTCCAAATACATGCATATTTGGTACATGCCCATTGCCCACATCTTGCAGAAGTAAACTTTCCATACGTGACAGGTTGCAAGGCCACCGACGCTATTAGAGAGCTAAAAATAGGTTTTAAAAATCGGCTTGAGAAAAGGTTTTTCGCAAAAAACAATCACATACAACACAACTCCTTATATCCTAAGCATTTATACAAAAATAATAGAAGCAGTCACATTATACACGCAACATTTCCGTCTGAAGAGCATAATGAAAACAAATGGGATATCTCTTGTTATTCAAATCCGTGTCCCTTATGTAAACAGCTTGGTGAGATGGATGATGTGTATGTTTATTGAGCGGATAATATCAGCGGATGTTTTACTCCACTTTGACAAAAAAGAATATACCATTTTTCTTAGTAGCTAAATCTGAAGATGTCTAAAAACTGATTGACAAAGGCTGATTGACTAAAATTGGCTTCTGTTCCCTTTTTACAAGGAAGTTCAATACATTGATAGAAACTTTGAATTGTATGCAGAATCTTGCATCGTGTAAATTACACTTAAATGCTGAACTACTAGTGTCATGGTATTAGTCGTAGCGGATGTGTCCGCTGCATATTAGTATCAGAAAAACTCCCCATTGTCTGTAATAGGATCTCGTGCTACGATACAAATCGGATTGGTATTCCGGGGATTACTAATGAGTTTCATGGAGATCGCTTTCCTTGTGTTATCGTACCCATCAGGATTGTGCCCGCCATTTTTGTTTTCTTAGGTATATTTTAGTAAGTGATCAAAAATATAAGGGTTTTTACTAATTTTGTGGAGTACATTCTTAACTTGCTTGGTTGTCTAACAAAATATTGAATTGGATGAAACTGGAAATTGGTGTAGTTCGTAACTTAGAATAACATTTATTATATTATTTATCTTCATATTATGTATTTTATACTAACTTAGTTCTAAAACTAGGTAGTAGGTACTTTATGTTTTACTTAAATACTAGCAGACGCCCGCGACTTCTTTCGCGTGAATTTCTTCGTAACCTGAAGAAGGCTGAAATAATTGTATTTATAACCCAATTTTCGCGTTTTTTTAAATTCCTGAAACACGTGACCTATTGAAAACTATTTTGTATTTATAATATCCAAACCAAGTTTCAAGCTAATCGCACCTCCTATTAATAAGTTTCACTTAAAAGTTCGACACTGCATGACCCTTTTAAAGGGTTTTTTCGCAAAACCCACATATTTATTTTGCATTGTTAGTATTGCAACAAAAACTTCCCATACAAACTTTGACACCACATTTTACCTCTTTTCAGGCTTTTTTTTTAATTCCTGAAAAACGCGTAAGCTTTATACGTACCGAGTTTGAAGAAAATCGCTTCACGCATTAAAAAGTTGCATACAACGGTTTTCACTCCTTTTTAACCCTATAGGGGTGGAATTTCGAATAATACCGTCTTAGTACGTAGTTTTGTTTTTAAAGGAAGCTACCTTCCAAATTTCAGCTTCATAGCTTCGGTTTGGTCTTTGCGTTGATTCCACAATTATTTTATATTATATTGATTGATAATAATTTTTTATTGTTTAAATGAATTCCAGACTTCGTGAAGATTCGACCCCTGGTGATGAAGTGGTTTTCATCGACGTCAGTGACCTCCAGCCATCTCATCTCAAGAATCACTTCAAAGGCAACTACTGGAAAGATTTTATTTGGTGCATAAAGGTGTGTGTGTGTGTGTGTTGTATAGGCAATACAGACCGTAAATTCAAACTAAGAGGCTCTAAACAGCATCACGACGTTATAAGTTACTTTTGAATGGAATAGAATAGAAAAAAAGTTTATTTAGTGAGGTGGTTGTATAAAGTATTAAAAAAAGGTTATGATAAATAGCTTATGATGATGATGATGATGGTTTAACCGAAATATCATCTTACTGATAATTTTGTCTTCGGCGTCATAAGGTTTCGTGGCTAAGTGGTAAGGCTTAAGGGTGATCGGTTGTATCTCGCGGGTTCGAATCCCGTCGGTTTTACATTAATTTCGCCACTTGTACTAAGTAAGCTCTTCATGCGTCACACCTTGCCAGTTCATTTTATCATTACTAATTTACTATTCTCCTTCCAGAACGCCCACCCACTTCGCTTCTCCGAGATCCATATCATCAACACGGAACGCCTGAAGACCATATCGCTACTACTCCTTCACATCGGCCTGTACCCCTGGAGACGCAAGCTCCAGTTCCACAGTGGAGCTGATGAGATCACCGCTGCAGACTACCCTCTAGAAGCCCTGCCTTATGAGTATGGAGGAAGGGGTGGGGCTATGAAAGATTTGAATGGTAAATCTATCTCTTCAAGCAGCCAGAATAGGTTTTACTTAATTCATCTGTGGCCACATTGTCTGTCTATCGATGTATTGTGTGTCTTGGGGGCCTACTCAATATTGGTAATTAGGTTTATGGGCAGAAATAATAAATGTGCCTGTTATGCACTAATGACTAACTCTGGTGATGGAGTTTTCAGGCCTAAAGGCCTTCGTCATAGCTTAACGACCTTAGAAGCCGGGAGCAACAACTTAACGTGCCCTTCGAAGCACGGAAGCGCATCTGTTAATGCCACTTATAGTTCCATTCAAGTTGTAACCGCTCAGAACGTTGCTTGACTTCAATGATCTATCAGGAACGCCTTACACACACTAAAATCTTGCAATAATAAAGAATAATTCTTTATCTTTCACAGACGAATGGACAAAAAAGCTGCTATCAAATTCAAAATGGCTGCAAAGCGAGGAACAAATATTTTACAACACCGTCTTAAAACCAGAAATGAAGACCAGAACCAAGCACCGCGTGAAGAGGTCGTTAAAGACAAACGGATCTTATGACATGATCACTAGAACTCACTCTTGCAAATCATTAAATAGAGACGATTTAGATGATGGGTTGTATGGAGCCTATAGGACTTTGAAGATTAGTACTGATAAGTTTTACGTTTAAGTTATTGATAGACTTTCTATAACTTTTTGAAATTTTCTGAGATTCTAGTTTAAAATTTAATTCTAAAATAGTCGATAATTGTGTTGTACTTATCATATCAGATATCATAATTATCTTTATAAGTATTTAGTTTATTTACATAAAGTCCGCCGCGAGCCAGACGCTCTCGTTTTGCTATCGTTTTGGTCGCGAAGCTTTTTTCAAAGTAAATGTTTTAATATAATTTTGGCAAAAAGCCATTTTAGTTCTTCTAAACTCGATAACAATAACCTAGAATACAAAAAAATATCCTAACAAAAACAAAAGATCCACTCGATCTAAAACTTGTGGGATTTCTTAATTTTCAGATGAATTCGGAGATAATAAAACTTTACCGACCTGACACAATTATAGGTTAAAAAAACAACGCATTTTTACGAAAAATGGTAGTAGAAGATATATTTTTCGATTCTCTCAGGAATGGCATTAAAGCCTCTAGTTAGTATTGTATTTATTCAATTTTGTTTATGGATTAAAATTGCTTATCTGGCTCTAAAAAATAGAAAAAATACCTCACATAATAATCCAGAGATATAAAAGCATTTATATTAAGCTGCTATTTTAGTCCTTAGTAAAAGCAGACCATTATGGGAAGAGGAATTTATGGGTGAGAGTTTCAGCAAGCTAGCTTCGTCCAAATTGCCAATGCCAATTTGCTATAAAACTGATTTCACAAACAGGCACATGACTGTTTAAGTAACCGTTATTTGGAGCCACCTAATGTTGGTACTACTACTCAGGCCATATATACATCTTTACTAGGTGATTTATACAGAGTCAGAAGGCAAGCTTTGTGTACACTTGACGGGATACTGTAGTGTCTGGGACATTGTCGAGATGAAATAGGCTTGCCCAGCACCTAAACCATCCTCTCAGCTAAGTCGGCAACATCCACAGGAAAGACAATGGTCAATGCGTGTGGGGCTAACTAGCCGCGGGTTTCCTCACGATGTTTTCCTTCACCGTTTAAAAGCTCGTGTTAAAGTGCATAACAATTTTTCGACGTGAAAAGTCCATTGATGTACGACCGGATTCGAACCCACGACCTGTGACCTGACGAAAGTCTAATTACTTATCCACTCGGCCAACATGGCTTTTTTCATTTGTTCTATATTAATTCTAATTAGGTAGGTACCTACGTATTTTTATGTGTTATTCTTACATGATGTGTTCTACTCCTCATATCACGGAAATCTTGACTCAGGCAGGTGCCTTCCATATGCTCATATAGATAAAGCTAAAAGTCCAAATAATCACTGCAAAAACCAACATGATTATTTTACCGCTATTTGTAGAAACCATCATTATTTATTAGTACCATTATTTAGAATGAGGACGGTCAATAAATGTTCAAAGAGCATTCAATCTTTTTATCGGTGTTTCAAATGCCGCAAACTTAGAGCCAATATTAACTTTGGAGCATATTTGTATGAACAAAACTTTTAATTTTGTTGTTATAAAATAATAGATTGATTTTAAGCAGAGTTTGGCTAACGTTGCATAATTGATATCTAGTGATGATGTAATGGCTTAGGTAAGCCTAAAGCTTACCTAAGCTAAGAATGTGCATAGAATCTAGAATGAATGAATGAATGAAAATTCTTTATTGTACACTCAAATACGATACAATTAACAACTTAAGAAAAAACTAAGTACCTAACAATGTACAATGGGCGGCCTTATCGCTAAGAAGCGATCTCTTCCAGGCAACCTTTGGATGGAAATAAATCTTAAGATATGGAAGATTGGTCAGGTGCTTATTAACAAGAAAATTACAAGAAAACAAACTAAAAATAAATAAAACATTAAACACTAAAGCAAGCAATAATAAACTACAAGCAAAGACGATGATATTAAAATAAACTTACTGCGTAAAATGCATTTTTCGAATGAACACAATTATGTATTTTATTGTAAAGTCAAAATGGATTCAATGAGACCCGATCTCACCTTAAATCATCTTGCTCGAGAGAAAGATGAATCTGTTTTGCGCAGATTGCTAATGAGAGAAATGACAATTTTGATTTATTTAGCTAGCTAATAGTAGTCGGCGAAAGCTACTGATACTTAAAAACTTTCATCTTCTTCTCACTTGTGATTATTAAGCATTTCAGCGTTATTCAGGTCAACCGTAATCTTTTAATGCAATTAGATATTATCCTTCACGGTTTGTAAGCAGTTGATTGTTACTCTTAGACGAATAAACCTAACGGGAACAGAAATGAGCGAGTAGAGATAAATAAAACAAAATGGTGTGCAATTTTGGTGAGTGCATTTCAACTGGGACGGATTCAGGGCAGGGGCTGGGGCATATGAGATCAGTCAACACTGAACCGTTCAAGTAATGTCATTATGGACTTATTTTCGTGGAACAGATGAAGTCTTCACAAATTCATATTTACACGGTATTGTTTCATCTCAACTCTTGAATTAAAAGTATATTTTTCAGTCAAGCGTATACTTTTAAACAACAACATATTGGATTTAGAGTATAAACGCACGTACTTCTTATAAAACGTATCATTTTAGGCTGCCTATCCATTGAAGTGAAGTGAGCTGGCGGAGCAAAGAAACGGACAAATATTAACATAAATAGGATTGCATAAAATCTTCGCTCAGAGATAAGAACTTTGGCCTACCTTCAATGCCTGACCAAACTAACTAGGTACTATCGTGGGGTTTAACGTAGCCGCACAGCTGTAAAAATAAAGAATGATACTCGGTTCTGTCACTGCGTCCGCCCCTGTCCCCTACATTCAGTGAAAGGCGCAGACCGCTTGGAGACAGCACTAAGCGCAAAATGGCGTCCCCACCACAGAATAGCACACTACCTAGCTCATACTTCAAACAACGCTATGCAGCGTTTAAATAAGAGCCTAGACACACTACGCTTTTCGAACGCGCAGGCACTGTACTTTTGTATCGATATAGACGCTCGTTCAAAAAGTAGATTATTTTAGACTCATTCAGTGCCAGTTTAATTTTTACAAGTTTTAAGTTTCAAGTCAATAATGATTGACTTGTAAAAATGAAACTGGCACTAAGTTTTCTAAACCAAAAAAACTGAACATCTAAGCAGACAAGCTATGAAATTCGAGATATTCACGAAAAAAAACAGCTGTTATAATGAGCGCTGATCCGACTTTCTAAATCTTACGGATTACTTAGGCTCATGTTCACTGAAATTTTAACCGGGAGTTTAACTCCATTGACTTGGCTATCATCGAATGGGTGAATGGCGCTAAGCGTGGACGAACGTACATAGGTACGTAGCGTGGACTTGGGCTGACCAGTCGGCCGATGACCTGTTTGAATGGCCCAAGGAACGCTGGAGCGATAAACTCGATGCTGGTCTGCGAGAGCTCGGAGCCGACAACAAAGAAACCGCGTAAGAGAATGGCGTATTCTTTTTTCGGAAGCCAAGACTCTAGGTCTTTGAGCTGATGGCGTAAGTAAGGTAGTTTAACAGCTATAAAATATCTTCAGGAAGGTATAAGTACAAGAACTTTAGCAGATCTTTAAAAGGGTTAATACAAGTCTAACGTGTGTCTAGGTGTTATAAAGTATATATTTATTTACAGAAACTATACTAATACATAATTATTTTAATACATTAGAACCAGGTGAACTATCTAAGGATTGATGTAAAATATCTAATAGATATCTGAATCGATCCAAGCCACTGCCAGAAGCGTGCACAAGATACTAGCAGCAGCATTACTGCACTGAGCACTGTTGATCTGTTAAGCCAAATCTATGCCAGATTTTGGAGCACGCGTTGATTAAACTAGGTATCCCGAAACATTATGTTTAAACGCGACCAAACGGACCCAATTACCTAAATAATATCCGTATTTATTCATCAGTTATCTGGTTTTTACAGGAAGTCACGGTAATAGATCCGTGCCACCAATTATACAGGGTGTAAAAAGACGTCTACCGAAAACGAAACGGGGTGGTACAGCACCCCAAAAGACATCTAAAGAAACATTAGTTGTCTGAAAAAAGACCGCGGGCGAGATCAGCTGTTCGCTGTCGTACGAGCGTAATATGCTATGCGTAATATTGCTGTTTCTTTAATTTACTTGTTTATTTCCTTTATTAAATGATCTAATTAGGTGGAAATGGTCTTATTATGTTGTACGATGTGTATGTGACTAAAAAAAAAAAAAATTTTTTTCGCTAATTATGTTCAGTACTATGGTCTGATTGCAACCCATCAGTTTTCGGTAGTAGTCTTTTTACACCCCGTACTTAGGTAGGCGCTTTTGCTTCTAGGTACAGTAAGCCACGAGGCCAGCTAGACACTCGCCATTAGGACTCTCACTAATTATCTTATGCGTATTTCCGTATAAACCGTACAATTTCGAAAAAGGTTTTTCGCGATTTCTGACTTTTCTAGTACTCAAACCTCAGTCGGTCTAGTAGAGACTTTTGATCCTTATAAGAAACAGGATCGATTGGCATCAAAAAAAGTTTTTGTGTAAAATGACCATTTTCTTGCTGACTGTAAATTTTTTCCAAAATCTGTAAATGCAGTTCAGAATATTTTAAAAATTAATGGATAGTCTCCTAAAAACGTTTTTCTGTAACTATAACGTTTAAGGTACCTGCCCTTACTGTCCCGTCTCAAAAATTCACCCTGTATAAATAAACAATGAATGGGAGTTTAGTTCATTTATGAAAAACGATAACCTT
The DNA here is from genome assembly GCA_963582015.1 of Xanthorhoe designata. Lineage (NCBI taxonomy): Eukaryota > Metazoa > Arthropoda > Insecta > Lepidoptera > Geometridae > Xanthorhoe > Xanthorhoe designata. The sequence continues at coordinate 2,717,245 of OY757029.1, forward strand.
CGGTTATAAAATGGTGCGCTTCAGCCTTAGTTACTAAAAATTCGTGAGTATTCGGGTCTTTGCATAATCTCGCAAATGGAGAATTTGTTTCAGAACCTTTGAAGAATTAGAGCGTTTTTGTGAAAGGAATTTCAGATTGTGCTAAGCTGAAATACTTAGGTTTGTGCCGTAAATATAGACCGTGTCGTGAATATAAGGTATTTAGATTAGATCTTGTGGCTTTGTTTAAAGGTTTTAGTGGTATAAATGTTATGAGCGTGAGGTTTATGCAATGAAGTTTATATAAATTCAAGCTTATTATGTAAGTTACTTTTTTTTATTATGTTAGATACGTTTAGCGACTTTTTGAAAATAGAGTGTTCTGCAGATTTTTCTTATTTTCTGATACACATCAATATTAGCCAGGCTTTACTATAATAAAAGTCTCTAAGACGTTCCTTCAAGAACACCTCGACCGAAAATTAACTTTAGTCCAACAAATCTATATTTGGATTATATATGGATGTACAAGCGGGTTTTCGAAAGGGAATGGGATGTACGGATCAGGTCTTTTCCTTGCGAAGCATAGCCGGAAAAGTCTTGGCCAAAGGCCAAAGAGTCTATTGCGCATTCGTGGATTTGGAAAAGGCCTATGATAAAGTGATGAGGAATGAACTTTGGTCGGTGCTGTCGATGTATGGAGTAAATAGCAATCTTGTTCGAGCTCTGAAATCTCTCTATGAGGATTCCAGTGCTTGCGTGAGAATACATGGGTCATACACTGATTGGTTAAGCATCCAAAAGGGTGTTAGGCAGGGATGTGTAGCGTCTCCATGGTTGTTTAATCTGTTCATGGACAGTTGTTTGCAAGATTTGAAAGAAAGTGAATGTGGCTTAAGAATGAATGAGTTACTCGTCAAATGTCTTCTCTATGCCGATGACCAAGTGATACTTGCGTCATCGGAAGATGAGTTGCAGGAGATGGTAACAGTTATGCATGAAGCTTTTGAGAGCAAGGGAATGAAAGTTAATGTGAGTAAGACAAAAATAATGGTTTTTGAAAAAGATGAATGTATGACAGCGTGTGATATTATGATTGGTGGTGAAAAAGTAGAACAAGTGAAAGAGTTTGTATATCTGGGGACTTTGTTTACGAGAGATGGAAAGCATGATGCGGATATTGAAAGGAGAGTGAATGCTGGAAACAGAGTGAATGGGGCACTACACGATTTTATGAGCAGCCGGAAAGTGTCTGAAAAGGCACGACTAGCTGTTCATAGAGGAGTGTTAGTGCCGACATTGATGTATGGTAGTGAAAGTTGGGTATGGCAGGAAAAACACCAGAGTAGAGTGAATGCTGTTGAAATGAGAGCGTTGCGTAGTATTTGTGGGTTAACTTTGAAAGATAGGGTGAGAAACAGTGTGATAAGGGAACAGTGTGGAGTGAAAGAAGATGTAGTGATGAGAATTAAGAAGGGCATGTTAAGATGGTTTGGGCATGTAGAGAGGATGAATGAAAGTCGTTTAACAAAACAGGTGTACAAGGCGGGTGTAAGTGGGACATCTGGAAGGGGAAGACCTAGGCGAACATATTTGGACCAAATTGGTGACATTTTGGAGAAAGGCCAGGTCCGAAGTACCTTAAACCGGAGAGCGTGTATGAAGAATGTTATGAGAGTGAATGAGGCGAAAGAAGTGTGTCAGGATCGTAGCAAGTGGAGATCCGTGGTCTCTGCCTACCCCCATGGGAAAGAGGCGTGATTTTATGTATGTATGTATGTATGTAAATCTATATTAATGACCCGAGACTTCATTAACTCCACTCCACACACAATTAATCAAAATAATTAATGTGATTGCTTTCTTTTCTTGTATTCTCAGGAATAAACAAGATCTGTATTTTAGAAGTAGAGAAACATACAACAATGTGCATGAATAAATAAAAAATAAACTACAGCTTTGTATTTTTCTTACATGAGTATCGTCCATTTAACAAATAATAGTCTTACAGTAAGTAGAGTATAAACAATTTGGTATGTATTAGTATTAAGGTGCAATTTCAAAGATCTCATCCATGACCCTGTCAGGATATAGCCGTCATAAAAAACATAATTAATCATTTCACAATATTTGTGAAAACCAAATCATACCCATCATTTTCACAATATTAATTTGGTATGTAGATCGCATCTCTAAGGGCTGGCTGATGCACCTTATATCAAGGTGGTAAGGATGGTATTAGATCGTGTGCTCTTTTAGGGTATGAGTCGTGGGCAATCGACGCACGCAACACGTCATGCACTAATAAGATGGTAGGCTGACCAAACTACAAGAAAGTTAAGAAAAAAATATAAATGGGTCTGAAAATGACTAGACATGACCCATTGTCTTTATTTTCCTCAGCACATGAATAATCTTATGGGTACTTTTTAATTAATTACTAAAATTTCGTGATTGTGATGATGTACCTACGCTTTCTTATGGAATGGAACGAAACACGTCTAAATGATATTAATCCTACTATCATAAAAATAATATTAAATTTAAAAAAGAGGTATCGTAGACCTAAGAATTATAAAACACGCGAGCGAAGCTGACGCCAGTATAATATTATAAAACTTTGTGTGAAGTTTATCGAAATAAATAATTTCTGCAAGTTAATGACATCTGCAGAGGTTTAAAACCGTGTCGCAGACATCAACACCCCTCCGAGACAATTTGCAAAGTTCCTTAAGTTATTCCTTTGAAGTTACTTTTTGCATAATACTTTTTATGTTCTTAGTGAACGCAAATAAAACATTCTTCCGAGTAAATTCGACGTGCATTTTAGAAAGTAACAATTCGACAATATTTACTCCATTACGACTTTTCCGTGCAGTTTAAACATCAGTGTTATTTGAGGATGTAAATTATCCCTATTTAAAATTATTTAAACAAATATCGGTATAATTTATAGGTAAGTATCAGTTTTTTTTGTTTTGGAATATTATTGTAGGAATCATATTATTAAATACTGTATGTAATTAAAATTTGACTTATTCAGATATCAATTTTAATGGGAAAATATAAACTACAATGCCGACAAAGATTACCAAATTAACATTATCAAATTGTCCCGAGTTTTCCAAAATCATAGGCACACTATAGAAAAACTGTAGTAAGTGATTGCACCTCCGAATTTAGCAACTCTTGCGCAACTCGTTACTATAAGTCGTAAACAAAACGATGCCAATCTTTGTAATTCAATTGTAAACAATGATTAATTACTGTTATTTGATTGTGGAAGTTTTTAGACATAGAAAATGGACCTAAATCATGATTATTTGAAGCACAAGTGTGTTTTTTTGACTCGACGAGTCCATTGATGCACGGCCGGATTCGAACCCACGACCACCGGATCGAAAGCCAAAGTACTAATCCATTTGACGGCTAGTGTAGATGTCTGATCACAAAAATTCTAATTAGTAAAATTAACTGTTCTGACTGCAGAGCAACAGTTACTACCTCTCTCTCTGTAATTACGAGCAATTATTATCTTTCAGTAGCTTTCATTTATTTTATTAATCGAGTGAAATATGATTTTAAAAAGAGAAAATTTTATTAAACATAAAACTTTGAATGATGAACGAGTTTTTATTCAAAAGCGATTATTTATTTGACGGTATAAAATAGTTATTAATTATGACATTCAGGAATATTATAATGCTCAAAGAAATCTCTACTAAGTTAATCTGTTTTTGGTTACGCCCAATCTTAAGAACGACTTTTGAAATTTGACAATTTGAAATATTATTTTTGTATTTAATAGTTTCATTTTTAGGTTAGTTCTTGTCAAACTCAAACTCAAAATGTATTTATTATTCTTCTTTATTTTGGCTTCGCCGGCTTTTGCCACGCATTTAGCCACTACCAAGTACGATCGTTTATAGACCACTTTGACATGTCACGTCCTTAAAACTAGGGGATTCTACTGCCTGTCTATGCCTTTCATGATCATCACACACACCCATAATTATTAGCATTACCTACTACGCAGGCAACGTCAGGGGGGCGTGGGTACACATTATAAACTAGGTTACTCGCCCGCGGCTTTGCTCGCGTGGTACCTACCTTGATAAAATATAGCCTATGTTCATTGGGAATACCATGCTGCACATCAGTGAAAGAATTTTTGAAATCGGATGAGAAGTTTCGGAGATTACCCCAAACATACAAACAAACCAACTTTATCTCGTTATAATATTAGTATAGTGATATAGATATAGATTCAAAGCAAATATATTGTACGGTGCGAAAACAGCTATACCTATTCTATTAATTTTACCATTCTAGTTAGGCAATTAATAGTGGCAATTCTGAGTGCCGCAAAAGCTAAACTTAGCTAGCTAAAAATATTGCCGTCCCTTTCATAGCGATGGGAATAAAAAGGACGGCAATATTTTTAGCTAGCTAAGTTTAGCTTTTGCGACACTCAGAATTGCCACTAATAGGTCTCATTGCTTTAAAAAACAGCAAAATTTAGTCTTGATATTAAACGTGTTTCGCATCTTACTGCTTACCTTGTTAAATCAAATTTTAATGGTGATCATCTAAGATAAAATATTATTTCGAAATAATCACTTTCACTGTTTCCATTGGCTATCTAGGATTCGGTATTTGAATAGAAATAATATATTCAACAGAAGTGAAAACCCGCTCGATTACAATCTAACGAGATTTATTCTGCGAGATTGTAAACTAATAGGGAAATTGTGATCCTTAATTAATTACTGCTTAGTTTTGAATTCAGGCTTACTTTGAAACCAAACTTAACTTTCTTCAGTAATTATTTTTGCCAAACATATGTGTCTGAACTGTCAGAATATTTAATATAAGTAGAGCTTATTTAGGATATTATTTGATGTTTGTTCATACAAATCTGACAAGTAAGAACGTCTATCGTCTAACGTCTATTCAACATTTGTGCGTTATACTAATCATATCCTACGCTCGTATTTATTTATTAGCTATAATTAATTTCATAATTAACGGAAGTAATATTTTTAAAATATTTTATTATTTCTCTAACGTATTACAGAATAATCGTGGTCCAATGGAAACGGGAAAACGCAAGTGGAACAGAAACACACGACGATGACTCATGTAATGAGGGATTCTTGACAATGTAAATTTGACATTCAGCATTCATTCATCACTCGGAGACAGAGACAGCTGACCGTGACAGGAGACCGAGACAGAAGACCAACACCGGCGGTTCTCACCTCGACCACAACAGGTGACTGAGACAGGAGACACATTGGCTAAAATAAAGTAAACGGTCGCGGCGCGAACCGAGGGTCTTCGTCTTCTGTCTCCGTCTCCTGTCGCGGTCTCCTGTCTCGGGCTATGGCGCCTACCGCTACCTTTAGATTCAAAGATCCTATGCACACCACGTTTTTCGAACGATCAATAATGCGCGATTTTGTGTAGCGCGTCATCTACTAGCTCGCAGCGGGTTTTAGAAACGCGAGGATAGCGTGCGTGTTCACAGCTTGCCGACTGCATTTTGTTCACTACGTGTTTGAAGTCGGTTATAAATAGATTTACTCTTTGTTTTATGCATTCATGACTTTTTTTTTATAAACATTATAAATAATATTCTAATAAATTAACATATATTTTTTTGTTCAAAGTTGCGCTACTGGTTCTAAATTACAATGCTCAGTCGCATTAGGGTAGATAATGGTAAATGTGGTTTTCGTTTCGCGCGCTTTTGCAACAAAATTATTTCGACAATCGTCGGCAAAAATATTTTTAAAAAGAAACTGTTTATGCTCCATAAACAAGTGAACAATGTAAATGTTTTGTTTTTATAGTCTCTTTTTATGACTACTGGTTTAACCACCATTATGACTAGCATCTATTTATTTCATATGATGAAGAGAAATGGGAAAGCTCAAGTCTTGTCAATATAGGCATTTGGTGTTCTAAAATGGTGAAGGGAAACATTATCAAAGTTGTTTCTTGGGATACAGACTTGGTTTCCTGTGGACTTATTTTTAGGAGGTAGAGTTTTGCTTTTTTCAAACTTGCTAATATTTCACGAAACTTTGTCTGTCCTAAAACATGGGGTACCTTACTTAGATATTAGAAATTTTGTAAAAAAAATCTAATTGCCCAATTTACCTAAGCCTTGCGTATATCAACTAACACCATTTTGTTTTTTTTTAAACAACAGATTAGGAAACATGTGAAGATAGAAATCAAATTAATTGCTACTAATTAGGCTAATCTAGTGAGTAGTTTCAGCTTTAGTGGTCTTGACTAATTTATTTTATACTAAGTACAGCACCTACTTAGTACAATGTCATAAGACAAACAATAACATTGGTAGTGTCAAAAGTTTAATCTACATTTACAGAAACTAAACTACTACATATATCAACATAACTGTATAAAATACAATTAGAGCCAGTTTAGCCACTAAATAAGCGTTACAAACGATCTATAGGTAGTTTAACTGATCCATGCCACTACCAGATGGAAGCGTGCCCAAAAAACGGGCAGCATTGCCGCGCTGAATGGCAATGAGTCTATTGTAAAAAGTCTCCAGTCTTGCCGCGAGCAAGCCAAGTAAGACTAAACTGGATAATGGATCATCGTGGGTTCGAAACCGGCTGTGCATCAATGAATTTTTTGTTTTAAAAAATTGCAAAAAATGCCGGTGAAGGAATACATTGTGAGGAAACCAGTTAGCTTTCTAATAGCAGCGATTGGCTTGCAAACTGTCACGTATGAAATGTTAACTACAAAATGTGGGCATGTCATTTACCAAAATTTATTAGGATATACCAAAGACGATTAATATCTAGTGAATCGTCTTTGGATATACTTACCTCTGACTCTTACTCCCTCACATTTTTAAAGGATCTAAAATTGCTTAAAAATCTGAAAAGAAACGTCTACCGCTCCCATGGAAATACATTCGTGGTTATTATGTCATTAAATTTGATAATCACAATACATAATAATCACGATTTTTTCAATCAGACAACAGGAAGTGATAACCTATACCTACCTAATAGACCAGGGTAGAAGCCTTAAAAAATAAAGCTATCGACACTGGTCTATAAGTCTAATCTCACTATAGTGAAAAAACAAAAGTTAAAATGTTACGACGCGTAATTCCATAACAATGTAATAACATTGACAAGACAACTACAACAATGGATATGACAAAAAGTTACGTGCGCGCGTTGATGTCTTTTCTATGACTCGAAAAAAAAACATTTTGAAAACGCAACTTATATTTTATTTATGTGTCACAGTTAGTATTAGGTTTTGGAGTAGGTATTCCAAGGTGGTATATTGCAAGTCCATCAGCTATTATACCTAATACTAGCTGTTTCCTCGCAGGTTTGAACTTATTACTCTGGTTTCTAAAAGTAAGTAGCGAATCAAAAAATAATGCTAAAATAAATTAGCCAATCGAAATTTTCCACGTCCACTTTGAGCTTAACCAGATCATTTTTTCAGTAATTGCAGCAGATTGTAATAATGTTAGTTTGCAAACATTTTAATGAAGCAAACAGTTAGATAATTATCTTCAGAACACAAGGCACTATAGTTTTCTCGAGTAACGCGACTACGATGACGCATACTTAGTTTCTCGGTCACTCTTTGGGGTTTGGTGCTAGTTTTTGCTTTAGTAACAACTACATTAGATCCGAAGTGTAAATCTCTGTTTAAAATGGTTGTTGAATCTCAATTTGCCTACTGTGATTCGATATCACTGTGGGTAAAGTGAGATACTGATATCTCTGTAAGCTTATCGCCAGTTTTTACACCAACATCACGTTTCCCTACTACTAAAATACGCGTGACACCTTATACTTGAGTAGTCTACCTATGCGATTATAAAAATCTAAACGCGACAGTGCAGCTTGTGTGTTGAGGAACTAGGAAGCTATAGCAGAGAGTATCATGCATATACAATTAGGTATTTACATTCTCTTCTAGACGATTGCTACAGTCAGATGGCCTACTTTAGTGTCTCGTGCCTTGTTACTTATTTAGCGCTAAACTTTTAGTACTAAACTATCCTCTCAGCTTAACGCGTTCAGTGCCAATGACGCACATGTGCATGTTGCTTCGAAGTGCTGGATTAAATTAAAACTTTGCACACTTATCAAGGATCGATGACAATACGAATAATTTAAAATAAAAAATTGATATAACCGGCCATATCTTCCATGACTGACGCAGAATTCCTTACGATTTGTGTTGATAAAACATTTTCCATATAGTACCTATATGGAATTTGTATTTGTAAAATTTATTTATCCAAACAAAAAAAACGCCCGTATTTGAAGTTTGGATCGAAAGCTGGGGCACTTCTTGTCCGTAATACCCTGATTTGTTCCCTCTCTCCTGTTTGAGTCTTGTTCTATCAAATCGCTGAAACTCCGGCCAGACCGCCAACCGCAGAAACAGTGTCATATACCCCAAACATCCCCCCCAAGCAATGCACTCGCGACCACAACGCGTGACGAAATAATAAAAAGACCTGTCGTACGATCTCCTCTGCATTCGAAAGTGCGCGATAGCACGCGCCACAATTTCCACAAAAATCTCAACAAAAATCGAGCAACACGTTGCGGCGTAGTGACAGTGTTTTGATTGTAGAGACTCTGGCTAGTGACTTAGTTTTCAATTTCCAAGGTGAATATTTTATTTAATTTCATTATGTACCTAAACAGTGTCTATTTAATTTTATAAATTTTTCAAGTGATTCTAACTGAATTTACAAAATTGAATTCTGAAGTTTTGCCGCGATTCGCGATCCAAATTCGTGTTTTATTTTTTATTTGACAGGAGAGTGACGTGTGTCAGTTTGTTTTTAATTTGAAAGGACTGTGCAGTGTTTTGGTAATGATTGGGATGCAAGTGTGTACGAAAGAAGGAGGAAGGAGTGGTAATAAGCGTGTAGAGTTCATTGCCTCGGAGAGAAATTAGCAGAGTCTGATTACGTGGAATCTTGTTGCACGACAAGATGACTATGATTTAATTGAATGCAATTTATGAAGTGTCAGTCTTTTAAAATTTATTGAATGTCTACTCGCTTTTTAAATAATAAAATATTCTTCAATGGTTAAAACTATCCCTGTCCACGTTGATTAATTATTGATTAATTATAGTAATGGTATACTTTTCCCTCCAATTTTCTATGCGATTTTAATTTTTTTTTGGAAGGATGGCACAAGCTTATATTTTATCAATATCGAATTACTTTATCATATTATTATCCAGCTTATATTTTTTGTGTTTATGTGTGTTAATTTGATTCAAAGAAAGTCATAAAAGTGGAGCAGTAAGTGAAATATCGGTTAAAGATTCAAGTTTGTATAGGTTCTACTGGATTCGCGACTTTCGCTCAGGCATTGGATAATAACTGCTTCAAGCTCGGTGGCTTAGTATTGCACCGCGCAAACTGATGTCCATTTTATTCATATAAAATTTCAAGTTAAACACGGTTTGCTTAAATTCATCTTTCCGGCGTAGAGGCCTTCTGCATGCACTCGCCAAAGCCCGGGAAAGTTATAAAGGTCCGGAAGACCACTTAACATAAAAATCCGTCCGAAAAAAAAAGAACAAAAAGTTAAACACGATGTAGGATTTTTTGTTCAACAAAATGACAACAGACATACTTAATGAAAAGAAAATAAATTTATATCTTAGTACAATCGTAGGTGTTATTGATACGAATAAACTAAGTAAAAAGCAGTTCATCCAGGCATGCATTTAAAACATGTTAGTTTTTGACAAAATTAAATGATCGTAAATCGGTTACTGAATTAAATTGTACCTGGAGTAAGTGATGTGATAAAATTGTTTAATGTTTTGTCGAAAGCTATTTCTTTTATTGATATAGTTATTGTTGGGGCTCATAATTTGGCATACTTAACCACAGACAATGAAAAGAAGAACAGATACTTTATCGAAAAAAGGAGATGTACCTACGTTATTTTATCAAAAGACTGAGAAAGTCCCACCGTCTTATACACTTTTTTCATCCGAAATCAAAACAACTTGTTTTTGAACGTCATAAAATACCTCCACCCACTCCAATCTAAAAATCGATTTCAATCTCAATCATTTATATTCAATATATCGGCGGTAAAAAGGTGTCTTCACGGACAAATCGAGCAAAACAGCTGAAACGTGACTTCCACTGTGTATCATTATGGAGCAAATGCCGTTAGACTGCAATTATTGCGAAAGTACCAACTATCTGGGTTAGACGGATTCGAAAAAGTGCGTCTTTTGTCGATGGTTTTTGTAGGAACTATTTTGAAAAGAGAACAAAATGTAGAAGATCTAAAATGAATAAACAGTAAAGTTTTTACATGAGTTACAAATGAGTTTTTAGATATTTTTCAATACAAGCTTTTAGTAGGTAACTGCGAGCTTTAAATGAGCCTACACGAGTGTTTTCTTGTTATATACATATGCCTTTATTAATAAAGATTTGTCAATTTAATAAATTTAAAGAATGTTTTTTTCTTGTTCCTTTTATGGCAATGAAAAGAGATAGCAATAGATTTAATATCCGTTTTAGCTAAAATAAGTTTATAGTCCAATATGAATAACAGGGGTAAGAAGTTCCGTTGAACAGGTCTTGACTCCATCATCAGATCAGCTCATTGCCACCATACATTATAATGGCATTATCATTGAAAATCTATAAGTGTGCCAAACTTACTTACTTAGGTACATGCAAATGGAAGTAGGATTACGCTGAGATTGGACCTTTTCAGCCACACTGCACTTCATGAGAGGGGCTAATTTCTGTTTTCTTCTTTTTTGTAATGTAGAGGACGGTAGGTACCTACCTACCGTCCTCTAAAAATGTAATTGTTTTTCTATCTGTACCTACCTACCTACCTGTCTTGTGTCCTTCTCTGTTATTATTGTTTTTTCTATTGTATGTGTGTGTGCTGAATAAATGTGTATCTATCTAATGAGCTTGCAATAGCCAGTTTTGTGGCAACTTATTTAAAATGAGACCTAAGTATGACATTTTTTTGAAAACATTTAAAAAAACCCTTAATTCTTAAAATAATTTTTTTTACTGTTGGTTAACCAGGACAGGAAAACAGATTTTTATGAAAACTGTCAACAAAAAACTATTTTAGATAAAAAAAAATTGAATAGGGTAAATAAAGGTTTATAAAGACAAAAAAAATATACAAAAGACAGTGTAACGTATAAAAAATAGTAATGTTTTTGTTTCTTGTGTTGTGGTGTCATTGGTTTTTCCATCGTAGGTTAGTTTTTTCGTCATCTTTGAATGAACTTCCTAGACAGTAGGTAGGTAATTATTTTTCGTATACCTTACAATTAGCCTTTATTTTAAGATTTAAAGATTCTTTGTAAAAACTTCCAAATAACTTTGAAACAAAGATGATCTATGGATTGAATTATTACCTACATCGCAAAGTGATTGCTGTAGAAGTAACTGATGTTGATATTCAATATTTATAAGTTACTAGCTACTCCCCGCGTTGTTACCTGTGGTGAATAGTTCCCGTTCCCGTGAGAACGCCGGGATAAAAATTAACCTATGTGTTAATCCAGGATATAAGCTATCCTGGTACCAAATTTCATTCAAATCCGTCCAGCCGTTTAAGCGTGAAACAGTAACAAACATTCACAACCTTTTACCTTTATAATATTAGTGTGATTTAAATGCGGCTTGTATTTACTTATTTATGGAAAAAGTGGGGGGAGACCTTTGCCCAGCAGTGGGACATCAGGGCATAATTTAAAGGCCAGTCAGAGGCATGGCTAAAATTAAAAGTTGAACTTATAACTTGAGTGATGTTTAAATAAATAAGTTTGCAATGTTGCGGATGTGAGCCTGTATAATGATCTCAAACATTTGCTTCAAGCAAATAAACGATGTGAACATAAGAGAATCACCTCCATCTTTTGTATAAACAGAATAAAAGAGTACGAAGGATTCTTCATCTGAGTATTTAATACTTTTTCAGAAGTTCTGTGTTTCACTGTGTTCAAAGAGCAATCTCTTTTATAAAATGAAAAAATGAAATATGATTACGACTGTATCCCAGGGAGCGGTAGACATTTCTTTCAGATCTTTTAGGCAACTTTTGGATCCTTTTGAAGATGTCTAAGGGGGCTATGTTTTGTTAATAACAGGTAGATACATTTCTTATTTTAGGAAACGTGCATAAAGTTAAGGAAAACTTTGTGAAGAAACTAAACTAATTAGATCTGTAATGAGCGGTGAACTTGCCATCCATCACGTGGCGTTCTTGCTAATCATAATCTTCAAAAGATCTTAGAAATGATAGTAGTTTAGTTGTAGTATTATAGATGATGATGGCAAAATGTTTTTTCGCAATCTGTATGCGTCAAAAGCGCCGCCGACTATTTTATTTTATTATTACGTTGAACAAAGGAATTTTAAACCACTGCGCCACAGAGGTCGTCCTGTGTCTGGACCCAAACATAATATTAGAGAATGTCTATTACGCTTTGAGAATAGATTCAGTCAGTAACATTTCTGAAATGCGTTTTTCTTACCCTCTTTGCATTCTAATTCAGCGGAGTGAAACTTTTTAATTCGGTTATTTCGTGCACCAAAAGTAGTTTGGGTGTTTTTAACTTTCTATTGTCATGCTCTGCTGCGGTCACGCACCTTACTTTAGAAAACTTGCAAAAAAATAGATTAATGTAATGCTAAGTAGTTACATCAAGTATTAAAGGGAGATTATTTTGAAATTATCTTAGACAGAGGAAATTTCAAAATAAAATTTCATTTAAATTTATTTTATCTGGTAGTTTTATATTGTTACATAATACTTTGCCAGAACAATTTGTTTACATTTAAGAATCATACAATTTATGTTAATTGCCAATACAACAAATAGCTTTGGGAAGCAGCTATTGTTAAATAACTGTTATTGTTCATTGTTTAAAATGTTGTAAGTGTTACGAACTTGGTAATGAAACAGGTCAATATGGCATAAAAATATTATGAATATTAGTTAATTATTACTTAAGCATTAGTAAATTTCAATTCATTGCGATTTTGTCGTTTCTTACACTATTTAAACAGGGTCACGACTTTTCCACAGATAATAATAGATGTAAATCTAGTAGTATGAATAATTACTTATACTTAGAACAATAATTAGTGGTAACTGCTTAAATCACACTGTGGCTCACCTTTATGGTTTGGGATGAAACAAGAACCAAAAATCTAAAATTTCGGACGAATCAAGAAAAATATTAATTGGGATGAACCAAGATGCACTCTCGAAATAGTGGTATTTTTCTCAGACGAATCAAGAAAAATATTAATGGTAATATAAATCTTGGGACGAACCAAGAAGCACTTTCAATAATTAGTAATTTTTCTTCAGGACCAGTCGAATCAGCCAAGATGACCCTAGAACAGCCAGCCGGCGAGATGTGGCAGAAGATCCGCGAGGAGCTGAACGAGAACAAGGACACCAGGGACGCTGATCTGGCGCACATCAAGGAGTGGCTGAAGAAGGAGCCGCATCTACCTGATGAGTTCGGTGAGTAGACATTACAGTTGTGCACAACTGGACAATTGAAGAGTTTCTTTTCTATGACTTGCCAATCTACCGCGTGCTAGCGTAGAGCAGAAATAATTTATGTATCCGCGCCTTGGATTACTTTCATAAGTGGTAACCTAATTATGCAGTGGGTAACTTTTTAATGGTTAGTAAGCTAATAGGTAAAATAATCGCCTGACGTCAGCATGATTTCTGTATTTCATCTGTACCTACGCCAGACAGAGGCATCTTGAGTTTCAGTTTGAAATACAGAGTTAGACAAAGTCTTCCATTAGAATGAAATGGCATGTTTAGGTATAGATAGCGGCAGGCACGAAGAGTTTGTGCGAACTGAATTGTACTTAGTTGCGTCATAGTATTATTTTATCTGTGGTCATAGTAAGAATCGATATAAGTATTTGAATGATATCCGTGTAATAATTTTTAAATAAAGATGAGTAGGTACCTAGTTACGAAACTTAAAACCGATGACTATCATTATCCAGATGACCAGCGTATCATGACCTTCCTCCGAGGTTGCAAGTTCTCCCTGGAGAAGACCAAGCGTAAACTGGACATGTACTTTACGATGCGCGCCGCGGTGCCGGAGTTCTTCAACGACCGTGACGTCACCCGCCCTGAGCTTCAGGAGATTCTGAACATTGTGTAAGTATGATTATAATTATACCCTTTTTAAGTATGGCAAAGGGCCAACAGCGTCTCCTATAGCCATGTGCTTCGTTGGCATTTAAAATACTGTCCTGTTGTTGTGTCCTCCGCTGCGTGCTGTTGCACCTATTTAAACGCAAAAGCGCAGATTACTGGGGTTTTTGCTTTGATTTGAGACAAGTTACACAATACCCCTGCAGATGAGCCAAATAGGAATAGCGCTCCTTAGCAAAAACATATAGCAATACCTACCTATCTGCATGCAAATTATTATGCTCATAACTCAAGCAGGCTCTAATTCTTGTTTCTTACCTACAGACAAATGCCGCCACTACCCGGCCTAACTCCTGAAGGCAGACGTGTCGTCCTAATGAGAGGTAAATATCAGCATTAGGTACCTACTCTTTGTGTAGGCATTGTTTTGAGTTTGTTTTTGAATAAAGCCAGCGGGCTATTCTTACAAAGCAATGGCAGAGCTTGGATTAAAAAAAATACCTTTTACGTAGGCAAAATGTTCAAGTGTTTATGACCATTTCACCTAAAACCTTTAGGTACCTACACATTGGTGGCTATTCTGGATGTCACCAAAACTAAACTAAACTAATTTGACAGCTCTAAAATGTTGCAGTCCCTTTCATAACGATCGAAAAAAAAGGATGGCATCAATTTTAGTGGAGTCAAATTAGTTTAGTTTAGCTTTGGCGACATCCCGAATAGCCACCTTACACAACTCTGAAATTTAGCCATTCAATTTGATTACCAAACTGTTACACCAAATCTAAAAGAGAGCAACATCACTCCGCTGTATCCTGAAGATTATAAAATTGTCACTAGCATTAAAATACTTTTTTAATATTCCAGGTGTAGACAAAGACGTCCAGACCCCCAACGTGGCCGACGCCTTCAAGCTAGCCCTGATGATGGGCGACGTGCGACTGGCAGAGGAGAAGGAGGGCGTGGCCGGTGATGTGTATGTACTGGACGCGTCAGTGGCGACACCTACGCACTTCGCAAAGTTCACGCCAACTCTTGTTAAGAAGTTTCTAGTCTGTGTACAGGTTAGTACGGTACTGATCGATAGATGGCGCGATTAATAAATGTAAGAATGTTAGTGTTATTTTCTTGTATAAGAAGTGAGAAAGAAAGAAGTTATTATAAAGTAATTGTAGTGGTAATTGTCCAGCAATTAAATAAAAAGGGCTAATAATAAAATAACAAATAACAGCTAACTGTAACTTTCAATTGGAATTCACCTACCGCGTACTTAAGTTCTCATGAAGACATCGTTTTGAAAACTAGATGGCGTAACTGCTACTAGACAATATTTTTGACAGAAGTAGTTTCCTGTCAAAACCTCGCTACTTTAAAACTGTATTTCATGTTTTTGAAATCTACATTCAACATTATTATTCCCAACGAAATGAATAAGATTTTATTTCGTTGGTTTCTTTTATTTAGCTAAAGGCAAATAAGATATCATATTATTCCTACAGCTTTACAATATTAGAACAGCTTTTGATTAATTTTTTATTCTCCAGGAAGCCTACCCTGTCAAACTGAAGGAGGTCCACGTCATCAACGTCTCACCTCTAGTTGACAAGATCGTCAACTTCGTCAAACCTTTCATCAAGGACAAGATTAAAGAAAGGGTGAGTTTCATGACCATGATTTTTTATACTTTCGTTTTACTTCTTTTCGGGTTATTGAAAATTTGTAAAAATGTGTTTTTTTTTACAAAAAGACACGGTAAATATAAGTAAAAATCAAATCCTATACCTATGGGTGATTATGATAATTGATCTTAGTTCAGTTTTCACCATTAGGTATATGCATCATAACAACAATTGATTGATATAAAAGATATTGCCCTGATTTGTCTACAGGTTCTAAAACTGCTCTCCTACAACCGTAATGAATATTCAATCCGACGAACGATCGCAGATCTGTTGCCATAGCAACGTTGTTATCTATCAAAAAGTGTCTTACAAATTGTGTTGTACAACAAAGTTGCTATGGAGATTGATCTGCGATCGTTCGTGGGATTGAATATTAGTCAAATTCATTATTTACAAAATTAACAACAACATGACAGAACAATTCCAAATCATTATAGTTAATAAATAAAACACATAAAGCAATATCAATAAAAAAAAAAAAAAAAAAAATCGACCGCTAGTCAATGAATGGTTCATTTTTTCCAGATCTTCCTTCACACCGATTCCAATGATCTCTACAAGTACATTCCTAAGGAAATGCTGCCTACTGAGTACGGCGGCAACGCTGGCTCCATGAACGATCTTCACAGTAAGTATTGATGCCGATTCTGTTGTTTTCTTAGTTAGTGTCAATTTAGGGAGGGTGTCATAGTCATCGTTGCTTTTTGCTTGTTTGACAAATTGTCGTTGTGTAACCTATTAACAACACAATATAATTATGACATTTTAAGACACGAAAAGCTCTTGACTTTACAGATTCTTTAAAAGGACTTTAGCCATTATTTTGGTCGGGATAACGTTCAATCTCATAGTCGACCGACATCATGTACCTAGAGATAAAATTATGTTGTGCACTATCAAAATTTATTTAAATGTGAACTCTGTTTCCATTACTCTATGACCAAAACAGCTTAAATGCGACATTTCCAAAATTAACTTTAGTAAAGAAAGTTTTAATAAGTCACTGTACGTCACGTAGTGTACGTAGTGTACTGTAGTACGTAGTGCCACTCTGCTAATATTATATTCTGCTTGAAATTATATTCACTTGAGTTGTAGAGCTCTTTCACTTTGAGTGTAAAATAAAGTGGCATTAAACATTATGCAAATGCGGGAGGCAAACTATGCATAATGGTGTAGGTACTATAACCAGAGAAAAACGATAAAACTGATGCATTTAGAAAACCAACGACAATGCCACTTTTCATTTTTCCACTCTAAAATTCTAAATTAAAAAGCTCTACATATTCTCTTTTTTTTATGTACCTAATTGGAACTAAATAACTGAAACCCATAATTTTATTAATTATGGTGAGTTGTACTAGACATTATAAAATCGTCGATTTAGATACCGGCAATATTTCGATTCTTCATCTGGGTATGAGTATGGTCACTCCTCGCGTTGTGTTAAAATAATGCCGATAATTTTAGTTCTGCAACGCTCCTTTAAAAATAACGGTAATTTACTTCTCCCTTTCAGATTCATGGGTTAAGAAAATGGAAGAATACACCCCCTGGTTCAAAGAACAAGAAGAACTTAAAGCCAACGAGACACTCAGACCTGGCAAACCAACAAACTATGACGAGCTCTTCGGCATTGACGGCTCTTTCCGCCAACTCGTCATTGACTAAAATTTTAAAACGATACAAGTATTGTCTTTGCAAGAAATCTATAATATTCGTGGAATATAATTGTGTAACTGGCTGAATGCAACATTCAAATTTGGAAATTAGTTAGCTACGAAATTCCCGGCATTGGCGGTTCTAAATTTAAATTTTGGCAGATTCTTTTTAAAATTTGACAAACGTTTGATTAAAGAACATGACATCGGCGTTTGCGGGACTTTTCACGGCAAAAACTAGGACTTGTACTAGGCGGATTTCTTTTTTACTCCTAAACGAATATATTTTGCTCAATTTTTGCATAGATCTATTTGTATTTTGCTTTTGGGACCAAGTTCTCTCCTATCGCTTATTTTAGTTACCGTTATGGTATTTCTGCTATAAAGTATTGTCAACCAAAGTGATGCTCATTTTATTTCGGAGGTGATAAATTTACTCGTTTTGTTTGTAATTACTTACGTGTTTAAGCGTTTTATTAAAATATTCTTTATAATAATTTGTTCTTTTTTCTTCCTTAAAACTGTGAGAATTTTAAATAGGAAGTTAGTCTTAAAACTAAATTGTTTTTTTATTTACCCGTAGGTAGCCTCGAGAAAAATTAATGGCCAAAAAATGCACGTGATTCATCAGCAGAGCAATAATAATTTAGTCATTTATGTACAAAAGGTGCATTTATATTGCATAAATTAGTTTAGGTAATGGCACAGTTTTCATCAACAACTTTGTACGACATTTTTGTTGGTTGACGTATTAACTAGCTGCTCCACATGGCTTCCCACGCGTGGGACGTAATCAAAATGTAGCCTATGTCCTTTCCTAAGGTCAGTCTACAAAATTTCATTACAACCGGTTCAGTGGTTTAGAATAGAATAGAATAGACCAGAAAAATATATATTTTGTTTAGGCGTGACAGCGTAACAGACAGACAGACAGACAGAGAGTTACTTTTGCATTAATTTTATAATATTAATAGGGATAGGGATTTCGTGTGCCGCATTAAAACAGAAGTAGAAGTATTAATGAAAAATCTTACGAAAAGTTACGACTTTAATGGGATTTGAACCCGCGAGGCTGCAAGCGACCCGAGCCGCCTTCAACCTCCACGAAGCCTTATGACGCCCTTGACTCGAAGTCAAGGGCTCATTTTAGAGATTGACACTCAAGTACAGCTTAAACTCTTATCAACTGATCTCTACTTGAGCTTCGAATAAGTATAGTCTCACTCAAGCTCTCCTCTTATTTTGAAACACCAGACAAATTACACTGAATCATAGATTAAAAAGTAATTTCTTCGTGAACTATAAAACTCTTAACTGAGAAAGCTTGTAAAACGTAATTATGTATAATTATATTTTATCGATTGAGCGATAAATTGCTTGTTCATCCTGTAACACTAACCATAGATAAATATCTAGTACGTAATTGGACCAATTAGACCGTAGAGGTTTTATTTCCAAAGTCCCAATTAAAATGTTTGCAACGATATTTCTTACTTACCCCCGAATACTGAAAAAGCACCACCAACATTAGGTAAGTACCTAGGTACCTAGCGTATCTATTATATTAGTTTGTCTATACAAATCTGACTAAGAGCGTCCTAAATTGTTAATACGCTCCCAAATATTTAAGTTAGAAAAACGGTGGTGTTCTATTGCTAGGCAAAGTATACCCAAAATTATCTAATCTTAAATAAGGTACCTAATTTAATTTTTAGTAACATGCGCGGCGCCAATTCCAAGAAGAGTGTTGTTTTATTTTTCCCAAAAATCCATCGCAAGAAACGGAATGAAGCAAAATAATTAAAAAGAAATCTGACTTTTCTACGACGATATTTTCGCCTCAAGGCGGCAAATCTAGTCATTTTGATTTTTCGTAATAATCATAACAATATTCAAGTCCAGTATTATGTTATTATCTGTAGCTTAGGTATAAGCCCTCATTTTTCGGATAGGAACTTAGTATTTATTGTACCTAAACCGCATGAGTAGTGCTACCAACTCATCCGTTCAGGTGAAAAATGACAAACTAATCGGCCACTTTCGTCATTTATTTTAACTATGAAGTTGGTATGCAGCGGGACTGGAATAAGGTAAGGACAAAAGATAAATGAAGTACCTGGGCATTATTTTTCAAAAATCGTGTGCGGTAACGAAAACGCATTCTATATTCGAGTTCAGCCTACTAACAGTGTCCAACATAATCTAAACCTAAATATTGGCATGAAAAGTTTTCGTTAAGCAGTCCAAATATCAAGCTGCGTATTTTTTACTTTTATTTTGAATATCTGAAGAGTGATAAAACATTATACCTATGTACTTTATGGGTATTTATAGCTATACACCTTTATTTAATTTTACCCTGACGTTTATTACTCATAAATATATGTTTTATCGTGTGTTCTGATCGCAAAAGTTAAAAAAAAGACTAGGTAACTAGTAGTTTATATTTTAAAGAATAATTTCCTGAATGCCTGTCAACTGAACATATTATCTGGTGGCACCACAGGCCGTTCACACCAAGTTTTGACGCAAGTGGCTTGCCCAATATCAGCAAGTACTACCGGTCAAGTCTCAGTGCAACTTGAGCAGTGGGCCAAAGTGCACGTCGGTCGACAGTGACAGCTATCCATCAAGTGAAATATTCGGTAAGTTTTAGTACATACATTTAATTTTTTTTTATTGAGACTGGCTGAAAAATTCAGGTATTTTATCCGGTTTACGATTTTTTTTTTTTCAAAAGGACAAGAAAGCTGCCCTCTATATACTTAATAAATAAACGAAATTATTCCTAAGTTAATACATAACTAATTTACCTTCTAAACATCATTAAGAGTATGATATGGAAGAGCGCTGCCTCCTAATACAGGTATTTTATACTTAAAAGGAGGCTTCGATTACTGTTTAGTTTCATGTAGGTATATACTTATTAAGTTAAAACCATTTTTTTTAATTGAATATTCTATGCAGGTTTTATCCATTCAATTATTATATTTTCTTACAAAACGGTTATGAATATTTTCCATTTTTCCAAGAGCAATACACAACAATATAGGGTTAACTACTTTATCCGAGTTTAACGCGAGCGTAGCCGCGGGTGGAAGCTTGTAGTATACAATAACATAACACACTAAAATAGATAAGTACTCAAATAGGACAAAAAATCGTATGAAAAAACATCATAAAGCGAAACGAATTTGCTATATATTTTCACATAAATATCACTCACGGTTAATTTATTAAATGTATATTTATCATAATATTGGATTGTATAGCGAGCGATAGATGAAATATTATAGCATCTTCTACGACTGCGATGCGCTAAACATTGCGATACGAGTATCATTAGATTTTATGAAGGGTATTTACCTACCTGGAAATAACTTGTAAGTACTTTCAAAATGTTATCTGTAATTATTACACAACACAGATACAGAAAAAGATAGGTATATAAATATAATCATTGATTGTTAATTTTCATCAAAATCAGCCCATTCATTAGACATCGGAAAGGGTGCGTCAATCCTACAAAGTACTTAAATGATAAACGCAAAATTTTGGATGTAAGTATGTATAAATGTTTAAATAATAATAACATGCAAAATTTTGGATGTATGTACCTATAAATGTTTAAATATTAATAACACCTCTAATAAACTCATGCTAATGCAAAAACTGAATTAGCATGACATTGCCTCCAGATAATGAATTAGTCATAATTGTTTGATAATCATTATAATGATATCATTATCAAAGATGGGGTAAATTTATAAGAAATGTTTAGCGGAAGTCACTTTTGATTTCGTTTATTTCTTCGAAATTATAATCCTGGATTATTGATAAAAATCATAACTATCTATGGATATTGATATTGATCAACAGTTTTATTACACTTATTCAAAGTAATAATTGTCATTAGGCTCGGTCCACACTAGACGATCTATCGCGCTCCGGAGCGTCTGGACGCGCTGCAGTCTGAGTGTTTTCTATGTATAAAATTTATACATAGAAAACACTCAGACTGATATACATTTTTATTGTAGGTACATACATACATTTATACTATAAATGTATGTATGTACAATAAAAATGATCAGTCATCTGGTTACCATAACACAAGCATTAAATTGCTTAGCTTGGGACTAGATACGCTGTGTGGAGGAACGTGCAAGGATTTTTTTATTTTATTTTAATAGGTTACTTCAGAATTGTTTGATAGCCTGATTTACAATGATAAAATTCGTCAGAGTACCTACCAACATAGTAGGTAGATTTCAATTGCGGATATGTTTTGCACCTTTGTATTATTTAATTATAATTAAAAGGCTTTTATTGTTTATCTCTTATTGTATTTTTATTATTTGAATAATTAAATCACTGAATCATGAATTTACAATTTATGTATTAAGTACTTAAATAAGAAAAAAAATAAAAATGTAAGTAGCTCCCGACACAAATTATACACACTTTTAAAGATACCTTTCATACAAACAAAAAACACATAAAAATCGGTTAATTATTTTAGAGCTATGATGCTACAGAAAGACACACAGATACACAAACTGATAACACCCTTCTAATTCGGTATGGCTTAAAGTAATATAAAAGGATTTGAACACAACCAGCGATGGGTGCAACCTTTGTAATCAAAAACCTTTTTTCAAAGAAGCATAAAAGAAAAGGTTACATACATACCTACTTTAATTAAAACGACTAACTAACCCAAGAAAACTTGGGCTTCACCGCTTATAAATTATCTTTGATTTATACCTACTGATAAAATTTAATGCACTTTCTTAATTTCAAAATGCCTCTAACAGACTTGTTGACTTACACTTGCATTTACTTTTGAGAATTGTCAAATTCTATTGTAAAAAAAAAAGAAAGTATAAAGAAGTTATACGACCTCGACAGTTCAAAATGCTCTCCCTCTTACGAAAATGAAGTCGGTTCTTCTTATAATTTTTGAATTTTTATACTTATTTATTAACTAGCTGCGCCCCGCCATGTTATTCGCAGTGAATAGGTATTTCCCGTTTCCGTGTGAATACCGGGCAAATTTCATTGAAAGAAAGAAAAATCGTTTATTTTGGTAGGACCTCAAGGACCACTTCAGTTTCGTCTTACATGCTAGGTGATTCTAATGCCTGTTCCAACGCGATTCCCTACACCAGGGATCTCTACGTCCAGCCGTTTGAGCATGAAAGAGTAACAACCATACTTGCATACTTACACACTTACACACAAACTTTCACCTTTATAATATAAGTGTGATGAAGTTATGTTCGTAGTCGGTATTGATCGTCTATTGGCATCTACTTGGCAGTTAAATACAGGAAACCTAAACTTACTACCTCAGCTCATGCAGAGAGCCGGTTTTGTTGCAATACTACCTTTACAGGAAATAGCTCCTATCCACATGAACAACTTAGCTATGTATTACAAGCAACTAGTGGCCCTGACCTGAAAAAGAAAATATAATGACTCATTATTCAATAGATTTTTAACCCCCACCCAAAAATAGGGTTGCTATAATGTTCTCTGTTTCGTCTCAACTGCAAAAGAAACACATTATAGTAGGTACATAAAGACGACCTCTGTGGCGCATTAGGCAAAAGCCCGCCTGAGATGCAGAGGTTGCGGATTCGATCCCCGCTGCGGGACAAATGTTTGTATGATCTGTAAATATTTGTCTCGAGTCTGGGTGTTTTCTATGTATAATAATGTATGTATTTATAAAAAAAATCTATGTAGTTTATCAGTAATCTGGTTACCATAACACAAGCATTAAATTGCTTAGCTTGGGATTAGATGACGCTGTGTGGAATGTCTAAGGATATTTATTAACAATATAAGTAAGATGATCTATTTTAATTTAAAGCATTTTTATTTTCTAATAACTTAGTGGTTGCTATCATAATACATTTATGTAGAATACCGGTATCATGTAATTCGGTGTCCAGTTTACAAATTAATGTTTTGAAAGTAAACAAGTTTTAAATGTTTGCGACCCAAACTTATAAGTACCGCTTTTGTACCACGAGCTTAAAGCTTATCTAATTTATACTTTCTAAATAAACTGCCAATGTTAAATTACTACGTTCACTAAACAGATGGGTGACCGCTAGTAGCAATAAAAATAGTACCTATATCTAAAATTAGACAAAACCGGGATTATAATAAGTCTATTATTAATCCAGGTTGGAAGCTATCCTGGTACCAAATTTTATTACCAAAATTCACTTACATACTTATGTATAACCTTTCACCTCTAGGTATAATATTAGTGTGATATCGTGGGTATTAAAAAATGAGACGTAAATAAGTACCTAATATAATTGCTATACTTACTTAAAAAGTGATTATGTCAATGCAAACACCATGAAACTTGACCTAATGACCTTGTAGAGTATTAAGAATCTCATTTTATGTAATAAATCTTGCAAAATAGCCCTGTATAGTGTATTTTATGTCAAATACGTGAATTTTGTCAAGGCAACACAGTGTTTTTGATATCAGTAAGGCTCGTATTCAAAGTCAGGTTTTCGCTCAAGTATCGTTTTTTTGACAGTTCTTTATGGAAACTGAGTGATCGCCGCTTGAGACACGATTCACATTTAAGTATGAACTCTGAAAGTGGAGTGTTTTAACTAAAACTTGTGGTAAAAGATTTAAGATAAAAAAGCATAGTGAGGAAACCAGCTAGCTTTCTGATAGCGTCGCCGATCTTGCAACTCGTCACGTACGTAATACTCGTGCAAAATGCGGCCATTTTGAATTTGAATTTGATAACAAAATTATTAACTTTGTCATAATTATCTCTTACTACCCTTTAGACATTTTATTTTAACTGAGCTTGTGTTATGGAAACTGCATGACTGGTATGCTCTAGTTATATACTTTTCCTATTAAATACATAATTATAATAAATATAAAAACATCCGGACGTACTCATATTCGAAAATTAAATAAACATTTTCCTCGCGGCGGAAATGGAACCCCCTACCCTCTGTGTTTCAGACGGGCTTTCACCCACTATGCCACAGGGTTCTTCATATTTATATCATTGGCAGATTATCGATCGATGTGAATGAATCACTAACAGTGTGTTTCATATCTTAGTTATCATATCCATTATTATCTAAACAGATAAAATATCCAGCGATAGCAGCTACTCTATAGTATTAACTATAATTAAAACATGGTATTTGTGAATTTTATTAGAAACTACTATGAAAAAATGTCAAAATAAATAATATCAGTAAATCAAATTTTTTTAACATTTTTACACGGCGTCCTTTAGTCCCAAAAGCTAAGGAACCTAGCTTGATGATTGCTATAAACTATAAAAAACTTAAGAGCTCAGCTCTTGTCGGTGTAATGATGCAATTTCCTCCATATACTTCTTTTTAATGCGATCTCTTTTACTTCTTGATACGACATGACAGCGACCTTCTCTTTTATCTGACTTATGTAATTAATTCTTGGTCTTCCCCTTCCTCGCCTTCCTTCTACTTTTCCTTCTATGATGTTCCTTATAAAACTGTCATGTCGTATAACATGACCAAACCTTTTTACCTCTTCTATTCTTGATGGTATTCATTAACAATCTTTGCTCTTGAACTCTGTTCAATACTTCCTCGTTGGTAACCTTTTCTGTCCAGCTGATTTTCTCCATCCTCCTCCAGCACCATATTTCAAACGCCTCCAAAACTTCTCTATCTCGCTGCGTCAGAATGCTATAAACTATCTATTAAATATTTTTTTTGTAAATACATACATACATATAATATTACAGATAGGAAAACCCAGACCCGGAAAAAATATCTGCTTACAAACATTTGTCCCATGGCGGGGATCGAAACTACAACTTACGCATCTCAAGCGGGCCTTCATCCACTGCGCCACAGAGGTCGTCAAATGATGAAATTTTAGCTTCTGTATAGCTACAAACTCAAATTGTTATTGAAACATTCCACTTACTTCTTCTAATTAATACTTACAAGTGTCTAATCATCTTGTAATTGTTAATTAGACACAGACAGTCTTCTGTTTACGGGGTACCCAGACCAAACAACATAAATTATAGCTCCTATCCTATCTACTGATGACGTAAAGTCGTAGATGAACGTAGCTCTTAATCTTACTTTCAAATGCCACTAGCGGTCACTCATCCAAATTGTGACTACTCAGAACGTTGCTTAGCTTTATTGGATCTAGAATATTCAAGAACGTCTAACCGACCACTAGTCTACTTCTAACTACGTCTCAAGTGTTCCCTTTATGGTAATCCCGCGTCATAGTATTTAAACAATAACATGCTTGATCATAAGGAAGTTGTTGAGGGCATTGATACGATGACTTCTTTTTAAAATCTAATAAAACAGAGGGGAGGTGGGTGGGGGATAATTCAAACCCACTAACCTAAATTCATCTCTTTGTAACGTTAAATTATTGTTGATTAAAATATTTACACTAACAGGTTTACCTACTCAAATAAAAGTAGAAAATAGACAAGGAGTTCAATTTTATCATAAATACAAATCTCACACAAATGAAGTTTATTTTATAGCACAGATGTTTTTTACACAAAAAATTAAATCTGTGTTGCTGTCTAAAGAGGCTGGTGATGCTTCCATCTCTTTTTGCGTACAAGCACTCCTTTGCTAATATTTGCTCATTGAAATATATACGGCGCGGAACGTCTAGGCATTTTTTCCTGTTTCGCAAAAAAATGCAATCCCTCAAACATCCATTAGTCGGTATAATGTAGTCAAAAATTGTATGACGTATTAAGCGCGCGTTTATGTCTTTTGTATGAAAAAGTTGGTCAAATATGCTGTTTAAATTTACCACGACATATGCCGTCTAGGTAAACAAAATCATGTTATGACTAGTCATTCATGGAAATAATATGCATTTGAGGTACCTACAACTTGCGGATAAGCTTAGGTTTAAAATACTAAGTAAATATCTAATTAATATTAGGCACATAATCATCACCAGATGCAGATAAGAACCCATATTTGATCAGTCTAATCTTCAAACATTTTCTTATTTAGAGATGCCGATTCCAGAGATAGCTTGCTTAGATCATAGAAGAAAAACACCCAGACTAGGAACAAAATTTCTGCAAAACGTACAAACATTTGTCCCGCGGCGGGGATCGAACCTGCAGCTTCCGTGTCTCAAGCAGGCCTTCACCCACTGAGGTCATCAAGATTTAAATAAAAACGAACAAAAATGCAGCATTCGTTTTATAATATTTTTTATATTTGGAAGAAAACTTAAGTACCTACTACACTACTCGCAGTTGCAAGTTTGTAACTCAGTTTGTTCCGCCTGCTCAATTACGTTTGGCTTGAACTTGGCTTATTTGAACTCAACCTTACTCTGTTCTAAATAGGCAATTACCTCTTTGCTATTGTTCGAAACACATAGTTTTCCTTGTCATTTTCACATGGTCACGGTTTAAATGTGATTGGATTGGTATTAAAATTAAGAGTGTTCGAGGAAAGAGTCAATCAAATAACACTAACGACATCTTTCTGGTTTGCTAGTTCTACTGATATAACGCAATGTGTTTAAAACCTGCACGCGTCCTATGAAGTTGTAAAACGATAATTTTACTTACAACAGTAGCTGAGTACCTACATGTGAAAAGCAAACTAGTAATTGACGTCTTCACAAGTGACTTGTAAACACTTGAACGGTTTTAGCATTTTGATGTATTTTAACTACTGAAAATAGAATCCAGATTTGTTAAGGCATTATCAGGTTTGAAGCATTGTTATATAGGTTATATGAATCTTCTTTTATTGAAGTCAGTCAATAAATAATATCCTTGGTCAGTCACTTAACGTCATCTAAAGTCATGTAGTGTAGGTACCTAGTGTTACTTGTACTTATAGCATAAGTACTTATGCAAGTTGATGATTTTTTCAAAGGATTAAAGATGGCGTCAGCAGCCACGCTGGTACAGCCAAAGGGGGAGCTTTGGGAGAAAATCAGAGTGGAACTGAATGAGAATGTCAAGACGAGAGAACAGGATCTAGCAGCTATGAAAGAATGGTTGAGGAAGCAGCCCCATCTGCCGGATGAGTGGGGTAAGTTAACTGACAGAAAAACAACGAAATAATATTACAATAAGATAATATTTATTTTATTTCTTATTATTATTATTTATTTTATTATTATTTTAAGCCTGTTGTGTCCCACTGCAGGGCAAAGGCCTCCCTTATCTTTTTCCACTCCTGTCTCTCTTCAGCGATAAGGGCTAATTATTTCTTATAAAAGAAATAATTAGCCCAGTTTTGCAGAAGTAAACATTCAACATGTGAGAATAAAGCGTTGACCGTTTCATTACGTAAAAACGTAAGCTCTAATCGGTGAGAGAAAACATCATGATGAAAGCAGTTAGTATTGATAGACAGGTGATACCTTGTGAATGCAACAAATACTCTCAACAACATACCTAATACCAAATAATTTTTATAAATGAAAACATCACGACTGTATTCCCTAGGTGCGGTAGACATTTCTTTCAGATCAGTATGCATTTTAGGTTCTTCAAAAGGATCTGAAAGCTGATGCATGACAAAAAAACTTCTTATTAAAATAACATTCCATTACATCATAACTACCTTGAATTTTCAGAAGACGACTGCCTGATGACCTTCCTTCGAGGATGTAACTTCTCCCTGGAGAAGACCAAGAGGAAACTGGACATGTACTTCACGATGAGGAATGCTTGTCCAGAGTTCTTCGCCAATCGAGACATCACTAGGCCAGATCTAAGGGATCTTATGATCAGGGCGTAAGTGCAATTCTTCTATGGCAATATAAAAACTAGCTGCGCCCCGCGGTGTTACCCGCGGTGAATAATTTCCGTTCCCGTGGGAATACCGTGATCAAGAGCCTATGTCTTAATCCAGGATATAAGCTATCCTGGTACTAAATTTCATTCAAATCCATCCAGCCGTTTGAGCGTGAAGGAGTAACAAACATTCACACACACTTGCGCGATAAAAACGCGTAGCGAACAAAATGCAGGCGGCAAGCTGTGACCATGCACCCTATCCTCGCGCTTGTGAAACACACTGCGAACTATCAGGTGACACGCACAACAAAATCGCGCAATGACTGCTCGTTCGAAAAACGTAGTATGTCTAGGATCTACTCTTCTTTTTTTTTCTTTATCAGCCGTCATTTCAGCACTCATCCCTTTCTTAGTTTCGCGCGACTTACTACCTTGTTTCATTGTAACATATTTTAACATTTCAGGCAAGGACCAACACTGCCTGGTTTAACTCCAAACGGGCGAAGAGTTACTATTTGCAGAGGTAAATAAGAATTTCAATACGTAATAATTCAATAGGATTCATTAATAACTTGGTTCAAAAGTTAGTAAACAATCTGTAGATGAAAAATCTTACTAAAAGTTAACGTTATATTTTTAATTAAGGTTAATTAGTTAATTTTCTGATCAAGTCTGGATAACCCAATAAACATGATTTTTGAACATAAGATTATTACCTGACTACAGCAAAGCAAAAGAGAGGCTTATGATTTTGAACGGTATGTACGTGAATGTAAAATGTATGTGTGAATGTAAGTATGTTCAT
This sequence comes from Xanthorhoe designata, assembly GCA_963582015.1. Taxonomy (NCBI): domain Eukaryota; kingdom Metazoa; phylum Arthropoda; class Insecta; order Lepidoptera; family Geometridae; genus Xanthorhoe; species Xanthorhoe designata. Next base: position 2,746,440 of record OY757029.1, read on the forward strand.
ATGTTCCGTCAGAACTTCTAAACCACTTATTTTTGTCTCTTTCCAGCCATAGACAAGAGTCTCACTCCGCTCCAATTAAACGACGCCTTCAAGCTGGCCACGATGGTCGGAGACGTGAGACTGAAGGAGGAGAAGGAGGGAGTAGCTGGTGACGTGTATATCCTGGACGCAGCCATCATAGCACCGAGCCATCTGGGCAAGATCTCCCCGGCGACGATTAAGAAGCTGATGATCTGTGTTCAGGTAAGATTTAGACTTTTGCATACCCCCTTATGCATATTTGTTTAGTAACCCTACTTTAGCTAAAACGGATATTAAATCTGTTGCTATCTTTATCATTGCCATAAGAGTAACAAGAAAAAGATCTTTAAAATCCATGTTAAATTGACAATTTTTTATGAATTAAGGCGTTAATCAAATATCCATACAAATCTGCGTGCACTCGAAATTCTGGTTATATCTAGATGGTGTTGTTTCATAGCCAGAATTTGTATGAATATTTAAACACAGCCATCGAGCTTCAAAATTATTCGAAAAGAGGGCGCCACTTTATTTGAAATTAATAATTAATTAAATTCCCGTTAGATACACGTAGCGACATCTCGTGATTTTTTAAGATAATTAAAAAAGGATTCTCGCCAAAAGCTAGTAGTAGGTACTAGTCTCTGCGGTTACCATCTCTTTTGATTGACGTATGAGCATTGAGATGTTTTATAGAGCCACAATCAAACAAATACAATGTAAACGCCAAAACTCGGCGCACGCTACGTAGTGCGCAGAGTTTTTATTTTTTGCGTACAAGCGACATTGCACATTAAATCAAACAACATAACGTCTACATTCAAATGTCAAATGTCATTGTAGAACATTGAATTTGCACGCACATTTTTTGAGTGTTGTCAGCTATTAGATTGTGACTCTTTAATACATCTCAATGCGTATGAGTCATTAATAAAGATAACAAGCCCTTCTCTATCTTACGAGTATAAAAAGTACATATGGATGATTTAATTAGCATTAAATTTGCACTAATTGAGTTTATTATCAATTTCAGGAAGCATATCCTATCAAATTGAAGGAAATTCACGTGGTGAACGCGACGCCAATAGTCGATGCGGTGTTTAACATCATCAAACCTTTCCTCAAAGAGAAAATCAAGAACAGAGTGAGTACCTACCTATATGTTTTTTATAGTTTTTCAAACCTCAATGTAAAAAAGTTATTTTACTTCTTTGATAAAAAAATAACAAGTTAAAAACAAAAACACAGAAATCGAATTATCAATCAGACCAATTAGACATTTAAATAATATATAATTATCGTTATTCATTTTACTTTCACTACTAGTTGTGTAAATACTAATGGCATTAACAGCTGAGCGCTTCCGTGATTTGAAGGGCACGTTAAATTGTCGATCCCGGCTTCTATAGTCTTTAGGCCTTGACGAAGGCCCAAAAACTCCGTCATCAGAGTTGGCCACTTGCTCATATGAACTTACTTAAGTTTACTGTAAATAACAGTACAATAGTGGCAATTCGGAGTATCGCAAAAGCTAAACTTAACTAACTAAAAATGTTGCCGTCCCTTTCATAGCGATGGGAATAAAAAGGATGGCATTAATTTTAGTTAGTTTAATTTAGCTTTTGCGACACTCCGAATTGCCACTAATATTTATCTTCCCATATGTAACATATAATTCCTAGCGAAATTAAATTTAATATAAATAATTCAGGTATGTTTTCACAACGACATGTCTACTCTCTATAAATACGTGCCCAAGGAGATGCTGCCTCAAGAATACGGTGGATTGGGAGACAAACTTGAAGTCATCAATAGTGAGTACCTATTACTTTTCATTCTAATGTGAACCAATAATCGATTTGAAACATACATAATACAGGCAATATCAGAAAACAAGTGTGTAAAATTAAACGTTTAAGATACCACCAAGCGGACTTGAAAACACCCCTCTCTTTCTGTCTGAGGGTTAATAAAAAAGAATAAAACAACATAACACTTGTGCTGAACTTAGATTTTATGAACTTCGTACACGTGAGCCAACGTCAAAAGAATTAAGATAAATTTATTTTATTAATAAAAAAATGTGTCATGCCTTAATTGTCACATTTTGATATGGGGTGCTAAGTATCATCTTAACTTAGCTTACGTAAAAAAATCATATTGAGACAGCACCATTATATGCATAAATAATATGATTATTCATTTCAGATGCCTGGATCGACAAATTAGAAGATTACGTAGACTGGTTTAAGAATCAAGAGTCTTTGAAAGCCAACGAGGCACTTCGGCCGGGAAAACCAAAGAACTACGACGAACTCTTTGGAATAGAAGGATCTTTTAGGCAACTATCTATTGACTAAACATTAGAATGTATGGCTGGCTAGAAGAGGATGGTTTAGGTGCTGGGCAAGCCTAATCCCTACAATGTCCCAGGCACTTGTGTCTCGTTAAGTGTAGGCATCCTCCTGATACTGCATAAATAATCTAGTAAAAGATGTAAAGGCCTGTGTTTGTGTGTATAACAGCGACAAAGCTAGATTTATTTTAAGATTTTGTAACTGAAACAAAATAGATTAAACTAAGTATAAAATCCTCCGAGTTTTCTTACAAAAATGGGCTCGTATTCAGAGTCCATTTTCAAGAGTGAATCGTGTCTCATGAAAGAAAGAAAGAAAGAAAGAAAAAATCATTTATTCTTGTAAGACCTCAAGGATCACTTAAGTTTCGTTTTACATGCTAGGTGATTCTAATATTAGAATCACCTAGCATGTAAAACGAAACTGGTGTAGGGAGTCATGTTGGAACAGGCATATGCCTGTTCCAACATGACTCCCTACACCAGGGAAAGAATAAAGCGGTGATCACTCAGTTTCCATAAAGATCTGTCAAAACCTATAACATACAGTAGTGGTAAGTTAAAATAAGGTAAATATGGTGTTATTCTGTGATAAACAATTTAAATTTATATGAAATATAATATAAAATTTTACTAATCTGTATTGTTTTATTATATCAAAAAACGTCAACAATTTGAAGGGGTTGACATCCACTTAGACCTTCAGAAATTTAGGTTAATTAAAAGATGTATTATGTCCGGTTCCTATACACAACGTACGGATCGTAGATCGGTCCGTAGATCGTAGATCGGCCCGTAGATCGATTGTCATAGCAACGTTGTTATCTGTAAAAAAGTGTCATACATCTTGTGTTGTATAAACAACGTTTCTATAGAGATAGATCGACGGTCATCCGTACGTTGGATATAGGAATCGGGCATTATATAATAGTCTGAGGCTAGTCCATTTTATATTTGACATAATTTTGTATCACGTAACAGGTTGCAAGCATCACTGCCTTACAGTTTTAAAATAAACTTGTAGGTACAATTTTATTAAAGGTACTTATCTAAAGTAACAAAACCTATACAATAACAATATACCTAGGGTGAAACAAAAGGTACTAATCTAAAGTTAAAAAACAAAATATAAACCTACGGTGAAACAAAGAACCTCCTCCTTTTTTGAAGTCTGTTAGAAATTGCAGTCAGACAATTTCTCACGATGTTTTCTCTCACCGAGAGCTCGTATTAGGTGCCTGTATGGGTGAAACTAGCGCCACTGCCTATTTTATTTTATTATTACGTTCATCAAAGGAATTTTTAAAACTGAATGTAGGTAGGTACATACAGTTTGTGAAACCTTAAATAAGCTTTTTCTTTAATACCTCTGAAATAGTTTCATTTTGTATAGTTTAGGAGGCATTTTAGAACGGGCACGACCTTCAGCAATGAACATTACGACTAAAAAGAGAAATCAAACCATATTTTATCCAAGAGATTGAACTATGTTCGTCGTGAACCATCCATAAACACAAAGTAGTAAATACAATACAGTATAATTATGAATGTTCATCTGTGTGATGATTCAATAATAGTTTCTTACGTGAACAATTTAAATACGCCACTAAAGGGCACCTGCAGACTTAATTTAACTAATAATATTTTTATCAACGTTTGTCTGTATAAAAAAACTTTTAAAACAAGATCTTTAAACACAATTTAAAACGAAAAGAAAGAGTCGTTTTTCTCTAACCTCTGTCGTCGATGGGAAAAGGTCTTCCTCAAACTCGCGTAATTTTTTGTTTTTAACTGACTTCAAAAAAGGAGGAGGTTCTATGTTCCACTATACCGATTTGGAAATTCTTTTTTTAGTAATAAATACTAATAGGTTAATAAAAAATGTTAAGCATAATAAATCATGAAGGTCTTTGTAGTTATGAACTTTCCATAACACAAGCATTAAATTGCTTAGCTTGGGACTAGATGACGCTGTGTGGAATGTCCAGGATATTTATTTATATTTATTTATTTATTTATGAACAGAAATGCACATCGAGAGTATAAAATTGTCTTACGAAATTGAAAGCGGTTTCACTTTTTTTTTTAGTTTACCCTAGCTACATGTGTTTGAACGGAATGGCGAGTGAAACCACTGCGCACAGCTTGTGTCATTCTATTAGTAATTTATACAAAACCTCACGTTTCTGAGTGAGTAGGCAAATCTTCAAGTAGATCTTTATAATAATGTTATGTTGTTATAATAATGCTTTAAGACGTCATCCGCTTAATAAAATATTCCATAGTCTTGTGTTCAAAATATAAATAAACCTTTTAAAGAGGTTTCCTGGTTAAGGTTAGGTAAGTTGTTAAGGTTTTTGTTGCAGTGCCACTTTTAAATTTGTTGCCCGTGGTACCTTGATAAAATATAGCCTATGTTCATTCGGAAAGTCCATGCATCGGTGAAATAGTTTTTGAAATCGTATGAGTAGTTTCGGAGATTACAAACATACAAACAAAATTTTTCCTCTTTATAATATTAGTAATAGATTTGTCGTTTTTTGTATGGAAGTAATTGTCAAATAAAAATATATAAATAATAATGAATGTCCTTGGACATTCCACACAGCGTCATCAGTCCTAAGTTAGGCAATTTAATGCTTGTTTTATGGTAACCCAGGTGACTGATATTGTTAAGTATACTACTTTATATAGGTAAGTTCATTGTTTTTTTTAAATACATAGGTAAGTACTTATATCATACAAATATTTGTCTCGCTGGGATTGAACTCGCATCCTCTGCGTCTCAGACGGGCTTTCACCCACTGCGCCACAGAGGTCATCAATTCAATATAGGTAATTTAACAACATTAATTTTCAGATTAAAAAACGATCTATATTTGTCTTTTTATGTTTTTTTTAATTGATGTAGGTAAACGTAGGTAGCTGTACCTAATAAATAAATAAATAAGCCTTTTATTCAGACAGTTTGACAATTTTTGTAACTAAATTAGGTATATCTTAAGTGCTAATCAGATAACTGCCTGTGTGCCTCTTTGGACAAAGGCCTCCTCCAATTGTGACCATTGTTCTCTATCTTTGGCCACTCTGGACCATGTGCCACCTGCTGTTTCCTTTATGTCGTCGACCCATCTTCTTGATGGTCTACCTCGCTTCCTTTTGTTGTTTCCTATGAACCAGTACATTATTGATTTTGACCATTTTTCTCTACCTCTAATTGTATGTCCTGTCCATTTCCACTTTAACTTTTTGATAGTTACTGTTGCATCTTTTGTTTTAGTGTGTTTCTTGATGTTGGTGGTCCTTATTCTATCAGACAGTTTTTTCCCCATCATACTCCTTTCCATAGCGTTTTGACATGTCGCCAGTTTTTTGTTGTGGGATTTTGTTATTGCCCAGGTTTGGCAACCGTATGTAAGAACAGGAAGCACACAAGTATCAAATAGTTTTCGTTTAGTGGTCATGTTTATTTCCTTACTTTTCATGATGTCTCTCAGGCTCCAGTATTGTCTCCATGCATTCCCTATGCGTCTATCAATTTCTTTTCCAGAAGCATCTTTTGGCGATATTACTTGTCCCAGATAGAGGTATTCGTCCACATAGTCTATAGTGTTATTGTTAACGCTGATAGACTCCTTGTTACTATTAGTCATGGCTTTGGTTTTTTCCGTGTTCATGACTAAACCTACTTTGCGGCTTTCTCTGTCTAGGTCATTTAACATTTCTTGAAGGTCTTTGCTTGATGGGGACAGAATTATCAAGTCATCGGCGAATCTTAAATGTGACAGATGTTCTCCGTTGATTGTCAATCCACATTTTTCCCAATCCAACTGCCGGAAAATTCCTTCTAGTACCGCCGTAAAGAGTTTGGGCGATATAGGATCGCCCTGACGTACACCTCTTTCTATTTTTATTTCCTTGCCTTCTTTTTCAAGTTTTATTCTTGCTTTACTGTTTTTGTAGATATTTCTGAGGATTCTAACGTATTTGTTTTCGACCCCTTGGGTCTTCAGGGCTTGCCATATTGCTTCATGTTCCAGTGAATCGAAGGCTTTACTGTAATCCACAAAACAACTATAGAAAGTTATGTTAAATTCTTTGCCTTTTTCAAACAGTTGCTTCACGACGTGTATGTGGTCCAATGTTGAGTAGCCGCTCCTGAATCCAGCTTGTTCTCGTGGCTGATTCTCGTCGAGCGTTTTAGTTATTCTGTTAAGAATTACCTTAGCGAACACTTTGTAAATATTAGACATCAAGCTAATAGGTCTGTAGTTGTTTATATTGCTTTTGTCTCCTTTCTTGTGTAGCAGTATTATAGTAGATGTTGTCCACTGGTCCGGTATCGTTTCATTTTCCAGTACTTCATTGAAGAGATGTGTTAGGATCGGTATTAGATAGTTTTTATTTGTTTTTAGGAATTCGTTACTTATTCCGTCTGATCCGGGAGCCTTGTCTTTTGTTTGGGATTTTACTGCTTTTTCCACTTCTGCTGGTATTATGTCTGGTACTACATCTCCACCGGTCAAGTCTACTGGTTGGTTTTGGTTTTTCTTAGCGTATAGATCTCTGAAAAATTCTGTAGCTATTGACATTATTTCTGGGCGTTTTGTTAAGTTTCTATTGTTTTTGTTTTTCATTTTCGGTATCCATTCAGTTTTCCCTTTTAGCTGCTGTACCTAATTAATTATAATGAATTTTTAACAAAACGCCTTAAGTAAGTACTTAAGTTCGTATGAGCAAGTGGCCAACTCTGGTGACGGAGTTTTAAGGCCGCCTTAAGGCCTCCGTCATGGCTTAACGACTTTAAAAGCCGGGACCGACAATTGAACGTGCCCTCCGAAGCACGGAAGCGCTCAGCTGATAATACCACTTGCGGTCACCCATCCAAGTAGTGACCGCTCAGAACGTTGCTTAACTTCGACGATCTATCAAGAACAAGCAAGCTTCGCCACGAGCGCTTCAACTAACAAAATGCCTTGATGGCCGTGTGGGTTAGTGCCTCGACTTTCGTTCCGAAGGTCGTGGGTTCGAGTCCGACCGTGCATCAAAAATTGCATTTATGTTCATAACTCCGAAGATTCTCATCGAATCTCTAAATAAATTGAATTGAATTATTTGAAGAGTTTATTTTTTTTTGGGACTCTTCTCTCTTTTCTTCTTTCTACTCTTTCAAACAAAAAAATATTTTTTTAAACCGGTCCACTATTGACGGAGAAATCGGTGAACATACAAAAAAAATAGGTAAGTACCTACATTAAGAGAATCTACTCCATTTCTGAAGTCAGATAAAAAAAATCGCTAGAAAAGTTTTAAACATTAGTTAATAGCACACTTTCCATACAGCATGAGGACCAAACACAGGCTTATTGAAATATATAAAACATACGGAAATATAATGCGTCGTGCTAAATATAATATTATTGCAAAGTTGCAACATTGAAATTAAACGTAGTGTTACCTACATTCTCTTTGGTTGAAATGTTTAATTTAATTATTTTGTCATTTATATTTTATACCTAATTTACTTCTTTCTATCGAGGTTGTCTTCCATTTAATAAAAGACAAAGAAAGAAAAAACATCATAAATAAGTGATAATTCAAAATGTTTTAAAATTTTAATAAATAGGCCACATTAAGATAAAGTCAAATCACACCCTTAAGGCTTCTGCGCTGTACGAGTTCCCCATACAAACGTAATACCATAACCATTTGAAATTTGAGCATATCTTTAGCATAGGGTAAACCCAGGATAGATGCCTCAATGGGATAGATGCCTCGTGTTCAAAAAACACAACTTCCCGAAATCGCACATACTAATTAATAGGTTAAATAAGGAGCGTACGTGCCACACTCCTCAGGCCCAAAAGGCAGTTGAGCTGAGTATATTAGGTTTTCTTGTGTGTGCGATTATCTGCGCGGCGAGCGCAGGATAACGCGTCAAAGTTTAAAACATGAGTATTCAGTGTTGCATAACTTTTAATGTGGTCATAAATTTTTTGAATTTTTTTTTTAAGTTAATACTCTGGTACTTTGAGTACATACCTAGATGTCAATACCCACTCTATTGTATTTAGATAAGTTCTAAATTTAGAAAGGCACCTATCCGTATCAAAAAGGATAGTTGCCCCAAATTTTTCGGGGGATAGGTGCCCTTGAGAAAATCTATCCCCTAATACTCTAAACATGTGCAGTGTTTGTTGAAAAACATAATTATGTTGTATTATACGTCGGAAACATTTTGTTGTGTTAGTAGGTACATACATTTTTAAGTAATAATCTTATATGTACATATTTGTATACAATACCTAATGTTTGTAGGTGAACCATGCCACGAAAGTACAAAAGAAAGGCAGGAGTAATTTTATGGACTTCAGAACAGCTGATACCTTATACAAAGTCAAATTCAACTGACAGAAACATTATTCTGTAGGAATGCTCAAATAAAAATTATATTTTACATGTGTTGATTATATAGGGCATCTATCCTCCTTAGCATTTTCATAGCGGGGCATCTATCCATATTGGTAGGCAACTATCCCCAAAAAAAAGGTTTTGCGAAAACTAAATTTCTGCACAATCAGTAATTACTAGGACTACAAAAACAACGCGTAATGCAAGATAAAATATTGAACTAGCTATATTCATAGGAATTATTTATGGAAAATTAATAGTTTAAAAATTACGAGGCTCTTTCAAAAAGTGGGGCATCTATCCTGGGTTTACCCTAGTATGCTATTCGTATTAGGATAGCATTTATCTAGGTTTCTGCCAGAAGCTTTTTTCAAAATACTTAGCTAAAGTGAAATTAAACCGAATCGCATTTTGCATATTTTTACATCATAGAAGACATGTTTTCTTAATATTTATATAGTACTAAACACTAGGATATTTTAAGTTTCCTTCTGTAAGAAACATAGCTTATATGGTCTAGTAACAGAAAAACAACACTGTGTGAAGAACAAAAACAATTTTCAGTCATCATTTTTGGGACTACGGGAGACAAGCAAATTCCTTGCAAAATAGCCATGCATTTACATTTAATACATTTTTAACCTTTTCTAATAGTGCGTCTGTGTGCGTGTGTCACGCACGCTCACGCACACAGATGCGCAAAATGACAAGCAGACCAAGATTTTGTCGTGTGTCGATGTTTGAACGCGCGGGGAATTGAATTTTGCCGAGCCACGTCGCCGGACTCTTAATAACATTCACTCACGTGTGAATCTTTGAAATTGAAGGTTTCTATCAAATAGTGAATACTTACACGAAATGATCTACTTTTTTCAAAAAAACTTGATATAACAAACGTGATCTATGCATTGATTAATCTTAGGTACATACAGATTGTGCACGGTACGTTTACGTAGGTTCTACGTGCTCTGCGAAGAACACGTCTGTACAAAGTTGAAGTGCATTGAGCAACAGTCAGCCTGAGGAGGTCGATTGCGAAGCAGTGCGCGCTGATATTCCCACGACAACGGACCTCATTCGTTAAACTGTGCAGTGCTGTGACGTTCGGAATTTGAAAGTGAGTTTTTTTTCTTTTTTTGCAAAGAGTTTGGTGAGTTAGTTTCGTTTTGGCGGTAATACTTAAGTCTAATTTTGTTTTTTATATTATGTGGATAATATATTCCAGGAGTGAATATCAAAAAAAATCCTGACAGAAAACACTTACCCATTACAAAGATGTGGTAAATTACGTAAGAAGAGAGCAATTTCCTCCTCTCTCGAGGTGCATTTCTGTTTATACAATCATACTCTAATACTTTTTAATGGGAGTCTCTCTCAATAAAAAAATTTTTTACAAAATCAGTCTACTAAATATTTTATAAAAAAATACCTCCTCCTTTTTTGAAATCGGTTAAAAATTCCAATCATTTTTTGTTAACGCAAATAATCATCCGCAGACCGATCTCTTCCAACGCTGGGTATAGGCCTAATACGAGTACCTTCGTTTTTGCCATTTCTCCCAGTTCTCCCATTTCATTTCATTTCATTTAGTACAATATGCTCTTTGAGATTTTAATGCAAATTTCTGCATTATTTTTTTTACTCATAGGTAATATAATACGTTCTATTTTTAAATTCATCTAAAATTGCATCATAATTACTATAATAATCCCACACATGACAGTTATTTTCGCGGGTTAGTTACGAAACACCATGTTTGTTAGTGTGTCAGTAAGCAGAAAGTCTAGACTTTTAGTGAAAGTGTCTGGACTTTTTAGTATTAATTCTAATGTTAACGTCAATATTCTGTATTGGAGTATTTTTTATTAGGTATCAATATAATTTTTTTTTTTTTTTTTTTTTTTTTTTTTTTTTTTTTTTAATTTGGTCGGATATGATTAGCCATTTCAGTTTCTGATTGTGCTAACGACATACCTACCTAGCTGTTGTCCAGATGCTAACTTTAGATCATCTGTAACTATCTTTAATCCGGCAATTATGAAATTGAGAATTTTAATATTATAGTTTATAGAATAGTATAATAGACAATGGTAGCTATTCGGGATGTCACCAAAATAAACTTAACTAATTTGACAGCACTAAAAATGTTACCGTCCCTTTCATAACGATCGAAATAAAAAGGATGGCATAAATTTTAGTTTTGTCAAATTAGTTTAGTTTAGTTTTTGACTCTAAAATTATTTACTATAAATGGTAGGTATAAAAATAAATGGTGATAATTAAAAAAAACTTCCGATAAAAATTAAACAACTTAGAAAACTCTTCATGAACACCTTTAAAACAAAAAAAAATCATCAATATCTATTTATCTGTTCAGGAACTATCTAATATCTATAGGAAAACAATGGAATATTCCAATAGTTTTATTCGATTAAGTACCTATTTCATCTCAATAAAGATTCTGTGTCTATCACGTGTTCTTTGTTTTTAATATCAAAATTATCTTGTTTCCGTGCCTTATCTTTTATATTTATATCTTATCATTTCAAGATCAAATCTCCATCACATTGTGTCATCAACCCACTCGCTTCAGAAGAGCACGTTTTAGTCAAATGTTACTGTTTAAATCTTGTTCTTTGTTTGTTATTGTCGAAAGTCATTTACATAACAAATTTACCTATCAGAATTTAAAAGTTATATTTAATAGAAAACTTTGTTGTTTTCGTATTTTACTTATAACTAAAATAATTTTATTTAGCCCGTGGCTTCGCTCACGTGGTACCCACCTTGATAAAATATAGCCAATGTTCATTCGGAAAGTCTAAGCTACAAATAGGTAAAAGAATTTTTGAAATCGGATAAGTAGTTTCGGAGACATACAAGGAGACATACAAACAAACAAACCAACTTTACCTCTTTATAATATTAGTATAGAAGTATAAATTATACAATATTTGGCGAAAATGACGATAACAACTTTACTATTCTTCAAGTTATTTAAACATAGGTACCTTATTTTCATAATTAAACTTATCTTTGCAACTCTCCTTCTTGCATTTCGAAACAAACATCTTAAACACACTTTCCTATAGCATTTGTTAAAGGGGAAAATTGTAAAACGTTTGCCTAGCGACAACATTAGGTAGGTACTTCTCAAAGAGCATGGTACTTCTAGAATCCAATATTTACATTAAAAAAAGGTTACATTGTCGTCACAACTCCTTATGTAGAGTGTATGTATTGTTCCTATGTTTGGACAAGTCTTAGTTCAAACGGTTAAAAGGTTCAATGGATCTAATGAATCAGGCGAATTTAATCAAGTGATGGTTCCTACAGAAACGATTTACTTCACAGTAAATTTATAATATTTCATTCATATTTATAATACCTAGTGAAGGAAATATTTTTTTAAGTAGAAATACGACTTGATAATAATAATAAGTCTCTGTTCTCTCTGATCTTAGAAAATAGAAATAAATTGTCTATGTAGGTATTTGATGAAAACCTAAGAAAAGACTGACGGACTGCGTTAAAAGTGGCTAAGCATAGAGAGAAACAAAATAGTAAAAAGTAAAGAAGTAAGTAGCTAGATAGAAACTGTAACATGGTAAAAATTTTCTAAAATTAAATAATAAGTAGGTAGGTACTTAAGTTTTAAGTCCAAGCATAGAGTTTTAAACGCGATGTTTACCATTTTGAAATGCAAACTGAGCAACAAATAGTGGCAATTCTGAGTGTCGCAAAAGCTAAACTAAGCTAACTAAAATTGTTGCCTTTCATAGCGATGGGAATAAAAAGGATGGCAATAATTATAGTTAGTTTAGTTTAGCTTTTGCGACACTCCGAATTGCCCCCAATATATCCTTATAAAAAGGTTTATAAATATATATTATATATGGCAATAATAACAAAAAAAATAGTCTTTACCATTATTAACTTACCTTCTCTTTAGTAGATGATTTCTACAGTATCAGGAGGCAGTTAAGCCTACAGATAGCGTGAACTGTAGTGCCTGGGACATTGTCTTACATAATCATCCTTGCAAATAAACATAAAAATGAAATTCGTATGACCACCCACCATACTAGGCCTCCCAAAATGCCTCAAGCCAAACCACAGTTAAAGCGACAGTTACTACGTCACAACCTCAAGGCACAGATTAGTAAAGAGTTGGTACGAAGGCTGCATAGAGTCAAGGTTCATTGCTTCATTTATGAAAGAATGGTTCATCTGAGTGAGCCAATCATGAAGGTCGTATTGTGAAAGTAGATAGAAGATATTTCTTTATGTTTTTAACTGGTTTTTATGGACCTGAATCGGAGCAGTTATAGGCGAACCTGAACTGAACATTACTTAAGACTTTTTCTTTGTCCTTCAATGTTTTAAGGATTTTGTAAAAATATGCGTATAAACTCATTAAAAGTACGTGAATATTCATGTCTCCGCTAGTATCTCTAGTTCCCTTTGCCCGGGCATGTTGGGTAAGCGTGTCAATGTCATTGTGGTACTAAATATTATTTGGTGTGTAAATAGGCATAATAACTGTTTGGCTGTACCTTTATTAGTTACCCAATATGTAGCCAATATGACGTATCTGCTATAATCTTTGGTAGTATAATTTACAGTTTAACCCCTCTTGTGCCAGATTTATAATTATGTTAAAGGGAAAATAAAGATTCGTCAAAGAATTGGGCTTTAAATAAATTTAAAATAATTTTAGGGAGTCGCGTTGGAACAGGCATTAGAATCACCTAGCATGTAAGACAAAGTTAAAGTGATTCTTGAGGTCCTACCAGAATAAACGATTTTTCTTTCTTTTTTCCTTACAATTTGTAAATAATTTAGTCGTCTTTAGCTGATTCCATCCAACTATTAATATTATTCAACAAAGGCTACTAATACCAACTTAAAACCGCCATGGTAAGTATGGCATCACAGTATCATCTACACGTGAATCAAATATTAAATGGATGTTCAGGTTTAGGCAGTTTAGTATTTAGATCACGCTTTGTATCAGTATGATAATATATCGTGTTTTGTGTAGTACCTTTGGTACTGACCGTTAACAAAAAAAAGATAGTCTGTAAGCCACGCGACCACAACTGTCCGATTTGACAGTAAGACTTTTTTTAAATTTTAGTCGTTATGGCGACAAAGTTATGTAATAGCCTAGCTGGCAATGTCACGCGAAATAAAAAAAATACCTACACATGTCACACTGGTAGCGTAAATGTTTGTGGTTAAATTTACGTTGATGCAGTTCTAGTGCCGTTGATTATAAGTTTATTCCATACAAGAATAGTCTATTTACTTCTATCCCGCGTTTAAAACAGTTAGGTGCATCTACCTTGGTATGCCTAGGTAATACAATTCTGAAGCCTAACAGCCAAGTCCTAAAGATCAAAATAAAATTTCAGGATAACAGCAACTGCACTGAAGCATTTAGGTGCACAGTTAACTTTACTTTCTCTGTTCCATATCCGTGATTTAAATGTCTGAGAGAGACTGGGTCTTGATCGATTTTAATAGGTACTTACTATTTATAACTCGAGTGCCTTCGAAATATTCTACAAAGACTAAGCTTGTTATTTTTTAACAGACTTTCTAGCTTACAAAAGGCAAAATATTTTTCAGACTTTCTGACTTACAAGAGGCAATTTTTTTTTTTATTAAACTGACTTCATATTCGTAAGTAGGTACAGAGTTTCGTGCACTCTCGAGTTCCTTTTCTGTTCATAACTCTGAAGATCCTCATCAGATCCTCAACATTTTTCATGGTATTATCTCGAGAGTTTATTCTTTCAAACAAAAAAATGATTTTTTAAATCGCTCCACTATTGACGGAGAAATCGGTGAACATTCATAAAAAAATACATAGGTACTTAGGTACAGTGAAACATAGAACCTTCTCCTTTTTGGAGTCGGTTAAAAAAGATTGCGAATTCCCACTCGCAATTCAAAAACAATGACTTCGTATTACCTACCTACATTAACTTATGCAATAGTCACTTTTTTCTAACTAATCTAGTAAGTATTTCAGTTTCTATTGCCATTTTTGGTATAAAAAACTAGGTCAATGACCGTAGGAGCAATCGTGGAATCCTAGAATTGTTATTGTTAGTAGGTACAGTCAGTGACAAAAGTGCATGAACTTTGATGTTTTAAAACTGAACCACTAAGTTACAATCCAAATTTTAGCTAATACAAGATACTTCCTGATGACCTAACCTGATGATATTACAATTTGAAACTTGTAGAAAAAATGACTTAAAAAACCTGCACAAGGACTACTGTCGCTGACTGTACCTACCTATAGGTACTATTTTGAAACAAAAGTATCAATTTTGCATTAACTTGTAGAAAAAATTTCTTAAAAAAACTTAAACTCCACAAGGACTACTGTCGCTGACAGTACTTACGAACTATGAAGTTTCGAAATTATTTATAATTTATTGTTTCGTAATTTGGGGCTCAGTTGTGGTTTTTAAGTCCTTGTAACTCGAAAGCTCTGGTAAGAATATCATAATCAATGATAATTATAAAACTGAAGGCTAAAGTGTGGTCTAAGCGGCCGACCAAAGTTTTTTTTCAAAGTTTACTATTTTTAACTGTGGAAACATCGAAAAAACTTTCTTGAAAAATGTTTAAAAGATTTTATAATGTAGAAAAATCAGTAGGTAAAAACATCACTTTTTTCGATTAGCATTTTAGTTATGCTATTAACGTAAATAGTTCCCGTTCCCGTGGGAATACCGGAATCAAAAGCAGCCTATTTTTAATCCAGGGTATAAGCAATTCTGGTGCCAAATTTCATCCAAACGGCGTCCAGCCGTTTGAGCGTGAAAGAGTAACAAACACACATACTTACATACTTATACACACCCTAACTTTCACCTTTATAATATTAGTGTGATGTGACAGTGTGATTAGTTCGTTCGTTCGTATGAGCAAGTGGCCAACTCTGGTGACGGAGTTTTTGGGCCGCTCAAAGCCTCCGTCTTGGCTTAACTACTTTAAAAGCCGGGACCTACTTTAAGTGTAATTAGTGTGATAGTGTGACGTATGACCAACATCTCAAAACTCTTATTAAACAGGATTTTTCTTTTCAGCCATGAAGCTGAAGCAAGAGCTGATGATCCAGCCGTCAGGGGAGGTGTGGAAGAGCATCAGAGTGGAGTTGAAGGAAGACGTCACCACGAGGGACCGCGACGTGGCCACCATCCGGGAGTGGCTGAAGAAACAGCCGCATCTGCCTGATGATTGGGGTGAGGAAACTCAACAGACTAAAAACTTAACAGATTTTCATAATATAAGATTTTTGTTAAAAAAATATATATCTAGTAAATAACAAGCTTTTAGGCTTCGGCGATTGTCGGATTTGTAAACAGAAATGAAAGTCGAGAGTTTTTTTTGTGTCCCACTGCTGGGCAAAGGTCTCCCCTTTCTCCCTCCACGTATCTCGGTCATTTTCCTTTTCTGGCCATGTAGAGTCAAATGCATCCAGGTCATCTCGCCATCTTTTTCTGGGTCTGCCGTGTCTTCGTTGCCCGCTGGCACCCAATGTAACGAGATTGGCCCAACGTTCTGAATGCATTCGAGTCACATGGCCAGCCCAATCCCACTTCAAGCGAGCTGTCTCGGTTTTTATAAAAAAGATAATTTTTCCACAATTATTGCAACATTGTTACATTGTTACAAGCATGTATTAGGTACCTACCTATTTAATAATAATTGATTTACAAAACTCTACAATAGACAAATAAAATTGTTGCAAATACTAGGTACTTACTTAAGTAGTTAGAGGATGTTTCCATAAGCAATTTTATTAGATATTATAATGGAAAATTACATAGTAATAAAACAAGCGCTTAGGCCATTTTCTATAGGTTCAGAATAATTTTCTTCGTAATAGTGCTCATCATCATTAACCGTTAAAGATTATGATCTCTGCAAATTATATTTTACACGAGTAGTAGTCTTATTCTGTAAACTCACTTCGTACCTTGCTAAACTGAATTCGCAGTGATTTTTGTCATGTCTTCAAGATTGGGGCACCTCCGCGTGGACCGCCGCCCACGGCGACTTTTTGTAGCGATGCAGTAGAGATGCTATCGCGCGTTTGCATCGATACAGTCGCGATGCGGTCGCTAGCTGCATGCAATCGCCACAATTCAGTCACGAACTGTGCGACAGCATCGCTACAAAGTCGCCATGGGCAAGGGCGCTAAAGAACTTCGTTCCAGAAACCTAATCTTGATATCCTTTGCCTTGCAGAAGTGCCTCCAATCATGACCTTCCTCCGAGGCAGCAGCTTCTCCCTGGAGAAGTGCAAGAGGAAGCTGGACATGTACTTCACCATGAGGGCCGCTTGTCCAGAGTTCTTCACCAACAGGGACGCCACCAGACCAGAACTCCATGAGATCATGACTAACAAAATGTAAGTGAGGAGATTTAAAACAAGTATTTATATACCCTATTATTCATTAATCAAATAGCTTTCTAATAGCGTTGATGGGCTTGCGACCTGTCACGTATAAAATGATAACTTCTGCAAAATGTGGATACCACCTATGTACCTATTTGGACAAAGTTTATAGTTATTTTTTCCAAAAAATAAAATACATTGCATGTGGAGATAGTAGGAAATAATACATACTATATACTTAACTAATTAAGTATTCCAAAACAGCACAACTTAAACCAACTAAAAACACAGAAATAACACGTTAGTTAGATGTATAGATTTCGAAGTGATCAAATCAAGTCAAACCTCTGACTACCCCAAAGGACATCTTCAAAGGATCTAAAATGCCTAAAAAGATCTAAAGAGTTTGTCTATCGCACCTTGGGAATACAGTCTTAATCATACTTTTTTTCATTTTGTAAATTATAGGGCTTATCTCCATTATACTTAAGCACAAGCCGCTTTTAAATCTGTTGAGTGTCAGCTTGTTGTATGAATAAAGAGGTAAAATTTTAGATGACCTCCTTCATTGACACAATACAATAGAAAATACTTAATTGTAGGTACTTTAAGTAAGAAATGACGTCTCAGGCAAAAAGAAAAAATATTTTCCTCGTTTCTCTTTCCTGTTTCATCATAGCATTTAAAGATAACGCTATATCCTAGTATCAATGACGTGCCAAGTAACTGCTTGAAAATAAACATGCTAGTAATTAAAAAGTATTTCGGAGCAACGGTCGCTATGAACAGACCCTCTTTTCCACTGGGCACTCTGGGCACTTGCCCAGGGCTTCCTAGTTTGTATTGAAATGACTCTGTCCCACTGGGCAATCACACGTTTAACACACCTAGGTACCTAATTTATAATGACCGATGAACTTTGGTATTTTTAAACGACCAAAAAAGGAGGAGGTTCCATGTTTCACTTTATGTAGGTACTTACCTATTTATTTTATATTGTATGTAAGTTCATCGTTTAGTGAAACGATTTTGAATTATTTTTTTGTTTAAAAGAGTACCTATATAATAGGTACTCACGAGGTGATTCCATTGTAAAATGGTTAAGGATCATTGGAGTCATAAACAAAAATGAGAAATTGCTCTCTACTCGCGCAATTGAAGACAGTTTTATATATTTTTATGTTAGAACTTGTATTCTATAACAAATTGTTTTTTTGACTTTCAGACAGGGCCCTCCTCTACCTGGTGTGACTCCAAACGGAAGAAGAGTAACTATATGCAGAGGTAAATCAAGTCATTTATTTAAATTCAGTTGAATTGTACAATAAAATTGCTATCTGTTGTTTTGCTAGAAAGGTTTTTGACATTACTAGGTACTAATCTAAATGATCTATACAACTCTATAGTGTCATGCCAGAAGACATTTTGTGCTTACACTTAACGGGACACTGGCCTTGGACATTGTTTAGATGGAATAGGCATGCCCAGCAACTAACCATCCTCTCAGCTAAGCCGGTCATACCTATTCACAGGAAAGACAATGGTTGATCCCTATGCTTCTAAAAGTAGACATTATAATAGCACACGGGAAATTACCTACTCACGTAAAAAATATCATCGATTGATACCGACAATGTTTCGATATGTTTGTTCGCAAAATAACAAAGAGATTTAGCAATTTGCAACTTGTTTCAGGAATCCACCCAAACATGGAATCCCAGCAGATAGTAGACACGTTAAAGCTGGCCCTCATGATAGGAGACGTCAGACTGACAGAAGAGAGGGAGGGTGTGGCTGGGGATATTTATGTGCTGGACGCAGCGATTCTCGGGCCCAGCATGCTGACCAAACTCTCCGCCTCTGTTGTTAAGAAGTTCATGATCTGTGTTCAGGTAACTCTTGAATTTATAACTGGATACCTATTTAGCCAATATCATTTTAGCGTTTGTTATGCTATGAGCCGCTTTACTGCTTAAGTTTAATTGCCAAGACTAAGGCATCTGGATTTGTTTTTTTGTTCAAAACTCTGTCACCAAAGTTAATATTAGGTAATCGGAGGCATCATTTTTTACTGTAAACAAAACAGTGTTGTTCTGAAGAAAATGAGAAATGTACTTAGTATTAATTAGAACAAACAGAAACGTCCATCCAGTTCAACACATCACGACATACTGTTAAATTGCTAGCCTGTGATTGGCAGCGATGACTTGACTACCCTCAACTTGACAACAGAAATCTAAAAGTTAAAAACTATCGCGAGTTACTTGACATTGACAAGTGAAATTATTCAAGTGCAAATATCTTTGTGATACCGACAAATGATCTGCAAATATTTGTTTCGTGTCTGGGTGTTTTCTATGTATAATATGTATGTATTTACAAAAAAAAATGTATCTATGTAGTTTATCAGTCATCTGGTTACCATAACACAAGCATTAAATTGCTTAGCTTGGGACTAGATGACGCCGTGTGAAATGTCCAAGGATATTTATTTATTTATTTATTTAAATGTTTTGATTCATTTGTAGAATCTTCAATCATTCTACATTCATCAGAGTAACAAAGGTCCTACTTATGAGTAGGACCTTTGTTACTCTTGGCGGTGTAACTCCCGTGTGTTATTATAATATCGAACACTATCAATCACAACTGTTCTAAAATCTCTTCTTTTTGCAGGAAGCGTACCCCATCAAGCTGAAAGAAGTTCACATCGTCAACACCTCTCCCATCGTCGAAAGATTCATCAACTTTGTCAAACCATTTCTCAAAGAAAAGATAAGGAAAAGAGTAAGTCCTTCAATAAGTAAGCGCGACAACTTCCAATAGGCATACCTATTCTAGTTTGACGTTTCTCCGATATTTTTGGCCATCTTAAAATAAACATTGTTATTGCAAGTCAAAGTAGGCACTTACCTACTTTTACAATGCAAACTAACTGTAAGTATTTTCAAATACTTATGATAAAATATTTGTATTTACAGATCTTCATCCACAAAGAGGTCAAGGACTTGTACAAGTACGTACCACAAGACATGCTACCTGAGGAGTATGGTGGCTCATGTGGAACTATGGCGTCCCTTCAAGGTAAGATATTACTCACGTAGGTACAAAACATTTTAGGGTCAATCATTATAGATAAAAAAACACCCAGACGCAGAATAATCTGCAAAAAAAACAAACATTTGTCCCACAGCAGGGATCGAACCCGCAACCTGCGTCTTAGGCTGCGTTTCCATTAACGCGGAGCTGTGCGGAGCGGTGCTTAGCGGTGCAGAATTGACCAATCACTATGCTCGAAATCGCGGAGGAAAGATTTTAGAGCATAGTGATTGGTCAATTCATGCACCGCTAAGCACCGCTCCGCACAGCTCCGCGTCAATGGAAACGCAGCCTTAAGCAGACCTTCACCCACGCGCCACAGACATCAAAAATATTAAATACAAAATAGCCAGTTTTTACATTTGCTTACAGATCAATGGAAGTACAAACTGCAAGAGTACCGCGAATGGTTCAAACGCCAAGACGCACTCATCGCCAACGAGTCCCTCCGACCAGGCAAGCCTTGCAACTACGACGAGATATTCGGCATAGACGGATCCTTTAGACAGCTTACTATTGACTAGTGTATTGTACTTTAGACTTTATTATTAAATAAAAATAGAACAGAAAATAATGTAACACAATAGGAAAAACTGATAACTTCTAGTAACATTTATCATTTATAATGACATAGGAAAAAACTGAGAAATTTCCGATTTATTTTATTCATCCGAGTATCTTTATTACACTCGGTACGGTCATTTCTAGCGGGTTTACCTCACAAGTTAATTAGGCTATGTCTTGTCATTCTAAAAACAGTAAAGCTATTGTAAGAGCTTCTTTTATGCAGCACGTTATAAAAAGTAAGTAAGTTCTTATGAGCAAGTGGCCAACTCTGGTGACGGAGTTTTTTTTTTGTTTTTTTTTTTGTTTTTTCAGCACGTTATGTGTCACATTGAGTACCTATAGTGTGGCAGTGAACGCATTAAGTTTCATTTCTCTCAACATTGTGGGCACAAACATATTAAATATATTAAAAATATTCCGTATGCTACACTGGATGTAAAAAACTTCATAGATCTGATTTATTATGTATGTATGAATTCTGCACCAGTCATAGCTAGTGCATTCTTTCACAAATATCAGATTTTAAAATCTACTTACTGAATCAATTGCTTTAAACACCCTATAATGTCATGAAGCTCAGCTGTTGTGATAATTTTAGAAATAAATAGAATTTAAGACAATTCTTAGTTGTAAGTGCATGATAAATAGGACAATAAATAGTAATATTTCTGTTATTTAAATAACAATAAATAGTATGAGTGCTGGTTGTAAATAATTGTAATCGTATTGATGGAAATAAATAATATTTTATAATATTTGTTTTTATAGAATTTGTGCCAAACGTGTGTTGGCTCTGAATACCCCTTAGACGTCTTCTTCATTGAATATTTAGCTTTTTAGAAAACCAACTCCTTTAAAACTAAATTATCAATTTAATGTCTTTAACTGAAACTCATAGGATATTATAGGTACACCTACCTACCTATAGGTACCTACATAATACTTTTTATAAAAAAAACGAACGGTTTGACTTTTGAGTCTTATGTATGATTCATTTACTCTACAAACACAAAAGATATGTTGTGAGATAATTTGAAAACCAATAATATAATTAAACTTAGGTAAGGTCAACGTGGGGAACACCGTCTAGGCTCTAAGTCCGTCTAGTGGCAATAACTCCCATATTTGAATAGCTAGAGCCCTATAACTCGGTGGGTAAAACAGCATCATGGAGCTCGTTCGAACTTGGGATCATAGATGGCCTAATATCTATATTTTGGAAGAAACTTGACAGTTATTTTTTTGCGCGAATTTGGCACAAAGTTGGAGATTGACGTCTTGTCGAAAAATTTAAAAAAAATCGGAAAATCTAAGGAAATTTACGATTGTCTTTGATAACGTAAGGCATTTGCAGATCCAAGATTTGATTTCTGCTGTTCGATTCAATAATTAGGCATTAATTTAGTAATTATTACCGATTGAAAAAATATTACATTCAAATTTTCGAGTTGGGAAGTCCGTCTACCAAGGATAAGGCAAGTCCGTTATATGCCGGTCTTGCCTTTTTATCAGATTTTGTCAACCTTTTCAATAGTTCACATTTTTTAAATTATTTTAGACAGTATGATTAGAAGTGTAGTATTTTTTTATTATACACCTGTCTACGTAATTATTGAAACATATGCACTGGAATGTTTGCAGTAGGACTAGCATTACGTTTAACTGTCCTTGCTTACAAATTGTGAATGTTTAAGCACATACCTATTTTATTTTATTTTAGATAATTTTACACAGCAAGCAACTTGGAATTGGCACGGACTTTATGCCAGGATTTGAATAAAATTCGAACCCCTTTTATGATTATCATGGATTTTAAGGATGATTTTGTAGTTATCATTTCCAATTTCTTACACAAATAAAGATTCGTTTATTTTTTTATGTTTTATTTATAAAAAAATACTGAGGGAAGTAATTTGTAAAAATGTTTGCAACCACTGAAATCACGTTGTCACCAAAAATATGCCGGTCTTGCCCTTAGTTAGATATAATTTTATTTTCCTTGAAAAGTATACCTTACTCAGAAATACTTAAAACACAAATTGCAACGGCAGTTTTTCATCTTTGTTTGATACTGTTTTCATACATATTGGCACACAAATTCCGATTTTATTGCGAGCTGAAATTACTAGACGGACTTACCTCAAACTGCCTGGGAAGTCCGTCTACACGCCGAGTTTTAAAAAAAATGCTATAACTAATGGGTTAATTACAATTAACCTTGTTTTCGGACTATTTTAAGTAGATTAATATATTACCAATATTTTCCGCTAACTCAAGTTACTTAGAAAGCGTTTCTCGATTCATAAAGTTAAATTGAAATTGAATTCAAGAATACTATGCCGGACTTCCCCACGTTGACCTTACACACCTAATGGTGTCAATTCTGATGTCGCAAAAACTAAACTAATTTGATTTTCGATCGTTATGAAAGAGACGGCAATATTTTTAGTGCTGTCTAATTAGTTTAGTTTAGGCGACGTCTGAATTGACACCAATGTTTTGTTATTATTCTTATAAGTACTTATAAGTATACCTACTTAATACATTTTTTTACAAAACATAAATTTTGATACAGTTATAGTCTCAGGTCAGACAAATTATCTCATAATTGATCATCAATTAATCATCAAAAACGCTCGTATTACTGTTAAACTTATTAATAGCAAGAATATCTTCATCTGTCAGTCTGAAGTCGAAGACGTTAATATTTTCTTCAAGGCGTTTCTTGTTCGTTGACTTTGGGATCGGAATTAGGTATCTGTCAATCTGAAAATAAAGGTTAAATTACTGTAATGTTAAAGTTACCTAATAGGTCGCGCCACGTAAAAAGAGCGCGGCCGGGGAAGTAGCGGGGGTATGTTTGCGCCTGTGTTCACTCGCTGACGAACCAATAGCACTCGCCAAATCAATGGTATGAAGTGCGCCGCGTTACCTCTCCACCAATCATCGACCACTGCGCAGTTTGACAGCCAGCGCTCTTTATACGTGGCGCGAAATAATTTGTGTTTTAAATATCTTAAGGTGGGTACTGACCAGCGTTAGAAGGCATAATGTAACGTGATACACAAAGTAAGTACCTAAGTTCGTATGAGCAAGTGGCCAACTCTGGCGACGAAGTTTTTAGGCCGCCTAAAGGCCTCCGTCATGGCTTAACGATTTTAAAAGCCGGGACCGACAATTTAACGTGCCCTCCGAAGCACGGAAGCGCTCAGATTAAAATGCCACTTGCGGTCACCCATCCAAGTAGTGACCGCTCAGAATTGCCTAACTTTAACGATCTATTACGAACGTCTTAGCAAGCTTCGCCGCGAGCGCTTACACGTGTTACATAGCGATGAAGGCTTAAGGTGCAGTCAGTACCTTAAGCCTAAATAGCTTACCAAATACCGCAGTACAAGCTGGCTGGTGGTCTTATTGTATTTCTTGGCGATCTCTACAAGTTTGGGGTCGTCTGCTCGCGGCGGAGGTGCGTCCTCTTTACCACGAGATACGAGGAAGCCGAACGGGCTGTACGCCATGACGGTTATGTTGCGGGCGTGGCAGTCGGAGACTAGTTGCTCTTGGGTGTTCGCTGGGTGGATCTGTGGATAAGGTAGTTCCAAAACTTTTGAAACTGTTTTGCAACTGTGCCGTTATATTGGGAAACTCATAAACCCACGTATCATGGTGAATATTCCGTTTACAGTGTTAACAAAGTAGGTACCCTCTGTATCTATTTATCTAAAGGATCCTTAAAATCCTTAAACCCTTTACCCATTAGACCCATCTCTGCCCGGCAGCCTTATTCACTATAAGGCACTACTATGTAAAAAAAAGTTAGCTCTTTAATTGACTTTGTGTCAATTGTGTCTTATTGTCGTTAAGGTTAAATAAACTGCGAGCCCTATTCCATCTCAACAATGGACCGGCTCTACAGCTTTCCGATAAGTGGAGGTATCCTCCAGACGAAATGATCCAGAATTCATAGATACAAAGTAGGAGCTAGTTTATCCACATAGTATTTGTCGCACGAAAAGTAGTCAAAACTTAATTTCACAGTGTACACTTTGGCAAGAGGAAAACTAGAAAAAATGTATTGTTTACAATCAGTCACGATGTTGCCTCCGGTTATATTACATTGATATTGCCGAGTGTTTCAAAAGGTTGCGTGAAGCGCCTATTTAAACTTAATCAAATATTATAAATCAAAGATACCTCAATTTGGTTTACTGCTGGAGGTACTTTGCTCTTCGCGATGAGCCTGTCTATCTGTTTGGTGTCGAAGTTGGAGACTCCGATGGACCTGGCCAAGCCCAGCTTCTTGCACTCCACCATGCCTTCCCAGGTCTCAAGGATATCTATGTCAGCTGGTGTACCGTCGGCCTGGGAAAATGAAATTAAAAACATGACAAATCAAAACTGTATCCCTAAAGGCGCTATAAACATTCTCTTAGGTGTTTTATTTAGGCATTTTCATTAAATTTATTTACAAAAACTACTAAGTACGTATTAACATAACTGTACAAAATACAATTAGAGCCAGTTGATCCACCTAAGGATCGTTACAAACGATCTATATGTAGCTCAACTGATTCAAGCCACTGCCAGACGAGTCCTTACCTTCTCAGCACTCGGTGAGTGGATAAGATACAAGTCGACGTAGTCAACACCGAGTTTTTTTAGGGACTCCTTAAGTGCCGGTACCACTTGGTCTCTTCCATGTTTGTCATTCCACAGCTGAAAACAATATTGAACATTATTATTAGCAGCTCTCAGTGTCCCACAGCTGGGCAAAGGCCTCCCCCCACTCTCTCCATTCATTGAATTCCATTTACCTATTGAACATATCAATTCAAATTCTTTTTTTTAACTAAACATTTCACGATTGTAACTCTTTAAATACCTACCTACTTTTAGATAAGAAGTGAAGCGCTCGTCGTGGCGAAGCTTGCTAAGACTTTCTTGATAGAGATATTAAAATACTATTCTAAGCGTCACAATTTTGATGGATCACCGCAAACGCTACTAGCTTCTAGCAGAACGGCACGTAAAATTGTTCGCTCAGTGTTTAAAGTCCTACAGCA
This sequence comes from Xanthorhoe designata, assembly GCA_963582015.1. NCBI lineage: Eukaryota > Metazoa > Arthropoda > Insecta > Lepidoptera > Geometridae > Xanthorhoe > Xanthorhoe designata. The sequence goes on from OY757029.1 coordinate 2,772,382, forward strand.
ATGGTAGAGGCCTTTGAGCGGCCTAAAAACTCCGCCATACATAAGAGCTTGTATGAACTTAGTACCTCTTTTGTTTAGAGACTTTTAAAGTGTTGTCAGAGCCTCAGAGGTTCAAATATCAACATTATTATGATGTATTCTGCTGTTAGCAAAATTATTCGATACAAAAGATCTTAAAATACCTAAAAATATCAATACTATTAGAACTTTTTAGTTGTAGGCACTTAATTAACCTATCGGCCTTCAACTTTAGGATCTTCAATAAGGAAATCACTAATATCTTGATTTATTACATCGAACTGGTTCTTTCAACCAATGGATCAAATAAGATAATTTATAGATTCTAGATTTTTCTAACAAGGAATTATAGATTAATATCAATCACCATACTAAATGTCAATGATTCGATTATATTTTATTTGGTATCCTTCTATTTTCCTGTTGATTTTGTTATTTTTAATCTTGCGGTTAGATGAACTGGTTTAGGTAGATTTTATAACAGCTAAGTGCTTTTAACATTTACATTTTACCCTAATCCGTGTGATTGTAGGAGGAAGAAAAGAATTTAGTTTTCAAATCACTGATCTTCATCACTTCTAGACTTCAAGTCAAGCATCCACTACTATATAAACGTAGTGTTTTTATTCTCTTTGTCCACTACAAGACTGTTAAAAAACATTTTGTAAATACATACGAGTACTTATACATAGAAAACACCCAGACTAATATTTGCAGAACTTACAAACATTTGTCCCGCAGCGGGGATCGAACCCGCAACCTCTGCGTATGAAGCGGGCTTTCACCGACTGAGCCGTATTTTACCTAGGACCTCTAGCACATTGAAACGTCGTTGATTCTACTTCAACCAGGAAATAATCATCCATGATCATGCCTTTCAATGACTTACTTTAGTAGTGATGAAGAGTTGATCTCTCTTCACAAGGCCCTTCTCAACAGCATCGGCGATGCCCTCCCCTATTTTGTCTTCGTTCTTGTAGAGGGCAGCAGTGTCGATGTGGCGGTATCCAGCTTCTATAGCCCAGACGATTGCCTCACGCAATCGGGCTATGTCTTTGCTCTAAAAATGTATTAGGATATAAATAGCTGTAAATTAGGAGTGACTTTTAATTCGTTAAGTCATGACGGAGGCCTTAAGTTATGGTTACGGTGAAGTAACAGGACTCAATGACCAGTTAACATTAGCATTAAACTCCATCGTACCTATGTATAAAGAGGCATAAAATAAAACCCAAAATAGAAATAGAAATAACAAATACTTACTTACTTACCTATTGTTTTGCACTTTAATAATTATTCTATCATACATAGGTAGGTACATCACCTTCTATAGTTTAAAATAATGTATTAGGATGACCATATTCGAAGGTCTTGGAATGGCTTTTCGTCTCGGAATGTGTGTATTAATATGCTCTAACTAAACGGTGAAGGAAAACATGGTGACGAAACTACTTAGTATTATAATAATAGGCAGCGATACTATCAACATTTTATTCATAAGAAGTACCTACATATCCCACCTTACGAAATACCTACTTGTATTAGATAAGTATATGGAATGAAAATAGGTAGGGACTTTATTGTATACCTACTAACAAAATAAACGCACCTACCTACTTAGTTGTACAGAAGGCGGTCTGATCGCTAGGAAGCGATCAAAATATGTGATTAAAAACACAATGCAGTTCCTACAAAGTAATTAGGTAAATAACACCAGAAATGTCACCTAAAAGTGAAGCTTTTATTCATAAAGATTTGTCAATCATCGTCTTTGATCTACTATCTTAGATTTAAAGAATATTTTTATCTTGTTACTCTTATTATGGCAATGAAAAGAGATAGTGCAACAGATTTAATATCCGTTTTAGGTAAAATAAGTTTACTAATCCAATAGGTAGGTATAAATAACAGGATAAAAGTAAACCGTGACTTTTTCATTCTTACCTAGATGACGATTCTCTAGCTAGATGATTATTTTTTTCATGTGTAGTGACAAAACAAGTTACCTACATATATTTTGCTACTTACAGATCCAAAGGTTCCCAAAGCCAGCAGAGGAATACTGTATCCATCGTTGAGTCCAATCGTCGGAGCCACTTCAGCCATAGCCACCTAAAACATAACATAGAAGAGTTAAGCTACAACAACCCAGACAATCCAATCTAAGGCCGGTATTCAGAGACCTGACTCAAGCGTCGATTTGAACTCGGTTCAGGGGAACTCTGCTTCGTTGCTTAAGTATCGTTTGTATTCAAGAACGTTGCTTGAGTAAATGCTCAGCTAAATCGAGTCTCAAGTGTCGATTCCTTTTTGTTTATGAATTCAGTCTGTTCTCATTTACATTTTTAATTTATTTTGTACTTCCATTCCGTTATACGCAGAAATTCAAAATGCCTGGATGAAAAATTAATGGCGACTCTCGAAAGTGAAGTAAAAATAACGTGTAACGGAACGACTTTAGAAAACTGACAAATTCATTCATTCATACGTCAGTCGTCAAGCAAGTCAATCAAATTTCAACAATCGCCAAATCGCGGGATGAAAATGTGAAATCAATGAATTTATTTTTACGCTTTGACCAAAGACAGGTAATACTGCTTGGTTATCGGCGGTAGTGCTTCTTGCCCTGGTCTGATGCATCATGTAGTGTTTGTAGACACAAACGTTGTGGAAGATAGCACCAGCACTCGTTGAAGATGACGAGACACGAAGGATCTCTCTCAACAAGCTTAGCCTGGACATGATCTAACGATTAGCTGTTTCCCGTGACTCCTATAAACTTTATTTAATACGTTTTAAATAAGTGTGTGTAAAATATTAAATAAAAACATTATGGTAGTTTTGTCAATATATTTTTTATTTTACCCCAGCCAAACCAGATGTGTTTAGGTTATGTACGTAGGTAGAATTTTCGACATAAATAAAGTAGGTAAGTAATCCTTATGAGTACCTACCTACCAAGACTAAACTAATAGTATTCTTTTATCTGTGCTAATACTAACTATAAATTCACAAGTCCTTATAACATTTGTCTGTATGAAACAGAAACAAGGTCCCCATGCATATTTTGAAGTCTTGTCTTGTGTGTCCGTTATTCTAGCATGCTTAGATGACCTCGAAAATACAACGAATCGAATATATTATCCATTTTTACTGAAAACAAAACAAAAATGCTATCTGAGTAAATGCTCAAGCGTGGTCCAGACCACTCTCAAGCATTTACTCAGATTCCTTTGAAAAATGTCAAACTCAAGCATCGATTTCACTTGATTGAGGTTTTTGAATAAGGAATTACTCAGGTGAACTCGACTCAGCTGAACTCGACTCCGCTGAACTCTGATCAGCAAAACTACTCTCAAGTAACGTTCTTGAATAAGAAACGATACTTAAATCGACGCTCAAGCACTGATCGACGCTTGAGTAAGGTCTCTGAATACAGGCCTAAGTGAATAAAATTGTTTGGCATTGTCCAGTTACTTATATTTAATTTTATCAACTTTCTGTCGCAACAAAATACCTTGAAATGTTCCGAGGTGTGAAACTTGATTCATTTAGTTAATTCAATTGGTTTGATCTGCATAATGGTTTTTTTCTCAATAGTTAAAATCCGTGCATTTTAATCGTAGTTAAATTATGAATATCGTTTTAATTAGACAACTTTAACATAATTACCTACTTATTTTGTATAAATATCGCATCACTACACCAGTCATAAAGAACGTAGGTACCTAGGTAAGTACCTATCTTTTAATGCTATTACGAATCATAAGTACACCAATATGAATTAAATTGTATCTCTTCTATTGATTGAAGTCGGTTCTATAAAATCTTGAATTTTCCTCGCTAAGATATATCCTCCAATAGCTAAGATACAAATTAAAAGGATAAACAATGAAATAATTGAAGTAATTACCTACTCATAAGTAACACAATAAAAATTCTTTAAAATTAAATTATGTAATAAAGCAACTTACTAAATTAGTAAAGTTTAGATCAACATTAGTGGCAATTCTGGAAGTCGCCAAAACATAACTAAACCAATTTGACAGCACTAAAATTGATGCCATCCTTTTTATTTCGATCGTTATGTAAGGGACGGCAACATTTTAGAGATGTCAAATTGGTTTAGTTAAGTTTTGGCGACATCCAGAATTGCCACATTACATACCTACTTGCTTTTATTTTTAATACCTAACTAAAAATTCAAAATCTTATTAGTAAGTACCTACCTACCTAAGCAACCTAAGTAAGAAAACATAGGGGATTTATCCAAGAAATTACTTATATTTTTTTTTTCAAAAGAAATTCCCCCACTGGAACTAAAAAGTATTTAAATATTTTTATTTCTTAACAAAAATAAGCGTATGCTGCTGCCAAGAAGAGTTATGCATCGGCGCACTTTCCAGGGATCATTGCTTAGATTAGACACACCAGAGGTTAATTAAAGTTTAGTAATTTCGTACTTACACAAAAAGTGGCGGCGAAAACAAATAGCACTCGGGCAGGCTTCATCTTGTCCGCGGTTCAACTGATCGCGTTGTGAGTGAACTCGCCTTGAACGCTTTGAACTTTACTCCTCTTAACACTACACGACACGATTCTGACATAAAAAAAAATATATTTTATTAACTGACGTCAAAAATAGTGGCAATTCGGAGTGTCGCAAAAGCTAAACTAAACTAACTAAAATTAATGCCATCCTTTTTATTCCAATCGCTATGAAAGGGACGGCAACATTTTTAGTTAGTTTAGTTTAGCTTATGCGACACTCCGAATTGTCACTATTGTGAATTTTTTCAGTTAAAACAACACCTCCTTTCTTGAAGACGGTAATTTTTTTTTTATTTTAATACATTTTTTGCACTAAATGCAGTATTTTACCCAACAATGGTACCTAACTGAAATGGTAACTTTTGTGAATTTCTAATAGGCGTCGCTTGTGGGTCACACTATTGTATATTTTTTATGAGGCCATTAAACCTAGACTAGTAAGATATATAAGATATTATGGTTTTTTTAATAGAAATCGTACCTTATACTATAAATACCAATATGACATTCACCGCATCTTCACTTCTAGTCAAACAGGTTCACATTTACCAATCAATTTATAAACAAAGAATCTCCGGTTTCTATGAAAATATAATTTGCAAGTAAATGTAGAAAATAATAACAACTTTACTTTATCTATTCTTCTGTCAATTTTAACCAAGGACGTTTTACCCTTTATCTCGTTTATAAATCTTTTGGTTTGGTAATTCATAAAAAGACAAAATTATAAAGTTTTCTACCATTTCTACCAAACCCAATGGTTAGTTGTGCTGGCAAGACAATCAGACAAGGACACACGGTCCAACGGGTGACCTCTCACCACGGACCGCTTTTAGCTCGGTATCGCATAACATAATAGCTACCCTAGAAGTAAAAATATAGATCTCATTTTAGCTAAACTAAAATTTTTGGTGCACAGTCTTGTAAGAGGGTAAAACGTCTTTGGATTTAATTTAAGTGATGATCACGCTATAATAATAATATCAATGAGACAACCGAATTGTGCAATAACACAAATTAAATTAACACAGGGGAGAGTGGGGGCACCTTTGAGGTGTCTGGATGCGTCAAACTAGCGCCCGCCACCGCCTATTTTATTTTATTATTACATTGAACAATGCAATTAAAATGAATGTTCAGTTTGTGAAACCTATTAAATAAGCTATTTTTTAATACCTCTGTAATAGTTTTATTTTGTATAGTTTAGGAGGAGTAGCGAAGTTGCACTTGGTGGCCACCAAACTCTGTTTTCACTACTCATAAATAGCTACCTACTTAAAAAAAAAATATTAGACTAACACCCCTTGTGATTTCTAAGTATTCGAATTTCGTCAAAACAAATATAACTATACCTACTTTCATTTATTAGAACAAAGCTATGTCTGTCAATATTTATATTTAGGGACTGAAGGGGTGCACTTAAAAAACATTTTCATTTTAACCCCATATCAGGGGTATCATCAGAAATCCACAAGAAAACATTCGCTTTCCACTAAAAAAATATCTTTATTTCTCTTAATATAAATTTATATAAACCAATTATTTCTCGATGCTTTCAAAGGGGTAGTACGGGAATTCCTCGAACCACTTTCCGTCAATGACCCTGATGTTCTTGTTGAACGCGCTGATAGTAGACACCTCCTCGGCCGTCAGCTCGAAGTCGAACAAATCTATGTTCTGGGCCAGTCTCGCTTTGTTCGTTGATTTCGGGATCGGGATAAGGCCTCTTTCAATCTGGAACCAGACGAATTCAATGAAATATGATCACGACTGTATCCCAGGGGGCGGTAGAAGTTTTTTTAAATCACAGAACTAATTATATTGTTAATGTTTTTGTTTATTAATGTTCTAACTAAAGGATTAACAAATTCAAACATGTTTTCATCATAATCTTGTAACATACTCGGTTAATAAATAGGTATTCTACAGAGGTCACGCGACAGTTCAATTTATTTGCGAAATAATCGCATAAAAATGCAAGAATAATGCGATGGCATTCACAGACAAATCGTGTGTTGCATATCGAGCAAGATCCTTTTATCTGTGAGCAAGATACAGAAAGGATTCATAAATTTAAAACAGTTTGTAATTAATTCACGTCGTTAACAATAGTATAATCTAATAAAATATAGTTACCTACTTGTATCTATTTAAAATGTTAGTTATCCTGTTCGTCTTTTGTGCAATCAAGTTGCACTGTTATGCCAAGTACTTATTACAATATTCCATTTCATTATGAACTAACTAGCAATCAATCTCCGTACCACCGTACATACACTACATTCTTTGTACTTTTTTATGTTATATTTGAATGCCATGCTCTATAAGTGGGCATTTAGGTCGTTATACTTACATTGCACATCCCCTATTCCATACTTTCTTGTAGTAATGTAGTATCTCAGCAAGATTTGCCCAGTTCACTTGTTAAGCTATACTTTCATCGTGCCCAGTAGCGTCACAATAAACGTTCTAATCTACTTTTCAAATAAAGGTGAACGCACACCGGGACGTCATGACAAATTTTACAATTTTACATTGTTACCAATAGATTCATACGTAGGTATCATTATTTGAATATCTATTGCTAAAAATTTAAGATCCTTTGCCATGCCGTCCCGGTGTGCGTTCATCTTTTCTATCGACTATTCAAATAATACTTACAGAATATCTCAGCACGATTTGCCCAGTGGTCTTGTTGTACTTCTGCGCCATGCCCAGTAGCGTGGGATCGTCGTATCTAGGCGGGGGTGCGTTTTCCATGCTTCTGGAGACGAGGAAGCCGAATGGGCTGTACGCCATCACGACGATACCGCGGGAATGGCAGTGAGAGACCAGTGGTTCTTGGGTTAGAGTTGGGTTAACCTGAAAGTATGAATTAATGAGAGCAAGCTTTGCCGCGAGCGCTTCAAATGTAGTGAACCAGGCTCGCAAAGTTTTTCTGTTTCTTAAAACCTGATATAATTACCTCAACTTCATTAACAGCGGGCGGGATTCTACTGTTCGCTATAAGTCGATCGACCTGCGATGTGTTGAAGTTAGATACTCCGATGGACCTGGCCAGACCCAGCTGCTTGGCCTCCTCCATGCCGGCCCAGGTCTCGAGGTAGTCGATGTCATCAGGAGATCCGTCGGCCTGGAACACGAAGACATCAACATAGGTGATGACGATTGCAGAAACTCTGTTTAGGAGGAGTAGCGAAGATGCACTTTGGTGGCCACCATACTCTGTTTTCGCTACTCTTCCTAAACTATACAAAATAAAACTATTACAGGGGTATTAAAAAAAGCTTAAGATAGGTTTTACAAACGGAACATTCAGTTATTTAAAATTCCGTTGTTCAACGTAATAAAACAAAATAGGCGGCGGCGCTAGTTTGACGCATACCTTAAGTAACGCAACGATTCGAGGTTATATTTATTGAGGTAATTCTACTGATAAATAATAAATAAATATCCCTGGACATTCCACACAGCGTCATCTAGTCCCAAGCTAAGCAATTTAATGCTTGTGTTATGGTAACCAGATGACTGATATACTACATTATGTAGATAATTTTTTTCTTGTAAATACATAGGTACCTACATATTATACATAGAAAAAAAACCAGACCCGGAACAAATATTTGCAGAACATACAAACATTTGTCTCGCGGCGGGGATCGAACCCGCAACCTCTGCGCCACAGAGGTCGACTGATAGTCTTATACGTTGATGACTGGCGCAGTTTAGTGTGAAAAAATCGGAGATTTTTTGCCTGCAGAAAATATACACCTAGACAAAACTAATTTTATAAATTGTAACAAACAACAGATTACTACTTGAGCCACTAAAAAGTAATTATTGTCAAAACAAAATTAAGTACATAAACTACGAGTATTTTCCAAATCTTATTTTGCAAAGTTTGATAAATTTTCAGAAAAAAATATGCTTTTGCTAAAACAAAACCTCAATATTTAGTCGATACAATAAAATGTTTCGGAGTTACCTCAGAAAAGCATAAAAAAATTGGAAAAATTATATGGACAATGATGGAAATTCCCCAAATTAAGTGGACTGTACCTTCGAAGCGACAGGGAAGTGGACGAGGTACAAGTCGACGTAGCTCATTCCGAGCTTGCTGAGCGACTCCCGCAGCGCCGGGACAACTTGCTCCTTCTTGTGTTTGTCGGACCATAGCTGAAACAGGTCAATTATTTATTTATATTTAGGCATAAAATAACATAAAAAATTATGTTAAACAGTTACCCCGTTGTTCATATTGGATTAGTAAACTTATGTTAGTTATAAATGTGTTGCTATCTCTTTTCATTGCCATAAGAGTAACCGGGATCAAAAGTAGCCTATTTTTTAAACCAGGGTATAAGCAATTCTGGTACCAAATTTCATTCAAATCCGTCCATTTTTATCCGTTCGAGCGTGAAAGAGTAACAAACACACCACACTTACACAACACACAAACTTTCACCTTTATAATATTAGTACCTATGATTAAATTGACAAATCTTTATGAATAAAGGCTTATTCCTATTTGAATCCTAAAATTATCAATAACAACAAGTGTCAAACAAAATTAACTTATACCTACAGATTATAAAAATCCTTATCCAAAACTTACTTTAGTAGTAACGAACACCTGTTCCCTGGTCACCAGCCCCTTGTTAACAGCGTCTTGTACCCCTTGCCCCACCTCGACCTCGTCTCCATACACCGCTGCGGTGTCGATGTGACGGTACCCCGCCTCTAAAGCCCATAGTACTGCATCGCGGACTTCATCGTTAGGCACCTACAAGAAATAAACGTCAAGAGTAGCGTGAGGCAAAGTTAGGCCTGGCGTATCATCGTGGTATAGATAACTATCCTCGCTCACGTGTCAAGTATTCTTCTTATTATTACTTTAGCATCCTCGATCAAGGCTTTATGCTTCGTCAACAGTTAATTTTAATACCAGCAGAGCTATTGCCAGAAATTAAACGTCAAGAGTAGCGTGAGGCATTGGCAGGCCTTAGCCGTGGTCGCGAACAGACTTTGTTCGGATGTTTGTGTTTTAACTGGTGGGGATATTACTGCTGTCACAAACACATTCACACTTAGGTGTAATAATAACTGATAAGCCCTCGTTTCACTTTCTTTTAGAAAGAGTTTCATATTAAATCGCGCACACGGCTTTCACCATCGATAAAAATATCGATAATTATGTTATCGTCGATAAAATACAAACACAACTTATTATTTAAACCAAGACTTGGTTAATACGACAATCGAAAATCCTAGACCGAATCTACGATTACCATTCTGCACATCTGTATCCTACTAGATAAGAGTAAGTAGGTACCGGTCACCAACACTTGCGGTCGGCAAAACGGCTAACCACTTTTCTGATTGCTATGGTAAATGTGTCAGGTGTCACTACATGCGGTTGCGCGGGGAAAATCATCTATTCGCGGTTTAGTTTTGGCACGGGAAAGATATATTATTGTTATCGGTTAGATAAAATTGTGTAAGTAAGATACCTTTTTCGTTCTGACCAGAAGTTCAAAGTCAAGACCTATACCAAGGCCATCTTTTTTATCGGCCTATGAGCCTTTATGAGCCGGGACCCAGTTTAACGAGGCCTCCGAAGCACGGAAGCGCTCCACTTGCAGTCACCGATCCAAGTTGTGACCACTCAGAACGTTGCTTAACTTTAACGATCTATAAAAAACACCTTAACAAGCTTCACCCCGAGCGCTTCGTTCAATTTAATTGAAATTGACAATGCTTACCCCCTCAGCGGTCCCTCTTCCAGTGCCGAGTGCTACAATAGGTATTTTGTATCCATCATTGAGCTGCTTGCACGGAGCTTCCGCAACAGCTGCTGCTAGCTGTTAAAACATCAATATCATCATCATCATCATCCACATACTTCACCCACTGAGGCGTCCCTAAGTTTGTGCGTGGAATGCACAAACTTAAGGACCTGGCATGATCCTGTGCCAGTTGCATTGATGCGAAATAAGACGTATAAACCTACATACTACGAGTAGGTATATAAGTACTTACCTACTTACCTATTTACAAAATTAATTAATTTACGACTTTATCGCGTAATTACCTTATAAACTTAACGTCAGGAAATTATAAAAAATTATAATGTAAAAATTATAATGTAAAAATATATATAATGTAAAATAAGATATATATAATGTAAAATATAATTATATAATGTAATAAAGGTAATTACGCGATAAAGTCTCGTAAATACATAAAAGTTTATGTATTAGGAAGGTACGTGTACCTACACACATACATTTTATAAAATTACCCTAATTTAGCAGATTAATAAATAACCCAAACTTTTACTAACTCTACCTATTTATTTATTAGGACCTTCAAAAAAGAAATCACATTAAAATCTAATGTTGTAAGTTACGAGTGTCTTAAAAGGCCTTGTTTTTCTACCATCATTTATTTTCTTCTAGATGTCCATAAGTAGAGCCTTTTTAAGCACAAAACACCTCGATCGGGTTATTGTCCTTTAAAATAAATCAATAAGTACTCAACGATTCAATAATTTATTCAAATCGCCAATGTTTGTCATGAGATGTAGAGTGGTGGTCGACTGTGGTTATTGACCCGAACTCATATTCCTACGAGTGAGATGGTCTTTACTTAGGTACCTAGGTACTTACATATTTTTTTGATGCCAGTATTTATCCTCAATGTTAGGGTAGTCAAACAGAAAATCCTGAAAATACCTTTATACGATCCTAATAAACATTCTTCGAAGATGTATAAGTATAGGGATAGTCAGAGACATGTCCAAGCACATGAATTTGTGTATTATATAATCTGTGGTAATGCAAGTTGCATTATTCCATCGCCGTGTAGGGGCATATAAATTTTGAAAAAAGAAAAAATCATAGAGCACATTCGGGATTCGAACTCACGACCTTCGGATTGAATTCCTCAACTACGTAGGTAGTGGACATTTCGGCCCGCGGGCTGAGTGAGGTGCAGGCTGGATTGACCACTATAATCATCCTATCCAGTTTTTCTTACAAAAAAACTCATTGATACCTACCTACAATATTCAGTTAAGTACTTACCTAGTTACCATTAGCATACCATATACCTACATAATACCTATACCTCTTGATCCTACCCGACCGACACGAATTATTCAAATAACATAGGTAGGTACCTACCTACCTAGTAGGAAGGTAATAATAGCTTTATTGATTACACATGTCTACAGTTAGTAGGTACCTACATGATCAATTGACCATGACATTACCATGGACGCTTCGTCCATGATAACTATGGTTACTAGGCCGATAGGCTGGTTTAGTTTCTATAAAGGCCTGTCCTATTTCAATATCTTCCTAGGAACAACAATGCCCCGTTAGCTTAATCGCCCGCGGCTTGCCTCTAAATAAAAAGTTACTAAAAAAGTTTGCCCAGCTGGTACGTAAACCATCCTCTCGGCTTACTAGCCGGCTATATCCACAGGAAGACATGCTCAATACGTCAAAACATCGTGAGGAAACGTCTTAGTCGGCTTTACACGTATCATAAAATTAAATAAAATAATTCCATTACTTACATAACAAAGCGCCAACAACACCGGTAGAGCCATGTTCACGTTTGCAAAGCTCACCCGCAACTGGTCTTGGGTGGATGACCGCGGGAGATATATCGCTGTATGGTACTAAATAAAAATTATTATCTAGCGGAGGACCAGTTTTTAGAGATCCTTTAAATTAGTTTAAATGGTCGCAATAATAAACAAGTTACAACTAGTTGAAGTTCTTTGAGATTACCTGCTTACCAAAGTTCGCCAAGGTCTCAAAAAAGCTCATTCTTCATTAAGTTTCATTCAAATTGAATAACACATCCCGGGCCAGCTACCGGCCGCTCGCAACTAGCCCAGTAGCGCCATGGGCAGTGAACGCGTTATATGGTTGAGGCAAGATTAAACAACGCGATGGATTGTCCAGTAAAGCCTACGAAGCAGAGGTGTCAACAGGACGACCAACACGGTATTAAATTCAGCTACGCCAACAATAAGCCAACGATGTGTGGTCTATCAGCGGACCGCGAGCCAGCCTGGCGAGGACCACCCCATCAGTTGTCATTTTACAAAAGTGTAATGAATAATTAATCAATAATCGGGTAGAGAGCACGCATGCCTAGCATTAGCATAGCATGCGCAAAAAGGCAAAAAAGGCATCTCGATTGGAGAATTGTGAATGAAGTTTCACGTTGTCAACCTATTTTCTTGACTCGAGAAAATTTGTAGTCCTACGGACTTCCTTTTGTTTGTTGCAAGGTCTTGCCTTCTTCAACAACGCGGTCTACTTAGGTTATGGTTATGGTCAAACTATATCCAGAAATCGTTTCGAAATTAATTAGCAGGAAGGTTACAAATTAATTTCAATAGGTAGGTTAATAAGTTCCTCCATTGGAGAGCAATAAGGACGTTTAGACATCTTCAAAGGTTCTAAAATGTCTTCAAAAGATCTGATAGAATTTGTCTACCGCACCTTGGGAATACAGTCGTGATCATATTTCATTTCAATAAAGTCCGTCACACACGTAGCTATAATATTTAAGTAGGTATTGCTAATTGATAAGTGATCCTTGAGGTCCTACAAGAATAAATGATTTTTCTTTCTTTCAATTATAGCAAGGCATATTACGATATATTTTCTATACAAATATGCAAGTGACCGCACACGCAGCTATAATTTATATTAAAATATATTATAGCTACGTGTGTGACAGGTAGCAATAGCAATCCATCTTTGGCAACACATTAGAAACTATTTTAATTTTGTAAAACAAAAATTTAAAAACGATAGAACCCTGTGTGTACGAGTGACACACAATTGACTAAGTTTGCGTGTTAGTCAATAGATGTGTTAGATTATATACTGCTAATGTAACAGGAAAGATTGGAATATATAATTATTACTTAAGTACATGTACCTGAACTATTATCTTAGGTACTTTATGTAGGGAAACATAACAAAAAAGAGCAATTTCTTAGAAGGATAATTAATATGAATTACTTACATTTTATCTCTTTTTTTATTTAGAGTGTTGAATGCGAATCTCTAATTAATTTAAGCAAGTTTACTTCAATTGACAACGCATGTTATGTCGTCTGTCACTTCCTCGTTTTACACCCTGTAGGTAGGTACCGTAGCATCTAATAATAACAGTTATTATAGATACAATAATTATTTGTAGAAACTTTTATTTGACCTTCCGCATTATGATGTGTCTTGCATAATGATATCTTTATAATTAACCAACAATGTAGGTACAGTGCATAGCTGTAACTTATACCATTCTTTTATCTGTGCTTATACACAAATAAATAAGAAATACATTATTTAAAAAATACATAGGTACTTACAGTGGAACATAGAACCTCTTCCTTTTTTGAAGTCGGTTAAAAATAGGCATTCTCCTCGTTAAAGGAGTAGGATAGGAATACCTTATACTTTTTTCATGATTCCGAATATTTTTAATACCTGCTCAATTAAAAAAAAAAGTTATTTGTACATTTCTGTAAACGGTAGTTTTTTTTTACACATATTATCTTGAATAATAGTAGCGTGCTTTAGGTACTTACTAGTTAATTGCAAGTTTCATCTTCCTCATGTCTTAACAAATTCAAATTAAAAATACCTAACTACATGATTGCGCCATTTTAGAATATAGTTTCAAACCTAAGTAGTTTCATTGCAAAGATCAAAAATTTGCATAATTTACCAGAATTTACGATAAAAAATTCCAAAAAAATACGGCCTTCGCTAAACTACAATTTTGATTTCGTTTGTTTTTTATGTCCTCGTTCAAATGTTTGTTTTTTAATGAATTGTATAACTGTTAAGTAATAAATTCTGTTTTATTTAGTCGGGGAAACAAATAACGTGCGGGACGAACAAAGATTCTCTAAAAAAGTGGGTCGAATACGGAATAAATCAAATAGGTACTTACTTACTTAACTTGCGATATTTGGTATTAACAGTAGGTAAGTACCTAATTGTACCTAATACCAAATTAGTCAAATAAAGTCATGGTCAAATGAAAACATCAAAACAATCTATCGAAATAGGATCACAATAACTGTATCTTCCAGACCAGTAATCATTTAGGTACTTAGATCCTTTGTGCATTCAAGATCTTAAATGCATTGCATTACATCATTAGGATCTTATCATCTCATTACTAATGACGTCTAAGGGGGTAGAGAGACACAAATAAAAATGACACACGCCCAGTCATATTTAGAGCTATTGAGGGGAAGTCTAAAAGCGTGAGGGTTTACTAAAAGTCAGCCGCTTTCAGCACCTAAAAACTGGCATTAGAGTTGAGCATTAATAACAATTAGGTACCTACTTACCTACAGTTCAACAGGTAAATAGGTACCTAGTTATTTCCCAAAATGTTATTTATCTGTCAAATGTGGGACGCGACCGCGAGGAGTGACCATATAATATGCATAGGTACTCATACCTACCCAAGGTGAAGATTCTCCGAATAAATCGAAACATTGGTACTTACCTATACAGGGTGAATTTTTGAGACGGGACAGCAAGGGCAGGTACCTTAAACGTTATAGTTACAGGAAAACGTTTTTAGGAGACTATCCATTAATTTTTAAAATATTCTGAACTGCATCACAGCATCACAGATTTTGGAAAAAATGTACAGTCAGCAAGAAAATGGTAATTTTTCACAAAAATTTTTTTTGATGCCAATCGATCCTGTTTCTTATAAGGATCAAAAGTCTCTACTAGACCGACTGAGGTTTGAGTACTAGAAATGTCACAAATCGCGAAAAACTTTTTTCGGAATTGAACGGTTTGTACGGAAATACAGGGGGCATAAGATGATTAGTGAGAACTGAGAGTCCTAATGGCGAGTGTCTAGCTGGCCTCGTGGCTTACTGTACCTAGAAGCAAAAGCGCCTACCTAAGTAAAAATTCATCAAAGTTGCATCGATAATCTTTTACAACATTAGTATTGAAACAATTAAAATAAAATAAATCATTTTAATATGTTGTACTTTGGACACAGACAAAAATAACTACATTTATTATGATCTACGAAATAAATTGCTCAAAATGACATTTTAATAAATTCATCATTCTTTAAACAAGAAGTACATAAATTAATTGCAACTAACAATCTAGAATTTTCGCATAGCAAACATAACAATGACCTGAAAGAAACCAAGAATTCGAATCAAATTCGAAGTTTGAAATTTAAAACTTTTTTTACTGACCTATTTTTTTCAGCCAGCCTTTTTTTCTTTATATCGGATTATAGCGGATCTACCCATAACAAAAAGTTTGGCTAATTTTGAAGTTTGGCTCTTTTACCGAAATGTATGGAAAAAGTTGTTTGCGATTTCTGACATTTCTAGTACTCAAACCTCAGTCGGTCCTGTAGAGACTTTTGATCCTTATAAGAAACAGCATCGATTGGCATCATAAAAAGTTTTTGTGTAAAATGACCATTTTCTTGCTGACTGTACATTTTTTCCAAAATCTGTAAATGCAGTTCAGAATATTTTAAAAATTTATGGATAGTCTCCTAAAAACGTTTTCCTGTAACTATAACGTTTAAGGTACCTGCCCTTACTGTCCCGTCTCAAAAATTCACCCTGTATAAATCGACGTAATTTTTACTTGAGTAATTTCCCATCGTTCGTTCGTTCGTTCGTTCGTATGAGCAAGTGTGTTGGCCACTAATTATTGATTTCTATTATTAATTCACTATTAATTTCCCATATATTATTATGTCTATAAAAAAACATCATTTTAAAGTACTTAATGTAATGATAATGACCATAAAATGTTCGCATCTAAGGCCTGTATTCAGAGACCTTACTCAAGCGTCGATTTGAACTCGGTTCAGGCGAACTCTGCTTGAGCGTTGATTCGTTGCTTAAGTACCTATTGTTTGTATTCAAGAACGTTGCTTGAGTAAATGCTCAGCTAAATCGAGTCTCAAGTGTCGATTCCTTTTTGTTTATGAATTCAGTCTGTTCTCATTTACATTTTTAATTTATTGTGTACTTCCATTCCGTTACACGCAGAAATTCAAAATGCCTGGATGTAAAATTAATGGCGCGTCTCTCGAAAGTGAAGTAAAAATAACGTGTAACGGAACGACTTTAGAAAACTGACAAATTGATTCAATCATACGTCAGTCGTCAAGCAAGTCAATCAAATTTCAACAATCGCCAAATCGCGGGATGAAAATGTGAAATCAATGAATTTATTTTTACGCTTTGACCAAAGACAGGTAATCTGCTTGGTTATCGGCGGTAGTGCTTCTTGCCCTGGTCTGATGCATTATGTAGTGTTTGTAGACACAAACGTTGTGGAAGATAGCACCAGCACTCGTTGAAGATGACGAGACACGAAGGATCTCTCTCAACAAGCTTAGCCTGGACATGATCTAACGATTAGCTGTTTCCCGTGACTCCTATAAACTTTATTTAATACGTTTTAAATAAGTGTGTGTAAAATATTAAATAAAAACATTATGGTAGTTTTGTCAATATATTTTTTATTTTACCCCAGCCAAACCAAATGTGTTTAGGTTATGTACGTAGGTAGAATTTTCGACATAAATAAAGTAGGTAAGTAATCCTTATGAGTACCTACCTACCAAGACTAAACTAATACTAACTATAAATTCACAAGTCCTTATAACATTTGTCTGTATGAAACAGAAACAAGGTCCCCATGCATATTTTGAAGTCTTGTCTTGTGTGTCCGTTATTCTAGCATGCTTAGATGACCTCGAAAATACAACGAATCGAATATATATCCATTTTTACTGAAAACAAAACAAAAATGCTATCTGAGTAAATGCTCAAGCGTGGTCCAGACCACTCTCAAGCATTTACTCAGATTCCTTTGAAAAATGTCAAACTCAAGCATCGATTTCACCTGATTGAGGTTTTTGAATAAGGAATTACTCAGGTGAACTCTACTCAGCTGAACTCGACTCAGCTGAACTCTGATCAGCAAAACTACTCTCAAGTAACGTTCTTGAATAAGAAACGCTACTTGAGTCGACGCTCAAGCACAGATCGACGCTTGAGTAAGGTCTCTGAATACAGGCCTAAGTAGTGATATCTAGAAAGTGATGGACAACATAAACACAAAAGGTTATCTTTTGTTTTCCAATAGAGTAGAGCACTTTCTTCAATAATGTCCCATAATATCAACTTTACTACCTCGTAATACAAGCAAACACTCTAGCAAATGCAAATAATTTTTTCTGACCATAAAGATGTAATGATCACCATTTCTATTGAACGTTGAGTGATTTTTTACTTAACGATAATGTTTTATTGATTCAAGTTGAACATTATTATAAGAAAAACAAAATAAGATCACAAAAGAAATGCATTCCATAAGGTGCTGGGGACATTATTTACAACGGACGATATTAGTACATTAAACTAAATCGTCCTGGCTTATCTTCAGGTATTTCAGATCCTTTAAGATGTCTTTAGCACGTAGGTCAAACACATATTTGGTTGAAATGATAATACCAGCTAATGTAATGAATAGGTAACCTACCTTCTAAATATTATGTCAATATAAAACAGATAGGTACACCCTTAGCGCGATCGTCATGTAAATTTACTGATTCTTTCAAAACAGATCAACAAAATTTAAAATTGTAGGTATTGTAATTTAGAAATATATTAGGAAAGACCAATTTGTCTAAAATAATCATTTACGACTTCCAGCGTGGTATAATCAAATGGATGAGTAGTGGCATTCACAAATGTTTCCGTGTTTTGAAGAATTGGCCATTAGCCTCGAATGTGCAAACAAGCACTAAACAAATGGCAATTTTTTTTATTAAAAAGACTTCAATTTCGTTAGAAGAGAGCACTTTTCTGCACTTTCTCACTTATCTTTGTTAATTAATCTGAAGATCCTCAGTTAATTCCAATTTAGTTTATGATGTAGGCGGCCTTAGGCTCTTTGGTGTGAACACTACCGGCGTTTTCAAACGTTCGATATTTCGCGGCCGCCTTAGCTACCGCGCTAGCTAGGCTCGCAGTGTGGTCGAGCATTTAGGTAAATACTTACCTATAGACGTTTCCATGTGATCCCAGAGGACCTCTCTTTAACTATAACTTTGATTATCTCTCAGCTACCTTCTGCGCTCTCTACCACCCATTGTCTTCACTGTATCCGTAACCCAAATAAATTTGTAATGCTTCATTTAAATCAGGTTTTATTTAAATCGACTCCAAAAATGTCAATCGGAACCACGCTGCGGTCAACTTTCTCCCAATGTCCAAAACCGATTTCAATCGAGTTGGATCGATTAGAAACCGAATCCTTATTCAGATCCGATTAAATAGTACCTAATCGGATATTTGAATTCAGAACACTGGTTGATGATTGATAGGCATGAAATTGTATTAGTTTGTTTATTTTATTTTATTTTAAGGATTCCTAACATAGGGTTACACTGTACATGCATAAATTGATAGCCAAATATTAGAAATAAAAAACTAGTGCTCCCATAATTAAAGGGTATCACAACATGCGTTAAAAAAAAACCATCTTAATTCTAAGGTACTTTGTAACGAAAGAGTATTCCCCTAAATCTGCATAGTGTTGGCGAATGAATAATCTAGCTTATAAGAAAATTGAAAAAATATTTAAAAACGAATAAATTAACGATACACCGACATCGACATTATCGACATTCAAAACAAATAATCTTCTGTAAATTATTAGCATCACTATTATCGGCGTAAACACATCAAACGGGAGCAATGGCTCCATATCTGCGCACGCGCACGCGATCTATCGAAAGTGAATTAACAAACACAGAGTTTTTACACCAATTAATACGTGAAATGTCATGTAAGTAAGTAATTGCTATGTTTGCAAGACGAGCACTAACGAGTATTTATTAGTTTTCTTGGAAAATAGCATAGGTACTTATATTTTATATAACATTTATACTTATAAATAGATCACCATTGAAACAGAGACCGGCTCATGAACCTAGATTTATGTTAGTCAGTGGATTAAACAATAATACTGTAACAATATTATTGGCACACAAATAAGAACATGTGGAAGGAGGCTTTCGCCCTATAGTGGATAATATAAGAACAGTCACAGAAATTCAGGTCCACAAGGAACTGGCACAAAATATTAAATATGATCTATGGAAACCTGCGGTCGGCATAGTAATGTCTTTAAATCTAGGTCCGTAGGTCTTAGGCACGTCATGCTCTCGGGACGTAGTGTGCCATTGCCTATTGGCACACTTTCTTCCTAATGATTTATTTTGCATGCCAGTTCGCGGCTAATGTTCATAGAGATCTGCAAATTGTTTTTTAAACATTTGATGTACCCACATCTGTAGGTACCTATCATCAGTAGGACCATTTCTATATGGAATATGGAATTGAATTAGAACACCCGACGGGTTACACTTACAGATTTGTAAAGCCATGATGGAGACCTTTAGGCGGCCTAAAAACTCCGTCATCAGAGTTGGCCACTAGCTCAAACAAACGTACTCATCGTTACTCTACGAATAAATAGGTAACCTATGAAACGAAATAGGGACAGAGGGTCAATATATGTGAACATAAGTATACATTTTTTATCATTTTCCTTGTTGTTTTGTAAGCTGTAACTGCTGAAAGTTCAGGTAATATCAATAGCGCTAAAAAGAAACCAGTCAACAAACGAGTTCGCGTCATTCGAGGTGCAAGAAAACTATTAAAAAAATAAATTCCTTTTCACCCGACTGCCCGATATGCTCGATAAGATAGCTGTTGTTTCTTGCCGAACCTCGGCGACATTGTTTTGTGCGAGTGGGCGGCAAGTGTGGGGGCAAGTTACTTGCAGCTGGGCTAACTTCGAGAAGCCAAATAGATTTAAGTAGAGTTCTCTGCGGAAATGAATTGATGAATCACCGCTTGAGATGCAATTCACGCTTGAGTATGGACTCTGAATACCAGCAAGCATGTGAACTTGTGGTTCAAAGAACAGGCCAAAAAAATACCTCAATCTTATAAGGTGCATAAATTCCTAGGTGTTGAGTATTACCTATTCTGCACCCCGAATGTTTTTTTAATGTTGTTGCTGGTCACGAAAGAACAGCATGCGCTCATGAGTTGTTTACATCCAGTTTCTAACCAGGCATCTCTTCATAATTTTATTAATTCCAATTACTTCCCGTTTAAGTAGTAGCTCATATTCGTAGGATGTGTGTAGTGCTTTTTGTAGCCCACTGGCTGGTCAAGCACTCGCCCTGTATATACGAGGCATACACGCATACAATAGTTGTCACAGCCCCGGCGGCACGCGACTTCATTCACCTCAGCATACCGTTAGCTGCTCAGCACATTTGCGTCTTCACTTTCCACCTCGCGATACGCTTATTATGTGCTAAATTTCATACAGATTTCCGAACGCACTTGACTAAATGTTAATTTTATCGCAAAATTTCTGAACGGAATTTTTTTCTGACGTGAAAAATGGCGCGAACGTTGTTCTTTCTAATTTTCGCGGTAATGTTACTCACTCCTTGTGAGATGAAGAGAAGATTGAGTTATCCAACAGAGAAACAGTTGGTGTTGCAGAGGAAGGAAACTACTCCAGTGGATTTTACTAGGCTCGTAGTGATGAGGTTGGTGTACGGTCTCGCAAAAGTGCTCGGTTTTGAAGAGCCTGTTAGTGAAGTGTTAAATGGTGCGTTCGTACCGCCTGGTGTTGATGATGATGATGACTTCGGTGATGACGATGATGATGGGTTCTTCGATGACTATTAGTTTTAAGTGCTGATACCAAATAAAATGCATTTATGGATCTGAGCTTCAAAACGTGTATCCAGGTTAGTGAGTGTAGAAAAGAGGTGTTATTTATTTTGTCGCCTGACTCAGACCATTGGTTATTTTAAATGGCATTATGTTGACTTTCTAGTTTGTAAAAAGTTTTAATTTGTAAGTATTTATTTACTTTAAACGTTTTACTTATCATTAGATTAGTTGTGTTATTATAAAGTAAGTATTATAATTTTTTCTGATTTGTTGCTTGTTAAGTAAAACCAATAATTTTTATGTTTTTTTTTAAGTTATGATTTACCTATAAATATAGAAGAAAATATAGTTTTTTTTCATTCTAAATAGTATCATGTACCAGGTACCTGCTAGTAATATTATGTACTTACTTAAGTATTTATTGTTAGACATTTAAATAAAATATTTAATATTTGCATTATATTTTTTATCAATCATCATTGGCCTGTATACATTTTTTGCAGATGATTTAGGTGACGTCAGTCAAGTTACAGAACAGTTAAACAGTTTTTATCAATAAACATCTAAAAATAATTAACAATGTTATGTAAATAAATCATTTATAATTTTTTATTTGTTTCAATTCAATTCTAAGAAATTTTCTGTTTTTAGGTAATTTAGTGATAAAGAAATAATCAATTAGGATATAAAATATTTTATTACACTTAATCATAAAACCAACTAGGATATTCATGGACTTTTCGAGGTTTGCTCTCTACAGAAATAATTTTTTCTTCACTGTTTTGTTTATCATCACTTACATCACTATTTTTATCATCAAAACTCTCATCATTTCCATTTTCAACATCACTTTGCTCATCATATTTATCATCACAATTTTTGTCATCCTCCATTTTACACCCTTTCATTTTCCTTACTAAATCACCCCACTTTAGTTTTACCCCACAAAAGGGGCAATCCCCTTCTATAGGTACATATTCACCTGGGGGTAAAATTAGTTCCGCTAAACATGTAATATGACATATTAATTCACAATTTGAGTTAAGACAGGACATTTTAAGGTGGTTTGTGATGTATCTGGAACAAAGAAGACATTCTGTGTGTGATGGTGTGGATGGGAGTGTGTTTTTCTTGAGGTTTCTGCTTTTCACTGGGCCATGGCAGATTGGCATATGGTCTGGTGGTTTTCTTTCAACCTAAAAATATTTGTTTATGTTGGTTTGTTTGCCCTGTTGTTGTTCATATTTTTCTTAGTTTAAATACAAATTAAAGGCATCTTAATGACTTTATGACAACATTTAAACTTTTTAACATTATTTGTTGAAGATTTAGGTATAGCTAGAATGTTTGCTACATGTATGAAAAATACAGAATCTAATAAATGTAACCAGTATGGCTAACATGTGCAACAAGAAAGATGTGAAACTAAATTAAATAAACTAGTCAACAGCAGCAACTATACAAAGTGTTCAATACTCACAGGAAAACCTTCCTCATAATCCTTCTCAAGCCATCTTATGAGCAGTGGCAGGCGGCACCAGGGGCCTACTCGGAGCATCTCACTGAGCACTCGGAGATTGAACTTGAAAACTGTCTCCTTTCTCGGGATTTTGCGAAGGTTTAGATGCTGCAGTCTCTTCGTTTTCGTTGGATTCTGCCATGCCCATTCAAACTGAAAGTGACTTATCATTTGTAGAAAAAATATAATTAAATAAAGGCATGTTCTATTACAATGGTACTTACTCTTAGTGCTGAAATATTGTTGGGAAATCCATGTACAATCATAACCATTTTCCTTAAAAAACAAAAACAAGATACTTAATATAATTGCATCCAAAAAGTAGGTATGTATGAGGTAATCTTGGCTAGGGAGTTTTATTTATCATGACTAATCTCCATAGATGAAAATAGCAATTTAACTAATACCTACTTCACAACATGAAAGCGTCACAATATTCATTAATTACTTACCTAATTAATTTATCAAGCAAAGCCAACATCACGCATACATAAATCACATCAGTATATACCTACCTACCTGTTATTAGGTCTTTAGGCGGCCTAAAAACTCCGTCACCAGAGTTGGCCACTTGCTCATACAAACAAACCTGTATTTAAATAAAAAAAATTCTACCGATAGTAGGTACCTATGTGTACCTACCAATTACAGGCAATTAATAATAACAGCTGAGAAGAATTACGCTTAGGTAGTAACAATGTTAAAGAGATGAGACTACTTACCAAGGGCCTCTGTTGCTAGTCCTATGGGCACCACCAGCCCAAGATCCCTTGTTATGCTGCGTTATTCTCCTCTTTGGGTCCCGTGTATAACCAATGTAGCATCGCCCTTTGAATTTTGGATTCTCGCAGTAAAGTAAATATACGCCGAAGAAGTCCTCCACCAGTTCTGGTTGTGACATGGTATGACTACACTACACGATATACACGTTAATTAAAACAACCCGTTTATCAAACTTAGCTAGTCAAATCTGAACTGAAACTTTACTTGCACATACAATAAAAACAAACAAAAAATAAATAAAGAACGACCGATATATTTTCCGTATTTCGCGGCTTTCACATTTGATTGATTAAAGTGACTTTGACTTTGACATTTTTTGTTTTTGACGCAAATGTGTCTGTCTAATTTTGTTTCAAAGTTTAGTTTGAAGAGAAGCATGCAATAAAGCGTTTGAGGAATTTGAGTTTATTTCAAAGACATTATTTAAATGGTGGCTATTCGGGATGTCGCTAAAGCTGAACTAAACTAGCTAAAATTATTGCCATCCTTTTTATTCCCATCGCTATGAAAGGGACGGCAACAATTTTAGTTAGCTTAGTTTAGCTTTTGCGACACTCAGAATTGCCACTAATGTCTTTGGTTTATTTTGAAGAACCTGAGTTAGTTGAAAACAAAAACGAAGTATAGATCAAGTACTTAAACGTTTAGTTTGCTTTTAGTCCTCAAATTAGAATGCGGAACATGGAACACAATTTTGATGGTTTACTGACGTGACGTTTGTTTGATTTAATCAGCTGAGCCAGTGCTTTGCACAAAGAGCATGTGGCTTTGCATTGCAACAAATTGCAAGTTTCAAGTTTACTTGGGGTATTTGGTTACGAACAAACAACGTACAAGCAATTCGTTTTGTTTTGACGATCTTTCCCTATAGATAGCTTAAAATAGCAGAACACACAACACAAGACATCCTCCTATTGTCATGGCTGAGAGACCGACGAACATCACACAAAAAACTTGTGAACTGTAAGTAACATTGCATCAAAATAAACATAAGTATAACCTAAGATAATAGCTTTTCAACTTGTATTACATTTCCAGATGCAATGAAAAGAGCAGCAAATACTGCTGCCCGCGCTGCAGCGTCCTCTACTGCTCTCTCGATTGTTACAAGTCAGAAAAACACTCAGAATGCTCAGAAGATTTTTACCGCGATTGCGTGAACGAGGAACTTGTTTCCTACCAACCCGATGATGAATCTAAACTAAAAATGATGGAAATACTCAAGAAAATGAGGGCTGACGATCCTGATGATTTAATTGAGGAGGAAATCGAAAATGTTGATTCTGATGATGAAGAAGGGATTGATCTGCATGAGAGGATCAAGGATTTGAACCTTAATGACGCTGATGCGGTATGGGACGCTTTGACTGAAGATGAGAGGAACGAGTTTGAAGCTCTGCTAAATCATGGAGATGTGGGTGGAATACTGCCACAATGGGAGCCTTGGTGGATGTACCAGAAGGTAAAGAAGCTGGTAGAAGATGTGAATGCAAAGGATGAAGAAGGGCAGAAGTTAAAACAGTGCCCTGTTTTAAAGAAGGTTCCAGGAATAGACTCACTAACTGTAAGTTGACATTTGTGATTTAGAACCCAGAACAGAATAGTGGATTTATAGATCTTTATTAAGTTTTTTTATTTTTGTCTAGTCAGTACAAAACAAAATGATCACTAATAAGTGGGTTCTGTACCTAACACACATGGACTTACCAGCCAGCCACAACTGGGAAGTTTTTTTATTGACATGTCTCCTTTGCCACCTTTGCCACCTGGGCGTACTTGGGAAATGCCTTTTATAATTACCACCTTCCACCTTGTTATCTAAACTCTTCAGGTTCAAAGGGATTCTGATTATTTTAATAGCCTATTCAGCTGAAAAGAACTCAGTATAACATTGTAAAACACCTAATTAATATAGTCTGTAATCAATTCCAATAAATGTGAATCTGAAAGAGAAAATCTTGACTCATGATATGACTCACACTACATTTTTCTATAGATAGTAACTAAATATTAACTTTCACTTTGATCTGAATGCAACTCTTTTGACATGCAGACAGCATTTTATGTGCATATTTAAAATCAAATGGAGAGATTTTAAGATGATTTTATTCTACAGATATTAATAATAAACATAGCGCTCGTGGCGAAGCTTGCTACATTCTTGATAGATCGTTGAAGTTAAGCAAGGTTCTGAGCGGTCACAACTTGGATGGGTGACCGCAAGTGGCATTATCAGCTGAGTGCTTCCATGCTTCGAAGGGCACATTAAATTGTCGGTCACGGCTTTGAAAGTCGTTAAGCCATGATGGAGGCCTTTAGCTGGCCTAAAAACTCCGTCATCAGAGTTGGCCACTTGCTCACTTGAACTTACTTTTTTATTCACTCAGCATCATCTAGTCCCAAGCTAAGCAACTTAAACCTTGTGTTATGGTAAACAGATAACTTAAACACAACATACACATGGAAAACACCCAGACTCACAATTTTATGCAGATAAAAGAAACATTTTTCATGCTGTGGAATATCAGTTGAAGTGTTAAATAAAGCTTGTGTGTGATTGTTTCCTTTTTCAGACAGTCCCACCATCAAAGGCCATAAAATACAACATCACAAATGTATTAGCCTCCTACGCCTTTACAATGAGGTACTTTAACGGAGAAGTAGATGCTACGGAGTGGGCAATTTACTTCTTAAACATTTGTGCCAATTTGGACTCTAACACAAACTTTGAAGAGCCAGCTATTTCTGTTGAATCTGTGGTGCAGAAATGTGTACAGGTAATAGTAAAACTTTTACAAACTTTTGAATATAGGTCCTTATTAAAAATCTATCGATAACTTCTCGCCCTACACTTCACCCTGCTTGCATTGAAAAAAAGGTGCGGTTGACAGATCTTCTAAGGTGTGTTACTTTATTAATTATTATTTTTGTTTACCTATCATGTCCCATTGCTAAGCAAAGGTCCTCTTAATTGTTTAATGTTTACTGAAATATTTATTAATTTTACACACACATTTTATATATTTGAACACTATGATAAAAATATAAATTCTGTTATGTAAAACAACATAATTTCGTGACAACTAAATAATGAACTGTAGTTGCGATAGTTTCAGCAATAGGTACCTACTCTCTTTGTATTGCAAAACTAAAAATTAAATAAATGCAAAAAACTGACAAAACACCTAAACATTAAAATTAATTATCATTTCAGAGTGAACTTATAGAAACAGACAAAGAGAGCTTGGATGTCATGAGATATGATACATTTCTTATCCTACAAGGCCCCAGCGAAGAGAACAAGAAATACTATTGTAAAGCAGCACTTTCTCACACACACAGAATACTGAACCAAGCTAAAACAGTTGGAAAACAAACCAACGTCAAGAAAATTTCTAGGGACAAAACAGCGTTTTCAAAGAAGTTTCCAGAACACGAAATACAGAATTTACCTACAATAGATTTAAGCAAAGTGAAGCGGTGTTTGAAAAAGTTAGAGTATTATCTATCTTATGTAGAAAGTTGTAGTATGGACTATGATGAATAAAGATATCTATAAGAATAGTAATGTTATGTTTTAATTATTTGTTTTAACTACAGCCTGTAGGTTTACTCACATCAACATTTCCGCATAATCTGATGATACCTACTCACATAAAAAAAAATAGCCTTGGTCCCAAGCTAAGCAATTTATTGCTAGTGTTATGAGATGACCAGATGACTGATATAGGACTTTATTTTGTAATTTAAATTATAAGGCACTCTTTGGGGGCTTAACTTACATAAAAAAACTTATTTCTCCTTTACCAACTTTATTTGATCCAACAACAATAATCCAGAGGAATGTCCAAACATTATAACAATAATTATAATTTCTATTTACAGTAGAACATTGCATTTCCAACACAACACCTAAAACACCTAAACCTAAGTTTTAGTTGGACTTGAATAAATCATCAAAACTATACAGGGTGTTACCAGACCACTACCGAAAACTTTAGGGGGTGAAAGTACCCATCAATATGAACAACTTTTTCTAAGAAACCAACACTGTGAACGCGATAAAAAAACAGCAGTTCCATACATAAGTTCAATACCTACTTGGCTAAAGTGTATGAAACAGCTGTTTTTTTTTTCGCGTTCACAGTGTTGGTTTCTTAGAAAAAGTTGTTCATATTGATGGGTACTTTCATCCCCTTAAGTTTTCGGTAGTGGTCTGGTAACACCCTGTATATTTATACAGGGGGAGCTTTTTTAAAGGCCTATTTATGTTATAAAAACATAGATATTGCAAAAAAAATATTCACCGGTACACTTTTAATAAATATTGAAACAGAATATAAAAAAAGCATTTCACATAAGTAGATGAATATTAAATAAGAGACATTTAGTAACCAGTGACAAATATACCATCACTTTATACAAGGATTTGATAATAAAGAAGGAAAATGTATTGTGAGTTAATAACAGGTTATGCGTCAAACTAGCGCCACCGCCTATTCTATTTTATTATTGGGTACCTACGTTGAACAAAGGAATTTAAAAAAACTGAATGTTTATGAAACCTATCCTAAGCTTTTTTTAATACCTCTGTAATCGTTTTATTGCCATTGTGGTTGGTCGTGGTCAAGTTTAGGAGGAGTAGCGAAGTTACACTTGGTGGTCGCCAACCTTTGTTTTCGCTACTCTATAATAAAATAAAATAGGCGGAGGCGGTAGTTTGACGCATACCGACACCTTAATTTAATAATAAAAACGCGAACTGCAAGTTATGTCTAGCCTAAACCTCTTTCAACAAATCTAAGTTAAATTACAAATCACGTTAAGGTAACAAAAATAGGAAATCGACCTAACATTTTCTAAGTACGTCTCTCTATACGATAAATACTTTATACTTACGTAAATATTAAATACAGTTGAGGCTACAATCACATTTCTACACGATAATGCGTTAGTTAAATTGCTCTTTCAAAATTTATAGCAAAGTACAGGGTGCAAAAGTTCTTACTTCCGAAAGACTTTGATACCCAAAAGCTTGCATCTAATTCCAATGGCAGTATTATGTCTTTTAAAAAATTAGTTTCATGTTACTTGATTACATAGTGATTAAGTAGGTACATAGAATTCCAATATATCAAAAACTTGGAGCAACAGAGCTCATCGTTCCATCGAGCGAAAGACAGCAGTCCTTAGTTTTTTATACAACATCAATTAAATTTTGACATGAAGAATACGATTCAGCAACCATCTCTCGAAAATATGAACACTTTTGAACCACCCAGTACGAACAAGGTTATAAATAGGTATACATAAAAACATTTCTACTTTAGAAGGCAACAGTAAAGCCTCTATCCCTTATCACAATACTAAACCGTAAAGTTAATAATCACACCAAGTGCTAGCAATTCTGTTGTATACTTACTAACTAAATCTTAATTGCGGAAGTTATATCTTATTTTTATTTCACTTTCGAATTTTTATTAGTTTTAAAAAAACACTCGCAGTGTGAGAAGCTACACCCCAATGTTCCATTAAATGCAGGTAGTCATTTTGAAAAGTCACTCCTTTATTATGGTTTTTACTATGAAATATAAGAACATTTATATATATGTTAGTCAGTAAACAACAGAATAGACAGCATATTTAAGTAAATTTTACGTAGTAGGTACTAAAAATCCAAGTACATAAACAGTATTGATAGGTTATATAAGAACAGCTTACCTCATTAAGCTCTCATCTATAGGAGGTACTTAAACGTAATGCGGGCACCACACATTGGCTTCAACTTAGTTCCAACATTGGCCACGAATATAATGTCCAATGGCAATGCTCTGTTTGTGTCCAATAACCGTCATTTCAATCCCCACATCGGAGTGTTGGAACCAACACGTTCCAACCCTTGTTGTACACGCTACTTTCCGTAGAAACTCAACTTTTTAAGCGTTATTTTGGAAAATCCTCAGACCCGTATCTATTTATTTTGCATACATAGTATTCCGTATCAAGATCAAGAAGTAAAAGAGATTGCATTGGAAAGAAGTATATGGAGGAAATTGCATCATTACACCGACAAGAGCTGAGCTCTTAAGTTTTATATTATATACATAGTATTCCAACGCTCCAATGTGTGGTGTGTGGTGCCCGCACTACAGAAACCTTTAAGCGTTAAGCCACTCTTATATTGAACCTACTAGTAAGGTATCTGGTTCTGATAATACTGTATCATATCATAGGTCCTAGTTCTGAAGTTGAGGAAGGAGTTCCTTATAACTGACAGCATGTACGCCGCCGCCTCTTTCTCTGTGGAGTTTGGTGCGAAGCGCGAGCGCAGTAGACGGATGGTCTGGCCGCGGAAGCACGGTAGACCCGTGTCTAGCATTAGCGACACCATTGATATTATAGCTTCTTGATATGGTCTGGAATAAAATAATTAAACTTATGTTAATTCTTCTTGGAACATGCAGTAGAATCCCCTAGTTTAACGGCTGAAAGTAATATTCAATCCGAGTAACGGTCGCAGATCTATTGCTAGCAACGCTGTTATCTGTCAAAAAGTGCCATACAAATTGTGTTGTATAACAAAGTTGCTATGGAGATAGATCTGCGATGGATCGTCGGATTGAATATTGATTTCGGCCGTAAGACGATTCGAAGTGGTCTGTATGATCTTATTGAATAAAGACATTTGAATGTTGACTTTTTATTTGTTTCAGGGGTAACGAACTTATGGCTCCTTGTACCCCTTTTAATGTCTCCAGATGACAGCGAACCCTTAACCTTCTATAAAAATTAATAAAAGAGGGTGTTGAAGAAAATAAGGGTTTTTTTTTAATTTCTATTGAATCTCTATTGCTAGACCTGCAAGCAAGCTGCTAACTTTAGTGATGGGGTTCTTAGGCCGCTTCATGTTCTTCGTCATGGCTTAACGATTTACAAGCCTCCGTCATGGCTTAGCATAAGTCTCACCTGACAGCGAGGAAGGCCTGCACACAAAGCTCGCAGAACCAGCGGAATGGCGGCGCCTCCATCTTGCCGCCCATCACCATCACCATCTCATCAGTTAACTTGATGTCCGGCTCGAAGCCGAGGTTGCCGCCCGGCGAGGACTCGAACATGAACCCGAAATCTATAAAATGGGTTAAAATTACCAACTGACCAGCAGGCTTAAAATAATATTCTTGGACTTTCCACACAGCGCCATCTAGTCCCAAGCTAAGCAACTTAATGCTTGTGTTATGGTGACAAGGGGGCTCTTATAGCAATATCCTTCTTACGTCATATTAGGAATAAAGTGCTTTAGCAATATCTTTTTATGTCATTTAAAAAATTATTTCTATCAGCAGAATTGCTCGAAACGTCTATTTTAGCCCCCCAGATGACTGATATACTACTTAGATATGATAAAACATATATTTTACGGGTATTTATCGCTATTTACCTTTATTTTATTTTATTTCGACGTTGTTTTATCATGTGTTCTAATCGCGAAAGTTTAAAAAAGATTATCTTTTTAGGCATTTTAGATCAAGATCGATCAATCTACAGATAGCTGTTTCATGAATATAAGATCTAATAGACTTACCGATATGTATAATATGTCCGTCTGTATCCAGCATGATATTGCCGTTGTGTCGATCCTTTATTTGTAAAAGAAAGCCGATCACACTATACGCGGCCATTGAAGTCACGAAACAGCGACGCGCGGCCTGAAATATAAACCTTATTGCAATAACAATAGAACCTTATTTAGATTAGTTACTTTATAAGAAAATTCGCTAAAGTTAAATAAAAACAAAACAGTACCTAAAGTTAATTTTTTAAAATTCATAAAAATATGAACACGACTATATTCCCAGGGATTAGTAAAACATCTACTTTTTAGATCCTAATGGGGTAGTCAGAAATAATATCCAACATATTTGTTACATTCCCTTTTGTAAGGCCATTTTACAAAGAGTATGCCATGAAAAGATATTGTGTAGAGTTCCAACAAATTAAAATGTAGGCTGTACCATTATAACCTACTATACCCACCCAATCAGATGACCCCAAAAGCACAAAAATTTACCAAAATTACGAACACATCGGATTTTTTATACAAAGCAGATATTTGTGCAACTTTTCATAATGAACTGAAGTTAATTTAATGCTTTTATATGAACTGAAGTTAACCAATTAAAAACGTATGAATCTTTTGTGTTACCTGAAACTCTCTGGTGGTCTCATCACCGTACTTCTTGATAAAGTACTCGTACATTCCGATGTCCGTTTGCCGACCGAGCTGGTCACGTGACTTCGCGTTGGGCACGCATTCTATCACTCCGCACTGTCAACAAATATCATCATCATCATCCACAGCCGGCCTCACCCACTGCTGGGTATAATGTAAGTATGTGAGTGTGTTTGTTACTCTTTCAGGCTTCACCCAATGCTGGGTATAATGTAAGTATGTGAGTGTGTTTGTTACTCTTTTACCCAGCTTCACCTACTGCTGGGTATAATGTAAGTATGTGAGTGTGTTTGTTACTCTTTTACCCAGCTTCACCTACTGCTGGGTATAATGTAAGTAGTGAGTGTGTTTGTTACTCTTTCACCCGGCTTCACCCAATGCTGGGTATAATGTAAGTATGTGAGTGTGTTTGTTACTCTTTTACCCAGCTTCACCTACTGCTGGGTATAATGTAAGTAGTGAGTGTGTTTGTTACTCTTTCACCCGGCTTCACCCAATGCTGGGTATAATGTAAGTATGTGAGTGTGTTTGTTACTCTTTTACCCAGCTTCACCTACTGCTGGGTACAATGTAAGTATGTTAGTGTGTTTGTTACTCTTTCACCCGGCTTCACCCAATGCTGGGTATAATGTAAGTAGTGAGTGTGTTTGTTACTCTTTTACCCAGCTTCACCCACTGCTGGGTATAATGTAAGTATGTGAGTGTGTTTGTTACTCTTTCACGCTCAAACGGCTGGACGGATTTGAATGAAATTTGGTACTTACCAGAATTTCTTATACCCTGGATTAAAGAATAACCTTCTTTTCATCCCGGTATTCCCACGGATACGGGAACTATTCACCGCGGGGCGCAGCTAGTGTACCTACTTATAAATACGTGTAAATACATTCACATATTGGGCAATTACCCCTACATTGAGCGTGGTCCGACACGCACTTGGCTAGTTACTTACAGTGATCCCTATTCCGAAGGTCAAAAAACTAATCACTCACCCCAGGCGCAGTAGCGACGACCTTATACGGGAACAGGTAGAGATCCAAGCCGACCTGTTGGAACACGTTCTTGAAGAGCGAGATCACTTGCAGCGCCAACATGTCCTGTCTGACGTCATCGCCCACTTTAAAGATGGCGGCCTGCCATACTTCTGAAGCGATTGAGGTGTAACGGTCTTTGCCTTCCTCCTGTTATATAAATAAATTAAATATATAAATATGATCACGACTGTATTATCTTAGGTAGACATTTATTTCAAATCTTTTTGTTTATTTTAGATTCTTTAAAGATGTCTAGGGGGGGTAGTCAGAGGTAGGTATGTCCAAATACATATTTGGCTGCCCATGCCCACATTTCCTCCTGTAATATTATTAATTGAATAAGTAAGTAAGTTCGTATAAACAATTGTTCGCTAAGCCATGACGGAGGGTTTTGGGCTAAAAATCATCACCAGAGTTGGCCACTTGCTCATACGAACTACTTCCTTTCCGTCTAACAGACAGCTCAATTCAACCTTCATTTGGTGTTTTTACTCACCGATGGCGGGTCCTCGCCCGACGCGATGGCCATGGCAACCGATTCCATTTCAGCGATGCCGTACTTCCGAACTCGGAACCGAGCGAGATACGGAGCTTTAGCTGCGCTTTGCATTGGCGTTCCTGAAAAATAAAAATTGTTCCTGAACAATACATATTTGAAAGCATTTATTTAAATAGCGACTCTTACAACAACGCAACAAAGTGCAATTCAGCTCGTAAAGCGTCTCGTGCCGATCGTTAAAAGTGCCATTTCATTATAACAGTTATACCAAGGACGATATACCTATATTATCGTCCTTGGTGTATATTTAACCAAGAATAAACCAATCCTGAGAAAGTGTGTGACGTCTGCCTTATGGCTTCGAGTCCGAACGATAAGATTCTAATTTAATGTGGATTACTTCAACGTACCGCTCTTGTAATCTATATCGAGGACCATAGAGTCTGGATTCGATGGAAGATAGCATCCTGGTTGTACCTGAAACAAATATTTCTATACTAGCTGCGCCCCGTGGCATGGAGTGGTATAGTGGTTGGTATGGATAGTGATATACAGTATAAAATGCTTGGGAATTCTACTAATATTATAAAGGTGAAAGTTTGTGTATGTGTGTGTTTGTTACTCTTTTACGCTTAAACAGCTGGACGGTTTTGAATAAAGTTTGGTACCAGGATTGCTTATACCCTGGATTAAAAAATAGGCTACTTTTGATCCCGGTATTCCCACGGGGACGGGAACTATTCACCGCGGGAAACACCGCGGAGCGCTGAAAGTTGATCAATAAAATTGTAAATAGCTTGTAGGTAGAGAAATACTCCCCCATGGAAAAGAGGCGTTATTTTATGTATGTATGTAAATAGCTTGTTTTCTGGAGGAAGTAGGAGGGGTACAAGCTGTCATAAAATTAAAGTACCTACCTAATTTAGTATGTGTTTGTCGTACAATATTAAATTCTTAAAAAACATCATATTATGGTGGTCTACGTACAATAACTTTCTTCAACGCCTCCAAACACGCTCGTTTCCGCTCGGCGCCTTTCGGGTAAGGTCGGATAATTCCGCTTATATCCGTGATCTGTTTGAAGAACTCAAACTCTCGTTCGTGGAACGATTGCGCAGGCCCCGAAAGTCCGTCGACAATGCTCTTTGTCAACGATTCTAGGATGTCGAAGAGAACTGGAAAAATAGCAATAAATCATGGACCTAGTGTAGTACCTGGACGAACAGTGAGCGTGCCGCCGAGAGGGACAAAAATTGCAATGAATCCATAGTTTCGTAGTACGAAATTCGGCGCATCAAGTTGCCGGCCATACAAAAAAACGGCACGCGATGAGGGACAAAAGATCTAATGCTTTGTCTCTTTTACTCACAAGAACGTTGTATATATTCTTCTTTGTTTATGTGTGACTGAGAAAGAAATAAACAGCGCTTTATTTCTTACTTTCTCTAAGCAATAAATTAAATAAATTGGAGCAAGGACGATATTGATAAAAGGACTGCTCATCCAATACTTCAAAACGATACATCGATGTTCATCACACAAATGTTTGTCCTGGCTGAGAATCAAACCCAGAACCTGCAACGTAGATGGTAGAGCTACTACTGATAGGTATGTCCTGTTGATGCACTTACCATCTTTATTATGCATTTCTTCATCCGTGTACATATTTGTATGCATATTCCATATCAGCTGATGTGCAACCACTTGTGATTTCTTCGCTAAAGACTTGATTAGTTCAGCTACGTAGCCCATCTATAAAAATAATAATCAAGTAGGTTATTAATTCGACGTTAGGGAGAAAAAGTAATATTCGAGGACAGACAAAGCGTCAACTAGAATAGAATAGAATATGACTTTTTTGCACACCATAAAATAAATAAAAAAACAAAGCAATACATAAAACAGTGTAACAATGGGCGGACAGGATAAAAATTAACTAGCCCAGAAACAAGCAAATCTTGAATGGAAAACATGTATGTTTATCACAAAAATCCCTGGACAAGCAGTAGAATTCTAAATAAAAAAAAAAACAAATATATAAATTGGCGCAGCCTGTAGGATTACACTTAAAGAATTATTTTACTCAAAAACTTGGCTATGTTTAAATCTTTATATCAAGATACTCACAGTGTCGTGCCGTAACGCCTGCACTAATTGTGGAATGTATATCAATATCGCCGACGATGGATATGAAGTGAGCGTGCTGACAGCCGCCTGGGCTGACAGCGGATGCGGCGGGTACTGACGGCTGAAGTAAGACAACGCTTCTACAGGCGACACGCGGGCCCAGGTTATCATGTGCACCAACTGAGGACAACAGTAGCTATAGTTTTTTATTATTTTTACAGTGTTAAACCACACTTAGGTATTGGATATTTCATTATAAATGAAAAATCTTTACTAAAAGTTAACGGTTTCGGCAGGATTCGAACCTGCGTAAACACAAGATATTAACCGATAAAATCATCTTACTAATAGTTTCGGGTTTCGGCGTACAGGGTCCGTGGCCTAGTGGTTGGGCAGCTCGGCTTAAGAGTGATCGCTTGTATCTACGCAGGTTCGAATCCTGCCGGAACCGTTAACTTTTAGTAAAGATTTTTCATTTATAATGAAACAGTAGCTATATTATAGTGAGCCTTTTACATCTTTACTAGATTTATACAGAGTCAGGAGGCAAGCTTTGCCTACACTTAACGGGACACTGTAGTGCCTGGGACATTGTTGAGATGGAATAGGCTTGCCCAGCACCTAAACCATCCTCTCAGCTTAGCCGGCCATATAAACAGACCAAAGACAATGACAATGGTCAGTCAATACGTGTGGGGCTGACTAGCCCGGGTTTCCTCACGATGTTTTCCTTCACCGTTTAAAGCTCGTGTTAAAGTGCATATACATTTTGCGACACGAAAAGTCCAAGTCGAAGTACTAAGTACATTATAGCACAGATAAAAGAATACATTATAGTGAGCCAGCTCAAAGATCGTATTTGGCGACAGAGTTTCTAGGCCACGTAAAGGCTTCCATCATGACTTAACGCATGATAAAACAAACATTTACGTGTATTTATCGCTATTTACCTTTATTAAATGTTATTCCGACATTTCGACTGGATTGCACCAGCCGTGGTTGCAGGCAGACTACGACCACGGCTGGTGCGTAGTCGAAACGTCGGGATAAAATTAAATAAATAAATATCCTTGGACATTCCACACGACGTCACTAGTCCCAAGCTAAGCAATTGAATGCTTGTGTTATGGTAACCAGATGACTGATTTTTTTTTTGTAAATACATACATATTATACATAGAAAAACAACCAGACCCGGAACAAATATCTGCAGAACATGCATGAAAAGATCACGTTAATGTATGTTTTATCATGTGTTCTAATCGCGGAAATTGAAAAAAGACTATTACTTAACGCGTTCAGTGCCTGTGATGAAAGTGTGCTCTGATTGCATATTGTCTCGCACTCTCCTTCGTAGAGCACCGCAGGCAAGGAATGGGCTAACAGCTTAAAAACCAGTACAGACAGTTTAACTGATGAGGAGTGAAAACGCAAGTGATAGCTTACCTCATGAGCGTCACTAAGCAACGTTTCCGTGGTGACTAGATACTTGAGCGCCTGCGGTATGTGGCTCACCGCGGTCGGCTGAGCTTGCACTTTGCGTTTCATCTCTGCGACTATGCCTTCGTTCTTTAATCTGGAATTAACATTGAATTAGTTTGTTCATATAATTATAAATACATGTCCACGGGGTTTTATCGCGTTATTTACCTTATTTCTTTACGTCCCGACGTTTCGGCTATGTTGCCATGGTCGCGGGTAGACTGGAGTATGCTTCTAATCTATTTCCCGTGTACTTGTATTTATAAAAATGAATTGTGATCGCGAAAGTTTAAGAAAAACTATTAGTTTGTTCATTCATATGAGCAAGTGGCCAACTCTGGTGACGGAGTTCTGAGGCCGTCTAAAGGCCTCCGTCATGGCTTAACGACTTTTAAAAGCCAGGACTGACAATTGAATTTTTGTTTGTTGAAAGGTAGCGTGATCGAGTGCTTTTAGAAAATCTATTCATACATTTAAAGATTCAAATAATTTGAGCAATTTTTTATAGGTCTGATCGATTGTAAATTTCGTATTCTGGTACGTCATGATATTATAAGGACTTATCTTGACATGATGCTTTTAATAATAATAATCTTCAGGATACTCAATTCCTCACCTCTTTGTAATTGGAATGGTCTCAATAAATGCTCATTAATTTTTTTATCCAAGGATATATATTTTTAAAATTCTAACGTACTATGAAGATAATCAAATAAGTAGTACTATTAAATTAATAAGTAGTTTTATCAATAAAATGTTACCTTTCAGGCAGAAAGACAGCGAGGGCGGGGCTAATATCCCAGGCTAGTTTGGCGTAGTCCCGCCAAGTTCTCTCTGTGTTGGGTTTGGCTCGCCACGTGTTTATGTTGTCTTCGCCGGGCACCGCTTGTTCGGGCCGGCCGTGTGGATTGTGCCAGGTTACTAGGAACTCTATTTCCACTGCCTGAGGGTAAACAATTGCTTATATACTGTTTGGGTCGTGGGATGTCAAGTTACTAAGAACTTGTATCTTGTTGAAACTTGAATCACCGCAAAGAGTTGAAAATTGAATTTACAAAAGGTGTTGTTTTAAAATTAAAGTGAATTTACAAAAGGTGAAATCAAAGTTCCGCAACAGAAATAGAGTTTTTGAATTATTTATTTTTTAACTTTATTTAATTATATCTAAATAAATAGTGACAGTATCATAAAAAATCACTGATTAAGATCTCTTATATGAAACTTTTATAAATAACCATTACACGAGAGAGCTAGTAATTATACTTACCATCAGCTCCAATATAAGGTTTCGTTTCTTCACATAATCCTTGACAAATGTATCCTGCGGCTTAGCGGGCGGTTTGACGCTCCTGTTTGAACGCTTCCCCGCGATGCTGCCCGCGCCGCCGCTGCTGAGCGTCGTTGTTGACATT
This sequence comes from Xanthorhoe designata, assembly GCA_963582015.1. Lineage (NCBI taxonomy): Eukaryota > Metazoa > Arthropoda > Insecta > Lepidoptera > Geometridae > Xanthorhoe > Xanthorhoe designata. The sequence goes on from OY757029.1 coordinate 2,810,859, forward strand.
GGCACCTGGGGAATGTACTATTGTAATGAGAGTAGGAAATAGAAAATGTATGGGAAGGTTTTTAATTATTGCAACAAGTTACGATTTAATTTGGGAAAAGTTTCCCTGACGGTAAATAAAGTAATTAAGATCAACTTGTTTTTTTGTCAATAGACATTTTTGGGCTAATTGAAATACTTTTCAAAATAATTCAACGATGCAATATCACAACTTTCAAGATTTTCCGAATGAATCGGAACTAATGTTGTCGTTTTAGAATTTTTTGTGCTAAATTTAGCATACTTCTCGACCTTTTAAAAATGATAATTATGCATTTAGCATATTGGAATTAAAGTCAATGTCAAAATATTATCGGTCGAGCATGTTTTTTATCATTTTTTTTTTTGCATTACCTGAAACAAGTTCTAGCATTTTCTCAATTTTTTTTATTTCGGCAACACTGTCATTGTCGGTACCTAAATTGAAGATATTTTGACGTAAGGAAAAGCGTGAGCTTTACCGTATTGATCCAGCCAGTGGTCTGTCGACTACCTATCTCGCTGCTATTGACTGAGGCCCTGGTATCGCTGGGAGATATCGAAGTGTAGATACTATGCGAACTCGGACCGCCCATTAGTTCGTATTCACCTGCAAATATAAACATGACAATAGTGGTAATTCTGGATGTCGCTAAAATTTAATTAAACTTTGACAGAACTAAAATTGATGCCATCCTTTTTATTTCGATCGTTATGAAAAGGACGGCCACATTTTTAGTGCTGTCAAATTAGGTTAGTTAAGTTTTGGTGACATCCAGAATTGCCACTAATAGGACATTATAATAGCACACGGGAAATTACTCACGTAAAATTATCGTCGATTTAGATACCGACAATGCGGGCGAGAAAGCTATCTATAAAATGTTGGTAAGTATTAAATAATGTATATAAGTAGTATAACAGTCATCTGGTTACCATAACACAAGCATTAAATTGCTTAGCTTGGGACTAGATGACGCTGCGTGGAATGTCCAAGGATATTTATTTATTTATATTTTCTAATATAAATGTCAGAAGTGAGACAATGTATGTTAAAAAAAAAAAGTATAACAGATAGAAATACGTCTCACCTCCCATATCACTGCTCTTCAAATACTTCTTATCAGAATGCATAAGCTGCCAGAACTTTATCAAGGATATGATGTCCTCTCTCAAAGCATTGGACCCTTTCGCGGGACATTGCAGTCCGCGGCAGAAGTAATCCAAGCACACACTGTATACTCTGTCCCTTAGTATGTTACGGGCCAATGAGCGCGGTAGAATGTCCCCTTGGAGCAGAGATAGCCCACACGAAAGTAGCCTGTAACAAGAAAATTATATTTTCTTACAAGCTGCGCTCCGCGGTGTTACTATACTATTCGTTTAACTTACCTGAACCTCACTCCTACAGCCTCAACGTGTCTGTTTATATGATCTCTGACGTCACCAACAGATATTGGCAACGATCTGAAATAGATAGATAGATATAACAATTATTTGGAGAACAGAGCACAGACGAACATTACAATGTAAAAACAGGCAGGAGTTTTTTTTTAAATAAATTAGTGGATATTTATACTGACCTATGCAGTAAGCTAGCCAACATTTCCACCTTCTCAAGGCTATTGTACTTGGCCGTCTCCGCGACTTCAGACAAATGTCGGATCCATACTGCGTGCGGCGCTACGAACGGCGGCCTTGGCTCCAATTTCGCTCCTAAAACACAAAATCATATACTTAAATATTGTCAAAATTGGGGGGAGGGGGCGAATCAGCGCTCTTAAGGCCGTGCTTGTCAAAGTGATTACGTTTAAGGACGTGTTCAATAGGGTAGTTGCCACTATGAATAATCTTCATAAGTTTTGTTTTGAGCCTTGGTTATTGCAAACTGACCTTCGTAGGCAGCTAAAGGGCTGATCTCGTCGTGGTTGGTGGAGAACAGCCCCATCTTCCTGTCGACGGTGGACTGCCACGCCGCGAATATCTCCTGCAGCAGCCGCAGTTCTAAGTCTGGTCGGGCCGTGGTCAGCCATTGCCAGCACTCCACAGCAGTTGTTACTGCGTCTTCCGTGAATATCTCCACTTGCGACCAGGCTGGATAAAGAAGTTGTTGTTGTTGTTGAAAAAAAGAAAAATATTAAATAAAATGAAAAGAAACACAAAAGATGTATCACACTATCACACAAATATTATAAAGGTGAAAGTTTGTGTATGTGTAAGTATGTAAGTGTGTTTGTCTCTTTCACGCTCAAACGGCTGGACGGATTTGAATGAAATTTGGTACAAGAATTGACCATACCCTGGATTCAAAAATAGGGTACTTTTAATCCCGGTATTACCACGAAAACGGGAACTATTCACCGCGGGTAACACCGCGGGGCAAAGCTAGTATTAAGTAAATAAAATGCAGCAAAGGTATAAGTAGCAAATACACTGAGCTATTATTGCTCAATAAAATTGCCAACAAAATAATTCTTTTATAGCCTGTTTATCTGCCCCTTTTCTTACCCACAGAATGCAGTAAAGTTCTAGCAACAGGCGAAGTATGTTGCGCATGTTGGTTGTGATGACGTGCATGAACTAATAGTGCCGTCGCACGCCATAGCGCAGCGCGATGCGACGTCTCGCTCCCACTCGAGCAGGCATCTCGGAGCGAGGTCTGCAGTCTCGCTCCCACACGCCAGAGGGCAGCCTCGCCGCCGCCTTCGGCCATTACTGCACCGGCGATCTATAAAAATAAATAACCTTGGACATTTTACACGGCGTCATCTATTCCCAAGCTAAGCAAGTAGTTGCTTGTTATGGCAACCAGATGACTGATGATTGTAATACCAAAGACGATGAATACCAAGAAGATAGACAAAGGCCATACACAAAATTGTAACCCTGAAAATGCCCCAAAACCGGAGTTCAAAGTAGATGGCAGCACCAGATAGCCTGGAAACTTTAAAACATCAATTTTCAAGAAATTTAAATTACTTTCTAGTTAAAATTTCCTACAACTTTTTTTTATATTTAAATTGTTGCTGCCTTACTTTGTTTTATACTAAGTACCTTCCAATCTCTAACCACGCCATCTGTTAATAGTCATATGCAACTAACAAAAAACAATGTGAATACCACGCGAGCTAGTAAGCTAGTTATAGGTCGCGCCACGTAAAACAAACTTTGCAATGGTCGATGATTGGTGGAGAGGTAACGCGGCGCTCTTCATACCATTGATTTAGCGAGTGCTATTGGTTCGTCAGCGAGTGAACACAGGCGCAAACATACTACTTCCCGGACCGCGCTCTTTTTACGTGGCGCGACCTATACCTTACCTTGTTTTATACTACCTTCCACTTTCCAATCTCTGACCACGCCATCTGTCAATAATCATATGCAACTAACAAAAAATAATGTGAAACGCGAACTAGTAAGCTAGTTATGAAAAAAGGCCTTAATGTTTTTGAATCCTCTGTCATACCTCGCCAGCGTATCGGCTCCTCTGAGAGACGACCGCCAGCAGCGCGGCTGAGTCGTGCGTCACGCACAGCGGTCTCTTGTCGAGCGCGGCGCGAGGCAGCGGCGCGGACAGACGGTTCAGCCCCGCGGCCCCGAGCAGGGCGCCGGTAGCGAGCGCCAGCCCGCAGTGATGCCATAGAGTTGAGTTTGGAACCTGAAATGTTACTTGTTACGTTCTGATCTCCACAATTTGACACTGGCCACGTGATCTGACCGTTGATTAGTCAATTTTGGAGATGATCTGCGTTCGAGAAACCGTGCGTCTTGGCTACACTAACGTTAACGCTTACTAGTCTCTGGTCTGACTTAAAAATTCCTCATATTAGCGGCGCACCCGATACATTTGACGACCTTGTGGCGCAGTGGGTGAAAGCCCGCCTGATACGCGGAGGTTGCGGGTTCGATTTCCACTACGGGACAAATGTTTGTATTTATCTACAAATATTTGTCTACAGTCTGGGTGTTTCCTATGTATTATATGTATGTATTTAGGTATTTACAAAAAAATGAATTTAAATAGTATAACAGTCATCTGGGTCACCATAACACAAGCTTTATTAAACTTTTAGCTTGGGACTAGATGACGCTGTGTGGTTGATTTTTATTTATTTTATGATTATATTGTTCTCTATCAATCTCATTGGCCAATAGAATGAATACATACTTGATTGAGATACTCCTGTAGATGCGACCTGGTGGACTGCGGCGCCCATTTCATAGCCTCTTGCACGATGCCGTGACATCGATCAGCAAAGTCTTTTACAATACTCTGTAAACAAAAGCTATTATTGTATACATGGACCTAGTATACTCGTAGTACCTGGACGAACAGTGAGCGTGCCGCCAAGAAGGACAAAAATTGCAGAGAATCCATAGTTTCGTAGTACACAATTCCGCGCATCAAGTTGCCGGCCATACAAAAAAACGGCACGCGATGAGGGACAAAAGATCTAATGCTTTGTCTCTTTTACTCGCAAGAATGTCGTATATATTCTTCTTTGTTTTTGTGTGACTGAGAAAGGAATATACAACACTCTATTTCTTACTTTCTCTAAGATTGCATAGGTTGATTAGTTCACTATGGACCATAATTGTATAGGTGATTCTTTTAACGCATATCAAACAAAATGATATTCTAGTATCCCTGTAGATGGCGCTCATCGGTGCTTTAAACGATAAAAATCATCTTACTAATAGTTTCAGGCCTCGGCGTACAGGGTCCGTAGCCTAGTGGTCAGGCAGCTCGGCTTAAGAGCGATCGCTTGTCTTCGCAGGTTCGAATCCTGCCGGAGCCGTTAACTTTTAGTAAGATTTTTCATTTATAATGAAAGAAAATTAAGAAGACAAAATTAAGATGACTTTACCTCTCTTCCTTCCAAAGTGTCTTGTAGTTGCAACGTCATATCTGTGCCTGGTACTTTGAGTAGCGGTGTTTCCTGATTCGCGTCTAGTTCTAAACTGAAGCTTAATACTTGTAGGATGTCTAGCATAGACCACAGAACCTGAAATAAATTTAATATAAACTAGGAAGTTCGAAGTTTTCAAACGAAAAGACAAGTAAATGACAAGTAAGTTATTTTACTTAGGCGTGACGTCTTGCGCTCTGATTGCTGTTTTACAAAACATGGCGGAATGCTGTAACTTCTAATTCTATTTTATCAAAATAAATATTAATCTCGCTCTTATAAAAATAAATACGTTTTTCAGGATCCATGAACCGTATTTAATTAGATAAATGCATTTTTTTAGTAATTCTTGATTACTATCATCATGCCTATTAGCCCAACGCACGTACTGAAAGATACACGTGGTGCAACTCGAAAACTGAAACATAGACCTGTAGGCCTAACATGTGCAACGTGACAAAATCTTCTCGTCGCGTTTTGTCGTCTAAAATAGAGATATCTCGTTAGTCTACATGCTCTAACATGGCAGCTTACAGAACTCGTCTCGTTCTGTCAAATGTAGACAAAACGCGTATATTTTTTTTCTGTGGTCTCTTTTGTCGACAAACGCTAACATGTGCGACTAAATTATGACACTTCTGCACGAGAGAGCGCTTGTATTTTCTCGTCGTACTTTTTGAGGACGAGTAGACGACAAGAGAGTAAACGTAACAATGGCGGTACCATATTTCAATTATAAACTAGTGTTTTCCGAGACCGAGAGACGAGAAAAATACAGCGGAGAGCCATCAGAGATATGTGCGACCCCTTTGATCTCCGGGACTCGGAGTTCCAACGAATTTGGAGAATAAATAAGGCCATGGCGCTTTACGTTATAGAGGCACTACTGCCCGACTTGGAGCCTCCTAACAAGCAGGGATTACCGGCACATTTAAAAGTAAGTACCTACCCTACTTAGACAACCTATTTATAAATGAATAAACTCTATTTTCGATTACTCTAATAAGTAAAATAAGTAAAAAGCATCAAAAATTATCTATACAAGTTGCATAGTTTAGTTTATAATTTAGTGAAGAATTTCAGGTAGGTACCTATCTATGTAAATAATGTAAATGGTGAATGTGTCGAAAAGGGAGTGTCAGGACCAAAGCAAATGGAAGTCCCTGTCCGTTTTCTCTCAATATTGTGGGTAAGGCATGATATTGTGTACATACAAACTTTGAATAAAAGAAACCTTCTACATCGTTTACCTGTATTACATCCAATCTTACTGTTTAATGTATAAAAATTTTTATTTTATTACAGGTTGCCATTGGACGAAGGGACCAACTAAAAAATGACAGCATACAAGATAGCAACACACCTGCTGATCTGCTTCGGATAGCCCAAGCTAGACGAGCCGAAATTGTGCAGCTCTTCAATTAACGCATTATTTGGCAAGTGCACCATGTGATGTAGAGGTGTGCGTTGAATGAATTAACTAATTAATTCAACAGTCCACGTACAATCAACGTATCGACGGTTTACAGTCCATTGATGGACTAGTTGAATTCGTAGATTGCTAATAAATAAATAAATGTTTTTTTAATTAGAATTTTGGCTATTTTTACTTTTATAGTAGGTAGGTCTCTTGTAAATCGTTTGTACCTATTATATGTATATCCTTATACAGCATACTTATGTATTAAAATTAAATGAAACCAATAGGTATATTTGAAAAGATTTTCTTTATAAAATAGTAAGTAGGTATATGACACAAAGATAAACAGAAAACATTGAGATCAACAAACCAATTATGCACCAAAAACTGTTGTTTACCAACTTTTCAATCTTTTGCCATTAGAAAGCTACATTATCACTGAGTAACATAGGCTATAATTGATTCCGGTATTTCCACGGCGACGGAAACTATGCAGGTGAAACCGCAAGGAACTGCTAGTAATTCTACAAAAATATTTTAGCGGACCCACTCCTCTTCATTCTGGCGAGCCCCGAGTGGTGACCGGTAGTGACCTGCCGCGAACTCTGGGTGCGTCGTCATTATATTGACATAAAAAGTTTATTTGATCTTTATTGCTTCGAACGCTGAAATGAAAAGTGCAGTTAGGTAGATATTTAGTCCGTTTTCACAAAACACTCGCGTTAAATCTATTTACTGAGCAAGCTATTGCATCAAAACATTGGGACTCACAATCTTTTATTCGTGGCGCTCATCTTTCTAGAAAATGCAAAATTCAAATTTGTTTTCGAAATTGGTTTTCGCCGTTTCGCGCTCTAACCTCTAACTTTTGCTGTTTTCTTTTGAGATGACTTTTGAAAAATCAATATATTTGACATTTTTAGGTCGCGTTCATAGGTTATCAGACAAATAGAATGAACGAGGCCGGTGTTGCTACATTAGAAATCTTCAAAGATTTTTTGTTTTTCTTTATAGGGTATTATTGGTTTCTCGACGTGAGATAGAGCAAGTCTACGACGACAAACATCTCGATCGCGGCGTGCATGTTAGGGTAAACGAGAAAATTGTCGAGACTGACAAAATTTGTCGTCTCGCGTGTGACATATCTCACGTTGCACATGTTAGGCCTGCTGCCCTGTAGAGACCTGTCTCGTTGGAACAGGCATTAGATTCACCTAGCATGTAAGACGATACTGATGCGATCCTTGAGGTCCTACCAGAATAAATTATTTTTGTTTCTTTCTCTTTCTCTCTTTCTGTAATGGTCTATAAAAACTTGTCTATGATATTGTCCCATACCTGACAATTCCACAACAAGTGAGGGAACCTATCCACCAATCCCGCAAGCCACTTGTCCGCCACTCGCCGTATCTGTTTGTGTATATGGTTGAAGTTAACGAGAAGAAACTGTGCGTGCCCTTCCAGTTCACGCTCGCGAGATTCATCCTTCACTTTGTTGGACATCACGTCTAGAAACTTCTGGAATACTTTGTCGCCGACGCTGGAATAATGGAATAAATAATGTTGCATCCATTGAGATGTATTATAGAGCCACAATCAGACAAATAAAATGTAAACGCCAAAACTGACACTGACAGAGTTTTTCTTTTTGGCGTACAAGCGACATTGAACATTAAAAGAATCATCATAACGTCTACATTCAAATGTCAAGTGTCATTGTAGAACATTGAATTTGCACGCACATTTTTTGAGTGTTGTCAGCTATTAGATTGTGACTCTTTAATGCATCTCAATTGTTGCATCACAATTAAAACAATACAAATTCAGACACTATACAGGGTGGGGCAACATTTTGTGTCTTTGAAGTTTACCTTTTCATTTGTAGTTGAAAAGTTTTGATGTGGACAATCGTTGTTTTATTTAGAAGAAGAAAATATTACATTTTAGATTTTTGAAAAAAAGTACGGTTCGCCCATGAAAATATATTTGTAAAAAAGGAACAGGTTGACCTTAATCGGCTCTATTTACCATCAGGAACACTTTTCCCAAAATAACTTACCAAATCAAATTGTCAGTTTTTGCAATAATAAAAAAAACATTCATTTTCTATGAAAAACCGAGTACCTATGTGAAAAATACGGTGTATTTAACTAAATAAATGGTTCTTAATTTTTTGTGTCTGTAGTCAATTATAGTTCCGCCATGCTTTTTTTGTTGGTAAAAGGGCATCAATTAGTATTATCCTTTTTACGCAGAATTTATAGAAATTGTATTTAAAATAGTGTCATAATCATACCTAGCCACACACGACCACATGCCCGCTTTGTCTTTCTGCAATGCTGTATCGCTCAGGTACTCTATAATAGGTTGTAAGCTGGGCTCAGGCGAATTTGTTACTCTGAAACAAACACAATTTTACAAATCATTTAATTAAAACCTTAAATTAATGGTAAACTTTGCCATGCTGCATGATCATCAACTTACTTTATCGCGATGTCATCGTGTTAATAACGTCCAAACAATGAAGAAAACATTGTGAAAACTAGTTAACATTCCAATAGGTAGTCTTGAAGAATATCTAGAGATATTATATTTAGAAGCAAATGCTTAAAGATCTGAGTATATTTACATGCTGTAGAGATACCCCGTTATGCATATTGGTTTAGTAAACCTAATTAAGCTAAAACGGATATTAAATCTGTTGCTATCTCTTTTTATTGATATAAGAGTACCTAACAAGAAAAAAGCATTCTTTAAATCTATATTAAATTGACAAATCTTTAAGAATAAGGCCAATAATGTCCACCAATATCAATTCACTCGTTAAACATTTGACAACTCAAATATCTTACCTCAAAGTCTCCAGCCAATAAACGCTCAGTATATACATACAAGGCGCAAACGTCAGCTTATTCACAATAACAGTGATCTCCGGCTGGTGGTCCAAAAGATTCAAAATCTGTGTCTTCAGTTCTTGAAGCTCATTCATTGACACAGAATCATTTCTGACAGCCGATGTGTATTGTAGCTCGCGCATTTCCGAGCGCAGTGACGTTTGCGAGACAAGGAAGGGTGATTTGGCGGCTATCTCTTTCACACCCGCGTACCATTCTTGCGGCCATAGTCCTGTGGGATAGTTTTGTAACATTTTATGTAAACTGAAATCGATGTAGATTTGTGTATGAGAATGAGCTTTTACAAGAGAGCTTGTTTTGTTATTATTAATAATTACTGTTTTAGTGGAAAAAGATGAGTAGATTTTCAAATGGTATTATAAGACTCACATCATCAGATTAACTTTATTAAATAGAGAATTTCTAAAACTACAACTTATTTATTCTGCAGAGTTTTCGGGATAAATAAAAATTATACTACTCACAACTTTTAGCGTGCTTTTGCAGCATTGTGTTGTAATTTCAATAGATTTATATTTTTACCACACATAATACGCATTCAATTCTAAAATTCAAAATTAGTCTCAAAATAACTAACCACTTAAAAAGCTTCTAACTTTACCTAACAACTCTACAACTAACAAGTACTATAATATAAGCACACTTCTTTAGAAAAAAACACACACTTCTACCAAAAACGCATCGACTTTGCTACTACTCAATTGAACTGTTTTTATTGAATCACCCTAAATATAGGATTTTAAAAATAAACCTGAATCAAAATGAACTAGCCAAGCTATAGCTCGATCGGCTATCCGTTGCTACCAGTTAACAGCCAGTCCATAGATCATAGATAGCTATCGGTTTTACAGTTTCTTTCTCTATTATTTTCGTATATTTTCGATGCCGATTAAAAATATAGGTATCTATCTTACTAAAAGTAAGATAAATTAAAATAAAAATCATCAGAAAAGAATGACAATAAGATTGTGAAATGTCTAGGCTTCAATTTAGGGCGATCCAAATTATAACAACAGAACTGTATTACTGTTCAAATTACTTCACACTTCAAATAACAAACTTGTACTATGGTAATGTTTTAAAGAAAATTGAACTGAGTCAAACAGGTAATGAGGATCAAATTGGATTGGCAACACATTGGAGTCTTTGAGATAATAGGACAAAATAATTCGTTAGTAATTTATGTTGAACAGTGGATTCTTTTTGTTGTACTTGTATTTTTTGTATATTTAAAAACTCCGTCACCAGAGTTGGCCACTTGCTCATACGAACGAACGAACGAACGAACGATTTTTTGTATAGTTTTATCAAGGACGATATAGATACCAATATCGTCCTTGGTTCTAGAGAGTCACATATTTTGGGGTCCATGCTAAGTCGAAAGATCTAACATGCTTCAGATGATAATAAGCTCTATATTCCTTTGTACTGGAAAATACAAAAACTAACACCACCATACAAAACCACACAAATCTCTAAAAGCATGTACTCACGCTTTCGCATAGCTACAGCGAGGCCATAGAAGAAAACACAATGAATTTATACAGATCTATAGAAAGTAGATAATTTCAGTATACAGGGGTCAGTGAACGCCTGGATTGGAATGGAGCAAAAATGAACCATATGTCCCTAACAACAAGCTTTGAAATAGATAAAAAGTTTTAAGATCTCAACACGAAAAGAAGTATCATAATCATTATAATTGTCTATCCTTTTTGAACGCACATAACGCTAAAATTACTGAAAAGCAAATATATAATGTAGTATTGATCATATTGACGGTGATCGTTAGAAGTGGAAAGCTATGTGGGAGACCTTAAAGATCAAAGTCATACCAAAATAAATATAAAATTGAATTTGCTCCGCTCGAACCCAGACTAAAATTTATAGAAGAAAGTGCAAAGGGTTATTTAAAGATCAGATTAGCTTATAAAATATAAGATTTTTATAAATAATATTTACCTGAGTCAGCTGCAGTGAATCCCATAACTACGCAGTACAGCCAGAAGTCTTTGAAGAGCTTGTGGAGACGAGGCTTCGGGTTTTTGATTGGAGGCAGTCGTTTAACTAGAACCTGGAAGAAGAATATACTTAATATAATAGAATAGAACTGAAGAGAATAGAATAGAACAGCACAGAACAGAATAGAATAGAACAGAACAGAAGAGGATAGAATAGAACAGCACAGAACAGAAGAGGATAGAATAGAACAGCACAGAACAGAAGAGGATAGAATGGAATAGAACAGAACAGAATAAAATAATATAGAAGAGGGCAGAATACAATAGAACAGAGAAGGATAGAATAGAATAGAACGCAGAAAGCTTTTTCGGAAGCTAGCTGACAGTAATCTTAGAGTTTTTTTATGTATTAGAAGAATGGAAATACTCGAGATGAATGCCTGATGACCTCCTCTTTCTCTTGCTGTCTTCCTTTTTTGTCATCATCCTCTATGATAAACTATTTCCATCACCTCCCACTTACCGCTATAACAGGTATAAGGACTCCCAGATTTCCAGCACTAGCAGAGGCTTTAAGTACAGGCGCGGGCGATCTGTCCGTGGCGCGTTCTCCACCCAGCCCCAATTGCACGAATAGCTCCAACAATCGCGTCACCAGTTCCAATCGAGCAGTGGTACCGCGCACGTTTGCGGCTATATTGGCGAGGGCGTTTAGTACCGCGCCTGATACGTGTCTGGGAAAGAAAGTTAGGATATAATACAGTAGTAGATTTTGTTGTGGAAATTGGCGACCTTTGTGGCGCAGCCGGTGAAAGCCCGCCTGAGACGCGGAGATTGCGGGTTCGATCACTGCTGCGGGACAACTGTTTGTAAGATCTGCAAATTTTTGTCTCGAGTCTGGGTGTTTTCCATGTATAGTATGTATGAAAGAAAAAGTATATAGGTACCGTATAACGGTCATCTGGTTACCATAACACAAGCATTAAATTGCTTAACTTGGGACATAATGACGCTGTGTGGAATGTCCAAGGATATTTATTTACTGTCTTCATCATATCATCTCTGCAGATGATGGGATTATCATGATGATGAGATAATGATGATGAGGTGATAATGATTAAAGCTCGGCCTAAATCCCACTTTGGACCCGGCTCGCCTGCAGCCTAGTTATCATCATCACAACTTACGAGTTCTATTTCCCATCATTGTGATGATAACCTATTGTCACTAAGAAAAGTATCTGCAGAGATAATAATTATGAACATGATGATGAGATGATAATGATGAAAGCTAAATCCCACTTTGCATTAGCCTTACCTGTACTGTTTCCGATCATCAGTGTGGTGATAAGCCGCACTGGCCGCTTCCACGGTGATGACGGTGAACATCCGCATGATCTCGTCGTGGGCTGGACCCTCGGGGCTCGCTAGTGCCATGCACCCGAGTTGATCCACTATTAAAGTGTCGAGAGACGACGGAGCACGGCATAGTCTGAAAATTAGTATGAAGGGTGCAATCCAGTCGAAACATCGGGATAAAGTTAAAATAAATAAAGGTAAATAGCGATAAATACCCGTAAATGTATGTTTTATCAAGTATTATGAGATTTTGCTGTTTATTTTCTCGGTTACCTACTATATTTTTTATGCAAACATTTAAACATTTTAAATATATCAATAGTGTCCATTCAGAGGTCGCAAAAACTAAACTTAACTAGGACAGCACTAAACTTGATACCATCCTTTTTATTTCGATCGTTATGAAAGGGACAGCAACATTTTTAGTGCTGTCAAATTAGTTTAGTTTTGGCGACATCTTAATTAACATCAATGGCTACTTGGAAAACTATTCTATAATTTATGAATTGTGGTAAAAGAGGGATATCTCAATCTGAGTCTTTATTACTGATATCTTCAGCAGAGCTAAGGTTTTCTCTCCTCTTCCTTTATCTATTGCTAAAAATAAGGTAAGGTAGAGAAGTAAAGACTGGTTGACTGGAAAAAAGTGAGTACAGTACCTCTGCTGGAAAAACTGTAAGATAGTGTCCGTGGTCTTTGGAGTGTCCTTCAAAGCGACGGCGACGTGTCCCAACATTATCACTATGTTGGTACTGATGAGGGAAGATTCACTGTAACATAAAACATGTATAAAACCATTGTAACACCTATATGAACTCAAGGCAGCCCTTTTCATAAGCATTTAATTTTGTAACTTTCAAGATCTATTTCCAAGTTTCAAGCTTAGTATTAAATTCAATCGCCCGGCATTTAATCGTGACAGTGACAGAGTTAGTGCTTGATCACGCTAACTCGCGGGCGCGGGCGCGGTCACGAAATATCAAACATACAGCATACTATGCAAGTGTTCACGTACAAAACGCAGGTGCGGCGAAAGTAGCGGGCCAACTAGCGAATAGCGCGCGCGTATTTCGTGACCGCGCCCGCGCCCACGCCCGCGAGTTAACGTGATCAAGCACTTATAGTGGATATTATTGTAAGAATGAGATAGCATGATTGACGATCGGCACGAGGCGCTTTTGCGAACTGAATAGCACTTTTTCATAGTAAGAGTCGCTATTTAGAGCTCATGCACTGCATACCACATTTTTCAAACGACGAACGCAAATGCGCTACACAAAATCGCACAGTGACTGCTTGTTCGAAAAACGTGGTGTGTATAGTCACGTTATTTATTATAGACTCTTAAATGAATGTTATCAGGAAGTGGAACTTCTGTACTTACAGGGATGAACGAAAAATACATGCGACTGAAATGCGAATGTTAAGATGGAGGTGCTGAGTGACGCGAATGGACAGGATAAGGAATAAGTACATAAGAGGAAGTGTGAAAGTGGCTCCAGTGAATGAAAAGAAGAGAAGTAATAGGTTAGCTTGGTATGGTCATGTTATGAGAAGGGAAGAATGTCACGTTACAAGGAGAGTGTTAGGTATGAATGTGGATGGATATAGGTGTAGAGGTAGGCCAAAGATGGATGGACTGTGTGAGGGATTACATGAGTAAGAAAGGAGTGAGTGCTGAGATGACGTCTGATAGAGGGAAATGGAAGAAGAATACATGTTGTGCCGACCCCACATAGTGGGATAGGGGCAGGAAGAAGAAGATATATTCTTACCTGTCGCTAGTCTCGGCTGTGAACAGTCGGTTGCTGACAGAGCCCACCAGCGCGGGCACGCAGTAAGGGTCCACAGTGAGCGCGGCTTCCAACGCCACGCATAGATTCTCTATCGCCGCGTCTCGAAGCTTCTCGAACGGAGTCGACTTTACAGGCACGCCTGTTTCTGTCAGACCTTTTAGTTCTTTTCCTTGCACTGAAATAGGTTATTTGAATTAATTATAAGCTTGTTTTCCCTTTCCCTTGTTTTTTTTTTAAGAGTGGAAGAAGGGGAGGGAGACCTTTGCCCTGCAGTGGGACGATTGTGGCTGAATAATTCGAAGGAGGCTAAAAGGTTTGAATGAGCTTGTTGTCTGTGAATACGCGTTTCCATTATACAAGTACATGTAAGTGGTTATATAATGGTTTGTTGCGTCATTTTAAAACTGTAACATGCCGAAAAAGCTTATATTTTTTCCGTCATAGAAAGTTTCAATGAAGGTCGGTTGTATGTTCTCAGAAATATTTGTTTTTAAGAACATTTTCTATTAGAAACTGCGTAATAAAAGGAAGTTTTAACTATTTCTCAAGACAAAATAAATCATACATTTTTGCGCCCCGGAACTTGAACGAGTAGATCTAATTATTATTGAACTTTGGTTAATACGCTCCATCGTCAAAATATAAAATAGTTTAAAAGCTCATTGATAAGTAATTTTTATAAATAACAAATGACTTTGTTTCGTTTAAAGCATTTTCAAGCATTTCTAACACTCACAAGTAACTTTCATATGTTCCTTCCCAGTCTTTTCAAGCTCCAGTTTATGTAGCTTGAAGAGTATCGGTGATGGCGTCACCAAGAAGTCCCTGAGGCAGTATATTGACGTATTCGCTATGGGAGGAAACTTTGTTGCTAATTTTCCCAGACCCTGTGAATAAAAGTTTATCTCATTGTGACAAAGGTACATAAGTTTTAAGTTTTCAAACGAAACTAAATGACAAGAAAGTTATTTTACTTAGGCGTGACGTCTTGCGCTGATTGCTGTTTTACAAAACATCGCGGAATGCTGTAATTTCTAATTCTATTTTATCAAAATCTTGCACACACAAACTTTCACCTTTATAATATTTGTGTGATTGCTAGACTTTACCTCCAAACAGACCATAAGCAGCGGCATATGTGCTAATATCAACTTGTGGTTGTGATTCGAGTTTATTTTCTCTGTCAATCGGCCGCACAACGAATCGGCACCTGAAATATTGATAAATCACTTAAACTGCTAGGAAAAGAGACATTTTTTGTATAGAATACAGTGTATTCTAAAAAAAATACTATTTTTTAAGTTTATTCAATACACTATTGATTTTGCGTAAGAACAGTTCGATAAAGCTGTAATTATTATCGCCATCCTTGTTACTTCTAAACGATTAGAAAAGGACGGCAACATTATAGCGTGGATATTGAGAGAATGAAATGTGAGGGGGAAATAGAACTAAATACCAGCTTTTAAAAGGTTTTAATGTGCCATTCTCATAATAGGGTATTTGTTAACATACTTCACAGATAAAAATCGTAAGCACATAATATGAAGAGTATTATTCTGCCGTCAGTAAGAGGAACGCAACTTTTTTAAAAGTCTGATTCAGGGTCGTAGTGAGTAGTTTGAAAGTATGTTTGTGTTTCAATCTATACTTATATACATATCTACATATACCTACTTCTATACTATAATATTATAAAGAGGTAAAGTTGGTTTGTTTGTTTGTATGTTTGGGGTAATCTCCGAAACTACTTATCCGATTTTAAAAATTCTTTCACCTATTTGTAGCTTAGACTTTCCGAATGAACATAGGCTATATTTTATCAAGGTAGGTACCACGTGAGCGAAGCCACGAGCGAGTATGCTAGTAATATTATAAAAAGGTAAGGTTGGTTTGTTTGTTTGAGGTAATCTCCGAAACTACTTATCCGATTTCAAAAATTATTTTACCGATGTGTAGCATGAACTTCCCGATTGAACATATAGGCTATGCTGGAGGTCTGCTGTTCGCAGAACTACTATTTAGTTCGTTCGTATGAGCAAGTGGCCAACTCTGGTGACGGAGTTTTTAGGCCGCCTAAAGGCCTCCATCATGGCTTAACGTCTTTAACAGCCGGGACCGACAATTTAACGTGCCCTCCGAAGCACGGAAGTTATACTAGTTATATTTAAGTTGCGCTTTTCTTAATGACAGCAGTATTAGTACTTTTAGTTGGATTATATGGTAGGGGCCACTCAAACCCAAAGATACCTATTAATATAGTCAAAGCGTTTATAAGAGCTGGCACGTCAAAGTCTTCATTCACTGTGGAACCAGAATTTATATAAATACACATATAAATAAATATAAAACATATACTTAATTTTTATTTTTATTTAATTTATATGCGCTTTAACACGAGCTTTTAACGGTGAAGGAAAACATCGTGAGAAAACCAGTTAGCTCTCTAATAGCGTCGATGGGCTTGCAAGCTGTCACGTATGGAAAGTTAACTTCTGCAAGATGTGGGCATGTACCAAATATGTGTTTGGAAATACCTCTGACTACCCCCATAGACATCTTCAAAAGGATCTAAAAATTGCCTAATAAAGATCTAAAAGAAATGTCTACCACTCCCTGGGATACAGTCGTGATCATATTTAATTTATTTAATTTAATTTACATTGATGGCGAAGTGGGTAAGACGCTCTATAGATTAGATAAAAGTAAATACCGTTAGTGAATCTAATATAAGTATTTGGTTTGATCCTATAATTTTTCACAACTATACTAAAACTTACACAAACATCACATAAAAATCCTATATATTATGATAATGACGACCTTTGTGGAGCAGTGGGCGATAGCCCGTTTGGGACGCAGAGGTTGCGGGTTCGATTCCCACCACGGGACAAATTTTTGTATGGACTACAAATATTTGTCTCGAGTCTGTATGTTTTCTATATCTATAATACGTATGTATTTATTTACAAAAAACGTATATAAGTAGTATATCCAGTATCCAGTCATCCGGTTGCCATAACACAAGAATTATTTTGCTTATCTTAGGATGAGACGCTGCTGTTTGAAATGTCCAAGGATATTTAACTATTTATTATTATTCTGTTAAAATTATGAAAGTACCTACCTGTTGTTCTGAATAAATGTACTATCTATCTACTGCTAAAAAACTATATCAAGCCAATATATAACTTACATAATAGAAATAAAGTTCAAACTCACCCGTCTCATCGCCAATGGCCCAGACTAATAAATCTACACATGCCGAGTTAGCCATTACGTTCACTTTGAACTTGTTCACGGTCGCAAAGTTGCTTTCTCTGTCCTCTCGTTCAGAGGCGTCGTGGTGACGGCTCTGTAGCTCTGTCTGACCACTGAGAAATAGGCATTTTACGAATTCCTGAAAGTAAAAATATCGATGAGGCTTCAGAATTAGGAATATTTTATTGCAAAACTGTTGTATGTAGGTCTTAAATGATAGGTAAGTACAAGTTTATACAGCGATGCATTTCGGTTGTGCAACATTACAATAATTGGTTAGTGTATACATCCTCTCAGCTTAGCCGGCCATATCCACAGGAATGACAATTGTCAATACGTGTGGGGCTGACTAGCCGCGGTTTCCTCAGGATGTTTTCCTTCACCGTTTAAAGCTCGTGTTATAAATTTTTCGATACGAAAAGTCCATTGATGCACGGCCGGATTCGAAGCTTTGGATCGAAAGTCGAAGTACTTATCCACTTGGCCAACACGGCTTATACAAAATTAACAAAGCCTTTAATCCCAAAGTCATTAATATGGTTAAAATATTCGTAGATGAACAGCTAAATCTTTACCTGGACATCTTTCGTAAAAGGACCCGGTAGATCTTTCTGATGCTGAAGCAGTTCTCTCAATAGCGTCACCATGACCAGATTCAGGGTTTCCGAGAACGATTTGTATGGAAACACCTGGAAAGGAGATAGAGACAATACAAATTCGAGCATCATGATAATGCTCTATGCTTTACTAGCAAGAAAAACTATTAGTGAACAAATATAATTTACGGGGATACTGAGTTGAAATAAAGATAGGTACTTAGATATAATTATCGAAGGTTTATATAGTGTTTTTTAGAATATAGTCTTTGCTCATTATTGTCTCTCAAAAACTCCAAATTGTTCCAGTTTATATTTAGGCTATCAGTGTTACAAAATACTTGATGTCTACACCGGGAGAGAAATGAAGCCTACTCAAAGGTGGTAGAGTAAACAGTACTTACCTGTATCTGCCCCGACGCATAGATATCCTCAGCCTCCTCATCCAAAAACGCCAGCAAATCTTTAGTCAGCAACTTCTTCGCCAACGACAAGATAGACTGAAGATACGTCACATAGAACTGAACATTCACTCTCTTCTCTGGCGACTCAGAAAACCTCATGTAAGGAAACTGGTTGAAACTGGATCCGAATTTGTGGAAGAAGTAAGTTGTCGGATCATAAGGAACAGAGTGATAACTGTTCAACGAACCACGTTTTAACGTACTCCCATTACTGTCTAAGGTATCGGTACCGTTTTCCATAATATGTTCGTTGTTCGGATTCAGGTTGCCGGACAAAGATCGAGGTATGATTGGACGGAATTGGTTAAACCTTCGCTTCTTATCAAGGGTCGAGTATTCGAAATTCGGCTCCGGTTCTTTTGTTTTCACCGGACTAGGAGGCTGGGGGAACAATCTACATAGTAAAGGCGGGTCTACAGTCGAGTATCTACCCATAGAACGAGCTAAACCTATAAGGACTGGTATACTACTCATGCAGAGCTGAAGTTTCGTTAGACTGGATGAGTCTTTGTTTTCGTGACAATCGATTATAATCTTTGTGAGGTTGGACATGAGTTCGATTTGCGATGTGATGATCTCTTCTCGTAGCGACGGTTGCTTGGAGGCAACGTCGGACAGAAGGGTGTTGAGACAGAAGCTGAATTTCTCCGCCATTGGTATACCTGAAAAATAACATAATTATTTCTAAACGAGAAGTAACATTGACGGTGGGACTCCAACTAGTAACTTTCACAGGGTTCGACCCCCGCTGCGGGACAAATGTTTGCATGATCTGCAAATATTTGTTTCGTGTCTGGGTGTTTTCTATGTATAATATGTATGTATTTACAAAAAAAAAATGTATCTATGTAGTTTATCAGTCATCTGGTTACCATAACACAAGCATTAAATTGCTTAGCTTGGGACTAGATTTTCTTTCTTTCATATCTGAAGACGAGAGAGTACATCCAACTACGACTAATTCGGCTCAATTAACGCTATAAAGATATTATCGACTGTAAATACATTAGATAAGATACAGAATAGATCCGACACCCATAAACCATGTCATCGTTCCACAATTTAAAATTATCGCCTATAGCGTAAACGCCCTTGACAAAATAAACATGAATGTTTACAACGATCATGCAGCTATTAGTGGATCACTTTAGCTTTTTTTAAAAAATTGTATCTATTTTTGGACAAAATACTGAATGATAGGTCATCATCAAGTACATAATGAATGGAAATATTGCGAATGAAATAAGCGCTTAGTCAACTCTGTATGTGTTGAAAAATGATAAAAAGTTACAGTGTAAAATGATAATGATTATAAGGAAGTAGGGAGAAAATTGCATAGAGTTTTCAATTAAGTATGGACAGTAGATTACTTCTATACGTGAATGAAGTATTTAAAATATTTTTTTGTTTAACGTTTTGCACATGTTTGATGCTACTAACCTAACAGCCTACAGAAATGTTTGGGAAAACGCCAGACTACTTTGAGGTGTATCAAAAAATTTGAAAAAAAAATTAGGTCTGTCTTTTGAAACAAAAATCAATACGTTCAGCTTGATTTAAAATTGACCAATATTTTGATTTATGATTTATAAAGCTTGATGCCGGATTTATATTTTTCTACTAGTACCTACTCAAAAGCTATTTCATTTTAGGAAAATGTACCTATGAATACATGTAACTATGAATACATGTTGTGCCGGCCCCACAAAATGTGGGATAAGGGCAGGAAGATGATGATGAAACATTTAGTATGAACATAAAAACTTGATTTCACGATATGAATAGACACACACAAATGTGTAGTAAACTTGCAATAATTTAAAGACAATATATTTTTGCTCACTGTACCTACTGTTAAAAATTTAAATCACTTAATCAACTCAGATGTCTATAAATGTATCATTTTTACACCACGAGTAAAACTATAAATGGGTATAAATGCAAATAACGGAAAATTCCATAACGGAAATTGTACAGAATAACATAGTATGGACAATTATTTTGCAATCACAATTTCACATAGTTAAACATAAAATTACTCCAAAATAAAGAATACTGGGTATATAAGGCTCGTAGTTTTTTCAATTATTCACAGTATCTTATTTGTGGAATCGCAAACAAGGGTTTAAATAAACGCAACAATGTTCAAGAAACTTCTAGTACTTTTTGTGGTGGTGATGCTGATCGGCGAGGTAAGGAGTTAGACTTCATCATACCTAATCATTATGAGTCAAAATTCGATCTTACCCTGTTGGGCATAGGTCTTTTTTTGTCTCAACACGGTCTTATAGTACTTGTCCGCCTGACAAATCCGCTTGAATTGCAAAAAACAAATTGACACAGTCAGTAGCCATATAAATTCGAACTCTTATTCAATCAAGTGGCTGAAGTCACTTGTCCCTTGTCGACAAGTGAATTCGAATTTTTAATTTCGATGTCGGTCGTGATGACTTGGGAAATACTAAGCATAGCATTTTATGTCGTATTTCAATAAAGATACGTTTGAATATCTATTGGTAAAAATGTAAAATCCTTTGCCATGCCGCGCCGCGCGCCGTCTCGGTGTGCGTTTACCTTTAGTGTTTGATTTAAACATTCATATCTGTTGTTTCAGAGTGTACAGCAAGGAGGCAGCGGTAAAACCTATAACTTAATTTATTATTTGTGGTATTTGGGCGTTGGGTTGGGTGTACCTAAACATTGCTTAAATCTAACACATGCTGAGCTGAACGCCTCTTTGTCACATAAAATTTAATGTTATATTGCTAGGATTTTTATTATTTTTTTAATTAAGTCAGTAGGTGCCTACTTAGGTACCTTTTAATTTATCATGAACACTAGTTCAATAAACTTTATCCGTTATCCTTAAGTTTTTTGTTAATAATTAAGTTTTATTTTCATTTTCTCTGTATTGTGCCAAATAAACGTTTCATTAATTCATTTGTTCAATAAATAACTGATCGTCTTTAACAGGTGGTACCCAGGGCTCTAGCGGAGGAAGCGCAGGAGGTAATGCACTTACTTCTTACTACTATTACCTTCCCTTTTTATCACCTATCTCTGTCCCCTATTCAACTTTACGCGAGAGAGCTTTTTTTAATTCTAAATTTTCCCACAGTTGAATAAAGTCTCCCCCAATCGTTTCCATCTTTCTCGGTCTTGTGCTATGTACTTTGTGGCGAAGTAGTTGAAAGCCTGAGACGCAGGAGGTTGCGGGTTCGATCCCCTTCGTTGGACAAATGTTTGACAATAACTGTAACGAGTCTGGGTGTATTCTTGTATTTACAAAAAAAGGTAGTAACTACCTTACCTATATATATCAGTCACCTGGTTTTCATAACATAAGCATATTTATTACCTATAGATTGGGACTAGATGACTCTGTGTGAAATGTACAAGGATATTTTTTATGTTCCACCAACCTTCTGAGAGAGCTTTAAAGCTAAAATCTTTAGTTAGTTTTGATTGCTTTTCAATAGCCTAAAACCTCATCATCTGAGGCCCTTTTCATATGCATACGGACCAAGTAAAAAAGACGGTCTAAAGTAAAAATGTATAAGCTATAATGAGAGCTTTCACTGGTTAAGGCGCGCGCAGAGACGTCATGACAAAAGGAAAAGTCATTGCTTGATCATTTATGATTTTGGCCGCGCCCTACCCTACCGCCGCTACTGGGTGTGTTATCATGGTCACACCGCCAATATTACAAGTCTTCCATCAATATTTATTGGTATATATTTTTATGTGGGTAATTCAAAAAAACACATAAAAATAAAAAAGACACAAAAATGTCGGGTGGTAATTCCCTTAATTTAACCATTCATATTACATAATTTATGTGTTCAGGTGGTGCTCAAGGTGGTGTTCAAGGTGGCGCTGGATTCGGCTTCGGAGCTGGGGCTAGTGGAGGGGCAAGTGGGCAAGCCGGGGGCAGTGGACAAAGCAGCGGCGGTGGTTCCGGGAAATAAGTTCACAAATTGGAGACATTCCTCCATGTTTGCAATGATTGAAATTAGTTAAACAAAATTTGGCACTAAATGGAGGATTTAATGTTTTAATGTGAGAGAATAATTAATTGAATAAATTATTAAATTACTATTGTTTTTTTTGCTATAATATCTAAATGTTTGAGGCTAGGAGGAGATGTAGGGAGGTAAAAGGCAAAAAGGTGGCCTTTTTTGACAATGTGGCATTGACACATTCTGAAGTTATAGGCAAAAGCTGGTAATGCTAATATAATAAATTGATGATGTAGGAAAATCTCTAAAACTTTGAACCAATATACATGAGTAGGTAAGTTAAATGAGTGCAGTGTTTAATTCTCAAATGTCAAAAGTTATAAAGATGTTGATGTAGTCAAAATAAGGAAAACAAAATCCTTAAAAAAATATTTTTTTTTTTTTTTTTTAATTAGCCCATCGTGTCCCATTGCTGGGCAAAGGCCTCCCCTTGATCTTTCCAACTATCACGGTTTTGCGCTGCTTGGACCCACGCCTTGTCAAAGCCATCTAGATCGTCGCGCCATCTCTTTCTAGGTCTGCCTCGACGCCGCCGTGCTGTCTCAGGGCTCCACTGAGTGGTTATTTTGGCCCACAGCTCGTCCGGCATGCGGCAAACATGGCCAGCCCAGCTCCATTTAAGCATCGCAACCTTACGAGTTACGTCAGCAATTTGGGTTCTGGAGCGCAGTGTTGTGTTCCGAATGCGGTCTG
Organism: Xanthorhoe designata; assembly: GCA_963582015.1. Classification (NCBI taxonomy): domain Eukaryota; kingdom Metazoa; phylum Arthropoda; class Insecta; order Lepidoptera; family Geometridae; genus Xanthorhoe; species Xanthorhoe designata. The sequence continues at coordinate 2,834,269 of OY757029.1, forward strand.
TTAGTTTAACACCGAGAATGCTACGCTCCATTGCCCGCTGGCAAACCTCGAGTTTGGACTTTTGGGTGTTTGTGAGGGACCAAGTCTGTGCACCATAAGTTAATATAGGGAGGATACACATGTCCATTAGCTTCCGTTTGAGTGCTATTGGAAGAGTACCTTTCATGATGTCTTTCATGGACCAATAACTCCTCCAGGCATTTTCTGTCCTTCTGGCAATTTCTTGCTCTTGTCTGCACTGGAAGGAGACTATTTGGCCCAGATAAAGGTACTCATGGACATATTGCATATCCTCCCCATGAACGGTTATTTTGCGCTTGGTAGCGTTCGACATGACTTTGGTCTTGGTCATGTTCATTTTAAGTCCTATCTCGAGGCTTGCAGTGCTTAGTTCTTCAAGCATGCTTTGTAACTCGTGGGCTGAAGACGAGAAAAGCACAATGTCGTCAGCGAAACGAAGATTAGATAGCCTCTTTCCGCCGACGTCTATGCCCTTCGTCCTCCAGCTGATCGCTAACTTCCTGAAGACTTCTTCGAGGGTACTGGTAAAGAGTTTTGGCGACAACGGATCACCTTGCTTGACACCTCTTTCTATTTTAAAAGTGGAGCCTTGTGTTTGCAGCTTTATTGCTGCTGTACTGTTTAAATAAATATTACGTATGATGTTTATGTATGTGGGCTCTATGTTTTGATTGGAGAGGGAACTAAATATTGCAGAGTGTTCTATGGAGTCGAACGCCTTTGTATAATCGACGAACGCTAGGTAAAGTGGGATATTGTATTCAGAATATTTTTCTATTAACTGGTTTATGGCATGAAGATGGTCTGTGGAAAAAAATATTGATAAAAAAAAAATTCTTTAAACATTATTACTTGTTTTAGAATCATCACGATGTTGAAAATTCTTAATACTCGCACTAAATAAACCGGCCATATTATTCTTTCATTACCCTCAAGCATAGATTACAAAACTACTATTACACAGACATTGGCAGAATTGTGGCGATAAAGGTAGCAGTAGCCATAAAGGAAGATGATGATGATAAAAGAAGTGAAGTGAAACATTATTACTTACGGTCAGCATTCTGTACCCTGTAAAGAGTCTCCTCAAACTGAGCATGGGTGAGAGACTTGAGGATCTTCAGGAAGTATGGCAGCAGTTTGTCCTGATGCTGCAGCCCGCTTTGCAGGAAGTACAGACCGAGGGCAATGGACGCCTCCTGGCTCCGGGAGGTGATGACCAGGGGTGAGCCAGCTTGAGGGCATAGCATGAACAGTGTGTTGACCTGGCAGAGGTTTTAATAAAATTTATGTAGTAAGTACATTGTATTTTATTTTTGTTTCTTTTATGGTGTGTTATAAAGCTATATTCCATTCTATTCTACTTGAATTTGCTTGTGTTCAAATATGAGTTTTGACTTTGAACTTTGGTAAAGAATATCATGGTTCAGAAATCAAAGTTTCTTGCATGTATTGAATGTCAATATACTAAAAGTAGATTTGATGCACCTAGGTGAATTAGCTCAGGTGGATTAAGTTAAAAAGACAAAAAAAACATTTAAGATATCAAAAAGGATAGCTAAAACAAGCACCAAGGCATTTACTTTGTCTTAATCTTTTTGCAAAATTGTTTCTCAAAATTAAGAAATAGAACTACTTAATCATTAGGTCATTTAAAAAATCCTAGTGGCTTTATAAATGCTTGTAAACTTGTCAATAACTTGTTAGGTAACTTTATTACAGTTACTTTGCATTTATTTTTACAGTTTTATACATCCTTGAATACCTATCAAACAAAACAATGAGAATTATTTATAGAAATAATCACACATTTTTATATGATATCATAGAATTATCTGTCTCTCTGAGAAACAAGCATGAATAATAAGTATTGTAAGCATATTTACATTAGTAGGTACCTATACAAATTGTGTCCTCAATAAAGATTATTTATTAATTATTATTAGGTATTGTATGTTTTAGCTAAGATTAAAAACTGACAATGATGTGAGTGCTTAGTGTAGGTACTATAATTATACAGTACCATTGAGACATAGATGATTCATATTTTCATAAGGCTTCGACGACCATGATAACAAATCTTAGGTCAAGATGCCTATAAATTACAGTGAGGTCAGTCTTGGTTTAGGACGTCAAAATAAATAAACAAACACTATTATGACTAAGCAACGCTAATAGACATTACAGCGGAGAGTAAAAGTTGTAGTAAATGTTGATCTATTGAAAGAAAACATTACAAAATAAGTGTCGTAATTTGCTTTACCTTTTCCCATGGTGTCGGGTTCAAATTTGACAAACATCGCCCTAAATGCTGCACTGTTTGCTTGAAGAACTCGTGTTCATCCATTGCTGAGCTCAAATTATTTCAATAATTAACATTTTTTAATTATTTTTAGAAATTGAAACAGCAGTCGCGAATTTCGGGATTCGTAAACTGACTGACGTTGACATAACAATTTGACATTGTTAACGGATTTATCAAACGTCAACTAAATAACGTTCCGTTACATAATAAAAATCAGAGATTTAAGTCAAACTTTTTTATTTAGCTCGGCTCGGTACAATACAAGCTATAGCACCAGCGCAGCGCAGAATAAAAGGCAATGGTGTCAATTCAGATGTCGCAAAAACTAAACTAAATAGGGTATAATCTTTGAACTAAACCGACACGACAGCTTGATGATTGACACGACATTGATGCCATCCTTTTTAAATTTCGATCGTTATAATAATGGCAACAGTTATATTATTATTCGTTCGTCGGATTGAATATTAATTTCGACTGTTAGCTATACGACTTACGATCATACACGCTGGTCATCATCGGTTGAGAACCAAACGTAGATCTAAGCTAAGGTATTAGATATTTACTTACATGTCTTTGTTCATGGATTACGAAAACACTGTTTTAAACATAAAAACTTTATTAGCCTAAATTTTATAATAACAAAATAATACAAAAATAAGTAGGTACAGAGGTACCTCTACCTACAGGCTCCTTTATTAAAATTATGGAAGCAATGATAGTGAAAGATTATTCCTCTGGCTGGAATCTCTATGTGCGTAGGATCTGTTGACAGATAAAAGCCATAATTTGGTACTTAATAATTCATTAGGTAGGTAATTCCTCGCCTAAATTATAACACTGGTTAATTGTCTAGTTATTAAACTATTGCAACATAGATTACCATTATCATATTATTTTATCAGCAACAATTTGCCGCAGCTTCCCTCGCGCCACTTTTCCCGTTGACGTCATAGGCAAGGAGTCCATGAACACCACTCCACCGCGGAGCTGCTTCATCTCTGATAGTGTTTCTGTAATATGACACGAAATACTGAGTCAAGCAAGACTGAATCCAGGCACTATAGACATACCTACAGACTAGGAACTTCAAACTCGTCCTTCGGAATCAAAATTCTAAAAACACCTGCTAAACCTGCTATCTCATAGTTTGCTCCCTGGATATAATCTATCTATAGGTATTGAATTGACCCAGGATGAGATGGCGGGACGAGCTGGACTCATACCTTAGCACATGGCCTATAGACGCGCTTTGCCCTGCGGTAGGACGATTATGGCTGAATAACAATACTATAGGCATTATATTCCAAGTTGCAGCCAAATCCGTTCAGTAGTTTTCGCGTGAAAGAATAACAAACATCCATCCATACATTCATAGTTCCAAAGATAGGCATTTTAATTTTAAATTTTAAATAATTTATAATACTTATTTATTAGTCCGATTCGGCTGCAAAATCCTCTTATTGATATTTGAACCAGGGCTCATTATATTGTAGAGCAAAGAAGCTCCAACTGAGCCACTCAAGCTCTCACCTGTGACTAAATCTTTGATCTCCTGCTCAGTAACGGTTGACCCCGGTGTTCTCACAACACACGCGACCGCGCGTTCACCGTCTTCTTCATGAGGAATGCTGGTCACGCTGACTTCATGAACGCCCTCGTGAGAACGGATTATTTCTTCTAGTTCAGGCGGGATTATCTGTAAGATTAATGGTCTTATTCTTAAGATTTGTCAATTTAATATAGGTACCTACCTACCTACTTACCTACTTAGTTTAAAGAATGTTTTTTTCTTGTTAGGTAAGAACTCTTATGTCAATAAAAAAAGATAGCAACAGATTTAATATCTGGTTAGCTAAAGTAGGTTTACTAAACCAATATGCATAAGGGGGTAAATTTATAAGACTCTCATAAATCCCGCGAAACCTTTATCTTTTATTATTGATCGCGAAGGAACAGGTACCTATAATCGCCTAGCTCTTAACAAGTTTTAATTTGATCCCCAGAGGACATAAGTAGTAGGTACTAAACACCAAAGACTATTGAGACTGAGATATGGTGATATAGGAAAATGACCATTCTTACATGGTAACCCCTATATTTGATGAGCATCTTCATCCTTTCGATGAAGAAATAGTTATTGTCTTCATCCCGGTACATCAAGTCTCCGGTTTTGTACCAGCCGTCTTCTGAGAAAGCGTTGGCTGTCTCCTCGGGATTATTGTAATACTCCTGCAATTTAAATAATGAATAACAGTGCCATCTAAAGACCTATTAAGACAATGTCATGCCGGCGCCCCATATGGGCTTCAACTTGGGGCCAACATTAAAATGGCCAATGGCAATGCTCCGTTTACGGTTATTAGACACAAACGGAGCATCGCCATTGGCCATTTTAATGTTGGCCCCAAGTTGAAGCCCATGTGGGGCGCCGGCATCAGGAAAAATCGATAAACCTGGCGACGCCCATGTGTAGGTTCCTTTATGTTCGTTTTCGTTCTGATAGATAGTGACATAATCTATCTTTATTCAGACTATCTTTAGTCATTGGGTGGTACAAGTTCGACACCCGCGGTTTTCATTCTCAGTCCCTGAATGGTACCATAGTTCATCCATCTTAATCTATCCTAGCATTTAGCATAAGTACCTACTTAATAACTTACAGAAAAACTTAAGGCTTTCGTCCAAAGTTCACCTGTGACTTTCGGTTCCGTTATCTCTTGTTCTGTTTCAGGGTCAACCAACTGAAATAAAACTTAAGTATAAATATTATTATATTTATAATAGGCTACTTTTCTGCCGTGCTGAGCTTAAACCGCAGTAACAGGCTTTTGGTCGGTTTTGAGATAAATACACAGCTTGATACCTCATTTCAATACCTACATACCAAACTATTCTTTTTTTCGTAAAACGGTATGGAAGTATTTTATTTTATGTTTTTAAGGAAGAAGGAAAGTCAAAACTGCAACAAATTCACGCAAATTTTACAATGTTTCCCAGCTAAACCGCAGTAAAAATAATACTGCACGAGATTTTGATGTGTTTCCTTACTAAAGTGCAGTATTACATAACATTTTGTCGTACTTTAGGTGGTTGTTTGATCTACAAGATTAAAAGATAAAACTAATTAAAATGCAGTATTATTTCACTCCATACAAGTTGATTTTACTGCAATCTGTAAAAATATTATTTTTTACTTGTATTCCCAATTAAACTGCAGTATTACACACAGTATACTGCAGTCTAACTGGTAAATGATTTATTAATGCCTGTACCCATACCAAGTAAAACGCAGTTTTAACAAATAATACTGCAGTTTAGTAGGTATTGGTGCTTAAAGTTATAAGGCAAAAACCAAAGTATTCACAATATTGATACATTTTACTGCATGTTAGTTAGTTTTATGTAACTGATTTATGTTAGCTCATTTACGTAAAGTGAAGTAATATTCCCTTAATACTGCGTTTTAGTAAGTAACCTTACGAAATAATTAAGACTGGCTCGCAAAATACTGCGAAAAACATCGCCAAACGACACAGTTCTTCAGTAAAGACAATCAATAATTTAACGCGTTCAGTGCCCATGACCCATATGTGAATGATGCCTCGAAAGTTCCGGATTAAATTAAAACTTTGCATACTGCACACTTATTAATGATCGATGACAATACAAATAGTTAAACATGAAAATCTGACTTAATGAATACCAAGGTATAATTTAACAATGGTGTTTGTGTAAAAAAGTGTAACTTACATAATAATATGACTGAGTTTAATTAATATGAAGCATTAATAACTAGTTATGTTAGTCAAAAAGACAGTCATTTTTTATTAGCACCTACCTACCTCAGGGTATTTGTATCCTATAATAAATATCTGTAAGAATTTGTCTAACTTAGTGAGTGCAGCCGTGATTAAAATTTATTTTATTTCAATAACTTTAATATAAAATGATACAAAAAGCTTTTCATTTCTCTTTTAAAATCTAATCTTAATCTTTTTTTTATTCATTGTCATAGATAATGATTTAAATGAGAAAATGTAGAAGATTATGAAACTTTATTTTAGATGAAGTCGCAATCATTAATGCTGAGATTATCAAAAAAACTAGGTAATTAAATATTTATGAGTTCTGATTCCTATAGTTATTCTAAAAACTATGTTTTAATAGCAGTTCTAAGAGAGAATAAACATTTTTTTAAAATTAATGCTAGTTTTTATTTTACTGCAAGCGAGAAACTTTAGAATTTTCCTATAGAAAACCGCATTAAAATGAAGTATTATCACATGAATACTGCACTTTAAATAGTAAAATGACAAAAAAAGTGGTCCAAAATGCAGTAATAGGAGATTTTACTGCATTTTAGTAAGTTTTTGTTCAGAATTCTTGAAAAAAATGTTTGCAGTAATAGGGGCTAAAATCAATTAATGCCTATAACTATTTTATTTTAAAGAAATTATATTGTATTATTGCATCTAATGATAGTTTATAAATTTTCCTTTTACTTTGCATTAATTTTTTTGTCAAATATCTTCTTTGAGATTGTTTTATATGAAATCTAAACTTTAAACGCCGTTTTCTCAAAACCGCGTTTTTGCTATTACTGCGGTTTAAGCTCAGCACGGCAGTTTTGATCCCGGTATTCCCACGAGAACGGGAGGTATATAATGTATTAACTTATTCAACGCGGGTAACACTGCGGGGCGCAGCAGTATGAATGACGGAAAACATGCCGTCTGTGCGAATCATTATTATTTCAAAATTCAATCTCCTGTAAATTGCAAAAAGCTCATAAAAAATAATTTCGCGGGCAACCCGTTCGCTTTCACCTCAATTCACTATCGCTTAAGCATAGTTAAAGATAGGTAAGTACCTTCACTTGAACGCCAGCCCCAGGCTTCCCACAACTGCCGACTGGTCCAAACGGATTAGGCAAGAGCACTGGACCTAAGTTCTCAGTTTGTCCATACGCCTCCATAACCATGGCGTCTTTGCGTACTCGACTCTGCAACAAAAGATGTGAATGATGCCGGCGCCCCGCATGGGCTTCAACTTGGGGCCAACATTAAAATGGCCAATGGCAATGCTCCGCTTCGCTCGCGTGGTAGGTACCTACCTACCTTGATAAAATATAGCCTCGGAAAGTCCTTAGTGCTACACATCGGTGAAAGAATTTTTAAAATCAGATGAGTAGTATCGGAGATTACCCCAAACAAACGAACAAACAAACCAACTATACCTCTTTATAATATTAGTACCTACCTACCTATAGATTAGGTATACTATATCCTACTAATAGGTAATATATATAATAAATGCGAAAGTTTGTGAGTATGGATGGATGTATGGATGTTTGTTACTTTTCTCGTGAAACGAAAACTACTGAACGGATTTGGCTGAAACTTGGAACTTATCATTTTCACTTTCAAAACTATCGTGAGTTGTACCAACTTACTAGATCACAAAAAAACACGGAAAAATACAGACATAAAATTATCGTCAATTATTATTTAAATACCGACAATATTTCGATTCTTCCGGAGAATCTTCATCTGGGTAGAGTATGGTCACTCCTCGCGGTCGCGTCTCACACACACTGTACCTATTCTATAAATACTCTTACCCTTAACCCTAGTAATAAGTCTGGGTAGACCTTCCCACCGGTCAAGGCAATGGTGTTGAAGCAGGTAAGATCACACGGCTTGGAGCTTTTGAGGATCCCCGAGACCAGCGAAGGTCCCATGAGTGTTGACACTGGCTGAAAATATGAACAAAGTTTCCAAGAAGTAATTTGGATGGGTGACCGCAAGTGGCGTTAGCAGCTGAGCGCTTCCGTGCTGCGGTGGGCACATTGTCGGTTCCAGATTTTAAAGTCATTATCACGGAGGCCTTTAGGCGGCCTGAAAACTCTGCCACCAGATTTGGCCACTAGCTCTTTAATACGAACTTACTTTTAGATAGCATACAACTTACTTACCTGATATTTGTTGATGATATCAATGACGTGCTCCACCGTGGCGTCGGCTGACGTCTGCACCTTGGTCTGATGCAGCAGCGACATGGTCAGCGCGTTAAAGAAGCCAGACACCCACTGAACGGGTGATAGATTCAGTGCATTCACGTTTGTTTCAGGTAAGCTGAGGTAAAAAAAGTTTTTTACATAAGCTAGCTATATAGGTACATGACAATTAATATCTTTCCTTTAGTCGATTGATGAGTTAAGGTTCAGGCATGAGCGTATTGAGCGTATATAAAAAGGGGGAGCACGGATCTGGTGCACTTGCGTGAAAAACATTTGCGCGAAACTTGTACAAAGTAGCTTTAACTTTGGATCTAGACGTTCGTCGTGTATTGACGACGTTTGTTGGGTCCTAGCGAATAACCACCCTGAATAACCTTTAATTTAAACGAATTTACATTAATAAATTTTTAAATGTAGGTAGGGCCTACTAGAAAAGCATTTATCATTACCCCTTATGGCTTCCGGTTTTGAAGACGCTACCGAATACATCTCTCATCTTCGCCCTCCAGGCCTGATGCTTCACGGCAGCTACCTTGATGACACCAGTGGTACCGCCAGAGCTGACCAACCACGCGTAGATCTTGTCTTGGTCTATTTCAGCTGGTCTATTAAGTAGGAAAATTGGAAAATCACGTAGATACCTTACCTAGTTATTAATTTTCTTCAAGATTTATGAGGGGGCGTCCATAAATTACGTGAGATGTTTAAGGGGGGGAGGGGGTCAAGTCAAATCTCATCTAATCTTACGTTGGAGACAGGGGGTGTCTCGGCAAATATCACGCAATTTTTTTTCTGGTTGAAACAAAAAAGACAGTAAAAGTGTAACTGTTACTGACTCAAACTCCTCAACCGGAGAGTTATCTTCACAATTTTCAATCATCTCCTGCATAGAATTGGCTCCGGTTCCGAAGGTCACCACCCTGGTTCCCTGGCCCAATGCGTCTGCGGCAGCTAAGTATATATCGTACTGTTCCGGCTGGCAAAATGCTATCTTCGGTGCTGTCAATTTGAAGAACGATCGGACTTCGTCTGTAAGTAAAAGATTCTACCTTATGCATCATTATAATAAGGATCTAGGCATACGCATGGTTGAAAATAGATTTTTTCGTCCATGGTATAGGTACCCTACTTATAAGTACCTACCTAAGTCTGAATTGCAAAGGGGGAAATGTGCTTCACCAATTTATGAGAATTCGTGAGGAAACCCACGGTTTAGTCAGCCCTCCACAATGACCATTGTCTTTCCTGTTGATATGGCCGGCTAAGCTAAGAGGATGGTTTGGGTGCTGGGCAAGCCACCCATCACCCAAACCTACTACCAAAGTAGGATACTATCTCAATGCCCCAGACTCCACTGGGTCCCGTTAGTGTAGGCAAAAATTGCCTCCTGATCATCTAGTAGTACTTATGTTATGCTGTAAATGCCTGATACTAGTACCTACCATGGACGAAATACTAAGATTTAATCCCAGGCCCGGATCTTGAAAGGGGGAGAAGCAAACCGGTGATCGAGCGTCGATCGAACAAAATTAAATATTCTATTCGTTTTCTTTAGGGATTTTTTTCCTCGTCGCAGACTTTTCTTCAGACTGTATTCAGAGCTTTGTTACTATAGGTACGTTACGACAAAGAGCGTTGTATAAAAAACGATAAACGACTAAGGAAAGATTTTGCTATAATATTTAACAGATCACTTTGGACTTTGGTCAAGGTTAGGTACCTACTATCAGTCTATCATTATGGTAGTTAGATGTATTGCAAGTATTACGTAGGTACTAAATAGAAGTCAGTATTATAGTTACTATACCTAATCTATTCTTGTACATACCTAGGTACCTGTTTATGGCATTTGTCTATCTAAGATTGTAAAGAATGCCTACTTAAAAACACGACTGCGTAGCAATTAGATATTTTACCAGAAATCTTAGTTTAAAAATAAATCTCTCTAATACTAAAGAATAATCTAACGATACCACAAAATCATGTCATGACGGAGGCCTTTAGGCGACCACGAGGGGGATGTGAACAGCCATTATAGACCATGATACTTAATAATTAGTAATGTATGACCATAGATCTGATTAATTTGAGATTCGTAACAAGAAACTTCGAAAGACGGGAAAATAATTGTGATAAATACCCGTAGGAAGGTACGTAATGTTTTATAATGTAGCTGAATCTTTATTGCAACAGTTTTGCTGCCCAAATTACTCTCCACCTCAAGGTCGAATATATTTTTGTAAGGGCCTGGCACTTGCTAGGCAGTTTTCCAGCACTTAAAACATGATTATAGGGAGGAATATAAATAACCAACTCACCCAATTTAAACAAAGGATCCACCCCCGCTACAGGATACCCGTTCATAATACCAGCGTAGTGCGGAATGTGCAAGTCCAGGTGATTCTTCCCGCCCAAAGCTAACACATCTCCTGGCTTCAGGCCTAGCTTCCTGCACGCTTGGGCTACACGGACAGAGCGGTTCAACACAGACGCGTTGGTCTCTTCCTCGCATGTAGCTGCGTCTATCTGTTATAAAGATAAATCTTGATATGCCTTAAAGTTTCTACGCACTATAGAAATAAAGGTACCTACACATAAAGGTAAACCTGCCAATCTTGTATCGGATAACGTTACCATTCGAGATCAATTTTCAAGAGACAGGAAGTATCCATTCCGAAGTGTGTGCTAAAATGTAGGTAAGTATAGAAACTCGATCATCCATCGACTTCATAGCTATAATAGTGTGATGTATTTAAAATGTCGTTTTTATTGTAGAATAGGTATATCAGTAGTTAAATACCACGTAAAATAGTTTAGAATTTTAAAATCGTTTTTATTTTACGCCAGATCACAGACTTCACTTTAAAAACTATCGTAGTGTCAGATGATAAATGAATTAAATATTTAAGGGAATGGGTCAAAGAAAAGAAAGCTGAGCTTAAAACCGTGTTTGTAGTTGTCGCCCTGCTTCTCTGCGATGTTCATAAAAAGTTAAGTTATAAAAATAATCTGGAGACCACTTAAACAAAGACACTTTGCATTCTTCATTTTATCAGGCATATAATGTTTTGATATTTATAAATACATGGACACGGGATTTTATCGCGTTAGTTACCTTATTTCTTTACGTCCCAACTCAAATTAGAAGCATACCTACTCCAGTCAATCCGCGACCTGGCTATTGCAACATAGCCGAAACGTCGGGACGTAAATAAATAAGGTAAATAACGCGATAAAACCTCGTGTACTGTATTTATAAATATGAATTGTGATCAAACTAAAATATTGTTTTGTATGGGCATTATAACTCTATTTGAAATACAAATCTCTTACCTGGCATACAGCATTAGGTCGCTTTTTCATACAATCTAGGAAGTAATGGCCCATATGGGCATCGCTGTCAAACATACTGACACAATTTATTTTTACACGGTCTAATAGCGTCTGTAGCGAGAGGAAGTCAGATTGCGACTGAGGCTCAATTGACAGATCAAGCTATAGTTTCAGTGGTTATCTCGGAACATTAACAAAGCAGTAGTTAGTGATAGTTTAGGCCACTTTAGGTGAGTGACTTCACTCTTCTAATCTAACAAGTTGCTTTTATCTATCACAATAGAAGCCGTGTGTATCTAGGTAATCCATTTATGTTACTGAACGCGTAGGTAGATACTTACAAACAAAAGTAGAACAGTTAACCAAAAAACGCAAATAGGTTTGAGATCTTTATACAATCACGAGATCCTAACCTGTATTCTGAGTGTACAACTATTAGGTAGGTAGGTAGGTACATAAAAATCGCCGAAGGCAGGACGAGGAACAAGCGGTAATGTTAACTAATGCAAAATGTGGGGCATCGTAAGTAACAAATATGTATTTTGACATACATACCTCTGACTACCCCTTACACATCTTTTTATGATCTAAAATGACTAAAAAGATCTGAAAAAATTGTCTACCGCACCTAGGGAATAATCTAATTTTTATTTATACTATATGGAACTATAAACGTAATAAAATAACTACAATTAATTTATAAAAATGTACAAAGATCTTTATTAAAAGTACTTACCCAAGGCACTTCAAGTTTAAAGTACAGATAAATAATAATACAAGTATACATTACATAATATTTAAAGTAACATGCAAGACATTTCATTTGAGTGACATGTTTGCTGGGTGTGTAAAAACAAATTGCATTAGGTGGGAATCGAATCTACGACTTACAGAAGTCACAAGTTTACCACCTGAACTAAAAATCCAGATAAATGTCAATGACTGAACTAATTTAAGTATTTCAAATTGAATACTAATTGAACAAATGCATCTCCATAACTTTAATACCCTACAAATCTTAAAATAAGGCATGATAGGTTAATTTTATTAAACTCACAATAGAAGTCCACTTACCATTTAGCGATTGTTTTGCTATCTCCAAGGTCCCAAGTTGAGACAGACAAGCTTGGGACTTTCAAGTAAGCTGCCTGTTAATGCGATCAGTGCTCATGACGCACATGTGGATATTGCTGATTAAATTAAAACATTGCACACTTATGTATGACTTATGACAATAAAATAATTTAATCGCCAATGACGCTTATGCGGATGAGCCTCGATCATTTTTCGACATCCATGGCGTCATAAGCACTGAACGCGTTAATGTGAGAAATACCGCGCATGTTTTCATTGCTGAGTAACATTAATCAGCTGTCATTTTTATAGGTTACTTTAACTTGGCGAGTAACGTTATGGAATTAACTAACCAAAACATAATAGTCTTTGACGACTACACCGTACCATACCATGACCGTGTTAAGATCGTAGGAACGTGCCAGGCAAAAAATACAATTGTCTTTTTTAAACTTTCGCGATCAGAACACATTATGAAACATATGCAAACGGGTATTTATATATTTTTTTTTTTATTAAAGGTAAAATTCGTGATAAATACCGTTTGCATAATGTTTTATAAAAAATACAATTATTTGTAAGTATTGAATACAAGACAACGTCAACTACACCGTTACGTCACAGTCTCTCTTTTCGTGTCTGATATGGTCATGCTATGCTAAGTATAAGTCGCGCCACGTAAAAAGAGCGCTGGCTGTCAAACTGCGCAGTGGTCGATGATTGGTGGAGAGGTAACGCGGCGCACTTCATACCATTGATTTAGCGAGTGCTATTGGTTCGTCAGCGAGTGAACACAGGCGCAAACATACCCCCGCCACTTCCTCTCAGCGCTCTTTTTACGTGGCGCGACCTATAGTAGTCGTCAAAGTCCTATTATACTTAGTAATAACAAAGTTAGATCAGTTACAAACAGCTCTATATATAAGAATTGTAAAACTCAACAGACTCCATTGTATGGAATAATTTTAAGAACATAACAATATCATTTAATGTAAAGTCAATTTTAAATGTTAGAGTCTTGCTGCACTATTAATATATCTTTCTGCTTGTTGCCTGTTCCGATTTTGCAGTTTGACATAACTCGTAAGCCTTCCACCCTGGAAAAAATATTAACTTGAAAACATTGAAAATATTTTTAAATACATGTAGGTACACGGGGTTTTATCGCGTCCACCCGCGACCATGGCTATTGCAACATAGCCGAAACGTCGGGACGTAAATAAATAAGGTAAATAACGCGATAAAACCCCGTATACATGTATTTATAAATATGAATTGTGATCGCGAAAGTTTAAGAAAAACTAACATTGAAAATGAAATGAAACGTGATGATGTAACCTTAACGCACAGAAGATATCCTGTCACATTATTATGCATAAAGGCTACGGGGGTAGTCAGCTGTATAACTAAAAACATATTTGGTACACTTTATTACGAGCTCTAAACGGTGAAAAAAAACATCGTGAGGAAACCCGCTTAAATAGCCCTACACATATTGATTAGGCTTTTAGACTCGAAATAAATATTTGTAGTTCATACAAACATTTGTCTCGCAGCGGGGATCGAATCCGCACTCTGCGTCTCAGGCGGGCTTGCACTCACCGCGCAATTTATTTACACAAAGTGTAAATATAAACCAATAAAGGAGTAAACACTTACTCAGAAAGTCCAGTAACACAAGTGTCGACTTCACATCTGATCGCCTGTTCGCTACAGTCTTGTATAATCGTGTTGTTGAGTTCAACTTGCGAGCCGGAGTACATTTGTATGCCAACTCCGCAACCTTTTATTGTGCAGTTACGAAGCTCGACCTGAAAGGTATATCATGAAAATACAACCAAAAACAACATGAACGCACGACTATCTAAAATATCGTTTGGAGATTTCACTTAAAAAACTATCTGTTGTATAGTTGAGTGGTATAGGTCGCGCCACGTAAAAAGAGCGCGGTCGGGGAAGAGGCGGGGGTATGTTTGCGCCTGTGTTCACTCGCTGACGAACCAATAGCACTCGCTAAATCAATGGTATGAAGTGCGCCGCGTTACCTCTCCACCAATCATCGACCACTGCGCAGCAGTTTGACAGCCAGCGCTCTTTTTACGTGGCGCGACCTGTATTAGATATATACTAGATAATAGCTCACGTGAAATTACTCATTTCTGCTCATTCTTGCTATTTTAATGTCGTTTAGAGATGTCTAACTTCCGAAGAAATGATACTGAACAGCGTACCTGAGACGTTCTTACTTGTCAGATTTGTATGGACAAACGTCAATGAATGTTAAGATAAGCACCGCTTACATAAGGTAGCGTTTCAGTATTCGGGCGTAAGGGATAGTCACAGGCAAGTCTAAACAATGTTTCTCACATTGGAAAGGTTTCATAATTCAAGCATTTCATAATGTGATAAGTTGCAAAACCATCACTTCTATTATTTTGTTTTTTGACAGTTTTGGATTGGTCGGGGTTTTCTTTACACATTGTATAATTTAGCAGATTTAAAATACAATTTGATTAAAACTAATTAACATACCTGTGCCCCTTTATGAACAACAATGCCCGAGTAGAAGTTATCGAAAGTGCAATCTTCCAGAAGGATCTTAGCGCCTGCCATAGCGACTATGCCTTGTGCGAAATCGCTCTGAAAAACAGATCCTTTTCTTTGAAAGTCATAGTCAAAAGCTACTTATGTTCACGACTGTATTTCTCAAAGTACGATAGACATGTTCTTAGACCCTCTGAAGATTTCAGTAGGCGGAGTTGGAGGCACGCTAAATACACACTATACTAGGTACCTACACATTGGGCATGTACCATTTTGCATAGTGAGCGAAGCGTTCGCATACCATAAGTACTGAAGAATTGAAGATACAGAGTAGTAATATGTATGGCTCATACATAACTTTTCTATAATCACTTTCGCTATAGAAAGAAACAGTCGATAAGTCACGTGCAAGCAATAACAATAGAAAGATAATCTTTACGAAGCATTTGAAATATGGCTACAGTTTTTTCACGAAATTTTCTTTGTGTGTTGAGGTTTCGAACTTTGGCCAGTCAATGTTTTTCTGAGTAGGTACATACCTGTGAGCATTGTGAGTCGTCGAGGAAGTTGCATTTGACCGCGTGTAATGCGCCAGTACGCATCAGTAGCACTGTATTGACGAGCGCGCAATGTAGAGTTAGCTCGCGCAGCCGACATTGCTCACTTAACATTAGCAGGCACGATCGCATGTCTGATGCCTTGAGTGTAGCTCCTGCGGGAAAAAGAATAGCAATTGTTCTTCAGTCACATTGCGAGGCGTCAATGGATGAGACTAGCACAGGACGGTAAAAACTTGGGAGGCCTATTATAATTTTACCCAACAGTAGCTAGCCAACTAGCAAAAATAAACTAAATGATGAACTTGTGCAGATGATGATATTAATCAATTAATTTTACCCAAATGAAGATTTTTCCGGATGATTTTGAACATTATTTGACCTCTAAATTGAATTGATATTTTTACTCGTATTCACTCCTTTGCACGTGCAAGATTGGAACTTTCGACAACAAGATCTTTCAGATCAAAGTTGCCTCGACTTTCGATCTAAAAGACATGAGTTGGAATCACTAACAATGATTGCAAAAACACTAACCCACTCAGCCAATATGGCTCCTTGTATGATAAATAAATAAATAAACAAATAAATATCCTTGGGCATACCACACAGCGTCATCTAGTCCCAAGCTAAGCAATTTAATGCTTGTGTTATGGTAACCAGATGATACAGCTTCATCACTTTAAATTAAACTCACCATTATAACTACAAATAGATATTTGCAACAACGGCATCTCTGGTATCTCATAGTCCTTGGAGCAGACCACCACCTCCACCGGTTCCAGGGCCAGTGCGTCTTCCGATGATGTCACCACGGTCAGGGTCTGGTCGTTGGAGACGCGGGCGCGGAGGAACTTGTAGATATCCTCGAACTCGAAGATGGAGCCGCCGTGCCAGAGAGCCACCACCTAGGAAATAAAAATATATTTATAGTTCAGATCTATGACTGGTTGAAAACCTACTTTAGTTACATACATCAAAATTTATTTTCGAGGTGACTTTCGTATTCACAGATTGTTCGATTAAATTACCTAAATCGTTGAAGTAACTATGTGCGCTCACAGAATGATCAGCATTGAAATTATCAACTAAAAACGTAATGTAACGACTGTTCATAGTGCGCGACCTCCCGGAAGGCGGTTCGGCCGGTGGAGTTTTTAGGCCTCTCGAATATTAAGACCTTCGGTAGGCCTAAAAACTCCACCTTAGTTGCCCACTAGCTACGTAAACAGTGAAGCTACTAACAGTAAGCGCAATGTAACGTGACGTGACAGGGTCGAACCTATATATTACTCCGGGCGGTCGCGCATTTTGAACAGTCATTAGAAAAAAGGTAAAGCTCTAGCTTACTGTACTCACATTCTTCTTCCCTTTATTCTTCTGGTACTTATTCCTCGCCTTGATCATATACTGTTCTCTGATGATAGGGTTTTCGTATAGCGTCCACTTAGACATAAGCCCATCAAGTTTAGCGTTCATCTCTGCACAAAGCGATATGTAGTTTGGTGGAAGCAAGGAATCTGAAATTAAAGGAGCAATTTATAAAACACTAGCTTACTCGGCCGCGGCTTCGTTCGCGTGGTTACTACCTTAGATAATATACTTATAGCCTATGTTCATTCGGAAAGTCTATGCTATACATCGGTGAAAGAATTTTTGAAATCTGATGAGAAGTTTCGGAGATTACCCGAAACATACAAATAAACAAACTTTACCTCTTCATAATAATAGTATAGAAGTATAGAAAAATCCTCCTGAATATAATAAATCAGCCTCATAGCGTAACTTGCTTAGACATTCTAGACAGAACATCCATGCCAAGGTCACAAGTTATATTCTTTTGGATCCAGCATTTTTATATATTCACATAGTTCTGAAACATGATGAGGAAAAGTGTAAAAGAGATAGAAATAGTTACCGTCTTCACTAGTCAGTTCTCCCTCGCACAGCGAAGAGTCCAAATCCTTCAGTTTCTCATGAGCATTGATAGCGCTATTTCTCAGTAGAACAATAGACCTCGCTACGCAGCTTGGTATACTGCCGTTGTGGAGCTCAGACCAGAGCGTCATGCGCTCCTCTATTGTGTTGGGTAGTAGGATCTTGTCATCTTGATCATCCCAGGGCATCCATATATCAGCGTAGTAGAACCTGAAATGACAAACAGGATTTTTAAAAGACAGAATAGTTTTCAGTCAGCATTGCAAGCTAAGTTTTGGTTAACATCTCCCTTTGAAAAACATAGATTTTAACTTAATAATGCCCTTGTCTTTGCATCGGGCTCGGTATAAAGTGTGTGCCTCTTTATAGAGAATTTTAAGTGTCATAAGGCCTATGGTACATTTGAATCGCATATTGTGCCCAATATCCTGCAACAATCACACACAATATCACAAAACAGGTCTCAAGACAAGACATATTGTAACTTGTGCCCTAATGCAAACAAGATTAATAAATAAATAAGTCATAACAAATAAATAAAGATGTTACAGGCTATTCTATGGTTTCCTACAATGTTTGAGGAGCTGCTAAACAATGATTTAAATACCTAAGCAGGTCAATAAACTCGGCTGTAGTAGCTGCATTGACACATTGCTCTCTCTGCTCTGTAGTTGGCCATAACTCCACCAATGGCACATCGATCACTGACTCCGGCAAGCTCACTGCCTCATGCTGCACGCTCAGCACATCCACACATGCTGTTAGGCTCTCAAAATCCACAGCGGTCACGGATATAAATGCTATGCAGGGGAATCTTACACCTGGAGATCAAAATGGATGTGTTACTTTCATGATATCAGTTTAAAATACTAGAGTTACGAGGAACTTAAAAATGCTTCTGAATAAGCTGGCTTTGTCTTTCTTATTGACTGTTGAAATAAAGTGTTATTTTGTGCAGTAAAAAAATGAATTGGTGAAGATTTTTGGCATTTACAACTGAGCACTACTTTGTAGTGGCACAATAAAATGACTGCTTCAGCTGTTTTGTCAGTTTATATCTGTTTAGCTAATTATGCATTAGAAAGTAAGAAAATTATTCACAAACTTGTTTTGTTGTTAATATAGATGTGACACTCCTGGTGATAGCTGCATAATTTGTAAAGTTGAAAGTACTTAACAGTGTTGAAACACAAAACCTAACACTCCTTGACAAAGCAAACATGTTTAGAACTTACTAAATCTTTTACAGAAGT
Source organism: Xanthorhoe designata (assembly GCA_963582015.1). NCBI lineage: Eukaryota > Metazoa > Arthropoda > Insecta > Lepidoptera > Geometridae > Xanthorhoe > Xanthorhoe designata. The sequence continues at coordinate 2,853,316 of OY757029.1, forward strand.
CCTTAGAGAGTTTCCACAGAGCATCCCACCCCACAGGCTCCACTAACAGCTCCGCCTGGATGCTCCACTGCTCCCGAGCGGTTCCTCGGCCAGAGCTGAACACCCTCATCAGCTCTTGCAGGATCTCATTGTCACTGCGAGAGAATGTGTATACTGCTGGCATCTGAAATGTTAACATTACACAGTTTCCATGCTTTCATATACTCATCAAATTGTTAGGTAGATAAGAAAACACAAAAAATACATCAGGAAGTACATCAATGTCATAGGCCCCACCTTATAGCTCATGGAACATTTTGTTTTTATAGACGGCCTTCATTCATAAAGATTCATTTGTCAATTTATGGATATTTTTTTCTTGTTAAGTACCTATGTAGGTACTCTTGCCAGTGAAAAGAGTTAATTATTCAGTTAAATAAATCAAATTTAGTACCTATCCGTTTTAGCTAAAATAAGTTTAGTACTTAAGTAAGTACCTAATATGAAAAATGGGGGAATCAGAATATAGCACCGCTAAGTTACCACTTAGTAAATAAAGTTGCTTATTATAAAGTCTGATGCTGTACTTCTTGGGCATAATTAAAATTATTTTTCTCAAAAAGAAAACGGTTAGCAAAGTCGGTGAGTCATTCATCATCAATGTTTCGAATTATCTTCAAAAAAATGATCAGCAAATAGGGGAAAAACATACCTTTCTTGAACTGTTCTTGATTTTTATTGCTGCCTGATAGTTATTTTGAAACTATGAACAGTTTTTAGCAAAACAACGTTTTAGTTTACTGGATGCGGCCCGCCTGTTCGGTTTGTTTTGAAAGATGACAGAAAATTTAAACAAGAAAACGTCAAAATGACATTCGGAACGTTCCAATTTACGCAGTAGACGACTTTTTCTTTTTTTTTTACCCAAGTTAAAATGTATGTAAATACATTTTATAAAATGTGCGTAAATGGACGCTATAGAATAGACGTTCGACGTTCTTGTTAGATCGTTAAACGAGACCTGCCGCGCGATAACTGGTTGCCTCAAACCAACGCCACCAAACCATGCTCTACCCACTCGCCGGCATCGCTCCCCCATTCATAAGAAGGGAAGTTGCTTGTTTAATAGAAAAGTCGAAGCAAGAGCGAGACCACCGTCATCCCCTGTACAAACACCAACCTCAGAGAGCTCGTTTGAAAAGCCGCAAAAGTTTCTTGCGCACAACTACAGCAACCGACGAACATCCAGCGACGCTCAAAAGCATGCTCTGGGAGTAGAAACAACCAGCACCACAGCATTTCACTATGCAGGAACATCTGCCCCCAGGGCGTGACCTTCCATGGCCAGTGTGGAAATCCATCAACCGACTGCGGACTCAAGTCGGCCGATGTGGGGAGAACATGTGCAAATGGGGCTACCGCGACCCTACACTTAGCCACTGTGACTGCGGGGTCCCCATTCAAACGATGAGTCACCTCCTTGTCTGCCCCTTGTGCCCTACCAACTGCACTAGGGAGGACCTAATAAACGCTACATCCAATGGAGTAAAGGTAGCGATCTTTTACTCGAATACCGTTTAATTTGTTTTACCCATTGAAACGCAAGAAGAAGAAGTTAGATCGTTGAAGTTAAGCAACGTTCTGAGCGGTCACTACGTGATCGCGCAGCATTAAACGTACTACCAACCAGATTCTCTTTAGGTGGCATTCATTATCATTATCAGCTGGGCGCTTCCGTGCTTCGGAGGGCACGCGGCAAGTTAAATTGTCGGTGCCGGCTTTTAAAGTCGTTAGGCCAACAAACCATCTAGGTAATTTAGTCGGCTCCACTTTTCATTTGTCAATTTACCCGTGGCGTGTAATGCAGGTAGGTACCTAGGGGAAAGGTGTACGAGTTGATCCCCTTAAGGAAGAATGCTTCGCATTTGAAGAGCAATCAAGTTATTTCAGATGTTTAAGCTTATGTAGTTAGCAAATTTAACTATCTAACTTTCCTCATACTCAAAATGTTTAGGTACTTAATTTGATTTGTTTTGATAGCTAGATTTCACTTTTTTTTAAACCCTACCAAAGGATCAACTTGTACACCCCGGTGTCCAAGATGATCCTTGGGGTATGGACAAGATGATCCGGGGATCGTCTCGACCCTTTTTCAACGAAAATTATAGGTTATGTTATAATTACATTGAAAATAAACTCTGGAGGTGCTTACAAGGTCTTTATTTAAATCATTTAAGTATAAAAACAGTTTTAACAAGGCTATGAGATCACACAATCTAAATTAACAAAAATTAAAGGATAATTTTCAAAGTTTACTAGGGTAAATCACACTATTTTTTACCTTTTGATTAAACTTTGGTCTTAAACATCAGGCACTTTAAAAATCACATTTTTCTTAGACATCAGTCATAATTATTAATTATGAGATGAATTAACAAGTTACACAATTAACACTGTTCCATAAATCCACCGGATCAACTAGTACACCCACCGACGGATCATCTCACCCCGATCACAACTTTTTAGTCTTTGTAATATAACATAACCTCTAATGCGTCTTCCGTTGTGGTGCCATGCAAAAACCGTAATTAAGCATTATACAAAGCTACAAACACAACAATCTTTACAATTGATTGTATACAACAAAAATACCAAAGTCTCAAAGTCAACCTTACCTTAGATCAGAGGCACACGATTTTTATTTTTTACGTTTCACGCGCACTCGTCACTCACACCGCCATTATGATTTGACTGATGCGAAGGGGGGTTGGGGGCTACAATCTACCAGAGAAAATAACTAGATGGCGTTCATAGTTTCGCCACAACGGCCAGGGATCGACATACCCCGTAGGATCAACTTGTACACCTTTCCCCTAAGTCCTAGGTATCTACCACTTCGACGTCAAAACTAAATTACAATAGTTTACCTACCTACTTAGCTACCTACATACTTGAGAACTATTAGGTTCCTACCTAATGTACCTACGTTTCTAGATATAGCATAATAAAGTTGATTCAGAGGGCTGGCTTGTGTTGTATCAATCGAGATCAGTGCGTCTAGGTGCACGTTTAGTAAAAACAGTGTGCTTGTGTTATTAAGTAGGTGGTAGAAGTCAAAACAGAAGTACTAGGTAAGTTATTAAATAGAGCATAGCACAAGGTGAAGCTTGAAGAACTTTAAGCACAGTTAAAAGTTCGTGTAAAACTTACAAAGTTTTATTTAAATAAACATTAATTAGGTAGTTACGTATTCAGATGCACCTAATTTGTAAATTGTTTTCAAGAAAAACACTGTTAGGATAGAGATCTTAGGTACCTAAGTGCTTAGACTAGAATTAATAAAATACCCAAACCTAACTCTACTCTCTAATTACCTACCTACTACATTATCTTAATACCTACTTAAATCTATTTCTAGGAGTAAACTTATGTAGGTACTGTAGCTATAGGTAAGGTAGGCTTCATGAGGTTGCGTAGGCCAACCAAGGTATGTAGGTACCTACCTAACACTGAACTAGAGGTTATGTGTGTATGTGTAAATAAATAAATAAATAAATAAATAAATGGAGGTTCCTACGAACATCAACGATAACAACTCTTTCGAGAGATTAGAGGGAAATCTCGAAGGACAGAAACCACTGCAGAGACTTGGGAGAGTCCATTGCCCAGCATTGGTATAACAGTATTTTTTTGTTTTTTAGTAGGTACCTAAGTATGTACTAGTTTAGTATTATATTATTTGTGGTATGGTAGAGGTTTATCGGGTAGGTATTAAATTCTCGGAATTCCAATCAACAGTAAGAACATTGCTAGGTGAAAGGCGCTATCGTTGTTCTGTGATATGGAAAAGTACCGATAGAATGGAATAAATAGCACGCTGATGTGACTAAGTTATTATTATATATTTATATTAACTGAACAGATCTAACTAAGCCTATATAAGGTAGTCTAGCCATATTTTAGATGCCCTACTACATATTTGTAAACATTGGGAATCAGTAGATTTTTACAGTTCTATAATTTATATTGTTGCGGCAATTCTAACTAAATGTTTGTCAAAAACACCAAAGTTTTTTTTTCATTTTATCATGCAAGCCATAATGAATTCCACTTTTGACATTTGATTACTTTTGTTTTGGATTATTATTTGGTATTTTGAATAAGTACTTCCTCTATTTTTTTGGGATAAGAAAACTCTAGTTCTCATGAAAATATCTAAGTAATATTAGGTAGGTAGGTACCTACTCTCATCGTTATGTAATGTAAAATATCTCAAAAGTCTACAGAAAATGCTCTGGCTCATTGTTCTCGCCATCTCCCTGGCTCCGCTGGCATACTGGCTGCACTGGCGACACACACACAGGCGGATGCTGGAGTTGGCCAGAAAAGTGCCTGGCCCACGCGCCTGGCCCGTTGTCGGGAACGCACTTTGGTTCCTGGTCAAACCTGGCGAGAGCTCAAGTAAGCACTTTTCGAAAAAAGCCAAGTAACACATCAAAGCAGTTTATCGGCCGCATAACAGCATTTCTGTATCGTTTTCGCATTTTAAGTTAGTTCTATAATAGCATTATAAACGTTTATACGGCTTCTGTAAGTCTTATTTGGGCACAAATTATACAGCTTTAGATCCTAAATAGGTTCACAAAACAACATAATAGCATTATAGTGGCATTTTATTAGCATTCTTGTGGTCAATGAAACTGCCAATAGCATTACAGAAGCATTATTATGGTCGATGAAGTTGTTAATAGTATTACAAAAGCATTACAGTAGCATTCCATAGGAGTAAAAGGATTATTGTAGCTTTCTTAATGTTCACAGTTAGAACTTAAATGAATTTAACACCATTGCAAAAACATCTCTAATACCACGTTACAAGTTATAGTACATTATGAACACAGTAAATTAACTAATTTGTTTCACAATATAAATGGAAGAAGATGGTGAAAACTGATCGATTGAGTGACATCGTAGGTTGCATCAAACACAATTTATAAAGTAACTATTTTTATTCTTGCCATCAAATATTACAACGCAATGTAGTTTACTGTAAATGTCTATATTAGTTTCATTCAAAATTTTCACGCGCCTTCGATATATTGTGGTTTTAATTAAGAATTGTATAAAAAGATATGTGTAAAATAACCACACCAATTGTGTATTCTTAGTATAAGCCGAATTTTGGCTAACTAACTTATAAGTATGGGTTGGGTGGCATTATGTTAAGTTATATTATTATTTATAAAGGTCTATTGATTTTATAAATAGGTCCAAATGATAATATTGTTAGGTTATAAATATTTACAAAATGGTGTCGATTTAAAGCACCCCGGTAAGCCTTTAAAAATCATTATTAATGCTGCAAGCAGAACAAATACTCACACGTGACTATTTGTAAAGCCAAAGGCAATTTAGGCATTAAATTGGTTCACGTTTATGCTATTCGTCTATACTATTACTTAAAAGTGCTATTACACAACTATCGGCATTAAAAACAGCTCAAAGCTGTTTAACGGATTTACAGTGCATTATAATGGCACAAATTGATGCTTATAATCAGCATTAAGCATTATCTTACTACTTTAAAATATTATTGTAATTCCTAAGGCACTAAAAAGAGCTGAAGGCAGTATAGCAAATTTATGAGGCATTTTATTGATTCACGTATGTGCTAATAAATAGCTTTAAGCATTTATTTACTACTTAATAATGCTATTGTAGATCCAAATGCACTAAAAACAGCTAAAAGCTGTACAGCTGCATTTTGATTTGCAGCACTAAAACTAAAGGCTTTAGAACAGCATTTTGATATGCTATCATCCAACCGTTATACAGTGTAAAGCATCATAATGGTGATAAAATGCCAATATAAAGCGTCAAGATATTTGGTGAACTTTTATAAGAGTTTTTACGGACCTTAAGTTCTACATAAGCTTGTTATTAGTTTGTTATAATGCTCCCTGTGTTACTTGGGGGAGCACTCCTTAAACATATATTATTTGCAGTGACCACGCAGATTACAGAGTTGACCATTATGACTGATTCATTAGACATAATTACCGTTATTCTTTATATCATAATAAAATCAAGTTATTATAAAGCAAATCTAAAATAATTGTTGTAATAATATAATCTTATAATTAAAGTGCAGTACCTACCTACCTAACTAACTGCGACTGCCAGAAGGCCAATTTGGATTATCGTGGCAAATTGTATTTTTTCAAATAAAATAATTGATATTTTCGAATCCTGCCTGACGACTAATGGTTTTTATGTAAGTATTGCACTTTTGTCACGTGATTTGATTTAGCGGTGAAGGAAAATGATGTTGCATTCAATATCATGCGGTCCGGTCTAGGCATCATTTACATAATAATAATAACCTACAACATGAATCCAATCGGGCAATTAAAGATTTATTGTTTACCTACTCGCTTTAGCTCGCCGCATACATCATGTCATGCTTTACAAAAGAAATGCTCCTGCATCCTTCATGAATGATCGTTGTCCTTAGTTCTGAGGGTCGTGACTTCCTCCAAGGACCACTGCATTGTCCTGAAAATTATAATTTTTTAATTCGCATCCAGTTTGGGATCATATTTCTTTACCTTATCGTGAGTTATTTAAAAGAGGACTTGGTTCAAAGTCAATCTCTATTATTTGATAGTTTGATACACTGGAAAAAACCAAAACAGCTCATTTTACTCCATGAAGTTTAAGCAAACCATTTGTTTACAGTGGCAACCATGTGGACGTAATTATCCATTTATGCAGTTACATCGTCATAATTTATTGCTCAATAGCTGTAGCCCTGCTCTAAAGACCTAGGTATCCTACTTAGGTATATTTTAACCTGTGAGTAGAGTTCGAGGTTTGTTAGATCATTTTTAATAATCTACTGCCTCGGGCTTAGTTCATTAGTTGGTGAGCAAGCGTGGAGGTGCTGAATTTTTCATTAACACCAGCTCAGATTGTGAAGGAAAACATCGTAAGGAAACTAACCAGGTAGTAATCGAATAGGGCTTATAACGTGTCACATGTGTGTCACGTACTACTTGTGCAAAATGTAACCCTGAGATAAGTGTTAAAGGTACTTATAAGTAGTATACTATATTTTATACGTTATACCTAAGTACGCTGTTGCTATCTCTTCATTGACTTATGAGTAACGAGAAAAAAACATTCTTTCACAAACAAAAAACATTCAAAGCATTGTTATATTGACAAATCATTATGAATGATGGAGTAAGCATGCACCAAATATTATCAAAGAGAATAAAACCATATTTTATTTAAAATGCATGTGTTTAATATTATACATGATGACATACCCCAAAAGGTAGGTACCTACTCTCCCATAAGTTCGGTTTCAATATTACTTATATCTATTTGTGATTTTGCCTAGCTAGGACATTGAAACAGGTCCTTAGATATCATCAAATTATCTTAATTGAATGGATAAAGATCTAAGGAAGTGCTAACCGCGCTATAAACAGTCTCAGTCGTATTTTCAAGTTAATTGGTTCACAATCATTGTTCCAGATCTTTTGGATGTCATTTCAAATCTGACGAAGGAGTATGGCGATTACTTGCGGTTCTGGTTGGGTCCTGACCTGAATATCGTTGTGAGGAATCCTGCAGATATTAGGGTAAGTAGGTTCTTTAGGGAGGACATTAGGGGGTAGTCAGAGGTAGTGATTACAATACATGTTTACTGTTTATTGATTCGTTCTTCTTGCCTCCCCGTTAAGCAACCAGTTGGACCATGGGTAGAGTTAGGTACGTCCCGTTGATACAACCAATTCCGTTCAGTTCATAGCAGTTACAATTGCTATGACTTTTTATTATTATGTTATGTACCCCAAAAAGCTGAGAGAATGTTTCCTTAGATACAAATGATAGTAAAATCTTAACATTTATTGTATCCTGAACGAAATCGCTTTTAGCGATAAGGTCGCCCATTGTTACAGTTTTTTTTTTTTGCTAATCTAAGTAAGCTTATTTTTTATGATATACAAAAATGTAATAAGTACCTATATTCTGTTCTAAATCTTGCAACCGATCATAACGTTATTATGTACATTTCCAGCTACTCCTGACCAGCAACAAAGTGAACCACAAAGGTCCATCGTATAAGCTGATGAAGACATACATCGGTCCGGGAATCCTCACTGGAGGTAATGTTTGGATTTCAATCCAGTCGTGGGCACGAATCCCAGACGTGCACAAATAGACTTTGGTTTTGGTTTTATATCAACGTTAGATCTTGATGTAGGTAAGTACCTACTATTTTAATGTACCTATTCTACAAATACTCGTACTTATAAATTATTGAATTGATTTAGCTACGTAAACGAGTGGTGGCCAATACATGGGCACCGTAGTAGGTCATTGGTTCGATGGGTCGACGGCATCCGCAAGACAGTGGGTTGCACGTGGCTGGCTAGAGCTGCAGTATCGACGCGAATGGCAGACACGGAGGGAGGCCTATGCCCATCAGCGGGTACAAAATGATGATGATGAGCTGTACATAGAGAAGGAATATCGTGTGGAAACCAGGTGGTATATTCTTGTTTATTTGCTAAAAGTAATGAGCACGTGTCGCCTAAGTAATCCCTGAAATAAAAATTCCCTGCAAATACTTAGTAGGTATTTCAATTTATTCTACCTGATTAAATTGTTTTTATTTTCTTCGAAAAAAAGTCAAAGGCCTAGCGACAGCTTATCATACTCCTCTGCATAACCAAGCATAACTTACATCTTGGACAAAAAACACGTGAATAGACACACCGTTCTTATCGGTGATCAATTCTTCCAGGTCCTCTCTGGCGCAACCACCGTAAGATAGCCAAACCCTCTTACAACAAGAAGTCTGTCCAGCACTACACCGGCATCTTCAACGCGGAAGCCATCAGCCTCGCAGTCACACTCAGCGGCAAGCCTATGACACTAATAGACATTTATGAGGACGTTGTCAGGACTACTACGCAGTGTGTTTGTCGTGAGTTCAACTTTACAAACATGCAACATAAACATAACATGTCATGAAAGTATTATGAAAGTATGAGAATTTATGAAAGTATTTCTGATGTCAATAAAGGAGACGGCAAATTTAGCAGTCTTCTTAGATTTAGAAAGTCTTTGAATCCATGGTCACATTTAGTACCTACTCAGTCGCAGGCTCATGGGGAGATACTCGACTTGTGTGAATTGAGGATGTTGTGAGGACCACTACACAGTGTGTTTGTCGTATCACCTTGCTTAATTCCTCCCGATTAACTTAGCTTTTATATTTTATTTTCGTTTACATCTCGGATTTAACAATGCCCATATTTAATAAGAATGTAACTTCTTATGTGCTACGGCGTAGCATCTGCTACGCGATATTTAAATCGCTAATTAATTTTTTTCGAAATTTCTTTACCTAATCATTTATTTGTTACAGAAACGTTGATGGGTCTATCTAAAGAAGATTCGCTGAACGTGTACAGAATGGATGAAGTGGTTTTCACGACTCAAGCGTAAGTTTTATTTATAAGTGACATCGATATAGAATGGAATAGAAGAATAGAGTGATTTGAAACTACGGCTTTCGAAACTACATAGGGCGCCCGATGGTAGGTACTAGTAAGGCACCTTTCCTATAACTAGTTTCTTTACAATTTGTTTCTAGAGCTCCTGTAATGCGCTCTCTCTCCGAAACCAAAAAAACATTGACTTACAAAAAATCTAGACTTTACGATAACCTAAGCAATTTTTCACGAGACACTGATCACAGAAATAATCATGGATACGATGTTTAGATGAATTATATTTTAGAAAATCTTTATTTATATACCAAGTATTTAGATGATTATGTAGGTAGGTAATATATTCTTTCCTCATCGAACCACACAATAACAGTAAAAAAAGTAAGTTCGTATGAGCAAGTAGCCAACTCTGGTAAACCTGTTAAAAAACCTAGAAAAAATACGTATTTCAGATTATACAAACACATATTCGACAAGATGACATTATGGTGGCTTCAAATCCCCTTCATCTACTGGCTGGTGGGCGCTCAGAAGACCGAAAATCACTACCTCAAAGCCTTGGATGACTTCACAGCAGATATCGTGAGGAAGAGACGGAGAAACTTGGTGAAGGCTGATGAAGAAGTCATGGGGATCGTAGATAGGTACATCTTGTCTGGGGAATTGAGTGACCAGGAAATCAAGTGGGAGACTATTAGTTTGTTTACAACGGTGAGTAGGCATAGAGTACAATAACAACTAGCTTACTCGTCACGGTTTCGATCGCGTGGTACCTACCTTGATAAAATATACCCTATATATACTTATTAGGAAAGTCAATACTACACATCGGATAAGAATTTTTGGAATCGGATGAGAAGTTTCGGAGATTACCTACCCCAAACATACAAACCAAACAAACCAACTTATAGATATGTATATTTAAGCTACAGAAGCTGTCACCAATCTACTAACTTAAAGCCATCTCCAAGCCTATCCTTACTCGCCCGTTGAAGAATATGCGTAGATATGCAATCCACACTCCCTACATGGCGGGTTGTTCACGGCTTCGCGCACGTTCCGCGGTGTGGATACCTAAGCAATGAGTGTGTAGTGTACCACCGAAAATAAGCTGAATATTTCATTCACTTCACCTAAAACTTTTTGTTTCAGAGTCAAGAAGCCTCAGCGAAGATAGCGTCAGGAGTTTTGTTGTTCTTGGCACATCTACCGGAATGGCAGGTCAGTCACACTTCTCTGTTCAAACTAGAACCTAGATATTACGCCCTTGAGGAAATACTTGGCTTGACTCACTACTCATTTGTGGGTGTGGCACTGAAAAAAAAAGGGGCGGTATACTAATTCACCTGGGGTATTCACCTGGGTGAACAAAGTACACTATTTAGCAGACTTAATTCACCCAGGTCATTTCCGGGTGCATTAAATACACTACTTAGTAAACTTTATTCACTCAGGTTATACGTGTATTATAAAAGCATTATCTTGAGGTACTTAGTCCTCCGCTAGGAGTAATAGTGTTCTGTGACCTAGTCCTAATTATTGAATGGTGCTTCGGATAGTGCGTTAATTTTGGTGAGGATCTGACTAAAGTGCAGTAAATTGCTCAGCTATCAATTTTAATTATTTTTTAATTTAGATATACGAAAAATCTACTTGATTATTCGAAATTTGATTATTATAAGTTGTTACCTTTAACTAATGTTGTTACAACACATTCATGACACGTCTCAAAATGAGCTTTCTACAGGACCTAGTCTACAACGAGATACAAGAAGTCCTCAAAGGTCAAGAAGAGCCTTCATCAGAACAGCTGAAGCAGCTGAAATACCTGGACATGGTGTATATGGAGACGCTTCGATGCTTCTCCATCGCTGCTCTGATACAACGTACTGCGGATGAAGAGATAACTATTAATGATGGTAAGTTATATTACCTAGTCTATTTTAAACTTTCGCGATCAAAACACATGATAAAACATACATTTACGGGTATTTATTGCTATTCACCTTTATTTAATTTTACCCCGACCGACGTTTCGACTGGATTGCACCAGCTGTGGTCTTAAACGTAAGTTATATTGTTCAAAATCTAAAGTTACAAATTCCGCAACCGAAATACATGTGAAGCAGTCGCAGTCGCAGGCTTTTGTTTTACGGCCGCGCCCGCACGCTACAGTATCGCGTTGTTATAGAAATTCATAGAAAGCAGCCACCGGCCCGCGGCAGTTTGCAGTCGGTCGCGAAATTGTGTACCATTAGGTACTTACCTACTTTAACCATTGAAATTGCATAACTTCGAATTCTAGGCAACAATTTCTCGGCAACAAGTTGCGCCACATCGGCTCATACTGTTGAGCGAGTTGAGCGGAACGTGGAGCATTCAATTAGGTAGGTATTTTCTAATATTGTTCATTTATTGAAAAACATCTGTATTTGTAATTTCAGGTAAAATTACTCTGCCCAAAGGCACGTCCCTGGTGATTCCTATCCACGATCTGCACCGCGACCCTCGCTACTGGGAGGATCCCCTGAAGATCAGGCCGGAGCGGTTCCTGCCAGAGAACGTGGCCAAACGGGACCCTAATGCCTTCGTGCCGTTCAGCCTAGGCGCTATGGACTGCTTAGGTATTTTCTTAAAAAAACGCAGACACTTTTATTTCTTAGACCTTGAGACCTAAGATGTTGGTACAACTGCCGATAACAGCACCAACTGGTTTCCTCCAGATGATTTTCTTAAGAGTTTAGATCATTTTAGTTAATGTGTATAAAAATCTTGACTAATAAGTACTTAGTTTGACTACGTGGAAGGACTGTCAATTCAAATGTCGCCAAAACTAAACTAAACTAATTTGACAGCACTAAAAATCTAGCCGTCCTTTTCATATCGATCGAAATAAAAAGGATGTCATCAATTTTAGTGCATTCAAATTAGTTTAGTTTAGTTTTTGCGACATCTGAATTAACGCCAATCGCCATTATTAGACATAAATACGTTGTTTGGTAGGTACAGGAACGCGACACGACGGACACTTCCTCCTTATATCCAAAGGGTGTTAAAATCCCAAACTGCTTCTATTTTTTATTTGGTTGGTTTGTAACTACTTATAATCATTCGATCTAATTACAACAGGTATTCTAAAGAGAAACAAAGATAGGTAGGTAATCATTTATTGTCATACACATAACACAATTCGTTGGCAGGTCGTGTCTACGCCACTGCACTGATCAAGACATTGGTGGTGCAGGTCCTTCGTCAGGTCGAGCTGGAAGGAGTGGGCTCGCTGGATGACCTGACGCTTGAAGTTGCCATATCTGTCAAGTCTGCCAAAGGGTACAACATGAGGGTCAAAAGAAGAGGGTGTGACGCTTGAATTAGTTTATCTAAGGAATGGTTATATCTAGTGTAAGGACGAAGCTACCTAATAATCTAAGGAATAAGCTATGTCACGTTTGAAGAGTAAATTAATTTAAGACAGAATAATGCGTTTGATTCTAGCACTCAAAATTCACAAGCTGCATCACAAGCATCAAATTATTATCATTACTACTCTAGATTTCCATTATGATAATATTTCTTTCTTCGGTGCCCAAATAGACTACAACTGTAACTGACTACAATAGTGGCAATTCTGAGTGTCGCAAAAGCTAAACTAAGCTAACTAAAATTATTGCCATCCTTTTTATTTCCATCGCTATGAAAGGGACGGCAACAATTTTAGTTAGCTTAGTTTAGCTTTTGCGGCACTCAGAATTGCCACTATTGTTTGGTCTGGCTGCAAATACAAACCCTTTTTTTCATGGACCTTACGTTAGCTCAGAGCCACAGATGGCTGTTATATCTGTTGCTTCCCATTTTAATTGGCATAAGAGTAACAAGAAAAAAACATTCTTTATAGCCTTGTTAAATTGACAAGTCTTTATGAATAATGGGAAACTCTTTCCCATCAACTAAACCAATACCAGAACCTTCGTTCATGACCAATATCTACGCTAAAAAATAAAGGTACCTACATAAAAGTTGCTGCTAATACTTATACTTACCTTATTAGTTGTGGTATGATGGAGTTTGCTACAAAGGACCATAAAAGGCTCTCTGGTTGTTAGTAAAATACTGAAGTAGGTACCTAATTATTGGTTGAAGGACCATGCTGGTGGTTTATCAAAGAGTTCGGCACTTTACTAGGTACTATGATAATTATGCATCCTTATTTCTATAGGTATACAAAAAAAGGAAAAAAAAAGAAATATGATCACGACTGTATCCCAGGGAGTTTCAGATCTTCTGGCAATTTTTAGATCCTTTTGAAGATATGTCCAAATACATACCTACTTACATAATATTTTGTACTTACCTGCCCACATTTTGCAGAAGTTAACTTTCCATACGTGACAGGTAGGTTGCAAGCCCATCGACGCTATAAGAGAGCTAACTATTTTCCTCACGATGTTTTCCTCACGCGCACAATTATAATGATGCACGGCCGGATTCGAACTCACGACCTTCGGATCGAAAAGCGAAGTAGGTACTAACACAGATAAAAGAATACTAAGTACTAATCCATTTGACCAACACGGCTTTTTATATACAGGAAGTAGATAAATAGTAATGGGGCTATAAAGAACTAGTTCTCCTTCGTGGTCCCATTAATGGGGAAAAATAATGAGACCATGAAAAAACGGCGGAAAAAAACAATTTTTTGGGGGTCGTATAAATTAGGCATGTTTATTGTGCTTGGAGCACATGACTGACTGGCATGTACCTAAACCTTAAGGTAGCGATACATCGATAAAAGTAAAATCTATTATTTTGTTAGTGTTTACAACCAAAAGTGTTTCTTTTCGACGAATCTAACGAATTTTTAATGGAAAAGAGATTTTTTTACATACATACATACATAAAATCACGCCTCTTTCCCATGGGGGTAGGCAGAGACCACGGATCTCCACTAAACTAAGAGATTTTTTTAATTTTATAAAGGTATCAATGTGACTACACTACGAACAATGTTCGTCGGTTCGCTGCAGTCATCAACCGAAAACAACGAACAAACACATTAGGTAAAGCCGTTCTTAAGTTATAGCGTGACCAGGAGAAATGGGGGTTATTTATATATGAATTTAAATAAAAACCCATTTATGAAAAACCTGCCTTTAACCTTCGCATTGAAAGTAAATCGTAATTACTAATTACCTACATAAAACGAACAACATGTTTAGGAGAAGCCCACCCTAACCTAACCAATACCAACTAAACCAATACCAGAACCTGGCCGTAATTAAATAATTATGAACCACATACCATGACAAAGGTCAGTAAAACTATGGTAAAACACTTTTCATTATGCGAGTTTCCTCAGGGCATCTAGTTGGTGAACGTGCGTCGGGGCGAGCTGTCCATAAATCATACATTCATAAGGCTTATATCAGGTAGGCACATAACAAGTGTTATCAAATGGACAGTTTAAATAGCATCATTGTAAATGAAAAATCTTACAATAATTTCGATTCCTTCAATTCAAATTCGAAGTTTCAATATCAATAATTGTAGTTTTCTAACCTAATGTAAGTATTTGGATTGGACAAGACCACAAGGCAGCGTTTTTGGACGTATTTTAACCCCCCACCCAAAAAGAGGAGTGTTTTAAGTTTGACCGATGTGTCTGTCTGTTAGACCAGGATTTTTTTTTTATATTTTCTTTTATTTCATAAATTGAAAGTTGATATTTTTAAACAAAGCGTAAGTTTCAACAGAAAAAGTTTCGGTCTTATAATACCAAAGCCCCGTTTGGTCAGTAAGGATCTGATCTGACGACACATCATCATCAGGTGCTCTCCCTCATAAGGAGCATTCGCCTCTTTTTATAAAATAAAATATGATCACGACTGACACAAGGTGCGGTATACCTTAGATCCTTTTATGATGTCTAAGGGTCTATTTTGGTACGAAATGTACCTACAGCCCACATTTTTCAGAAGTTAACATTTCAGTCACGTTGCAAGCTAACTGGTTTCCTCACGATGTTTCCTTCACCGTTTAACGCTCGTGATTATGGGCATAAACATTTTTCGAAACGAAGAATCCATTGACGCACGGCCGGAGTCGAACCCCACGATCTTCGGATCGAAACTCTACCTACCCACTCGGCCATCTCGGCCCCTTTTTGTGACAGGGATTAAGAGCCCTACTATCTCAAAACTGCTCCACCTCTCACGTTTGATCCTGCATATCAATAAAAGTATTGACTAATAACATTGAAAAAAATATATAGGTAAGTACTTAGTAAAGTTGAGGATATGCACCGGCGTTTACCTATATGATGTGGAAACACGATTACTTACTAAAAAAAATTAATACAATAATTTTGTTCAGTATGAGCTGGCTCCTGGTCTTGCTGGTGGGTCTCGTGGCTTGGCTGCGGTGGCGGCTGAAGAACCGACGACTGCTGGAGATGGCGAGCGTCTTCCCGGGGCCGCCCACGCTGCCCTTTCTCGGCAACGCTCTGATGTTCATGGTTCGGCCGGAAGGTAGGTACCTATACAAGTGCCACTAAACCAATAATAGTGCACTTTTCTTGGTAGAGTTACAATTTACAACACGTTGATAAAAAAAATTGAAAGTTTTGTATGAAAAACAGAAATACGAAATTCGGATAAGTCGTAGAACAACATGACGGAGTTTTTAGGCCGCTTGAAAGACCTCCGTCATGGCTTAACTATCCGAATGAACCTAGGCTATATTTTATCAAGGTAACAGCAATCACGACAATACGATGTAGGAGATACTGGATGTAAGTATTTATTACCTGAAACTAACTTCAAAGCTCGACCCGAGCGCAGGGACTAAAAATCCGAAAAATTAGGATAAATATCCCATAAATATCGGTATGACGTCATACCGGATATATTTAAGATACCTACGTATTTTTTTTGTTTGAAATAATAAAAATACATATTAGCGCTAACAAGTCATATTCGAGCACATCAGCGAAACTGCGAAACACAGCGCATACCTACGACTTGCGAGTTTCGCCATCGACGGATAGGTAGGTACTATAACAATTATATTATGTTCATAAGATATCATACAATCTGACCCTGTTTACATTGTCTGGCTACCATAAACAATATATCAAGGAAATGATAACTCAATTATTATAGGCAAGTGACTGAACTAACCTACCTATTATGGCAACGATTATATGATAAGTATTCATAGAATTCACGGGTCAGGCCATAGCTAGGATAAAGTCTCGATAATTAAAGTTAATTACAGTATTTTGCTGCGATTTACTGTGTTTTAGAATTCCGTAAGTGGTTGGTTATCTAGTGCTGCTGGTTCATTTTAGATCACTTTGATAAAAGTACCTACCTAATAAAATGTTTTATTTTTTTGTAGGTAATATCGTTGATTCCAGTATTCTTATGTATAAGTAGGTACTTATACCTACTTACCTAATAAGTAGTTAAACTTTCGTTGAAGAACAGAATGAATAATAGAATAAATACTTACAGAGGCTCAATTTCCAATTAATTTAAATAGTGACTCTTACTACAACGTAAAAACATGAAAATGAAATATTGGTAGAGTAGAGGGGATGCTTGCTTAAGGCGCTTCGTGCCTGTCTGTCACTATAAATGCCTAATCTTACTATTTCATTCTAATGATTTACTATGCATAACTCTGTCACTGTCAAGCACCACAGATAAAACAATACCAAGCACGTAGTACCTAGTTCCGGGCGACGCGCGATAACCAACCAACCCCAACCGCGTTGGAGCTCTTGGGACGGAATTTTTCTACCTAGGTAAACACTGGAGTTTGCCTAAACCTGGTTCTGAGAGGTGTGCAAGTAACATTATAAGCTGAGAGCTTCCATGCTTCGGAGGTTACGTTAAATTGTCGGTCCCAGCTTTTAAGTCGTTAAGCCATGACGGAGGCTTTAGGGCAGCCTGAAAACTCCGTCACTAGAGTTGACAACTTGCTCATCCGAACCTACTTTTTATATAAGTACTTAGGTATAAAAGTAAAATCGTGATAAAAATAAATATTTAATTCCCGTTGATATAATAATATAATAGTGGCAATTCTGAGTGTCGCAAAAGCTAAACTAAGCTAACTAAAATTGTTGCCGTCCCTTTCATAGCGATGGGAATAAAAAGGATGGCAATAGTTTTAGTTAGGTTAGTTTAGCTTTTGCGACACTCCGAATTGCCCCCAATAAGAACCCAATTTAAAAAACTCGCTCTAGCTTGGCATAGTTAATTGATTTATAATTGTAGCCAGGAAGACAATTTCCTTATACGTCGGTACTAAATAACTATGCTATGAAGTGATCTTGCGTATCAACAAATATGGAAGGGTGACCCAATGCTGCGTGAAAATTGAGCCAGATAGGCAACAGACTATTAAATTTTTATTTACTGTCCATACTATAACTCTTAAAAAAATGAAGTTGTTAATAGGTATTATCATAGACCAATTTCCCTAATCTCTGATATTTTTTATTTATTGTATAAGTACAAACAACTTCAAGAAATCTTTTGTTGATGAGATGAAGTTTGAACAATTTTAGCCATAAAATAAATCTTATTACCTACATAAGTACGCTGTGAAATAAATAAAACATACATATGTACTATGTAACTTAGTAACCAACCATGATCATTGATCAAAAATTAAAAAAAGTACCTACCCATTATCAAGAGCCTAAAATAACGTAACTGGCTATGCAATTAACTTCTACGCAAACCACGTGCAAAATTATTTACATTTTTCTTCTCTGTTAAACATGATGCAGGTATTTTGTTTGAACACAAAGTCCAAAAGCTGCTGAACACTTGCGTAACAATAAAAAATAATACTTACTTAGGTAACTGTTTCACCTCATTTTTGGGACTCTATGTTGCGATGCAATTCACATTTTCGGTGATGATTTTCGCCAAATTTTGTTGATGACACGTACAGAACTACTCAGAACCTTCGGCAAAGGAGCATCGACAACATCATTTGCCGAAGATTCTGAGTTAGTCTGTTAGTCTGTAATGCAGCAAATTGTCCTGGAAAAACGTAAAAAAATGGTTAATTTTTCTTGTCAATTCTTTTCGTTTAAAAAATAAAAAAACACGACACAGCGGCGCGACCTTAGTAAAGAGTTAAGACTAACTTTAGAGTTTGATGGTTCTTAGGTAGTTCTTGCATTTAACTTTAAATAATTACCTATACTTACCTAATGTATTAAAAACTATGACCGATCAAGCCTTTAAGGAAGGATTACGAACTCACACTACGGTTTATTATGTAAACTCGATTTATGACATTGTATAACGTAGCTTTACCTTGTTGATCTACTAGCAACTGAAGCTTTAACATGAGCACATAAAGTGCCTTTAACGGCCACTGATTAAACCCGTAGGTACTGTTATACTCTCATGTTTAAAATAACGGGATCTTTATCTAGTCCTAGAAAATCTCATTTCATTTTCATTTTTCCTATTATATAAGGCTGAAGATGTTTTTTAGTAGTTTCGTAATTGAGATAGGTGGGTTCATCGTGCATAGCCTACAGATTAGGTACAATGATTTATAAGAAAGTCACCAGCGGCTACACTAGCCCAACTTTTAAGATAAAAGTCACTAAGTATAGGTACCTACTCATTGGTCACAGTGTTTTCCTCCACCGTCTAGCTAGACCTTATGACTCTCGATCTGATGATGTAAGTACCTACCTTGGTAGAGTCTACCTCTATCATTAGATCGCAAGTCATAAGAACTACCCACTACATAGGTACACAAACACGAATACAAGCACGTATAGCCGGAACCCGGAACATGTATTTCTACAGGTATTTGTGGAATCTTCTACAAGATTCCATAATACTTACCTATTAACATCATGTCTGTTTTTTGAAACATCGTTGCAGCAAACATGTGATCTAGTTTATTAGGTCATTCTTATACATAACTTATGTAAGTACTCTGGTTACATAACACAAGCATTGAGTTGCTTAGCTTGGGACTAGATGACGTCGTATAAATATCCAAGGATATTTATTTATTTGAATTATTGTATTTTTTCACAATTAGCCAGTTTACTTTCTAATAGCATCGATAAGCGTACAGTACAAATCACCTAATTGTGGCAATTCGGAGTATCGCAAAACTAACTAAAAACGTTGCCGTCCTTTCCATAGCGTGGGAATAAAAAGGATGGCATTAATTTTAGTTAGTTTAGTTTAGCATTTGCGACACTCCGAATTGCCACTATTGTAATGTTAACTTCTGCAAAATGTGGGCGTGTACCTATCCCTATCTAAAATGCCTAAAGATCTAAGGGAAAATGTACCATCTACCACACCTTGCAAATAGTCGTGATCATTTCAATGTTGTTTTTCAGAATTAGCAGCAGTGATTAAAACCCTCATGACAAAGTACGGAAGCGCTCTGCGCTTTTGGCTCGGACCAGACCTGAATATTATTGTGACCGATCCGGACGACTTGAGGGTGAGAATTTTATTATTACCTATACAACCTGACTTATCAAATGTTAAGATAATATTTTTTTTCGTAGAATTTGCCCTACTGTTCATATAATTACACACAAACAAAATTAGCTTTCGTTTTAGGTATATTCTGTAAGTAATTATTATGTTTGTCCAATATTTTTAGGGTTCCGTACCCAAAAGGATAAAACAGGACCCTATTCATCCTTGCTATTTCTAAGACTCTGCTATCCGTTTGTCTGTCTGTCTGTCACCAGGCTGTATCTAATGAACCGTGATAGCTATAAGTACAGTTGACAACAACAATCGTGATTTTTTATCATTTTTTTCTTGATATGAATAACGACCACAGTCATGTAGACGCCTGAAATATTCAAAGAATGGTGCGGAACCCTTCGCGCGCGAGTCCGGCTCGTACTTAGCTGATTTATTATGTAAATTCTAGTAATATGATGATTTTGACTAAAATTTTTATTGCATTAGCTAAAAACTACGCAGCTAAACTAGTAGAACTTTAAAATGTGGATAGGTACCAATACCAACATACTTTAGTTGTTTTTCCTGGCTTACCTAGGTAGATGACTATAAGATAAAACTATAAAACACTTTACTAGTACTGTTACACCTCATAGAAGCAGTTATTTTATGCTATTAAAGTACCTACCTAGTATAGTAGACATTAGACCGGTTGCGTCCTGATAATGTAGACCAGGCCGTTGGCCATGAGTGAGCCTTGAATTCTTTCACATAATTTTCTAGAAGCGAAAGATTCTAAAGGGTTAGGCTTCCTAGAAATTAGACTAAAGATACATAAGATGCTTTTTAGGGAACATTAGGTACAACTGTTAGTGTCACATGATGACCGATGCACAAAATTGACAATCGCTAATAACAGAAACCTTTTTTGTTTAGAAAATTTAATAGAATTAAATAAGTTACATAGTTATTTACAAAATGATGTGCTTAGCCTTTAGCTTAACAATCAGCTACAAACATTATCTTTTTCATAATCAAAACAATATACCTACTTACTAAGGGAAGTTAAAATAAAAAATAATAATACTTAAGTCATTTCCTTGTGTGTTGACTGTACCTACCTATAAAACAAGTTATCATTGTCACGAATAAAAATACTTTTTTTACTGAATTTTCAAACATCTAAAAACCGTTGCGTCTCAGAATTGAGCTGAAAACAGTAACAATAGGTATCCTTTTTCACAGTTACTAGTCCTACAGACACTAAAATTGTCATTATAAAGTTACTGTATCAGTCTGTTGGCGAAATGGCAAGAAAGGCCGGAAGGACACGAAAAATTTATGAAACTCGTAGAAAAAAAATTCGCTTTACCTACCTGTTGTCTAAAATGAATAAATGAATGAATGAGCTTCACAATATCACCACGATAAGAAAGCACTGTACTCACCAACTGGTCAAACCACACTGAAGTTTTATGGACCATCAGATTTATATAGCCAGAGTTGTACCTGTGGTACTTGCTAATTATCCAACTAACACCCCATTAAGTTTATTTTAGGGTTTTGTTAATTTCAACGCGGTAATTCAAAATCTTCTAGCAATCATTTAGTTAGGTAAAGGTTACCTACAGAGTGTTTTGACGCATAGAACAAGCTTAGAAATTGTCTGTTATGTAAAAGTTGTGTAGAAATGTATAGCAATAATTTTGCTATAAGTAATTGCTGCATTTCCACCAAAAACAGACTGAAAATGAGAAGTTGGTGAACGCTCTAATTTTAGAAAAAATATTGCTAAGTAGGTAGAAAATAACTAAGTAAAGTAATATTATTTTTTTCAGTTTCTTCTCACAAGTTCGAAGACAAACTTCAAAGGACCACAATACAAATATATGGCTAAGGTTATAGGTGGTGGCATTCTCAGTGGGTCAGGTAAAATAAACATTTTAATTTTTAATCATTTCACTTTGTTAGGAAAGAAAGAAAGAAAAATCATTTATTCTTGTAGGACCTCAAGGATCACTTAAGGTTCGTTTTACATGCTAGGTGATTCTAATGCCTGTTCCAACGCGACTCCCTACACTTACTAGGTATACTTTTGTAACTTTTAATTGGTTGGAACTATAAAATACAAGTATGGAGGAGGGCGTTGATGCCTGCGACACAGTTTTTACAAACTTCTGCAGGTATCATCGTTTTAATAGTTTTGTAAGCCACTGTAACTGTTCCTCAATAAATATGATTATGATTATGATTATGACTTAGGTAGGTACTATGTGGTACTCAAAACTCAGAGCTATGTTTTATATTATATTAGTATATTATAATATGTTTTGTATAATTAAAGCAATTAAAGCTATGGTGTAGGGAGTCGCGTTGGAACAGGCATTAGAATCACCTAGCATGTAAAACGAAACTTATGTGATCCTTGAGGTCCTACAAGAATAAATGATTTTTCTTTCTTTCTTTCTTTTATTTAAATAACTTTGACTTGTAACCGGCTTATTATTTTATTACCTAATATTACATTTAAGGGCCAAAGTGGCGTAATCACAGAAAACTAGCGACGCCAAACTACAGCAAGCGAGCGGTCGAAAGCTACAACAACATCGTTAACCAAGAGATAGACTATCTTATGGAGAGATTGAAAGCTGAGATCAAGGAAAATGGTCGTAGCTTCAACATTTACAAGCAAATTGTGAAGACGACTAGTTACACTGTTTGCCGTAAGTAGCCTAGCTTTCACACACATTTTTGCGATAGAACCACTCTGGATTTTGTGGTGTTGTTTATACATGCCAAGGGAGCTAAAAAGGCCGTTTCGATAAGATCTACGAAATTAATTGAAGAGATTCCTCTCTGAGTAACTTCCTAAGAAAGCTATTGCTTTTTACAAAAGCAATTGCTTTTTATTGATCCATAATTATGATTTTCCATAGAAAACTGTCAAACAAATTAATAATTATTTGTCACTAAGTGGCCATTTTACTATTTCAATAATTTATCGTAGTACTTACCTATTATTCTCTTCTCCACTTACGGGCATTCATTCTGACGTTTATATTTAGGTAGGTACTTAAGTATTTTGTTGTTATACATTTCAGAAACACTTATGGGTCTGAGCAGAAAACAAACATTAGAGCTGCCTTACCTTCAGGAGTTGATCGATACTTCACCAAAGTAAGTAGGCAAATAGGAATGATAAAATCATGAAAACATACACCAGCCGAAACGTCGGGATAAAATTAAAATTAATAAAGGTAAATAGCGATAAATACCCGCAAATGTACCTATATTTTACAATATTGTGTTCTGATCGCGAAAGTTCAACCTTTACCTTCCCTACATAGGTTGTGTAGGTAGATATGATTTTACACGACTTCAAAAATTCAATTCTATTTTCACTGTATAGGTACCTACCTATGTTTTTTATTTATCTATCTAAGTAGGTATGTTCACCGATTATTCCACCAGTACAGTAGTGAGTGGACTGATTTGAACAAAATATTTTCTTGTTTGAAAGAGTAGGTAAGTATCTTAAGGTAGAATTGCCACTATTACCTACTCCCGAGGTGGTCCCATACAAATTTATGAGGATCTGATGAAGATCTTTAGAGTTATGAACAGAAATGCACCTCGAGAGTACAGGAAAATTGCGATCTTACGAAATTGAAGTCGGTTTAATATATTTTTTGGCAAGTAAATATAACTTTAGTTTAGTTTAGTTATTACCTGCTAGATGGGTGGATGATATTGTTAGGGTCGCCAACAAGACCTGGATGCGATCGGCTCAATAACGGAACGAGTGGCAGTTATTGGAGGAGGCCTACACCCAGCAGTGGGTTGACACAGGCTGAAAATGATGAAGTTTAGATAAGGCGCAATAGTAGCTATGCAGGAGTATAAAATGTCTCTATTGAATGAAATACTTACGAACTTTTTGTATTACAGAATGTACCATGATGTATTCGATCGGATGACGAAGTGGTATCTACAAATAGACCCCGTGTTCTGGCTGTCTGACCATTACACCACGATAAAGAGGTTCATTGAAATATTCACGACGGTTTGCGACTCTATAATCCAACACAGAGAAGAGGTGTTGAAAGATAGGAAGGAAGAGATGAGGTGGGTACTGGGTAATTTAAATTAGTTTAAATAAACTCTGCTTCATCTGATTGGCCAAGAGGATTAGTACCTACCTAGGTACCTACCTACTTACCTCGACTTTCGATACGAACGTGTCGTGGGTTCAACTTCGACGAGCATCAATTATTGATTATTCGTTTCGAAAAAATACGCAATGGCACAAGCTCTACTTTTACGATTTACGGTTGGTAAAAGTTTTGGTAAAAGTTACCTACCTGCATGATATACAACTAAGTAGGTACATATCTACTACCAAGGCAGGTAAGTACCTAATTTAGTTTTTAAATCAAAACATAATAGGTAAGTAAGTAGGTAGGTACCTACCTAACTATCATTTAAAAATAATTTTCTTTCAGAAAACTGATGGAGTCTGACGAAGATTCGCTGAAGAACACGGAGCTGAGCGTCATCGACCGGTTCATCCTGTCTCAGGAGATGGATGCTAAGGAGCTGAGTCAGGAGACATTCACTATATTTACCTCGGTAAGACGTGTCAAGACATTTCCGTTTCGGCTGTTTATGACCACAAATTAAAATGTCCACTTATAATTATGTCTTACTACTTACAATGTCCCGTTCTAAACATAACCATTTCAAACAATACCTTCGGCTGGTATTACCTACCTTGAAAAATCACCATTTCTGGAAATGACAAATTTTCTAAATGATCAAATTTTAAATTGATCACTTACCGAAATTACCGTTTCATCAAATGATTACTTTTGAAAAAAACCAAGTTCTTGAATGAACTACTATTGGAAAAAATATTTCTTGATAACAAATTAGGCAGTTAGTTGGGTGCATAAGGTTGATTAGGAGCATTCACTGCATGCAACCAACCTCTTATGTCTAATAAAAGTTGTATGTTATTTATTATCCATAACGCTGGCCACTTAAGAATCTATTTTTAAATACTCTTGAGTACTCTGTTGTTCTTTTTGATGTTGTCATTATAAGTCAGGTGCTCGTGAAGGCTGTTGAAATAAAATTCCGTCAGTATAATTTATGTAAGTACTCTAAAATGAACAGCAAATTAATATTTGCGTTGAATCAAAAAGGAAAGGATACTGTCCTTTTCGACAAGTACCGATACAACTTCAGTACCCAAAACCAAAGCGGTACATCTCGTTGGAGATGTGTAAATCGCAGTGACTGCAGCTCTACCATCACCCTCAATACAGAGCGGACTCTAATACTTCGGTCGTCTCCTCATACATGCATGCCGGAAAAAATAGACAACGATGTGTTTATTGCCATTAACAAATGCAAAGAAGAAGTTTGCCGTAATTTCGGATCAGTTGAAAAAATTTTCGAAAAACAGGTTTTCAAGCTGAAGAAAAACTGCGACCATATGGATATTGACGATATTCCGGATTTTTCGTCAAAAAAAGATAGCTTGTATGCAGCACGAAAAAAGTTTTTGGAAACAAAAAGCTTAAATTATAAGAGTGTCGCTGATGTCCATATTCCAAAAAAGTTGGGAAAAGATTTCGTCATATGCGAAGATGGGACTATAAATAAAATTATCTTATTTAGTTCAACAACGGCACGGATGTATCTTAGTAATGCAGACCTGGAAGGCAATCATGTTCATTTCTTTGGGGATGGTACATTTCACTGTGTACCTCATCCATTTTACCAGCTCTATTCGCTACATGTAGACGTCGGGTCGACAGACAAGAGCACAAACATTGTCCCATTTATTTTTGGGCTACTTCCGGACAAGAAACAAGAAACCTATGTCCGGTTTTTTAGTTTAATAAAAGAAAAAATGTGTATAACAGTGCTGAATTTCAAATGTGATTTCGAATTGGCAGTCATGAACGCCATTAAGGAAGTATTTCCAGAATGTAAAATCTCTGGCTGCTTCTACCATTACAACAAAGCCATATGGCGAAAAGCTAAATTACTCAACTTAAATACATCAAAACAAGACCGAAAAATTATGAAAATGACCTCTTACCTGCCTTTGTTACCCGAAAGGTTTATTGAAATAACATGGAACTCCATAATAAGTACAGCCAAAATCACAGATAATGTTTCCAAATTTATAGAGTATTACAATAAACAATGGATACCCCTTGATAAAGACAACATTCTAAGCTGTGCGTACCAACGTCACAGGACGACTAATCCTGTCGAGGGTTTCCACCATCGTATCAATGAGAGATTCGGCAAAAAGAGCCCGCCCTTCTTCAAATTTTTCTCGAATCTAAAGAAAGAAGCGGTCCATCAAGACCACCGAATAATAAAATCCTATTTTAGCGTGCCAAAAAAGAACAGACGGAATCGTCATATTCGCCTGGATCGAGCTCTCAACGCACTCGTGGAAGAAGTTGATTCTGAGAAGATTACCCCGATATTTTTTCTTAAACAAGTAATTTTTCATTATGTTGCGGAAAAGAAATAGTTGACTCAATGTTATTACTGACTTCGCATGTGTGTGTTATTAAATGAACTTTACGTTTAGTATAATGTTAAGAATGTTTTTTTGTTAAATAAAACTTGTCTAAATAGATTAATCGTCATTATTATTTAAATCTTCATTGTAACGCTTTGAGAAAGTATGGTAACGATATCTTGTAATTATATATTTTTGCTTCAGAGCCCGTTATAGGTTCACTGTCTTACTCGAAAACAATCCTGACTTTAAAGTAACCGTTTCCAGACAGTCAATTCAACAATTGGGCATTTCCAGAAGTGGTGATTATAAGAACTGGGCATTTGTTAAAGTGTATGTTTCAAGAAAGTAGTCATTTTCAGAAATGGTTGTTTTTCAAAGTGAGCATTGCTATAAATGGGTAATCATTAGTAGTAGACATTTTATGTAGAGGTAATTTTATGAAGTGGGCATTTTGCAAAGTGGGTATTATGAGCAGTGGAAATAATTATAAGTAGTCATTTTAATTTGTAGTCATAAACAGCCGAAACGGACATTTCATTCAAGTGCCTTTGAAATGTCAAGGAGGGTATTTACAAGGTATATATTTTACACCAGAGTTGGCCACTTGCTCATACGAACTTACTTTTTGAGTGCAAAGACCTTCTACCCTTTATAATGTTTTTGATTTAGTGTAGGTATAGGTACCTACAGATAATACTATAATAGGTACCTACTATAATAAGTAGATAAAACCTAGTATTCTTTTATCTGTGATAAAACTCAACCGTAGGGTGGTAGACCACATTTTTGACCGACCGTAGGTACCTAACCCTAATGAATCACGAAATCATTGTTTCAGAGTCAAGAAGCTTCGGCCAAAATATCGTCTTCCATTATACTAATGATGGCATATCATCCTGAATGTCAGGTAAGTACCTACCTAAACCATTTTCTCATAATGCGAGACCACCATGATCGAAGGATTCGACTTGATCAGATTATTATCTCGTCGTATCCTACGAAAAAGGAAACAGTTGCAAAACACCAACTTTACAGGAGGCGGTTTTTTCTTAATATTTCGATGAGTTTTCAACTTTTTAATGAAATTTTTTTTTAATTTATTTTTATAACATCTTATTCATCATTCCAAGTACTTTTAATTAATTTAACACTGCTATTTCCCCCATTTTTGTCGCTTGTTTCCTTAATCCGTGTAATATTTTCTGGTTGGCTTGGTCCAAAGCGCCATAGTAACCTTTCTCCACGGTGATTTTTGTTGACGCTAACCTTTGTTGCCTTGTTCACCCGGAGTTGGCAGGGTACTGATGACAATTAATGTGGGCATATGCCAAAATATGATATGTTTGAACGTGCTTCTAACTAGGTACTTCGACAACAACTAATGTTTTTATGATTTTGCGAATAAACTTAATAAGGGTGAAATGCAGTGCCAAAGCTTTAAGTGAAACGTATTAATGGTAGGTGTTTTGAACTCTGTTGGATAGTTACTATAGATAGATCAATAATTAAATATACTATTAAAAAGAGGTAAGTTGGTTTGTTTGTTTGTTTGTTTGTTTGTTTGTTTGTATGTTTAGAGTAGGTAATCTCCGAAACTATTTATCCGATTTCAAAAATTCTTTCACCGATGTGTAGGCATGGACTTTCCGAATGAACATAGGCTATATTTTATCAAAGTAGGCACCACGCGAGCGAAGTCGCGGGCGAGTAATCCATACTAATATTATAAAGGGGTAAAGTTGGTTTGATTGTGTTTTATATGTTTAGGGCTATCTCCGAAACTACTCATCCTATTTCAAAAATTCTTTCACCGATGTGTAGGATGGACATTCCGAATATACATTATTTTATATACATATTTTTTCATATGCTATATTTTATCAAGGTGGGTACCGAAGCGAGCGAATCCGCAGGTGTGTAAGCTAGTACAAAATAAATCGACACAAACATTGTTTCGGAGTTCTTCGACAAAACTATTAAAAAAGGTGAAAGGCGGTGTCAAAGTTAAGGCGTTCAAGTATAAAAAGCTCTCTACGCTGGCATGATTAATTTAAATCGAAGTCAGCTTAAATATATTGCAAGAAAATTTAAATGTTTCAGACCATAGAATAGAAACCGACCAACAGCCAGCCACAACAACAAGCATCATAAGCAAAATCAAGTGTCACATGACGCATCTGTCCTAAAAAAGTTCGATCTATGAATCTTGCTGCGCTCGCTTGGTTCAAAGCTCACTTTCCTCGCACGGTAACTTTTGAATAGTTTGCCAGCAAATTTGACTGTGTCAGACTCTATGGTCTGACACAGTTAAAAGGAATCTACCAGCAGTCAGCCTTTTCTATAAGCACCATATTAAGCAAAATCAAGTGTTACATCATGCATGATGCAATTGTATTTAAAAAAAATCTGCTCGCTGCGCTTTCTTGGTTCGAAGAACGCTTAGCTCGTAAGGTAGCTTCGCTCGCACGGTAGCTTCTTGAATATTTTGCAAGCAAATTGAACTGTGTCAGACCATAATTATAATAGAAACCCGCCAAAAGTCAACCTCTAAGAACACAGTAAGCAAAATCAAGTGTCACACTACGCATTTGTCTTAAAACAAATCTAATCTAATCTAAAGTAATGTCTAAGAAACTTGCACGGTAGCTTTTTGAATATTGTGCAAGCAAATTGAACTGTGTTAGACCATTATAAAAAGAGCACAGCAAGTCAGCTTTTTTTAAGAACACCGTAAGCTAAATCAAGTGTCACATGACACATTTATTCTAAATAAAATGTCTTTAAGCTTTAAAAAGCTCGTTGCGCTCGCTTCATGAAAGCTTCTTCAATATTTCGCAAGTGAATTTTACTCTGAGACCATAGATTAGCAACCGGCCATCAGTCAGCCTTTTCTATAAGCACCATTTATGCAAAATTAAGTGTCATCAGTGAATCCCCTGGACGGCAAAAAGGACCAACGTAGCAATACTCAAGGAACTCAAGATAACAACTAGACTATCTTCAATCTGTCTTCAGCGAGTCCTTGAGTTGTTTGGCCACATAGCGCGGAAAAGTGGTGATAATTTAGAAAAGCTTGTCATCACTGGCAAGGTCAATGGAAAAAGACCTAGAGGCAGAAGTCCGATGCGCTGGTCCGATCAGATCCGCACTACTCTGGATTCTAAGTTTTACGAAGCCATTCGAACTGCGCAGAACCGCACAAAATGGCGCAACATCGTCCGAGAGAAAGTGATCCGTGGAGGGGGTCACGACCCTCAGCATTGAGGAAAACGACGCGAGGAGGGAGAAGTGTCACATGACGCATATATTATGCCTTAAACAAGCCTATTTAAAAACTTTTTAGAAACAAGATTTAATAAAGAGAACTAAACTTTTAAAAATCCAGCACCAAAGTAGGTAGGTACTCGTCAAGACCAATCAAATGAGCTGAAACTCGATGGGGTTGTGTTGTTTCTTTGAGTTCCTATGACCACCTTCTAGTTCCATCATCAGATCAGACCCTGGTAGCCATCTAAAAATAAAATACTCGCCAAGACGAAACAAACGAGCCGTAACTCGATGGAGTTGCGTCGTTTCATTACAGAGTTCCTATGACCACCTTACAGTTCCATCATCAGATCAGACCCTGGTAACTAGGGCATGCAATACCGGGGCAAATCTCAATACCGGTATTGTTTTCGGTACTGGAGCCCAATACCGGAATACCGGTATTAATACCGGTTTTGGATTTTTTATCAAAAATTTACTTTTTGTTCGTTTAAAACAACAAAATTGTTGGTAATTCTAGCTAACTTTAGCAAGCATTAGACAAGGACTTGAAATGAAAAAAAACTGCAGGAATAAAATAAACCGCTGACCATTTTAATGCCGCGTAAGTCGCGTCACGTAAAAAGAACTCTGAGGGGAAGTGGAGGGCGGTATGTTTGGTTTGTGCATGGGTACACTCAGGCACGAAAGTACCTACTAGGCCTATTGTATTGTTTTTGAACTAGCATTTCTCTTGCAGCTGTTTATATTTGTCGCTATTTCTGTGGAATAATTTATAATTTCTATATAATATATATCAAAAACAGAAGAGGAAAAATGATTGGCCATCTTATACGACATGACAGCTTTATAAGGAACATCACTTCACTTCACTTCACTTCTTATAATTTGGCTTTCGCACGGCTTGTGCCACGCATTTAGCCACTACCATGTGTTATATTTAGTCATATTTAGTCATTAGTCAAGGTCAAGTCAAAGTCATAGTCAGCGTCAGTAAAGATGTGGGATCTTTACTGCAGCATTACAAGGACTCCTTGAGAGAACTCGAAATGCAATGATATCCAGTTTTGTTTCACTTGCCCACACTTATGTACGTTCACGAACACTTAACAGTTAATAATCCACCATTATTACACATTAATATTCGCTAAAACACAAGTTTTGGAAAATAAAACAAAAAAGGCAACATGGCACCTCGAATTCCCGTCAAAAAGCCATAAGGAACATCATAGAAGGAAAAGTGGAAGGAAGGAGAGGAAGGGGAAGACCGAGAATTAATTACATAAGTCAGATAAAAGAGAAGGTCGCTGTCATGTCGTATCAAGAAGTTAAAGAGATTGCATTGGAAAGAAGTATATGGAGGAAATTGCATCATTACACCGACAAGAGCTGAGCTCTTAATCTTATTAATTTAATTAAGTAAGTAATTAATATAATAATAATAATTAAATATTCTTAATTGCGCCCACCCAAGTCGCCGAACATTCGATATTGATTATTCGATGTTGATTTCCTCAATACCGATATTGTCCGGTATTGATTTATTCAATCCCGGTATTGAATTACCGAAAAAATCTTCCGGGATCCCGGTATTACGGGATCCCGGGATCCCGGTATTCATGCCCTACTGGTAACCATCTAAAAATAAAATACTCGCCAAGACGAAACAAACGAGCCGTAACTCGATGGAGTTGCGTCGTTTCATTACAGAGTTCCTATGACCACCTTCCAGTTCCATCATCAGATCAGACCCTGGTAACCATCTAAAAGTAAAATACTCGCCAAGACAAAACAAATGAGCCGAAATTCGATGGTGTTGTGTCGTTTCATTACAGAGTTCCTATGACCACCATCCAGCTCCATCATCAGACCCTGGTTAACATGGAAAGACAAACTACTCGTCAAGACGATTCAAATGAGCCCAAACTCGATGAGGTTGGGTCGTTTCATGGCGAAGTTCCTTTGCCCACCTTCACCTTCCAGCTCCATTATCAAATCAGCACCATCTCATCATAATATTGCATTGTCACGCGATTTACACGTGTATGCAAAATTTCAGCTCAATCAGTAACCGGGCAGTGGATTCAATTTAATTTGCAAGATTTGATATCAAACATCGGGACAGGTGAAACTAAATAAAAGCTTGTAAAAATAATAACTTATGAGCTCGCTTCATTGTAAATTCATGATACTCCACTCACGCATGTCCGCACTCCACGGTAATCTTGGACGAGTAAAGCGACAGTTGCGTTTATCACCCGTGCTCCGCCCGTCCCACTCGATTTCGCGCGTAGAACACAGCTACCAGAGCGTTTGTTTCCGTATTCGCCGAGAGAAATTCAGCAATGTAATTGTAACCGAATTTTAAAACTTTAATAACTTATTGAAATAAATTTATTTTTGAACTTTTTTGGAACTGATCAGATGTAAATGATAGTGAAGATTCCAAAAATGCAAAAAAAATAAAAGGTGACAGTGGCGTCTGTTTCCTTATTCGTAGGATACGACGATCTATGGAGTTTCCTGTCCTGGGATACCGCATCTTAAACAAAACAACTTTAAACCCCACAGGAGAAGCTGTACGAAGAGATCAGAACAGTGATAGGTGACGAAGACCGGTGGATATCAGACGAGGATCTGAAGCGGATGCCGTATCTAGACATGGTGTTCAGCGAGGCTGTGAGGATGTTTCCAATTGGAGCCATGATCCAGAGAACCATTAAAGAGGATATTACGATAAGTATGGAACATTATTTGCAATCCTGAGTGTCGCAAAAGCTAAACTAAACTAACTAAAATTAATGCCATCCTTTGTTAAAGGTAGCACTGAGAAATTCAGAGCAAAGCGGCACTTTTTAAAAGGTATTTAAAGATCAGTGCATAGCGGGAACCGAGCGTAGCGAAACTAACCGCTTTTTATTTCCATCGCTATGAAAGGGACGGCAATATTTTTATTTCGTTAAGTTTAGCTTTTGCGACACTCAGAATTGCCACTATTCCAAGACTCACTTTAGGTCACTGAGCCAGTGGAGTAGTATGGTATGAAGTGAAGAAGACCTAGGATCTATGCCTCAAATAGAATCTTTTTGAGAAGATAAATTGAATTCGAATTAAATTTTGTTTGTTTGTTTACTTTGTTTTTAGTTTGATGCGCTTTTGGCCTGTCAAAATTGTCAAATGTCAAATAAATTATATATTATGTCAACGTCAAAACATTAAATCATTCGTTCATACTGATGGAAACTGATGTCAAGCACCAATAAAATTTTCGAAATTGGCAACACCATGAATTCAATTTAAAAACCCGACTAGGCATGCCAAATCGGTTTAAATTTAGTATGTTGTGCTGTGCGGAATAACCTATAACGCATTTCTAAACTTAGCTAGGATTTTTAACTAGGATTTTTAGTTAAAATGCGGAATAGCCACCATTGTCCAACAAACTTAGGCCTTTAGCATCTTTACTAGGCATGTTTCTAATAATACAACGATGTTCTGTTTCCAGGTTCAGGCACACTCCCCGCTGGCTGCTCGATCATGGTTCCTATCTACCACCTGCAGCGCGACCCTCGCTTCTGGAAGGATCCAGAAGTCTTCGACCCTGAGCGGTTCACTCCTAAGAACGTAAAGCTGCGTCAGGCGAACTGTTACTTGCCTTTTAGTTTGGGACCTATGGATTGTTTAGGTGAGAGCCTATTAGAGTAGAGTAGGTAGGTAAGTACCATAGCTGGGCATTAACTCGTTAATCCGTTAATCGTTAATTAACGAAGTTAACATTCTGATTAACGGATTAATTTTTAAGTTAACTTTCAAAAATGTTAACGGACGCGTTAACTTCCGTTAATATGCGAGAAGTCCGTTAATCGTTAATCCAATGCCTAATAGTTACACACGGCACCGACAAGTGCCGGGCGGCGCGTGGCAGTGAGTGAAACAAAAACTAAACTAGATATATTTTGCCGGCGCGTGCAAGTGAGAAAGAAAACTGCGAAGAGATTTGTTTCGTTTGATCATTTCATTACTTAGCGCCGGTGCTTAGAGTGACTAGTGTTTTGTTCGTTTGTTTGTTGTTATTATAAATTACTGTCAGTGATCATTTTGCGTGTTGATAATTAATAAAGAAGAGTGCAGTGTAATTTAGTTAGATAGAAAAAGTGTACCTACTGTGTAGTGTAGTAATTATAATAAATATTAGTAGCAGCTTTTTGTTTTGGCTAAACAATAGCTCGTGATATTATCTACATCCTTTGTCAGTTCAGTATCTAATCATCAGTCAGACCAGAGAGATGAAGCTAAAAATTTTATTCAACTATTTTTTAGACAGAGCATTAGCCTCGAGTGGGGTACCCGCCGATGTGCCCGGCGCCGGCGCAGCCTTATCGTTTTCGTTTTTTTTTTTCATTATTTTTAGTCTGTACTTGTTTTTTCTTGTTTGTAGAGATGCTAATTTGATTGATAGTTTTAATTCAAAGTCAAACCGACATTTTCTTTCTATAGTTTACATTTTATTATAGTGTTAAACCACACTTAGGTTTCGGTTCTTTAACCGAAATATCATCTTACTGA
The DNA here is from genome assembly GCA_963582015.1 of Xanthorhoe designata. NCBI lineage: Eukaryota > Metazoa > Arthropoda > Insecta > Lepidoptera > Geometridae > Xanthorhoe > Xanthorhoe designata. The sequence continues at coordinate 2,887,683 of OY757029.1, forward strand.
TAGTCGTCTTCGGCGTCAAGGGTTTCGTGTTCGAGTGGTAAGGCAGCCCGGCTTAAGGGTGATCGCTTGTATCTCGCGGGTTCGAATCCCGTCGAAACCGTAAAACTTTTAGTAAGATTTTTCATTTGTAATTTTCTATGTATCTAAATTTGTTTGTTTTCCGAATTTAGTGTGCCAGTTGATCGAGAAAAATATTATTTATTCACGAAATATTACTAACCGATGAGTCTCTAATACTTAAGGCTCAACTCACACCAAAAGAGCGGTGAAGGGCAGCGAAGTGGAGCGCGGTTTCAGTGTCATATGAATTTGAACTTTATTTTCATTACTATAATACTTTATTATCGCAGAGAAGGCGCGCGTATTCGCCGGTATTCCCGCGAAGCCGCGGGCATCCGCGCGACTTGGTCGAGTTTCTCATGCGATAATAAGTATTATAGTAATGAAAATAAATTTCAAATTCATATAACACTGAAACCGCGCTCCGCTTCGCTGAGCTTTGTTGCTCTTTTGGTGTAAATTGAGCCTAACTCAACGATAAAAAGATGCAATTTTACACATATTAACGGATTAACGATTAACGTTAACTTGCGTTAATTATTCCGAAATGTAACGCTTTAACGTTTAACGAAGCTAACTTTTTTTGTAACGGATTAACGATTAACGAAGTTAACCATTTGATTAACGGTGCCCAGCTATGGTAAGTACCTAAATACTATATTACTACCTACTATACTACCTAGGTATCTAGGTACCTACTACCTACTAAGTAAGTAAAGTAAGTTCGTATGAGCAAGTGGCCAACTACAAACCTACTAAGTAATATTCACAGAATGGTACGGAACCCTTCGAGCGCGAGTCCGACTCGCACTTGATTTTATTTAGGAAAGTACCCACCCACCTACCTACCTACCTAGGTACTTACAATTATTTTTTGTTTCAGGGAGATACTTTGGCATGAAGCTAATAAAAATGATTTGCGTGAGGGTGCTACGGGAATACCAGGTGACATCCACAAAGTCGTACAAGGATCTTAAAATGACAATAGCCATATCTGCCTCACCTTTAGACGGTTATAATGTTATTTTGAACAGAAGAAAATAAAATACCTAAGTATATCAAAACGGTGCTTTATATATCCGCATATTTCGAAACTTTGAAACAACCCTCAATACTGGTAATAATCAGTAAACGAAAGGAGCTTAAGAAAAATAGTAGTATGGATTGTCGGCCATGGCCAGCCTGAAATAAAAATAAAAATTGACATTAGTTTATTGTCAAAATTTCAATTTGTTTTGTTTGACATTGACAGTTAACTTGACACGGTCTTCGTGGTTGATGGTTCTGTGAGGTTATTTTTAAAGTTTTTCGTATTAATTTCTGCGAATTTATTACTAAAAATACCATCAATTTGTATTAATTAATGTGTAAGGATAAGAATCTATCGTGAATCATGGCTTCGTTATCTCGATTTCATAAGATTGCGCTTGTAAGTTTAGGGGCTGTTGGTGGTAGCTTAGCCTACTATAACTTGAATAGTAGCAAAGATGAAAAGAAATTTGGTGTACAAAACTCTTGGACCACTAATTACACGCCCAGCGTGAAGTGGGATAAGAACTGGGATCAGTAAGTACCATGTTTTGTTATTTACGCGTAACATTACTAAAAATAAACAACAACGTTCTGTTACGTAGATAAGATAACGTTCCTTCTCATTATTTGGATAAATTTAAGCCTGCGTTGACCTATTGATCTAGTTAAAATCAAAAGCAAATTAACATGACCAACCAAAACTGCTCACATAATTTTTGGAGAAAGAAAGAAAGAAAGAAAAATCGTTTATTTTTGTAGGACCTCAAGAATCACATCAATTTCGTCTGCTAGGTGATTCTAGGTGAAATTATTGATGGTCATCGGAAGATGCAAATCAAGTTGGCCGCAATAAATTCCTACCAGTGTAATGACCTGAGATTAGTCCATCCTTTCATACATTTCCTTACTTTGACTTTAAACATGCATTGCACTTCCATTATGCTTCTTGCTCAGGTCTATTTAACTTTCCAGCAGAGAACCGGAGGCAATAGTCAGACCAAAGAAGACTGACAGCCCTGAGGAGGACAACAAGTACAATGAGAAGCTGGAGAAAGCCAAGGGCAAGGGTGTCCGGCACCTGTTCCTCATCAGGCATGGCCAGTACCATATAGATGGGGAGACTGATAAAGAAAGGGTGCTAACTGAATTAGGTAAAGACTACTTTTGATAATGAAAAAACTGAATCAAAATTTATTTTTTTACAAAAGCTGAATAATATAGAAAAACATTGAAGTAAGCACATTAAAATACTTTAAAATAATTTTTAAATTAAAATATTTATTGTATACATTTGTTTATGTTGATAACCGTTGGTTCCGTTGACCTTAGGCCTCCTTTAATCTCTTCCAATCTTGTCTTTCCTTGCACTTCTTATCCAGTATTCAGACTGATGTGCAAAAAATATATGAATAGTAGCAGTATAACTAAATAAAGGCTTTTTCATTGATATCAATACCATCTGTCAATAATCAAAACTACAACAATCCTTTCAGGTCGTACACAAGCTGACTTAACGGGACAGCGACTAGCATGCCTTGACATAAAATGGGACCTCCTAGTCCGGTCCACAATGTCCCGGGCCCAGGAGACAGCCAAGCTGATAGCCAAGCATCTTGACAAGGATATTGAGGTTAAAGACTGCCAATTGATTGAAGAAGGTGCCCCCATTCCACCAGAGCCTCCGGTCGGACATTGGAAGCCTGAGCCAAGAGTAAGAGAACAAAACATAAAAATACTTAGGCTCAACTCACACCAAACACCAAAAGAGCATAGAAGAGCAGCGAAGCGAAACGCAGTTTCAGTGTCATACGAATTTCAACTTTATTTTCATTACTATAATACTTACTTATTATCGCATGAGAAACTCGAACGAGTCGCGAGGATGCCCGCGCCTTCGCGGGAATTCCGACGAATACCAATACGCGCGCCTTTTCTGCGATAATAAGTATTATGGTAATGAAAATAAAGTTGAAATTCGTATGACACTGAAACTGCGCTTAGCTTCGCTGCTCTTCGATGCTCTTTTTGTGTGAGTTGAGCCTTATAAACTCTTCACATCATTCATTTGTTGTGTCAATGACCTTGTACATTAAATTTAAGATTCATGCAAAGAATCTGAGGGTGAATTCATATTATCGTACAATGATCTCTGGTAACAATATTGGTTGCTGCTGTTAAGTTGATAAGCTATGACAGCGGACTTTAAAACACTGTTACCAGAGTTAACCACTGGCTTATACAAATACACATAAGTACATTAAACCATGCCTCTTTTATATCCTTCAATCAGTTTTCATGGATGAATGAATTAACACTTTACTCTACACACAGAAAAAACATAATACCATAACTTAAAAATAAATAATGTACAAGAGGTGGCTTTATTGCATCCATTTGAGTGTTGATTATTACAATCTGTTGATAAGTTTGATGTAAAGCTTTTTTTTACTAAAAAGAAACTTTGATTGTATTAATTGTTGTAAGTATTTATCTTAGTCTATCTATTTTATTGTATGTTCATCGTCATATTATAGTGCATAGCGGCTCCATTTTTATCTATACTTTCAAACTGACCAGTTTTGCATTTATATTCATTTGTTGTGCATGACCCATTTACCATGGTTTGGGAAACAGTCGATCATATTTCATTTTGTTTTATATTTTCTAATTTACCTAATTTAATTATTGTTTTTGCATCTTGTTACTATTTCTAATTTGTAGAGTAGATAACTGCTGTTCAAAAATCATGTACCTACATATTAACATCAAGTATTTATTATTATTACTTATTATTTTTTCACTTTTTATGCATTGTTATAAGTACCTATGCCATCTAACTAACAAAAAACCCTTCTTCCCTCACGAGTTTTTCGCTAATTGTCTATTATCAGATATTTTCGCTATATTTTTGTAAATTCCAAAACCCCCTTATATTTTTTTATGAATATTTTTTTTTATTATTTATTATTATTTTATATGCAGAACTGGTCAGTACTAACTAGGGGTATGGTTTGGTACGTTTAGCAGTTCTTCCAGGACGGAGCGAGGATCGAAGCGGCATTCCGGCGGTACTTCTACCGAGCGCCGCCCGAGCAGACCAACGACACGTATACTCTGCTCGTCTGTCATGCGAATGTCATCCGCTTCTTTGTTTGCAAGTGAGTGTATTTATTATTATCATGGACCTAGTGTAGTACCTGGACGAACAGTGAGCATGTCGCCGAGAGGGACAAAAATTGCAATGAATCCATAGTTTTGTAGTACAAAATTCGGAGCGTCAAGTTTTCGGCCATACAAAAAAATTAGGGACAAAATATATAACGCTTTGTCTCTTTTACTCACATAAGTTTTGTTTATACGAGTATTCTTCTCTGTTTTTGTGTGAATGAAGGAATATACAGCGCTCTATTTCTTACATTCTCTAAGATTATTATAGGTACTAGCTGCGTTATTATACTAAATCATAATTCTACTGCACATTACCTACTGTTATTAGAAAATTAAAAAAAAACTGCATGCGCTAACCTGAAAAGGTATTGAATAGATTTTTTTGCATAACTTGCGCATAATAATAATGACCTACAATAAACACTGGTATATATATACGTCATTGTATTACCATATTTACCCATTGTACATTATTATTTCATTTTGTAATTGTTTATGCTCTGTATCATCAGTTTTCGAGTGGTATAGTTAACTATCCTCGCTACTGGGTCAAGTATCTCAAATGTATGAAATTATTAGTTCAGATAAATTACCGAGAGCGGCGCTGCACTGGATTCTCATACATTTGTAATATTTGACTCGGTATCGAGGATAGTATTCAATTACGGTTAACTCGTGATAGACCCCCTGTTTCACGTTAACTTTGGTGTGCAATAAAGAATTTTCATTCATTTTCAATTCCAGAGCCCTACAATTCCCTCCGGAGGGCTGGCTCCGGATATCCCTGAACCACGGCTCCATCACCTGGATCTCCATCCTCCCCAACGGCAATGTGGTGCTGCGCTCCCTCTCAGACACCGGCCACATGGAGCCCAAGAATATAACCAGCCGGTAATCTGCGGTAATATCGTTATGTAGCTAGACTTTATTATATTTACCATTATTATATCGCTAGATTATTATTATTTACTATTATTATATCGCTAGATTATTATTATTTACTATTATTATATCGCTAGATTATTATTATTTACTATTATTATATAGCTAGATTATTACACACATTGGCTTCAACTTAAAAAAAAACAACTTGAAATTGAAAACCAGCGCTGCAACTTACCTACCTAGGTCTGGTGCAGCATATGCTGAGACAGGGACCTAATTTGACCCCACGCAACACATTTTTTCTTTTTCTTTATTATTATTCTTGTCTGTGTTATGTACCTACCTAATTTTTTGTATTCTCTGTTACATTTATATACCTTCTGACGTGTTCTTGGGGCAAATAAATGTCTTTTCTTTCTTTCTTAAACTTCGTTCCAACATTAAAATGGCCAATGGCAATGCTCCGTTTGTTATATACGGTTATTCGACACAAACGGAGCATTGCCATTGGCCATTCTAATGTTGGAACGAAGTTTAAGCCAATGTGTGGTGCCCGCATTATGTAGCTAGACTTTATTATATAGCTAGATTATTATTATTTACATTTATTTTATAGCTATGTAGCTTATGTAGACACCTAACCTAAAACGAGCACCACAACTATTAAACACGATTTTTCAATTGTATGAAAAATGAGTGAACGACGCGTGCAGCTATAATTGTTACGACATATGGTCAATCAGTGCGTATGGTATACGCTGACCACTAAATTCAACTTAACTCTTGTTTCCGTGCTTGATATCATGGTATGATACGTGGTAGTCGACAAAGCGCTTTAAATGATGTTAATTTAACAGGAACTGAAGTGAAACCGCTGAGCTACATTTGCCCTAGTTGCGTTCACGTTCAATATCTCCCTCATTGGACAATGATTCTGTCACCCAGTACTGTTGCCCTAGGTACTTGAAACATACTATTTTAAATAAACCATGACAGCCAATGAGGTGACCTAAAAACTTCGTCACCAAAGATGGCACATACGAACTTACAAAATGTTAATCGTTCCTATTTTCTGATTCAGTAGCCCGTTTCCCTGAACATCATTCTAAGTTTAAAATTAGTATCACACACTAACATAATATAAGTGTTATGAGCAGAGGTCGAAATTAGGTGAGTGATTTATGTACTTACACTGAATTCATACAGCGACAGAATAAAGTGGATATGCCTCAAATCCCGAGATTAATTAAATAAAAAAGTTATGTACTTTTACACAATTTAAACCACTGCACGCGCGACGTTGCCAAATTTACATCAACGACATCGGGTGTCCGCTGTTGCAAAATTCCATTGCGCACACGCGATTTGTAGGGTAGTAAGTAGTAGGTTTGTAGGTAGGTGCAAGTACATCTAACTCTACCTAATTTCGACCTCTAGTTATGAGTCGTAATCTTGCATGACTGATGTTCACTAATTTGAGTCAAAATCTTAACATATTCGAGCCCTAGTCATAAATGCAGATGGAACTGAAAATGTATCTGCCTTACTAGAGTATTGCATGCATAGTATATATTTTAATACTTTTGTAAAGATTTAAAGTCACATTTTAATATAAAATGCATGTTATTTGACCACAGTTTTTTGCTTTTGCATAACTACCGAAATCACGCATGATATCGATTCCTAATCGTTTAAATACCATTCATTGTGCCATTATTGTAGCCGAGAATTATGTTTTTTTTTATGCTTAAAACTAACAAACTAACGCATTTAAACATCGGCAGGAACTACGACCCCAAACGTGACTTGAAAGTCACAGAATCTTGCAAGTAAAGTACCAAGGAGTAGCTTAAGGTAAACACATTGTGAATCCAAAAGTATTATTGCTCTAAACGTTAAACTAGGCATTAAGCCCGTCACACACGTATTGAAGTGACCGCACACGCAGCTATAAGTAATATATATTGTCACTTGAATATTTGTATAGAAAATATATCGTAATATGCCTTGCTATAATTTATAGTAATATATATTATAGCTACGTGTGGGACGGGCTTTATACACACTTAAAACGGGGTATTTACCATGATTCGCGCATGCGCCATCATTTGACCGTGATCATAGCGCATGCAACTGTGTTAAAATATCGAGTAACTCTTAGATCCACAAATCATGGTAAATATCCCGTTTTAAGAGTTAATAATGTTGAAAACTATGATAGTTTTAAAAGTTTAACAAGGCAATAAAATAATAGGAAACACGCACGTAAAAATATCTTCAATATAATAGCAATCAAATCCTGTCTAGAAAGGGTTATTGGGTAGGTATCGATATTACGCACGTGAGTATTTCTCTATTGCTTTAATGTCTAATAGTCTTTTAACGATTGAATACTTGAAACGCTACTTACATATTTAAGACCGTATTAACTTGTCAGCCACTCTACAAACCGAAAACGATACATCGTGAGAGTATTCGCAGTTCATTTTATGTTGGTTAATCTTCTGAATTCAGTTTCCACCAATTTAATATGACCTGCGATAGAATAGAACAGCGGAGTGAGACACGCCTGGGCAAAAAAAAGACGTGTGGCACTCGGAGACTGCCGCGGTAAAGCTATTGCATGGGGGGTGTTAGGTTATTTTCGTTACGGAATTTCTGGATTCGGTCTCCACGCTCAAGGCCCGCGATAGCAGCTATGCAATAGCTTAAAAACTTCCTGCTATGTTAGAAACGTAGTCATGAACAATGTAAGTATTCAACATATCGATATAATTACATCTTTCTTCCTTTAATTACCTTACAGCCGGTTTCACGAACGCATATCATCGCCAAAATTAACTAATCAATGGTCTATTCACACAACAGTGTTGAATTTGTTCCTAATTTGACACTTGTCACGTGATTAGACCATTGAGCTGTTTTCGGGATTTACTGTGATTTTCACAGTAAAGGGGGAAGTGATTAGTTAATTTTGGAGATGATCTGCGTTCGAGAAACTGAATGTTAATGTTTGATAATTTCTACCGTGCCTTAGGAATAATCGTAATCCTGATTTTTCTCATCGAACAAATAGTTAGATAACTACGCGAATAATCTTAGCAGCTTTGAAGTTATACAAGTTAGGTTTTTTGCCAACTATACCGTGTATGACCGTAAATGAACATGCGAGACTAAAATATTCTAATTTTGCAGTGGGTCTCTTTTTAGAGATACTTCTTTATGTTGTTTTTACTGGCAAAAAGGTTCTTTGCTTGTAACTTTTACAGAAACATCTCTTTCTTGTATTCACTTTGAAATAAAACTAAGTACTCCTGAATATTTAAGGTGCTTATTGAAATGAAAGAATGTATAAAATGATAGAGTTTGTTCAAACATTTCTATAAACGTTAATAATTGCAATTTTTGTTGTCTTTGAATTTTGTATTGCATTTTAGTTTTTAATGTTTACTTATTTTTTATAAGTTTAATTAATTTTTTTTTTGTGTTATACAGATTCGTAAAAAGTGTTTTTTTTATTTTTCTTTATACATTATTTACGACCCTGGTCCCGAGTAGGTCGACAATGAAACCGACCGACACTTATCGTATTCTATGTTGAGAAAATGGTATGTTTATCGTACAATGTGAAAAATCTTTTCATTAGGGCGAAAATTGGGCGCCTATTATTCATAATGGACGGACAGGCTTCCATAAACAAAAACCTTTATGTTTTTATAGTGTCACGAGGCCTTCACTTGTGCATAGGTTCTTACGGGACACTGCAGTGCCTGGGACATTGTTACGACTAAATACATTGACGTCTAAACTTTGTGAAGACATAAAAACTAATGTCTAAAAAAAATGTTATAACTAAATAGAAATGTTCTGGATACCTTGAACAAAATACAATAATGTATCTTGCCGAAATACCTCTCTTATCAAATTGTTGCAATTATGTATTGTTAAATGAATGTTTTGTACATATTTACATCAATAAATAGTTTTTATTATTCAATCTTTCATTACATTACATTGTCCAGTCCAAATTAGTTCAATAAACTATAATTTCTCCAAACGTAGCCTTGAGGGTAGATCAAAACCGCTAACTCTATTACTATTGGCTATTTTGATGTGACGCCTCTGTTTTCTTTCGTAACGGCGCAGAAGCCATATTGACAGTTACTTCTTCGACACCTTTCTGGATGGCCGCGCGCGTTTATTCATGTCTTCGCGGAGTGCCGTTCGGCTAAATGCGTGGCAAAAGCCGGCGAAGCCAAAATAAAGAAGAAGAAGTGCCGTTCTCGAAAATATCTAGACTTGCGATCGTTCCATCCGAAGACTTACAAACCCAGTTTTAACATCTTATGGACCCTGGAATTGTGTAATTCTCGGTGTAAGCCGGATGCGACCCTCGGACCCACTAAATTGATGAAACCAGGTAAGTTTGCCATTTAACTAGACCTGACATTCGCGTACAACCCTACTAATGTACCTAGTGAGTTTTTTTACAATAGTTAGGTGTTTTTATATTTGTGCCCCAATCCCCATACTATTTTATATTGTCCATTATCCATTCATAGGTTGTCTGGTAGAGATTGTATATGTCAGTAAGGTTTTTAATTCAAAAGTTTTTTAATGAATGGATGGGAAATACTCTTTCACGCAAAAACTACTGAACGGATTGGGCTTTGAACTTGGAATATACGTTTATGACCTGAAATGAGTTACTTTTTACTCAGGAAGGTACCACGCGGAAAGCAGCGGGCGAATGCTGGTTCTATAGATAACTAAGAAGAGGAATACAAGGAATAAAAATACAAAATAATCTTCAAAGAACATTTTATTATGTATATTGGTCTGAATTAGTTTACATGAAAATTTAATGATTAAAGATTGATAGAAAGGTGTAGGTACCTAAGCTCTCGAAAATATTTAAATTCTTGGTAAGATATGTTGGAAGCGCTGGTCCTTATAACTTGGCCCGTATTCTGGAACTACAATCAAGATAGGATTCAATAAAAAAAAACTAATTTAGATTACTGACTTACCTACTGTAATAACTGTCCAAGTCTGTCTAAGCTGTTATATTTCATTTAAGCTTATGTTTAGTTGAGAGTAAAATTTTTTCATACGGGCTTAAAATAATTATTGTAAAAGTTAGAACCAGCTTTAGAAAAGGGTCGGAAATATTTTCTACATTTTCAAATAGTTTTTTTTGTAATGTTAGGTAATATTTTAAAATAACCCACTATACAAGTTAATATTCTATTTTCAAATATAGGAAGTCACTAATATACCTAAGGAATGAGCCTCACCATGTTTGTTTGTATGAAATGTCTAGGTACTGTTAGACCACAGTGTTTTGTTGATTTTTTTTATTTCATTCTCATTTTACACGCAAATACTAATAAAAATCTAGTATGACAAAGTGAGGCACATCATTACAAATGTTAATTAAAGGAGTAAGTAGGAAGAAATCTTAGTTTAGTAACAAAATGACTTGAGAAACTTATTTAAAAAATAATTTTGAAATAAAATTAACAATTATTATGTACATTAGAAGATATTTCTTATTGGTGTTCCATTAGTATCACTACGTTAATTATTATTTTAATTGATTAAGCATAGACTTCGCAATATCAAAAACATTTTAAGGAGCCACACACAAATTGTAGATGGCGCGGGCGCTCTGATCGACTGTACCTTATTTTTTTTTTTCGTGGCTACAAGATTCGTAAGTCAATTTTAAAGGTTCTAATACAAATTGTGACAGCCACCCATCCACCGCACAAAAATAAAAATAAAAAGATTATTATGACTGACTTTGGGATGGGGTTTGATCCCCATTGCGGGACAAATATTTGTATGATCTGCAAATATTTGTCTTTGATCCAGAAACATTAAGTATACCTACATAGAAAATACCCAGCCAGGTATTTTCTATGTAGGTATAATAAATATGTTACGTATTTACAAAAAAAACAATTATGGAGTTATAATCAGTCATCTTGACCAATCAAGCAATCAATTGCTTGTCTTGGGATGGCGCTGTGTGGTTTGTACAATTTATACTAAAAATTTTATTATACGATACTCGATAATATCAGTTAATTTCAGAACAAGGTACACTCGAATAGGCACCACCTACTGTGATTATAAAATAGTTTTCTCCCTATTTCTTGAAATAAGTACTAGTTATTTATTCTAAGAAAACCTTATCAGGAACTGTATCTTATAGGATTATTTCAAAAATGTAATCTACCTACGTGATAAAGTTAAACTGATGCAATAACTACAACATGACTCTTTCTAGGTAAGGTTATTATATAGATAGGTAATGATTTTTTATATCCCTGTAAGAAATAGTTAAATGGAAAAAGCAACGCCGACAGATAGAGCTCAAAGCTAGTTTTTAAAGCGATAGTAAAAAGTATCTTACTTAGGTATGTACCTTACCTATATTAAAAATCCGAAGTTTTGGCACATACTTTGGTACTCGGATAAACCAGCGTAAGATTTAAAATCGACCCATTCTCAACGATCGTAGGTAGTAGGTATTACCGTAATCTTAAAGTTGTCAGTGGAACTGTGTTTTTTTATATAAGTATCTTTGAGAATACCTGCAATATTACCTACTCAATCAAACAAATAAAAAACAATGCCGAACGTGATTTCAGCAATTTTGAAAAAAGATTTGTTCCATTTTCTCTTGTCTCAAGTTAGTACCTACTTGTTTTGACCACAAATTAAAAAACAATTACATGCCAGCTGGAACAGGCTTAGGTAATATAATTCCAGATGTTTCGATGTCTTCATCTTCATCATCATCGTATGCGTCTTCCGGCTCACCCAGCGCTCGGACGAATTCTGAGGAAATGGAGGGTAGTTGTGAAAAGTCAAATTAATTAGGTAGGTACTAATGTTAAAAGAAGTTTTCAAATACGTAATCAGTCAGAATACTTAATTGGTGAACTAGAACTTACCCAAAAAATCTATACGTCCATCGCCGTCTGAGTCCACTTCTTTGATCATGTCTTCAACTGTAAAAAACATACGTAGGTATTTATTCCAGTTATTTTAACCAGATTACGAAATGATCTCCAGGGCTAAAAAGATCGCAGACCGCGTCATGATGAAAACTGAAGGTACCTACAGTCCATGAATGGATAATTCGTTCATGGTACAGTCGTCTTTCCACAAAGTCATTCCAAAATCGTACTGGAACACTAGAACCCTACATTGAGCGTGGACCGACGACACGCACTTGGCCAGTTAAAATGAAAAAAATGAAATATGATCACTACTGTATCCCAGGGAACGGTAGACATTTTCAGATTTTTGAGGCAATTTTTAGATCCTTTTGAAAATGTCTATGGGGGTAGTCAGAGGTACATGTCCAAATACATATTTGGTAGTACACCCCACATCTTGCAGAAGTTAACTTTCCATACGTTACAGGTTGCAAGCCCATCGACGCTATTAGAGACCTGGTGATTATTTTCGGGTAAGTCAAGCGTTTTTTGAGGATTGATGATGCTATGAAATATCCAATACTCACTCTCCTCCTCCGACAAGTCCTCCCCCAAACACTGCAGCACAGCCCTCAGGTCGGACGCGCAGATATACCCCCTGTTGTGCTTGTCGAAGACCCTGAAGGCGTCCCTTAGCTCCCGCTCCTCCTGCTCCGCGGAGCTGGTGCCGGCGCCGCAGCCCGACATCGACTTGGAGAGGATGCTCACGAACTCTTCGAAGCTTACGTTGCCGTCGCCTGGGAGATGAGAACTTATCAGAACATTGACTTGAAATGCTTCTCTGAATAAGGCCATTATGGATTGAATCGTCCTCTCTCAAAAAACTTCTAAAGTTGTAATCACTCTTTAGCCGGAGACTAAATAAAATAAAAACCTAAGTGTGGTTTAACACTATAATAAAAAATGTCTAAAACTTCTTTGATATAATTAAAATAATTTTTAAACAATAAAAAACCTGCAATTTATCAAAGAAAACCCATGATGATCTTACTTTTAAATATTGATCCCCAAACAAACACATGGATTTTTTAGGTAGGTACCTCAGATTTAAACCCGAATTAAACGTGTCTGATTGTTTCCTGACAAAAAAAGAACACTAGGTATATGAATTATAAAACATATGCAAACGGGTATTTATCACGAATTTTACCTTTAATATTCGCCCGACGTTTCGACCGGATTGCACCAGCCGTGGTCGCGGGAAGACTGAAGTATTGGAGGTACCGCCACAGCAAAGCGAAAGCTAGGTATATGAAGCTCGCTAACTCTGGTGATTGACTGTAACACTTGCCTCTATTATACCACCTTTGTTCACGATAGTTCCATAGAACGCCTTTCAACATACCATCGCTATCGACCTCTTGCAGCATGTCCTGCAACTCCTCGACCCTGGCGAACTGGCCCAGGCTGCGCATCACTCGGCCTAGCTCCTCCTTTGTGATGGTGCCGTCACCGTCCTTGTCGAAGAGACGGAAGGCTTCACGGAACTCTGCAATTTACAAACAGGTAGAGATCACAAACTGGGTACTTAGGTACCTACTGAGTTTTCAAGAGAACTCGGTGATGTAGAAATGAATTCTTTATTACCTACACCAACATTAGGAATAAACAGTTACGTAAAAACAACTTAATCTTAGTATACCTAATGGGTGGGTATTGCTTAGTTAGAGCGATCTCTTTCAGACAATCTTTGGATGAAAATGAAAAAACTGGACTGGCTATAAAAATCAGACTGCAAATAGGCTTAGTTAATTTGGCCCATAAATAATTATAATAAGAAAATTAGGCACGACGGCACACAACGACTCCGAGGAAGAAGTTGATGTGACGGTCTTCATACAATCTCGTATCGTATGATTGGTGGGGCGAAGCTGATGATCGCAAAGTATAGAAAAGGGACATCCACCTAGCACGAAGAAACCGGACTGTTTAGGATACTGATAAATGTAACTCTTGACATAGGTATTTCAGTCCCTGATCCAGGCTTTTTGTATATAGTAAGTACCTAAGTTTGAAGTTTTCCAAAAGCAACTGGTCATACAAGACAAACCTTTCATCTGAGTCCTGGTGATGCCCGAGGTCTCGTCGACGATAGACGCCTTTCTGTCGAGCGTGGTGTCGGCTGCTGGCTTCAGAAAGGTCACCTGACGCGCTGGCCGCGTTGGAGACGAGTCTGACAGATGTTGGCTGTAGAACATCACGTTAGTATTTTAAACTAGCTGTACCCGCAACGTTATATTGCTTTTCTATGTACCTACCTATGTAGTCATACATTTTCTTTATGGTTCGTCAATAGTAATAACTTTCAAAATTAGATGCCCTAGATAGCACACTCCGCTGATTAGGAAGTAGATTCTGTCCCGACGCTGGCGGCCTGTATACTAGAGTTAAACTTTGACACCCTATTTCATCTCTTTTCAAGGTTTATTATTGAAAATACTCAGACTCGTGTCTACTGGTTTTGCTTAAATAGTACCTACCTATTCGCACCGAGTTTCAACCTGATCAGACCGCCCTTTAAAAATTTCCTATACAAACTTTGACACCCCATTTCAGCCCTTTTAATAATAACAAACGAACCCTTGAGTGGATGCTTAGTCCTTACATTCTAGTACTGTCTTATTTCTACTTAGTACATAACTAGGTCACCTGGATCAAGCTAGCTTCATCGACCTAATTCTTCGCCAGTCAATACATTCCCAGTCTAACTTCTAATAAATGTAGGTACCTACATATTTGTAAGTCGGTACGGAACTACACTGACCTGTTTCGCTCGAATTTTCTTCCAATAGAGCTACGCTATCTAGATATTCGTAGCCTAGCTTTAGCGGGATTGAGGCACGAGTATTTGACTGGGTGTAGGTAGTAAGTACGTTAATTTTCAGAGAAATTCGTTTCGAAGAAAATAGCGGACGATGGACGACAGTTTTCTGCTTGCTATAAATTAGATTCATAACAATTGATTTACCTATATTAGACTTAGTGCCTCTTTCACGATCTTCAAGTAAGTTCCGAGTAGGCTAGTCACCAAGTAAAGTGTCGAGTAATTGACAATATTGACATTTGGCGCATAGAACGAATGACGTTACTCGTTAAGTAACTAATCAACACTTTACTTGAGGATGGTGAACGAGGCCCTTAGGTACCTACTTGTTTATTACTAGGTATATAGGTCTTACATTTTTACCATTTGCTGTTTTTCCAAACTCTTTGTCAAAAATAATGTTACCATTTTTCTAACTAAAGTGTCCCGGAAGAGATAACACTTCTGATTTATGGGTCCTTTTCTGTTCCTTAATCCCTGCATGTTACCCTAACTTTTTCTATTTTTTCACAGAAAATATTTCTCTTTTCACAAATTCACACCTTTTCCTTATTTCACGGCTATCAGGGAAAAGTTTATTTTTTATCGCGATAGTAGGTACCTACCTCTACCTACCACCTTTGCTATGCATCAATAACCTATTGCCTCCGGGTACCTACTGGTAAAACTGTAGAATGTAGAAAAACTGTTTGAGGGCACACCATAAATTTATTGAAAAGAAATAAAATATCCACCTCTTTAAAATAGACAACCATAAAAGCATAATTCGTAAACAAATAGAACGTCAGAAAATCAACATTTGACCGTCTGGCAAATATTGGCAATAAAATGTAGAGTTTAATTTCCTTGGTCTTGAGCTCGACAGACAGAGACAGGGTCGGATCAAGTCCTTTTAGTAGTCAATCTTAATTCATCAACTAATGTTTGCCAAGAATAATTTTTGTACCTGTTACAACTTTTTTTTTATGAATTTGAATTCAATTCCTTGAGAAAAGAGCAATTTCTAGCACTCTGTAGGTGCATTTCTGTTTTTAACTCGGAAGATCCTTATGAGATCCTGAATTTCTTAATGGGACCACATCGCGAGTTTCCTACTCTTTTGAACAAAAAAAGAAAAAATCATAAACATACATTGGAACATAGAATCCCCCTTTTTTGAAGAGATCCGTCCCTGCAGTAGGCTTCGCGGGACAATCGATACAAATCCAGGGCGGGTTTATAGCAAATACTTCAGTGAACCTCCATAAAATGTATGTACTTGAAAACGTTTACTTTACGGCCTTTTGAACGAGCCTGTACATCCGCATCGTAAATCTTTATGGCCGAGGAAAGGCAATTTTAATGTTATTGCTGCTTATATTAAGTGACTTCAGTGAGCCGTATGAGTAGCCCCTGACCCCCCCTCCCCCCCCAACCATGTGTTACTTATCTCCAATCGCTAACGCTTTGGAAACCAAAGGATTTGCGATGATAATAAGAGATTCGATACAAAACTGTTCGTAATATGACTCAGGCTTTTACATCCTCTTGACATTATGCGAGTAACGCTCACGCTACGCAATCAAAATTCGAGGGACTATATCGTCGTATCCTACGAAAAAGGAAACAGTTGCAAAACACCAACTTTACAGGAGGCGGTTTTTTCTTAATATTTCGATGAGTTTTCAACTTTTTAATGAATTTTTTTTATAATTTATTTTTATAACATCCTATTCGTCATTCCAAGTACTTTTAATTAATTTAACACTGCTATTTCCCCCATTTTTGTCGCTTGGTTCCTTAATCCGTGTAATATTTTCTGGTTGGCTTGGTCCAAAGCGCCTTAGTAACCTTTCTCCACGGTGATTTTTGTTGACGCTAACCTTTGTTGCCTTGTTCACCAGGAGTTGGCAGGATACTGATGACAATTAATGTGGGCATATGCCAAAATATGATATGTTTGAACGTGCTTCTAACTAGGTACTTCGACAACAACTAATGTTTTTATGATTTTGCGAATAAACTTAATAAGGGTGAAATGCAGTGCCAAAGCTTTAAGTGAAACGTATTAATGGTAGGTGTTTTGAACTCTGTTGGATAGTTACTATACAGGGTGAATTTTTGAGACGGGACAGTAAGGGCAGGTACCTTAAACGTTATAGTTACAGAAAAACGTTTTTAAGAGACTGTCCATTAATTTTTAAAATTTTTTGAACTGCATTTACAGATTTTGGAAAAAAAGTACAGTCAGCAAGAAAATGGTCATTTTACACAAAAACTTTTTTTGATGCCAATCGATCCTGTTTCTTATAAGGATCAAAAGTCTCTACCAGACCGACTGAGGTTTGAGTACTAGAAAAGTCAGAAATCGCAAAAACTTTTTCCATACATTTCGGTAAAAGAGCCAAACTTCAAAATTAGTCAAACTTTTTGTTATGGGTAGATCCGCTATAATCCGATATAAAGAAAAAAAAGGCTGGCTGAAAAAAATAGGTCAGTAAAAAAGTTTTAAATTTTAAACTTCGAATTCTTTGTTTGTTTCAGGTCATTGTTATGTTTGTTAAGAGAAAATTCTAGATTGTTAGTTGAAATTAATTTATGTAGGTACATACTTCTTGTTTTAAAATTTAATTTTATTAAAATGTCATTTTGAGCAATTTATTTCGTAGATCATCTAAATGTAGTTATTTTTGCCTGTGTCTAAAGTACAACATATTAAAATGATTTATTTTATTTTAATTGTTTCAATCTTAATGTTATAAAAGATTATCGATGCAACTTTGATGATTTTCTACTTAGGTAGGCGCTTTTGCTTCTAGGTACAGTAAACCACGAGGCCAGCTAGACACTCGCCATTAGGACTCTCACTAATTATCTTATGCGTATTTCCGTATAAACCGTACAATTCGAAAAAGGTTTTTCGCGATTTCTGACATTTCTAGTACTCAAACCTCAGTCGGTCTAGTAGAGACTTTTGATCCTTATAGGAAACAGGATCGATTGGCATCAAAAAAAGTTTTTGTGTAAAATGACCATTTTCTTGCTGACTGTACATTTTTTCCAAAATCTGTAAATGCAGTTCAGAATATTTTAAAAATTAATGGATAGTCTCCTACAAACGTTTTCCTGTAACTATAACGTTTAAGGTACCTACCCTTACTGTCCCGTCTCAAAAATTCACCCTGTAGATAGATCAATAATTAAATCTACTATTAAAAAGAGGTAAGTTGGTTTGTTTGTTTGTTTGTTTAGAGTAGGTAATCTCCGAAACTATTCATCCGATTTCAAAAATTCTTTCACCGATGTGTAGGCATGGACTTTCCGAATGAACATAGGCTATATTTTATCAAAGTAGGCACCACGCGAGCGAAGCCGCGGGCGAGTAATCCATACTAATATTATAAAGAGGTAAAGTTGGTTTGATTGTGTTTTATATGTTAAGGGCTATCTCCGAAACTACTCATCCTATTTCAAAAATTCTTTCACCGATGTGTAGGATGGACATTCCGAATATACCTACATATTTTATATAATTATATTTTCATAGGCTATATTTTATCAAGGTGGGTACCGAAGCGAGCGAATCCGCAGGTGTGTAAGCTAGTACCTACAAAATAAATCGACACAAACATTGTTTCGGAGTTCTTCGACAAAACTATTAAAAAAGGTGAAATGCGGTGTCAAAGTTTAAGCGTTCAAGTATAAAAAGCTCTCTACGCTGGCATGATTCATTTGATTCGAAGTCAGCTTAAATATATTGCAAGAAAATTCAAATGTTTCAGACCATAGAATAGAAACCGACCAACAGCCAGCCACAACAACAAGCATCATAAGCAAAATCAAGTGTCACATGACGCATCTGTCCTAAAAAAGTTCGATCTATGAATCTTGCTGCGCTCGCTTGGTTCAAAGCTCACTTTCCTCGCACGGTAACTTTTGAATAGTTTGCCAGCAAATTTAACTGTGTCAGACTCTATGGTCTGACACATAAAACCAGCAGTCAGCCTTTTCTATAAGCACCATATTAAAAAAAAACCAAGTGTTACATCATGATGCAATTGTATTTAAAAAAAATCTGCTCGCTGCGCTTTCTTGGTTCGAAGAACGCTTAGCTCGTAAGGTAGCTTAGCTTCGCTCGCACGGTAGCTTCTTGAATATTTTGCAAGCAAATTGAACTGTGTCAGACCATAATTATTATAGAAACCGACCAAAAGTCAACCTCTAAGAACACAGTAAGCAAAATCAAGTGTCACACTACGCATTTGTCTTAAAACAAATCGGGTAATGTCTAAGAAACTTGCACGGTAGCTTTTTGAATATTGTGCAAGCAAATTGAACTGTGTTAGACCATTATAAAAAGAGCACAGCAAGTCAGCTTTTTTTAAGAACACCGTAAGCTAAATCAAGTGTCACATGACACATTTATTCTAAATAAAATGTCTTTAAGCTTTAAAAAGCTCGTTGCGCTCGCTTCATGAAAGCTTCTTTAATATTTCTCAAGTAAATTTTACTCTGAGACCATAGATTAGCAACCGGCCATCAGTCAGCCTTTTCTATAAGCACCATTTATGCAAAATTAAGTGTCACATGACGCATATGCCTTAAACAAGCCTATTTAAAAACTTTTTAGAAACAAGATTTAATAAAGAGAACTAAACTTTTAAAAATCCAGCACCAAAGTAGGTAGGTAAGGTACTCGTCAAGACCAATCAAATGAGCTGAAACTCGATGGGGTTGTGTAGTTTCTTTGAGTTCCTATGACCACCTTCTAGTTCCATCATCAGATCAGACCCTGGTAGCCATCTAAAAATAAAATACTCGCCAAGACGAAACAAACGAGCCGTAACTCGATGGAGTTGCGTCGTTTCATTACAGAGTTCCTATGACCACCTTCCAGTTCCATCATCAAATCAGACCCTGGTAACCATCTAAAAGTAAAATACTCGCCAAGACGAAACAAATGAGCCGAAATTCGATGGTGTTGCGTCGTTTCATTACATAGTTCCTATGACCACCATCCATCTCCATCATCAGACCCTGGTTAACATTGAAAGACAAACTACTCGTCAAGACGATTCAAATGAGCCCAAACTCGATGAGGTTGGGTCGTTTCATGGCGAAGTTCCTTTGCCCACCTTCACCTTCCAGCTCCATTATCAAATCAGCACCATCTCATCATAATATTGCATTGTCACGCGATTTACACGTGTATGCAAAATTTCAGCTCAATCAGTAACCGGGAAGTGGATTCAATTTAATTTGCAAGATTTGATAACAAACATCGGGACAGGTGAAACTAAATAAAAGCTTGTAAAAATAATAACTTAGCTCGCTTCATTGTAAATTCATGATACTCCACTCACGCATGTCCGCACTCCACGGTAATCTTGGACGAGTAAAGCGACAGTTGCGTTTATCACCCGTGCTCCGCCCGTCGCACTCGATTTCGCGCGTGGAACACAGCTACCAGAGCGTTTGTTTCCGTATTCGCCGAGAGAAATTCAGCAATGTAATTGTAACCGAATTTTAAAACTTTAATAACTTATTGAAATAAATTTATTTTTGAACTTTTTTTGAACTGATCAGATGTAAATGATAGTGAAGATTCCAAAAATGCAAAAAAAATAAAAGGTGACAGTGGCGTCTATTTCCTTATTCGTAGGATACGACGATATAGTCGCACTCTGCCACCATGGCCTTTCGGCAGGCCCGGATCTAAAGGGGGGCAAAATTAGGGCACCTGCGCCGGGTGGCAAGTACAGGGGGCGCACCGGGCGGCAAGTACAGGGGGCGCCCCGGGCGTCAGTTCCAGGGGTAGCCAAAAACCATAATTGATGCCATCATCATAATAAAATAATTGATCGAGCGATCGCAGGCTTTTAAAATTTTGTCATTTTACACGAAGTACCGTAGAACATGGTTGTTGTGTTATACCACAGAATAAATTATAGTAGGTTGTTCTACAAACAATTAGAATAGCTCAATGACGTGTTTTCATTTCATTTGCATATTTCAGTTCACACAGACTGAAAACCGCCAAGGTTTTAAGGAACGTTGTTCTATTTGCGAAAACTACGGCACCTAACTATACTATTTAATATAATGTAGTGTAGTAGTATGGTTGTAGTGTAGTACCTAGTATATTTATATTGCATGCACCAAATATAATTTTTGATCGCGATTTACGAGTTTCTGCTGGAACAGCTTGATGTTCAAATCAACAGCTTGATGAATCATACCTATTGTTTAAAACCGACGGGCTAGGGTCATACTGCTCGAGAGCAGTCACTGTATGCTTGGCAAATGTTTCAGCGCATGACCGCCCACAGCAGTCGCAACTGCTGGAGCGGTACCGTGTGTTTATGATAATAAGAAACTAGTTAGCTTGAAGCAGTCGATCCCGATCAACCTGTCTGTGTCTGTCCGCTTGATTACAAATATCTATATCGTTTTATGGAAGTAGCTGTCGTACGTACCTGTCCGAGGGGCTGAGTGCCAGCGCTGGCGGCTCCCTGCTGGCGGGGCGCGACGTCTCCACCGGGGGCCCGGGCTCCCCGCCGCTGCTCGTTTGTCGAGTCTGATCAAACAAAATAATAATACTATTGATTTTTTTCAATACGCCTCAAAACCTTGGTTCAAGTGTAAATGATTTATGAAAAGAAGTTATTAACAAACATTTATTTCTACTGAGTGCAGATTCAGAATACGAATACAGAATCTGCACTCAGACTCGGGTCTAAGCTCAAACATTGTTGACAGTTCTCTATGGAAACTGAATTCGCGCTGAGTATGGCCTCCTAATACGAGCCTTGCTTATTCTATGTCCATGCTTTGCTTATTGGTGTGGAAAATGTACCTCCACTAAACAGTTTCAGCATAGATTCAAACCATTTCAACAATTTGTACAGATAATTTGAGTTCGTCGCAGCATTCTGTGCTAGAGAATGTAGACTCTACATTGTAGAGCGATGTTGGTAATGTGACAGTGTAGGTAATCTAAACACAGAATAACTGCAATAGATTTAGTGAATTTGCTGATTTTGACCCGACTTTCAGATGGTGGGTTATAATTCATAAGCGTAGGTATGTAGGGATATACCTAGTCTTATATACGCTACATAGGAACTTATCTGTTTTGGACTAGGTATTAATGTTAAAATAGAACACGGGGACATTTTGTCAATTTAGATCCATTATAATGACTAGTACAACTCACGATAGTTTTAAAAGTGGAATGGACTATAGGTGGTATATCTCTCTCGCTGCAGCCTACACGGCTTACTTAACTCGATTACCTAAGTAGTATTCTTTTATCTGTGACTTGATATACTTAAACACATTTAATCGAACATTTCATTAAACGTTAAATTAAGTGTTAAATGTTATCAAGTCACACACGACCTTCAAATAATAAGCAGTAAAAGTTAAGGGCAAAATAACAATACAATTTCACAACATTCAAAGCAGTCGAGAGCCATCTTGATATTAATATGATCTTAGGTGATCAACATTAGATGAAAGAAAGAAAGAAATAAAAATCGTTTATTTTGGTAGGACCTCAAGGATCTCTTCAGTTGATCTTAGGTATAGTCGTAGACAAGCCAATGTACGCTGGTTAAAAACCTTCAGCCCTTGCCAAGGGCCCCTAGGGACACGTCATCACGGCTTCGCTCCACAAGTAAACAGACAGGGAACTTGATTACACGAACCCTCGTGTGGACCGATTAATCCGGTTATTTATATATGACTCTGGTATGTTTACTCGGAAGATTACGCACTCAATATATTCTACAAAGAATGCCTTACAAAATGGATGCCAAATATTCTTACTGGAGTATTTTTTTAACATCGAGGAGTCAAATACGTGTCCTAACTCCTAACTAAAAAGTAAGTAAGTTCTTATGAGCAAGTGGCTAACTATGAGGTTTTTAGTCCGCCTGAAAGCCTCCGTCATGGCTTAACAACTTTAAAAGCCATAACAGTGGACTTATTACATAGTAAGTCAGTTCTAAAATCGTTAATTTTTCGAGTGATAAGTTAATGATATTTTCTAAACAAAAAAAATATCGGCATATTTATTCTGTAAAAAAAAACTAAAATCTCTTTTAAGCATATCTCGCTCTCTACGCCATTGCGATAAAAATGTAATAGCATTGTTAGAGGTAATATAAAAATAATATACCATTTGGATCTGAATTTATGTTAACCGTACCAGCCGCGAGCCTGTTACTCCAAATATAAAATTGTAATTTTTTTAAACACTTATTTCGTTAATTCCAAGCTATTAGTATTATTAGACAACATTTAAATTTTAGTATGTCAATTGCGTTTTAACCGTAAAATGGACTCACAACAACCAACTTACAGAATTTTTCTGCCCCATGAGTACGTTTTCACTCACAACTGCACTATAATAAACATATTATATCACGTTAATGTAGGAATATAATAAACAAACACATTTCGTTATAGACCAAACACATGGATGGAAATAAATTAGAGTAAACTAAAAAAATATATTTTACGTAGGCCGCTACGCCGTAGAGCCTAGCTACGAGTACTACAATTTTACCGCGTTGAAAATTTAATTCCGTTTTGAAATTAGTTTCTCGTTTTCAATTTACTCTTATTATTCAGGAATCTTTTATGTCGAATGAGAAATGTAGATTGCCTTAAGATGTAAAGGCCGAGTTAGGCGATATGCACACGGCACCGCGCATTGTCGCGGAGGGCGTGTCCGCGAGAGCGCCGCTTCACCACGTGGTCACCCGTTGTATAAAAGTCGCGTCACGTAAAAAGAACTCTGAGGGAAATAGCGGGGGTATGTTTGCGTTGCGCATGCGTTCACTCGCTGACTAACCAATAGCACTCGCTAAAACAATGGTATGAAGTACGCCGCTTTACTCTTCTACCAATCGGACCTAAAAAACTATTACTACGCAATTAACGAATGAATGAATGAATGAACACTTTATTGTAAGTACACAGAAAAAACATACAAATATAACTTTTCCCCTTGGGGTTCTTTTTACGTGACGCGATCTATACCTACTTATATTCTGTTTGCCTACGTGTGTAAGCCATCAACTCATTTATATTACCTATAATAGGCCAATGCGACGTGAGATCCGCTTCACCGCCTACCGCGGCGCCCCGGCGGTGCGCACATTAATTGTAAATTTGTAACTCACCATGATAACTTTGAGCTGATTCACCAGCGGCGAATCAGCGAAGAAGTTGTTCACTGCTGAGAATATTTTTGTGCGTTTACTCGTTGCTTCGTCCGGGCAGGCGTTCTCACGCCCGCCGAGCTTGCCTGAAACAAATTAAATAAATAAGTGGCAAATTTCAAAATTTTATGAAAATCATAACTCCGTAGTTCCTCAATATTTTAACCGACTTCATAAAAGGAGGATGTTCTATGTACCTATGTATGTTTACCGATTACTCCGTCAATGCGGCATGCTCCGACAGGCATTAGAATCACGAAGTGATCCTTGAGGTCCTACCAAAATAAATGATCTTTCTTTCTTTCCACGGGGAATCGATTTTGAAAATTCTTTTGTTGTTTTTGTGGGTCCCGAATACCTGATGAAATTAATAATGGACACTTTTACAGCATCATCTATCCCCAGTAAGCTTGTGCTATAGTTACTACATGACATGACTGATAATAATATCATGACTTACTTATTTACTTTATACCAACTGTAGTCTTATTATTTGTAATACACGATTACACAATTTCATAGTAAAAATGTCTCTACTTCTCGACATCATCATCAAGACACTTATTCCCGCTTGAGAGCGTTATTAAGGGTAGACGTGTTGAGGCAATTGAGGCATACATCTTTGGTCGTCCCTATGACTAATCCATTTACCGAACCCATTAAATGTATTAAAATGTAAAAGTTTCAACATCACACCGTTTATTTATGCCAAATAAACTTTGCAGCAGGAAATGTTTTCGTAAACAAAGCGTTGAACAAACTTAAAATTCACGTTTATCGTCAATTCTGCGGTAGTTTCGGCAAAATGCCACTCACCGTATTTACTCTCTGTTATTCATAGAATGTATATACAGTTTAATGAACCCTTGAAACTTCGAGAACATACATTTGCATTGAAAATTATAAGGAACCACTAAGTATAACAGCTATCTACGTAAGTGGCATGCTCGACTTTCAGATGGTCGTGGGTTCCAAATAGTTCCAATATCATGTACGGAATACCTACATGGGATTATATTTAGAAAAATAGTACTTACTTAATGCTTTTCTTCATTTGATCAATAGTAATTTAGTACCTACCACAGATAATACTAGTTAGTACACACTTTAAACTCTCTTTTAAGGGTTTAGCTCACCTTTACCTGTCTAGTTTTTAGCTCTTTTTATAAATGTTTATTTTGTAAGTATTAATGAGTTCATTAGGTAGGTACACACAAACTTGGCCTGAAGCTCTCCTATAAATTATCTGGTGGTTTAACCTTGTATTCCCAGTATTAGGAAACTTATGGGTCCTATTATAATGGATTTTGTTTACACTACACTACTGCAGTATGTCCGAAAAACATCTGGATGAGGTGTTATGTTCTCGAATCTACACTGTAGAGGTTAAGTTTGTTTACTGGCTGGATCGGGAAGGTCATATCATCATCTACATGAAGCCGGATGACCTAGCACAATATTGAAATGCCATGTCGGCTGAGTGGGACAGTTCCTTGACTTTCGATCTGAAAAATCGGATCACTATACGATTGCCGTAAATTCAGAAGCAGGCACCACAGGGATACATTGACTGTTTTATGTAATTTAAAATCAAAGAGTCAAAATCACTCAACACATTATTGTATTTGTAGTAAGTACCTACTTAATTTAACTAAGTAAGTACCTACTACTTTACTTAATACGACCTCTGTGGCGCAGTGGGCGAAAGCCCGCCTGAGACGCAGAGGTTGCGGGTTCGATCCCCGCTGCGGGACAAATGTTTGCATGATCTGCAAATATTTGTTTCGTGTCTGGGTGTTTTCTATGTATAATATGTATGTATTTACAAAAAAAAAATGTATCTATGTAGTTTATCAGTCATCTGGTTACCATAACACAAGCATTAAATTGCTTAGCTTGGGACTAGATGACGCCGTGTGAAATATCCAAGGATATTTATTTATTTATTTAATGTAACGAAAAATCGTAGACAATGGACTGAGTATGGTATGGATCAAAAACTAGAAATTAGGTCATATTATTAAAAAAAAATTAATGTGTTTTCTTATACACGGAAAACGCAAGAAAAACATAATGACTCAACTTCTAAGAAAAATAAATAATAGCGTCAGAAAAACTTGCAGCGTAAGTTAAATTGAACCTTTTTCCCGCAAAGAATCCTTCGGAACGTAATCAATTTTGTACAAAGAAGAGTTTTGTAAAAAATGTTAGGAACGCTTTGTTATCTACAAAGTTGGCGAAGTGTGATTTGTTTCGGTGTATTGAGGGTTCTGTACAAGAAAATGTAATTTGCGATACTGACTAGGTTTAAAAATTATTTAGTAGCTAAGATTTTTTTTATTTCTTTTTTTTTATTTGTTATAAGTATTTATTTTTATAAACATTTTACTGATAAGTAAGTACTTACTTAATATTTAAACTTAGGTACTTACTACCTGAATGAGGTTTATTCCTTCAGAATTTATCATAATTATAATATTTGTGTTATTGAGAATTTCCATTTATTTTTATAAATTCATTCATTCGTTATCACGAAAACACAGGGTGGTTATTCGCTATAACCCAACAAAACGTTACGTGACAAAACGCGGCTCATCTATCACCGTATTATAGTATCGTATTTTGCGCGTTAGTGCCGTGTTTTGTTTTGTTTGGGTTTTTTTTATGTTTTCTATGACCACCCATACCGAAAACAATGAAAATTTATTTTATGACAAAATCATCAGTTCGCAATCAGCCACCAAGGGCGCGCGTGCTCATTATCATCAACATCATCTAATCTAAGTTTATTCGGACAATAGACAATTTCCTACTGATCTCAGTGGTTATCATTTTAACACTTCTAATGTATAGCTAACAAGACGCCGTACAACAATTGATGCAACATTTTGTTCCGTCGGCGTCGCGTCGTCGTGAGAAATGTTATTTAAGAACATCCTATTTGTATTATTTACTAGTAGGCATTCGATTTGTTGTAGACAGAATGAAAGACGTTTCGAAACACATAATAGCTGGAAGGGGAGGACCTAGGCAATACCTACTTCTACGAAATTCATTATACGACATTTTGAAGAAGGGCTTGGTACCAATCAACTAACCACATTTCTTTTCCCAAATAAACACTTGAATGACTTAAAAAAAATTAAAACAGCTATTCAAGAACTATGACTATCTTATGTTAGGAAACCTGCAGATTAGGTAAAAAAAACTCAGGCCTTTACATCTTTTCTAGATTATTTGATTAGGTATTTAAACAGCGTCAGGAGGCAATCTTTGCCTAGTGCCTGGGACATTGTAATAATGATGTAAATGTTAAGGTTGTTGCGGAGTTCAACATTGTTCAATTTTGAGTTTCAAATTAGGTACCTACCTCCATAAATTCAAATAACCACCTTGCTATTACAACTTTCTCCTAAAGCTAATGCATAAAGATTTGACAATTTAATATAGATTTATATCCATGTCACTGAAAAGAGATAGCAACAGATTTATTAACCGTTTTAGCTGGTTGGTTGTTGGTTTCCTAAACCAATAAAGGAACATAAGGGGGTAAGATATAGGAAGTTCTAAGTAACACCCCACATTATGTACCTACCTAAATTTATTGTAGGTTATGTAGGTAAAAGGAAAAAGCTTAGGTACAGCTTGGCAAAAAAGTCTTGAATCGGAACTATTTTTTTTTGTTCAAGACAACATTCTCAAAATAATGACATATCATCATTTTTATGTAAACATAGATTACAAATTCTCAAATTATTAGCTTGGAGCGGTCAAACGGTGATATAAATACGCAATAGTGAAAAATAATGAATAAAAAGTACAGTGGCGCCCCCATTATTTTCTACTCTTTTTTGCCAAGCTGTAGTTACTCTTTACACTAGACTGGATTTCAATCGAAATACTTGACATTTAACTTTCAATGTGAGACGCGACCGTGAGGAGTGACGGTACTTAACTACCTACCGCGTGTCTAGATGATGATTATCCGGATGTTCCACTGTTTTTTTTTGTATGTAACGTATGTATGTTCACCGATTAGTCCGTCAATATTGGAACGATTTAATTTTAGTTGGTCCCATATAAATTGAGGATCTGATGAGATCTTTGAAGTTATGAACAGAAGTACCTCGAGAGTGCAGGAAATTGCTATATTCTTGGGAAATTGATGAAATCGGTGTTTTATTTTTTAATTTTTGCCATTTGTGTAATCTACGAAGAAAACAATAAACTCGAATTATTTATCTTTTTTTTTATATAAATAAATCCATAATCTACCCAATGTATTAATTTTAAGCTGTTATGTACCGTATATAACATCTTAAATTTTACTGTTTCTTTAGAGAACTCTGAAAACTTTCCTACATTAATCAAAACGAATTTTCTCCATACTTTGTTATGACATTGAGATTGATGCGATGAATAATTGATTGATACTGTTTGGTTTGGTAGATACCTACTGATAAAAATAATATTGTAATGTACCAGGTAAAAAAATACTTACGCATTATAAAATACTTAGGTAAGTACCTAAGTTTATTTTACAAATCATGTTGTTATTAAAAAAAATGTGGAATGTCCAAAGATATTTATTTATTATTGGTAAATTAAAACAATAGGCACATAATCCAATTAAAGAATCAGTGCGTTTGCGTTATTAAATAGTTTAAAAACTAAAAGAAAACCTGCATTATAGGATCAAAGGCACGTCACTTTTAAATTAAAAAAACAGATTTCTAAATTCGAACACACCCTGTTTTTGTATTGTTTTTATTCGAAATTCAAATACCGAACTCTCGAACATTTTTTTGTGTCGCATGGCTATTGAACTACTGGAATTCTTAACCTTAAATTTAAAATTACTTATTTATGATCTTACCTTGGTCAAAGATGTTGGGGGGTAGCGAGCAGCGAGCTGCTCGCGCGGTGGGTAGGAGGGAGCGGGCACGACTGAGGCTGGATGGGCCCGCGCATGCGCTTTACACATCCTATTTGATCTGGTTAAGGTACAGTCTACGATGTCCGACTAATATTCAACCTTTTAATTTTATAGATTCTTTTTTTTAATTTCAGAGTTCTTATGTTTATCAAATTAGCTATATCACTTCATCAGTCCATCTAAATGTTGAAAGCATACGAAACATCTATAGGTACCTAGTCTACATGGCGTTAATTGCCTAGGCTACGCGTTACTATTTTTGATTGTTCAGAGTTAGGTTTCGTATTATCTGCTAGTTAATTTAGACTTTGAATTCATACTTTGCGTTATTATTTCATGCAGATACAAAATGCTAAATAAATATAATAAAGTGAAACGGTGTTCCGTCATAAAGTAAGCACAGATTATATAATACACTAGTAGTACTTATAAGCAAGTGGCCAACTCTGGTTCCGTCATGAAGACAGATAGCAGACCATATTTTATCGGTGTGCCTGCGGTGTGTTACAAGTCCATGCAAATACAAAGGTATTTTCCCACACAGACTGTCCCACGCATAAAGGACCACCTTGAGTCTAAATGCGGAAATGGGAGTCCCCATACATACATACCCGCACAGACTGCTTGCTTACGGGTAATTCCCTAATTGGATGCGACATTTTATAAACTAGGTAATTTAAAAAACTAGTTTTCCTTGTAAAAGACTTCAACGCGTTCATTTTGCTACGACAATTTAATGTTTTCTTTTTCAATGTTTTTTAAATGCTTTTTTTTGTTAATCTTCATTTTTAATAGCTCGCCTATTAATAAGTCTATCATTTGCACATCAATGTAATGTAGGTAGGGTACCTACCTGTTTTGGAAAAGTCGCGCGACCAGAGAGCAAAGCTTTTATCCCGGTTTGAAGTGGCAAGGGAATCACGGCTTAACCAGAGATTAAATACTTGTGCTTGCAAAATATACAAGTATATTAAACGTACAGTACAGATCCATACCTAGTTAGTATTTTTTTTTACTTCTAATAAGTACCTACAGAGGTATTTATAATCGGCTGGTTAAACAAAATGTAATTTTATTGTTGAATTTTGTGAATAAAGTAGGATAATGATCTCCAAAAACTACTCAAAATCACTGTAAAATATGTAAATATCCTGTACCTAAGTTGTAAGGTATTTAATATACTTTAAGTACCTACCTGCCTACTATGTAAAAAAATGTAAGTAGGTAGTTGGTTTGATTTATCAGTTTCAAAAAAAAAATAGATAAAATATAAATATAGATATGTACCTAACTAATTGAAATAAAAAATTGATGCAAGTACCTAAGTACCTATGTTGTGAAAATAATAATTTTACCTTTTTCAAGTCGTAGACTTTGCACGGATTGAAAATTTTCAACACTTTGTATTCTGTTGTTTGTATTGTTATTCCATTTCCAGCAAGTGAATAGTGAAGGTTTTTGTTTATTTCGTCCTTTGCGATCCTTAGGTTTCTTAGTTTCACTCATAGTAAATTGTCTTGTCACACAATCGTGCGTGTGCGTTTAATTAAACATCAGATCCGGGTAAAGGATTTATGACGTCACTTTTCACGTTAAAAATTGCAATTTTACACAATTATTTCGTTAAAATGTAGTAATGTAGGTACGGTAGGTACCTATTAAAAATAATGTCATTAAATTGACGTAGGTAATTACCTAACCGGAACTTTTACTTTACGTGATCATTTTTTATCACAGATAAAATGTTTTTACTTATCGATCTTCAGTTTTGTAATTTTATACACTAAACTTGTTCAATAAATATTTTCTTAATTCCGAGTAGGTAGGTACCTAAATGTTCAAATTTTATCCACTCAATTTTTATCGATTTTGCTAGGTAACCTAGGATTACCTAAAAAATGGATTTGTTTGGAGCAAGCTATTTCTGTCGATAAATCACTTCGTACTGATGGATATTGTGTAAACAGATGTGCGAGTATCTAGGTACAATCAGCCAACAAATTTACTAACAAATACTTACCAAAAAAAAAAATGAACTATGATCACGACTGTAGGTATAATGTATCCCAGGGAGCGGTAGACATTTCTTTCAGATCTTTTTTTTTTTTAGGAAATTTTAGATCATTTTGAAGATGTCTAAGGGGGTAGTCAGAGGAATGTCCAAATACATATTTGGTACATGCCCACATCTTGCAGAAGTTTAATATCAAGTTTCAAAAAATACTGTTTGGCAGCTGTCGGGTCAGCTACAGTTATGTACCTACCTACCTATATACCAACAGCTGTAGGTAGGTGACCTATTTAGGAGAGGATTGCCTGACCGACTCTTTTGCCCAAAGCTCAGTTATTTAATTTTCACAAAATCCAATATCAGATTCACAAATGTTTTTACAGAATCCTGAGAATATTTTCAAGCGTTTTCATCATAGTGACACTCGCACCGGACTCACATTTCATATATTTTTAAGTAGGTAGGTTGGTACCTATTTCTTATTTGACAGTACCTACCATGAGCATTTTAATGGAATGATAAGATTCGTTGAAAATAATCTTGATTATTATTCTTTTTAAAAGATAACCAAGCTGAATGTCTCTGCCATGACGTTAGCATAGCTGTTTACTCGACGACGAATCGCAAAAATACGTGTTTTTAGGTTTTTACTTGCTTCCTGAGTACTCTTCCCCGATGGATTCCAATCTTGTCGCGATAGGGGAGCTCAGTAACCGTGGTTGGGCCCCACGGTGAAGCTAAAAGGAATCCAAGGACGGCCAGGAGGCCCACGCTCCGAGTGGGCCTGGTGATGGATGCCGCTTTGGATGCGTCCGAGGAGGGACGGGGAGGTACTAAAATGCTGTTTAAAGAATTAGTACCTACGCAAAGTTTGGAAACCGTCAGCTCCTTCGCCTGCACATTTTGAAAAATCCAGCGGTTATGCAAGTTGCTAAGTAATCCGGGTAAGGCGCCTAGGGCACTGAATAAATTATAAATGCCAAAAAAAGAACCTAAATAATATAAACTAGCTAACTTGCCCGTGGCTTCGCTCACGTGGTATCTACCTTGATAAAATATAGCCTATGTTCATTCGGAAAGTCTAAGCAACACATAGGTGTAAGAGTTTTTGAAATCGGATAAGTAGGTAGTTTCGGAGATTAGCCCAAACATACAAACAAACAATCAAACCAACTTTACCTCTTTATAATATTAGTATAGATAGGTAAGTAGGTACCTACGTATTTTAATTTTCAACAAGTGAACCCAATCTTTTTTATTCTACCTATAGCTATAGGTACATATTCGCCCACCTTTTGTAAAACCAACATAACTCAAAATTTGAATATTTTTTGAATTACCTACACTGTAGGTAATTCGAAAAATATTCTATGGCAATTATGTTATGTCCTACAGCATAACATAATTGCCCAATTTTTATTTACCAAGCCGTTCTTTGGCATTTTTACTTTTTCGAGATTACCTACCTAAGTAGGTAATTACCTAATTAGGTACCTACATAAAATCATAATGTACCTACAGGCTAGGCAGCTTAATCAAGTCTGCATACAAAAAGAAAGCTGAAAAGTAATTTCTCATAAGTAGGTAATTACCTAATTAGGTACCTACATAAAATCATAATGTACCTACAGGCTAAGTCTGCATACAAAAAGAAAGCTGAAAAGTAATTTCTCATGAATAGAGCCGTCTTCTAACTAATCCATCCAAACTCCAAAGTCCATGAATGATTTCCGACAAGGTCACGCAGTTCATTTCATTCGGTCCAGCTTGTACGTCTGCGCGTAGCCGTACGTAGCTCAACAAGCGTTCCCGTTCGCGGTAACTCACTCGCCTCATTCTGGTTTCAGTCGGCCTTACAGTCAGTCGCGTTAATTCCTCCAAACAATTCCAATTATCAAAAATGGAGTTCGTCGGCAAGAAATACAAGATGGTCTCATCCGAGAACTTCGATGAATTCATGAAGGCGATCGGTGAGTGATGGAAATTGTTTTTTAATAATTGTGCAAAAAGCCGGCCGGTATTCTGCCATGCCGAAGCCGGTGCGTTGACCACGCCACTCGAGGCCGATCCATTGCGCATCCACCCTACTTTTATGTCGATTTTTCTTTTCAATGCTGTTTTCTATAGTTTGTATGAATGGTTTATTATTATTTATTACTAATTTATTCGTCATCTTGTGCTGTAGCTATTTACCGTTCATGCCTAGACTAGAACGAACAACCAATTTTTTTTTTGCTAGGGTAGATGTGAATTTTTATCATCAAAAATGATAAGTGCTTTCCTGTAAAATAAAAGCTTAAAAAAAAATTTTTTTCTCTTTTCCTATACAATAATTAACTTGGAAACCCACCAATATAATATAAGGATAATTATTGTTACAAATAGGTTTCTATTTGTAGTAGGTAACAATCATTAGGTACTTTACTTACTTCCATGACTAATTTTTAAAAAAATAATAATAAAATTACTTAGGTATAACCTTGCTTTTAACTATTAGTGAAAACTGTACCTAATGTGTTTAAATAATTGTTACTTAAATATTAAATTTTATAAACGATACACTTAAATACTTACTGATTTTTTTATATGACTAGTAAGGTTTTTGAAGATTTTTCGCGTCTTAAACCAGAGTCTTCTATAATTATTTTTTTTAAATTACAAAGTTCCAAGAGATAATAAGTCTGAAATTATTTTTTGAATGTGTCAGTTTTTTTCTTATTTTACCTGTAGCCACCTATATTGTTGAATTCATCCCACCCACATACACCAACTGGATAGGTGCAGCTGGTACAGATAGAAAGTTGCGAGTTTCCTATGCTTCTAGAAACTGCCCCTGGATTGTGTAACTTGTCTCGGATTGTATCAAAGCAAAAATCACAGTAAATCGCTACTAATTTAAGCATTGTATCCTCTTATCCTACTATCCTACTATCCTACTATCCTACTAATATTATAAAGGTGAAAGTTTGTGTGTGTGTAAGTGTGTTTGTTACTCTTTCACGCTAAAACTACTGAACGGATTTGGCTGAAACTTGGAATATACATAGTTTATGACCGGGAATAACACATAGGCTACTTTTGATTCCGGTATTCCCACGGAAACTGAAACTACCGCGGGTAACACCGCGAGGCGCAGCTAGTACTGTATAATAATGTGTAATTTTAATAATAAAATAAATACAGTTAAAAAATTATAATAAACTACTAATATTATAAAGGTGAAAGTTTGTGTGTGTGTAAGTGTGTTTGTTACTCTTTCACGCTAAAACTACTGAACGGATTTGGCTGAAACTTGGAATATACATAGTTTATGACCGGGAATAACACATAGGCTACTTTTGATTCCGGTATTCCCACGGAAACTGAAACTACCGCGGGTAACACCGCGAGGCGCAGCTAGTACTGTATAATAATGTGTAATTTTAATAATAAAATAAATACAGTTAAAAAATTATAATAAATTCAAACAATTGTAGGTTAGTTAGAGGTAAGAACCTGTTATATTTGACAGTTGTCTTCGCGATTTACTGTAATTTTTGCTTTGATACAACTTGGATACAATCGAGATAAGTGTAGGTACACAATCAAGGGGCTGCTCGTTTTAATTTTGCTCAACAAGACATCGATTCTGTTAATTCTATGAGCTAAAGTTTAGTCTTTTTTACCAGAAGGGTAGGTAGAGGTACCTACTTTAGGTACTTATCAAAGTCGCGGTTTTCAAAACGGCGAACTACGGCATTCGAAACTAGGTAAGTACATAGGACTCCCGCTGGATAGAGACATACTATACTACCTAATAGATAACAATATTATCAATTGAATTATTGACCAAAATGACAACTATCCCACGACACATAATTATGCGAATCTTGCGTGTAAGTAGTCGGCCAAAAAACGCACTACCTCGGAAAACACCGTTGCTGGACAAGCAATGTGTAGGGGTTTTAATTGCAATTGCAAATTAATAATAAAATGAAAATGAAATTTTTTTTCGACATTTAGCAAAACCAAAAATGGATAGGTTACTGAGACTGGCAGTAAATCTGCTGCAGTCTATTGTCATTGACTTTCTGATTCTAACTAACTACATTCTAAAGCCTAGCTACAGTCGCTACTTACTTTAATATACAACAAAAGTGGCAATTCGGAGTGTCGCAAAAGCTAAACTAAACTAACTAAAATTAATGCCATCCTTTTTATTCCCATCGCTATGAAAGGGACGGCAACATTTTTGGTTAGTTAAGTTTAGCTTTTGCGATACTCCGAATTGCCACTAATGGTGTTACTGTTTAAACAACGTTTAGGTATAAGCTTGATAAGTCATACAACCGTTGGAAATTCACAATATTGCATTGTTTAGTATGTCTGTCTGTTATTGCTTATCAATTCTCTCATTCATTACATTGAACCTCCTAACCTTGAGATAAAGAGTGAGTCAGGCGAGTCTGTAGTCTGTACTTTCTTTGGGACAAGAATCTCTTTGAGTCATTTACTTAATACAATTTACTTTTTCTAACCGAAAACAGTAAGCTTTGTCCGATTATTGATTAACTTTTTCTTATCTCAAGATGTGTAATGATGTCATGGGATTTATAAAAAATGCATCACGATGTCTCTGGGAAAAAATATAACAGTAAGAACAAAGTCTAAAAAAATATTATACTTAATGTTTTCTTAGAAATATTTTGAGACTAAGGTCCTTGTATTTTTTTAATCCTTTTTGTGCAACATAGGTACCTACATAAAACAAACTACTTTGGTTCAAATATGTTTGACTTTGTAAAACTTGTTTATTTTTATGATATTTTATCACAGTAGGTACCTAGTCTGAAGAGCATGTGATATTATTTAGTTACCTAGGTATTTGTTTAAATCGTTAAGCCATGCATGACCGACGCTTTCAGGCGGCCTAAAAACTCCGTCACCAGAGTTTAAGCTATTTATTTCTATAATTTATGGTAGGTACTTATTATAAATTTATTACAATTAACTTATATTGAACATGTCTGCCGCATGTCGGACGACTTTGTGGGCTAAAACCACAACCGAATGGGTGCCCAACGCAATACGTCTACCTAAGTGGCAGACCACCAAGGGGATGGCGGGACGAGTTAGATATGCACCTTTCAGATTGGCCAACTGCGGCCAAGGACAGAAAAAGCTGGAAAGAAGGAAGGCAGGCTTAGGCCCTGCAGTGGGACAATGTGGGCTAGAATAATAATAATAATAATAATAAATAGAAATAAATAAAAAAGTAAAACATATTGTACATAATCAATAGACTTTATATAACATTATTATGTACGAGTAGGTTAGGTAATTATGTATTTATCACGATACTTTTATTATTATGTTTATGTGATAATTATACCCGTACATTAATGTTTTATAATAAGTTCTGATCACAAAAGGTTAAAAAAGACAATCAATTCTGTATGAAACTGAACCAACCAAAAACCACTACTAGTTGAATACAATCTGAATTGCAATGTGTTGTTGTCCGTTCGACTTTGACTCCTTCAGACGTAACCTTGGTATGGATGGTCATAAATTTACTGAAATCATATTTACGCTTCATGTAGGTACTTACCTATGTAAAACCTAAACACGCTATTAATTAAACAGCTAAATAAAATCATGGAGGTGAATTTTTATAATTTTGGAAGAAAAATTTCAAGTAGAATTAAAATCATTTAACATTAAAGAAAACAAAAGCATGTTTTTATTCTAATGTTTATAATAGATAATATTATTTATGAATTAGGTAAGTACCTAGGTTAGGTACTTTGTTACCAATTTATTTACTACTTCATATATTTACATAACTGTACAAAATACAATTAGAACCAGTTGTACCACTTAAGGGTCGTTTCAAACGGTCTATATAGGTAAGGTAGCTCAACTAAAACATAATTACAAAAACTAATATAATAATTTTGTGTTATGAAAGTAGTGCAAAATAAAATATTCCGTAAAATAAAACTACAAAATAACGTTCCCCTGTGGATAAGCTGGATAAGCGCTAATCCTTGGTATCAATTTTCAGTTTTTTATAGCTATGTCGAAAATTGATAAATGCAATAAAATATTACCTAACAGTTATTTCGGAGTATCTAAACTTTTATTATTTTATGACCAGATAAGGATAATTTATTGCACTTGCCTTCTTCAAAAATTTATTGCACTGAATTTGAATGTACCTAGGTATATAGACTTGGGTATCTGTATACCTACCGATAATTGTTGCTTTGCTAGCTATCATTGAACCAAACTGTATCTTAATACCGCTATTTATGGCATGGATGGGTTAAACCTAGACTAGCTTTAGTCATCACTACTTTATTAGAACAACGAGTGAAGTACATTGCTTTGGTACATAGCTGTTGTGGTCAGAGATTGTATTTCAAGGAATTATATTCGCACACTGATACTTTATCGAGAGCAAAATCTATCTCCTGACAAACTGTTACTTGATATCGTGGTCTAGACATAATTTTGAATTCCTTTCCTTTTAAGGGCGACAAATATGTTGCATTCCTATACATTTATATTGCAGTTTAGTAATTTTGTGTTTGAATTACCTAGGTACATTTTAAAGAAAGTTTTGCATGTATTGAAACATTTATTAATCATTGCGTCTTCTGTCTGACACTACATAACATTGATGGTCTACACCGAAGGGATTGTAAAGTTTACCAAACTATGACATCAATTATGTAAACTGTAAACTACAAGTTCTTCAGGAAGTGGATTAACTTTACCTGATGATAAGTTAAAGTAGCATGCTGCGTGCTAGACGCTAAAAGAATCTTGTTTTTATTGACTTGTGAATTATTCTAGATCACTTAGATCGTTCCTATACCGTAAGTCTCCTTATTAGCACAATTTACAGACTGATTACGTGATACAGGCTTAACACTTATCTCGTGTATGAGATGTTTTGTAAGCTTCGTCATCGTTGACTAGACTTGAATGTCGAGTTCAGGGAATTTCTAAGTATAGCTAAGCTAGACAGCATATACATTACACTTTCTTTAATACTTTACTGGGAAATATAATTATCATTCTAGACCTAAGCTAAGGCTAAAACTATCGTGTATAGGTAGTTCCATAATTATGAAGGAATTAGGTTTACATTTATGTAGGTATTTATACAAAGCAATAGATTATGCAATTAATTCATAGTAGAAATGTATGTTATATGTTAAATTTAAAAGAATAATATTCATTTTCAAATTGTTGGTATGTAAATCGACAAAATTTTCAAGTGAGTAGTTTGTATCAAAATCACTGCATAAGTTAAACAAATCTCTGTAACAAAGCAAGGAACGATAATTCTCAATGCGGGTTACAAATGCGGGTAGGGCAAAGACCTACCGCATAGAACCTTTCAATTAATTAGGAAGGCATGAGAATATCCCGACATAGTTTAGCGCAGGGCTTTATAACGTTACCACTTCCCAATAAAAATAACGGTAAATAACGTTACTTTCATATAGATACCTATATAACGGTAATTTAGTTAGTATTGTTACCTAGGTAACGAAAAATAGAATAACGTTACAACTACAGAGGTAATTCCCATAATATACCGATACTTCATTTCGTTAAAAATGCATGTTGCCGCTCTAGGCGAGCAGAGCGGCAACGAACGTGCATGCGCGGTGATGGCGCGCTGTGCGTGTGTCTAACACGTGACATTTGTCGCTGCGTTTTGGCTATCGAGGCGTCTACAGCACACATGAATAATGGTGATTTGATTGATAATTTTTTATCTCAATAAAACTTACAAAAATCTTTTTTAGAATTTTATTTTTATTCACTGTATTTTTTAAAAACTTCTAAAACTTCTTTCCATAGGTTTTCTACCTCTTCCTCAGGAATTTTATTTAAAAGGTAACGAAATGCCACCGCTTTCGTATTTTTTGAACAAGGGCAGTCACCTAACCCTGTTTCCTTTCCCGCCAAACGTATTTTTTTTGTTTTTGGATTCTGGACATTTTCTGAAATAGTTATTAGAATGTAATAAATGAAGGTTACATGATAAAAAAAATAGTTGATACCCATCTCTAATGGAAAACTGCTATTGCTTAAAATACTATAACGGGTGAATTTTTGAGACGTGGCAGTTAGGGCAGGTACCTTAACCGTTATAGTAACAGGAAAACGCTTTTAGGTGACTATCAATAAATTTTTGAGATATACTGAACTGCATTTACAGATTTTGGAAAAAAAATACAGTCAGCAAGAAAATGGTCATTTTACACAAAAACTTTTTTTGATGCCGATCGATCCTGTTTCTTATTTGGATCAAAAGTCTCCACTGGATCGACTGAGGTTTGAGTACTAGGAATGTCAGAAATCGCAAAAAACGTAACCCTACATACATTTCGGTAAAAGAGTTAAACCTCTAAATGAGCCAAACTAAATTTTGGAAAAAATGTACAGTCAGCAAGAAATTGGTCATTTTATACAAAAACTTATTTTGATGCCAATCGATCCTGTTTCTTATAAAGATCAAAAGTCTCTAGTCTCTACTAGACCGACTGAGGTTTGAGTACTAGAAATGTAATGATACTTATTAATGATCGATGACAATACAAATAGTTAAACATGAAAATCTGACTTAACGCGTTCAGTGCTCATGACGAACATGCAGATGTTGCTTCAAAAGTGCTCCTCCTAGACTTTCCGTTGTGAGCTCAAATGAAAGACCTTGATGAGATCTACTTTTTCGATGACAGCTGTCAAACTTCAAACGCCCATATCTCGAGAACTACTCGTCCTAGACTTTCCGTTGTGAGCTCAAATGAAAGACCTTGATGAGATCTACTTTTTTTAAGTTTGACAGCTGTCATCAAAAAAGTAGATCTCATCAAGGTCTTTCATTTGAGCTCACAACGGAAAGTCTAGGACGAGTAGTTCTCGAGATATGGGTGTTTGAAGTTTGACAGCTGTCATCGAAAAAGTAGATCTCATCAAGGTCTTTCATTTGAGCTCACAACGGAAAGTCTAGGACGAGTAGTTCTCGAGATATGGGCGTTTGAAGTTTGACATCTGTCATCGAAAAAGTAGATCTCATCAAGGTCTTTCATTTGAGCTCACAACGGAAAGTCTAGGACGAGTAGTTCTCGAGATATGGGCGTTTGAAGTTTGACAGCTGTCATCGAAAAAGTAGATCTCATCAAGGTCTTTCATTTGAGCTCACAACGGAAAGTCTAGGACGAGTAGTTCTCGAGATATGGGCGTTTGAAGTTTGACATCTGTCATCGAAAAAGTAGATCTCATCAAGGTCTTTCATTTGAGCTCACAACGGAAAGTCTAGGACGAGTAGTTCTCGAGATATGGGCGTTTGAAGTTTGACAGCTGTCATCGAAAAAGTAGATCTCATCAAGGTCTTTCATTTGAGCTCACAACGGAAAGTCTAGGACGAGTAGTTCTCGAGATATGGGCGTTTGAAGTTTGACATCTGTCATCGAAAAAGTAGATCTCATCAAGGTCTTTCATTTGAGCTCACAACGGAAAGTCTAGGACGAGTAGTTCTCGAGATATGGGCGTTTGAAGTTTGACAGCTGTCATCGAAAAAGTAGATCTCATCAAGGTCTTTCATTTGAGCTCACAACGGAAAGTCTAGGACGAGTAGTTCTCGAGATATGGGCGTTTGAAGTTTGACAGCTGTCATCGAAAAAGTAGATCTCATTCGATCTACGAAATAAATTGCTCAAAATGACATTTTAATAAAATTACATTTTTTAGCAAGAAGTATAGTCCGCGCCACGTAAAAAGAGCGCTGGAAAAAAGTGGAGGGGGTATGTTTGCGCATGGCTACACTCGCGCACGAAAGTACTAATCCTATTGTATGTGTGTGTAATAAATATTTTACTCATTTCAACATATAAGTCACCGTCTTTCATGAATAAAATAAAGAAATTACTCAGATGAATATCATTATTGGAATTATTGAATTATTAATGAGACGCAGAGGTTGCGGGTTCGATCCCCGCTGCGGGACAAATGTTTGCATGATCTGCAAATATTTGTTTCGTGTCTGGGTGTTTTCTATGTATAATATGTATGTATTTACAAAAAAAAATGTATCTATGTAGTTTATCAGTCATCTGGTTACCATAACACAAGCATTAAATTGCTTAGCTTGGGACTAGATGACGCCGTGTGAAATGTCCAAGGATATTTATTTATATTTATTTATTATTTATTTATTATTATTATTAAAAACATGTTTTAGTCAGTGTTAATTGTTAAATTTAATTAAGTAAGTACCTGCCTACAAAATGCAGGTATTGTTGATAAATTTTATTATTATGATCAACAGCATTTTTAGCAGCCTCTCTCTTCATAAAACTATGTCATTGTATCTACGTCATAAATAATTTTTCAGATTTTTCTATGTAAAACCATTTCGTAAGCGAAAACTTTTGTACGCGATGATATTTTACAAACGAATTTGACGTAGTGACAGCGCAGGAAGCTAAGGACTGCTGACGAACCAATAGCATGCGCCGGATCAATGACAGCGTTACCCCTTCACCCCGCGCCGCAGTCCACACCCCCAATCGGACCTAAAAATCGACTCTGCGCAGCTTGTCAGCCAGCGCTCTTTTTACGTGGCGCGACCTATATGTAGGTACATAAATTAATTGCAACTAACAGAGCTTGACTGACAATTAGTATACAAAATTAGGTAGGTACTTACCATTTTTTCACAAAATATCTCGTGTTACATACAATCAAACCAACTCAAGGTAACAAATCAACTGCTTGTAACATCGAAAATCAAAGAAAGAGATAGAAAACTGTTTAGTATCAATAATAATATAACGTTAATTAACGTTTACTTTACCGATAAAAGTAAAAGTAACGCTATATTCATTTACCGGTATCATGCCACAAAAGTAACGTTAAAAAAAATAACGTTACCTGTTTTGGTAACGTTACCTAGTGTTGGGCGGAAGTAACGGTACGAAAATTTTACCGGTATATGAAGCCCTGGTTTAGCGATCGGCCCCACTGTCGGCCAATTGTCGTAAAATGGACGACAATCAGCACCAATTGCCGTCAATAAGATGCGAGACGGTTTCTGTCGTTTTCTATAACGATATACGTGGCGTGATCAATTTTTTTTGTTGTGACGCATGAGATGTTTTGTGCTGGCCAAGTCTTTATCATTGATCCTATATTGTACCTTACCTATCCTATTTAGTACTGTTACTAAGGTTTTTAACTTCATGTTGAAGGACATTTTTAGTGACGCATCATGTATCGTTCTTGTCAACTCTTTGTCACTTGGTCGTATTATTGTATCATACATATCAAAGAGCATGTAATAGTAAGAGACGGAAGTGCCATACAAACAAATCGAACCCTAGACGATGTATTAATCACCCAGTGAACAATAAGACCAACGTAACAAAACCAAACCACGACCACAGAACATATTGACCACGACATACTTCCAACATAGAGAATATAAAAATGTTACATTCTCTATGTTGGCCAACATAGAGAATATAAAAATGTTACATTCTCTATGTTGGCAGTATCTAGGGTTGTACCTAGTGACTATCGAAAATTTATCGATATCGATACCTATCAGCAGTAGCTAGGATTTTTGGATTCCATTAAATTATTTGTAGGTATTTCTTTCATAAATAAAAGAATTAATAATTAATTTAAGTAAGTATACATTTATTTGAACATCTACATACATAGGGTGTTTTGGGGGCAATAAATCGATCTAGCTAGGATTAATTTTTAGAAAATGACGTTTATATCCGTGTTTTCATGTAGGTAATGTTTGCCATCCAGGTACTTTCATATAGTGACGAAGATCATCAAGCTTTTGTTTATGCTTCGTCATGCTGCTTCGATTTTCTGGTAGGTTGTCTGCAACAAATATTGTTGTATTATTATACAATAAAAAATATAAAATATATTATACCTAAACATAATGGTAATAGTGCCACTTGCGATCACCCATCCAATCCAAGTAGTGACATCCATGTTTACTCCTAAAAATGTAGGTAACATGATTCAATTAAAAACCTAATAGGTATAAAATAATGTCTAAGTTACATATAAATTATGGTAATCCAAACAAAATAAAACTTTATAAACTGTGACGCCTGGGTCGTTGGCCTGGAGTGATGGGGTCTTTGCGAAATGGAAACCAGCTTTCTTGAATAATTTGCGTATAATAGAATTTTGAATTTAGTACAAGTAAAAGATGATGCGTAATCGTGCGTGAGAGTGAATATAATGAGAGTGCAAGTTTTTGACTTTGACGTATTATGAATGACGTGTGACACTGACGTTTGTCTCGATCCGTAACATGCCCCCGGCCTTGGAAGCTCCTGGTTGGTTCCAATGATGAAGTTTATGCGTCTTCTTCATGGTCCAAGGGACATATCTTGGCGAAGGCTCTTCTGACGACTCCCGATGACGTCCGGATGTCAGCAACGCGGGAGATGCCATCCTTGCCTGGGATTGTCTTGAGCACGCGTCCAAGGTGCCATTTTAATGGAGGAAGATTATCGTCTTTGATGACTACCATTGTGTTTGGTTTCAAAGAATCGCCCGTGTCTTCCTTCCATTTGCATCGAGTTTGAAGTTCGGACGTATTCTTTCGCCCATCTCGCCCAGAAATGGTGTCGCAGCTGCTCGACTCGTCGGTAGCGGTTGAGAGTGGAGGCTCCTGTGTCGTCGTTCCGCATGTCTTGGTAGACTGGCGCAGTCAGCGGCCGGCCGACCAGGAAGTGTCCAGGACTAAGCGGAAGTAGGTCATCTGGATTGGACGAGAGTGGAGAAAGGGGACGGGAGTTAAGTATGGCTTCAACTTGTGCTAATACCGTGGTAAATTCCTCAAACGTAAGGTGCGCGTTACCAATGGTACGAAGTAAATGATACTTGCTAGATTTTACTCCAGCCTCCCACAAACCACCAAAATGAGGACTGTAAGCTGGTATAAAGTTAAACTTGATCGACTGACTTGTTGCAAACTCGGATATATCTGTGGAGCAGTTCATTAAGTACTTTGAAAATTCGCTCTTAGCGCCTACGAAATTCCTACCATTGTCGGAGAAAATTTCATTGGGTTTCCCCCTGCGCGAAATAAAGCGCTTAAGAGCTAGTATGTATGCTTCGGTTGAGAGGTCACTTACAAGTTCAAGGTGTATGGCGCGTGTTAAGAAACAAATAAATAAGGCAACATAAACCTTAATAGTCTTTGCTCCCCTTCCCTTGCGATTCAACATGAGCATTGGTCCAGCATAGTCCACCCCGCAGTATAGAAATGGATACGTAGGTTCCAGCCTTTGTGAAGGTAGGTTACCCATTAAAGGAGCAAGGGTTTTGCCTTTTAAACGTTTGCATGTTACGCATGAATGCACAATTTTGCGCGCAAGGTTTCTTCCTCCGATCGGCCACCATTGCTGGCGGATGTCATACAGAAGTGCCTGAGGGGCTGCGTGAAACAAACGCTGGTGCTCGTGGCGGAACAACAAAGCTGTGAACGGATGATGTGCGCAAAGAAGGATCGGATGCTTCTTGTCATAATTAAAGTGGGGAGAATTTT
The DNA here is from genome assembly GCA_963582015.1 of Xanthorhoe designata. NCBI lineage: Eukaryota > Metazoa > Arthropoda > Insecta > Lepidoptera > Geometridae > Xanthorhoe > Xanthorhoe designata. The sequence continues at coordinate 2,932,412 of OY757029.1, forward strand.
CGATTCTGCCGCCAACACGAATAATATTTTTATCGTCAATAAATAAATTTAATTTTGATAAGCTGCGGAAATTTTTAATAGATTTATTATTTGAAATTAAACTTAATTCATTAGCGAACGATTCTGATTGGGCTAGCCTAGCCAAATTTACCTCAGCTTCTCTCAATTCTTCAACCGTGAGCTCACCGGATCGACGATTTATTTTATAATTACGTGCGTTATGTATAAAACGTCGAACGTAAGCGAATGCGCGTCTCATACGGTCGAAACGAGAGAATCTTGAGAAAGGAAATATTACATCCTTTTGTTGCGTGTGTAACGTGTGAACGCTAGATTTAATTTCAGGTAATTCGTGTGATATTTCTGTGCTTATTTCCGAAAATAAATCAGTGCAATTACCCGTGAACTCGCGAAGAAACTGCGGACCATCCCACCATAAGGCGGGGGAAGCTAGGTCATGTAAGGGTACTCCACGCGATACCAAGTCGGCTGGGTTGTCCTTTCCTCTCACATGACGCCATGGCAGCTCCTTCGTTAGCTCGTGTATCTCAGCCGTCCTATTCTGAACAAAAGTTTTTAAAAGATTTGGTGCCATGCGCAACCACCCTAAAACTATAGTCGAGTCAGTCCAGAACATTACGTTATCAAAACGAAAATGCATTGACTCGCAAATACGTGAATATAACCGAGCTGCTACTAACGCACCGCACAATTCGAGCCTAGGTATACTTATAGGTTTGAGCGGCGCAGTTTTACCTTTAGCTGCGAGTAGCCTCACCGTCACATCGTTATTACCGTTTACAGTACGGACATATGCGCACGCGCCGTACGCTGTTTGCGAGGCATCACAAAAAAGGTGCAATTCAACTAGCGCAGGGTCGGTACCTATAACGTGTCGCGGCACACGAATGCTCCCGAGCGCAGCCACACTAACAACAAATCGATTCCAGGCTGTGGCAACGTCGCTAGGTAGCTCACTGTCCCAGTCGATTTTTGAAAGCCATAGTTTCTGTAACATAACCTTTGCGATAGTTATACATGGACTTAAGAGGCCGTAGGTAGCAAATATGTGGTTTGAATCGTATTAGGTCTCAAAATCCGTGAAAGATACCACCTTATAATGTTTGGAGAAATTAAACTTTGAACTTTTATCTTGCGTTGTGGTTTTTTAGAAACACGATTGGTAAAAGTTTTCTCGATCATATATTTTTTTGAAAAATACATGTTTTTCACACAGTTTGCTATTTATCTCAGGAACAGAACGCTATTTTTGTTGGTTTTATGTTTTGACAAATAGCCTAGAAGTATTCATTTAGTTCTGGTTTTTTAATTTTTCGATTACTTGTTTAATTAACTTGTAATTAAATAAAAACTGTTTTTTCGCTATAAATTATGTTGCGTGTCTATCGTTCTGCGCTTCTCACTCACGAGTAAAAACATTATTCGCTCTCCCGCTCATTCCTCGGCGTTATGGCACACACTTAATAGACCGAAGGGATCAAAAATCTGAGATACGTGAGACAATATTGTGCGTTTTGTTATTTTTGAATCAGATTTAAATTGTGATTTATAAGTAAATTCGTCGGTTGCGTAATTCCAACAAATTCCTAATGTTTTACATTGACTATTTTCGTCTAGGTTCAGTTGTTTGTCCCCAGATAACATTTTTGATGACGACTGATCACATTCAAAATTAAAAATCCACTTTCTTAGAGGAAAGCAACCAGATTTTAAAACTTCGAAAGTATCTTCACATGATTTTAGTAATTGCGCTTTATCGTCTGAGCCTGTAATCATGTCATCAACAAAAAAGTCCTCCGCGATGATTCGTTTGACATCGGGAATCAAACACTGGACCCCCAGTTCCTTTAAGCACCGCACAGCGAGAAACGGCGCGGCCGCCGTGCCGTATACGACGGTATTTAATCGATAAATACTTAAAGGTTCCGTAGGTTCGTCACGCCAGAGAATGAGCTGCAGATTTCTTTGGGATTCGGATACTAAAACCTGCCTATACATTTTCTCGACATCGGCGCATGCAATGTATCTATGTTGCCGCATACGAAGTAAGATCCCTAGCAAGTCACCCTGTATAGGAGCGCCAACTAGTTGAAGATCGTTTAGCGATTTACCAGAACTAGAAGTTGCACTGGCGTTAAACACTACACGCAGCTTAGTGGTTGTGCTGTGTTCGCGAAAAACACCATGATGCGGCATGAAATAATTTGGGGTTCCGTACGTATCGACGCGCGTCATATGACCCAAATCCTCATATTCGTGAATAAAATCGCTATACATTTTTTTATAGTCCGGCACGCGATTTAGCCGTCTTTCTAAAGCGTAAAATCGGTTCTGGGCTTGAGAAAACGTTTCGCCCAATTCATTTGTCGAGGATTTGAACGGAATGTTGACGATGAATCTTCCATCACCATTGCGTGTCATTGTTGTGATGAAATGATTCTCGCATTCCTTCTCTTCCTCTGTGCGCGTATCAAATGACTTAGGTAATTCCTCAAGTTCCCAGAACTTGCGCAATTGATTGTCAATTGCTTGCGTAAAATTACATTGGATATGGCCAGTACTGTGCGTATTAATATGTACGGGACCCGAAATTATCCAACCTAGATGCGTGTTTTGTACGAACGGCCCATTCGGCAAACGAATTTTCCCGTCACTTAACAAATCCCAAAACTTATCAGCACCGATAAGGATGTCAATAGGTTGAGATTCATTGAAGTATGGGTCCGCTAGTTGTATGTGTGCAGGCATCCTAAACTGCGCGTATTGTTTAGGTATGACCGGCATAGTGGATGTAATGTGCGGTAACACAAAACATTGCATTCGCATAGAAAATGAGTTGGTACGCGATTTGATTTCATTATCACAGATTTGCGATGACTGTGTTATCGAATTACCAACTCCTCTTATTTCTTGAGTGGACTGTATAACTTGACATTTTAATGTATCGCAGAGTGATTGCGTCATAATACATCTCTCACTGCCTGAATCTAATAATGCGCGAGCTAAATGATAAACATTCTTATTATCTTTGACTTCAACTAAAGCTGTAGATAAAAGTACAGGTTGCATACATGGGTAATGAGCGTTCAATGTGTTTGTGTGCGTATACGCAGGACCACCGAGGGGTGGCTGCGAGGCGAGGGACGCTTGCATAGCCAAAGCCGGTTTGTTATTGTCGCCCGGTAGTACTACCTGCGCGCTCCCTAATGAAAGTATGCTATCCGTATGAATTAGCGAATTATGTTTTTTATCACACTTTCGACACGGACCGAACTTGCATTGCGTAACAGTATGACCAGCGCGTAAACAGTTAACACATAGCTTATTGTCCGTAACGTGTTTAATCCGTGATTCTAAGTTAAGTTCTAAGAATTTGTGACATGCGTATAGTGAATGATTATCATTGCAAAGTGAACACGATCGTTTAGTGTACTGCGGCTTATTGGTGGAAATATTGCAGTGAGAAACCTTCTTGCCAGTGTGCGTCACTGTGTTTTGTTTACTAGTGGATTGAGGTCCCTGCAGTGCTTCCACCATGTCCGCCCTATCCTTGAGGAATGAAAGCATTGTTTCAACCTTCATACGTGACTCGGATTCACCAGACTGTTTCGAGTTATTGCATTTAAATTGTTCCCATGCGCGTTCGGTTGTTTTATCAAGTTTCGAAACAATTATAAATATAATAAGTGTATCCCAACTATCGACGGGTTCGCCTAAAAGTTTTAAAGCACGTAAATTTCTTAAAACCGTGTCGATTAAATTGCGTAATGAGTCTGGTGATTCCTTTGCCAGCGATTGAATGTTGAACAATGCTCGGACGTGATTTTGGATTAAAAGTCGGCTATTATTATATCGATTGAGAAGAAGTTCCCAAGCTACTGAGTAGTTGTTCGCACTAAATTCTAATGAGTCGATCACTAGTGCTGCGCTGCCTTTTAGTGACGACTTTAAATAGTGATACTTTTGAATGCTGCTAATATGCACGGAGTTGTGGACCAACGAAAGAAAAGTATCCCTGAATTCCAACCAATGCTCACTTGAACCGTCAAAGGTAGGTACTGATATAGTAGGAAGCTTAATTGAATCGCTAGTACACCTTTTTGAACAGGAAGGAACCTCATCAGTGCCTAACATACATTCTACTCGTGCAAGTGTGCTGTAGTAACAATCCTCAAACAAATCTCTTTGCTGTAATTGCTGCTCTAAGTCAACTTCTAAGACGCATTCTTCTAATTTTGTTTGAAGATCGTTGAACTCAGTGAACAGTCTGGCTGCTCCTTGCAACCTCAACTTAAGATCTGCTCGAGTTTGAGCGGATAGAATGTCACTACTTAGGGAATCTATATAATTAGTTAATCTAGTCAGCCGACCTTTGACAATCGCTCGTTTTTTGACGAGATCTCTGATTGCCTGGTTCGTGTTCTCATCATCAGTAACAGTTATCTTGTAAGGAGATTTTGACCTAGCCCTAGCTTCAGTACTCATATCGGTGGTCAATGAAAGGTGGAGTACTCACGGTTAGCAGTGGAGCTTGTGCTTGCTCTGGCACGATGCTCGTAGGCACTGGCAATCCGGAAAATAACTCGCTGCGTCTCAATCACTGAAATTGGTTTACCACGGGATTAGAACAAGCACTAGAAGAGGACGGGGTAAGGTAGAATGGCAGGCCGTACCACAATATGCGCGTTTTATGAAGACGTGTTGCGTAGACAGTGCTTCTGATGTGGAACGTCGCTGCCAGCTGATGTATCCAATGAATCCCTGGTCGCTCCAAGACTTCCCGGTGAAGTTCCAACGGTTTCGCGTAACGGTCGTTGGATTGAAGTCGGAAGTTCTTGCTTTGTTCGGCTCGAAGGATCAAAATGTGACGCCTGGGTCGTTGGCCTGGAGTGATGGGGTCTTTGCGAAATGGAAACCAGCTTTCTTGAATAATTTGCGTATAATAGAATTTTGAATTTAGTACAAGTAAAAGATGATGCGTAATCGTGCGTGAGAGTGAATATAATGAGAGTGCAAGTTTTTGACTTTGACGTATTATGAATGACGTGTGACACTGACGTTTGTCTCGATCCGTAACATAAACATAGCAAACAAACAAATTAACCATTCCAGTTTCGTAAAACAAACTATCGATATCGATAAATCTAGGTTGATAGTCAAGCACTATTTTTTACCTACATTACCTACATACGGTATGAGAAAATTTTCTTGCAAAAACTTTAACGAATTGTATCATTATTTTACCAAATTTTGGAAATAAATAGCATAAAATTGCTTACCGATCTATATATAGAGGAAATTGAGCCATAAAAATGCGTTTTTGCACTCCTTCGCGGCATGTTTTCATATTGCAAATTTCACATTGATTTTACTCATATTACATAAACACACTATTACACTACAGAAAACTATTGAATAACAATGTTTTACACGTATCTTTATTTATGATTTCACGCCTTAGATTAAATTTTCTGTAACAAATAAATAATTGTCAAATTGTCAACAAACTAAAATTCGAAAGACTTCGTGAAGTGAATTGACTGACATGACACCACAGACAGTGGACAGATCAAAGAGAATGTAGAATGTAGCCCATAGAGAAAAGACATCTTCCTTGATGTAGCCACAGACTAATGATGGATGATGGTGTACTTCTTCTTCTTCTTCGTTCTTACGCTCGTTCGTTCATTCTTACTATAATCCGTCTATGTCGGAGTGTCCTATTTTAGTATAGCTCTACAGAGTTGTCAGTGCTCTTCGTTATTCGAACGGGTTGTAGCCTCGTCAGAGTATATATGTTCTGTGGTTGTAGCAGCCATTAAAACTCCGGGGCGTTTCATATATCGTCTTTTTGACAGGTACATTCGCCAGACTGATACATATCTGTTGCTTGGCTTGTCCATGTTTGACGTTAAAGGAAAATGTTGTATCTTGTCTGGCTCTTGCTTGACAAAACAGGAAACCCCGTTAGGCGGAATACGCCAGTTTGTCAACAACTGTTCCATGAATTTCTTATGTTGTGTTGTGTCTCTAAACTCAAACTTCCTATTATTTAACGCTTTGTTTTGAAATTTGTTTTTTTTTATTCCAAACTTTAATAAAATGAGTTTAAGGGATATTTTGGACAAAAAAGTGAAAATTTCTAAAAATCAGTCTTCGATTACACTTCATCAGCAATATTGATACAGAATCACTTCATATACGAGTCATATATTAACTCAGATTCCTCTGCTCCCTCACTATCTTTGAATCAGTAATTGAGCGCAATTGAGTCATTGGTTCCTGCAGGATGTTGTGGGCATTGTGCCCACGCTTGGACGCAATCTGCATCAATAGCCATTAAGCTGACGTTGTTGGCTTTAGATTGATTTATTGTGGTGTATGATGGCTCTTAAATAACCCCTCACTGATATTAAAATTCAATAGCATCACTTAACGTGGTTATCACCAAGCCTGTGCTGAACCTTCCGAATGAAGAGGTCGTAACACAGCCAGCAATAAATGCGGCACGGAACGTTCTAATCTAGTACTAGTACTATACTACTCGTAAATAATGGTGATCATGATCAATATTGAACATTTTACTAAGATATTGATTTGACTTTTCACTCAAATTTCGTCAAAAATACGAGTATATTTCTTCGCTCCCAGCAGCTTGCAGTTGACAATAATTGGCACAGCCACAACTACTGCAACTATCGTGAATGGACATTGCACTTCTAAAATTAAACAGTCAAGATTGATACAAAATAATAAAGTAGGTAAATGATTTTAGTTCGGTTTTACAGTGAAACTACAGTACAGACTTTTCCTCTAGTTATTTAATCTTTATTGATTATTGTCCTTAGCCTACCTCTATTTTGTATTTCTATTCACAACAATACGTAGTCTACCTAAATTATTTGTACAGCACTATTATAAATTATGTACCTAGGTATAATATCTACTACATTAGTTTAAAAGGTTTGCTTATTTTATTCGTGTTTCTCTAACTATAGGTAGGTACCATGTGCAAAAAATGTTTAGGTAGGTTACTAGGGAAAACTATAAAAATAAGGTGTGACTTTGTGCTAATCTAAAGTCAACTTAACAAAGCGTAAAGCCAAATAATAATAGGTACTTACCTACTTATCTAATCTAATCATTATCATCAATGCATTTTAGTACAGCCTTAAAAGCAGCAAATCCCCAAAATGATAAAATAATGATTTGAGTGACAGCTCTAGTGAAATATTAAGACTTACTTTCAAGGTTATCAGCTGTCAAAATAAATTATAATGTCCCTCGTGAACTTGAATAACATTGTAGTTTCAAAGTTATTTGAAATCAATCCAACAAAAAACTTTACTTAGTAAAGTAGGCACAAGGTAGGCACCTAAGTTCCCAGAAATAAAAAAGACCTAGATTGAGAAAATAATCCTTTGCCTAACAATACCTATAAAAATAATTATTATAAATCGCAATCGCATTACACATGAATGACGTGCCCGAGTTCTAAATTCTAAATAGAAAAAAAATCCTCATCTAACTAAAGGTCGTTGTCCTTGAGGAACGTCACACCACTTCGCTCGACCAATAGCATCATGTCGCGCCCATATTCAGACCAATGGGAGATCAGGATTGTTTATCGATTCATCTCTGCTGCTAAGAATTAATCCGCATGAGATGTGCTAAAATAAAATGCAACAGGCGATAATATTGGCGCGGAATTTACATCTACAAAATTAGTCATTGTGTTTGTAAAATATGTGATAAACTGGTCCTACAGATAAATAGCCTGGCCAGTCTTATATACTTAGGTAAATAATGTAGGTAGGTAACGGTTCCTTGAGCACTAAACTATAACCACATTTTTGTAATTTTTTTACTTGTTTCACTTTACCTCTAAACAACCGTAAATGTTTATTTGACATTTAGGCTACCTAGGTGTTAGTGGCAATTCGGAGTAGGTATCGCAAAAGCTAAACTTAACCAACCAAAAATTTTGCCGTCCCTTTCATAGCGATGGGAATAAAAAGAATGGCATTAATTTTAGTTAAGTAGTTTAGTTTAGCTTTTGCGACACTCCGAATTGCCACTAATATTTCCATTTTGACATCTAACTAAACAGCTAGGGGAGAGGGGGGCACCTTCGAACAGAGGCAGTTTTGAATTAGTGGTTTTATGAATGCATCCTTTATCTTTCTTAACCTCCGAAATCTTAGAAATACTCCTAACACATCAAAACTGTGAACTTCACATCTGTCAGTCAGTTACCAACTAACGTCAAAGACAGTGTAATTTTGAAAATAATTCAACGGTTGGTTTACATGGTCAGTGATAAAGAATATTTTTGAAAATTGTAAGCAAATTAGTGACAACGTAGGTATATTTTTCAATGTGTTATTATTTAATAGTGTTGTATATTATTATAGACCGTGTCTAACAAATGAAAATTAATTTGATCTCAAGCAAGTTTTTTATCTAGAGATGATTATTTATGAAATATGGTATTGGGGCAGATTTGAAATAAAATACTGGGGCACTTTTGAATACAATGTTTTGAAAGCCATTGAGGCTATTTTATTTTTTATTTTATAGTAAAAGCATTTAAAGTACGTTTCTAAGACTGTTTTGTTATATTTTTATAGATTTGGTATCATAAAGATTATTTTATATGATTGTTTTGCAATATTCATTTTGCTCTATGTTATAACGAATAAAAATAAATAAATTTGATCTTGTTCAAGACTGCCCCAGACTGTTTCGAGTTTTATTAATTTTTGTAACTCATTATTAGTGTAGGAATAAGAGTTCAATGCGCGATGATAATGTATAATGCAATTAACTTAAATATAGTGTTTATTATATTTCAAGTTACTTGGATTTTATTTTATCCTCGGTTTTCAAAACTGCCCCTAGGGGTTTCAAATGTGCCCCGCGGAAGGGGCACATTTTGAACAAAAAAGTATTTTTTTTAAATGGAAATTGTTGGATTTCTATGGGTCAAAATAAGTAAATATAATTTTTATTATTAAGTAAAAACCCCATACTTATCTATAAAATACAATACATTTTGATTTATATCGCCTTATGAGAGATATAATTTAAAACCTAAAAAGTGTTCGAAGGTGCCCCCCTCTCCCCTACCTACCTACAGATTAAAAATTCCGAAATAACGTTTATTTCCAACAAAATTGTAAATTGAATGTTCTAGAGCGCCTAATTAACTTAGGTAGGTACTTAGTCATTTAAGCAGACTGATGGTTAGGTATCATACCTAGTTACCTACCTACATACCTACCTACCTACCTTATAAAGTAGCTGCTAGTTGGTCGACTAGCTAGATATTGGCGGGTTTTCGTTTCTTTGATCACGCCATGCCCCTGCGTGTCAAAGGTCATTCACTGGTCATTTTGAAACAACCGACAATGGAATAAAAATTAATTAGGTAAGTAGGTACTTAAATAGTAGGTAAGTAGGTAAGTACCGAATCGAATACCGGCTAAGTACTTTAGATAAAAAGTGGGCAAGGTAGTACCTAGATGAACCTATTCTTAGTAAGTAGGTACCTACCTACCTATTCAGATCCCCAGGTGTACAGGGTAGGGAATCGCAGTGGGACTGTGGGAGTTGGCAGGATGGATGGGATCCTTATTTCCTGTCTCCAATACGAATTGACAAGTCTAGCTGGAATTCTATAATTTATATTGCGTAGCCTGTAGGTAGGTACCTACCTACTTACCTAATTTGCGTGGTTGAATGTCCTTGTACGCCAAGGCAAATTGTAGGTAGGTATAGTCCGCGCCACGTAAAAAGAGCGCTGGAAAAAAGTGGAGGGGGTATGTATGTTTGCGCATGGCTACACTCGCGCACGAAAGTACTAATCCTATTGTATTATTGTAGCCGGGCGGCTCGGCTCGCGCAAGCTAGTATACACCGTTTTAACACGCTGTTAGAGACTACTTTTGTCAGTTCAACTGTTGACAATAAATATTATGTGTGCGTAATAAATATTTTACTCATTTCAACATTTATGTCACTGTCTTTCATGAATAAAATTAATGACTTGACTTCACTAACTTGAATTCTAATGACATGGTAGTGCGTGGTGGTAGGCTAAGCAAAAGCCGGCGAAGCCAAAATAAAGAAGAAGAAGAAATTACTCAGATGAATATCATTATTGGAATTATTATTAAAAACATGTTTTAGAGTTCATTGTTAAATTGAATTAAGTAAGTACCTAACCTGAATTTTGTAGGTAGGTAGGTACTACCTACCTACCTACAAAATTCAGGTATTGTTGATACATTGTTTTATTATCATCAACAGGATTTTTAGCAGCCTCTCTCTTCATAAAACTATGTACCTACGTCATAAATCATTTTTCTGATATGAAAACTTTTGTACGCGATGATATTTTGCAAACGAATTTGACGTAGTGACAGCGCGGGAAGCTAAGGACTGCTGACGAACCAATAGCATGCGCCGAATCAATGACAGCGTTACCCCTTCACCCCGCGCCGCAGTCCACACCACCAATCGGACCTAAAAATCGACTCTGGGCAGCTTGTCAGCCAGCGCTCTTTTTACGTGGCGCGACCTATACCTACCTAAGTATAGATTTCAGAAAAGAGGTATCAATATCAAGTTCCTTTCCAAGTGGTTATATCATAGAGAAAAGTTAAAGGATAGGTACATCTAGGTATTTACATGCTCTTTGGTTACATCTTCCTTGGCTTCTCGTCTCGGGTTCTCGACACTATTTATTTGACAGTGACGTAAAAATTGACATATTTAGCGGATTTGGGGTAATTAATTACAACGATTTTATTTTATTTTCTTCTGCGATAATGGAAAAAAATTTCGCATGGGAAGGCAAGAAATACAAACTAGCTTCTACGGAAAATTTCGATGACTTCTTAAAAGCTCTTGGTTAGTATTTTTAACCCCCGACGAAAAATAGGGTGTTTTAAGTTTGTAATTGGTAGTGTGTTGTGTAGACTGAGGGAGGGAGGTGATTTTATTGTATGAATTTGGACCTTCGTAACTTCATCGGATTATGGCGAGGGCAGAAGGCTTTACGCCGGAGGATGGTCCGAATTTTTGCGATTTATTTCTTTGAAAGCAAAGCTGTTATAATTGTTCGAGTAGTTAGTTAAGTAGTTAGGTACTTTAGTAGTTCTATAGGTAAGTACTGGTTTTTATTCTGTGGAAGGTACTAGGGTTAGGTATATTCCATGTGAAAGCTTGCAAGCCTATCTCCACAGACTCCACATAGAAAAATACGAGCTGGTTTCCTCACAAAGTCTAGCAGAGAAGTACCTACCGAGTCTAAATAGAATATGATTGAAATTTATCATTCAATTGATTTCAGTCGATGTATTTTTTTGTCCATTAGAAAGCAATGATTGAGTTTAAATTTCCTTACCGTTTTGATGCTCCTCAATATTAAGAAACTTGAAAGCATTCGGTAGGTTTTCTGTATTTTATTTAATGTGCAAGTGCTTATTTGTTAGGTACCTACCTACCTACTACCAATAAATAACATACCTACCCTAAATCTTCGCTAGCCAAGCCACTCATGCTCGGGCCCGGATGGCAAATGCCAACTCGACTATAATACCTAATGGCCATTGTAACCAATGGACATTAATGTACCTACCTATTAGTTCAGTCCATTTTTAAAACTTTGCCATTGAACCCCTTTTTTGCGTTACCTACCGACGCGTAGACTAGTAAAGTAAACTAACTAGATCCACTCGTTGTCTCCAGGTGTTGGCCTCATCACCCGCAAGGCCGCGAACGCCGTGACCCCTACAGTGGAGCTGAAGAAGGAAGGAGACGGCTACAACCTCGTCACCTCCTCCACCTTTAAGACCACAGAGATGAAGTTCAAGCCTGGTGAGGAGTTTGATGAGGACCGCGCTGATGGAGCCAAGGTAAAATTTCAATAAAAAATTCGCTTCGGCCGTGCGTAGGTAGGTATACGAAACCGAAGCTTCGTAACCAGTTACAAACTACCTACGAGTAGGTACTACTACTGCTACTACTACTACTCGTAAACATAATTTGTTCTCGTACGATACCAGTTACGAGAAAACACGTATTTTTCTTTACAGGAAACTATTACAGGGTTATGTCGCTCCGAAATAATTAAGTAGAGTTTCAGCATTTGGGGGTTATAAATAAAATAAAATAATAAAACTGATAATAGATTTCCAGGTGTTTACTAGTTTTTATTGAATTCCAGGCGAAGAGCGTGTGCACCTTCGAAGGCTGCACCCTCAAGCAGATCCAGAAGTCGGCTGATGGTGTCGAGGTCAGCTACATTAGGGAGTTCGGGCCCGAGGAGCTGAAGGCTGTAAGTAGCTCAGAACAAAGCAAATACCTTATAATTGGGTTATAATACCTTATAATAAGAAACAAGGGCAGCTAGTGCCCTTTAAAAAAAATTAGTAGGTAACAAGCAGAATAATCAGAGTAAACTCAATTGACTGGCTTGATTGACCTGTCAGTCAACCCCCCAACGGGGGTTAACGCTAGTTTACCGTAGTAATGGATACTGTCCTCGATACCGAGTCAAGTATCACAAATGTATGAAAATCCAGTGCAGCGCCTACCCCGGTAACTTGCATGAACTAAACATTCCATACAGAATACTTGACACGTGAGCGTGATACGCCCCCCCCCCCCCCCAGAATTATCAAAGTAAACTCAATTGACTGGCTTGATCTGTGGGCTTGACTGATAATTTTGTCAAAATTAAATGAACGCATAATGACCTAGGTCACCTCCACTTTATTGTGTCTCCGATCCCTCGCAAATATTATTCACTGATAACCAATAACATTCATTATTGCGGTCATTCAACCAATATTTCGGTCGAAAACGTTCCGTAACCACCATTCAATAATCGCCTTTGACTGCCCCCCTGTAAATGTTAATCTATTTATCTGTGATCTAGGTAGGTATGTACCTATGGTTTTAAGTTTTATGTACCTACCTACGTATGGACTAACTAACCAAGTTCTTTTCTTCCAGGTTATGACCGCTAAGGACGTCACCTGTACCCGAGTGTACAAGGCCCAATGATTTACTCAAAGACTGCAGGGCTGGGCCCTTCCACAAGCATCCTAGCACAACTAAATTATGTTTATTTAAGTCTCGTAGTAAAACTTTGGTTCGTATGTATCTCAGTAATAGAAGTTTATTTTTCTACGCTAAAGTGTATTTTGCCAAAGTAAGCTGAAGCTTAAAGGTACATTGTTGTATAAGTTTTTCACGAATATTTAAATAAATAAATCTTTTTTTGTAATAAGTATTGGTTTTATTTGAGTGGCGAGTGGATGAGGATCTTGTTTTATGGCTGAAATTATATTTTAGCTCAAGCCTATAGATTGGCTCAATCAAGCCGCATTGTCAAGATCAGAGTTTGTTCAGTTCGTTCGGACCAACAAAGCCGGTTGCAGACCGAAAACTAAGCTATGCCAAAGCTAAACTAAGCTATGCCAAGCAAGCGGCTAAGCTAAGCTAGAAATAAATAGTGTGCACACCAACAGCTAAGCCAAAGCTCAGTCAGTGTTGCGTAGTTCAATTAGGTAGACAGGCGGCGCTCCTAAGGACTAATCAATTTCTAAGGACGTAGTCAGAGGAGAGGATGTAGTTATCTAATCTAGGTACCTAGGTAAAGTAGTTCTAAACCACCTGACAGGCCACAAGCAAGTAAAATTAATTTTATAATTTACTTCAGTAGTTTTTAGAGTTACTGAAAATTCAAAATCACTACAATTAGATATTTTGAAGATACAACAAAACAAAACAACTCCTAGCGACATCTGTCCTAAAGAAACACAACTAAAACAGAGCCCTCTAGCGTAGTGTTTTGGTAACTTAAGTTACATTTAAAAATGCTACTCGACACTAGATGGTGTTAAAAATAAACTAAACGTTGTAGGGTGGACCACCGCTTTTGACAGATGCGTGACGTTTACTCGAAGCAAAACAACAAAATTTAGAACGCATGACATCGTTTCTACATAGTATAGCATTTGCTGGTTTCTGTAATTTGCGGTGTAATAAATATTGCGGGTTTTGAGGTGCGGGCGTTTCTCGTTCACGCGGCTTGTCTCCTCTCCTCTCCTCTACAATCCATCGTGTTGTTTAGTTTCGTTCGGCGTTTCTTGACGAATGTCGATACGTCCCTCTATGCATGGAACGCGATTCCTAACTATTTATCGTCTGTCAAACAGAATTCGTGATTTTGTGCTGTGTTTTTCAATAGTTTTCGTGATTTCCTACCTCAGTTAATTTTTAAGTGTGTGCTAAGTGCATTACAAAGCGCTGCTGAAATAACGTGAATAAAATGATCGGAATTTGTGTTTTGTTTTGTGTTTAGTCACAGTTTTGGTTGGATTACACCTTGTTCGGATCACAATACGCTCAAGTAAGTAAATATTTATTCTGTAATCAAACTGTTAGGTAGGTACTTTTATTGAAGTCATAATTTGTTATGTTTCCTGGTAGGTAGGTATGTAGGTAATTAGTTTTCAATAGTTTTTTTTACCTTCCATGCCATGCTAAGGGCATTCCACCGAAGAATTCAATTTGGACGAATGAGGTGAGGAGGTGAATAGGTGTATACCTACACCTACCTGCAAAAAAAACTTACACGGCTAAATACCTAGTTGAACTGTAAAAATCTTAGTAAAATAAAATGTACTTTGGTAGGTAGGTACTGAACCTACTAAATAAATTAAACAGTCCTTGTATCAAAAAGACTCTGATATTCTTTTGATGAACCGATGAACCAGCTGACCATTTTTTAATAAATAAATAAATAAATAAATATCCTTGGACATTCCACACAGCGTCATCTAGTCCCAAGCTAAGCATTTTAATGCTTGTGTTATGGTAACCAGATGACTGTTAAACTACATAGTACATTTTAACAATACATAGATAACAACAGCTTTAAAAAAAAATAGGTCCATCCATTCAAGAGCTATTGCCTCAAAAGTTAAGTACACAAATACAGAGATTCACAGATACACACACAAGCTTATAATAATATCCCTCTTTTTAATGAGGTTTAAAAAATACTAATTTCACATTTTACTTGTTACAACACAAGCTTTTCAATTCAAATCAAAACAAACGAATTAGCAGAGAAAACCTTTTCTGATTGCAGCTTAAAACATAGCATCAAAAAAAAGCCTTTATCCATAGGCGGCCACAAACTACATCTTAGGTTTCAGCAAAAACCACCCTCTGAATGATTAAAAAACATAAATTGATAAATATGTACCTGCTAAGCATAATGTCAACTCTTAAAAATTCATTACTTCTTGCAATATAATATCAAAGGTCATCAAGGTAATATCAATATCACAGCAATTTAAATAAAGTTTGAGTAGAACATGCTAGGTACCGGATAAGAAGAAGAACATGGTACCTTTACTCTAACATCTATGGCATTTATTTGTTTATCCTCCTTGAAAAGCTTTTAGGGGCTAGTCAAAGGTAAGCTATAATAGCCATTAAACATTCTGCATGAGAGAAGTTGCAGCCCATTGCTTCCCAATTCTTTGTAGACACCCAACTTGCTACACCCGTTCCTGAGAAAAAGGGTTGTGATGTGACAGACAGACAGATGTACTACCAAGGGTTCAGTTTCTTCCTATTCAGGAACCCTAAAAATAATCAAAATCGTTTTATTCATTAAGGAGTTATAGAGCTATGTTGTCAGTGCCTCAGACAGACACAATGCCTACACACTACCTATAAACTTTTTATTCCCTTTTTTTTACCAGGCTTAAAAAATGAAATTACGATCGAAATCGAGTCGAGACTCGAGAATCGTTAGTAAGCCTCCAAGCCGGCCGGGTCTGGATCGATAGTACCACAGAATACAACGCAGTTGCTACTCCATCGTCAGCTGAGCCTGGGACTGAATAGCCTACGGCATTATTTAACATGACTGCTAAATCTTAGTTGATTTAGCAGTCATGTTAAATAATGCATAGCCTTTACAAAGGTCGTACTAAAACTCTGAAACGTCAAGTAGGTAATCATGAATCTTTGGAGATCGAATCTCGGAGTTTCTGAGGATAAGTATTGTCGTGATCCCATTTACAGACTTCTTCTTCTTTCAGTGCCTCTCCTTTCTTTGTCTAATGCTAGCCTAAACAGATCTTCTACTCTCTTAACTCCTGTCCACTCTCTAATGTTGCGAAGCCATGATGTTCTACGTCTTCCAACCCCTCCAACCCCAATTTACAGACAGATAACTTTTTTAACTGACAGGAAATGCACCATTAGGTGATGAAATTTTACGCAAGTGTTTAAATACCTAAGTAGGTATTTAAGATTTTAGAGAAAACATATTATTTTCAGAATTACAGTTAGTCTCTTTGGTGGTTTATCAAACTGGTGGTAGTTAATTTAATGAATGAAATAAAGACTTCATTTGAAGAGAAGAACGGCATACGGATTGAAAAACCAAAATCGGTTACCAAAATCGTAGTACGTATTAAATTCCTTCTGATCCCACCCAACTTGTACACCTTCTGAAAACCGCCAGCTATTATGCGCATAAGTTTAAGCAAGTCATCCACCCCGTTCTACAACCTCTAGGGTCGAAACTCTCTCCCTTCGTAGGCTTTTGGTGTCTGTTGCATTCGGCGAAATAATCAATAGAGTACCTACGCCCCTTCGACCCGTCAGCTGTGAATTGTGACCCACGTTTAAACCTGCCAGGGGATACTAATCTTTAACCTTTAGACTTTAAAGTTCACGAATTATCACCCGTTAGGTTATACCCATACTAGCATCTATTAGTAATAACGTGAAGCCTAGTATTAGTCCCTGCGAAACACCGATGTAATGACACGTGTCCTCAGGTCCTCACGACCTTGTGTGAATGGCATGAAGTCATAAAATATAGATTGGCCGGCGATCTAAGTCACGACACGCGATAAAATGTAGGTGATAGGCAAATATACACACAGTGTTTTCTTTAGATATGTCGACTCAATCTTAAAGCTTAATATTTAAATTATGATAGATAAAATTAGGGCTTGAATTTACTTGCTTATTACTTTATCGATGGATCATCATCAGCCATTGGTGATGTGATGATAAGCCTCCTTTCTCACTCTCCTATTGTATGAAAATCAATTTCACTGTACTTACAAGTTGGGAATTTATTGTTGATTTTAGTAAAAGTTTGCCAGAATTTGTTTGACCTGACTGGTTTCATGCAACATTCACACAAAGCCTGTTTAGTTAGATTAACCCAATGTCAACGAGTTGCAGGCTAGGCATATGTTTTGCACATTTAGAACCCGCTGCTATTGACGTCATGGCCGCATTTACTAAGAATGCAGGATACAGCTGTTTGTACCGTTGCTTAATCTGGACCTTCTCTAAAGCGAAGCGAAGCAAAATCAATTAATACGCGAGGGACTAATACTGACTAATCTAGATGTCTTTATTTCCAGTGTCAAGTGTACCTGACTTGACAGACGCAGACGTTGTCCTATCATATGAATATTACATTTTTAGTAAAGCCAGCCAACTTTTCCAGTTTTCCCATTAAACCTTATTTGGACATAATGAATCCAACTTTTCTTAAGTACCAGAATAATATAATATTATAGTTGCGTTCATAGTAAGTAAAGTAAGTTCGTATGGGCAAGAAGCCAACTCTGGTGACGGAGTTTTTAAGTCGCCTTAAGGTGTTCATATTTATATCAATAATGATCTCCGTCTACCTACATCGTTTTCATGATATGCTCTTAGCCTGCTTTACTCGTAAATCCTTCCGAAATGCGGTGCACTGCAGTGGTAACTGTCTGATTATAAAAATAGGGGATCGCGAATTTTACTACTGCTCCATAAAGATCGCCATTTTCAAAAATGAATTTTCTGAGATTTATACAAAGCCAAAATTGCTAACTACTTAAACCAGAATTATGCATTTTTGAACTTTGCAATAGAAATTAGGCATTCTGGGCTGTCCTCCCAGAATTGTAATGTGCTCGTAGTATTATTATTATTTATTTATTTTATAGTTAAATACATAGAATATCATTCCGACGTAACTGGGGTTTCGTGATGTGTCAAAATATTTTTAGGCATACAAAAGATCTGTAATGAATGCGAACAAAGTTACATAACAGGAGTTAATTGGCAGAAACATGACTCTTCATCACCTGTTTTCAAACATTGCCAGGAAGTTCTAATTATCCCGCTGGCCTAGTTGTAGGTGCATTGGCCCGAAGCTGTTATTACGCCTATGCAAACCCATTGTCTGTACAAGCCCTGGATGTAGGGCATACGCGAAACTTACGCATGGTAATCTTACTTGCGTAACGCTCCGTGCTCCTCGCATTGTGCGAAGCAACAGACATGATGAAGAAACGTACCAAGACGTAGCTATATAAAAAAAAACAGACCTTTACGTCTTTTACCAGATGATTTAAACAGCGTCAGGAGGCAACTTTGCCTTCTCTTATCGAGTCACTAGTGCCTGGGACATTTTTGAGATGAAATAGGCTTGCCCAGCATCTAAACCATAATCTCAGCTTAGCCGGCCATATTCACAGGAAAGACAATTATGCGGAAAGAGGAATGCAGCGTAGTCTCCAAAGTTCCTGGTTAGGGTGCTTAAAATTACAACATAACACTGGCGATTCCTACGTTGCGTTTTGGTTTGTCTTGTCTTCCTAACATTTCTTTAAATTTCAATAACTTGGTTGTCTATTCTCTATTTTTCCGGTTATTATTAGCTAGTATCACTTTACCTACATCATCCAACCATGTCGTTTTTTCTTAATAGTTTTCAATACAATAATAAAGATTTATCAGAATTTAATCAAAGGAGTGCCTTTTGCATGAACTTGGAGTTTACATTATTGCCCATCTTTTCGGTATGCGAATCTGCTTTGCATAACCACTATGCGTGCCGTTATTCAAGAAATGAATCATGAGTTAATTTGTAGGCGTCACGTTTACGATCACACTAACTTACGCATGTGCTCGTAACCGCAGCCATTGACCTTGTCTCTGAATAGTCTTCTCCTACTTTATACCTATCTATCCTATAGTTCAATCGGCTGTTACATTTTAATGCCATCTCCTTTTTTTTCTTCTTTTCATTGACATGATAGAGGACAAGATACCTTATCACTTTATAAATTGTTATGTTTTACCTACTGTTATATTTCACATCGTACTACAACACAGTCAAATTTTGTATCTGTTCCACTGTTAAGTACCTTTATTATCGTAAGCATTCCTATTTCATGATTTGGGAATAAAAAACTGTCATTCAATACTGCTTCATTGTTTTTCTTACCAAAATACCAATAGCATACTGTTTTGTTTACAGGGGTTTCGATTTCGGTGATTTATTTTAGTCCACCCACAAACGCTCATAATTATTATATCTAATCAAACATATCTTACGGCTATAATATCACACCGTATTTTTAGCAAAATGCACCAAATCATGATGTAAATTTATTAAACTATGAGCTGAACTTCAAATAAACGCGCATAAGAGGCCGTAGGTAGCAAATATGTGGTTTGAATCGTATTAGATCTCAAAATCCGTGAAAGATACCACCTTATAATGTTTGGAGAAATTAAACTTTGAACTTTTATCTTGCGTTGTGGTTTTTTAGAAACACGATTGGTAAAAGTTTTCTCGATCATATATTTTTTTGAAAAATACATGTTTTTCACACAGTTTGCTATTTATCTCAGGAACAGAACGCTATTTTTGTTGGTTTTATGTTTTGACAAATAGCCTAGAAGTATTCATTTAGTTCTGGTTTTTTAATTTTTCGATTACTTGTTTAATTAACTTGTAATTAAATAAAAACTGTTTTTTCGCTATAAATTATGTTGCGTGTCTATCGTTCTGCGCTTCTCACTCACGAGTAAAAACATTATTCGCTCTCCCGCTCATTCCTCGGCGTTATGGCACACACTTCTGGTTTCCAGTAAAATGATTTATTTTGATAATTTTACCGTTTTGAGCAGGGTATGGGTAGTACCCATTATGAACGATGATAGAAACATACAATTATAGTCTTACAGTCTCAAATTGCAGAATAAAATTCTCGAGCAATTAACACTAACATGACATGTGTAGTGTAGTGTATAATCGATAAGTCTAATGCTGCGTTTACACGCTTGCCGAACCTTGGCAAGCCTCCGCAATCGCAAGCTGGTAAAGAGGGTGATTGTGTTGGTTTGCGTGAGCTTGTAGACGCTTGTATCCGATCGGGTCTAGTGTCGGTTTTTGAACACAAATCAAAGGGCGATTGCGGCAATCGATTGCGTCGCGTTTACACGTTGGCGCGCGCTTAGTAGCCGCTGTGATCTCGTGGCGAACGCACGTCTAGTTCTGACTTCAAAATGAGTGGCTGGTCGAACGAAGAGAGTTTATCGTTTTTGAAAAATTACCAAAAATATCAAAAAAGTTGCAGATGCTTGAAGTCGTCTTGCCCAGTTAATGGGAAAGCCAGTAAAGGAATTAAAATCCAAAAAATAAATATTGATGACAACTTTTCGAAAACATTTTTCTGAGGACCTCTGTGGCACAGTGGGCGAAAGCCCGCCTGAGGTGCAGAATATTGCGGGTTCGATCCCCGCTACGGGACAAATGTTTGTATGATCTGCAAATATTTGTTTCGTGTCTGGTTGTTTTCTACGTATAATATGTACCTACCTACTTATGTACCTATTTACAAAAAAAAATATATCTATGTAGTACCTACTTATATCAGTCATCTGGTTACCATACACAAGCATTAAAATGCTTAGCTTGGGACTAGATGACGCTGTGTGGAATGTCCAGGGATATTTATTTATTTATTTAAAAAAAACCTGGAAAAAAAATTAAAAGTAGGTTAAACCAAAGGTAACAGCCGATACAAGATCGACGTCCGCCATGCTTGGATGTAGGTACGTAGAACACTGACGCAGTCACAAGCGTGTAAACGCCTTCCAAATTCCAAGCGAGAATTGTGGACGCTTGTGGTTTGTGAAGGTTTGCCAATCCTTCGCAAGCGTGTAAACGCAGCATTATGGTTTCAGACTATACTATGTTGCCATGAGAAACGTATCCTGTCATAAGTGTATAGTATACCATTGTATACTTACTATATTCGGACTTGTATCTTCGAGTAAAGTGTTGAGGAACTCTTGTTCTCTCTGTTGATGAAAAATATACAAATTTATATCTTCAATTTGCATATTGTCTAAAAGTACTAAGTACAATATTAAAATGTCGTCTAGCACATTTGATTTCTTCAAGACATTGTTTACGTTTGATTTGTTCTCGTCTCCTATTCTATGTTGTTATTCTCTCGCGGTCTAGGACCGGTTGTAAGGTACACTCGTGTTCTCTTCCAATCCTTTGAAATAAGGCTTGCGTGTCGTGGATTAATGTTACCTTTCGCTGTGGGAACTGAGGACCTGTATTGAAAATGAAAGATGCGATACAATTTGTTTACTATTGTGTCTTGTGGTGAGTAGGCTTGAAGCTATGAGGTTTTAGATATTATCTTCACTTCGTTTGTTTTCTTCCTTTTGAATGATTAAATGAGTAGATTCTATTTTGATCATAACTATATAATATATAATAGATAGATTAACACTTTATTGTACACCACATGGACA
Organism: Xanthorhoe designata; assembly: GCA_963582015.1. Classification (NCBI taxonomy): domain Eukaryota; kingdom Metazoa; phylum Arthropoda; class Insecta; order Lepidoptera; family Geometridae; genus Xanthorhoe; species Xanthorhoe designata. Next base: position 2,954,105 of record OY757029.1, read on the forward strand.
TTACATCAAATGACAAACACTAAGAATAATTAAAATGAAGTACAATGGGCTAGCTTACTTGCCCGTGGCTTTGCTCACGTGGTACCTTGATAAAATATAGCCTATGTTCATTCTGAGAGTCTAAACTACAAATTAGTGAAATAATTTTTGAAATCGGATGAGTAGTTCGGAGATTAGGTACCCCAAACATACAAACAAACCAACTTTACCTCTTTAATAGATAGATTATTATGCATTATTACCTATACCCTTGTCATTGTCAGGGCACTTTTTTAGGGAATGATCTGTGTAGTTGTTATATATAAATCTTAGCTTTATGTAAAACAATATTGCTAGAATTTAACTGTTTAGATCTAATTCAAAATTTATTGTCGTTTGGCAAAAACAAAGACTTAAAAACAACTTCCACATAGGAGCTTAACATACAAAACAATTATCATTGTTGGTCAATGTTTGGGCAGAACACAGATCAATTTGTAGAAAATCAAACTTAGTTGATCTCAAAAAAATCTTAACCTAGCAGCAAAGTAGCCCTAAGCTCGAGCAACTTTTCTACCAAACTCTTCCCTTCGCATTCATCATGCATACAAACTGCCGAATAAACTTCCAAAGTAGCATAAACCTTCCGAACATCCTCCCTACTTCCTCTCTTCCGATCACAGATTAGATCATAGCATTCAGGATGCATTGACCCAGTCTCGCAACGCAGATTAGGTGATAGTTAGTAAGTGGTAGCAGCACACAGATAAGGTGGTTGTTAGTACGTGATTCTATATCGGCCGGATCACAGATTATTTGATAGTTACTTCGTCCGGATGCTCATATCAGCGAACAGCTGTTTTGAATGTGAATTATTGGTTTATCTTTGTATCTTAAAGAGTAGTTGGAAGATGAATTGATCTGAAATTGGGTCAAGGAGTAAACTATCGTTATAGATAAATACCTAGCCATGTTGGCCAAGTGGATTAGTGCTTCGACTTTCGATCCAAAGGTCGTGGGTTTGAATCCGGCCGTACATCAATGGACAGCGTCAGGAGGCAAAAGATTGGGCCTCCTGACGCTCTATAAATCATCTAGTAAAGATGTAAAAGCCAGAGTATTACCTACGCAATTCTAAGCCTGAGTATCATGCAACTGTAGTAAGATTACACAAATTTAAAGAAATTTGTGTAATATTATTTTAAAAACAAATACATACTACTTAATTAAAACTATACGTATCGCCGTTTTCCCATGCCTAACCAGGGGGTGTTTCCTCACTCCAGGAGCTTTATTCCCCAGCGCACAAAGTAACATAACTTCACTCAAACACGTGCTTTATTGACTATTCGAAATTCAAAATCCAAAAATGTGCAATTTTACATGTCACCTAGGCTCGTTTAGATTGGTATTGACCAATGAAAACATAACATACGCAATGTCATGAATTTTCAAATTCCGTATGCCACCGTTACATGCTCTTTGTGCCACGACTAGGCGAGGTTAATACCTGTCAAAATTCCATGCTTCTCAATACCGTGTTTTGTAAAAACACTGCTAAAGCGCGGTACAATTTTTCATATTTATTATGAGATTTGTGTTATTTTAACTATTCAATGGTGAAAGAAGACGTGTAGCACTCGGAGACTGCCGCGGTAAAGCTATTGCATAGCATTTTTTCAGAGTGGAGGGTGTTAGGTTATTTTCGTTACGGAATTTCTGGATTCGGTCTCCACGCTCAAGGCCCGCAATAGAAGCTATGCAATAGCTTAAAAATATTATTTTTACGACAAATAATGTACTAAATCATTGAATAGGTGTTTCAGGCGGCAACTAAGATAAACGCCTTTTTGGTCACATCATCTACACTGCAGCCTCATTGGAGGAGATACTTTTTGCCGTCGGGGGACATTGTCAGTAAACGTAGTGTTTATATTCTCTTTGATTGTCAGGGTTTGACTTAACATTAGTGACGGCACGGTATTATTTATTTATTGTATTTTGATAAAATTATATTACGTATTCTATCATTGAATATTTGTCGGCAACAAAGATAAATCAAGTCGGTAATCCTAACAAGATAACCTAAAATAAGTGCTAGGTATAATAAAATATTATGCTTTGCCAGAAAAAAACAACACATTTTTTATAAATTTATTCACAAAGCACTATGATGAGATTTCTTTCACAGGATCGCTGATGCCCTCATGGATCTAACAAATGCAATTAATAATAAATGGTTGTGAAATAAATGTGATTGATAAAAAAACTCTGACTTAATTACTCTCTTGCCGAGACGAGAAGTAGGAAATGTAGGTTGGCAGCAACATTGAACGTGCTCTCCAATTTCGCTATGAAGCGACTTGCACTAGGCTGGCTGATAGTGCTAACCAATCGTTTCCAATTGACTTTTGATAGCTCCAAATAAAGTACAAAGCTACCCAAGTTTGCCTCCAAGGATGCCGCGCAATCACTAAAACCACTTCTATGTGGTGCTCACACGTTTACAATTTTAGGATCCATTGATTAGGATCATGATCCCCTAAATCTCTCCTACTTATATTTGTGCGTTGTTTTCGAATAACAATTTACATTTTCATTGCTAGTTTTAGGTAATTAAAATAGAGAAAATGCAATTTCGATGAAAATCAATCAATGATTGAAGTAGGTAATTGTTATGACATTTGACATTTCGTCCGGGAACTAGTCGGACGTACCTAATGAATTAAAATAATTATTTTTTGACTTAAAACTTTGAATAACAATTAAATTAATAATTATTGTTATTTAATAATCATCTAATTCAATGTTATTTTACTTATAATATGATGTGGCTTAAACCAAAAAAATCAATCAACTAAAATTATGATAACTTTCCAAAAACATTCGCGGAAGTATGGTTTTGAACGAATTACGAAAATATCAAGACCATGAACGAAGTAGCCACTGGACCCGACATAAAATATAAATAAATAAATAAATATCCTTGGACATTCCACACGGCGGCGTCATCTAGTCCCAAGCTAAGCAATTTAATGCTTGTGTTATGGTAACCAGATGACTGATAAACTACATAGATACATTTTATCTGTAATTACATACATATTTATTATATGTACATAGCGAAGTTGCACTTGGTGGCTACCAAACTCTGTTTTCGCTATTTCTCCTAAACTATACAAAATGAAATTATTACATAGGTATTAAAAAAAGCTTATGATAGGTTTCACAAACTGTAGGTACATTCAGTTTTTTCAAATTCCTTTGTTCAACGTAATAATAAAATAAAATAGGCGCTAGTTTCACCCATACAGGCACCTTAAATAAAGTTGGCTAATACGAAATTTTATTTTAGGTAGGTACCTACATTGTGATTCTATTTAGTGATTAATAACAATACCTAAATGTAATAAAATAATGTACCTACCTACTAATATGTGGAAAGAAGTAGTGCTGCTTCCGCCGCTATAGTTTTTACACAATTTAACTGAACATTTAGTAATTTTTGGGAGATGTTTTATTGAAAAGTAAGTGGTTCAGACTTACGCAAAAACAAACGACCAAGGCTAGAATTTGACTGGTTACCTACTGACAAGACCGGTGAAGGTACGTTCGCTTATAATATGTCTAGTCCAGTGGCTATTCGTTCAAGATCAAGACTTAACTTGTGTGACAGAGCGTGGAGAATACCATTTTAAGAAAACAAGCCTTGGCACCATAGATTCGTATTTCAAAATGACGTCACTGCACGTTACGTTCTTATAAAGTGATTTGGGGAATAAAGCCCCAGGTGGCACGAGCCCGTATAAAACGTCAATTAACTCACTGACGACCAATTTGTAGGGGACGCGAAATGCGTGTATTTTACAATGTTTTAAACGGTTGAAAGGTTGCGTTTTGCTGATTGGTAAGCCAAGGGTCATACGGTAATGTCTAATAGCCGGTAATTATGTGTAGTGGTAGTGCTGTATGTCATCGATACTTCTGCACTCAAAGCAGGAAATGATTTGTTTTTTCAAAGAAATTATGTTCGATTACATAATAAACAGTACATCATTACGTCAATACATTACATCGACGACCTCTGTGGCGAAGAGGCCGAAAGCCCGCCTGGGATGCAGCGGTTGCGGGTTCGATCCCCGCTGCGGGAGAAACGTTTGCATGATCTGCAAATATTTGTCTCGAGATCGAGACTGGGTGTTTTCTATTATACCTAATAAGTATCTATGTAGCAAAGATGATGTAGTAAGTATATTATCAATTATCTGGTTACCTTAATGCGATGTACAGTTTAAGTACTTAGCAATATCTGGCTGGCTTTGTATTAGCTGTACTCAATCAGCTCAAATTGTGCCGTGAACGATGTGCACAAGAGGAATTGGCGCCAAGGAAGCGCCTTACAACTCCACAAGTGTTCCTTGTTTATGCAACAGTGTTGATACTCATCCGTCAATCAAATGTCGATTCAGAGAGCAATGAAGATATGAAGACATGTCATCTTTGTTGAAACTAAGCATACTGCAAAGCTTCCGTCTATGGTATTGTTCGCTTGTATTTAGCTCTTCGTTTCGAATGGCATTACAGTCGCAGTGGTTACGAATTGTTTGTTAGCGTACACTTGCATTTTCAGCCAATACTACGAACTCTTTCTGATCACGGGGTCCCACTTTGACAGTATCTGGTTTTTTTTCTGTTTCCTTTCCTTCAATAAACTAACATGCTATTTCTGGGCACGTTCTTAATCTATTCACACATCGATTCTATTACAAGTTTCATTAAACACAGTTCGGTTGAGGCGTAATTGAAACACAAATATCTAAACATAAAATAATTTTAGATGTTATCGATATAATTAGTAACAGAGATTTGCTTTCAGAAAGGGGCCAGTTAAATCACCAGAAAGATCTTCAAACAAAATAGCCTGGCAAGCTGAACTGATAAATGAATGCGAAAACAGCTTTATGATTGCTAATGTAGGACCAGTCACCTGGACGCTATTATTGTAGCTAGGTCAAGCCAATGTGTGGGACAATGTGCATCTGCCATCCATCAACATTATTAATAATTACAAATTCTGTTTATGATGCCAGCAGAAATCCATCCTAATATTTTTGAGACCGTTGGGATTCGCGTAATAACGTATTGATTAATCCAAGTAGCCATTGTGTTATTGTCCCATTATCCATCAAAATGCTGCTAAATAACAACTGTTCAGGTTTTTAGTCTGACCGTCTTTGCAAGTCAAAACAAAGACCTCTGAAACAAATGAATGTAGATTTGTATGTCATGTCTTAAACTTCGAGAGAACCGGCTATTTCTACAACGGAAGCCCATTGTTTACTATAGAACGTTTGTCAGAAATACGGTAATAGTTGCTCTGTGAATGAAGATCTAATTACTCACTGACGTGTTTACATTAGCTGTTAGTTTACATTCATTTTGTGGCTAGTCTGGAAAGAGTATTTCAAAACAAATGAGGGTAGTTTAGTTTAGATTTTGTTTAGCTTAGGTACATGAGTATGATTTTCAAATTTCTTGGAAAAAATAGTTAATTGGTTACTAATTTGTACTAATAGATAGTTAGTGTGTTGTATTGTATATTTTATGATATTGGATTAATTGCAACATGCAAACTAAATGCAAATGTATGCCTTTTTTTCATATCGTTACAGGCTGTACACTGTACAGCTTCTTATCATTTCAACACTGTAGGGAAGTGTGGTGTAGCTTTATGCGCTGTCGAAATTTACTATAACTTTTATCAATTCACTATGTAATGTATTAATTTTTTTGCCATGTTTCTAGTCGGCCCCCTGGCTCTCAATACGCTCAGCTATGGCGTAACCAGGTGATTGAACCCCATGTTGCGTACAACGTGCTCTGTGCGTGTGTTGTGCCCGTGATTTCTGTTGGTCTGCCAAACTTGAGTCTGCGTATTGTAACTCAAACATCTTAGTTTAAATCCTAACGTGTTGAAATTTTTGTCATTTGAAAGCTTGTACGGCTTGTGCCGCATTAACTCAGCTATTTAGAAACTGAACTTTGATATAATTTATTGCTATAACATGAAAAGAAATATAATGACGATTCCCAAGGTGCAGTAGACGAATTCTTTCAGATATTTTTAATCATTTTAGATCCTTTGACGATGTCTAAGGGGTAGTCAAGACGGTAGACCAGACGCGTAAAATGGCATTGTATTTTCGACAGTCAACAACAACAAAGCTGGGTTGTTCTATTTTTCTCCCACATCAGTTGCAATTTTATTTTCTGTGATAAATACGCATCGAGCACTCATATCTGATGTGAGATCACATCAGATATGAGTGTAACATTTCCGCGCATTAAGTCAAAGCTACCTAAATACTTTCATATTAGTAGGTATCTTAACAACTTAGCTTCGAAATTGAATTTGCTTTACAATTCGACATTTACCCGTATGCACTGGAAATCCGACCGACCCTCCATTTTCCAGTTGGACTGGGCTTGTCGGTGTGACATAATACTCTTGACACGCAATTAAAACGAGATCTGGTTACCCGCTCCGCATTCCATGCCATTGTTATCGAGACGTGTTCGGTCGCACGTGGCTTCAGCCTACTAATGTATGACTTATGTCGTAGTAAGTTTGTATAGACAAACTCTGGTGATGGCTGATGAAGTCGCGGTAGAATCCAACGAGACTCTGACAAGTGCCGGAGACAGCAGTATCCGAACTCGTCTGTTGATGAATGGTTCAATAAAGCATTGACATTATTTGGCTTGGCACTAAGGTGAGTGAAAGAGCATTTAGTGGGGTTGTAGTCAGAAGACGTACTTCTGCCGCTCTTTCTGTGTCGGATGCGTAGATATAATTATTCCCACTGTTAAAAAAAGTTAACTCTGGTGACGGAGAATTTAGTCGGTCTGTCTGTACTGTACTATAATAGGGCTCCATTTCCATCATGGCTTAACGCGGTCATTATGTTTCCTTAAGACCGCGCAAAATTTCCCTGAACTTGGACGATCTGTCAAAAACTACTAAGCAAAATACACTGTGTGTGATGTCACTGTGAGGTGTGTTTTTGGCATTTTTTGTCGAGTCAAATAGGAGTTCCAGGAGATCAACTAGAATGAAATTGAGTTGCAACTTGCATCGTATTTGAAACATATTGATACATTTGCGTGTAGACTAAAACATTTCGATACTGTACTTTGGAGATGGTTTAGTAAAGAAACATTTTATAAAGCAATTTACCACAATTTGGAGCATATTTTGGATAAAAAGTGAAAATACTTTACTCATGCAACGTCAGGCAGGAGTGTGTCTGTCATCAAGAAACAGTACCTAGATGAATCGTGCCACTGAAGAATATTGCTAATTATTGATGAAAGGCCATTAATTTCACGGTTGATTCCACACAGGCAGACGCGTGGTGTGAAAAGATGCTGAAATTGTGTTTTTATTAAGTTTTGTAAAGTTTTGCAAAAAAAGCCAAACTCCAAAAGAGTTTGGCTGTTTTGATCAACTGCTCTTTTTCCTGACATTTTTTTTTATTTTGGTGTTTTTTCTTGTTGTTTTCATAAAACACTGTTTGGTAACGTTTAAAACTGTTAGTCGTTTAATAGTTTAAATACATCCGGGATATACTGATGTGAATGCCCTGTTTTGAAGCATATTTTTCAAAAGCGTTACATTATTACTTTACGTAGTTCAAATTAAGAATTTCACCTGATGATGCATATCGATTGAAAATCGAGTTATAATCACAGTAAATCGATTATTCCATACTCGGGTTCAATACTCGATTGTCGCACGGTTTAAGAATCCATATGACGACATTCTCTCAAAATGAGCGCGTGTCAAGTTTTTTCGTCTCACACAATACAGCTCATTACACTGGCCCACAAAAACATTCGATAATTGTATGGAACGCGTGAACGACTCTTTTTATGCCATTCGTAAATGATAAAAGCTTTGTGACAAGACATGCTGTAGCGAATAAAACATTTTATAAAGAGGGTCTTAATATCTTTACGATTGTAATGGCTTTTTAACCGACTTCAAAAAAAAAAGGAGGTTTCTCAATTCGACCTCATTTCATATATTTAAATGTTCGTTCGCGAATAACTTCGTTGTTTTTGAAACGTTTTGATGATTTTTTTTTTGGGAAAAATATATTTTTCCAAAATGGGGTCACATAAAAAAAGTTATGAGGATCTTTGGAGTTATGCACAGAAAATGGAAATGCACCTCGAAACCAGGAAATTGATCCCTTCTCGCGTAATTAGAGTCAATTTTAATAAAATTGACCACTTGTCTAATCTAATTATTGATTCCGATGAAGGCTTTAAATATTTGCTTCCATCGGCATCGGCTGTGTCATCGCAACATCTATTTTCCAAATCCAACCATGCATTTTATGACACTAAATACTGATTTTGTTCATCATATCCTCAATTTTTGTTCTATTTTAGTCTACCATACCAATATTGACATTAATGTCCCGGATTAGAGTGTTGGTTGTCCAGCTAATTCCACTACCGTAGTCTCTAGCACGCGTTGATAGCGCTCTGGGCAATTAAATTGCTGTGTATTGTGTACAGTTTACGGTGTTTGTTTGTTGATATTTAGTCTTCAAATGTCCCTTCCTCTCAAGAATAGTGTTAAGGTTCACGATTACCTAATCCTTTTGTGTTTGTTTAATATTTTGTGAATGACGGTTATCTTGTTGGCCAGTAATCATCATTGTGTTTGTTATCCTTTCTAAATTAATTAGTCATTTTACAGCACCTAGGTAATCTGATAATATCTTTATGTTTATCTTGAGTTTCACTCAGTTCTATAAGTATCGATTTTTTTTCTGTAGAATCAAATAAGTGATCAAAATGAAGTAGGTCGACAAAGTCATCGGATATCTTATATTATAACCAATAAATTTTAAAACTATCAGGATTTTTTGATGCCTCGCCTACCTTATGGAAATGAATAACAAGTCAAACAGGTCCTTCGAAAATCACCTGCTCAATATTTCACTTTTTAGTGAGACTTTTTACCGCTGCGAATCAGTACCGTTAAATTTCAACTGTACTTAGACGTAGAACTACAGAACTGTAATTAAAACATTATAATTTGTCAACATTCCTCTTGCTTATCCTAGGATTGTGGTATCTTTGTTTCATAATTGCTGCGGTTCATACGCCTTCGAATAGCTTTCCACAGTAGCAGTAAATATTTCTACCTTATAACTTAAAAATTACAGACGATAAATACATCGCCATTACATAATAATACATTGCCATTATTTTTGTCATTGTTATAGAACTTATATTATGCAAATCAAATTGATCAAAGCGATTGAATATTAATTGTTGGAAGTTTTCACCATAGAATTTAAGGACGTACCTACCAATATTTTGAAGCCTTTATTTCAGGCTACGATCACATTCTCCTCATCCAAATCTGCTTTTGGTTCACTCACGAAAACTTTCAGATGTCTCATTTAAATAGAATGCCTAAGCTATTTCTAGAAAGCTAAACTAATTAGTCTGACTCATTATGATAATGTCCCAATGGAGGCAGCTAATTGAGAACACGTGGCGTCTGTGAGTCTGAGTGAGACTGACCGTGTGCCAGGAATTGTCATTAGCTTTCTACTCGATGATATGACTATTGATACAGCGTAGGTACAAACAAGACATGAACATTTTGTAGGTTAGCACATTCTGGTATATAAACCGAACAAACTCACTTATGGGAACGATTTTATTTAATTTATTCACAAAATGCATTGTTTAAAAAAAATAGGTTTTATTTAATATGAGTATGGGTTCCGTCCGGCTCAGTTGGATTGGTAAGCTTCTCCTATCGAGCCTCAGTTTGTGTTTGGACATTTACATACGTAGGTTACTAGCTATAGAAATGCTTCCGTGCGAATAGATAATGAAGTAGAGTTATTTGTATTTTTTTAAGTAAAAGAAAAGCGCTCTACGTCTACAGTATTCCAACACTCCGGCAGTATCTTCTTCATACATTTCTAAGTAACTTTGATGAATATTAAAAAAAAACAAAGAATATTAGAAAAACATAAAACAAATAAGTGTAAATGGAAGTGTTAAAGTTAATAAGCAATGACAGGGAAAATAGGAAGCAGTTTATATTGCAGCTATTTCAAGCAATTAGCTTGATGACACAATTAAACACATGGAAAACATCTTATTATCCTTATTTGCAACGATGTGTTTATGTTTTTCTCGGAGTTATGAATTCTAATTTATTCTATTTGACATTTATTAGGATTCAAATCAGTTGTTTGGATTATTATCTGTGTGGCCTTCACCTATCTGCAGACGGTCTGTGATGTGACTGTGACTCATATCATATTACTGACCCAGAGTTGCCTCTTGGCATTTCGTTGATGCAAGAATTTTTTACGATTTCAAATGCAAACATAACTATTTTAAATCATTCTACAACCATTGCTTTAAATTAGTTTAAATTAGTCATCACCTTGATATCACAGTTCACTTTTTTTTTAGTAGACATTTATTGCACCAACCTAGTTACTAGCAGAAAATGTTTCGCTTCATAGGAATAAGAAGAAAGAACTCGCAATATAATATTATAATAATATATATTATAATATTTGTATGTTACCCATGTTTATGTTGATGGAAAATAAAAACTTTTCTATTCTATTCTATTCAATACGGTAATTTGTAGCAGGCCCATCTTACACTGAAAAAATCACGTTATTTAAAGTGTTTTTATCCCTTGGGAATTTTGGTCACTGCTCTTTATTTTGCATTTATAAATCTTTGTTTTTTAGCAAGTTGATAAACTATCTGAGGAGTAAGATTAATGCATTTATCAGAAGGAACTGGTAGGGCATCACCCGGCTCGTTTGAACAATTTCAGGACTGTAAAACTCTTATGACGCATAAAGCTGTAAAATTCATGGCGTCATTGTTTTAAATAATACACAATGCAGTTGAGCCTGCAGAGTTCAACTGCACTGCAATTTTCGGAAACATTTTGAGCGTGCGCCAATATCCTGGATGAATGACTTCTGTCCCTATTATGTGTATTGTGTATTGAATAATTATGTCGTTATGACTTCCTGGCAGGCATCCTTTTCTGAAATATATTTTTGATGTACATAATGCGGCTCAGAGGACCATTGCTTCGAAGACTTACTATTTATTGTGTGTCTTTAACTCCAAATTAAGTGATTGTATCATATTATCATTATCATCAGCCCTTCTCATCCCACTGCTGGTCATAGGCCTTTCTTCGTTTCTGCTATTCGGCCTTGTCTAACCCATGACTGATACAATTTCTGTAATAATATGTTATTGTTTACAATTATTTCTTCACATTTTCTTCTCTACATCTTTAAAGAACTGTTCTGACCACGTATTAAACCGGTTCCTTCACCTTGTACTGCATTGACCCTAGAACTCTACATTAATCAATGTATCTAATCTTATTTGCTTAGCACTTGCGCATCCCTCTAAGTGCTGAGCACTTATGCAATCTGCGTCCATGAACCACGGTTCAAAACAGAAATACTACGCACCCACCATGAACTCTCACTCTCATATTTATGACGTTCGAGGCAACAGTGAGCAGTGAATTGAACAATAGGGTCAAACAGGCCACACGGTGGACCCTACAGAATATGACGTGTGGACGTAAAAGAGCCTGAATGGGATGTTAGGATGAGTTTCACCATGGACGAAAATAGGTTGGACTAATCTAAACGAAATTAATCGCCATCACGACTAAACTGTCAAAAATTACAGTAAATCTATGTTGTATGTTGTAGCAAGCTAGTTACAACATTCATCGTTACAAAAATAAGCCTTTCGCTTATCGACATAAACTCGCATATCCCTGTTTACTTGCTTTTATAATGGATCACAACACTTACAAATGTAGCATACGGTACTCCGACAATGGCACACAATTTGTATTCAGGCTTATGGTCGTTTAATTCGAAGCACATACAAATGTTGACAGTTAGTTTAGATGGAACATTGCATTGGGTAACGGTGTTGACGCATGTATTGTCATTGATGATTAGGTGCTTATCTATGTGGCACGGTATATCGTTTGGTCGAAGTCTTCCTTATTTTATAAACTTAGTGATTTTCTCGGGCATTGTGTCCTTAGATTTATTATTCGTCTTCTTTATACACTCTGTCCTTTAAACTGGTCATTGAATTTTACTTAAGCCATGAATTCAAAGTTTCTGAATCAGTAGATGTTAAAAAAAACATCAATTGTGTCATTTAATTTGCATATCGATGCACATTGCAAAATCCTAAATCTATTTTGTTACAACAAATACATTTGAAATGTAGAACTGTTACTGTTACCAAGTCTCTTCTACACGAAACAAAATATGTAGTAGGTACTTAGTTAGCCAATATAATAAAAATTGGTGAAGATCTGACGAAGATTTTCGGAGTTACGAACAGAAATTCACCTCGAGAGTGCAAGAAATTCCTCTCTACGAAATTGCATTCTGTTTTGATTTGACACTTAACTTACGAGTACCTACTGTTATCCGTAACAACTATTCTGATATGAATACTTTGTGGTCTCTGTTCTTCATTCACCTTTCACGAACTCTCAATAAAAATCGAAGAGTTTTGACCTTGAACTGAAAGGTCGGACGCATGACATGATCATTTTACGAGCAGGATTATAGCTAACTCGCACGCACGATTTGTAGCTTTGGTGGCCATTAAGGTCGACAGGCTCATAATGCGCCCATGCAAATATCATAGAGATTCTCTTCTTCTTCTTTATTTTGGCTTCGCCGGCTTTTGCCACGCATTTAGCCACTACCATGTCATTATAATTCAAGTTAGTAAAGTCAAGTCAAAGTCATAGTCAGCGTCAGTAAAGATGGGGGTTCTTTACTGAAGCATTACATGGACTTTTTGAGAGAACTCGAAATGCAATGATATCCAGTTTTGTTTCATTTGCCCACACTTATGTACGTTCACGAACACTCAATAGTAAATAATCCGCCATTATTACACATTAACATTCGCTCAAACACAAGTTTTGGAAAATAAAACGAAAAGACAACATGACATCTCAAATTCCCGTGAAAAAGTCCATAGAGATTTTCATAATTTACAATCTTCCAGGCATCAACCAGGCATCTTTGAATCTTACACTGCAGTCACGTTATGCGGTCCTGACTTGCTTAGACACTAACAACAATATAATAAATAATAAATAAATATCCTTGGACATTTCACACGGCGTCATCTAGTCCCAAGCTAAGCAATTTAATGCTTGTGTTATGGTAACCAGATGACTGATAAACTACATAGATACATTTTTTTTTGTAAATACATACATATTATACATAGAAAACACCCAGACACGAAACAAATATTTGCAGATCATGCAAACATTTGTCCCGCAGCGGGGATCGAACCCGCAACCTCTGCGTCTCAGGCGGGCTTTCGCCCACTGCGCCACAGAGGTCGTCAAATTTATATATATAGATTATATATAGATTTTTAACTTCATAAATATTTGTTCCAGCCCCGCCGCCATGTTCAACTTCATGAAGAAGTCCACCGTCCTGACTGGCGGCGACGCGGGTACTCTTGAGGAACGGGACGGGGACAAAGAGAGGCGGAAGCGGGAGAAGAAGGAAAGGAAAGAGAGAGAGAAGAGGGAGAGGATAGCGGCTGGGCTGGAAGAGCCGCTGAGGTTGGAAGAGGTAAGGATGTTATGATGATTCTGAGTAGAGGTAGAGATAGTGTCTTCATTGATAGATCAACGATCAGACATTCCTTTTAATAGAATTCAAATTGGTAAATACATAGGTACATAAGACAGTATTTCCATTATCCGTTTACATTGGATGTAATTATCCGCTTAAATGTAACATGATTGTTTCGTTATGACTTACCTTTGGAACAAGCAATCAAGTTTCTGTAACTCTGGTGACGAAGTTCTTAGGTCTCAAAGGCCTCAGCGCGCCTAAATACTTTGAGAAAGAATCCAGCCTTGTAAATATCACCAAACTTAGCAACTTATTGTTTCTGTACCTAATAAAATATATTTATAATAATGGAAGAGCGGGATCCTCTAATACAGGTATTTTCATACTTAAAAGGGGGTCCCAAACCCACGAATGTAATTAAGTTTTAAGTTACAGAAATAAAAACATTTGATTTGATTTGATTTAGCTCATAAAAATCAGAAGACAATGTAAAATACTCTAGCTAGCAGGTAAGGTACCTTATTACTGTACTACCGGCTTTGACAGTTGTTACTTACAAAAACAAAACAACCAAGAAAACCTCATGAATACTAAGCTTACTTCAATGTTTACGAGGATGTCCTTGTCTGACTAGTGAGTGATTCATTGAGAAATGTATACAGTCTAGATATCAACAAAAACTTGTTTGAAAATATTTATGCGAATGACGGAATCGAAGTTCTACATTGCCACAGCTTAGAAAGCTATGTAATAAGCGAAGAGTGTATGACTGTCATCAGTATAAATGTAAAGTAACACTAGCTGCGCCACGCGGTGTTATCCACAGTGGATAGTTCCCGTTCCCGTGGGAATAACGGGATCAAAAAGTCTATTAAGTATATAATCCAGAGTCAAGCAATCCTGTTACCAAATTTCATTCTAATCCGTCCAGTTGTTTGAGCGTGAAATAGTAACAAACACACTTACATACTTACACACACACAAAATTTCACCTTTATAACATTAGTGTGAGGTGTGATAGTGTGATTAGCTTCCAATGTGCCGCCTTGAACTAGCCTCATAATTAAAACAGTAATGTTTAGTAAATTGTAAAAGTCATAATACTTGGTAGGTTCACGTTGAAAATATTACTAGCTGTGCGAGGTCCAAATTAAGTCTTGAATAGCCTTTCTAGCCTTTTTGTAATCTTTACCCAAGAAATGAGGAATTTTTCAAATCAGACTGGTAGTCCAGCCAGTCAAAAAAAAAATCATACATAAAATCTACCACGATCTATCAAGAACGTAGCAAGCTTCCCCACGAGCGCTTCATTACTTCGTTTTTCTTATAGTCCAACTAAAACACCTAATCTAGCTAATAAAGGTCTAAAAAAAGTTAGCCTTAACTTTGCCAATGTTGGGAAAAGATCGAGAGAAGAATAATCTCTAGTCTAAAGTGTATTACGAATTACATACAGTTGATATTCTGACTAGCTATTCTATTCAAATGTGTATATCTAAGTTAACTGGTATAACTTTATGTAGTTTAGGTGTCATTATACTCGTAGTTCGCTTCAAGCTACTGACGGATTCATAAATAAAGTAAAATTATACATAATAAACTCTATTTCATTATGATTTATGACATCGTTTACTGTAACAGTTATTTTGATTGAATTCACTTGGCTGTGGTTATGGCTAACTTGATTAGTAATTATTACAGTCTAAACTAGATCTTCTGGTTTTGAGACTTTAGAAACGGTACATACAATTATATTATTTTTAAACACTTCGAATATATCGTCGGCATTTTCTTTTTGTGTGGTGTGGTCTTAATCTTTATTGCTGTTATTTTTATTGATGATCTGATTAATAAAAGCGGAATTTAGTTTCATTGGTTTTATGCAAATTGAATTATTCAATTATTATTCAAATGTTTCTGTTTTAAAATGTCAACAATTTAGATTAGAATTTCAGATATTTTATGGAAATTAAAAAATAATATGACATTTTACACAACATCATCTTGTTCCAAAATAAACAGTGCTTGTCTTAAGAGAACCACCTGACTCTTTTTTGTAAATGCATAGGTATACAATAAGAAAAACAGCCAGATCTAAGACAATTATTTGTAGATCACACAAACATTTAGCTCGCCTCGGGAATGAACACGCATTCTGTGTTTCAGGCGTGCCTTCGCCCACTGCGCCACCGAGGTCAGCAAAGATTCTCAACCTTTGCTCTAGTTTCTAATACCATGGTAAATACCAGGTAAATGTCAGAATTCCCCATCGATCTTCAAAGCAAGGAGATTCGATCTCTGCTTGTTGCAATAGGTTAACCGCGAGGCATTACGCCACAATGTTTTCTGTACTATGGGTTATGGGTGAGGTTACAAAGAATTTGGATTCTATTTAGATATTTTGCAGTTTTACAGAATTTACTGTTTTTTATTTGTCGTGTTGGTTAATGCCGGGTTCCTATATCCAACGTACGGATGTCCGTTCCGAAGGTCGGTCGTCATAGCAACGTTGTTTATTCAACACAAAATGTATGAGACTTTTTGACAGATAACCGGAGGTAAGTGGATTAGTACCTCGACTTTCGGTCCGGAGGTCTCAAAATCGAGGTTGAAATTATTTTTTGAAAGAGCATACTCCCGAGATGATACCATTCAAATTTCGAGGATCTGATGAGGATCTTCGGAGCTATGAACAGAAATGCACCTCGAGAGCGCTCTCTTCTTACGAAATTCAAGTCGGTTTTATTTTCCACTTCTTCCTTGTCCCGTGGGGTCGGCACAACATAAACGTATTCTTCCATTTCCCTCTATCAGCCGCCATCTGAACATTCACTCCATTCTTACTCATGTCAACTTTCTCACAGTCTATCCATCTTTTCCTTGGTCTACCTCTACCCATATTATATCCATCCACATGCATATCAAGCAAAGCACTCTTCTATTTACATGCCATTCTTCTCTTCTCGTTCGTTTTATTTCCACTTGTTTATTACTATTTCGCATAGTCCATAGTCTGATTAATTTGCCAACAGGCGCTTATAACCCGCTTTCTACGTGTATAAATTTGCGTGTTGCAACTTGCAAGACGTCATGGCATTTTGTGGTGGTATTTTAATTCAAATCCATGGGCAAGTTAAGATGAGGCAAGGCATTCAAATGACAACTGTTTTATGGTTATCTCCTTTTTGACGTTAAATTCCGATTTAAATTCTGCAACAAGATAAGTTACTACTTAGTAACTTATCATCGTTAGTACATCATGTTTTTTTGTTATGCTTATCCTATTAAAAAGGACGATATAAATAAACCTATATCGTCCTTGCTATTATTGATAGATCTCCTAATTCCTCCTCTTTGTATTTCAGACTTCTTTTCAATTACATTGTTAAAGCTACTTGCAGGGCTTCAGGAGGCCTAAAAAATTTGTCTCTGGTGTCTGCCACTAGCTTATATAAATTTAATCTAATTGCATATCTAACGGCCAGTCTCAATAACCTATCTATCTTTGGTTATGTTTACTGTGGGTAGATATTTGTAATTTTTTGTATGAAAGTATAATGTATTAATTAATCAAAACCAAAGATAGATAGATTATTGAGACAGGCCGTAAGTAGTCAATTACCGTAGTTATTGTTATGCAGTTATCTATTCATATCGCTTAAGCTAATACCCAATCGATCAATACTCGTGAAATCATTGTTCATTTTATCGTTGATAGCATCTATATCGTCACAGATTTGTTTATCTATTACACGCTTTTGTTTGTCTATTGGATAATCAATAATGGGATTGATAACATGAGATTTGTTATATTCAACAGCTTATGAAAGGGTATTTATATTGTACATATAAAAATGTCGATTTAAAAATGTTTATTTATATAATCAGCCATTCTAGATCCACTAGTGGACAATTAGACATGTCATCTAGATATAATAGAAGCCTTACAGCCAATCTCAATAACCTATCTATCTTTGGTTTTGCTTACTGTCAGTAGCTATTTGACGTTTTTTGTATGGAAGAAATGTCAAATATCTACCCGCAGTAAGCAAAACCAAGGATAGATAGGTTATTGAGACTAGCCGTAAGTTGCGCTGCAAAACGTCAAAACGTGTACATAAAGCTGTTCCGTAATGAGCTAACCTAAGTTATTGCTTAAAAATAATTGTCAACAATATTTACGCTTGCCGACATTATTACAGTGTCATTGCCCTCTTTGGAAGCGGAGTATTGCCGTTTGTAACACTCAGTTTATATCATTTTCGAGGCTTGTATTTGTATATTCATTACAATAATTATTAATTGAATTACATTTAAATTGATAATGTAATGCAAGTATATACCTACTAAAAAACTAGTACTTAGTTTTTTTAGGCCCATGCTATGCATTTGGACGATGTGAGGCTAAAATACCATCATCATCATCCTGTCCCACATAACGTAGAGTCCGCACAACATGCACGGCGCTTCTTCCATTTCCCTCATTCAACTGTCGCTGAGATGACAGTTGATAGAGGGAAATGGAAGACATCATGTCATCTCAGCACTCACCCGTTTCTTACTTGTCATCTTTCATACAATCTATCGACGATTTATTAATTGGTCTACACTTCTCTTAATATCCATCGATAGGCATAACAAACATAAAGGCTGTAATACATCGTGCAATAATAATTCGAATATCTACCCTGGAATTCTATTTTTAAAGCGTGAACACATTAAGCAGTTTCTTCTGCTGCAACGGCTATAAAAGTTTCAGTCTCGTCCCAATCTAATTATAATATTTCATTGTCACTTATATCAGAGTAAAATAGAAACACAAGTAACAAATTAAAAAAATAAATAAACCGACTTCAATTTCGTAAGGAGAGCAGTTATTTAATAAATCCCACTATTGACGGAACAAACGGTGATTATACTTACATTAAAAAACACAAAAACATACAGTCCAACATTGAACCTCCTTTGAAGTCGATTAAAAAGTGGCCCAAACTCTGTTCCTCGCGTTAACCCATCTAACTGTTTCATTAACCGAATCATAGGAATGTATTTCTCATTATACTTCACGGTAAGTGCAGATAGCTATTGTTTAATCTGTGCTGTAGATCCGGTGTGAGACATACTATGTTACCATCTGGAAGGGTGGGAAAATGTCATTGTGATCTTGGTGTAATCGATACGACGCCGACGGTATCTTCGGTTCAGTTCTGTCATTCGATATTCTTCTGATTATCGTTATTTTATCAGCCAATGAAAGTGTAACTGTCAATTATTCCATCACCTATTTCTTCGTCATCATAACGCCAATAGGTATTTGAATCGTGCTGATTCACGCAACTAAAATAAGTGGTGTTCATTAAGGATTTATGAATGGAATGTCTTATAGTGTAGTAGTTATAGTACCTATAGGTAAGGTTACTTACAGTGAACTCTTTTAAGGCAAATGTATTTGATATAATTTGGGTACATTTATCTTTTGTGCGATACGCGTAAGTCTCAGTATCTAAAGTGGTTGTGCTCTTTACTCAGTGTAAAAAAAAAAACCTAAACCTAAGGTTATTAGGCGATAAGTGCCGTAAATTCGTTTAAATTAAACCTAGACTATTCAAAATGTACCTTAACTGTCTGGTTTTTGATTTCAATTATGTAATCGCAACTTATTAAAAAAAAAAGATTCTGTTCCGATTTCCTTATTTACAAAATTTTAGTTTCTAAAAAATTGTGTCTCTTTATCAAGATTTTCTGATTCTAGCAAAGATAACTCATCTTGTTAAACAAATTTGTATTGTTTGTTTGTCAACTATTTGAAACAATGCCACAAAGCAATCTCCTTTCAATTGATCGCCGGGTCATTCGTGTCTGTGAGTTGAAGTGTCATGGAGGACCTCCTGAAGATCGAGTCGAGTGGCTTCAAGATACTCGGATTAGCTTTGAGTGCTCTTGTAACGTATTTTATTACATTTTTAATTGTTGTAGAATTTAAAATGAATCTTCAGTGCTAGAGATGTATCAAGTGCTATTCGAAAGCTAGTACGCAATGTTGTTGAGCCTTTTGTCGTTCCACATGCCGTAATATAACCTTACTCTTCTATTTAGCATTACTTTCCATTCCGTTATTTAAACTAAAATTGATTTCTGCCTAGCACTCTCTGACTGTCCTTGCTACTGCATATTTAAATAAACTTAATGATTGGCTCAATTCTGTAACTTTTTTATTAGTCTTTGTCTTCTGTACATTTTGGCATTGTCTCGTGCGTGGTTTATTGATTTTCATCGTTCCTAGCATTTTATTTAAAGTGAAAACTTCTTTGGCAAGTTTTCAATTTTTATAATCAATGTCTTATACAACTGTACTGTTACTGAAGAGTGTTCTTCCTTAAACATTTCAAAGATTTTGTCCGTTTTATAGCTTTAAATCTTATCAAAATGTTTTGATCTGTTTGGAGTTACTGCTTCTGTGTAGCGGTAGCGGGCTTAAGAATGATATAATCTATTTGATTCTTATCCGATGCTTTTAGAAAGTAGTTTTGTTGAGACCATTTCTGGCATTGTCCCTTAATTAGAGTCTTTTAAAATTAAAAGGAAAGGGGGGAAAGAAGTACGTATTATCTGTCTTACGAAAACACATATATGTATATCGGGTGATTATCGCGGCTCTGGTTTACATTGGTGTAAGTTGAACTTTAAGCATTCCTCCAACATAAAGATGAACTTCGAATATTAGCACTATATCGTTTTTTAGGTTTGACAGTATTAGCACAGTGCCCCTACTCTTAAAGCTAAAAACGATACAATCTCTCAGTTCTTATCAAATCTTACATCAAACGTAACAATAAACAAGGTAACCTGTCTATTGTAATAGTTAAAACACTATAAAATTCACCAACCGTAACGCTACGCTTCTAATTAGGTATACGATTTAATCTATTCCTTTCACGCAAATTCTGTTCAAAATCAATCAGAGCACAAATAGGCTAGGTACTATATTAAATGCATTTAATAAAAATCATTGAAAATTAACACATCAACTTGTAAGTAGGGCAATGCAAGACCCAGTCTTAATAATTCAATTCACCAATTAAAGCTTGTACGATTTACCTCGATCCGGCGACGGGATATAAACCGGTTTTGATACACTTTCGTTGGCTACGTTTTTACTTTGCACACTCATCGTGAGGAATGCACTTTTTCGCAACCACGGAGTAAATACAGTTAGAAATTCATATTAGTACGGGATAAAATCGGCTAGAAAAGTACATTCAATAAACAAGACTTTTAACTAACTTACTCGTACAGTCCGCGGTCCAGACTTTAGACATCTAGAATTACCTACGCTTCTTAGATGTTCTATAATTACATTATAATCATTTTGAATGGCAACACTGACTGATGTTTGCCAATAATGCTGTCTATCATTAACATCTCATTATTGATTTCACAATCATCAACACTAACTACTATAACGTTTCCATTTATTGGCAAGTCATCTTAATTCCGAAACGAAAGTAATGACGCTACAAGCAGGTGTTGTGTTGATTGATGCATTATTCTAGATTCATTCTCTCGCTCTGAAAAATCGTTTGCGGATGACTAGCTGATTGCTCGAGTAGAAAATTAAGTTGCACTGCTCCAGGGTATCGAAATGGCAAGTCGATTAATCGACTAATTTCAGTGTCATATTTCATTCGGAGTAATTTATGACGATGAATCTTTCGCCTTTGAATGTCTGACCAATTGGTATAGCCCGAAGACCTACTATTTACCAATCAATTTCACTATAACCTTCATGCTCAGTGAGCCGATATAACCACAGCAATTACTAAAATTGACTTTATCTTTCCCAGGTTCGACGATCTCTGAAATTGCGGGGCAGGCGCAAGGAGAAGGAAAAACTGCCCTCTGGCATCACAGCTGACTACACAGCGTCACTGTTCGCGCATCTCGAACAAGACTCCAATTACTCCAACTATCCCTTGATACCCACCTCCGGCTCCAACTCAAACCTCAGCGATGAGAACAACCATCTGTCTCCAAGCTATCCGACAACGCACACTTGGAGCAAAAGAGATGTCCTACAATCAGATAGCTCCGAAACATCTCTGAATTCTCTCAACAATCCCAACGCAAGTCCTAGACAACCGCCTAACCTACCTCCGATACCACCGCGGCCCCCCAAGCGAGGGATCCTTAAAGGCCCCCGTTTAAGCAATACTAGTTCTAATTCCGTAGAGAGCAATGTCCAAAGCTGCGATACGCCGGACCACGTCAATGGCCAAGACACTAATTTACTGGCGCGAAACACGCAACAGAACGAACTTATTTCTTACGGCATTCCACCATCGAAGAGCACGTCGTCGAGCGATGATATGCAAGTTCAGAACTTTACCAAAAAGGTTATCCATAGCCCTGTCGATGCTCAGTTCAAGAACTACAAAAATAACGGTAACCCCTCGATAACCACGCAAGACATGGACGAACCAAAGACGAATGGAAACAGTTATATTGGCGTGACATCAACGTCTCCCAGTGCTGATTCTTTAACCGACACGACGACGAATTCCTCGTTTGCTACTCCACCATTTTCTACCTCACCCGTTGGAGAGTCCCAAGGGTTCCATAGATGGTCGAGAACGAGCAACTTCGAAGATGTTTATCTCCCTCTACCTGGGTTGACTCCACTACAGCTCCCAAAGCCTAGAATCCTTACGATTCAGCGACAGAAGGCTCCACGTCATGACTTTGGCTTCAGTCTCCGTCGTGCTATAGTTCAAGACAGAGTCTTCATGGGAGAGATCAATGGCCATGGAACTCTAAACGGGGACAACAAGGGTAATGAAATTCGGAGTATGGATAGTAAATTGACCTTCAAATCTGTGATACTAGCGGAACCTGGGTCTTATCCAGGGTCTAGCGAAGCGGGACTTCTTCCTGGAGATAGACTGATTGAGGTGAATGGAGTGAATGTGGAAGAGAAGAGCAGAGAGGAGGTTATTGAACTCATCAAGGGGAGTCAAGAATTCGTCACTATAAAGGTAAGATCTATCATAATTGATGATTACCCTCAATTTACGTTCAATCTCAATAAATCCGTTGTCCAGATCCATAAGGTGTTAAGTAGCCATACTCTTACTAGATATTGAGCTAGTTGTGTATCTATACATTGACATGGTAATTTATCTCGTAGCATAAAAACATAATAAAACTATTTTTCTTATTAATGTGCTCGATAAGAAATAAAAATAAATAAATATCCAAATAAATAAATATCCTTGGAAAAAGTACCTATATAAATAATGCGATGTATGAACCGTTGAAAATGTAAATGATTTGCTATTTTCACGTTGAATCAATCATTAGCTCAATGATTAATTACTAGTCAATGTATACGTACGTAATTAGGTTTTTATATGGGCTATTTGTGGTGGATTGATGGGCAAACGCTTTCGAATTATCTTTAGATATTTTTTGTAATATACATCTATCATCGGAGATATGTCAGAAACACCCAATAGGTAGTTTTATTTGCATTTCATCGACTTCAATATTTATTTGCGCGGAATTTCATCTTACTAGGAAAGCATATAAAGTTAGTTAACACCTACAAACATAAGATGTAAGATGTAATAATATGTAACATGGATCGAACGGGTAGAGCTAATATTAAAAAAAACCGCAAATTAGTGAAGTAGAGCATCGAATCTGGATTTAAAGTCTCATACCTTATTAATATTATGTCATTGTTCCACTGTATGTATTTTTGTAATGTATGTTGTATGTTCTCGATTTTGATAATATTTTTTTGTTTGAAAGAGGCGGTCCTCTAAAATAATGATGTGAGTTATGAACAAAAATGCACCTCGGGCATTTGCTTTCTTCTTACGAGAAGAAAACAATTTCCTACACTCCTTTAAGTCGGTTTTATTAAATTTTTAATTTTGTTACTTGTTCCCTTGCACAAGACTAGCTGCGCCCATGAGGCTAAGGTCTAACCTATCATAAAATACAAGCCCATACATAAATACGTTTCGAAAGAAACATGCAACTTTCTCCCGTGTCCGGTGTTTACGAGAGCGCTTGAGTTCACATGGCTGTTTGTTTTAATGCCTTCATTAGCCGACTGCGTGCTAAAATAATGTTAGAATTGCTGCACGTGGTAGCACTGAAATATTTAATGATTTATGGTAGAGAGCCTTAAATCTCTAGAATCTAAAACGGTTTAGATACGTTTTGTTTGGTGCAATATTTGGGATGCATTTTAATCTAAGATTCCTAAGAGATGATCAGATACTAAAATCAAAGTCTATTGCTTGAATTTTGCTCACAAACAACTCACAAAATGCGTCGGACACATTCTAACTAACCTCAGTGTTGTTTCTGTATGGAGCTTTTCAACGAAACTACTCAGTGAACTTATTTTTAGGCTCATTGATCAGCTCGTTAGGCTTCTTACATTAATTCTCAACAAAAAAACTATAGCTAAGGATCAGTTGGATGAGTTTGGCGGAGACGCAAAAGTCTCCGTTTCCGGTTAAATAATAATTTCAAATATCACAATCTTCCCCAGGTGCAACCAATAGCAGAGTTATGTGAGCTGTCACGCAGACGAGCGGCTGACGGAGGCGGAGACGTGGAGTTGGAAGACAGCAATGTCCGAGGGGGCACGCTGAGCCGATCTGGCAGCCGGCGGTTCAATGCTACTCAGGTATGTAACACACTTCAGGTTCTTGCCTGATTCTTTCCCTGGTGTAGGGAGCGCGTTGGAACATACTCAGGTATGTAACACTCTTTGTAAGAGTAAGACAAAACGGAAGTGATACTTGAGGTCCTACCAAAATAAACAATTTTTCTTTCTGGACAAAAAATCTCCTTCGCAGGGCATTTCTGGACTAAGCCCATCTCACGATACCAACTCTACTAATTTACGTCTACCATGCGCGTTTACGCGCTCAACATACGCTGCGTTTTGATTCGTTCACCATTTTTCTAACCGGCTTCAAATGAGGTTCTCAATTCCTCGGAATCTTTTTTTATTATCCCCGAATACTCGAAGACGCCTTGAGCGATTTGCAAAATTATTTTTTGTATTAAAAGGTTTAATGATGAGAATCTTCGATTTTTTTTTATTTTGCCACTTTTTATTGTCATTGTCTCTGATTCACGTTTTTGACACAACTTCGTATCTTACACGAAATATTTGAAGCTTTCCAAATAAATTTAATAACCTGTTATTTTTGTAGTGGATTTTATTCTCGTCATAAAATTGCCAACATTACTCAAGTCACGAACGATGTTGATAATTACAAATTACATGCTGCGTTTATCGAAGAGAGATTTATCGCCTATTTATTACATGATTAACATATTCAATCATGTTCTTATACTTCAACGCGGTGACTGTCGGTATGTAGTTTTGATGTCCCATTAACCGACTTATGCAAAACTTTTCATTTCCTATCGAAAAAACTAATCTCGTAATCATCCCATAAAGCAGTAAACATTCATAAAGATGTTTTAGGGAGTAGTCTGAGGTCGAAATACCTACATGATTGGTGCATGTCCACATTTTGCATTCCATTCCATACGTGTTAATATGCAGGTTGCAGCCGACTAATGTACAACTAGCGTTAAATTTCTTATAGATACACTTAAGACAATGATTATCGTAATCGTTGGTTAACATTTTAGTAAACTTAATACAAGTTTGGTATGTGTGCCAGCCCTAACATATTCAGTACAGCGCGCTAGAAAAGTAGAATGAGTATGAAATATTCAAACAGGCGTCCGCATTATAAACTGTGCGAGTACGTCGTTAGAATACGTTTTTTTAATTATATTTTTTTATGAAAAGAAGATCCATATAATTATTTTTCTAGCACGGTAGGTGCAAAAATCATAAGAAGTTTTTTTGGGCCAGAAACCCTTGTTATTTCCTCAGAAGACCCTTCCAAAGTTTAATTTAGGTACAATCTGATTAAGGGTTCGTTCGTTCGTTCGTATTAGCAAGTGGCCAACTCTGATTAAGAGTAGGAACACATAGAGAAAGAATACTGGCAAAATAAAAAAAAAGCCGATTTCAATTAAGGAGAGCAATTTCCTGTATTCTCGAGGTGCATTTCTGTTTATAACTCCGAAGATCCACGTCAGAGTCCCATCAAAATTTTATGGGACCATCTCGGAACTAACCCTTTCAAACAAAAAAAAACAAAATCGGCTCACGATTGACTGAGAAATCGGTAAACATACATAAAAAATACATACAGTGGAACATAGAATCTCCTTTGAAGTCGATTAAAAATCATTCCTATTTGGACATTAGATTGACCAATATGCCTATGTAGATACGTTGTTATTGTGTGACATGACATGTATTGACCAGTCCTATCGAGTAGCAGTTCATATCTATTGATCATGTTATCGATACTTGTTTGCCTGTGACCTTGCATGTAGTACTGTGTCAATACCAACGCAAGCTTTCTTGCTGTTCAAACATTCGCTTGCGTCACTTGTATACTATACTTGAAGGTTATACGAATTTGTATTGCTAAGATCACAAGTTGATAGCTAGTTTCGTTATTGGTTTCGCCTTTTTTGCTCGAATTCGGGATCTATTGAGATATTTCGTTTCAAAAATTAAGTATAATGCTTTTTTTGCGATCTCTAAACGGTAAAGGAAAACATCATGAGGAAACCCGCGGCTTAGTCTGCCCCATACGTATTAACTATTATCTTTTCTTTGGATATTATGATGATGAACGATTTATTTTAGTATCGATAATCTTAATGCCTTAGTTACAGATTCAATTTTAAAAGGTATTAGCTAACAAGCTGCAATTGTAATATCAATTCCAATTTCACACCTATCACGGAAGAGAGAATGTGCTACTTTAAGATTTATATTGCCGTATCGAGCGATCATATCGTAAAATTTGACATTAACGACTAAAAACGAATCAAAGAATGTAGGCAAGTAGGTATAGTAATTAGTTATTACTTGAAAATTACTTTTCGATAAAGTTATAAAAGAATAAACTCATTAGTAGGTACAATTATTATTCCAATCCCCTAAGGAAACTGACCTCACCCACTAGGACGCATTTTAAAACACGTTTCACATTTGTTGTCTCCAGAATTCAATATAGGTAAGTACAAAATGTTAAAAAACAACTTCTATTTACTTCTCTTACACGAGACAGGAGTGATGTGATGAGTGACCGTACCACAAACCCCTTTCTTTTTTCCCAGATAAGATTATCCAATATTCATATTTATCGATACCTAAACCGATAATATAATATTCACTTGTCTCTAAAACAACCCTTTAAAAAAGATAAAAACTATTAAGGAAATGAATAGACAAGTGTAGTGTCACACTATACACGGTGTCGTAAACAAAACTAATATCAACCAGGAAATTGCGATGTGCATCCTGAACCGTGCAATCAGTCACATGAGATGGATGCGACTAACAGCGTTGAGAGGTGCTTAACTGTCACATGCAGGGACTGTTGAAAGTTATGTACGTTCGGACTAACTATATTAAACCAAAGAACACAGAAAGTTTATCCTGCTTACGCAAATATATAGTCAAAATTAAGGTTGCAGATAATGTAAACGCGAGAATTTGGCGAAATTCCTAAAACAAAGAACGTAGAACATGAAATAAATATCTTATGATACGATCAAAATGTTTAAACAGAAAGCAATCAATAGACAAACAATAAACAATAATTTAGATCATAATCTAACATTATATTGTAACATGGCTAGAAACAAAACATTCGTCAAACCTATTATGTACAGATAAGGGATAAGCAATGCAGTAAAAACAAAAGCGACAATTTGAGTATAGTAAGATCTAGTGTCCAACTCTGTTGACGGAGTTTTTAGGCCACCTAAAGAATTGATTTGGATATTATTGATGATTGTTGTTTAACGCAAACAACGATGTCACATTTAAATGTTGTGAACTAGAAACCTTTCGTTAACAAAAAGTATAATGATGATACTTTTTGCTAAGGAAATGCGTAAACAAAGCCAGTAAAAACTTGTATTACATTGTTTCTGTAACGGTATGCGCTAGTTGCCGCATTACATCACTCGTTCATTCAGGCTGTTCTCAGTTCACGTCATAACAATGTCGATAAGCGCCTGAGTTTACCACAATTTGAAACAAATATTATGACACTGTAATTGAGTATTGGCTGTGCAATCGATTACAAAAGCAAATATGCTTTGAAGATAATATTTTGTAGACTTATTTTGTGCTTTCTAGGCGCCGTTCGGAACGAAAGGAATGCAGATATTCAAAGAGGTTGGCATTGGCAATCATTGAAATCGATTACCGCGATGCCAAAACAAATCGAAACATAGAATCGAATTGGCGAAGCACTGAGTGTTTAGAGAATCGGAACTTACGTATGTTATTATCATTCAATAATTTGGCAAGGGTTCAAAGAGAGCGTAAATGAATGCGGTGAATATTGGTCGTAATATTGACTATTGTTCCCTTCCGTTATATAGCATAGCAGACATCTCTGGTATTTGGCGAGGGTCCATTCGATGGCTGATTCAAATCGATTGGGTTCACTCGGAATTGGTATGAATGACGTTAGTAGAATCGGTAATTTGGTTAGAAAGTACAGGGCCAAAATACGGTCAGCACATCAGTATTTTGGCTATGGTAAATTAACGCAAGGTTTGATCGATACTAGCAATAGGTACGGCCAATTCTTCAAGCAATCACAGTGCAATTATGATTGCGTAGTGGCCGTTCGTGACGTCAATGAAGATTGCTCCGAGACTGAATAGACGCGTTTCATCATGACCGTTTCTGTAGGGTCGCTTCAGGCAATTCAATTATCTGCCCCTTTCAATTTATAACGGACAAAATTAAAACCAAGTGGTTTATATAAACCAAGCCAACTCCATCTCAACAATTTCAATGTCCCAGGAACTGTAAAAATCATCTAGTAAAGATGTAAAGGCCAAAGTATTGTCGAATCTTGAAGCAAGAGAGCCGAGTTAACTTTTAATTTGCGACTTTTGGGAGTTAGGTATCACTATATCTGCGAAAATTAGTTTTTCGCAATTCTATTGGTTGGTATAATCTAGGTAAATTGTATCCAACTGTCGGGTTTAATAGCAAGGAAACTCTCATTTACCTTGACAAGTCAGCCCCTACAACAAAACTCCAATTCCCCTTATGGCTTAGGAAGCTTTGTTCCGACCCCACAATGTCTAAAACAATGACTCATTCCGCATTTTGTCTTATGTTTGCTTTGCACAGTGAATAAGGAGGTGCAGTAGATAGCTTTGAATGAACAAAATAATCTTTTCATCAAGATTAGACAACTCTGAATTTATCATTATTGTAGCCATCATGGTTAGTCCAATACAATTTATAATAGAATTTAAAATAGTTTTATTTACGCCAACAAAAACAAATGAAGTATACAGTATAACACAAATTAGAAATAATAAAAACTCCGTCACCAGAGTTGGTCACTAGCTCAAACGAACTTACTTTTTTAGAGATATGTAGTTACAAATAAAGTAACAAAAAAGGTTTGAATGTGGTCTATTAAATGAAAGAAGAAAAGTTGAGTGTGGGTTTGCGAATTCTTAGCATTTGCTCCAGCATCAGCATGCTTGTTAAGAGCTGTTATTTTATGAGAAAAGTTTTAGCTTTTATGAGAAAAGTTTTAGCTTTGTTTGATTGTAGGTCGTTCATCATTTGAGAAGAAACTTGAAATGGATAAGAACTTAGCTTGTGAAAGATGTATAAAGTATAACACCTGAAATCATTTTTTTTTTATGATTATCTAGATGAAAATTATCCGGAAGAATCGGAACGGAACAGCGATTGTTTAAACCGATGATATTTTTACGAAGAATTCGCGTGTTATTTTTATTAAGCTTCGCTACTGTTAATCCTGCTACTGCCGCTGTGGGGACAGATTGAACAGAGTCCTATTGGGGTCATTCCGGCCTGTTTGCGGGTAATTTAGACATTAGCGCCTCGTGGCCACTGCCGGGTTGGCGTAGGTTAGTGCCGGACATTATTATAGTTATGCTCAGGCAGAAATACAATATCTACAAGATGATAGGTACTTTAGATTTTTTAAGTAAAAAAAAAATCCGGGCGCAGTTTCGAATGCTATTTTAAACAAAATCACTTATTTCAAAATGTAAAATAATACAGGCTGTTTTTGGACACAACTTTTTTTACAAAAAATTCAGCTGAAGGTTTTAATTGTTCACATGTTGTCACTTTAAAATTTTTAATATTTTATTATCCTGCTGTCTACGTACTCAAACGAATAAAAAGCAGAAAATCTATTATTTCATTTTATTTTAGATAGCAGAATTGTGTAGTGCTAACTCTAGACTTGCCTTTGATGTGGGTTCAAGTCGAGTGTATCCTTCAAGTTTCGCAGTCGTAAATATTCACTGGGCGCTTTTGTCGTTGATTGTACTGACTGAATAGGGCTGTCTCGTTACCGTTAGTGGTCACTTTATTTGTCCGACTTGATTTGGATCTAAGGAACTGTATGATCTTGAATTAAAGTTCATCAAATTCTCAGATTCAACCATAGACAATAAATTTACTGATAAAAAAAAGATGCTTAGTTAGTGCATTTTTTTCCATTAAATTCAGTTATTAAAAGAAATCAGAAGATTAACTTGCCAAATATAGTACTTGGTTTGATTTTCACAACTGCCATGAGAATCAATAGAATCACTTAGACATACGAATACATATGAATAAAATACATACTTACTGCCTACCATACCAACCTGTGAATATAAGCATATTTTTAAATAAAATATTTTTTAACATCAAAACACACAAGTTACTTACCTAAGTACCTATTTATTGTACTCACTACAATTTTATGAATGAAACATTTTACTCCACAACGCGTAGGATTATTATCATTACTTATATGAATAGAGCGATTTACCTACAGAAATTGCCATGATGCCAAAAATACAAATCCTAAATCAGCCGACCGCGCTACCCTGTCTAGACACGCTATCGAAACGCAATGCTGAAAACGTATACGTACTGTATCTAAGTACCTAGGAGCAGGATAGTAGTAGGTACACACAGTATACAGGATGTGTTATGATTTTTCTCATTATGTAACTAAAGACTCATACATAACTACCTCATCTTTACTAAGTAGATGATTTAAACAGCGTCAGGATACAAATACATAAATAAAGAACCTGATATTTTACATAGGTCATTATCATCATCATCATATCAGCTTTAAGACGTCCACTGCTGGACATAAGCCTCCTTCATAATCTGCAGTTGGCAAATATCAAAAACACATTATAAAACATATGCAAACGGGTATTGATCATTCACCCGACGTTTCGACCGGATTGCACCAGCCGTGGTCGCGGGAAGTGACGGAATCAGTGAGCATGTAATAAAAAAAACATAGAGTGGAACATAGAATCTCCTTTTTTAAAGTCGAATGAAAACTACCCTAAACCGACGAGATTGATACGGGTTAATTTTTATATTACTTATATTTATCTTTCGTAAGTTCACCCTGCTACTGCACTGCAATGCCGTACGAGCTATACGAGTAGGTACATCTATGTACCGTCTACGTACTTTTACCCCTGCAGTCTACAGCGCTTGTAAAATTAAAAACATGATTGGTAGTTAATTATTGCGACACAACAAATAACTGGACATTATTATTTAGTTCATAACTTCATAGCCTCATCCTCATAGGCTTTCATAGCGCCGTATAGGCATCGGCATAACATAATTTAGACATAACAAAAAAAAACATTAGCTATCAGATCACACACAACTCATATTTTATAGGGTAGTGAATTAATGATAAGCTGCTATTCAAACATAAATTATACATCTAACTAGTGCATGGACATTTATTTACAGAAACTAAACTAAGTAAGTACTTACTAAATATTGACATTGACATGACTGTATAAAATACAATTAGAACCCGTTGAGCCATCTAAGGATCGTTATTTTAGATTATTTGTAGATCTAAAGAGAACTGAAGCTTTAAATCTGATTTTGCTAGTGGTGACGCTATGCGTCAAAATCTTGCGGATGTGAATAGATATTTGAAGTAGCATTGAATAGCTTAAATGTCTTGAAAAACGTGAACCCACCAAATTCGAAAGTCGTGGGTGGAAATGGGCTTAAATGATGATGAAGAAATGAAAAACATTCGTAGGTACAACATACGATTGGTTGCGCGCATGCTACTACATTTAAATCGGTCATAGGTACATTTAAATGTACCTACACTTGCGGGTATAGGTAAGTATTTAGTGTACGAATGTAAATGACTTCTATTTGGTGTAGAAAAAAACCTTTCGTAATGTAGCTTCAAAGGTCATTGAACCTAACTTTGTTTGAGGGTAGTTTTCATTTCCCCGGGGTCGCATTGAACGACCTCCCTTACAGAATATTCAATGCATTTTAGATACTACATATTCATGTAGGTATACCTACCTATCTATAGATATTGTCCGCTTTCTTCAAGGCTAAAGAAGGTACCTAGGTATATTTTTTTATGTTAGTCGAATAAGATTTCGGGAAAAAGGACCATATGTATACTTAGTTAATAGTAGGTATACTTACTTACCTAGTTAGTAGTAGGTAAGTAAATTATCCCAGTTGGACATTTATGCGGACGATAGAATAAAAAACGTACTTAGTAGATAGTATTAGGTACCTACTATACGAAGTGTAGTATTGGGTAAATGCTTATTGGCTTTGTTATTCCAAAGTTGAAGTGATTTCGTACAAGTTTAAGCTCCGTTTGTCAATGCAAAAGTCACAGCGATCCAATTTTCTAACTTTTAATCAAAGCTCGGCTGAAGGAAATTAGAAAACGAATAAAGTTGGATGATATAAATCGAATTTTCAGTGAGTTACGCTCAATCCTGTTCTAAGCATCCAGCGCAGAATATCTAGTAGGTGGGGGTACTTACTTACTAATTACTTAAGTAACTTGGTGTGAGGGTAAATGTGCTAAAAATAGTAGGCAGGTAGGTAGTACTCGGATGTCCAGCCAATGCTAATCAAAGAGATGCTAATGCTAGAAATAATAAATCTTCCTAGGCTAGAAGAGCATGACATTTGACCATAAACCAAAAAAGTTATAGTCTTGTTCATAAAGTACCTACCTAGTCATCATCATTTCCACCCACTGCTGAGTATAGGCCTCCTCTTTATCACGCCACTCTCTCCGATCCCTTGCGCGTCTCATCCACTGAGTCCCGACCACGTTGAAGATGTCGTTCGACCATCGGGCGGGTGGTCTGCCTCTTGGTCGTTGAGCGTACCTATACCTACCTAGTGATTTCGGAAAATGTATTTAAAAAAGGATTCGAATCGAAACGGACCAACACTTTTTACTACCGAAGTATTAGTTTTTTGGCAGGTGGACAAAAAACTCACCACACCAGATTTAACCACTCATACGAACATACATACATACATGAAGTACCTAGTTGATTATAAAGCTTTATCAATAAACGTTGTCTAGCACACCACCGCCCCTATCCAACTAATCAGAACCAAACCTATACACAATAAGGTACTTTCTAAAGCACAATACTCTCATTCTCACTATAGGAGTACCTATAATGCCATTATCATGGGGAGTGGACATCAATTTTAATTAGCGTCTGAGTGCTGGTATTGTTTACATTGTTCCACTGACGGGTTCTGACGTTTTGTAAAGGTTGTGGGCAGTTTAATATGTTGATGTCCGGTCTGGAACATAATGAATTCGACAATGCAAAGGGCTCGATTCAAAATTATTTGCTTTTATAAAGATTTTAAGCTAAGCAAAAGGTATAAATTTTAAATTGAAAAACCATTAACGCTTATCCTTATTTTTTTCTTTATCATCTGCTACTCAGTAGAGCTCGTATTTTTTTTTACACTGCTTTTTTATTCTTTCAATCACCGGCCACTTTCCACCACTCCTGGAAGGTATCTATGTTGTCAAGCCAGCGTCTTGTCTCATCATTTAAAAAGTAATATATTTACTTAATTGCGAGTCTTGCGAATATATTTCCCAAGTAACACATCAAAGCAGTTTATCGGCCGCATAACAGAATTTCTGTATCGTTTTCGCATTTTAAGTTAGTTCTATAATAGCATTATAAACGTTTATACGGCTTCTGTAAGTCTTATTTGGGCACAAATTATACAGCTTTAGATCCTAAATAGGTTCACAAAACAACATAATAGCATTACAGTGGCATTTAATTAGCATTCTTGTGGTCAATGAAACTGCCAATAGCATTACAGAAGCATTATTATGGTCGATGAAGTTGTTAATAGTATTACAAAAGCATTACAGTAGCATTCCATAGGAGTAAAGGGATTATTGTAGCTATCTTAATGTTCACAGTTAGAACTTAAATGAATTTAACACCATTGCAAAAACATCTCTAATACCACGGTACAAGTTGTAATACGTTATGAACACTGTAAATTAACTAATTTGTTTTACAATATAAATGGAAGAAGATGGTGAAAACTGATCGATTGAGTGACATCGTAGGGTTACATCAAACACAATTTATAAAGTAACTATTTTTATTGTTGCCATCAAATATTACAACGCAATGTAGTTTACTGTAAATGTCTATATTAGTTTCATTCAAAATTTTCACGCGCCTTCGATATATTGTGGTTTTAATAAAGAATTGTATAAAAAGATATGTGTAAAATAACCACACCAATTGTGTATTCTTAGTATAAGCCGAACTTTGCCTAACTAACTTATAAGTATGGGTTGGGTAGCATTATGTTAAGTTATATTATTATTTATAAAGGTCTATTGATTTTATAAATAGGTCCGAATGATAATATTGTTAGGTTATAAATATTTACAAAATGGTGTCGATTTAAAGCACCCCGGTAAGCCTTTAAAAATCATTATTAATGCTGCAAGCAGAACAAATACTCACACGTGACTATTTATAAAGCCAGAGGCAATTTAAGCATTACATTGGTTCACGTTTATGCTATTCGTCTATACTATTACTTAAAAGTGCTATTACACAACTATCGGCATTAAAAACAGCTCAAAGCTGTTTAACGGATTTACAGTGCATTATAATGGCACAAATTGATGCTTATAATCAGCATTAAGCATTATCTTACTACTTTAAAATGCTATTGTAATTCCTAAGGCACTAAAAAGTGCTGAAA
This sequence comes from Xanthorhoe designata, assembly GCA_963582015.1. Classification (NCBI taxonomy): domain Eukaryota; kingdom Metazoa; phylum Arthropoda; class Insecta; order Lepidoptera; family Geometridae; genus Xanthorhoe; species Xanthorhoe designata. The sequence continues at coordinate 2,989,052 of OY757029.1, forward strand.
GCAGAATTGCAAATTTATGTGGCATTTTAATGATTCACGTATGTGCTAATAAATAGCTTTAAGCATTTATTTACTACTTAATAATGCTATTGTAGATCCAAATGCACTAAAAGTAGCTAAAAGTCGTACAGCTGCATTTTGATTTGCTGCACAAAAACTAAAGGCTTTAGAACAGCATTTTGATATGCTATCATCCAACCGTTATACAGTGTAAAGCATCATAATGGTGATAAAATGCCAATATAAAGCGTCAAGATATTTGGTGAACTTTTATAAGAGTTTTTACGGACCTTAAGTTCTACATAAGCTTGCTATTAGTTTGTTATAATGCTCCCTGTGTTACTTGGGTTACTTCTTGCAACAGAGATTATTAGGGAAAGTGTAACAATAATATTCTTTAGTAAATTAAGAATTTATTTTTCATACAATATTCTAACAGCATACTCTGTATGATTCAATATCACATTTTAAACTTTACAGTGGTACCTAATTATTGCATTTATTTACTTACCCAAGATATTTTTGGCCATTCTGTTTCCAATAGCCGTTTTACCTATATTTTTTTACTTGGCCAGATCCTTTCATGTCACTGGTTTATTTCTGGTCTGTCCAAGTGTTTTGTTGTGTCATATATAAAATCAAGACAAAATTACAGTACCTAGGTACTTTTGTTTTATTACTGTACAAGTGTTCATAACCAACATCCTAAAATGTCAGACACTATGTATGAAATACTCGGCCAGGACATTCTACCTGTTGATGCAAACTGTCTAGGCACGAATTAGTTATCAACATAATTGATAAAACAATATATATACAATACATACCTAACAACTAATCTATCTTTAATACCTACTATGATCGAGACAGGTCATCAGAGAAATCTTCATGACTTTTCTATATTTTTGTAAATGGATATATAGAATAATTCATAACATAAAAATGTACACGTATTTCCATAGTTTTGAATCCATTACTCAGAAATAAACGTAAATTCATTTGCAGCCATAAAAGACGCGTACAACTCTACCAGTAGTGTCACGGGAAAGTAAAATTTCCCTTCACTCTACTAGTAGTAAGCGGTAGTGCCTAAGAAAATAAAGGGTACAAAAGTTTACTAAACATATCATGCTCGCGGTTTTTTTTAATACCTGATGGTAAGCTGTTACCATAGCCTATGGACGTTTGCGACACCAGAGTAGTCACATTCGCGCTGCCGACCCTTTAAAAAGGCGGTTCCTCAATATTTCAAAAACCTAACTCTCAATTAAAAGCTGCCATTTTTATCGAAACTCTGCATTTCATACTTCGCTATAACATTGCACACCTCCATTTTCACCTTAGGTATTAAATTAGGTTGTAGCTTCTTAACACTAGCTGCCATACTTCTAAAGAACACGTCTATTTCATTTGTATGTTCTTTGAGCACCTTTTCTATTAAACTTTCTAGGACTTCAGACTTGGCTGGCTGTGGTGCAGGTTGGGGAATAACTTTAGGCTGCTTTTCTTCAACGTATTGAATGAAATTTGAGTTCATAAGAATAGGTTTTGGCAGTATTTTGATTGGCTGTAAACTGACTGGAGGTGGTGGTTGGTATTTTCTTCTACCGCAGTTTTTTCTGCCGATTTTCTTTGGTGGCTCGTCTGCAGGGTCTCTCGGTGGTAGCAGTAGTTTTGGTACTTTGGTTAGTTTTGATGGCTCTGGGCTTTCCACAAGCATTATCTGGAATAAAGAAAGTTTGTTTTTAGAATTAACTATGTGTTCACTTTTTGCCTGAAATGTTAATAATTGTTGGTAAGCTTCTTCCCATATCTGACAGGTATTAACAATTCCATGGGTTTACTTGGCAGACCCTAACTGCTCGATTTGTTGCCAGAGTACTTGCCTACCCTTTTTCTGAAGGGTCTTTAAAAAAAATTGCTTAAAATTAGTTGTGTTTTTGACCAAAAGGTTTGGTACAGAATAGAGATTGGAATGATAATGAAGCTAAGCTTCCTACAAATGATCTATGAGGTCTTTTAAATTCTATTAGGTCTGAAAATTACCTCATAATACTCTTGCTTGTCCATTATAACTTCCTGCTCTGTTTCTTCCTCGACCACATCCTCTGCTTCCAAATGCTCTTCCACCAACTCTTCTTGTGGAGGATCATTTAAGAAGTCTAATTTTGTGAAGAGTCCTGTTTTAATTTTATTCTCATTGCCCATGCGCTGTGTTTTCATGTAACCATCTCGGAGAGCCTTCCATCGTTTCTTGCAGTCTTCAACTGAAATCATAATTTTATATTTGTAAAAATGACAATGTCACAACTGAGAGGTGTGTCAGGATAGTAGCAAGTGGAGATCCATGCTCTCTGCTTGTATGTGTTTGTAACCTACCCATGTATCCAAACTACATATTAGTTTTTTTAATCTTCTTCTTCAAAGACTTTTTGTGGGTGTTGGGGTTAGTAAAAATCATTGTCTAGTCTTTTTAGCAGACTTCTCTTTGATATAAATCACAACTTGTAATTATTTTAACATTTTCATAGTGAAACTCCCAAGCATTTTTTCAGCTATTGTAACCTAAGTTACTGACCTACATAAACTAGAGAATTTGTATTTATAGGTGTCAGATTGGTTTCTAGATATTGAGGTCCGTATAGTATTGGCGTCAAATTAGCTTTTGAGGTCAAAACACTCATCAAAACACTATCGTTATCCGAATATTTTGTAAACAAAGCATCTAACCTGGTTTGCCGAGCTCCCTCGATATCTGCTCCCACGTAGCTTCCCTCGCAAGAATATTCTTCCTCGACGGATCCTGTACATTATATAAACACGAATGCGGCTTCACTAATTCCACAAGCTTTTCAAATTCTTCAGAATTCCAGCTGATCGCGTGAGGATTGTTTGGCATTTCTGAAAACTTGTTCTCAATTGCGTACAATACCAAACAAAATGTCTGCCGGGCGAATCAGAAGCGAAAATAGCTGTAAGGCGCGGGGCTACGTCACCAGTACCGGAGCGTTATTCAATTTTTGTTTCATCGTTGAAGCTCTCTCATTGGCTGTTATATTTGTCGTGAGAACGATTACGTCAGTGTCACAACGCCATCTAGCGTCAAGTAGTGCGCTGTTTAAAGTTTACATACTGCCATCTGTGTTTCGTGAGAACGATTACGTCAGTCTCACAACGCCATCTAGCGTCAGGTAGTGCGCTGTTTGAAGTTTACATACTGCCATCTGTGTTTATATTTGCGGACTAAAACCTGGGCCCTTACTCCGGAACAACGAAAAACGAAGTTTCGTGACAATTTTCGGGTTCTAATTATGTTGGTGAACTATTACGAATTCAGTATCCACCAACATAAGCTGACCCTGAAAATTGTCACGAAACTTCGTTTTTCGTTTTGCAGAGTATACGCACTGGACTAACTTCTACGTGTCGTCGATAGATGGCGCTAATAAAAGAAGTTCCATCGTTCTTGTATAGATGTCGCTTTTTGAAATTGTCACAAAAACTGAACATTATTTGCTCAAAGATTTTGATATGAAAGAGCCGCATTCCTGAGCTTATGTGTTTGCAGTGTGTTGCAGTAGGTAAAGCTTTCTTGTTTGGACTGTGCATTTTTGAGCATAGATTAGATTATTTTTGAACATTGCCAGGCACAGTTCTACTAAATCAGTGTTTTTCAATATTTTTAAATACGCGACCCTTTTACAGGTTCAAAATTTCTGGCGAAACCTTTAAAAAACAAATTTTTATTTTTACGATAAAATGTACCTTTATTGCATGTTTTTTTAAACTATATAAATAGAAATATTATTGATTTTAATCACTATTTTTACTTATTGTCCAGTCGAGATCCAGATTCAGTAACAGATTTTAATCACTATTTTTACTTATTGTCCAGTCGAGATCCAGATTCAGTAACAATAACTGAAATATTTAAAATCAAAATTATCTGTAACAGGTCTATAGAATAAGCCTCTTTGTTCATAACGGCGTTCCTAAATCCAGTGCAATTAACGCATATCATTCATCAGATCAGATCAGATCTGATTCAGATCATCTCCAAATTTAACTATTTATTCAATGGTCAAATCACGTGACAGTGTCGAATTTGTTCCTAATTTGACACTTGCCACGCGATTTGACCTTTTTTAATTTATTTTGGAGATGATCTGCGTTCGAGAAACCGGCTATTAACTAATTAGTCCCACAGTAGACACCTTGACTAGTACAATAAATCTTTATACACAAGTAAACTCGATAATTGGACATATAAATAATGCAAAATCTAACAACATACAAGCCCTCTCGGTCTATGCTTTGTTCTCTTGAATTATGTTGTGTTGTGCGTACTAGGAACTGCATCAAAACCCATTAAGTATAGTATAATGAATAAATAAATAATTACCTACTTTATTTATCGTCATTTTAAAGTTTAAACCATCACTCTGGCAGCCTAACTTTCGTATGAATGATTAGCTAATTCTTATGACAGAGTTTTTAGGTCGCCTGAAGGATGGATCACTGACATTCTATAAATTCTATATAGTGAGGAGCTGAGAGGAATTGGTGATACCTACTTACATATCTTTGTTATTCAACCTCGTGGTCCGTGGTCCAAATACCTAATAGTAAAATAAATGAAATATAGAGTACCTACCACCTACGACTGTATTCCTAAGGCGCGGTAGGTAAATTCTTTCATATCTTTTCATTCTAGATGAATACGAGGTGATCCTACTAAATAAATGCTTTTTAATGACTTTGACGTTGTTCGTGTAACAAGCCTCTAGCCAATATAATTAAAAAAAAACACAAAGTTTTCCGCGCCGCCGCGTTTGGTCAAACCGTACTCGACCACAAATCGTAAATTGTCTGTTTCTTCCATAAGATTCTATAAATACCTTGCCTTACTTGCATTCCGAACTAATTAATACGTGTCCACTATTACATCTGTCGGATCTCTACTTTGAAGTCAATGCTATAAAATTGTAAGTAAAGCAAATGTAATTTATAGAACGTAAACCCAATCAAGCTATAAATGCTATTTGTTGGTAAGCAAACGAAGCAAAAAACACTTGGAACAGTGGGCCCATTTTCAAACGGTTTTTTCGATTGTTATAGATTAGTTTAAGTATATAAAGTTTACAATAAGGGTTCTGTGAATAGGTTCCCAAAAAAGTGTTTTGTATTATGAATATACCTACCTAATAAATACACAGATGTCTGTCCACTTTTTGCAACCATTGCAATTTTATTTATTACATATTTGATTAAATTAAAAGCAAAAACTTCCATAAAAAGGGACATCGTGCTGTGACTCACAAAAGGTTCCAACGGAAGATCAGCGTTGTCTTGTCTTGCGCAAAGCAACACAATGCTGAGTTGGACGCCTATTTGGGACACATTGTGTATTTTTATTAATTATGTTTTTGTGTATTGTTTTTGTTTGTGTATGCGTGTGTGTGTGTGTGTCAAATAAATGCTTTTTCTTTCTTTCTTTCCTTATTCAAAACATTATTTTATTGGAACCCACGACTTCATCGACTCGAAAGTACCTCTAAATAAAGCAACTCGTTTCCGCTAGGATAGTAAAAACATTTTATTCTTGTCATCTCTAATTTATAATTACTTTCGTTTCCTACCAACTTCGCTTCCGTCTATCGAATAGGTAGAAATGTTGATGTTGGGCCAATAAGTACCTACGTACCTACTCGAAGTAACGTTACGTGTGGTGACTCCTGATGATGTGTGTTTCCGGTGTTCAATTTATAGACAAGCCCTTTTTATAGTGCTAGTAGAGGGTTACCGTTTGTTGCCTTTAATTCAATTAGCTAATGGTGTCAATTCAGATGTCGCAAAAACTAAACTAAACGAATATGACAGTACTAAAGTTGATGCCATCCTTTTTATTTCGATCGTTATGAACGGCAAAAATATTAATCTTGCGTGTCGTAGTTCAAAAAGTTTCAACATATCGGTAAAATTAAACGATTTAATTTAATTGAAATTTAAATAGATACAGTACGAAATTTCCTTAGTAGTATGATACCAAAATGGTATTAAAACTTAGAAAAGCAGCATCTTCGAGTAATATTGAAAATCTCTACAATTGCATTTTTTTACGTTTTAAGCACCTCTGAGACGTAGTATACGGGTAGGTAAGGTCTTTTAGCTATCTATATTAATGTTGCTGTGCTTAGAAATAAATTACTTAGCGGTTTTATATTTCTTAATCGTACATTTTACTAATAAATTTTATATCCTAAACATTTGCTTACTACAAGTACTTTTAATTAGATTTACGGCCTATTAAAAATTACATTTTTAATTGCAATATAGAATTGCCTTGTATTTTAAACTGTTGGACTATTTAGTTTGATATGGTGATACTAGTGGCAATTCGGAGTGTCGTAAAAGCTAAACTAAAGTAACTAAAATTAATGCCATCCTTTTTATTCCAATCGCTATGAAAGGGACGGCAACATTTTTGGTTAGTTTAGTTTAGCTTTTGCAATACTCCGAATTGCCACTAATATCTTGCTTTAGATTTTTATTAGATTTGCCGCCTGTTGCACAAAACTACAAATAGTTTATTTTCGTCATACCTGTTGTATTTTAAACTATAGGGCTAGAGTTAGGGTCCTATTATCTAGCTAGGCGATATTTATCGCTTAGTTAGATAATGGAGATGTCTCTCGTTTTATATAAACAGTTGAATACTGCGTCGCGAGCTCTGCGCACGCGTCTATCGCCTTGTCGCGCGTTCGACTAACGATTCGAATTCGAATATCGAACCTTGTTTTTTTTGTGGTCTTTGAATTTGGCAACGGTTGGTCCGTTGTCTTTTTTTCGTTTTTGAATTATTAAAACGAAATTGAAAGTGTTAGGTATGTGTAAATTGTGAAGTGATTAAAATGTGAATGTTTTATTGGTGTAGATTGGCGTGAAATATTTGCTAAAATTTACAAATTGAATGTTTCGAATCCATTTTATTATGAATGCTATGAATACTAAATATTTTAAGGAAATTGAATTCTGAAAGGGCTATTTATAATGTTTAACTCCACATACATCGAAATTTGTTTACTTAATCATCTTTAGCTATAACATTTAATTTATTTAGAACCTATAAACTATACTGAAGGTAAAAATGTCATCTTCGTGTATATCAAGTTAGTATGAAAACTAATAAGAAAACATTTCAACAACATTGAGCAATGACATTCATAACATTTGTCACACTGACAGCAAGCTTTCAATTGTTATGTCAAATTCTGTACCATTGCTCAAATGCGCACGGGCACTGTCAATTTAATTTAATTAATACATCACCTGAGTAATAATTGATTAAGCAAGAAACTTGTTATTTTACGTACGTGATTGTGACGCGTTTATATAAAAAGCAGGTGGCCGGCGTCAACCGACCCAGTAAAATCGAACCCTTTCTTGAATTTTTGTCCAAGGTAAATAAATAAATATTCTTGGACATTTTACACAGCGTCATGTAGTCCCAAGCTTAGCAACTTAATGCTTGTGTTATGATAACCACATGGATGACTGATATAATACTTAGATATTTTTTATAAATACATACATACATATTATACATAGAAAAACATCCAGATCCGGCACAAATATCTGCAGAACATGCAAACATTTGTCCCGTGACGGGGATCGAACCCGCAACCTCCGCGTCTCAGTCAGTCAGGTATCCCATTGTAACCCTTTCTTTCGAATAATCACTTATCAATTTTAGATAATGTTTTTCTCATGCTACTCATAAGACAATCTACAATCTCCTCGAGCTAATGTTAACGCGCTAAGGTTTATAAAATTAAATGCACGAGTAAATTTTACTGCAGCTTTTTCCACTAGAATTGCATGATCAATACGTGTAGGATTGTAAAAACTTAGATTATGAAAATATCAATCACCAGATATTGCAACTAATTTATTCTAACGTATTGTAAATATTTGGGAACTGAATAAAGAGTATTGTAGTCTAAAATGCATAATATTAATAAGATCTGATATGTCTACCGTACTTTGAGCGTGATTTTTGTTTTTTATTTTATTTCATTTGAATAAGTGCCGGCGCCGGTAATCGGTTTTTTGCATAAAATGACCTTAGACTAAAAGTCGCTAACGGATTCGTCTCGTTCGAAATTAACATGGTAATGTCACATGTAAATACGTGATGTAAAAGTTCGGCTTGTGTAATAGTTGTTACTTCTGTCCGGTTTCAATAACTCGTCTAGGAGATTAATATTAGATGAAATATTTTGACTATCAAGGATTATGTTGTGTGATTTCTTAAATTTGTCCTTTTCAATTTTGCCGAAAGCCGTTTTAAATTTGTGGAATCGGTTGGACTCTTAATGTTTCTTGATGTTTTTTTTTATAAAATCTATTATAATCTCCAGATATTTTTTTTTTGAAAAATGTACCTATTGATTAGGCATAAATTTAAATTTAACAAGGAACAGATAATAATAGTTACTTATCAAAATCATGACGTGTCTCACAGCGAGATCTAAACTTACTATTTTGTCCTAGATACTTTGCCAGGACGAATATATTCATTTCTAAATGGATATAATTTTCAACGTTGTTTTCATTTAATTTCTAAATGGATATCAACGTTGTTTTCATTTTCATCATTTACAGACAGATTTTACCCACTGATATCTATTAGGCCTCCTTAAGTTTGTCCTTAAGTTCATTATTCTTTAATGCTTTCCTGTAAATGCTTACGATCCATTGCGTTTACTGTGCTGAGGTCTACTTGGCAATGAAAACCATCGTATGGTGCAAAGGGGCATTAAGGTTAGCTTCCTCGTATATAGTATTTATGGCTTCAGTAAACATACTCGTAAAGTGTTTTACAACTAAAAGATGTGCACTTAAATGATTTAAGAGGTTGGATCACGGAAAAGAAAGTTAGACTTTAAAGTTTAAGGCTTAAACTGTGTTTGTTGCCCTTAACGGTGTTGATCAACAGGAGAATAATCTTCTAGCTTTTAAGGCGCTCAATTGAGTTTCTAGTGGTCCTACTGAAAAAAATATTTTAGACGATTATGAAACATAATATGCAAACGGGTTTTACCGTTTGCATATGTTTTATAATGTGTTCTGATCGCGAAAGTTTAAAAAAGACAATTTTAGACGATGTACCTACCTACTGATAAAATCATCAGAATTGAAATACCGCTCGTCCAGAAATACTGTATTATAAGTAATCTACAAAGTTGCAAATGAAGATTGCTATTAAATCTTCCTCGAGGACGCGATGACTGCAATTAATGCCGGTAAAGACGGAAACATGCGCCAGGGAATGCTTGAATGCGTCTCTAAATGGAACTATTTTTTAAAGGAATCACAGTTATTTTAACACAGCAAAAAGGAGCAAAAATATCTTGACGATGAAAGATGAAGCTAAATTCTACTTAGGTACATTTAAAATTGCCAATGCACAATAGTACTTTTTATTCGAACTAATAAACTAATATTTGTGGAATGTTTCACCACAAACCACGATTTTACAAGTGATATTATGATTGTTTATTTTTTGTAATGAAATTTCAAATCAAATGAACGAACATTTTACTATACACCAAGAAAAGTAGAATGTAACAATGAGATTTAGTCTGAATTCAAGACAAGCTAAGTTTATCAGTTACAAACTACAGGAATTAGAGCACAGTCTCAATTCAAGACTATTTTCGGTGTATTTCTGACTAATTTTCCCCCCAACCACAAAACCATACCATAGCACAGACTGATCATAATACCTATTTGCACCAAGAATGTCTGCATCTATAAAAGGGTTTGAATCACTGCTAATTAATCTATGGCAGGATTAAGAAGCTCAGATTTATTTTGGTCGATGCAACTGCGTTAATCGCTGCAGACGGCTATGGGCGTAATTTTAAACTCTGTATTCTCAGTTATTATACTAACATCTGAAATCCATTTGTCATGGCATAAATTTTTTAGGTTTTCTGAACGTTTTATAACGATCAACCACTCTATCCTAATTGCATTTTGTATTTTATTTTAAGCTTTTTTTATAACTACATTGAAAACAAAAAAAAAAGTTTTTTTTCTACTAATAGAAGCGTTGTTTTATAATTTACCATTGCTTTGATGCTTCTCCTAAAAATAATTATTTATTGATCCTTATATTATGTCATGAAACTCTTGTGTAATGGTATTTATTCTAACCAAATTGTGTAAACTATGGTTTAACTATGGGTATTGCTGTTTAGATTATGGTGTTAGTAGTTATTCTGATAATAATATCAAGAGCTGATTAACAGCATTCGCATTAGTTTACGTGTTTGTTCGAATTTGACACCTTACCAAAAACTTGGTCACTTATCAAATCTGGGATTTTTTTTGAAAATACTTATTGACATATATTTGATTCTATCTTATCTTAAGCTGTAGACCATAAACGTTTGCCAATAAATAAACGCATCAATCATACTCCTTACTAAACCAGTAGTTGCGCGCGTAGGCAGACTTGACCAGTGAAATTTAAAGTAAATATTGCCACCTCTAAGCACTCAAGTAAATGGCGTTCTAACCTTACCGTTTGGTTTGTAATGAGGTTGTTACAATTCGTAGATGCTTGTAATAAGTTATAAACTAGGTCAGGAAAATAGATTTTTTAATAAGAAACCTGGTCTAAAAGAATAGCCTTGTTTTTTTGTTTTCTTCTGTGTCTGTTGTATTTTGGTAAAAGGTCAACGTGAAAAATGAATAATAATTATGTTCACGATAACTGACTAGATACCTACTTATTCTGTTTTTGAATAAAAAAAAGTGTTTCGAAATCACTGCACTTTGCTAAAGACTTGTAAACATATTTAGTAATACATTTCTGTCCATAGTTTGTGTGTACAGTATCATTTTCTTCATGCGTCGTTTAATAAGTTTCTCTAGATATATTGACAGGGTTTTTAAATATGTTAGAGTTTACATTTTTTAAGTCAGTTAAACAAGTTTTGGTTCAAAACAGAACTACTGCTTTAGAATTACGACATTCTTAGTATCGACTTCTGTAGTTTATTTTGTTGTTCCGGAATGCATTAATTGAAATAGTTGACAAGACGACATTGTTTGATCTCGTTTAAATGAACCAATATCTATATAATAATAATCTATCTATGGTATGCAAAAGCTAAAAACTAAAAACATTGCATTTATTTTCTAAAATCCTTTTATCACGTTATTTACTTATGTTTTCTATAAGTATTTTCTACTCGCACCTAAATTCATTGTCTGCATCAAATTCTATAAATTAAACTTGTCTTTTCATCATCTTTTCATGTGAATCACACTAAAACAATTACATGAGCGAACTCTTCATTACAATTAAGCTTTGCCTTCAAGTTCAAGCTTAAATTGATGTCAAATTAGTTAAGAGAGTTCATCGTTCCAATCAAGAAATTGCAATTTGATTGCTTCTGCAACTTTCAAACTTTTGACATTATGGCCATTATTCATCACATAAGTCTTTTCTTGCTAACTGCTGCTAAATATGCACCAAATATGTATGTTTTTGGAATTACCTCTAACTACATCCTGACTGAGACATCTTCAAAAGGCTCCTCAATGCCAAAAAATCTAAGGAATACCTACCGGGCCTGGAGTCATTATTTAATAGTTTCTTTTCTTAACACTTGCAGCACGCTGATATTTGTGTACAAAATTGCGGTGTACATTGTGTTTATTATATGTACTTCGTCAGCTTGCTAGTTAGAATTTTTCTAGGTACTTTTAATAAATGTGTGTGACAAGGCTGCCTATTGGTTCCGTTTTTGTTTTATTTCTGTAACTTAAATTGAATTAGCTTCTTATGTAGCTTATTAGGTTCGAAGCTTTATTCATTACTCAAGTGTTGAATGACCTGGAATCAGAATTCAGTTTGATCAGATGAATTGTGGACAAATTGACGTTGTAACTGCCCACCGTGATTCGTTAATTCGATTCTACATCATCGTCGTTATTGCCAAGTTTACTGGCAATTACTTTCATTGATTATATCGTTTGTATTGTTGATGGATTCGTCTATAAATAGCGTACCTAGTTGGATACCTTTCTCAACATAAAATAATCAGAGGTTGATAATGCATGCATGATTAGTATACAATTCATAAACATTATGATCGCGATTTTGTATTCTGACTGTGCATCAATTATACAAGCTGAAAATTGTGAACGAAAATTGAGTGGAAACAGCATTATTCTAATCTATTCTAAAAGATTCCATTTCCCAAAATGTCTAAGGCTAAACCGTTATTTCAGTGTAGTGTAGGTGCACCGTCTAAATAGTTTACAATAAGTGCAAATACCTAAGTTTTTTCAAGGATACAGCATGAGTCAAAGTTTTTCTGTATCTCGAATTCTCGATTCAACTTAGCATTTGAATAAGATTTGGCGTGGAGGCGTAGATTATAATGTTGATGAATTGCCAATAGAAAATATAGATATTCTAGCACCTGATTGACCAATTATTCCTAGCATTTTGATATTAAACTGTCGTGTATAATCATATGCAATTTAAACTTGCCAATTGGCTTAAGATGTTCAGTGTCGATAGATTTATGATAAGGGTATTAAATATTTAGACTTGATTCATCATAATAACAGTCCATATGAAAATGTAAAGTTGATTATCTAACGTTTGTGGCCGATTCCTAAACCTATTTCAGGCTCAAAATTACATTCACTGGAGTAATACAATCTCTTTTGCTCTGAATCGATGCGTGTATGTATTTAAGGTATCTAATTATTTGGAGCAAATCCTGCAGGTGGATTTGAAAGCATAGAAATAGAAACTAAACATACTCGTATGACACAACTTTAGAATTATTTTCTGTGATACAAACACTGCTAGTGAAAATCTACAATACGTATGTCCAGTCCATAGCCATGTTAAAATGGACAGCGTGTCACATCAGAACACACATGTTATTTCGCAATTTGTTGTGTAAAATAACCATGAAAGATGCTAATTTACCGCGCAGAAGTGTAGCATAATATCTGCAGATGTAGTATATCTACAAGACAATTTGTGATTTTTTATGTAGAATTATCAACCAAAGGAATAAACAGATTTTAATACAGAATAAAAGTACCACGTTATTGAAGCTCGTATAACTTTCCCGCCTGTTTTTTTAACTGAGTACCTAAATAGTATTTTTTTCTGTGAAGTTGGTAGCTTACTTATCGCGTCTTTCTGTGTCGTCAGCATGCTTTATTTTCAAGATGTTTTACACTAATTCTGTGTCAACTTATTTACCGACTTCAAAAATGGAGGAGAACACATTAAAACAAACGACATAACGTCTACATTAAAATGTCAATTAATGTCATTGTAGAACATTGAATTTGCTTGCACATTTTTCGAGTGTTGTCAGCTATTAGATTGTGTCTCTTTAATACATCTCAATGGACAGACGCCATACGCCAATCATTTATAATAGACGCAAAAGACCAACGATGGTGATGTTTATTTATATTTAAAACACAGCAAAGGTCATAAAATGATATCTCAATGAGTGGACTTGACATGGCTCTTCGCGAAAGTGTAGGCCGAGTCTGCGTAGGAGTTTTTGTTTTCACTTTATAATTCTATCAATTTCCAGTGTAGTGTCAATAAAAATGATAAATGAATGCTGTTTTGATTTCCGGTTGTTGACCGTCTCTAGTTTGATATGATCTAATATTACTCTGATGTGATAATAGTATCTTCATAATAAATAGATTTGTTATGGGTATTATGCTATCTAGATGGTTTAATATCTTTTTATTATATTTATTGTTTTTGTTTTTTTTTATTTATGTTTGTGAGAGAAACAAATAAACAATTTTAATTTTAATTTTAATTTTCGTCATTTTTTATTGTTTCTATATTGAGCAATTTGATAAGCAGCTAACGCGTGCGTAATACTTTTTATAATAAAAACGTCGTTAGGTATTTTGAGGCATATTTTGGTAAGTAATTTATTTTATAACTACATAGTATCTTTAATATCGTGTTTCCTTTCCTTTCCTTTAACTGCTTTTATTTCTTTCAATATCATGTTCTATCTCTTTCAATACTATGCTTATAGCCTATCCACACTCCTCACAGATCGCACGCGAATTTATGAAGAGCCCGCGACACAGGAGTGTGGATTCAATTCGCATATTCTGTGGCTTCGTTCGTACGATCCGCGCCTCGTTCCCGTGTGTTGTCGGTATTGGATTGTCGACAGTTTCGCATCGCGATGCGAAGTATGGCCAACCTAGATTTCTCTCAATAACATATCCTGAACATCTTTGTCAGTTGTTTTCAAAGCTTTTCCCATATTTAGTTTACTAAAAGAAAATCTTGAAAAGGATCACGTCTCTTACAATTTCTATAGTAAAGAGTGTGTGAATGTTGAAACTTGTTTAGGTATTGTATATTAATATTATGTTGTGTTTAAAACATGCGCCTGCAGCTGAGCCGAGACCAATTTTAATGCAAATGCATCTCATTTGAATATTCTATCGTAAATGTAGATCTTATTCCGTTGTGATAGGAGTCAGTAAATGTAGTCTCTCGTACGTTGTCGTGACTCTCTTGAACACTAATTAAGTGTTGTATACATGTTTTGTTATGTATATTAGGCACAGTATAGAACTTACTTTACAGTATAGAACAAAGAATTTGCAAATTGTTGCTAGATTTGCAAATTTCACTTCCGTTTTAAGTTTTTTTACATATTCGACTAATATTTCAACACAAACTTTTCATCAAGCATTAACAAGAAATGAAAAAAATAACACTAGCGATAGTTAAGAGCGGTCAACCCGGCTTACTTTTCATACAAACGCTCGTACGTGATTATGCAGTTGTAACAGATCTTTCTTTTAAACTTTTGAACTAATAGGTATCTTGTGCACTATATCTAGGTTTCTATGAAAACTAAAAATCAAAATTTTGAGAAACAAATTCAGTATAAGCCTCCAAAAACCTGCTTTTTGCATAAATTTTACCTGAACTTTGGCCGTTCATAATGTACTCATAAATTGTAAAAGTAAAGACAATATTGTAATAGAAACCTTGCAAATGTTATGAAGATTCTAAATGACAAGCATTTATTTTACAAACTTGTAAGGCTTACTAAAAAACACGTATTACCTGGAACACTTTTTATGAAATTTCCGCACACTATTTTTCGAGTGAGCGAGTGAGCGGCGAAAGTACCAACTAAATGCCGAGCTCTGATGCGTTATCTCTCTCTTTTCGCTTTGCTTCTTCTTCTAGCATTGCGCTGGATGAAACAACAAGCTTTTTAGCCATGCTCGCGTCGATGATAGACGCGCCGGGAAGGGTCACCTTAAATAAAAATATTATACATCTAAATCTAGTTAAGTGTGTGCCATAACGCCGAGGAATGAGCGGGAGAGCGAATAATGTTTTTACTCGTGAGTGAGAAGCGCAGAACGATAGACACGCAACATAATTTATAGCGAAAAAACAGTTTTTATTTAATTACAAGTTAATTAAACAAGTAATCGAAAAATTAAAAAACCAGAACTAAATGAATACTTCTAGGCTATTTGTCAAAACATAAAACCAACAAAAATAGCGTTCTGTTCCTGAGATAAATAGCAAACTGTGTGAAAAACATGTATTTTTCAAAAAAATATATGATCGAGAAAACTTTTACCAATCGTGTTTCTAAAAAACCACAACGCAAGATAAAAGTTCAAAGTTTAATTTCTCCAAACATTATAAGGTGGTATCTTTCACGGATTTTGAGATCTAATACGATTCAAACCACATATTTGCTACCTACGGCCTCTTAAAACGTGTTCAACAATTGGATTGACTCTTGTTTGATTTTTTGCAATTCTGACCTCCAAAATAGACCCTTAAAGTAAAAATATATTTAAAAAGCACTTAGTAAGTAGAATTGTACAAAGCCAATGACTTTTTAAGGTTGCAACAATAGTGAGAACACTTTCCAATCATGGGTTGTAATCTGAAAAGGGTATAAAAGACTAATAACAACAATCGTCTAACACACAGAAATCTCCTTGACCAAGACACATCTTTAAATAATAACTGTAAATCCATCCACAGCATTCCAAAAGGAAACGAACTCAATAAAAATATGAGTAACAAAACCTTTCGTTCCGTTTCTGAGTATTTTAGGACTCGACTCTAAATAATGTGTCGACACGTTTATTTGGGCATCGACTTAATTGGGTTTTCTTTGATTTTTACATTGATGTTATCATTCATTATGTTCGTGGCCTCTGGTTTTTGCGAAAAAAATATTCTCACTGAAAATATCCTAAAAAAATATACCATGGAATTACTTTAAAATGCTTACAATGTTGATGGAACCAAAATAAACCAATATTAACCAATATTAATATTGGTGTAGCTTTAATGGAAGTTTTTGATAGATCGTAGAAGTTAGAGCGCTCCTGTGCTTCGGAGCCCACGTTAAAAAAGATATTCAGTCCCGACTTTAAAGTCGTTAAGACATGATGGAGACAGACGGCCTAAAATTCCGTCAACAGATAGCCACTGGCTCATACAAACGTATTTAATATATCTACTCTACACACAAATATTGTAGTGTTTTTAGAATGGATTACCTTTTAGTCATTCTGGCATGATTACATCTAACATATGAGACTTCCAAACACAATCACAATCTTTCACTTTTGTTGTTAATAATAATAAATAAAATTATTGGTAGGAATCTTTGATTATTTTTCTGGTCTTTGAGAAATAACTTCTTTTACTTTTAAGAAACTAATGGTTTTTATACACCACTATCGAGTTTATCATTTACCTGCTCAATTAGTTGTTAATATAGTGTTCCTGTTATTCTGTCAGATAAAATTTATCGTTTTCATTGAACATCATCATTGTCTTGTCATGTTAAATTTGTTATGATGTCTTCTGGTTTTTTATATAAATTTCAAAAGATACTTCTTGTGAAATTGAACTTGCTTGGTCTCGATAGATTGCTCGTCATAGTAGTAGAGCGATGTTGTGAGGAAAAAGAGAGGTGGTATATGTTTGTAGTGTTGTTTGAGGCAACATAGCTCCTGAACAGATGAACCGAATTTGATGCGGTTTTCTGTTTCAAAGCTAATGGGTTTGTTCTTAGCTATATATAAAAAACACTATTCTGGAGTTTGAAAATCATGAATTTATTTCTAGTCGATGAAGAGACATAATATATCGGTTTTCATAAAAATTTTAATTAAAATTTTATACCTATTTATTAGCGAATCCAGTTATTGATTTATTCTTACTAAGACCATTCTTGGCAAGAATCTATATTATCATATTTATTACCTGTAGCAAAAACTAGATTTAGATCGTAGGTAGGTATTTAATTTTAAATACTTAATTTTTTAATCGCATTTGTGATGCGATAAGTATGAAAAATCATAGCTACAAGAATGCTGTAAGAGGTGTACAATTAAAATAAATAATAACAAGTACTTCATTACGAATTTAAAAGTTGGGGCCGAATTTAGGAATAATCTTATCTGTCCAAATAATTTAAAATACATTCGAAAGACGTTATACCGATAAGCTAATATTGTTTTAATAATTCAACCGCAAAGTACGTGATCGTAATATCTGTCCGTTGTTTGTTCTGAGAAATAGTAAATAGAATTATATATTAATCTGAGTTCAAGGAACCGTTGAATAAATTATAATACAGAACCTTCTGATCACCACACTGGTTGTTCTTTACCTGCTTGGCTTAACAAGCGGCCTTTGAATGCCTTCTGAGTGTTTAACTTTGATTTTTGGCACTGATTCTGTTGTAACACCGACTAGTTAAGTTAAGTGTGATTGAGAATCGTTTCAGTGATGTTGTTTACTAATTGTAAGAAAGAAGACAAATAGGAAGTGATCAGAATAGAACAGTTATTTAAAATGGATGGACGTACAAGGTTGCGAGCTACTAAGGCTGAAGCTCTTTCATTAGTTTTCTTGTGATTTAGTATATCATCATCTAAGAACTGACATTTACCAATCAATTGATTATTCTGTAATTCTGATTTTTCCTCTATACCCGGTTAAGTACCTATGTCATATGTAAAGAATGTAATAGTTGACTCAAGTTACCGGTAGCGGCGCTGCACTGGATTTAATGTACATTTGTAATACTTGAATTGAGGATAGAGTCGCGTCACGTTAAAAGAACTCTGATGGGAAGTGACGGGGGTATTTTTGCGCATGGATACACTCATTGACGAACCAATAGCACTCGCTAAATCAATGATATGAAGTGCGCCGCGTTACTCTTCCACCAATCGGACCTAACATTCCTAAAAATCTACTACTGCGCAGCTTTACCTCTCGGAGTTATTTTTACGAGACACGACCTACTGTACCAAATGAAAACTGATCATACCATGTGAAGTCCTGCTATAATGATTAATGACAGATGTTTTATTAATGAGTAATGAGTATTCTAATGTACAGTCAACGTCAAATTGATATGTGCGTCTAGAGTATTGTTACAAGCACCTATACCTGAGCAGCTTGCAACAATATGATAATTCCAACTGCTTATATCAAATTGCTTTTATGTTTTTCAGATTAATTTGACTACTCTAGACGCACAATTTGACGCTGACTGTACCTACTACATCATTACCCTCCATATAGGTCTACGAGGGTTTTGATAGAACCGTCTGGCTTGACTATTGTGACGTTGCTTTGCATTATATTATTCAAAGTTGAATGAAACTCGTTCTATCAAGGATCTTGTTATTTTATGGTTTCGTTGTCCACATTCACCGGTAGAAACGAATTCCAGTTTAAAGGTATTTGCCGACTATACCGTGACATATCATGACCGTGCTACACAGTAAGTAATAGGAAAATTCTAGGGAACAATATTCTTGCAACACCACAACACCGACTAGAACGTTTCGTCTTCGACCAACACTCACCGTAGCGTGCCATGACCGGACCGTCAAGACCGCACTAGACCTCAGATACTTGTAATTTAAAAAAAAAAAAGACGTGTGGCACTCGGAGACTGCCGCGGTAAAGCTATTGCATAGCATTTTTTCGGAGTGGGAGTGTTAGGTTATTTTCGTTACGGAATTTCTGGATTCGGTCTCCACGCTCAAGGCCCGCGATAGAAGCTATGCAATAGCTTAATAAATAATAATATGACTATTGATTAATATTACTGCGTCTGATGCTGTCATGGAACGGTCATTGTATGATACGTAGTAGTCGGCAAAGACCTTTACCATGAATTTATTATTGAATTTATAATTTTGACAGTTGGACGAGTTTACCTATTACGGGCCGTAAAGTTTATGGCTAATGCGGTTGGCGCCAAAATTATATAAAAGGATTAACTTCGAAGGTGGCATTTTTATGGTCACGTGTTTATTATGCACTGAATGTCCGTATCTTTTTCTAACAACCTATAATTCAAATCATAATCACAGATAATTTATCAGAGTTTTTGACGCTGCTCTTCATAGTATCTCCTCCGGTTGGGCTTTCCTACACTTTACGATCCACTGTTATTTGCTCAGAATACAGAAATAACGTTATTTGTTCCACACTGACCACACGAAATAAAATGTGAAAATCATGTGAGAATTCCCCAAAAGTTACCTTTTTTTTCAATGTAACATTGTCAAAAATCTAAATTCTAATGTTCGCATTTCTAATGTTTACATTCAGCCATGATAACGCCAACCGTGACGCTAATCAGTCTATTTTGGTGTTATTATGCAATGTCGCCAAAATAACGTTGTATTAGTCCTCGGTCTTGACAATGAATATTCTCTCGCCTTGTAGTGCGTTGATATAAATAAATATAAATATAAATATCCTTGGACATTCCACACGGCGTCATCTATAGTTCCAAGCTAAGCAACTTAATGCTTGTGTTATGGCAACCAGATGACTGATATACTACTTAGATACATTTTTTTTTTGTAAATACATACATATTATAGATAGAAAAACATCCAGACCCGGAACAAATATCTGCAGAACATGCAAACATTTTGTCCCGTGGCGGGGATCGAACCCGCAACCTCCGCGTCTCAGGCGGGCCTTTGCCCACTGCGCCACAGAGGTCGTCAAATGATCATGGCTAGCTTCAATTAAAACAAGTAAAGAATCAGGCAAGAACCTGGTGGTTTTTTTAAAACTATGAAGATTCTCGTCAGATTCTCAAATTTTTTTATGTGTCTGTCTACCTCAGTAGTATTCTCAGGCATTAGAATCACCTAGCATGTAAAACGAAACTTAAGTGACTTTGAGATCCTAGAAGAATAAATGATTTTTCTTTCTTTCTTTCTTTCTCTTTCAAACAAATCGATCCACTATATTGACGGAATAATTGTTGAACAACAAAATAAATAAAAAAAACCCGAAGATAGGCCTCTTCATTTTCACTCCACTTCTATACCTTCTGTTAGTTGAATCCAATACTTCCCATCGCCTCTATAATACCAACAGCAGAGGTAAAGCGGTCACTTTAGGTATTTCATATTAAAAACAAAAAAATATGATTATGCTTTATTTGGTAAACGCTACACATTTCTCCTAATTCGACATTTTAGCATTTCATTTTTTTTTTATGAATTTAACCCAATTGTTTGAGGTTATACTTCAATCTACACTCCTGTTCGCAGATAGTTCACGGCTTCGCGGACGAGTGAGAAGCTTATAGAAAACAGTAAAAAAAAATATTTTGCGACATAATATATTACAAATTTTACATGACACATATTGTGTTCATATTATGAAACATCAAAAGTGGCCGCTTTATACCCGCAGACTCCTTGGCTTGTAGTGTTGCAATCAAATTTATAAACCAAAAACTAACACTTTGTAATAATTTAAACTCATTTCATCACTTACTAAAAGGCTTAATAAATAGCTATCAAATCAAATTAGTAGATGAATGCAATTTATGAATATTAATTATTTGTTTAGTAGCTGTAAAATCGAATATTAAGTTTTTAATGACTTTAAATTAACGTATAGTGTTATAACATTATGATTCGAAAAAACATATTTCTGGTTGACATGGCATACATATTATTATGTTATGATATGAGTTTTGACTTGATTAAAAAGTAAAATTATTGAAAGATATTTTTACAATTTAAATGAAAATTTTATTTGACCTTTTCGCGAAAACGTATAATTTATAAGAATTTTCTTTTCTTATTATTGGTCTATAAATTATAAAAACAATAATGCTCTTTTCGTGTCCAAATACGTAAACATGCCTCAAACGTAAATCACAGTTATATAATACTCAAAACAGAAAATGTTAGTGAGAGTGTCGGTGGGCGGTCACAAGATCGTGACGATAATAACTAATAATAATTTTATTTATTTCACAAATTAACTGCCTTCCTACACAATACGTGATTAGATCTTTTATTGCTCATTTTGCTCTTAGAAAGTAATTTGATTCTCCTTTGCTACCAGTTTTTTTTATTTTGATTACTATCTCAATGGACTGTGAGAAAATATTTGGAATTTGTAAGCGATATAAACGTTTCAATCTTCCAGCCTAGCAGAATTTTTGACTCTCAAATGGAAAAAGGACGACTTGTCTTTGCAGGAGGAATTTTTTTAAGTACGAACCATCGTTCCAATTGAGGTATAGAGTATCTTCTGTCCTGCTTTTGCTTTATCCTTTAGACAAAATAGTCTTTTTACGAAAACACTAGCATTGGTGATATTTACATAATGTAAGAGAATACTCTTACATTATGTAATATCACCAAAATCAGATTTTTAGTTATGTCGTCATTGTCGCGAAAACGCAATGGCTTTATCTATTTGATTAACTACCAATCCTAGTTCGTCCTACTTGCACTACCGATGTATTCATCTCATAATCAATCTTCAAACAAAGGATCCACATAGTTCTATCAGAGCCTAAACTATCCATCACAATTGCACAACTCTACATAAATCGCATATCCTGATTGGTATCGACGATCGTAAGATGCGAGTCACGATCGGTAGCTGTAGATGTGGGTGCTTGTTCGTCGTGTGTTTCCATAAGACTTTACTGTACGCTCGTAATTGTCGTAAATCTTTATGCTACTCATAGTGAAAGGACCTTTGGGAGATAAATAAATGTCCTTGGACGTTTCACACAACGTTTAGACCCAGAGTCAGAGACTGGTGTTATGGTAACCAGATAATATACTTCTATTTATGTAAATAAATACATTATTATACCATTGAGATGTATTATAGAGCCACAATCAGACAAATAAAATGTAAACGCCAAAACTCGGCGCACGCTACGTAGTGCGCAGAGTTTTTCTTTTTTGCGTACAAGCGACATTGAACATTAAAACAAACGATATAACGTCTACATTCAAATGTCAAATGTCATTGTAGAACATTGAATTTGCACGCACATTTTTTGAGTGTTGTCAGCTATTAGATTGTGACTCTTTAATGCATCTCCATGTATACAAAGAAAACACCCAGACTCGAGACAAATAGTTGCAGATCGTACAATCTCAGGAGTCTCAAGAGGGCTTTCACTTACTGCAACACATTAAGAAGTTTGTGTGGATTGTAAAAATGAGTGAAAAAAGCTAGATCCCAAACCGTATTTTTGCCCTAGATCTTCAAGTTATCTGTCTTGGTTCAGCTAAAGACATAACCAAGAGTAAATTTAACCTTGAGACGTGTCAGAGAGATCTACATAATCTTATTGTATAAATGCTTTCTAACTTAAGGCCTTATAGGATGTCAGAAGGCGTCAGAGTGCTTCTGATTATCCTCTACTATATCTACAATACTGTATTATTCACTTTGAAAAAAATACACCGTAAAGTTGAGGATTCATACTAAACATTTTAAATTACGAAAACACGATTCCTTAAAATTTTCTCGATAGAAAAAAATCGTAAACTTAGGTCCAAAATTACATTAAAACCCTTGCAATTTAAAAAATACTCTATACTAGATCACGAAACTTTGTGTAATAATGTAACTAACAAAGAAGCAGGTTTTAAAAAAAAAATTTTTATAAAAAAGAGATTATTTTCGCCCCTACAACAAAAAAGGTAAAATTTCGTGCGTAGTAACCAGTGTACACAGGTCCGCCCTACCGCTCGACCCGCAACTGGCCTCGGGCCATTCCCGCTTCGGCGTTCGGACGGGGAGGTTGTGTCGCTCGCGCTCATTTCGGACCGGCGTAATACGCGAAAATTAAAATTACAGCTATGGGAGACCATTGTAATAAAAATAACGGAAATGAAGACAAAATAAGGCGATAAACATGGTCAGCATAGTAAAGTGAGTACCTACTTACCTACTTATTCACCTACCTACACTACATAATTATGCTACATTCACACAACCTTAGACTAAGTACCTAATTCATGTTTTTGATTTTATTTTGGCTACCTACACATAAATATAATATTGTGATCAGAATTTTGCAATAAGTATAGGAGTAGGTACCTACCTAGACCTACTGGTAGGTACTATTGGTAGGTATGAGTAGGCATTTACGTATTACTACACATAAAATGATGATCATTTTTCATTTTTCGTAGGTAGGTACATACTTATCAATCTTATCATAGTACCTACTTACGACTTTACGAGTAGGTACCTACGGGCATAATTGAATTTATGAAAACGATAAAAAGTAGCCTAAGTATAATGGTATTTTATTACCTACTAGCTAACTTGCCCGTGGCTTCGCTCACGTGGTACCTACCTTGATAAAATATAGCCTATGTTCATTCGGAAAGTCTAAGCTACAAATAGGTGAAAGAATTTTTGAAATCGGATAAGTAGGTAGTTTCGGAGATTACCCCAAACATACAAACAAACAAACAAACCAACATTACCTCTTTATAATATTAGTATAGATATAGACAGGTCATATAAACTACCTAATGCACTTATCTACTTATATTTAGGTAAGTAGGTACTTAGGTAGGTAACAACATTGGTAAGCCAGATACCTACCTTGAAAGTTTAGTTATACAAGTATTATACCTTGGTGTTCATATTTTCAGAAGTAGACGACATCAGCTGCTGTCAGAACAATGTGATACAACAGTACAAACTGAAGATATGAGTAATAAATGACTTTGTTATGGATAATATTTCGTCGGAACAGTAAGTAGGTACCTACCAATATCTATCTACTTACTTACCTAAATATTTACATACGTACTTTTTTACTCATAAAACTTTTCAACATACAAAATAATGTGGATAGCTAAAATCGTCATTTTGTCCTAAACTGTTTGCATGCGTGATTATTTATGTTCATAATAATTATAACCATAATAGTGGACTGCCAAAATAATGTGGATAGCTAAAATCGTCATTTGTCCTAAACTGTTTGTATGCGTGATTATTTATGTTCATAATAATTATAACTATAATAGTGACTGCCAAAATAATGTGGATAGCTAAAATCGTCATTTGTCCTAAACTGTTTGCATGCGTGATTATTTATGTTCATAATAATTATAACCATAATCGTTGACTGCCAAAATAATGTGGATAGCTAAAATCGTCATTTGTCCTAATAGACCAGTGTCGATAGCTTTTCAAACAAAATTAAATCATAGTAGGATGAAACCCATTGGAATAGGAGGATAATGTTATAAAAATTAAAGGAAAAATAATTTACGGGCGATCTGCGGTCGGGAAGGGGATAGGGGTGAGCTTTTAAGGGTAAAAAACGGTTAATCTCGATTTCCGGCAAAACTAAAAGTCCTATGAAAAAAAACCAAATGGCAAAGTTGTAGGTAATAAAAAGATCTAAAACTTTTGCATTGACACTTTTTTCACATAACCTCAAAATGTATGTGATAAATTCTTAAAACCAAGTTTTTGGTTTTTTATTAGTATCTTTTACAAACAAATTATGGTTTTCACGAAATTTGGTGAAAACTTACCTTTTTATGTCCCAAATACGGTGTAATTTATTTGATTTGAAATATTCATTTTATCACCTTATTTTTAATTAAAATTCGAAAAACCACCCTAATTTTCAATCTAAAATTCACCTGTCAAAATATCAGCTTTTTCAAATAGTTGGTGTGCTTTCTGTTCATTGAAATCTCTACTTTCCGATGGTGTAAAAAAAATATTATATTACTATAGTAAATCTTCTTAGAAAATGAAAATGAATAACATAATCAGAATAAAGTATCTAAATTCAATAGTACGATTTATTATATTTATTATATATATAAGCACACCAACTATTTGAAAAAAGCTGATATTTTGACAGGTGAATTTTAGATTGAAAATTAGGGTGGTTTTTCGAATTTTATTAAAAAATAAGGTGATAAAATGAATATTTCAAATCAAATAAATTACACCGTATTTGGGACATAAAAAGGTAAGTTTTCACCAAATTTCGTGAAAACAATAATTTGTTTGTAAAAGATACAAGTAAAAAACCAAAAACTTGGTTTTAAGAATTTATCACATAAATTTTGAGGCTATGTGAAAAAAGTGTCAATGTCAATGCAAAAGTTTTAGATCTTTTTATTACCTACCTACTTTGCCATTTGGTCTTTTCATAGAACTTTTAGTTTTGCCGGAAATCGAGATAAACCGTTTTATACCCTTAAAAGCTCACCCCTATCCCCTTCCCGACCTCAGATCGCCCGTAAATATTTTTTCTTTTAATTTTTATAATATTCTCCTCCTTTTTCAATGGTTTTCATTCTACTGTGATTTAATTTTACTTTTCATTATTTTTGAAGGCTTCTGACCCTGGTCTATAAACTGTTTGCATGCGTGATTATTTATGTTCATAATAATTATTACCATAATCGTGGACTGCCAAAATAATGTGAATAGCTAAAATCGTCATTTGTCCTAAACTGTTTGTATGCGTGATTATTTATGTTCATAATAATTATAACCATAATGGTGGACTGCCTAAATAATGTGGATAGTTTAAACATTATTAATTGTTTGTGTTTGTTGCAGAATGCAAATGCCATTGGACACAAAGCAAACATAATATGTTGCCTGAGCTGTTCGATCCACGACGTGCCCGAAATATGCCAGTTTGAGAAATAAATGAGTGTGTATAATTTTTGTGAATCGCTGTCTTATTTGAAAAACACTATTCCCTTTGTAATGCTAGATTCAGATTAAATCAATTGTTCATGCTAGGAAGGTAAGTAAGTAAGTACCTATCAATAACAAAATTATTAATTTTATGTCAGATGTATTAGATGTTTTTGTCGTGATTTTTATTGCAATTGTGTTAGTAATTGTATCTATCCTAATATTTATCCGATCTGATCTCCATAATAAACTATTATCATCTTGCATAATTAAAATTAAACTCATAAAATATGGTAAAATTATTTATTCGGTGCTTTTAAAAAAATATGGCTAGCAACAATCATGCCAGTTTATAAATAATAATAACATTAGGACAATCGACGATTATGTCAACAAAAAAAATCAACATCAAGTTTGTCAACAGGTGATTTGCAGTATGATTCGAAAATGAATATACGTAATTACAATACCTACCTACCTAGACCTACCCATTAGTTTCCTTCTAATTCCAAGCCTAATGTAGGTAGGTACCTAGCTACAATAACTGTAGATTATTTATTTTATTTACCCTATTGTACGGCGGCGCTTTGGTTATCACACTAATATTACCTATAAAGGTGAAAGTTTGTGTGTGTGTAAGTATGTACCTACCTAAGTTTGTTTGTTACTCTTTCTTTTTGCTAAACGATTTGAATGAAATTTGGTAAGTACCAAAATTGATTATACACTGTATTAAAGAATAGGCTACTTTTGATCCCGGTATTCCCACGGGAACGGGAACTATTCACCGCGGGTAACACCGCGGGGCGCAGCTAGTTTTCTACAATAGTTTCATTTTATTTCCATACGTACGGTCGACTCGTACGTGCGCGTGACCTCTGCCGGCCGCGTGGTGAACTGTGCGAGTGAGATAACTGCGAATGCGCGGCACGGCCGGCCAGTGAGGCGAGGGGAAATATTGAATTTGAGCTGGCATTACGTAGGCTCTTAAGTGGCCATAATAAGTAATGTAAAAGTAATGATGCGATAGTGAGATGACAATTAACTTATTTAACATTTTGTATCTCAACTAAATAAGGAAGGCTTGAATATCGTATAACATTGGATACATTACAAACAGATAATATCGAACAGGTAGGATCTGTGTCACACATCGGCAAACATAGAGTGCCATCAGCTTATGTGTTTATGAGCAAGAAACATACACATTATGCTGTCATTTTCAAATCCTCTTAACAATATGACGTAACTGAAGTAGAGAAAGGGTTTGAACGTTAGACGTGGATTTAACAAATTCGTTCACGAATAGCCAGGTCCACACCCACCGGGCGCACGGGCATGGCAGCACCGCAAACCAAATGCTATGTGAGTGTGAACGTGACTCGTACTCCCATTTAATTTATCAAGAAAGTACTTACAGTTAGAATTTATCAAAGATCTTCAACTACAAAGCAAAGTTTGCACTTCAATCCTGCTTAACTTTCGTAACAGAACCCACAATGCTAAGTCTCAAACTCGCACTTGGCCTCATCTATGACAAAGTCTTTATTTGCCTCGAGCTATGTACATTGTACAATTCTATTCGGAACTTCACTACACGGTAGAGTGCGCCGGCTAGCGGGCTATGCAAAGAAGATAATCAAGAGGTCATCTCTGAATCTCAAGAGGACAAGTTGTTGTCTTATTTATATAGGTGTATTTGATTGATGAGCTAGGTAGCTGTTGAACTAATGCACTTTCTATCTAGTTGGACGACTTCTGTGGCGCAGTGGGTAGGCCCGCCTGAGACGCAGAGGTTGCGGATTAGATCCCTGCCGGAGGACAAATGTTTGTATGTTCTGCAGATATTTATTCCGGTGTTTACATCAGTCATCTGGTTACTATGAGTATAACACATAAGCATTAATTTGCTTAGCTTGGTATGAAATGACGTTATGTAAAATGTCCAAGGATTTATTATATATAACCCTATCTTGCGCCAGTCTGACCGCTGTTTTGGAATGATGTCGACCCATCGAGCAGCGGAAATCTACATAAATAGTAAAAAAAGTCAGGGCAATAAAATAGGAAGTAAAAGAAAAAAATATTTAAGTAGTGGTTTCTATTCTACTACTACTACTAATAGTTTAATAGAGATAATCAGACCTGTATCTCAGACGCTTTTAAGGCCAAGTGTCTCTGACAAAATAAGCCTTTATTTACATTGACAAAGTACAAAAGCTATTCCACTTGACTCGCTCCCTTTTCGGAGTAAGTGCCCTATTTCTTTTTTTCAAATATACAACACAAACAACCGAAGTGGCTGCTAATTCGATAAAAAAAGAAAGTGTGTGTTCCCACGATCTGTAGATAGTACTCGTTCAATATTGACAAAGCGATAACTGAATGATCGAAATGCTCTACGTGATAAACGAATATTCAGGCTAAAACGTCAGCCTGAATTTGGGCAGTCTTTGGTTCATTGTGTACCTATTAGCCTGAATTTAGGTGATGTGCCTGGTCTAATGAAAACCGGATTTCTCTTGTCCTTCTCATTGCTTTCTTAAATATTATTGATTTTAAATTAGTAAATAGCAAGCAGCATGTGATAACGTGAACTTTGTGATCTAGCTCTTTGTGTGTAGCAAACGTGTCTTGAAAAATTGGTAATTTCCTTATTTTTTTAACCCCTGACTAAAGAAGAGTATTATAAGCATGTATCTCTGTCTGTGTATACTTATACTTAATTGTGATATTATATCTCGTGAACGAATGAAAACATTTTGTTGTGGTTTCTTGTTCTTAATTACGTTTTAATTTTACCGGAGGATACTTATATTTTTAATTCAATTTATATTGTATAGTTGGACATTTTACAATTCGTTATGCCCTCATTTAATTCAATCAACAATCATAGAATTCAGATCGATAGAATGCACTGGAAGCCACATCCAAGTGGTCTAGCGTTCAATTGAATAGCCTAAACCACAGGACTGTTAACTGAAACTACAGCAACATTTTGTATTACAAAACCACATGCAAAACGGTAGGTTCGATGTTAAATTGCGGTATTTTAACAGTAGTAAACTACTTTACTAGCACAATATAAATAATTTTATGTTGTAGCGGCTCGCCTTAAATTATAATAATAGAAATACCTATCATTACCACGGCGAAGATGGAAGGGCAAAATTGGTGCCTAAGGAATTGGTACACTGTGACCCAAGACAGAGATAGCTGGAGAGGAGGAAGGGAGGCATTTGCCCAGCAGTGGGTGACATTAAAGGTCCATAATTAATGAATGTATCATAATATTGGAATTTACATTTAAATGTTCAGGATTAAAATTCTTTATTAAATGAATATTGAAATTAATAAGGATTAAATTATCTGGAATTACTAACTTGATTCTTGTTCCGCCCTCATCTTTCCACAAAACACAAATAATATCAGCGTGGGAATACTTATACCCTAACTAAACATTAGTTATATTTATGCTTTTCGAGATGATTAATTTTAACTAAACGGCATTTATGTTAATCAGAACAGGTAACATCAACTCAAAGTTATGACAGAGATAATTTCGTTATGACAGAGTCGTATAACGTCATTTGTAACCCTTGATTTTGTATTTATTTAAAACATATGGAGTTGTACAAGAAATACTTTCATTATACAATTCCCATTAGGTCATAGACAAATTACTCTTGAGCAGTTATAGAAAAAAAAAAGTCATAAAATCGAGAGTTTTACAACCAAGCTATTAACTTTTACTCTCAGTAGACGATTAATAATGTATGTAATATGATTTATAGATTTTGCCTTGCATTACCTAACTTTTTAGGTTCTGGTTGCTTCATATGAGTATTACATACTGTTTGAATGCCTTTCCATCAATAGCATCTGTGTTAATTTACTCGTAAATGAATACAAAACGAGACGATAACGATGTTTTAATATCGCTTGAGTAACTAATTATTTCGAGTAATTTTACGACCAAGATATTATAGGGAATAGTTTTCATTATAAATATGTTGTAGTAAGTTTGGTTCGCTAAATATTTTGTAAGTGTAGCTGGTATATTACCTATAAAATATATGACCTATTATTTAAGTGTTAACAAAGTCAATTTACCGGAACACGTTCCGTAAGTCTGTGCGTGCAGAAATCCCATGCACGGCTGGTACTGGTACAACATGATCGCTGCCCTACCCCGGCCCAGCTATTTAGAACTGACCTTTATGCCCCATGTTATAAAACCTATTGTTGTGATACTATTCCGTCAGAGCCCTTATAAATTACCCTTCGGAAATGCATCACGATTTGTTTCACTCACGCTCCACTGATATACATTGACGACGTATTTTATCGCGCCGATCTACACCAAAAGCATTCACTAAACGCTCTTATTGTGCAGTGACATTCACCATGATCGAATCAAACGAATTCTAAACCCTAACCTCTAAAATGCCACAGGCATTCAGGATATGAGCACGTAGAAAAACGATAGATGAAGAATGTTTCACCTACAAGGCTCGTTTGAGCAGTCGCTCCGTGGCGGAGACGAAGTGTCTCCAAACGGTAACAAAACCCTAGCAGCATTGGCCAAAATCCATAAACACTGTACTGGTAAATCACATGCACTCGGATGCGGAGATAGCAAACACAGTCCTCTCGCAAAATCTGACTCCAACGGCAGTCTCCAATCAAGGAAGTCGTTTCGCAACGAATGTATCATAGAAATCAAGGAAGCCGATAAAAACAATCACGTAATCAAAAACAATGATGGTTTCACAAAGAGCTTTAGCAATAGCACTAGCTCTTACGAAGGCCATAGTGACACTGATTCAGAGAGTTTGAAGTCACGGTCAGAACCTAACAAGAACTTAGACCCGTGTGAAAGATTGTTTTCACAAAACACTAAAGCGTCTCTGATGAAGACGGCAAGAATGAGGTACGCTGATGATAGCGTGATTCAGGACGAGGTTGACGGAGAGAAATGCAAACAAAACTTCAACAGATCGCCTATACGATCCAGTTACAGAGAAAGGAAATCTGCAGTAGTGACAATTGAAGAAGTCAAATCCGACGGATCTAATCACGACGAGGAACTGGCAAATGCTTTACTTTTCGATGAAAAACGAAAGACACCTACTACACAAATAAAATCTGGACTGCAGCGCAAAGGTTCTGGAAATAGCTTGACAAATGGTAAAACTAACGGAGCGAGACCTCCATGGCGCGGCGCGAGCAAAAATGGAATACCAGCCGAGCCTTTCGTGCGAACCCCATCCTTTAGAGGCAGTATTAGGAAGAAAAATGCTAAGGGCGATGGAATTCCGTGGCGGAAGCTTTATGAACTTTCGCTTTGGAGAAAGTATGGGGTGAGCTTCGCGTCTGTCGGCGCGGACACCGAGCGTGCCTTACTGAGGCCGTGGAGCGAGCTGTCTTCGCAGCAGCACCCGCCATCACTCACGGTAAGTCATTCCTCAGACGTCAATCAAGTGCGCGCCCCGGGCGCCCGCACTTTGATATCTCACTCGTATTTGGCTGTAGCCGATTACTGAACAGCACTCTTATCGATTGTGGGCGCACGATCTTGAATACCATTACGTTCCGGTGTATCAGCCAGGCTATATTTTCAATAATCGCCCTAACTACGCTGTCGTCAAAAGGTTTCCGTGATCCCATGCAAGGTAAGGCTTGAAATGGATAATGTAATCTTATCTGAACGCGAAGGTAATGCCTTTGTTTGTCCAAAGATAATGCGATGCTCATAAATGGGCTCTTAATATTTGCCAAAATAAAAGATGAACATTCTGAATAAGGTTATAAGTGATTTCGATGCCTTGGTTTGCTCGTTTACATTTTCTTTATCCAAAATTGGCGTACAAGACATCAAATCAATTGGCTTCAATTATTGGAACACTTTCAATCTCGAGCGATCACGATACGGAATAGGTCATGGATCACGTTGTATCGCCTATTCGCCTCGTAATATTAGTCGTCCATATGAAGTAACGATGGTGTAGTGTAGTTGGCGACCGCCCGCGGTCACCGTGGGCGGTCCGGCAACGATCACGGGAGCTTGAAATTTTCACCGTGGCATCGCTTTAATATAAAAGATTTACTATGTTTCCCTATCGGGTGTTGAAACTTTCCGGTTCTTATGATCTTTCCCATATTAAATTACACCAACGGCTCATTTAGTTTTCTTGTTCATTAAAATTATATTCAAGTTTATTTAAGAGCTACAAATTTATGATATATTTCCCCAATTAATTTTTAATTTCGTAACACGTATGTGATGACTACGGTATAGGTAGTAATGAAAATTAAAAATGTAAATCTAATATATATTTTGCTTTAACAGCCTTTGTAATTTACTGATTAAAGTTTTATTTAACTAGTAAACAAGTGATAGTAAAGTAAGTGATAGTAGACATTGTTGATTCATCAGTTAATTTAGTTAAAGTGACGCTGCCTTTGTACAAGACAAGCAACAAGCAAAACAACTTATATTCGGTTAAAATTCTTGTTACCCAAAAATTACAAGGACTAAATATGTAAATAGTTAATCGTTGATTCACAGCAAGGCGTACTTACATAACACGGGCTGGAGACATGAATACAAATCGGTTCTAGTTCGCACATTCTGTTGTTGGCAAAACAGCGTGGGTACGTGCAAAGAACAAATGGCTTGAATTGCAGGCTATTTAAAGTCTGTTTATCACCATTAAGAGTCAGGTTTCCTTAGACTAATTGCTTCTATATTCTAATTATCGGTATTATTATAAAATCGCTAAGCATTCGGACTCTCGAAGGTCTTAATTCCTCGAAGTTAACTTCTATTCTAGGTTAGACCAACTTTCTTGTTTATTATTTTTATTTCTGATTCGTTCGTCCCAATTTGAAAATGAAGCCACCAGAATTGCTTATATACCTACGAACGAACCACACCATGATTGTTCCAGTTAATGTTTTGTTTCTAAATAATTCATGCATGTGTCATGGAAATCCTTGAAATGTCTGCTAACGGTTTTGAGATTATGCAAATCGTTATTGACGTGAAAAACATTTGTCTTGTTTGCAATGTACTGTCACGTGCAATACTTTAAGTGTTATGTTAATGACAGTTAAATACAGGCTAATAGAGCCTAAAGATGAGTTTGATGCCACTTCGAATTTGCAGTCTCTAAGATATTGAAAAGTTTTACTCATGTCGTTATCATCTTCTATCATCGTCTCTTGTCGCGCAATATCATTGCACTTTGTACGACTTGGTCGATATCAAATAAAAACTCATATACAAAGATCGTATACTAGTCACATAAATATGTTTACTAAATGACGACTCAGATTTAATTATCTAGTATTATATTAGAGACAGTATACATTTATTTATGTCCTTTATATCATTTGATCAAGTCATTATTTCAACTCATTTCACATGAAGGCCATCGGTACTCTGATTATTCATATCGAATTATTGTTCGCTACTGTATGCAATTGCTTTGTTACTGGTATTTGTATCACCAAACAATGGTGCTTTCGTAACGTCTTTAAATTCATTGCTAATCTCCTGTATAATTTGTCTCCTACGTACGTTTGTACTATTATTTCGCCATATTGCTCGTATGTCTCTCTTTAAAGTATCTCTTTGACCTTTTGTTCACATTCAGATTCATTTTATTCTTTTACGTCTTGAACTTTTATTTTCTTTTTATATATCTATTTGCCCAATTTCATTTGCAAAATAATAGATGAAGAAATTAATGTATTATAGGTACTTTACAATGTTTATTAGAAACATATTTAATTCTATATTTGGATTTAGACATGCTGTTTTTGATTATATCCCCAAAGAACTGCAATAACTTTAAATAAAAAAATTCTCGGAGGGATAGATATTTCTTTGAAATAAACCAATTCAAAACCGTATTTAGAGATGCTCCCTACATCAAAATGTGAACCACAAGGTCTTTCAAAGGCAAGTCACCTACACATCACATGCCGATTGCGAAATTGAAATGTAAATTGCAATTATTGTGTGTATGGAAATGACTTTGCATTGTTTGGGTGTTGACAAGGAGTTTGATTTGTTTATGATTGCATAATGAAGTGCTTCTCTATTTTTGATCTTTATTCAAATCTGCATATAAGAGAGCTACTTATTATTTGCTGATTTTTTGTATTGGCTAATAATCTTACCTGATATAATTACTCATTGCGGTCACGTTTTCCATTTAATTATTTTTTCTTTTGTCTACGATAACAAGTGGGCACCTACAACCTACTTATTGTTATATCACTGAGACGGGTGGAAGAACTTTATGAAAAACTTTTTTGACATTTAAATTTTTAAGTAAAATTCTTTAACATGATAAATTATGGTTACAGGTATGTACCCAAGGTGTAATCCAAAGGAAGTTCTTGAAGATGATGTAACTGGTAACGTACATACGATATATTCAAATTATTTCAAGATTTCTGTGATCTATACCTACCATGGCATGTCTTGAACAATCTATACGCACTACCAGTATAGTTAATTGACAGATATTGTATAAGAACTTGTCACAGTGCCTCTAGCGGATAGATGAAGTACAACTTAAATTGTACATAGGCCTTTAGGCGGCCTAAAAACTCTTGTCTACTTGACTACACGCTAACGCGCGCTAGTTGGCAAATCAGGGAAGATGTAGTGACACAAGTTTTTCGTAGTTGACCCAAACCAAACAGTGTTACAATAATCCAATTAGAGCTAGTCCAGAAGAGCCATTATAACTGACATCACGCCTTCTAAGGGTTACCGTTGCAGGTGCATTCTGGCAGGCGTTGCCACAGACGCATTAACAGTTGTTATGATGGCAGATAAACTATAGACAGTGAATCTTTGTTATGCACACAATATTAGAAGCGAAAAGAGAATATACATCTAAGGGAGCTAGACCTG
The DNA here is from genome assembly GCA_963582015.1 of Xanthorhoe designata. Classification (NCBI taxonomy): domain Eukaryota; kingdom Metazoa; phylum Arthropoda; class Insecta; order Lepidoptera; family Geometridae; genus Xanthorhoe; species Xanthorhoe designata. Next base: position 3,024,088 of record OY757029.1, read on the forward strand.
CAGATGTCTCTTACATTCAATAAAAATAATAATGGAACTGTCTTGACTCTACTAAGTAAAAGAAGACTGATTTTTATATGTCGAATAAGACGTGGTAATATTTGTTAAGAAGCTTTTAACAAATATATAGTCACACAATATACTTAGTTAAACAATTGATAATGATGGTATTCATAATCTGGAGTCACAATTCGTACTAACCCAATAGGTCTTAACCAGTAGGTAGTCAGGCTGCAGACAATATTCAGAATCTCGCAATTAGTTTAGGATCTTAAGTCATGACAACAAAGCTCATTTTAAATGGTCAGTTGTAACAGAGTGACGGACGATAGGCGATGATTGGATATCGATTATTAATATAGATGCTGCTGACGGAATTGTGGTGACACCTCTGATAACATCAGTGCTATGTTGACAGCCGATGATATCGCTCAATGATGGAGACTATAAGATGACACTTGTTAGAAACTTGCGGTACAATTCTAACAACGAGGGTTGGTGTAAAAACAAAAGCCTGACAGTTATCTGAACAGAAAGAAAATCAATTAAAGAAAACTTATTTTTATATGATCGGGTTAGAAAAATAACTCGATAGAAAAATACTTATGAAGTTAGAAAAAAAATTCTTGTTACTCGTTTCTCAAACGTAATCTATACCTCTACTAACTAATTTAATAAAGCGAATGAGTTTGTTTGAACGCGCTTATCTTTGGAGATACCATTCATTAGGAAGACACTTTTTGCATTTAATTTTGATAGATAGATAGATAGATAGAAAACTCTTTATTGTTACACCAAGTTATGCACTAAAACAAAAAAAAAAATTTTGATAGTTCATTGAGGGAGGGTATAAGTATTCATCGTCACGATACGACCCTTCCGAGCAAAAATAGTGAAACCGCCGAGCATAGCTAGTCTTTTTATATTCCAAGTTGAACAAGTCGTATTACCACAATGCAAACATTTTCTGGCCATCACATTTTCCGAGATCCATTCATGAACAATTTACGATGGTTTGCAATAGCAATGATACATTGGACAAGCTATTATTTTTCCATCGTTTAAGCAATGCAGTGCCCACGCAAAGCTGTTGCATGTCATGACACATTTTTAGTTTTGACAGCGGTTTTGATATGTAGTCGAAGATTAACGCCTTGTCGGACTTATGAGAAGAATGTAAGATACATCTTAATAATAGGTCGGACGTTTAATATTAATATAGCAGGCGCAATGAAAAGCTTTTAGAACATATTATCAAGTTTTTGTTGTTTAAAGTACAATTGGATGCTAATTACTGATATGTTAGTCAATGGATATTTCAATAAGACCTGGGGATAACTTTAAATAGGCTTAAGTTAAGAGCTAGGTGATTTTACCACTGTTCTTTCGTGATCGATGTTCCAGAAAGCTAAAAGTTGGCATTCATGCTAGGAACATGACTGAATAATAAGTACTAGCAAGGGACAACATTAGGCTAAGTGTTATTTTCAGTGATCCCTCTTAAATCCTAATATCTAAGCTACCCAAAGTAGTCTATCAAACCAATAAAAATACGTGTCTGTTAGCATTAAGTTAAAACTTGTACTCGTCAAGTTATGGCTTACATAAACGATAACACAATGCAAAGGTATATTGATAACATCAGGACGTCAATAAATGCTAAGCAGATAACTACTTAGATGACAACACTAAGATGTGTGCGGTCATACTTACATAAAATTTACTGACCTTAAAATCTATCGCAATTCTAGTGGCCAGAACAAACAGATAATGAAATAGCAAACAAATCAATTAGATGTTCCCACAAATAGCCAAAACAAATGACCTGCAATATTAATGAAATACTAAGTCGAATTGATTACCAAAAGGTTAATTCTAATTATAAGAGTAAGGAGATGCACGATTATTACAGCTAACGATGTTATTATGGCGATAGATATACGGTCATTCGTTTGTTGAATATAAAAACTACATAGGAATTACACATCTTCAATGCCTAAAAGATTTGAGAGAATTCCTACCACAATTTCGGATACAATCGTGGTCTGTATTTTGTATGGTTTTCTAAAGTATACTTATGAACTTTTGAACCCAAAATATTCAAATGTATCTACTCCATCGATAACATTACCCTACATGACGACTGGATTAACGGGAAGTACCTAAGTTGTCATTTCGTGGGCGCTCTAGTAGTCGCAGTCTGACTCACAAAACTTGCTCGAGGTCTCCGAAATCGGATCCAGTCGTTGAAAATGAAATGACAAAATGCTTTTAGCAATCTAAGATTGGTTTTGCAATGATGCGAGAGAATTGCCGGTAGGCTCAACCTAAGACGCCTACGCGTCTGTTTCGTAAGAACTTTAAGGTGATGCAGACGTGGCGTTTTAAACGCATTACACTCGTTATTTTCGTCAACATACCCTTTGCAATAGTGACTTATTTTAAGTACAACATAATCGAGTAGTACGGTTAAACATACAATTTATATTTATTGAAATGTAATTATTTTGCTACGGTGTTATGTAGGTAGGGTCATAAAAAATGTCTTAAATTCTATAGTATCTTAAATATCTGGAATTGTTCATTACATTGTAAATAATTGTAATTCACTTCGTCGAGTATAGTTTAAAAGGCTCAATCAAAGCTGTTTATTGTTACGAGTATCGTACAGTTTAATTCAGTAATCTTTCTAAATCGTGAGTTGTAAGGATACTATGCAAATTTGAAAATAAATGCAAAATACTATAGGTATCCATTGTATCCAAAACTCGTTCTTTTTCGGTTTTCTCAGAGGAACTAGACGTTTTTGACGCTATGCACGCCATAGCGTCAAAAACGTCTAGTTCCTCAAATTTGACAAGCAAACGAACGTCCGATTTGTCGATCAGCTGCCAATCACGACTGAATGGACATCGCTTCTCGGAAGTCACAGCTACACCGACGTGCTTTGTCTGACTGATTAGTTGCATCTATATTGTAATGCGTTTATATGTTTTTTCCACATAAGTATACAAAATGTGTATGTGTTCTAAATTATCTTAGAGAAGCTGGTTGTTTGTCTAGGAAAACTATCTGCCTTTAATACATAAAAAGGCCTCATTACTTCGATTTACATTGACGCGGGGTTTCTATCATTCATTTAAGTATGAATTAAGACCATGAAGTTTTAGAAAGAGTAGTAGAGACCTCAATTATTTCGAACTAGACGAAATAATAAATGATAGCTTGGCTTTATAGAGAAATGGTTAATAGCTTTATATTCCTCTAAGCGAAAAGATTGCAGAGATTGGTCAGAGATCCCATTCATAACCTCGGTTTCTTCGTCTGTTTGATGGAGACTCTTCCCTCTTTTAATTAAATAATATCTCTAAAAGCTCCTAGTAACATCAAAGCTTCACATAGATTACCAACAGTTACTATTGTCTATTAAATAATAGTCTCGTAATGTATGCGTTTATTGAACCCTCTTGCTCTTGTCTTGCGGTATGATATAGTTATTGGCTGGTATTGGACACTTAGTGTTCTATTTTTGGCAACTGGAGTAGCTATGTTGGTAAACAAATCAGTATCAAGTTGTTTTGTTGCGAGTTGCTTTCATTTAACACAACATATCAGAGAAGTACGTTGGTTCTTTGAATCCTTAATCATTGATTCTTGCATGGGTTCTCTTAATGGTAAGGTCCGTAAAAAAACATTGTATGTTAAAGTTCTTAGTTCATTTAACGCCAAAAATAAAATTGTATAGTGGTTTTTTAATTTGGTGCCCCTGCCGTTTCTGCCGCTCTTTATTTTTGCTTTGGCTTCCTTATCTAAGTCATCATAATTATATAAAAACTTTGTGTGGAATTTGCCGGTACCAAACTTACTTTTTTAGTCGTAAACTTAAAGGGTTTCCTCAAATTTTCCGATTTATTTGGTCCAAATTCCCGTGCAACAAACAGGATCCAAATTACGCAAATTCCTTGATTCCCTCCCAGGTCACCTAGACTGATGGTGCATCTGTGAGTAGGCACTTTACATGCAAAAATTGTACTTCGAATCGTCACGAATCTGAATATAAAGCTGGTGCATATTTAGAGTAAACGCCATATTCATTTGTATCCTTGCTCTTCATGGAGAATTTGTAATAGAATCTCATTCACTGATAGGAAAATGAGGAGTTGTGGTTACTTTTACAAGTTTTTTGAAATCATCTCGGATGCTAGGAGGATGTAGGCTTATGTTAACAGTAAAACTAAGGGCCAGCTTCTTGATGTCGGTTAAAAAGACAGTTTAATAGTGTGTGATGCGACTACGAAAGACATTACCGGAGCCTCTTATCTTGCCTAGGTGAACACACTCTAAACAAATCGTAATTTTATAGGTACCTAAATCGAGATGATAATATTTTTCAGTCTGTCAAGTCACTCGGATTTAGTTTAATAGTAATTCCCGTGTGTTATCGACAAAGACAACACAAACAAATCTTAATTCAACAGAACTTAATAAATCAATTTTTTTAAGTTCTTTGTAGCTACGCATCCCACTTCCGAAACTCCATTTCAAATCATCCGAACATCCACCTGCGACGCGTTAGCTTCTAAAAACGGCCACGTTATATACGTATGTTAATGGAATGCACGTCTTCCTGTGCCGTCCTAATATGTATTCTATATCTGTCGCGGCAGGATTAGGAGTTTTATTAGGGATTTTTTAATACTCCGTCCGTAATTATACTGTGTTCGGTTTCATGGAAAGACTGAAGAGTATGCCGTCTCCGGCGCAAGATCGGAGGTTTGCACAAATGGGTTTAGTCAATTCGCAGCTAAATTACTACCGGTTTAAATTGATTTAAACATATAAACATATAAATGTTAGATTTTATTATGATCTCAGATTTGATTCTATATTGCGTAATTTTTAGGCAAATGTCCTTTTAAACACTACAAATACATTCGGTGCCTTTTTCCATAGCTAAACCATTAAGTAAAGTACCTAACAGATAAGTGCTAAAGGCCTTATAATTATTGAATTTCACTGAGCAACAAGGTCGTTAAAAGCGATGCGTTTAGAAACCACCGCTATGTAAGGAAACCCGATAGTGGTCCGACCAAAAGCAGATATTGACTCATTCATTATGTCAAATGTTTTTATTATGCCACTACGAAGTAATGCAAGTAATGGAGATAAAGGCAACTCGGAATGTGATACGAAACAAATTTTGAAAGAGCAATCAACATGAAATTATCATTTTGGATAGTGGTTGACAGTTGGTGTTCTAATAAAGGGATGAGACTATTGGAAAACTGTTTTTATTATTTCACTTTCATTTTATTATATTTTTTTATATATTATTATTATCTTACCTTATTATCTTGACTACAGTTTAAAAGCTTATAAATTCTTGCCAAACTTTGTGCTTTTAAAAGTATCTTTAAGCTTGATGAGACTTTGATCTAAAAAATATATGGGTAAGTTTTCCTTTTTTAATTCAGGAGGAATAAATGTATACGATTATGTACTGTATAATAAAAAGCTTTTCAGTCATCTTGCACAACAACACAGAATTTGTATTCATTCATTGTAGTTGTGGCGCGCGATTCAAGACAGTTTTTTGCTGAATGAATGTTGGTACCTACTACGCATTTAGAATTTTAATCTGTCCAAAGATATACGCACGTATTGTTCTCTCTTTGCTTCATTGACACTGATGGAGGTTTTTAGCCGACTTCAGGAGGAGATTCTATGTTCCACATTCTACATTCCTATAACATAATCTTTTTCAAAACTGGATTTTTTCTCCAATTTGTTATTAACAAGTAGGCGTTGCGTCGTCAATCTAAAACCAATTTTCTAGATACCGGTTACAATGACAATGTTAACCTCAATAGAAAAACCGTTTACAGTTCGTTAACGATTCGACAGTAAATAGTCGTAATCGATGGTGTTGTTCCCATTCTCGAAGTTAACTATTGTGCAATTAGCTTTAGACTAAAGTTTACGTGGATGGGTTGCGTTTTCGAAGCATTGCAATAATCCTCTAACTAGATAAACTCGTATTCCAAAAGACTGACACTCCAGTATTCGGGTGTTTTTTCTATGTTTTCTACTAGAAAAGAAAGTGGCTGATGAATTAAAACTCATAATAATGATGTTCACTCATACATTCTCTCCCGCAGCGCCTCCAACCAATTAAGTTATCAATAACTAAAGCATTATGTTCGAATGAGCCGGCTGTAGTGACAAGCATTTTATCTACAGAGGCGCGCCGCTATCCAAAGGACTAATTACGTGTATCTTCGTGTCACGTCTGATTCCTATCGTCGGATGCTCCGTCTAAGATAAACTTGAGCTTCCTGTGGCACAGATTACATGGCAGATATGCAAAGTTCGAGCCATGTCATATCAAGGGTTGCGAGGAATGATAAATATGGCCAGAAAGTGTATTTGTTCTTAATAAAGACTCTCTTTGAAGCTCTTATTAGTGCTTGAGGCGTAAATTGTTAAGCCACACCATGATGGAGGCATCCTAAAAACTCCGCCATCAGAATTAGCCACTAGCTCATACGAACATACATAATTACAGACGAGAATTTTATACCGTCTGTATGTATCTGGCCATACAAAACTGTGCAGGTGATGTATATGTCAGGTCTTACACTTATTTACTTTCTATGAACTAGAGTGATGTTTGCTCACAACAAAATATTATCTGTCCTTAATCATAGAAACTCGGCTGTTATACGAATTAAATGAAAATAATGAATAAAATTGACTATTATCAGCCAGCACCAAGTTCGTACTCAAAGGGATATTTGAAACTTTATGTCACGAAGTTAAATAATTTCACAAGTTCTGATATTACGGTTTAAATATCAATGAAGTCCCAACCCTAGCAACATACAAATCAGTACAACGCAAGTTACATTAAACCTACTGCACATATAATTGATAGCTAGTACACTCATCCGTGGTATTAGTGCAGCCATTACAGTCATCGTTGTCGTATGTAATGATAGATTCGATGATGTAGAGATGTTTAAGTAGTAAATTGATGTAGGTTGTGGACGTTTTCTAATAGAGTCCTGTTTTACACGACGACGAGGCAAAAGGAAGGAGGAGTGTCAGTCTAATGGTTGGGATACACGATGACACCAGAGACACTAGACACTCAATGTACGACTATCTACGAGTAATGTGTCCACTGCTGCGATGCTTAGTTGTATATTATTATGTCGTGCACATTGTATCAATACAATCGACACTCTAGTGTCGTCATTTGTGTCGAGTGACCATATTTTCTAAATACATGTTCTTGTCATGTTTTTCTAGCTTGTTTCTCCTTTGCAGCTATTTTTAGGAGCCACTACAAATAAAATATATATTGCAAAACTTGAAAGTAATAACTGATCGCAAGATCTAAAATCAGCCTCACGATTTATCTAGACCACAAACTTATCTACATCAAATTCCTTCGCTCAGCATAATTATCTACAAATTAAGTCTCCGACACAAAGCTGGCAAAATAATCGATTTATCAAGATGAATAGCTTGCAATGGTTGCAATCGGCTGACGTGAGTTATATTTGTAGGCATTAATTGATACAGACAGCTCTTGGCTTTTGATCACTGTCCTTATTATAGCTACCACGAGTATGTGCTTGAAGTTAGTGATTAGAAGTCGCTTGCGAGAAGGTACAGTTTTAGTTCATTCAATATTTTCTCATTCGTGACTCGAGTAAGCTAATAGTAGAGGTAACTGTTTCAGTTACATTCAGGTACCACTGGGGCGGGGGGGCTTCGCCCTAGTGGTACCTCCGCACATCATCACTTTCTCGTTTATAATATTACTAGCTGCGCCCCGCAGTGTTACCCGCGGTAAATAGTTCCCGTTCCTATGAGAATACCGGGATCACTGCCTAGCCTATGTGTTAATCCAGGGTATAAGCTATCCTGGTATCAAATTTTATTCAAATCCGTCCAGCCGTTTGAGCGTGAAGAAGTAACAAACATTCACACTTACACACACGCACACAAACTTTCATTTTTATAATATTAGTGTGTTTCATTCAATTTAGTTTGCGACTTTGCTTATAGTAGCGGTATCTGGGTTTCAGGTACATTCAGGTCAGATTCCTTTCATTCTTCCTGTTCGCTTTTGGTATTTATTTGTAAATAGGAGCCCTAGATATTTATCTGTCAATGTTGCTTGTTCGTGTTCAGGAGTTATTAAGCTTTGCAGTCACAACACAAATTGTAATCAGAAATTGAAAGGTATCTGTCTGTTAACATGGTATTGCGATAGTGTAAAGACAATTCACATAATGTTACAATAACAATAGTTGTGGTTACAAAATAATATAGAGACGATGGGATGATTTCAAAAAAATATATGCATGAAAAATTTAGCATCATTTAGCATGAAAAAATTACTCGATAACATTTTATTCGGAAAAGAAAAGAGCATTCAAAACTTAATTAGAAAACTACTTGAAAAAACTTCTAAGCATATTCCATCTCAACAATGTCTCAGGCACTACAGTGTCCCGTTAAGTGTAGGCAAAGCTGACTCTGTATAAATCATCTAGTAAAGATGAAAAGGAGATTTAAAAAAAACTTACCAATTATGTTTTCTTTTGATATTAATGAATATTTGTTTTGTTTCGATCACACTATCTTGCATAGTTTTGCAGTTATACTAACAAAACCATCACTATTCTATTATTTCCATGGCGTTTCGAACGTGTAAACAATTCACGAATCGGCACTACAAACTAGAGTTGCAACCTATAGTGTTTGTTAGGTTAACCGGATACTACATTTAGGTAAACCCATTCACGGCCTGGGGGGTTAACGCCAGTTTATCGTAGTATTGGATACTGTTCTCGATACCGGGTCAAGTATCACAAATTTATGAAAATCCCGTGCAGCGCCTCCCCCGGTAACTTGCATGAACTAAAAATTTCAAACATTTAGAATACTTGAGACGTAAGCGAGGATAGATTACTATACTACACAAAAACCGCCGGTAACCCTACTGGATCCAGCGGTCGTCTCCGAAGGAGAACACCGCGGCCGACCGTTTACAAAATTATGTAAGAAATATTTTTTTACAAATTTAATCATTAATTAACGATTATGCTATCTCGTATCCGGTCGGAAACTAGTGTAAAATGTCCGAATAGTAAACGAACATCAGTTGCACCTCTACTACAAACTGTTTATGGAAACCTCACGAGTGCAAGGAGTCAGGGTCGGAACACAATAGCTGGTAATCATAGACGCAAATTATGTGTTTGTCATACACCTCGGATGAATTGTTATTGTTTTTGCTGGTGTGCAACACTTGTATACTCGTATTAAGGTTTGCAGCGAGAAACAATAATTATCTCAACTAATGTACTATTAGCTTCGTTGTGAAATCTATTATGTTGGCTATGAAATGAATAAGAAATTATGAGTACTACTAGCGAAAACAAATCTTATCGAGTTGAAAATAAAACTAAGTGACATGTTTTTACTTCCTTCTCAAAAGTTTACTTACGAAAGTTTCCTAAAACTGATGTACTTACATTAAATTTTTCTACTTTCTTCTCAAAAGTTCCTGAAACGAATTTGATAATTAAACTGTTTCCTTTGAACTGTGTTCGTATATCTACATAATTGTTGTTTCCTGGTTCCAACGAAACCTGAGAAGTTCCCCTTCCTGTCCTACCTAGTTTATGGATTGCATGGTTCATCTCGTTTCGGCACTAAAGAGATATTTCTGTGTGTATTGAGTAACTGTTTAGTGGGTCAGCCGTCAATGTAAACCCATTTACAGAGACACCTGGTGCGCTAAAAGTGTTAAGATATATTTTACATTTGATTTCATTGGTTGCTTTTTTGAATAGTTTAAGAATTTAGATAAATATTTTCTTTTGTAAGTTTTAATAACTTTGTGCTATATCTGGTTAGCCGTTTTAATACATTTATGTTTATGGTATTTTCAAATATTTCCATGTGGTTATTACATACCATAGGTTAAAAATAAAATGGTTGGATCTAACGGTATTTTTTATTCAATACCAATCAAAATTTATTGTACGTTTTTTACATATTGAGTTTTTACTTCCATACAACGCCCAACAAATACTTGAACTATTTTAAACAGTTTTTATGGTTATTAACTTGAATACCATAAATTAATCAATTAAGTTGTTGGATCCAACGAAAATGCTCTTTCAGTAACTATCTACACTACAAATTCATGAACTATCTTAGACAAATTTTGTAAGTTAACTGCCAGTTTCGGTTGTAAAAGTTGCATCACATCTTTACGGACCGTTGGTGCATTAAAGTTAAACGCGATAGTATATTAGGATTACCTCAATTCTATTAATAGTTTCTTTTGTAAGTCCACAAACGATTTTAGAATTGTGTGCGTGCGCGCATAATTTTATCTCGACCATAATATTGACTGAATTCAAACTAGAGATGTTATAGAGCTCCGTAATCGTAGCCGAAACCTTCGGATATTCGGAAAAATTCCGTATCCGTAAATAAGGCATAGGTACTACGAGTATAATAGATTTTGCCCGGCCGAACTTACAATAGCTGCGCTCCCTGCATTGATTAATAGTTATATTGTTTAGCCATAACTATTTATCAGTGAATCTAGGTAAGAAGAACCACAGAGTCGATCCCACCTAATTCACGAATTCGCCGATTTGTAGAAGGCCTAGAAGTAGATTATGCGCAAGCGTGACGAGTTGAATGCCCATTAAGCATCTTGGCCTATAATAGCATTACATCACAACGAGTGGATAAAGGCAAGGGAAGTAGTCTTGCATCGGGACTGTAATGGCTGAAAAATGCAAATAAATGAAACCGTTTCTTAAACCGGTTTGATATTGTTTCGTATCCGTATCCGAAATTTCATATCCATAACATCCCTCATTCAAACCTACGCCCTACTCGTAAAATACAAACCATTCAAAGTGCCGCAATGTCAAAGGTCGCAATCTGTTTTTGAAACAGCTTTGAACTGGTTTTACTAAAATAAATATATGAAGTCCGATCGGTGAAAGGTCGAAGCAAATCGTTTTGTATTAACATCTAGGCATCATTAATGCCATATGATGCGTTAGCTTTGGCAGATAAAATAATGATTTGGACGATGCCTTGAGTTTCGTATCTGTAGGTCGTGGATTCGAATCCCAGCCTTGCAACAATAGATGTTTAAAAAAAAAAAAAATTAAGTATATTATAAGCTAAATTAAGTTTGAAACTGCCAAGAACTCCAAATACTGTTAACTGTCAAGAAATAAACAACCTACAATTTCGTTGTATAGTGATTGTACGCGATGTCATTTATGGCGCCGCCTGTATTCAGCAAACCCTCCGATAAAGCCTTTTACAAATTTAGGTACAGCTTACAAGGATGGGTTTAGCTGACGCATTTGCCGTTCTGCAGATATTTGTTCCGGGTCTGTTTGTTTTTCTATCTATAATGTGTAACAATTTACAAAAAAAATGTATCCAAGTATTTTATCAGTCATCTGGTTACCATAACACAAGCATTAGGTTGCTTAGGGCTAGTTACTTAGGATTAGTTGCTTGGGACTAGATGACGCCGTGTATAATGTCCAAGAATATTTATTTATTTTATGAATGATATAGAAATAGCTATCGTTTTTCGCGAATAAGACACAAGATCTAACGACCGCTAGAAATTCCGACTTCCAATATCTTTGCCACAATTTTACAATGTCACCGTAGAATGCTCAGATTTATCTGCAAAGCTACTGTTACGAGACACCGCAGCCTTATACACAACAAATTTTATGGTCACTATCAATGTTTATCGACTTCCCTCATTCTTTGTCTCAAAATATATGATTTCTAGATTCACTTTATCAAAAGTATCTCTTACGCCTTTGAAATAAGGTCTTTTATATTATTATTGTAACATAAAACTTGCTCTACTTTAAAATCAATTAGATAGAGGACCTTATTGTGTTGGAGTAGAGCTTATTTACTTTGAGTCCTTAGTTTACCTACGGTTCTACGTTATCATTTACCTGTATCTCTATCGATAAGTTTGTTTTGTATTTTACTGTTACAATACTTTAATCATTTAATTCCACCCGCTTTATACCGTTTAATTTATTTATCAATGACACTTGTCTAACTTCTATTCAATTTTGCTTTTCAACTATTGGACACAAATTAGTATAATCATAAACAGTTAATGATCTTATTAACTTGGTACAAAATTTGCAAACAACATTTAAGAGTGTGCCATAATGCAGTGTGTGCAATTTAGTCAATTTACCATTTCTAAATCCTTATTTATCTTAAAATGTTTATTTATCTATTTATGTCAGGAACAGCACACAATTTATTTTTTTGTTGGGTTTTTGTTATTCTAAACTCAGAACCGCTATACCATTCGAGTTACACTGTTCTGTCACATTGCAGAAGAAACGCAATGGCCCTACTAGAATTACTAGAAAATTAGTCAAGTTTGAGTCAACAGATCAAAGGAACAATCACGGAAACGCGTATAGCAATGATCTTACGCGTAGGATGGCTTGTTCACTTCCTAGTGGGCCGGTGTGGGTGACAAAGCTTTTTGCGGTCTGGATAAAAGTACTGGTAGCTCAATGTGTTAGAGCGAGGTCGGTGAGGTTGCGGTTTTTTTTAAATACTTATTTAGAATTTGACTGGCTCATCAGAATCTGGCGAATCAGACAATAGAACACTTTGGAGGCTAGTTAAGTTAATAATCATGTCATAAGTCATGGCTCTGACTTTTTTGCTGATTAATAAATTAATAAGCTTTTCTATTGATTTTATTAATAATGAGCGACTGTAAAGTGTTATTCTCATACATTCACAACTAACATTTAAACTGAATAAAATTACCAAAACACTGGCGCTACAGATTATAATATACACGTAAATCAGAAACTTTAATCCTCAGAAGTTGTTATAAAAATGTCAAAAGCTAATATGGACGAAATGAGAGCTTCGTCTACAAGCAGGAGGAAAGTCATAAATCAGACAAATATATAACATTTTAAAATATATCAGTATGTTTTTGGACTAATATATTGTATCGCTTTTTAGAAGCTTCTTATTTAAATGAAGTTAACGAACTAGCTTTAAGAATATTGTCATTTTCTTATAAATCACGATTTAGGATCAATATCTTCAAACAAGATGATGTGTGATGGCAAATGTAAGATAGGCAATCAAAATAACATTTTATCATCTTCGTAATATTGGATATCAAACATAATGTAGAAACTAATTAACCTTTGAATGGCTTTCGAAGATTACAATGCTTGTGTGAGATAATAATTAGTTAACTAGCAGTTAATGTTTTGATTACAAGATATTTAGTTTAATTTATCTAGAGCTAACAAATGGCAAGGAGAGTAAAGCTATAACTGAATGGTGGCCGAAAGAAGATGCAGAAATGTTGGTCGTCCGACAGCAAGATGGGCAACGTTGGATCGGACTAACCGATCCGATCCGATCCCATCCAACGTTGCCCAGCTTGCTGCCGTAGGATCGTGGCAGAAGCTAAGAGGGCTATACACAGCCAGTGGGTGCTGTTGGGCTGTAGATTTTGACCGAAAATCTAGGTCTCCGTGCAAAGCCTGAGATACCTAGAGTCCTAGATATTAGGTAACTAGTAACTACACCTTTGGAATTCCCGTAACAACTTGTAACAATCGGATATTTAGCATGCCATCCAACAAAGAGCTTAATTAAACAACTTCTCAAGTCCTAGCTAAATTTCTGGCAAGTTGACAGGTCAATTTGAAGTTATTACCGTCGTACAGGTCGACTCGCAGTGAAGTAACATCAACAAAGTTTATAATGATCGTTGTAGCACTAAGTAAGTACTGACCTATTGGTTACAAGCTTAGGTACTCGTACGTAACATTTTACTTACTTACTGACTTTTGAATCTATCATAAACACTGAAAACAGGATTATTCACCATGATTCGTAGATATCCTGTTTTTAGTGTTTAGATAGATAGATAGAAAACTCTTTATTGTTACACCAAATTATGCACTAAACACTAACACAGTCATCAAAAGAATCTTGAATGCCATAAAGTTCATAGTGAATTGGGTAGTATAGCCTGTTTCGTTTGTCAAGCTGTACAGATAATGGTAAAAGACAAGTAAATTGCCAGTAAAGATACCCTGAGGTGTTGCATCACGGCAAGTCATGAGGAATCAATTACAATTGTATTACTCTAAAGGTCTCCAGTAATATTCACTTACGCTCACGGGGTCTTTGAGAACATCTTCGGTCATTAGGGCACAGGAATGTACTAAGAATACCTATTGTTGAATATTAGTGGAAACTATTGAATCTGTTTATGGTCAATTAGTAAATAAAGTAAAATTGAGAAAGCTGGAGTATAGCCCTTTATTAACTAAAACTGATTATGATCTTCAAACGGCTGATCTAATTTTCAAAATCGGGTCATTCGTTTAGGAGCTAGGTTGCACTGTCGTCCGCTGTCGTAGTGTAAATTATATAACAAGTCTGTTAGTAAGTGCCGAATAAAAGCTGCAATTAAACTAACTTCACAGTTTCATTTCTTGGTCTACTTTACATGCCTTCACAACAATGTAAGCGCCCTAGCTGTCAACTGACAATCTAGTATCCTCATTACATCCCTGATTCACGTCAAGGAAGCGTCGTAAGCTGTAATTTAATGGTACTGTCGGCATCGTGTAGGGAAACTTGTTGGACGTGTAATAACACACTTTATTGGTGTTAAATAAGAGATGATACATCTTTAAGGGTCTACTACGTTGATATACTCGTAGAATGCTATATTAAATTTTCCATAGAAAATACATTAGTTTAAACGCTCTACATTATCCAAATCGATGGACAGTTTGCTAATACAGTTGGATTGATGGCACTTGCTAAGGGATTGGAATGGTATTATGATTTTAATTAACATAAGTGGCAAGAAAATAAAGTATAAAGCCTTGCTAAATGGACAGGTCACGTATATTGGGTTAAATCTCAGTTATAATGTATAAAAACAAACCAGTGTGAGTTAACCCTAAGCTGATCGTAATCACCGTATCTCAAACATCGTAATCAGGTGGCGTCTTCTGATTTATGCGCGGAACGTCGTGTGTCGTTGGTTTAGAAACGGAGGAAATGGTCGTGTCATGATGACCACGAGCGGATGTTGATGAGTGATGTCTTAATTTCACTAAATTTATACCTTGAGCATATCTTAGACTTTCTAAGTACCATGTAAAGGGAATGGGTTACGTTTGTTGGTTTACTGTGTCCCTAAACCCTCTTTGGTTGGAAATGTTAATCACTAAGAAAAGTCACTTGTTTTGGTATAAACGTTTAACGTAATCAAATGAACAAATACTAATAATTAACACTTTAAATGGTAAACTGGTAAAAACTACGTAAATGGTAAAATATGGTAAAATATATGGTTTAATGGTATGAGCCCGCGAGTCTGCTCGGCAGCTGGTATTCGCGAACTGACCAAATCGGTCAGTTAAGGTAATAATGTAAAAATATGCACGCGATGCGTTAAATGCATCGCGGCCTAAATTATGATATTGCTGACTGTTCGGATTACTCCGAACATACTCCCGAGCGCGAGATGAGATGCGTGAGATGATGATCCTTAAGGTAATATTCACACCGAAGCAATAACATAAAGCACTTAATATCTAATAAATTGGTAAATAATGGTACTTAAGTTAACAAATTTTATGTAAAGATTGGTAGAATTTAAACAATAGATTCTTCAGTGAATCCGTCATTGTCAATTCCTCTGTCTGTGTTCACTTTGCTCCGTTTGCCCGCACTACGGGCACCTTTTGTCTTTACACTAGGCCAACGCTCGGCACAACTATGGAGCTCTATGTCTACTGCACTGTTGTCACTGGTTGCGGTAGATCTCGGCGTAGCGGAACTTTCCACCAACTCGTGCTGGCGACTCCCACTGCGACGCTGTGCGTGCCTCTTGTGAGGCGGAGACGCTGCTACGTGGCCCTCGCCGCTACGCCTCGATGAAGGTTGTCGGCGCCGTGAGTGACAACGACTCCAAATCCAGGCTATTGCCGCGATCCCTATTGCAGTTAACGCTATATAGCCGATAGCATATTGGTGTATGTCATGAGACGACAGTTCAGTAATCTCTGTGTTGCTGTTCTTTAGTTTTTGAATGGACTCTCCTAAACTGGTGAATGAAGTGTTTAGGCTCCTATTCGTGTCATTGCTTGTTTCATCTTCTGATAATTTTATGTTTACGATGTGGTTTATTTGGTCAAGCTCTGGCATATAGATCGTGGATGAGGATGATATATTCATGTGGTTGGTATTGTGACTCATTGAATATAACGTGAAGTCCTTGCCCTTGATTATGCAATCCTTGCTTGTGGCAATAACTCCACCTTTGCTTAGCTGGCATATCGTAACCTGATCTCCACATATTATTTTTACTTTGTACGCGTCACAACAAAAGAAGAAGTGATGAGACGCTTCATGTAATTCTCTCCACGTGTTTGAGCAGGAGGATTTCTGTGTGGCACATTTATTTGTTACTTTGTCTAAGTAACAGAAATCTTTATCGCTTTTAATGGTTTCAATCGGTTTCAGTAAAGAACATAGATATGATGATCCATGTAGTAAGCATTGATTTATTTCTTCTATTGTTACAGTGAAGAACGAATCTCTCATTAGGCTTACAGCAACATAATCGGAAATTGGTTTTATTTGAATCATATCAGTGTTTGTCTGGTGTTCCATCCACTTGGTTCTGGATGATAGTTGCACTAAATATTCAGCCTTCCATCTTTTCCAAAGATCTTGAAGTATTTTTGAAGTCATGTGCCATCTGGTTCGGGCATCATGCTCCGTTTCTATGATGGTTGTTCCAGGTCTTCCTGATAAGAAATTGGCTGGGGTTAGAAAGTCTAAGTCATCTGGTCTAATTCATCTTTTTGATACTTCGTTCGTAACGTTGGAAGAGTAACACAATACTCACAGTTAATTTTTGTTGTAAAAATAGTTTTTGTGAAGTGTCGTCACAGAATTTTTGCACACATATAGTCCTGGACCTAAGGAGTACCGTAAGGATTCCAATTACATCAAAAACTAATTATAAATTCATTAAATATTGCAAATAGATTCATCAGTTATTATAATCCACCCGCAAGTAATAATCTAACTAACAGAAACGACGCGAAGAAAAAATACGCGTAAGCGACATCGATAGCACGGCGCTTAAGATCTTTTTCTCGCGAGCTTTTGCTCCGTAAACACTTGGAGAATTTTATTATTGGATTCGACATTTGCTATTATTCGCATACATAGCTGCTATAAAACGGTGCAAAATGACATCTATGCCAACTGAATGGGGTTGCTGTTCCCTACGCAAACAGGATGAAAACTATTTACAATGTGTTCAGTGTAAAACTGCATACCATTATGCGTGCGTCTTCCCTGGCAAGAACAAACGCGGGGGTGGCAGCGATACTTCCAAGACCTGGACGTGTCCTCCCTGCCTCGAGTCAACTCCCAGGACTTCGAAAAATGATAACACTCCCGTGCGCCAAGTACAGAATGTTGCCGCTCGTCCCACAAAGAGGCCAGCATTGTCGTCTCCAGGCAAAACAGATTCTCCTGTTTCTCGTCAGGAAATGCGAGAAATCATGGATGAAGTCTTACAAAAGCATATGACCGCCTTCAAAAAAGAATTTTCTAGGGAATTAGACACTGTAAAGGAGGAATTAAAAAATGTTCAAAAGGCCATGGAGTTTGTAAATGATAAATTTGAAGACATCATGAAGGCACAGAGCGACACCCAAGCGCAAATGAAAATACTTCAAGAACACGATGTTCAAATGGAATCTGCGATTAAAAATCTAGGTATGAGAATAAACCAGTTAGAACAAAATGCGCGTTGTAAAAACTTGGAGATTCAGTGCATTCCTGAAAAGAAATCAGAAAATTTGATCTCAATCGTAAAGAAACTTAGCAGTGTTGTGGATTACGACATCAAAGACGACAACATATTACGCGTCACGAGAACTGCCAAACTTAATCCTGAGAGTGCGCGCCCGCGCTCAATTGTGGTTGAATTTAATACCCCATTTGTTCGAGATAGTTTTCTGGCATCAACAATCAAGTTCAATAAAAGGAACCCAAATGACAAACTAAACAGCTCACACTTAGGCTACAGTGACCAAAAGTCAGCGGTCTTCGTCATGGAACACTTGTCACCACAAAACAAAGCCTTGCATGCTGCGGCCAGACAAGCGGCGAGAGAGAAAGGCTATAAGTTTGTTTGGGTTCGTAACGGCCGTATCTTTATGAGAAAAAGTGAAGATGCAGGTTATATCCTTATAAAAGATATGAATACTCTGACCACATTAAAATAAGATAATCATCTTAACAATGCAATGGGTTTCTTGTAAATAAAAATGGATTCTCTGATAATTTATTATCAAAATGCTCGTGGCCTCAGAACTAAAACTCACACCTTCCTTCAAAATTTAGTTATTAGCAACTATGATATTATTGTTATAACCGAAACGAATTTAAATGACAGTGTTTTAGATACAGAACTATTTGATAATCGGTATATTATATTCAGAAGAGATAGGTACACATCAGGATTTCACAGCAGTAAGGACTGTGGTGGAGTGTTAATTGCTGTATCAAAGCGTTTATCTGCAAAGCGAATGTCGAACTGGGAGAGCAGATGTGAGGATGTATGGGTTGTAGTCGAAGATCCTATTTTTGGAGCCCACAATCAATTAGCTATAGGTGCTGTTTATCTACCCCCTCCTGTCCGTAGAACAATGCTCGAACATTACTTAGACCACTGTAATACTGTCTTGGAACAACACGTAGGCCACACTTGTTTAATAGGAGACTACAATTTGAGTAGTATTGATTGGAATTTAATCAACAACAATGACACAAATTATCGTACTTCATCATTAAATCAGACCTTGATTGACTTCAGTTACATCGCAAACCTAAAACAACATAATTTAGTGCTTAACAATAAGAATAGAATTCTTGATCTTGTGTTTGTAGACTTACCTAACTGTACCGTCTCTGCTGCTATGAATGCTCTAGTTCCTATAGATAAACAACACCCACCACTTGACATAAACATAACAGTTAATATAAATAATTAT
The DNA here is from genome assembly GCA_963582015.1 of Xanthorhoe designata. Lineage (NCBI taxonomy): Eukaryota > Metazoa > Arthropoda > Insecta > Lepidoptera > Geometridae > Xanthorhoe > Xanthorhoe designata. Next base: position 3,043,278 of record OY757029.1, read on the forward strand.
CTTCGGACAAACCCGAACAATCATAAAATAAACTACCTTAAAGGTGATTATGAAATAATTAATAAAAATTTATGTGAGATTGATTGGAATGAATATTTTTCACATTGCGAAGATGTAAATAGTGCGTTAGAGAAATTTTATAGTACTCTTCGAGATTTAATAAATAAACACTGTCCTTTTATTAGACCTAAAAATAGTAAATACCCTCCTTGGTTCAATAAATCGATTATCAAACTGCTACGCGAAAAAAATAATATAAGACTGAGATACAATAAATATAAAAATCCGATGGACAAACTAGCTTTAGAGCGACTTACTGAAAGAAGTGAGAAACTTTCAGTAAAGTGTTATAATAGCTATGTAGACGACATTGAGAACAGAATAAGTAAAAATCCGAATTATTTTTGGTCATTTGTCAAGTCAAAAAAGAGCGAAACTAATACATATCCTAATACTATGTCTGACGGAGTGATCAAAAAATCAGATGGTTTTGGTCTATGTAATCTATTCGCTGACTCGTTTTCTAAAGTATACCTAAAAATTAATACATCAACATACATGAATAAAACGACATCAAGTTTAAAATCTAATAACTATGGCAGTGATTGCATTGCAAGTTTTCATATCTCACTAGACACGATATTAGATAAGTTAAAGAAGTTAGACATAACAAAAGGTTCAGGCCCTGATGGAATACCTCCTGTCTTCATCAAAAAATGTTCTGACAACTTGGCTGTACCCCTTTTCTACATTTTTAATAAATCTTTAAGCTCCGGTGTTTTCCCAAACGAATGGAAAACCGCAAAAGTTATACCAGTACATAAATCCGGTGATAAAAGTTTAGTTTTAAATTATAGGCCAATCTCTATTCTTTCTTGTATGAGCAAAATTTTTGAATCAATTGTTAGTCCCATTATCCAAACCCATTTTAAGAAGTACGTCATAGATCAACAGCATGGCTTTGTAAAATCAAGATCAACTGCTACTAACTTAGTTACCTATGTTGAGAATCTTATTGAGGCTATAGATAAGCATCAGGAAATTGATGTTATTTATACTGACTTCAGTAGGGCCTTTGACAGAGTCTCACACTCATTACTTCTTGAAAAGCTTGCATCATATGGATTCACTGGGAGCTTCATTAAATGGATTGGATCATATTTAAATAACCGGTTTTTCTTTGTTGTAATGAATGGATACAAGTCAGATTCAATCAGCATAGGGTCTGGAGTTCCTCAGGGCTCACACCTTGGGCCAATTCTTTTTAATATTTTTATAAATGACATCCCAAAATGCCTTAAAGCATCCGTACCATTTTTATTTGCCGATGACTTAAAGATATCCCGAACAATAAACTCTGATGCCGATGTAACCATGCTGCAAAATGACATAAACAACTTATCCGAATGGTGTCATGCAAATGAAATGTCCCTTAATACAGATAAATGTTTTTTCATAAAATTTTCCAGAAGACATAACGTATTTCAATCGAACTATAACATAGGAGGCATACCCTTAAATGAAGTTGGCGTTATTAGAGATTTAGGAGTGACATTAGACAGCAAATTAACTTTTATCCCACACATTGATCGTATAATAAAGAAGGCATCTAAAATGCTCGGATTTGTTATACGAAATAGTAAAATTTTTAGGAAACCGTATACTAAATTGCTTCTGTACAACACATTAGTCCGTAGCATACTTGAGTACTGTCCCGTTGTTTGGCGACCCCATTATTCCACCCATATACTTAGAATCGAGCGAGTTCAAAAGCGATTTTTGTGGCACCTCTCGTACGCAGCAAATATCACCAAAACCAAACCTTCTTATGAAGGGAGACTTAAGTACTTCAAACAAACATCACTAAAAAAGCGCAGAATACAACACGATCTGGTATTTTTATTTAAAATCTTAAATAATATAATTGATTGCCCCGAACTTTTGCATAAATTTAACTTTAGAATTCCTCGTAGATTACCCCGTCACCCTATGCCTCTGCTTTCTCCTCCGCTTCGCAACACTGTGTTAGGAAGTAATTCTCCCGTCGCTAGGCTTTGCAAAGCCCTCAACGATGATTGCAAAACTATTGATATTTTTTCTGTTAGTCTTAATAAGTTTCGCCGTCACTTGGCTGATAACTTACCCAACTAATCAGTTTTTAAATTAAGAAATAATATAATTATTTAGTTTACTCAACTAATGTAGGTATGTATACCTACCTACTTTCATTTAGTTTGTTAACAACTTGATTTCTGTTATTTTTTCCTAGTTTTACTAAGCATGTGGTGTTTACCTGTAAGTGGTTGTGCAATAAGCATTTTTAGTACCCTAAGTACGTTTATATTATGTAACCCTGTGCAAGAATAATTGTAACAATTGTTGGTAAACCTAAAATAAATAAATAAATAAATATCTGTGTATGATTAGCGAGTCTTTTAAGAGTACGTGCTGATGTGGATGGAGTGGTCCCACGATATATCTAATCTATACCTACTTCTTTACTAATATTATAAAGAGGTAATGTTGGTTTGTTTTTTTGTTTGCGGTGATCCCGATTTCAAAAATTCTTCCACCGGATGTGTAGCATGGACTTTCCGAATGAACCATAGGCTATATTTTATCAAGGTGCGGGCGAGTAAGCTAGTATTATCTAATGTTAGTTCGTAAGAGCTAGTGGCCAACTCTGGTAACGGAGTTTTGAAGCCATTTAAAGTCCCCCGTTTTCTGAATTTGTGAAGATAGAGCAATGCGGCAGTTTTCTTTCCTGCTTCCATGTTAAATTCCACATTCAATTCTGCGTAGTGTCAGAAGGAAAAAATAGCATAATACTCTTGCCGTCTTATACTTCTGATTAGAGGTATGAGACATATAAAGTTCATCAGTGCTCTTGTCAGTACAGAAAGTTTAGGAAAGCGATAAACGTTCAGGGTTTAATTAAAAAAGTAAGGAAAGTAACTCTGATAGTTTTTTTCTAGACCTTCATTTTGTTCTTCTCCATCGTCTGTTGTACAATATATTTTGTCACTGAATTTCACAGCAATAACTTTGCTTTGTTACGCTGCATTGTTCACCTTGAAGTGTAACCTGTGGCGGCATAAATTTTGTGATTTATTCAATAGCACAACCGTTAATTTTAAATGATAAATTATTCAGATGCGGATCGTATAACAGATTTATGTTGACATCTCACATGCAACTAATGGTCTTTGCCGACTACACCGTGCCATACCATGACCGTGCTCTACCGTACCGTAATAGGAACGTGCCAGGCAAAAAAAAGTTGTATAAGTATAACAGGTATAGGAACGAGCCATCCACAATAAATTTTGCAGGTTGTTATAGTATGAAACAAAACCCACTAGACTGTTACGTCTCCGACCAACATCGTAGCGTGCTATAACCAGACCGTCAATAATAAAACTCTTAATATTTCCGTGCCAGATACGGTCATGGTGTAAGTGGCAGTCGGCAAAGTTCTTACAGATAAACAAGAAGGTTTCGCTAATCTTTTTTTTTGTCCACAGGCCAGATCTGAAGAGCAACTTGCTTGTGAGAAAGAATGGCTTCAAGCTGGTCATATGTGGCTGGCCCACCGAGGGGGGTTCACAGCAGTGGTGCGGGAGGGGGAGGCAGATCCTGGCAGAGCCAAGGTCCGGGTGCTACAGACTGGAGAGGTCATTGTTGTCGATGAAGATGACTTAGAAAAGGTAAGTGTTGGCGAAAGCGATCACAAGCTACAAAACTAAGGTTTTACAATCGGCTTAGTCACTATTTTTAAGTGAAATTATGGCAACTAAACTAGGGTGCTAGTGATAGTTGATCTTTGCCAAATGGATCAGCACTTACTAAAGCCAGTTATAGACTGTACCAACTCTTATTTGTTATCTAGGCCAACCCTCCTCAACTGGAACGTTGTGAAGACATCGCTGCCCTCCGCTGCCTCAACGAGTGCGGTGCCCTCAACGTGCTCCGCTCACGCTTCGCCGCTGGTCTGCCCCACGCCCGCGCCGGCCATGCGCTCCTGGTATTGGGACCTCCGAAACGCACCGCTCCTATCTACACTGATAAGGTAATACCTTAAGCCTCATCTTTACTAGATGATTTACAGTAAAAGGAGGTAATTTTTGCCTACATTTAACGACATCATGATGATATCTGCACTGATAATATCTACTCTCTGGAAGATATTGATAATGGTCTCATTTCTGGAGTAGAACCAATATTTACACCATCTAAACATCTCCGAGTCAGAGTATGAGACAAGGACTATTTGTAAAATCTCGTCGATCTCAAAAATACTAATCTGAACTGACCTTCTCACCGTTGCGCTTATTTTAGTTTAACATGATCTTGAAAAGACGTAACATTTAAATGAATTGGTACAGTAGAAATATTGCGAAAATCAAGCAAGTCCTACCCATAAAAGTTAGACTTTAACCTACGATAATATCGGGCCTATGATAAAGTGACGGCACCTTCAAGTTCCACCACTTTCTCAGATCGCATTAGATATGCCTCACCATCAAGCCATATAAGGACATCTCTCATGTTATAATTCAAAACCTACGCTCTCTCTAAAAGCTTTTAATAAAGTCACTTTTATTCCATTTACATGTAATTTGGCTGCTTTGCTTGCAACCTTTGGCGCCCTGCCATATTGAGACTTGAAGATTACAAGGAAATTGCACCGAAATCTCCATCAGAAGACGTGGCTGCCATATTAATGCTTCACATTGAAACCTCAGCCTACGGGAAATTTAGTGCCAAAGTGACAGGGTAGAATGTTGTGAAATACTTGCGTATGCTATACATTTGTGAAGAACGGGTAGAGAGATCAACTTGACTATTAAAATTCCTTGTCCTCATGATAAAATGACAATTTGACTTTGATTTTATGATGTCAAGGTACGAAAGCATCAAAAGATGAGCTTAGCCATTCATTATTGCCGTTTAATAGCATTTATTTGGCTGTCTGCATTTTTTGTGGTCTATTTATAAAACGAAAGCAAGCAAAGTAATTTATAAGGAGATCGTAATAAAGTCCTTTAGGCTATTACCCTATTGGCTATGTAATCTTTATTAGCTAACATCCTGCTCCATCTATCATCTACAGCCACGCCTATAGCGAATAGTTTTACATTTTTGTGATATTATGCAAGTACGCTAAGGCCGGTATTCAGAGACCTGACTCAAGCGTCGATTTGAACTCGGTTCAGCGGAACTCTGCTTAAGCATTGATTCGTTGCTTAAGTATCGTTTGTATTCAAGAACGTTGCTTGAGTAAATGCTCAGCTAAATCGAGTCTCAAGTGTCGATTCCTTTTTGTTTATGAATTCAGTCTGTTCTCATTTACATTTTTAATTTATTTTGTACTTCCATTCCGTTATACGCAGAAATTCAAAATGCCTGGATGAAAAATTGATGGCGACTCTCGAAAGTGAAGTAAAAATAACGTGTAACGGAACGACTTTAGAAAACTGACAAATTCATTCATTCATACGTCAGTCGTCAAGCAAGTCAATCAAATTTCAACAATCGCCAAATCGCGGGATGAAAATGTGAAATCAATGAATTTATTTTTACGCTTTGACCAAAGACAGGTAATACTGCTTGGTTATCGGCGGTAGTGCTTCTTGCCCTGGTCTGATGCATTATGTAGTGTTTGTAGACACAAACGTTGTGGAAGATAGCACCAGCACTCGTTGAAGATGACGAGACACGAAGGATCTCTCTCAACAAGCTTAGCCTGGACATGATCTAACGATTAGCTGTTTCCCGTGACTCCTATAAACTTTATTTAATACGTTTTAAATAAGTGTGTGTAAAATATTAAATAAAAACATTATGGTAGTTTTGTCAATATATTTTTTATTTTACCCCAGCCAAACCAAATGTGTTTAGGTTATGTACGTAGGTAGAATTTTCGACATAAATAAAGTAGGTAAGTAATCCTTATGAGTACCTACCTACCAAGACTAAACTAATAGTATTCTTTTATCTGTGCTAATACTAACTATAAATTCACAAGTCCTTATAACATTTGTCTGTATGAAACAGAAACAAGGTCCCCATGCATATTTTGAAGTCTTGTCTTGTGTGTCCGTTATTCTAGCATGCTTAGATGACCTCGAAAATACAACGAATCGAATATATTATCCATTTTTACTGAAAACAAAACAAAAATGCTATCTGAGTAAATGCTCAAGCGTGGTCCAGACCACTCTCAAGCATTTACTCAGATTCCTTTGAAAAATGTCAAACTCAAGCATCGATTTCATTTGATTGAGGTTTCTGAATAAGGAATTACTCAGGTGAACTCGACTCAGCTGAACTCGACTCAGCTGAACTCTGATCAGCAAAACTACTCTCAAGTAACGTTCTTGAATAAGAAACGATACTTAAATCGACGCTCAAGCACAGATCGACGCTTGAGTCAGGTCTCTGAATACTGGCCTAAGTCTTGTAAGAGAACGCTAAAGTTTTACATTCTGTCTTATAATTAATGTATTTCTTAAAGGAGCTAGAAGGAGAAGACCTACTTATGAACCTACTTAGACCAAATTGGTGACCTTTGTGTACCATCTACCAAAGGTCACCAATTTGGTCGAAATACGCCAGGTCAAAAGTACCCTAAACCGGTGAGCTTGTATGAAGAATATAATGCGTGTGAATGAATCGAACGAGGTGTGTCAGAATCGTAGCAAGTGGAAATCCGTGGTCTCTGCATACCCTATGAGAAAGAGGTAATGTCAAATATCTAACTACAGTAAGCAAAGCCACAGAATGATAGTATATTAAGATAGTATATTCAAACCGACCGTAAGCTTATTATAAAAAACATGGTTAGCATATCAGATGAAGTAGAGGTAGATTATAAATATTATGTGTTGATTTCAGTTTATGATGTCGTAGAAGTTAAATAAATCAAATTAATATCGAAGTTTATTATTTATCGAGTAGTAAATAAATAATTTATGCTTAGTTAAGGACCTATATCTCTGGATAGCCTGCGGCTAGCACAGCTGGGCCTTAAATTACATTTGACTAGTGCTTATCTTGAACAAAATAGACTGCAGTAACTAAGAATATAGATCAACCGTGAAATATGCTTCGTTGATAAAGGTCATGTCTATTGATGAACTTTTGTAGAGGTGATCGTACTTTTAATTATCTATGGCTTGTATTCAGACAAAAAATCAATACATGAGCGAAGACTCAAGTCTGACTGTAGACTTTGAATACTTACGAGCCTAAGCTGGTAAGCAGGTAGTAGGTACCTTCCTATAGGATAAGATTGTACTAATTGTCTAGATGTGTACTAAGATGTGTTCCAATTGGAAGTACCTATATTGTCTCTACCTATGGAAGAGGTGTGTTTTATGTATTATTAGCTGTGCCCCGCGGTGAATAGTTCCCGTTCCCGTGGGAATACCGGGATCAAACGTAGCCTATTTTTTAATCCAGGGTATAAGCAGTTCTGGTATCAAATTTCATTCAAATCCGTCCAGCTGTTTGAGCGTGAAAGAGTAACAAACACACTTACACACACACACACAAACTTTCATATCAGTTAGTGTGATAGTGTGATTAAACTGATGAGTTGTCGTATATTTCCAGGTGGCAGCCATGTTCAGAGGCTGTCGTTCCGACGACATGCCGCCTCACGTGTTCGCGGCCGCGCAGTCAGCCCACCGTTGCATGTTGGCGTCGCGACGCGATCGCGCCATTGTGTTCCTTGGAAGGTTAGTACCTAAACTTTAGGTACTTTACTTTACGTACTTAAGTTACGACCAATCGAGTAGCATGTCCTCTCGACGTACAATTAACTTTCTTAGAGATTCTGATGACCAACGTAGAAGAATCCACCATCAGATCATCGGTGCCTGCTATTGTGTGGAAGGTTAGTAGGTACACATAGGTACTAGAGACGACTATGTCCAATTTAAACATTTTGATAATACTTTTAATTTTCAATAAAATACCTAAGTGTTGTTTAACACTTAAAATAATTAAAAAAAATGCATGCTAAGTCGTATTTGAGACTTCAAAAAAAAAACAAGACGAAACGAAAAGATAAAAGATAAGAAATTCCTAAGAAATACCTGTGATATCTGATTATGAACTTGCTATATTAAGTGCATATATTAAAAGCGCACGTGCTTTGCATATCAATAATGCATATTTTTAGTAATATTTTCAAGTTGAATACCCGATAGCTTTCTATGCCAAACTATAAAATAATTATCATCTGGCGCCGCCCGTTTGCGTCCATTAAAATGTTAATTTGATAAGCACCGTGATTCTATCGATTTCATACTAAAATCGCTTCAGGGGATTATATTACAAACTTGTTTTAACAATATTGTATTTATCAAACCGACTCTAATAATTAATGATAAGGTATAGTTTAGCAGTGAATTTTGTCGCTTAAAATCTTGATGTGTTTATGAATCTGGAATGTAAAGTCGAATTTTAATGGTTTATAGAATGTTTTTATTGCAGAAAAAGCTGTGAAATTGACATTATACAACTAAGTTTTTTGTAGACTGTTATATTTAAAACATAATGTGATTATTTGTAACACCAGTTGATGTTATTCCAAGTCACTATTGATATATGCTTTGCTTTATCCAAAACCATTCAGCCGGTGTCAGTGTCTTGTCTAATAATAATAACAGACAGCAGAATCTTAGAAAAAAATATTAAAAACTTAAATTTTCTAAAGACAACTTCGAAATACCTACATTATTTTTAGTATGCTAATAAAAATATCGATAGTTTTTGAAAAGTGTTGGCATGTACCAAACGTGTACCAATACATCCCGCTTCTGACTACCCTCTTCACTCCCAAATAACTCCCCTTCAAAGAAATGTATTTATTAGATGTCATTCAGACTTACGAATACACTTCTGAGCTTATTTTTCAGAAAACAACATGTTATAGGTATTTCACTTTCAAAACTATCGTGAGTTGTATTAGACATTATAATAGCACACGGAAAATTACTCACGTAAAATTATCGTCGATTTAGATACCGACAATGTTTCGATTCTTCCGGAGAATCTTCATCTGGGTATGAGTGTGGTCACTCCTCGCGGTCGCGTCTCACACTCTCGTCGTCTCATGTGAGACGCGACCGCGAGGAGTGACCACACTCATACCCAGATGAAGATTCTCCGGAAGAATCGAAACATTGTCGGTACCTATCTAAATCGACGATAATTTTACGTGAGTAATTTCCCGTGTGCTATTATAATATGTTATAGGTAATTTAAAGTTATAGGTAAATCAAGGTTAATATGCAAATTCCGTACTGTACGAAGATGTAAGAATGTTGCTAGATATTTTTGTCTCAAAACAGCTCGATATCATTATCAGGAATTGAGCTATGCAAATGTGGACTGGACATCCTTGGAAGCACACTAAGGTGTCTTGCCATCTTTGAAGATTAATTCTACAGAGTTTTTTAATGAACTTGCGCGGTCAAATTAATATCATAATGTTACTATTACCATGGAAGAAAACTATTTTCAAAGCGTCGGCGTCGCTTAACCTCAACGATCTATCAAGGACGCTTAAGGTGCCTCTATGGGTGAAACTAGCGCCACCGCCGATTTTATTTTATTGTTACGTTGAACAAAGGAATTTAAAAAAAATTGAATGTACAGTTTATGAAACCTATCATAAGCTTTTTTTTAATACCTATGTAATAGTTTCATTTTCTATAGTTTAGGAGGAATAACGAAAACAGATTTTGGTGGCCACCAAGTGCAACTTCGCTATATCTCCTAAACTATGCAAAATGAAGCTATTACATAGGTATTAAAAAACAGCTTATGATAGTGTCCGTGAACTTAGCATATCATGTCCCAGCATATCATGTTTTTGCGATAGTTCTCTTCGCATGCAGATGAGTTCTATAGTTCCTGATACTTTTCAGCAATAGTTCTGGCGTTTTTAGCTGAAAAAAACACGTTTAAAAAAATGATATGCTAACTTCCCGTAGCATATCATTTTGCAGCAAATCAAAAATAAATGCTTGTTCCAGTCGCATGGAGGTGTGTTCTATAGTTCCTGATACTTTTTAGCGATAGTTCTGGCGTCAAAACGTCAGAAAAAAATAATTTGTAAAAATAATTTGCATAGTTCCACGAAGACAAAAAGTTAAATTATATCTATTTTAATCGTATCAAACTATTCTAGAATACCAGAACTCTTTCGTTTCTCACATATCCGTAACAAAACTAGAACCTCCAATTCGAATTGAGTCCAGAACAAACGCTTAAGTGCCAGCATATCATGGTAGAGTAGTTAAAATATCGAAAAAAATAATTTTAATGTTGTCAAACAATTCGGTTAAGCCAGAACTCTTGCGTTTCATATACATCCATAGCAGAGCTACAACCTACAACTCGATTAAAGTTCAGAACTAACGCGTAAGTACCAGCATATCACGGTAGAGTAGTTGAAAAATCGAAATATTCAAATTTGACTAAGTCAAACAATCCTAGAAAGTCAGAACTCTTGCGTTTCATATACATCCATAGCAGAGCTACAACCTACAACTCGATTCAAGTCCAGAACTAACGCGTAAGTACCAGCATATCACGGTAGAGTAGTTGAAAAATCGAAATATTCAAATTTGACTAAGTCAAACAATCCTAGAAAGTCAGAACTCTTGCGTTTCATATACATCCATAGCAGAGCTACAACCTACAACTCGATTTAAGTCCAGAACTAACGCGTAAGTACCAGCATATCACGGTAGAGTAGTTGAAAAATCGAAATATTCAAATTTGACTAAGTCAAACAATCCTAGAAAGTCAGAACTCTTGCGTTTCATATACATCCATAGTAGAGCTACAACCTACAACTCGATTCAAGTCCAGAACTAACGCGTAAGTACCAGCATATCACGGTAGAGTAGTTGAAAAATCGAAATATTCAAATTTGACTAAGTCAAACAATCCTAGAAAGTCAGAACTCTTGCGTTTCATATACATCCATAGCAGAGCTACAACCTACAACTCGATTCAAGTCCAGAACTAACGCGTAAGTACCAGCATATCACGGTAGAGTAGTTGAAAAATCGAAATATTCAAATTTGACTAAGTCAAACAATCCTAGAAAGTCAGAACTCTTGCGTTTCATATACATCCATAGTAGAGCTACAACCTACAACTCGATTCAAGTCCAGAACTAACGCGTAAGTACCAGCATATCACGGTAGAGTAGTTGAAAAATCGAAATATTCAAATTTGACTAAGTCAAACAATCCTAGAAAGTCAGAACTCTTGCGTTTCATATACATCCATAGTAGAGCTACAACCTACAACTCGATTCAAGTCCAGAACTAACGCGTAAGTACCAGCATATCACGGTAGAGTAGTTGAAAAATCGAAATATTCAAATTTGACTAAGTCAAACAATCCTAGAAAGTCAGAACTCTTGCGTTTCATATACATCCATAGCAGAGCTACAACCTACAACTCGATTCAAGTCCAGAACTAACGCGTAAGTACCAGCATATCACGGTAGAGTAGTTGAAAAATCGAAATATTCAAATTTGACTAAGTCAAACAATCCTAGAAAGTCAGAACTCTTGCGTTTCATATACATCCATAGCAGAGCTACAACCTACAACTCGATTCAAGTCCAGAACTAACGCGTAAGTACCAGCATATCACGGTAGAGTAGTTGAAAAATCGAAATATTCAAATTTGACTAAGTCAAACAATCCTAGAAAGTCAGAACTCTTGCGTTTCATATACATCCATAGCAGAGCTACAACCTACAACTCGATTCAAGTCCAGAACTAACGCGTAAGTACCAGCATATCACGGTAGAGTAGTTGAAAAATCGAAATATTCAAATTTGACTAAGTCAAACAATCCTAGAAAGTCAGAACTCTTGCCTTTCATATACATCCATAGCAGAGCTACAACCTACAACTCGATTCAAGTCCAGAACTAACGCGTAAGTACCAGCATATCACGGTAGAGTAGTTGAAAAATCGAAATATTCAAATTTGACTAAGTCAAACAATCCTAGAAAGTCAGAACTCTTGCGTTTCATATACATCCATAGCAGAGCTACAACCTACAACTCGATTCAAGTCCAGAACTAACGCGTAAGTACCAGCATATCACGGTAGAGTAGTTGAAAAATCGAAATATTCAAATTTGACTAAGTCAGACAATTCGAGAAAGTCAGAACTCTTGCGTTTCATATACATCCATAGCAGAGCTACAACCTACAACTCGATTCAAGTCCAGAACTAACGCGTAAGTACCAGCATATCACGGTAGAGTAGTTGAAAAATCGAAATATTCAAATTTGACTAAGTCAAACAATCCTAGAAAGTCAGAACTCTTGCGTTTCATATACATCCATAGCAGAGCTACAACCTACAACTCGATTCAAGTCCAGAACTAACGCGTAAGTACCAGCATATCACGGTAGAGTAGTTGAAAAATCGAAATATTCAAATTTGACTAAGTCAAACAATCCTAGAAAGTCAGAACTCTTGCGTTTCATATACATCCATAGCAGAGCTACAACCTACAACTCGATTCAAGTCCAGAACTAACGCGTAAGTACCAGCATATCACGGTAGAGTAGTTGAAAAATCGAAATATTCAAATTTGACTAAGTCAAACAATCCTAGAAAGTCAGAACTCTTGCGTTTCATATACATCCATAGCAGAGCTACAACCTACAACTCGATTCAAGTCCAGAACTAACGCGTAAGTACCAGCATATCACGGTAGAGTAGTTGAAAAATCGAAATATTCAAATTTGACTAAGTCAAACAATCCTAGAAAGTCAGAACTCTTGCGTTTCATATACATCCATAGCAGAGCTACAACCTACAACTCGATTCAAGTCCAGAACTAACGCGTAAGTACCAGCATATCACGGTAGAGTAGTTGAAAAATCGAAATATTCAAATTTGACTAAGTCAGACAATTCGAGAAAGTCAGAACTCTTGCGTTTCATATACATCCATAGCAGAGCTACAACCTACAACTCGATTCAAGTCCAGAACTAACGCGTAAGTACCAGCATATCACGGTAGAGTAGTTGAAAAATCGAAATATTCAAATTTGACTAAGTCAAACAATCCTAGAAAGTCAGAACTCTTGCGTTTCATATACATCCATAGCAGAGCTACAACCTACAACTCGATTCAAGTCCAGAACTAACGCGTAAGTACCAGCATATCACGGTAGAGTAGTTGAAAAATCGAAATATTCAAATTTGACTAAGTCAGACAATTCGAGAAAGTCAGAACTCTTGCGTTTCATATACATCCATAGCAGAGCTACAACCTACAACTCGATTCAAGTCCAGAACTAACGCGTAAGTACCAGCATATCACGGTAGAGTAGTTGAAAAATCGAAATATTCAAATTTGACTAAGTCAAACAATCCTAGAAAGTCAGAACTCTTGCGTTTCATATACATCCATAGCAGAGCTACAACCTACAACTCGATTCAAGTCCAGAACTAACGCGTAAGTACCAGCATATCACGGTAGAGTAGTTGAAAAATCGAAATATTCAAATTTGACTAAGTCAAACAATCCTAGAAAGTCAGAACTCTTGCGTTTCATATACATCCATAGCAGAGCTACAACCTACAACTCGATTCAAGTCCAGAACTAACGCGTAAGTACCAGCATATCACGGTAGAGTAGTTGAAAAATCGAAATATTCAAATTTGACTAAGTCAAACAATCCTAGAAAGTCAGAACTCTTGCGTTTCATATACATCCATAGCAGAGCTACAACCTACAACTCGATTCAAGTCCAGAACTAACGCGTAAGTACCAGCATATCACGGTAGAGTAGTTGAAAAATCGAAATATTCAAATTTGACTAAGTCAAACAATCCTAGAAAGTCAGAACTCTTGCGTTTCATATACATCCATAGCAGAGCTACAACCTACAACTCGATTCAAGTCCAGAACTAACGCGTAAGTACCAGCATATCACGGTAGAGTAGTTGAAAAATCGAAATATTCAAATTTGACTAAGTCAGACAATTCGAGAAAGTCAGAACTCTTGCGTTTCATATACATCCATAGCAGAGCTACAACCTACAACTCGATTCAAGTCCAGAACTAACGCGTAAGTACCAGCATATCACGGTAGAGTAGTTGAAAAACCGAAATATTCAAATTTGACCAAGTCAAACAATCCTAGAAAGTCAGAACTCTTGCGTTTCATATACATCCATAGCAGAGCTACAACCTACAACTCGATTCAAGTCCAGAACTAACGCGTAAGTACCAGCATATCACGGTAGAGTAGTTGAAAAATCGAAATATTCAAATTTGACTAAGTCTAACTTTTTATACTATGCCGTAAATGTATATTCACCGAGGGGCGCAGCTAGTAATACATGTAAAGTAACTTAACCGTTCATATTGAAAACTTTTAATACTATGCAACTAAGTGTATGTAGCTATACAAAAAGTTTTGTCATTTTCATTCTTATCCTAAATAAATGTATATAGGATTGTTTGACTTGGTCAAATTTGAATATTTCGATTTTTCAACTACTCTACCGTGATATGCTGGTACTTACGCGTTAGTTCTGGACTTGAATCGAGTTGTAGGTTGTAGCTCTGCTATGGATGTATATGAAACGCAAGAGTTCTGACTTTCTAGGATTGTTTGACTTAGTCAAATTTGAATATTTCGATTTTTCAACTACTCTACCGTGATATGCTGGTACTTACGCGTTAGTTCTGGACTTGAATCGAGTTGTAGGTTGTAGCTCTACTATGGATGTATATGAAACGCAAGAGTTCTGACTTTCTAGGATTGTTTGACTTAGTCAAATTTGAATATTTCGATTTTTCAACTACTCTACCGTGATATGCTGGTACTTACGCGTTAGTTCTGGACTTGAATCGAGTTGTAGGTTGTAGCTCTGCTATGGATGTATATGAAACGCAAGAGTTCTGACTTTCTAGGATTGTTTGACTTAGTCAAATTTGAATATTTCGATTTTTCAACTACTCTACCGTGATATGCTGGTACTTACGCGTTAGTTCTGGACTTGAATCGAGTTGTAGGTTGTAGCTCTGCTATGGATGTATATGAAACGCAAGAGTTCTGACTTTCTCGAATTGTCTGACTTAGTCAAATTTGAATATTTCGATTTTTCAACTACTCTACCGTGATATGCTGGTACTTACGCGTTAGTTCTGGACTTGAATCGAGTTGTAGGTTGTAGCTCTGCTATGGATGTATATGAAACGCAAGAGTTCTGACTTTCTAGGATTGTTTGACTTAGTCAAATTTGAATATTTCGATTTTTCAACTACTCTACCGTGATATGCTGGTACTTACGCGTTAGTTCTGGACTTGAATCGAGTTGTAGGTTGTAGCTCTGCTATGGATGTATATGAAACGCAAGAGTTCTGACTTTCTAGGATTGTTTGACTTAGTCAAATTTGAATATTTCGATTTTTCAACTACTCTACCGTGATATGCTGGTACTTACGCGTTAGTTCTGGACTTGAATCGAGTTGTAGGTTGTAGCTCTGCTATGGATGTATATGAAACGCAAGAGTTCTGACTTTCTAGGATTGTTTGACTTAGTCAAATTTGAATATTTCGATTTTTCAACTACTCTACCGTGATATGCTGGTACTTACGCGTTAGTTCTGGACTTGAATCGAGTTGTAGGTTGTAGCTCTGCTATGGATGTATATGAAACGCAAGAGTTCTGACTTTCTAGGATTGTTTGACTTAGTCAAATTTGAATATTTCGATTTTTCAACTACTCTACCGTGATATGCTGGTACTTACGCGTTAGTTCTGGACTTGAATCGAGTTGTAGGTTGTAGCTCTGCTATGGATGTATATGAAACGCAAGAGTTCTGACTTTCTAGGATTGTTTGACTTAGTCAAATTTGAATATTTCGATTTTTCAACTACTCTACCGTGATATGCTGGTACTTACGCGTTAGTTCTGGACTTGAATCGAGTTGTAGGTTGTAGCTCTGCTATGGATGTATATGAAACGCAAGAGTTCTGACTTTCTCGAATTGTCTGACTTAGTCAAATTTGAATATTTCGATTTTTCAACTACTCTACCGTGATATGCTGGTACTTACGCGTTAGTTCTGGACTTGAATCGAGTTGTAGGTTGTAGCTCTGCTATGGATGTATATGAAACGCAAGAGTTCTGACTTTCTAGGATTGTTTGACTTAGTCAAATTTGAATATTTCGATTTTTCAACTACTCTACCGTGATATGCTGGTACTTACGCGTTAGTTCTGGACTTGAATCGAGTTGTAGGTTGTAGCTCTGCTATGGATGTATATGAAACGCAAGAGTTCTGACTTTCTAGGATTGTTTGACTTAGTCAAATTTGAATATTTCGATTTTTCAACTACTCTACCGTGATATGCTGGTACTTACGCGTTAGTTCTGGACTTGAATCGAGTTGTAGGTTGTAGCTCTGCTATGGATGTATATGAAACGCAAGAGTTCTGACTTTCTAGGATTGTTTGACTTAGTCAAATTTGAATATTTCGATTTTTCAACTACTCTACCGTGATATGCTGGTACTTACGCGTTAGTTCTGGACTTGAATCGAGTTGTAGGTTGTAGCTCTGCTATGGATGTATATGAAACGCAAGAGTTCTGACTTTCTAGGATTGTTTGACTTAGTCAAATTTGAATATTTCGATTTTTCAACTACTCTACCGTGATATGCTAGTACTTACGCGTTAGTTCTGGACTTGAATCGAGTTGTAGGTTGTAGCTCTGCTATGGATGTATATGAAACGCAAGAGTTCTGACTTTCTAGGATTGTTTGACTTAGTCAAATTTGAATATTTCGATTTTTCAACTACTCTACCGTGATATGCTGGTACTTACGCGTTAGTTCTGGACTTGAATCGAGTTGTAGGTTGTAGCTCTGCTATGGATGTATATGAAACGTAAGAGTTCTGACTTTCTAGGATTGTTTGACTTAGTCAAATTTGAATATTTCGATTTTTCAACTACTCTACCGTGATATGCTGGTACTTACGCGTTAGTTCTGGACTTGAATCGAGTTGTAGGTTGTAGCTCTGCTATGGATGTATATGAAACGCAAGAGTTCTGACTTTCTCGAATTGTCTGACTTAGTCAAATTTGAATATTTCGATTTTTCAACTACTCTACCGTGATATGCTGGTACTTACGCGTTAGTTCTGGACTTGAATCGAGTTGTAGGTTGTAGCTCTGTTGTGGATGTATATGAAACGCAAGAGTTCTGACTTTCTAGGATTGTTTGACTTAGTCAAATTTGAATATTTCGATTTTTCAACTACTCTACTGTGATATGCTGGTACTTACGCGTTAGTTCTGAACTTTAATCGAGTTGTAGGTTGTAGCTCTGCTATGGATGTATATGAAACGCAAGAGTTCTGGCTTAACCGAATTGTTTGACAACATTAAAATTATTTTTTTCGATATTTTAACTACTCTACCATGATATGCTGGCACTTAAGCGTTTGTTCTGGACTCAATTCGAATCGGAGGTTCTAGTTTTGTTACGGATATGTGAGAAACGAAAGAGTTCTGGTATTCTAGAATAGTTTGATACGATTAAAATAGATATATTTAACTTTTTGTCTTCGTGGAACTATGCAAATTATTTTTACAAATTATTTTTTTCTGACGTTTTGACGCCAGAACTATCGCTAAAAAGTATCAGGAACTATAGAACACACCTCCATGCGACTGGAACAAGCATTTATTTTTGATTTGCTGCAAAATGATATGCTACGGGAAGTTAGCATATAATTTTTTTAAACGTGTTTTTTTCAGCTAAAAACGCCAGAACTATTGCTGAAAAGTATCAGGAACTATAGAACTCATCTGCATGCGAAGAGAACTATCGCAAAAACATGATATGCTTGGACTTGATATGCTAAGTTCACGGGCATCTTATGATAGGTTTCACAAACTGTACATTCAGTTTTTAAAAATTCCTTTTTTCAACGAAGTAATAAAATAAAATCGGCGGTGGCGCTAGTTTCACCCATACAGGCACCTTAAGCAAATATGACACGAGCGCTTCACCGAATTCACTGTTATGTTTGTAATATTTTTAAAAATATGTATTTCGACACCTCTGACTACCCACTAAGACATCTTCAAAAGGATCGAAAAAAGCATAAAGATCTGAAAGAAAGGTCTACCGCTCCCTAGGATATAGTCGTGTTCATATTTTTTTTCTAATAAAGGAAATTAAGTTCTTTTGAGCAAGTGGCCCTCTGTGGTTACGGAGTTTTTTTTTAATATTGCTTTGTATTCAGGTCGGGTTCTGGCAAGTCGTCTGCTATGCGCCACTGCATCTGGTACCTGGCCAGTGCCTACCCCGCGCAGGGCTCCAAACTTACTCCGGAGAAACTGGACGCTGCCTTCGATGTGCTTCATGCTTTTGGAACTTCCAGGTACGTTGAAATGATGAGTGATAAAAAAGTTAGTGTATTTTTTATATTTAATCTGCGATACTATTGATTACTCTCAATACGAAGAATACGAGCTTTGGTATAATACATTCACAGCCGGTTTCTCGAACGGTCAAATCACGTGACAAGTGTTAAATTAGTAACAAATTCGACACTTTCACGTGATTTGACCGTTGATTAAGCCCGTCACACACGTAGCTATAATATATATTACTTTAAATTATAGTAATATATATTATAGCTACGTGTGTGACGGGCTTTAGTTATTTTTTGAGATTATCTGCGTTCGAGAAACTGCCTGTCAAATGTCAAAATTAATTTCCTATTAAAGTAATCAGAATAGTATTTGAACATTTTTTTCTAACTAAGAATCTCCTGGCATCATAAAAAACATTGTAGATCTGTAAGAATATATCCATAGAATTTGAATGTGGTTCTTTTAAACAACAAGAGAGATAAACCATATTTCTTCCAGGACCAGTTCAAACTCCCACGCGTCAAGATACGTGTCCCTCGCTTCGTTGGACTTCGACGGCGGCGGCGCGTTGGTCTCGGCGTCTGTACAGACCTTGCTGCCGGATCTGAAGCCGGGACAGACTGCTATTAGAGCACTCTACACGTGAGTTGTTGATTGATTTCAATCATTCTCTTGTTGTTTTCTTCCTTTCCCACTTACATTTACGAGGTCGACACAATATTGTACCTAAAGCACAGAATACAGAGGGGAACAGAAGGCTCACTTCACGATAAAAAAAAGCGACTCTTTCAGCGACGCAACAATGTTCAATTCAGCTCGCATAACCGTATAACGTCCTTGAGATAATTACCTAAACATAGCCAAACGCTTCTCGCGTATAGCGCTGTCACTGTCTGGGGCGGTGCGACGCGTTAGACTTCGACCACACTAGACGTTGCGCGACTTGAAAATTGTTCCGATTCTCTCCAATTTGCCCTGTAACCTTAAAATTAACCAACCAACCTTTTCCAGATTATTCCACGGCTGTGACGGCCGTCTTCGCCGCGAGCTCTTGTTCGACCAATCACCGCTCAGCGCGCCGAACCCTTTTATCGCTTCAAGCGAGAAGTCAGAGTCTCCCGCTGAACTCTCAGCGCTGCAGGAAGCGCTGCAGCTGCTGAATGTGACTGACCAGGAACAAATGGCCGTGTGGAGGGTTATGGCGGCGGTCTGTCATTTGGGCTGGGCTGGAGCTGTCAAAGGTAACTTTTACTATAGAAACAGGTAGCGAGCGAAGTAATAATAAAAAAAAATTTATTCAAGAAGGTCTTTTCTAAAACATAGTAGGTAGGTACATTAAATACACAATGAACAACATCAGTTTAGGTTTATAACTACTAAGGTTTAAAGGTCTTTTAGTGTAAAGAAGTGAATCATCTACATGTAATTTATGAATCGCTTCGCTCGTCTGAATAATGTTATCAAAAAAGTGTTTAATTCAATATAGGTTTGTTCAATAAGAAAAAGATCGAGACCATTGTAAGAGTAGGTATAGGATAGGAGACCTTTGCCCATCAGTGGGACGTAATAGGTTAAAGTTAAAGATAAAACTGTTAATAACAATCTTAAACATCTTCCTCTATTCCAGCTAACTCTGGTTCCGGCATCAAGTACCAGTTTGCTAGTACAGGCTGCGCACAACGCGCGGCCAAGATGCTTGGCGTTTCCACTGAGGAGCTGACGAGAGCTGTGTTCGCTACTGTACCTTCTTCGCCACAGCAGAATAGTACCTTGAGGTATGATATTAGACCTTATTGCTATAGGAAACCAATTTGATTATTTTTATTCACGAACATTTTGGTGCACGTGCAGTAATATTGACAAGAGATGTGTGATTATTGGAACAGTAGGAAATCATATATTTTTAGATAGAACTTGTCCCAAATGGTTGCCTGGAAGAAATGGTTTTTAACAATAAGGCCGCCTGTTGGTTTTTCACTATTTTTTCCTGAATTTGTTACTATTGTAGTTTAAAGAAATCAATAAAGAATTATCTATCTATCTACTTGTTCAATATTTATTAATATTTTTCAGGACTCCATCTCCGTCGAGTGAGAGAGAAGTATCTGGGGCTGAAGCGGTGGATGCATTTGTCACGGGACTGTACGGCGAGACTTTCAATGTGATCGCTGCACTTGTCAACAGGTAAGCGTGATTTGATGTGCGTCACTTCAAGTAAGAAGTAGAGCGCTGTATATTTCTTTCTCAGTCACACACAAACAAAGAGAAATATACATTCTTGTGAATAAAAGAGACAAAGCATTAGATCTTTTGTCCCTCTCGGCGGCGCGCTCGCTGTTCGTCCAGGTACTAAAGTAGGTCCATGGTTACTACAGTAAAATTTCTCTACTCAGGGGCTTTATTCCCCAAATCACTTTATAAGAACGTAACGTGCAGTGACGTCATTTTGAAATACGAATCTATGGTGCCAAGGCTTGTTTTCTTAAAATGGTATTCTCCACGCTCTGTCACACAAGTTAAGTCTTGATCTTGAACAAATAGTCACTGGACTAGACATATTATAAGCGAACGTACCTTCACCGGTCTTGTCAGTAGGTAACCAGTCAAATTCTAGCCTTGGTCGTTTGTATTTGCGTAAGTCTGAAGCACTTACTTTTCAATAAAACATCTCCCAAAAATTACTAAATGTTCAGTTAAATTGTGTAAAAACTATAGCGGCGGAAGCAGCACTACTTCTTTTCACATGTTAGTAGGTACATTATTTTATTACATTTAGGTATTGTTATTAATCACTAAATAGAATCACATGTAGGTACCTACCTAAAATAAAATTTCGTATTAGCCAACTTTATTTAAGGTGCCTGTATGGGTGAAACTAGCGCCACCGCCTATTTTATTTTATTATTACCAAAGACGATTAATATCTAGAAGACAGACAAAGGCCATACACAAAATCGTAACCCGATCCCGCAGTACCAGATAGCCTGAAAACTTTAAAACATCAATTTTATCCAAGAAATTTCAATACTTAGTAGTAGGTAGCAACAATATTCAATATTTAAACATTTTTAACTAGAAAGTAATTGAAATTTCTTGGATAAAATTGATGTTTTAGAGCTTTCAGGCTATTTTTTAGGGTTACGATTTTGTGTATGGCCTTTGTCTGTCTTCTAGATATTAATCGTCTTTGTTATTACGTTGAACAAAGGAATTTGAAAAAACTGAATGTACAGTTTGTGAAACCTATCATAAGCTTTTTTTAATACCTATGTAATAGTTTCATTTTGTATAGTTTAGGAGAAATAGCGAAAACAGAGTTTGGTAGCCACCAAGTGCAACTTCGCTATGTAGGTACATATAATAAATATGTAGGTATGTAATTACAGATAAAATGTATCTATGTAGTCATCTGGTTACCATAACACAGGCATTAAATTGCTTAGCTTGGGACTAGATGACGCCGCCGTGTGGAATGTCCAAGAATATTTATTTATTATTTATTTATTTATTTATATTTTATGTCGGGTCCAGTGGCTACTTCGTTCATGGTCTTGATATTTTCGTAATTCGTTCAAAACCATACTTCCGCGAATGTTTTTGGAAAGTTATCATAATTTTAGTTGATTGATTTTTTTGGTTTAAGCCACATCATATTATAAGTAAAATAACATTGAATTAGATGATTATTAAATAACAATAATTATTAATTTTGTTGTTATTCAAAGTTTTGAGTCAAAAAATAATTATTTTAATTCATTAGGTACGTCCGACTAGTTCCCGGACGAAATGTCAAATGTCATAACAATTACCTACTTCAATCATTGATTGATTTTCATCGAAATTGCATTTTCTCTATTTTAATTACCTAAAACTAGCAATGAAAATGTAAATTGTTATTCGAAAACAACGCACAAATATAAGTAGGAGAGATTTAGGGGATCATGATCCTAATCAATGGATCCTAAATTGTAAACGTGTGAAGAAGTGGTTTTAGTGATTGCGCGGCATCCTTGGAGGCAAACTTGGGTAGCTTTGTACTTTATTTGGAGCTATCAAAAGTCTATTGGAAACGATTGGTTAGCACTATCAGCCAGCCTAGTGCAAATCGCTTCATAGCGAAATTGGAGAGCACGTTCAATGTTGCTGCCAACCTACATTTCCTACTTCTCGTCTCGGCGAGAGAGTAATTAAGTCAGAGTTTTTTTTATCAACCACATTTATTTCACAACCATTTATTATTAATTGCATTTGTTAGATCCATGAGGGCATCAGCGATCCTGTGAAAGAAATCTCATCATAGTGCTTTGTGAATAAATTTATAAAAAATGTGTTGTTTTTTCTGGCAAAGCATAATATTTTATTATAGCACTTATTTTAGGTTATCTTGTTAGGATTACCGACTTGATTTATCTTTGTTGCCGACAAATATTCAATGATAGAATACGTAATATAATTTTATCAAAATACAATAAATAAATAATACCGTGCCGTCACTAATGTCAAGTCAAACCCTGACAATCAAAGAGAATATAAACACTACGTTTACTGACAATGTTCCCCGACGGAAAAAAGTCTCTCCTCCAATGAGGCTGCAGTGTAGATGATGTGACCAAAAAGGCGTTTATCTTAGTTGCCGCCTGAAACACCTATTCAATGATTTAGTACATTATTTGTCGTAAAAATAATATTTTTAAGCTATTGCATAGCTTCTATTGCGGGCCTTGAGCGTGGAGACCGAATCCAGAAATTCCGTAACGAAAATAACCTAACACCCTCCACTCCGAAAAAATGCTATGCAATAGCTTTACCGCGGCAGTCTCCGAGTGCTACACGTCTTCTTTCACCATCGAATAGTAAAAATAACACAAATCTCATAATAAATATAAAAAATTGTACCGCGCTTCAGCAGTGTTTTTACAAAACACGGTATTGAGAAGCATGGAATTTTGACAGGTATTAACCTCGCCTAGTCGTGGCACAAAGAGCATGTAACGGTGGCATACGGAATTTGAAAATTCATGACATTGCGTATGTTATGTTTTCATTGGTCAATACCAATCTAAACGAGCTTGGGTGACATGTAAAATTGCCCGTTTTTGGATTTTGAATTTCGAATAGTCAAAAAAGCACGTGTTTGAGTGAAGTTATGTTACTTTGTGCGCTGGGGAATAAAGCTCCAGCACTGTAATAGTTTTGTTTTGATAGTTTAGAGGAGTAGCGAAGTTGCACTTGGTGGCCACCAAACTCGGTTTCGCTACTCTTTCTTTCTAGTATATTATAAAAATCTTCGAACATTCCACACAGCGTCATTTTCTCCCAAGCGAAGCTCTAACACCGAAAACACTTGAGGCAAATATTTGCACATCATACCGCAACTTCTCGTCTCAGGCAAACTTTCACCCACTGCGCCACAGAGGTAGTAAGTCTTTACTGTTCAATTTCTCAATTTTCAGGAGCCTATCCACCTCAGCCAGGACCTCTGCGTCTATTCTACTCCTGGATACTCCCGGAGCGGACAACCCGATGTGTTCCGGGTCACAGAGCGGCGCCCCGCTCTCCAAGTTACTGTCCAACTATTTACAGGTAAGATCTAGTTCATCTAAATCTGACTGCTATCTCTAAAATTAATCATTTTTTTTTAAGTTTTTTTCGCAGTTAAAATAATTTATTCCAGATAAAACAGCGAAGAATAACAATGGTCGCGCTGACTGTCGCCCTTTTTACATTTCTTTAATTGAGTTAATCACACTAATAATAAAAAGGTGAAAGTTTGTGTGTTTATGCTCAAACAACTGGACGGATTTGAATGAAATTTGGTACCAGGATTGCTTATACTCCGGATTCAAAAATAGGCTACTTTTGATCCCGGTATTTCAATATAATTTAATGTTTTGAGTTGAGAATCACAAAGGACGATGCAACGCCCTTGCTATAAATATGTGGCGGACACCACGCATTCTATTCGTAGCCAATGTTGAAACCAAGTTAAAGCCAATATTAGTTCCCGCATAAAATTGTAATGTTTGATCTTTTGTAGATATTTAATCTACGGATTTATTTACAGAAACTAAACTACTAAATATTTACATAACTGTACAAAATACAATTAGAACCGCGCTGGATGGCAATGTTTGATTAAACATAGGTACATTTACGGGTATTTATCGCTATTTACCTTTATTTAATTTAATCATGTGTTCTGTCGTGGCGAAGCTTGCTAAGACGTTCTTGGTAGATCGTCGAAGTTAAGCAACGTTCTGAGCGGTCACAACTTGGATGGGTGACCGCAAGTGGCATTTATATCTGAGCGCTTCCGTGCTTCGGAGGTCACGTAAATTTGTCGGTCCCGGCTTTTAAAGTCGTTAAGCCATGACGGAGGCCTTAAGGCGGCCTAAAAACTCCGTCACGAGAGTTGGCCATTTGCTCGTACGAACTTACTTTTTATCGCGAAAGTTTAAAAAAGGCTATTGTAATGTTTGTTTGCAGGAGCGGTTACAAGCAGTATTCCACGAAGCCTTGCTCGTGGCCCCGAGGGAACGGTACGCTCAGGAAGGAATCACACTCGACGACGGTTCTGAAGACGGTAAGTATTTCACTTGATAACTCAATGATAGTGGAAATTCTGGATGTCGCCAAACCTTAACTTAACTAATCTGACAGCACTAAAAATGTTGCCGTCCTTTTCATAACGATCGAAATAAAAAGGATGGCATAAATATTAGTGCTGTCAAATTAGTTTAGCGACATCCAGAATTGCCACTATTATCTTACCAATCACTCGTTTAGGATAAATAAAAATGAATAATAAGCTTAATTTTTCCAAACACTATAAATGAAAATATACATACTTACCAAAAGTTAATAACGTATTAATAAAACTAAAAGTCCATGCTACGCATCGGTTAAAGAATTTTTGAAATCGGATGAGTATTTCGGAGATTAAAAAGAAAAAGCATGAAAGAAAAATCTTTATTTTGTCATTATAATTATAGAAAACACATTATATATAAAAAGAGTAAGATAAAACAAGAAAAATGACAAAAATGGCTACCCAAACAAACAAACAAACCAACTTTACCTCTTAATAATATTTATACTATGTGAATAAATAAGTTTGAGATACCGAACGAGCGAAGATACAGTCGTTTTATAATAAACAAATTTCAGATTGGCTATCGGAGACAGTGAACCCTGGACCCATGGTGGAATTGCTAGACAAGGCGCCGCAAAACACGATCGTAAGGAGTTCTCAAGCCGACTTGAGGGAATGCGACCGACGAGGATTGTTATGGTAAAACTCTTTCTCTCAAAATAATCTTTTTAGGGTTCTGAAGTCAACAAGTGTAGAATACTGACAGTCAACTACTAAAATAAACAACTGTAAGATGTCAACTGACATTTGAAGTTACACCGTTCCCGCCGTGTGAGGGTAGTTGACTTAAATTATAATGATATGGTAGTGGCTAAATGCGTGGCAAAAGCCGGCGAAGCCAAAATAAAGAAGAAGAAGAGGGTAGTTGACAACTCGACACTCTTTGTGTGGCGAATTGAGACGGCGCGGCACTTGTTTACTGACCGCCGAGCAGGCAACACGGTTCACACTTAAGATAGTTATAGCGCTAAGTAAAGCTGTGTTATTTGTATTATACAAGTTGCAATAAAGTGATTGTGAAGGCATAACAGTGTATTCTTCAACAAGGAACCCTTATAGTTTCGCCATTTCTGTCTGGCTGTCTGCGGCGTTGCTTAGAGACTATTGATACTAGAAAACTGTAATTTGGCAAGGAAATACTACATCCTACTAACCTACTAATATTATAAAGATGTAAGTTTGTGTGTGTGAAAGTATGTATGTGTGTTTGTTACTCTTTCACGCTCAAACGGCTGGACACAGAATTGCTTATACCCTGGACTTAAAATAGGCTACTTTTAACCCCGGTATTCCCACGGGAACGGGAAATCTATTGATGCACGGCCGGATTCGAACCCACGACCTTCGCACGTCAAGGCACTAACCCACTCGGCCATCACGCCCTTAGTATTGTTTTATCCATTACCTAACTGTATAATGAACTTTCTCACAGGTTATTAGACGAAGAATCAATGTATCCCGGTTCGAACGACGATACGTTCTTAGAACGTGTAATGACTTACTACGGCGCGCCCAATCACACGCAGTATCTCATCAAGAAAGCACCACACGCCACTCAGTTCATACTGCAGCATTTACAGGTGAGAATATCTTTAATATCACACAGAAAATAAAAGTTCTTATCAAAAGCTTTAACCAATACAGCTTTAAAAGATTTAGCGGAAGATTAAAATTGAACTTTAGAATTGTGTAGAATTGAACCTTTTTAGTATAAACTTACGCATTTTGTTTGACAGGGAACGAACCCGGTACTCTACGACGTCACCGGCTGGGTGAAAGCGAGCAGAGAGAACCCAGTTACCAAGAAAGCATTGACGCTGCTGCAAGAAAGCCAACAGTAAGTTTATTAGTACGCATTTCTTAAGTTTGTGTACAGAATGATATGCACTACAATCAGACAAATAAAATGTAAACTCCAAAACTCGGCGCACGCTACGTAGTGCGCAGAGTTTTTCTTTTTTGCGTACAAGCGACATTGAACTTTAAAACAAATGACATAACGTTTACATTCAAATGCCATTGTAGAACATTGAATTTGCAAATTTTTTGAGTGTTGTCAGTTATTAGATATTGACCCTTTAATACATCTCAATGATGCACAACCATCCCATTTCTTTAATCTGACATGTCTGCTGTACTAAGCAGTGTACTCGTACCATATCTATAAGTTACACATAATGTACCTGCGAACATTAATTTTGATAGGTGCGCAAAAATCTTAGCCAATCATAACGCTTTGCCGTTGCGCGCGAAACGTGTTGGTTTGCTATTGGCTAATGCCTACGCGCCTTTCTTTCTGTGACATACCGTATACGCGAGATAGCATGAGCCTCTCTTTTTGTCGACTTAAAGCTTAACTCCAAGCATTAAAGTCTATAATTCAACGGTGTTGGCATTTGGGCATTCGAGTTGAACTTGTTCTCTTCGGCGCAGACGAGTATTACTATTACTAGGTTACACGTCTGCGGCTTTGCTCGCGTGGTACCTACCTTGATAAAATATTACCTATGTTATTTCGGAAAGTCTATGCTATTTATCGGTGATTTTTTTTTAAATCGGATGAGTAGTTTCGGAGTTTACCCCAAACAAAGAAACAAACAAACTTTACCTTTTTATAATACTAGCTTACTTGCCCGTGGCTTCGCTCACGTGGTCGTACCTAGATAAAATATAGCCTATGTTCATTTGAAAAGTTTAAGCTACAAATTGGTGAAATAATTTCTGAAATTGGATGAGTAGTTTCGGAGATTACCCCAAACATACAAACATACAAACAAACAAACAAACAAACCAACATTACCTCTTTATAATATTAGTATAGAAGATTAGTATAGAAGATTAGTATAGATTATTGTTATTCGTGTATTACGGGGCATGTGTCTGCATTAGTTAATGTTTCAATATAATATCAGTGAGGAGATTGGTCGACTTTCGTCGTGGGCGCGCGGCGCTTGCGGGATCAGCGCGTGGTCGGCGGCCGTGGGAGACGCGTCCACGCTGCGCCGCGCTTCCTCTATCAGAAGAACACTTACTTCGGGTAAATATACTATAGGTCAATGGTCGCGCCGCGTAAAAAGAGCGCTGGCTGTCAAACTGCACAGTGGTCGATGATTGGTGGAGAGGTAACGCGGCGCTCTTCATACTATTGATTTAGCGAGTGCTATTGGTTCGTCAGCGAGTGAACACAGGCGCAAACATACCCCCGCTACTTCCCCGACCGCGCTCTTTTTACGTGACGCGACTTATACTACGGTTTATTGAACTAAAGCTACTTAAAAAGTGGAGGGGGCACACATTCGGGGCGCTAGTAGTGCCCTGTGCAAGAGTCAGCTCCTCAATCTTGATTTTACCACCTCCTTGAATTCTGAACCGATTTGGTGAATTATTTTTTAAGTACTAGCCAAATTTTTTTGTACTCGAAACTGGTTTTAAAACAGTGTTTTTTTTCCATATTCATAATAAGTTACGAAATCTTATGATTTAGTAACTAAAACTATTGTTCCAGGCACAGCGGGCATGAAGCGTCGTTCCACCGCCTTGCAAGCTAAATTCTGCGCCGACGGCATAGTGGACACTCTGCGTCGCTGCGGCTCCGGCGGCGTGCACTTCGTCTGCTGCACGCTGCACCAGCAGCCCGCCAACCCTCATGATGATGTTAATGTACCTCTGCTGCGATCACAGGTCAGTTGGGAAAGAAAAGAATAGACTACTGAGGTCCCCCCCCCCTGCTTCTCCTCTCCCTCCACTGAGTGGAATAGGGGAAAGTGGGCGTTGAAGGGTACGAGTAGATGGTATCGAAAATATGCCTTTCTTGCATTGAGATGTATTAGAGTCACAATCTAATAGCTGACAACACTCAAAAAATGTGCGAGCAAATTCAATGTTCTACAATGACATTTGACATTTGAATGTAGACGTTATGCCGTTTGTTTTAATGTTCAATGTCGCTTGTACGCAAAAAATCAAAACTCGGCGCACTACGTAGTGTGCGCAGAGTTTTGGCGTTTATTTGTCTGATTGTGGCTCTATAATACATCTCAATGCTTTCTTGTGATCTTAACTAAGCTAGGCACAGAGATTCAGGTCAGGGACACACAAGAAGAATTAGGTAGTTAGTCTACCGCTACATTTAAGAGGGCTAACGGCCAGTCTCAATAACCTATCTTTCTTTGGTTTGGCTTACAGTCAGTACATATTTTACATGTTTTGTATGTAAGTAAGTAACGTATAGATTGCATTTTGTTTCAGTTCCGTGGTTTCCAACTGCTGGACGCGGCGAGGTTGTACAAGCAAGGCTTCCCCGAACACATGCCTTTGAACGAGTTTGCTCGCCGGTTAGTTATACTTTATTGTCACTAGATAGCGCTGTTTTAAACTAATTTGTATAAATTAAGTTAGTTTTTTTTTATCATGGCTGAAAGTTAAGACGAAGTTTTAAGTAGATTGGTATTATTTTCTAAAAAATGGTTCATTATGACGAAGCTGACTAAGATGTTGGCTTCCTCGCAATGTTTTTCTTCACAGTTATAAAAAGTTCGTATGAGCTGATGTTTTACGCTGGTGACAGAGTTTTAATTCCGCTTAAGGGCCTCCGTCATGGCTTAACGTTTTTATAAGCCGGAACCGACAATTGAATTACCCTCCAAAGCACGAAAGTGCTCAGCTGTTACTGCCACTTGCGTCACATATCCTGTGATCAGAACGTTGCTTAATGTCGGCTGTCAAGAACGTCTTATTCCTGGTTCCTATAACCAACTAACGGATGTCCGTAGGTCGGTCGTCATAGCAACGTTGTTATCTGTCAAAAAGTCTCATACATTTTGTGTTGAATAATCAACGTTGCTATGACGACCGACCAACGGACATCCGTTAGTTGGATATAGGAACCCGGCATTAGCCAGCTTCGTCACGCTTCTAATTAACCCCCGACACAAGAGGGTTGTTATAATTCTTCCTATTTTCCATCCAGGTACCGGCTTCTAGCCACATCGGAGAGCGAGGACTCGGAATCCACACAGAACCTGTCAGACAGGCAGATTGTAGACGACATGTTGCTGACATTGGACCTGGATGTGACCAGCTGCCGACTCGGTCTTACTCAGGTTAGTGCTTGTGTCTTGATGTGTCACATTGGATATTACTTTTCAGATGACTTTTGACGTCAGGCCCAGGACTCTCTAAATCACATCTCTACATATAATTAAACTGTAACACGTCGATGTCTGTACATGTGAGATATACATGAAAATCTAATATTTAGGGTTTAGAGCAACAGAAGTCAAAAATATGGTTTTTAAAACTTTTGTCTATCTGTCTGTATGTTTGATCCCGCTTCACGCAAAAACTACTGCATGGAATCGAATGCAGTTTTCACCGATGTGTTGCCAGAAGTCTAACTTAAAAAATAGGCGCCATTTTACCGCAGGTTTACCCCTTTTAATGATTGCAAACACGCAAGCGAAGCCGCGCGGGTCTACTAGTAATCTATATAAAAAGCCGTGTTGGTCAAGTGGATTAGCACCTCGACTTTCGATCCGAAGGTCGTGGGTTTGAATCCGGCCGTGCATCAATGAACTTTTCGCATCGTAAAATTTATATGCGCTTTAACACGAGCTTATAACGGTGAAGGAAAACATCGTGAGGAAACCAGTTAGCTCTCTAATAGCGTCGATGGGCTTGCAACCTGTCACGTATGGAACTTAACTTAACTTCTGCAAAAAGTGGGCATGTAGGTACCAAATACGTATGTATTTGGACACACCTCTGACTACCCCCTTAGACATCGAAATAAAAAAAAAATGCAGGTTAATTACACTGTTTATAACTCAAGAACGGCTTAGGAGGATCTGTTTGATCAATGCGAGTTTGGAACCCGTCGGAATCTGAAATGTTGATAAGAAGTTTTATTTACGACTAAAACTTGATTATCGACTTATTCTTACTTTGATGAGTCTTACTAGTTTCAAATAGCACTGAAACTTGTTTATTTAAATCAATATTGTATAGAAATCCTTCTGATCAAGAGTGGGCGATCAATTGAATAAAGTCTTATAGATTTTGAATTTGATTTGGAAAATAAATAAGTGGTAAAATTAAATTTTTTTTTAGGTGTATTATACATAATCTTAAGATATCTACGTAACCATAACACTGGCGTTAGTGACGAGTTGACGTAACTTTGAAATAACAAAATAACTTTGAAATGATCCTTGAATTTCTCTTTCTTTTCTGTTTAAGTTACGTCTATTTACATTATTTACCCCACTATTTAGGAGTATTTCAGTTTGAACTTAGACTTTAGGATTTCAATAAATAAAATATTTTTAAATTATACTTTATCTTACCATACCACATCACATAGTTAATATATGCCCTATAGGTCGCGCCACGTAAAAAGAGCGCTGGCTGTCAAACTGTGCAGTGGTCGATGATTGGTGGAGAGGTAACACGGCGCACTTCATACCATTGATTTAGCGAGTGCTATTGGTTCGTCAGCGAGTGAACACAGGCGCAAAATACCCCCACTACGTCTCCTCAGCGCTCTTTTTACGTGGCGCGACCTATACCATCTACTTCCACACAAACTTTTTCATCGCTCATAATTAAGTTTATGTCATAATTAAGTCTGACAAAACTGTGCACAGATAACATACCTACTTATAATTTATTGTTATAACTATTGCGTAAGTAATTACAATGTACCTACTTTGCCTCCGAACGATGTAAAAAACTTTCCACAAGGCAATTATGGTAACATTAGTTACACTATCACTACAGACATACTCTTAGGTTCGTATTCGGAGTGTGCATGTGAGTGCACACTTGAGTTTTCGCTGAGGTATTGATTATTTGACAGTTCTCTTTAGAAACTGCACGACGAATCGCCGCTTGAGACACGATTCACGCTTGAGTAGGTATGGATGTAATGTTTAATTGGAATGGATTTTTTTATATTATCACCTAGTTAAGTAAGTAGTATTAGATTACCTGTGATACGCGACGATATATCACGCTCTTGCTGCGCTTTTTAGTTGATCAGAAAATAATATTCTACTTGATTAAGTTTTTTAAATATCGCTCTTGCTGTGCATTTTAAACGATCATAAAAAATAATAGGTGACCTATGATTTTTTTAACTTTTTTCCTATGATTTTCTTTGACGACCTCTGTGGCGCAGTGGATGAAAGCCCGCCTGAGACGCAGGTTACGGGTTCGATCCCCGCTGCGGGACAAATGTTTGTATGTCTGCAAATATTTGTCTCGTGTCTGGGTGTTTTCTATGTATATTATTATTATTATTCAGCCACAATCGTCCCACTGCAGGGCAAGGCCTAATTATTTATACTATTCTATGTATAATATGTATGTATTTACAGAAACAATTTAGTAGGTATATCAGTCATCTGATTGCCATAACACAAGCATTAAATTGCTTAGTTTGGGACCAGGTGACGCTGTGTTGGAAAGTCCAAGGATAAAAAAAATCTAGTCTCTTGTACTGTATTTTATATATGTGGAAAGTACTTCGCCAGGTTTCGCCTTTCACTATGGCGCAACATTGTAACCTATTTACGGTCCACCTCTATGATAATGCATTAGATAAAACTATACTTGCATTAAATTATGTAACTCTGTAATTACGCTAATACTTTTACTAAAGAATATCTAGTAAGTAGTCTCAAATGTCAAAAGAAATTTAGTGTAAAATGCTACTAAATAATACTTACTATAAATTATACTATACCTACTCTAGTAAATGCGCTAGTTTTTAATCAAAGTAACTTTAATAAATTAAGGCTTTTAGTGCGTTTCCATCATTTCATGTCATTTCTTAACGACTTTAAAAGCCGGGACCGACAAATAACGTGCCCTCCGAAACACGAAAGAGTTACTTGCGGTCAACCATCCAAGTTGTGATCGCTCAGAACGTTGCTTAACTTCAACGATCTATCAAGAACGTCTACTATAAAGTAATGTCTTATTGCACACCTGAAGATAACGATTATTGCTTTAATGGTGTTTTAGGTGCAAATTTGTATAATTTCATCCAATAAAATTGAATTTTAATTGCCTAATTTTATTGTTAAGAGCCTCTATGTAATGACGATTTTATTTCTCAGAAATGCGTTATAGTGAATAGCTGCCTTTCTGCTGGTTTACCTATTTTTTTAAATTACTTATACACCATTCTCCTTCCAAAAGTCCTTTAGAATTTGCCACATTGATTTTATGGTTCCCTTTAAAAAGTAGGTACTTACACTTCAATTCTCGCCTAATAACTCGCCTAATAACGTCTCGAAAGCTAGCATACATACCTACATCATACATCCCTACTAATATTTTTAATGCTAAAGTAACTCTATCTGCATCTCGCCTTTTCACGCTTACACCACATTTAAATTCGGCTCAAGCTGTAGTTTTTTTATTATAAAAATTAGTCTTGGGTACCACCTGGTTATTTGAAGAAGATTAATCAAGTCATAGAATAATTATTGCGAAGAATACATGTAGGTACATGCAATCAATATATTCTACCTATATTCTAGGCATATTTTAACTTACAATCTAATTGTAAATTAAAAATAACTTTCTTAGTATTTTTTTTTACCTTGGATGGTTACATGAATAAGATAGCACATCAACAACGCCAATTAAAATGAACAAAAAATAATCTCAGATGCCCACTGCGTCAATTACGATGAAACATCTTCGTAAGATTGAGATAAATACTTACCTGTCAAGATAGACAATTTGATTAGGTACTGTAGTAATCTAGCTTATCGGTAGCAGAAACAATAGTTTACAGAAGACAATGGAAAGCGCGTAACGGAACGCTCTTTTATCTTATTTTTTTGTTTTTGTATGGTCGAATGTATGGCAACTTTAAGTTGAATATTTTTGTATTGGTATTTTATATCAATTTATGTTGGAAATAGAAATAGTTGAAATGTTTAAATAACAAAAAATCTTCTAAAATATTTTTTTAAATAAATTAATGATACTTAGGTGGGACATGATAGGTTAGAGAAAAAAAAAATTAAAACTATTTATTGCATAAGATCCGTATGTGCTATTTAATAAAAATGTAAGCAATGAATTGTCAATCAGATTTGCATAGAGAGTCGAAAGCAGTGCTTTAATTTTTTACGTATTAAAACTTTCGTTAGTTATCAAAGGGCTATTAGCCATCAATTCTCTACACAGGTTGGTCCGAACTAATCAATTCATATTTTGCCTGCAGTTATGGCTTTTACTTTTACCAGTTTTACTTGTACCAGTTAGCACTATGACGGAAAGAAATCGGATGACGGAAGCTGGATATAGTGTGTAAACTACCATAGAAATAGTTCTACAACTCCGGATTGTATTTTCACGAGTTCGGATCGGATTCGGATCGGACATAGTGCAAACCGCTTTTACTAATGCACTTACAATAAATAATGCGTGTATAATTTGGCAATCGATTATGCCCAGTCATTACTTGTGAATTGATTACCCTGCTCTTACTCTGATACTATCAATCGTGTTGACGTCTCGGTATTCGCATTTCTATTAATTTGCCTACTCTACAAACCGAAAACGATACATCGTGCCGATAATCGCAGGTCAGCTTATGTTGGTCGTTGAATTCGGAAGATTATCGTTTTCGGTTTGTAGGCTGTTTCGATTTGATACCTGATAGCAGTAAAACCGCTGTTATTCAAACTATTGAACTATTGAATTTTGTGGCGCAAACCTTACCGGTCTCAGCCGCAGGACAAAAATGTTCTATATTTTGTAGATATTTGTTCCAGGTGTTTTTCTATCAATAGATTTTTCCACCAGCTTAAATACTACTATATTTTGACAATCGTTGTGCTTATTACAAAACATTAACGTAAATCCAGAGTGGGTCACAGTTTTGTTGTAGGAAAGTGCCGGCACTCGACACCGATTGACGTAACGTCGATGTAACCCCAACTATTGCATATTCTCTGACCAACGTGAATCACCTTTCGTTTGAGTGCCTATCATTCTCAATTTGCTATTATGTAAGTGTGTATGGTCAAGTATAGCGACAGGTTTTAGGCCATCCAAAGGTGGGTAAATTAAAGACCGAGTGAGGTGGTGAATTGATGTTTTTCCCTTGAGAGAGAAGGACAGCGCATTAGTTCGATGTTTTGCCTTGTATGCTCCAAACTGGGAAGCACTGAGTAAATTGCTAGTGGTCACCCATCTAGTGAACTCACGAATGTGACCCATTTAATATCCGCCAATGCGGTGCTCTCCGAAAGAGAGGGCTGTATGATACCCTGCTCTGGGACGACATCTGCGATGCGGGCACTGAATGAGTTAATCAACTTTATTTTCTGCCAAATAGCAATTGGGACCATTAATACATGATTAAGTTGATAAGGATTTAAAGAAGTCACTAAAAACAGAAGTAGAATCACATAGCTCTTTAGACAATAAAAAATATAATAAATGTATCTAAGTAGTATATCAGTAATCTGGTCACCATAACACAAGCATTATGTTGCTTAGCTTCGGACTAGATAACGCTGTGTGGAATGTCCAAGGATATTTATTAATTATAAGTGATCCCAGTAAATGTATCTCTATTGACTTTAACAAGATTATACGGATTCATTCATAAATAAAAGTAGAGTCTGGGTCATATAATGATGATAATTCAGAGCATTGCGTGCGCGTCGTATAAACGCAGTGATGACCAGTGCCTAGTGAAAGTTATGTTGCTTATGCAACCATTATCTTCTATGTTTGTACGCTGACCGAGATGAATTGATAGTTACGTGTGAATTGCTTACTGTCTTTTTAATTTAATTTAAATAATTATTATAAAACTTGATTTATTTTCCTATACCACTTGTATAGCACTTATGTTGCCTCAGGGGAGTCATAGGTATGACCAAACAGTATTTGGTACATACTCACTCACATTAGAAATGTGCAATAATTAAATCGAACACTTATATACTTTGACAAACAGAAAAGCCGCATTTTTGACAATTACAATCTTATAACTTATCTGGATTTCAATGTTCATAAACATGATTTTTAGTGCGACGGTCACTAATTGTTATAAATGTCAGCACCCAATGTTAATCGAATAAACATAAAATAATAATTGTAATATGCGCAATTAAAATACACAAAATATTTTTGTGTCTAAAGCCGTTATACAAGATGTATTTTTACTTTTTAACCGGTAAATACAAAGCAACACAGTCTTAATTGCAGGTAGACATAAAAATATATTATCATTATTTTTTAAACGAGCTTAAACATGATCTTTAAATAATAATATGAATGAGTTGATTGCTAACGTCTGATGTTAAATTGATCTAAGCTGCGAATGGCCTAATTAGTATACATAAATGCTCTTTTAACTACGTTCTTCCAATTTAGTTGTTAGTGTAACTGTATTATTTATATGCTTATGTTATGAAATAATTTAGTCGGTACTATTCTCCGCCTAAATTTCACCACAACTAAATTGACCCATCCAATTTACTTGATTACTCAATTTTGTCGTACTCTTTCGGAAACAATCAACAATTCTCTCGTTCTCTCAACTGTTAAGAGTTTGAAGGCATCCAAATTATTTTAAACAATTTGGATCGTCTGACGTTTTATTATAAATATAAAAGCCTTTTAGAAAATAATAATAAATAAAAAAGAAAGTTTTTAAATTTATTTTTAATATGGATTATGATATTTTATGACTAATGTTTATTAGCTTAAAAAAATATTATCTCTATTGATGAACTCTGTCGCTCGCTCAATATCTCGTTAAATAAAAATAAAAAACATTGTTGTTCTACCTACAAGAACGTCTTGACCAACAAGTCAAGTACCAAGACCTCTTGCTCTCAATCCAACATGTTACTACGCGCACTTAGTTTAATAGTATGCCGTATTACGAAACTGTTATGTCGCCTATACTCGTTCCAACCGTTTATTTAACTTTTGACAGCTGTAATACTGACTCAAATAGTGATACCCTGACCCGTTACCGATTCGATTTATTTTATCGATCGATTTTATTCATGAAGAAGTTTTAATCGATTTAACACACTCATTATTTACTATGAATATCAACATTTTGCACCTTTTCATTACAAGTAGGTACCGCAGTTCATTCACATGTTTTTTATTTGAACCAACTACAGTAAGTCTAAACGATTATTTTAGATTCATTAATTTTCAGCGAATAAATTCGATCCCATGGAACTGTTTTCATTACGCAAATTATTTATGCATTACAACAGAGACATTTAGGGCATTTTAATGCAAAATAATAAAGGTTTTTACGTGATTTGATATAAAAATAATCACAATAATTTTATTGTATGTTTTAATATAATCGATAATCGATTTATTTCAAAACCAGTTGTCATTAATTACGAATGAAACATCTCTAAGTGGGCGGATCCCGTCCATGACAGTACAGTATTCCCTGTAGTACATTGTATCAAAAATTATTATAAAACTTTATGTGCATGATCTGTCAAAAGTTAAATAAACGATTGGAAAGACTATAGTGTGTTAGATGTCGTTTTTTCTGAATGATCTATTACGAAGACCTCAAGTTTGAAACGCCCCAGATGTCGGGCACACACTGTGTGTTTCAGTTCAGACTTTAGGTCTCAGTAAATTTGTATTGTAAATTATCTATTTACTATATGTATACTTACTATTACCAGAGTTGGCCACTTGCTCATACGAACTTACTTACTTTTTTTTATATATATTTATTTACTAAGTATATAGTAATAATTTTTTGACATTCCTTACCCTTCAACCTTTCTCATAGAACCTCCTCCTTTTTTGAAGTCGGTTAAAAACTATTAGGTCACTCCATTGTTTGTGTAGGATATTCGAATATTGATTTCATTTTAAAGAATTCTTTATGAATCTTCGACCTTTTGCCCGTATTAACCCAGTAGCCTATATTTATTATTATCATTCATCATTGTTATTGTTGTTATGACACAACAGGATACATTCATCACGAGAAGTTGAATTCTTGATGTGGTACGTCAGCAACCAAAGTTAATGGACATTTCAAGTTTAAAAAAGTAAAAAAAAAAATGCTGGTATCGAATATTTATTTTTCAAAACGTGCTGAGTTCTGATTCGACTTCCATTCTGAATATTCCAAAAGGGACATTTTCCTTTATCTTTAATTCATCGTAACAAAGTTTCGAAAACTTCTGTTGCTGACCGTACCTCGGACTGTTATTCCTAGAATAAAAGTCATCTTAATACATTTTAGCGGTGAATATCTTATGCTTATGAATATTTCATGTTATCACCGCCACATGAAAAGAGTAAGATATGAAATTAGCACATTCTTCCATCCGCTCTACCTTTCGAAATCGAGAAATCGAATCTGATTCGTGTACTTTTAATACCTACTGGTTAATTCTACACTAAGATAAAAGATGACACGGACTTCTTTGGTAAACATATCTGATTTCTTGATAATGAAGATAAAAATAACTCAACGCGTACAAGGCGAACATTAATGTAATTCGTGAATTCAACCTTTTTTAACGCACTTACTGCCTTTGCGGTGCCATCCAAAGGTAAGAGTCGCAGCACAGCCTGCTCAGGGACAAGTTATGCATCGGTGGCACTTCCTTGCTGGAGTATAACCCTTAGACAAACAAACTATAGACTGAGCTGGCGTATCGTAGAAAGGGACAACAAGGCATATTATTGTGCTAAACACTGAAATTACCGACTCGCACTAAGAGTAGGTATAGTATTCGCTGTGTATTAACCCCATTGCCCTTTTTAGTGTCAAGAAAAACACTCGACTCTTTACACACATCGAGTTATATCATAGGTTACGTATGCGATATTTTAAGAAATCTTAAAAGATTTTAAACTTGGTATGTTATAAACCTGTATGTTTAAATCTTGTGACACAGTTCCGGCGTACGATTGAGTTGAAATATTATTATTTCAAGTTCAATATTAATTCATGATGATTTATTCCTTTGTAACATTGACTTCGTTGATTTAATTATAATATATCGAAGATTTAAAACGTTATCATGAATATTTAAATAATATGATCTTGGAACGAAATTCGGTAATACTTTTTTCGAATTCAATAAAATTATTGACCTATTTAATGTAGTTTCTTCAGCATTAACCTACTGGCCGTTTAATGAACAATATATTTAACCGCATTGCCCATATCAAGTGCCATTGAAAACAGCGCAACCTCAATACATTTGGCATTACATCACCTTGTACTTCATGTCAGAGGTTACGTGAATGTTTTGCTTCTTTTTTGGCCATTGTTGTTTGTGCTAGTAACCTTTAAGATTGATTTTGGTGATTCTTGCAATGCTTAACCCGTCCCGTGCTTTGAGCCGTGAGCATGGAGTATTTGTGCAATGTGTATGGTTGTCTTGAAGCTGCCTGAATATGGCGCTAATAGGTGCTTAACCGAAATCATCTTATTAAAATTTTCGAGCCGATGTCATATTTTTGATGACCTCTGTGGCGCAGTGGGCGTAGGCCCGCCTGAGACGCCTCGGCATAAATGTTTGTATATTCTACAGATATTTGTTCCGGGTCTGAATGTTTTTCTATCTATAATATGTATGTATTTACAAAAAAAAATGTATCAGTCATCTGGTTACCATAACACAAGCATTAAGTAGCTTAGCTTAGGGCTTGAATTTGCATAGTCAATGATATATTTAAGGTGCTTCTCGCCTTAGTTGTTTCTTTATGACTTTTGTAAGTGAAAAGAGAGATTGCATATGTTGTTAAAACAGATTTACGATTGTATCCACACATCTACAGGTAATGTTGACATTATAAATTTAATTAAACAAGTTCCATAATCAAAAAAGAAATCTCGCTTTTTCTTGGTGTTTTAAAACTCTATGTGCATGAAACTTGTGACAGCTATAGATGGATGTTTCTTACTCTTTTACACGAAAAGTACTGGAACGGATTTAGCTGAAACTTAGACATAGTTTATGACCTCGATAGCAAATCTCTCATCAGTTGACTGATACACTACATAAATATTTGTTTTGTAGATACTTACATTAGGGAACACCCAGACTCAAAAACAAATATTTGCATAAATTCAAACATTTTTGTTTCGCGGCGGGAATCGAACCCGCAACCTCTGCGTCAGAGGTCGTCAATTCGATTTACATTGTAAGGATGGTGACCATGATCTTCTGTTAAATTAAAACCCTGTGGCTGACGTAAATGTTCTTGCGGTGCCTTCCGTCCTACGAGTTTTCATAGCGTTAATGAGTGAAATCCAAGTAACGCATTGATTCCGATCAATATCGCAATATCCTAGTAAGTTTCGCAATAACTGTTCCTGCTTTGATATTAAAGACATCGTGTAGTTTGTTGTTCCTGATAGTTTGACTTAATTATGGCGTTGATAAATTTTGTTTTAATAAAATGAATGAAAATACTTTATTGTATACATACAAATAAAAAGAAAGCTAGCGAAATTTTGACAAAATTGTACAATGGGTTATTAGGAGCGATCTCTTCCAGACTAAGATATTTTTTTTGAGAAATTTTCTTTGTTTTTCATTAAGTTTTCTCAACCGTGAGATTTTTTTACATACGGCGAAAGAACTTCGTCGCAACGTATCTTGTAATTAAGAGAGAACATTTCTTGACTTTCAAAGTTCGTTTCTCAAGCAAACTTTCTTTTTTGAAAAATACAAGTTAATCTTTTTTTACACGCTCTGTTTTGAACTTTTTATTCATTGGTTGTATTATAATTCGCTATATCCCTTTCTTGATTAACGTTCATCCTTCTGGCAGCGCCTTAGGCGCAAATTATACAGAAACGGCGTAGGCTGTATTCACAGTAGGCAAATTGTGAGCGGCCGACTGAGTGAGCTGCAAATTTGTGGCAAACTTAAATTTGAGTTAGCTGCTAACTCAGATAAATTTTCGACATGTCAACCATATCGCCGCCGCCGACTGAGCCAGTCGGCGCACGTAACGCTGCGAACTGCGTAAAGTGAGCGCAAACTAGCAAACTGTGGACACTCCATTTCAAATTAATGGAAGGGCGTACTAAACCGCAAACTGATTCGGCTGCTAACAGTTTGCCTACTAGGGACACACGCCTAAGGTGAAGGCGCGGCGCAGGCATCTTGCCGATTCAAAACGTTTCAATACAAAATGTAGGTAGGTGACACGTTGTGAATTATAGTCAAGCGGCGTGGCGCAAGCACATCGTTTCGTCGCCATTTAATACATTTTGCATTGAACCTACGCCATTTGTATAATTTGCGCCTTAGAGCTTCTTCGCAGCACGAGGACCGTGTGCATGGGTCACAGCTAGCCGACTGCCTTTTGTTCGCCGCGCGTTTGTATCGATACAACCGCACAGTTGCAGTGCGTTGCATTTGCGTTTGTATCGATCCCAACGCGCAGTGACTGTTGAAAAACGTGGTGTGCATGTGAATAGGCTCTAAAACACTTAGTTAAAGGGTAAAAAAGGTTTATGGTGTATGACGATCTGTCTTTTTATTTTTTATTATACTTTGAGTTTGACTGACAGTTCGAAATGAGTCTTTTGTGTTGGCTCGCTAATAACACTCACTTGAAATTGACACCACTGAATTGCTTTTCATTGAAAAACAGTACCTACCAAGATGCAGAACGAAAGTTATGTTTTTTGTGTAGTTTCAACCATTAAAAAGAACAATACTTCATTCAGTCTGCTTAAAAAAACAAAAAAACAAAACAAATATCAATTTTCGGTATCAATATACATAGCATAACATGGAATGTAAAGTAGTGTACCTATATATTTTGACTTGTGCGAATTTTACACTAGCGAAGTGCCAAATTAATACTTTTTTTTAATGAATATAATCACAAAGTTTATTCTATTTTGCCATTGCATGAATAGAACGGTAAGAATGAAACACCATCTATTCCGATTTGCATATCTTTTGTTATGTGGGCAGAATTTCGTTTCCGCAGCCAAATAAATTGTCAATGGTGTAGGTCACTAGCATAGAAGAACCTACTTTCTTTTGTTAATAATCTGAACGCACAACGAACATTATATATTTGCTATTATTGCCTAGGGCATTGTCGTAAATTATATTTTATAAGCTTAATCTCTCTCAATGGGTCATTTAATTTATAAATTACTGTTGGATATATCCAACAATGAATAGATTACGTTGTTTTTTAAGAGATCTAACCGTATTTTAAAGAATTTTAATGCGAAATGAACGTCTTTTTTTGCACATAAACTGTAAAAATGTAAGCACTTTTAATAAGCACTGTTAAATGTCTAAATTAAGTGAAATCGGCAGAAATCACTCGCAAACTTTCATTTAGAGACATTCCAAAGTAATGATTTACATAAAAATCCTAATTAACGGTCTGGTGCATAATTCCAAAGTAAGTATTTACATAAAAATCCTAATTGAGTCTCTGGTGCATAAAAATGAATTCTAAACCATTTATTCCGGCTTGGTAACCTTTGAATATTTTAAAAGAGTACCCAGTAAAAACTTTATTTATATAAGATCAAACGAACTTCTTGAAGTGAAGTTCGATCATTATTATATGAATATTTTCATTCGAAGATACAATTAACTTAGGTAGTGCCTTAAGCCTACACGAGGAATATTCGCACGTTGAGAGAATCGATTTTTATTTTAATCGATGCGTTTTTTATTCATTTTTTTTTTCTACCCACCGCGCTGGCGCCACTCTGTCCGGTCGGCTGTTACTCATTCTGTTTAGAGATATACACATTCATGCTGTTTTCTACGTAGGGATAGGGCGGGTGGGAACTTTGTATCTTCGAATGAAAATATTCATATAATAATGATCGAACTTCACTTCAAGAAGTTCGTTTGATCTTATATTATATTTCATATTTTCATTCTTCAGATACAATTAACTTAGGTAGATGTTTAGAGTTTTATGTAATGTTAAATGTTGTAGGTATTTCCTAGTAAAACATTTAATTAATCAGTAGAAAACATTTATTTTAAAACCAAAGGAAAACATTCTTATATAAAATCAACTTTCATTAAGGAAAAAATATTTCTTAAAAATAAAATCATTTTTCACGCTTATGTTTACTTAAGTAACAACTTATTACACATAATTAGGTACTAATCTCGCAGACAGCACGAGCATAAGAGCCCTCGTCTGCCACTGGTCGATTATAGAATCTGGCGAATGTTAAGGATGAGCTGGACCAGCCAGCTGTTTTTCGTATGGTATCAATGCAGACTCCAGCGGAAGCCGCCGCCGAGGTGGAGGCGTGACGTGTGCTGTGTGCACTGAAAACTGAAACGTCTATGCCGCTCTCCGCTAGAGTCTGTTTGATCCACCGGCTAATAGTTTGGGACGATGCGGGTTTATGCGGTTTTTTAAGAGTCAACAACAGGCTATTAGTTCCTTCGGACCGTAGTCCCGATGTTGCATTGAGATAGTCGTCAAGAGCTTTTGCTGGACATATGCTAGGATTGTCTACGAAATACGGCAAAAACAATACTGGTTGCTCTCGATTTGGCCCTGAAGTTTTAATAAGCTCGGAAATTAAAATCTTTATTCCTGAGGGGGATCTTGCAAGATTGGTAATATTTATTAAAGATAAGGTTTGTACTCGATGAGAAGTGCACAGCGCTAAAAGGACTGTTAGCTTTTTGGTGAGATTGATTATGCTGAGACTGCTATTTGGGTACCATCCAGATACATAATCTAGAACAAATTTGGGGTCCCA
Organism: Xanthorhoe designata; assembly: GCA_963582015.1. Taxonomy (NCBI): domain Eukaryota; kingdom Metazoa; phylum Arthropoda; class Insecta; order Lepidoptera; family Geometridae; genus Xanthorhoe; species Xanthorhoe designata. Next base: position 3,087,165 of record OY757029.1, read on the forward strand.
TGTGGTGGTATATTTTGGACAGGGTGGTTTGTGTCTAAAAATACCTTTCAATAACCGTTTAATTCGCTCATCTGATCCTACGTTATTCCCCAGGAGTAATGATAGGGCAGAACGATGACTATTAATAGTTCCATAAGATGCTCCTTTATTGAAAAGATTGACTAAAAATAATATTACTGATGACATTGGAGCTTCAAAGGTATCCAAATTTTGGTCCTGACAGAAATCCCACCAGAGCTTATATGTACTTGAATATTGTTTCATGGTATTTTCTGAAATAGATGCTAGCATTAAATCTAGGGCTTCTATCGGGGTTTTTAGTCTTGTAAATGCAGCCCTGAGAGCGTCGCGGCCCCCAGTGTAAGGCTGGTGTGAAGCCGGTGTCGTGATCTGTAACGAGAACGTAAGAGATCCCGGTTAGGTTCAAAGATAATCATGTCTGAGATTAGCATTCGTTTAAGAAGCGGGAACCAAGGTTGTCCGGGCCAGAATGGGAAGACTAAAATGCCCGTGGCTTTTTCATCAATTATTTTTCGTAAGCATTTGAGAATCAGAGCAAATGGCGGAAACGCGTAGAAAAACATAGAGTTCCAACTAACAGTAAAAGCGTCAACTGACTTTGCATCGGGATCGGGTTTCCATGATATATAATCAATGCATTTGGTGTTGGTACGAGATGCGAAAAGATCGATTGTTGGTTGACCTAGAGTTTGAACTATTGTATGGTATGCCCAATTCGATAGTTCCCAATCTGTGTCTAAACTAATTTTTCGAGACTCTTCATCAGCTTCGGTATTGTCATGAGTGCTGATGTAAGATGCGAAAATGAAGATATTTCGCTCTTCGCACCAACGCCAAATCAGTTTCGTTAAATCATGTAAATGTGGGAATCGAATTCCCCCCATCCGATTTATATAGCACAAAGCTGTTGTGTTGTCTACTCGAATTAGAATAGAGCAATTCGACTGTGAGTTGGCAAAGCATTTAAGACCTAAAAATACTGCCAATAATTCTAGGTAATTGATGTGAAAGGTTATTTCATTTTCTTTCCATCCACCGTTTGCTCTTTTTCCGTTACATGCAGCGCCCCAGCCAGATCTAGACGCGTCTGTATAAATTTCTAAAGCAAAATTTTTGTCTAGTCTCAGGCAATTGTTTATTAACATTATGTTTTGTTGCCACCATTGTAGGTCAGGTAAGATAGATTTCGAAAGTTTAATTTTAACTTCAAAATCGTCATGCCCTTGAAGTGCTAAGTACTTTTGGCGCTCTAAGGTTTTTGTGTATAACCAACCATATTTAACTGCGGGGCATGCTGCAGTCAGCACTCCGATTAAGTGAGATAGTTCTCTAATAGAACATCTAGGGAGTAAAGAAAATTTTTTGACTAACTGCAGGATACCTTTCCGTTTTTCATCTGGCAGGCTCAAAGTCATGTCAATAGAATTATAAATGAAACCTAAGAAACGACAAATCTGTCGTGGTTTTAGGTTGCTTTTTTCATAATTAATAACGAAGCCTAGACATTTGAGCAATGATACTGTTGCGTTTATGTTATCAAGGCATTCGTTGAAGGTATTACCTATACAAAGAATATCGTCTAAATATATGACAGATATGAAACCTTGTCCTCGTAGATGGTTTATGACCTCTTTCATTAATTTAGTAAAGACTCTAGGAGCGACTGACAATCCATAGGGTAAGGCAGTAAATTCAAAACATTTTTGATCAAATTCAAAACGTAAGTATTTACGATGTTCTGTTGCAATAGGAACTAAATAATATGCCTCTTTTAGGTCAATATTTGCCATGAAACCGGTTTTTGGTAAAAGTCTAGCTGCTGTCCTATGATCTTCCATTTTAAAATGGGTAGTCGAAATAAATTTATTTAAAGTTTTTAGATTTAGAATAAATCTTTTCGTTCCATTTGGTTTAGGAGCAAGAAACACATTTGAGACAAAATCATTTTTGGATCGTATACACTCGGTAATAGCACCAAGGTTTAACAAATTTTGGATAGACTTAAACATGTCAAAGTGGTCGCTATTAGAAACAGGTCTGATTGGAATTGAGACTTGTCTCAGTTCCTTGGTAAAAGGTATATGATAACCTTTTGAAATCCATTTAAGTATTTCGGAATTTTTGGTAATATGAAGCCAGCAATTATAAAAATACTGGATTCTTCCAGCGTGTACCTCTACTGTTGTGGTGGCGCACGCTGCTTGCTCTGTGCCGATGTCTTCGGTTGAGCAACGCTGTGGTGTGTTGGGGCTCTCCGGGTTGTTGGAGCAGTCCTCCTCTGCCCCCCTCGCCCCCCCCTGTTCGACGAGAAGCGAGAAGGGCCCCCCCAGTTTCCCTGGGGGCGCGAGCGGTTTGTCGCTGTTTGATACGACGTAGATGGTGTCTTGGGGTTCGGTGCAGGTTTTTTTATTTGTAAACCGTGTTTTTCAATTATTTTTGTTGCTTTTATATTCTCAGAAAGCTTGCATCCGAAAAGAGTTTCGTCCCGGTCTACATCCTTCATGATGTTAAGGAAAGATTTGTCTAATCCTGGAGTGACAAACTTCCTTCTTGCTTCAGTTTCTGTAAAGTGTAGGTCACACAGAAGTCTGCAACTATCGCTGAGAAACTTGATAGCTTGAAGTCTTTCTTGCCCATCGTCTAGGAGAAGCTCCAAGCCTTTATTGAGGGCAGATATACCCTGTCCCAATTGTTGTTGTACGGCTTCTACTCTTTTATCTCGGATGCGAGTTCCTTCTGCTATAGCCGCCGAAATTTCGGGATTTAATTTTGGTGCTTGCAGTAGAGAACAATTTTCGGGTATTGTATACTCTTTTACAAGTTTCTCCTTTGCTTCCTTATTCATTCCTTTTCGGAGAATAGGTAGCCATAGCCGGGATAGTTTTTCGTGAATATTAGGGCCAAATTTTGGTATTTCTTCGGTAGCTTCACCTAAAGCGGTGAGAATTTCTGGATCCAACTCCGGCACCGAAGCTAGCTCTTGGTCACCATCATCCTTAGTTTCCTCATTATTTGGTACACCAAGGTCATTATTCATATTTAATGAATCGACGGTTGTGGGACATTCGTTTTCTAGAACAAAAAATAACGAATGTTATTTTGAGGGTAGGTGTAAAAATTTACGTCGAAATTTTTTATAAGTTCTACAAACCATGTATGATTAGATTACTTAATAGATATGAATTTTATTCGCTTTCGTGAGGATACACGATCCACCTCCCAGCATTATATCTCATTTTTCTCGTTCTCGTTCAGCAAACTGAATATATAATTATTCGTCTTTTAGACAGCTTTAAAATGCCTTCGTGTTAACACTCGGTTAACCTCTAGGCATGGAAAAAAGAAACACCTTCGTGATGACACACGGTCAACCTCCAGGCATGGCAAAATGACACCTTCGTGATGACACACGGTCAACCTCCAGGTTATATTATTGATCGAGAATGTAGATACCATGGTTCACTTAAATATGTTATAAATTTCACTAACCTGAAGAGGAGTCCTCGGACGACGAATAAATAATCCTTCTGTATTTACACTGTTCACGCTCCATTTTTCTAATTTTATTTTTGTAACGATTAATTTTTTCTTCATTTCTCCTCTTTGGCATTGTGATGGTAAAACAAACAAAGAAATATAACTTTATAACAAGACGTTAGGTTGCGTAAGGTTTTAGCAATAAGGCACGTGCGAACGCTGCCTCGCGCAAGAAAGGAATGAGTAACAGCCGACCGGACAGAGTGGCGCCAGCGCGGTGGGTAGAAAAAAAAAAATGAATAAAAAACGCATCGATTAAAATAAAAATCGATTCTCTCAACGTGCGAATATTCCTCGTGTAGGCTTAAGGCACTACCTAAGTTAATTGTATCTGAAGAATGAAAATATGAAATATAATTAGTATATATATGTGGAGTGATATGCTGTGGAAGCCTACATTGTTGTCGAATCTGGTGTGCACTGACTAACTAAAAAGTTCTATTTATTTCACCAAAAATAAATATTTGATTTTGGATAAAATTAGGTAAACATTGCAAGTTCAACATTGCGCATTATGAGACTATTTTCACCAAACTCGTGTCTCCTCAAAAATAATTGTCAGCTACCAGTAATTTCATAAATTGCTAAAATTGAATGTATTATTTATGTACTTACACATTGTTTGTGAATAAAACATCGATCTACATATAGATACTTGATTAAACTGGCCGTACTGACTGACTGAGCTAAATGTAACATTAAGGCGGTTTTTAAACTAGGTATAATAAACGTTTTTTTATAAAAATTAAAACCGACTTCCCTTCTTTTATATTTGACAATTATAGGACCAACTGCAGGGACAAAGAAAAAAAATAAGCCTAGTTAACATATTCAGTTAAAAAGAAAAAAAATCATAGGTACTACAGTCTAACCTAACATAAAATAGAAAAAAATGAGGAATGGTAAGACCGATAATTAATTACATGAGTCAACCAAAGAAAATGTCGCTGTCATGTCGTATCACTACTGTCACAAGATCTAAGCTCTTAAGATTTATACATATACATAGAAACTTCTCCTTTTATCAAGTCTTTTAAAAACTAGGAAAAAGTCCACGAACAAAGACCGAGACAATGCAATAGTGCGTATTTCATCGATGTTATTATACATGATCGAGATCAAAGTTATTTGAATTGCGTGCTTCACGCACTATGAACACATTAAAATGTTAATCCATGTATAATGATGTTGTACTGTGCTAGGAGATTCATCAAATGATACATAATCATGTTATTTAATTGACTGCAAGACTTATCATTCTAAGCTTTTTCCTAACAAAAACAATTATGATTCTTAATACTTTATTGTACACAAAACAGTTGATACGAACAAAATAGATACGTAAAGGCAATGTACAACCCTGAAAGATAATTATTATTTAGTATTTGACAGACGGGATTGGATACAAAACATAAAATTATAGTTCATTGTCGATAAATATAAACAGGGCGCCACGTTTCGTATCTATTCTCTTTAAAGCATCGCTTTACCTTTTGATTTGACATTTCTGATACCTCCAGTTTTCGTGATCGAATGTAAATTCCTATACATTTTTTTAGTTTCTACTCTAAAGCGATTGTAGAAATGTAACATGGCTAGGGAAGGATCCGTAAACTTCTTGGTGCTTAAAATCTTTGATAATCGAATATTCAGAGATAGTTAACATTTACATGGAATAAGTGTGAATGTTAACTGTCTCTGAATAACACAACAACAATTAGTTAAATTAAAATAAACTCTGTATTAGTAACTGGTAGAACATTATTTGTTAAACCGTAAAGAAAGTTCACAGTGTGAACATAAAACCTAGTAGGTACCTACATACCACTATCATTATTCTGCAGTAAAATGAAGTACCGACTTTATCTCTAGGCTCCAAGCAAACTCTCCTTACTATCTTTGTGTCAGGTCTCACGAAGATACATCAATGGCAATTCATGTAATGGTTAAACCATTTATATAATTTATCGATAGATACGACATACCTAAAATTTTTGGCATTGTTTTATCGCTTAAGAGCGATGAATAATGTCCTACCGGTATCTTAGAACATTATTCGTTCGTAGAAAGGCTGTCAGTTAACTGTGAAAACCTACGCAAAACTAATTGCTATATTATTCTGCAGTAAAATTAAGTACCTACCAAGTTTATCTTAAAAAGCTCCGGACAAAAGCTCCTGCTATCTGTGTAACGATAATAAGTGGCTTAGATTTACGTTGTGATGGTAGAATTTTAAAGATACGACATGCCTAAACCCAGTAACTTTGTTTTATCGCTTGTGTCAGATAAAGCTAAGTCGTTCTGGTTACACATTACTTGCTTAGTTTGACGTGTGAGCTCACTCTTTCATATAACAGCATTTGCACCTGTTATGCTGGCCGCACATCTAACGAGCTACGTGTTGAGCAGACTTGAGCATTACTTTCTTAGATGGCACCGCGATGACATCTATAGGCGTATATCGTTTAGAAAATGGGCGATGCTTCCTCTGTTAACATTTTATACATCTGTTTTTGGAACCTAGATATAAAATTGCTTTTCTTATCGCTGTTTTTGAGCTTTTAAAGCGTTTCATTGCTCCGGTGAACTCTTTGTTACTTTGTTAGACTATCTGATCACCATCGCGTGTTTTAGATTTCGTGCATACCACCATTATGTAACTCCGCACGAACATTTTAATCTGATCTTTGTTTGTTTTTCACAGCCTCTTGTTTTACAAAATGTCCTCCAACCTCTAGTTTTCTTCAAACTTTCTTCCTACTAGCGTTGCTAAACTATTTTCTATCTTATTAATCCGTTTCCTGAGTGAAAACACTTGCCGGAGTCAGTATTTCTAGTGAGCTAGCAAAAGGCGTTACTGACTGTTATTGCCGAAGAGATATATTGCTTTGCTTTGTCAGCCATTCATCTTCATTTTGTGGTGTAACGTTTAAGCGAAAATATCACAGCTACTCTCTCTGGTATTATAAACATTTCAAAATACAACATTCCAAATTTAAATATTGAAAATATGAAATTGACGTGTTATAAAGTTCAATGATACCTACTCTTTTTTGCCATCCATCTTTTTTATTGAGGCCTACCCTGAAACTTTCTCAAGAAGTCAGCTGTCTGCAACTTGAACACGTAATTACTCCTATCTTAGATAAAGATTTATTAAATTAAGTTTTCTGATAGACATAGTCTAACCTTTCTACGTAACCTGCTATTAAAGGTCAGCAAATTGGCTCTCTCTTCGTAGTTTTACCGGTAGTTTGAAAAAGTCTTAAATTACCTACATACTTTTACATCGCATTAGATTTAAGTACTAGTTTGAACGAAGTCTCATTAGTAGAATGTATGTGTCTTATTTTTTTTTTTTTAATATTAACTGTTATTCTAAAAGTTCATGAAAGTCTAAGAAGGATCCATAGTCTTTCTTGAACTTTGCTAATTCGATAGAGCTAAACCGATTCTCTCAATTTATTCCTTAATTTTCATGTTTACTTTATGACCTGCAGGACATTTCGGCCATGTTTCAACAGCCATGGGTGTGTGCTGACTTATTCTCTAAATATCATCTGTGGTAATTAATAGTCACAATATTGAATGATCCGATAGAAGAAACATGTCATTGACTTTACGGCTAGGCACCCAGTTGGACTAGGAACTGTTTCTTTAATTAGGTACATAATGTATATAGTCCGGTTGTATAAAATTGTTTGTTTAAAAAAATAAAATAAGTATTGTTTTTTTTTTTTGTTTGGTGTACAACAAAGTATTTTCTATCAACTTATCTCTATTCAATGCAGGAAACTTGTCTACTCACTCATCCTATTTTCTCACATGTCAAACGTAGATAAAGCAATGTTAATGATGATATTTGAGTCCAATTCGAATACAAGATAGCATCTTGCCAGCCCAATCAAACATGAAACTGGTTCATAATTATTCGGTTCAATGAGTAATCGATACTAGGATCAAACGAGATTGGATATTAATCGGTTTGTATTTGAATTCAATCGTTTGTTTAATTTTTTTTGCTATCAAAGTTTTCGAAGATAATTATCTAGTAACTTCTTAATATGTTTCTTGTTTGTAGATATTTATTTGATAAGTTTTTGTTGATGAAATGAGAATTATATCGACCTGTTGCGTAGCGGCAAAAGTGGAAATAAAAGGTATTAGGCTAAATAGATTTTAGTGGCGTGGCGGGACAAACTTTTGTATTATCTGTATACAGAGTGTTCCAACGCTATGCCTTATGCAAGAGAAATAACTTAAATACTGTAGTGTAGATAGGATATTTTGCTGAAAGAAAACATTATTTTAGCTTTAAAAGTATACTGCAGTCAAAGATTTTCTAAAAATTGCGTGCTTTGTCTGGAACTCGTATGAACACACCTTATTTTTATAATGCCAATCGAAAGGTTTAAAGAATAATCCTTACTATGATCATTCTTAAATCATCTTAAAATGTAATCTTATGAATATAAAGTTCTGATCAATATTAATTTAAAATTTATTGTTAGTTACTTCGCAAAAATAACCTTATTCAAAATTTGTGTTCAACAGTTAACTCGTTTAAGTGACTTTCTTTCTGTTTTAATACAGTTAAGTACAGTGATCTGGTTTATGCTATTTTAGCCCTGAATTTACGACCGGTAGTGAAAGGATTGAATACCTGTATGCGATGACAAAGTATCGATAAATCGGGAAAGTGGAACCTTGGAATTTATATTTCTTGTGGCTAACTCTGGCGATGGAGTTTTTAGGCCGCCTAGAGGCCTCCGTCATAGCTTAACGACTTTAAATGCCAAAACCGGCAATTTAACGTGCCCTCCGAAGCTCGAAAGTGCTCAGCTGATAATGCCACTTGCAATCACCCAACCAAGTTGGGACCACTAAGAGCAATGCTCAACTCTAACTCATAAGAACGTCTTAGCAAGCTTCGTTACGAAAAAAGCTTCGAAAAAAATGTAATCAAAACAAATAAATAAAATCATCATGTGCCATTTCCTGCCAAAAAAATGTAACCACTTCTAAATTAGCTGTACAATAATGTTACCAATTTATAACCCCGATTGTTTTCTATAATGAGCTCTGAAATAGAAATTCTATCGTCCGAACAATAACCTAGATCGTAATAGTACCAAATTCTAGTTTGCTAGTTCGTGCCTAGACTTAACTATAGGTAGGTATTGTAATTTTTGGAGTACATTCACATCGCATTTTCAGATATCTATTTCAGGGTTTCGTATTCTAAAAGAAAATTGGAACCCCTGTATGATCAATTAGTTATGTATGGAATTAATAAAGCTGCATAAACCTGGTATTCAAACTTTTAAGTCAACGCAATAAAAAAAAATGGCTATGTAGCATATTGATATTAGAAAGCCAAATAATATGAGACAAACACCTCACAGCGAAAATACAAGAAAACAATCTGATATGATAGCGTCGATGGGCTTGCAACCTGTCACGTATGGAAAGTTAGCTTCTGCAAGATGTGGGCAATGTCCAAATACATATTTGGTACATGCCCACACCTCTGACTACCCTTTAGACATCTTCAAAAAGGATCTAAAAATTGCATTAAGATCTGAAAGAAATGTCTACCGCTCCCTGGGATACTGTCGTGATCATTTTATTTATTTTTTATTTTATTACAGTGAACATGTTTTTTTAACTACAACGTCAAGTTTGTACTTCAATCCAACTAGGTAGATACTCGTACTATAGCAGCGCGCTCGTGCGACAAGTCATGGTAATGAGACTTGTGTAAATGAGCCCTCGATGCGTATGTGTTCGACTCGCTCTTGGCCGTGATTTTTTTGTTACAAACCAGTTTAACAAGAGTGCAATTAATATTCTAATAAGCGGTGACAGGTTTGACACCTAATATTGTGGTATGATAGCTCTTTGCAAATTTTTGTTCTTATATGTTATAAAACTGGATAGCTCTTTGCAAATTTTTGTTCTTATATGTTATAAAACTGTGTGCTGTAAGAACGGAACTCTCTGCGTTCGAGTCTGACTCGCACTTGACTAGTTTTTTTTTATTAGACATTAATTATTAATTATTCTGATTTATTTAATTTTTACTCAATTTATCGAATGCTTTATCAAAGTCAAGGTTCACCGGGTCAAAGGCCACCCTTGGCTATTGCTCACTTTCACTTTAAATATTCTTGAACTAAAATTCAAGGATTTTGCAGCCAATAATTTTTACTATTCAAAAATTATGTAAACCTTGATATTTCACGGCTATTAACAAAATCGAGAATTTAAATTCATGGCAATTAAACTTTTTTACCATGACTTTTGACAATATACTCGTACATGCGCTAACGTGTCCAAATTGGCGATGGAGTTTTAGGCCGCCTAGAGGCCTCCGTCACTGCTTAACGATTTAAAAGCCGAGACCGTCAATTAAACGTGCCCTCCGAAGCACGGAAGTGCTCAGTTGTTAATGCCACTAGCGGCCAGCCATCCCAATTGTGTCCGCCCAGAACGTTGCATATTTTTCAACGATTTATCATGAACGTCTATAAGCTAAGCTACGCCCTGTGGCGTAACTAGATTACCGCATCTACTGACTTATTGCCGTGGTTATAGAATTTACCTTCAAATCATGCAAGTAAAGCATAGTTTCCATGACCTTAGTTGCTCTCATTTGGCCAAACAAAAACAGCGCTAACGTAACCAAGTTACGTGGACGGAAGGCGTGCGCTGGCGCAGCGCAGTCGGCTAACGAAACGCACGCGGTCCGCCCGTACTTTCGCTCTCGCGCACACGCTTCCTCGGTCCACGATTAGGGTGACTGGATTACTGGATTTTACTGGATTTTTACCCTAATTATGAAAGTCAGTTCGCCAAATTTGATACCTGTTATTTTTTTAATTTTCAAACCTTGACAACTGTCAATTTAAAAAAAGTCCTCCCCCACTAGCGAATTTGTAATAAATTTTTGACCTAGTTAAGATAACAATAACTTCTCGTCTATTAATCTACTTATATTCATTTAATTAAAATCCAAAAATATCCAAAAATATTACTTAGTTTTTTTATCCCTCTAGTCAACTTTGATTGATCCTTATGCATTCATAAAATATATACTTATCATCACGAAATCTACTTGTTTTAAAAAATCTTCAGCTAGATGCATTATATTCTGCCTATCCTTTTTTCTATTCTAGCTCTCCAATCAAAACGAACTCAAACTCGAAAATCTAGTTAGTGGTCCAAATCTAGTAGTAAGCTAAACAGGTTTTTTTCTTTCCAGTAAGCGCTGACTTCTAGTCGCATGTATAAATTATTTTATACATACCGGACATTATCAGTGAATACATTTAGAACTTTGTGGACACATTTGATGTCGATGAACTGTCTCTGAAAGGACTAAAATTCAATCTAGACTTAACTGGTCAATTCGAATTTTATTTTGCATTTGATTGAACTTTCGTTTTGTGATGGGATGCAGTGACTCAAGTGAACGCTATATTAAAAAATATATGCGGTAGAAATAAGTGAAAGATTCGTGATTCAATTCGTGAGAACTGTGAATGAAGTGACTTATGCGGATCATAGTATCAGTTTAATCTGACTGCTGTATTTAAGTATCTTCAAGTGATAAACAGCCTTGTTCTGTGAATATAAGGTGTTGTGTCGTGAAGTATTGACTATGTTCGTGATCCTGGCATTTATTGGCGTTCGATTCGCTCTACATGTGTCGAGGCAGAGCTCTCGAGCTCTGGCAGACGAATGCTATACCAGAAAGTAAGGAATTCTATTTTTTTGTTTTTGCCGACTATACCATGACCGTTCTTTGATCGTACAAGTAGGAACGTGTTAGACAAAATAAGCCGATATTCTTTGATGGCAAATGGGACAACACTCACTACACTAGACCTTTCCGTCACCGATCCACAGCTAGCGTGTCATGAACGGAGCGACAGTTAAAAAATCTAAATATTAGTTAATAATTCCGTAAGTAAGTTACTTACTTAATAATTCCGTGCTTGATACGATCATGGCACGGTCGTGGTATGATACGTGGTAGTCGGCAAAGTATTTTACTTGCTACATGTGGTATGACATTTCACACAACACTACACTATTAATTATCATTTTATTAGGAGCCTGTGGTGTCCCTCTGCAGGGCAAAAGCCTGCCTTACTTCTTTACTATGTATCAATACTACTGTTATTCAGTTATACGAATCTCCATAAAGTCTAGCTAATGCCGGTCACTCACATTCGAACCTAAATATCGGATATTTTATTGAATTTGCGTGCGTGTGAGTGGCTCCGCTAAATGTTTAAGGTTTTTGAATATTTTGAAAGGATTGTTTTGATCTAAGGTTTTAAGGTCTTTAAGGTTTTGAATACTGTGGCTATTTGTTTTGATTTCTACCACTTTTATTAATTGCTTAACTTTTTTTTGCTCTTACAACGATTTAGTACACTTTTTTAAAAAACGCTATATACTTATTTGATTAAATCTAGTATTTTAAATATGTAAAACCAAATAGATAAAACTAAATGACAAGGTAGAAATATTCATGTTCTTTTAATGTATATACAACTCTGATGCTGTATAGCCATACAATTTTATGACCATAAACAATCGATCTGTTACGTTTAACTGTTTAACAAACTGAATGATTACCATAAAGTTTTAAACTTCAGGTAAATTATTTGAAGGTTTTTGCAACATTTACAATCTCTTTGCAAAGGCAGATCAAGGTAAACACACTAATTCCAATATAGGGTGTAAATATACCATTCCTGAAATAGTGGGTAATGACCATGATCTATGAGACTGCACCGAGACAAAATCATCCAATTCCAATTGTATCTCAAGTTTGTGCAAGTTTATGAATTTTACAACCAACTTATCAATTAATACGAATAAACACTCAAATAAAAATATAATTACGAGTTTGTGACAGAAAAACCGTAAAAAATTAGCCTCTTCGCTTATTACACAATCTGTTTTTCTAGAATAATTTTATTACATCCAGTCTACAAAATTAAATCCTAAAATGTTAGCAAACTCGTAAAAACAAAAACAAGTAAACCAGCATCAGCTTAGAAGGTAAACGAGGTTTATAAACAGAGGTCGATTTAGCCTTCAAATCAATAAATTAAGTATATTCAAGGTTTTATTCATATTTGTCTTTGTCATTTACTTTGATTTTGACTGGCCAGTACCTTCATATTACATTTTCACAATCAGGCATGGCATGTAGTTTTCTACACATCGGGATATTTTAAAACTTCAGTCGTTCCAAATTTTGAACTCTCACCTTCTAAACTAAACTCTAAAACAAAGGCTTCCTAGATTAAAGATTGCTGCTATTTTTTTTTATTAAATAAATATCCATGGACAATTACACAGCGTCATCTAGTCCCAAGCTAAGCAACATAATGCAAAGTTATGGTTATCAGATGCCTGGAGTACTTTATATAGGTACCTACATAGTTTTTTTGTAAAATTCAGGCATTTACATCTTTACTAGATGACTTATAATACAGAGTCAGAAGGAAAGCTTTGCCTGCACATAACGGGACATTCAACGCGGGTAAGAGCGCGGGGCGCAGCTGGTAGCTAATATACAATTGTATATTGCATATGTGCCTATATATACATAAGGACATGTATCTTCCTATTATTTATAAACTATTGTAAATACTTCGTTCTCTTAATACTGAGTTGTGAAACTTCACATCTCAAAGTGTGAATATTGCTCTTAGGTAATTTTGGTTACGAGTATTACCGACAATTTTATTCTAAAGATCTTAACTAAATATAGCCAAATATAACGTTATGTTGAGTAATACTCATCCTACTAAATTCAGGTTTTGATTCTGACTCAAAATTGCAATTTAATTATATTTCACTCATTTTTTTAATTCAAAAACATTACTAACAAGTTTGTATTCTTTTCACTATTTTTTTGTAATTTTTATTAACATAATTTAGTGCTATTCAGAACCTTTTTTCTATTGATCCTGTATTTAGATATAATCGAAAATGATGTCCATTATACTAATCTAAAACTTATTTGAATAAAAGGCAGCTGGGCTTATTCGAAGTTGTTTAATACGTTATTAATAATTGATTTTATATTATAGACCCGTTTAATTTTTCTTATTACTTATTACTTACTTCAATAAAATAAAATTGTTGGTATAAAATAAAATTCAACAAGACATAGTTAAGATGAAGCCGGTGTTTACGAATAGAAATATTTAGTGTTATTTGTATATATTTACATAAAATTAGGTCATGTATGTCATAAAACAAATGTGCGATAATATACATCTTTCGAGATAGTTATTTAATTGCTTGTAGTTTTATATCTACCATCTCATGATTACTGTGTGTTTATAATACTTGGTCACGAGGTAGACCTGATGGCATCATGTAGTTGATTGGTTCATCGAAGCGCTCGTGGCATAACTTGCTAAGACTTTCTTGATGGCTAAATGAAAGAAAGAAGAAGTTAAGCAACGTTCTGAGCGGTCACAATTTGGATAGGTGACCGCAATTGGCATTAGCGAGCGCTTCCATACTTGGGAGAGCATGTTAAATTGTCGATCCCGGCTTTTAAGTCGTTAAGCCATGACGGAAGCCTTTAGGCGACCTAAAATCTCCGTCGCCAGAGTTGGCCAATTAAATATGAATTTTAGCAGTCTGTGGTTTCACCCACAATAATAATAATAGTTAAAAGTAATTACCTAATTCAAAGTTTTTTATTAGTCTTCATTATAATAATCCTTTAATTTCCATTTTAAATTCGGTATAGGTACTCATAATTCATCGACCATGAAAATACTAGTTTATTTAAATTATAAAAATACTTTACAACTATCATAAATATTTATAAAGGTTACATTTTCTAGAAAATTTGACCTCTAGGCAAACCAAACATAAATTGTTGGTTACGGTAACAATAACAACTGAATTAATGTATTCCGTATCCGATAATGTATATAATTATAGAGTTCCGTAAACTAATGTTCATTGACCTTAGTTCGATATTGTTGTTTCAACGGCATTTATTGAATAGTCTAATTCAATACTTCCGTTATTTAGTTTTTGTAGTAATTGTTGATGTTTACATCTGTGTGATTAAATATTTGATTAAAATATAGACGCTAAAATTGTAATGATGAACAATACCTTTAAACAAGCTCCTGACTGTGTCAATATATCAGCTTGCTATCATCAAAATACTACGGTACTTGATGGGGAACATCAACATCATCAACAGCCAGACTTAACACACTCCTAGGCATTGTTCTCCAATATGGATTTGTTAAGGAGCCATCTAAGGATCGTTTTTAAGGATCTATAAGTTTGTTTAAATGCATAAGCTTGTTGAAATGCTAATCAAGGGTTTTTCACCTCGTTTAATATCGTTGTAATGAGCATACGTTTATGAAACTTAATATAATCTACTTTCTTAAAGTCTAGACAATGTCGAGAAAATAGACGAACGGTATAATTAATGAACATAAAAAGTACAATTACCATTTATCATAAAAATCTAGTTACTATCTAGAGCAATTGCGATTATGTACTTACATGTAAGTAAATTAATTTTATTTCCTGTTTTCCAAAAAAATCTGCGCAGATTGTTAGATCCACTAAGACCTCTAATTATATGTTTACGAAGAACTAGAAACTGACTTTAAATCTCTACTGTTTTCTCAAAACTTTCTATCACTAAATTAATTTCCTGAATGTTAACGATTGATTCATTTCTGAAAACTCAAAAATCGCTATGTATATCTTTAAATTTTTTTTATATAATTTTCCCATCATCCTATCATCAGACCTGGGTTTTTATGAATATGGAAAACAAGCATAAAAAACAAATGAGAATGAGCTCCATTTTGATTCCACCTCATAATGTCATTTCAAAACTGGTAATATACTCCAATTCATTCTAATTGAAGCAAATCATATACTGTCACATCAAATGGTATCGTCATAAAATTTGTTACCGTGATAAATTGCTCTGTTTTCTAAAAAACAGTGTTTATATAAGACGGCTTACTTAACTAATGATCTTATAGAGAAAGTAAAGTTTGTAGACTATGCAAAAACCACCAAACTAATAAAATAAAGTAGATTTTTTCGGACAGTAATATTTCTTATGGGAATAGTAAAAAACAGTGCTTGTACACAGGATTCTCATAGAGACCACTTTTAATAATCGCGTACATAATATAGAAAGAAGTGATTTGATAAGGAAGAATTGAAGAAGAAAATCTATCGAATCAGTTAGATTCCAGATAAATTTTAATGAGCACGATACGATTAATGAATAAATATGAATGTTATTTTAAATGAATTTATGGAACTTTCGTGTTCACGAGTACCTACACTGTACAGTGACGTCACTTCACTCGAAACGTCGGAAAATAAATATTAAGGTAAATAGAGTACACTGTACAGTGTACAGTACAGTCTACCCGTTCCCGTGACGTCACTTCACTCGAAACGTCGGAAAATAATTCTGCCGTGATATCGAAAAAGGGCACAACTAACAAATTGTAAAAGTCGAGATAAATGGGTTTAAAGTTTTTTGATGTTTTTCTGACATAACATTCTTTTAATAATGAATTTATGAAATATTTTAATGCAATTTGTTGCATATACATAAGGTCTACTTGAACATAGTTTTATTATTTATTTATCTAATCCCAATTTTTTTTAAATCATGATTTTTCCTTTTAACTTAGCACAAAAAATAAAATTAAGGTATCAATTTTACATCAAAAAGTCACAACTAGCCAAATGCGACTTTTTAATGTAATACTGTTTTATATATTACAATAAAAGGTCACATTCTACGCAGTTGTGTCTTTCTTATGTAATATCATAACAGCTTATTTTGGAAATTATTTTATGAAAGACGCAATTACCTACATATTGTATTAAATATTGGTAAATATTTCAACTACCTACCTAACAGGAGATTATTTTTTTATTCAAATGAAACGAAAATGGGCGGATTTCTAAAAAGTTGTCCGTAATGTATGTAATGGAATTCCACATTTTTAAAAGTATTTATTTTAGGATAAAGTGTGTTTTATTTGATTAAGTAATAATGAGACTATTGGAAAATATAACATTTTACTTTAGATATTCATTAGTTTTCACATAAATTGAAGCTCAATGTGTGCTCCGGTCGGATCCAGTGATGTCAACTTAGCTATTTTATAGCTAGATCTAGCAAATTTTGCACCTCCGTCAACTTCTAAAAAATTGTGGCTAAATGATTTGGCTTTTTATTTTAGCAACTTGACGTTTTTAACTGGTTTGTCTTAACGTAAACTGCAGTGCACGTTAATATTTAGACGTTTAATGCGTCACTACTACTGTTTTACGTTTATCATCATCACTTTATAAAATTCAGAAAAATCTCTTTTCGTTTAAAAATTCGCTAGATTTGTCGAAATGAAACACTTTAGGTTGGAAGCACTGAAAAATAATAGATTTTACATTTATCGATGTATTTTAAAAACTTTACATCTTTGAATGAAAAGTAATACCATTTTAGAATGTACAAACAGAACCCTTTCATATGACACCCCTCTCAAAGTCTATGCATAACTTTTATTATTTTTCACCCCCTTGTGATCCTCATATCTTTACAACCCCTTGACCGATCATGCTCATTAGGTGAGCCGGGAAATCCCGTATCACTACCTATATACTTACCAAGTATCATGAAGATTGGATTAACGGTTCGACAGTTATGCCGCGACATACAAACATATAGGATACAAACATACAACGCAAAATCCCCCAAGTTACCACTAAGATCTTCGTTCGCTTCGCTCACTCGATCGATTAGTGAAAGTTAGTGATGATTTTGGATAGGTAGTTTGTTGTAAATAAAGACATTGTTTTATTTATTAGTAAATAATAGTAACTAGTTCGTAGTAGTAATTAATAATAATAGTTACTAGCAGTAGGAGGGAAGTGTAGTTTATTTTATTGTCTAGATTTAACTGATCACTTAAACAAACTAAATTCAAAACCAATGAGGTTTTAAAGGAATAACTACAATCAAATGGCGAGTTGAAAAACCAGTTGACGGTTAGTCGAAACGTAAAACAGTAGTAGTGACGCATTAAACGTCTAAATATTAACGTGCACTGCAGTTTACGTTAAGACAAACCAGTTAAAAACGTCAAGTTGCTAAAATAAAAAGCCAAATCATTTAGCCACAATTTTTTAGAAGTTGACGGAGGTGCAAAATTTGCTAGATCTAGCTATAAAATAGCTAAGTTGACATCACTGGATCCGACCGGAGTTGACCGTTGACCCTGCCTCTCTTCCGTATAATAATATTACCATTTTTTATCTGTGTTAATACAATGATTTTAATAGCAATGTTCACTTTAGTTATAACAGGAATATCTGCCATGCCAAATCAGCCTTTTTAATGTAACACCTTTTAAATATGCCTTTTTTATTTAGCAAAACAAAAATAATAACTTAAGATGAAAGCCATATCTATGCATTTGTGTTCTTTTAACTTAATCATTGTAATATGTGCCTTTTTGAGGTAAAAAATATGAATTTGGATGTTACATGTGCCTTTTAGGCTTATCGTAGCTCTTTGCATACTATGGATAGATTTTTCTTTTAAATTCAGGCAGATGCGCCTTTTTTTCCTGATTCCGAATATGTATCTAACTCAAATCTGAAAAAAATGTTAGATGTGCCCTTTTTCGGTATCACGGCAGAATTAGGGTAAATACATGATAAAGTCACGTAAATTCATTTAAATTATGTCCTAAGACCGCGAAAGTTTAAATTGTAAAATATAAAATGTTGATAATAATTATTTGAAAAAATATTTCTAATACACGCTGCCTCACTGCTGCCTGTCACAATTCTCGGAACAAAACTACTTTTGACAGTCGTAATTGAATATATCCATTTTCCAAATTTGACATTGATTGATAACATACCAAGGAAGCACGATATCATTAAACTACAGACACTTAAACTCCAGACCGTCAGAGCATTTGTCAAGAATGAGAGATTGATGATCCGGCTAACAGCCGATCTCAATAACGCACTAATTGTTAATCTCTGACTGCTACTGGCGAGTCAACGAAAAGTTTGAACTAACCATTACTGCCGTCTCAATAACAAATTTTACGGCAGTAAATGTCTAGTTAAACTCCTAACTTTCGTTTTGCTCGTCCAACGTAGTGTTTTTATTCTCTTTGGCTCGTCCCTCCGAAACGTTTTGTTTTTATATTGATCCTATTTTGATCCTATTGTAATCATACAATAAGTATTAAAATAAATTAGTTGTTTTAACTCTAGCAACAATATCTCTTTTTGTAGCATCTATATTGTTATTAAATTAATATGCTTTTTCTTGAAATGGGCTTAAAAAGCTGATTTACTTCATAAAAAGTATTAAAAGCTTTTTCGAGTTCAAAGCAACAAAACGCACCACCATTGACAAATTATTATGACATAATGTACCTAAATTGACAGCTATTACATGCTCTTTGTAATAGGTTCGAGTTTTCAAGATGTATTTTTGATTTCTTTTAATGAATTTGTGATAAAAACATTGTGTAACACCACGTAAGTAACAACAACTAGTGATCATTGCATTTCTTATATTAGTTACAATATACCGTGTGAAAATTTAAGCGTAGGTAGTCAAAACTTCAATTAGTATACTAAAATTTGTGCTAAAATTGTATTTGTTTTCAGATGATGCCCAAGCTTTTGTAAAAGTCGGAGGACTCTGGAGAGCATTAGAAAGAATCACCAAGTAAAGCTAGGCCAGAAACCTTGTTTCTTGCCGGCCCTGATTCTTCATGGTCTTTTATAGTAATGGTCGAAAAACAGGAGTAAAATTAGGTACATAGCTCATTGACGATTCAATGAGATCTCAGAGGACCAAAACACAGAACAAACGATGTTTGAGTTTGAATAATGAAGTGTAGTATATTGCTTGTAGGTAGGTAGATACCAACAATTTTTTCTTGTTTCCGTGGAAAATTAAATGAAATATGTACCTACTGTAGTCTGTTTTTCTGTTAAAACCTATCGCCACCACACTGATAAAATCCTTTTAGGTAGGACAAGGCTGTGCAGTGTCATGAATGAGACATCTATTTCTCAAATAGCCCATCTGTACATAGGTAGAACTAAAATTAAATCAAAATAATGTAAAACAATATGCATTGGTTTGTGTTATCAAGTAGGTATGTTTATAGGTTTAATTTGAATCTATGCTTTGAATGTAAATTCAGCATCTGAAAATTCACTTCCTTAATAGGTAGATAAGTACCTACCCATAAATAAGTACCTAGTAAGTAGTGTGGTATAATATATCAGATTCTACTACATAAATGTACCTACACTTATTTCATACATCCTATTAGCACTCTCGTCAAACTCTAGCCATTATTTATCAAAATATTTGCTTGAAATCTCTTGATATCATTTGAATATCGCCCGATTTCGAGAGATGAGCAAACTGTCACAATTTGCAACTGAAGTTCAACAATAAAATGTTATTGAAACGCTTTATTTATTTTCCCATACATCTACTATCTCTGATAGGAGGTTTGCCCTCCGAAAGGTAGACCAATAGTCGCGGATTTGAATTCCTATCTAAATTAGTTTATTGAAACGCAAAAATGCATTGACAGCGGCTAAAAGTAGAGATTTTAACTGATAGTTAAATGTCAACATGTTATTGAGATTGGCCGTAAAAGAACAATTCTGTTCCAGTTACGGTATTAGATCTCTTCAAAGTATCTCGTATTCCCTAATGATTTGTATATATCCTTTATAAAAATCCTTTATCCTTTATCCTTTATCCTTTATCCTTTATCTTTTATCCTTTATATAAAGTATCTAATGATTTGTGAAGACGTCTACCATGTGAGATGACCATGCTTCAATGGCCCGTTACCGAAATACAATCGTTTGTTCATCAAATGTGGTGACATTAAAAAAAGTAAAATTTATTTATTAGTAAAATCGTGCCAAATGTCATTGTAAAAATACGATTTTACGATACTCAAGATCTCTTATGCGACATTACGCAAAGGGCTTACCGTAAACATACATACATAAAAATATATCAAAACTTAAATACAAGCTAAAATGATGATGGTAATGTGAAAAATACCGTTTATTCGTTCTTATTATTATTTTCGGTGAGAATCAAACAACATGGTCGAACTCTTCCGTTAGGTTGTCGTAGTAGTTTTATTTCAGCCATTGTTCGTTTTTTGGTAAAGATTGTATCTCTTTTCCAGAATAAAAATATTTAATTACGATTTCATTTAATTTATTATCATAATTTCATTTTAGACACTTAAGATGTAATTGGGAGGGTATTTCCAAATACATATTTGGTACATGCTGACATTTGCAGAGTTGGTATTCCCTACGTGATATGTCAGGTTGCAAGTCTATCGCCGCTTCTGTGTTTTCCTTCATCATTTAATTTTGAGCTCTTATACGAGTAGATACGCTATCCATACATATACATTTTTCAAATCTAAAATTCAATGGTTACAGTGCCTTAATTCGAACCCACTAAACCGTCAGGATCGAAAGTCGAAGCACTTGACCTATGCACTAACCCTAAGTTCACCTCGTACTTAGGTTTAGTACCTAAATCATAATTTAAACCACAATACTCTCTCCCAGTATATTACATTGGCTTACTCCCAACAGATTACAAGCATACACAATGGTATAGAAGTGTAGCGGATAATTTGTGGTAACATGCAAAGAGGTTTTACACACTTGCATACTCTTCGTATTTTTTAGAAAATAATGAACAAACCAAGTATGTTTTGTCATATGACCTTGGTTTCAGGGTTTATTTGTACTGCAAAAATATGCTAAATGATTTAATTAACGTTTATTTTCAAGAAGTACCATGTACTCGTAAATTAATGTTAGGTTTTGCTGTTATAAAAACATCTCTTGTCTAAGTTTGTGTTTATTAAGTATTTCAATAAAAATTACATAATATAAGAGGAAAATTCATTCGCGGAAATGTTTGCCGAGACTTTAAATTGACATTTGAGTTTCTACAACACAATCAAAAAAAAATTTACTACTTACATATATATTGCTTGTGCAGGCTTTGCGACACGCAATCCTGTACGCTCCTGAAATCCCGCGATAGTCTCTGTGTAAAGGCCGCTATTATGCGTTTTATCATCAATTTATCGCCTTTCTAAAAGTCAGTTATCTTTTTAGTTAAATATAACATTCGTTTTTTAAAACGCCAGTCATTATTTAGTTGCAAAATCAGTCTAGTGAGGCATTAACTTGCTAATGTATATCTTATACATTAGCAATAACGGCTTTAAAAATTACAGCAACATCATCAGCTGCCCAATGTTTCACATTTAAAAAAAAATACGATAATGTATTCCCAAGGCGCTTTAGACATTCTAGATTTTAAGGCATTTCAGATTCTTTGGGAATGTTTAAAGATAGAAAGAAAGTCCCATGAAATGTCGGTGGATATTTACTTTTAAATCATACATTGAGAGAGTGGTTGCTCTAATTAAATTTAGCAATTAGCATAGCTATAAAGATCGTAATGCGTAATAAAAGATTTTGATTTTAAAATGGACGTATAATTAACGAGAAATATTCAATAATCTCTCATTTAGTAGATACGTTTACTTTTATGACTGGTTTACGATTTTAGACCAATTAAATTAAATGATCCAATTGTTGGCCCAAATAATTTAATTTCAACTTGTAAAGCGGCAGTTACTGGTGTTTAATATGTGAGTTATACACGAAAATCACCTTTATCATGCATGCATAATTTGATCTTATTCTAAAATCTGTTCACCAAGAACTGGGTGGTTATTCTCTATGACCCAACAAAACGTAGCGCGACAAAATATAATACGATACCGCCATATCATAGGTAGGTACAAACATTTGTGCCGTGCCGGAAATCGAACCCGCAATCTTCACGTCTCAAGTCATACTGAAACCGTTATAGGTAGTTAAAAGACACACTCGGTTTCTCGAACGCAGATCATCTTCAAAATTACCTAATCAATGGTCAAATCACGTGACAAATGTCAATTTAGAAACGAATTCGACACTGTCACATGATTTGACCGTTGATTAGTTGATGATCTGCGTTCGAGAAATCGGGTGTTACCAAAACTACTTAATCGAATGACACACGAAATTAGTGTAAGTAGATTTTAATGGTTATGTTCTTTGTATTGACCTTTCATATATAAAGAAAAAACTAGAAAGTGTCTAGAAATTATTAAGACTAAAGGCTATTATGACTGACATTTAAAAATACACGAATTCTTAACGGTAAAAAACACAATGAAGCAATCAATTAGTTTTCTATCCAAACTGTTTGCAAATATTTAATATCAAGATATTTAATAAATTAATAACCGACTGGCTGTCGAACAAGAACCTCTTTCTTCTTTGAAGTCGGGTAAAAAATGTATTGGTCAGTCAGATGAATGATGCCTCTGACACGAAGTTAGAAACATCTCCATTAAACATACTCCATTAATCTTCTTAGACATTGCAGAGTTCATCCTAGCACTTAATTATATTTTTGCATTGTTGCGTATTAATACGACCACTGATATTTTTAATTTGACAATAGAGATTAGACTTTGAATAAAGACTAGATGAACGTAGAGATCTAGCAGCCAGATTTCGTAAACAATAAATTAGTCAACTCAACAGTGACGTAAACGGTAGGTAGTCGAAGCAAGTAGGTACAAAATAAACCACCAACCAACGTGTGCGAGATCTCGTTCGGGGCGAACTACTAGTTATAATGGCTAGGATACACGACGACACCAGACACTAGACACTCAGTGTATACATCCACACTGTCTTTATGAGTCCACTGCCGCGACACTTAGTTGCAAATGTAGTGACGATGTCAATCAATACAATCGACACTATATAGTGTCGTCATTGAGTGTCAGTGTCGTCGTGTATCCTTTTTCTAAGGAAGTTAAATATCTGTCAGATTTGAGCAAATGCGTAGACATTTTTATTGCAAACGTTAATCCATCATGAGCCCCTGTTTCTTACGTTGATCTTTTCAAGCGTACTGTTAAGTTCATAAAAAACGAATTTACAAATTTAAATAATCATTTGTTTATAAGTTTTATAAATATTTGATTGTTCTCAGCATATTTTCCGTGTTGATTCACCTTCATATTGAATATTACTGCCCTTGGCCTCCGTAGAAGTACCTTTGAGATCACAATGATTATTGCTTTATTTGTGGACGAATAAAAACGAGGAAAATGTATAATCACTTCTCGAGTTGATTTTTGTAGCTCATAAAATTGAATCTTAAGTTTTTTTATTCGTATCCCTAAAATGTTAAATTTAAATCAGCCCAAATCTCAATTCAGTAAGTGTATCATTTAAAAAATTGGTTTTGTTATTTTGCTGATTATAATGAAATAATTAATAACTTAAAATTATTAAATAAAAAAACATTCACATGAAAGTCAATTATAATTTAGTGAAATAAATTAGAGCGTATGTCTTTCATCATTCAAGATGACTTAAACGACACCTCATTGTTTATAAATGCCGTTTAGGTAGCGTACAAAATAAGTAAACAGTTAAACACACTCAAAAAACACTGAGGCTGTTAGGTAAAAACATTCAATTATGACAGTCAATACAGTCTGCAATGGAGGTCGCAATTCGTCTCGCAAGTTATATAAATCCATTACTCAATTCGCTTGGGCGAAGTTGTCAAGTGGCACAGTGTTCTTTTTGTGGCACAATCTCAAACACATACAATCTGGTCCATTAGCCGTTCGTATAAACGCCTTAGAAAACAATTTTTGTAAATTAAATTGGGTGAAGCCACGTTTTGTAGATGAAAGCAAAATATATGGTCTCGTGTCGTGAAATAACTGCATATCCTGCCGCTGCCGCTGTTGTATGACAATGACATATCAATATATGTCATTGTCATACAACAGCGGCAGCGGCAAGTAATGGCAAGGACGATATCTGTATCGTCTTTAGTAATGGTATGTGGTGATGATAATGATAAAAAGTAGTATTATAACCTTTAATAAGATAAGAAGGAAAGAAAAAAACATGTAGGTTTCAGTACGTTTCAGTAAGTTTCAGTAGGACCTCAAGATTCACTTTGAAGAACTAAGCTATCAGATACAGAAAGTTTTTTTCAAATCGGTAAAGTCATTTTCAAGGCGTCATGAACTGGGGACCAAGGGGAATAAGGACTAATTTATAGAGTTCCGTAGTCAACAAAGAACCTTTATAAGTTACGCTATGTCCGTCTGTCTGTCCGCAGCTATGTTCAGAGACAATTAATTCAGTGTTAATGGAATACCTACTTAAGTGTGTGCCATCACGCCGAGGAATGAGCGGGAGAGCGAATAATGTTTTTACTCGTGAGTGAGAAGCGCAGAACGATAGACACGCAACATAATTTATAGCGAAAAAACAGTTTTTATTTAATTACAAGTTAATTAAACAAGTAATCGAAAAATTAAAAAACCAGAACTAAATGAATACTTCTAGGCTATTTGTCAAAACATAAAACCAACAAAAATAGCGTTCTGTTCCTGAGATAAATAGCAAACTGTGTGAAAAACATGTATTTTTCAAAAAAATATATGATCGAGAAAACTTTTACCAATCGTGTTTCTAAAAAACCACAACGCAAGATAAAAGTTCAAAGTTTAATTTCTCCAAACATTATAAGGTGGTATCTTTCACGGATTTTGAGATCTAATACGATTCAAACCACATATTTGCTACCTACGGCCTCTTAACCAATCAGTTTGCGTGGAAATTATAAATAGCTATTCAGAATCCGAAATGCACTTTGCATTATAAATGCCCGTAGTTTAACCAGTCTCAACAAGGAAATTGTTCATCTCCATTCTCCGCTGCATAATTCTAGAGAAAATGGGAAAACTTGTTCATCGATGCTACGAGATGCTAAGTTAATATTACGGCAATAAAATATAATTAACGTTTTATTTTCATTGACTGCTTGTTAGTATAAATGCTAACGAATGTAAATAGGTAGTTGGCAGATACCATGATCATACTGCTTTACCTGGGTGCTTGTTTGTGCAAATAAATATATAGACGCCAATAAATCTGATGTTTGTATGTTTCGATATTTATTGTATGAATCACGCCCATAAGTATAGTAGAATGAAACATAAAGGATATTTATTTTAGTACAAACTTCTACCCGCTGCTCGCGAGATACTCTACTCACCCGAATAAAAAATAGCCTATGTGTTATTCCAAGTCTTAAACTAAGTAGGTTACAAGTTTTAACCAAATCCGTTTAGTAGTTTTCCTGTGAAAAAATGAACGTAGGGTTGAGACCACACTAACGAATGAATTTATTAAAATCTCGGTCTTATTCATAAAGATTTGTCAATTTAATATAGATTTAATATATGTTTTTTTCTTATTACTCTTATGTCAATGAAAAGAGATAGCAACAGATTTCATATCCGTTTTAGCTAATATAGGGTTACTGAACCATTATGCATAAGGGGAAGAAATATTTAATAAGTAAGCCAAAAGTTGCAAAGCATTGTTTCACGCACTACAACATTCCGTTAAATATATTCACAAGTCGGCTCCTGACTGTATAAATTATATTGAAGAGTTTTTTTCTATTGTAAGTAAACGCAGGAAAGTAAACATCAGTGCGTGTCAAAAATTGGAAATGGAAGCAAATAGAGAATGTTTGTATTGCGGAGAGATTTAACTGTGACACAGTGATATGAGAGCTGTCTAAATATTTGTTCTATCTGGAAAGAAAGTTTAATTTAGTTCGTACTAAGTGTTTGACACGGTTTTCTGATAAAACATTATTAGTGTTAATTTCTTCTGTAAACCAATTAACTCGTAGTGAGGAAGAATTTGACCCTCGTTACATTCATTAGCTAATGAATTAAATAATTTTCATTCATTCATTCATTCATTCATTAGTGGCTCAAACATTTATAAATAATGCCCTATATTCATTATTACTTCTGCAAATATGGGCGTGTACCAAATACATATGTATTTGGACATACCTCTGACTACCCCCATAGACATCTTCAAAAAATAAAAGGATCTAAAAATTGCCTCAAAGATCTGAAAGAAATGTCTACCGCTCCCTAGGATACAGTCGTGATCATATTTCATTTCATTCATTATCAATAATTTAATTAATTAATTATCTACCTAAATAAACCAGCAAGAATTTCTAATTTATTATTAAAATTTTAATGGGTACTTAGACATTATAGTAGTTACACACGGGAAATTCTCACGGTTTCGTCTCACACAAATGAAGATTTACCGGAGTAATTGAAACATACATTTATTTACGATATTTGTAGAATAGTAATTAATTACTGTGCGCTGGCTTTATTGCTTCGTGGCGACGAGTGCTTAGACGTTCTTGTTAGTTGAAATTAAGCAACGTTCCGAGCGATCACAATTTGGATGGGTGACCGTGAGTGACGCTACCAGCTGCTTCCGTGCTTCGAAGGGCAAGTTAAATTATCGGTCCCGGCTTTTAAAATCCTTAAGCCATGACGGAGGCCTTTAGACTGTAAAAACAAAGCTGCTACCCGCGGCTTCTGACGCGTGAAATCCAACACCCAAACGTGAGACAGGGTTACTTTCGCATACATATGATATTAATAGTAGGGAAGTTGGGATTTTATTTGCCTAATTCCCGCGTGATGGCTGAACTACAGGTTGCCTTGTTGTTATACAGAGAGCTTCATGGTTCAAAGTGACGGACGTAACGCAATGCCATACGTCCTATTGCAGTGTGACCACGTGCCTATACTTACCTTCTAATATGACGAGCGCAGTTCCGTCAATTAGTCCTATGTTCTTTGTCCAATGCCAATGGTGTAGGGAGTCGCGTCGGAACAGGCATTAGAATCATCTAGCATTGTAAGACGAAACTGAAGTGATCCTTGAGGTCCTACCAAAATAAACGAATTTTCTTTCTTTCTTTCTTGCCTTGACTTTGATCGTAATTTCTAAGTAGTACAGTTTTTACTGTCTTTTTCTGAAAACGACAAATTTTAACGAAATTTGTTGCCTACATCGGGTTCTTTTAGATTATAAATATTGTTGGAGTGGGATATCTTTTATCTGAGATCTCGGTCGCATAACTAATTCAACCATTCTTCTCGTTCTATTGTCACACAGTTTTTTTTTAGTTATCTGATCTTTCGTAAACTATATACCTAGTAGCTCACCATAGTACGAGATTATTGTCTAATAGGTATACAACTAAATGAAACTCAAGTGTCTGTTTGAAATTACAAAAAACAGCCTACACAAAAAAAAACTGGCTATATCTCTATCAGAATCCGAGTTTACCAACATGGTCCTATATTTATATCAGAGCTTTAATTAAAAATATAGGAAATAAAACGATTCATAAAATAACCAGCGTGACTGCTATCTCAGATAAAATATTAGTTTCTACCAGACTAACAAGTTAACCTGCTAACTAAACCGACTCTTACAACGCACATTTTTTTACGTAAACTGTATTCTTAAACGTTGGTTTTCAGCATAAGTTGAACTGTGGTTAAATGGTGTAATTGGAACAAAGATCAGATCAAGCAAGTCGTAAAACACTGATTTTATGTTACTAGCGAGGCATCTCTATAATTTCTCTAGACTCTAGTCTAGATAGTAGAGTAAAGCGGCTATAAAACTTACTTACGCCCGAATACTGTAAGTGGTGCTTATCTATGACATTACTTGACGTTTAGTCCATAAAAATCTGACATGTAAAAGAGTCAATATAATATATTTCCGCTAGCCTTTCTTGTATTTTGATAGAAAACATTCAACGCTAGACAGTGTGGGCTTTAATTGCCTAAAACTCGTCAATATTATTTTGCTGTGGTCATTATTTTTCTCATTTCTACGTCTTGTTTGGTAATTGTTAATTTAAACCCACGATTAAGATTTCTCTATCATGAAATGTTCTTCGTGCCAAAATCACTACCTACTCTTATAATACACTAGCTCACTCGCTCGCGTGGTACCTACCTTGATAAAATATAGCCTATGTTTATTCGGAAAGTCCATTCTACATAGGTGAAATTTTTTTTGTAATCGGATGAGTATTTTCGGTGATTACACCAAACAATCAAATCAATCAAACAAACAAACCAACTTTACCTCTTTATAATATTAGTATAGATATAGATAGGACTATACTGAACATCCTCACCTTAGATTTTGGAACAAGAAAGACGCGAGCATAAAATGAATGTCCCCATAAATGTTTAATGCAAATCTATGCCTTGATTATCATAATAAATTATAGTCGTAAATAGTAATGGATAATAAAATGTAGTGATTTATTTTTATTTGTATATTGACCGACACGACTTTCGGAGTTCATGGATGAAAGTATATAATGACACGGCACAGAAATATCTTTCAATACTTCTTAAGATGCCTGTAAACGGGCTATAAAAATTGCATCTTGTTGTCAATTTTATTGACCAGCTCAGTATATTTGCAACTTATACCCTTGCTGAAATTTCATAGTGCATAACATTGCCGAGTGTAGTCCCGCAAGATTCTGCAACTGACTTGCTGAGGAATTTCGTATGTACACGCCAAGCTAAATTGAGGCTAGACCTCAGCAGTTAAGGGCGATATTGTAGTTAAGTCAAAGCGGGATAAATAATGTGCAATATCGCCAGGCTACACAACAACAATTGCACTGTGTTGAGCGATACAATCAGCAATTTAGTGTCTATACAATTGCAGCAAGAAATTGGCAAGAAAATAGCCCGTTTAAAAGGTACTTTAGGTAAATATTTTTTTATTGCATAATTTAAAACAATTTCATAGTCATTCAACAATGTAAGTACTTATAGAGTTAATGTTATGTTAGTAAGCAGCATCAGTATTATACTACTTTTTCAGATTTGATATGAAATATCCGTTATGTAAATACATAAAATCATGGTCTACCTAGGAACAACAAAAAATGTTCAGAATTTGTTTGCATTTCAAATAAAAAAGTAATGAACGAATGTAAAGATACTTAATTAAATGTGCAATCAATGCCAATCATCAATCAATCTGAACAGCATATTGTCAAAATCAAAATTATATTACAAAAAATGTAAATCATCAATCACCAAAAAGTAAATTACGAAATTAAGAGAGATTCAATGCTAAGGTTTTTAAAGTTTGTTGGACCTAACTTTACATCGAGATTTTTTTATATCGAGAAAATTTTAAGGAATCGTGTTTTCGAAATTTAGAATGTTTAGTATGTATCCTCAACTTTACAGTGTATTTTTTTCAAAGTGAATAATACAGTATTGTAGATATAGTAGAAGATAATCAGAAGCACTCCGACGCCTTCTGACAACCTATAGCCTCTTAAGAGATGATTGAATTTTCACTATTCCATTTTGCTTGATTGGGTTTTCTAATTACAATACCAAAGTGAAAACTACTTTGTACGGGCTAGTGGTCAACTCTGACAGAGAGAAGCCATCCAAGGGTCTCGTCGTATAGCTTTACTATTTATATTTATAACCTTTTAACTGGGATTCAACATTCCTCTATCTATCTTTGTATCTCTATGTAATAAATGTAGGTATTTAAAAATTATATAATAGTAGTATATCAGTCATCTGATTACCTTAACTGAATTAAGTTGCCTAGCTTGGGACTTGATGACGCTGTGAAATGTTCAAGAATATTTATTTACTATAATGTATTTCCGATATCTCGACACTTACTCCTTTACTCATGTAATCTTTTACATAAATCCATCCACATCTTTCGGAAGATCTATACCACAGATTATATAATACACTAGAACAGATGCCTCATGTAGAACATTGAAAACAATCCTGAATTTGCGGGCAATTCGTCGGGCTATCCCGTTTTACCTGTGTTTCTGAGTCAGCGCCATCTAGCGTTCATGTCATGTAATTTTATTTTATTTTGTAGAAATTGATCTAGGAAATAAAATTATGGAATATTTTATTACGTTATATTGAAAAAAATATATTTAAAACAGAAAATGTATGATTCTGGCAAAATTTAGGCATTTTCATAAATTTCCAGAGACTTTATTTCGAAATAGCAACACGTAACGCCATCTATTCATTATTTTGTTTTTGGAACTACAACCATCTTATAAGGGGATAAGATACCATGTTTATACTCATATACATTCTTAATCTACACTCTTCTAGTTAAATTACATGATTCGCTGCTCATGAGATGCCAGCCCATTACTACTTTCAAAAACTGTTTTGTGTATTAATTCTTTATCTTGCCTGTTAATCAACATTTACCTAATAAATTACTATCCTGCCCGTATTTCGGCACAAAAACTTCTTATCGTCGATCTTAAAGCACAACAACCCAATTTAACCCCTTTTGCAATAATCTTGTGTAACCCGTTTTAAACTTAAAAGTCATTGTAAATTGTCTCTTGGTTTGTTATTTCAACTTTTACCGGAGCAGTTTTATCTCAACGAGAATCCCTTTAATCTTTGTCACCTTGTTTAAATGTTTATACCTTTTCTTTTTAGTTTAAGTAATCAGATGGAAAGTTACTGTTTGTTTGGGAAAGTTACCAAAATTGAAATTTAACTAAAATTTTCTCACTATTCAAGTGTCTTAAAATAACTTGCTCGTGGATCGTCAATTTTATGGAAGAAATAGTTAATTTTATACATATAAACATGTTATAATAGCACATGGGAAATTACTCACGTAAATGTTTCTTTTCTCATACCCAGATGAAGATTCTCCGGAAGAATCGAAACATTGTCGGTATCTTTATCGACGATAGTTTTACGTGAGTAATTTCCCGTGTGCTATGCTATTATAATGTCTAATACAACTCACGATAGTTTTGAAAGTGAAATATAAACATGTGTTTCTGTTTCTTAAAAACCTTATTGAATGTACCAATTGGCATGATAAAGATTATAAATAACGTACCTACGCTAGGCTTCTTAAATGTTATTACCACAAGCGAAGCCATAGACGGAAGCTGAGAATTGAGCAATAAGCCCAATCCTCACATTTATGATAAGAAAATATTTTATAACAGTTTGAGCATTACGAAGATATCATTGTGCCAAATTTCACACTTTTCGTCTATATATTGGTGAGAAAATCTTATGTGACACTTTTGTAAAAGAATGCCAGGGCAGCCTTTTATTATAGCTTCGATTTTACATTAACGTACAAAGATACATATTTTAGGTAAAATCAAAGCGATTGCGGTGATAAAATGTAACTCTATTTAGAGCCTGTGCTCACTACGTTTTTCGAACACGCAGTCACTGCGCGTTTGTATTGATACAAACGTTAAATGAAACGGGCAATACAATTTAATGTAAAATTGTCTTTAAAGTCTCTATAGTCATCCATCCATAGTTTTACCTACTGTTTATAGATATTTGACATGACTTTATACACAAAAGTCAAATATCTAACCAGAGCAAATTAAACCATCGATATAAAAAACGGAAACTGGGCGTTATCCACTTTAAAAGATTCCCATGACTGCCGTAAAATCTCACCCAAACCACAGAATAAGCAATAGCCCTACTCTACTCATTATCTATCTCTATACGTGAGTACTAATATTCTATGTCATAACCACTAACCTACATAGCGTAGTTGTGTTTACGGAAACAGCTGATATAACAGTCGGTAGTGCCCCCTCCTAATAAATGATGGGGCTTATACAGGCGGATGTGCTATTGAGGTGTGAAGGTATAACCCGACTGAATTACGGAGGTTACACTTTAAATAAATGAAAAGTATTATCTCTTAGATTATTACGGTAGTGGAACCAGAAAAGTTGGTATAGATTTGAAACCCACTCTGGTGTAAATTTTTAGTTTATAGTTTAAATTTTCACAAGATGTGTTCCACTTTAAATGCTAGATCAAACTCTTATTTTATAAACAAGTAATAAGTAAGTAAGTTCGTATGAGCAAGTGGCCAACTCTGGTGACGGAGTTTTTAGGCCGCCTAAAGGCCTAAAAATACTACAAGTAATTGCTTGTTGCTAAGTAATTTCTTAGCAAGTCATTGCTTGACAGTTTATTGACCGTAGAATTCTTAATTTGAAAATTGTATTCTATAGTCGGTAAAATTACTTCACTTCAATTCAAACGGAATACCTTTGAAATCAAACACAAAATGGCCGAATTCTCAATGCTTAAGTATAGGAAAAGGTGACAATTACTCAGCTAAGAATTCTAATTTTAGACAGTTCTTACTTCAAGCAATTTCTAAACTATAGAATGAAAATAGTTACTTGAGTAATTACTTTTACGAAAGTAATCACTTTGTCTTGTTTATTAAATTGGATGTAAGAATTTTATTAAGATAAAATATTACTTTAACGTCTTGATAAAAAGAAAATAAGGAATCATTATGCGCTAATGGTAAGTACAATATTTAAATCTGCACAACCTATTAGTCTTACACACAAAAACATTTTTACACTACACAATGTCATACCACATGTAAAATGCTCCGACTCTGAACACGCATCCAATGAGTATCCATTGTACAGATGCACCACAGCAGCCGTGGAGTTCTCAGTACCAGACTGGGTGCACTACGTCGCAGCAGCACTGTTCCTTCTGTGGGTTGTGCTTGGCCGGCGATGGAGCAACGTACAGACCTCAACATGATCAACATGTATGTAAACCTCAACACAAAACTATCAAATTCTTAGTAAATTCATAGACTTAGGATCATGACTTACAAAAATCTCCTCTGATGAGATGTCAATTTGTTTGATGAGTCGTCTTTGTTTTGAATAAACTGGTACCTTCTCAACTTGGCTGTGTAATACCATTAGCGCGCAATACTGACAACACGCTGTATCTGCAACTTTGTACACTCACTTGAGGTATTGCCTACAACCTGTTTCATTTCCGAGCGGTCTGTCTGACTCTGCCACTGCCAGTCACTGGTCGGCGTCCGGCCGTGGTAGAAGTGTTTTGTACGTGTTTGGTAATTAGAGTAATAAAATATGAAATAGCGATCGTAAACTTAGTAACTACGATAATCGATAAAATTGCTCATTGGATATAAAAATGAATAATAATATATATATTATGTTGAAAGATAACGTTTGAAGTTAGATAACTTACATCAACCTGTTTTAGTTACTTTATTTCATACTAGGTAGATGGCGACACAGCTGTTAAATTAGATCGCGATATCGTTGCGTTTTGTCTAATGCGTCGCTTCGTGTTTTCTTCTTATGTTTAGAAACATGGTTATAAACTTATTTCTATGTTTTTTTAACGTTAAATAACTCTCGAAGCCTCTCGAAGAGCGAAGTACTATTTACAAAATTAGCGCGAAGCCGTAAACAAACAACCGACACAGGAGTGTGGATTGCATTCGCATATTATTCACCTTTACGCGCGATCCGCGCCTGGTTCCTTTCTCCTGTATTTTGTCCCGCGACGGAATCTCTCTATCGTTTTCAGAATCTCTGTGAGGCTAAAAATATATTGTTATTTTTACGAATGTTGATTTCGTTCAGATAACACAAGCCGATAAAAAGATCTATCTACTTATGCTGAACACTTTCAAAGCGAAATCAATTAATCAGACTGGCGGCTAGAATACATAGAACCTCTGTAGTGTAAATCAAAATCATGAAATAAACTTTATGATCCTGGTTTGATTGATATCATCAATCACTAACAAATCACTCTCGGCTGGTTAGGCTCGAACAAACTCATAAATCTGACCACAAACAGCTTTCCACGTAACTCAGTCTTTCTGACAGGACAGGCTCTGTTGACGGGATGTTTATCAGCTACACGGCTGCTCAATCTTCTTAACCCGTTCACTGCACATGATCGTGCCTGCAGTAGCTGGGCAGTGAATTTTTTATATACAATCTGTAGAGCTATTCTTAAACTCATTTCGAATGTCGAAGAGCTGAATCCGCAGCGAGATTTAAATTTCTTAATCTTGTAGAACTAACGCCTGCGATGAGTGTGTCACTGATATGAAAATTAAAAGAATGGTAATTCCCATCTCGAAACTGAAAACTCGAACTCACTTGTCGACAAGTGACAATTGAGAGAGAATGACTCCTTTTCTTTTCTTAGGCACTACCGCTTCTACAGGCGGGCAAAAACTTTTTTACACTGGCTTCTGAAGGTTCCTGTTTCAACCTGTATTACTCTCAAGTTATGTTACCTCAAAACTTTGACAATTCTAAATTCGATTTAAAAAAAATAATCTTTTTATAAGCCATTAGTAATTCCGAAGCGTTAAATTGTAGACGGTGCGGGCCGGGACTTGAACAGCCTTCTACAGAGTTGAAATCCGATAGTAGAGTACCTATGATACAATCGACCATCTGAAGCGGCTTAACCGCTTTCTACGTCATGTTTATGGACTATCCGCTTGTCTGATTGTTTTATATTGGTATTCGGATTTTATTTTCCGTTAAATGTACTGATCCATAAATACAAATAATTTCGCTGATAGAAAACTATATTTTTAAATGTCATAGAGCATATCATAGAGCATATAAAATAAGATAGGACTATTTTGTTGCGTAAGTTAGCTAGTCGGAATTACTTGCTTGTCTATAAAAATATGTCTCTTAGTATTTAAGTACATTAGTAACAACAAAGACGATTAATATCTAGAAGACAGACAAAGGCCATACACAAAATCGTAACCCGATCCCGCAGTACCAGATAGCCTGAAAACTTTAAAACATCAATTTTATCCAAGAAATTTCAATACTTAGTAGTAGGTAGCAACAATATTCAATATTTAAACATTTTTAACTAGAAAGTAATTGAAATTTCTTGGATAAAATTGATGTTTTTGAGTTTTCAGGCTATTTTTTAGGGTTACGATTTTGTGTATGGCCTTTGTCTGTCTTCTAGATATTAATCGTCTTTGGTAACAACTACAATTATTTACAGAAACTAAACTACTGCACATTTAGTACACTGTACTATATGTGTACTGTAAAAAATATAATTAGAACCGTTTGAGCCACCTAAGGATCTATAGGTCTATAGGTGGCTCAACTGATCCAAACAGTACATTATTAATTTACTTTAAGGTTTCACTTAGATTTTAACTTTTTTTGTTTTTTTTTCTATCTTTTGTCTAAAATGTTGAATAGGTACCTAAGTACAATATTATTATTTTTTCTAAGGGTGTGCAACAATACCTTGCCGTAACACAGTTTTAAACTAGCACGGAAGGTAAAGTATCATACTATTTCTGCCTTATATTATCCATATATCTATAATTATTTACGGTAAGAGCACTAATATTCTATTTTTGTTTAATTTTTCTGGTTTTATATAAGTGCCTAGAATATTATGTTAAACGCGATAACTGTGGTTTGTTTCTTGTGATTTCTTTTTTGTTTTGTTTCCTAATTAGGAT
Organism: Xanthorhoe designata; assembly: GCA_963582015.1. NCBI lineage: Eukaryota > Metazoa > Arthropoda > Insecta > Lepidoptera > Geometridae > Xanthorhoe > Xanthorhoe designata. Next base: position 3,123,249 of record OY757029.1, read on the forward strand.
AAGTTAAAGATACTGTATCTATGTTAGATTAAGGCAAACATACTTTATTGAGTTAATAAATTTATCTTATCTTATCTTAAATTTATCTTATATCCACAAGGAAAACCAATGAAATTATTAAGATAAAATACTAATAAAAAGTATAAAGTATGTAGTAGGTCAACTTCTATTGAAAGCTTACAAATACTCATAGAAAAAATATACTAGAAAATAACTCGGGAAATTCGTTCCCATATTATGGACCCGTTTTGCTACTTAGAAATGATAAAGGATGTGTGATATCACTTGAAGTTAGCATCCGAGATACAAGTGAGGTCATAACATGTTTGTAACTCAATATGTACTTCGTAAATACTACAAAATAAGGAAATTGGACGAGAAAGTGGGAGCATTAGTTCCCAGTTAGTTTCCGTTCGTATAGAAAGCTGTTAAAGGACATGTGATGTTATGTGAAAGGGTGTGCGCAGATTGAGTTGTAAAACCTGATAAGGAGATATTCTGATTATATATTTTCCGGATCTGCAATGTCTAAGACATTTCTACAAAAGTTTTGCTTATAAACAGTTACGTCCGAACCGAATAGGTACATGTAGGACTATTCTGTAAACTCATTTCGAAAGTCGAAGAGCTGAATCCGCTGTGAACTCGATAACGCTTGGGACGAGTATGCCAGTTATATGAAAATTAAAATAAGAGTAATTCTCAAGTCATCTCTATACTTATGTTCATGTGTAGTTTATTAACGGATTTTTTTTTTAGAATCAAATCTCCTTCCTTTGAATACCTTGCGAAATGCAGAACAGTGTCCATAATTACAAAGGATTTTGAATACCATATCATAAATACCGATTCCGCAGTTTTGACATAGTTTATGCGCAAGCGCACTCTGAGATTGAATCACTATTTACTGCCATCTATATACTCGAGGCTACATTAAGTCGTATCGTGCCTTTCACTGCGCCTCTTTTGTATGTGGTTCGTTGAAACAACGATAGATGGCGCGTTGATGCAAAGTCAAAAATATTAAACTAAGCAAGTCAAAAGGAATTAATATTGAGTTCTTAGTATTCACAAACTAAATAATAGTTAGGTATAATGCTCTTAAAGAACTATAATTGTATACAGTGTGAAGAAAAACAAGACAACGCATGATAATTACTTACCTACTTAAAAAAAATCTTGGTGGTACTCTTGATCATGGTGTTTTTTCCAATGTAACTTTTATGAGTTAAATTAGATGACATAATAAGTTTCTTTTTAAATATTTTGATTCTCTTGATGAAGATATTAGTAAGAGAAAGAACCCTTACTTTGACACCAAGAATTAAATATTTCAATTTTTTTATAATACATACGTTCCTATTGAATGTTGTCCATCTAAGCAAGTGTTTCTTCAATTCACGCAGGAAATTGTCCATAAATAGCTTGGCCGTAGAAAATTGACCGCATAGAATGTGAGAATCCTTTCACTACGCATCAAAACCTTACCTATAAGATACCTTCTGACCAGCTGCGCGTTTTATAACGTACTTAGGAAATATGTAGTTCTTTATGGAAGTTTTTAATTCATGTTTAAAATGTATTTTAAACGTATAATAGTAAAATAACGTGAAAAAAATAGGTAACTGATGAATGACTGAGAACGTGAAATAACTGTTTTTATATTTGAACACTAATAGTCTCTGGAACTACCTGTAGAGTTTGAAATTTACGGTACCTTTAAATTATTATGCTGGACATTTCAATACATACCTACTGCATTGAAAATATCCAGACCCGAGACAATATTTGCAGGTCATACAAACATTTTTCCCTTGGTCAAACCCGCGACCTCCTGTATCTCTATCAGACCTATACTGTCAAATACCATTATATCTTTACGTCTTAGTACCTTTTCTATTATTTATTCTGTGGTCTTAGTTACCTCTTATTGAATAACATCGTCGGCAGGTACCTTTACACGCACACTACCTCGGCATAAATCATTGTACTCAACTGTCAGATAGGCAGCTTCTGACAAATAGCATTAACGCTGCAGGCACTAAGAAATCTTTGCATATTCGTAGTATACTTAACTTGCAAGTAGGTACGCCTACCTGCTTGTTTCAAACTTTCGCGAGATTTTCACTAATTCTACAATTTTATCATATAGGTATATCTTCCTAAACTTCAGCCAAATGTCCTTTGGATAATAGAGGGTAGGTAGGTAGTAAGATTCATGATTAAATGTATTTGGCAATTGTATAGGGACGTACATAAGGAGTGGTATTTAGCAGTAAGTGAAATCAAGAATTATGATTATTCGGTTCCAGTGCCCTAAACAAACATTTGAAGATAACTGAGGATGTACAATAGTATTCTAGCAAAACTGTGATAACAGCCAATCTTTTATCACGTGAACACTGATATTACATTTGTATATAAGTAACGATATTACATTTGTATTACAGGTTATCTCGTTTCTTAACTTAATACCTAAATACTTTCCTTCACCTCAACATAGAAAACCATGAAAAAATGTATTGTAAGTTCTCTGATCATTTCTAACGTTTTAGTGCATTTTGTATTAGACGAAGAAATGTTGAGTAATAAAATGCGAAATGTCTTTAATAATCGTGCTTGCCCTGCCTACCCGGAACACTTCAACTTTACTGTCCACAAACAACTTGCGCCAACACAGTAACTAAGCGTTAACACCGATATTCCCAACTCAGATTATTGTGTTGCAAAAGTTAATATCACTTTGTTGTTCTAGCACTTATTGAATGTGTCATGTAAGTGTCATGGCTGGCTTCTTTCTGTATTTTTCTTTAGATGTATTGTTATCTCGTAGTGCATTAATATGAGCACCTGCAGTTACAAATTACAAACGTCTTTAAATGCCCGTTTTTAAACTAATCATTTTACTTATAGGATCACGTTTAACGTCTTAAAAACTAGGGTTTTTTACTCGTTCCCAAAGGAACAGAACCAGACAAGCTCTAGTGGGAAGCCAATATAACAAAGTGAAGCTCAAAGCGCGTTGCCAATATTAGTTTTGCTAGTCAAAGTTGTATTATTTGTTTATTCTGTGGTCAAGTCTCTTGGTTTTGTTAACCGCTCGTTTGTAGGTGAACAGTGGGCTTGTTGCAACTTGTCACCACAAAACCGGCTCAGTGATTGATTCTGTAGTAAATATCGAGAACGGAAGTCACTTTTTAATCTAAATGCGTATAAAATCGTTGGGTGACTGACTGATCGGCTGACAACTCTTAATTGACCTCACCGTTTGTAGAGCTGTTGTAAGTTTTCGATATACTTAGTAAAGTTTTTTTAATTGTAATTGGTTTATTTTAGTATGTTTACATTTTCATTCATCAGTCGTCCTCTCAGCACTCACTCCTTTCACACTCACATCCGCATTCACACAATCCAAGGTTAATTTTCGTTATGTCTCGATGCTCCTACTTAGCGTTTTACAATTTCCTTTTGCAGTAGGAGCATCAGGACATGGGTGTCCCGGTGCTCCTATCAAGGGGTCTATCACGAGTTAACCGTAGTATGGAATACTTTCCTCGATACCGAGTCAAGTATTGCAAATGTATGAGAATCCAATGCAGCACCGCTCTCGGTAACTTACTAATAATTTCATACATTTGAGATACTTGACCCGGTAGCGAGGATAGTTAACTATACCACTCGAAAACTGATGATACGCCCACAGGAGAAGTATTTAGTAGGAGCACGAGAAAGAAGCGGTTACTAAGTAGTTTATGTGAACTTATCTAAAAACTCCTAGCCGTTTTCAGATTCAGATCAGGAGATGGTTGCATGCCCTGTACCGGGATGCTGGCATAAAACATGCATATTGAAACTCTAACTCGCACTAACCGAAGAACTAACAGTAAAGTATTCAGCCGTCCTCAATAGCACAATAGCTTCAAAACCATTGAAGCAGGAATGGTGACTATTTGTACTGGGAACAAATACTGAGGTCTCTGACCTGAATCTGTTTAACGTTTGTATTTTTACATACAAATGTGTGCCGACGGTCTTACGCAATGAGGTACTGTCAGCGTTCAATACATGTAGCTCAATGAAAATCATACGCTCGAAGTAAACGTTACAAATCATTTCTTCAGTCTTCCTCTGTAATAGCAGAATTGTCTTATGAGATAAGTGACCAAGTAGATGGCCTAACTTTATTATTATTTTTAACTAGCTGTGCCCCGTGGTGTTACCCGCGGTGAATAGTTCCCGTTCCCTTGGGTATACCGGGATAGTAAGTAACTAAGTACTTACTCTACTTTACCGGGATTAAAAGTAGCCTATTTTTGATCCAGGATATAAGCAATTCTGGTACCAAAATTCTTTTAAATCCGTCCAGCCGTTTGAGCGTGAAAGAGTAACAAACACACTTACACTACACACACACACAAACTTTCACTTTTATAATATTTTTAGTAACCTATAAACCTATAAGTAAAGTATAAAAAAAAACAAACCTATAAAGTGTCCCACTGCTGGGCTCCCCCATCTCCTTCCACTTTATTCCAACTTTATTATAGGTTAAATAAATTGTCATGTTACAAGGTTTCCGTGGCTTAAAAGCACCGACTTGATGCGGGTTCAATCCCATCGATTTCATAATTTTTTAGAATTTTTATTTTCAATAGATATTTTTTTTATTCGCATGGGTTATTATATAGTATTAGTTTGACTGTACATAATAAGATGCAAAGTACGTACTACTTTAATATGTTATGCACTCAATTATTTTACTATAAACCTTTGAATATATGAATAAATATATTTATATACATTTAAGTCGTTTATATTTCCGTTGTTGCATTATTTTGAAGTTTATTTTGTGCGTAAAGACAGAATATACAGATAGGCTAACGGTAAAGAAACATATCGTTGTTAAATTGTTTAAATAATATGATTAAACCAAAACTTTGAAGCCAATGCATTTAATGCAGTTCTAGTTCTTTAAATTAGAATACTAAGTTCGTATGAGTTTGAAGTTTTATTTTTCCTTTAAATCTTCCGCTATGGCTTAATAAATTTAAAAGCTGAAACCGACAATTTAAGGTGCCCCTCCGTAGCATAAAATACTAAAAATATATTTTACAGCCTCGCACAAACATCGAATCACTAAGTATTCCACTCAGATCTAAAGACAACTAAGAAGAATAACTTTGAACATGTCTAGAAGAGGCAAATCCAAATGCGTTTAATGATGACTATTGTCTTCGGATGTTTGTGTTATGTCCCAGTTACTTACCAAAGCATGCGTGACATTAGCGGAATACAGGAAAACGTCACTGCGCATGCGCATTCCGCTTTTACAATAGCGATACATGAAACGATTCTGAAACACCTAAGCTGTCCAGCTGTCTTAAACATACAAATCTCAATCGCGCGAGTTGTCATTTTGTTCCCCAGCTCGCTTCGCTCGCTCAATAAAATAACGAACGTTTAAAATACGAGCCATTTAACAAATATATTACACATTCGCGAAACCACTTTTGCCAGTTTATTTCAAAACATAATATAAAATGCGCAAATCAATTACTAAATACCTAGTTTTACGACCAATAAACACGAATATAGTCAATAATCGGATTGGAATAGGTGATAAAATGAATAATATTTTTCGCAATGGTTTTGCATAATGAAGTTTATATGCTTTTAGCACACACCTGGTTCTAGTGTTTTTATGCTGTTATGTGTTAAACAGACACTTAATTATAAACATTGCAAAAACTTTAAAATATTAAAACGTCTTGGGAAAACTTGGTATTATTCTGGATTTACAACTTGGCCCTTGGAATACTCGCAAGTGGGCATGTACCGAATGTAAGGTATTTGGCAGTGCTTCTGTCAACCACTCAGATCTCCAAGGGAGAAACTTAGATCTGTAGATATATTATGTATTTACAAAAAAATATGTATATAAGTATTATATCAGTCATCTTTCAACCATAACACAAGCATTAAATTGCTTAGCTTGGGACTAGATGGCGCTGTTTGGAATGTCCAAGGATATATATTTATTTTAACTCACACTTAATCAAATGTAAGTATAGATCGCTTCCTAGCTAGGTCCTTACGGTTTTAAATTTCAAAAATTGAAACGTTCATGCAAACTTTCGCATTATAATATAATTGCTATGCAGCCGTGCTCTGTGCGTGTCACACATTTAAAATGAATATTGAAAGGAAAGGAAATTCCTATCCGTGACACATAACTTCGAATAGAAATTGTTTAAATTGTTGTTGATTTTTTATTTTCGAGATGGTTTAAAAAAAAATCAAGGATAAAGTACCTACCTATACTGAATCCTTACAGATTTTTCACACTATCATTACATTAATATTTTATAGATGAAAGTTTGTGTGTGTGTAAGTATCTAAGGGTGTAAGTATGTTTGTTAATCTTTCATGCTCAAAAGGCTGGACGGATTTTAATGAAATTTGGTACCAGGCTTGCTAATTATCTGGATTAAAAAATAGGCTACTTTTGATCTCGGTATTCCCACGGGAACGGGAACTATTCACCGCGGGTAACACCGTGGGGCGCAGCTAGTTCATCTACAGGCTACAGAATCAGTTGAAACAGCCGCAAGGCGGAAGCTAGTCATCTGTACACAATGCCGTATACATCCCACTAGAGGTATAGGTAGGTATACAGTATACACTATACACTCTTGGCCATCAACTCTGTGGGAACATTAAGTTCAATCAGGAACAGATTCTGAGCTTCGCATGTCTTTAGAATAGCGTTCTCACACCACTCGCGTCTATTCCGATAAGTGGCACTCAACAACACCGTCTTAAATGTTTTACTGCCATTTCACTTGACAGCGCTGGCTGATGTTCAGCAATATTAGCCTTATTTTCTTGTAACTTGATTTGTAAATTAAATACTTTGATTTGTATTTTGTTTGTACAAATACCAACTTGTTTGACAGACTCAAATATTTTTTTTAAACCTTTTTGTTTGAAAGAGGTGGATCTAAGTACCTACTCCCGAGGAACCCATAAATATATTAAATATCTGACGAAGATCTTCAAATTATGAATAAAAATGTACCTCACGTGCAAGAGATTGCTCTCTTACGAAATTAAAACAATGGCAATGACAAAATTTCGCCAATGTTCAGCTTGTACGAGTATATCATCATAGGTATAGGTAACACTTTGTAACCCCTTCACCTTGAAATAAAAGTATTCAATCTCTTTCGTGATGTGTTGCCTTATCACATTAAGAACAATGTATGACACCTTTATGGGAATTTCACCATTACAATAGATCTATCTACATAGTTACAATTTAATTCAGTTTTTGCTAACACCATCACTTTCGTTCGTTCGAAACCATGGGAATCCGTGACAAATAGCTATTGATAGACAAAAACTCTATTAATTACGAAGTATGAATGGTCTGGGAGCTATAAAAATATAGCTATAGAATGCATCATAGAGTGTGTTTTAAGAATATGGCTGCAGTTACAGATTTTATTTTTAAGCATTCCTGGCCCTGTTTAACCAGACTACTCTATACGTTTCTTAATAAATGCTTTATTTATATAATCATCACTATGTGACTCTACCCATCATCGGAGATTACAAAGGCCAAAGGCTGATTAAATTGTCTGTCCCGGCTATAAAGACATTAACTGACTTCAGTGGAGTTCAATGGACTTCTATGGTTTACTGCAAGATTTTTGCAATCAATCATTCAATCAATCAATTTAAAAAAAAGACAATTAAAAATAAAGACAATTTAAAAAGAGCGTAGGTCGTCCACATGCTGGTTTCTTGCTACGATTTTGTAATTCTGTAAGCTTATAATTTCCTCATTTGACTCTTACTATCTAATTACTCTCAGAACATCGGCTATAATTGAAAGCCTCTCGGCTATGTGTTTAGAAAGTTGACTTATTGTATGGCAAAGTCATTAATTTTCCTTCAATGTAAGGTGTTATTATGCCGATGCCTAGTTGTGGCGAAACAGATGCCGATGTGGATGATTGGTGATTTTGCTGTTATATCACTTGTACTTTGAAGAATTTTGATACGCACAACTGACTAGTCCTAGAAAACCAAAAGGGATATTGTTGACCTAAACTATCTCCGAAACTTTTGTAGAACTGGTTCCTTTAATTACTAGTTAATTTCATAAGAAGCGATAGCAAACTGTGGTTTTCCGCCGCCCTGATGCACCGACCACTTAACGTGTTTCGGCTCTAGGAAACAATCTATAGATGATCTATGACCACCCATTCGTGTATATCAACCCCGCTGTATTTATGGATGTATATTTGTAAGAGTGTATAAGTTAGGTGACGGAGTTTTTAGGCCGCTTGAAAGTCACTTTCCTACAATTTATTAAAACACTACACTTACGGTAAATTGACTATACACTGAAATTGTTTGCTCTTGGCAAACGAAACATTCCTTAGAAAAGTTCCGGTTTTGAACTAAAATCAAACATCCATTTGTTGCATGCTCCTGGTGGCCGCAGGAAGTCAAACGAAGGTTTTGTTTGTAGAGTCGTGTGTTTGTTCAGTGACTGTTTTCTTTCTGATGACATACTGTATACTACAAGATTTTGATAGTTTGCCTAATACTTGACTTCCTTTTCTTTATAAACGCAAAAGTGTGGATTTATAGATGGATGTTTGTTACTCTCTGCCGCGAAAACATCTGAGCGGATTTAGCTGAAACTTGGAATATATCTTTATATCCATCACGCACAAAAATGGTACAAAACAAAATACAAAGAGGGCATCAACAAAGATAAAACAAAAACGTAACTAAATAAGTATTTAAACTTCGTTACATTTTACGTTTATTTAACAGCTGAAATACGAGTAGTTATATAAAATAAATCATTTTGTAGACTATGAATAGGTAACTTCTGAAAGATATAATTCATCGCTTTTGAATGATTATCATCATTATACTTATTGTTTAAACGCAAGTTCAAGTTTATTTTTCGTTAATGCGGGTGTCAGAAAAACAGGGCTCTACCTACTCATACAGACAACACTTACTGAGGATGGGATGGGCACAGTGACAAGAATCGAACCTGCACCACCCATCCGGATAACAAACACCTGCGCTATCCCTAACAGGCTAATTAACGGCTAAGTACTTTACCTATTAGGTTGGAAAGTAGGGACTGAGAATTTAAATTCGAGTATAAGTAGGTAAGTACAATATTTATTTATAACATAAAACATTTACACGGGTTTGAACATTGTTTTCTAGAAACACATTATGTTAGGACAGGCTAGACTAGACATGGTTTGTACTATGCAAAATTATAAGTAAGCTGTTGGTAAAAGTAAAGGGTAGCGAGAGATAATGAACATGAAACTTTAACGAGGTACAAACATAGCACAAGTAGTTTGGCAACCCAACCAAGATACATATATACAACGTAAATAGTAACGAACAACTTTATACAACCAGGAATTCCAACTTACGCCCAATAGACATAGATCCACTGGGCGACAAAGCCAAAGTACCCAGGTACAATTTACTCGTCAATAGTTACTTGCAGATACGATGAATACACAGTATTATTACTAGTACACACACACAGAATAATTACACATAGGTATAACATAACACATAAGTAAACAGGTAGGTAGCAAGTACTTAACTTTGGACTGCTCGCGGATAATACTTTTCTGTCCCGTGACGAGCTTTGCCCTCCCTTTTATATCATTCTAACGGTATTACAATGTCGACCAATCACAAAACAGCCAGTCATATTTCTATAGATATCAACTTTAATTTGAGCACAGTATTCTAAAAAGATGTTGAAACTTATTTTATGACGAGTAAACATTGTCTTCCCGCTTTATATGATCCTAAAAGTTAGTAAATCACGTTTTACTGGGAACATGATATAGCCAATCACAGAATAGAAATTACAATCTTTGTTCATTTCCTTTATATTGCGAACGTAGTTTTATGACAATGTGTTAAAACTTTTTCTAAAATAAACTGGATTCATAGATTTGGTATTTATGTCCTAAAAAGTCAAATAGTGTTTAGAAGTAGTTTAACGTTTAGTTATCAACAATTCGTTTGGATACATCAATCCTTGTTACACAAAGTTTAATGTTATTAGTATATTTACATTTAAATACATAATTAATTAAAATAACATCTTTAACACAGCTTGGTAATTATTTAACACGTAATTATTACATTACTTTATTTACAAGTTTACGTTTGGATATCACTTAAATATCACTCCATCTGTGATTTCAGCTGAGAAACTATGCAAAAACATCTGTATTTCCAGTCCTAAACTAAAACAAATCAATTAAAGAGCCATCTGTAATTTTTCGTGTGAACTATTTCAACATTATACTGTCACGGGCAACGACCTTTGACAATTTCAGTTGTATCAACAGGCTCTGTTTTTATAAGAAACCCACAATCATCATCGTTATCTCCCTTTTCTACTAAATGGAGTCGCAAGAACATGATTTCTTTCTTCATTTTCTTCTATCACTCATCTCAGAAACCTGCACAATAACCTCACTTATATTATATGGCTTTCAGCGCTTCACATAATTATATGGCTTTCAGCGCTTCACATAATTTTTCGAAAAACTTCCTACAAATCTTATAAACGCGAAACTTTGTAGACTTTGTAGGGATGTAGAGTATTGGATGTTTGTTACTCTTTCACGCAAAAATGGATTAAGAACTTGAGCGGATTCGAGTGAAACTTACTCGTAGAATATACAATAGTTTATGACCTGGAGGAACACATTGGCTACTTTTTATCAGGATAAGTACAACGCAAGTGAATCCGCGTTCGGTAGATTTCCAACATTGGCTACGAATAGAATGGCCAATGGCAATGCTCCATTTGTGTCCAATAACCGTCCAAGATCGATCCTCACATTGGATGGAACCAACACGTTCAAAAACTCCAATGTGTGGTGCCCGCATTAGCTATAATGTCCCCTGATTTGTCAGCCAAATGCACATTCGTCATCATTCAATTTGTGCTGCTAATCCGCCGAACGTAACCCCGTATTATTCGATTCCAGCCAATTAGCAGACGTCCGTTTATCTCCATTAACGTCTTCATTGCTCATTGCTTAGGCCCTGTCCACTTGTCCCGTTTCAAATGATAAATGGAAGGTATTCGAAGTATTTACTTCCTTTGTACGAAAATATTTTAATTTACATACATAAGGTATAGGTACTCGTACATCTTACAGGAAATGTTTTTGAGACGAAGTATGATAGTAAAGGCATAACATTTTGTCAATAGTTTTATGGGGCAGTATTGTTTTAGAACAATTTACTGGCATACTGAGATTTTGGAAGGTTTACAGATTTTTTTTTATCACCTAATCAAAAAATAAACATTTTATTTTCAACCAGTTACGTATGAATTAAAAAAAATAACAATCGCATTATAAAATTACTAAAATAGCTATAATTTTTCTCATATTATTTAAAACTCGTTTAAAAGCCTGAACACACATTTAAATTGAAAAAAAAACTGTTAAATACTCTAAATTATTCCTGTGTGCACTAGCCCTCTATGCCGTTGAGTGCTTGCATGGTAATTATGACAGTACCATGTTAGATCCACTTGCTTACTGTCAGTCATGTCTATTGCTTAATATCTAATGGTATACAGGAAGTACTTGAGTTCGCACTTGATCGTTAAAGCGCTGTAATTGATAATGTGCGATGTTCAAAAGTAATTTGAAGAGAAAGGACTCGATAAGGTGAATACGCGTTGCTTAATTTGGCATAATTTGCATGTAGAAGGAATACAAATCACATAGCAAAGGGTCACTATAGTTTTGAGTTGCTTTAAAAAATAAATGAAGGAATAAAGTGACGTGTGTTTAAAAATAATACAATATAATCCTTTGGTTCCTTTGAAATAACTTTAGGAACAAACAAAAAAAAGAAAACTGAACTAAATAAAAAGATTTCTAAAATAGCCCGATGGTACATATCTTCTTACGGGATGGTGTCCTGGTTTTTACGACGCGATAAAAAACACATTAGCGGTGCTGTCTGTAACAGGATAACCGTGTTTCATCTTTAATTAGGTTTTAGATACGTTTCTGGGTAACGTGTGTTTTTGCAACCTGAATTTGTCTTTTCCGAACCGGCTACTTGCATAAAACTATGTAATCAACCTCGTTTCTTGTTTCGTTGATTTATGTAATCGCCTTTATTTGTTCGCGAAAACGTTTAATAGATAGCATTTTAACCGGGTTTTCGTGTTTGTTGCCGTGATTAGTAACATTGTGTTACATGTTACAAACGCATTCAATCTATCGATATTGTAAGATCGATAACTTTCATCATGGTTTATCTCGTTCGGAGCCTAATTGTAGATGATCACGATCGTAACGCAGTAAATTATGTCAGCGGCAATGCACCCGCTATCGAGCATCCATCATGCACGATTTGTCACGTCTGCCGCTGCCGCTGGGAGTGACATTGACTTTCTTATTGTCGGCGGCTGATAGCGCGGCGGGAGAGGCGGCGTCGCGTGCGCACATGCTCGCCGCTCGCCGAGACGCGCGCGCGCCTCTGCCTAGCGACCGCGACCGACCGCGACCGCGAGCGGGCCCGCGACATGCCCGCAGTGAAAGTATTCAACATATTCGGCGGGCAGAAGCCGACCGAGAAACACCCGACCGCTCCTTCCACTCCTATGCAAAAATTCTACAGGACCTTCTCGCTCGGTAGTGAATCCTCCCCTGAACCTAAAGGCAAGAAAATCACCGCGATCGCAGCTTGTCTCGAAAAACGTATCAGTGATCCTGTGAAAAAAGTTTCCGATCCTAAAAGTGATGTGAATAAATCTGCCAAAACAAACGATTGTGTTGTGAAAACGGACAGCGGTAAAACACATCACGTGTATGAAAATGTAAACATTGTGAGCGATCGACACGCGATAGGACAAGAGAAACTACTCGACGAAACTAAAGGATACTCGTCCATTTACGAGCCTATTACGTTTCCTGGTAAATCAAACGTTCTCAAAAAAGATTTTGAGAATTTTCCAGAATCGAAGTTAAACCGAGCATTAAAATCTTTTGATAAAATTCTTTACGAATTTACCTCGACTTCCCTTGATGGAAAAAATAATTTTGTTCCGCCTAAACTACAAAAATCAAAGACTTGCAGCATAATAGAATCCCATTGCATTTTGAAAAAAGCTAATTCAGATCCAAAAGGCGATAGCCATAATCGGAATAAAGTGGCGCGAAATAATTCAATCGACAGAACAACAAGTTTATGGAATCTTGACGATATGGAGGGAAAAGAGCTGACTGCGCCTCTCGTTCCTCTAAAGGCATCAACTCCAATCGAGAATATGAATCCTGATAAGTATGCTACGTATAAAATTTCATCTAAAACTCCGCCTCGGCCGAATTGTATTAAAATCGAAGATCTTAAAAAACTTGACGTCAAAACAAGAATATTAAAGAAAACTTTATCTAATCCACCGTCGACGCCCGTTCCGGTTGTGGCCAAAACGAAGCCGGTTATGAAAAAAGTAGATAAAAAAGTGAGTGACCCAAAGAAAACAAAACCGAAATCGTGTTCAGATAATGGGTCGTTAAATATAAAGACGAGTGTAGAAAGTAAAGACACACCGAAATCGCAAATGCAGAAAGCAAAAAGCGTCTGGGAAATTGGAAATGAATCTATGTTTGTTTCTAACTTAGAAAGGACAAGATCCACCACTTCTATCTCGGGCTCTCCGAGCAAGATCCCGGTGATCAGAGGTCAAATGTCAAACAACAAATTTAGCAGCACCAGGGCGCTATTTTCTCCCACTCCGGTTGATCTAAACAACGTAGACCAGGCTCGCGAGTGTGCTCAGAAAAAAAAGCCGATTGTGACAAGAAAAAGCAACGACAAGATTGAAGGTATAAGACAAATAAGACAAAAATCACAACTCAGTCTTAAAGCCGACTTAAAACGTCCAACCGACAGGCTCAAGAAAGAAACTTCTGATGTTAAAAAAACAAACTCATCAAGTCTCACTGTGAAAGATTACACAGATGAAATAAATGCCATGCGAGCGAAGCTCCAGCAGAGAAAAATAAAGAATAAACTCGTCGTGCCGGCGTTGGACGCCAAACGAAATGAAAATATACCGGACATAATCGATCCGACACTGTCACCTGTTAAGTCGATTGTGAAAAAGCTGGAACTAAAAACGGCCATGGAAACGAAAGCTGAGACTCAGTTCTTGAACTGTAAGGTGATTCCCGCCTCACACAAGGAGCTGTGCGTGGCGAACACCACTTTCCACAACCACTTGAGCACACTCGTCGGCCGACAAATCAAATACGTGGAGTCCCGAGACGACATAAAGACTTGCTCGCAGGTGGAGAAGCTCGCGTTACACAAACATGCCGACGAAAAGATATCCGATACGAACTCGGACTGCAGCGATGACTCCGGTCACGTGTCCAACGATGCTTCTAATGAGACGTTTGATACGGTGGACTTGAGCGGGGTGGATGAGGTGGATTGCAAAGTTTTCGACGGTCCCAAACAGTTCGGGAAAGATGTACCAGAGAATGCCGTGAGCGTGTGTCCCGTGCGGCCCGCAAGGCGCGCTCGTCTCAACGAGGTCGCTAGCGGTACCCGCGCCACCGACTCTCCGAAAGTGGACGAACAGGTACGCGACACTGTTAACCTATCGATAACAAATTACAGGTGCTGTTTATCCGAGCTCCCTCGGTGCGAACATGCGACAGTTTAGATCGGAGCCGATACTAAATCTCGGCCTGACAAGACTTACAACTTTGTACAAGTATGGCTCGGGGCTTGAAAGCTGTTCACAAAGTACTTCTGTCCTGGCGTCAATATTAACGACGCAAGCGGGTCGAAGACCTCTTTACTATTGTGTCCGCGCTACCTGTATTTATACACATAACTGTAAAGGAGCATATATTCCTATAGATCTAATTGCGAGTTATTAGCATTCACACAATGTACCAAAATGTGATTTCAATATAAAACTATTATGCTTCGTAAATAAATTATTCATGAGAGCATAACGAATGCAGACTCTTCGCAATTTATTTTGTAATTTTTGCGGTTTCACAAAACATAATACTCAAAAATAATCACAAATCAATTAAGCTCAATTTTATGCGACTTATGCTTTGAATGCTTTGTCCTCACTTAATCAATACAAACATTACATTATTATGTAATGTTTACGGTCAAGTTGCACTTAGGCTATATTTGCATAAAGAAGACGTTTTCAGTGTTGGCCGTAATTATGACATTGCGTAAGCTTTACAGATTAAGCCATCGCATTCCACAGACTGTCCGTATTGCATATTAATGTAATTAAATATTACATAAGTCGATTAATCGACCGAGCGGTATTACCAACAAAGCATGGGCAACACAACAGCCATCTCAAAGTGCAAAATTATTTATTACAATTCGCGACAGGTTTACCGCAGGGGTCAATTCTTGGTCCAGATTTATTAAACGCTCTCACTTTCACCAAATGCAAGTGGAGCTATTATTTTGCGTATTATGACGTTGTCGGACGTCGGACGTCGGACGTAAGCGTAGCTGGAACGAATTGCTTTATCGCTACTCGATTTATGCCACTATTCTTGTCCATTTCATTGACATCGACAGTTATGAATACTGTTGTTATGACTTTGTTATAAAACTATCATGCTTTATCATCATTAACTTACTCTACGTTCATTGTCAAAAATCAAGAGATTATTATAGCATATACATACATTTGTACCGTAATTCCGGATACTCTCACTATACTTTCCTGTAGTTATAAATTCTGATCTCATCCCTGTACGCGTTGCAAAACTTGCAAATATATCACTTTCCATTTTGACTACTCACGCCTGAATCTTTACGTGCGGAAATTCGAAAATATGCCAATACATTGCGATTGTTCTGAACATGGTGGTAATGAATAAAGATGCTTTCTTGTTCGAATGCCGGATTTAAAATACCACTTATCTTGTTGTTCTGAAAGTTAGTTCATCCAGTGACGAATGCACAGAAGTGGAGAAAGTGTGGAGAGGCCTTTGCCCAACAATGGTACAGTAAGAGTACAGTAGTAGATACTTATAGTTCTGTGGCTTTTTAGTTTAGAAAAAATATGGCTGTGTATCATGATAAGTTCTTCTTAGTGCCAGAACGAAAGGCAGAACAAAATTACGTAATTGCATTTTATTAGCGGTTGCGTCGGTATTTATCGAATATTAAACTCTTATTTTCTTATTAAGAACAGACACGCTGGTTTCGAAAATCCGTACTTATAAGTCTTTACTGAGTGGCCCCTTTTTATCTTGTAATGTTTAATGTTCATCTTAACTTTACCGTTTGTAATAGTAAAACTATTTGGTACGGAACATTTGTCCAATTACGCTCGACACGCACCTGCCTTAAATAACGCAAAATCATGTTATACGGGTACATTTCAATTACAATTGTAAATATCATGATACTTTCTCTAAGTAATCCGTAATTTCAGTTAAATATGAAACATTTGCCGGAATAAATGATTATTGCTCTTTATAATGGTTGAAATTATATGCTAAAATGTATGTTGGCGTAATTATGATTAATGATAAAGTATTACGACTGACAGACTATTTTAATGTAAAATAATGTGTAAATTGCTTGTTTTGAAAATAATTTAACGCGTGCTTAAATAGATAAGACTTTATGACTACTTAGAAATTTATGTATAATTTTCTAAAACATACGATTCTGTGTTTAAGTATTAGGAACACATAGTACACAGGTAAGTATTTCTGCAAAAGATACACATTTTCAAAGTATTACACACAAAAACTATCACCTTTATAATATTAGTGTGATTTAACTTTTGTTTTTAATGATCGTGTTTAAAGGATTTAATAATTAGCTTCAGAACAATATAGAGCTGAAACTTCCAAAAATAATATATGAATTCACCAGAAGCACTTTATTAATCGGATATAATAAAACTATTAAATTAAACACTGTCTAAACTAAGTCTCTGAAGTTAGTCATAACTAAGTAAAGAATAACTGAAGTTGGTCTCGTTTTATTAACATTCTGGATTTTATGATCCAGCTTCAAAGAAAGTATCTAAATATTCCTATTATTATTTGCTTTCTTCTAGATATATTATTCTAAGCTCGTGCTACCCACGGTCACGTAGCAATCGTTTCTTACGAAATACCATTCCGAATAACTAAAGCAAATCGCAGATTCGGTACAGTTGCGACGAAAAACACTATCGAAATCGTGCATACGATGCACTTACAGTGCAAAAAACAGTTACAGCGGAATATGGAGCAGGCTTATCGGAATGTGGTGAACATTACAGTCACTCATAAAAGTTGCTTTACGTAACAAGATTTACGACTGAATCCTCTTAAACTTTGATTTTAGGAATTCGAAATCCTTTAATAGCATACTTGCTATCCGACACACTTCCAAGTATAATATTTTGATATGTATGCTTATACCGTTTTATTAACATTATTCATTTTATATCTGCTACAGAGCTTAAATTACTTACAGTACAGCAGGAGATTGTTTCTTTTTTGTGTGTTTCTTAAGAAAACTTTAATATGAATTGGTACTTGTACAGTGTACACATGCGACACTTTAAGTCTAGCCAAGATTAAGATCATCAATACCATTTTTCAGATAAAATCAACTACATAGGTACTGGAATTTACATAACTTTGTAACTGACTGTACATTAAAATAATCGCAAAATGCCTACATACAGGTTAACCGTTATATTCAATTTCACAGAAATCCGTAGGTACGTAAATGTTTAAATTCCTGGACATTGATATGATCTTAATTCATTTGCTTCGAGAAATGCCTGAAATTATCTATATTTATCATTTTTATACGTAACTTATCCGTTTCTTACGATACAATTATGTTAATTCCTTAAATTCATGTACTTTAATTTATGTCATTATAATAAGCCAATTAAACTGCAATATTTCTTACATTCAGATCTAAGTAAAAGTTGCTTATGCGTACCGTACCATGCTGTAACCTTAAGATTAGTTTGTGTTCGTATTTTGTGTTTTCTTATTAGTTTCTTTTCAAACCGTAAAGCTCTATGCGTACCATTTACTGACGATGCAGAAAGGACTAATGCTTTTGTTATTTTATATAAATATAGCGTATATTGTTCCTAGTTCCTATTGAAGTTAAATTCTTATAAGATCCCATGAATTTACATAAAGTTGTAATGTGGGACTTATAAAGTAGCTATATATCTGTTCTTTTACTTAAGTATGCATATGTCAGACATTTTTTTGCAATGGGACGATAGGTAAAAAAAAAGTATTTATAACTGTCTCCACTTGTATCCTCGCCTGTACACGACAAGGGATATGCGCATCACGCACTGCTTTCGCTAGTGGAAAGCAAGTCCTGTCTGCGAGTATTCTATCGTTCTATCGTTGAAGTACAAGATGATGAGTTCAAATTCAATGTTATGGATTTTGTTTTGCAAAAGTTGATTGAGGCTGAACCTATACTTATATAGGTTCAGCCTCAATCAACTTTTGCAAGACTTATCTTCGAACTTTTTATCGTGAGCTAAAGGTATTTTGATGATATTATTTTTGTTCCTTGTTTTTTTTAGCTGTCATTTTGTGTTTGATAATATATGATAAAATTTTATCATTATTATGATTCAGCTAAACCGGCCTTTATTTCCCACCCTGAACGTCGCATACCTTCAACGATCGACCATGTCTAGTACACCACGGCACGAGCGCCCCGGTAATATTACATCAAACATTATTATCTTGAAGTATACATTCACACGTTTCTCAATCTTTATCATTACGTACAATCAGTTCTTCAATCTTTCTATCGGCCTCATAGCAATTATTGTTCAGAATTGTATCAAGTATCAATAGAACGTCCGTTTTATTGTCCGTCCGTCCGTGTGAGGCGAAAGTCTATTAACAGTTGAAAGAGGCGATTGGATTGTGTAACTTGTATACTGAAAGTTCGGATGGCATCATCAACTTTAATCCCACTTTTCATCTTTTAGGGTTCCGTACCCAAAGGGTAAAAACGGAACCGAAAACTCCGTCACCAGGGGGCGTATCATCAGTTTCTGAGTAGTATAGTTAACTGTCCTCGCTACCGGAACAAGTATTTCAAATGAATTTTTTAGTTCATGCAAGTTACCGGGGGCGGCGCTGCACTGGATTTTCATACATTTGTGATACTTAGTATTCAATACTACAGTAAACTGGCGATAAGAGTTGGCCACTTACTCATACGAACAAACGAACGACCTATCTGTAATTTTTCTATGACTCAAAATAAACGGTTCTTATTTTGCCACCAGTTAGCCACTCAACTCATAAGAACTTACTTGCTTAGCTAGTCATAGAAACCTTTAATCTGCATAATATGAAATGGAAAGTGTAGTATCATTGCAGCCAGGCCATTCAAGTTGTATTTCGCTAGTTCACATGTCTTGTTACGATTTAGCAAGTTTACTTTCTGCGCTCACACACGCAAATGACAACTTTTACTTAGCAATTATGTGTGAATTGCAGAGCTTTTGTTATGGCGAGGTGTTTATCGTTGTGAACATGTGATATCTCCTGTTTTTGCCCGCTGTAATGGAAGGCAGAATTAGCCGATTTTGAGCTTTGGGTGCGTAATGACAGTAAATGTGCTCATATAATGACACTTGTTTGGGCTATCAGAATGATAAGGCGGCGTCGCCAGCGCCGTATCCAGACGACCTCTGTGGCGTAGTGGGCGAAGGTCCGCCTGAGACGCGGAGGTTGCGGGTTCGAATCCCGCCGCGGGACAAATGTTTGTTTGTTCTGCAGATATTTGTTCCGGGTCTGGATGTTTTTCTATCTATAATAATGTATGTATTTACAAAAAAAAAGTATCTAAGTATTATATCATTTTCGTTGCTTAGCTTGGGACTAGATGACGCAGTGTAAAGTGTGCAATGATATATTTTTTTATTTTATATTTATATTTAATTATTATGAAACTTTTTGGCGACGTTGCTAAACCGTCACCAAGTAAGTTTATCAAACAACGTTTTCAGTAAACTACAATGTATGACAACCTAATGTTATGTTCTAATGTTCGACAATTATACGTTTTTGTGAGATAAAATCTGAATTAATTTTCCGCCGGCTTCGCCTATAAATTTGCTAAACCAAAAAGACGTGCTCTCAATTCAAAACTGCTCGTTTTCTAGTCGAAAAGCATTAATCTACTTTAAAACCAACGTTTTGTAAAGCAATCTTGGAGGAGATTAAAATCACGCCCAGTGACAAAATAATGATATTCGTATGAGAATCGTGTGGATTTTAATAGCAGTTCTAAAAGTAATCAGTGTTGAGTTGAAGTTGATAAACATGATGCAACTTTTATAGAATTGAGTGTGCAACGGATAGCTGGACTAAACTTATATTTTATTGGTTTGCTATAAAAAGTATCACGACTGTTAAATTAAGGTAGAAGTTTCCTTACTTAGAAATTCCTTGAATCCTATCCTACTAATCATAATAATGGTGAAAGTTTGTGTGTAAGTGTGGTTCCTCTCACTCTCAAACGACTTGGACGGATTTAAAAAAATTTAGTACCAGAATTGCTTATACTCTGGATTAAAAAATAGGCTACTTTTAATCCCGATATTGGAAACTATTCACCGCGGGGCGCAGCTAGTATGTTCATAATTTTTTTTGATTTTGCAGTAGATTTGATGTATGCATAAATTGTTTTTTTATTTCAATATTATAAACTTAAAATGAAAAACATTACTAGGAACACTCGATTAGGACACCTTTCAAACAATTTAATCGCACCAAAAGCAGTTTTACCGTTTAAAAGATATGAAGCCACAGCAGACACAAATACACACTACAAACTTATAGAACTTCTCTTTTTCGTGAAGGGTTAAAAATAATAAACATTATTTTAGTCGAGCGCCGTTTTTAGAACAGTTTTATCATTATATTTCTTGTTATACTGGTTACACTTAATGACAGTAATTTTACCGCCATTTGTGTATGATTGCCACAGGTTTGTCTTGAAATATTTTCTTGTGAGTTATTCGCATTTTGTTATAATTGAAGTTTCTAGGTCTTCGACAACCCTGTCATTTATCTTTGGTTGTTTCTTTTTAACCGACCTCAAAAAAAGGAAGAAGTTCTCAATTCGAATGTTTTTTTTTATCGAAACCACAATAAAGCGCTTTCGTTCTTCAGAGGTCACCTTGAATTGGTTATAGTGACGTAGGCCCTCAGGCGGCCTAAAAACTTCGTTACCAGAGTTGGTGATTACTAACTTATTAAACTTACTTTAGGATAAGTAAACGTAATTAATTAATTAATGATTAACCCTTCGGACAAAACCTCCCATAATTAATATAGAACTTCATTATAACAAGACTTCGAATAAATTAATTGAAAAGCAGTAAGCCTTGTTACATTCAACAATTCAAACACAACGTCTCAAACATCATAAACTTGTTTCGACTTACCAAACAAAGTTTAATTGCGAAGATTCTTAATTATACAGTTTTTATAAACAACTGTGAATTTATTTGATGTAAACGGTTGGGCCATTGTTTCAAGTTACATGAGAACGTGTGTCAATGTTGATAGCATGGGCGTATCGAATTTGATACGACCACTGTGTTAGTATGCGTGGTGGTAATAATGCTGTTTTAAGTGCTTATTCCGGTTTTATAGCTGTGTTCACGGAGAGACTCAACCGATTATTGAAGAAGACTTAAAATTTATATAAAAATATTATACAGATACACTGATAAAAAGTAGCCTATCCAGGCCACAGACTAATATTTCAAGTTTCAGCCAAATCCGTTCTTTAGTTTTTTGCGTGCAAGAATAACAAACATAGGTACATCTATAAATCAAAAATATTAGTATATTAAAGGATTAGAACTGATTATGATACAATGAAGCAACTTAATGAATGAATGAAAATTCTTGATTGCACACCTTAATTTCTATGACATAAATACAATCATTGATAGAACAACGAACGAACGAACGAATGGGCGGCCTTATCGTTAACAAGCGATCTCTTCCAGGCAACCTCTAGCATCTAGTTTATTTGTATTTAGTGTATTGCATTTATTTTGTTTAACCTATCGCATCTCACTGGACAAAGATCTCCAATAAATTTTTACATCCGTCACTTATCTTTGGCCTATTATAACACTTCTCTTAAGTTTCCTAATTTCTAAGAAGTCTTATCAAACAGATAGTAAAATCTCCATAATGCACTCAAGATTATTTAAGGGCCATTCTGTTAATAGACCCATGAAACACATTAGGCATCTCCCATTACTGTCTGAGATAAAGTTATCGTGTGCGTACACTGAACGTCACAACTTGGATACCTACCATTTTTAATCTTAAACTGATTTAGTGACAATTTTATTCTTTGGCACATTCCGCAGTATGAATGTAAACAAACAAAGGGGTCAAAAATAGAGTTTTCCATCATAACTTTTCATTGATGTAGGCTAATTTGTATTCTTAAAAATACATAATGTCTAATTTGTTCAGTATCACTTTAAAATCTGTCACGTTCATTAAAGTCTGTAATACAACATTCCAAAAGAAACATATTTGTCTGGATATGCCTTTGACTACCACCTAAACAATTAGGACCTGGGGAAGAGTTCCTGTACACTTAACTTTCGATCTTGACTGTACATTGGCTTGTTTTACAAGCTATCACTATTCCCTACACGCGCCGTAACATAATGATACAAACATCTATTATTGTAATGTTTACCGACTTGCGGTAAACAGATATCGCTGTGTTTACTTATGTACTAGACGATCTTAACATTGAAATGTGTGTATGTTATGCATGAACGCATAAACATAAATTCAAATTGATTTAAATTTTATGGCCATAATGTACTTGAAGACTGAAGGGGTAATGTAAAAACGATAACAACAAGTGAAAGACTAGATGTCAGCATTTCTGATTTTAGATCTGAATTTAATCTTTTGGTCAAAATCTTATAAGGGCTTTGCTTCCTAAGACGGCAGAATAGTGTAGTTTTTATAAACAAAATACCAAAACCTAAATAAAATAAAATATTAACTGAATGTCGGATCGAAACTTAGTAGATAAGATCAATTCTTGACCACAAAAAGGCTGATGCTTTGGTGTGCTATAAATCAGTAACTAAGGAGAATTAATGTGTCAAGTCCAAATCGAATTCTTAAGAAAACATAGGATTAATTAGCAATGAAGTAAATGAGTAACTTTTCCTTACCCTAAGACCGCAGTAATCCGGCACATAGCCAAATAAAGAGATGCCATTATCCCAAGATCGTAGCATGCACAAATTAAAACTATTAAATTTCCCTTTAGCTACTTAACGGCCTACAAAGGGCTAATTTACTTCCAAATCGAAAGCACTAAACCTACTTTTGCTAGGGCTGTCACGTTTCATATTGTTTAACATGTTGAGTGCCACTGGCCCCGATGGCGGTGCTGAACCAGCGTCATCTAGTCTCAAACTAAGCAATTTAATGCTTGTGTTTTGGTAACCAGATGACTGACAACTTACATAAATACAGCGAATGAAAGCGTTACAATAGACAAGATAATTTCAAAAGTCAAACTAAGCAAAGTCTAATGTTGATTAAATGATCGTTTGATAATTCTTCTCAATAACCATTAAATTTCTTTAAAAGAAGGAAAACAGATTTAAAAGACTTTTGATACAACTTCTATTCTAAAATACATGCCCCTAACTTTGTTTTTATCATGATCTATTTGTACTATCGTAATGTGTCCGCAGGATGCGACAGCCCTGCCGTAGACGTCTAGAATATTTGCTTAGAAATGATAGCTTTCCATGCCAAAGTATTTACTTTTCCAGCGTCTGTTTCCCGACACTAGAAAGCTGTGGTCAGCTTGTAGTTGGGCAGCTGTTTAGCTAACAGCCTAGTGCTCGACTATCGGGGAAAGACGAGCAACGAGCTTTGATCGCATATTCAGTAGGTTCGTATGAGCAAGTGGCGAACTCTGGTGACGGAGTTTCTAGGCTGCCTTAAGGTCTCCGTCATAGCCTTACAATACAAGCAACGACTTTAAAAGCCGTAACCGACAATTCAGTTAGACAAGTTGGCAATTTTTACGGAATTTATTAAAACGAAAACAACGATCTTTCTTGAATTTACAGAAATTATAAAAGTGTATTATTTAATCGCAAATAATTTGTACGATAGTTCAACAATAAATTATTTTTTTTATATTTTAGTTTTATAACATTTACTCATCAGAAAGCTCTTATTCAAATTATTATTTAAATACATTAATTCAATTACGTGACTCTGTCTGACTCTGGTTGCTTTATTATTTCAAAGAAAACATTTGAGAAATGAGAAACGAATGAATGAGTTTATTGGAAGATGCACTAGGAATACTATACATAAATCAGTATATGAGAGAAAATCAGTTAGGTTAGGTAAGTATCATTAGGTGTACTAACATAACCTAACTGATTTTCTCTGATAAAACCACTGTTCCCCATTTTAAGTGGTTAACCAGTAACGCGTTTTTCAAGTAACAGCTGGGAAATGTGTGGCATTAGTGTAGTATAATATTGGCATACATTATCTTTAACGGCATTAGCTTGACCTAGTGAAAACGTTTCCGCTTTTCCGATTTCTCCGAAAAGTCGTACAATCTAATCCATTTCTCTGCACCAATTTAACAGAAGCGTATAAGCGTATAACATTCCAAAATCTATAAATTTACATAATCTAATGAAATATTTAAACAATTCTTTGAAATACATTCATAATTATTATATTGAATGACATTTCTGATTACAGTTTTACATTATACTTACACACATTTTACACATATATTACATTATACTTACATTAGACTTTATATTTAAAACAAACACCTATCAAAATAACCATAAAGAATAACTCCAAAAAATTACTAAATTAGCTAATAATTTGTTGCTAAATTTAAATTTTACATATTCCTAAAATCTGTCTGCCGCATGTCGGACGACTTGTGGGCTAAGACCACAACCGAATGGGTGCCCAACGCGAGACGTCCGCGTGGCAGACCACCACGGAGATGGCGGGACGAGTTAGATGTGCACCTTCCAGATTGGTCAACTGCGGCCAAGGACAGAAAAATCTGGAAAGAAGGGAGGGAGGCCTTTGCCCTGCAGTGGGACAATATGGGCTAGAAATAAAAATAAATAAATAAAATAAAATAAAATCTTTGTGGTATGAATCGTATTTCAAAAAGACGTCTAAATAAACTACAAGATTATCTCTCGATGTTCCCGCTAGAAACCTTGAAACGAAGACAGTGCAACCTAATCGTTGTATCTTGTTGACAAACAAACGATCTGGTATGTAATGTACAGTTATACCTGTTTGCGAGAACACCGTGCTCAACAGAGCACAGTGGTATCTATAAGTGCCTATGCAGTTTGTTATTTCGTCATGCTTTCTCGAAGTCATGATGAGATTTGTCTAACTAAATATACATAGCTAGTACTTGTGGTACCTGGATAAACATTAGCCTATTTGTTTTTCCAGGTCATAAAAGTAAGTAAGTTCGTATGAGCAAGTGGCTAACTCTGGTGACGGAGTTTTTAGGTCATAATCTATGTATATTCCAAGTTTCAGCCAAATCCATTCAGTGGTTTTTGCTTGAATAATATTGAATGGTTTAAAAAAATACTAAGTAATTGGTAGTTAATTGCATTATTGTTATTGTATAGTATCTAGGTACTACGTACTACTTTCCTCAAACATTGTGGTGTCCCAACGGGGCTCTTGTTGCGGCCAAACCTAATTTTTAAGACCTTATGTACCAACTTGAAGCAATAAATGAATATGAATATAAATAGTAACAAACTTACAAAATTTCGCGTTATTATATTAATAGGTTATCATCTTCCACTTTTCCTATTCATTCATCTTCACAAAATGTAATTACTCTTAATTTCTCTGGGTATTTCAACATTTCTAGACATACAATTTATTGAAATCCTGGTATCGATGCTTAGCAACATAGTAAATTTATATATCACACATCCAATGAAAATAAATTGTAATTTATAAGGCCATATTTATAGTGTCGGCAACTGATACAAGTACTTAATTAATTTAATATGATATGATGTTGTCCCAGTTAAGCTCTCAATGAATAAGGACGTTCTGATAGAAACACTTGTTTCTGAATTATTACAATCATTTTTGTACTCTTCATTGAACGATCTTCTAAAAACAAGATTTTAAATTATTTAATATTTTATAGACATCGTAATTCGCAAATCTTTTCAAATGGGACTTTTAACCGACTTCAAAAAGAGAAAAAGGTTTTATGTTATACTGTATTTATGCATGTTAGTTCACCCATCTGACTTAAATCTCTAGAAAATACTAAATCTCAGTATTGTCCCTTATAATTTTACCAGCCACTGTTATTGTGAACCGATTTACTTACTAAGATTTTTTTTTATTTAAAAGTGTATTTATGGTTATGCTATGCCGGTGGTCCCATACATATCAAGGAATTAAAATCGGCTTTCAGTTTTATTAAAAAAATATCTAGTTTTGCAATATAATCATTATAAATGCATACGACGCACCACACTAAGTATAAACTAAATAGTTGTAAAATTTGATTCCTATAATCTAGTGTCATTTAAAAGAATGAAATTGATGCTTTCTGGTATTGTGTTTCTTCCTAGAAATTGACGAATAGAGAATGTTTATTGTTGTGAAGAAAACTGCTGCTTTCTAAGCATTATAAAACAGTGGATTTATGAACACGTCAATGTTAATTGATCAATATCATCGTTGTAAAATTGTGTCAGGCTTCTTCCATCTAGGTCGTATCTGCCCACTTCACTCATTGAAGTCTTTATATCGCTGATTAAATTCTAAAGGGCCATAAATCTGAAATCGTCAAAATCGTTTTTATTGCAGAAAAGTGATTTAACATAGTAGTTTTATCATTGAGAAAAAGACAGGATTTCTATTTGCACTACAAATGACATTAATACACAAGTGGCAGTTTGGAATTTTGTCACTTTCGACGTCAACTTCAGAGCAAAACAGCCATTTTGTCATTTGTGCTTTGATCGTCGGCGTAATCGCACGTCACTTATGTTCTAAAGTGCCATATTCCACAAAATCAACCGAGTTTAAGCAATTCTTTTTGTGCAAAAGTGCCACATTGAGGAATATGACTGTATAGAATTAAAAATTTACGTAAGTACTAGAATTTTTTTATGTGGAAAGGTGCCATAATTTGAAATACGACTGTTTTGATTATAAAATGCACGTCATTGCATATTATTTTTTAGAGGAAAGCAGCCGTATTTGTAAATATGACTGCTTTGAATTTAAAATTTACAAAAATCTTAGTAAATAAGTCTGTTTTGCACCTAAGATGTGCTGCATTACATACATTTTTTATAATTCAAAAATGAAATTTTTGTTCAGAATGTTATTTTACTAGAAATAAAAACATGAAAAATTAAATTATTTGAGCAGGGTTACATTAATTATTATTTACTCAGTTATCATTGAACTTGTTTTCTTTTTGTGATTGTTGATTATTTTTAATTTACAGAATGAACAGCAGAACAAACAGCATCTGGAACATGTTTACACTCAGGATCAACAATCAACCAACAAGATTTTACCAATATCGAGAACCATTATTATTTATTCCATTCCAGAAGCTTGAAGGCGTCTTCCAATGTAGCAGTAAACAGTTTCGGAGATTTAACATCTTCCTGTCTTACACTTCTATTCAAGTTTGAAAAGAATTTGTTTCTGCACCTACTTCGACCGACATAGTGGCTTTCTTAAGTATAAATACTTCAACACTTTAATGTACCGATGGTCAATACGTCATCGCTGGAGGGGCTCTAGTACGCTCATGTTT
Source organism: Xanthorhoe designata (assembly GCA_963582015.1). NCBI lineage: Eukaryota > Metazoa > Arthropoda > Insecta > Lepidoptera > Geometridae > Xanthorhoe > Xanthorhoe designata. Next base: position 3,151,260 of record OY757029.1, read on the forward strand.
TGTTTCGACCAAATCAAAGGCTTTCTCATTGTCCACAAACGCTAGACATAGTAGCAAGTTATACTTTTCGGTCTTTTGTAAGACTTGCCGCAGCGTAAGTATGTGGTCTATGGCTTTTTTGGAACCCTGCTTGTTTGGGAGGCTGAAAGTGATTAAGCCTGCCCTGCGCTCAATGATTTCGTACAGACTGATATTTGAGTCCGGGATATTTCGGTATAGTGACGGGTCAGTTTGGCACTTAGGTAAAGACCACTAAGGCTGTTTCCAGAGAGGCTAAAAAGCCTCTCTGGAAACAGCCTTAGTGACCGCATCGTAGAGCTATCCATGGACATTTTCGACTTCCTTTAGCACATCAAAACATGCTTAATGATAAATAACTTGTCTATCATGAAAAAGTAAAATAATGGAGCTAATTTCAATATTTTAAAAATCAACTTATAAGTTGATCGCATCGTTTAACATTATTTCGTACAGGATGGTTCATGATTTATGATATTTCATAGCGTAAATGTTATTTTATTAATAAAACTCAAACTAGGCCATTAGTTATATTGTTAATCTTAGTTTAAAGATAATTATTTTGAGTATTTAAGGTTTTTGAAGAATTTATTTGTTTTATTAGCTCAAAGAAAGTGTACTCCCGTTGATTTTTTTAGCACAAAGGTGTGGTTTTATGTTGTTTATTAGGTTATTTTGTTTTTTTAGGTACTGATATTGTATTAAAATAGTTTTACTGTTTTAAAATCATTTTAAAACGTTGTTATAGGAAAAAAATATTAATAAAACAGTGATTTTTGTATGATATATGGCCTTTCATTGATAACTTTCGGTAACATCCGGGTAGATTTTTATATTCAAAAGGGACATATATGCTTTTTTTCAGTTCTGTATAGTAGTGAGAGAAAAATTGGTTGAATTCATCGACGCAGATTTAACTAACGCACGAAATCATAGTAAATTCATTAATAATTAAAAAAGATTTTTTTCAAAAATGAAAAAAAACTGTTTTGTAAACTTTGAATGGCTCTCCTGAAAAAAGTGAGATTTGGATTTGTGGCTGTTTAGAATTTAACCAGCGATATGGTTGCATCTATCACAATAGTTGTCACTTGCTATGGAACTCGGCCGTCCGTTTATATGTAGATTAGGTGCAATTTCTGTGTGAGTTATTGACATACATTGTTACAATAAGCATCTTATTGACACGTCTGTAAAGTCCGTCGTGTCTTTGATATGAAAACAGTCTTTCAATAAAATAAAATAAAATAGTTTTCCAATTACAATTCATGTTTATGTCATGAATAAGTCAGATGAAAATAAAACAATGATTTCCAAAGAAAACCTACCAAAATGAAGAGCTCTTATAAACGTACGAATAAGCTCTTAAAAATCTGTAATATTTGTTTTTGGGTTAATTTAAAACCAGTTTCCAGTAGGAAATGCTTCATTGTTTTTACCGCACTTGCATTATATCACTATTGACAGCTTACGTGCCAAATAAAGCAGGTTCCATACAAAAACTGAAAGTAATGACTATTACATAAAATTGAATGACTTTCGTTTCGAGTTGTGCGGTACATGCCAAAAACATCGGGCTTTTGTTGTTTGATGAGATGGTTTTTTGCTGATGTAATAAGTTGTAGCGAGGCGTGAAATCGAGGTTTCGCTGTTTCGACCCACATGTTCAACCCAGAAGCCAAAAGTAATACAATTTTTTTGCGTTTTAACCCACTGATATTTTTCATTTTTGTTTCGACCCACACAGAACCAAAAGAACCTAAGTTACAAAATACGACAAAAATGTACTGTTGAAATAAAAAGCGAGAATATTTAAAAATATTTTTATTAAAATATATTAATTACATGATCTAACGAGTAAAACGAAGAACGCACACCGGGACGGCACGGCATGGTTAAGGATTTTACATTTTTTCCAATAGATTTTTAAACGTATTTTTATAGCAATACGACATAAATTGCTATGCTTGCCGTGAAACGCATTACATACAACTTCTCCCATGACAGCTGTCAAACTTCAAACGCCCATATCTCGAGAACTACTCGTCCTAGACTTTCCGTTGTGAGCTCAAATGAAAGACCTTGATGAGATCTACTTTTTCGATGACAGCTGTCAAACTTCAAACGCCCATATCTCAAAAACTTCTCGTCCTAGACTTTCCGTTGTGAGCTCAAATGAAAGACCTTCATGAGATCTACTTTTTCGATGACAGCTGTCAAACTTCAAACACCCATATCTCGAGAACTACTCGTCCTAGACTTTCCGTTGTGAGCTCAAATGAAAGACCTTGATGAGATCTACTTTTTCGATGACAGCTGTCAAACTTCAAACACCCATATCTCGCATATAAACTTCAAAAAATTATCTGAGCTTTTCCAAGAAATGTCCAATGCTGATTTCATTGTGCAAAAGTTCGAGTTGGCAACTTATGACGTATTATTTGGCTATATTCTGTTTTGTGTGCCATATGATTAAATAAATAAATAAGTAGTTGAATTCAATTAACTTTCGAAATTTTATAATTTTTCTGCTATCTGCTTGTCTGACTGTACAAAATCTATGATTTTAATTGCGGGTCGAAACAAAAATACATTTTGGGTTAAAACGAAAAAATATAATATTAATTTTTGTAGTGGGTCGAAACACCGACATGTTTTGGGTTAAAACACAAATCAAATTTGTGCGGGTTGAAACTGTGGGTCGAAACAGCGAAACCTCGTGAAATCGATGAGGAAGGAATGCTTGTCTTTAAATATGTCATAGATGATGTTCGACTAAGATAAGCGTGTCTGACATTTTAGTTGTCACAGGTCTTGATTTCTTCTCGGATAACCAAGAGCGGAGAAGTCGGATGTCGGGTTGAAATCAGCTATAGTTACTGTTCATTTTTGTTACCTTTTTGATTTTGATGTCAGATTAATTAAACTGGGTTTTTTATATAGGAAAATTGTGTTTCTGAATGTTAAATTTGACTCACAATACTTAAGAGACATTTAGCATTCTAAAAAATACTAAGCATCAGTTCATGTATTGTAATTTAACATAGAGACAGATTGAAACCCGTGAAAATGACCTGTAAAATAACCTATTTGTGAAACAATAGTTGGGACTGTAGGTTAATTACTTATACTTTTTTGTTAACCTATTATGCCCACTAAAGGACAAAGATCTCCCCTCAAAATTCTTAATCGATCTAATCTTTACTGGTTACTTATGAGAATATTATTTGTTACAGATTATGTTCCGCGGCGGTGTCGTGGGCGGGCTGGACGCTCGCCGCGACGCCGCGCTCGCCCGCGTGCTCGTCCGCTTGCAAGCGCGGGCGCGCGGCTTGCTCGCTCGGCGTCGCGCCCAACGCCTCCGAACGCAACACACAGCCGCGCGTTGCGTGCAACGGAACGTGCGAGCGTTCCTCGCGGTCCGTGATTGGCCGTGGTGGAGACTGCTCGTCAGAGTCACGCCTCTGCTCGCTGTGCATCGCACCGAGCATAGACTTAAACAAGCGCAGGTTGGTACAATTTGGTTTTTGACGATGACATGTACCATTTCAGTAGGAACGAATATTATGTAGATGCAAGCAAGCAACCTCAGCTTACAACTGGATAAGATAAATAATAATAATCTTATCAAGATTTTCGTGCTGACGTCATAGGGTGCCGTGGCTGAATCTCAAACATCGGCTTTTACGATTTTTCTAAGAAAATTAAGTACATAACCATCATAACTTGAGAAGATTCACACTTCAGTGCGTACTCTGTATACGGGGTCTAGCGTTGAAAACATTCATGTTCAACGCCTCAGGACACATTGCGTGCAACAGAACATACGAGCGTTCTCTGTTGCGCATGACTGAAGCAGTCGTAGCGTCTGTGCTCATGCAAGTGCACCAAATCGAGCATAAATTCAATTTTACGCTAGAATCGCTTCATTTTGCCTGTGACTTGATAAAATTAAAAGTACTTACTTACTTTTCTACTATGTGCCAGAATTAGCGTCTTTGTACTTTAAGATAACTTACTTAAGCAATGTAATAAAATAAAACTTGCTAACCAAATAAAATATAAGATTTACAAAACCTCACATAGGATCATGTCTAAGCTCGAGGTACGATAGACTTTATCTTAGATATATCTTAAATACCTACTTACCTATATCTATATTGATAGTCAGAGGCACGTCCAAATACATTATATTATGACACATTTTGACAGTAGATAGTATTCAAACAGTGACAGGTTTATACATATAGCCCATCGCAGCCATAGTTAAAATTATCTAGTACCAATAACCGAATGACCCATTCGCCCTCGACCTCATAAAAATAATATCACTTACACAATAGTACTCCAATAAATTATGTTGCAACGTCTATACAGACTGTTTTTAATCTATGGCATTTTCATACTAACTGTTCAGTAATCTTAAACACAATTTCATAGTAACTTGTAGTAACGTGTAATCTGTGGCACAGGTTATCTCATAGATACGACCTATGCGTATTCTATCACTTCCGGTAGAGTAGGTGGCAGTCAAATGAGGTCGGTGACCTGTCATGATAATTTCATTTAAATCTTAGTAAAGAGAAGTTAAGCAACATTAGAATTTGAATAATTATGCATTATTTTCTAGTGTGCTATAGCGATAGTTCTAAAAGAGTTTTGCGATGTTACATTTTTTAGTTTAAAATCTTAGTAGGTCTTCTAGGTTAGGACCAAAGGTGTGCAAAGAAGTTGTTAAGAACGTGAAGATAATAATGTTTTTAAGGGATCCATAGAAATCAGATAGAACAAAATCGTAGCAAAGCTTGGCTTGCTCTAAATTACATGATTACATGCTTTTCAATGACGTCATAACCGTTTGTTATCAAACTTTTTGCCTTTTAGGCGGACATGTTTATAAAGCTTAAGAATAAAGTCGGCTCAAGTTGTTTCTCGATAGTGATGAAGGAAGACAGATTTAATTAGTGATTACCTGCTGCCGTGACGCAAGCCATTGTTTCACCGGATTTTGTTTTTGCATGCATTTGGCTTATTTCCGAAGTTTTTTGTTGAGAACTACAAGGTTAATCTTTGAGAAGTTCGCCAACTGTGACCAAATTGTTGTTGAATTGAAAAATGGAAGACAGAAATACAAATAAATAAACAGACATCCAAACAGGAAGTTCTCTCCTTTTTTTGAAGTATTCTAAAACAAGTTAAATTCTTTTATAAAAAATTTAAATACATCCTACATCATCATCCTCATCCTTTTTTGAAGTCTTATAAAAATAATCCTAGTTTTGCTTGTGGAGATCGTCTTGGTAAATTGGATTGAAAGACTACTTGTTTCTTGAAGACTTATGGTCACTGTAAACTACAAAATGGCTTGTCGCAATATTCAATTAAGGGTGAAACTACAGATGATCTAACACTCCAGCACTGCTAAAAATGACTAAGGCACGTCAAACTTTGTAGTTAGCACATCATCCGAAATAGCAGATACTTCATATAGCTTATAAGTATTTTTCTGCAATACTTAACAATTTTTGGTACTCACATTAAACGTTATCGCTGAACCAGTATGCTTGTAAGTAGCTTTTGTAGTATGTCAACATTGTTGTCTATGAAGAAAAAAAAAGTGCTTAAAAAACCTAAATTTACATTCGACGCAAAAATTGCGAGCTTAGCCATATTGATCATCTATATTCCTCAGCCTCATCTCTTCACTTCATCGATCGCCTGAATGCTAGCAGAAGATTATTTCATTGCTGAAGGATGCGATAAATGTAGTTTACTAGCAATTTGAGTTAATAAGTTTCTGTGAAAGTGCCAGATGTAATATGAGTGGGGAAAGTCGCGGTTTCGGTACAAACTGTTGCAACTGTGGCGTAGGGTCAGAAGTTGAACCTGAGTTATTCCAAAAGTCCGAGTGGTAAATGGTAGGCAGGTGTTTCTCTGTAGAATTATGCTAGATGTCAGAGGTTGAGACATGAGCATCGCTTCAAATAATACGCGTAGGTAGCCTTTGAAACTAAGATGACAAAAACATAATTCACAATTTGCGTGCGGCAAATTTTCTTACAATATACTCGTACTATGATCTGGTAAATGGTTGTCGCGTATCTTGAGATTTTTTGATAATTCATTTATTTTGCAAAATGTTACCCTAATAATTCTGTTTACGTCAAGCACAAAGCCCATGAAACAAATATGTAGGTACTAAGATTTATCCACCTATGAGATTGATACGACCTCTCCACGGGTTAATCTTAAATGCCTGGTATCAAACGAAACAGCTATCCCGACCGTTTGAAAATGATTTAGAGTCCTACCGGAACAGTATAAGGTATAAAACGTATTGGTAATTTTACGATTATTATTTTACTAAGCTGTTTTATTGGTATATGTACCCTCCGGTATATGCGAAGGAATTGAGTGTCTAAGTTTTACGGCGTGTTCTGCATTACGCCCCTTTCTATATAGGTAAATGTGTAATATAAGCAGTAAACGTGTTGTAGTGATACTAAACTGCGAGCAGTTGAAGACACCTTAAATGGATTTATTAGACGGCTTCGACGCTGAATCGTTTTTCCGTGCATTAAATTTCGCGTTTTTCCGCGATCGTTTTGTTTTAACTAGCACAATTTCTTGGTCCGGCTTTTATGTACTTAATAGCGAAAATATAAATATACCTATAGAAATCTGTTATAAAAGCTTAGGAATCAAACGAAGTTCTAATGAAAAGGTTGATACAGTATTTTTAATTAGTTAACTTTTAAATATCTATCAAACTGCTGCAAAAGCTGTCAAGTCAACTTTTATCAAGTTTTTGACGTAGTAGGAAAAATCAGGCATTTTTGTAAACAATCTCTCGCGAAACGGGCTAATGCCTTGTGCGTGTAATATTTGGTATTAATAATATGTTTGTATCTGTATTGTGTTGCACTGTAGAAGCGTTATTAATGCGGTAATTAATGCACTGCAAACGAGATTACCGACCGATGGTTGGATGGTGTTCCGTAATAAATAAATAAATAAACTGCTGATATAACGTGCTGGCTGATAGAGGAAATAAGGAAGATAATTAAGAACTTGCTGCAGTTTTATGTTAGAATGCATTCGGAAGTGCAAAATTAATATTCTTTAAAAAATACAGTAGCATAAAAATAGAATGAAAAATATGTCCGCAACTTTTCATATTTGCTCTACCTCGTAGGACTATAGAATTGCTGTAGCTTTTCGTAGCAAATTTTCAAATTCCTGTAGCAAAGACACAGTACACTCTACGACTACAGTCTGGCACATAAAAACCTGTCAATTAGCCAAAATTGACAGGTTTTTTTTATGTATTTCAGTCGTTAACCGATATTGTTTATGAAGATTTGAGAGTAGTGAGACGATATCAAGAAACATTTGAGATTCGTCTAAAATAAGGTAGAGTTTCATGAAATCACGAAAATAAAGTCAAAAGTACCCTAACAAAACTGCGAACTTGTATAATGAAAAACGTAACTAGTGCGGAGGAAGCCGAAGGTGCAATTGTGTGGTCTCTACCTACCCTTAAGGGGGGAACCTTTAAGAGGCTTGAATTTATGCATGTATCGAGGTACAAACTATATTCTGTGGTGACGAAATCACAGGAAACACTGCGGTTGATATTATCCCATCTCAACCTCATAAAACCTGCTTAATATTTTATTGGTGCTTATGTGACGACACTGTCCGGTGGTTTGACAGTGATTTGCGCAGATAAAATACCATGTCCCATACTTTGTTGCTGATAATCGGAAATGACTGGCCAGATTGATGATTTGGAGGTAATCATTACAAATTCTGCCGTTTTATGTAAAGGTTTCCTCAGGAACCATACACACATACATACATAAAATCACGCCTCTTTCCCAGGCAGAGACCACGGATCTTCACTTGCTACAATCCTGACACACCTCTTTCGTTTCATTTACTCTCATTACATTATTTTAGGTTAGTTAGGTCCGGTTTAAGGTACTTCTTTTCTCCAAAATGTCACCAATTTGGTCCAAATATGGTAGCCTAGGTCTTCCCTTTCCAGATGTCCCATTCGCACTCTCTTTATTTATTTATTTATTTATTTATTTTTTGAGGATTCCCAACATAGGGTTACACTGTACATGCATCAATTTATATATACACCTGTTTCGTAAAACGACTTTCATTCCTACCTTCTATCCATCTAATCAGCCAGTAACACTCACTGCTGGGTAAAGGCTTTCTTTATCACGCCTTTTCTGGCGGTGTTGTGCCAGCCAGATCCACTATTCTCCTACCTACCCTACCGTCTTCATAATAGTTTGGGCAGGTAGTCTGAACCAGGAAAATAAGAACCTTGCCTATTTTACATTGAAATTCTCAACCCGGAGACTGTCTTTAATTGTCAAAATATTAAAATATATTCTGTTGGAAATCCAGGTCATTTAATAAAATCGAAATACCTCTTCGACTGTCTTGCTCAAGCAACCCGTCCCATAAGTGAAAAAAACTACTGTAGTTTATGATAATCTATTCTGAAATGTCCCACAGTCTCATTCCCTACAATAAATACTATCATTATATGATTTGTAAGCTCATATTTCAGCTCTCGTTCTTAAATAGCCTTCACCCTCAACGACCAGAGGCCGTGAGAAATGTAGGTTAGCAATGGGTGCCTTAAATAGATGAGTTTATAGTCATTCTCATGCAGGTGACAACGCGCAAATGGATGTGACATTGAAACTGGTTAATTAGATTAAGAGTGAACATCGCTACTAACAGAACGGTAAAGACTATTTTGTGTATCCGATACGATTGTACGACATCTTTTGTTATATCATACGATAATATCGTGCGCTCTTGTTCCATGTGCAGTGATATTTAGTAGATACATCTGAATGTATATAAGATGCTTAAGAGTAAAGAGAATTGTACCTTTCCAAATATGAATAACTATCGTATTCAACTAATAAAAGCTTTTTAATAAATGAGCTTGCTCTTTTAAAGTAGGGAAGTTCCAGAAGGTCTGATAAGGTTATTCTTTCAAATGGTCTTTAATAATTTGAAGCATTAAGTATCTTTACTGTAGTAACAATGAATAGATCAACCTGTTAATCAAATGTTTTAAGCACAAGTTAGTGTGGCACTGACTAGACTACTAACATAAGGGTAACCGATAAATCGATCGTTGATTTGTAAATACCCTTATGTATCGTATCGGATCGTACTAAAGTAACCTAGTAAGGTTTAGCAAAAAATCTTTGCGATCACTAGTACAAGTTGTGAATACATCGTTTAACGGAACGTGTTTTTGTGTACTGCGTGTTCCCACGAATGTGAGTGAATTTACTAGTTTTTGTTCTTCTGGGAATTTACTAGTCGCTCTGGACTCTGGCGTGTGACAGTTTCTTATATCAATTTGGAGTGCTTAGTCTTAATGGATGTTTGTGTACGTTTTTGCTGGAGATGTTTCAAATGTGACTTGTACGTGACTAGTGAGAATAAGTAGCGATTATTCTCATAGCTTTAAAAGGCTTTAGTTATAAAACGAAGCTGAAAATAGCCCTCGTTTCACTGGATCTAATTGAAATAAGCAGGCGCTTGGCTCAATCATCAAGCCTCGATGGCTTTATGTCATCATCATACCTGATTTAGTGAAATAATTTTCTGGTATTTGTTTTTGTTTATCACTATAATTTATAAAAATTTGAATAGAGTTTTATGTATTACCTTAATCTCGATTACCAATAATACTACAATACTTTAACAAAACTGTCATTATCATTAATTAAATATACCTTATTTTTATGTAATGTATGTAAATAATCTATACATATCTATGTATGTGGCGGTAAAAGTTCGATTATATACATTAACTTGCAGCATTTCCTTTTTAAGTAGTATAGATATCCGCATAGTACCATACCAACGTGTATAAATAGGCAAGAAGGCCGGGCAGGAAGGGGGAGCAAAGGGGGTACTTGCCTTAAGCGGCAGGTCCGGAGAGGCGCCAAAATAGCCTTCACTAGCACTCGCTCAATTAATATTTTGGCGCCCCCTGGACTGCCCCGGGCGTCAGGTCTAGGAGTGCCCCTGAACCTGCATTCACAATTGATGCGAGCGACCCCGGTTCAATGAAGCCGTAGATCCGAGCCTGGAAATGCCTTCAACTCTGTCTGCCAGCAACAAGTCTGCCCATACGACTAGTACTAGACTACTGATCGATCTGTTATAATGCAAATGAGAGACAAATAGAGCGTGCCACTGAATCGGATGTGGAGAGATTTCCTCATAAATTAACATAGCTCTGTATGGGACATTGAATCCGTAGAGTATCCTTCTTTGGGTGAACTCATCATATTTTAATCATAATAACAGTCAGTAGAAATCAGTCCGAATGACTGATTCGAAGATGCTATTTTTGTAAATTTTTCTTGCAACAAAAATTTAGAAAATTTAAGATTGTTTCTATAAGTTGAACCACTTTTATAATCATTTTTACACTTCATCTGCTGGTTTCACAGGCAACCGATCTGTGAATTGTCAAATGAGCCATCTAAAGATAGTATTTCACTTCTTCCAGCGGTTAGCATCTAATCGCCACAGGAATGTGTGATGTAGGATCATATTCCCTGCGTAATATACTCGATAAGCACAACTACTCTAAGACTTTGTATATTTTGCAAACTGAAACTAAGTAGTGCAAATACACTTGAACTGTGAGTCTCAACTAGATCCCCTTGCCTTTACTATTTCAATTGGATATTGCTATGATATCATAGTTACGAAATCTTCGCCCACAAATTCCGTGTTGCCCAAAATGGTATCAAATATCTGTGTTATTCAAATTATTTCCCTGTGATACAGTTTTACAGGTCAACGACACGTAACAGCTTTCTAACATAATCCATCATTCAATCAATACGTGTCATCTCATAAATTATTAATCTTTTGAGCATCTGTTATGTTTTTAGGCTGTGTTAAATGTACCGTATAATATCACTTGGATATTGTGCAGCATTTGTGAACTACTATGGTCAGCGCTGCCATCAAATGGGTTTTGATACTATTACTGGCTCCAATGAATGAGGAATATTGAATTGTTGGTCCTGGCAATATTATATCGTAAAACCACGCTGAGCCATTATAGGATAATACACTACCAGAAGTTAAATGGGATTAAAGTATTAGAGTAGTCAGGCATCCCCTTTCAAGACTTTGCTCGATTAGAACCCCTTAGAGATGTAAAGTTGACTAAGACAGATCACCTTAAAAATAACGTGTTCTTTCTCCCGATTACAACCATATTTAAATTAAAGTAATGGTGGTCTCTTTAAATAGAGTCTAGCAATTTTTAGATAAATTCCCCATACTACCTATCTGATTCTCCAATTAGTGTTAAATTTTTTCGCGTTAGTGCAAGTTGACAACCCTACAGTGCGCGGCAATGCATCATGCACTTTTTACCCGCATCGTAGTGAATAGAAACGTCTTATTTCCGCCTGAGCTAATGACAGGTATGACACGTGCGTTTTAATTGCAGAGATCCACAACCACTAGTTTTTAAACACTGGTTATATTGACGAACAGTTAGTCACAGGATTATCATAATAACTTATTTATACTTTGACAAAAAGTTGTACACAGATCTCTTCCTGCGCAACGTGATATATTTTCTCTAGACGAGAATCGCGATAGGTACAATCAGGTACATCGTTAGTAGACTCCGTAGCACTGGTATAAAAAACTAAGTGTAGGATATAATAGGTCAAATTATACTAGTTTTATTATCATATTACTGGTACCTTCTCTCATATCAAGAAGTCTCAAGTAACACGTGACATGAAGTAGTTTTACTAATCAACAAACCAAACCGAAGTATGTATTTTTAAGTGTAGATAGTGCACGACTCACTCTAGTGTGCGTGTTTAAAGACATACCATGTTATAACGGCGATGGGCTTGCAACCTGTCACGTAGATTTCAAACTAAGTACATGTATAGGTATGTTAGTTGCTATTCATTTGATTAGCTTTGCCTCTGAATGTTCCCCTAAAAATCTAAATGGTATAAAAAAACAAATCCTCGTGTGTTTGAAAAGGACAGATCTATAATAATGGTATTTATTTAGTTATGAGGAAACTTGCTAGGGATTCCTCAATTTAATTAGTGGTGTGTTAATTTCATGAAGTACCTAGAAAATGGTAATTGAATTACAAAAGCCAATTTGCACAAGGTTTAGCGTAAGAAATACCTACTAATAGTTTGATAAAAAAAAAAATGAATATATGAGATATCATTGAGAAATATTATTGATATAATTTTACTTGTACATTTCTCGTCACTTATATATAAATATATATATATATAAATATAAACGTGTTGAATGATTTCTACTTAGTTTTAATAGGAACAAGTTCTAATTCAATATTAATAAGTGTTTTTTTTTCTTTGCAGGAAGAGTTGGAGACCCTGCGATCGAAACTGGACAAGACGGAAAACGAACGAACGCATTACAAGAATGAAAATGAGAGACTTGAATCTAAGGTTAGTCTATTATTTGATAGAAAATGGACAAAGGAAAATAAAATTTGGACAAAAAAATATTATAAGTAAACGAATGTAACACGTTACCATGCAGTCCTACTGTACCTACCTGCATGTACCCTTACTGAAAACTATCAAAGTGGAGTTAGTATTACCATAACACAAATCATAATATTATCTTATCAAAATCGTTTCTCGATATTAATTTTCTAGCAATGTTTTCCCTGAAACGCGCCTTGTGAAAATCTCAACGCAATCCCATCAATATAATTGCCGTGAAATATTTTCAGAACCAAGTTATTCTGCAATATTCTAAAGCTGTTTATTTTTAAAGTCATTTTTACTATGTCGCTTAAATGAAAGTAATAATTATCTATTTTGCCTTAAGGCGGCCTAAAAAAACTCCGTCACCAGAGTTGGCCACTTACTCATACGAACGAACGAACGATCTATTTTGCTGGTTTATAAAATGCTTTATAAAATTTTTCCTACAATTTGTTGTACATACTACGTCTTGTGAGAGGTACAGACCTAAACTAAACTGTAAAAAAGGCAATATTTCACATCTATATTTCTAAATATGCAGATTTTCTCATCAGTTCAGCGTAACATCGGTAATATTCTGCCATAATCTGCTCTATTTCACTTGGAACTTGCAATTTGTGTCTTGGTAAATGTATTTCTTTCGCTAAGCGAAGCGTGATAGCCAATCATTTTTATAATCATAATTATACGGCGGGTGTTGTTGATTGAATGGATTTAATTACACTTTGAAATTGTGTACGTTTCATCAACAATATTAAATTATATTCTCAATGAACAATATTAAATTATAATGCCAAAGTAGGTACCTAATTTGCCAAAAAATTCAACATTAGGTACTTACGCTGATAGCTTTCACACGAGCTGCAAGTACCTATATTGTACTGTGTTAATATCGATTCATCGCAACATTTACAACCAACAATTTTACCAAGAACTATATATTTTTATTTTCTCGAACCAACTCTAATTTCACTCACAAAAAATATAATATAAAATCTATAATTATAAGCGAGACATGTTTTTATTGCAGAACAGGTAAAGAACAGGTTACAATATACTTGTGGGAATATATCCGGTGCCAACGCACTTTTGATTGCCTTTGAGAGCTTAGAGCATAAAATCGAGATATCATTCGATTAATACACATCACGACTTACTAAATAATTATGATGTCCTGTGACAACAATTTTAACAGTTCACTCATCACACAGTTCATTAAATAGAGTCGAGCATTGTCGACTCGATTTAATCCTAAATTCACTAACTTTCATAATAATCGAGTTGGTTTAAAAAAAATACAAAATCCATCACCTAACATCATAGTACTTAGGTAATACGCTCAAACTACATAATTCATAATCGGTATCCTCGAGTCAATAAATCCATCATGTGAATAATGTTTGTTTACTTTAGGTATTTATCCTACAGTAAAATGTTCATAATGGACTAGTAAACTTACTTTAGTTAGCTAAAACTGCTATTAAATTTGTTGTTTTTATTGCCATAAGAGTAACAAAAAAAAACATAAAGCTTTGATAAATTGACAAATATTTATGAAAAATGGGCTTAATATACAAACAATACTTCAATAACAATACTTAAGTAATCGCAAAAAACTTGAGAGCACTAGTTGTAAATCTCCTTTCTTGCAAAATAGGATAAACAACAAAAGTGAGGTCCAATCAAACTATTTATGAAACTCATATAACAAGTACCTAACTAGTGTTGTTATGTTGTATCTTGCAGCAAAAACTGGGGCTGATTGATGAGCAAGATGTCGTAAATGTTGTGTGGGAATCATTTGTAGTCATGCTAGTTGTCATGTCAAATGTGTAGTTTGGAGGCACAGCGTGTAATTGAAAATCGGTTAGCGTAGTCAAGCTTTTACTGAAAATGACGTGAAAAAATACGAGAGTTCAGATTTTGAGCGTAACGAACTTGCGACGAACAATATTCAGGTAATTTTCATGATTTAGCATAATGCTGATCACCTAAATTCTCACAAATACTTACGCGAAACCATTTAGGACAATATTCGTCAAATGTTTGTTTAGTTTTTTCCATACTTATAGTCGTGGTCTGAGATTCTCCTTTTTCCAAATTTGGCTTTGGATAATGCTTTAACAATTCCTAATGGGTTAGTCACAGGTGTTATGTTAATCGCTTGTTCGTTCGTATGAGCAAGTGGCCAACTTTGGTGACGGAGTTTTTAGGCCACCTAAAGGCCTCCGTCGTGGCTTAACGACTTTAAAAGCCGGGACCGACAATTGAACGTGCTCTCAGAAGCACGGAATGATAAATTTATAAATTTATAGTACATGCCCAGATTTTGCAGATGTACAGATGTTGATTAAATCACATGATGATTGTTACTAGTATGAGATGAACGAGTTTAAATTTATCGAATCTTGAACTAAATTTCAATAAACTACAATCCGTTCACTATCAAACAATACAATCGCAATCGATAGCAATCACTACAATAGTATAATTGCGGATCGTTCGTGAGGAACGGCTCTGGATCTCCTTGAGAATAGGTTCCAAGTCAGTTGGCTTAGCGACACTGTGGAGATTGGAAATTTAATTTCCAGTGTATACTATATTACAATATTTGGTAATTGTGGCGATAGTTCGCAAAAAAATATCGGAATAAAGTGGCAAAATGCATGTGAGTCATTAATTTTAACGTATTCTAACGTTTTGCTTCCTACACAAATAAATAAATGTTATACAGTACCCACAGATGTTTTTATATACTTAACTAAAGTCTTTTGTAAATACACATGGTCTGTGAAAAGTATTCAAATTGTTTGCAGAATATTTGCTTTCTAAAAACAAACATAAATTCTGAATCATCCCATTCACTGAAACTACAATACGCAATGTTAAATTTCGCAAAACACCTGTGTTCAATACTCGACCTAGAAATAAAAATTCGCACAAAATTAATTCCGCTTCGCACGGTTCCTTGACCGCTACTAAAATTAAAATGTGTGACAAGAGTTACATCATTGCAGTCGATACTATTGAAGTTTTCACGCAGTTGTTTTGTTACGAGAACTTTCTTTTAATTGGCTGGCGTATTGACAGCTGCGATACAATGAATTCTTTCGATACAAAGAATTCATTGTAGCTGGATCAGTGTGAACCAGCCTAAGCTGGTTCACACTGATCCAGCTACTGTAACCAGTTACTGGGTTTACATTGTGTAGTTCAGTTCAGTCAGAGGAACACGTTCTACTATTGTGAGTATATGACGAAGCCGCTGGCAGAAACTAGTCTATTGCTATGCAACTAATTTGTTTATTTAGAGCTACTGCCACTTTAGAGAGGTATCACGCAGTCACTGTCTAATATAAATTTACCTATCAAATTGGTCCATACGTCTTATTAAAACATGCTGAATTTATGGAAAAATCTTAGTAAACATTTCATTATCAATCAAATTCACTACGAATTACCACACATAAACCTATGTGTGATTCGTGCTATAAAATAAATCATTCATACGTAAATACTCCCAATTAGCCGTCATACAATTTGCCAACAGCGGCCGCTCCGGGAATAGCAGCATTAATTTCCAAACGCATATTTCTGGAACGGACTGGACAAGTAAATCTTGGAAACCAGGCCGTCGCTGTCTGCAGTCGCTGAAGTTATACCGCTATAACTAGATCAGACTGAAGTTTGCTACAGAACTTCAAGTTGCCGTTAAAGTTTCACCGTTTATAACGGCCTTTATGTTTTGAAGTGGTTTCGAGCTACCTACTGAGTCTGTCAAATGGGATAGTGAGAACTTCTCTGAATTCATTTCCCAGTTTTTATGAAGCATAAAAGAACATAGGTACTTACTATACTGACCTAATAGAATAATTTGCTCATATACCCAAATGTTGACTATTACCTACCATTGCGTCTAGACATAATTGGAAATTTCTATGAAGTAGGTAGGTACCTACCTACATAAATATTTTGCCCTTGAATATTTCACTTGGCACTGCTAGCTCATAATGGGTCAATATCCCCTGTGATTTTTTTTTATTCGCAATTCACATTTCTTACATTTAAATCTTTTAAAAATTTCGAAATAGTTTGAATGTGACATACATACAAATATCTGTTGAGAATCTGTCAATTTGCCAAAAGCTCTCATTGATAAGGCATTAGCGTCACTGCGAAGTCTATCGAGAGAAATTCTAAAATCATTGCGTTGCGTAACGAACGACGTATTGTATCGCCGAATGTTTGGTTCCAATGCAGAGGCGTAGCAAGTTAACTTAAGAACTCTTCGGATCTGTTAATTATTATCAAAATAGGTGTTACTCAAATACCTACCAGCAGGAAGCAAAACCATATAGATAGATAGGTTATTGAGACTGGTCGTAGTAGCTTTTACTGCCTTGTGATTGTTTTTATTTAATTTAACTATCCATACATCTTTGTATCCCAAATTAACGTTATCACTATAAACATATTTAGTATGTTTCCAATTCGTAACATAATTATGATATCATCAGATAATTAAACCAATTTTGAGATAAGTATAAAATTTAATTAAAAATTTGTTTAAGCACCGACATTATAAAATGTTATTTTTATCTATTTTAGATATTATACTATTTTATTTTATTTATGCCTTCTATAAAAATTTAAAACATAGTTACTTTCATGGTCTATTTCACAGTAAAAAATGTCTTGATAATTCAAAAGTGTGGTCGAACCTGACAGGTTATTTAAAAGTGTAATTTGTATCGAAATGTATTATTACGGAAATGGGGTAAGCCCCAACAACGAGACAGA
This sequence comes from Xanthorhoe designata, assembly GCA_963582015.1. Classification (NCBI taxonomy): domain Eukaryota; kingdom Metazoa; phylum Arthropoda; class Insecta; order Lepidoptera; family Geometridae; genus Xanthorhoe; species Xanthorhoe designata. The sequence goes on from OY757029.1 coordinate 3,168,656, forward strand.
CTATTACAACAATATGACAGTTTCGAGTAATAGAAATTATGATTGAAATTTTGGCCCCGAAAAGCTGTCTTGAGTCCCTCCCATTGGTATTGCATCAAGCGGATAGCCATTGGCAGCCGACTGATGTTATTTATTTCGTTCGCCTATCGAGTATACTATACTTAGTTACTAGGTCGGGGTTTCAACGCAAGCTTTTTATGCGTTTCGTTATTGCTCATTTATAAACGAGAGAATTTTTGATTCACTTCCTATTTGATTTTTATCTTCTTTAATAGTGTCATCTCATTTATATTTGGTTGAGCGAGCTTTAAATGAGAAATATTACCTACCTTATTATGAAACAAAACTAAAAACATAGACGAGTAGGCTTGCAGATTAGTTTCTTCTGTAAAAAAATTAATATAAAAAGCATTACTTTCTCTAGCATGTTACACAGTTAAATGAAATGTTTTATTTCATAAATTATAAATCTAATGCAAAACTCGCAGTTTTTATGAGTGAAAAAGAAATGAATTCGTGTTTCAAACTAATAAAATAGCAAACTAATTATACCGCCAGCTCCTATTAGTCTAGAAGAAATTAGAGCGACCACCGGTTTCAAATCAAGACGTTAATGCATCCTGAAAACGAATCTAGACTAAACGTCAAAATGTATTTAACTGAACAATTCGACATATTTACACAAACTAAACTACTACATAATGTTAATTGAACTATGTTTTCTTATTGGATGTAGGCCTGTAATGAAATACCTAGATGATTGAAAACTATTTTAAAGAAACTTCTATTGTGATGTGTTTTTAGTAACATTTCTGTACAATTTGACATGCCGATGATATGAAATGTAACTGTTATGGTTAAATAGATTATTTAACTAATTAGTGACAAGATACCCAGCAGTGGGTAATAACGGGCTGATGATAATGATATAAAATTATCGTACAGATGATCCCTAATTGAAACATTCTTTGTTGTATTAGCACTTCAGTTCGTTCGTATGAGCAAGTGGCCAACTCTGGTGACGGAGATTTTAGGCCGCCTAAAGACCTCCGTCATGGCTTAACTACTTCAAAAGCCGGAACCGTCCGAAAGAATACCTCCGAAAAAATACATGTTTCAGCTAAATCAGAATCTTATAAATCCGAGAAAATATAGCAAGAAAAAGCACTTGTGCACTTTCAACTTCATTATATTCATCAAATTCTAAGAAATACCTACTTATGTCAGTTTTTCATGTCCTACTAATTAATTTGATGTAAATATTAAAATTGAGAACGTTCTAATTCCATGTTATGTTTATAGATTTACGGCCAATAACCTGGTAAGCAGAGGTCGTGTCTCATCTCAATCACAAATAGGTCAATTAATTTGCGAAAACAGCATTTTTGCGTCTGCTTCGCGTCTCAACCTTTTCAGAATGTCGTGGATTTCTCTGTTTTTGCCAAATGGTGCAAAGTACTTTACGAAAACACGGTGTTGCGTTTGCGTTATTTATTGGATTTATTTCCTTGCCAAGTAATCTAAATGCAGTAATTGCCAGCATATTATTATTGTTTAGGGATTTTTGACCTCTTGACACTTTAATTTTGGGCTTTTTCAATGCCAGGTCGGTTTTGCTTTAGTTATCTAATGTAACTTGTATCTATCTATGCTCATAGCTGGGCACCGTTAATCAAATGGTTAACTTCGTTAATCGTTAATCCGTTACAAAAAAAGTTAGCTTCGTTAAACGTTAAAGCGTTACATTTCGGAAGAATTAACGCAAGTTAACGTTAATCGTTAATCCGTTAATATGTGTAAAATTGCATTATTATATCGTTGCGTTAGGCTCAATTCACACCAAAAGAGCAACAAAGCTGAGCGAAGCGGAGCGCGGTTTCAGTGTCATATGAATTTGAACTTTATTTTTATTACTATAATACTTAGTATCGCATGAGAAACTAGACCGAGTCGCACGGATGCCCGCGGCTTCGCGGGAATTCCGGCAAATTCGAATACGCGCGCCTTAAGTATTATAGTAATGAAACTAAAGTTCAAATTCATATGAAACTGAAACCGCCCTCCGCTTCGCTGCCCTTCACCGCTCTTTTGGTGTGAGATTGTATTAGAAACTCACCGGTTAGTGATATTTCGTGAAAAAAAAAAAAACTTTACCAACTGGCACACTAAATTCGGAAAACAAACGAATTTTGATAGAAAGAAAATTACAAATGAAAAATCTTACTAAAAGTTTTACGGTTTCGACGGGATTCGAACCCGCGAGATACAAACGATCACCCTTAAGCCAGGCTGCCTTACCACTCGAACACGAAGCCCTTGACGCCGAAGACGAAACTATTAGTAAGATGATATTTCGGTTAAAACATCGAAACCTAAGTGTGGTTTAAGACTATAATAAAATATATAAACTATAGAAAGAAAATAATAAAATAAAATAAAAAATAATAATAAATATCCTTGGACATTCCACACGGCGTCATCGAGTCCCAAGCTAAGCAATTTAATGCTTGTGTTATGGTAACCAGATGACTGATAAACTACATAGATACATATTTTTTTTTTTTTGTAAATACATACATATTATACATAGAAAACACCCAGACACGAAACAAATATTTGCAGATCATGCAAACATTTGTCCCGCAGCGGGGATCGAACCCGCAACCTCCGCGTCTCAGGCGGGCTTTCGCCCACTGCGCCACAGAGGTCGTCAAAATGTCGGTTTGACTTTGAATTGAAACTATCAATCAAATTAGCATCTCTACATTCTTCACCAATCAAAGCTGCCGGGAAAACCGGAAGGAAATAGATGAAAAAACAAGTACAGACTAAAAATTATAAAAATAATCGAAAACGCCGGGCACGTCGGCGGGTACCCGACTCGAGCCTAATGCTCTGTTTAGAAAATAGTTGAATACAATTTTTAGCTTCATCTCTCTGGTCTGACTGATGATTAGGTAGGTACTGTACTGACAAAGGATGTAGATAATATCACGAGCTATTGTTTAGCCAAAACAAAAAGCTGCTACTAATATTTATTATAATTACTACACTGCACAGTACACTTTTTCTATCTAACTAAATGACACTACACTCTTCTTTATAAATTATCAACACGCAAATGATCACTGACAGTAATTTATAACAACAACAAACAAACAAACAAACGAACAAAACACTAGTCACTCTAAGCACCGGCGCTAAGTAATGAAATGATCAAACGAAACAAATCTCTTCGCAGTTTTCTTTCTCACTCGCACGCGCCGGCATAATATATCTAATTTAGTTTTTGTTTCACACGCTGCCACGCGCCGCCCGGCACTTGTCGGTGCCGTGCGTAACTATTAGGCATTGAATTAACGATTAACGGACTTCTCGCATATTAACGGAAGTTAACGTGTCCGTTAACATTTTTGAAAGTTAACTTAAAAGTTAATCCGTTAATCAAAATGTTCTAAACTTCGTTAATTAACGATTAACGGATTAACGAGTTAATGCCCAGCTATGTCTATGCTTTCTAAATTATTATTCTGCATTTACACAAACGCCAAACTTTAAGTCCGATGATCTGGCGCCAAAGCTGTTCCATATAAAATAACATAACATATTTATCTTGGAAGAAAACACTTCGAGAACTGCAATTCCCAATAGGTTTTGGTGAGAGAGTCGTATTAGTATTATAGTTTTACTGACGGCAATAACTTTCATAACTGCATGTCAGAATTCCACAAATTTTCTCATACGTCGAAATAATAATATAACCATCTGGTTGATACAGTGCCATTGGGTATGTATTTACAGCAGTAATGTTGATAACATCCGTGATCCCAGGCTCAAGCAATACTTGTAAACACGCCGGTAACCTTCACAGTTTCCGTCTGACTGCCTGCATCAAAGCTACGTTATGGATATATTGACATCTATATCGATTTACCAATATATCGGAAGTTAGGTACAGTCTGTTCGTCATCAACGAAGCTGCCAAAACTATGGTTGAATGGTTTATTTTGCTTTCTGAATTTAATAGCATTTATTTGCAAGATATTTTGCCATAGTTGTATTTAATAGCGGAATTTATCGAGGACGTATGAATGTTGTCATTGGCTAGTGTGAAGTCCCCGAACGATTTTGAAGGTCCACTCCGTGTCACTGGCGCGTGCACTTCGACATCTAAGTAAACTTAAAATAGTCGAGCGTCGGCGACGGCCCGGCGACCGAGATAGCCGGCGCAGTACGACCGCGGATCCCTCTCGCGCCGGTTCTATTTCCAACCGTTGGTTCTCCCGACGCATCCCGTGCGAGCGACAATAATACTGCATCGGACAACGGTGAAATGGCACTGGACTTTCACCGCGGCGGACACTTCCGCTTCAGGAAACGCAGGCGAATAACAGCCTAATCCTGCCATCATGCCGCACGCGTCTACTCTTAACGGCCCTGTCAACGGGGCCACCGTTCCACTAAAACTCCATATACCACAACCGAATGGCACCAACGGTGCACTGTCACATCAGCAAAATGGATCAAGCAACGGGCTATTTTCTCCGCCTCTCATCGTGGAAGCAACTCCAAAGAGGCCACCAAAACCACCGATGGCACGGCCGATATTACCCATGAAGAAATCCAAAACTCTTCCTATTCATTTTGAAGAGAAAGTACCAGTACACCCACCTACTACACATCTCAACGGTAAAACGCTATTCATAACAAAGCCTCTCAACGAAGTCCACACACTTCAAAGCACACAAGACTACGGAAGCTATAGTTCGAGTATATTGAACCGCTCTCCAAGTCCGCTGTACCGAAGAAGCAGTTCTTCAGCTTCTGTAGAGACTGGGTCTATAGCAGAACTGGCGCGTAGACATGGATCTAACAGCAACATATTCATATCTCGATCACCAAGTCCATTGTCCTACAGAAGCTGCAATAGTAACTACTCAACGTGCAGCAGCAATGGCACTTACGTTCCTCTATCTCGATCTTCGAGTGTCAATTCTACTATATACAACAAAACGAACAACAGAACGCCAACACCGCGAAGAATGTACCCACAAAGTTATGACACATCTGAAAATGTAGACTTACGAGAACTCAAATCGAAAGAACAAGCACCGGTTGTGTTTGATGCTAACTTATCCTTCGTGCTGGGATGCAATAAACAACCTCTCAGACAGAAATTCAAACCGATCGCTGCTCATTTAGAAGAAGGGACCTCTTCAAACCATTTAAGCAACAAAATCGATAATTTCTTGAAGAGAACTGACCATGTTATGGATGAATGGCGTCGATTAGGCCATAAAGATGATGACCTTGAGTCTTACTACTGTAACAGTAAAAGGAAACTTGGCAGATCCAAGTCAGCAACGAACATAATGATAAAGGGCTTCACGTTATTCAGTAGGACCGGTAGCAGAGCTAGCAGTGTTTGCAGATCCAGCCGTGGTATATCCGAAGACCGGACAACAGTTTCAGAACTAGAAGAGGTGCGTGTTAGGTTACTATGTTTCATGGCATCATTCAGTGCCTCTTTATGAATACTGTTTGCGTCGGTCGTTAAAGATTTATTCTATAAATTATGTATGTAGGATTGTTTGACGATTACCAGCGGCGCTTGCGATACCATCTGGCATGTATGCCAACTTTTTTTGTCAATGTTGATTTCTGTTACAAACGCATGAGATTCCTGAGACGTTGTCACTCAAATAAAGCAGGAAGCTTATTTTTCTTTTCTTTTTTTTGCATCTTGGCAAGTCTTTGTCTATAGGTAGTCGTTTTGTGCATAGCCATTGGGCAGCGCGTTCCAAAATTAACTTCTTGACTGAATTATGGCTGTCAGTTGGTAAATTTCCTTGGCGTGGTTTATCATTATCGTAAATAACACAAATTCACTTTGGATTATGTTCGATCATGCGATACTATACTTATGCTTTATGATGTAGAGGTGTTTATGATTAATAACAGGGTCGTGTATGGTGTGATAATAACATATGACGTTAGATTACGGTAGCGAGATGCACATCACACGCTAAATAGCCGAGAACAGCGTGCACTAATTATGTTCTGCACTTTCTAATGCGGCTGCGTTTACGGTTGCGTCTACTGTAGTTGCCGCATGCTTGATAATTACCATCTGGTGTTATAATGTATAGAGGAGAACTAATTGAAAATTAAATACTTGTTACCGTTTTATAGCTTGATGTCTCACGGGTTAGAAATTGCTTTTCTTGGAAAAGACCGGTCGTTTTATATAAGTAACTACCTACATATTCTTCTAACAAGATTAACATGCATTTATCTGATTTTCCTTTGACTGCAGTCTAAAAAAAGTTCTAAGATTTTTTTTTATTTATTTATTGATTTTGTTTAACTAAATCAGTTGTTATGTTGTTTAGTAAGTTCTTTCGTTTTATTCTGCTGTGCCTACATTATTTAAAATTAATTCACTTGTTTGGCTGATTCGGCATACTGACTTGAATCTTATTTCGATGCGCAAGACCGTTCTACCATTATCAAATTCATCAATAAGCCTCATCATTATGATCAATATGAACGTTATCAAATTAGATGATAGTGGTTCGATGTTCAAAAACAAATGAGCTGACCTACATAAGCACTGCTGAGGAGGATTGATGATGATAATGAAATCTCTGCCAACGCTTGTGATGAATACAAACAGACAACATTATTTAAAACTGTTTGATTTGACATTTGAAGAAGATAAACGTCCTAAAGCTACAACACTTTCCTACAAATATTTTTTAAAACGATCTTGTGAATGTTATTATTTTACTGTGCTAAAACGATGTACAGAATATTACTTATTTTAGATTGTCTTATTGTGAACTACAAGTACGAAATACCTAATTGTTAAACTAAGCCATGACAAGCCCCTTACTTCCTTATGTGTTTTTTCTTTTGATGTGTGGCTTGATCTGTTCATTAAAGCAATCGAACAATTTTTGACAGTTTTTAATAATGATTTTAACGATATTTCACTAATGCTCCAGAACATTCTTCAACCATCCTTTCGAAAATCACTACCCCCTGGACCAATACAGCTGTACATTATCATAACTTTAACAATTTGTTAACAGCTTTCGGAAGTCGGAGGAGAGCTATCAGAAGAAAGGGCAGCGGCAGGCCATGCTACGGAGCGGGCAGACGCAGAGGCGGCTGAAAGACTTCGCATCGAGAAGGACAATAGAGACCTGTTGTGCAACAACCAGAGACTGCAACAGGTAAGCAAGATAATTTAAGAAATATTCTCCCAGGAAGATAAATATAAACTTTGGAGCTAGAGAATAAGATAGAAAGTGAGCTGAGGTCTAAAATGTCGCTTGCGGAGTTTTTTATTGTAATACCAGCACAGCGATTACAACATAAACGATAGGCCTTTAGGACTCAAATCCTTAGAACATACTCAAAACGCTTATAGCAAAATAAGTTAATGACCTCAATTCAAGTTTTTCAATTAGTTTTTTTTTGTTACGGTCTCCCTTCTAACACCTTCTGGGCCGACTGTAAATGTAATGCATGTGGATGTAGAAAATAAGAAGTTATCAGTTCTGTGTTTGTAAAGGTGTAACACTCTTCCGCTAAAATTTGCATTGCTTTGAATACTGAAATAGTCCTATTGCCTTGTAACAAATTATAAAGAGCAGATGAAGCCAACTGATGCATCCAGCTGCAACAATCGTTAAGTTAAATTATGACTCTGGTCCTCAAGGTTAGCTTCGTACTAACTTATTTTAGTCTTGCATTGAACTTCAGTCAGAATGAGTTTCCGTCGAAAACTCACATAGGATCTGAAGAAAAATATTTAAATATACTTTAACAACAACTCTTAACAGTAAACAACACATCAGTGTGAAAACTAAATTCTAACAGACATTTCTGTCTACAATATAAAAACTACATAATTATGTACTTACAAAAAGTGCGCACATGCCAAGTATACTTTGACGTACATCTGACGATAATCTGATCATACAAATCTATAAGCAAGAACTGTACACTAATGTTATATCGAATATACATACACTAATGAAATGAAGATCAGAATGGATGTAAAAAAAGCTTAGGCATTTACATCTTTACTAGATTATTTATACAGAGGGACATTGTTCAGATGGAATAGGCTTGCCCAGCACCTAAACCATCCTCTCAGCTTAGTTGGCCATATCCACAGGAATGACAATGATCAATGCGTGTGGGGCTGACTAGCCGCGGGTTTCCTCACGATGTTGGATGTATACCTGATGTAAATCGTGACCCTATAATACGTTTGACGATATTATTATGTTGTAGTTTGTTTTTTAAACAAAATATGTATTCCCCAGGCTTCCGAACGTCTTGAGCTCGAGCTCCTTCACTGGCGATCAGCCGAGTCCGGCAACGCGGATATCTCAGACTCAGAAGGGTCTGAAGCAGACGCGAGTCTCAATGGAGACAAGTACAAGAGGAGATACGAACGCGCCCATAGAGAGCTTCAGTTACTGCGCGCGCAATTACGGAGACAGCATGAAGATGACTTGGAACAGCTCGTCATGGTCAAGAAACAGCTTGAGAAAAAAGTTAGTAGCTCTAAGATTTAGAAATAGAAGTGGATCTAGAAATGTAAATGGTTTCAAAGGTATTAATGCTTCAGAAGAAGATACCGGTTTTTAAAGCGATAATGGATATGAAGTTTTCGGATGGCACGTGAACAACTATTTCCTCGTATGAAGTAATGAACAACTCTAGTTACGAGTCTAGTTTAAAGACCGACTGAGGGTCTCGTTTAAGACTGTATAATCGGAATCGACAACTTAACGTCCCTTTCGAAGCTTGAAAGCTCTTTACTGTTAATGGCTATTGGTGCTATTTTGATGTTAATGAATGTGATGATGAGTGACTGAAAGACCATTTTTTTATTTAACAATAAGCTGTGGAGAACTGATCTGGCTATGGGATTATCTTTACGACACTATTATGGCCATTACTAATTTATTTCAATGCCTTTCGGTCTTAAAATTTACCTAATTATAAATAAGTTTGATTCTTTCTCAAGATTATGTAAAATTTTCCTACCACCTACATCAATAAAATGCAAGCGCGAATAATACATTTACAATTTTAGCACTTCCGGCAAAACAACTGAATGTAGGAGTTAGCTGCGTATTACTGAACATAAATATAGTTAATGAGCTGTAGAGCGATTGCCTAACTTTTAGCGTAAGCACTGACGCAGATAACATTTTAATGAGTTAATTTAGGATTGTCAAGTCCAACTTTTTTACTGACTAAAAAGCAAAGATGCCAAAACTAATGTTAGTTAATATTATTACATAATGAAAGGATCCTAATGTCTGAATTTTTAAATTTTTGTTCAGAACTGCCGTCATGTTATTTTGTTTATTTTCACAGAGATTTTATTCCGCGTAAAAATAACGTATCTCATTCCTTAGTTTATTTTTATATAATGTCATTGAAGTAACTATTATTTCTGTAAACTTATTTATAGCGGGCACATAACTGAGATTCCCCCGACCATGAATCACAAACATCGCTTTATCATCCCGTGTGAAATATTCTGGAAAGACCTTCGTTATCATTCGAATTTTGGTCTCAAAATCTGAATTCTGATGTATTTTTGTGTGCGACAATCAAATCAGGTGCCTAATCATTACTATCACGTTCCTGGAAAGATAATTGCTAGTAGGTAATCGAGTTCTGTTGAACTTTATATAGAGACATTATAATAGCACACGGGAAATAACTCACGTAAAATTATCTCTATATATTAAAATTATATAGAGACTTTTTATAATGTAGGTACTTAGTAAATTTTAAGTCAAAAAAACTATTATTAATTTGAAAATTTGCAAATATATTAAATATTAGTTTTTTATGCAAACAAAATAACTATTTTAAATGCTAAAAGATGTATAAAACCTTAAACGAATGATGTTGCAAATTTCAATAAGCTTAGGAACTTTTCAAAAAAATGCACACGACTTTTCGTGTAAATTCCCAGTACGAACCAATAAACTAGCAACTGCTAGCCAGTTATAAAATGTTTATTATTTTATAAATATCTCATAAAATCGAGAAAATGTAAAAGAACATCAGTAAATATTTCAACGTGGCTTACGAAATGATAGATCACTATGTTTATCTGATAGGCAATTTAATTTGAAAGCTTTTTACATCAAAAATGTAAGTGGGTATTTGAAACATTCTTATAAATATGTTTACGTTGCGTTATTACCTACGCGGCTTGATATGCTTTTAAATGTAATTTATATTTCACGCCTGATTTGTTAGATTTGTAAAAGCGGAAAATTTAATTTCAAAGAATCATAACATATTTATTTATTTCGACAACCTCTGTGGCGCAGTGGGCGAAAGCCCGCCTGAGATTGATAAAATATAGTCTATGTTCATTTGGAAAGTCCATACTACACGTCCGTGAAAGAATTTTTGAAATCGGATGAGTAGTTTCGGAGATTACCTTATACAAACAAAATAACTCTACCTCTTTATAATATTAGTATAGATATAGATATAAGTATAGACAACGCCAGCAGAAATTATAAAGCAGGCTATCCAAAAACTAAAACCATCCTCTCAACTTTGATCTTATCGAGAGTTAAGACCTACTTAATATGAATGGAGCCGACTCAACTGTAAGTTATCTCAATGTTTACCCTCACTAACTTTAAAAACGGTTGTAAATCTATTATTCTTGTGTACTTACTCGTTTCCTTCTTAAACTAGGTCGCATGAAAGTCACATCACGAATTTTATCTATCTAAACATATCTCAAGATCATCCTTGACCAGATAAGTTATAAAATTCTCATTCTGATACGAACAACGATATCGTTATAAAGTCACAAAGATTTAGTGTTTTCTGAGAAAAAAATACTGCGTTCTGTTGTGCAGAAAAAGTAAAAAAAAAATTAAATGGAAGAGGACACAAAAGAGGTTTGCTATTTATATTTTTTGTCGAAAGAGGTTTTAAGCTTCTCAAGTTCAATCAAATATCGAATGTTTTATCGTATTATGTATGTATGTATAAGTTGTAGATACTAGTGTAGTCGCATTTCTAATAAATTACCTGTGTGTCACCGGTTTGATAAAAGTAAAATAATAAAATATTCAAAACTATGTCATTTCTAATCTAAATATTATGTATTTTTATTATTTTCAAATAGGTATAATATAATTAAATGTATTTAAACTGAAAGGTTACTGCACTAATCCGCATCCAGTATCTCATTGTGGTTTACGAGTCGGCTTGGCGCGGCTCCAAGCTCACTACAATACTCATTGCGATTATAGATAGATAGAAAACTCTTTATTGTTACACCAAATAATAAACTTAATATAGAAAGAAAGAGACAAAAATTGTTTTGGTAGGACCTCAAGGATCACTTCAGTATCGTCTTACGTGCTATGTGATTCTAATGCCTGTTCTGATTCCTGCGCGACTCACTACACTACCTAGAAAACTTAAAGACTTGTTCTTTCTTTCTTACTTACTTATTTGATTTTGTTTGCAGGTACAAGATGCATACGAAGAAGTGGAGGAGCAGAGAGCGGTGGCCGCGCAGTGGAAGCGCAAACTGCAAAAGCTAACAAATGATATGGCTGATCTACGCTCCTTACTCGACGAACAGGTGAGCACGTAATTATTTAAAACTAGGTGCGCCTCGCGGTAAATAGTTCCCGTTCCCGTGGGAATACCGGGATGAAAAGTAGCCTATTATTTAATCCAGGGTATAAGCAATCCTGGTACCAAATTTGATTCAAATCCGTCCAGCGTGAAAGAGTAACAAACACACTTACATACTTACCCACTTACACACACATAAACTTTCACCTTTATAATATTCGTAGGATTATCATGAGTTAAAAAGTAGCCTAAGTTTCAGACAAATTCATCTAGTAGTTTTTGAGTAAAAGAGTTACAAACATCCATCCACATAAATTTTCGCATTTATATTCAGATTCAACTGCAGTGGGTCCAACTATGCGATTGTCATCAGCTGATTCGACGAATTATCTATCTATTATTTCTATATCAGAAATACATAAACAATCAAAATACAGACAAATATAAAATTAGCATTGTGACTGTCCTTTTGCTTAGTATAAAGTATTATCTACAAAATAATGTTTCGTCTCATTCACTGTTGGCAAAGACATACTCTAAGGTTTTTAACCTGACATCTCCTAAACCATCGTTCCTCGTATTTTTCTAATAGTTTTGTTTCATCCCGCTAGACATGCCGCAACAATCTCCTCGAGAAACGCCAACGCAAATTCGACGCTGAACTTCACGCAGCGCAAGAGGAACTGAAACGCGAGCGCGGCGCCAAAGATCGACTGTCGAGGGAAAGGGACCAGGCGCACGCCGACAAATACGCGCTCGAGCAGAGCCTCTCTGTGAGTAAATACACACTTACAAACACACACACACACATACTATTACAGCCCGTTTCTTGAAATTTGAAAGCAGCGCCGAGGACCACTTGTCTAAGACTCTCACGGCACTAAATACACGGTTTTTAATACGACTAAAAGATTTAGAATGATAAATATAGCGTAATTCTTTTGTCATCATTAGATCTTCTAACCAACAATTATTGATTCATAATAGGTTATACGAAAGCTGGTCACATACCTACAACTTAATCAAGCAGCAGAGGCTTAGAAGTAAACCCTTTGACCGTATTACTCGATATTTCTAATCACATACAAGTTCCTTAACATTCAATTGCTGACCTTGGGATTAGATGACGCTGTGTGAAAATATATGCGAACGGGTATTTATCACGAATTTTACCTTTATTCGTCCGACGTTTCGACCGGATTGCACCAGTCAAAAAAGTTGTGATAAATGCCCGTTTGCAAATGTTCTAAATTTAGTTCTGATCGCGAAAGTTTAAAAAAGAAAAAAGAAGCTGTGTGAAAGAAATGTCCAAGAATATTTATTGTCTTGCTCGAACTTTCTAACATTATCATACATTTGTTATCAGGAAGCTCGGCTAGAACTCGAGTTGAAGGAGGAGCGCCTTGCCGCGGCGAGTCGCGAGCTGGAGGAGCGCGGCGGCGGCGGAGACGAGGTGACGTCACTGCGCCGCGCTAAAGCCGAGCTGGAGAGACGGCTGAGAGACCAGGAGGAGGAGTTGGACGATCTGGCTGGACAGATACAGGTACTTTATAGTTCAAGAGGAAACAGGGCGCGTAGACAAGTGACAAATGTTTCGTATCTATTCTCTTTCTATCATCGCTACACCTTTGATTTGACATTTCTGATCGCTCGAGTTTTCGTCATCGAATGTCAATTCCTATAAATTTATTTTAGTTTCTAATCGAAAGCGATTGTCGAAATGTAACATGGCTAGGGCAGCAGGTACTTCTAAACTTCTTTGGGGCGCTTCGCTCGCTAAGAACTTACAATTTGACGATTACAATTAGTTTAACTTTAATTTTGCATGCTATTAACCTTTAAAGCGAAATAATGGAACAATTTTGACTTTACCTAACATCATGTTTGTACCTGTTTCAAGGAAATAAAGACATTTTATTCTATTGTATTAAACAATAGTGATGATAAATTAAAACCAGCATTTTAGAGACTTGGCCAAACAGAAACAGTTAATATTGAAAAAACTCTTGGCTCGCTTTGCTCACTAGAATGCATTATGCTAAGTAGCTCGCTTCACTCACCAATTATTTATTTCCAGCTGCTCGAAAGCTCGAAGCTTCGCCTGGAGATGTTGTTGGAGCAGCAGAGGAAGGAAGCCAGGCTAGAAGCCGCTGCCAGGGATGATGAGATGGAGGAAACTAGGGCTAATGCTGCGAAGAAACTGAAAAGTTAGTACCTACCTTCTGTCTAAGAAGATATTTTTGTTTTAAATAATGAATGGTAATACAGTTTTATCTGTGCTTGGTGTTGCAAGAAGTAGCTGCAGAAAAATGTTTTACAAGATTTTATTTTTCTTCCCAGGGTTGTATTTAGGACAAATTCGTATTTCAAAAATTAAAGGAACAGTTTTATTATTCAGTATTCTCAGAAGGCTGGTCTTATATTTCTGACAGGATCTGATTAAAGTTAATCAGATTATATCTGTAAAATATTTAAGGTTCGTTTGAGTAGCAAATAGGTTTGTTTAAATTAGGCACAAATAAAACAATGGCACTCAAATATCTTAGTCAAAATATCTTTATGATCATAATTTTGGAAGTACAGAAAACGCAATATAACGTGACCGAGCCAAACTCCTCCAGGCGGTCGCGCATTATGAACAGTCGTTACGAAAGAGCTAATCAGATGTATCGACAGCGAGTGGAACAGAGATGGTGATATTTCCGACCGCTGCGACGCTAATCGCAATAACTATGTTCACTCCGCTCAACTTAAATTGCGCTTACTATAAGTTAACTCTTAAATATTTCCAGTGCTAGAAAGTCAATTGGAGAGCGAGCATTCAGAACGCAGCTTACTTCTCCGTGAGAGACACGAGTTGGAACGTCGCCTCGCGTCTTTAGAAGAGACCGCAAGAGCTGAGAACCACGAACAGACGCAACTGGTGCAACGGCTCAAACGGTAATGTTCATTCATTCGTTCATAGTCTGTTCATTCGTTCATAACTTGAACGTTCGCTCGCTTGGTTGGATAAGACCGCGAGCGAACCATAAACAGGCGCAACTGATGCAACGAATCAAATGATAATGTTCATTCATTTATTTGTCGTTCATTCGTTCACATATCTTAAAAAACAAAATAAGTAAAAAAAAGTATAGACCTATTTTAAAGGCAATTTTTTGTATAAAAAAATTGATAATTTCTAGCCAATTCACAATATAATTATAAAAATTGACTGGGTTTCAAAAGAAATAGGATTAGTATTTGGTTCATAAAAAGAAATTGTTATACTATGTGATTTGTGAATAGATATTCACAAATCACTAACTTAAGAATAACAATTATATTTTCAACTCTTATTGCGTAAAGTTCACAAACTAATTAATATTTTGTTGACAGAGATCTGAAGAGATACAGAGCATTGCTACGCGACGCGCAAACCATGCTCGAGCAGAAGGAGAAGGAAGGAGGCAACAAGACACAGATCCGACAACTCAAGAACCAGGTTAATATAATATGAAAACTGTTTTATATCACACTAATATTATCAAGGACGATAGAGATAACGTCCTTGATATTATAAAGGTGAAAGTTTGTGTGTGTGTAAGTATGTTTGTTACTCTTTCACGCTCAAACAGCTAGACGTATTTGAATGAAATTTAGTACCAGGATTGCTTATACCCTGGATTAAAAAATAGGCTACTTTTAATCCCGGTATTCCCATAGAAACAGGAACAATACACCGCGGGTAACACCGCGGGGCGCAGCTAGTAATTTTATAATTTCGGTGTTGCCATGACTGGCTTTGTAGTTCAATAAATGAAATGAAAAGAAAAAAAAAACAATTAGTTCAATAGGTTTCAACAGGTAGTTCAATAAACTAGTTAAAACACAAAGCATTCAATTAACGGTTTGCTATTTAAAATACCGTAGTAAAGTGCATTTTAAATTTAGTTTGATCGGAAATAAAAACGTTCCAGTATTGACCACTTATATCAATAAATGAATAAATAAATATAAATATCCTTGGACATTCCACACGGCGTCATCTAGTCCCAAGCTAAGCAATTTAATGCTTGTGTTATGGTAACCAGATGACTGATATACTACATTATATACATTTTTTTTTGTAAATACATAATATTTCAACAGGTGGAAGACCTAGAGCTGGCAGTCAGAGCAGCGACGAAAGCGAAGCTGACCGCCGAAGCGGAAGCGTCGGAAGCGACCGCAGCACTGGAAGAGTCCACTCGCGCCAGGAACGACGCGGCGGAGAGGGCCCTCACGGCCACCAGAGAAGCGGCCGCAGCCAGGGCACAGTTGGATGATGCTGAGGAAGAAGCGGCTGAGGTAAATTTAATAGAATAGAATAACTATTTATTTGGAAAAGCACAGACACACATTTATAAACTAAACTAACTAAAATTAATGCCATCCTTTTTATTCCAATCGCTATGAACGGCAACATTTTTAGTTAGTTTAGTTTAGCTTTTGCGACATTCAGAATTGCCACTATTAAAGACACAAAAAGACAGAGGTAGGTTAGACCTAGTCTAGGTGTTGATAAAAAATAAAGTTTAAGGTATTTTTTGTACAAATTGGCTTTTTAATCTAACACTGCTATGTATCTATATTATCCCTCTTATTTATTTGACATAAGAGTTTTATAGCAGACGACATCAACAAAGTCGCGGGCAAACGATGGATCGATGGAGTAATAAGTTTTTAGAAAAAAAATATGGCATGGTACTAAGGTTCATAAGTATGAATTGTATTGGATAGGAAAACTATCATATATTGCCACTGTCAATAATTGAATTTTCTCTCCTATAGCTGCTAAAGAAATACCGCACCAGCACCAGCGCTCTCTGCGCCGCCCAGGCCGAGGCCAGGGATGCCAGCGCGCGCGCCGACGCGGCCAGCGAGGAGGCCAGGCTGGCCAGGGAGAAGCTGGCGGAGACCAGCGCTAAGCTGGCTCACGCAGAAGCGGGACATACTCACTCGCATCATGAGGCGGAGAGGCGTCTTGAGCTGAGGAACAAGGTATTTGTATTAGAAAATTATCCTACCGACTGCGCCAAATAATTATAAATTACTGTGTTGGCGCAGTCATAATTTAACACTGATGCAAAATGTTTTCCCAATGAATCCGTTTAATAAGACTTTTAATTTAGCAACATGTTGTATTCCAGGAGCTAGAATCGAGCTTGGAGCTTGAAGCGACGGCGCGCGCCCGGCTTGAAGGGCAGCTGTCCCGACTGAGGGAGGCGCACGAGCAACTCGCGTCTGAACTAGCCTCGGCCAGGCAGAGGGAACAGCTGACTGCTGATGAAGTTAGGAAGCTGACACGACAACTTAGGTAATTACACATGGACCTAGTATAGTACCTGGACGAACAGCAAACGTCGCGAGGGACAAAAAATCCAGGGAATCCATAGTTTCGTAGTACAAACTTCGGAGCATCAAGTTTCCGGCCGTACAACACGACATGATGAGGGACAAATGATAATGCTTTGTCTCTTTTACTCACAAGAATGTTGTATGTATTCTACTTTGTTTTTGTGTGTCTGAGAAAGGAATATACAGCGCTCTTTTTCTTACTTTCTCTTAGATAGTAGACTAGCATAAAACATAGCCTAAATAAACACAAAAGCACATGGAATGCTGGGATCAAAAGTAGTCTATTTTTTAATCCAGGGTATAAGTAATCCTGGTACCAAATTTCATTTAAATCCGTCCAGCCGTTTGAGCGTGAAAGAGTAACAAACATACATATTTACAGACATATCTATTGTTCTCAAAATTCTAATAAAATAATTTGTTCACAGAGAACTCAAAGAAGAAAACTCGAACCTGAACGGCAAGCTCAACGAGGCGTCTCGCGCTAAATCCGCCGCGGAATCAGCGGCGGCGGCGGCGGCGGCCGACGCGGCGGCTGCCCGGGACGAGGCGCGGCTGGCGGCCCGCCGCGCCACTGCGCTGCAGGAGGCCATCGCCGGGGATCTGTCCAGTCCCGGAGACTCCAGGGACACTGATAGGTAAGAAGACCAGCTTTTAGGTGTTTAGTTCCACGTTTTTGAACTAGGTGGCGTTGGACGATCCGTCGTGATCATGGATCTAGTATAGTATCTAAAGTTTAGATACTATACTAGGTCCATGATAGATAGATTCTAAACGAACAGCGAGTACGCCGCCGAGAGGGACAAAAAATGCAGTAAATCCATAGTTTCGTAGTACTTTCGGAGCAAGCCATAAAAAAAACGACACGCGATTTACTCACAAGAATATTGTATATATTCGTCTTTGTTTTTGTGTGACTGAAAAAGCAATATACAGCGCTCTATTTCTTACTGTCTCTAAAGTCGTGATCCTGGCTTGAAGGGCGTTTAGTTCACTTTTTTGTAACTAGATGGCGTTAGATCCACCGTGATCCAGGCGCATGCTGTCGATCTATACATACTCACAAACTAGTTCCCCCATGACATAAGGTGTAGACCGGGTCGAAAGGAAAGGCTTCTTTATAAGCAACTAGCTGCGCCCCGCGGTGTTACCCGCGGTGAATAGTTCCCGTTCCCGTGGGAATACAGGGATCAAAAGTTACCTATTCTTAAACCAGGGTATAAGCAATTCTGGTACCAAATTTCATTCAAATCCGTCCAGCCGTTTGAGCGTGAAAGAGTAACAAACACACTTACATACTTACACACAAACTTTCACCTTTATAATAGTAGTGTGATAGTGTGATGTGGAAAGAAGGACAGAGATGGTTGGAGGGATATGGGGAGACCTTTGCCCAGCAGTGGGACGATATAGTTTTATCCTTATTACGAGGTTCACATTGGTCGACTAGAACGACTTCAGAAGACTTTTCTATACCATCTTACTTACGCTAATAATCTCTGTCGAAGTCTTGATTCGTATCGATCTAGGCTTATGCATTTCCACATGGTCACACTCGAGCACAGGAGATACCTTGCGGACATTGTGTTTCTTCATAAGATTATCCATGGTCAAATTGATAGCTCTACCATTTTAGCTAAAATTAACTTTGTAGTTCCTCGAACTTCCAGCCGTCTCGTTAACCGAAGAACGTTTGAGATACCATATTGTCGAACCAATTATAGTTTAAACTCTCCATTAAACAGAATATGCTCTTCATATAACAGTATATGCAACGACATTGATATTTTCTACTCATCAGTTTCCTCTTTTAAGAGACTACTAAAGTCTCCAGATTTCAAAGAAATGTAATACTTTAAATTTAAATTTATGTAGAATTTTAAGTTTATTATAGTTATTTGTTATCGTAAGTAATTTTATCTTATGCATGCTGTGTTCTCATCGAGAAGGTCTTTCACTAAATGATGTAGAAGTGTTTGTGATTTACATTATGTTAATTCTATTGTGATAAGTCCAGTTTTGAGAACCAATAATAAAAAAAAAAAAAAAAAAAAAAAAAAAAAAGTGTGATGTAAGTACTTAATTTATAACTCCGTGTGTGTTGTTGACAGTGAGAACGACAGCTACAGCTCGGACGAGTCGATCGGCACGTTCTTGGCGAACCACAAGCTGAGCCCCTCCGCGCCCTCACGGAATAGTCTGCAGCTCGATTCACAGAAGTAAGTTTTTGGTAAACCCACTTTAGCTGAAACGGATATTAACTCTGTTGCTATCTCTTTTCACAACAGAGTAACAAGAAAAAAACATTATGTATTTAAATCTTCTTATATTTCAATTGACAAATTTATATACAGTTGAATTTTTGAGACGGGACAGTTAGGGCAGGTATCTTAAACGTTATAGTTACAGGAAAACGTTTTTAAGAGACTATCCATAAATTTTTTGAATATTCTGAACTGCATTTACAGATTTTGTAAAAAATGTACAGTCAGCAAGAAAATGGTCATTTTACACAAATATTTTTATGATGCCAATCGATCCTGTTTCTTATAAGGAAGGAAAGTCTCTACTGGGCCGACTGAGGTTTGAGTACTAGAAATGACAGAAATCGCAAAAAACTTTTTCCATACATTCATTCAAAAATTCACCCTGTATATTTGTATACGTCTTGCAGATCGCAAAGCTCCGAAGGCCGTGCAAGCCGCTCCAGCGTCGCCTCTTCAAAGCTGAGTCCAACAAAGGACCTCGCATAACAGCCGCCGTCCGCGGGCATCTTGACCAGCGCTCTGCCCGTGCTCTGCGCTGTCTTCTGCTCGCGGCAAAGGCACGACTCTGCCCACGTCGTCGTCGAGTGAACTGTCACTGTCAACTGTCAGCTGTCAACGTCACTGTCAAGCATGGCGTAGGAGGAAACAGCCGCCCGCGGGCACTGTTACTGTCAACGTCATTGTCAAGCCTGAAAAGAGGAGCTAATAACCGCCGCCTTAGCTAACAACTTGTGATGATGTGAAGTGAATCATCTGTCAACTTACTGATAACTTGCTGAAGTACGAATACCTTTTAAGAACAAATACCACCATAGCTACATGCGTTAATGGTAATAGAAGGTTTAAATGATTTATTTACCCACATTTCAAAGCCGAAAAGGGAACTACAATCAAAAAGAAATCAGACAGTGACACGTTTGGTTAAGGGTCTATTTTAACTCGTTTTTATAGAGCTGAGATTTTGAGTGAAAATGCAGTGTGCTTTTTTTCAGTGGGCTAATAAGTGACATTTTGAACTAAGTAAGTGATTGTGACGAACGAAAGACTTTAAATATTATAACCGTATAGCTTGGAATTTGAAAATTGTATCCTAAAAATTAGACTGCTCAAAACAATATACAATAATCGTTTTTGAAATTGCTCTTACAAATTTTGAAATTCATGTATTCGTAGATGCTTTTGATATGAATAATCTAACGGAATAATAATGGAATTAGATAATTGAAATAGGCGCTAGTGAGCTAGGGATTACCAAAACTGGGGTTTTAAAACGTCGGTTAAACTGTTGGTAAACTTGAGTTTGTAGTGATGGCCACATTGTGTGTGAACGATGCATTCCAAAACGCTCGGAAATCAGCTCACTAGCGCCATCTAGGCTTTGACATTAATTTATTTAGGTTAGTGTTTTCTTAGGAAATTTAGGATGCGTTTATAGTGGAAAGCGATTGTGAGAGCGGAAAATAACTTGAACCATGCACTTAAATGGCAAATTAAAAGGAAAATTAACTTCAATTTTCGTTTAAATACAATGGTAGTCTAGGCCTAATCAACATATTGTTGATTAGGCCTAGACTACCATTGTTGGTAGATGTAGTCTAGATGGTAGTCTAGGCCTAATCAACATATTGTTGATTAGGCCTAGACTACCATTGTTTGATCATACATTGTTTGATCAAGACATTATGCTGTAATAGTGACTAGCTCGCTCCCGCCTCTGCTTGTGCACTATAAACGCGCCCTTAAGTTCGGCGAAGTGCCAGCCAGTCAGTATGTAGACTAGTGGCATTGAATTACAAAATAATATAGGTTTCTTTGTTATTTAGTTAGCTAACTTTTGTAAATAACTAGATGGCATATACGATTTTTTTTTATTTAATTTGTAATTACGTGTGATCAGACTGTTAATCTATGATTTTTTGTTAAAAAGTGAGTTGTTGCTTTTATAGACCTTGAAAACATATCTGTTAATCGAATAGATTTTTTTATTGAGATCCTCAGCCACCCGATTCTTGATCGCTCGAGTCAGCTGATTTATAATGGCTGGGATACACGACGACATTGACACTCGACATTAAATGTCGACACTAGTGTCGATTGCATTGATTGACTTCACCACTACATCTGCAACTAAGTGTCGCGGCGGTGGACACACATCGATGCATACACTGAGTGTCTTCTAGTGTCTGGTGTCGTCGTGTATACCTACTTACCTTATCAAAATACTATTTAAACGATTGGTAAAAAACAGTGTTGTTGTATTAGTCAACAGAATCGAGCGACAAACGGGAGTTAATATGAGTTATTAATATTTAATATTAGCGGATTTGTATTTTTAGCGTATTCCATTAAGTAGTGAACGTATCGTAAAAATGTAACTCATCTTTCTATGTATTCATCTATTTATATGTCTGTAACCTCATAGAATTGTCTTATGTGTAGGTGATGAAATGTTACTTCATTCAATACTGGTTGTAAAATGAAATTATTTAATAAAGTAACAGAAAATTACACTTTGTTGTTTTTTTGCCTATATAAATTCTGAAACTTTGCCCAAATTCTGATTAAATTAGGTACCTACTAGGTAGGTTCCTTATTTTATGATTTCCCGGCGTTTCGAGGGCGTTACAGCTCTTATAGGGCGTCTGATGTAGGTACTGGAGCTACCGCTGCTAATCGAGGGTAGAATCCGTGACTAAGTACTACCCTACTACCTTACTACCTTACTACCCTCAAGTAAAATGACATATTGAAAATCTTCAGAGTCTAGTCTTTATTATGTTCTACTCTACAGTGAACGCCACTACTACAGACGGGTGGTCCGCGGGGCGATTGAATTGAAGTCAAGAAACATCGGCCTCGTAGAAATAATATTATAAATAGTTGTGCGAAGCGTTGCGATCGGTTGGTATTGCCGCACAAAGCTGATATCGTCAGTGTTGCATGCTTGTGTGTGGATTCTGAATTCTTTTTTCCCTTGTCAATGATTCTAAAGACGAATTGCGGTGTGAGGTACGTACCTATAGTTTATTTATTATTTTACAGTGTTAAACCACACTTAGGTATTGGAAATTTCATTACTTATACCTAAATGAAAAATCTTACTAAAAGTTAAAGGCTCCGGCAGGATTCGAACCTGCGTAGATACAAGAGATCGCTCTTAAGCCGAGCTGCCTGACCACTATGCTACGGACCCTCTAATATATATTGCATCAATCGCCCTCACATAGTGTTTTCTTGCAGTGTGATTGCCTTTTAACGCTGTAAAGCACTCGTAACGGAAAATGTACTTATTAAAATAATGGTGGCTAATCGGGATGTAGCTAAAGCCTAGTATTATTTTATTTGTGCTAAAGCTAAACCATTGACATTCCTTCTTCTGAGAGCTAAACATAACTATAAATTTGACGATTTATTTACGCTGTGATATTTTGTTGCACCTCGAAATTTTTAAACTTTTTGCGTAAGATGGAACGTTAAGTTCGTTCAAAATTGTTTTGTCATTTTACATTGTCTGTGAAATAAACTATTGAACGAACTTAGTGATGTCCTAAAATCTTACAAGTCCATTTTATCGATAGTTTGATATACAATAATCTCGCTTTATGTATGTATCATAGTATATAATTTGTATTTGTGTACCTTTATCTCATATCTTGAATTATAATAGGACATGATAGTGGCTAAATGCACAAGCCGTGCGAAGCCAAAAATAAAAAGAAAAAAAAAGCCTGGCGAGACTTTTATAATTATTTTAGAATTGTGCACTGCTCGCTCGGTGTGACTTGGGCATTAGGTACCTACTTAATATAATATATTCTGTCACGTAAAATACTGATTAGTTACCTACATAGCATAGCAATCCTCCAAACACTTCGTCACAATGGCGGCGATTCTGTTGCAACACTGACTAGCTAAATTATGACTAAAATCGAAAACTTTTATTACTACTTCCTAAACAGCTGGACGGACTTGAATAAAATTTGGTACCGGATTTCCTAATCACGGGATAAAAAATAGGCTACTTTTGAACCAAGTATTACCACGGGAACGGAAACTATCTATTTACCGCTGGTAACACAGCAGGAGCAGCTGCTGTTTGAAATAAAAGTGACCTCTCTACTACGGAGGCCTTAAGGCGGCCTAAAACTCCGTCATCAGAATTGGCCACTTGCTCATACGAACTTACCCACTGAAGGTGTAAGTTAATTTGTCATCATCATCATTTTCCCTGTCCTTATCCCACGCTAGGTGGGGTCGGCACATGTTTTCTTCTTCCACTCACTCCTATGTTAATTAATTTGTCTCTATCAAATACTTGCGAACTAATCGTCTTGTTGACTGACGACGCTATTTTCTTATTTTCATGTTATCGGTAGTTGTTCTATGTGTGTCGTGCGAGTCGCATTGCAATCGCATCACCACGCATCACTAATATCTGTACGCCCCTTTCGTCGTGTCAAGTCAAAGCAAAGCTAAGGTAGATTTGGGGAATTTGTTTAGCCGAAAATTAGAGAAATTGCTGTATTATTTTTTTAAAAAGTGTATCCTAAACATTTAACTCTAAATAATAGACACCAAGTTGTTCTAAAATGCGTTTAAAGCTTGTTTTCGTATGCAGTGGAACTGTCAAAAAATAACTCTGTTTATCGATTTTACAGGAAGGGTGTTCAGATTTCTTGTTTTTAGACAAATAAAGACGGTATTTGTGAAATAAAAAGGCAGAAAGATGACGGATTCAAAGTATTTTACAACAACAAAAAAGGGCGAGATTTTCGAGTTGAAATCGGAGTTGAACAGTGACAAGAAAGAAAAAAAGAAGGAGGCAGTCAAGAAGGTAAAGGATTGCACACTTGTAACTGTTTAAGTTATCTTTGAGAAGAATTTCACAAAGATCATAGATATCCATTATACCTAATATCAAGCTGGAAATCCTCTAAATAAAGAAACAGTAAATTGGTAGTTATATCAGTTCCATGTTTGGTAGTTCTATTTACTCACCCATGTATTTGTCTATATTATTGTATATCAAACTTACTTGCTTAGTATGTACCTACCTTGATAAAAAGTATCCAATCCCTATATGTGTTATTCCAGGCCCCACAGGCGAGAAAGCTAGTATTTTATATGAGTTAACAAGAAAATATTATCCCGGCGTTTAAAGTCGTTAAGCCATGACGGAGGCCTTTAGGCGGCCTAGAAACTCTGTCACTAGAGTTGGCCACTTGCTCATACGAACGAACGAAGAAAATATTGATTCTACTCATAACCTTTCTAGGTTAATACGGCATAGAATCTAAATCTATACACAATCACATACAGTTATTAAATCTTAATAAATTGATTGTTTCAGGTCATAGCATCTATGACAGTAGGCAAAGATGTCTCAGCATTATTTCCCGATGTTGTCAACTGCATGCAAACCGACAACTTGGAGTTGAAGAAACTGGTGTATCTGTACCTTATGAATTATGCCAAGTCACAGCCCGATATGGCCATTATGGCAGTTAACACTTTTGTCAAGGTAAGGTTGTCTGATTTTGTATTAACATTACAAATCTGTATTTTTCATGTTTAATTTGCCGTGCTTCGGAGGGTACGTTAAATTGTCGGTCCCGGCTTTTAAAGTCGTTAAGCCATGACAGAGGCCTTTAGGCGGCCTAAAAACTCCGTCACCAGAGTTGGCCACTTGAACTTACTTATGTTTCAATTTATCATGAAGCTTAGGAATGTTTTAAAATATATGATTGTAGTTGTTGGTCAAAATCATCAGTACATGAAAAATATTTGATCATTGTCTTTCAGTCCTAGAAAAGGCTGCAACTGGAAGTTATATATAATTTACATATACTTGAAGTTACATATACAATAAATGAGTTAGAGCAAGTCCAATTTTAAAGATGCCCAACTTGGTTTTTATTTTTTTAATTTGGAGTCATTTTGCTTGAACATTATATTAGGTACCCTCAGAAAACAGACTGAATATCTTTTTCTGTAGGTAATTTTATAGTACTTGTTTATAATAATGTAATGAAACTAAAACTTGCATGAAAATTTTGGTCAGTTTAATTTTTTTCCTACAAAAGTCAGGTAACATTACGCAAGGTTTAAATTCACAAACAGCTAGGATTTGACATATCTTGGTGTTTTAACTCTTAATTGTGAAGATGTAGGAAGTCTTTAAGTGTAGTTTACATCTAGGAATTTTGATATCTTGTTTTAGAATTTCGAAGCTAGTAGGAGATTTAAGTGTAGTTTACTGTAAATGTGACTTGTATTTTTGTGGTTTAATGTCTCCTAAACCGTATATTGTGGAAGGATCTACCAACATACCAGCTTGTTAAGGTAACACAAGATCCTACATCGACTCATTGTATTGTAGATTTACACATTACAACTAAATTACTAAAACTAAGCTCAAAATTAAGACATCTTTGTTAATTGAAGGCAATGCACAACATAATTTTAATCATGAATGTTTAAGGGGAGCATATTACAAGCTTGTAATCAGATATCAAATTAGTGATTGTTAATTTTTTGAGCAAGAAAATGTACCTAACTAGGTAGGAATCACCACTCATCCAATAATAAGTGTTATTTTAATAAAATCATAACATAGCAATTATTTTTCATTATCCTAAAACTTCGCTCCTGCATTGGGCTATGCATTACTTCATTTGATTCATGGTGTGTTAATAATTAATACTGAGACAAAATAAAGGAACATAGTACTCATATTATACTAGGAGATTAATGGCTGAGTAATATATTTTGCGTTATGTAAAGCGATATTTATATTAGGTTTCAAAATGGTTTTCTGTAAAAACATAGTAACAGTTGAATTGTGCATTGTCTTATAAAATTGCATGCCTTATTAGGACAAGCATGAGAATCACAAGTCCAAGATAGCCAATCATTAGCACAATGTGTAAATCTACTATAAAATAAGTAAAACTATATTATATAAAACTATAAGGACAGATGTTAAATAAACAATATAAACCCATGGCCTCATATCTAAATAGAAAGCACATATTGGCAAGTATTATGTACTGTATTATGTATTTTAGAGTCTCACATGGAATACATATTAAATGAACATTAAATTTTAATAATTCCCATTCTTAAAAAGATATGGTATAGGTAAGGTACTGTTGAATTTCTGTTATGACTTGTCGGTCACATAAATTATAATGTTTTACTTTGCAATTGATGTGAAAGGATAATAATTTGTTTGAGCTATAATAAGAGTATAAGTATCTTCATGTTGCATATTTACTCAAGCTCTAAATAGTGAAGAGAAACTTCATAACAAAACCGGTTAAAAGACTAATAACTTAATAAGCAATGATGAGCTTGCAATCTGTCACATGCAAAAAGATTGTAATGAGCCGGTTTTTAATGCGATGACTGAATTATTTGAGCTCTTCATCTTTTAAGGTGCATGTATGCGTCTAACGCCGCCGCCTGTTTTATTTTATTATTACGTTGTGTGTTATGTTTAATAATAAAAAAAAATAGGCTAGTTTGACGCATACAGACTTAAGAGAGCTCCCCAATACCCATGTGAGACTCTACCCGCTTAAGCTTCCGTGCTCAATGTCTCATCTCACCCCCACACGGCACCCACACCACCTCCTCCTCAGGACTGCGAGGACTCTAACCCGCTCATCCGCGCGCTGGCTGTCCGCACCATGGGCTGCATCCGCGTGGACAAGATCACCGAGTACCTCTGCGAGCCGCTGAGGAAGTGCTTGAAGGATGAGGATCCTTATGTCAGGAAGACGGCCGCCGTGTGTGTGGCGAAGCTGTATGACATATCTTCGAGTATGGTGGAAGATCAGGTCAGTGATTCCTAACATCATTATAGCTATTTCATTTTCACGTTTTACGTGAGTAATTTCCCGTGTGCTATCATTATAGCTGTGATATTGAGAATTTCAGCCTCAATTTGGGATGTACAGTATTAGTTTTAGTAGTTATTGAGTACATTTTAGTAAGTTCCGCCGCGCGCCATCGTTATAGTAAAGAAGATAAGTTTAAACCCACTGGCTAGAAGGCCTTTGGTTGGGCGGCCTAAAAACTTCGTCACCAGAGTTAAACACTTGCTCGTAACTTACTGGCTTAATATTTCCTTCCAGAACCATGTTTTATTTCATAGAATTATGAACTCATAGCAGAAAGAGAGAATGATGATGTCATCATTTTATGAATGATAAACCAAAAATACTCTTGAAACATCTAAGTATTAAAACTCTAACCAAAATTGAACAATTGTCTTTTTTAAACTTTCGCGATCAGAACACATGATTTAACATAATATATTTACGGGTATTTATCGCTATTTACCTTTATTTAATTTTATCCCGACGTTTCGACTGGATTGCAGACGTGGTCGCGGGCAGACTGAATCAAAATTGAACAATATTCAAGTTACAAAAATAAATGTTGCTATATTGTGTGCAGGGTTTCCTGGACCAGCTGAAAGATTTGCTGAGCGACTCTAACCCGATGGTGGTGGCCAACGCCGTCGCCGCGCTCTCGGAGATCAATGAGGCCAGCGTCTCAGGGAAACCTCTTGTTGGTAAGTATTGATGCTTACATACAACAATGGCGGAAGTTTGTACCTAATCATTTTTTACAGACACAAGTATAACAAAGTCGTGGAAATTTTATATACAACATCATCAATTCAGCAAATGAAATCCTATAATTGTCCCGTGCATAGTTCTTTTGTTCTACCGCTTAGAATTCGTGTTAATGCGCCTATAATTTTTGCGAAATGAAATATCCAGTTATTGACCTCGCCGAGATTTATTTTACTATGTATACGTGGTACCTACCTTGAAAAAATAGCCTATGTTCATTTGGAAAGTCCATGCTACACATCGGTGAAGGAATTTTTGAAATCGGATGAGTAGTTTCGGAGATTATTTCTACTCGTAACAAAATTGAAGTCGGTTTGATAAGTTTTTAATTCTGTGACTTGAAACTCTATTTTGTTTATTACAGAAATGAATGCACCGACCATCAACAAGCTCCTAACAGCGCTCAACGAGTGTACAGAATGGGGCCAAGTGTTCATACTAGATGCCTTGTCCAACTACCAGCCGCGTGACTCTCGCGAGGCGCACTCTATCTGCGAGCGTATTACTCCGAGACTCGCACACGCTAACGCAGCAGTTGTGCTGTCCGCTGTCAAGGTAAACTTTGTTACCTGGGTATAGTGTCTAATATTGTGTGCGGTTCTAGGGTTTGTCTAATATTGGGTGCGGTTTAGTAGTTTGTAAAGTGTTGAAATAAATAAATAAATTGGGAAAAGGTATTCATGGAATATCATAATCATAATTGAGTGAGTCCACCGGGGTTTGAACCCTCATTGATTTAGGCCATGAAACCATATGACGTCAGAAAGTAATCTATACTTCTATACTAGTCTATACTATCTATACTTGTCTATACTTCTATCTATACTAGTCTATACTATAGTATAGACTAGTATAGACTAGTATACTATTTATAAATAGTATTATAAAGAGGTAAAGTGGTTTTGTATGTTTGGGGTAATCTCCGAAACTACTCATCCGATTTCAAAAAATCTTTTACCGATGTGTAGCATGGACTTTCTTAATGAACATAGGCTATATTTTACCAAGGTAGGTACCACGTGAGCCAAGCCGCGGGCAAGTGAGCTAGTTATTGATAAAGATGATATTCGGTTATACACCGATTAGCGCCATCTGCAGGTAACTCGATGAGATCTCCTGCTCCCTCTATCTTCTATATCTTTTCATTGACATATTAGAGTAACAAGAAAAAAACATTCTTCAAATTTATATTAAACTAGCTAACTTGCCCGTGGCTTCGCTCACGTGGTACCTACCTTGATAAAATATAGGCTATGTTCATTCGGAAAGTCTAAGCTACAAATTGGTGAAAGAATTTTTGAAATCGGATAAGTAGTTTCGGAGATTACCCCAAACATACAACAAACAAACAAACCAACATTACCTCTTTATAATCTATACTATTCTATATTCTATACTAATTCTATACTATAATATTATAAAGAGGTAATGTTGGTTTGTTTGTTTGTTTGTATGTTTGGGGTAAACTCCGAAACTACTCATCCGATTTCAAAAATTATTTCACCAATTTGTAGCTTAGACTTTCCGAATGAACATAGGCTATATTTTATCAAGGTAGGTACCACGTGAGCGAAGCCACGGGCAAGTTAGCTAGTATTAGTATAGAAATATAGATGACAAATCCTTCTGAATAAGACCGTAGTCCAAAGTTTAAGCTACATATTTATCGACAGGTCCTGATGAAGCTGATGGAGATGGTGTCCGAGGACACGGAGCTGGTCAGCACGCTGTCCCGCAAGCTGGCGCCGCCGCTGGTGACGCTGCTGAGCGCGGAGCCCGAGGTGCAGTACGTGGCGCTGCGGAACATCAACCTGGTCGTGCAGAAGCGACCCGAGATACTCAAGCATGAGATGAAGGTGAGGGAACAAACATTGAATCATGGACCTAGTATAGTACCTGGACGAACAGCGAGCGTGCCGCCGAGAGGGACAAAAAATGCAGTGTTTCGTAGTACCAAAGACGATTAATATCTAGAAGACAGACAAAGGCCATACACGAAATCGTAACCCTGAAAATGGCCCAAAACGTTAAAGTAGGTGGCAGCACCAGAATAGCCTGGAAACTTTAAAACATAAATGTTATTCAAGAAATCACACACAACACTCATGTGAGTAAAAGAGACAAGCAGTCTTTTGTCCCTCATCGCGTGCCGATTTTTTGTATGGCCGGAAACTTGATGCTCCGAATTTTTGACTACGAAACTATGGATTCACTGCATTTTTTGTCCCTCTCTGCGGCATTATCGCTATTCGTCCAGGTAGGTACTACTATACTAGGTCCATGTTAAAAATACTCATTCCTTTACATCTTTACAATATGATTTACTAGCTGTTACCCGCGGTGAATAGTTCCCGTTACCGTAGAAATACCGGGATCAAATGTAGCCTATGTGCTAATCCAGAATATAAGCTATCCTGATACCAAATTTCATTCAAATTCGTCCAGCCGTTTGAGCGTGAAGGAGTAACAAACATACACACTCACACACACACACAAACTTTCACCTTTACAATATTAGTGAGATACCGCGTCAGGAGGCAATCTTTGCCTACGCTTAACATCAACAGCTCTCTGCGTGAAGTTTCCGTAGCCTAGTGGTCAGGAGCGATCGCTTGTATCTACGCAGGTTCGAATCCTGCCGGAGCTGTTAACTTTTAGTAAGATTTTTCATTTATAATACCTGATTATATAGTTACGATCCTATTTAATTTCAGATAATAAAGCAATTTGATTATATTTGTAGGTGTTCTTCGTGAAGTACAACGACCCGATCTACGTGAAGCTGGAGAAGCTGGACATAATGATCAGGCTCGCGTCGCAAGCCAACATCACGCAGGTGCTGGGCGAGCTCAAGGAGTACGCCACTGAGGTGGACGTCGACTTCGTGAGGAAGGCCGTGAGGGCCATCGGACGGTGCGCTATCAAGGTGAGGCTTGGCCATGAACATTACTTTGGCTTAGAGAAAGAAAGAATATACAACATTCTTGTGAGTAAAAGAGACAAAACATTAGATCTTTTGTCCCTCATCGCGTGCCTTGAGAAAATATAGTCTATGTTCATTCGACAAAAGTCTAAGTCCATGCTACACATCGGTGAAAGATTTTTTGAAATCGAATGAGCAGTTTCGGAGATTACCCCAAACATACAAACAAACCAAGCTCAAACAAATTTACCACTTTAATATTTGACGACCTCTGTGGCGCAGTGGGCAAAGGCTCGCCTGAGACGCGGAGGTTGCGAGTTCGATTCCCGGCACGGGACAAGTATTTGAATGTTCTGCAAATATTTGTCTCGAGTCTGAATGTTTTCTATGTATAATGTGTATTTAAAAAATGTATAATATAATCAGTCATCTGGTTACCATAACACAAGCATTCAATTGCTAATCTTGGGACTAGATGGCGCTGTGTGGATTGTACTAGAATATTTTTGTAATTTAGTCTTTTTTAAACTTTCGCGATCAGAACACATGATTAAACATATATTTACGGTCTGCCCGCGACCACGGCTGGTGCAATCCAGTCGAAACGTCGGGATAAAATTATAATTATTTTTGTAATTTAATTTAATCTCTCAGGTGGAGCCATCTGCCGAGCGCTGCGTGTCAACTCTGCTCGAGCTGATCCAGACTAAAGTGAACTACGTGGTGCAAGAGGCCATCGTGGTGATCAAGGACATCTTCCGCAAGTACCCCAACAAGTACGAGAGCATCATCAGCACGCTCTGCGAGAACCTGGACACGTTGGATGAGCCGGAGGCCAGGGCCTCTATGGTGAGATGGCTGGATCGATTATGATAGTTTTATATCTTGTCATCTTAGGCTGGGAATAGACGTCTGATTAAAATACCCCTGGTGCAGCTAGGTGTACTTTGTTATACATTACTTAAGTTTGTTGACAAGAAAAAAATAATTAAATAACACAATGATCAATGTTCATCTTCATATTTGCAGGTAATAGTAAACATTTGTCCCGTAGCGGGAATCAAACCCGCAACCTTCGCGTCTCAGGCGGGCTTTCACCGACTGCGCCACAGAGGTCGTCTGAAGGCACACGTGCCATACATTTTGTTTGAACACAAATACACATCCAATCCGATAGTCGGATCGGATCTATCGAAATCGAATATTATTAAATAAATATAAATATCCTTGGACATTCCACACAGCGTCATCTAGTCCCAAGCTAAGCAATTCAATGCTTGTGTTATGGTAACCAGATGACTGATATACTACTTATATAATTTTTTCTTTAAACACATACATTATTAAACCAAAATTAAACATAGAAAACACCCAGACTCGAAACAAATCGATTTTTTTTTATTTAACCTATTCTGTCCCACTGCTGGGCAAAGGTCTCAAATAATATTATCGCATCTAAATTTATTTAATTTCCAACTTCTTTTGTTTTAGGTATGGATCGTGGGTGAGTATGCAGAGCGTATCGACAACGCCGATGAACTTCTCGACTCGTTCTTGGAAGGATTCCATGATGAGAATGCTCAGGTGAATTATATTTGATTCTAGGTACTAAAGTTAGGTTTTAAAATTGTTAAATAACTTTTTTGAAGATATTATTACAAGATTTATTCTCTTGCTGACAAAATCTATTTTGAGTAATAAATCACTTACTCATTAAGAAGAAGAAAAAATCATTTATTTTGATAGGACCTCAAGGATATCTTTGGCTTCGGGTTACATACAGGTGATTGTATTGCCTTATCCAACGCGACTTCTACCAGGGAAAGAATCAGGCAATAACCCGGTAGTTAAAAATAACATAAGCACAGTAAGCGCAATCTGAGTTGAAGCGGAGTGGTCGGAAATATCACTATCTCTGTTCCACGTGCTATGGATACGTCTGTTTAGCTCTTTCGTAACGACTGTTCATAATGCGCGACCGATTTAAGCTTCATTTTTTTGCTTTTAAAAACCATACTAGCTAAGATACTAGAAATGCCAGCATATAAAAAACCCTTCACTGATATTGTATTTCACTCTCTATTCCCATACAAATAAGGTGTATTTTCCCAGGTACAACTCCAACTGCTGACGGCCGTAGTGAAGCTGTTCCTGAAGCGTCCAGCCGACACGCAAGAGCTCGTGCAACATGTGCTGAGTCTCGCCACTCAGGACTCTGATAACCCGGACCTAAGGTACATATCGCCTTATCACTACACTAAAAAAAAGTACCAAAGTCCCAAGCTAAGCAACTTAATGCTTTATGGTAACCAGATGACTGATATAATACGAAGATACTTTTTTTGTGAACACATACATAGCTTGGAAGAGAGAGAGAGACATACATAATTACGAAATCTATTAAAACTATAAAATATGAAATTGTTGCCGAACTAACAAACTGTATTAATAGCTGCTTAGAAAAGGGTACCTTTCCAATAAACTTAAAAACAGCCAAAGTAACCCCAATCTACAAATCTGGACATAAGTCTGATCCCTGTAACTACCGTCCTATTTCTGTGCTTCCGGTGATATCAAAAATTTTTGAAAGAGTTATTTACAATCGCCTTGAAGCTTACCTTGTTTCCATCGACTTTTTGTATCACAGACAGTATGGTTTTAGACCAAGATCGAACACACTATCTGCAACTGTAGACCTTGTTACAAAATTAAAAAATAACATAGATGAAAAGAAAATCGGTCTTGGTATATTTATTGACTTAAAAAAAGCGTTCGATACAATTAGTCATAAAATTCTCTTGAACAAACTGATGGACATTGGTATAACTGAAAACGCACACAAAATACTCGAATCTTATCTCACAGATCGCAGTCAAGTAGTCAGAGTGGGTGAATTCCAAAGTTCAACAAATCCCCTAACATTTGGTGTACCTCAAGGATCGATCCTGGGACCTTTGCTGTTCCTTATTTACATCAACAATATCTCTCAGCTTAAATTAAAAGGAGAATTATCGCTTTACGCTGACGATACCAATTTATTTTATTTCGGCAATAATATCGAATTATTAGTTCAAGATGCCCAACATGATCTCGATCTCTTGAATATCTGGTTCAAATCGAATCTTCTAACTATAAATGTTACCAAAACACACTATGTAATATTTGCGGCAAAAAACAAGAAAATTCCAGGCTATGTGCCTCTTAAAATCGACAGTATTCCAATAGAGAGATCAGACACTGAAAAATACTTAGGCCTTATACTAGACGACAAACTAACGTGGAAGCCACACATTGCGACAATTAGAACCAAACTAACATGCTTATCTGGCGCACTTCGCCGCATAGTTCGATGTCTACCAATAAACGTACGATACAGTATATATAATTCGCTGGTGAAACCGCACATTGACTACCTAATCGAACTCTGGGGCTCGGCAGCTAAATCTAATCTTAACATAGTACAGACATCACAAAACAAATTAATTAAAACATTATTTCATTATGACTACTTAACGCCCACCATAAAACTGTACAACGAAACAAAATTAATGGACATAAACAAAACATACAAGTATTATACATGCATCCTTATACGTAAAATTCTTTCAAAAAATATACACACGAACACTACATTTAAAACAAAACATCAACATAGCCAATTACGACGATTAAGGAATCCAGGCAATATTATACTACGAAAACCTAGAACTAACTATGGCAAGAATAATATTACTTTTGAAAGTGCTAATATTTACAACAAACTACCAACTATCATAAAACAAGCTAAAACACTAAATACATTCAAAATTCTGCTTAAAAATCACATTAAAAAACAAATTTGAATAGTACGCTTTTGTCACATCTAGTTGTTGCCGATCCGTGTATAATGCAAACTTGTTCAATTGTGCTTCGCTAGTAAAGTTGCACCGAAATATTGCGGGTAGATCGAAGTGGTTGTGTTAGCTTTGTAGGAATGATAGAAAACTACCTCGAAATAATAATATTGTAACAAACACTGACTTAGAATGTGAATGGTCACGAACTGTTATGTTTTTCTATATAACTGTAATGTTGTTAAAGATAACACACAAAATCTTATAGTACGCTCGTAAGCAATCTTAAGGTGTTTAAATTATAAGTTTTTAGTTTTTTAAGTTCTCATTTTAAGTGAATTGTAAATTCTTTTATGAGAATAAAGTTTCTTTAACCGTAATTATAGATAGAAAAACATCCAGTTCCGGAACAAATATCTGCAGAACATGTCCCATCTGTACCGTGGCGGGGATCGAACCCGCAACCTCCGCGTCTCAGGCGGGCCGTCAGGCAGAGGTCGTCCATTTTAGTATTATAGTATACTAGCTGCGCCCCGCGGTGTTACCCGCAATAGTTCCCGTTCCCGTGGGAATACCGTGATCAAAAGTAGCCTATGTGTTATCCCCGGTCATAAACTATGTATATTCCAAGTTTCAGCCAAATCCGTTCAATAGTTTTCGCTTGAAAGAGTAACAGACATCCATCCATCCATAGAAAAAAATATATTACTTACAAACTTTTGCGTTTATAATATTACATCATTCTTAGGAAGATGAATAGATGAATCACACTAATATTATAAAGGTGAAAGTTTGTGTGTGTGTGTGTAAGTGTGTTTGTTACTCTTTCACGCTAAAACTACTGAACGGATTTGGCTGAAACTTGGAATATACATAGTTTATGACCGGGAATAACACATAGGCTACTTTTGATTCCGGTATTCCCACGGGAACGGAAACTACCGCGGGTAACACCGCGAGACGCAGCTAGTATTCTTATAGAATTCATAAGATTTCATTGAAGATAGGATCATATGAGTAGATGGTTAACGTATTTTCGACTTGTCCAGGGACCGTGGGTTCATTTACTGGCGTCTGCTCTCCACGGACCCGGCGGCCGCCAAGGAAGTGGTGTTAGCTGACAAACCACTCATCTCTGAGGAGACTGATCTACTTGAGCCGACGCTGCTTGACGAACTGATCTGTCACATCAGTTCTCTAGCGTCAGTCTACCACAAGCCGCCCACTGCTTTTGTTGAAGGTGAGTTGAATACGAAATTAAATGTATTTACATTTAAATTTATTTAAAATGTAACGCCAGTTCGTAGTATTGGAAACTGTCCTCGATACCGAGTCAAGTATCACAAATGTGTGAAAATCCAGTGCAGCGCCTCTCCCGGTAACTTGCATGAACTAAAAATTCCATACATTCAGAATACTTGACATGTGAGCGTGGATAGATTACTATACTACACAAAACCGCCGGTAACCCTACAGTACAGTAACATTAACCCACCATCACCCATAAGGCGATATTCTTTCAGAACTTTAGTCATTCTAGGTGTTTTCTAGACTTCAAATACATATTTACCATAATTATGTCCAGTTTTTGCAGCAGTTATACATAAATGACAGCTTGCAAGGTTCAATTAACAGTTAAAGTTAGAAATGATGGGGATACAGAATACATATTTAGATATTTACTACCTACCTACATGAATTAGTCACATTTTTCGAAACGAAAAATCCATGCTCCGCCGGATTCGAACCCACTACCTTCGGATCGAAAGAGGCGCTAACCCACTCGGCCATCACGGCTCACTTAACACTTGTATGAGCTTAAATAACTTAACCTATAATAACGTTGTATTGAAGGTCGCGGCGCGGGCGTGCGCAAGTCACTTCCGGCGCGCGGCGCTGCGAGCGAGGAAAGTACAGTCAGCTCCAGCCACGCTTCCGTCATACCCAACCAGGCGCATCAGGTAATATCCAACATACGATCTATAGCCACCAGGAGCCTTACTCCGGATCAACGAAAACGAAGTTTCGTTACAATTTTCTTTGTAATAGTCTCTCACAACATTTCTTTGTAATAAGTTAGAACCGACACTTATTTATGGATTATTTTTAACGGCATTTATTTATTTTATTTTCCTGTATTTATATTTATATAACTGTATATGCATACTGTATATGTTTGTGAGAGAAATAAATAAATGATTGATTGAAATAGGTAGCTCAACTGGTCCAAGCTTAGTATAAAAATTAAAAAAATATATGATCACGAGGCGTAGTAGACATTTTTTTTTAAGCTTAAATAAATGTCTACCACTCCCTGGGATATCTAAAATTTAGATCTTAATGCAATTTCTAGATCTTTAAGGCTCGTGTTAAAGCGCATTATATATTTTTCGACACGAAAAATCCATAAAAGTGATTGAACAAATGAAAAGAAAGAAAGAAAATCCATTTATTTGACACGCACACAAACTAAAACAATACACAAAAACATAATTTAAAAATACACAATGCGTCCCAAATACGCGTCCAACTCAGCATTTGCTGCTTTGCGCAAGACAAGACAACGCTGATCTTCCGTTGGAACCTTTTGCGAGTCACAGATGAGAGAAAATGAGACAAATGAGTTGTGTTTCAGGAGTCAAACATGATAGCCGACCTTTTGTCTATGGACATCGGTGCCCCGCCCCCCGCCGCCGCGGCCCCCGCCTCCAACGTCGACCTACTGGCTGGGGGACTGGATGTACTCGTAAGTACTATTGCATAGCTTTATTTACAGAAACTAAACTACGACATACTTAATGTTTTTCCCTCAATCCCTTGGTAGATTTTAATGAATATGTTTATTAGACATTATAATAGCACACGGGAAATTACTCACGTAAAATTATCGTCGATTTAGATACCGACAATGTTTTGATTCTTCCGGAGAATCTTCATCTGGGTATGAGTGTGGTCACTCCTCGCGGTCGCGTCTCACACTGTTATAATTTTATAATGCTATTATAATGTCTAATACAACTCACGATAGTTTTGAAAGTGAAATATGTTTATTTTCCAGTTGGGCACAGGGCCGGAGCCGGCGGCGGTGGCGCCCTCTACGACGGGTCTGCTCGGAGATATATTCGGTGCGTCGGCCGCGCCCGCCTCCTACGTGCCGCCCAAACAGTGCTGGCTGCCCGCGGACAAGGGGAAAGGTATTACTGGTTGTGCCCGACGGTTTCACCTGACATTTATTTATTTATTTATTATTCGGAAAACCAACAGTCATACCAAAAGTCCATTGATGCACGGATTCGAACTCCAACACGGCTTCAAATAAATAAATGTTTTCTATAAAATCTTTACATTTTGATGTAACGAATTCCCTAGGTTTGGAGATCTGGGGCACGTTCAGCCGACAGAACGGTCAACCTCGCATTGAGATGACCTTCACGAACAAGGCGATGCAGGCCATGAGCGGGTTTGCGATACAACTCAACAAGAACAGGTGTGTATGCAGTTACATTATTATTATAGTACAGTAAGCACAGTATAACGTGACTGGGCCGAACTTAGGCCCTCCGGGCGTTCGCGCATAACGTACAATCGTTACAAAAGAGCTAAACATTGTTTCCGACCACTGTGACGTTACTCGCATGCTGGTCTGGTCTACTTTGATTGCTAACGCGCAATCAAATAGTTTGAAATATTCAATAGGTTTTTTTTGTAAAAGATTTAGATTTACAGGTCATTGTAGGTATCGTTTATATACCTACCTACACACATAATATTTGGATAACCAATTGCATTTAGGTAATATGAAAATATCAATAATTCAATTAGGTACATGTATATTATAGATACATTAGTACAATCATGGACGAAATGGTAGATTTCGTGCGATCTTTGATTTATACTCTCAAAAAAAATGTTTGAAATCAAATGAAAGAAAATGGCGTGTAGAATGCAAAACTGAAAGTGTGGGCGAATTACTTAATTTTTGAATTTCACAAACTAGTTTTTTATATTAGTAAGTGACGAAATAATGTATTTTTGTATTGTATTCTAGTTTCGGCATCTTCCCAGTGGGAGGGTTGTGCGTGGGTGCGCTCCAAGCCGGCGCGACGGGCGAGGCGCCGCTCACGCTGGCCACCACTGGGCCAGTGCAGAGGATGGACCCACTCAACAACTTACAGGTACATATTACTAACTAGTTGACCCGCGGTGAATAGTTGACGACCTCTGTGGCACAGTGGGCGAAAGCCGGCCTGAGACGCAGAGGTTGCGGGTTCGATCCTCGCTACGGGACAAATGTTTGTATGATCTGCAAATATTTGTTTCGTGTCTGGTTGTTTTCTATGTATTATATGTATGTATTTACAAAAATAATGTATCTATGTAGTATATCAGTCATCTGGTTACCATAACACAAGCATTAAAATGCTTGGCTTGGGACAAGATGACGCTGTGTGGAATGTCCAGGGATATTTATTTATTTATAGTTCCCGTGGGAATACCGGGATCTAAAGTAGCATATGTGTTAATCCAGGATAAAAGCTATTCTGGTACCAAATTTCATTTAAATCCGTCTAGCCGTTTGAGCGTGAAGGAGTAACAAACATTCACACTTAGATACTTACACTTTTACACACACAAACTTTCACCTCAAAAAAAAACGTCAAATTCTAGGACGCAGTAGAGATATTGTGAAATTTTCAAAGATAAACTTCCGCAAAGTCGCGTTTGAATCAATTAACAACCTTTTTTATATATCTTTATTTTTTTTACTTTTATTTCGCAGGTGGCCATCAAAAACAACGTAGACGTATTCTACTTCGCCTGCCTCATCCCCGCGCACATTCTCTTCACGGAGGACGGACAGCTCGATAAACGCGTCTTCCTCACCACTTGGAAGGAAATCCCGGCCGCAAACGAACTCCAACACACGCTGTCCAACGTTATCGGCAACGCAGACACTATCGCACACAAGATGACTCTAAACAACATCTTCACTATCGCGAAAAGGAACGTGGAAGGGCAAGACATGCTCTACCAATCTCTAAAACTGACTAATAACATCTGGGTACTGTTAGAACTGAAACTCCAACCGGGTAATCCCGAAGCCACTCTCAGTCTCAAGTCCCGCACTGTGGAGGTTGCCCAGTGTATATTCCAAGCGTACGAATCAATCATCAAATCGTAATCTCTATGCACTAATGCCTGAATATTGAAACGCTACTTAATGTAAGTGGTGCTCTATGACATTACTAAATATCCTTGGACATTTTACACAGCGTCATCTAGTCCCAAGCTTAGCAACTTAATGCTTGTGTTATGGTAACCAGATAACTGATATACTACTTATATAGATTTTTTGAAGTTTGTTCATACAAACCTGGCATGTAAGAGCATCCTCTTGATACGCTCCTAAATATTTAACTAGCCTTTCAGTATTCGGTGGTAAGACTTGTAAATTCCATTATGTATTAGGGATGTCTGAGGCAACTTTTGTTGTCAATAGGGTAATTTGACTGTATCAATTTCAAATATTTATTGGTTTTGAAGAATGTATAATAACTAGCCTTTTAAAACGGTCTATAAATAACGATTAAATTCGCTTTTTTGCAATATAAAATTCTCTTGAAATAATTATATAAGTCAAATACCCTAATGAGATGAGAGAAAGTTCGTTGTCGCTTAGACTATTATGTAATATAAAATTAATTTATAGCTCGAGTTTAATATACTTAACTCATTTATAAAATGTTTCGTAGTTGAGAGTATGTATGAGATCATGTTCTAGACTAAAATGTATGTTATCATAAGAAGTTATAATAAATTACGTTATATCATTATGTTGTCTTTTTTCCATTATTTGTAGTAAGACAAGAGCAGCGTGCTTTCCGTTCCTGCAATGCTGCCTCTTGACGTTTGGCTTGCCTGACTACTATTACGCTATTACAATTATTTGTTTGCGAGAAATCAAAAAGCAACAATTATTAAAAAAAATGTTGTCATAAGTTGTTGAAAATCTTGACGGCTAAAACTTTTGTAAACGACAGATTTTTCTTCCTCCTAAAACTGAGTAACTCATAAAATCATAATCACGATAGGCGACACTTTAACAGGTTAGCTGTCCCGAAGCAAGTTTCGATCTTCTTTGTACACGTCCTCGTAGTAAATCGTTCGTTCGTTCGTATGAGCAAGTGGCCAACTCTGGTGACGGAGTAAATAATGACAGCTAATATGAGGCACATATGCCTCATGGACGTACCAGTGCAATCACCCATGAGGCACATGTGCCTCATCGGACAGCTAACCTGTTAAACTACCTAGTATTCTTTTATCTGCGCTTTAAACACAGGTTACTCAATGAATTCAGTAAAAAATAGGGTAGTTCACGGATGATCGTCCATTGAGCTACACTACACATCGCTTACAAAACATTTTTGTAATGTGGGTAAACACATTCACTAATAATTTCACTGTTGGTGTGTGGGTGAACCCATTTATTGATAGAGCATTCATTAAAGAATACACTGGGGCGGGTATACTCATCCATTGATAAGAGCTTACGTCACCTGCGCCCGCGCGTCACACCGTAGTGCGAGTGAGACGTAAACAATGTGCGTCCCGCTCCTGCCATCTCATTCAACTCCTCTGAACTTATGTTTGCCTGGTACTAAACATTGAAAATGTTGATTAACTTGGGCTCAAATCACGCTACGCAATATTTTTCTGAAAGTTTTTCAATCAAAAATGTTGAGTTTTAATTGTGAACGGATGATCGACCATCGTGCTACTTTATTCATTCAAAAAACCTTTTCACTGTTATTGTGTCGGTAAACCCATTCATTGACTGGACCTTACGTTACCTACCGTGCCCGCCCATCACGCCTTGCGCGAGTGAGATGTAAACAACGTGCGTCTCGCTTCTGGTCGTGCGAGTGAGGCAGAAGAAGCATTCATCCCACTCCTTTTCGCGCAACTCCTTGGTACTTATGATTGCCTGGTTCCTGAACACTATAAATCCATGCTTTTAAGCAACATCCTCGAGTTCATCTCTAAATAACTACTAAACCACCCGCGCGCCGCGCCCATTCATTTACAACTCATTCATTTACTTCACAGAACATTATTTACTCATTTACTTGCGACAGAATGGCAAGCACACATCGTTCCGTTTTCACGTACTTGGAGGGACGTCACAGCGCGTACGCACGCTAGTTTATTTACACGCGACAGAGGGAGAGCGCTAATCGTTCCGTTTTCACGCACTTGGAGTGACGTCAAAGCGCGTACGCACGCTCATTCATAATTACACGTGATAGAGGGAGAGCGCTACATTGTTGCGTTCTCACGCACCCGGAGTGACGTCAAAGCGCGTACGCACGCTTATTCATAATTACACGTGATAGAGGGAGAGCGCTAAATCGTTCTGTTTTCACGCACCCGGAATGACGTCACAGCGCAACTACAACTGGTTAGTGTAGTGCATCTCTTTGAGCATTATGCGCTCCTGGTAGCTCAGCGCTTGAGTTTGAGAGTAAATTGAACAGAAAATAACTCCAGTGAAATAAAATTACTGCCTGGTAGATTGACATTAAAATAAACGCGGGTAATCAGCAATTCGACCTTCACTTGTTAAACTTACGAGCTTATTTTTTTAACAAATACAATTACTCGATCCTTAAATATACAAACGTGCCGTTGACAAGAAGTGAATATAGCATTTGGAAAGGTTCTCTAATACAACAAAAATAGATGTTTGTGTGGTGCTCTGAAAAAAAAATAGGAAAGTACGGATTAGGACCCAAACTAAACCAACGAGCAAGCAATTAGAAGAGTGGATGAGGCGGAAGAAATATTAGGATCTTAACAAGTGGAAATCTGTGAACTTTGCTAATGGTTTAAAAAAATAAACACGACATCAAATGTTATGAAATTATCCTTCAAATTGTAGAGGGTAGAAAAAAAGATGCGCTAGCTGGCTTATTCGTCATCAGCTGGTTCTACAGTTTATATATTATGTGTGTGCGATTTGTGAAGGTCCTCTGCAGCCGCTAATTTTATCACCCCAGCCGAACATCTACCACTGGCCGTGACCTGCAATGACCCCAGTCGAACACCGTGACCTGCAATGGCCAACGTGGAAAGCGCTAAACCGACGCCGGACCAAAGTTGGCCGTTGCAGAGAATTTTATTAAATGGGGATTCCGAGACGCTACAGGAGGTATGGCGCATCTACTTGTGTGTCCTCTGTGCCAGCTGCAACCAAGAGGACCTAGTAAACGCCACCGAATTTGGAGTTAAAGTGGCCTCCTACTGAGAAAAGATAATTTAAATATCGAAACATTTAAATGTTGAACAGTATGTGTGGTTAGGTAATCTATTGAAGAACTAATTATGTTAGAAATATTCATTAAATAAAATGCAAAAGATCAAGAACATTTCAAATATATTTTTCACTTTCTGGCCCTTCCTTCGAAACATTTCACATACATTTATTTACAACAAAATACTTTATATTGAACTGAACATTTTTATATCTTATCAAATTTATGGAAATGTCATAAACTTTAATATTTCACAGAAATAGCATCAAAAAACATAAAAATAAATATTTATAATCAGAAAAATCATCATTAATAATTTTCTGCTCATACAAATCTGATATTGCTATATCAATAAATTCAAAAATCTATATTCAACATTAATTTTCATTTTTCATTGAATCATCCTAAGTCTTATAATATTATAAAAATTCTATTAAATTGTTACTTATCTAACGTCAAACGAAATACGATATGGCGGAGTCTTTCCTTTCCTGTTCATTCATAACAAGATTTCACTTCATCTTTACATTACTATCATCAATTTGCCATTCTGTATACTTTTTGGACAAAGTTTGGTTGTCCTCACAAATGACTTCCCATTGAAAAACTACACTACTCCTAATCAATCTTCACAAGAAATTCTTGCACCTCTAACTTCTGCCTCATTATAGCTGAAAGCACGACTTCTGTACTGCAAACCACATTCAATGTCTTCTCCGATTGCAATAAATAATAGACTAAATGCAGATCATTCGGTACCGTTAAAACTAGATAACTATACGGCCTTTGCGTATGCATTTCCTGTATAGATACGTACGAGCGCCTATTTTTCTCGACTTTCCCTCCGCAGAGTTCGATCATCTCAATCAGAGCTGACTTAGCCGGTTTCACACAAGGAGTGAGGAAGAAAGTGACACCTTCAAACAGCTTTCGTCTCTGTTCCCCGCATAGTAGCACCTCTGATACGTCACATTTGTACATTTTGTTGAATGCTTCGTCTTTGAGACCGTGTTTCGCTTCGTCGGCGAATTTGTTGAGTCTTTGGCTTTCGTGAACCCATTCTGGGGATAGGAGATGTTTGACGGTGACGAGGCAGCTCACCAGCTTGCTTGTTCGGACGAGCTTGTCCATTATGAGATGTGTGGCATCCACTGCTGAGGAGACAACTAGGCCGCCAAGTTGTCTGAAAAGAAAAAGCTTGTGTTAGATATATAGTGGGGAGGGGGGGGGTCGCGGCGATAGAGGGGGGAGGACTAAAATGAATCGAAATTGAGTTCTGGATTCCGACCGTGGCTTAGTTTACCTAGTTTTTCAGGCTATCCAGCCGTAAAACAAATAACGAGCAAGGCTCGGTCAACCAAGTACCTACTACTAATAATATGATCTAGTGATCAACGTCTAACCAGCCGATGCTCAAGTACTCACCTAACTATAGCGGACAGTTTGTTCAGTTGATGTGGGTTGACAGCTGAGAACAGCACCCTCGGCGCCAGGTGTAGGGGGGGAGCGGGGGC
The DNA here is from genome assembly GCA_963582015.1 of Xanthorhoe designata. Taxonomy (NCBI): domain Eukaryota; kingdom Metazoa; phylum Arthropoda; class Insecta; order Lepidoptera; family Geometridae; genus Xanthorhoe; species Xanthorhoe designata. Next base: position 3,213,190 of record OY757029.1, read on the forward strand.
GGGCGTGGCGGGGAGGGGGGGCGGGGGGGACTCGAGGCGGGGTCGCTTCGCTCGGCGCGGGTTGGAGGCGAGCGCTGCGGCGCTTCGCTTGGCTCGCTCGTGCGATTCTTGCGTTATGTTGATGGCCATTTTCCATGCATCTGTAATAAGTTACGTAAGGTTATTTGAAACGGAATATATTTTATCCAGATCTCCAGGCGTTTGAAACCTCTAACCAAAGACGATTAATATCTAGATATTAATCGTCTTTGCTCTAACTAAACTCTCATTTTATCAGACATTTTGCAGTAGAAAATATGTTAAGTTGTGTGCATGATGTTGCAATCAAAATGTTTGTTTTAGATATAATAATGTGTTCCTTTATCGTTAGGTTAGGTTTATTGCAATAGTTAAAAAAATCACTGACTCAACACTTGCCATGACATAAAGAGATATTATTTTTCATGTCTTTTAGGTTATTATTATTACATTCAATTTAAATAACAAGTTTAGATTAATCATAACGTGTTGTAAAACTTACTCATCAAATGCGACACGAGACTATAATCCATTCTGAAGGGACTCGCCAAGTTGAACTGTTGGTATTTTGCGTTTTCAATCTGTAACAAAGAAACGTGCATGTTTTTGTTTATTTTATTAGTTTTTTTCTTTTATAAAGTTACATACCTATTCATCGATATATTTATATCGCTTTATAGTTACAATCGCTAAACCTTTAATTGGCTTCCCATAATCCGAATTGTATAGAAGTTGTTGGCTCTTTAAAAAGATAAAATGCACTTATATTTCCCCTGCAGTAGATCAGTGAGCCAGGCCGCAGTGACGACGGAAATGCCTCACTCTCGCGCGCGTCTGTACTTGACATATTCACTTCTATTTACAAGCATACTTTTTGGTCGCATAAAAATCTTCACTATAATGAAAAGCTGCATAGTAGATCTTAAATTGATTTTCGCCTGATAAGTGCTTAATTTCGCACCATTCTAATTATTTAAAAGTAGATATAATTGACGATCTCGCCACCTTCGATGAAGGATGGTGGGACGCAGCTAAAGATCGAGATGATTGGAAGAGTTTGGGGGAGACCTTTGCCCAGCAGTGGGACAAAATAGGTTAAAAAAAAAATCCATGCCTAAGGGCTAATCATAATCAATGTTCATTTACATCAAATTGGTAGCCTCTATTGGAGTCATTCTTGTACCTATACAATATCACGCAAAATTTCTGACACACAGGATTCGAACGCTCTCCCCCGGATCGCAAGTCGCGCTCGCTCACGCCTTAACCACGGCGCTCGTTCTACTAACGACGAATTCAACATACCTGTGCCAATGCGCTCATGTTCCCCAGCAGTAGATCGGTGAGCCAGGCCGCGGTGACGACGGGGATGCCCCACTCTCGCGCGCGTCTGTACTTGTTGCCCTCCGCGCGCTTACAGATCAACACTGTGTTGTCCCGCGTCATGTATGGGGTTAGCTGGGTGGAAAGGATTTATTTTATTAAACAGACAAAACTGAGTTCAACTTTCCAGAAGTGTTATTAATTAGTTATTGTAAAGATAAACCAAATTCCTAAAATACTTTTATGAGCCCACTAAAGCTGAAGCGGCAGCAAAATCTCGCATTATGCTCGCCAATTGTACTCTGTATTTGTATAATATAAGTGTGCAATAAAGTACTTAATAAATAAATAAATAAAATTTGTTGTCATTTTTCAATGAAACTAAATGACAAGAAAATAACACACTCTTAGAGCCTTACTAAAATTGCGTTGTTTATGAATTATAGGGTAAGGAAACAATGAAAGATTATGGTCTTAGGACTACACATCTCCTGCGTGACAACTAACTTGCCAAGCGATATGCCTTAACAGCCTGAGCTCCTACTGCATACTGATATATTAATACAACGCGGCGAGACGGTACCTTGCATGGACCTAGTACCTATAGTACCTGGACGAACTGCGAGCTTGCCGCCGAGAGGGACAAAAAAGCAGGGAATCCATAGTTACGTAGTACAAAATTCGGAGCATCAAGTTTCCGGCCATACAAAAAAACGACACACGATGCGAGACAAAAGATCTAATGCTTTGTCTCTTTTACTAACAAGAATGTTTTATTATATGTTTCTCTGTTTTTGTGACTGAGAAAGGAAAACAGCACTATCTAAGGTACCTTGTAAACAGTTTAAACTAGCACAGGAGATATGTTTCCTATTTCATAGTGCATTTATAAATCAACTGCATATTATGTTAGCTATAAATTATAATTTAAGCACTATGTACTATCACCAAAAGCGTCGCTTTACCAATTTTGAAATAGTTTAGCTTGCAAGATGTTAGCTAGCTGATCCTGCCCTTTTTATTTTGACCAATCGGAGTCATAAACATCTAAAAGCAATTATTGTTTGATGACTTTTACCATTGTTAAAAACTTACTGTTATTATTTGTTCTTCAAACTTTATAACAAAGCACCGAAATACTTTGTTGCTATCGGTGTTCGAATGTTGTAAAGCGGTGTAAACTGCTAGTTGCGTCACAGAAAAAGCACCCTTAAGGTGGTGAAGCGGTGCTTCGGGTGATAGTACTTGTACCATTTAAGTTGTGGAAATAAATGTATCGTTATGTGTACCTTGGCTCCCGTGTGCGCGACGGCTGCGGCGGCCCGCTCCCGCTCGGCCGCGCGCCAGCCGGAGAGCGCGGCGCGGTGGTGCCGTGCGGGCCGGTCCCGCGCGCAGTACATGGTGGGCAGGTGCAGCGCCTGCCAGGGCGGGGCCACGGCGCGGCGCACCATGGCGTCCGACAGCCAGTACGCGGTCACGCAACGTTTCGCGTCGCGGAGCGCCTGGGGGTGATACAAAATAAATAAATAAATAAAAAAAAAGAGCTTTATTTCCCTTTTTTTGACGACCTCTGTGGCTCAGTGGGCCCCGCCTGAGACGCGGAGGTTGCGGGTTCGATCCCCGCCACGGGGCAAATGTTTGCATGTTCTGCAGATATTTGTTCCGGGTCTGGATGTTTTTCTATCTATTATATGTATGTATTTACAAAAAAAATATGTATCTAAGTAGTATAACAGTCATCTGGTTATCATAACACATACATTAAATTGCTTAGCTTGGGACTAGATGACGCCGTGTGAAATGTCCAAGAATATTTATTTATTTATTTATTTACTTTACACAGTAGAAACAGTAAAATAAAATTTAAAACAAAAATAAAAATGAAACTTAAAACTATGAATATATTATTGTTTGAGTGTGTGTGTGTATGGGAAAGCCTAGAGGTATGGGGTAATAGAAGATGGATGTAATTGTAGTGAACTAGCTAACTTGCCCGTGGCTTCGCTCACGTGGTACCTACCTTGATAAAATATAGCCTATGTTCATTCGGAAAGTCTAAGCTACAAAAGGTGGAAGAATTTTTGAAATCGGATAAGTAGTTTCGGAGATTACCCCAAACAAACAAACCAACTTTACCTCTTTATAATATTAGTATAGATAGGACGTTGCGTCTTGCAAATCTTGCAATCAAAAGTGAAAAATAACGTATTCCATCTATACTTCTATCCTAATATTATAAAGAGGTAATAGTGGCAATTCTGAGTGTCGCAAAAGCTAAACTAAGCTAACTAAAATTGTTGCCGTCCCTTTCATAGCGATGGGAATAAAAAGGATGGCAATAGTTTTAGTTAGGTTAGTTTAACTTTTGCGACACTCCGAATTGCCCCCATTGTTGGTTTGTTTGTTTGTTTAGGGTAATTTCCGAAACTACTCACCCGATTTTAAAAATTCTTTCACCGATGAGTAGCATGGACTTTCCGAATGAACATAGGTTACATGTATTTTATCAAGGTAGGTACCGAGCGAAGCCGCGGGCGAGTAAGCTAGTAGGATCAATAAAACTCAGACACGTCTTAAAACTAGAGGATTATATTGGCTGTTTCATAGGCAGTAATGTACATGTAGGGAGTCGCGTTGGAACAGGCATTAGAATCACCTAGCATGTAAAACGAAACTTAAGTGATCCTTGAGGTCCTACAAGAATAAATGATTTTTCTTTCTTTCTTTCTTTCTTTCACCTGCATGACGACGCCGTGTTTCTGCGTCTCGCACAGCACGTGGGTGACGCGCGCGCAGTAGGCGGGCTCCACCTCCCCGCCGCGGCGCTGTATCGCCTCCGCCCAGCGCGAGACGCGCTCCCCGCCCCACGACTGTTGGTACTCCACCTGGATATAAAACACCAAGTGTAAGAGTCACAATCTAATAGACGACCTCTGTGGCGCAGTGGGCGAAAGCCTGCCTGAGACGCGGAGGTTGCGGGTTCGATCCCCGCCGCGGGACAAATGTTTGCATGTTCTGCAGATATTTGTTCCGGGTCTGGTTGTTTTTCTATGTATAATAATATTATACATAGAAAAACAACCAGACAGATATTTATTTATTTATTTAATAGCTGACAACACTCAAAAAATGTGCGAGCAAATTCAATGTTCTACAATGACATTTGACATTTGAATGTAGACGTTATGTTGTTTGTTTTAATGTTCAATGTTGCTTGTACGCAAAAAGTAAAACTCTGCGCACTACGTAGCGTGTGAGTTTTGGCGTTTACATTTTATTTGTCTGATTGTGGCTCTATAATACATCTCAAAGGTCGCGCCACGTAAAAAGAGCGCTGGCTGTCAAACTGTGCAGTGGTCGATGATTGGTGGTGAGGTAACGCGGCGCACTACATTCCATTGATTTAGCGAGTGCTATTGGTTCGTCAGCGAGTGAACACAGGCGCAAACATACCCCCGCTACTTCCCCACAGCGCTCTTTTTACGTGGCGCGAACTATACTCGTCAACTCAAATGCCGGCGTAGAGCCTTCTACTCTCGCCATAGCCCGGTGAAGTTACGAAGGTCCCACGGACCAGCTAACATTAGCCGGTCCGAAAAAAAAACACGTCTAATCATCTCAGTATGCTTACACTGTTACCCCTTTAGGAATATTGATTTAGTAAACCTACTTTAGATAAAACGGATATTAAATCTGTTGCTATCTCTCTCTTTTCATTGACATAAGAGTAACAAGAAAAAAAATTAATTTATATCTACGAGTATATTAAATTGACAAATCTTTATGAATACCATTAGTGTGGTGTGCTGTCCTAGTGTGAACGGATCCTAATTAAGATTTATGAAGATCATAGCGAGAGTAAGTGCGAAGCAAAATAAAGTAATGGTAGCTTGTATAAGCTAGTGACTTATCCCCGGTTCCTATAACCAACGTACGGATGACCGTACATAGATCGTCATAGCAACGTTATCTGTCAAAAAGTGTCATACAGTTTGTGTAGCATAAACAACGTTTCTATAGAGATAGATCGACGGTCATCCGTACTTTGGATATAGGAATCGGGCATAATTCTAGAGACAAAATACTGTTGTAGTTGAATAAGATGAATTAACGCGATGGGCATTCCATAAGTCCAATGTTCTGACGCCGCATAATCTAGATCTTAATAAGGATATCATCACTTACAATATGAAACACGCAGCCAAGCAGGAACAAGTCGGGCGGTAACTTCAAATTGGGATTGTGTCCGTAGAACTGCGCACGCGCAGGCGGCGCTCGTACAGCTCCTCCCGTGTACACCTTGCTTCCCACGCCCACGCCCACCACGCCTGGGGTCGATGGCTGGAACAAACGTGACGTGGTAAGGTAACCATGACGTCAAAGCCGAAACTATCAGTAAGATATTTCGGATAAAGCACCGATTAGCGCCATCTACAGGGATTCCAGATGAAACAACTTCGGAGTCCGTGACTTTTAGTAAGATTTTTCATTTATAAATTAAATATTATTTTCTGTGTGTGTTGGAATGGATTAAGTTGTTAGAAATAAATAGTTACAAAATTGTTAGGTATTCAAATCAATTGAAAAGAGGGATATTCTAAAGTTTAAAATATTACAGTCACTAAGGTAAGTTACTAGTCGTCAAGCCATGACGGAGGCCTTTAGGCTGCCTAAAAACTCCGTCACGAGAGTTGGCCACTTGATACGTCATACGAACTAACGAACTAAAAAAGAAAGAAATAACAAAACGTTTATTTTGGTAGGACCTCAAGGATCACTTCAACTTTGTTGTTGGTAAATAACTAAGATTAAAAAAATAAAATAAAATGAAATATGATCAATCACGACTGTATCCCGGGAGCGGTAGACATTTCTTTCAGATGATTAGGCAATTTTTAGATCTTTTTGAAGATGTCTAAGGGGGTAGTCAGAGGTATGTCCAAATACATACATATTTGGTACATGCCCACTTTTTGCAGAAGTTAACTTTCCATACGTGACAGGTTGCAAGCCCATCGACGCTATTAGAGAGCTAAGACTGAGAATCTAATTGTATTGAAGATGTACTAACCTGGTGTGGATGATGGGCCCCCAGCACCAGCCTCGCGGGCGCTCGCACGGCGCCACCAGCCGCGTGGGCCGCCGTCATCAATCTCAAACAAATAGATAATGAAGATGTAAACTCTTGAAAGTGGTCACAAATCACCAATAATTATAAAATATGTATAATCAATAGAAAGAAAGATATTTTAACCAACTTCAGAAAAGGAAGAGGTTCTATGTTTCACTGTATGTACTTTTTTATTTATCATCATCATCATTGCAGCCCATTTATTAATTTTTTTTATGTTTTTATTTATTGATTACCCCGTCAATAGTAGACAGATTTTGAAAATTATTTTTTTGTTTCAAAGAATACACTCGAGGTGGTCCCATAAAAATGTTTTGAGGATCTTTGGAGCAATGAACAGAAATGTACCTCGAGAGTGCAGGAAATCTATTTCTTACGAAATTGAAGTCGGTTTAATGAAAAAAAAATTTTGCCACTTGTATAGGTTTTTTGGGGTATGTAGGGAATCGGATCATTATGCTTGATGGGTTCCCTACATAGTTAAGTTGATGCGGGATGATCACATAAATAAATTTATAAATGTAAATTATTTTATTTCCACGATATAGCAATACATGTTTGGACCTAGCGATCGGGGAGAACCGACTGCCGACGCGACTCACAAAACCTCCGCGTCAGCCCGTTTATACCTGTGGCTACCTAGCCGCCACAGGTTTGTTACTTGTACCGTCGAATTGGGATGCAGTTTAGTTTCTGTTATAGGTCCGCGTAAAAAGAGCGCTGGCTGTCAAACTAACTGGTCGATGATTGGTGGAGAGGTAAAGCGGCGCACTTCATACCATTGATTTAGCGAGTGCTATTGGTTCGTCAGCGAGTGAACACAGGCGCGAACATACCCCGGTACTTCCCCGACCGCGCTCTTTTTACGTGGCGCGACCTATAGCACTATTTTTTCCATTATAGCTATATGGTGTCTACCTCAGAGTGCCGGCGGCCGAGGGCTCGTGCTCCGATGGCGTAGTGGTGCCTTGCAGCCGGATACTCAGCATGTTGGCCAGCGCTGTCTTCGTCTTAGGATTCACTAGCAGAGCGTTGTTAGCTAGAATTGTAATTTTGTTCATTATATCATGTAAAGGGTAAAACATTATAGTTTTTCTTAAACTTTCGCGATCACAATTCATATTTATAAATACATGGACATGCCTATTGCAACATAGCCGAAACGTCTGACGCGATAAAATCCCGTGTCCATGTTTTTATTAATATAGTTAAAACATTTTTATGTGAAAATTTCATTTGTCAAGCTATCACTGTTTATGATATACAGCCTGGAGACAGACAGACAGACAGACGCACAGCAGAGTCTTAGTAATAGGGTCCCGTTTTTACCCTTTGGTTACGGAACCCTAAACAGGTTTTTAATTCTAGACCTAGTGTTTACAGAGTTGTGTCAGTTTATAATAAGATGTGTTTACCTTGATGCTGTTCCGGTGTGGTTGGTTGAAGCAAGGGCTGGTCTCCTTGTCCCTCTGGAACTAACACTTGCTGGCTCACTCCTGGAGACACCTATTGAAGTATAGTTATGTTTAAATACTGTTGATTGAAAAAAACAATTTAAGGGTAATTGGTAAGTGAGAGGGACTTGAAGTATTACGAATCGAATTAAAAATTAATGAGTAATGTGAAATTGTTTGCATTTGATACAATTAATCATCTCGAGATTTATAGGGCGTTAAAAGGCAGCCTAGTGAAGTTTTGTGTGTGTGAGGGTGTGTGTGTGACAAAGAATGCGATGAGATCTTCCCCCAATATTAACGACCGATGGAGATGCTTCGCGTTCCCTCAGCACTTGCAGCGCTAACTGCTGCATTAGCACAATCCACGCAGCCTCTGGTCTACTCTATAGGTCCCGCCACGTAAAAAGAGCGCGGTCGGGGAAGAGGCGGGGGGGTATGTTTGCGCCTGTGTTCACTCGCTGACGAACCAATAGCACTCGCTAAATCAATGGTATGAAGTGCGCCGCGTTACCTCTCCACCGATCATCGACCACTGCGCAGTCTGACAGTCAGCGCCATGGACCTAGTATAGTACCTGGACGAACAGTGAGCATGCCGCCGAAAGGGACAAAAAATGCAGTGAATCTATAGTCTGGTAGTAAAAAATTCGGAGCATCAAGTTTCCGGCCATACAAAAAACGGCACGCGATGAGGGACAAAAGATCTAAATGCTTTGTCTCTTTTACTCACAAGAAAGTTGTATATATTCTTCTTAGTTTTGTACGACTAAGTCAGTTTGTATGAGCAAGTGGCCAACTCTGGTGACGTGTGACTGAGAAAGGAATATGCAGTGCTCTATTTCTTTCTTTCTCTAAGGTCAGCGCTCTTTTTATGTGGCGCGACTTATTACTCGTGTTACCGGCACTTGTTTGACTGCGTGGTGGTGTTGGGCGTGTTCCCTCTGCGCCTGCAGCTGCTGGATGCGCTGCATATGCTGTTGCCGCTGCAGCGCTAACTGCTGCATTTGTTCAACGGACCCGCCGGTTGCGGAAACTGGACTTGCCACTGCGGTGCCACCTACTGCAAATATTAGAAGATAGATAGATAAAGACTTTATTGACACACACACATTACAGCACAGATGGGAAGGCACGATATATTACGCCCGAATACTGAAACGATACTTAAATATTTAGGACCTTATAAACCGTTTGAGACCTTGGGAAAGGACATAGGCTACATTTTGTTCGTGTCCCACGCGTGGGAAAACGAGGGAAAAACTATTAATTAATTTTGAAATTCAAATGCATCTTCTTCAGTTTTCGAGTAACAAATATAAAATTGTATAAAACTCAAGTTTATATGGATGTATGATGGTTTGTTACGCTTTCACGCAAAAACTACTGAACGGATTTGACTGAAACTTGGAATGTACATATTTTATGACCTGAAAAAACACATTGTAGGCTTTTTATCCGGGTTAGTAACACGCGAGCGAAGCCGCGGGTGGAAGCTTGAATAATGATAAATAACAAAAACCTCACTTTCTCCATCACTGTAATCCTTAACGTTCAAACAGTCCATATTTCGATAAACTCTAATATCTAAATTTCACGTAAACCAGCGTTGAAGAGCTTGGAGATACTAGATAGCGCATTGAAATTGTAATTCATGATAAGGTACGACCACACTTGGACGATTTCGCCTGCAGAGAATATTTTTTATTGAACACCTACTTTTGAGTGGCTGCGAAAAAAGCGATGCGGGTTTGACCTTTGATTGGAGGATTGATTTGTGAGGATTAGCTTATTTATTTTGAAAATAAAACATTTTAAAATGGTTTACTGTTAATCGATGGTTACAGCTGAACATAACCGATAAGAAAACCTAAAAATTGTATATTCCTTTCAAATATTATTCTACTTTTTCATTACAAAACATTTAAGTTGTACCTACTTATAACCTGTTTCAGAGTTTGGTCTTCGTTTTACCCCGGAGGGTTTATGCGCAAACCTTTCTACTTACGAAAATAAACGTCAAAAACAAATCAAAACGGGTTTGTCTATATATTTATTATTTTATTATTTGTCTATTCATGAAAAGTTTAGTGACCGTCGTCGGCCTCGGGGCATTGCGTCATAATGAAACCGAATCGTGAAAATGAACGCGCACAAATGTGGACAGCAATAGAACGGTACCGCGGTCACTACGATGATCTAAATACCAAATCCTAGCGTCCCCACGACGCGACGTGAGTGTCATAAAAATGCGCTTACAAAGTTAAGGAAAGTTTTCTGGCATAACCATATAAGGGGCCATCTATAAAGTACGACACACGTATTACACGATTTTTTTAGTACCTTCCCCCCTCGTCCCTTCTCAGGTCACATTTGTGAGACTCCCCCCTCCCTGTGACGTCACTTTTTATGCAATTTTGTTTCAGCCAAAATAATTTTATGCATTCAGGTTGTAATACCCACATTCGTTTGTAGCTAGGGGATTTCGATTGACATGGTATGGCCTAGTTAATAAAATAATTTGCCTTCAATTGTCATTTTATAATTGTCTAGGTATATGGGTAGTTAAAATACAATCATGACATAGTTCCTAGTTTTAACTGTAAATGTGCAGTATGTTATAATACGGGAAAAAACGACAAATATTGTAAAAAAAAACAGCTTGCAAAGCGTTGTTGCAAACAAATTGTCTAGGAAGCTTGCAAGTCCATTATGAATAACGGTTTATAGATTAGGTGAAAGTGAACGGGTAGCCCGCGAAATTAATATTTTTAATAAGCAATTGATGATTATCTAAATGAAAGCGTTTTGTAAATTGCAAAAAAATTCAAGAAAGTATGAATTTAGCGGGCTACCCGTTCGCATCGACCTTAATAGGCTGTGTTACAAACTCACCAGGTGATTGTGGCGGCGCCGGCGATGCGATAGGTATAGTAGCTCTCGCCCCTGGCTGCTGAAGCCATTGTACCTGGAAGCATAGTATTTTCAATACTAATAAATTATAGATATGGTACTCGACTAGCTAATCAGTAGCAATCAGGGGACGTAGTATTGGATACTGCCCTCAATACCGAGTCAAGTATCACAAATGTATGTAAATCCAGTGCAGCGCCTCCCCGGTAACTTGCATGAACTAAAAATTCCATACATTTAGAAAACTTGACACGTGAGCGAGGATAGATACTACACAAAAACCGCCGGTAACACTACAGAATGCGACTTGTAAAGTGACTTATCAAATGTGAATTATTGAATTATTTTAAAATATTAGTAAAAATACAAATAACTGCTTGATGTTAAAGTTAAAGTAGACAAACCTGTTGCTGCTGAGCCAATTCTGGTGCGATTTGGCTGCGAATGAAGGTGACGCTTTGTGGCGCCGGTGATTGAGCGCCGGGCGAGCCCGCGACCACTCCCGGCTGCTACAAGAACAGTAATTAGTATTTCACTTTCAAAACATTCGAAGTTGTACAGTAAGCGTGATCTAAGTTGACCGGAGTGAACATAGTTATTGCGATAAGCGACGTAGAGTCGGTCGGAAATATCTCGGTTTCACATGCTGTCGATACGTCTGTTTAGCTCGACTTTTCGTAAAGCGCGACCGAAAGGCCTAAGTTCCCCGGTCAACTTAGATGGCGCTTACTGTATTAGTCACTGCTACCGATAATATTTGTTTGAATAGGTACATTACATAAATTTCCGTGCACTACACGGAATTTTACTTTTTTCCGGTCCGGAAAATGTCTTTGTTCTTAACTTATCGGAAATTACGAGACAAGACATTTGAAACTGACATTCCGGACCGGAAAACAGTAAAATTCCGTGTAGTGCACAAGCGCCGATATATTACTTCTAGGCAAATTAAATAAGCAGTAAAAGATGGCAGTGCAGTGTTCCAAATTAAAAGAAAACGGATGCATAAAGTGTTATAAGAATCTTACCTGCTGATGTGCCAACGCCGCGGCGCGTTGTATAGAAAGTTGCCTCCTCTTCTGTAGTTGCGCAACAAACATGGCTCGTTGTTGCGGATTCATTTGCTGCAGTTGCGCGTGCGTCTGCGCATCTAGGTGGATCAACTGGCGACCTCCTCCGCCAGCCGTCCATGATACCTGGGAATAGAGAGATGTTAATTTTGGAGAGAATAGGTTAAGCTTCCTCAAAATGTTGTGATCTTGTAGAGAGAGAGAATGAGAAAAAGAGAGTCCTAGTTTAGATAGAGAAAGAGCTAGAGTAGACATAACATTATCAATTACATTTCAAATTTAATTAAACACGATATACCTATCTTCATCAACCAGAAAAGACCTTTAAATAGCTGAGCAGATTTTCTTGAAACATAGCTAAAAACAATCAAAGAAGACGCGTACCAAACAAAACAAAATAATCAAAATCGTTCAGAAGCTACTTTGCCTCAGACAGAAAATACACAATACATAACACCCACTCTTCTTCGTTGGAGGTTAAACGGTACACGATCACCAATATCTATATCAAGTCCCAAGTCGCGGTAGGCAATCTCTTAGATCGTTAGGTATCGAAACTTTAATTGGATTGGATTATGTGTGGAAAGTCCAAGGATATTTATTTATTTATTATTTATGTAAAATGGTTTGACCTAGGGAGATACCCAGTCGTTTCGTAAGTTATTTTTAATGTTACGAAAATGTGTGCATAATCAATGTAAAATTCTATAATTACATGCCCAATCGTTAAGGAAAACACGTCTTATATTAGCTACGTAGGTATGTAAGTGAAACGTCGGAATAAAATTAAATGAAGGTAAATATCGATAAATACCCGAAAAAGTATGTTTTATCAGATATTTAAAGGTACTTTCCCTCCTTGTGGCATGGCTGTAGTACGCCTTGTATATATCTAGTCATAACAACATATATAATATATATAATAAGCACCATTCTATTCTGTTTGTAGTGAAAATGGTTTGAATTTTTTAGATAATAAAAGTTATTAGATATTACAAAGTTTGGTAAATCTACCAACAGTTTAATTGTTAACATTTTTATGTTTTGAAGTAAGTAATCTATGTAACTACTTCTGTAATATTGAAAAAAATCTTTCACAGGCACAGGCAAGCTGTCGTATCATTGAGTACCTACTAAACGATCAGCGAGCGTGCCGCCGAGAGGGACAAAAAATGCAGTGAATCTATAGTTACGTAGTACAAATTCAAGGAATTCTAGGAGCATCAAGTTTCCGGCCACACAAAAAGCGGCACGCGATGAAGGACAAAAGATATTTTAATTCTTTGTCTTGCAAGAATGTTGCATAGATTCTTCATGTTTTTGTGTGACTGAGAAAGGAATATACAGTGCTCTATTTCTTACTTTCCCTAAGATTAAGCGTCATTGCGGCTACGTTAGTACTTATGAGGGGGGTGTGTGGGAGGGGGCAAGTAAAAAGCAAAGTAGTGCAGGGGAGGGGAATAAATCCTAAACTAAAGTGAGTGTAATGCAAAGCAGGTAAATCAAACAAGCAAAAACAAGCAAACAAAAATATGTATATTACACAATGTAAAAAATGATGCTTATTCTAATATCTTACCCTAGGTCCAACTGTGCCTGGCTGAGCGATCTGTTGCCTCTGCTGTAAGTATTGCTGTTGCTGCCATGAGACATTCTGTCCCCCTTGCACCAACTGCTGACCTCCCGGAGAAACAATTTGCTGACCCCCAGCATGCGTTATAATCTGCTGGATACCCCCAGAAGATAGCTGAGATCCTGCTTGAGGTGATTGGGGTAACTGTGATAAAACTTGCTGAGTCTGCCCAACCGCTTGTCCTATTATTTGCTGTCCCGATTGAGTCACAATTTGCTGGGACGATTGAGCGATCACCACTTGGTGTTGCTGTCCCTGTTGCATCACATGCTGTCCTTGAGAAAGCACTTGTTGAGTCCCTTGAGCGATAATCTGTTGCCCTTGGTTTACAATTTGACCTCCCTGATGGACAATCTGGCTTTGTGAAACCAATTGTTGACCTTGTTGCAGCGTCACTTGCTGGTTTCCATGGACTAAAATCTGCTGTTGTCCTGTATGCTGATTTATCAAGACCTGTTGTGGTGCTTGAACAATTTGTTGCTGTCCAGAGCTGTTTAGTAACTGCTGCTTTTGTACCAAGATTTGGTGGTGAGCTTGACCTATGGTTTGACCTTGGGAGTTTATAGACTGTTGCAGAATTTGTGGAGACTGTATTGTGTGTTGCGGGCTTAGCTGTGCCTGGTTATTGATCAGTCCTTGTTGTTGTGTTTGCATTATTTGTTGCTGCAAGATCACTTGGCTTTGCTGGTTTCTTTGTACTAAAGGCCCTCGTATGATCTGATGTTGTCCTTGTACATTCTGCACCATTTGCACATTCTGCTGCCTCCAAGCTCCTTGAGAAGTCTGTTGGGTTTGTATAGTCTGTTGAACAGATTGGATCTGTTGTCCTAATTGACCTTGTTGGTTCACTAGCTGGTTGAGCTGCACTTGTCCTGTCTGCCCTGATGAAGAAACTATTCCTTGGTTTGTCACACCCATATTGAGATTCTGCTGCTGATTTGTCATGGACTGTACCGTCTGCTGTTGGATTAGACCTTGGTTTTGAGGGTTGAGCTGTTGTCCTGAACTTATTATCTGCTGGCTGATTACTTGTGGTTGTCCAAGATTTTGATTCATTTTTGTTTGTAGTATTTGCTGAGTGGATTGAGCTAGCTGCTGCGCTATGTTCTGAACGGCTTGTGATGCAGTTTGCTGGCTCAGACTTAGGCTCTGCTTCATGGCAAGGTTCTGTTGGTTTATCTGTTGCTGCTGCAAGTTATTGGCACTTTGACTGAGCATTTGGCTAATGTTTTCTATCTGTTGCTGTGCAGAGCTCATAGATGTTGCCGGAGATTGTATGGATTGCAAATGATGTTGATTGCTCTGTAGATGTTGCAGCTGGCCAGACATGTTCTGGTTCATTTGTGAGACAGAGACATTTGGCTGTGAGAACTGGTTGCTCATCACCTGGTTTTGTTGGTTTTGATTGATCTTGTTCTGTTGTAACATTTGCATTTTTAGCTGGTGCTGCTGTAGCATTTTCTGTTGCTGCATTTGTATAGCTGTAAGTCCATGGGGTTGTTGTTGCTGCTGCTGGTTTGGTTGCTGATTGTATTGTAGATTTACTTGTTGGTTTTGCATCATGCCCGCTTGTGATACAACAGCATTTTGACTTGCAAATTTCTGTATCATCTGCGTGTTAGCTTGGCTTCCCTGAATTTGTACATTTTGCATGTTCTGTGTGACTATACCCTGTTGTAGAGCCTTACTCATGATGCTGGAAGTTGGTATTGATGTGGAGGTATAGCCCATAGTGTTGATGGCTGAAGTGGCCACATGGGAAGATGGAGCACTAGATGGAGGGTGGTTCCATGGCATCCTCTGCTTTAGTTTGTCTAACAATGCTTGAGTGCTATCATCTTTGTTTTCCGCCATGTTCTGTGTAGGTACCTCGTTCTTAGCTATACCCTCTTCAAAGTCAAATCCAGTGATAGCACTTATCCTATCCATAGGCTTTGGAGGTGGCTGAGGCACTATAAGCAATTTAGGATGGAATATGTCAGTGGCTGCTTGAATTCTAGCCCGTATACTCTCCAACACCCAGTCAGGGGTAACAATTTTAAATCTTGAAGTGGGGAGGTTGAGTGCAGTATTGTACTTCTTACCTGATGCTGAGCCACAGATAAGGTGGGTGCACTGAGAGTCTAGGCTCAACTTCACTCGGCCACCATAGTACGTGATCACGGCAAATAATGCTTTCGCGTCCGAGACACTCACTTTTGTCACACACGCCACAACATTTAGAAAAATCTTACTCTTGTTTGGGCTGTATGGTTTGGGGTTAGCGAGATTTTTAAGACGTGCGCAAGCCAAGACCCAGTGCTCGGTCACAGCAGGGATCTGGTAAATATCCTGGGCTTCGTCAATGTCATTTTCAGCGGGATTCTGGCCGCAAATTAGATGCGTGACATAGTCAGACAAATACTTGGTGTTCTCCGCGCCGCCGGACTGCAGAAGTCGCATAATCTACAAACACAAGCCAAAAACAAGTTGTAGTGTATGCTGCACTCGTAAAAACAACATCATTCAAAATAAAAACAAAAAGAAACAAACCCTTTCCGAGACATCGCCAGATTGGTAGTACTTGACATCCTTGAATATCGGTTCTTGCAAAGACAAAGAATCTAAATCATCGACGATTGTTACCATTTTCTTTTTATATGTTTGTTTTATTTAATTGACACTGTTTTACACGTTCATTGTGAAAATTTAC
The DNA here is from genome assembly GCA_963582015.1 of Xanthorhoe designata. Classification (NCBI taxonomy): domain Eukaryota; kingdom Metazoa; phylum Arthropoda; class Insecta; order Lepidoptera; family Geometridae; genus Xanthorhoe; species Xanthorhoe designata. The sequence goes on from OY757029.1 coordinate 3,229,423, forward strand.
ATGAAAAGCCGATCGTAGGTAATTCATGTCATGAAAATATCAACTCAACAAACGACGGCCATTTTTACAATGTTGCCATGCCAGCCAGCCACTATTTAGAATTTTAGATGAATGGAAGTTTGTATTGGGAGTATGATAAGATTAGGCTAGCTTCACAACATCAAGCACAGGACTTAATGTTATAAAAATGTACAGGGTAGTCCATTTGCAGTAACAAAATAGTTATAGAAATCAAATCACTTACTTACATAAAAAAAAAGATAAATCTGTATTCAAAGTTTATAGTACCTACACACGCATTATCATGCAAACTGTACCTACCTATTCAAATTCCATACACAAAAATATTATTATTTTTGTTTTTTCCTAGTTATTTTTAAAAGGCATTTGATATTGAATTGAATTGCCAATTGAAAATAGTAGGTTTTTACCCATGAAATTGCCGTTTTTCATACTTTTGTTTTTTGTACTTTAAGTTACAAAACTTAAAGTGGTGGGAGGCGGCTGGTGATCGAAAGAAGTGGAAAGAGATGGGGGAGACCTTTGCCCAGCAGTGGGACACATTATAGGTTATTAAAAAAAAAAAAAAAAAGTTACAAAACGCCAATTTCATAAGTAAATACTTACGGTAAATACGTTTTACTAGGCTATAGTGCGTATTTACTAATTATAAAATCTATGTAAGTGTACGCCGTGTTTTGAATAAATGAATTATACAGGTAGGTATAATATATAGGTAGGTATTTGTATGTAACAAACATCAGCAACTCTTTATATTTTATTTTATTTTTACAGGGTTTTATTTTTACATTTTCACAACATATTATAGGGTTAAGCTCGCCTTTTTATTTTACCATGACTGTCCTTTCAGTAGGTACCTATGTATTTTTAAATTGTTTTGTTTTTGTGTGTAGATTATGAAATATTATTTCTTCAGTTCTAGCTAGCACAGGTTCTTATTTATTTTGTTTCAGACTGTATTATAAAATTTGCAACAGATAAAACATCTCAGGATGGGATCTAAGTTCACTCTTTCTAGAGATCAAAGAGTAATGCTAGAGATAATGTGGTTTAATTCGTCTAAGGCTAGGAACAATAACAATCAAACAATTGTTCCGATGATTAACGGAATCCATTGCCTATGCAAATTAATCACTACGTCATCAATGACCAAATCCGAGAACTCCAAGTAGGTACCTACCTATATCTACGTTATTACCCTATTACACAAAAATTAAGGAATTTGCGTTAGGTATGTGTATCATTGACAAAATCCTTATTTTTACTTAATGGAAAACGTTTTATATTCCAGATATATAACAAGTCATAGTCATAGCTCATGATTTTTCTCTGTAGGTCGATTTCATTTCATTCATAGGCAGCATGTTTATTGTATGTACCTACCTACCTCAGTTGTGGTAGGTACCTACTCATAACTATTCTAACATCTTATTACGTCTCACCGTATAACTGGTAAACTGGTATTTCCATAACGTGTTTCGTACGTTAACTATTAATTTTCCTGATTACCTAAGTGTTTTATAAGTTGTTAAATCAAATACTTAGGTACCAAAATCTAAACTATTAGATGTGGAATTGAATTAAAAACAATAATAGAGATAGTTAAGGTAGGTACCTACCTACTTATGTACCTATAACAAAAATTCTTTGTATAGGTAGATTAGGTAGGTACCTAATATATTACTTAAAGCTCTACGCTTAGTGTGTAAAATATGAAAATAGTAAAATAATTGGCTGCTAGAAACAAGTTTCAAACAAGCAGCATACCATACCTATAGAGTCATCTAAACTCAACCACCTAACGGTGCGATATGGATCCATACATGTAATTATTTAATTTGTAACTTAGTTAGCGTACCTCCCTGTAATTTAATTAGAAGTACCTACCTAGTATATTTGTATGATCTTAGCAAATCAAAATAATTTTAATTTGTATCACGTTTCATCATCATTTATTATTAGCCATTTAGTACCCACAGCGCCACAGCTATATACCCATTTCTCTTCGTGTGTTCCACTGTAGGTATCAAGTTTATTGACCAAAAATAAATTACTGTGTTCAATTGTATTGTAGTATACCCTAGTTACCTACTTTATTGTAAGGATTCCAGACCTTTAATAATGTCTGCCCAGCGCATAACTTTATATATGTAGGTACCTACTTATGAGTCTATTCACGTTTGCTAGCATAACATCAGCGACTTTTGAAGTCGTAATAATTATGTATCCTCCAGGTAAGTAAGTGTACTCGGATCTTATCAATGCAGAGCAGGGCAGGAAAACGCTAGATAGTAGATATTACCTAAGTAGGTACTAAAATACTGTTTTGAATGAATTTTCATTGGCAGCTCAAATGATAACCCTATATCGTCCCTGTAGTTGGAAAACTAAATAACTAACACATTTTGCCAAATCGACTTTATTGCACCTTCATAAAGTCCAATTCAAGCTGCATCTTTCTGTGTTACTAAAGTTTTGATATCATATTTCAATAAAAAAATAAACAAAAATGAACCTGTCAAGACGTCAAAGATGGAAAAATGCATTTTGAAGTAATGATAAAAAAATAGCGAAGGAGAAGTAGTTAACTCGGCAATAAAATAGCTAAGTGTAATTATGCGTTACTTTGCGGCGAATAAAATGCATAAAGTTACTTATTCAGTTTTCCTTCGACACATTTCTACGCTGTACAGGAACAATGCAGTTAGGAATAATTATACAAGAGCATTTATATAATTTTCGTGTAACATGAATTGTGTTATAAGTACCTTTTATTCAATTTTCTACTAAATCTCTCTAACTGTTTGGAATTTTAGATTAGGTAAAATTTAATATAAGACTTTGTTCAATATTATTGGACCAGCAGAAACACAAAATGAACACAAGCAGAAACACAAATAGTAGAAATTAACGGAAAAAGAGGCAGTATAGAAATTGCTTCATCGATCGATGAAGAGACTTAATTAATTAATAAACACAAACATAATTAATAACACCATTAAGGCATATAGAGGCCCAAAAGTCTTTCGTAGAAAAACTTGTACTGGATCTAAACAGTTATTAAAACTTAAAGATGATCACGGAACTACTGTAACTGGGGGCCTAGCCTACCACGAGCTCTTAGCGCGATCCAGTTTAGGACCTAAACTGAATTGTTCTTCTTATGACTTCAGTTTTACGATTCAATTTAGCACATGACATTTGAAAGCGATTGAGTTTGATAAGGTCATGGTACGGGTCCTGATCGAAGCCGAATCGTAACCATTGTGGAAGAGTTCTATGGGAAACTTTACGCATCGAATGCAGCAGAACCAAACTCACCTGATGGCGTTAGAGCTCCTCCAATTGAACACCATGACACGGAAATCTTACCACCTATCTTGCCGTGTGAAGTTACAAGAGCTCTCTACGCCATGAAGACAGATAAATCTCCTGGGGAGGATGGAGTTACTATCGAAATGCTTAGAGCAGGTGGAACTCCCGTTTTTAAGGTTCTCGTGGAGCTCTTTAACATGGTTTTGTACGAAGCTCGCACACCGGAACAGTGGAAAAATGCAATATTACACATAATACACAAAAAAGGTGACATTGCAAAATTGGACAATTACCGTCCAATTAGCTTACTATCACAGGTGTACAAGCTGTTTGCCAAAATTCTCACCATTCGCCTTACACGCCAACTCGATGAAGCTCAACCCATAGAGCAGGTCGGCTTCCGGAGCGGTACCATCGACCATATTCACACGGTAAAGCAGCTGATGGAGAAGTGTCACGAGTATAACAGGCCCCTTGTTATGGCCTTTGTCGATTACGAGAAGGCCTTTGACAGTGTCGAACATTGGGCCGTGTTCCACGCTCTCCATAGCTGCCATATCGATTCACGTGGATGTGCTCCGGGAGCTGTACACGTCAGCTACTCTGCAAGCTCGAGTGCATAGTCTAACGAATCCTGTACCGATTAAGCGGGGAGTGAGACAGGGAGATACTATTTCACCCAAGCTTTTTACAGCAGTTTTAGAAGATGTAGTAAAATTGCTTGAATGGGAAAAATTTGGAATCAACATCAATGGTCTCTCTCTGTCACACTTAAGATTCGCGGATGATGTTGCTCTTTTTGCAGAGAGCTTCGAAGATCTCCAGCTCATGCTACAACATCTGTATGATGCGTCTTTGGAGGTAGGGCTAAAGATGAATATGTCCAAGACGAAAGTCATGGGAAACCTCTCCGGCACCGCAGTTTCTGCTGTTACAGTTGGAAATGTAAGGTTGGAGATGGTGAAAAATACATTTATCTTGGACATACTCTATCTTTTGGCAAGGACCATAAGAAAAAGGAGATCGAAAGGCGAGTACAGCTTGGGTGGGCTGCATTCGGAAAATTCGACGACATTCTGAAATCTGTCAACGTCCCACAGTGTCTGAAGACCCGTCTATTTAACCAGTGTATACTGCCCACCATGACTTACGGTGCCGAGACATGGACCCTCACCCAGGAGGCTGTGTACAAAATGAGGGTTGCTCAGAGGGCCATGGAGCGTGCCATGCTAGGCATTAAGCTTGTAGACCGAGTTCCCAATACCGAGATCCGAAGACGAACCAAGGTCAAGGATGTCGGTATCCGGGCAATGGAACTCAAATGGAGTTGGGCACCTGGCAAGACGTGGTGACGACAGGTGGTGTAAAACGTTGACAGAATGGTTGCCGAGGACTGGCAAGAGAAGCGTCGGACGTCCAGCAGCGCGATGGGTCGACGATATTATCAGCGTCGTGGGCCGGCAGTGGATCAGGCAAGCGCAGGCCCGGGAGAAATGGCAAGAACGAAGGAAGGCCTATACCCAGCAGTGGGAGAGATTGGGCTGCGGATGATGATATTTAAAAACAAAGAACTAGTTTTATTAAAATCCTTACCCATGGCAAAGACGATTAATATCTTAATCGTCTTTGCCCATGCGTAGAATAATAGGGAAATAGGAGTAAAATAAATAAATAATAGGTCATATTATTAATTAGATAGTGTAGGAAAATTAAATAAAGGCACTTAATGTTAGCTTTTTTATATTGTATAGAGAACATTGACGAAGAAGAACTAAACAACTGACATGAAAAAATAAATAAGTGCTTAAAAACTTTAAAACTTTGTTGAGGGAAAATTACATAATCGCTTTTTATTTTTTTTCTTACAAACAAATGAGCTAACGTATAAGACTGTTAGATTGAAAAATAGGTTAAATAACAATCTATAACATAGCAAAAGATGCATAGTAAAAATGTTACCAAATAAAATTTTATAGCCATTTTACACGCAAAAAAATAGTAAATTGCGTTTTTCTCCCGATTTTGGTTTTGTTAGTTATTTAGTTTTCCAACTACAGCGACGATATCTATATCGTCCACCCACCGAGCTGATGGTCTGCCCCTGCTTCTATTGCTTTGATGATAAATAGTTTTTGTTTGTATTTTTCTATTGTACCTAAATTAATTAGGGTGATAACCGTTCCCGTTAGTTGTACCTTAGTACTTTACCTACAGCAGCAGTTAGACTGAAGTTTAAAAAGTTGATATTAACATTTGCCGCGTATTTTCCGCAACTCTTTTGTTGTGAAAATGTCATATTATCAGATACACCTGTTTGAAAGAATGTCCACTGACGACATAGGATAATCCTGCCAATTTCACTACGTAAATGGTCAATTCATCTCACGCCAGTATTTCGCCGACCAGAGGCAAAAGCAGTCGCGACGCGAAAAAATGCGATTTACGTAATAATAAGTGACAAAAGATGAAACGTGAAATTAAAAGTGTTTTTTATATTTTTATAGTTTTAGCTGTAGTTAATTGCCAATTTTATGATGATGTCCAATCACCGTGCCCAGACATTTTCGCATACCAGAGTAATGGAAACTCAGTGTATGGGTACATAACTTTGAAGTCAACGGGTGAATCTGTTAGAACTGTGCATTTAAGGGCAAACTTTACAGTCGCAGCGCGCCTTACTACCGTAAGCATTAATTAGTTAAAAGTTAAAAAAAAATCTGTTAGAAAGCTAAGAAGAATAACGCTACTAATTATAATATTAATAGTTAATTAATTTCTAAACCGGAAAACATTCAGAAAACGTTTGGAAAGTCTGTGTGAAGGTGTTTTGTAATTTTTCAACAAAGTGCATCAAATAGCATCAATCCTAGAAGTGGCTGTAGGTACCTACCTACCTACATTAGTCAGAAATAAAATTAGCTATCAGAATGTTGAAACATTCTTCACTTACTTAAGTACTTAGTTTAATATTGTACCATTTAAACTTTATGCTTTGACTTTATGAATTGTTATGAATGACTATCTTTCCCTAGCTTGGCTACAGATAATAATACTATAGGTACCTACCTACTAGTTAGTTCGTTCGTTCGTTCATTCGTATGGAGCAAGTGGTCAACTCTAGTGACGGAGCTTTTAGGCCACTATATTAGTAGCTTGGCTTTACTTTATCTTACTTTGGCTGCTTAATTTTGCTGTAGGTACCTACCTAAAACAAAAACACACACATCATACTTACAGGACCTCTTATTTACTTAATGTTATCAATCAATCAATAAATTAAATAGGTAGGTAGGTACTTATAAATAAATAAATATAATGAATGTGATAGACCAGGCAAAATAAATAAATAATTGTAGGTACCATCCTGGAAAATTGGCATGAATGTTATGCACATTATACTGAATAAACTGTGAAAAGCCCCCATTGATTGACACCATGGTTTGCTAAAGTTTTAACCAAGGACAAAGAAAACAATAAAATATACCTACCTAATTAAGTTAGATATCTTGATTCTTCAGTAAAGCATTTAGTTTTCATCAAAGTAGGTAAAGCTGCCTGGGAATGTTTGCAAGGGTACTAATTAAGGTACCGCTAGATTTTAAGCTAAATTTACTGGGCTATGATTTAATGTTTGTTACTCAACTGATCGTAGGATAATCTCAACATTTCCTAAGAAGAATTCGCAAATTCCATTTTTACAACTAAATAGTATCCAATCGATTTTGTCAAGATATTGTAATAAGTCGATTGATAACTTGTTTTAAATCCGGCTTAATTCCGGTTATTTGAAAAATTCTATGTACCTATCTATTCTATAGGTAAATAACATTAATGGTTTGACCATGATTAAGTAGTACCTATCAGGTAGCTTCATAAAACCAAATATACCTTCCGGTCTAGGTTTAATTTTATTCTGTAAAACTATTATCGTCATAGACATTCGCCCAACTTAAAAAATAGGTCTTCCTTTGTTTGTGCCACTAACACGACCGTCCATCCTTATCAGGTAGTTAGGTAGGTACTAAACTTATCCATTTATCTATCCATCCAAGTTATGGCCCACGACTTGGAAATAACATGATGAAGCGTACCTACCTATAAGGAAATTCAATTTGATTGCAACACCCCAAAAAGAGAAAGCTTTGTATTGGTTACAAAACACACAATAGTGGCAATTCTGAGTGTCGCAAAAGCTAAACTAAGCTAACTAAAATTGTTGCCGTCCCTTTCATAGCGATGGGAATAAAAAGGATGGCAATAATTTTAGTTAGGTTAGTTTGGCTTTTGCGACACTCCGAATTGCCTTTTTTTTTTTTTTTTTTTTTTCGGACGGATTTTTACGTTAAGTGGTCTTCCGGACCTTTATAACTTCACCGGGCTTTACTCCGAATTGCCCCCAATACCTACTACTTAAATACCTAATTCTCGTTGCGATCACTTTTGTGGAACTTAATCCTTATAACACAATAACAATACAATATAACAATATAACAATAGCTAATAGAGGCAATTCTGAGTGTCGCAAAAGCTAAACTAAGCTAACTAAAATTGTTGCCGTCCCTTTCATAGCGAAAGGGAATAAAAAGGATGGCAATAATTTTAGTTAGTTTATTTTAGCTTTTGCGACACTCAGAATTGCCCCCACTATCTAACTAATTATTTTATTTTATTTCTTAGCATAGAAAAGTTAAATAAATAATATTATAAAAAAAAATCCATTTTGGTCTTTTTTATAATTATTCTATTGTTCAGATATTTATTTTTTCTTGTAGATGTAGGTACCTAACTGACACATAAAAAGTTTTTGAAAAGAAAAATACTCATCATGTTGATAACAATATAAAAGGTAGGTTTATTATGTTCTGGCCCTGTCAGTCAGTCAATCACACTTCACACACAACCAATCACACAATGTGTGAATTTGCAAAAAATATTGATCGTGAGACTTCTTAGAATTGGAGATATAAAAAATAAACAAAGAAAAGATGTACAAGTTTTGTATGAAGGAGCTTCGGAATCGTGCAGTGATTGTGTAGTAAGCAAGATTTTGCCTCGGTGACATTTACGTTACCTTAATATATGTAGGTACTTCAGTAGGTACCTACTTATAAGGTTGGTTGTACGACCTAAAAAAAGAAAAAGATCTTGTGTCATAATCATAACACTTTAGGCTTTTAAACTGTATCCTTTATTATTACAAGATTTTCATAACGAACAGTGATCCTTTTTAACATGACTTGTGATTGGCATTATTTTGCGGTATCGAAACCTCCTAACAAGAGTTCTTGTGTTACTTGTGTATCATTCTCACAATAATGACTAATTGTTGATGTTTGATCATCAGATTATGCATGATTGAATGATTTGCGTATATTGTTATAACGATCTCAAACGTGACCTGTTTGAGATGCAAAAAAATGCTTATATACCTAACTACATTTTAGTTTAGTACGGAACTTTGTTATTTTATTTATTATTTTTTGTGTTTTATGATAGGTACTTTAGCTAGTCATAGTTCATTTCAGTTCAAATAATCACTAAAAATTATGGACGCAAATAATTATGGTAATAATTTTCCTCATCTTCAAAATAAAGCAATTAATAAATTAATCATTTATCTAATTTGACATTCAATCTAGCACAAACTCGTGATTACTAGGCAAAAGAATTTCAGTCGTTTAAGAATCACGTTTATGATCCACCAGAGACTAGTAGGTATTTTCTATTTATGGGTTCTTGACTCTTGTTCTTGCTCGTGTGAATAGCATTTTCCTTGAAGGGACAGTCCCCAGGCCCGAAGGCCATTACTCACCCAAACGGTAATTTAAAGGTGAAACGTTGAAAACATTTCTCACAAATACCTACATGCTACTTTCTTTTCATCATAAAAAGGCATTTAGGACCACTATACAAAATAATTAATCGTGCTTTTTGAAAATAAGATTTTTGTAAACGTATTTTATCCATTTCCTTATAAGTACTTCATTACTACTTATTCATTGGACTTTCTAAATGATGGAATTACTTGATAACTGGAATGTCATTTTGTCAAGGTAGGCATTGATAGGGTAAACTGTAGAGTCAGAAATTTGAAAGAAAAGAAACATTAACTAAATTGTTGGTAGTTTCTACTCGATTAATTCACGTAGATTTCATGTTAGGGGCGTGCGTAACTTGACGTGAGTTGAATTTTAAATTTATGTTTTAGTAACCAACACAAATAACGTTTATTTACCTACAAGTTACAACTTTGCTCGACGGTACCCCACCTTTCGTATTTTTTGTTCTAAGATGTCAACCTCTTCGAATTTTAAACTCTCCTTTATCATCTCATTTTTAATGAATATTCAAAGTTTTCACTGGTCACACTGGGGGCAATTCGGAGTGTCGCAAAAGCTAAACTAACCTAACTAAAACTATTGCCATCCTTTTTATTCCCATACAAGACTCTTTCACACTTTTAGAATTATTCTAATGTGACACAATGTGATTGTTTACTTTAAGTTAGGTACCTACATAAAATACTTAGTAGATACAACATTAGCGTAATGCATAGGTAGTTAGCATTCATTTTATTGCTTGTGATTTCATCAAAATGGGATATTATTTTTGTAAGAAAAAAACATTAAAGACAAAGATCCTAACCTAAGGTATTGATTTCGCAAAAGTGACCTCAATATCGAATTATAAATTCCAGACCTACATAGGTCAAATAGAAGGAATCGGCGGTAATGATGCCCTGCAGAAGTTTAATCGAGGAGTACCCCTGCAGTACCGGGTCCACTTTCCCGTCATCTCGCCCCTGCCACGGCTGACAGCTATCGTTGTGAACGGTCAGAGACTTTGCTATGGACCTGGAGGTAATTATCTGTCTAATCTATCTAATAATATGTGTCAGGCCATCAACATCAATCACTTGTTAAAATAATCTCCTCAATTATTCTCACTACTATTCACTATTATCATTTTTTGTCTCTAAGTATATTCGTACCGTGAAACATGCCAACTTTGCCACCAAGGGTATCTTTGCCCGAAAATCGATTTTTAAGCAAATCTTTAAATTCCAAAAGTTTCGGAATACTATAGTAACATTTATTGACTTAGATAGAAAGTAGGTTATGTGTCTAGTAACACAGTCTATCAGGTGTGTCGCTAACTTCACTCAGTCACTTTTTAGAACTTGTAGAATGTGGTGCGTATTTTCGCGGGCAAATTTTAGTACAAGTTCTAAAGTTAATTGTGCGTGATGGCGAAAACACAGGTTAGTTTCATTTATAATATGTTATACAAAAACACTATAAGAGTATTGTATTTTATTATCATTGCTGAAGGTCTTTTAAAACTAAAGTTATAATGGTGGGTAAAGTTACCCAGTGATGTTGCGATCTACTACTGACAACATTACCCGCCATCAAAATAAGCTTAGGGTTGGCACTTACGAAACTTATTATTTTTATTATTCTATAGTACCTATTATAGTACCTATTACCAGTGATCGGAATAAGTAGATTATATTGGCCTAAACTTCAAGGAAGTTGGTAAAATGTGAATTCCTGCTTAAAATTTAAAAGCGAATTACAATACTTTGCAGAAAAAGAAGAAAAATACGTTAAGATCAGTTTACTGAGATGTGCCAACCCTAGTACTTTTAAAAAGCGAAATGCGGTTTGTATGAAAAAGAGGAAAAAAGTTAGGGTAACTTTGCCCAGCCACTTTGGTAGGAAACCTTTCATGGTATCGTTTTCATTTATAAAGTAAACGCCATTTTTGCCAAAATTCTTGTATTGGACTTTGTGCCATCTGTATAGAGGCCTTAGTTGCGTCAAAAATCAATGTGGGTAATGTTGGCAAAAAGTCCAGATAACTTTGCCCGCCATCAAAATGAATAAAATACTTAATTAAATATTGATGAATAATAAAATCTGATAAAATAATACATGCTCATTATCTTTTAATTGCAGATGCTAAAAGAAAATACTTACGTTCCCATAGAAAAATTATCCAAAAATTGAAATTATTTGAAAAATGCTGGCAAAGTTGGCATGTTTCACGGTATAACTTCATTAAACCACACCTGTATATCAGAGACGGTTCGTGTATCATTTCTTTTTACACGTTTATGTTGGCTTTTGAAGGGTATTTAGGATGATTGAACTTTTTTTAGTATCATAATTATGAAGGTACGATTGGTCACAACCTGTATATTATTACGAGTAACTGTTGTACATTATGTTAGTTTTATACAGGTTGTTCAAATAAATTGAATTTTCAGATATACCAGGACCGACTCAGTACGTCACAACATTGAGTCTTGATCACATGCTGTTCTTGAAGGGTGGACCGAATCCAATATATAATTCATTTGGTTCTGGTGAACAAGATCTGGACTTTGTATCACAAATTGGAGACAACACGCAAGTGTTCACTATCAATGATCTTGGAAATAGAGATGGAACCTGGCCTTCAGGTACAACATTTTATTTTTAAATCGTTTTATTTTAAATTAGCAAAACGGACAAAGTTCTTACAAAGATCCTATAGAAAAGCTATGCACTGGCAACTTTACCAGTTCATTTTCTTTTAAAACTTATTAAAAAAAAATCTACATTAAAATAAAAAATAGCTAAATCTAATCGTATTTAAATTTAACCTATCGAACACCATTTTACTGGCTGACATTATTTAAAAAACATAATTAGGTATGTAGCATAGGTACCTATTGATTTAAATAACCTGCTTGGTGGTTTGGGACTTGGGTATTGCTAATTCCATCGCATGCTTTAATTAAGATCAATGATCATCATTATTTTTCTAGGATATTACCCAATTTATCCCTATATAGATACGAGTAGCCCACCTGCTCGACCGACAAGGCCAACTTACGACAAGCCAACACGACCCCGTCCTAGGCCACAGCCAGAGTATACCGAAACTGAGTCGAATCCAGATTACAACGCTTATTACCCAACACCACAGGCTACCAGGCCACCGCCGCCTCCTAGACCTGTGCCTCCACCTGCGCCTGCTCCAATAGTACCAGTGGTGTAAGTTTCACAATTATTATGTTTTCGATTGCAATTTTTAAAAATTAAATTTAAATACGACAAGTATATAATCAATCACGACTCCAAGGCTACCCAAGGCGTAGGATACTCTTCAGATTATTTAGGATACCTAAGATCATTAATTTTGTTAGTCAATTATGTGGATCTACTCATAATTAACCTACTCGTAATACCTTTACCTAGTAGGTAATGTTGCAAAATAATAATATTCGTCTTACAAAATCAATATACCTACCTAAAACAACTAAAAATATCACCTTGATCAAAACCTTGTCATTAAAACAAAAACTAAGGTAAAGGTACGTTTTATGAAAAAGTAAGCAAATATTTCTACATAATATACCTACCTACTTACTTGTCAAAAAGTTTTTGATTTTCGTTGTTATAGTAGGTAGGTACCTGTAGTTGTACCTACCTATATATACGGTAGGTATCACAAAATTTCTTAATAACTAAAGTGGTGTAGGTAAATGGCTTTGATTTGTGTACTTATAAGCTAACATTCATGTAGGACCTACATGATGGCATATAAGTATTATTGTAGCATATATGTATCATTAAAATTTTGGTGTTCAATTCCTTAAAAATAATTCATACCTACTGCCTGCCATGCCATCCAATTTTCATCGGCTAAAAGTTACAGCAGCATTAACGGTAAATTACCTTTAATAATAATCCATTTAAAATTGATTATGTCGAAAATCCAATCTCTTATATAATTTAATTCTCTAACTGAACATTTACGACTCATAAAACAATCATAAAAGAATGTGCAGTTTTTAGATGAGATGAGAGGGTCTGACCCAGAAGGGTCGTCCTCACTCAATTAAATCTCGCTATTAAATAAATTTTGAAATCGGATGAGTACTTTTGCAGATTGTTTTCTACATTAAACATAATCCGCCGTATAATATCATAGTCGTACGTAGGTACACAGTCGTAGTACTTAGCTAGGTAGGTACTTCGATTGCAAACCATTACCATTTATTTATTAGAAGAGCAATAAAATTATCATATCCAAGGACAAAATAAATATGACTAGCTGCTCCCCGCGGCTGCACGCGTGGGACCCGAACAAAATGTAGCCTTATGTTATTTCTCAAGGTCTATCTAGTCTACTCGTATAATATCTCTGTAGGTACCAAATTTAATCAAAATCGGTTCAGTGATTTAGGCGTGAAAGCGTAACAGACAGAGTTACTTTCGCATTTAATTTTTATAACATTAAGTAGGGATTAGAACAGTTTTTAAGAACACAATAATCTTACCATATTGGGTGGGTAACTATAGTATAGCAAAGTCCTGTAAAACGGGCAGGGTTACAGGACTTGGCTGTTCACATGACTGAACGTCCAAATGGCTCGATCGCCTATGTGCAAAATAATACGAGAGTCAAAATGCACAACAGGCATAAATTAATGAAAATTAGAACTACATACTTGTGTTACAACAATACATTTCATTTCAGTGCTTCAACAGATCAAAGATTCCCAGCTCCAACGAATGTTGAATGCGGTGTGATAGCTGGAGGTAATGAACGATTACCTCTTGTTTTCAACGGGAACTCATACACAAGAGGTGAATGGCCATGGCTGGTGGCTATTTACAAAAGACAAGAGGGAAGTCTTACTTTCATTTGCGGAGGCACTCTGGTATCTGAAAGACATGTTGTTACAGGTAAGTCGATAACCAAATCAGAAATAAAAAAAAATGTATGAAACTATTAAAATAGAGTCATTGTTGGACATTTATTATTTACATTTGACTTATTATAAACAAGTATAACCTTCAAAAAATAAAAATTCCTTGCAGCTGCTCATTGCATGCACCAGAAAAGTAAGATATCTACAATCAAGGACATCGTCGTGAAGGTCGGTGTTTATAACTTGGAAGATTGGGGTGATGATATAAGCGTGACAAGGACACTTCAGACAGCCCAAATTCACGAATCATATAACGCTACCACTTTGGAAAGTAAGTCCGATATGTATCTAACCCAAAAAAGGGCCTTTACATCATTGATCATCTAGCTAGATGATTTATACAGTGTTAGGATTAGGTTAGGAGGCGATCTTTGTCTACACTTAACGTTAGTGCCTGGGAAATCTATCCTCTCAGCTTAACCGGCCATATCCACAGGAAAGTCAATGATCATTACGTGTGGGGCTGACTAAGCCGCGGGTTTCCTCACGTCATGATGTTTTCCTTGACCGTTTTCAAAGGTCAAGGAAGGTTTATCCCATTCGGACAACACGACTCTTCTGGTAACCCAAACTGTATTCGAACATCTAACATCATAATCACACATTGGAATAGGTAGGCTTCTTAACATTTTTGTAATTTGATTGAAACCCTACTGTAGCCTTTATTTGATTAAATGGCTGTTTTTGGTAGGTATGATTTTGGATCTAAAGATCAGAATCTCAATTTAGAACAACGAATATTCATTCAAAGGAGCTACACTAGAAATCTCGAGCACGAATTGAGCTTAATGAGTCCTTGTAATTTCAGATGATATTTTGGTATTCACAATGGAGAAAACAGTCGAGTTTAACAATAACATTAGACCAGCATGCCTATGGAACGGAAACACGGACCTCAGTCGAATTGTTGGTGCTTCTGGAGTCGTAAGTTATTAAGTTTGAGCGTGAAAGAGTAACAAACATTCACACTTAAGTATATACCTACACACATACACACACAAACTTTCACCTTTTTAATATTAGTGTGATTTCAGTAGGTACCTGGATGACCGAGCATTGCTCGGTATTTTTTTACCACGGCCTGAAAACAAGGAAAAACGTCATTTTCTAAAAATGAATCCTAACTAGATCGATTTATCACCCTCGAAACCCTCTTCGCATACCTACTGAATTTCATGAAAGTCGTTTTCGAGATTTAGATTGCTCGTTTAGTATAAGATTGATTAATAATAATAACATTTCGATTTTTTAGTTACTGTTCACTTTGTAATATAAATTAATCTACATAGTATAAAAGCACAATTTTGTTTAGAGATGTCTAAAAAATATCGTGGTACTTAAATACCTACGTAGGTGTGATATTTTATTTTGTTTTGTTTGAAACCGGACTAAAACCAGATTTTATTGCACTAGCCGGATTACTAATACACCTTTGACGTGGCTTATTAATCATTTAATACCTACTTTGTTCCGTATTACTTATTTAGACTCATCATAACATTTAAGAAGTTTTAAAATAAAGTTATCTTGACTCATATAGGTTTTTTTTCCTTGTTTTATAATGATGGAATTTATTTGGTGTTTTTTAGGTGGCGGGTTGGGGTCAGAGTGAAATAGGTCCAGTAGGTAAAGGAGAGCCACGAATGGTCAGAATCCCAGTCGTCAGCACATCGACTTGCAGAGCCAGCAAGCCAGACTTCCACGAGCTTACATCTTCTAAAACTCTCTGTGCAGGTAAATATAATATTGCAGTTAAACAAATAATATATACCTACAAATTGAACTCTAAAATAATAACTACCCATAGGTACATACCTAAATTTATAGTTACTACTACTTTAATACTTTTAGACGTGTCTCTACAGTCACTTATTATTCATTAGCACAAGTAGGTAAATTGCATATTGAATTAAAGAAAAATATTTTTCAGGTGATCGCAAAGGTTCAGGACCTTGCTTAGGCGATTCAGGAGGAGGTCTCTACATCCTAGACAATGGACGTTGGCGCCTTCGTGGCATTGTTTCCCTCTCATTAAGACCAACAAATGGAGACAGTACATGCAACCTCAATGAGTACATCGTGTTTACAGACACAGCACAATATCTCCCTTGGATAAAAAGAATCATTTCAACTAATTTATTTGATTTTTGAAGACTGATTTTTTTGCCTTAGAATTGTTTGCCATAATATGCATAGTAATGTTATTAAATAAATTTTATGTAACTCTAATCACTTATTTCTATTAGTTTGTAGATTGATAAAATTTTCAGCAGTAATTTTAGTTCTTTAATGTAAACTCTTTGATAGCTAAAATAAGTACCATTTAACATTACTTATTACCATTTTATCAGGTTAATACTACGATTGCTATGATTAGATAAAATAAATAAAATAGGTAACTACCAAAAAGTTGTGGTCTCATTGCTCCATATATTTTGTGAGTAGTATTATTACACCGTGTATGTTCAATTATTTTATCTTTATTACAGTAAGTTTTGCAAAATAAACAACAGGTGTCTTCTCTTTCTATTGTAACTATAAATCAAATTCGTTCATTTGATTTTGATTTCATAATGACTTCCTCACTAGACTATTTTACATTTTGAGCTTTGTTGTGCTTGATTGTGTAAAAAAGCCTAACAGCTATTTCAATATTGCAACCTTGATGAGGTACCTGTCAAAGTAAAGGAGGTTTCGGTTTGGTCCGTCACTGCCTGCACTGTCACTCACTGTCACTGTCAGACTGTCAGTCATGGTCAGTCAATGCAAAATAATGCAAATTGCAAACAAAATTTAATTTACCGCGGCGCGAACACGAGAAAAGTTGCGTTTCTTTCTTTGTTTCCATGATTATTTCTTTATTTGTAGGATACATTTACTGTATAGCTTTCAGAATAAACAATAATAAATGTCGTGGAATAAATTACTGTGTAATAACAAAGAACTTCATTTAATGGGAACATTATCTGGCGGTCAAAGCTTTAGGTTTGTTTTTGTTTTTATAAAAATAATAATTTTAAGTAATCCCCGACAATAAGTGTACTTACCTACCCATTTGATTATTCATCCCCACTTTCAGTTTAGCATTCTACACACCATTTCCTTTCATTTTAATAAAAAACTTGGGAATATTTTAAAATATTCGATACTTGAGCTATGGTGCCACTGACAGACACAGGCACACTAGCGGTCAATCATATAATACCCCTCTCTTTGGGGTTGGGGGATAACAAAATCAATCTATAAGCAAAGACCAATTTATTGTATTTAAAGTTTATTTATTATTTTACAGTGTTAAACCACACTTAGGTATTGGTCAGGCAGCTCGGCTTAAGAGCGATGGCTTGTATCTACGCAGGTTCGAATCCTGCCGGAGCCGTTAACTTTTAGTAAGATTTTTCATTTATAATGAAATTACCTATTTAAAGTTGTTTTAATCATAGATCAGATCAGTCACCTGGTTACCATTATCATAAGCATTAAGTTGGATGACTCTGTGAATGTCTAAAGATATTGATTTTATGAAAGCTAACTTTATTTTTAGATGGAGCTTCGACAAAGAATCAGAAGAATGGATAGGGGTGTTCTCAAAAACTGTTTGGAAACTACGACAGAAAGACGACTTCTTACAATACATCGTAGTAGACTCCTTACTCAATAAAAAATCTAAAAATAATAAAAAAAACAAAACTGACCTGGCTGAAAACCAGGAGCAATTTAAAAAGTTACTTACAGACTATTTCAGACTAGACACAAATCTAGGAGAGTATTACAAGGATTGGTCAGGGAAAGATGAACTATTTAAATCAGCAGCACAACAGTTCTACGGTATTAGAATGCTCTATCAAGAGCCTGTTGAGAATCTATTTTCATTTATATGCAGCCAGAATAATCACATCTCACGGTAAGCATTGGCATTGATAAAAGTTGGCTCAATTTGCATTTTTACAAAGATTCTATTGACATTATTGTTTGAAACTTTAGTTTTAGAACTTACAAATAATAATAAAATCAATTTTTGAACTTAAATTAAAGGATATCAAGTTTAGTGGAAAAGCTATGCACTCACTATGGTGAAGAAATCTGCAAACATGATGGAGTGGTATACTTTGCCTTCCCTGAAGTTGAAAAACTGTCCCAACCTAAGGTATGTGGTATGTGAACAACACTGAGATACTCTTTTTTGAAAGAATCCACACCGCCTTGGAACAGGTAATAGGAACCACCTAGCATGTAAAGATGATATGAAGTGAGGTCCTACTGAATTATTAAATTACTAAATTATTAAATATTACTGAAAATAATATCTTTTCTTTCTTTCTTGCATTATTTTATTTTCAAAATTATTATAATACTAGATTTTCAAATAATTGCATGTTTTGTCTGGGAATAAAACTGACTAAATGTGATGTCCAAATCAAAAGTCTTACTTTCATAATTCTATACTTAGGTGGAATCAGAGTTAAGAAATCTCGGTTTTGGCTACAGAGCAAAGTTCATACAAAAGTCAGCGTCTCAGATTGTGGAATGGGGCGGTCATGACTGGTTCAAGAGTCTACAAGACATGAAGTATAAGGATGCAAGAGCTGAACTAATGAAACTACATGGCATTGGACCTAAGGTATTGCTATATTTTGTAAATTAATGGTGTAAAATAAGTACATTTATTTCATTTAAAAATGAAATACCTAAGTGTGGTTTAACACTATAATCAAAAATATATAAGTACATTTGATTTAAATCATCTGAGCTGATCTAGATGCAGGAAATAAATAGCTGGTTTCTCAAACGCAGATAGATTTAAAGAATGTTTTATTCTTGTTACTCTTACTTATGTCAATGATAAAGAGATAGCAACAGATTTAATATCCGTTTTAGCTAAAGTAGGTTTACTAAACCAATATGCATAAGGGGGTTAATATACTTAATATAACTATACTAATTGTATATCATATAGGTACTATTTTCAGGTAGCAGATTGCATATGCCTTATGTCATTAAACCATTTAGAAGCGTTGCCTGTGGACACACATGTATACCAAATAGCGGCACAGAACTATCTACCGCATTTACGAGGCAAGAAGAATGTTACCGAGAAAATGTATGTGGAGATTGGTGATCACTTCCGGAAGGTTTACGGAGATATGGCTGGATGGGCTCATACTGTAAGTATATAGGCAGGGAATATAATCGTTCGTTCGTATGAGCAAGTGGCCAACTCTGGTGACGGAGTTTTCAGGCCGCCTAAAGGCCTCCGTCATGGCTTGACGACTAACCGGAACCGACAATTTAACGGAGGGAATAAAATAAATATCCTTTGACATTCCACACAGCGTCATCTAGTCCCAAGCTAAGCAATTTAATGCTTGTGTTATGGTAATCAGATGATTGTTATAATACCTACATTAGATATACTTTTTTTAAATACATACTTATTAGACATAGAAAACACCCAGACACGAGACAAATATTTGCAGACCATAAAACATTTGTCCCGCAGCGGGAATTGAACCCGCAACCTTTTTCGTCTCAGACGGGTTTTTACCCACTGCACCACAGAGGTCGTCAAATAAAAGTAATATCTAACAATACTGTACTAGGTACATCTAGGACGCAATCGTCATCAGTTACTTTTAGAGCCTAGGCATAGGCACACTACATTTTGAACGCGCAGTCCCTGCACGATTTTGTGTAACGCGTCACCTGCTAGTTTGTAGCGCGTTTTACAAACGCGAGGAAGGTGTGTGCATTTTGTTCGCCACGCATTTGTATAGATACAAACGCGCCGTGGTGCGTTCAAAAACGTGAAATAAGTTATAAGAACAAGAATGATAGATAATTTTGTTCCTGTTTCAGGTATTATTTTGCGCTGACCTTAAGAAATTCCAAAAGGAAGAAAATGAAGAAGAATGCAGTAAGCCAAAAAAGAAGAAAAAATAATCTGTGATACTTTTGATATTAAAACAAAAAGCTGTATCTGAATTTTTATTCGAAGCGCTATAAAATTTTAAAATTATCCCATAATATAATGCAAAAGTCTTTCAATAAGTCTAAGGCCGGTATTCAGAGACCTGACTCAAGCGTCGATCTGTGCTTGAGCGTCGATTTAAGTATCGTTTCTTATTCAAGAACGTTACTTGAGAGTAGTTTTGCTGATCAGAGTTCAGCTGAGTCGAGTTCACCTGAGTAATTCCTTATTCAGAAACCTCAATCAAATGAAATCGATGCTTGAGTTTGACATTTTTCAAAGGAATCTGAGTAAATGCTTGAGAGTGGTCTGGACCACGCTTGAGCATTTACTCAGATAGCATTTTTGTTTTGTTTTCAGTAAAAATGGATAATATATTCGATTCGTTGTATTTTCGAGGTCATCTAAGCATGCTAGAATAACGGACACACAAGACAAGACTTCAAAATATGCATGGGGACCTTGTTTCTGTTTCATACAGACAAATGTTATAAGGACTTGTGAATTTATAGTTAGTATTAGCACAGATAAAAGAATACTATTAGTTTAGTCTTGGTAGGTAGGTACTCATAAGGATTACTTACCTACTTTATTTATGTCGAAAATTCTACCTACGTACATAACCTAAACACATTTGGTTTGGCTGGGGTAAAATAAAAAATATATTGACAAAACTACCATAATGTTTTTATTTAATATTTTACACACACTTATTTAAAACGTATTAAATAAAGTTTATAGGAGTCACGGGAAACAGCTAATCGTTAGATCATGTCCAGGCTAAGCTTGTTGAGAGAGATCCTTCGTGTCTCGTCATCTTCAACGAGTGCTGGTGCTATCTTCCACAACGTTTGTGTCTACAAACACTACATGATGCATCAGACCAGGGCAAGAAGCACTACCGCCGATAACCAAGCAGTATTACCTGTCTTTGGTCAAAGCGTAAAAATAAATTCATTGATTTCACATTTTCATCCCGCGATTTGGCGATTGTTGAAATTTGATTGACTTGCTTGACGACTGACGTATGAATGAATGAATTTGTCAGTTTTCTTAAGTCGTTCCGTTACACGTTATTTTTACTTCACTTTCGAGAGTCGCCATTAATTTTTCATCCAGGCATTTTGAATTTCTGCGTATAACGGAATGGAAGTACAAAATAAATTAAAAATGTAAATGAGAACAGACTGAATTCATAAACAAAAAGGAATCGACACTTGAGACTCGATTTAGCTGAGCATTTACTCAAGCAACGTTCTTGAATACAAACGATACTTAAGCAACGAATCAATGCTTAAGCAGAGTTCCGCTGAACCGAGTTCAAATCGACGCTTGAGTCAGGTCTCTGAATACCGGCCTTAGTATCTAATACATTGATACTTTAGGATGATAGATTAAGTCTCTAGGGCTGCAAAGTAATGAACGCAGTCCCATGAGCTCATTCTATTAAGAATACATAATGAATTTGGTTCGCAACTTAAAATACTACAACCTGGAATGGTTTGAAAATAAATTCTTTTAGAAAGATCCGAATTCCGATATCACAATTTTAGGATATACTCGTATATTAAAAAATAAGTAAATATTGCACATTATACTAATTAAATATAGTTTATACTAATTTAATCTTATTTGTGAGAACAGCAGAAGCAAGCACACATGGCCTCACTTTGTTTCGATGGGCTGCCCACTGGAGCTTGAATGAGGGATTTTAGATAAAGAATACATACATAAAATCACGCCTCTTTCCCATGGGGGTAGGCAGAGACCACGGATCTCCACTTGCTACTATAAAGATTATCTTTAAAAAAACCCTAGGCAAATTATCAAAACAGAGAGCGTTCATTATGATTATGATCAACTTAATTTATTCTTGTGAAACTCTAGCAACCTTCAATGTATCCTACTTAAAATTAAGTATATTTTACTAGGCAGTGCTTATTAGGAATAAAAGTAATCTACTAATAAAAAAATACTTAGCACATACTTAGTAGGTAAATATTTCAGTCACAACAAAAACCTACTGATTTATTGATGTCCATGATAATTAATTATGACATACCTACTACGGAATCTGATAGATTTATCAGAGGCCACACTTATATTCGTTACTTTACGCTGATAACTAAATAAATGATAAAATTTGGAATTGACACAACTTATACCTTGGATGACACGATAGGTTACTATTTTTCCGTTGCCTTTGAAATGACAAAGGTAGCGTTAACCAATTCGCTGCCACCGACTCGAGGTGCTTTCCGCAGGGGAGTGCTGTCGCAGTACCAGGAGCAAATGAACGTTATAGGAACCGAACGTGTTAAACTTTGGGCGCAGTGCAGTGGACTTAAGAGATATTTTTTTAAATAGATGGTTACAAAGATCACCCTCCACTACATCTTTACTAGATAATTTTATACAGCGTCAGTAGGCAGCGTCAGTACACTTAACGGGACACTAGAGCCTGGGACATTGTTGAAATAGAATAGGCTTGCCCAGCACCTAAACCATCTTAGCTGAGGCCATATCCACAGGAAAGACAATGGTCAATACGCGTTGGGCTGACTAAGCCGCGGGTTTCCTCACGATGTATTCCTTCTATTAAAGTGCATAATATTAAAGGTACTTTTTTAGAAACGAAAAATACATTGATGCACAAGGATTCGAACAAACGACCTTCTGAACGAAAGTCGAGAGACTGATCACTCAGCTAACACGGCCATTATTATAATACTCTCATTTAATATTAAAGTATAGATCACACTAATATTATAAAGGTGAAAGTTTGTGTAAAAGTGTGTATGTATGTTTGTTACTCCTACACGCTGAAACGGTTGGACAGATTTGAATGAAATTTGGTACCAGGATAGCTTATATCCTGGATGAACACATAGGCTACTTTTGATCCCGGTATTCCCACGGGATCGAGAGGTAGGTATATAATGTATAAACTTATTCACCGCGGGGCGCAGCTAGTAATAAATAATAATTAATTGCTACCATAGTATATCTGAGGGCAGTACTCGATAAGTGCCTGAAGCGCTCGTATTTCAAACGCTAGATCGGTTATCGCGGGCGGCGTCGCTACAAGCGTCGGCGCGAACACCGTGCTTAAGTTGTGTGCACTCATTTTGTTCACTTCGGCTTGTTGGGATACTCTGAAAATAGAAAGATTTTATTATGAGCTCTACTCTGTGACACTATGTTATTAATCACACTTAAATAAATGAATATCCTTGAACATTTCACACCGCGTCATCTAGTCTCAAGTTAAGCAACATAATGCTTGTGTTATGGTAACCAGATGACTGATATTATACTACATAGATACATTTTTTTTTAAATACATACATTACTATAGATAGAAAAACATCCAGACCCGGAACAAATATCTGTAGAAGATACAAACATTTGTCCCGAAACTTATATTAAAACGGTGAAAATATGTGTGTAACTGTGAATGTTTGTTCCTCCTCCACGCTCAAACGGCTGGACGGATTTGAATGAAATTTGGTACTAGAATAGCTTAAATCCTGGATTAACACATAGGCTACTTTTGCCGCGGGGCGCAGCTAGTATAAAATATAGTAGTGAGCAGCATTGGTGGGCTTACAACCTGTCACGTTTAATGCTACTCCTAAGAAATGGGCATGTGTTAGATTTTCTGACTACTATATCTTAAGATCTGAGAGGATACTTCAAGTAACAGTCATGTCTACGTTACTAACCTGTGTAAATGTTGCACCATGTATTGCAGACAGTTGAAGTGCGCGGGCGGGAGCGAGTCTAAACATTCACGAAGCTGGCTTATCTGAAGAGCGGGGGTTTTCGTTTCTAGAACAAATAGTAGGTTGTCGATTTGACTTCTATAATGATGTGTGTTTGTCACTTAACTTCTATATCGTCCTTGCTTAACTTCTCTTAAATGGCTGGTCTGATCCGGATGAAAATTTGTGTGTATATTTGAGCATTTTATGGCATTGTGATCACGTTTTCTTGAAAAACCGTTGGAACAGTTACATCGTGTGTCTGACCGCTAGTTTAAAATGAATACGTACGTGTGGCCAGCACTATTTTGGGATGCACTTCGTAAGTAATAAGAGGTACTGGTAGTAGACGCAGGTACAGTTTCAATGTACCCGCAACTACGTTTATATTGCTGTACACGCTTAGATCAGCCGCTTCGCCGTCTGAAAACAAAATGAATAAAATGTAAGATACCCATCTGTAATTTTTGTAACCTCCCAAAATGGTATCAATTTCATTAATTGCCCGGCCGGTAGCTAAACGGATAAGAGCACAGCTACTGTAAGGCCGAGCTTACTGGTTCAAATGTTGCCAGATGCATTAAAAAAATCTTGATGACTAAATATCACTACAACTATTACAGTGTTTTTATTAAAGGACTTTTCAAGATTTTTAAAAAGCTTATAGTGTTGTATCTCACACTTACAAAATTGGAGAAATAGATCCCCCGCTTAGATACCTAATCACGATTCTTTGGTCCAAATGCTCTTACCTCTATCAAAAGCCAGCTTAAGCGCTTCAATCTCATCGGCGAATCCTGATACTCTATAAATTCCCTCCGAGTCCATGCCCCTCGCCTCTATCTCATTCACGCACATGCGCACTACGAAGGGGAGAGTGCTGGAGTGTGCGTTAAGTAGCGTGGTCAGGTCGAGGCCGAACACACCGCGGAGTTTCTTAAGATCTGGTACACAGTGCGCTGGGACGCGCTCAGAGCATTTTGTGTGGGCGATGAAACCACAGTCTGGAAATAATTTTTTTTTAATACATAAGTAAATAAATATCTTAAGTATTACTTAAGTATAAAATCTTACCTTCACATTTAACCCCCTGCGCAGTGAATCCCCATAGAAAGTTAGCACACAGCTCGCACCAATTCAACCCCTTAAATGTGTGTACTTTAAACCCATGGGATTTAGAGTATTTAATAACTAGCGGGTTATCTTCTATAGTGGGTGTGAGGTCGAGGGGCTTCTTTAAGAAGTCATCAGACATGTCCTTCTCGGTCTTGCCCAGTTTGTTTATAAATGGGCTTGACCTGTTTGAGGCTCTGAAAGTATAAAAACTGCTAGTAAGCACATGATACTTTTTTATTCAGGCCTTTTTGTAGTATTGTAATATTCTAGTTTCTAGACAGCTACACCTATTCCATATTTCAACTAAAACCAGTTGACTTAAAGGCATTATTAAAACACAAAATTTCAGAATAACAGTATTTAGGCTAAGCTGTACACTCGTTATAATTGAGTTCAAAAATTGTGTTGCAAATAACTCTTTACTAAAATGGAAAAATTTAAATGTTCATACAATTACTATTTATGTTTTCGAAAAGTTTTTGACTATATAATGGGGGCAATTCCGAGTGTCGCAAAAGCTAAACTAACCTAACTAAAACTATTGCCATCCTTTTTATTTCCATCGCTATGAAAGGGACGGCAACAATTTTAGTTAGCTTAGTTTAGCTTTTGCGACACTCAGAATTGCCACCATTATTAGGCAGAAACTAGTCATTAGGTGAAAGTGGGTTGCAGAAGGGAAACCCTCCCTCCCCCTGACCCTCAAATGTGAAGGGGGCTCTGCACCAGCAAATCATCAATACTTACTGATGGACCTGTTGCGACAATGTCTTCAGCTTCCTCCGATTCAGAGTTACGTATGGGCTGTCTGTATAATTTGTTCTGGAGTTAATCATCTCAAGTATGTGGTGCGCTTTGATCTCCATATGGCAAGTTATTAGGCCGTCGGCCACTAAATCGTAAATTGTGTCGTAGCGTTTCTCTTTTATGTAGTGGGTGCCATCATAGTACAGTTTGTAGTGGTGGACCTTGTCATTAAATCTGTAAAATATCAATGATAATGAAGCTGTTGCCTCATAGTCCCAACCAAATGACAGATGTAAGTTTTCTTACTAACTTTTATTTAGGTAATTCTAATCTAATTTCGGAATATACTACCATAATAGATTACTTGCAACATAAGTTATCATGTTATGATTTGGTATACCTAATAAAAGGATTTCTAAACTCAAAAACTTATGTTTTCTTGATGTTAACCACATGAAAGAAAACGACTAAGTAGTACCTCCATGTTAAAGTATAAAAGTCGTTGTAGTGATTGCCTTTCCTAATAAGAAAGGCTCCGTTAGGCTCATTTTCCAAAAGCAATGTCACTTCCTTATGCCCTTTAATTCCATGGTATTCTTTTCCGTAAAACTCCGGTCGATCGGGACAGTTCTCGCAGGGAATCCGCTTAGGTACAGGAGCCTCTAATTGGATACGGTACACTAGAAAATAAACCTTGAAATTAGAAAATATCATAACGTAAACACAGAGATTGTGTCGGTGTACTTACACTCAGGTTTCCATATATTTTTAAGGTTCTCCATCGCAAATATTTACACTGTCAGCCCTTTAAATTAATAAATTAGCTTATCACCAGGTAAGTGTGTCAAGGTACGAAGAAAATAATCGCGGAAACGTAAATAAATGTAGAATAAAAACATGTAACGTAAACAAATCTCGCCATGACACTTTGATTTGACATTGACATAATTTGTCAGTTTTAGACTTTTACAATCACTCAACGTCTAAAGATGCAACGTTTGCGTTTCAATCAAAGGTTGCAATTCATTACTTCTATAAAATTCTCGATTACTGAATTTGAATAATCTCCTCGATTAACTTCGACTAAGCCCGAAAATTCCGCACACTAACAGCTCGATGGGCAGAGAAGGGCGTTGACCTAGGCAAAGCAAGGTTAACCAACCTTCGCTTCGCCGACGACATCGTTCTTTTCTCGTCCTCCGCTTTTGAGCTACAAGAAATGCTACAAGATCTAGCATCGGCAAGCCTTGAAGTTGGACTTCACATGAACATGAGTAAGACCAAAGTCATGACGAATAGCACCAAAAAGGTCATCACGGTGAATAGGGGGAATATGGAATACGTTCATGAGTACGTTTATCTCGGCCAATTAGTTTCTTTCAAAGACAGGCAGGATAAGGAAGTCGCAAGACGGACCGAAAGCGCCTGGCGAAGCTATTGGTCGATGAAAGCGCTTTTTAAAGGAGATCTGCCAATAGTGGCAATTCTGAGTGTCGCAAAAGCTAAACTAAGCTAACTAAAATTGTTGCCGTCCCTTTCATAGCGATGGGAATAAAAAGGATGGCAATAATTTTAGTTAGCTTAGTTTAGCTTTTGCGACACTCAGAATCGCCCCCACTATCTCTTAAACGTAAACTCATGGATGTTTGTATTCTTCCAATTCTAACGTACGGTGCTCAAACTTGGTCCCTTACTAGTGTTCAGAAGTCCAAACTCAAGGTTAGCCAACGGGCGATGGAGCGAAGCATTCTAGGCGTGAAGTTGACGGACCGCATTAGGAATGCCATTATTCGCTCCAAAACGCAGGTCGCCGACGTAGCTCAAAAAGCCGCAAAGCTGAAGTGGTACTGGGCAGGGCACGTCTGCCGCATGCCGGATGAACTGTGGGCCAAAATTACCACTGACTGGAGCCCTGAGACAGTGAGACGGCGCGGTAGACCACGCAAGCGATGGCGCGACGAGCTGGACATCTATAGCGATGATCAGTGGCAGGAAATGGCGTTAGACCGAAAAGACTGGAAAACTCGAGGGGAGGCCTTTGCCCAGCAGTGGGACAGTACAGGCTAAAAACAAACAAACAAACAAACAAGCCCGAAAATATTAAGTACCTAAGTAAAGTTATGTCTTAAAATCATTTCGTAATCAATTGTTTGTTATTATTTTTACTCTTAGAGCCCATCGTGTCCTACTGCTTTAACGTAGTGCTTTCTATTCTCTTTGCTACTGCTGGGCATTAACATTTTATAAAAAGTCCCTACCTAAATGTGATAAAATATATATTAATAAATATCCCTGGACATTCCACACAGCGTCATCTAGTACCAAGCTAAGCATTTTTAATGCTTGTGTTAATGGTAACCAGATGACTGATATAGGTACTACATACCTACCTACTTACCTACATACATTTTTCATACAATTATACATAGAAAACAACCAAACACGAAACAAATATTTGCAGATCATACAAACATTTGTCCCGTAGCGGGGATCGAACCCGCAACCTCTGCGTCTCAGGCGGGTTTTCGCCCACTGTGCCACAGAGGTCGTCGTGATAGATCAAAAAGATATCAAAGTGATAGATGAATAGAAATGCTAGAATTGGTCATCGCTAACCGAATCTTTGTAACGGATAATTTGATAGCTATTAAATGATCAAGATCATCAGAATCAGAAGTAGGTACCTACCTACCTACTAAGAATTAATGAACATTACCTATGATGCGGGTTTTGATTTGGTCCTTGCGCGTGAGTAGGAAATAAGATTACAGTTTTGATTCCCGCATCATGCAGACAGTTATTAATTACCAATTAGTACTAACAGATACCTTCCCAATACCCTAACGAATGAAGGTTAATGTCGCTATAGCCAGGGCTCGAAGAAGCGGCTTCTTCGAGCCCAAATTAGAAGGTTAACCTTCTTCTAATTTAGAAGCCCTGTGCTAATCTAGATTCTTTGTACTACCTATTGAACATCAAAAATCTTGAAAAATGACCAAAAAAATAAAAATAAAATAAAAATAAATAAATATTAAGTAGGTATATAGTTCGGCGAGCCCGAGACAGTATTAGTAGGTACCTACAGACTTACACAAAATCTCTAGCTAAAAGCTAAATATTCTTATCTATCTGTAGGTAGGTAGGTACCTATATCTAAAATGTAGGTAGGAACCTACAGTTGAGTTTGAGACTTTTGAGAGCCACAGATTTATATTGGTTTAACCTAATTCTTGCCTCCTTGAGGACGGAATGTAAGGTCCTGTCGTGCAAATATTGGTTCAATGCTTAGAAGAGCACTTATACCTACTATACTATATACCCAGTCACTACATTGACCATCTGTTATTAGTAGATAGGTACGTACCTACCTGGAAGAACGGGCTTTGCACGGTCTTCATTGACTGAAAACGACATGAGCTTTTCAAGTAGGTAGGTGCAGATTCAGAATACGGGCCTATAGCACAGATAAAAGAGCCTATAGTCAGATAATGATTTACTTATATGAGTGGTACCTATATAGTTTATTGTAAGCTGTTGGCAACACCAACTAAATTTGTTATTTTTATATGTTGGCAATATTTTTTCTTTCTATTCTAACCACCATTTTGTACTGTCAAGACGTGCCGTGCTCAATAAATTAGTGCTAACTTACGACAACAAAGACTTTCAGTTCTAAGGACCCACCAACAACCACCTAATACAGTCCACGAAAGAAACATGGTCCATCTCGCCTTCAACATCTGGAAGAATTCGTAAGTTGCAACATCGCGCTAACATCACCAGCACACGAGACGTGGTTCTGCGGTTCCTGCAAAAAAAGCTTGTAGCGACCATTCGCCTACAATACAAGCTCAGGATCATCGCTACAATCCAACAATCATCATCGTGCAACAAAAGAAAAAACATAATTTCTTCGAAGTGTCGTTCATCGTGTTTGGCCAAAATCTTGTAAGAAGAAGAAGCCATTTTATTCAAGTTTCAACACATCGCGTCGTCATTTTCGTCGAATCCAGCAAGTCGGTGCCAGCGAGAGAGAGAGCAGTTATTGTGATCATCGTGCGAGCGACAAGGACGAACACAAAGGTCTTCTCTGCGGGCCGCAGCGCGTTCCTGAAAAGTTCACGGAATCTACACCCGGACGACGGTGGCGCTTCGGTTCATTCGGTTCGTCAAGTTGGCAACGTGCTGCGAGTGAAAAAGAGCGATACATCGCGAACGCTCTGCGAGAGACAAAGACAGCTAGTGAGAAACAGGAACACTTCTTCTACACAACGCCGGAACACGGAACGGAAGGAAGCGAAAGCGACGACATTTTGTTTTCACGACAACTGCGCACAACACGAAGCGTGTGCGCCATTATTGATTGAAATTGATTTTCTAAGAACATTTAGAACATTAAGTGTTACGTAATTGTGCAAGTTGGTTTTAAGTAGGTATGGGTTCTGAGGAAGAGCTGAAGGCCTTAAAGGCTTCGAGAGGATACGCGAAAGCAGGTATTAGTCGTCTTCACAATTTTCTGTCGAATCAGAGTGAGGTAGAAAAAACTTCTGTTTGTAATTTGTTAGCACGTAAAGCCAAATTAGAATCTACTTTTTCCGAGTATGAAAACTACAATAAACAAATATTTTGCTTGGATCCCTCTGATCAAGAAGATGTCGAAACAATAGAAAATAGATACTTTCAGTTGATCACATTGATCAACGAAGAGGTAAAAAGACGAGAATCAAATTCCGAGTCAGTTCCTTCTCAGTCCAAAGTTAAAACAAAGTTACCAACCATAAACATTAGCACGTTTACAGGCAAATATGCCGATTATGTTAATTTCATTAACCTATTCAAATCGCTTATCCATAGTGACAGGTCATTAGATAAGGTGCAAAAATTGCATTACCTGCGCTCTTTTGTCAAGGACGAGCCATATGATTTGATAAAAAACTTACCTCTCGAATGTGATAGCTATGATGAGGCATTGCGCCTACTTGACGACAGGTATTTTAACAAATTCCGCATTATAACTGAGCATGTCAATGAGTTGCTGGATTTAGGTGCTATGGCCAAATCTGCGTCATGCAACATTAGGGAATTTGTGTCCAAGGTAAAACAGAGTTTATCTTCCCTCAAAAATTTAGGGGTAGGCATAGAAGGGTGGGATCCTATTTTAATTTGTCTTTTAACCCGAAAATTAGACGCCTACACGGGACGAGCATATCAGCTGGAGAGAGACCACCACAAAGAGCCGAGCATTATAGAACTATTGGAGTTCCTCGAGTCTCGAGCGCTGGCCCTTGAAAACTCCCAGCCCCAGCCTGTCAGGGAAAGTAAGCCAACATGGAAAGCAGCCATGCATCTAGCTACAGCTGCTCCTGCCAACGGTCGCCCAGCCTCAGACAGGCCAAGCAGTCCAGGCCAACAGTGCAACGCAGAGCAGCCTCGCAGCATCGAGCAGCCAGACACCCCAGACCGACCAGCATGTGACTAATCAGGCAACTTCACCCATTTTCATAAATACTCTCTTCGGTACAGTAGTAGCGGGAGCACTTTCACAAAATGTTTCTGAGGTAGTTACTCTTTTTTGTACAAAATGTGAATCTGACATCAGTCAGTCACTCACAAGCTTTTTAGATACAGAAAAGGTGCCACAATACTTATCTGAAAAAGCAAGTGAGTGTGATATTGCAGAAGGTATTTTTCAATCTACAGTCAAACTCGAGAATAATAAATTCACTGTAGATCTTCCCCTAAAGTTGCCCCCAACTGAAATTATTGAAAACCTAGGTGACAGTTTTGATCTAGCCTTCTATAGGTTTTTAAATTTAGAAAAACGTTTGCATAAAAATATTCATCTACTCACTGAGTACAAAAAATTTATTGATGAGTATGTTGAAATGGAACATGGTCACTATGTAGATATAAGCTCTTATTCAAAGAATGAGCCAACATATTATATGCCACACCATGCCGTTATCAATGAAAACAGTACAACGACACGCACTCGTGTCGTCTTTGATGGGTCAATGAAAACTAGAAAAGGTATCTCTCTTAATGATATTATAATGAACGGCCCTGTCGTTCAAAGGGATCTTTTTGACATCATTCTTTTGTATAGGTTTGGTGAATATGCATTTACAACAGATATAAAACGCATGTTTAGGAACATTCTTTTAAATCCTGAGCACACTTCCCTACAAAACATTTTATGGAGGGACAGTCCTGACAAGCCCATTAATTGCATACGCTTGGATACAGTCACATACGGGCTGAAAAGCTCGAGCTATCTGGCGACGCGCTGCTTGTACGAACTGGCTAATAGGTATGAAGGTCAGTGGCCTTTGGCTTCATTTATCATAAAAAATTGTACTTACGTTGATGATGTTTGTTATGCTAATACAAACCTTGATACTTTACTTGAAGCCAAAGACCAACTGAGGGAACTGCTTGGGATGGCAAGTTTAATAACACACAAATGGTCTTCTAATAATTCTGACGTTTTGAAAGATATCCCTTCGAGCATGCAATTATTTGAAACTCTCGACTTACAAAAAGATTACAGTGTCAAAACGTTGGGATTAACCATTAACGCCAATCGAGATTGTTTCACAATACAATGTCCTAAACTATGCCATGACCAGCCTATGACAAAAAGAGAGATATTAAGTTATATATCCAAAATCTATGATCCATTAGGATTTGTTAGTCCAATAGTTGTCAAAGCTAAGGAGTTTATGAAAAAAGTTTGGTGTGAAAAGCTTAATTGGAATGACACACCATCAGAAAAGCTTTCATCTGAATGGTCACAATTTACTAACAGCCTAGCTGCCATGCAGCCCATACACATTAACAGAAACATTCCCATCCCATGCTCTGCTACTGTTCAGCTTATTGGTTTTGCTGATGCATCATCTACCACTGCTTATGGATGCTGTGTGTACTTAAGAGTAGTGGAGCCAACAGGTGAGGCTAAACTTTATTTGTTATGCTCTAAATCAAGAATAAATCCCAGTGCGAAGCCGCTTACCATCCCAAGACTAGAGCTGAATGCTTGCTTACTGCTGAGTAACCTAATTGCAAAGGTATATGAAACTTTATGTATTAAAGTCAACATTGATTCTACATACCTATTTTCTGACTCGAAGATCGCACTTGCATGGATCGGCACAGAACCCACTAGGCTTCAAGCTTATGTTGCAAACAGGGTTAAGGTAGTGCAGCAACTCACCACCAGGTGGCGCTGGCTATATGTGCAGACCAACGACAATCCAGCAGACCTTGTCAGCAGAGGCGTGGATCCTCATCAGCTAGCCGACTGTTCGTCTTGGTGGAACGGCCCGTCATTCTTACATAACAGGGAGTACGAATTTAATAAGGAAAATAGTAATTACTTACCCGGTCCTGACAGTCTACCTGAAATGAAGACAAACACTGAACCCTCCAAGGCTGTGCTGGTAACAGTTCTTCCTACACAAACTCAGGACAACCTTTTTAATTTTTTGAGTAGATATTCTGATATTTCAAAAATGACTCGGGTGCTAGCATTCATACTTAGATTTTGTCATAATATCAAATCCAGCAACTCCAAAATGACAGACAACAGCTTGTCTAGTAGTGAGCTAGAAAAGGCTCTGTCACTCATAATTAAAAATGAACAAAGATTTTATTTCCAAGAGGAAATACATACACTTTCAAAAGGTGAATCTGTCCGAGGTAATCTCAAGCCTCTTTGCCCATTTATAGATCAAGACGGTCTCATGAGAGTAAGTGGGCGCTTGCAAAATTCAGATTTATCTTTTGAACAAAAACATCCTATTATTCTGCATAAAGAATCTAGGATCACAGGTCTTATTATACAGCGGGAGCATATTAGATTACTACATGCAGGTCCAAAATTACTTTTGGCTAGTTTAAATCAAAAATACTGGCTCGTCAATGGCATTAGGCAAGTTAAGAAGATAACTCATAAATGTTTAACTTGTTTTAGGTTCAAGGCAACTGCCGCCAAGCAGCTAATGGGTTCTCTGCCGCGTCAGAGGGTGACCGCATCGCGGCCATTTCACGCAGTCGGAGTGGACTTCGCTGGGCCTATTCAAGTGAAAAATTCACGTGTTAGACGAGCCGTAATATCGAAAGGCTACATATGTGTATACGTATGTTTTAGTACCAAAGCCATACATTTAGAACTAGTATCCGATTTGACCACAGAAACATTCCTCGCATGTTTCAAGAGATTTATATCGCGTAGAGGTATGCCCAGCGATGTGTACTGCGACAATGCAGCCACCTTCCGTTGTGCAGAGAGCCAATTAACTGAATTATTTAAATTAAATAATTCACTAGACCATAGAACACAGGTGTGTAACTTTGCCTCACAAAACGGTATTCAATTTCACTTCACACCTAGTTATTCACCCGTTTTCGCTGGTCTAGCTGAAGCAGGTGTAAAAAGTACAAAATACCACTTAAAGAGGGTAATACAAAACGGTTTATTTACGTACGAGCAACTAAATACAATTTTAAATCAAGTAGAAGCAGTTGTAAACTCTAGACCTTTATTACCTGTTACTTCTTCAAGTCTGACAGATTTTGCTTACCTGACACCAGGACACTTTTTGATAGGTGCGCCTCTAACTTCCTTCCCACAAAAGGACTTGTCTGAAACTCCTGATAATAGACTTAAATTTTGGAATTTAGTTGAGAAAGTTAGGCAGAGTTTTTGGAAGACTTGGAGCCAAAATTACTTAAATACTTTGCAATCACGACCCAAGTGGCGTGACGTACTACCTAACATCACAGTAGGTACAATGGTAATCATAAAAGAACCAAATATTCCTCCCCTTAACTGGTCTCTAGGCAGAATTGTAAAAACCTTTCCAGGTAATGATGCTAAGGTAAGAGCCTTTGAAGTGGCTGCCCCCAATGGGAAGACCTATATGAGGTCTTTATCTGGTATTTGTCCGTTACCTTTACAAGACTAAAAATAATATGTAATAATATAAGTTACTTACCCTATGTGTACTTATAGTTTATCTTTTAAGTTATATGCTTATGGTTGTCTTTAAAGTTGTTATTTTTTCAAACTAAGAAATAAAGTTCTATTTTTAAGAATTAAGTTAAGTCATACCTAAGTCGGTTGTTATTAGACATTGTGCATTTTATAAATGGTATTTACCTACTTTAGCTTTTAATTAGATAAGTGGTAACAATGCTGTTTATCCTTATGTTAAAAGGAGTACTAAATAAGAAGACTTCATTAGATTATTACTCATCTCGTTTATTACATAAACATTTAACTAATTGTCGAGCCTTTACTATGTAATGTTTAATAAATTAACTTCAATAATTTTCAGTAAGCTAGATAAGTCTTAGTATAAGATTATTTCTATAGCATTGTTTCATTCTTTACCGGTTCTTTCCTAGGCCGCGCAGCATGTTGGCAACACCAACTAAATTTGTTATTTTTATATGTTGGCAATATTTTTTCTTTCTATTCTAACCACCATTTTGTACTGTCAAGACGTGCCGTGCTCAATAAATTAGTGCTAACTTACGACAACAAAGACTTTCAGTTCTAAGGACCCACCAACAACCACCTAATACAGTCCACGAAAGAAACATAAGCTTCGAAATAGATGACGCTGTGTGTTATCACAAGGTTATCACAGATAAAAGAATACTAGTGTTATGTATGTCTAAGGATAATATTAGGTATACTTAGGTAGGTATATAATTTATGTGGCAATAAATATATACCTACCTACTAGTAGGTACCTACCTAGTACTTAGATAATCTTAATTGGTAGACTTGCAGGAATAGTCTTGCATTTTTTGCCTTGCTCTTCCGGCATAATTACTAAGATGATTGTTGTGCAATAATAAAATACGTGTCAATACAGTCAACAAGAAAATCACTGGAAATACCTAATATAATTTATAAAAGTCTACAGTGTTAGTGTTTCCCAATGGCCGCCTAGGGCACGGGCACACCTCTCATTAGGTAATTTCTTTATACCTACCATGCTTTCCGGTTTAGGGTAAGTAGGTACTTCTGACCTGGCCTTGCTTCAAAATTTCACCTATTTGGTCCAAATATGTTCGCCTGCTAGCCTAGGTCTTCCCCTTCCAGATATCTTATTCACACTCGCTTTACAGATACTCGTAGGTACCTACCTAACCTACACTGTTTCGTTAAACGACATTAATTTATTTTCTCTACATTTCCAAATGATCACACACTACATGCTCATAAATTATATAAGTAGGTAAGTAAGTAGGTATTATTTAAGGGTTTTTAAGACTTATCTACCGAACAACAAAACCTTTTGAAATAAGCACTTTCATGAGGTTACTTTTATGAGGTTCCTCGTTGAAACAGCGGTAGACAGGAAGTTAACTATCTATTGTAAAGTAGAGGCTTCTTTACAAGCGGTAGCGACTTTTTAAATATTTCACGCGAATTGCTCAAAAAACAACCATCTGTATCATGAACCTAATGTAGGTACAGGTGGCACATTTTGATTGGTCAGTATGGTAAAGTCTGAAACAATAAGACATGTACCTACCTATATCTATGGAACTCCTCTCTTTGGAACCATGTCATCGATATGAGTAACAAAAAAACTGCATTCATACATTTAAAAATAAACTTGTAGGTACCTACCTTACCTACTCAGCTCGGGAAACAAACACGGAAAATAAAACTTCGATTTCTCCGAGATTTCTTTGTCAATGTAAGTACTTGGTAGGTAAACCAATTTAAAAAAATATTTTCAAATTGAAATTAAAAGTATTTTCTAAACTAAGTACCTAAGTATATTCTTGAGGTGGTCCTTACAAAATTGTGAGGATCTGACGAGGATATTCGGAGATATAAAGAAAGCACCTCGAGACTGCAGGTAGGTAATTTTCTTACGAAATTAAAGTCGTTTTTATAAAAGTTTTAATTACTTAATTTTGCTGCTTGTATCCGTTGCTGCTTCTCTCTGCTTATCTGCTGCTTTATACCACCTAGTCCACCTACACTTACAAGCGCTCATGGCGAAGCTTGCTAAGACTAAGACGTTTTTGATAGATCGTCGAAGTTAAGCAAGGTTCTGAGCAGTCACAACTTGGATGGGTGGCAAGTGGCATTATCAGCTGAGCGCTTCCGTGCTTCGGAGGGCACGTTAAATTGTCGTTCCCGGCTTTAGCCATGACGGAGGCCTTTAGGCGGCTAAAAAACTCTATCACCAGAGTTGGCCACTTGCTCATATGAACGAACGAACGAACTAAGTACCTAAAATTATAAATAAGTAGTGTACCTAATGCGGGCACCACACATTGGCTTCAACTTGGCTCCAACATTGGCTACGAATACAATGGCCAATGGCAATACTCCGTTTGTGTACCTACATTATCTGTACAAGATCGATCCCCACATTGCAGTGTTGGAACCAACATGCCAATGTGTGGTGCCCGCATAACGGTAGTCGGAAACCAAACCTAGTTTGTCTGAATTTGTAGATCAGTAGATGTTCTACTTGATTATGTGATCGAGAGACAGGTTGTTTCCTAGTTTCGCTCTCATGTCATCACTTTCATTTTTGTCTTTCGAAATTTTCGGCAGTAGCAAAGACGATTAATATCTAAATATAAATATAAAATAAATCTAGATATAAATCGTCTTTGGCAGTAGGTACCTACCTAGGTGGAACAGTGAAGTGTTATTTTTTTAATTATTTATAGATTATGTCTTCTATTTAAAGTGTAGGTAGGTGTATCAATTTTTTTTTTATGTTTTAATAAAAAACTATTAAATAATTTTACCACATACCACATGGTGGCACAGATAAAAGAATACATGGTGGTAAATTATAGTTTTTCTTAGCATAGCAGAGTATGGGCAATTGATAAAGGTCAAATCGTGAAGATGTTAGCTGTGTGATTTTAAAAAATAATTAAATGAAAGGTAAAGTTTCTAAGTTATATCACAGATAAAAGAATACTAAGTCTCTAGTTGTAAACAACTTTACCCAAAGTGTTTAATTGAAAGTTTTATAAAGCAAGCGGGCTTTAACAATGCGGTACCAATTGAACATTATTACTTTTAGACATTGGCTTTGGACATTTTTGTTTTTTGACTCAATATCAATGATTTAGGTCGCTTCCGCTCCCGCTATGTTCTTGCTCTTTACCGATACCTTATTTTAATCAAACAAACAGAATTGAAATATTCATATATAAAGGAAATGCTACACACCTTCTTCATTATAATAGTGAGCTGTTGCGTGTAACTTAAAAATTAAATAAATTAATAAAATCGATATGAATAAGTGTGTTATTGTGTTATTAGCTCAATTTATTTATTCTAATGGTTGGGTGATTAATAATATTAATATTGAAGGCTTAGCGAAACATAAATACGAGAATATCGATGATTTAAATGCATTAAGTTCGTTGAGTGAAAATAATGATATCAAAGTGAGGTTAAGTTTGATTTATCCAGGTTTGTAAATGTTTATATTTTAATCATAAAAATATATCTTCAATCTTCTCGTTTTATCATTCGTTTAGGGTGTTGTGATACATTAGGCAGTAGGTATTTAATTTACCTACTTGCATTGATGTGTGAAGAGAGTTACAATACTGAATATGTTTAGAAGTTCAAAATAGTAAATATAGGTAAGTAATGAAAATACACAAAAAAACTTTTTATGTGCACCAACAAGTACCTAGGTACCACAAGTATCTAGGTACCTCATCGTATTTGCAAAATAACATTTTTACATTCCAAACAAATATTCCAATAGATAAAAATTACATAGCACAGTTTTAAACACCACATATTATGCACATGCACCTAATATAAAATAATTTACAAAATCCGTTCATTTTTAATGTTTTGAAAATCAATGAACAATAGCGACCCAATCGATGGTCCTTGTGACACCCCAATATATTCTAGCTAGCAAACATTTATTTTTTCTAACATGTAGGTATGTAATGCTAGAATAAAACTGTATCAATCGCATTATAAAACGTTTGACCTATTTATGTGAAGCTGAAGGTTTTACTAACACGCTTACATTATTTGAATAGTGTTTTATTTAATGAAGTGTTGTTATTACCTAATAGGTGCCATCCACAGAGTAAGTACCTAAACAATACGTTTTACTGATGTTGTCACATCAATCATCAAGCACATGCAATCAATATTTTCAAATAGTCGTTTCTCTGCAAATTATCTGTTCTACAACAACGGGAGCCTTATGTTTATATGAAGAGTTCGGTTTTAATTTCCATAGTACCTAAACTTACCTACTTACTAGGAATATGAAGGTTACTCATATTAGAATTGGGTGGCATTTATCATTTCGTAATGTCAAATATTAACCTATCTTCTTGATTTGTTTACTGACTATAGTTGACACAAGTAAGGTAAATAAGTTGCCTCAGCATGCACAGTAGGTACTTACCTACGGTAGCCTATTTCATACAATGACCTAGAAATGTGTGATGCGATGGTTAGTTGTCATCAAAGGTTAGCGATCATCACTCGTGCGTTTACAACTTCACCTTGCGTGTACTTTTAAATTAATGAATGAGCGTGCGTCAGTCAATACTTAACAATAAACAAATGCGCCTGCTAAAAGTGTAATATCACATTCTGTAGTACTATCTGTATTATGTAGTTAATTCTGGTGGGCTATATAATAAAGACATGGTGAGAGGAACCTTACAATGTAGACCTTAGATACAAAGATCGATACTTTTATTTATAGGTATACTTACGAGTATTATCGGTTAGAGCGAAAAAGGTGCCGTAGTTACCTTTACCGAAGCGCTCGTGGCGAAGCTTGCTACGTTCTTGATAGATCGCCGAAGTTAAGCAAGTCTGAGCGGTCACATCTTGGATGGATGACCACAAGTGGCATTATCAGCTGAGCGCCTCCGTGCTTCGGAGGGCACGTTAAATTGTCGGTCCCAGCTTTTAAAGGGCCTAAAAACACCGTCTCCAGAGCTGGCCACTTGCTCATATGAACGAACAAACAAGTTACCGTTTCTAGTCCTGTCTGCATACAAATAGGTAGGTACATTCATTTAAAAGCCTTTAAATTAAATTTATAACACTTTATAGGAACAAAATGGTGCGGTGCCGGCGATATCGCCAATGATTTCAACGACCTCGGCACAGAGTGGCGAGCTGATATGTGTTGTAGAGATCATGACTACTGCCCGGACGCTATTCCGGCTGGGGATATGAAATACAACTTGACGAACGAGGCTTTTTATACACGGTGAGCTCAGTAGATGATTAATTAAGGGGTTGAATACAGCGTTAGTTAACCCCATATAGCGTGAGCTGACTTTACATTAGGTATAAATTATACAAGCGAAAGTTCGTGTGGATGTATGAATGTTTGTTGCTCCTTCACGCAAAAACTACGAATTTGCCTAAAACTTAGAATCTTGAATGTAGGTACATAATTTAAGACCTGCTATGACAGCTAAGCTACTTTTTATCCGGATTAGTACCACACGACTGAAGCCGCGGGTGGAAGCTTGTCAATTTGGTACTTATAGGAGTACCTATAATTCTAAAAATACTTACTAAGGAAAAAACAAAAAAGTATAAA
The DNA here is from genome assembly GCA_963582015.1 of Xanthorhoe designata. Classification (NCBI taxonomy): domain Eukaryota; kingdom Metazoa; phylum Arthropoda; class Insecta; order Lepidoptera; family Geometridae; genus Xanthorhoe; species Xanthorhoe designata. The sequence goes on from OY757029.1 coordinate 3,269,728, forward strand.
AGGTAGGCTGCATGATTGTTCATCTGTAGTATGTAGGTACTACCAAGTATTACAACATTTTTTGGATTAAAATCTTGACTTTTTATAATATTTTCAGATTAAGCTGTGACTGCGATGAAAAGTTCCGCCTATGTTTGCAAAAGGCTGGCACCATCACAGCGGAGAACATCGGCATCTTTTACTTCAACGCTCTCATCACCAAGTGCTATAGGAACGACTTTCCTGTCAAGAAATGTCTGAAGAAAGGAGGGTTAGTAGACGTATGACGTATATTATTTACACATTTTAGGAGCCGTGTTGGCCGAGTGGGATTTACAAGGGCGTATATAAGGGGGGGGGGGGAGGTCCAGAAATATTTGTTTAGTACAGTTCATTATAGTGTTCCATTAACCTTAGGCAAATATTGTCTTCTGGCGCGTATAAATCATCTGGTAAAGATGTAAAGCTTGAGTTTTTAAAGGTTCCCAGGGCTTGACTTGCTCATACGAACTTACTTACTTACCGGCTTTTAAAGTCGTTAAGCCTTTGAGCGGCCTAAAAACTCAGTCACCACAGAGTCAGCAGAGCTCATACGGTGAACGAACGAACTACACGTAGGTTTATAACGTCCAGTCCAAGCATTAGTAGTAGGTATGCATAGAATGTAAATAAGGATAATAACAAACCGGCAAATGTGCATCTCCGTATTTCTAAGTGGAGTATATTGCCATGATCTTATTCAGACGATTTAGGTATATAAATAAATATCCTTGGACATTCCACACAGCGTCATCTAGTGCCAAGCTAAGCAACGCTTGTGTTATGGTAACCAGATGACTGATATAAGTACTACATAGATATATATGTTTTTGTAAATACATACATACTATAGACGAAATATCATCCAGACCCGGAACAAATATCTGTAGAAGATACAAACATTTGTCCCGTGGAGGGGATCGAACCCGCAACCTCCGCGTCTCAGGCGGGCCTTCACCCACTGCGCCACAGAGGTCGTCCAAAAAGGCTGGTTTAGCTGCATGCAGAGCTAGCCTACTAAATGTCCCAGGCACTAAAGTGCTAAGAGTAGGCATAGATTGCTTCTTGACATTATAAATCAGCTCGTAAAGCTATTGATGGCGTTGTGTAAATGGTTACTTACCAATTTTTATTTATTATTTTTTGCAGGTGGTTAAATAAGAAATGTTTAGTCTACAGCTACAACACTTCCTCTCCGAAGATCTACCAGTGGTTTGACGTCAACAACTACCGATGAAATTACCTATGAAGGCAGACAAATTGACTACTTAAGTATTTAATAGTTTTTCTTAAACTTTCGCGATGACAATTCATATTTATTAATACATGGACATGGATACAAAACCCCGTGGCCATGTATTTATAAATATGACTAAGTAATTGTCAATTTAGCAAGGCTTGAGACTACCTTTGTGTTATCATTATTTTGTAGATTAAAAGAGACGGTTACTGCTATACTGATTTTGCAGCTTTGTTAACTCTAGGCAGCCTTTAAATGTCATCGTACGCTTTCCACAAGAAGTTGCGAAGTAATTTTCAGATAAAACACCTTGTGATCATCAGGTTTGTAAAAAGGGAATGTCCCTCAGCCTAAGATTTACCTTTATCTTACCTTTATCTACCTAAGCAGAGGTTGCTGGCATTTTTCCGCCCGCGCCTTTATGGTTTAGTCCGACTTATGATCTAAGTACACTAGTCCTTACGTATATACTAAATAGTAACGCAAAGACACAAGGGGCTGTCAATGTTAGTAAAACAAAAGTTAGGTAGGTACTAATAAAGACTTTTTAAATTTATTTTAGTTTTTAGTGTGTCAATTCAGATGTTGCAAAAACTATTTTAAACTAATTTGACAGCACTTAAATTGATGTCATCCTTTTTATTTCGATCGTTATGCAGGGGACAGCAACATTTTTAGTGCTGTCATTTATTAGTTTAGTTTTGGCGACATCTGTATTGACACCAGTACCTAGATTACTATAATTTATTTTGTTGTTATATTCATGTTAAGTAATATTTATTTAATTTACTTTCGTGATTTGTTTAATAAGACCAAAGACGATTAATATCTAGAAGACAGACAAAGGCCATACACAAAATCGTAACCCGATCCCGCAGTACCAGATAGCCTGAAAACTTTAAAACATCAATTTTATCCAAGAAATTTCAATAGTTAGTAGGTAGCAACAATATTCAATATTTAAACATTTTTAACTAGAAAGTAATTGAAATTTCTTGGATAAAATTGATGTTTTAGAGTTTTCAGGCTATTTTTTAGGGTTACGATTTTGTGTATGGCCTTTGTCTGTTTTCTAGATATTAATCGTCTTTGATAAGACTGACACCGTAAATTATAAACTGCATTAAAGGTTTTGCAAAGGATTTAATTTAACTAAGCGCTCAAAAACTTTCACTAACCTAAGGTTCTATTGGCGAGTGTATCTCTATAAATCTGTTATCATCACTTGAAGATCCAACATATTGTGACTATGGAGATGAATTTGGTTACAATTAATCATACGTGTTTTGCTTATCGATCGATGATCGTAGGTACGATCAATCCTCTGTACCTAATCTGATTTCCTAAAATACATAGAATAGGTACTTAGGTACGTAACAATATTATCAAGAAAAGGAATTAGGTATGTACTACCTAATTCCTTTTCTTGATAATATTGTTTACTCTTTCTTTAGATTAATTATCATGCTAGTTTTCTTAACTTATAATCCAATTTCAATAAATAATTATGAATTTAATATTTCATTGTACTTTTCTTTTTTTTTAATTAGATGGATAAGCAAATTATTTATTTAACAAACAAACAAACTTTTCTTTTAGGTAATTATAACGGGAACTAACTTACTAACTGTTTTATCCTTATCCTATTTTTATCCTTTAACTTCCTAGATCCCGCTCTTTAAGTCTCTATTCATACAATTATAAGTTAAACGTTTTTTTAAGAAGTTTTGTGGTTTTCGGAGTTGTTGTAAAAAATGGTTTAGTCACACTTTCACACTAAATATTATAAAAGTGAAAGTTTGTGTGTGTGTAGTGTGTAAGTATGAAAGTGTGTAAGTGTGTTTGTTTGTACGCTTAAACGGCTGGACGGATTTGAATGAAATTTGATACCCGAGTTGCTTATACCCTGGATTAAACAAAAGGCTACTTTTAATCACGGTATTCCCACGGGAACGGGAACTATTCCCGGAGGGTAACACCGCGGGGCGCAGCTCGTTTTATATACCTACTTGCATTAATGAAAATAATTATTCAGGAAAAGGCATTTAACAATATAATTAGTTATGTTCGACATCTTTTTCAGTTATTATCCAACTACGTCAAACAATGCAATTATGAATAGGGAAAAATAAACAATGCATGTAACTAAATGCATTTTTTGATTACCCATAACACAAGCATTAAGTTGCTTAGCTTAGGTCTAGATAACGCCGTGTAAAACGTTCAAGGATATTTACTTATTTATTTAACTATTTCCTGAAGACAACCGTAAATAAACAGGATGATTTGGTAACTATTGTGTTTCCCCTGGGAAATATGGGATTTTACACCATATACCAAGACACATCTCATTGACAAAATATTATATAATTTTCCTGATCATTGTTTTGTATCTTATACCAAATTTGCATTGAATTTCCTGTTGGTAGGATTTTTACTAAATTATTGAAATAGTGCCTTGGGAATCATACAAATTCAAAGGGTAATTTATATAATATCTGAAACAATTGTAATACAAATATACAATACATTGAAACCACAAGATAGATGGTTTAAATTAAACAAGGAAGCGATTCTTTGTTATGATTAGATTAGATCTTTATAAAAAAAAACCCACATAAACAAGCAAAAACAATGTCAGTAAAAAATCAGTAAAAAGAGTACTTAAAACAATGGGTGGCCTTATCGCTAAAAGCGATCTCTTCCAGGCAACCTTTGGGTGGACAGGACATCATTTAAAAGATAAGAACGGTGGTAAACACCAGAAAAAAAAAAGTTTAATGTTAATGTTTTATGATGTTTTATAAAAGTTCTAAACTTTCTCAAAAGAATAGAGGCGTTCTTACCCCCTTATTAATAAACGAAGATTAACAAAGAACGTCAGTGAATGAACGAATTAGCACTTTATTGTACACAGAATAAACATACAAATACAACTTAAAATTAATACTTCGTTGATCTTTGTTTATTAATAAGAGGATTCATGTTTATTAACCGTCGCAGGCTCTGCATAAGCTGGACACGGAAAGTAACCAATACCTACTGAAATACTACAGCGAATGAAAATAGAAAGAACCAGCCTTGTAAGAACCATAGAGCAGAGAAAAGTTGGCTATTTCGATAATACCTTACGACACGACCGTTATCAACTGCTGCAAATTATCATTGTGGGAAAGATACAAGGCAAAAGAGGGAAAACTTTCCAGAAAAGTTTCTGGAAAGTTTAAGACGTTTTTAGAGAGTTATGGTTTTCAGACAATTTTTTTAATAAAAATATAGGTACCTAAGTAATGACGATGTAAAAAATTTTATAAAAATTTGATTTTACATTCGTATTATGTATGTCCAATAAAGCAGATAAAACATACGCACATCGTAAAGTAATTATTCTAAAAATTAGGTATAAATAAGATACGCTTTTTCCTGTAAAATTGAAGGCGCCTACAAATATTATATATATAAAGGGATCGCTTGTAATATAGTAATTGCTCATTGTTGATACGCGTGTTTGTAGGTACAAGCATCTAAATAAATATTATAATTTAAAAATATTACTGTTAATTCAATTAATAAAACTATCGAATCAAAACCACTGATTTAAAACAAAATCTAAATCAACAAAAAAAATTAAAAGACTTTTTTAACTGTTTTATTTTAGTTGGATTGATATGTGTTCAATAGAGTGTTTATTTTTAGTAGCTTTAATAGGCTTTCAAATAGGAAGTAGTTTCAAAATCGACGCTAGAGCTCGTCAAATAAGTCAATATGGCTCAAAAGACTATGATTTTATTACGTACAATGAAGATAAGGACGAGCTGAACTTAAGATTCTCAGTAATTTTTCCAGGTAAATATTATTTTACATACATAAGTATTAGGTATACAGAAAAAAATAAAATATGATCACGACTGTATCCCAGAGAGAGGTAGGCAATTTTTAGATCCTTTTTGAAAATGTCTAAGGAGGTAGTCAGAGGTATGTCCAAATACATACATATTTGGTACATGCCTACATTTTGCAGAAGTTAACTTTAGTTAAGTTTCCTCGCGATGTTTTCCTTCACCGTTAAAAGCTCGTGCGTAGGTATTGGGGCAAAATTTTTGAGTCTTTGAGGTCCCTTTCTAACGTAGTTAGAAAGTTTTGCTCTTCGGAACTCATTACGTAGATATATTCATATATTTAAATATTCAGATTTGTATTATCAATCAAGCAGTTTAACGCATTTAGTGCACGAGACGCATTTCGGGTGCAGGCGGTTTTGCGGCGCTTTCCTTTGCAGAGCACCGCACAGTAGAAGGGAATGTGTATATACTCTTGCCTTAACCTCATGTACAATAAATAAATAAAATAAAAAATAAAAATAAAAATAAAAATAGCCTTTATTTCCTACTAGGTATTTACTAAACTAAGTGTTATTTGTTATATAGGTTTTAACAGTAACTATAAAATATTTAAATGATCACATTACATGTACCTATAAACCTATTGTTAATTATTTAAACATTATTTGTAGTAGTCGCCTCCGCGGCGTAGGCCTCTCGTAGGTACAAGTTATGTATTAAATATATATATTATACATGTTTGACATTTTCAGGAACAAAATGGTGTGGAACTGGTGACGTAGCCCGTAACTATGACGACCTGGGTGAAGAGAGGGCTACCGACAAGTGCTGTAGAGCACACGACCTCTGTCCCGACGTCATCCCCGCCCACCAGACTAGACATGGTCTTAAAAATGAAGACATGTATACAAAGTGGGTAAAACAATCGTTAGAGCTAATAATCTTCTATTTCTTTCAGCTATTTATTTCTATTTTCTATTTTTCTATTATTTTATTATTATTCACAGCATGTTTTCTGCATTTCTATATAGTATAAAACAAAGTTTCTTTCCACCTTCTGTACGGTTAGATCTCGGATTTTAACGCAGTTATCATCAACGCAGTGTTATAAACAGTGATTCAACAGGAACGTTTATATGTAACATGCATTATTATAGAGTAAACACCAAATTTTCAAAATGGTAAAACGCTCAATACGCAAGTTTTCTCGCAATGTTTTCCTTTACCGTTTATTACCGTGTCGCATAAATTTTTTTCGAAACAAATAAATCTATGAAAGACCCAAGATCTTCGGATCGTTAGCCGAGGAATTTGGCAAGGAATTATAACAAATTTTATATCTTAGAAAATAAATATTCAATATACATTTTCTAGGCTTAGTTGCGAGTGTGACGAAACCTTCCGCAAATGCTTGAGAGCAACCCACGCAGACACTGGAGACATAGTGGGGTATCTCTACTTCGACATGCTTGGAACAAAGTGCTTCAGGTAAGGGACAACAAAAATTATAAACTGATTTCAGTTTCGTAAGAAATGATACTCCCCAAAGTGTATTTCTGTTCATAACTCCGAAGATACTCACCAGATCTTAATTTTTATGTGACCCTTCTTTTCCTTTTCCAAACCTCTTTGGAACTTTTTCAAATACATATCTGGTTCATACCATTTCGAAGAAGTTAACATTCCATAAGTGACAGTATAACTTTACTAGTATTTTTATGCCTATAGGTACTAATAATAGTAAATTTTCCTTTCTAGACGAAAATGGTTTTGGTACTCGTGGAACGATGTCAAAAACTATGCCGACTAATATATAAAGGCAAGGAAGATACAGCCACTATTGAATATATTTTTACTATACTTCAAATGAATTTTATTTCCTAATCTCTTATGTGCAACCACTGATATAGTCCCTTTGCTTTCCAAGACTCTACAATGCGGAGTTAGTTCGATATGATACAAAAGCATCGTCATGCCAATTTTTTATGGGCCTGCCAATATTGTGAAATCAATTTGTTGAATAGTGTTCTTAAAAATACAATAAATAAAGAAGCGACATTTGTATTATTTATTTTGTTTTAGCATATTTCATTGGTACATTGTTAGAGATTTACCCATAGTGTTATAATTCATTCATCAAGTAATGTACAACTCTTTTTATTAAATGCACACATGAATGCACGATTAATATACAATAACTTTATTCCGTATAAATAACCATACAAGTTATACATGCGATAAAAGATATGATAACAATGTATAAACAAGTGAACAACTTCGAACGGTGTTAGAGTAACACTAGAATTATATTTTTTATTATTTATGATAGAAAAACTTCAAATACGGGTTATACATGTAGATATGTAGCACTGTGCTTAGCTAAAGTTAAATATGCCCCAGGCTCGCGATATTTACAATCAAATCGAAATATACATTGTGATAACAGTTTGTACTGGACTAATGTCAAGGGCTAATACAGTTTCCGCGCGATATAGATACTTGATACGAATAGTACATACGAATGAAAACGCTAGGAGTTGCAAGCTAAATCTGAATTGTATAAGTGAAAAGGTAAAATACACGAGAACGAGAATGTTTTGGTTATATACGAAGCTTTCTTAAAGGACTTATTAGATAAATATCCCTTGTACAAAGTGAGCAATCCTGAAATAGCCTACATTCAAGCGACCTAACCGACCAATATCAATATGTACAACAACTTCAGAACAGTTTCATTATAAGTTTAGATTATTCAACGTTGCTTGTAGGTTTTCAATTCTACAAGAAATCAAATTACTGAATCAAATAACAGATATTATACTTAAATACAACGATGTAATTACGTTTTGAAATCTTAACTTTGCCAATATTATATAATATTATATTAAATTAATAGTTATATGAATCCAATAACAACAATTATGTCACGCAAGCAGTCTTGTCGTAAAGACGGCAGCAGCCTTAGTATGTAACAATTTTAATAATCTTTTACAAGATAAAAAGATAAATCAAGAAGAATAAATAACAAAGAATATTTCCATACAAGTATCTAGCTAGGTGTTCGGATTTTATATATGTTATATAATTATGTAGGTATATATAATAAATGAAGTAGGTATTATACGTTATAATATGCACTTAGATGTCATTTAACACACACGCCTCATTCACTCAAAGAAAGTATTTCTTAAAATAATTTTATGTACCTAAGGAAGTAATTATTGTAAATTCAGTACACATTTAAGATTTTAATGATAGTTATGTTAATTTTCATAATCATTTAGCGGTAAATTTTGAGAAGAAAATTGTGTTATTTGTACAAATGACCGTATCAATTTGAAATGAATAATTTCCCAAAAGGTACTTACAGAATTACAGATGTTAGATTACATGATTTGTATTATTATTAAGAATGGTAAAGGTGGTATCACGTCTAATATCACAGAATATTAGCATTTCGAGAATTTATAAAATGATTCAGACGTATTCAAAAATGTAAGGCGCTAGCTCACAAGAACCTGTGACTCTGACGAATGTCAACTCGATGTTCTGGCTAATTCAATCCTATTTCAAATCATTCTGTATCAATTAATTACAATACTTTTATACACAAATTTGTTCTATGTAAGTATATAAGAAATGCTGTAGATGACATGTAAAGATTTTTAATGGTCTTGGCTCATCGATCAGCTTACAAAAGACCAAGATTTTATTTTATATAAAATATTGTATATGTAAGTACCTACCTAGATGAAACTGTATTGGTTTTTTGTTGCTTCTTACAAGCATTATTCATTATAAATTTTTTTTTGTACCTACTGACACTAATGTTTCTAAGAAAAACTTTTGAAATAAAACGAATGTACATTGGTGTTGGTCAAGAGGACGGTAGACAAACAAGTATTCTTAGATGTTTGTATATTTATGAAACTTTAAACAATCAAAAAGGATGTATTTTATTTGGTGGCTGACTTTCAACATAACTCTAAATTACACTATTTGTGACTGTAACAGTACTCACAGCTAGCGTTGGAAAACTTAACATAGAAAATTACAACAACTACTTAATGAATGAAGGATTGTGAAGTAACAACTAGACAGTAACTCCATTATAATCTATACATAGGGAATAATGCAATTTTAATGCAATAATATAGTTTATAAACAATTCATTCAAATCTACTCAACAGACGGGTAAAAGTCCGAGAAAGCATCAGATACACAACTAACTCGAGGTACTCTCCGACCGTGGGTACATCGAGACGGCACTAAACTCGAATATTCACTAGACTGTGCGTTTCTTGAATTTAACTATTTACAGCTCCCTAGAGACAGTCCCCCATTAAAGATAAGTAAAGTGATTAAAATAGAAGGTCCCCGCGAAACAGTCGGTATAGTTCCAGAGCAACATCCTGCAGAACCGAAGCGATCGCGTCCGGGACAGAGACAATATCCAGGTACAGAGGATTGCGGAACGGGTAGACGTAGTGCAGGCTGATGTCGTAGTAGCGGGTGAGGCGCGGCGGCGGCGCGGGCGGGCCGCCCGCCGGGATTATTTGCCCCCCAGGCCGAACTTCATGAAGATGAGCTCCTTGCCTTTGCTGAGGATGTCGCCGCCCGGGGCCGTCATCTCGCTGAACTTCTGCATGAGGTTGGGCTGCGTGGTGGGGGGCAGCTGCGCGGCACTGAGGGGCTGAGCGGTGGGCGCGGGCACGACGGCGGGGCCGGCGCGGCGCGCGGGGGACGCGGCTGCGGGCGCCTGTCCTAGCGGAGTGCCCGCGCCCCCCGCGCCTCCCCCCACGCCACCCCCCGCGGGGGACTGCGCGACCTGCGCCGGCGGGGTGCTGGCGCTACCAGCGCTCGTGCGGGCGATCGTGCTCGCCGGCTGAGCGATCCCCGCGCCTCTCGCCCTCGCCTGTCGCGAACCGCCCGTCAACTTATCACTTACTGCTCGAAGCTCTACCTCAAGTGCTATTCGATATTGAAATATGAATTGTATTGTGCAACTCTTGTAATTGTTTTGGCTCAACTATGTTCACGTAGGAAAACTACTGTAACATGATTTTCGGATTGAACAAATGACTGCATGGAAAATTGTATAGAGGGATAAAAATCATGACTGCATTGAAACATTGGTTCTCTTGACATAAAGGAAGATCTTAGTGAAATTGGTAAAGTTCAAGTTAATACAGTGGATAATCATAACATGCTTCTACTGGCACTATAAAATCACATTCTTTCAAATAGGTAGGTACTGAACACATTAGAGTAAAATTTGTGCATTATGGAAACATGCATTGCCATACACCAAAGCATTAGAAAATATTTAAAAGACATAATTACAAGAACTTAGGAACATAATCTGGGGATAAAATTGAATTAAACAATAACATTCGACATGCTCTGATACTACGACGATAAGCATTGAGAAGAAATAAAGTAGGTACTGTTCGATTACACAACGATTTAACGGTAGGAGTTTTGTTATTCAGATCGATATTCTCGACTCCTCATCTTCGTGTTTGTAATCGTTTAGTAAAAGGACCACATCCACAGGCCTCAGAGACTGTATCTGCTATAGGGTGAAAGTTTATGGTATATTTGATGTGAGTGAAGTATACGCCAGTGTATGTCATGTACTAGTCTCTGTGATATCAGTCCAGTATAATGGCATGGCAGCTACTAATGTGTACAATAAATTATGATTTCATGATATCTTGACCGTCTGCAAACAATATAATGGTTCGAAAATATTTCAGGCCATCGCTCACAGTATTCGATGCCGCCGATTATACACTGAGCGTAGGTAATAATGGAACAAAAAAATAAATAGATAGAGAAATAAATGAAGAAAAGGAAACAGTGAAAATAATAAGATCTAAAAGTATGAAGTGATAGATAAATAAAAAACGTCTAGGTAGTATCGTTGCATAGTTTATCTGAAAGTATTTTTGTGGGTCGATTATAAACGGTATTTTTACCTGAGCGTTCGCCTGTTCTGGATTACTGGCGCATGTGTTGTGGTCTAACTGAGAAGGGGGAAGAGGGCAGGCATCTAGCAAACAGACAATACACACAACATATATAGTGACCACAGACAACCACTTCAATCTTGGATCACACATCACGCGCATCGTGGATCTGTGCAAAATTATGTTGCGTGTATTACTTTATTAGCCCACCCACTGACGTGCTCATCACGAGTGGTCATACAACTCAACGATTCAATATTACGTGAAATAATAAAATAAATACAGGATAGAGAGTAAGGATAGATGAAAATAAAAATAAAATATCAACGCGCGTAATCCTAAACTTAGAGCGTAATTTGTGACAAATTATTGTGTGTTTGAGGAGTTATCCATTTAGTCTGAAGTAACTTGCTTCAATGTTCCAGTATCTTACGATGTTTGTGACTGTGTAATCCAAGATAGTGTTATTAGCAAAGTGTACACCAAGAGTCTTTGTGCTCCGTAGATTGCAACCGGACTCGCTTACATTCCGTTTTACTGCAATATTCTTCATCAATAAACAAACAACTATCTCTTTGATACTTTTCTTGGATTTGTTCTACCACGCGGGGTGTCTAGACTATAAAATAAATTGCAAGTAAATTATATCATAGACAAACTCGTCTCTACACATACAAAACCGAGTGGGTAATAATGCCCCGAGCGAAAATAGGAAAGGATTGGCAAAACGGAACGATATGCACGTCAGCAGAGTCCCGCCGCAATCGAAGTGTACAGGAAAGATGATAGAGGGTACCAGAGCGAAATAGCTAGCGTCTTTAGTAGTCACATAGCAAGTCCAAGGTGCAAACATGAAACACTCAAAGCTCTCGGTGGCCGGTGTCGACACGCGTCATCACCGAACTTACCTAAAATATTGGGGGCTTGCTCATAGGTCTTGTATTTTCCAAATTGTTTCGCTTGTTTTGGACTCAGGTTAAAACTCACTTTATTTTTTCCAAAACATTAAAATTATATTCTTTGCGTTTATCATTTGATATTCAATTAAGATTTCAGTGTCCTCATTATACACACTTCAGTAAAATTAAAAGAATGTTAAATGTTTTATAATTTCACGTATGATCTATGAACAAACCACCTATACGAGTATTATAAAAAAATATATCAGGAGCTAAGGATTTTGTAGGAATCAGGGATGAGGATGTTCGGAGTGCTGGGAAACTCACCTGTTTTCCTATGATGGTTTCTGGGAGTCGGGGCGACGTTGTCCCGGGGTGGTGGTGGGGGGCCCCTTGCCCCAGGGCCAGGGGCAGTGGGCCCCGCTGGGCCCGGCTGGACCATGCCTCGACCTCGGCCCGCGCCGGCGCCAGCGCCAGACGTTGATCCGCGTACACCACCTAACATATCAGTTGGTTTTGAATCAGATGACTATCCTTTTCATTTCTATGTTGATAGTGCAGGGCAAGATCTACACCTATTCCAAGTTATTAACAAATTTGTCAAGTGATAAAGGAGTGTTGAGTGTTGACACAAACATACTCACAATAACCGAAATGTAATTAAACTTCATATTTAAATCAGGACATAAAAAAAGAAAACAGCATTTAGGTTTGCGTGTCAATCTAAATTAATTAGATTTGAAGCTAATCTATCTCTAAGCTAAAAGTTCTTCAGTCTTACCTTGACTACTCTGTCCGGCGGTTGTGTACTGATCGTTGGCGTCCGTAAGAAAGTTGCTAGGCACCAGTCCTCTGACGCCATCGATCTCAGCCATGTAGAACCCGTCGTCATCCATGTCTCCATACACATGGATGATCTGCCCCGTCTGGAAGCTGAGCTCGGCCTGGAAAGGGTAACCCAGCTATTTTAATAGGAATGAAAACAGTTTCGGGTGTTCCCACATAGTTGGAAGAAAAGAGGAAAAGAAGGAAGAGTTATATGCAAGCTGTGCTCGGTCTGGCGATAGGAGAGGGTGAAGAGTTTCAAACAATTTAGTAACTACAAAGATAAGATTAAAAAGATCAAATTTGTGCAGGGTACGATTTATTTGATTTTATTTCCAGGACCATTTGTAGTGTTAGATGTACTTGAAGCTAAAAATTGTGCCGGGTTAAAAAATTGTGCAAGAATGAAAATTAGCACTATCATTAGTGGACGTGTTTTATACACAAACAAAAACCTGTGCTTTGTTACTTTACTAGGGAGTACAGCTTACTTTACCAATCACAAGTGCATCTTTCCCTAACCAATTCCTACCGTGGAGACGTACCACCAACTTTGAAACAACCTTATTTTAAGGTTGTTTTGACATTGCTTGAAGTCATACCATAAACTTTAGAAACAATATCGTTTAATTCCTGCGTAGCGACAATAATAAAAACAGTATTACTACAAGCTTAAATCTGGTTTTAAAGTTGGTGGTACGCCCCTTAGGAGTTCAAAGCACTCACATCAGCGTCGACATTCGGGCTCAGTTCTTGCGGGTCGTAGTCGTACAACGCGACCATCCGTCTGACAGGTTGGTTTGCGTACGCGTCAGTCCACCGGTCTCTAGGCTTCGCCGCCGGCTGCCCCGTCGCCTCCTGCTCCGAAACTTCCATCACCATGTTGTGGGGCACGTAGCCGCGCCTGCCCCTGCACTCTCCCCAGTAGAAGCCATCTGCGTCTTTGTCTCCCCACACCTGGAAAATAAGTATGATATTCCTGATTTATGGCAGTTGGTCTAATTGTTGGAGCACAGAGAAAAAACATTTTGAGAGAATACTTAATTAACACATATTTTATTATCACAATAAGAACAAATTCTACTTTTTATATTAAAAAAAAACATTCTTCACACCAAGGAGGAGGATTCTATAATGTTCCACTGTATGTTTTTTTATGTATGTTTACCTATTATTCCGCTGATAGTAAACCGATTTTGAATTATTTTTTTGTTCGAAAATAAAGGCTATAATTATAGTCTCGAGGTGGTACCATAAAAAATAATTGTGGTACGTACGCATCACAAGTCCGAGCTTCTCACGTAATGTTTTATAATTGAATTTGACCTGCGCTCTGGCGTGATAAGCTACCGCTTAAGCGACTATAATACCAGCCTAAGTTAATACACTCACCTTGATAGTGTCCCCATCACTAAACGGCAGTTCTTCGTCGCAGCTCTCCGGGTTGGGGCTCATAGTAGTAGGGTCGTAGTCAAAAAGAGCTATAAAGTAGCGACTTCGTTTTGACTGCGTGTGACCCTGCGCATGACGAGCCCCCGGCTGGGGCCCCCGGGGGCCCTGAGGTCCACCCGGTCGAGGGGCAAACGGCATGCTGCTGGTTGATTGGCCTTGTTGCTGTAAAAGTTAAGTGTGACTATAAGAATTAGATATTTTTTGTATTACTTAGGTCTTAATTTAGTCGTCTTTCAGTCTTTTTGTTGGCATACATACCGCATGAGGAACTGGTGGCCTGCCGCGCTCGTGGTGGTTCCTCGGTGTGGGGTTCTGGTAAGGCGGCTGCTGTCCTGGATATTGGTTCTGCTGCTGGGTGCCTGGGTACTGGTTCTGTTGTTGTTGCTGTGTCTGTTGGGCCGGGTACTGCGACTGGTTCGCCTGGCCCGGGAACTGGCTCTGCTGGTTACTTGGGAAGCTGCCGGCTGGAGGATACGGCTGTGGCTGCGTGCCATGGTACCCCGGAGTATTCGGGTACGCCGGCCCCCCACCCGGTTGCGTAGCTTGCGCAGGTTGGGACGGTTGCTGCTGACGTCCGTACGAACCAACACATTAATAAGGTTAGATTTTCCATAACGAAGCAGACAGCAATATAATCAAGCTCATAGCCATATTCCTTTGGCGTTGCATCTCAAAGCGATAATAAATTACCTTGACCGCCGACGAAAACATTAAACAAAGACATTCCGTTGCAGCGCTATCAACCCCCATGCACAACGAAAGCTAGCGTGCAGCGATACACTTCAAATCACATCATTCAATAGCAGATTAAATAACGTCGCTTCCAAAAATGCTCCTCAGAAAAACAAATAAATTAGTAAATTGTCATCGATCGCCGCATTTTACTTTGTCTTCTTCCCCGTTAAGTTGCCCTTAACATAGATATTAACCCTTAAAATAGACATCCAAGTGTGGCGGATGTGTGAGAGGATCTGTACGGAGTGTATGGGCGCGCGTCGAAGCCAAGACAACATGCAGGAACAATCATACCACGCTGCATGCTCGGGTGATCATCTGTATCGAGTGCTCTGTAGGGGCCTAGGGGGCCTAACTGTCGGACCGGGCCGGTGCCAGTGTAGGACGTGACCGAGTGTCGAGTGTGGCGGACATCGAGGACGATAAAAGTGAAACTGACAACACATAAACACCGAGAAGTGGAAACTCGTGATTCGGAGGCCGTATAGAAGAAGAGGCAAAGTGAATAGTGCTAGCACATCAATGACAGGCTAGGAGAGATCGCAGACCTGCGGCCGGCGCCGTGATGGCTCCTCGTCCTCGCTACCCAGCTCCGCGGCTCCCTCTTTAGTGATCTCAATCGCCGGTATCCCCGATTGCTGATACCACATGGTCATTCAATATCACAGAGTAACAATATCACAAAACGGTTATGAAATGATTGTGCACAAGATGACAATGATACCACGGTGCTGAACTGAAATCAGTTGAAAGTGATCACATCGCGGTTAACGTGCTTACATTTGACACAGAAGATTTAGATTGTTGATAAATCAATTACATAAGCAGGATCAAGCTTGAGAAGACACACTGGAAGTGAGAAAGGTAACACATATAAACGTGGAAGAAGATATGCAAGTAAAGGTAGAGCAAGTGAAGTCGCATACAAGAAGTGAAAGTGAAGAGTTCACTGCCGTGGAAGCACTGGTTGGGCTCGTGACGTTGCTATTGGGTTCTCCGATAGACATAGAAGGATTAATGATTTATCGGTCAATAACCAATGTGTAAATGAGAAATGTATAAATGTTATATGCGTCATGTTTTAAACAAAACCTTGAATTAAATATTTTTAACAGTGGGTCTTGATTTGCCACATTTTTTTGTCATGTTTTTAAAATTATTGGTTAGTTTGAAATTACCAAATAGCTATATAATAAATTCTAATAAACCTGTGTTACTTGCTAAAACAAAGTGTTAAATAAATTGTTTTTCATAAACAAATGCAACAGCTATTGGTTTAATACTCATCTTCTACTGTTTCTTTTTGTCTACTTGTAGTTAAAAGCATACTCAAAGTAACGTCATTTCGTTATGCTGGTTATATTGCTACATTATTATGTATATTATGACGCTATTATTACGGCACACTGTGTAATAAAACAAAATAAAATCAAAACTAGAAAATAATAATTAAATTCACTCTCAAAAAAACTGTAACGTACGCTAAAAGAAAAGAAAATGTGTGTAAACTTCAGAAAAAAACAAAGGAAGATATTAAGAAAAGACGTGTTAAAATTCCTTACCGAAGGGGTTATTTTGTCGAATATACTCTTTAGGAGGCCTGTGCCGAATCCGCTCGTTGGCTATGGAAAGGTGTATAATAGTTATGTGAGAGAGCGAGGTAAGGTTAGACTATGTGGCATGGGAACACTCATGAGCTCGATTGAGGGGATTGTCTGTGTCACAAAGTACAACCTCTTTATCTGTTTCAAGTATTATCTGTAGGGTGTTGTGCGTTGTTTCGGGTTTCGGCCAATAGCACTAGTGACTACTGATCTAGTCGCAAGCAGTATGCATTTAATTTTGAACGATCGAGTCGAGTGCATAGCTATAGTCGATGGCGCGCGTGGTCATATCGTGACGACTTTCGGCAGAGAACTACTGGACGTTTAGAAGACTCCAGCGACAGAACCACAGGAGAAAGTATAAAGAGTGCAGTTTGCAACACCGATGTCACCTGACGAACTATCTGCATACTCTAATCTAAGGCTTACTCCATTGAATGTGATCAATAAAGATGTGATTTAATATTTTGTTGCAACAGATAGGTCGTCAGGTAAGAAGAGAGCACATATGACATTGAACGTAATAATGATAGCTAAGAAGACACAGACGAAGTGAAAATCATTAGAGATAAAATCAAAATGAAGCCGAGATTAAATACTTCAACATCATAAAGAAATGTACTGGCAAAATTAAATGTAACACACAAAATGTACAACACTGATTGCAAAATAAATGTAATAGACAGACAGAGTGCCGTGCCAACATTTATGTAAGAAGTATAAGAGTATATTGAGATGAACTTAGAAATGAAGAACTTAGAACGTTATTAACATTTAGATGAATTACTTAGGTTTATTCATGTATTTAATATCCTTTTGTATAGCAAAATGTTTTAGTTCATACACAATAAATTCAACAAACATTATCTAAAGAATAATATAAAAAGTTTGGTCACCTGGGCAGCGTGGGGGTCGTGTCTATTGTTTGAAGGGAATATCTCCTTGTCAGAGAGATTCTCGTCGTGTTCTATCACTTGCTGCTGTTGTTGGTAGGCTTGGGGTCTCTGCGGACCTCTATATGAGGTCCCGGGTTGGTTAGGACCTGGCATAGGCCCAGGCATTTGACCCCCTCGCGGCATTCTAGAAATGACCCCGCGGAGCACAGTCGGAGGGATCGCCGTAGGCGCACTGTCACTGGACTGACTGTCCCGTGACTTTGTACGAACCTGGAAAAGACACCAGCACTTATATAAAGTTGAAGATTGGTAGAAAACTTCAGGCTTCACACTCTATAAACTCGTTGGCTTGGCTAAACATAGCGTTCACATAGCGAAGCTGTATACGGCCATACTTACGGTGACACATTTGGGATTGAGGCCGATCAGTTTGCCAATGTCGATGAGAGCGTGGTCGCCGGTCGGCGAGTCGACGTCGGTGACCTTCTTTCCGTCGGCGTATACTGCGTACCCCGTGACGGGGCCGGAGGCGGGCGGGCGCAGCACCGGCTGCCACGTCACCAGCAGGGTGCCGTCTTGAGGGCCCGCTTCCACCTGCGACACCGCACCAATCACCACCAACAATCCAGCCAATCGTATCACTAGCCAATTGGGTTTTTGAAATCATTCAACTTTTGTAACCAACACTGGCGATGCTAAAGCGACATCGAGGGACTGACACCACACTGACGGGAATGCTAAGCTAACGGGTGAGCGTTGGGAACGGTCAACATAAAATTTTCCTGGAGCTGGATTTATGGTTGCGATTGACGCGATTCCTCGAGAGTCGGACGTGCTGTGTGCTTTGAGGTTGTGATATTATTGAAGGAGAGTGTGTCAGTATCGGTGAGTTCAGGTCACACGCTTTGTGGAGCGTTAGAAAGCATCTTTAGTGCGCGTGCCGAAATGTTTACGTTACTATTAAAATTTCAATTTAACGGGTAAAATTTTCCACAATCCACAATGACGTGATTTATATTGTATTATTGACTCCAGAGTAACGAGCGAGCAAGGAGTGTGAGTGTTCATGTACATTCAAGGTCGAACCAAAAAAGCATGCTCTGTTCACGTCATGCTGACTGAATTATCTTAGAAGGCACGTACCATTATTTCGTTCGGTGGGTCAGGCAGTCCTTTCGGTAGGGTCCTAAAATCTGTGTAGGCTCCAGGAGCTTCCTCTATCGGTATACCGGGAGGACCAGCCCTCAAATGTTTTGCTCTCACAGTGACACGGTACTGAGTACTCGGCGAGAGGCCGGTTATAATATGGCGATACACGCCAGGTTTTACTGTCCGAACCTGCAATAAATTGGCAAGTGTTCAGAAACAGTTTTCTACTGTAAAATATTTTAATTATTGCGGTTTCATGACTTACTTCCACGTTATTGACGCATACGACGTGCTGGTGGTTGGAGTTGGCGGGGAGCCAAGAGATGACGGCCTGCGAGCAAGTTACGCCACTGGCTCTAACGCAAGTTGGGCCCATATTGTTCGTGTCTCTGCCAATCACCATCGTGCAGGCAGCGTCTCTGGAGGTGCGTCTAGATGCTGTCACTGAGCGTACGCTGATTCGATGTGGCTTCAAAGAAATTTACTCTATTTATTTGTGACCGTAAGACTAAAAACACATGGCAAGAAACTAAAAGCAAAGAGTGTCTGGAACAGAACTAATGATGGTGCTTAAACAAACGTCTAAACTCACCCGATTTGAATCGACGCCTTCTACCAACGCGCGAGTCCTCTCGCTGGCTTTAACAGTTGTCTTCAGCACGCCATCGACGTAGACGTGGTAGCTCTCAATATTGGCGTGCTGGTAGGCTTCAGGCGCCGTCCAGCCGATGAGGACAGACTTGTTCAGCTGCCGCTCCAGCGTGAGCTGCCGCGGTGCAGGCACTAGCGACGAGAAAAACAGCTCTGCTGTTCAGGTCCGAGGGTTGACGGTGCGGCCAGGCGACGTGCGAGTGGTATGCGAAGAAGCGTGCAACGAGTTTGAGGACATGGGATGGGAAAGGTGGGAGAGAGGATCAACTCTATATTTCTATATCTACTTGCAAATTCAAGTTATAATTATGATATTTATGAGTCATTCTAAATTTCTTGATTTTATGGCTGTATCTTATGGCGTTGATTTGAATTGATTATGACTTCTTAGAGTAGTAATATTTGAGGGGCTGGCATGCTCTTCAAATGAAAATGTAAGTAAAATGTTGACTAGCTAGTATCTTTACTACTTTGAACGAAGCCTTTTTTAAGACTACGAGTACTTAGTAGTAAGTATCAGATTAGTTGGCTTCTAGGATAAGAAAATTTGATAAAGGTTAGTTCTTACCATTATCGTCATCTTCTGGACCTTCTGCCATATCCGCCATCTCACTGAGACGTGCAACGTCACGGCTGATGGTGAGGTCACTGACCGTTGCTGATTCATCTTGATCCCGAATACTCGTGACCACAGCCTGTGAAATCGACTCCAAATACATTTAAGGCATATTTGCACCTATACTAAGCTAAGTGCAAAATGAATACATCGAAAAAGCCTTACAAAGTATACCTGGTGAAATTCAAGAAGATCATCGCCTACTAGTCTAGAGCAGTAGCTAGTGGGGACAAGTCCACGACGGCCGTCCAATGTTTCTGCGTCTAAGACGGGACCAATAGGCATGTTGGGGTCCATCCACACTAGTAAATAGTCTCCGGAGTTCACGGCCATGTCGCCTTCACCACCTTCCATGCTAAAACCATTCCACACATTTAGAATACATTTTAATTTGGGAGAATATAAAGTAGGTAATGGAAGTGCAGCTTACTCTGGCTCGTAAGAAAAGCGAGTGATGAAAACCATGCAGCGTCCTTTTCCAGGAATGTCCAGCATATCCACAGTTTCGTTTCCTGCACCACCGTTCATGAAGTGGGTGTTCCGAACTGAAACGTTGAAAAGCATTCAGCATCTTATCTTAAGAGTGGTAGAACAGATTGTATTAATACCAACCATCTAATTCCAGTCCAGGATTTGTCATGACTCGTGAAAGTCCTCGGTTCCGGTCGTGACTGAATCCGTCTAACGCTCTATCAGTTGCAAATTGGCTATCTAATCCTAAGTTCCATGAAGGTTGATGTGGCGTCACCGGGGTCACCACTCGGTTCACGCCTGACGAAGTTCCGTATCTTCCTATGAGGTCGATTTCATCTAACGGTTTTAGTTTTATGTTCATTGGATTGTTTGTCAACCCAGTGGAAGAGAGCAAGGGGTTTGTGTACGTCCCCGTGCCCGAGCTGTAGGCGTTTAGTGTAGCATTGATGGCACCTAATTGGTTTGCTGCTGCTAAGTTAGTGAGAGCGTTTCCTAGTGATCCTGCGATGCTTGAAGGTATGCCGCCAAGCGTGCCCGTCAATCCCCCAGGTAGACTTGTTGTTGGGTTGTTCAGGCAGCTCGTCATGGCGGAGCCTCCAATAGTTCCCGTCAAACCAGGGCCAGCCATTGCACTTCCCAAGTTCAACCCAGACACATTGCTCGTGAGGTTCTGGAGGTTGCTTTGCAGTCCCGATAGCGTGTTAGATAGTTGGCCAATGCTGTTGACCATCGGAGCGGACACAGGGTTAGTGAAAGTCACTTGGTGAGCGTTCGAAAGACCGTACGCGTTAGTAGAGTAGGAGGATACAGGGTTAGAGTAAGAGGGCTGATTGTGCGCGCTCATGGAGTAAGACACGGAGTTAGAACTGGGGGCGGTGAATTGTCCCGTAGCGTGGAGAGAGGAGAGTGTGGGCATGGTGCTGCTCTGGCAGATGGCAGTGTGGCCGCCGTGGTGGCCGCCGTGGCCGGTGCTGGTGTACGAGTGTGGCAGTGGAGACGGCGTTGGGGAGTGGAACTCTCCTAGACCTTGGTTAGACCCGCTTGATTGGATACCTGTTGGATAGAAAAACAAATGTATAGCACTAAAAACTCTTTTTAAAATCAATTTGCTAAAGAATTTCTTTATAAAAATGTACCAAGTACTCTTTAATCAATACATGACATCGTATATCATTAATATTGATTCTGAAAGTGTCATAATCAGATATGTATCAAAAGGATATCGTTCTAATCAGTCTTGGATTAAGATGTCTTTGTGTCTTTATTATACCATGTGTCGTAGACCGAGTGTGCTCCAACTCCGCAAGGATTCGGTTGTCCTGCTCGATCTTGGCCATGATCCGTTCGATTTCCGACGCAGGCTGGCCATGCTGGCTGTGGTGCTGGCTAGACGTGTTCGACCACGTAGTGTTGACCCCCCGGGCGCGCAGTGTTGTTGACATTTCCAGTTGCAGCTCCTCGCATCGAACCGTTTCTAGTGATGCCTAAAAAAGAGATAAAATGTACGAGTTATTGGCACGTAAACTTAGTAAATATTTCAATCACTTAGGTAGGTACTTACTATTACGAAGTTTTCAACATTTCAATCAAAACTTTTGTTGGGGTATAAAAAGGAGGTGTAAGCTCCCCTACCTCAGCTCGCAGTTGTTCGAGTCCGCGGTGAGTCTTACGGAGCTGTGCGAACGTGGCGGCGTGCGCTTAGCTGTAGGTCAGACTGTAGGCAAGTTAGCATACCTTCTTCTCGAGCTCCCTGACCCGACTCTGCAGCTGTTCCACGGCGAGCGCGTCGTGCGAGCTGCGCTGCGCGGTCCGGAGCTGAGCGAGCGCGTCAGCGTGCGAGCGCTCGGCGTCTGCGCGCGCGCGCTCAGCCTCGCGCAGCCGCCGAGACAGCGAGTCCGTGTCGCCGCCCGACATACCGCCTCCGTAGCTCATGATCTGACAACAAAATAACAGGGTGAATCAATGAGCATTTTATTAAGATTGCAGGAATAAGCTAGAGCCCGTTTGTTCGCGACTGAGAAGAGTCATTGCAACAAATACGGTTAGAGACCTAGTTATATTTTATTATCCATTCTCAAATGTAAACGCTTTACTCGTCCGAGTTGATACATGCATATACCGTGGATATTTCGTGAATAGAAAAGCTTATGTTACGTATTGATAATGTTAGGTTTTTACGCGCACAAATACTCACGCACTTATTGCTCTTTCTGGATTGCCTTATGGTTATTAGTCTTAAGTACTTTTATACAAAATCAAAAATGTATCAAAGTGCGCCGGGTCAGCTTGTAACAAAAAAAACTCAGTTACCAGTTCTGCTGGCCACTTGCTCATACGACGTTTCTTACTTTAGTAGACATATTATTTTGATCCTCTTTAGATGTCTATATACGTGACAGGTTGCAAGCCCATTGATGACTCTATTAGAAAGCTGGTTTCCTCCCAATGTTATCACCGTTTAGAGCTCGTATTATGTTAATGTGCAAATAAACATATAAACTCAAAAACTAAATTGATGCACGTTCTTCGAACTCATGACCTTCAGATCGCAAGTCGAGGCACTGACCCCAACACAGCTCTTTACAAATAGCCAACGTGACCTTCGACAATATTTTAATGAATCGTATTTTTTATTCTATACCGCGCAAGCGATACCTAAGCAACATTGTGCAATTAATATAACTCAATATAATAAACTCATACTTTTTATTGAATAAATCAAACATGCTCCGTAGCTTTACTAGCGCGCAGGGCACGTTTGCGATCTAAGGATCAAGCTACAACAGTGTTTTTATTCTCTTTGGCTACGGCGTAAAGTGGCTGCAGCTGCATCGATACTCCGTGGAGTGTGTAGTATTGATTTGGCAACTACAAAGCAACAATCAGTTTTGCATGCATTCACTGCGGTCTTTGAAAAGCTAACAAACTTTTTGACGTATCCTATGGTATGGTACATTTCGTTTCGAATTTTAAAAATCATAATGAACTTTTCCTTTTTTATCAAAAACTCTTTTGACACTGGCCGAAGTACAACTGTGAAAAAAGAAAAATATTGTATCTAAAAAATATATTTTGGAAGCAACGAAAAGTATCTAAATTCGAGATAGAAATGGATTATTCCATGGTTCATAACCATCTCTACAGCCTTGAGAGTTTGACGTCATAGATTAATTTTTGTGTCCAAGGTTCTATGCTGAGATAAATGAAAAAAATGTATTTCACGTACAAACTTTCGTAAGTTATATTTATTAGAACTGGTAGGTTAACTTATTTTAACAGGTTAGCTGTCCGATGAGGCACATGTGCCTCATGGGTGATTGCACTGGTACGTCCATGAGGCATATGTGCCTCATGTTAGCTGTCATTATTTACTACGAGGACGTGTACAAAGAAGATCGAAACTTGCTTCGGGACAGCTAACCTGTTAATAGTAAATGGGAATAACTTAAGTTTGTAATTGTGTTTTTGTATAATTTGAGTACCTGTGTTGCCTGAGGCAACATAGCTTCGTATGAACTGTTTTTTTATTAAGTGTCTTCATCGAGATTATTCAAAAGCTGTTTCAAAAAAATATGTTGAGCCGTTTGAAGCTCTTTTCTCTTTTCTAATTATTGATGTAAGGAAGGATATACAGGTGAGTTTTTTTAGGTTTACTAAATGATTAACTTGTTATTTTGAAAATCTAGCACGTAGGTAAGTATCATAACTTTTTGATAGCTCTCACAGTTACAGACTTCTCCTCAGTAGCCCTAAAATAAACTCAACCTGTATATAGAGAGTTTTTGATTTTTCAATGAAAAGACCTGACAATAGATTGAACAAACAACTACTTGCATTCTAGCTCTAGTGGGCATGTAAGTTTATTATGAATAACAGGGTGGATGTTTGTTCACTTCTGTGTTTGTGTTTCAATCACGCCTCAACAGCTAAACTTATTTTAATGAAACATGTAACATATATCGATCGGCTCATGATTAGCATAAAGGCTAAAAATAACGTTGTTGACACGCAAACAATGGAGTGGGCAGACGCCTGTTAATTATAATAAGCACAATGAAAATGTTATTCATTAATCCACGATAATAAAAATATGTTTTTTTTATTCAAGTTAATTTTGCTCAAAATCGAGTGATATGGAAAGAAAAGAAAGAATTTGTTTTGCCAAATCTGTTTGAAAGAGAGAAAAAATCCTGCAGCCTAGAAAAATTAAAACAATACAAAACATTCGTGTCGTCCGGCAGCAAGATAGGCAGACACTGATAAAGTCGCTCGGGCTGTGGATGACGGACGACGAAAATGAATGAATTAAGGATAATTAGTAAAAAATAAGCATAATAAGTAATGTTTTACTACAGAAAGCAATTCTAGCTATTGACTAAATTTGCTCAAAGTTGAAAAATGTGGAAAACAAATTGAGAATTTGGTTTGCAATGATGCGGCCTAAAAATATGAAATCAATACGAATTATTGAGATCAAATATGACAGAGAGAATTGCCAAATAATAAAGTATTTTATAAAACCAGACGACCTTGTCTAAGATATTGGCCACAGTACACAAGACTATAGATTTCGGCGCGCCACCCTGTCTGCGTCTAGGCCCTATGAAAAGTGCGCTGACCTGATTCTTACCCCCCTTCCCCTTTGGGCTCACCCGCCTCCTCCTTGCAGACTCCATGGCGGCAGAATTGAGCGCAGCGTGCCGATTTTACACGATTTTTTACGAATGCATGGCTCGGGTCGTTGTTCGAAGGTTGCTAGCGTAAAGAACGTATAATTTTAATAGACTCACGGGTCCTCTGAAACCATACCTCTATTGATTCTTACTTTGTGGTCGCAAAAGAAATAAAATCACCCTACTCTAAAACTATTTTTTGTTATCCTTTGGGTTTTACTGATGTAAGATGTCTAAATCAGTTAAATTATAACTGATTTACATCATAATTAAAATTATTTCTAAAGATCTTCTATTTCCAATTAATAATTTTGAGTTGTTTGTTAGAAATCAAAAGTGGGTAAAATAAATAGGGGTTAAGTACCTGTGTCCTTGGCCATTCCTGGACCAGGATTTAGGTACTTACCTATATTTATAAATAGTTTGTGTTATGTTTTTGGTTATAACTGGATTTTGTACACTTTATATAGCAGTGGAAAAAAGCGGGGTGTGGATGAAGCGGGGTCTAGATGATCATGATGATGAACGTCATAATAATGTCCCTGCAACGTCACGGGGTCACACCGGGTCACCGATGCGAAACATTGCCAGGAGCTCCGCGGGCGCCCTAGCGGAAACATCGTTTGAAGTTTTAAAGGTTGGTTGATTTTTTACCGACATAATGCATTTTAGAATTTAATAGGTAAGCAGGTCCGTATAAGTGGCCAACTCAACCAATAGAGAGACTGAGGTAGAGTTTTAGCTGAGCTTCCATCATAGCGTTGCAGAGATATTAGAGATATGGCTTATCGTGGTCAAAGATAAACAGAGAAAAAGAGACAAAAGCGCGATTAATAAATTATGCTCAACTCGGGCGGTGTAAGTAGTTTTTGTACTGTTGTATATGCTCACTCTTTCTAGGTAACAACATTTGTACTTGTGTTCGCTCAAAACTTACTACTGGTTTAGCTGGTTTTACAAACCAATGTAAAGTTAGAGGTACTTATCTTAAGTACCTACAATTTTAATTCCGGAATCACGCAACTCGAAACCGAGTCGTATTCAAATTTTATGAAGCAAAAATCAGTTTGTAAAAATATTTCTCTATTCACTCTTTTAGTTAGAAAACCAGACGTGGAAGTACCTCTCTCATTAGGTACTCAACTCAGTCCTCAGTACTTCCGTTGAAGGGCGGGTTGCCAGCAAATTGCGCGACTTTACCTCGGCTAATTATTGCACGTAATTCCGTCCCGAGAAATGGGGAAAATGTGACAGAATACATACTAATTTTCTACGTACTAGTGCTTTGACCTCTGTTAACTTATTTTATAAGAAACTAGCTTCTAGCTGCTCTTTCTTACAAAATTTATAGATTTTGTAAAAAAAATATTATTCTATAGGTAGGCATGCTTACTGTAATGGAGTGGTAGGTTCTTCCTAGGAAGAAAGCAAGGGTTTCTGACCCAAAAGCAAAACTAAAGGCAGTGCGAAATTCGCCGGGTCACCTAAAAATAATTAAAAAAAACGTAGTAAAGTAGTAGGTATGAATATTATGAAAATAATTAAAAGTTTTTGCCAGAGAGCATGCCATAATAAAATAAAGATATGAACTCGCCAGTTATCTTTGCCATTAACCATTTAGGCATGATTGTCAGCCAGTAAAGTAATTTAGATTTAGATAACTTAGCCCAGATAGCATACATTTCTGGCGGCTCGCCAACCAACTTCGTGTGTTTGAAGTAATTATTCATTAAGGTCCTGAATAATAGACCAGGTGGTTTGCAAGTTTGTGAACCACGTGGCGAATAAAGGAGATTACTGGTGATAAAAAGGGTGATTCAATAGCAAGTAGATAGCTACATAATGACTGTATTCTATTATTATTTACAAACAAAAAAACTACTTCAAAGCTCTACTGTTCAATAGAGTCATTCTCTAAAAAATGGAACTCGAATACACTCAAGTGACCAAGCTCACTTGCCACTTGCCGATAAGTGAATTCGAGTTTTGTTTGCCAAAATACGGTTTACTTCTAATTTTACTAGCGAACTCAGCACAGGCGATATCGAGTTCTCGAAAATACGAAATTTGAATCTGACTGCGGATTAAACTCTTCGACACGTTCGAAATGAGTTCACAGAATAGGTCTAGTGGTGGCTATCTGATCTATTCTTTATATCAGTTGCTCTTCAATCATAATGATGTATAAATCCCCTTTAAAGGGGTTTTTGACCTTACCTCTTTTATAGGAATGCGTGATAAGTCGTAAATTATTGTTTACCAGCCAGAAGTAGTGGCATGCCAAATGTAAAAGTATGATAAGTACCAAAGTTACCGTATTAGCTTCATGAATAATTTACTGGTTTGCCAAATCTTTTTGTGGTGAGTAGTAAGTTCGTATGAGCAAGTGGCCAACTCTGGTGACGGAGTTTTTAGGCCGCCTAGTGCCTCCGTCATGGCTTATCAACTTAAAAGCCGGGACCGAGGGACTATGCTCATATTTAGAAACGTGATATAGTTTAAATGATGTCCAACGATGAGACATAATTACATTTGCAAATTAAAAAATAATTGCTTGAATAATAATTATTGTTTATGTGAATCAAAATCATACATACAAATAAGTATTGCAACTATTTTAAGTAAATTTGTTATTTTTGCCGACATTATGGTCTACTACATACAGTAGGTACCTACAGAATGTTTGAATATGCCTAAAAAGCTTGCTTGATGCTTGGATCGTTTTCACTCAAATGTGTAAATGGTATTCGATTTGAAATGCCCAATAACAATCGATATCATCGTATCGAAATGACATCACGTCACTTACATGGCCTGTTATTGGTTCATTCTACGCCATGCGCTTTTGAATATCGATTACATAATGCTTACTACGAAATTTCGTAGAGGGTCTACATACAGCTACGCCGCCGTGCCGAGAAAAATAAATAACGAAATATTTCTGTATTAAATTATAAGTTACTTTTATCTTTGATCGTAGACGCTCTACGCCGTATAGCTTTTATAATCGGCTACATTTTAGATACATTACAATGTTTAATTATTAGGAAAGTAGATGACGTGACACTGCATTTTAAAAATTCATCTACAGCGTTCAGTTGAGTGTAGATTTGCTCCTATAACTCATCTAGAATTGAAGTAAAGGCTTATTAAGGTTATATAATTATATTAAATACACAAAATATCTTAAAATGTGTTTAGTATATTTCATAAGCTCAGTTTGAAAGTATTTACTAAAGATTTATGTACTACATTACTTAGAGTGCGTTCATCATAAGAAAGTTATTCACAAAATTGACAAGTTCTACAAAGTTTTCGATAAAACTAGCATGATTCTGAAACATTCGTAACGTGGGGTGATACAATAAGACACATCTTAGAGGTTTCATCAAGAGTTAACTTGGAAAATAAATGTAATGATGATCATGAACTGTAAATCACTCTAGTTCAAGTCGTTCTAATAGTTTTTAAAGACCTATCCAACGACACTCTACACTATGGAGTAAACGGGAAAAAAAATACCCTCGCTACACAATCCCTAATAAATATATATATTTTTTTAATTTGTACCATTTTGTTGACATGGTCAATATGTATCTTCATGCTAATTGACAGTTTTCTAGTATCTCTGAGCAAAGCCGTGGACAGACAGTCGGTCACATGGCGAAAGGGCATTAGAATCACCACAATGTAAGACGAAATTGAAATGTTCCTTGAGATACCTACCAAAATAAACTATTTTTCTTTCTTTCTTTCTTTCTTTTGTTGATTTCGGAACTCTAAAATGGATTTACTACGTGACTTCTATACTACGTCAACCTGTATCTAGTGAATTGAAGCTGTCTAGACGGGGTCGTTCAGTTGATGAGGACCACTTGACTGGGGAGCTATTTGTTCACCCAAATGTTTGTAGGACGCATTGCTTGCACTCTTTTTATTTATTTTTGTGGGTTTATTTTTCATAATATGATACACACGATCATATATTTTTTTAAATTATCACGCAACTGTCTCAAATATATATCGACTCGTAAAATAGTTTGTTAGGTCATACTTATACACCACTTCCGCTTCAATTGTTCAGCGGCTATGTTATAAAAAAACAAATAAGCCAAGTGTGAGTCGGACTCTCGCACGAAGGGTCCAGTAAGTACCATTCTGTTAATAAAATAAATAAATAAATATCCTTGGACATTTCACACGGCGTTATCTAGTCCCAAGCTAAGCAACTTAATGCTTGTGTTATGGTAACCAGATGACTGATATACTACAAAGATATATTTTTTTTAAATACATTCATAATATTATAGATAGAAAAACATCCAGACCCGGAACAAATATCTGCAGAATATGCAAACATTTATCCCGTGGCGGGGATCGAACCCGCAACCTCCTCGTTTCAGGCGGACTTTCGCCCACTGCGCCACAGAGGTCGTCTGTTAATATTTTAAGCATCTACCTGTTGTCGTTAATTTAATATAATTTTTTTTTTTAAATAATTATTTATTTTAAAAGTGAATAAAAAACGATGTGCGAGGAATACCTAATAATTGTAAATCCAAACGTATTATAACTTTCTTAATGAGCGTAAATCTAAATAGATTTTTTTTCACCGTTTATAAATAAACCATTTAGTTAATGGTTTGAAAAGTATTTGTTACCAAGGCTTCATTGTTACGAGGCTACTAATATGGTGAGTTTCCACTCAGGTTGTTCAGGGCCAGTAAAACCTTGAATGGTGAATAAAATTATGAGAATCATGATTCTAATTATTAATTTTGCACATTTTGTAAACAAACTGTCACTACTAAACCTAAAAATAACTTTCTTTCTGTTGATATTTATATAAATAGCTTCCCGCGGTGAATAGTTCCCGTTCTTGTGGGAATACCTGGATCAAGAGCCTATGTGTTAATCCAGGATATTAGCTACCCTGGTACCAATTTTCATTCAAATCTGTCTAGCTATTTGAGCATGAAGGAGTTAGGGCCGGGACACATAAACACGATACGACGTCGTGTCGTACCACGATGCGGCGTCGTTTCACGATGCGACGTGAATAGTTCATGTTCCCGTGGGAATACAGTGATCAAAAGTAGCATGTTTTTTAATCCAGGGTATAAGCAATTCTGGTACCAAATTTCATTCAAATCCGTCCAGCCGCTTGAGCGTGAAAGAGTCGCATCGTGAAACGACGCCGCATCGTGGTACGACACGACGTCGTATCGTGTTTATGTGTCCCGGCCCTAACATTAACACTTACATACCTACTTAAACATACACAATTAGACACACACAAACTTTCACCTTTTTAATATTAGTGTGATACTTAATTATTGAATCTCAATGATTTGTGATCCCTTCGATAGAAATTACTATGAACTCTGTCAAAAAGAAAGAAATTTAATTTTATGAGTGACAGTATTTATTATTTATTTATTTATTATTTACCTATTGTGTTTACAATATTGGCACATCGAATTTGGCTCAAGTTTAGGTACAGCGTCTAGAATAACAGAAGATTTCCATTGTCCAAGGATATTTATATTTATTTATTTGAAATGTCTTACGTACTAAAATCTCCGTATGGGTAGATAATTATTTGTATTTATGCTTTTACCGTAGTACCTATATCAATTTTTTTTAAACTTTGAATATGTAATATGATCTAGAATTTATGTTTTATGTACCAATATTTGATTCGTAAGAGCTAGTGCCTAACTCTGGTGATTTAATAAAATTATTACCACGTACACGCAATCAAAGCCGCAGGTTCAACTAGTTAGTCTATAAACTGCAGCTTATTACGTGCTTGTACCAACTTGCAGTTTGCCAGGCCCACTTGCTAAATATTTCATAAAATCCAACTCGGTTCAGTCCACATGTAATAAAACTGCTACGGCATATTTTATTGGGTGCTTGTGTCGAATCGGATTTCAGTGTAAAGTGGACTTTATTGTATGTAGCTTAGATTTAATTTACATCGAGTTCAATTGAATGAGGTCCATTGAGAGAGAAAACAAAACTTTATTAGGCCCGACTATGCAGAAATTTATTGGTACGAAATTGCAAATAATAAATTTTAGGTTATATCATTTTTGTTTGGAATACATTCGTTAGAATTTCTAATCTTTGAATCTAGACGTTGTCGTAGAGATACGATTTTCAGCATCCTGTAGGTGGTTGTCTTTTTCATGTTTTATACGTAAGTACACTACCTGTACCTTACTGTCATTCTTCTTATAAAATCTTCTTAAATATTTTCCGTAGAGCTAAGCGTAGAGGGTGCTACGCTGCTTCCGTAGCAAACAAAAAACTTCAACGCGCACCTTTCATTTAATGCAATACATTTGTTGATTGTCCTGATTTAAGTATCCTGAAATACCACCGAATCGATCTAAGAATCAAGGAAATAAAAATTACTTTGAAAATTGACCTGCATTGTAGTTATACTTTTTCACATAAGTACGTAAAATAGTATTTTTCCACCATTCTGTGGTTGGCAGTAGCTTGTAATGTCAGGCTCGCGTGCTTTCTAAATAATTCCAGGAGCTCGGAATGACCGACTTTACCCACAACAATACAAAAGGTAGGTTATGTGTTTCGTATGTATGTTCATATTAGTTCTCTCATGTCTGTTTCAGTACGTGTGTTTTTGTTAGTTCTGTCGTACTAAGAGACGGGACGCAGTTAGATTGGATGAACTGTAAGAAAACTATGTATAGGTGTGTAATAGGTAGGTAAGTTTGTATATTTGAGAGCTTTAATTAAGTTTACAACTCTAAATTATGTATACCGGACTACCTATAGTTATCGTTCGTTCGTATGAGCCAGTGGCCAACTCTGGTGACGGAGTTTTCAGGCTTCCGTCATGGCTTAACGACTTTTAAAAGCCGGGACCGACAATTTAACGTTCCCTCCGAAGCACGGAAGCGCTCAGCTGATAATGCCACTTGCGGTCACCCATCCAAGTAGTGACCGCTCAGAACGTTGCTTAACTTCGACGATCTATCAAGAACGTCTTAGCAAGCTTCGCCACTAGCGCTTCTCGCCTATAGTTATGAGAGCCGTAGACATAAACAAGCATTCATATCTCCCAAACCCCTACTACATAACAATCGCTGATTGATTCTTTTAAAATAATTGTCACGACACTAGTCCTTTTCTCGACTGCCGTTGTAACGTAAGTACGTACTTTGCAATCTTGACTTACGTGGTCTCTGAATATTTTCGTACACTCGATAAACGATTTTATCGACTCCTAAGGAATTTTGTACCTAGCTGATCTCTTAAACTGAGTTAGATGTTCAAATCCGAAATAACAACAGCTATAGATGGTATAATATATAGCAACAACCTCAGAAGGCAACTTATGCTTTCATTCAACGATGAACTCAAAACAGCATTGAAAGATGGAGTAGGCTCTACAAGATGTTATTATTTCTATTATATACGAAGAAGTCAACGACCGCGTTGGAATATTGCTGAGCCAGGGTCTTTTGGCAAACGAGAATGATTTAAGACCAAAGGACGAACTTCAAGGCAATCGATTATCCGATCCGTCGATTATTTCACAAGATTCGACGTGAAGTTTATTAATTTTGATAAAAATAGAGAGAGAAAAATCTGTCCCTGTAGCTACTTTACCCTACTTATCTATTTTTTTTTTCCTGCTTTTACGACTCTTTCAAAGGATCTTGAAAATGATGAAAGGAATAACAGCCATATTTTGGATGCAGTTATAGTTTGATTTGATTAGAGCCACGGGACATGTTTGTATGAACTACAAATTGTTGACTCGAATCTGGGTGCTTTCTATGTTGTGCATTTGCAACACACATTTATTATGATTACACACTTATACAAAACATATATTATGTACCTAATATATCAATCAGTCATCTTATTACCATAACACAAGCATTAAATTGCTTAGCTTTAGCTTGGGATTCGATGACGCCGTGTGAAATGTCCAAGGATATATTATTTCGATAAACCATTAAATTCATACCCAGATAAAAATCAATCAGGAAAGCACCGGAAAGCGGTGTTGGCGTAAATTTCGCATAAAAACATCAGTTTCTGCAAACTGCACCCGCAGGCCATTCTCACGTCGTTTTGCGATAAATGCCTGAAATATGAATGCGATTTCGTTTCCGGTAACCGAAATCTATGTTGAATACGACTAGCAGATATGATTTTATGAATTTAGTGTTTTTCGCAGGTTTTATGGGTGTTACGAGGAGGTTACAGGGTAGTTTTACGCGTTCACTGCTGCCACTGCGGTGCTCGTAACTCATCCCCGACTGGTACAACATGTGAGTCGTCGGTACTTAACGTGTTAAGTAATCTCAAAAGCCGTTATAAGTGCGATTCATCTGCGATTTTGTGTTGTTTTTTTGCAAGTCAAATTACAATAACACCATGAAACGGTAGCAGTGGCCGCCAAAAGTCATTTTAAGTTTCTGAACTAAAAAATCTAAAAAAAACTGATAACATGACTTTTCATGCTACGCCAGCACCACCCACTGGTTTCGAATGAAAATTTTAATTTTGACGTGCAGTAATAATAACATTTAGAAATGCAATTCCCAGCAGATAAATCAGATTTTATACTCTTTTCAATCAACATCAAAAAAGAGGAAAGATTCAGTTGTTTTTGTATGTTTGTTGCCTCAAAACTACCTCATTTATTTTTTTATAAGTTAATTATAAATGTGAATGTAAATATATTTAGGAGAGATGATGGATTGTATGTTTGACATGGGTAATGGAAGTAATACAATGTAAAGATAGTATTTATTTAACCTTTATGACGTCAAGATAAAAGACACATTTTTGATTAGGTACTTTTTTATGAAGACATTATGCTAAATAATAAAAAGCTTTTTATCTAACTCTTTTGATAAACGAAGTTAAAATTATCGTGTTATGGACTTAAAGTGACAAGGTTCTAAGTTCTAGGTTCGAGAAACCTATGTGCTCTGTGGTCTCCAATACTAATTGCCCCACGCAAACGCTAACTTTTGCTAAGTTAAAGGTTTCTCACACGTTTGTGAAAATTAGATGGAGAGATAGTTGGTCTCTAAAGTAATTTAAGTTTCTTACTAGTAGCTTGGATTGATTTATGGAGTTTCACATCTACATGTTGTTTTGCATTAGTATCGATTGCCCTTCGCTTCAGTGCGTAGAAACTCGAGTATGTCATGTGATTCTGATATTGCTGTTTAATACAACCCCGCAAAATATTTTTTTAGTAATTAATTTATAAAGAGTTGGGCACTTGCTTATATTATACGACTTACTTTATTTTTAAAGCCGGCATAGTAAATTAACTGTACATTTTCGAACGAGTTTGACTTTTATGACTACGATCTTGGGTGCCTTAATGATATAGGATTTTGAAATTATTTTCATTCAACTCAAAGGCTGTGTTTTAGGTTCCGTTGTCAACAAAAAACCCTTAGAATTTCGCCATGTCTGTCTGTCTGTCCGCGGCTTTGTTCAAAGACCATTGATACCAGAAAACTGTAATTTGGCATGGAGATACATTATTGATCACGCCGACAAAGTGGTATAATAAAAAAAGGATAAATTTTTTTCTCGTCCACTCAGTAGTGAGGGTTGTCGATAAGGTCTTTTAAACATATTGGTAATTTCTAAGACATTTTTTTTAATATAAGTAGGTAAATATCCGTTTGTGAAATATTTATAAAATATCAGCAATGCTATCGTTGGAAAAGTGAAAAATAACGTAGTAGTGCTTAATTATGTTGAATTTATGTAAAGGAAAAATATTACAGCCAAGAAGGCTTTACAGGTTGACGGGTAAATGGTGGATCAACTAATTAAGTATTATTAAATTACTTCAATTAAGTTTTTAACTGTATGAATATCATTGAATGTACTTTGATTAAGCATCTTCGCAAATTGGGTAATTACGGAACCCTATATTGAGCGTGACCCGAAACGCACTTGACCGGTTTATTTTGTTATTGATTATTTTGAACTTCATCCAAAAAGACCAAGAAAACTTTTCTTTTCCTAAACGTTACAGATCCAATTTGGTCGCAGTCTGGAAATTACAACAAAAACTGTAATGTTAGTAAAAAGCAAAGCGAGGAGGCTGGGACTCTGCCAAATCCATACCATTTGGACCACCCATTTACTTCTAGCCTAGATAATATACTGAGACATTATATGTAATTTAAGACAATTCCATGTATTTTCTGTACGGAAATACTGGAATACGAGTACTATTATAGCTGTAGTTCAAAACGGTTCAAGATCGTATGATTTATTAAAGAGTAGCTCAATTTTTATTTATTTGTTATTTTTTATCGACGTATAAAAAAACGAAACATAATCATGACAATCATCCTCAGGCACTTTAAGATTATTATTTTTATATTATTTTGAAGACGTTTAAAGAGAAGTCAGATTATATCCAAATTCTATGCTAAGTATCCGGTACTTAGGTACTAATACGTGTCACATGTAATACATTGAATATTACAACTTTCGTGCAGATTACACTATAGAGTAACTTTGTATACTGGGATTACATTCAAATAGTATTTTGTAAATAAATAAATAAAATTATTAAGTACTCTACAGTAAATCTTTTGGTCTAAATCTAGTCCTTGAGACTCATAACTAATAGGGCTAAATTGCTACTAGATCAGACAGTTATATTTTTAGCGTAAACTGAAAATACATAATAAGTACTTACTATAAATAGTCTTAAATTCCATTAACCAACTAGGTACGTTAAACGCAGACCGTTAGTATTTTTCACTTTGCGATAATCAAACGCACACCTCTTGCGTCTCAGCCCAGCAAATTCCGCTATATATATACCCCCATGGGCGCCAAATGTGACATTTGGGGTCACATGACAACCTAATATTCGTTCTATGTCATTCACAATATCACTCAATCGATATTATGTAAAGAAAATATTACCTTATTTGGCTTATTTTAAGTAATGTATGAATCTGTTCATTGCTAATCTTAATAGAGGCATGTTGCTTAATCTTAGGCTATCTCTGTTCTTAACCAGTTTTCAATATTCTTTCTATGATAGTAACTTTTCATTCTTAAAAATAAAAGCTGTAAGAACTTTTCAAGAGAATAGAATTATGGTCAAAACCAAGTCAAAACTAATCCTTCTTAAGAATGTTGAAATCTTAAGTAAGACTTACCTCGTTATAAATAGACCATAGTGGCAATTCAGAGTGTCGCAAAAGCTAAACTAAACTAACTAAAATTAATGCCATCCTTTTTATTCCAATCGCTATGAAAGGGACGGCAACATTTTTAGTTAGTTTAATTTAGCTTTTGCGACACTCCGAATTGCCACTCATGTTAACTTAAATTAAAAAAACCTATAACATATACGCAAACAATACAAAATTTAAGTTATTTTCATTAAGCAAACGCACACATTCAGTTGTCTATCAAACAATGTTTAAACACAGTATACCAACCCTTAAGTAGGGTAATATGGATAAGGCCGATTAAGCTAAGAGTGGTTTAGCTGAGCAAGCCCACTTCTTAACTGTCAACTCAACTGTCACTGTCTCACCCTTGTGTTCCGTCTAGTGTAGTATAAACTGCCTCCTGACGCTGCACAAAGCATCTAGTAGAGATGTAAAGACCCAAGTAGGGTATTTGATATGGTATTTATGGTAACCCTACCAAAGTCAGAATGGCACCAAAATCTCGAGCATTATAAATTCCTAACAGGTACATTTGAATTTTCTCACAATAAGACATTCGTAACTCATTCTAAGTCATGACATGAATATCTGTCACGTAAAATATTGACTTTATGTGACAGAGTAGCTACTTTCACAAAGTCTCGACAAGGGTGTTTCTGAAACTTACCTCTATTTGACAATCAGAACGCCTATTGATTATTTTGTAGCCATGGTTATTTGTACCGATATAATTGTCTAACCTAGCAACTGCCCAACTGAAATTACAACTTCATCAAATATAGAAACGGGCGACCGCCAAGATTGATCAATAACCAAGACACTTAGGCCCAACAAGCTTATACCTCAAAGATATCTCTGGTACAAGTTTAATAAGAGTAATTTAGGTTCTATGAAGGGAAAGAAAGCGTTCTCAATTTAACCACTTGAAGTCCAACTGTGCTTCCATTACAGAGCATAAACAATTCCAGCCCAAGATAACGCGATCGATAATACACAAAACCCATCGCCACTAGACGTAGCGTGCCTGTTCACAAGGAGATGACTTCGGGCGATAGGTGCTCGGGCGAGGTACTCACGTCTTGCGGGGCTCCGGGTTACATCAGCTCAAAGGCGCTCCCGAAGGGATCAGTCCCAGAAACAATAGACACCGTCGGAACACTCGAATAACTTGCGTAACATTTATGTAAGGAACATCGGGTTGGGCTCGCGCCGCTTCCTCGGGCCGAGGCGGCGGCCTCGCGGACTCCGCGTATCGAGCGGGATTTGTGTGGAAATGAATGTCACGGCGGTTACGTTCGGTGGGAAAATAAAAAAATGTGAATCGTTCGGGCGGAGCGGTGGGCCGGCTGTGGCACATGCCGCTCGATAGTGCTGCGCGTGCGCGAGGCGTACGTGACGTCACACCGCCGCGCCGCCGCCGTCCGCTCAATGAGGCCCGCCCGGGCCCTACTCTCCACCATCACACGGGCTCATTACTCCACCATCACTACTCCACACTGCCAATTAACCCACTCGTAAAATCGATGCGATTTGATTGACACTCGAATCTATTCGATCATTTATTGATTTGTCTCGTGAGCTACGCTGTTAGAGATTAGTTTTAAGAATGTATTACAAGACCGGAGTCCGCGTAGACCTGTGCTACGGCGTAGCGTGGATGAAATGTTGATCGATTCGACGTTTCTTCCCGAAATGGTTCGTGACGCCAGATAAAAAATTATAGGTTACAAATAATTAAAATATGCTGATGTCTAAGTAAAACATAATGCATAAACTCATTTTATTTTTTTATTCAGAACTTTAGACCATCAGAACAATGAACCGTGCCTATTGAGAATAGCATTTTGACACGAATATTTATACGGTCTCATGCATAATCAATTTTGTCCATTTATGACGCAGATCCAAGCTCTCTAAAACATTCTTTAAAAATTTACCATTCATAATCACGTTTTAGCTCTAATACCTTTTTACTGGCTTGTAAAGCGTGATCATGCAGTATTTTAAACAATATTTTCATTATAATGGTAACATTTTGTTGTTATAAATCAACTTTAGTTATGAGAGGTTTACATTTTGATTATGAATAAAACTTTTCTTAAAACGTTCTGTAAGCCTAAAATAGATTTTAGATGCGTATTAGTTAAGTCATCAGTAAAGCTGTAATAGCTCCTTTTTATGCATAAGACCCATATTGTTTATTGTTTTTTAGCACTATACTAGTATAGATTACTTTATCTGTGATAATAGCATCTGTTTTTCAAGACAAGCTAAATTATAAGATAACCTGTCAGTTATTACTACAGTATATTATATTACTACAGTACATCAGGCACCGTATTGCAAGCTTTGTTGGTTTGAGGATAGATGGCGCTGTGTAAACTGAATGTGTAATAAAAAAATCAATGGTCATTCATGAATCCTTAGACATCATTAAAACAATTATTTATTATTTTACAGTGTTAAACCACACTTAGGTATTGGAAATTTCATTATAAATGAAAAATCTTACTAAAAGTTAAAGGCTCCGGCAGGATTCGAACCTGCGTAGATACAAGCGATCGCTCTTAAGCCGAGCTGCCTGACCACTAGGCTACGGACCCTCTAAGCCGAGGCCTGAAACTATTAGTAAGATGATTTTGTATCGGTTAAAGCACCGATGAGCGCCATCTACAGGGATATTAGAATATCACCTGCTCATTGATTGAAGTTGCATTCAACACAAATGACCAGAGATGTCGCTACGCTAATTCTATAAATTATTTATTATTTTACAGTGTTAAACCACACTTAGGTATTGGAAATTTCATTATAAATGAAAAATCTTACTAAAAGTTAAAGGCTCCGGCAGGATTCGAACCTGCGTAGATACAAGCGATCGCTCTTAAGCCGAGCTGCCTGACCACTAGGCTACGGACCCTCTAAGCCGAGGCCTGAAACTATTAGTAAGATGATTTTGTATCGGTTAAAGCACCGATGAGCGCCATCTACAGGGATATTAGAATATCACCTGCTCATTGATTGAAGTTGCATTCAACACAAATGACCAGAGATGTCGCTACGCTAATTCTATAAATTATTTATTATTTTACAGTGTTAAACCACACTTAGGTATTGGAAATTTCATTATAAATGAAAAATCTTACTAAAAGTTAAAGGCTCCGGCAGGATTCGAACCTGCGTAGATACAAGCGATCGCTCTTAAGCCGAGCTGCCTGACCACTAGGCTACGGACCCTCTAAGCCGAGGCCTGAAACTATTAGTAAGATGATTTTGTATCGGTTAAAGCACCGATGAGCGCCATCTACAGGGATATTAGAATATCACCTGCTCATTGATTGAAGTTGCATTCAACACAAATGACCAGAGATGTCGCTACGCTAATTCTATAAATTATTTATTATTTTACAGTGTTAAACCACACTTAGGTATTGGAAATTTCATTATAAATGAAAAATCTTACTAAAAGTTAAAGGCTCCGGCAGGATTCGAACCTGCGTAGATACAAGCGATCGCTCTTAAGCCGAGCTGCCTGACCACTAGGCTACGGACCCTCTAAGCCGAGGCCTGAAACTATTAGTAAGATGATTTTGTATCGGTTAAAGCACCGATGAGCGCCATCTACAGGGATATTAGAATATCACCTGCTCATTGATTGAAGTTGCATTCAACACAAAAGAGCGATCGCTTGTATCTACGCAGGTTCGAATCCTGCCGGAGCCTTTAACTTTTAGTAAGATTTTTCATTTATAATGAAATTTCCAATACCTAAGTGTGGTTTAACACTGTAAAATAATAAATAATTTATAGAATTAGCGTAGCGACATCTCTGGTCATTTGTGTTGAATGCAACTTCAATCAATGAGCAGGTGATATTCTAATATCCCTGTAGATGGCGCTCATCGGTGCTTTAACCGATACAAAATCATCTTACTAATAGTTTCAGGCCTCGGCTTAGAGGGTCCGTAGCCTAGTGGTCAGGCAGCTCGGCTTAAGAGCGATCGCTTGTATCTACGCAGGTTCGAATCCTGCCGGAGCCTTTAACTTTTAGTAAGATTTTTCATTTATAATGAAATTTCCAATACCTAAGTGTGGTTTAACACTGTAAAATAATAAATAATTTATAGAATTAGCGTAGCGACATCTCTGGTCATTTGTGTTGAATGCAACTTCAATCAATGAGCAGGTGATATTCTAATATCCCTGTAGATGGCGCTCATCGGTGCTTTAACCGATACAAAATCATCTTACTAATAGTTTCAGGCCTCGGCTTAGAGGGTCCGTAGCCTAGTGGTCAGGCAGCTCGGCTTAAGAGCGATCGCTTGTATCTACGCAGGTTCGAATCCTGCCGGAGCCTTTAACTTTTAGTAAGATTTTTCATTTATAATGAAATTTCCAATACCTAAGTGTGGTTTAACACTGTAAAATAATAAATAATTTATAGAATTAGCGTAGCGACATCTCTGGTCATTTGTGTTGAATGCAACTTCAATCAATGAGCAGGTGATATTCTAATATCCCTGTAGATGGCGCTCATCGGTGCTTTAACCGATACAAAATCATCTTACTAATAGTTTCAGGCCTCGGCTTAGAGGGTCCGTAGCCTAGTGGTCAGGCAGCTCGGCTTAAGAGCGATCGCTTGTATCTACGCAGGTTCGAATCCTGCCGGAGCCTTTAACTTTTAGTAAGATTTTTCATTTATAATGAAATTTCCAATACCTAAGTGTGGTTTAACACTGTAAAATAATAAATAATTTATAGAATTAGCGTAGCGACATCTCTGGTCATTTGTGTTGAATGCAACTTCAATCAATGAGCAGGTGATATTCTAATATCCCTGTAGATGGCGCTCATCGGTGCTTTAACCGATACAAAATCATCTTACTAATAGTTTCAGGCCTCGGCTTAGAGGGTCCGTAGCCTAGTGGTCAGGCAGCTCGGCTTAAGAGCGATCGCTTGTATCTACGCAGGTTCGAATCCTGCCGGAGCCTTTAACTTTTAGTAAGATTTTTCATTTATAATGAAATCATTAAAACACACAAATTTAACTAAAATATTTTGAACGAGAGTCTTTGATTATGTTTTGTCATGTTGTAACCACCAATATTTTTATAGCATAAGTGGTGACGATCACCTATTACAAGTATTATCCCATTCAGTCCACGTTTTAGATTAGACAAACACACTCACAAACTTCAAAATCTTTAGTTAAAATGTATGTGTACTAATGTGGGTATAATGTATCTAATGGTAATGTGAACTTGTAATTTATATAGGTGGGCTTGTTGAATCAGCAAGTTTGGAACAAAGTAGGTACAATATACGGGGACTTACCACGTTTGTCCCTTCGATATTCATCGATGCTTTTCTAACAAGTTCAAAAACTATATCACTTTCAACTTCTTGCGCGTTTAACAAATCATAATTTGCAATGTCAATTCTAGGGAGCTCTAAATCATTACTTTTAAACTCATTCGTATTAGGTATATCACTTTGTACATTTGAATTTTGAACTGAATCACTTATAGTTATTATATTAGGAATATTAGGTTTAAAAAATATCGATAAAATATTAAAGATCATATTTTGATAGATAATGTTTATGCTTTCTAAACAACAAATCATTTTACTTTATATGAACTCCATCAGCTAATATCGAAAACAAATGATATAAAAGCTTCAATTATCTATCAATAGTATTTTTAATCAAGCTTATCGTTATCATAACTATTGAATATTAGGTATTTGACTAGCGCCGTCCTATGATTTCTCTCAGATTGATACAAAAACTCACACGGCCTGTACAAGTTCTTACTTATGAAAGTCTCATTATACCATAGCATTTAGTTTTTTCTTTCTGTGATAACAAAGATAATATTATGTAGTTGCATGTACCTAAATTATATTAGAGCATAATTGATAACTTAGAGTATCTTTACCAATCTTTCATTTACATCCTATCAGCCGCTTCTGCTTGCAAAGTAACAAATATACAGACTCATTTCGGTTTTCTTATGTAGTATTTTTTATTAGTGTTATATACAGGGTGTTACCAGACCACTACCGAAAACTTAAGGGGATGAAAGTACCCATCAATATGAACAACTTTTTCTAAGAAACCAACACTGTGAACGCGAAAAAAAAAACAGCTGTTTCATACACTTTAGCCAAGTAGGTATTGAACTTATGTATGGAACTGCTGTTTTTTTATCGCGTTCACAGTGTTGGTTTCTTAGAAAAAGTTGTTCATATTGATGGGTACTTTCACCCCCTAAAGTTTTCGGTAGTGGTCTGGTAACACCCTGTATAGCCCACACATAAATTTGTAAGTCGTACTGTACCTACTATATAGACAAAACAAAATAGGAAATGATATACTTTTATTACATTATTTACAAAATATTTACAAACATAACGTTATTTGGCATGTTACATTTTTTGTATATAAAACTTAATATTTAAGTTTATTTCATAATAGTCAACAATCATTTATACAATGTAAATTGCACAAAAAATAAGTATCTCTAAGGACAGTCATAGTTTTGACAGAGTTTTTTCAAAAATATTTTTTAAATGGTAACAATGTACTTACTTACAAAACTCAATAATTATTAAGAGATTTAACATTTAAAAATAATCATGTTTTCTAACCCAGAATACCAAGTAGAATATGGATAAATATGTAAATAACTATAGGTACAGTAGTATTATTCCTAGATATTATTTTGTTGACAAAATTACTATATTTCTACTTGAGCAAAGATACTCGATATACATCCAAAAATATTATAAAGCCCAGCTTTCTAATATACCTACTATTTTTCTAAATTATGATAATGTTTTTTTAAATCTAATGACGTTTTTTATAAAATTTATTCAATATAACAGTTTTGTAAATATTTTAATAACTAGGAAGATTTTTCTAAGATAAGTTAGATAGCAATTTAACTAAGGTTTGAGAAACGAGGAAATTCTTTAAGAAAACTGGTTGAAGATATATTCTTGAAAAAATATGACTGCATTACACATAGAATGCAAGACATATTCACAAAGTACTACGATTTAAACACATTTGAAAGTAAGTAGGTGTTCGTAGTGACAGTAAATTAGAGGAAAAATAGAGAAGAATTTAAATTCAGCTCTTGAAATTTGCGTCGCCAAAGTAGGGCGCCTATGTCGGATAAAATCTCATATTTGTTCAAGTTGAATAAAGAGATAGAGTAAAACAGAACTATTAACTTTACTAGTGTCGTATACGGACATACTTCTGTCAGAATACAGCTTAAAATAGACAGAAAACATAGATTATCAGGTACATTTAACTCAATCAATCGATTTCAAGACTCTTGAAGCTACTGGTGAAACTCGCGAACATCCCTCTACTAGGCTTCTTAATCCGCT
The DNA here is from genome assembly GCA_963582015.1 of Xanthorhoe designata. Classification (NCBI taxonomy): domain Eukaryota; kingdom Metazoa; phylum Arthropoda; class Insecta; order Lepidoptera; family Geometridae; genus Xanthorhoe; species Xanthorhoe designata. Next base: position 3,313,397 of record OY757029.1, read on the forward strand.
TCTTCTCATCAGCTTTGAATATCTCACTCTCTATCAACCAGTCTCTGTAGTTCTCTTCCATGTTCTTCCTCTGTTCTTCGTGCAGTTGTTTGATAGAGACGACGGGGCCTCCAAAGTCTTCGGGTAGGAGTTCTTGGTCGACAACGGAAGCGGGACCTTCGGATGAGAAGTTCAGGAGGTTTAGCAGGTTGGAGTGGATGAGGGGTTTGACGAGGCACATCACCTGGTTGATGAAGGAGACGGTGTGGACGACGTGGATCTTCTTCAGACGGCAGGGGTGCGCGTTCTGTGAGAATCAATCAATATATATAAAACAATAAGCATTTTTCTGGAATCAACGCACAGACCAAACCACTGAAGCTATGAAGCTAAAATTTGGAAAGTAGCTTCCTTTTAAAACAAAACTGAGCACTAAGAAGGGATTTTTCGAAATTCCACCCCTAAAGGGTTGAAAAGGGGTGAAAACCGTTGTATGCAACTTTTTAATGCGTGAAGCGATTTTCTTCAAACTCAGTATAAATATTGTAAATGATAAATGAATTTATAAGTTTTTCAGGAATTAAAAAAAAACGCCTGAAAAGGGGTGAAATGGGGTGTCAAAATTTGTATGGGAACTTTTTAATGGGTAGTTCGATTTGCTTGAAACTCGGTTACAACACTAACAATGCAAAATAAATATATACGTGTTTTAGGGTTTTTCGAAAAAACCGTTTAAAAGGGTGAAATGCAGTGTCAAAGTTTGTAGTGAAACGTATTGAAGGGAGGCGCGATTGGCTTGAAACTCAGTTTGGATACTATAAATACAAAATGGTTGGACACGTGTTCCAGGAAATTTCAAAAAATTCCCTAAAAAGGGGTAAAAAGTACAATTTTTTCAGCCTTTTTTAGGTTACGAAGAAATTCACGCGAACGAAGTCGCGGGCGTCTGCTAGTTAATCAATAAATATTGAGATTTATTTTAAACAGCAAATTTTAGACACAAACTAAGTAGAACTTAGAACATAACAGTTAATTCGTATAAGTTTGCTAATTGTTATTTTTTTTAATTATCTAAGTATTTCATATTTCATAAATTACAAAACGTAAACAAAAATATCTACAAAACCTAAAACTTCACAAGATTCTTCTTACCTGAATGTAATGCATGAAAGCTCGCAATGCAGGCAGGGTGACCCTCGTCAGATGGCCCAGAGAACACCCTTTCATATCGAATATCACAATGTACCCCTCAGACAACAGATCCTCAGACAACTTGATGTCATTAAACATGCAGAAGACACGAACAGCATCGGCGAAGTTTAGCTTGCTGTAGTCAAAGTCTGAGAGGCGGTAGAGGAGAACGTGGTAGCCTTCGGTCGTCTTGTTGGGAAGCGCCACCATGTGCCTGGAAAGAAACAAGATAGATAGAAGATAGAAAACTCTTTATTGATACACCAAAATGAACTAAGGCCTTTACTCATAAAGATTTGTAAATTTAGTAACAAGAAAAAAACATTCTCTAAACTTTTAAAGCTAAACTTATAAAGCTTTAGAGAATGACTTTTTCATGTTAATCTTATGGCAATGGAAACAGAGCAACAAATTAAAATTAATAGCCGTTTCAACTAAATTAAGTTTAAAAAAATTAAGTAGGTATATTATAAATAACCTTTAAAAATCTATAAAAAGTGTGTATTGTCAAAATTTATCAAAAACTGTTTTAGTGTATTGAACGAACAGTTAATATTTTTACTAAGTAAAACTTTTCTTAACCAATCATGAGTCTGAAATACAGGCCAAAGACAGCTTATCAAGATAATCATGGACTACATTTCCTGTACGACTACAATGATTATTAATCCATCAGCGGTATCATTGATTCCGTAATGGACGCCTCGTCTGATCATCATCAGCATCATTTACTTGGCTAATGACAGTTTAATGGGTGAAATAAAATCAACTACACACTGAGGTTTTAATTTAATAATATATAATTTAGATTAATAATTAATAAAAATAACAAAAAAAATATTAAAATATTATTAGAGATATAAATTAAATTCTTACAGAGGTTCTTCTTAGCTATCGATTTTGAGGTCCAATTTAAAAATCCAACCGTAAAAAGTTTGTCCACGCTCAAAAAATATTTCAATTATTATTTTTATTTATTAATTTTTTTACTGCATTGCTATTTATCTATGTACGGTATTTATTTATTCATATTGTTTTATGGGAATAGGTTAATGTGCAACTATCTTTTTATACGTACTAACGCTCCAAATGTCCTACCAGTACCTACTGAACTGGGTCCAATCTGAAAACCAGCGCTACTTCCTTACTATTTGTGTTTGGAAGTAGGATTACGCTGAGATTGGACCTTTTTAGCCACACTGCACTTCACGGGAGGGGCTAATTTCTGTTTTCTTTTCTAAAAGAAAACCAACATTTTTAGAAATGTTGGTTTAAGTACTTGTTTTTCTATCTGTACCTACCTACCTACCTACCTTTAATACCTGTCTTGTGTCCTTCTCTGTTATTGTTATTTCTATTGTATGTGTGTGTGCTGAATAAATGTTTATCTATCTATCTATCAAAACGAAAAATCTATTGATGGCCGGAATTCAAACCTTCAAATCAAAAATCGGGGCTTCTACTATTTTTTTTTTAATGGATTTTTATGTGTTGTCGTTATAACTTTATAACTTTTTTTTTCTATGTTGCGCGAATACCATGGGGCATTGGCGGCACACCGGAGGAATTTGTTTTGGACTCTTTGGAGGATCACAGTGGATTTGGAATGACCGGCTTCTACTAGCTAGATGATTCTACTCGTATAATATAACTCACGTGATATCCATAATAGTCTTGTTCTTCGTCGACAGCGGGTCCCTGTTCGTGAAGAGGTCCGGGGTATTGGCGCGCAGAGTGAAATAGCACTCTATGGTGTCTTTTGTCTCCTTCTGTTTGTAGTAGTTCGAGTGGAGGAACAGCATTATGTACTCGTCGGATATGTGCGGTAGATGGGGCTGGCTCTTCATCCTGAAACACATGGATAATAATTTAAGTATCCAGGTCGTCCACAAAAGGCATTTAGAGTATTTTTAACCAATTTATTTACAAATTAGAATTAGTAGATGTAATTACTTTAGTAGACAAATTAGAATAATAATTAGTAAGTTTATAAAATCCATTAGGACCAGGAGCTTTAGCCAAGTTACAAGCGCTTCGTATCTTTTCTCTTTCTACTAAAACTATTTCTTTGATTTGACACACTAATTCTTATTATGCAATACTAATTCTTATTGCATAATACATAACATATAATTTCTTTTCTATTCTAAAAGGAATTTAGAAATGTTACATAGCTCGGGGGGCAGTTGAGATCTCTGTCATTGGTAAAGTCACCGAAAGACATCGCCGAGAGATGAAAATGCGAATTATCAATAGATGGTTTGCAACGCTCTTCCGATTGCTAAACATGGTTCTAATTCATTTTATAACAGTAAATTCTACTAGTACCTAAGTATAGTAGAATTGTTAGGTACTTTTTCACGCAAAAACTACTAAACTGATTTGGATGAAACTTGAAATGTACATAGTTTATTACTTAGAATAACACTCAAGACATGTTTTATGTATGTAGGTACCACGCGATCGAAGCCACGGACGGAAGCTTATCTAACATTAATGTAAAGGATTTTAAAAGTCGCGCGTTTATGTCTTTTGCGAGAAGAAACAAATGTTAGTCCTTATTTTTTTTTTTCATATTAGGAACATTTTTTTACAGAAACTAAACTACTACATTTTACAATAACTGTACAAAATACATTATTACTTTATTGCATACAGGCAGAACAAACATCCGCAACCATTCCAATGTTTGTATATCTAACTCACAGCCTACGTGAAAGGTTTATGTTATAAGGTATATTGTAAGACTCTTTTGCCCTGGTTTGCCCACCCTTAGCCTGTCAGCTCCGATCACAAATCTGAGCTATCTTACGAATCGATCCAGATAAGCATAGCTAAAGTCAGTTAACCGCGAACATCTGAATACTACGTATTATCTCCGTTGCCGGCAATTTAACTGATCTCACCATAATTACCACTGCTTCCTAGTGCCAAGATCTAAAGTTGCGGTTACACAGAGTATAGTAACCAGTTAGCTTTCTTGTAGCGGCGCTGGGCTTGCAACCCTGTCACGTATGGAATGTTAACTTCTGCAAAATGTGGGCATGTACCAAATAATATTTGGACATACCTCTGACTCACCACCCCATTAGACATCTTCAAAGAATCCAAAAATGCATAAGGATCTGAAAGGATTTGTCTACGTTCCTTGGGAATACAGTCGTGATCTTTCTTTTTTTTTTTATGCATGAAATGCATCCGAGCGTACAGGAAATTACTTTTATCTTACGAAAAAGTAGATGTTTATAAAAATAATAATTTTCCCACTTGTTTAGAGTCTGGTCAAACTTTACTGTTTATAAAGCGGTGTACCAGTCTTTTGCCCATATACAAAACAGTTCCACTGTAGTATATCTATCTAGTAGTCATAGGATCAAGTAGTTAACTATGCCCACCATATAAAGATCACTCATAATACCTATTTTAGTTCAGTCTAGTTACCGATAGCGGCGCTGCACTGAATTCCATACATTTGAAATGCTTGACCAACTATCGAGGATAGTATACTATAATATATACTAGTTGTAAACTCGTAATAGAAACAAAGAGTTACGGGCTGTACAACGAAAGCTATTGACGTATAGAACATCTCATATAAAACAGTAAGAAGTGGTTATATAGATCTACAGTTAGATACGAACGATTTAATAACGGGTTTTCACATACAACGCTCGTCATTCATGATTATCGTCATTACAGTCAGTTTCGTATAAGAGAGAAATGTTATCATCGCAGATTTGAAAAATGGTTTGGTCGAGAAAACTATACAAATCAAGGATCTCTCGATCAAAAGTATAATGATAAACAAGTTTGCGTGAAAACGTAGATAATCAAATGCTTTTAGCGCGCGTAAGTAGAGAAAAATTATATTATAATCATATCAGTAATCTCTGTCTACCCTTCTAACAACAGAAGTAATAATTATGCATTATACCTTATATATAGTAGTAGCCTGTGTGTTTTTCTAAGTTATATATTTTTTCAAGTTTCAACCAAATTATGTAGGATTATTTCTACTCCTAATTTTTTGCGACCAATAGGTAAAAATCAAACAAAGAGATTTCGACGTTTTGTCTTCGTAAACCCAGATATTAAAGTTGTGAGCTTCGAACAAAATGAGGCTTGTTAAAAACAAATAGGTGTAATGAATTAAATTAAGTACTTACTAAAAAAAAATTAAGTAGGTACTTAAGTTAAGTACCTACTTGTACCTACGTTTAACTTTAAAGTTTAAGCAGAGGTGAAGGTTTTATACGAAGTTAGGTCAAGCAACTGTATAATACTTTACGTAATAGCTGACACCGTGAAACTAAGTAGGTACCTATTCAAAGCAGTAGAAACAGGTTGGTGTCTAACTGACAACAGTCTAGGTAGATCGTTTAAGCTATTTATAGAATGTTTACAAATTACAACGCATCACAGGCAAATCCACTAACTCTTGATTATTTGGTTACTAGTTGTGGCCCGCCCGAGGCTTTCACTGGCGTGATACCTGGATAACAACCTTGTGTATAAACTATGTTTTCGCAGTTTCAGCCAAATCCGTTCAGTTACGCGTGAAAGAAACAAATTCTTCAAAAAACTTTAGTATTTACGTATAATATTTTAGTAGGATTAAAACTTTGATTGGCTCCTAAGTTTAGAAGATGTAATATTTAAAAATAACAAAGTTCATTCAAATACTGCATTGGTTGTCGATTTTTACGTTTGCAGTTAGAATGTATGAAAGATATTTTTTCAAAGATTAACAAATGTACCTACTTCAATTCGATTCACCGTAACACGCAAGGGACTCGCTCTTAGCCGATTATTTACATAAGTCAACAATATCCTAGGCACTACAGTGTCCCGTTAAGTTAAGTATTAGGCAAAGCTTGCCTGACGCTGTATAAATATTCTAGTAAAGATGTAAAGGACTGAGTTTTTTATGTAGTGCTTAAGTATCCAATGTTAGCTTACCATTCCCGTATCTGCTGAATGTCATCCTCGTGATCCTCTGGTAGAGGTTTGAGGCCGCGGAGGAACGGGTGCAAGAACTTAGTGGCAGCCATTGCTGCTCGCTTGCCCTCTGTCTGGAAAAAGAAACTGAAACTTAAAAAAAAAAATTAAACCATTTATGATCCTAATATGATTAACTTTAAAAATTCTCCTCTACCTCGCTTGTCACTTGATGACTCTGTGTAGAATGTCCAAGGATATTTATAATTTATTTAATTACTAACATACTACGTCGACAATCTCTATATCGTGCAAAATTGCCCGAATATAAAAGAAGAATAAAATATTTAATAGTTTTACTAATGTGCCTTATGAAAATAGCACATAAAACCTTGCCAACGGATCCTTAATCATTTTGCAAATAGTGATTTACTTATTTATTTTACGGTATATTGCCTGTTATTATATGTAAATGTAATTATAATGTACCTACATCACTTCGTGAGGAACAATACTTAACAATGTCCGAATCCCGTTATCATTCACACTTTTAATGATCTTCCAATCAAGAGATTATATGTACCTACCTTGATAAATAGCTTGAAAATTGAGGTTTCGCTATTTCCTTCAGCCTTCATAGATTTTCCCTCAATTTACGACGTTTATTTCATTGAATTTGAATGGTCAAGGTTAAAACCACAAATTATAATATTTTTATTTAATAAACCTGCCAGTTAAATAAACACATAGGTGTACCTACGTTAAAATTATTTGAGTTAGATCATCCTTTTAAATGATTACTTGATTGTGTTTTAGTGTCTGGTTTTATTCCTGTCAAACCTTTTGTTTCGGAAATTGTTGATTGCGTTTACGTTATAATTAAATAAATACAGCCTTTTGCATTTTATATAAACCGTGTATTTGATTTAATTTAATGTACCTATGATATAAAAACAATGGACTACGAACTTTGTAGGTATTTATTAAAAAAACTTATGCGAGGCTGTAAATCAGAATTAAAAAAATATGGTTAATTGAAATAACAGTTGCAGAAATTTATTTACATCTATAAAAACTTCATGTGAACTTAGTTTTTGGACACTGAACATGGTGATAAAAAAAACATTTTGCGTACTAATGCTTGTCTTATAAAACTAATTAACAATTCTGGGAACGTAAAAATGTCTGAGTGTAAGCCTTATTGTAAAACCTTATTTAATAATTATATGAAAAGTTACCCATAAAAATGTAGGTACACTAGCATAGTTCTGACTATTATAAGAGTCGATAGAACTAGGTACATTGGAATGTTTGATGAATTTTAGATTCAAGTATTTATACAAGATTGAACGTTAGTAGGTAGGTATTAAACTATCTTCATTGTTCAATATGAAGGTTAGATTAAAAATTTAGTTTTTTCTGTAAATCATACCATTTTCTTCTTTAAGTGATGTCAGATTTGTGTTACTGGTTTTCATGCTAAAATGTTACTTGATTATTTTGTTCCGCGATTCTTTCATTAAGTTAGCCCGGAAGCACTGTTACAGACACGCAAAACGCAGCTGAAAAGCGAGTTATTACGAATTTCAGGCCCGGTATAATTTGGTGTTACAACATACGCACTGATGCGGGAGAAATGTTGATGCATCACGATACACTGGCTAGGGCCCGTTGCGAAATGGAGCGAGAAAGTACTTGCATAATTTGGCAACCAAAACTTTACCGACAAGTCTTTTTAATACATATCAAAGAAATCATAATTGTCAAATATAATAACTCATAAGTTACAGCATGTTCGCAGTTTCGCACCACACGAGGTCTTTATTATATCTATTCTATTAATTTTATGAGATTCTCTGTTGCTGATGCTTACCTCGCACGGACGGAAAAATTATAAATTTTAAAATCTAATGAAGTAGGTTAGCGCACTCTCGCTGTGTCGGTGATCTGAACTCTGTTTTCTAAATACTCGTATTTATACGAAAATACGAAATAAGAAAACAGAGTTTTTGTGTTAAAACATATTTTTAATTTTTTATGTTTTTACACAAAACATTGGAAACTTAAGTTTTTTATCAAATACGACCTCAACCTAAGCTTAGACCTACAAACTATTTGCCCACTTAAACTTCTTGTTTACAACAAGCATTATTTTTAACCCATAGAGATTAACATAGATAAATAAATTAAAAACTTCGTCACTAGAGTTGGACATATTATACGAACTTACTTATTCCATTATAAAAATCTCTCTCTCATTCCTTTACTTCTGCATGCTGTGTTTATCTTTAACTGGTTGTGCAATTAGTTTAAACAGGTAACCATGTATAATTATTTAAGTATTGTTGTAACAATCGTTGATAGACCTTAATAAATAAAATAAAAAATAAAATGTTATATCATGCCGAATTTAAACGTAGGTACCTACCGTGAAATAATCTAACACCCATATTCAACATTTTCATGTAAACTTTAAGTCATGTGACTGTAATTACTTTTTTCGAGATCGAACATCAAGAGTAACAAAGAAAAAGCTCAAGTTAAGTAACAAAGAAAATCATGATAATTGTTACGAATAAATGACTTATCACAAATAGCTGGCAATGTTGTCGTGGTCGTAATATTTGTGCGCAGCTTTCTACGGCATCCGTGAGAAAGTCGGACGTACGAATTACGTCTCATGGCCACGACTCTAACTGGTTCTTTCTTGGTTTACATAAGTCTATGTTTAAAATAAACGTGAACTTGAGTAAATGCCTCACTTTGTTGGTTTTGTTCCCCATTGGAGCTTGATTATGATTAAAGAGACTATACTTTCATTATCACTTTTTTTTTCATTTTATTATCACCAGGAAAACCAGGACCGGAACTGTGTTTCCTGCTGTTTCCTCACAATATTGTCAAGAAGGAACAATATTTTTTTAAAAGGCTTGTTTCTTGTGTTTTTTTTGTACAGTTAGAGCATTATCTATCTATCTATTCTTCTAGTCTTTAGCTATTTTTAGATCTCTTAACAAAACAAGGGTAATCAGAGATAACCTCTTAAATAGTCCTCCGTGATGATGTAGGTATTTAATTACTTAATTCTCCCGTATCATCAGAAAAAGAATTAACACGAAGTTTCCACGTGCACTTACTGATTATGAAGAAGCTATGAGCAGAACCTAGTCTTCAAGGTTAATAAATAAAGGCCAAGACCGAGTGCCGCTGTCATTCCTAGTGTCATGCATTGTCAATTACCCACGTTTTTCTCAGACGCCTCAATCAACTCATTGTGTCAGTAAGACACAAAACATGAATTTACCTAATACCTTTTGTATTTTTTCAGTTATTTCCTATGTTTTTTTGTATTAGAGGTAGGTATCACTATTTTCAATCTAAAGGTAAAAAGTGAATTTTTCGGCTCTAAACGGCTTATGAAAACATCGTGAGGAACAGCAGCAATAAGCTCACAACTGGCAAAGAATGGGCATTTAAATCTATATTTTGCCATACTTACCTCTGCTCCCGTGCCGTAAGAATGTTAAATTAAATAGGTAGGTACCTAAACAGTTGATATCATCCGCGCCTTGGAAATGCAGAGGTCAACACAGTTTTAAACTTTGAAATTTTTGCTAATTTTTAGAGTTCCGTACCCAAAGGGTAAAAACGGGACCCTATTACTAAGGCTCCGCTGTCCGTCTGTTTGTCTCTAGGCTGTATCTCATGAACCGTGATAGCTAGACAGTTGATTTTTTTTAAATGATGGCCTTTTGGTGCCGCTATAACAACAAATACTAAAAATAGAATAAAATAAATATTTAAGGGACCATTTTGCCGTTTTTGTTCAGGTAGATGCTTGAAATATTGTCAAAATTTTTACGGAACCCTTCGTGCGCGAGTCCGACTCGCACTTGGCGGTTGATCTGTTCCTAATAAGTATTTATTACTATTATTAAACTATAGTAGTGTACTATTACTACTTGATCTTTACGTCTATAAAACAGTTATTTAAAAATAAAAAAGCACCTCTAAAAGTATTCGAAATAAAAAAACGCAACTTCAACTTTACTTGATGAAAAACCAGTCGGCCCACATTTTGTGATATTTTACTACTTTCATTCATCTCACCTGGCACCGAAGAGAAAAAAGATTAAGTCGGTGATTTATTAGTAACTCTCATAGCAACAACAGATTTACTAGCAACAAATATAAAACTGTAAAAAAACAGTTCCGGTTCTTCATTGAGAGTAAGTAATCAAATTCCATTGCCAGATGCATAGCGTGACTACGCCACGTAACTGACGTAATAATGTAACTATACCATAGTAACGTAATAAGGCAGTAAGGCAAGTTCAAGACTTTGAAATGACCAACTTTACCATAATCATGTACGTACGTACATAAAGGGTGTCCAGCGGGAAATTTTCAAGTTTAAAGTAAAATTACTCAAAAACAAAAGAAGCTAGCTTAATGGGAGTGGTAATTTTCGATGCGCATGACTTGCGGATTTTTCAGACGCCATGAGTCACTGGTCGGGAGTGCACCGTGCATTTGCAGTCGAGCAATACCTAAAGTGCGAAGAATCACTAGTTCGAGCGCGTCGGGCTTTTCATAATCACTTTAATATTCGACAACTTAGTGATGGACCAAGCAGGCAAATTATCTGGTCGTGGGTGCAAAAGTTCAGGAAAGAAGGCACAACGCTCAATAGACCTATTCCTGGTCCATCAACGTCAGCAGCGACGCCAGAACATGTGGCTCAAGTCCGACATGAAATTATGCAAAATCCACGCAAATCAATAAGATAAAGATTGCGGCCTGTACTGGAATAAAAAAGTCAACAGTGCATGTTATTTTGAAGAAAAAAATAAAGTTCCATCCGTACAAGATGCAAATCGTGCAGGTTCTCAACGAAAGTGATTATTCATTACGAGAAACTTTTGCAAGAACAATTTTGGAGCGTTTTCGCACAGCAAGAACGCTTGGAAACATATTGTTCAGTGATAAAGCACATTTTCATATCGATAGGTATGTGAACAAACAAAACATGCATTACTGGTCGGCCAACAACCCCAGAGAACGCCATCAAAAACGTTTACATTGTCCAAAAACGACAAGAAATTGCCAGCATTGAGCCAGCTGTTTGCTTTCATGAATTAGCAAATGTAAGAGGTCGGCTGCAAGAGTGCCTAGCAAAAAACGGGTGTCATTTGGATGATACTCTTTATAAAACGTGAAATCCGCATAATTAAACTAAATATTGAAATAATTAAACTTATGATTAACAAGCACATTTATTTTTTATTTAGTGTTGAACTTGAAAATTTCCCGCTGGACACCCTTTACATACCTAGGCATACCGCGACGGTCTCCGAGTGCCACACGTCTTTTTTTGTTGCTGCGATGACTACATGATTTGTAAGTATAATGAGGAGGCCTGTATAGAGTCAAAAATATATGATGTAGACTTCTAGGATATTGTCGTTCAATACCTCGTTAGAAGAAAAGCATGAGATGAGTCGCCTTTTAATGTTTAAAATATTTTATATTTATGTATACCATACGATGCGATGCCGTGACTATTGTTTTGAAGCAATAGGTGCCAGATTCACTTGAGCGCAACTTTGTTATGTCTAGAGTTTTGTGACGTAAAAACCACTGAGCCGTTTAGACGCACGTTCTGCAGTGACGCCGGCGTCGTAACACTGAGACCGTTGCTTTTAAGCAGGTCTACCTAAGGACTTAGTCATTCACAATACTGTTACAATACTATAGGTACCTTTGAGTCAAATAAAAACAAGCTGGTCAGATATATACAATAGTGGCAATTCGGAGTATCGCAAAAGCTAAACTTAACTAACTAAAAATGTTGCCGTCCCTTTCATAGCGATGGAAATAAAAAGGAAGGCATTAATTTTAGTTAGTTTAGTTTAGCTTTTGCGACACTCCGAATTTTTAGTTAGTTAAGCTAAACTTAACTAACTAAAAATGTTGCCGTCCCTTTCATAGTGATGGAAATAAAAAGGATGGCATTAATTTTAGTTAGTTTAGGTTAGCTTTTGCGACACTCCGAATTGCCACTAATGTCATGCTTATATTTGTAATGTAAATTAAAATCCCCATTCCAATCCAAATCTTAGTCGGCATCTACATTGCTGAAGGTCTCGTGCAGAACAAAATTACCTATTTAATCAATTTATTCTTAGTCGGCATCTACGAGTAAGTACATTAGGTACTGAAGGTCGTGTCTTGTCAGAAATGGATTAATCGTTCGTTAATTGAATGTTTCTCCACATGTTCCTGTCTTTGACTTACTGATCATACATTTACTATGCCTTTACGCCGCTCACATAATTATGTAAGTAGGCAGTGGTCAGATAGTGAGTGATAATTACAAACGAGATTTTACATTCAAAATTGCTGGTAGAAAACAAGTTTTCATTTAGTAGTTGTTGTTTTGTAAGTGCCCGAGATGATGCTCAAGTTTTGTGAATGACTGACATCATCATGTAGTCGGGCTTAGCCTACTCTAAGTTTAGTTTGTACAATGTTAGTTTTCGCGCGTAGCCCAGAGCTACTTGCGCACGTGACGGTACTTTATAACGGATAATTCTGTAAGAATGAAATGGCATGTTTAGGCACTTACATAGCAACAGGTATGAAACGCTTGTTCAAGCTGAATTGAACTTTGTTGCCTCGTAGTAAGAGTGGCTATTTAAAATAATGTTTTCACAAATTCAGACTTCTTTACTTGTTCCCTAATTTATTCTGTGGTATTTGCCATGATTAAAATACTTAATTTGAACGAATTCTCAGCTGATTATTCAGATAAGCAATTAACCACAGGTAAAGAAATACATTGTATTTCATCTTGTACATTGTTCGTTAGTATGTCAGTCCCATCTTTTAAAGTCGTTAAACCATGACGAAGGCTAAAAACTTAATAGGTACCTAACTACTTACTAAAACTCATCACCAGAGCTAGCCACTTGCTTTTGCAGTGTGTAAGTTTTACGTTGTATTGTCATTAAGTAATTAACAGTAAGGTAGGTATAGGTACAGGTTAAATCATTTATAATTTTTAGAATTTTCTTTGAATTTCTATTTTTCTAAACGGTGTAAAAAACATCGTGAGGAAATCAGTTAGCGTTCTAATAGCGTCGGGCTTGCAACCTGTCACGTATGGAAAGTTAACTTTTGCAAAATATAAAAAAAAATGTCCACCGATCCCTAAGAAGACAGTCGTAATCATATTTCATATACTTATTTATATTTTTATACGATTTTTTTTTATACATCGTGCCCAACTTTGCCTTACTAAAATATGATCAAAATTTGGTAGTTGTTTTATTTGAATCAAAAAACTTAAGACTCAATTAAATCAACGTTTGTTACTAACTGTACCTACTTACGTAAACAGTGTAAAAAGTGGTAAAATTTAATTAAAATATTTTAACCAAGTATTTAACAAATGAGCACGGAACTATGTAACTTTTGCTCCTAATTTACTGAGTTAATTAGGCAACTTTTAGTGCTTGTTAACAAATTATTAACTTTTATTTGCGACACAATAATATCAGGATTTCCTAGCCTTCATACTAGAAGACGCAATGGTGCATGAAAACTAGAATTCACTTGTCACAAAGTGACAAGTGAGGTCACCTGAGTGAATACGAGTTCCAATTTTTACAGAATTACACTACAGTCTCTATACGGGCCCAGATAGACCTCGTACGTACCTACAGTATTGTTGAAAATAAAGAAAAAACCGAGACTTTTTTTAGAATTTATTATTTTTCACAGTTTTAAAGTAAGTTCTCACTAGCACGTGCATTCCCCGCGATGATGTAGTAAAAAACCACTGACTAAGTTAAGTAGAGTTAGTTTTATTTTTTGCTGACTTCATGTTCTTCATTGTACAGTCTCCTTTGAGTCAAACCCATAATAAAACATACCCTCTACATTTCTCATAAAATCTTATGAATTTTATTATCATAATTATAAATAGCTCAAATAGTAATGGTCTTGAAAACAGGAAAGAAAAGTTTACAGGCCTTTTTAGACGGCCTATAACCGTCACCAGAGTTGGCTACATGCTCATACGAACTTACTTTTTTAGCGAAGAAGAAATCCAGGTATAACCATATCTTTCTTGTGCTTCAGCTATGAGGATAGTTTAGGTGCTGAGCAAACTTTCTAGCATCATAATCTCCCCTGATTCCACTAAATGGGGTCGGCACATGTTTCTTTTCTCCATTTTTATCTATCACTCGTCATCTCAGTGCGCATTCCTTTCACATACCCGCATGTACTACACACTCCATATTATTTTCTTATAATAAACCCCTCCCGGTTCAAGCCTCCTATATCTTTACTTTATCCTATACACTTAGGTACATGGTAGACATAGGACTGTATAAATTAACTGGATTTAATTATTTCTACAGAACTAAGTTAATTTGTCAACTGACTACCTTTATTTACAGCTGATTATCCGATTATGATGTTATGGTGTAATTTAACCACACCTACCTATATACATCTTCTAAAACTTTCACAGTTTGTTTAACGTAATATTAAATATTACGTAAAAATAATCATAATTATATGCAACGTCATGTGTCTTACTTGCTAACGGCCAATCTCAATAACATGTTGACATTTAACTATCAGTTAAAATCTCTACTTTTAGCCGCTGTCAATGCATTTTTGCGTTTCTATAAACTAATTTAGATAGGAATTCAAATCCGCGACTATTGGTCTACCTTTCGGAGGGCAAATCTCCTATCAGAGATAGTAGATGTATGGGAAATTAAAGAGATCAAGAGGTGAAAAGAAAACTTGCTGGTTTGAGTTTAGCAACGGGACCAGTGCGAACATGATCTACAAATAAAAGTACTTAGGTAATTTTTGACATATTTAAAAATACATTTTATCATTATGTTTGTTGTTGTTAAAATCTGCGGTTCAAAAGGTAATCGTAATTACATAAAATAATCTTGTTAACGGAACCAGATAGGATAAACACACAAATACACTTTCGCATTTATTATATTAGTAGAATTGAAGTGTTTGAGCGGACAAAACTCTACCTCTTGTAGGTTGGCGCAGAAAGTAGGTAAGTACTTTCGTAAATATTTTGTTTAAAGGTAACACTTTAAAACCATAAATAATAAGATCCTGATGAATATTTATATGAAACTTTCTACAGCAAAACCAGTTGCACATTTTAAATTTGATTTCTATAAGCATCTAACTTATTCATTTCGATTTAATAAAGAATTAAAATTAAAAGCATATCAAATAGAATAATTTTAAAATTAGCCGAGTTAAAGTTCTAATTCAATTGTAATTTGAAGTATAAGTTAAAAGAAAATATTGGAGGTCCTACATGCATACATAAAATGCATAAAATAAAATAAATAAAGTGGTAAGCGAGAAACGTGCCGTAATAAAATATAGGTAGAGCGCAAGTTTTTATGCTTATTACTATTTTTTAGGAACCGAAATTAGTATGACATTAAAACACACTGTAAATACACTCATGGATACATAATATCATGTAGGTAAATTAAAATATAATACTTATAATGTAAAATATATTTTGTTATTCTTGCAGTTTAGGCTGAGCTCTGTCAAACATTCTGCACATAACAAAATTGTGATTGCAGATGCAATCTTTTTATACTGATTTCTATTCTATCCGTTCTAAAGCGTAAGATCAATTGTCAATTAAAATTGACCTCAAATGTGTCAAGCAATCAGACCTTAACGGTAATAACTCGAGTTGAATAAACTGCAATAAGTAGGTACCTACCTAATCAGAACCGCATTTATATACAAAACTCTCTAAATGTACGCTGTCAAAATGCTGACGAAGTGAAAATTGATGCAAAAAATCAATTTCACAACTAATCACATAGAACAACAAATTCATACAAATAATAACAATGGAAACAAATAGGTATGTCTACTCACAGTAAATTCCGTTTGAGATATAAAAACACGAGATTATAACTCCGGTAACACAACACGTGTGGACACTTTGACACACAAAACGTAACTGACCACTCGGCGTGTACCTCACTGGTTGCTCGAAGACTTTCTAAAATCGCGAATCTTGCGCAGGTGATTTGGGAGGCAGGTTGATAGGTCTATCCGCGCCCTTGCATTCTTCGTTCATTCATCAATTGTATTGTCAGCGGAATTTTGAAATTAGGTTAGGAAATAATGACCTATCGAAATTATCAATGAAATGGGCATGTAATGAAGGACGGTAGGTATTACTTACGAAATAGATTTTAAAAATTTAGGTACTTAGATATTTAAATTTATTTACGATTAACATATCGACCTAAATGAATTTGAAAGTAACTAGGTAGAATATTTTAATTTTCCTAAAATAAAATGGGACCAATACCTCTGACCTTCCCCAAGGTATTGTGATGTTGTAGCAATTTCAGAACCAGCCATTGAGTGAAACAGATTCAAAATAATGTCATGCCTCGGTAGTACCTACTGTTTATTATTGACCCTAGGTAGGTAGGTACCTAGTTGTATTGGTTGTCAAACAAATATGTAAGTACCTAAGTAATTATTTTGTCAAATGCATGACTGTAGTAATTTATTAAAATCATGATTATCAAACATGATTCTTGTTGGACTTCTCTTATATAAAAAAGGGTTTACTTGCTTGCCATGTGGAATTTTTCTTTTAGAAAACTGTGCCATACTTTTGAGCACCTATTTCAAATACCTAGGGCTATGTAAATCCTAAGCAATAGGCTATAAACTTTACATATCGATTATTTCTTCCAAATAAAACAAAACACAATAAAATATTTTTTATTGATATTTTTCTGTAGAATTTAAACATGTACCGGTTTTATTAACGCTCCTCAATTTTGCTTTCACAATGAAAGATTATTGTTTTCTATTTATTTTAGCCGTGGTACAATTAGCGCAATGTATGTTGCCAAACTTAGTAGTGAAGAAACGTAAGTAAACTAATTTATAAACTACACAATCAGTCGGTGCGAATATTTCAACGCAAATTCTGCCTGGACTTGTGTCGATATTACGTTATCATTGAGTTTTGTGATAAGGTTCCGCGATCCCTTAGTCAAACACTAGGAATTATTTGACTTAGGTTATTTTCAGATTACTTTATGTCAAGGTTAGGGAGCAGAATAAATACTTATGTCTCCATATTTTGATATGTCTCCTTATTATCATTAGGGAGACATATCAAAATGAATTCCGGTCAAGTATCAATGGATATCTTGTTTTAGAAAATAAGTACCTAAAGCAAAAAAAACATTATTAGGAAACCCGCGGCTTGGTTAGCTCTATGCGTATGAATTATTTTTTCCATTTTTTTTTGTGGGTAAAGCCAAATTATATGATGAGAATATAGTCTCATAAGTGCTGGGTTAAGCCATATCCGACCAGAGTAGGTAGTCTCTGGTGGAATAGGCAGTACCTACATAAACCATTAGCTAAGTCAGCTCACCACAAACATTACCACAATTCAGCTATTAAGTATTATTATAATCTAGTAATTTGTTGGTTTGGTAGAAGTTATCCAAAGATTCACTTTGTAACTTTTTTTTATTTTATTTTATTTCAGTCACTTTAAATATTATATGAAATACTTACTTACCTGTCAATGAGTTTTATATTTTTTTACAGTTGACAAAACGTTAATAGCGAGAAAACGCCAAGACACCATGGACATGTGTAGGATGTTCACCGAAGAAAACCAGAAAATTAAGCATAATAACCACGTTCCTAAGATAATAAAATCTTACACACCCAGGGGAAAACCTAGATTCAAAAGAGATGTCGGCGAAGAGAGTCACAGGTATTAAACATCTACTTGATTTTAAGAACGAGAAAATAAATACATATTTGCATGCCTAGTAGTTGTAGGAAGAACATTATTGGAAAATTATTGTTAAACATGTTATGTTCATGCAAATCAATTTATCTTTATCTGATCTTTTAGAGTCAAGCACAGAGTCGCAGTCCTCATTCATACAAAACATCTGGTGTAGCGTACCTCACCCCATAGCTACCACAGATATATGTGTAGGTAGGTACCTACATAATATATCTGTGATTGCTACTGATTTAATCCAAACTTAACTAAAATTATAAAATTTATGCCTTCTTAGAGCCAATATTAAATATGCGGACGGTCTCATGGACTGATATACCTCTACTTTCTACAGCTCAAACCATTAACAATGATGTTTTACTTTTGTATTTCAGAGTGTAAAAATAAACATTCATTAGAGCCTTTTTAAAGCATTTAGTAGACAATAATTGTCTCCGATTTTGTCTACAAATAAATTACATTTATTTTATTACACAGACACAAAAGAAATATCAACGAAGGTACAATGAAAGACGTGAATCCAGCATTGAATCCAGAAGATGCGAAGAGAGTGGAAAACATTGTGGACAAACTATACGATGATTTGGAGGAGAGGGGAGAGAAAGTTACATACCGACAGGTTCCAACGACCACTTCTGTGAAGGTATAAATATAAGTAAAAAGTAATCAAAAAACCAATAAAGATAACATCTGGCCCTCAAAGATATTATTTGAAAAACGGCCTAGTTTCAAAATCACCGACAAACGGCCAACTCTGGTGATAGAGTTTTTAGGCCGCCTCTTGTGGTGACTGGTGAGTAGGCCATTCCTGTCAGAGAGAGAGAGTGAGTAAAAACGTCAGAATACATATTAATGCTTTTGAGAATTTTAATCTGTCTGTTCATTTTTTTAACTCTTTTTTTGCAGGTTAATGGTCAAAAGAATAAGACATTGAAGAGTAGAAGGTTCGACTTCGCTCCAGCATTCCTGACTGGTCCTCAATCATACCTCAAAAAGCCGACTCAAGTGGACGATGAGCCATTCCCAAGCCAGGCTCGGTGGAAGCTTGGCATTGTGCCCTATTATATTGATTTCAGAACTTATGGCAAGTTTTATAAGTACCATACCACTTACATTTATCACTAATATTATAAACGCCAAAGTTTATGGATGATTTTTAAGATCATAATTTTTCATTTAAAGTTTGATTAATATTAATCTAGATGCTCAACTCAGTGAAATAATAACAAAAGCGTTCGACTACATCGAGAAGGCGACCTGTATCCGACTGCAGAAGCTTCGAGAACAACCCACGGACAAGGACTCGCTGGAGTCAGTACCCTGGCTCTACATCTCCAATCCTACTGGCATCAGGCAGTGTGTGCACAGCAATGAGAACCGAAGAGTTAATGGTGTTCTGGTGAGGCTTTTTACTGACCATGGAGAAGGTCCCGTGTAGTAAAGAAGGTCATTTTGTGTGCTAGTTGCTATTCAAATATGTGAAAATTTAGGTACATAAGTGAGTAAGGGTTGAATGTTGAGATTACGACTGATAGAAGGAAAAAAGACATGTTGTGCTGATTCTACTTTCAAGGACTTGCGGGCCTAACATTACACGACATGACAAATTTTCAACTCGTCGGTAATTTTATATTCTGCTTTAGGATAGTACCTAAGTCCATGCAGTTTGTCATCATCGAGATATTTCGTTTATCGTGTCGACAAATTGCATATGTTAGGCCTACGGGACAGGTAGAAGAATAAGACACTGAACTGTGTCTCTATTATTTAGCACACAAAAGATAAAATTCATTAATAGATAAAAAAGTAGAGTTGTTGAAATTTCTGAAGAATATGTTTCTAGAAGATTTTAGAGCAGTGATGGGCGCTGATTCACAAAGAATTTTTCATTTGCATGAATAAGATTCTAATAACAGAAACTAAAGCTAAAGTTAAGCTAAAGCTAACTAAACATGATGACGTATTATACGCTGAGTAGTTAATAAATTCATGATGACAGATGACAGTGTTCGGCTACGACTGCATGTCTCTCGGAGACATCGTGCATGAGGTGATGCACATCCTGGGCTTCTCGCACGAACACCTCCGATCTGACAGGGACCAGCATATATCGATCATTTGGGAGAACATCAAGCCAGGTAGAACATTGGTATTTTAAATTAAGAGTGTCTTATAAATCTGTTTTGTTATCGGTCACGCTTTAGAGAATGGGATCATTTTTGATTCAATTTGTTATGTTAGTACCTATCATAAGTGTTCAGGGGAGATCATAAAAATAATAAAAGGCATAGGTACTTGAGGAACCAATTCAAAAGAATTTTCTACAACTTCGATAAATTTAGACTTATTACAATTTTTCATAGGTTACAAAAAGTTCTTCGACCTGAACAAATTCGGTTCTGAGTATGAGACTGAAAGGCTGCCGTATGACTACAGCAGCATCTTGCACTACCCACCGCGGGCTTTCTCAAAGAACGGGAAAGCCACCATTATAACCGAGGTAATATACCTACATTATTAGAATAGAGGTACCTACCTACGTACCAAGCTATTATACCAATATGGGAGAATCTTTTCCATAGTGATAGGTACTTAAGCTAAAAAAAATTTAGTTCATAAAGCAATAATAAACAAGTATCTAATGCCATTCAACTAACCAAGTACCTACCTAGTAAAAAATCAAGATAGATAAAATAAAAACTGACCGTTAGTAACATCTAGCACCTGTATTTATCGATAGTATGGAATAAAAATCGGACAGCGCGAAGGCCTGAGTGAGATCGACGTCGAGAAGGTTTCCCTGATATACTCCAACGAATGCGTCAAGAGAAACCGAGATTACCTCCTGCAGACCTGTCCAAGTGTCGTCAAAGCATCGGTAAAGCCCACAACCGTGACACAGAAGGAGATAGATGATTACTTTAGAGAGAGACTTTGGCCGTTTGGCATCATCAACTTCAAGTTTCGGGATAAGGTGGAGTTTAGTAAGTACTTTGAATGTCAAACGTATGATGCTGTGATCATGGTATCATCCATACTTATGCATATATAGATAAATGTGAAAGTAACTCTGTCTGACTAGAAAAGGTATTTCTTAACCACTGAACAGATTTGATAAAATTTCGCATGGATTGGATATAGATCGAATTCTAATAAAGGACATGGTACTTTCCATGATCTTCATCTCCATACTGTACCATCATACCATCAGCAATGCCACAAATGCACAGCCAGTTTAAAATATATTTCAGTAATTACCTATTTGATTATGTTGTTTATAAAATTTAATTAATTTTGCTTTATATTATTGCTTCACACTTTCTTCGCAAGCTACTTAACAAAATGAATTTATATTTACAGCCGTCGAAGAACGAGAAAATATCAAAGCTGTAATCCGTCATATAGAACAAGAAACATGCATACAATTCCGAGATGTTGGTGACACTAGTGACGAAGCAAATTCTCAAGAACAAATGGAAACTCAAAACGATCATATGACAGAAACACCTGTCAATGAAGCTCCATTGAATACAGAAGATACTCCTAGTGATGATGCTGCAATCAATGTAGAAAATACAGATGGTAGTAACGCTACGATTAATGTAGACACACCGAGCAATGATGAACTTACCAGTAATGCTCCATTAGTTGAAACCGAACCACCAACTGAAGATTTATACATTGTATCAACAGACCAACCCGAAATTACGCAGGATTCTGAAGACAATAATGTAGTTAGTGCAAAAAATCAAGCTGAAATTGTAATCACACAACCAAATAAAAACCCGCAGAAAAGCGACAATGCAGAGAATGACATACAGAAACTTGATATTCAGAACGTGCATGATAATGAAGTGTTGAGGAAAAGAAAGGATTTCAAAAAAATGAGTCTCTCTAAAAAGAAAGCTCTTCTAAAAAAAGGTATGTAACGAACGCATGACTGTATCACACGCGTTCAAATTCTGTCGAAGACATAAACTTTAAGTAAGATTTTTCATTTATTATAGAACTAACATTTGAGATAATGAACTCCCAATAATCGCAGTTCAGATTATGTTGGTGGAAACTGAATACGGAACATTTACCAACATAAGCTGAACTGCGATTAATACCACTAGTCTCCTTTTCAGTTTTGGGTGTGATACATTAAAATTTTTAACCGACTTCAAAAAAGGAGATTAATTTTAATGTTACACTCTCTGTTTCTTTTATTTATTTTCTACCATTTTCTATGTATGTTCATATTCACCGATTATTCCGCCAATAGTGGATCGATTTTAAGGTGGTCCCATAAAAAAGATCTAAGTATCTGGCGAGGATCTTCGAAGTTATGTACAGAAATGCACTTCGAGAGAAGAGCTTAAAATGCTTAAAATGCTTAAAATGGCTCTCTTCTTACGAAACTGAAGTCGGTTTTATAATAAAAAAATATGCCACTTGTCAAATTTGTTCATCCTCATACTTTTTGTAGCTAAAGAACAAAAGAAGAGGACTCGTAGAGACACGGGCAGCGAGCAAGGGCCGCGTCGTCACGCCAACACTTTACTCGTGCTGAAGAGGTCCGCGAGCTCGCTGTGTCCTTGTCCAAGTCCTGGCAAGTCTAACAGCAACCAGGCAAGTGATTTTCATTTAGTAGCTAACGCCTTCATTCACTGTCACTTTTTAGAATGTTCTCCGAGGGGGCTGCTGGTCTCTCCACTATTTACGTCGGTGGCACTCTCATCAATGTGTTTAATAAATAACATTGTCCCTGGTCAATGTCTTCGAATATACATTACCTGACGATCTCGTGGCGAAGCTTGCTAAGACGTTCTTGATAGATCGTTGAAGTTAAGCAACTTTCTGAGCGATCACTCCTTGGATGGGTGACCGCAAGTGGCAATATCAGCTGAGCACTTCCGTGCTTTGGAGGGCACGTTCGGTCCCGGCTTTTAAAGGGGCGTAGCCGCGGCCGAGTATCTAGGCTGGTATTTGAAAATTATATCTGTAACAACAAGACAATTTTATCATTGATTCCTACGATACTGAGAAAAACGGACACACATTTCCGACGGTCATTGGAATTTTTCCTACACAAATCATTAAAGCACCCAAAATCAATTAACACCACAACAATCGTATGATCGAATGTTTCCAGTATATTGCGTAAGGAGTCCTACTCCTTTTGTCCATTGAAGCGATGAGACTACATAACCGCTCGGCTGTGCAGGCAAATGTAATAATTCAAGTTTCAACGAAAATGAGGTTATGCATGCGTGCGTGTAAGGAGGACCTGACAAACAACAGAGTTTTTCAGAATGCCTAAAAAATCATCGTTTATTCAATACATACACATAGTTCACATAAAGCTAATGAAAAACTTTTACAACTTTATATAAAAAGACGTCTGAAATTTCCAAAACTATTGTAAAGCTTGACGACTTGATCGAAATGTTCATCAGCTGATTCAATATAATCTGTTCAGTCAGTTAATTGAAAAAAACTAGAAATACCTAGTTCATTAAATTATTACGATATTTTATCATCAAAATATTGATGATTAAATGAGATGTATATTCTTTGAAGTTGTCAGCTTATGAAATTAAAATAGCGACCCGCCTCCGCTTTGCCCAATGTGTTTTCTCTAGAAATGTTATTAAATAAACGATCCTCTTAAATTATTCTGTCTATTGATTGAAACCACATTAAAATCCGTTGCGTACTTTATACGTACCTACTTTGTAATTATAATATATAAACTTAAACTACCACTCACTGATTCACTGACTGACTCACTCATTGACATAATTGTTCTCCATGATGGTGTATGGGGAGGTGGGTATATTTTGACAGATTCATAAACAAGTAACTCGAGTGAGTTGGGGAAAAATCCCAAACCCCCCCTTTTTGCCCCCCTTGCCCCCCCCTTTTTGAGTATCTCGGAAACTAGGAGACCCGTAATTTTTGTTTTTTGCGGAATCGGATAGAGGAGGCTCGGGGAAGTAAAAATTTTTTTTCAGTGTTGCCCCCTTTGCCCCCCCTCTCCCCCCCTTTTTCGAATCTCGAAAACCTCAAGACTTGGAACAAATTTTTTTTCAGATTCTTATAAAGGGGCAGGTGGTAGGTCGAAAAAAATTTCAAAACTTCCCCCCCTCCCTCCCCAACCTCCCCTAAATTTGAAAGGGCTGTAACTTCACAACGGTTAGAGATATCCATTAGGTGTTTGAACAAATATTATAGTGGGTAGGTGTCGGAGGTCCTGAGTGGAGCGAACCTACGAGACCTGAGTGGAGCGGAGGGGGGAGGTGGCGAGCGAAGCGAGCCACCGACCCCCGTAGCGTAACGAAGGTCGAGTGGGTGAGCGTAACTCAGGGCCGACGACTTGGAAACTTGAGGGTAATTTTTTTTTTTGAATATTTTTTTTTTCATAATTTTTTTTTTTTTAATTTTTTTTTTTAAATTTTTTTTTTTCATAAATTTTTTTTTTCTTAAATTTTTTTTTCTTAAATTTTTTTTTCTTAAATTTTTTTTTTTCAAAATTTTTTAAGGGTCTCTCTACTTGTCAAAAATAGGAAAAAATACCGCGAGCTGCTTGCAGCTCGCGCACCACGCAAACATCAAACAGGTTGGAGGTCCTGAGTGGAGCGAACCTACGAGACCTGAGTGGAGCGGAGGGGGGAGGTGGCGAGCGAAGCGAGCCGCCGACCCCCGTAGCGTAACGAAGGTTGAGTGGGTGAGCGTAACTCAGGGCCGACGACATGGAATTTTTTTTCTTTTAATTTTTTTTTTCTTAATGCTTTAGGGCTCCTAAAGGGTTTTCATACTGATTTAGGGCTTCCCATAGCGGTTTATTAAATATTTTATATCTCCTATGGATTCTCAAAATTTTACAAGGGTACTCTCAACCTGTCAAACACATGGATAAAGAAAACCGCGTGCTGCTTGCAGCACGCGCACCACGCAAACTAGTTATAATATATAAACTTAAACTACCACTCACTGATTCACTGACTGACTCACTCATTGACATAATTGTTCTCCCTGATGGTGGATGGGGAGGTGGGTATATTTTGACAGATTCATAAACAAGTAACTCGAGTGAGTTGGGGAAAAATCCCAAACCCCCCCTTTTTGCCCCCCTTGCCCCCCCCCTTTTGAGGATCTCGGAAACTACGAGACCCGTAATTTTTGTTTTTTGCGGAATCGGATAGAGGAGGCTCGGGGAAGTAAAAATATTTTTTCAGTGTTGCCCCCTTTGCCCCCCCTCTCCCCCCCTTTTTCGAATCTCGAAAACCTTAAGACTTGGAACAAATTTTTTTTCAGATTTGTATTAAGGGGAACTTGGTTAGACAAAATATTTTTTCAAAACTCCCCCCCCCCCCTCCCCAACCTCCCCTAAAATTGAAAGAGCTGTAACTTCACAACGGTTAGAGATATCCATTAGGTGTTTGAACAAATATTATAGTGGGTAGGCGTCGGAGGTCCTGAGTGGAGCGAACCTACGAGACCTGAGTGGAGCGGAGGGGGGAGGTGGCGAGCGAAGCGAGCCGCCGACCCCCGTAGCGTAACGAAGGTCGAGTGGGTGAGCGTAACTCAGGGCCGACGACTTGGAAACTTAGGGTAATATTTTTTTTTTATAAGTTTTTTTTTTTTCCAAAATTTTTTTTTTTTTAATTTTTTTTTTTTTTTTCATAATTTTTTTTTCTTAATTTTTTTTTTTTTTTCAAAATTTTTAAGGGTCTCTACTTGTCAAAAATAGGAAAAAAATACCGCGAGCTGCTTGCAGCTCGCGCACCACGCAAACATCATACAGGTCGGAGGTCCTGAGTGGAGCGAACCTACGAGACCTGAGTGGAGCGGAGGGGGGAGGTGGCGAGCGAAGCGAGCCGCCGACCTCCGTAGCGTAACGAAGGTCGAGTGGGTGAAGCGTAACTCAGGGCCGACGACTTGGTTAATTTTTTTCTTTTTTTTTTTTTCTTAATGCTTTAGGGCTCCTAAAGGGTTTTCATACTGATTTAGGGCTTCCCATAGCGGTTTATTAAATATTTTTAATCTCCTATGGATTCTCAAAATTTTACAAGGGTACTCTCAACCTGTCAAACACATGGATAAAGAAAACCGCGTGCTGCTTGCAGCACGCGCACCACGCAAACTAGTTATAATATATAAACTTAGACTACCACTCACTCACTCACTGACTGACAGAATTGTTCTCCCTGTTGGTGGATGGGGAGGTATGTATATTTTGACAGATTCGTATAGAGGTAGGTCTGGTGACTTCGGGAAAAATCGCAAACCCCCCCTTTTTGCCCCCCTTCCCCCCCCCCTTTTGAGGATCTCGGAAACTAAGAGACTTGGAACAATTTTTTTTACGGAATCGGATAGAGGAGGCTCGGGGAAGTAAAAATTTTTTTTCAGTGTTGCCCCCTTTGCCCCCCCTCTCCCCCCCTTTTGCGGATCTCGAAAGCCTTAAGACTTGGAACAAATTTTTTTTCAGATTTGTATTAAGGGGAACTTAGTTAGACAAAATATTTTTTCAAAACTCCCCCCCCCCCCTCCCCAACCTCCCCTAAAATTGAAAGGGCTGTAACTTCACAACGGTTAGAGATATCCATTAGGTGTTTGGACTAATATTATAGTAGGTAGGCGTCGGAGGTCCTGAGTGGAGCGAACCTACGAGACCTGAGTGGAGCGGAGGGGGGAGGTGGCGAGCGAAGCGAGCCGCCGACCCCCGTAGCGTAACGAAGGTCGAGTGGGTGAGCGTAACTCAGGGCCGACGACTTGGATGAATGTTTTAGGGCTCCTAAAGGGTTTTCATACTGATTTAGGGCTTCCCATAGCGGTTTATTAAATATTTTAAATCTCCTATGGATTCTCAAAATTTTAAAAGGGCAACACTACCTGTCAGACACATGGAAAAAGAAAACCGCGTGCTGCTTGCAGCACGCGCACCACGCAAACTAGTTATAATATATAAACTTAAACTACCACTGACTCACTGACTCATTGACATAATTGTTCTCCCTGATGGTGGATGGGGAGGTAGGTATATTTTGGCGGATTCGTATAGAGTTAGGTCTGGTGAGTTGGGGAAAAATCGCAAACCCCCCCTTTTTGCCCCCCTTCCCCCCCCCCTTTTGAGGATCTCGGAAACTAAGAGACTTGGAACAATTTTTTTTACGGAATCGGATAGAGGAGGCTCGGGGAAGTAAAAATTTTTTTTCAGTGTTGCCCCCTTTGCCCCCCCTCTCCCCGCTTTTTGCGGATCTCGGAAACTGAGAGACTTGGAACAATTTTTTTTGCGGAATCGGATAGAGGAGGCTCGGGGAAGTAAAAATTTTTCTTCAGTGTTGCTCCCTTTGCCCCCCCTCTCCCCCCCTTTTGCGGATCTCGAAAGCCTTAAGACTTGGAACAAATTTTTTTTCAGATTCTTGTAAAGGGGAACTTAATTAGTCAGAATATTTTTTCAAAACTCACCCCCCCCCCTCCCCAACCTCCCCTAAAATTGAAAGAGCTGTAACTTCACAACGGTTGGAGATATCCATTAGGTGTTTGAACAAATATTATAGTGGGTAGGCGTCGGAGGTCCTGAGTGGAGCGAACCTACGAGACCTGAGTGGAGCGGAGGGGGGAGGAGGCGAGCGAAGCGAGCCGCCGACCCCCGTAGCGTAACGAAGGTCGAGTGGGTGAGCGTAACTCAGGGCCGACGACTTGGATGAATGTTTTAGGGCTCCTAAAGGGTTTTCATACTGATTTAGGGCTTCCCATAGCGGTTTATAAAATATTTTAAATCTCCTATGGATTCTCAAAATTTTAGAAGGGTATTACCATCTGTCAGAAACATGGAAAAAGAAAACCGCGTGCTGCTTGCAGCACGCGCACCACGCAAACTAGTTATAATATATAAACTTAGACTACCACTCACTCACTCACTGACTGACAGAATTGTTCTCCCTGTTGGTGGATGGGGAGGTAGGTATATTTTTACGGATTCGTATAGAGGTACGTCTGGAAACTTCGGGAAAAATCGCAAACCCCCCCTTTTTGCCCCCCTTCCCCCCCCCCTTTTGAGGATCTCGGAAACTAAGAGACTTGGAACAATTTTTTTTGCGGAATCGGATAGAGGAGGCTCGGGGAAGTAAAAATTTTTTTTCAGTGTTGCCCCCTTTGCCCCCCCTCTCCCCCCCTTTTTCGAATCTCGAAAGCCTTAAGACTTGGAACAAATTTTTTTTCAGATTTGTATTAAGGGGAACTTAGTTAGACAAAATATTTTTTCAAAACTCTCCCCCCCCCTCCCCAACCTCCCTTAAAATTGAAAGGGCTGTAACTTCACAACGGTTAGAGATATCCATTAGGTGTTTGGACAAATATTATAGTAGGTAGGCGTCGGAGGTCCTGAGTGGAGCGAACCTACGAGACCTGAGTGGAGCGGAGGGGGGAGGTGGCGAGCGAAGCGAGCCGCCGACCCCCGTAGCGTAACGAAGGTCGAGTGGGTGAGCGTAACTCAGGGCCGACGACTTGGATGAATGTTTTAGGGCTTCTAAAGGGTTTTCATACTGATTTAGGGCTTCCCATAGCGGTTTATTAAATATTTTTAATCTCCTATGGATTCTCAAAATTTTAAAAGGGTAAACCTACCTGTCAAACACATGGATAAAGAAAACCGCGTGCTGCTTGCAGCACGCGCACCGCGCAAACTAGTTATAATATATAAACTTAGACTACCACTGACTGACTCACTGACTGACAGAATTGTTCTCCCTGATGGTGGATGGGGAGGTAGGTATATTTTGACGGATTCGTATAGAGGTAGGTCTGGTGACTTTGGGAAAAATCGCAAACCCCCCCTTTTTGCCCCCCTTCCCCCCCCCCTTTTTCGAATCTCGAGCACCTTAAGACTTGGAACAATTTTTTTTGCGGATTCGGATAGAGGAGGCTCGGGGAAGTAAAAATTTTTTTTCAGTGTTGCCCCCTTGGCCCCCCCTCTCCCCCCCTTTTGCGGATCTCGAAAGCCTTAAGACTTGGAACAATTTTTTTTTCAGATTCTTGTAAAGGGGAACTTAATTAGTCAGAATATTTTTTCAAAACTCACCCCCCCCCTCCCCAACCTCCCCTAAAATTGAAAGAGCTGTAACTTCACAACGGTTGGAGATATCCATTAGGTGTTTGAACAAATATTATAGTGGGTAGGCGTCGGAGGTCCTGAGTGGAGCGAACCTACGAGACCTGAGTGGAGCGGAGGGGGGAGGAGGCGAGCGAAGCGAGCCGCCGACCCCCGTAGCGTAACGAAGGTCGAGTGGGTGAGCGTAACTCATGGCCGACGACTTGGTAAATTTTTTTCTTTTTTTTTTTTCTTAATGGCTAAGGGCTCCTAAAGGGTTTTCATACTGATTTAGGGCTTCCCATAGCGGTTTATTAAATATGTTAAATCTCCTATGGATTCTCAAAATTTTAAAAGGGCAACACTACCTGTCAGACACATGGAAAAAGAAAACCGCGTGCTGCTTGCAGCACGCGCACCACGCAAACTAGTCTTTATATTATAATCGTACCTACTATGTATAGTAGTAATAGTTATAGTTGATTCCCACAGGTGTTAGACATAGCTGCAGGCTGCTTCAACTCCGTCAACGACCTCCTACACTTCTTCGTGCACGTGCTGGGGCTCGACCATCAGCACAACATGCACGACCGGGACAACTACCTGCATATCGTGTGGTCCAACCTGACTGAAGGTACTTATGTGATGAAGCGCACCACATATGCACCACATATTGGAGTATTGGAACGTGTTTTTTTTTTTTTTTTCTCGAACGGATTTTTAAGTTAAGTGGTCTTCCGGACCTTTATAACTTCACCGGGCTGAAACGTGTTGGTTCCAACACTCCAATGTGAGGATCGATCTTGGACGGCTATTTAGACACAAACGAAGCCATTGGCCATTCTAGTCGTAGCCAAAGTGTGGTGCCCACATTAAAAACTTGCAACCCGCGTAGGGTTTCCGTTCATCCGTATCAGTTTTCAGTAGAAAAGTAGGTAGGTACTATCCTCGATACCCGCTCAAGTATTTCAAATGCAGCGCCGGTAACTTGAATAGACTAATACATTTGAAATACTTGACCGGGTTTTGAGAATGTTTACTACCTATACCACCTGAAAACTAATAAAGGGCCCCAGATCGCTATCAAACTGCAGAAAATCACCCTGCTGAAAATTTCCTATTTGTATCAAATTCGGTCACACACTTTTTGAAGTCCAAAGGTAACACACACATCCATTTTATTATGACATGTATAGATGTGAACCGTTTGCATTATTATTTACCTACAAAAATAGTTGTAGAATACCAGTATACTAACATGAAAAGGAACGAGCGCGTTGAAGTCTTTTGCTCAGAAATCAACGGTACTTATATGAAACAAATTACATGGGTAGCTACTTATTGTTATTTGATAGATGAATGAATTCTTATGAAATCCTCGAGAAAATTTGGGCATATGCCAAATATTTATTTATATGTTACGAGTAAGTAAAATACAAAAAAAATGTAGTATCGATGGTGTATGGAACATACACCTAATCTTTTTTTATTATTTACAGAGGTTCGTCAAGAAATGGAGAACAAACTCCCTGCGGCGGCGTCTCTTGGCTTCTCATACGACTACCAGAGCGTGATGCACTACCCCTGGTTGCAGATCAAGGATGGGAAGACTAATGTCATGTATCCTATCTGGGTAAGAAGTTTACTAGCCCTCGCTGAAGTGACTATTTAGTATATAATCTGTGTTTTTATGCAAATTGTTTTTGTGCCACATAATTTGGGTTTGGGAGATGATGAAAAATTAAATTGGTAAATTGTTACAAATTCACCATATCCACCAAAATAAACTGCTGCATAACGAAATTTCACGCCAATATTCGTAGTTCATTCACAAACATAAGCTGTACCTAGTGTTACCGGCGGTTTTTGTGTAGTAGGTATAGTAGTCTATCCTCGCTCACGTGTCAATGTATGGAATATTTAGTTCATGCAAGTTACCGGGGGAGGCTCTGCACTGGAGTTTCATACACTTGTGATACTTGACTCGGTATCCAATACTACGGTAAACTGGCGTTAACCCCCCTGATCTGCGACTAATCCTGAACTTTGGTCTGAAATTTCGTTTTCGGGTATTTAGAGTCCATAGTCCCCTAACCTGTCTACTCGTACTAGCATAAATTATCCTTACCTATTGTTCTTCCATTCTAGAACGACGGGTGGGCCATGGGCCACTGGCAAGGGCTGAGCTCCGTCGACGTTCAGAAGCTGAACCTTTTGTACTTCAACCAGTGCACTGACAGGCAGAAACAGGAGAAACAGTGAATTAAATAGTCCTAACTGAAAACACTTGTTTTATTTGCCTTGAAATGGTACACTTTTTTGTGTTGTGTTCGTCACCTTAGTTAGTGTCGGTTTTTGCTTACCCAGTGACGTTCCTTTTTCAAGTTTCAAAAAGGATTATATACTCATGCTCGTTGAACTAATTAAGTTGAAAACCGACGAACATTTAAAAACCGTCACTGTACATATAGGTATAGGTACCTACCATAGGTACCTAGATTAATTGCTTTATGTATGTTTAACCACAGATTATATAATACACTAGGTTTAACGAACTCTATTGGCGCATTAGGCGAAGGCCTCCTTCAGGAGGAATCGAATACGTAACCTTCTATATTTCAATATAGAAGGTTGCGTATTCGATTCCGACCGCGAGTCAAATGTTTGCATCGCCTTTTCTTTATGTGTAATAGTAGGACGTACCTAGGTATTTAAAAAGAAAATAATAAACAGGCATGTAGGTCCCACTTCCCATAACGCAAACCCTGCTTAGGCAGGTACAAAGTTCTAAACTAATCTGTGTGAAATGTCCAGCATAAAAATTAAAGGCTTAATTAAACAGATAGGGAAATAAAAAACAAAAGTTTTATAACTTTCTTATTTACATTAGTTTCCAGTTTTTTTAACAGCAACTTCACCAAAATCTACACCTCTAAGTTATCTTAACCATTCTTCCGGCCTCAGCACCATTCCCGCTATCATCTGCATTAACCTCGTAATCACCTGCATTATCCTGGTCGTTATTCGCATTTACCCCGTAGTCAACCTCATTCTTCTCTCCGTAGCTGTCTACATTACCTTGTACGCCATCCCCTCCATCACTATCTACATATCGATCATCAACTTTCATCTGATTATCAGGTCCATTTGCATTAACTTCCGTACCCTGATTTTCATCACCTTCCGAATTAACTTGTGCTGTATTTTCTTTATTCTGCATATAAGGATCTTGTATATTATCGACCTCTACGCTAACACCTTTGCCGGGTAACGAAAGCTTCTGGCTACCGCTGTGCAAAACAGATTTGCATTTTTCGATGACAACGCTGACCTTCCGCTTGTTGCATTCGTGGCCGAACCACATGCGAAGTTTCATCACGTCTAATTGTGAGAGCTTTTCTGATGGTTTTATCTGAAGACCTGGCACCTGTAATAAGTAAGAAAAGAAAAATCTTACTAAAAGTTTATGACTTTATTTTGTAATAAGTAAGACTTTTGCATTCCATTTTCATGCACATCACCATGTTTAATACAAGGCGTTGGTGAATGAACCAGGTGTCATAGTCATAAAGTTTTTATAGGTTTTTACATCTGCCTGGAATATCGTGAAGAAATCTGTTTGCTTTTTAATAGCGACGATGGCCTTGCATTCTGTAACGTATGGAATGCTAATTTCTGCAAAACATGGGCGTGTAACTAAGGTAGCTGTAGGTATAATGTTTTGGGACATACTTACCTACCTATGACAATCCCCATAAACATCTTCAAAGGATTGGGTAGGCAGGTACCTATTCAATAGTGAACATTTTATTTTATTTTATCGGCCTTAACTCTACTGGCAAATGTACATACTCTAGCAGCGATGG
This sequence comes from Xanthorhoe designata, assembly GCA_963582015.1. NCBI lineage: Eukaryota > Metazoa > Arthropoda > Insecta > Lepidoptera > Geometridae > Xanthorhoe > Xanthorhoe designata. The sequence goes on from OY757029.1 coordinate 3,346,332, forward strand.
TCGGACCTCCATTAATGCTAAAAGCTCTGTCGTGGAAGTGCATGATGCTCATGGGATCGTATTCAACCAACTTATACTGGGGAGTTTGTTGATGCACAGCGAAGAGGTCACGGTAGCCTGTTGAGAAAAAAACAGTTTTTACTAGAGAAATATACCTATACGGAAAATGCTACCTACTTATGTCTATGATTATCATAGACTTAAAAGTGCAAATGTTTGCAATAATACCTACATATTAAATTATGGCCTTGAATTAGGTAATGTCTAAACACCCACAGATGAAAACAAACAAAATAATCTTTTTTTTATTCTCTAGTTAGTACCTACCTACTTATGTACCTACCTGCGTAATTATAAGGTACCTGTACCTGCATATATCACGCTATTCAGAGACCATTCTCAAGCCATAAGCGTACGCTTATCGATGCTTGACTTAAGCGAAGACTCAAATCTAATTGAAGACTCTGAATATTAGCCTTAGAAGCGATCTCAAAATTAACGATTTTATTCAAGCCAAATGCGACTTCAACCCTATCTATGGGCTGAAATAATTTGTATATATCTCTGTAGGTAGGTACCTATTAGATTGTCTATTAAAAGTTTAAACTAGTGTGTCGCGCCCTGAAAGGTTCCAACAAAAGTCCTTACGCGGCTGAATATTATTCCACACAACCCGGATGTACTGGTCCCGCTGAGGATGCGACACCTCGTCCTTGAAGCCGATGCCGTGCAGCACCGCGTGGACCACGTAGCGGGACGTCATGCATTCGAAGCCTATTACTATGATCTGGGAATAGGCGTGAAGACAGTAATCAAGACCTACTTAAAAATATATTTATCTAATTAGATATGGTTTATGGATCCTGAAAAACGTATTTAACTTTATAAAAAGAGCAAGATTAATATTTATTCTCATAAAATATAATTAGAAATTACAGCATTTAGCCATTTATGTTAAATAGCAATCAGAGCGCATGACGTCACGTCTAAGTAAAATCACTTTCTTGTCACTTAGTTTCGTTTAACAGCTTTGAACTTCCTATTGGCGTGATTTCATTCAAATCCGCCCAGAAGTTTGAACGTGAAGGAGTAACAAACATTCACACAAACTTTCACCTTTATACTTAAGTTATATTGCCTAGGTAAGTAACTAGGTAGTGTGCCCTAAGATAAAGATCATAGAAGAATTATTTACTATTTCTCCATTATCTCCAAATGTTGGTTCATGAACACATTCCCGTATACTAGACGGGTTAGTGAAGTGAATCCACGAACCACCGCCGACTTCTGGTGCAAGAGCGAACTTCATCCGTTTGAAGATCACGCAAGAGGAGGCTTCGATCAGATCCATTGCAGCTCTGATTCGGTTTGTGATTATTGCGTCTGAAATACAACAGATCAGTTCATTGTTGAAATGAAAAAATAAATAAATATGATCATGACTGTAGGAATTCCCAGGGAGCGGCAGACATATCTTTCAGATCCTTTTAGGCAATTTTTAGATCCTTTTGAAGATGTGGGCATGTACCAACTATGTACTTATTTGGACTAAGACAAGACATCTTGGGAATATAATCGTGAATACCTAACTAAATATTTCGAATTCTGATTATTTTTAATCTAAGTAGGTAAGTACATTATTTACCATAACTGGACTCATCAATGTAATATGAAACCACGCCATCCGCGAACCGCATAGTCGTACTGACGACGCTGTCCAAAATCGGCTCGGGGCTTAATGCGTGTAAATACTCTGGGCTCTGCGTATTCAAATTGTCCTGGTTCTGCGCGTTCACATAATAGGCTAAAAAAAATTAATTTTCAAATGGGATTCCATCGCCCATAGGGTAGATTATAGTACCGACTTAGGTAGGTACTATTATTTATTACTTACTGACTTATTTATTCTGTGAAGGTATTGAATATCAGTAGCAAAGTAGGGAAGATCGAGCAATCCAACCCCGTTCTATTTACTTTTGTTTTTTTTTATTTGAATTTTGAGGGCTATCCGTTTGCTTCAACCTTAAGTTTTTAATTTCAAGAATAGAATACTTACATACCTACCTACCTACGTGCCGCAGTGAGTACCTAAATGAGATACTGTCCTCTTTTCACATCAGTCTCTAGTTATTTATCTAGATTTAGGTAGGTACATGCATGTTTTAAACTTACGCAACTCTTCTCTTGAAGAATCTACAAAAACATAATATTGTGAAATAAACAGCGACGTAAAAAATACAGTGGCAAACATAGTGCACCTTTTATGGGCGCTCTTTATAACTCACAATAGTAAAACTAAACAAAAAAATACTTTTAAATCAATACTCTATTCAGATAAAAGCAAGCATAGCTACACCTACAATATAATGTAGGTGTGTACCTATAGTAAATAGGTAGATTATGTAGGTACTAGGTAGGTACCTACAGAACAAAATTTGTAGTAGGTAAGGTAGGTACCTAGTAGGTAGGTACCTAATATTATTTTGAAATGAACCTATCGTAGTAGGTACTGTACCTACCTGTTACATAATCATGTAAGTAAGTGGGTAGGATTAGGAACCTATAAGTACCTACTGTAATAGAACATTTAAACATAGCAAAGATAAATATCGTATTCTTCCAAAGTTACAAATTATTAAATCACTTTTTAATCACCATACTACTACTTACTACTAGGTACCTAAATACCTTTTTTTATTAAATAATAAAAAAACAACTAGTGTTTTAGCGAACGTGCGAAGCCAAAATAAAGAGAAAAAAAAAACAATGTGACATCGAAAACCAATTGTTTTCGTGTGTAGCCAAATTATCCAATCCTATCACCCCACACTCGTTTCACAACGTTCCAGATAACGCACATAGTCCATTAGAAATAAAAAAAGACTTTCTATAAAAAAACTTAAAATCTGTTAGTTAACACTAATAATTCATTTTGTTGTTGCTTGCTCTTCAAAATATATCTGCCCAATAAAATAATCTGGTATAAAAACTCAAACGTATACAAATCGGATAAGAACCTACTTGTGCGTTGCGTTTATTCGTTCGAGATTGGTTGGAATGGAATGGAATTATGGAAGGGAAGGAAGAAATGTCAGTCAACAAAACAAACAAACATTACAAAATAAATCGAGGACCGCGGAACATTGGTTTGGTGGCGGGCGGCTGAATTGAATTGAATCTGAAATCTGTGAATATCGGTGAAAACAATTTGCATAACTACATCTAGTAATATCGAAGGGTAAACAAGATGCGTGGTTATTTAATATCGTTCTGTGTCATTTGTGTTATTCCATTCGCGTACCAATCCACTACCTCAACTCCAAGCGGCTCAGTGAATTTAGATGAACTTTCGTTTTATAAAGTTACAAACAAATTCGATGCTTCACTAGTAAAGTTCGACGTTGCATATCCTTACGGTGATAAGCATGACGCCTTCGTGGCAGTCGCAAAGGATGCGAGAGACGTTGACGAGTTGCTGCTCGCCGAAGTTGGCGTAAAAGACTACGGTGAGAAAGAAAACGAGGCTCTAGCGCGGAAGTATGGAGCTACGAAGGATAACTTTCCCATTGTAAAGCTTTTCATAAAGGGTAAGAGTGAGCCGATAACTTTCGATGACTCCAAAGGCTTCACAAGTGATGAGCTTCGCCGTTTCGTTAGAGAAAACTCCGCTATCTATCTTAGCTTGCCTGGATGCGTGAGAGAGCTGGATATACTCGCTATCAAGTTTATGAAGTCTAAAAAGGATGATAGGCAAAAAATACTGAAGGAAGTTGAGGGGATTGAGAAGAAACTGTCTGAAAAGGTACTGTTATTTGTCTACATTAGTATACAATATATATTTGATCTTTATTCTTAGGTTCAATGTATGTATCAGCATGACACTGCTATGACTAGCTAAACACAGATCATTGATGTCTTATTTACTTGCAATGGTTTAAAATGTTCCTTGCCATGCCCACCGGTACTTAATTTTCAAAATCCACTATTCTAAATTTTCTAGGTTTTAACCCTGTCTAATGTTTTAGGATGCATCATCTGGAAAAGTATACAAAACTGTAATACAGAAAATTATAGAGAAAGGTGATGAATTTGTGGCAGCAGAAACCAAAAGAGTCAAGAAATTACTCAATGGAAAAGTCTCCAGCGAAAAGAAGAAGGAATTAGAAAACAGATTAAACATTCTAATGACATTCAAGCTACACAAGCCAAAGGCCAAGGAGGATCTATGAGGATATGATCATTAAAAAGCACAATTATGGGGTTTTAAAAAGCACCGAGTGTTTTGTGATAGTTAGGGCATCATGTTTATTTAAAAAAATATATCTTTTATCAATTTTAGGGGATAAAACCTGAGTTTTTTGTGATAGCCCTCAGTTTAGAGCACCTTGTTTTTTTGTCACAAATCGACACCTCCAATTAATACTACGCTAACTCGAAAATCGTAGGTTTACAGGAGAAGCATTTAAAGGAAAAAAGCCGATAATTCCTGTGTTATTGAAGCTATTTCAATGAAATTTGCAGAGCGTGTAGTTCAATTAATCGTGGTTAAAGCTGCATATTCATATATTTTTTTATTTTGTTAGTTTTCATTTTAAGCTGAGTTAGCGGAGTATACTACGGAATAAGCTTATTTTTTGTCGAAATATACTCCGCTAAGTAAAGTTAGCTGTGTATATTCTGGAATATGACAGTAGGAAAATATAGTCATTAAATCGCTAACCAAAGCACAATAATAAATAATTTCGCCATATATCGGAAACAAGACATTCGTTTTATGTTTTTAGATAAAATTATTTGATAATTTCTATCAAATTTAACGTATTTAAAAAGTTAGCGCTCTGTAATTGGAATAACAATCAAAGCAACTATCGTGTTGCACGCCGCTAACAAATACATAGCGGTTTATTTCTTTACAAGTGCAGTTACTTAGCGTTTTGTTTCACTGAAAATTATTAATAAAATGTTAATTAATGTTACAAAATTAAAAATTTGGATTCCCTGATTAGTGGCAATACCTATTTAATCAAAACTATCATACAATTCAATTTGTAAAAATCTTATTGAAATTCTTATTATGGGCGGAATTTAAAACAAAAAGGAGTTATGTAGGTAATGTATGTTTAAAATAAATAGGTACTATCATTATAAATTGTATCGTTTATATTATATTATGTATGTAGGTAGGTACCTACTTGGAAAACAATAACTATATAATGAAACTATCAGGACTGGAATGGTAGTGCCTTTGAGGTATTAAGATAGGTAGTAATAAGTAGGTATAAGATAGAAAACAAATCAATACTAATCAATCACAGTCATATTCAGCACATAGGTAGGACCTTTACACTAATTAGAGATCAATGATGCATGTAGATACTTACTAAAGATTATAAAAAGTGGAAAAATTATAAACAACTACTAAGATTAACTACTGTTAATTAAACATTTTCTTAAAATGCACTATCATCAACCTGGTATAAAACAGTAGGAAGGTACCGTAATGGTAGGTATTTATGTCCCTAATGTAAGTACCTTAATGTTTTTACAAAATATTTAGTTAGTACTTGAATTTACAAGTTAAATTTTTAAGTAGGTACCTACAATATTATGAGATCAATGGGTTAATCTTCGTCGATTTCATGTTGGTTGTCAATGACTGCGGTCATTGGCAAACTTTTATAAAAAACTAAGATATTTGGAGTAAATATACTAAAAATATATATTATACTAATGTCACAAAAATAAACTAGGTATGTCGTAGGTACTTGGCTTTGTTTTGATTTTCAATAAATGTTTAATAATTATGCTTTATCTGGTAATTGTCGCGCGAGATTATCGTTTACTTACCTGATTTTCTAACACGTTGTAAGTACCTATATTTTGACTGTCCACATACCTAAGCTGTATTTATTAAGTACCTACATGACATTCCTTCATGTTTTGGAGATGCTACTATTTTCTTGATTTAATTCACAATGTATTTTTAGATTCAGACAACTATCAGACCAAAGATATACTTCACTGAATTTACTTTAATGACTCCCTTTACTACCGATTTCATACAAAAAGTCATACAGGCAACTAGCTATTTCTGTAATATATTTGTATAAGCGAAATATTAACAAATCTTTGGAGCTCTGCCCCCGCACGCTACCCTATCTTCTCCTATTGGCGGAGTGTGCTCCTCTGTTTATCAGGTGCGGTGCCGGCATAGAACCGGCTAACTCATAATGGCGGAATATATACCGCACGATTTTTGAAAGTACATTATCTTAGCGTTTTGTAAATCTAAAAACTTTTTTGTTTTTCAATATTTTTTTATAAAATTTTGGGAACATAAAGATACGTCATTAGTGAGTGTTTTTCTGTAAAAAAAGAAAAAACGCTAAAATGAAGTTGGCGTAGTGTTCCTAGGAGGTATCGAAATGTAACTATACTTATTTCAAAAACATCAAAAAAGAGATAATTATTATTCAGAGAAAAACATATTTTATCAATTTGCACAGGATATAATAACAAAACAGATATTGAGTTTCCTTACTGGATGTTTGAATTATAAAAATAAGAAGATTAGGCTAGTATGACAAACATCTCTTTGGTAATCAGAACCCTAAATGGGTAGTTATTCCAACTATTCCAAGTTCTAAGAGGACTTATTGGTATGCCAAACATTCCTTTTAGTACATTTCTGTGTACTTTAAAATTTAGCAATAGCCTGATTTCATGGTTGAGAGAAGTCATTGGTCTTTCAGAAGCCAATACACTTTTATTCACTTTTGAGACTGATTGCATCAGTACTTTCATGTAGTTTTATTGTTTGTGCAAGAGTGTTGACTTGATATTTGTGATTTGAATAAATTTTAAAAACACATTTATGTTCTTTCAATTTGTTTTAAACAGCATGAGTCATATTTGGACTTTTTTACCAAATAATGTACCTACTTGTAGTAGTTATTAGGTTATAGGTAGTCCCATTGTCATGCTTTTAATTTCAATAACTATTGTTCAGGATTGGCCTATAGAGAGATCAGGGGATTTTTATTATGTAAAAGATAAAAAACCAATACACTTGGAATAACATCTATTCAGATTAAAAACTAGTTTTGTCACAAATACAATCTTTTCAATAATTTTCAAAATAAAATGTAAAAACCGGAATGTATAATCCTGATGGTATTTGTGACAATAACTACAATTGGGTATGTATTAAAACCAAACTTAAAAAAAGTAAAAATATGGGGCATATTTTCAGACCTATTCTATAAGTTTTAGGCACATAAACTAAAAGATAACTAGTAAAATAAGAATGCATCTTCATTAGGCTACAGTTCATGTAAAAATACACAGTTCATTATATATATATAGTAAAGAATTCCAGAACTCAAAGTAGTAATACCACTTTCAAAAGCGGTTTTTATAATAATTGTACAAACTATTTTAACTGAGTAGGTAGTAGTAATAGAGCTACCACAACAGAATGTGCACTAGCAATGTACTTGTATGTATGTGCGAGCTAGTGGCTAACTCTGGTGGTGGAGTTTTTAGCATTCCGTCATAGATTAAGATTTTTAGCCGGGACCGACGACAATAGACAAACTGTACCTAAACTGAAGCAAGGAAGCGCTTAACTGTTAATGCCACTTGCGGTCACCCATTCAAGTTGTGACCGCTCAAAACATTGCTTGCCTTCAACTATCTATCAAGAACATCTATGCAATCTACGCCACAAGCGCTTATCTGTAGCTGATAGATTTTTTAGCACAGGATGGCCACTCAACATCCAGAGAGCTTGTAGTGTATCTTGTTCACGTCATATTTGTTCTTATTCGATTGTTGAAGAGAGACATCCTGCTCCATTACCTCAATGAAAAGTTGAAAAATAGTAGCATTCATGCTTCAAAGATGCATTTTCTTTAAATAGCCAAACCATAAAAAAACCTAGATGAGTTCTAAAACCTCCATCACCAGTCACTAGTAACCAAATCTGGTGTTTTAAATTACACAATTCTATTACTTTAGCAAAAGCCATCTTATTTTTATATACCATTTAAATTGCTATGCAAAATAGGTAAGTGCAAAACAAGCGGTACTTCAAATTCTCGTTTTTATTTGGCACAAACAACTGTTTTGCAATCTATGCTCAATACTTTATGTGCCACTAAAATCATATTTCTGGATGATCATTATGTTATGACCACAATATTATGCTAGTAAATATGAACTTTAAAACATTTATTTTATTCTATTTATATTCTACTGAATATCAAATCCAAATATTGAACAGAATGTTCTTTAAAAATGTCATAAGTACCACCAATCATAACTTACAATCAATCCATCAAAAAAACATTAACTCTGTCTTAAAAACAACATTACATTAGCGTTAGTGTTTATGCATGTAAATTAAACAACAGTAATGTTGTGGAGAAATCATGCAAATAGTATTTTATAGCGAGATAAATGTGTGAGAATTCTTGAACAAACCAACTAATTCCATACCACAATATATCTATAACATCTATGGTCCAGTAAATAACAAAGAAATATTCCTTTTCAAAGCATTTTTTTATAATTCTTGAAAGGAGTATTCTGTACCTTATACACTATGCTTCCAATCTTTGTTGTCTTCCAAAGTACCAAATACATAGATAGTACCTATAGTATACTTAGCATGTTATGATTGGCCTCTTATAAGAATACATACAACAATGATTATTAATCTATTCCTCATCCTCAACAGTGAGTTTTTTCAGCTGTAATACCACACCATCTTCACCCTTGTTGGTTTCTTTAGCTGGTTTGTCATTAAGTCTAGGTTCAGGAGTGTCAGTGTCCTCGCTTCTTGTGATGCTGCTCTCAGTCTCCGTCTCCTCATCATTTGAAGAGTCATCCAAATCATCAGCATAGAGGCTGCACTTGGTTCGGACTATTTCCTGAGCCGCGGTGAACTTTGACTTCCAAAGATCAGCATCTGAAAATAATAAATGGATTTTATACTTAATCTAAAACAGTGTTGAAATTTAATGGTAATTTTCTGAAGGATTCATTTATTTTAAACCATTATGATAGTGCTTTTAACTTAATATTATTGTTATCTTTGTTACAGGCTAGAATTGTTTTATAGGTATATGATTGAATCATGCTCACTGACTTAGTAAAGAGATTGGGTGTCAATTAAACCGTGGGTATATTCAGTTTGCGTTTAGTCTTGAGGTGCAAACTATACTTTTTACTTTGAGTGCAGGAAAAGTAATAAATAGTAAAAAATTTAACTCAAATGTATTAACTCATAATTTAACTATGCGGAATAAGCATAGAAGATGGTCCAATGGAGATGATCCACAGCTTAAAGTATTTTTATATTTTACTTTGATTGAATTTACTTTTAGAGTTAGACTATTACTTTTAGAACATGAGAAGTGAAAAAAACTTTATTCTGCTGCCTTTATACTATCAAGAAACAGTTACAAACAGGTACATCCAAACCCTTAAAAACATTCTATGAAACTATGTAAATCTATTAAATGAAAATATCAGATTTATTAGCAAATTTTAATCTTTAACCAAATTTTTCTCTATGCATAGAACTAAGAAGAATCACTTACCTTCAACACTCCGGAATCGGATGGCCAGCATTTCTTGTTTGCAAGTCTCATCAGCAAAGTCAGCAAACACAGACCAATTGAAGGCCTTGTTGGAGCCGCAATGAGGGTTCATTCTGATATCCGGAGTGATAAAATGGTTTGCGCATACTTTGTGCGTCTTCTCCCGCCGCATCACCACTCTCACAGTGTTGTTATGCTTGTGGCGTAGGAGTTTTATATCGCCTGTCCCGCGCTCCTGAAATAAATAGGTACATTACCAAAAACTAGTAGGTTAGGTATGCAACATTTTACAAGAACAAAGTGAGTGAAGTTATGGAAGTTATTGACGTAGTTGTTTCGATATAAAGAAAAAACGTGCTAAAATACCTTCCACTCATGCTCCACAATATCATATCTGTAGAGCCTGGATCTGATTTTCGCCAACTCTTCCTCTTCTTCCTCGTTGGTTGGGACTTCAACCAGCGGCAGAGAAACTATCGGTTCATAATGCGGATCGTGTTCTACTTCAGCTCCTTCGCTCTCGCTATTGCGGCGAACGCTTTCTTCTGCCTTCAAAGCAAAATACAAAGGGGAACTCCATTGAAAATGTAATATTACAGATTAGATAAAGATGATGAGTATAGCTTTGCATTTCGAAGAAATAGGATGTTTTGGAAATCTACTCACCGTTGAAGACATCGTCTAAATTTCAAATCAGGAGAAAAATGATTTTTGCGAATTATCAAAATACAAACAAACTCGAATCGAAAGAAGATCTGTTGGTGAATGAGTGAATGACATAAAAACTCTTTTGTCTGTGAAGAAGACCGAATGGGAAATGGAAAACCGAAAACCACGGCTAGGTAGATATAAAAAGACCTAGCTAGAATATACCTGCTGGACGAACACGGAACAGCGAGCATGCCGCCGAGAGGGACAAAAAATGCAGGAATCCATAGTTTCGTAGTACAAAATTCGGAGCAGATTTAATAATAAAGAATTTGAATTTGAATTTGAATTTGAAATGTTGTATAATACATAAATATTATTATATTATTCTTCTTTGTATTTGTGTGACTGAGAAAGGAATATAACATTGAATTTGAATTTGAAATGTTGTATAATACATAAATATTATTATATTATTCTTCTTTGTATTTGTGTGACTGAGAAAGGAATATAACAGCGCTCTACTTCTTACTTTCTCTATCAAAACATTAATTTTGTCAGTGTCAAATTTGATTGCTCAAAAATAAAGAAGAAGAATCAATGAAGAATCTGTCAGTCAATGAAATAAAAATAAATAAAAAGATCCTGAAACGGTGAATAAATTATTTTAGTGTAGTTCATAAAGTGTTTATGAATGAAAAGGTTATTAATACGTTTCTTTGACCTGTAAGAATTCATATTTTAATAACTTTGGACCACCAACCAAGTCATTGACGCCGTATCCGACCTACATTCCCAGGTTATTTTGAGATTTCTTCCTGTTTTACAGACTTTTGAGGGCACCGTTTACCTAGCACATTACCCTAGTTAATTGACGCATCCTCATTTTCATTGATTTTCATTTGCGACGCAGACAGCAATTTACTGATAAATTATAAGACCTTAGTTAAACCCACGTAAAATTCATGTTATGCTTTTTTCCGTAGTATAACCGAAGATAAAGAAAGACAACCTGATGCTTAGTACAGCGAATGGTTGACAGAGTAAGTTCAACTTTTCCTCACCTTGTTTTAATTTAATTTTATTCGATTTCATTACTAAATTTTGTGTTTCAGCATCATTATTATGTCGGCAAAGCTTTTGACTGAACAACTTCGCAACCCCAGGGAGTTGGACGTTAGTCTGAAGATGGAGTTTGGACCGTTTGAGGCAATCCACAAGTGGAAACTCTTGTCCGAGTGTTATGAATTTGTTGGTGCCAGGTATTCCACTCTTATAAATAAATAATTAAATATCCTTGGACATTCCACACAGTGTCATCTAGTCCCATGCTAGTTAATATAATGCTTGTGTTATGGTAACTATAGATGACTGATATATTACATAGATACAGTTTTTTTTGTAAATACAGACCTACAAAAACACCCAGACTACTACTAATATTAAACTATGTGAGTCTAGTATAAGAACTAAGTAATATATTTTTTTCTACAAAACAAGTTAACATTACATATAGTTATTACATATATTATTATCTGTGACATTACTTAATTTATAAATCCAAGAAATAAAAAGTTTATATCTACATATTGAAATTGAGTCTGCCCAAAACTCATAATAATACTTCCTAATTCATATACATTTCTTACCCTATCTAGTCTAGTTTCCAAGCTTTTAGGAACCAAGGTAGAACAAATTCACTCATAATGTTGTTTTGTTAATGTATCGCTAGATATATTTATTTGGACAACACAGAACATAGACAAACATTACAATAACAGGACATAAGAAAGACAATAATAATAATACCATGTTAGTACAATGTTTAGCATGTTATTTGTAAGTAAACAAGCTTTATCTCTATTCTAGACGAAGCAAGCATACAGTTATAGCATACAAGGATGCTCTGTATGTGTTTGGCGGAGACAACGGGAAGTCCATGCTGAATGACCTTATCAGGTTCGACATTAGTGAGATGTCGTGGACTCGGGCCGGCTGCATGGGCACTCCTCCTGCCCCGAGATACCACCATTCTGCTGTGGTAAGTTTCTTGAGTCAGCACAACATGTATTCTTCTTCCATTTTTCGTTATCATCTGTTATTGCATACCACCATTCTGCTGTGGTGAGTTTCTTGAGTCAACACAACATGTGTGGTGTATTGCATATTCTGTGAAATAGTGACAGTGCATTGACATTTACAATTATGTAAACATGTGTGGGTACCTACAAACATGGCATGCAAGAAACTTCACAACTACCTGCAAAACACCAGTCTTGAATCACCAAGTAAGTTTATAACAGTGACGACGAGAATAAAATCGCGTAAAATTATAAAAACCAGTAGAATCGTGTAAATTTGTGTGTGATATAATGTCGGACATCAGATTTGAAACTTTTGATATGAACAATGGTGATTGGGAGTGTTATAAAGAAAGATTTGGATATTTTCTTTGTGCGCACGGCATAACCGACGCCATTAGACAAAAAGCCGTTTTTTTCGCATCGTGTGGCAGTGATTTGTTTAATTTAGTAAAATCATTGGTATTTCCGCAGTCGGTGAGCCAGGTAACTTTATCAGATGTAGAAACGAAACTAAATGAACATTTCAATCCGCGTCCCAATGAAATAGTCGAGTCATTCAAATTCCATAATCGTAAACAGGGTAAAAATGAATCAATGCAAGAGTACATAGCTGACCTAAGGAAAATGTGTAGATATTGCAATTTTGTTGATTTGGAACGAACTTTAAGAGACAGGTTGGTATGTGGAGTAAATGATACCAAACTGCAAGAAAATCTATTGAAGAAGGCTAGTCTTACTTATTCTACAGCAGTCCAGATGGCATTGCAAGCAGAGAAATGTGGAAAAGATCTGAAAGTACTCAATGTAATGGATATTGGAGGAACATCAGGTTTCAATTCAGCGAGTGAGAGCAGGGAAGTGGTAGCCGAGCAAATGGCAATGGATGTGAATGCAGTTGGAGAGGGGAGCAGGAGGAAGTTGTACTGTTACCGATGTGGAGGCAACCACATGTATCACAAATGCAAATTTATATCAGCTAAATGTAATGCGTGCAATAAAGTAGGCCACATAGCAAAAATGTGTAAAAGGAATAATACTGGTGATGTCAAAGAGATTCAAGAGAGGGAAGGTGAGTTTTTGAATGGACTGCACTGTGTGGGAGGTTCATTACGAGAACCTGTAATATGGACTGAAATCAAAATAAATAATAAGTTGGTCAAGTTTGAAGTTGATTCCGGCTGCTCTTATACTATCATGTCACGAGAACAAGCGGACAGGATTTGGCCCGATGGATTACAGCTGCAGGAATGTAATCTAAACTTACATACTTGGACTAATACAAAGGTGCAAGTACATGGCAGTACTAAAGTTTTTATTGAATATAAAGATTTTAAAGGCTACTTGCAGTTGGTTATTGGACAGGGGCGAGGTAATCTTCTTGGAAGGAACTGGTTTAAGCCTCTGGAGATTTCAGTTGAAGGTATTAATCATATTAATTCCCTGGAAGTTGTAAAAGATGAAACTTTGACAAAGATCTTAAAAAAATATGAAGAAGTATTTGAAGGACTTGGTGAATATAAAGGACCCGAAGTTGTAATTACTTGCAAGAAAGATGTACAACCGAAATTTATGAGGAGTAGGCCCGTACCATTTGCAATACGAGACAGGGTGTGTGAAGAAATAGACAGGTTAGTGAGCGCTGGAGTTATTGAGCCTATAGCTTATTCAAATTGGGCAACACCGGTGGTTCCAGTAGTGAAGAAAAATGGAAGTATTCGTCTATGTGGAGACTACCGCTTGACTGTTAATGTAGCAACAGAAACAGATACATACCCTCAACCAACTATCAATGAGTCTTTATCTGAGGTTGCGGGTGGTGTGGTGTTTACTAAGCTAGATTTGAAAGAAGCATACACTCAATTAAAAGTGTCAGAGGAAACCGGAATGCTTCTGACAATAAACACATTGAAAGGTCTGTATAAAATGAAGAGACTTCCATATGGATTGAAGGCTTGTCCAGGAATATTTCAACGTGTCATGGCCACAACATTGGCTGGTATTAAGGGAGTAACGGTGTTGTTAGATGACATATTAATAAGTGGAAATTTAAAGCAGCATAATGAAAGATTGGAAAAGGTGTTGGCGTGTCTGAAAGAAGTTGGATTAAGACTTAACTGCAAGAAGTGTGAGATTGCTACAGACAGAGTAGAATTCCTTGGATATGTGGTGGATAAAAGTGGAATTCACCCTAGTGAGCAGAAAGTTAAATTGATAGCCAATGCTAAGAGGCCAACCAATGTAAAAGAACTCCAAGCTTTTTTAGGACTGCTGAATTTTTATGAAAGGTTCATAAAAGATAAAGCCACTTTATTAGAACCATTACACAGACTTCTAGATAAAAATGTGGAATGGAAATGGGGAAAGAAGGAAGAAGAAATATTCACTCATGCCAAATCAACTTTGTCTAGTGGAGATACATTAGTACATTTTGACAATAACAGGAAGATAACATTAACTTGTGATGCTTCAGAATATGGGGTAGGGGCTGTATTGGCTCACATAATGGATGATGGATCGGAGAAGCCGATAGCAATGGGATCAAGAACGCTATCAAAACCAGAACGCAACTATGCGCAAATTGATAAAGAAGCAGCGGCCATTATGTTTGGTTTAGATAAATTTAACCAATATGTGTATGGAAGACATGTGGTTATATACACTGATCATAAGCCATTACTTGGAATATTCAGTCCAAATAAAGCTATACCAAAAGTGTTGTCCCCAAGAATGATGCGATGGGCACTAAAAATAAATTCACATGACTATGAATTAAAGTATAAATGTGGGACTAGTATTGGAAATGCTGACGCGCTGAGTAGATGGCCGATGGAAGCTGAACATTGGAAGCCCAATACTGAAGATATTGAGGATGTATTGTTGCTGTCTGAGACACCTAGTGCGGTGCAATATTCGGCGAAGGATATTGCAGACCAGACTGGGAGAGATGAGGTGTTGGCTAAGATAAGATTTTGGATATTGAATGGATGGCCGGACACTGTAAATGATAGTAGATTGAAACTTTTTTGGCTGAAAAGAAAAGAATTATCTATTTCAAATGACTGCATTATATGGGGTACTAGAGTAGTTATACCGCCGCCAATGAGAGAACATATGCTTCAGTCGTTACACGAGACTCACGATGGCATAGTTATTTCAAAATCAATTGCAAGAAGCTATTTTTGGTGGCCAGGACTAGATCACGAAATTGAGGCATTGGTAGCAAATTGTGACAGCTGTCAAGTAAACCGGAACATGCCAGCAAGTACAGCTCATTCCTGGATCACTCCGTCTAATCCATGGCAGCGACTACACATTGATTTTGCTGGGCCAGTGGATAGAAGAATTTATTTAATTGTAGTGGATCCATATTCTAAGTGGCCCGAAGTGAAAATAGTAAAAACTACGTCGAGTGAATGTGCTATTAAAGCATTAAGAGAAATCTTTGCTGAGCAAGGGCTACCAGAGGTTTTAGTATCTGATAATGGGACAGCTTTCACATCAGAAAAATTTAAGAGTTTTTTGAAATGCAATGGTATAAGACATGTGTTGACAGCACCTTATACACCGTCTTCAAATGGTCAAGCTGAAAGATTTGTACAAACAGTAAAACATGTATTCTTCTTCCATTTTTCGTTATCATCTGTTATTGCATACCACCATTCTGCTGTGGTGAGTTTCTTGAGTCAACACAACATGTATTCTTCTTCCATTTTTCTTTATCATCTGTTATTGCATACCACCATTCTGCTGTGGTGAGTTTCTTGAGTCAGCACAACATGTATTCTTCTTCCATTTTTCATTATCATCTGTTATTGCAGCATTCACCTCTTCTTTAATCATGACAACTTGTTTTGTGCTTATCACACTATCACACTAATGCAGGTACCACATTTTGGCTTTAACTTTGTTCCAACATTAGAATGGCCAATGGCAATGCTCCGTTTGTGTCGAATAACCGTAAATGGAGCATTGCCATTGGCCATTCTAATGTTATAACCAAGTTGAAGCCCATGTGTGGTGCCGGCATAATATTATAAAGGTGAAAGTTTGTGTGTGTGTAAGTGTGTTTGTTACTCTTTCACGCACAAATGGCTGGACGGATTTGAATGACATTTGGTTCCAGTATAGTCTTGTGACTGATCGCCGAATTAAAAAAACTCTCTAGGCTTTGTTTGTCTCAGATCCACCGCCAGTCTATGTTTGTATTCGGCGGGTACACAGGCGATATCCTAGCCAACTCCAACCTCACAAACAAGAATGATCTCTTCGAGTACAGATTCTCCACAGCGTGCTGGGTGCAGTGGAAGTTTACTGGCCAGTGAGTAACTGTTTCTCACTCTTCTCAGGGGGGTTAGCGCCAGTTTACCGTAGTATTGGATACTGTCCTCGATACCGAGTTAAGTATCACAAATGTATGAAAATCCAGTGCAGCGCCTCTCCTGGTAACTTGCATGAACTAAAAATTCCATACATTTAGAATACTTGACACGTGAGCGAGGATAGATTACTATACTACACAAAAACCGCCGGTAACACTACAGGTCATGTTTAAACTTTTGACGGTCTTTACGATTGTGTTCCATTGGCATCCAATGCCTTTCAGCCGCTTTTACAAAATCGACAAATTATTCGCCTGTTAGTCTCGGGCCGCCTTCAGAGCCTGGTTAGTTGGCTAACTTAATAAATAAATTGCAGGGAGCCAGTACCGAGGTCAGCGCACGGAGCGGCCGTGTATAACGACAAGTTGTGGATATTTGCTGGATACGATGGCAACGCACGACTCAATGACATGTGGACTTGCAGTTTAATTGTAAGTATGATAGCTTATAGTTATAAGTTATCTTTTCTTATCATTCAGATCTCATAGACTACCTACGAGCAAGAACGATATACCTATATTGTTCTTGCTACGAGTATACCTCAAACGGCTAGTAATTATGATTCAAGGTGTCTGTTTGTGTCAACCGCCGCCTATTTTATTTTATTATTACGTTAAACAAAAAAAATTAAAAAAAACGGAATTTTTAGTTTTTGAAACTTATCATAAGCTTCTTTTTAATATCTCTCTAACAGTTTTTTTTTCTAAAGTCTAGGAGCAGTAGCGAAGTTGTCTGAAAACTCTGTTTTGGGCGGTAGCGCTAGTTTGACGCATACAACCACCTTAATAGAGAACAAGAAAACTGAAAACTTGCATTCATTAAACCCTTTTCAAATCTCGGCCATTGATATTTCGGCATTCGACAAACAAGATATTTCATTATAAAAAAAATGAAAATGAAAATTCTTTATTGTACACCTTAGAAATATAAACAGATAATAAAATAAAATGTAGTAAACATGTACATTATAAACATCTTTCATTATACATACCTCTGACTACCCCATAGACATCTTCAAAAGGATCTAAAAATTTCCTCAAAGATCTGAAAGAAATGTCTACCGCTCCCTGGCATACAGTCGTGATCATATTTCATATTTTTTTTTTTATTTCATTTTTATGACGTTTACTCCCACCTGTTCTGTTGAGTAGTTCTGTTGACAAAACTACTGGGATTTTTTCCCCCATTAGTTCTGTGACTTAAACGACTGCTTTACACGTGATTTTTATCTATACTATTCCCACCTGTTTTGTTGAGTAATTCTGATGACAGAACATACATACATACATACATAAAATCACGCCTCTTTCCCATGGGGGTAGGCAGAGACCACGGATCTCCACTTGCTACGATCCTGACACACTTCTTTCGCCTCATTCACTCTCATTACATTCTTCATACACGCTCTCCGGTTTAGGGTACTTCGGACCTGGCCTTTCTCCAAAATGTCACCAATTTGGTCCAAATATGTTCGCCTAGGTCTTCCCCTTCCAGATGTCCCATTTCACTTCACTTCTTTTATTTTGGCTTTCGCACGGCTTGTGCCACGCATTTAGCCACTACCATGTGTTTTTAGTTAGTTTAAAGTTTAGTCACAAGGTCAAGTCAAAGTCATAGTCAGCGTCAGTAAAGATGTGGGATCTTTACTAAAGCTTTTCACGGACTATTTGAGAGAACTCGAAATGCAACGATATCCAGTTTTGTTTCATTTGCCCACACTTATGTACGTTCACGAACACTTAACAGTTAATAATCCACCATTATTACACATTAATATTCGCTAAAACACAAGTTTTGGAAAATAAAACAAAAAAGGCAACATGGCACCTCGAATTCCCGTCAAAAAGCCAGATGTCCCATTTACACCAGACATTTGCCCATTTACATGACAGAACAACTGGTAATTTCTCCGCATTTGTGTGTAACAGGGGGATAGCCACCAATGGGAGCGCATCGAGCAGAAGGGCTACTGCCCGCCCACCTGTTGCAACTTCCCCGTGTGCGTGGCGCGCGGCAAGATGTTCGTGTTCAGCGGGCAGAGCGGCGCCAAGATCACCAACGCGCTCTTCCAGTTCGACTTCGAGACGCACACGTTAGTTCACATTCTAATATTACACGTCCGCGTGTTTGTGCACCTTCCAGATTGGCCAACTGCGGCCAAGGATAGAAAAATCTGGAAAGAAGGGAGGGGAGGCCTTTGCCCTGCAGTGGGACGGTATAAATAAATAAATATTCTTGGACATTGCACACAGCTATATGGGCTAGAAATAAAATAAATGAAAATTGAAATGAGGCCTTTGCCTCTGAAAATTTAAATGAGCAGTGGGACACAAACGGCTGAAAATAAATAATAATAAATGAAAATTAGCATGACTGTATTCCCAAGGTGCGGTAGAAAGAAAGAAAGAAAGAAAAAATCATTTATTCTTGTAGGACCTCAAGGATCACTTAAGTTTCGTTTTACATGCTAGCTGATTCTAATGCCTGTTCCAACGCGACTCCCTACACATAAACATATTTCTTTCAGCATGGATACTGTCTAACTTGTCGCGATTGTCAGATTTTACGGTAATATTGGTTTTACTATCAAATCGATAGTTGTTTTCGCGATTTACTGTAATTTTTTCGTGATGGCGATGAATTTCGTTTCGTGACAAGTTAGACAATAGGCTCTCTTCTTACAAAATAAAAGTCAGTTTAATAAAAAAAAAAATTTGCTACTTGTATATTTTTTAAGTCAGTGAAAAATGTAAGTACTTAACATTGATCCTTATTCTATTACAGTTGGAGTCGTGTTTGCACTGAGCACCTGCTCCGCTGCGCCGGCCCCGCCCCCGCGCGTCGCTACGGTCACGTGATGTCCTCGCACGCGAACCATCTGTACGTGTTCGGCGGCGCAGCTGATAACACGCTGCCTGCCGATCTGCACTGCTATGATCTTGATACACAAGTCTGGTATGTACCTACTCGTAAGAAAGGATGACACAAAAAAAATACTAAGTGCTAATATTATAAAGGTGAAAGTTTGTGTATGTGTGTGTGTAAGTATGTAAGTATGTGAGTGTGTTTGTTATTGTTTGTCACGCTCAAAATAGAGCGCCATCTGGAGCGGGAGCGTGATTATAACAATATTTGAATCACTGTTCCTAGTATGAACAGCAGTCTTTACCTATATCGTCTTTGGTTAGACAAATGTGTGCTATAGGTCGCGTCACGTAAAAAGAGCACTGAGGGGAAGTAGCGGGGGTATTTGCGCCTGTGTTCACTCGCTGACGAACCAATAGCACTCGCTAAATCAATGGTATGAAGTGCGCCGCGTTACCTCTCACCAATCATCGACCACTGAGTTAGACAGCCAGCGCTCTTTTTACGTGGCGCGAGGTATAGGTAGTTAGACAAATATTTTAATTTGAATAAGACCTGTACTCGCTCGATGTTACATTAATAGCTTGCTGTCTGTCACCTATAATTATAATAACATTTAACTGGTTTTTCTTTTGCATATTATGTTCTCTTCATTTTGCACGCTTTGTTGTATATTGTGTTGGTGGCTCTGATAAAATAAATAAATATATTGTGTTGGTGGCTCTGATAAAATAAATAAATAAATATGTGCTACTTTGTTAATCCATGTCAAACAAATGACATTATCTAGGTCGGTGATACCTCCATCTTCGGACTCGCAAGTGCCGTCGGGTCGGCTCTTCCACGCAGGCGCGGTGGCCGGCGACGCACTCTTCATATTCGGAGGGACTGTTGATAATAACGTGCGAAGCGGGGAACTGTTCCGATTCCAGGTGAGAATGTTAACAAAATACACTTATGATAATGAAAACTCTACATTTTGTATCATCGCGAGGTCGAATTGCGCCGGAATCTAAAATTTTGGTAAGGCTAGTTGCCAATTTTGTAAAAAGTAGTTTATAGTGTGTCTCGCAGTCAAATATACCCTTGTTATTAATATTTCAGTAAAAATCGAACGTTCAGATGGTTTCTTTTATATTGACTCAGTTTCGACAGAATTTCTATTGCGCTGTGCGATACTACGGTAAGCGATTTTCCAGGCCGTGACGTCATAATTTCTTATTGGTGTCCACGTGATACCTGGGTAAAATTTCACGTATTTTTTTACGAATATATTAATTAATCCACGCCCACTGCGCTACAGTGGTTTTTATTTGTTTTTTTTTTTAACCTATAGTGTGTCCCACTGCTGGGCAAAGGTCTCCCCCATATCCTTCCACAGAGGTTTATAAAACCTTAATTTGCACAGCTATCAAACTACCCTCGCTGCACCTTGCAAGAGGACCTGGGTCGGATCCTCAGGTCGCAGCAGTTCTGCGACCTCACCCTGGTGGTGGGCGCGGAGGAGACACGGATGAAGGCGCATCAGGCCATAGTGGCGGCTAGATCGCACTATCTCAAGGCGAAAATCAAGTAAGGACCTTCAGACCAAACACTATCATCAGCCTTATAGAAAGAAAGAAAGGGGGGAAAAAAATCGTTTATTTTGGTAGGACATCAAGGATCACTTCAGTTTCGTCTTAAATGCTAGGTAATTTTAAAGCCTGTTCTAGATGCCTTATCTATGTACAGTCGCCTGCAATTATATGTATATCATCATTCTAAAAATTATGAAATGTACCTATACATATTATTGCTCTCATGAGCATTATGTACAGTCGCCGTACATAATGCTCATGAGAGCAAGTAGGCAATGGTCAATACAAATGGTCAATAATATTTTTTATTAGGTACTCTTTATTCTTTATTCTTTATTGTACACACTCTTGTTTCTTTATTGTTAACACGAGCTTATAACGGTAAAGGAAAACATCGTGAGGAAACCAGTTAGCTCTCTAATAGCGTCGATGGGCTTGCAACCTTGTCACGTATGGAAAGTAAACTTCTGCAAAAAGTGGGCTTGTACCAAATATGTATGTATTTGGACATACCTCTGACTACCCCCTTAGACATCTTCAAAAAGATCTAAAAAATGCCTAATGATCTGAAAGAAATGTCTACCGCTCCCGGGATACAGTCGTGATCATATTTCATTTCATTTTCATTTCATTTCATTTTCATTTCATTTCATTTCATTTATTGTACACACAAAAACACATAATTTATAAAAAATACACACAGAAAGGACAAACCCTAAAAAGAGTACTTTATGTTGTTGCAATAAAGTTCTTTATTATTATTATAATTAGGAGCTGAGTTAGTTGCAGTTTTTTTCACTATGTTAAGTACCAAAGTTAGCCAATAACTCATAAGAAATATGATTTAACAGGGAAGCTAGATTAGAGCGAGACAAACGTATCGCGTCAGGTGAGAGGCCCGACCCGAGCGAGTACCGAACGCCGTCGGAGATCGTCGTGAATCTGCCCGAAGCAACCACTGAGGCCTTCAAAATGGTGCTCAATTATATCTACACTGATCGAATAGATGCCACTGATAAAGGTAATATATTTTTTATTCAAAGTTGTGACATTTTCATTTTCATAAGAGAATGACAGGGAATACTGTTGTGACCATAGACAAATTTTGTCGACACGAGAAACGAGTTATCTCGATTATGCTTGTACTGCACTAAAATACTATAGGTACTATGTTATAATATAACAAACTTTGCTAGAGCAGTTGAGAAAAATATGTCGCTTCTAGTAGGTTTGAAATACTGGTTACGCTTGTTGGTTCTTTCGCGATCAACTATGAACAACTAGGGCAACAAACACGTTTTGTGTTGTACCTAATATTGAACAGACTAATAGATATACTAGCTAATTCCTACTAAAATAATAGGTATATAGTCTCTACTTCCCTACTTATATTAAAGAAAATAAATCTGTGTGTCTGTTACGTTTTCCACTCAACCGATTTTGATAAAATTTGATACAGAGATATACTAGACCTTGTGAAAGTACCTACATATACATAGGCTACATTTTGTTCGGGTCCCACGCGTGGGAAGCCACGGGTAGCAGTATATCATAAAATCTCGCATGTTACCAGACGAGGACCCCACATCAGTGGCGACCATCCTCCTAGTGATGGACGTGCTCGGCCTGACTTTACACTTGGACATCCCGCGGCTGCGCGCGCTCTGCACGCGCTACCTGCGCGCTAACCTCTGCGCGACCAACGTGCTGCGCGCACTGCACGCCGCAGAGAGGGACAGCCTAGCCTGCGTCAAGGAACACTGCCTTAGGTAAGAGGGAGAAAGAAGAGCAATGTCAACTGTATAGCTAGATGCATCAAGGACTGCGTCAAGGAACACTGCCTTAGGTAAGAGGGAGAAAGAAGAGCAATGTCAACTGTATAGCTAGAAGCATCAAGGGCTGCGTCAAGGAACACTGCCTTAGGTAAAAGGGAGAAAGAAGAGCAATGTCAAGTGTAAGCTGAAGCATCAAGGGCTGCGTCAAGGAACACTGCCTTAGGTAAGAGGGAGAAAGAAGAGCAATTAGTCATGAAACAAAAAACAGCTCTAATTTCAGTTTGAAGCGCACGTCGTAAAATATGTCGGCGGCCATTTTGGTTTTGGCAACATAGGGATAGCTGTCATAGGCTTGGCAACTGAAGGGATAATATTTAGATTTAAATATTTTCTAGACTAATTTAGAAACAGACCACTCACATTTAAAATCAAATATGTGAATTTTCCATTTTAAGGTACATTTTTACCGCGGGAGAATACATTACTATCATGATACATTACAACCGAGCATTCGCATGTAAATCAAATAAATAAAGTGGTTACATTCAACAGATTCGTGGTAAAAGACTACAACTTCACACCGATAGTGATGTCCCAAGAGTTTGAGGTGCTGGAACAGAGTCTGATGGTGGAAATCATCAGACGACGCCAGCAGCCGCCGCAGAGACCGCTGCTCGCCGGCAGCCATGATAATGAGGATGAGATGGAAGGTATACATACATCCTATCCTATCCTACTAATCCTACGTTCCTACTAATATTATAAAGGTGAAAGTTTGTGTGTGTGTAAGTATGTAAGTGTGTTTTACTCTTTCACGCTCAAACGGCTGGACGGATTTGAATGAAATTTGGTACCAGAATTGCTTATACCTTGGATAAAAAAATAGGCTTTTGATCCCGGTATTCCTACGAAAACTGAAACTATTCACCGCGGGTAACACCACGGGGCGAAGCTAGTATGTATATATCTACAAAAAAATTATGTATCTATGTAGTTTATTAGCCATATGGTTACCATAACACAAGCATTAACTTCGGGGTTCGATCCTCGCTGCGGGACAAATGTTTGCATGATCTACAAATATTTGTTTCGTGTCTGGGTGTTTTCTATGTAAAATATGTATGTATTTACAAAAAAAAATGTATCTATGTAGTTTATCAGTCATCTGGTTACCATAACACAATCATGAAATTGCTTAGCTTGGGACTAGATGACGCCGTGTGGAATGTCCAAGGATGTTTATTTATTTATTTAACTTACCTTGGGACTAGATGAAGCTGAGTGATTGTCCATGAATATTATTTTTTATTTGTCCCACAATAACGTGAAGGTTTATTCCAGGCACAACTCTAGTACAAGACATGGAGACGCTTCTGAACGGTGAATGTGAGCTCAGTGATATAGTACTACAAGTGGGCGCGACGTCGCGACGCGCGCATCGTTGCATCCTGGCCGCGCGCGCAGCTTACTTCGAGGCCATGTTCCGGTCATTCTCACCTGCTGATAACAAAGTCCAGGTATAATTAATGATTAAACGAACTTACCAAGTATGTGAAGTTCTATCATAATTATACGAAGTGCTCCGTCCGAGGACATTAGTAGGTTAGACTTAGAATATTATATAGACACAACGTAGTTACGCATAACGTGACACCACTTCAGCACTTTAGTTTAGAAAATGTTGCCGTAAATGGCAACACAGAATCTTATATTTTTTCAATGTTTTCGGTTACCCTCACTCAGCCTATGCTTCCTGTTTGGGCTCGCTCATTTACTCTTCATTACGTTCAGAGGATATTTCCGCAAGCGCTTGGGTTAGCTGGGAGGGTGGGTGTTACCTACTAATGTCCTCGGACGGAGCACTTCGTATAATTATGATAGAACTTCACATACTTGGTAAGTTCGTTTAATCATTAATTATACTCGTGCTCCGTCCTCAACATTAGTAGGTTAGACTTAGAATATTATATAGACACAACGTAGATGTTGAGAGCATGTGAAGGAAATATCATCATCTGCATGTTATATATACCTAACCAAAAAATACAAATAAAATTAACATAATATTTATTTATATTCACTTGGTTTATATATTAAATTTGGTTAAACGTCAACTCAAATATAACATATATATCAGTCATTATTCTAGTTAGGTAATTCTTACAAACGAATTATCAACACACAGTTATAAGTAGGTAGGTACCTAAAGAGGTACCTACTCTAGTAAGTATATTTAAATTACTTAAATAGGTAATGTGAAATCAACCTGAACATATTGTTCTTACTAAGGACATAATTATCCTCATTATTTATAATGGGCCTGCTATAAAACTTGGCAAAGGTAGTGGAGCTACCACTCCATCCTGCAGTTTGCCTTATAACATCAAGATTTACACCTAGTTTATGAGCTCTGGATGTTGCGGCATGACGTGTACTATGTGAAGAAAACATAGTTACATCTATTTCACTGTCTTTCAGGACAGTCTTAATCCATCTACTGAGGGTTTGTGTTAAAACGGTATTGTGAGGCTTACGAGCACTAATAGAGATATCATTAGACTTTCTCAAACTTTTAGTTTTATCCCTATATGCAATGAGGGTTTTTGCAGGGCATATACCGGGTCTGTCTTCAAAATACTGCAAGAAAAGGGTGTGCTGTTTGAGACCAGCCTTGGATGTTTTTATTAAATCTGAGATTGTAATAATTAATTGATTACTTTGAATAATTAAGTATGTGATCAATTTGAATTTTAGATAGAGTTTGTACTCTGTGCGCTGTTACAAGCGCCAGCAAGGTAACACAATTTTTTAGAAAGTTGATCCAACAAAAGACTTTTATTATGATACATAGTTTCTAAATGATTTAGGACCACGCTTGTGTCCCAAGTCATATTATATCGTGGCAACGGGGGCCTTAACCTGTATACACCCTTGCCTATAGAGCCTAGTGAGCCTATCATCTTCAGATATATTTCCTATAATTAAGGAAAGGACACACCGATGGCTATTAATTGTCCCATATTGACAACCATCATTAAACACCTTGGTTAAAAGTCTATAATCATTGGTATAGATGGTTCAAACATATTGATGTTATTTTCTTTCAAAAACCATACCATTTCTTAAGACATACGTCATACTGCTTTAGGGTGTTATCCTAGAGGGAGGCCAGCATGATGTCTAGGGCGGAGGATGGAACTAGTCGCTGTAATAGCGCCGTCCAGACAATTTGCTTGCAACCAGGATAATGTGAGCTTGAAGGTTGCGCTTGCTGGAAATGGGAAATTTCGCATCATTAGGATTTAACTGGACTACCTCTGTAGATAGCAGACGCATAAATAGTGGATACCAAGGCTGTGTAGGCCAATTTGTGACTACAAATACCTATAGCTTTATCCGAAATAATTTTACGTAAAGTTTTCAGTATAACTGCCACTGGGGGGAATGCGTAAAATAAATATTTGGACCAGTCCAAAGTAAAGGCGTCTACAGCGAAGGCTTCTGGATCTTTGTGCCAAGATACGAATTTATCACATTTCTTATTGATACGTGATGCAAAGAGATCGATCTCAGGAACAGAAAATGTATCTATTATTTTTTGAAACCCCTTGTTTGAAAATTTCCATTCCACATCGGGATGAGTTTTTCTAGATTCCCTGTCAGCATTGAAATTATCTGATGATTTTATATATGACGTCACTACGAAAATGTTTCGGGTTTCACACCATTGCCAAGTCTTTTGTAACTTTTGTCAGATGGGGGTATTGAATACCCCCCATGCGATTGATATAGCTGACAGCCGTAGTGTTATCAACTCTTAACAAGATTTGACAGTTACAAAAATTTTTAGCAAAAATCTTGAGGGCAAAGTAGGCTGCTAAAAGTTCTAGATTATTTATATGCAAACAAACTTCACTTTTAGACCAACGCCCACTAGCGGTTTGATCTTTACAGGCGGCGCCCCCCACCCAATAGTTGAGGCGTCAGAGTATATTTTTAAGCAATGGATATCATTCCTAATTTTATGAACAGAATGATCGATAGTATTAATCCACCAGTCTATGTCAGTAAAGACTCTGGAATTGACATCTATCATAGTCGTCAGTGTGTTGTAAGTTGAGAAACTTACAGCGTTCTAGTTGCTTGGTATAAAGCCATCCGTACTCTACAGCCGGACACGCGGAAACTAATAAGCCTATTGGGCGAATTTCCTTATTCTACATCTCTTTATCCTCCTGATATATTCCAACTCCAGTTTGATTTTGTTTTTCTTATCCGAAGGTAACCTTAACTGCCATTTGTGGGTGTCAATAATATACCCTAAATATTTGCAGGACTTTGAGGGTACCTACTGTTACGCTTTTTTCTTGGTTATTGATAAAACCTAATGCATTTAATAACATGCGGGTAGTTTCGACATTTTTTCGGCATTCTTGATATGATTGACCGCAAAAAAATATATCCTCTCAATAAATTGAGGATATAAACCCGCATGCTCGTAACAGTTTAATGACAGGCTTCATGAGTTTAGTAAACACTTAAGGCGCCGTGCAGATACCGAATGGAAGGACAGTGAATTCATAGAATTTATTCTCACTAACAAATCGCAAATATTTTCTAGAGTTTGGATGAACATTAACTAGAAAATAAGCGTCTATTAGGTCCAATGTTGCTTTGTAACAATCGTTTGTTATAAGTTTAAGAACTGTAGGTACGAATATCTTCAAGCTTAGAATGCTGAGTTACGATGAATTCATTTAAACCTTTCAGATTCAATATGAATCTCATCTTTCCATTCGGTTTCGGTATCATAAAAACACGAGACACAATACTGATCAGGACTAGGTTCACATTCTGTTATATTGCCCCAATCGATAAAAGGTTTTGAATAGATTCTACTAAGTGACCTCTTTGAGGAGTAGAACTAGACTGCATAACTTGAGATGCTGAATATGACTGGTGTACAGGTTGGTTTTTAATTTGATAGCCATTTATCCCTGATAAAATTGTACGATCGTTGGTTATCAAAGACCATTGTTTATAAAAATGGGAAAGTCTACCCGCGTAGCGTACCATGTCTACTGTCGGCGGGTCTGCTTGTGTCGCGGCGTATAGTTACGCGACGGATTCCTGCGAGGCGTTGCATTCTGAGAAGCAGGCGGCTGGGCCAGCGGCTGCCTGCGTGCCGGGGTCCTCGCCTTTCAGTTTAAATTATGATTTTTCGATGTAGGTACCCGGAAAAGTCGACTTCTTAGATTTTTTACCAGAGTGTGGCTTCGTTCGATTCAGAAGATGACTTTGACACGGCTTTTGCCGTTTTCATTGTCTCCGAGAAGTTACTTCCAAATAGAAACGAATCTATTTTTGTGGAAGTCAACTGGTCTTTTAGATCCTTTTTGACCGTGTATAGAGCAAATTGACGCCTTGCTTTAGATTGGGAGTGTTGTACGTCGCAAAACATTCTACCCACATCCATGAGATTTTTTATGAGATCATTGTTTCGGCACCGAGCTGGTCAGTTATGATCTTGCTTAAAAAAGAGATCCCAGCTGCCATCTGCTTAGTTTCAATAGCCTTGTCCCTTTTAACGATCTGTTCCGTTAAAGCTGCTTTGATTTCCACATTGAGTTGTGGTGCGGCAATATATTTGCAATTTGCCGGGACTAAGTAGATGTTTTTAATGAGATCTTTGCGTAGGTATGTCTTTATCAAGACCAGACGTCGCTATGTGGGCAAATCTAGTGGCGACCTCTTTATTGATGTCTGGTCCATAATCCTGAGTTATATGAAGGATCAGCTCCCAATATCTCCAAGATGTCTGCGCAGTATTGTCCGATGTACTTGCAGCGGACGTGTCTTCAAGGCTATCCGATATTGTTATCGGGGGTACATCATTATTTTGTGCCGGAGGTATTTCGCAATTAACCTCGACATAATTTATTGGTTAACCGTATTTAACGACTTTTCAAGTGTGCGTTAATTTGATTGCAAGGCATATTAAAGCCGATCAGACGGTGTGGCGAGATAGTCCCGAAGACTACTCTGATGCACCTCTTTATGCTGGCTTGGCTTTAAGTTAATCGTTAAGCCATGCTACGAGATAAGCTTCTGATGGATTAGATTCAGTAAGACATATTTCAGTCATTCAGACGATGCGGCGAGATAGTCCCACAGACTACTCTGATGCACCTCTTTAGGCTTGGCATTATCAGAATTTGTTAGACTAATGCGGCGAGATAATCCTTCCGACTACCCTGATGCATTAATTTTAGTATCTACGCTATGTATCAGCCGTTTAGACTATGCGGCGAGATAGTCCCACAGACTACTCTGGTACACATCTATAGGCTTAGCATTACAATTCTTTTGTTAAAACAATGCGGCGAGATAGTCCCTCAGACTACTCTGATGCATCATTAACTCGATATTGCAAGCCGTGTAAGTAAATAATGCGGCGAGATAATCCCACAGACTACTCTGATGCATTTTTACTAAGCCAGCGTTTTGGTTGATACCAAAAACATACAATTTCACTGCGGCGAGATAATCCCACAGATTACTCTGATACAGCTATTGTAACCTGGCGTTTAGGAAGGTTAAAATTGAAGGAATTCTAATAAAATGTTAGGTAGGTACTTACTATGTATGTTTTCCAAGGGGCTTGGTGAGGCCGACCTTGAAGAACGTGAAGACGAGCTCGAAGATCGGCTCGACGTCGACGAAGAATAGCTTGTCGGAACACAGTTACGACTTTTACGCGAACTTTTTACTTCCTTCTCTAATTTTCGCAATTTATTTGCAATAAATTCTAAACTGGTAAGTATCATGTCCACGTTTCGACATGATTTTATTTTTGTGCGATACCTACACTAGCTGGTATGAACAAGTGAAGTGGTTGAGCACTAAAAAGCGAATGAAGAGTAAATGAGCGAGCCCAAACAGGAAGCATAGGCTGAGTGAGGGTAACCGAAAACATTGAAAAAATATAAGATTCTGTGTTGCCATTTACGGCAACATTTTCTAAACTAAAGTGCTGAAGTGGTGTCACGTTATGCGTAACTACGTTGTGTCTATATAATATTCTAAGTCTAACCTACTAATGTTGAGGACGGAGCACGAGTATAATCTGCGTCAAAAAAACCCTGGAAAGAAGAAGGGGTTATGTTACACTCGCGCACGAAAGTACTCGGCCGATGTCACAAAATACAGAGAATCTGCAGGGGGGCTGCTATTGTTTTTTTTTCAACTAGAATTTCGCTTGCGGTTGTTTAAAGTGTTGCTTATTGGTGAGTACATTGAAAATAAGTTAGTTAAAGCACAGATTATATAATACACTAGTACAGATGCCTCATGTAGAACATTGAAAACAATCCTGAATTTGCGGGCAATTCGTCGGGCTATCCCGTTTTACCTGTGATTCTGAGTCAGCGCCATCTAGCGTTCATGTCATGTAATTTTATTTTATTTTGTAGAAATTGATCTAGGAAATAGAATAATGAGGTATTTTATTTCGTTAGATTGAAAAAAATATATTTAAAACAGAAAATGTATGATTCTGGCATAATTTTGGTGTTTATATGAATTTCCAGAGACATTTGTTTCGAAATCGCAACACGTAACGCTATCTATTATTATTTTTTGGAAGTGCAAGCGTTTTATAAGGAAATGGTACCCCATGGTTAAAGCTATCATCGTCGATTAATGCCGGGTTCCTATATCCAACTAACGGATGTCCGTAGGTCGGTCGTCATAGCAACGTTGTTTTCTGTCAAAAAGTGCCATACATTTTGTGTCAGATAACAACGTTGCTATGACGACCGACCTACGGACATCCGTTAGTTGGATATAAGAACCCGGCATAAGTCTGAATCATCATCCCCAATCATAAAAATGTTTCTGTCATCATGGTCATCTTTTCGCAATTTCACAACTACCCAAGCTGGTGATATATAACAAGAGTTTTGTCCACAGCTTTGCGACATGATACCGTCGGACGAAGCATTCGACTCCCTGCTACGATACATCTACTATGGCGACACCAAGATGCCGACTGAAGATGCACTGTATCTTTTCCAAGCGCCTATCTATTATGGTAAGTAGCTTTACATGTTTGCTAGAGTAAGTTCGTATGAGCGAGTAGCCAACTCTAGACGGGTTTTGAGATCGCCTAATGCCGGGTTCCTATATCCAACTAACGGATGTCCGTAGGTCGGTGGTCATAGCAACGTTGTTTATTGTACCAAATGTATGGCACTTTTTGACAGATAACAACGTTGCTATGACGACCGACCTACGGACATCCGTTAGTTGGATATAGGAACCCGGCACGAAGCCTCATGGCTTAACGACTTTAAAAGCCGGAATGACTTGATGACACCCAGACCCGCAGAACATACAAACATTTGTCCCGTGGCAGGGATCGAAGCCGCAACCTCCGCGTCTCAGGCGGGCCTTCGCCCACTGAGCCACAGAGGTCAATGCGCCACCACATTTTAATTTTCATTGAAATGAAATATGCATGATCACGACTATAGGTATCCCAGGTGCAATTTTTAGTTTAATTTAATTAAATGAACAGAATCTAAATATTCCCTCCAGGTTTCACCAACAACCGCCTACAAGTATATTGCAAGCATAATCTCCAAAGCAACGTGTCGCAGGAGAATGTGCTAGCGATCCTGCAAGCGGCGGACAGAATGCGCGCCGCGGACATCAAGGAATACGCTCTCAAGATGATCATACATTACTTCGGATCGGTGAGTTACGTTACAGCTTTGCTTTACATACATACATACATAAAAAGCCGTGTTGGTCAAGTGGACTAGTACCTCCGACTTTCAATTCGAAGGTCATCAATGAACTTTTTGCATCGAAAAATTTATATGCGCTTTATCACGAGCTTATAACAGTGAAGGAAAACATCGTGAGGAAACCAATTAGCTCTCTAATAGCGTCGATGGGCTTGCAACCTGTCACGTATGGAAAGTTAACTTCGGCAAGATGTGGGTATGCACCAAATATGTATTTGGACATACCTCTGACTACCCCCTTCGACATCTTCAAAGGCTCTAAAAATTTCCTAAAAAAAAAGCTCGGTGAAGGAAAACATCGTGAGGAAACCCGCGGCTAGTCAGCCCCACACGTATTGACCATTGTCTTTCCTTTGGATATGGCCGACTACGCTGAGAGGATGGTTTAGGTGCTGAGCAAGCCTATTCCATCTCAACAATGTCCCAGGCACTACAGTGTCCCGTTAAGTGTAGGCAAAGCTTGCCTCCTGACTCTGTATAAATCATCTAGTAAAGATGTTAAAGCCCAGGATAGAGCAATGTGGAAGAAGCTTGTCAACGTTTCCGTGAAGGCGTTTCAGGACGGGCACGACCTTCAGCAATGAAGATTACGACTAAGAAGAAAGGTGTAAAGGCCTGAGTGTGTACTGACGTAAGTGTATACCTATTCCAGGTGGCGCGTCAGGAAGCGATCCGCAACTTACCGCAGCCCCTGCTGGTGGATATAATCCTAGCACTGGCGGAGTCCTCCCCCCCGGCCCCCGCCCCCGGCCCCGCCCCCGCCCTCGCCGCCTCGGCCTCCGCCGACGCGCTCTGCGACGACGATGTAGTGCTCAGGTCACAACCACTTTATAGCCTATGCAATGCACATCGTGCGTGTTTCTTTCCGTGATACGGCTGTATTTATCTATTAACCTAAGTAATATATTTATCAATATTTAATGACTATGGTCTAGCTATAGGTCTTTTTTAATCACACTATCGCAATTATTATTATTTTTTCTCTTTTTTTTATCTGCAATCGGTCTTACGACCATAAGCTGATACGTTGTGTGGACAGTGGGATTAAGCGCGAAGAGGCCAGTGCCATTTCTGCCCTTTCATAGTATGTCCTTTCGCTTCAGCCGCCGTTCTGCGCGGGAAGTGTTGAGTTGCAAGTTTGTTTGGGTGAAGGGCTAGACGTTCAATGTTCTGCTTCTTGATTTTCTCTATTTCAGCAGCCACGGTCGGCATGTTGAGGAAATCATGTATCTCATCGTTCTTCGCAAACCAAGGTGCTTTGGCTATTGTCCGCAGGATGTTGTTTTGGACTCGTTGAAGGCATATAATGTTGCTTTTGCTTAGATTACTATTCACCGCAGGTAACACCGCGGGGCGCAGCTAGTTCGCAATAAAATAATGTTTTACCCTCAGATATCGAAGCGGCAAATCATGACGTCACGTGACGTCACGACTAAGCTACAACCAACTGGTGGAGATACAGAACCGTCGCAGAAATGTACCACCACACCTCCTGCGGTGGGATATAGACATACTCACATCGAAGGGAGTTATTTCTCTACCAGAAACGTAATGTTCCCAATTAACATTACATAAGTACCTACCTATTGTAAATAGAATGTAAATAATATTGCATTTAACAACTTTTGAATCTTAACAAAATGTAGACTGATAAGTGTTTGCAATGTAAAAAAAATAATATATACAGTATTTATAGCATAGGTGGAGTACACACACACTATCACCTTCTAGTTTAGTGTGTTAATCCATATATAATTTCCTACCTAGATGCACAGTGGCAGCTGGGCTGGGAATGGGTTATATCTACCCATAACCAAAACTGTCATAATTATGATGTTAAACCAAAGCTAGGGTTGCTCGGCGTCTTAAATTAATTTACTAAGTATAATATTATTTTAAGAATTTAAATACTAGGAATTTATTTATTTTGTATGAAGATATTTTAAAGAATATTGAATGCAGGAACAAAGTAGCAACCTTCATTTATGATTGAATGGTACAATCTCAATTCTTCATACAACGGCATAAATTGACCCTTTCTTTCTGTTTTTATTTCATGCACACCATCTCTTGTTTACATCTCCCAACCTAACGCAAGATTGAACTGACAGTCAAAAATATCAAATCCATGTCCATGGATTTGCAATACCAGCTGTCAAAACGCTACAACAGCCCACTCATGCAGTGTGGCTACAGCATGCCTAGGTTTAGTTCCTAGGCCTAGCTCCTAGTCATAGCGCATTCAGTGTGGACAAGCACTAACCACAATATAAATAAACATGCATACATATTTCTTTATGACATTAGGGATGTTATGGTATGCTTATTTTACCAAAGTCAGTAAAACTAAATTAAATGTATTCTCAGGGTGGCTTGCACAACAGTTGCTAATAATTGTATTTAAGTTATATATAAATTTATCCTTGATAGTTTGATAAACATAACTAGCAACAAATTTGGAAGACTCCCATACAATTGTTACCTGTTTTAGAAGTAGTGTTCATGAAAATTTTGCCTGCTGTATTTTATCAAATAAAAATAAATAAATATAGGTAGGTTTGGTGAAATAAATTATCTAGTCCAATGTATTTTTAGATATTTTCATGTAGGTATATGTTATTTTTTTGTTGTTACAATAGAGAATAGTTAAAATAAAAATTAATAAGATTAAAACAATTTAATCAAATAATTTAACATTTCACTAATAAATTATATTACTCAACACATTATTTTGTCTTCTTTAGTTGTCTGCGAACTTGTGCTCAATATCCTTCCAAAGTTTCTGAAAACAAAGCAAAATAAAGTAAATATTATAAAAAGAGGTCTGTGAGGACTATTCTAGATTATCGTGATTCATTATTATTGTATTTCTAAAGATTTTAGAGTATCTAGAAACTTCCAAAATACAACATTATACCACTTTAAAACCCATGCAAGTTAACTTGAGACTTCACACTGTAACATCAGCATGTCACACTGCCATCAGTTGTATAGCAAAAAGGCAAGTGCAGGGTGCCGCGGGGCATTCCAGCAGAATCTCAAGTTAGCTTTCACATGTTGTACATAGTTTTCACAGGGCAAAATGGGTGGGCTTAATTTTTTTTTAAATATTGCCATATAAATACAAATGGCTTTTCTATTTGAAAACTGAAATAGCATGATTAATCAGAAGAATTTAACCCCACAATGTGAATATAGCCATTTTGGCTGAGCATCGAGTAGGTACAGCAGGCATACCATTATAAATATAAGCTTGCTGAATACAAAAATAAGGGGAAGGAAGCATGATACGTCCTTCTACCCTTATTTTTAGAATTAGAAAGAAACCCCCAAGGTTACCCAGTTGAGGTTAGTTTGACAGAATATTGTTCTGATGTCAAGAAACCTAACGATTCTGGAAATTATGCAGTTAAAAGAACTGCTTCTGCAATCTGAGCTGTGGAGGAAGCAAACAGTAAATTACATAACAAAATACTTACTCCCTTGTTTATGCTCTCGAAAATCCCGACTGAAACCAGCTCAAAGGTCCTTTCGAAGAAGAAAGTACCTCCGGCAACAGCCAGGAAGAAGGTGGAGGTCCGCTTGAAGACGGTACGGTTTAGGGTGCCCCACAGAGACATTTTAGAAAATTCAAGAAAATTACTTCCCTTGTCGAATTCGCTAGCAAGACGCCATAGACAACTAAACTAGCTCTAAAGTAGAACGATATTTCTGCTGACTGACACTTACGTGACTGACAGTTGGTAATGTGTCAAACAGAACATAGACAATTTATTGAATTTAGGTATTCTCTACGTTCAGCTTTGTGTATTTTATTTCACGAAGTCTAAGTCCTTCCTCCCTGTAATATTGAAGGCTTGTATGACCTAGTATGAACCTAAGAAGACTAATGGACTTAATCTTCCTAGGTATGAACTATTGCAATGTTGCTAGTATCTTATGACTATCTTTATCGTCCTTGCTAGTACCAAAGACGATTAATAGTGGCAATTCTGAGTGTCGCAAAAGCTAAACTAAACTAACTAAAATTGTTGCCGTCCCTTTCATAGCGATGGGAATAAAAAGGATGGCAATAATTTTAGTTAGCTTAGTTTAGCTTTTGTGACACTCAGAATCGCCCCCAGTATCTAGATAAATTTAGATATTAATCGTCTTTGCTAGTACGAACCATTTACATAAATTGATGACTTTTCGAATACGATCACTTCTAAGATCATTTCTAATCGATATACACTGGCATTTAGGGAATGGACACCGGTATTCGGTATTACCGCAAAACCGGTAATACCGAGTTATTTAAGGCACTTCGGAATACCGGTATTGAAATTGAAAATACCGGTAATTCGGTATTTTGAATTAACCGATAAAATAAATGAAAAAACTCATAACGCGGCTCTAGATTAGGTACACAAATAACAAACAACTTATTTTAAATTTATAATGATTGTAAAATTGATGGACAGTCTACGTTTTCGCTTCACCATGTCTTCACGTGGTCACAAACCGACTTCAAAATAAATAAACGAACAATTGCCCGTAGGATATTGTTAGAATGTTTTTTGATTTAAATTTTTACTTTTATAAAAGTTTTAAAATAAGTATGTATGTATCTATAAATAGAGAAAATATCTATAAATAGATATCTATCTATAAAAAGATGTTTTTAAACTGCAAATTAGTCAATGTGTACGAGCAAGCAGATAGACGGACGCGGGTGGCTTTGAGCAAGCCACCTAGCTTATAGAGAGCATAGCGTCAGGAACATTATTTCTGCATGCATAAAGCTCAAAACTGATTGGCGAAATTAACGACGAATGCACGTGCGAGTGCAAAACAAGTATTGTTCCTGTAATTTCTTCGAAAAAAAACCTTTGGACTCGTGCGGTGCCTTTTTCTTTGTCACGCACATTTTCAATTGCATAGTGCGCTCTCGCTCGGTAGGCCAGTTCTCTATCAATTGTTATTGTTACTACTACGCACGAGCACAAGGTGCGTAAAGAAAGACTATAGTAGTACCTAAGTACCAAAATTCCCAATTCAAGTTCAAGTTGATTTAAAAGTATTGCTTTTTTTTAAGAACCCTTTTTATTACAATTTAGATATACTTATTCAGTTTAAAGCAATAAAACACGCAGAAGAAAATATTTTTTTTAACTATTTCAATATTTATAGTAAAATACCGAAAATTTACCGAAATACCGGGATACCGGTTTTAAAAATATTGATACCGAAAAATTACCGGTATTGTCAATACGTCCATTACCGCCATTCCCTACTGGCATTGCAAGTGTGATGAAATGTGGATGTAAAATAAAATCGTCCATGCTATTACCTACCTGTCCTGTTAGGTCCTGTGATAAATTGTATGATTTGTATGGGTAAAACAGAAACTCTTTATTTATTATGGGCAAAATATATCTATTTACATTTTAAAAACAAATAAAATGCTGGTTTCTATTAACAAATATAATAATTATCTTAAAAATATAAATGAGTAAGTTATCATATATCATGCAAAATATAGAACCATACTTGTACAATAATATTTGTGTATGGAATGATTATTAAAATAATCAAAACTGAATACAATTTTGTTACCATGCCCTTTTGGTCTGATAATTAGGACAATATAATTATTGCCATTTTTACAATTAATTTATTACAGTACCTACACAATACATAAAACTAAACTAAAGTATCGGGACAACATAATCTCTTCGAAAGATCACCAATCGTGGTATTCAGTTAGCGATATGTTTTAATTCTATTCAGATGCTGTGATGGACAAACAAATAAAACATGAAAAATACAAACAAAATACTGAAGTAACTTACTAACTTTTCTGACAAAATAATTTGAATGATTACAGATACAGTTGTAAAATAAATACGACAATTTCGAAAATAGGAATTCTATAAAAAAATTTGGATACAAAAATACTGCACAAAACTATTCCAATTTAAATAAATATGTTCTCACTATTTTTAATCCTAATTACACACTGGATTCCATCTATATTTCTGAAACTAGCGCATTGTGAAGTTATTAATTATACTATTCAAAATAACTTTAAAACACAATCATGGTCAAATGGGGGCTATTGTAACTCGTAATTTAGTTTAATTAAGGCGGCAAAGACCCTAGAATTTACCCCTAGATCAGTCAATTGATTCATAAGATTTTCTCATAAAAATCAAAAATTATGAAGAGGTATACATAGGTAAGCTGCTAGGTAGGTATAAGGGAGCTTACCCTCTGCATATTTTGTCCATGGCTAAGCTGATTTTGAAGTTAGTAGTTATGCTTATTTCAGGGCTTACTCTTGAAGCTAGAAACGATTCGTCGTACCTACCGATATCAGTAGTTCAGTTTATGTTGGTGAAAAAACTAGGTTCCGCTTACACCAATTTATTCAGAGCCGCGATAATCGCCCGCTATATTGATTTGTAAGGCAACTTTAATTAATTGAATAAACTTCTCATGAGCTCTAGCTACTCTAATTATTGAGCTGTTGTTCTAACAACAGCTCAATAATTATAGTACGAATTGTGAAAATGTTAGAACTTTGTCGATATTATGATAACAGCATTCCAGTCATAAGAACAGACACAACAAATTATAAATAGACACGTAATTATAATTAATGTTAAAATAAGCACAAAGGTGGCGCTGCATCATAACCATAAGAAAACAATAAGCCCCCATTGAATATAGTTCAAAAGTTCATCTATTTAAAGGTTTTCATCACAATGTTTGATTATTTGAAAACCAATATTTATTTTTTTGGGTGGGTTGTTCAAATTATTGTCTATCGTTTCCAAGCCAAGTAGATGGCTGTTACTCAATACATATCTGAAAACTAAACTGGCCATTCTATAAAGGGCGCGATTAGCGAGAGAAGTCCTGCAGAATTTAACATTTATTTATTTATTAAGGCAACGCCAACAGTATAACAAAAATAATCAAGATAATGTACAGCCATTATCTTCCCTGGGGCAAGAAAGACATTTTCTTTGAATTTTAGAGATTTCAAAATCCTTTGAAGATGCCTAAGGGGGTAGACAGAGGAACGTCTTTGGCCAATAATGAAATTTGTGTGAAAACTTTGAGTTTTTTATAAAGTTATTCAAATCTACATAATTCTTTTTTTTTTGTTATCTAATAGTCGTAGGTGGTTTGTGAATAAAATTAAAAAAAAACTATGGTAGTGCGAAGTGCGCCGGGTCAGCTTGTAAATGAGTATAACCAGGATTTTGACAATTATTTAAGAAACCCACCCAGTAGGTACACGTTTCACAACAGTTTTTTTGCCGCCACATAAATTTATTCGAAATGTGTGTCACGAGACAACTTCAATCAAGACAAGAAAACCGTTTACAACGCCAAGAGTCCTAACACACGACGTTTCCATACGCTGAATCCGCACGTTATTAAAAAGAATTGAAAAGCTACTGCTAGCAACTGCACTTGCTTAAGGTAAAACCAAGAAATTTAAATTTTTTCTTGTTTAGAAGGACATTTCCTAACAAATTGGCATTTATGACCATTGACTATGGACAATTATATTGCAACAAGTTATTTAAATAGGATTCGAGATGCACTGTCAAATATTAATTAACGATATTATTAATTTTTATACACACAGGCTTTTAAGTTTAAAGTTGTAGCTCTAATTATTGCGTCAACTTCGCGTTAAACACGCGTCAACAGCGCGTAAACAACGTCGTGTGCGTCGACTCTTATTGAATTACTTGTTAGCATTACATTTTATGCGAGACAATTTCATAAACACTCCATCACATTTTAATGTTTAAAAGAATACAAACATACACATTAACTATATGCATTAATTTTACATTACACTAATGAATTTTTGGAGTCATTATTCCTATACACGCTCGTGAGATGGTTTATCTCAGCTTTGGATCTGAACAGCAGTTCCAATCTTATCTATAAAAAACGAATGTTGCTCAAGCTAACTGGCTTGTTTCTTCCTAAACAAAACAGGTTTTTTTAGACAATATACAATGGTATTTTTTTTATTAATACTGGTTTGTTTTTACTGGTACATTCAAAAGCGACATCAACTAAGATTTTTCTAGAAGCCAGTGAAATTAGGTTTACGGTGTACAGCTCCGGGCAATGCAGGTCTTTTAGGATAATAGGCATGGAGACCACACATTTGCACCTCATGTAACTTTAGTATGATTGGAATGCTATTTCAGATCCATCATCGCTGTTTTTGGTCACCCAAATCTACTACAAAAACGTTGTACCTTACAGACAGAGTACATTGTACCTTTACCTTAAAAACTCGGTACAAAATAAATGTCTGTACCTCATTTCTGTTTACAAAACAAGTATGATGGCAATGCTAGTACCTTGTTTCTGCTAAAGTGGGTACAAAACGCTTGTGCACACATCTCTTATTTGAGCATCAAAGCAATGTCCGTAGCACTACTACTAGCAACATTTCTTCTTCGTTTTGTGAGCCTTTTTTATGTTCACTATGTCGTTTGAGTTGACGTTTTGTCTCTCTTTCATTTCCAATTTGGATCTTAGTACCTGGAAAAGAAGAACTGAATTTATTAGCAATGAAAGTGAAAAGAAGTATGAAAAATTTTGTTTTCCTACTATTTAATCTGAATAAGAGGACCAAGGTGATATTTCTAATTTATGACAATGCAATACACATTTGAAAAGTTGGTGTTAGAAATCCAAAAGCTCTTTTGTTACTTTATTTCTCTAATTGAGTTACACAAAAGTGTAATTGAGTTTCCTATTACAGATATACACTTGGATTATCCCATTCAGTAATTCAAATAACTTTTCCTTTCACTATATTTGGTGATTCATTGAACAATTAATTAACTTGTGTGTAATCAACCATTATTGAATAGAATTGCCGTTTTGGAAATGTGTTACGGAACTCTCCATCAGGTCGTAGATTCGAATCATGGCAGTTAATTAATTGACTTTTTGTATATAAAAATTTCGAATCCGACTTTAGAGATATGTTGAAAGGATCTTTAATGCCCAAAGATCTAAGATGATCTGGAGAGCCTTTGAGATACATTTGTCATCACATCACATATCAAGTTTCATATTCAGTAGGTTAGGTATCTATAGAAATGTGGGATAAAATTTTAGTCATGATGCTTTTCGAAGCGACATTACTATCGTAAATACGTATCAGGATGGTAGCACATTTATTTCTAAAGTGAGTCATGTAATTTCCTTTTTATTACGTTTTTTTTATAGATTATGTAGTTGCTGGATGATAAACATGTACAGACATTCATAAGTTTTATTAAATTAGCAACATTCATGGTCATAAGAATGGATGACTATGAAGACCACATTCTTAAGAAAACACTAGTGGTCTTATTCATAAAGATTTCTCAATTGAATATAGAATTAATTATTGTTTTTGTCTTGTTACTATTATGTCAATAAAAAGAGATAGCAACAGATTTAATATCCGTTTTAGCTAAAGTAGGTTTAATAAACCAATATGCATAAGGTGGTATAACTATAACACATTCCCTGCTCCTGTCCGGACAGGCTGTAATTGAGCATAATATTATGTGTATTGTGGGCACTGAACATGCAAATGCTCTGGTCATCTAATATGATTGTAAAGAAAGTTTTATAATGCTAAGCTTCAATAAAGATATTTAAGACAAGCAAGCAAGCTTCAAGACAGGAGTATTAGAAGTAAGTAATTATTAAAAAATTAGCTACATTCAAACAGTGAAGGAAAACTTAGTAAGGAAACCCACGGCTCAGTCAGTCACACACATATTGACCATTGTCTTTCCTGTGGATATAGCCGGCTAAGCTGAGAGGATGGTTTAGGTGCTGGGCAAGCCTATTCCATCTGAACAATGTCCCAGGCACTAGTGTCCTGCTGTATAAATCATCTAAAAGTACTTCACTATAAATGTTACCAGAACAACAT
This sequence comes from Xanthorhoe designata, assembly GCA_963582015.1. NCBI lineage: Eukaryota > Metazoa > Arthropoda > Insecta > Lepidoptera > Geometridae > Xanthorhoe > Xanthorhoe designata. The sequence continues at coordinate 3,388,036 of OY757029.1, forward strand.
AAACAAGAGTGGTTAAAGAAAGACAAGAACAGAGAAGACTTTTATAGATCAATAAGGATATGCAAAATATGAACATGGAATAAGTATTAATGTTTAATATATCATTACGTTGAAGATAAAGGCTGATTATTTAAAATCACTCACCATTTTAGTTATAGTAAGAAACATCTCTTCAACATTGATATTCTCTTTTGCACTAGTCTCAAAGAGTGGTATCGTCATTTGACTAGCAAACCGCTGTGCATCCTCTGTGACTACCACTTTTCTTGATGGACAGTCATTTTTGTTGCCAACTGAAATTAGATTAACAAAAGTTTAGTACCTACACAGATAAATTATGTATTCAACGCTGATATGAAAAACATTGTTGTAAAACCACAGAGTTAATAATAGAACAACTAGTAAAACTGAATTCTTAAAGTGTTTACAATGAATTATTAGATTTTTTCTGACATACTCTATCTATTAGATAAAAATATCTCTTAAAATTATTTTGAAGTAATGATAGAAATGACAAGTGCCACATTTAACAAAACATTTTTAGGTGCACAATACAAAACAATTTGTAGAATCAAATTTCTATGATACAAGGTAGCATGGATACTATTCAAACATTAAATTTAGTTGGTATGCCTGAACAGAGTTCTCTTGATAAGATATTTGTCAATTCTGCATTAAAGCCAGTGTGGTCTGTAAAGATATCAAGTTACAAATACATTCAAAGATCATACATAGATAACAGATACAGGTTACTAAATGTAACCTGTCTGTACTAATATCTGCCTGTGGCTTTGCTTGCATGGTACTTCATGGGGTAAGTAGTGTTCAATGTGTTTTTCCAAGTCAAAAACGTATGTATATTCCAAGTTTCAGCCACATCTGTTCAGTAGTTATTGAATCAAAGAGTAACAAACATCCATTTATCCTCACAAATTCATAGTTAGTAGAATGTGTATGTATTGTGTATATTGTATGCTTTTGATACATTAACATAGCCACCAATACCTTTTGTTTATCCTTCATTTGTCATTCAGTTATTGAAAAATTGGTTAGCCACTTAAAGCCCCAGTGGCTCAAAACAGGGACAAATGGAAAGGAGGAGGCATTTACATTGTGTATGATACTAAATGTTGCTAATAATAATAAATGATGATGATTTTTATGATAAATGCAGTGTGAATAGGATACAGTGGATGTGAATAGTATAAACTCACATCCTGTATTGAATTCCCTGTAGAATATTATACCTACTTTGGACCACAATTAAATAGCTTTTGGTAGTATTTAGTATTTTATCAATAAATTTGGTGCACTTTATAAACAAAGCAGGATCATAGCAAGTGGAGGTATGTGGTCTCTGCCTACACCCATGGGCAAGAGACTTGATTTTATGTATGTTTGTATGTAAAAACAAAGCTACCTTCAAATCATAAAGCTTTTGAACCAAATCATTTTCGAGGCTAGTCTTTTGAAGTCAAACTAATTAGTCCTAAAGTTTATCTTCTACAAACATAAAATAAAATAACCTGTTTAACCAATAGTAAAAATACAATTTACAAATTAGTAAACTGCAACAAAAATATGCCCAATACTGTATAATTTGCAAAAAAATAATAAAACCATAAACCAAATCTAATTACTTTTACATAATCATTATACAACAATCTTATTACTTAGCCAGATTTGCTTGTAGCGAGTTAACTAGGCCATCTGCAATACTCTTGCCAAACACAATTCTTGTACTTTTTGCAAGGAAGTACAACTGCATACCTTTGGTAATTACTAATTACAGCCAATAAATTAACATATTTGAATAGCTTCCTGATTTCATTGTTTACAATCCATTTGAAATGGTAAAATTCTTGTTAGAAAGGTCATAAACTCACCTAGAACTTTGTTTACAACATCGCAGTTTTGCTCAATTTCGTGGAGCCACCTCTTCACATTGGCGAAAGATTCTCCGTTCGTGACATCGTACACGACGATGACGCCGTGCGTGCCTCTGTAGTAGGTACTCGTGATCGTCCTGAACCGCTCCTGCCCGGCCGTGTCCCAAATCTGTAGCTTCACTCTCTCACCGTTTATTTCTAAAGTTCTTATTTTGAAATCTACACCTATAGTCGTGATATAACTACCGGAGAATGTGTTGTCGGCAAATCGCAGGAGCAAGCAGCTCTTCCCCACACCTGAAACACATCGTTACTCATCACGGAAACCCTCGGACTTCGGTTGTTGTGAAGACACAGTAACAGGCCTCGCCCACTCACCACTGTCACCGATTATGAGCAGTTTGAAAAGGTGGTCGAACTCGCGCGACATTGTAAAACTTTGTTGAAACTAATTCTTTACTTGGTCATGTGTTCACTGATGTCGTTTTTGGCTGAAATAACTTTATTTTTACTACAGAATTATTGCTAAAACGCATGCCGTAGGACGTTATACTTGCGTCATTTTACAATACGTTCGCCATTGTTGTTTTTAGTTGCTAGGCTGAAAAATTTACAAAACATACTATGGATGGTAGAAAATTTTACATGTCAATCAACCCAAAGTGATTGAAATCATTTTATCGCTCATATTATGAATAAATTGTTTTCGTTTGTAGAAGACTTAGATTACAATGAGAACAGTTTTTTGCTAGCGAACTACGAAAATAACAATCTTGCAAACAAATTCTAACTCGATGGACTGAAAAAGAGCATTTTAACTACATCAAACTCCTACCACCTTTTTATATTAGTCTTTGTCTTTGCTAAAACCTTTCACACATAATTTATAAAATGGCAATACAGAAGTACAGACAGATGAAGAAAAACAAATTTTGATGTACAACATGTTTATGCACCATTTATAGTTTTTTCTTTGGAACAAAGCTATGACTCAAGTTTTTATCTGTCAAACGTCAAATTAGTTGTCAAACGCTAGGTGTGGTAACGGGAGCGATTTGATTACGTTTATTTTCTATAAAATTTCAACAATGTCGGCTACACTAAAACCTTATCTTACCGCGGTAAGACACACTCTTACGGCTGCGATGTGTTTAGAACACTTCTCATCACAAGTGGTAGAACGATACAACAAACCCGAGGTCGAGGTTAGAACCAGCAAAGAGTTGCTGTTGAACCCAGTTGTGATTTCCCGGAATGCGAACGAGAAAGTGCTAATAGAGTCGTCGATAAACTCGATAAGAGTAAGCATCATGATCAAACAGGCGGACGAGATAGAGAAGATCCTATGTAAAAAGTTTATGAGGTTTATGATGATGAGGGCGGAAAACTTTATCGTACTCAGGCGGAAACCGGTAGACGGGTACCATATCAGCTTCCTGATTACGAATTTCCATACTGAACAGATGTTCAAGCACAAGTTGGTCGACTTTGTCATTTATTTCATGGAAGAGATTGATAAGGAGATCAGTGAAATGAAGTTAGCAGTGAATGCGCGTGCCAGAATTTGCTCAGAAGAGTTCCTGAAAAGGTTCTAAGCCAGAGAATTCCCAAGTCTGTGTCTAATCAATCTAATCATGTATAAATTATTCAGGCAATGTAGAGTTAGTTTTGTTTAGGTATTTTAATGACTGATGATGTGATTCTTAGGTGTAAATGCAATTCACCAAAAAATGTAATCATGCACACTTTTATTACAACTTACGGGTGTAAATTAAGCACCAAATCAATTTTATCACATGATATGATGGATATATTGGGTGCTCTAAGTGCTGGAAACCCTACGCCATCTAAAATATGCCCCAAACACTACAATAGTGGCAATTCTGGATGTCACCAAAACTTAATTAAACCAATTTGACAGCACTAAAATTGATGCCATCCATTTTATTACAATCGTTATAAAAGTGACGGCAACATTTTTAGTGCTGTCAAATTAGGTTAGTTAAGTTTTGGCGACATCCAGAATAGCCACTAATGTCCCGTTAATCTGTCCCTTTATCCTAATGAAAATGTAGAATAAATGTGGACTCCTGAGTTTTATACTTGTGTGAAACTTGATAATTTTGTAACATATTACTTTTATATTCTTTCAAATTTATGAAATGAGAAAGCGCCAGATTTTCACAGTAAGTTATTATTTCATCAAGAGACAGATTGCTTAGTTTTGAATACTTTGAGAAAAATGAACAAATATATTTTAATAATTACACCTTTAAATTTATCTGCGTCGAAAGAATCATTTTACTTTTACCTATTATGTGTTCTTGACACTTACATGCCCACTTCAAGTCAATAAAAAAACAATATGTTGAGTTTTAACTAACAAAAGCTTATTTGTGCAAATATAAATAATAGTGGTTAGTGTTCTAAATAAATAGAGCTAGCTAGCTATGATTGATGCACTTGTTCTATAAAATTTATTCAAGAAATGTTTTAGTAATCATTAGAAAATTATCACAGTATTTTAAAATAGAATTAGAAAACCATCAAAGTTTTTATTTATAATTAAAACGCTAGCCTTAATTTCCAGTTTAAAGTAATAATTAAGGTTTAATTTTAAGTAAAGTTATTAATTCCCTAAGCATTTAACTATTTGACTTCTAATAAACTATTAAAGTGTAGTGTAGTTTTTAATATAATATTTTCTTTAGTTTTTTTGTTTTATTTGTTGAAAATGTTTTTATCTGCAATTGGTAAATGAATTACCATAGAGCAGTAGTTGTACTTTGAACTTGCATATCAAATATAAACCCACTATTCTTCCTTATGAGCTTAGGCTTGTAGTAATCCTAATCAGGCAAGAGGCAAAGATTTTAATAACTTAGCAAGTGTCAGGATTGTACACACATGAAAATCTGTGGCCACTGCCCACCCCTAATGGGAAAGATGTGTAATTTTTAGGCATATAAGTATATCCTTTTGTATTTAAAATAAATCTTGGTATTTTCAGTCATAATTTAAAAAAGCCGTGTTGGTCAAGTGAATTAGTAGGTACCTCGACTTTCGATCCGAAGGTCGGGGGTTCGAATCCGGCCGTGCATCAATGGACTTTTCGTGTCGTAAAATTTATATGCACTTTATCACGAGCTTTAAACGGTGAAGAAAACATCGTGAGGAAACCCGCGGCTAGTCAGCCTCACACGTATTGACCATTGTCTTTCCTGTGGATATGGCTGGCTAAGCTGAAAGAATGGTTTAGTTGCTGGGCAAGCCTATTCAACCTCAACAAAGTCCCACCCAGGCACTACCTACTGAGTTTTATAATAGTATTTAATCGTCTTTGGTATAGCACTAGGTACTGAGGTACCTACCTACCTACATACCTATGTGTTTTTTTTTAGATATTATGGATCCGAAAAGGTTTTATGGAGGTATACATACCATAATCGAGGATTTTCCCAATGACAGCACCGATGAGGATCTCTCTGATGATGACCACTTCGTTACATTGGCTAGAAATCGACCACCAGTTACAATACCTGAGACATCTGATGAATCTGCGTCCGATTCAGAAGAAAGTTCGAGTTCGAGAGCTGCAAGAAGTGCCAAGCCTAGGTGGAGGGATGGTTTTCTGGAGAAAATCGATTCGGATATTGAGTTTTCTGGTGACACAAGCTTACCTGGACATATAATGGAATTGGAAACACCATTAGGTATATGTCCAGATATGACTACAGTCAATGCTTGGCTTCTGTACCGACGCAGATTTGATGATGGTCGTCCATTTCTACCCCTAAGTGACTCCAAGGTAGCGGTGGCTGAAGGCTTGACTATGGCCAATAAGCTAAGTCAAAGTGCAAAGCGTGGGCGGTCTTCAAATGTTCTGGAGAATGCAATTCAAGAGAAGAAAACAAGAGGAGCAACTGCAATAATGCCCTCAGGATGTGCTCCTGAACAAAGTGGACCACTTGCCTGTCTGGTCATCCAGGCAGCGCTGTAAGGTAGGTACCTGACTGCTCTGGTCGATCTTTTGTTGAATGCAAAAAATGAAAGGTCAACTTGTGCCTAAATGACAAGAGAAATTGTTTCCTTCTATTCCATACTAAAGATCATCAAACTGTTCATTTATTCATGTTGTGCCATTAATGAACCACAGTAAAAAAAGTTATTTATCTTATTTTTTTCTAAATAAATCCTAATTTCCTGAAATACCTACGTGTATTTTTATTTATTATTTTACATAACATATATTTTTTTCAACAAAATAAAAAAAAACATGCGGTAAGGGGTTAATACCAAAGACGATTAATATCTAGAAGACAGTCAAAGGCCATACACAAAATCGTAACCCGATCCCGCAGTACCAGATAGCCTGAAAACTCTAAAACATCAATTTTATCCAAGAAATTTCAATACTTAGTAGTAGGTAGCAACAATATTCAATATTTAAACATTTTTAACTAGAAAGTAATTGAAATTTCTTGGATAAAATTGATGTTTTAGAGTTTTCAGGCTATTTTTTAGGGTTACGATTTTGTGTATGGCCTTTGTCTGTCTTCTAGATATTAATCGTCTTTGGTATTACTCACAGAGAATGTAGACACTAGTCCTGGATGCGGGAATCGAACCCAAGACCAACGCGTCTTAGTCGAAGAAAATTGTATTTTATATTGCATACAATGACATGCATAATGTACCAAATAAAGACCGAGGTATAAATGTATATTTCTGCATGTTGGCTCAGATTTGGAACGTACCTACTGAAAAAAGTTTACTAAACGCAATACAAACATAAAACGAATAAAACCTTACCTTTTCCACAAAAATAAGTATCTTCTGCAATCGTTTTGTATTTTCTTCCGTCAAAACAACTGGTTTTGCTAATATTTTTCAATTTTTGAAATCTCAGTTCGCACGATCACCGGTCACAACTTGCTCGCCGAACTTGCCACAAAGTTTTAGTTCCAATCCAAACTTAGCCTAGAGATGCCGTTATTTTATATTTAACGTATTGGTGTACGGTATGTTTGTGGTACAGTATGCAAAATACAAGAATTTTATGAAGATAATAAAAAATATCAGCTGTTTTGTAGGGTGGTTCATATTTGGCTCGCGATGCGGTAAAGGGTTAAAATGTCCCTGGCACTACAGTGTCCCATTAAGTGTAGACAAAATATTGCCTCCTGAGTCAGGACAGGAGGCATTATTTCTAGGAGTCCTGACGCTAATAAATTAAATATAAAGCATCTAGTAAAAGGCGTGAGTATTCAAACAACGCCATCAGTGCGCTGCCCTGCCTCCTACTCAGGGATAACATTTATGTCAAATTTGCGGTAGTACCAAGCTGTCGCTACCGACACGTATCGGCCGACGTATCGACCTTTCTAGCTATTTACGTTAGTGCCGAACCAACCAATCGTATGCTGCATAAATAAAACCATCAGCTCTTAAAAGGGTACCTAAGCAATTTACCGGTTAGAAGTCCTTATTTATCTCAGAATATGTGAATATAGGCTGATGATGATGGTAATAGGTAATCAAACAACAAAATCTGCCAATAACATTTATTTACAAAACAATATCCTAGTTCTTAGATTTAGCCGTCCTTAAAGTGAATCCCTCTCCTTTGAAAGCTTCGAAGGGCTCTACGGGAGCTTCCTCTGGCGCGGTCTGGGGTCGCGAGTTGCGGATGAAACGAAGAGTGCCGATTTCATAGTCATAGTCTGGAATACCGCGCACGTAGGGCTGGAAGATACAATTAAAATAATTATTTATTTGTAGAAAAATAAAAAGTAAGTAGATTTTCTTCACTAAAAAATCTGCCAAGTGCTAGTCTCTCTCGTAGACTCGCGAAGTGTTCCGTACGATTATCAAGCACATAACACAAATGTTACTATGAAACATGATGTCTGAAATGATTCCGACTCTCTCTTTGACGAGTTTCTTCTTCTCGAGGTGGATCCTCTCCCTGCTTAGGGCGATGATGCCGCTCGGTTGCGGCATCATGGCTGATATGATAACTATCGAATACATTACCTGTCTAGGTGCGGAAGCCTGTGGTTCAGAGTCACTCTCACTGACGAGTTTCTTCTTCTCGTAGAGGTGGATTCTCTCCCTGCTGGGGGCGATGATGCCGCTCGGTTGCGGCATCATGGCTGATAACTATCGAATACATTACCTGTCTAGGTGTGGATGGTCCAGAGTCACTCTCACTGACGAGTTTCTTCTTCTCGTCGAGGTGGATTCTCTCCCTGCTGAGGGCGATGATGCCGCTCGGTTGCGGCATCATGGCTGATAACTATCGAATACATTACCTGTCTAGGTGTGGAAGCCTGTGGTTCAGAGTCACTCTCACTGACGAGTTTCTTCTTCTTCCCGTCGAGTCGGTTCCCCTCCCCGCTGAAGGCGATGAAGCCGCTGGGCTCCGGCATCATGGCCGATGGATCCTCATCCATGCCCTCCGCTGCATTTTCGCGGCGGGTTGTATGGTTCTCCTCTTTGTAGCCCACTGGTGGGGCGAATTCCACCTGAAAATAATAAAAAAATTATAGATATACAATCTAGGAAAGTCATTTCCTCTGATTTTCAGATGTATCATAGAAGATGCTAGTCTTTTTAAATATAAACATTTTAAAAGCAAGTGTAACCATGTGACTCACACATTGGTTGTGAGCTCATAGAATATACTGACAATATTTTTATTAACTTCAATAACAAAATGTTAAGAACCTCATGTAGGAACTTCATACATACCAACAAGCAAAGCAAGCCATAAATTATGGCCTGTTCAATGAGCCAATGGGCTCATTGCTTATCCTAACTTTAAGCTGGATTTTAGTTTATTTAGGTCTGATCAAAGGTACTCACATTCATATCACACTCAATAATGATGACAGCATTTCCAGGTTTGGTTTCAAGCACACACAGCTCATAAGCTTTTGAGTTATATTTGATCGCTATGACATCACCAGTAGTCAGGCAGGAGAAGTTTCGTAAGCAGTTCTCTAATACTGGAATAGAAAGTTGATTAATGTAGGTACTTAGGCATTTCTATTGAAACTGAAGTCATATCATATGCTATATTTTTTTTTTAGATTAGAGGCAAGTGAATAAATAGCAAAGTGAATATCGGCCAGATAGGTAGTATTGTATAGATAGATAGTCAGAAAATAATAGTTCTTACCAGCTTTTGGGTTAGATATGTCTAAGAAGTCTTCAGAAAGTGGCTGAAACCGCGAGAAGGTGGCCACAGGTAGTGAAACGCTCTCAATCTGCAGCAATGCACCTTCATCTAGTACTAAGTTTGCCATCATCTGAAAGAATTATAGTTTTAAATCATTTAAACTAAAAAGGTCATTGGGCACCATAGTATGAAATTCATACCCACATTGTACGATGTTATTGTACAGAATGCTTCACTGACCGGGTCAGCTTCAGTTCTCTAAAGTTTTGTTTTGTAAATAGAATAAAACACACATTCAGTAATATTATAAAGTTGTAACTTATACAAATTTATACTTTCATGCCAATAATCATACTATTCTCATTCCTACAATTTAGGGCATCTCATTAAAAATGTTGTTGTTCAATTAGACATTGAATTAGAGGGAATAAATAATGGAATTTAAATTAGGCTACATGAGATTATAACTGATATACATACCCAATGAGGTAGATAAACTTTCCCTTCATCAGCCACAAACTCCAGTACACCGCTGTGGGTTTGTCTTCTAGTCTTCTTGTTGGTGAGTTTGAAGATCATTGGGTACTCAACACTCAGTCTTGTGAGTTGTTCCAGTGCTGATGGTGGCATGATGACTGAAATAATATATAAAAAAAAAAAAAAAAAAAAAAAAAAATAAGTAAATAAATTAGAACTTTCATCTAGATAAAGTTTATCAAAATATTAAATGTAACATCAAGTTACTGTTTACATAAATGATACAATGGACCACATTAGCTTACGATAGAGATGAGTGGAAGGACAGAAGGGAGGCTGTTGCCGTGCAGTGGCTCCTACAGTAATATTTGCATATACTTAGATTACAAAATGCATTAGAACCAGTACTTGTCAATAAGCTACAAGCTATCTATAGCTCAAATTATTATAATGATAAAAACCACTGTTCTATGGGAGCTTTGTCTAACAAGATAACAAATTTTATAATCAAATCAAAAAATCAAAAATATTTTATGTCTGGTTCAATTCCAATAGCTGAACTTATTTGATAAATTCATGGGTCAGATGGTGGCTGGTACACAGGTGTCCCAGCAGTGGATTGAGAAAGGCTGCTGATAATGACAAACATTCACTCTCTTTAGCAATACTTGAAAAGTTAAAAGAAATATTGTGTTGAAGGTAGAAAATCATAATCACATTTAATATAAGTACTTATAACTTGTGTGGTTTGTTTCTTACTTTTGCCTCCTCTTTCCACATCCTGTCTTTCATTTCCTGGAAGCATAGATACGGAGAAACATCTATAGGTCATGTTAAAAGGCCTCGATGGTATCTCATGAAACATGTTGAACCCAAACTGAAACAAGATGGGAAGAGTAGACAATTTAGAACAAAGCAAAGAAAAGTAAGCATTAGGAAATACAATAAGTTTACCATTGTGTATGTGTAATTATTTACGGTTTTTACAATAATTTACTATGAAAAATAAATGCAAAATCATGCACAAAGAAATCATCCACTCTAAATCAAAACAAGCGATTTTTGTTTTGACAATTGACTGACATCAAAGATTGACATTTTGTCGGCTGGTCTACTAGGTCCTACCGAAACGAGATAGCCAGATTTGATTTTGCTCTAGAAAGAAAGAAACAGAAAAATGATTCCCTATGCTAAATTAATTTCTTTTCGCCTGGACTGGAACAAGTTCTAAGGCACTTTCACAATAACAAGGACTTTGAAAGCATCCTGCCTGCCTGATCCATATTGACTGAATTCAGTGAATTCAGTTCAGTCGGTTCAGTTTGTATGTTTCTTAAAATTCAGCAGATTTAGCTCATTTTGAAGCAACGCCAAGATTTTTTTTCTAGACTAGGTAGTATGTTTCTAGTTTTAAGGAATCTAGTTTTGATTTTAGGACAAAATTTGAACAGTTTCCTCGTTATTGCTCGTCATCAGTTACATCATAATTTTCTCTGAACGCAACTAAAAAACGAAACAACTTGAAACAAGTATCACTATCCTTTTCTATCAATATCTGCCATTTCATTCATTTGTATATGTGGCAGCCGCGGGCGGGTGTAGTTTGTTCGTCGTTATTTCTGCGAAAAAGAAATAAATTAGAAAAAACCTAAATTTTATTCATGTAGAATCAAAAATAATTGTGAGTGTATTCAGTTTTGCCGCAGTAAACTAATGGCGTTGGTCGTTGTCATTTCCCTTGCGGACATGAATGAACGCCATGTTGATTGTCAAAAGTGTTTTCGGATGAGATGAGACAGCAGTGAAATTGATTTGTGAATTTTTTTCAGACACCGCGATTACGAAAGGTTCGCGTTTTTGTTCGGTTCGGATTTATTAGGGCGGAAGTGTAAGCAGCCATGGCTCAAGTTCTGCCGATACGTTTTCAGGAGCATTTACAGGTATAGACGCCCATCAACTTATTGAATTTGCCTCTAGTGCTTCCTTCATGTAAGCTGTTTTGTGGGGTATCATAAAGCTCTAAGCGGTGCAATGTAGGTTCCTTTGTTCCGTGTGAGCTCTATGAGTGGGTAGAGGCATTGCGCAATTATTACCGTGACAGTTTCCACCCCCTTTACCAACCTACGGGAGAGGGCGGCCGGTATTGATTTGTTCCGATTCTCTCTAAATCATATCACTAATGCTAACAATGAATCATTCACTACTGTAGTAGAATCCCTATTCATAAATTTCTCTTTCATAAAGGTCTTACTATGTTCTTGTAAGAATTCAGTTTGAGAGTATCTCACTCAGTACCTACCTACAATTTGATATGACTATCAGAAAAATTATTCACACTCACTTTTGTTTCTAAATAAACAAAGTAACTCAAAAATCTTATCACTTATCTCATACTATCAGCAATACCAATAATTGTAATGAATGTCAATGAAGGGAAAATTGAACTTATCAAATAGGAACCTCATTGTTTAGTATTGATACTTGCTATGGAAAGTCATAGTCATAGGATTAGTATAAAACAATAATGTTTGGAGATATAATTATGTCTTATCTAACACAAATGCTCATACTCTTGTACAAAAAGTTTCTAGCCTCATGAACTAAGCATTTCATTCTGTGCATATAAACAAGAAATAGCCAAATAAGAAAATGTATCTACATCTCTCCATGTTGGCTTTTCTCTGTGCGATATGTCTGAAGTACTGCAGTACCTTACTGTAGGCAAATAGATGACAGGCGTTTGGTTCACTCAAATATCAATTTCTTTAAAAAACTGAGACCATCGTTCTTCTAGCCGTCTAGGTATTCCATTCTATAGTTTATAAGTTAACAGTATGTATAGATTCATGTATGAAAATTATACTATTTACCTAGATTGCATGTATTATAGCTAGATTTCATTATTGTAACTTTTCTCATAAAAGTAAAATAAGGAGGCTTATGCCCAGCAGTGGGTTACAACCAATAAACGAATGCATACTGTTATTGGTAAATTATTAGAAACATATGTTAATATCCTAAAATAATACTACAATATTATTACTACAAATAATCCTGCCCATTTAATACCAATAAGTTAATATTCAAACACCCTCTGTGGGTGTTACCACCCTTAAAACCTTTCAGGGTAGGGGTGGCTAATTGAGTTTTTGCTAAATGTTTTACCTGAAACCATTAACAGCAAATGACTTACAAATTATGGACACATTGGGATCATATTTTTCTTTTTGTAACTTCTGCTGAACATTTTATAGACATTTGAAGATAAATTTAGATAGCCTGTTTGTTTTTAACAAAAATTTGTGTTTTAAAGTCTCTGAATTTCTTAGGAAATAAATACACCAATCTTAGTAGATATCTGTGCATCAAGAGAGATCCATCTTAGAGAACTCTTTGTCTTCTTTTAATTGATATACTACATTTAGCAAATACTTAGTAAATCAATGCAACATGCAGCCACGTTTTTGATACTGACTTAGATCTAGTGTTAAAAATTTTCAAGTACCTATATCAAGTACTGAGTTGTTAAACAAATTGGTTCCTTAACTTAGAACAGAACAAGTAATTTGCATTTGATCACCATCATAGTTAGCAAGGCCACTGTCTTACTATGATGGTGGTATAGTCTGGTAGAGTCAAATGCAGACTATTATTACTTGTTTATTGAATTAAGAACTCTATTCTATTCTATAGTGTTTAGTAGACCCTAAATGCTGCTAGCAAGCCCAAAGTTTAAATTGTTTATCTTTTCCAGCTTACAAATGTGGGGATCAATCCAAATTCGATTTCATTCAACACTCTCACAATGGAGTCGGACAAGTTCATCTGTGTCCGAGAGAAGGTTGGGGAGACAGCCGAGGTTGTTATCATCGATATGGCAGACCCCACTAATCCGATCCGGAGGCCAATCAGCGCTGACTCAGCTATCATGAACCCGGCAAGCAAAGTCATCGCCCTAAAGGGCAAAGCTGGCGTAGAAGGTTAGTAGACATTCAATAAGGTATGTGCCCAGTATGTGTTTCCAATATATTGTGCAAACATCTGCCCCTCTTAAACAACTTTGAAGAGCTTAAATGCCTGAAGAATGAAGAAAATGTCTAACTAAAACGTCTAAAAGCAGAAAAACCTAGTTTTTTTGTATTATTTGTACCATGAAGACTGAATCAAAATCGGAATTTGAGACAGAATTATCATTAATCATGGTTTATAGTTTATTTATCATATCTATAAGCTGTGTCATTACATTATAGACATGGTCACCGTCGTCGAAACCGATGAGGAGGACTATATATTAATACATTATAGACATGATATTGGGCAACATGTGGGCACATATTAATGGGGTATATTTGATGGGATGCTATACCCAAGACATAGTTCTTAAGGAGGCACTTCTGCTGCTCATAAACCAACCTTTCAGTTAAGTTACCCTCATTCACAGAATATATCACTCAATAGTGTAAAGAACTTAACCGCGAGTTTCCTCATGATGTTTTCCTTCACGGTTCAGAGCTCATGTTGATGCATTTATAATTTTTACGAAAAGAACACACTTATCACTATGGCAACTTTGTTCATGATGTTGTAATTGACTGAATGTTTTGGAATAATACTTGGTGTATTCTTGCATAATCGATAACCGACAAAGCAGCAGCAGGCTTCCTAAAATAATGTGAATACTAGTTTGGTTCAGAATCACATAATAAGGGGGGGTTCTCCTTTATAAACACTTTGAAAATTATATTCCTACAAATTTTAGAAAGGGTTTAATTGATTTGATTAAATAAAAACGATAGTCCATTAGAAAAAAAACAAAATATTAATGTTAACAAGCCTCCGCCCGCGGCTTCACTCGCGTGGTACTTACCCGGATAAAAAGTAGCCTATATGTTGCAAGTCATAATAGTACAGTATAAGTATTACAAGTTTCAGCCAAATCCGTTAAGTAGTTTTTATGTGATAGAGTAACAAACATCCATACAAACTCAAACTTTCGCGTTTAAAATATTAGTAAGATGAATAGTTAGATGAAAATAAGTTGACAACCTACACAATCATTCGAGTTTACGTAAACAAACCGGTGCTTACTGATATGATAACGTTAATAGACATCTATTCCAGACGTTTATATTCATTTATCAATCCTATTGGACTTAATTATAAACATTGGACGGGATAATGCAGTACAAAGGCATCAAAATATAAATCATCGTTTAAAAATACAACTGAGGGGCGTATGCGTTTATGATTAATATTCTGCAATTTGAGCAATTATAAGCATAAAATGGGTAAAAGCATCTATAAAACTAATAAAAATAATACCATTTCAATTTATTGTCTGTAAAAAATCTATTATCATTGTCCTAGTGTTATTTAGGATATAAAATAGGCTTGGAAAGCAACATCGTCGTGAAAATGTCTTATGTACCTGAGCCAAGTAAAGGAAGCACTGAAACGTGCCAAATAGCTAGATTCCACAACTTAACCTACATTTTCATTGTCCGCAAAGACGTTTAACATTACGTCCTTGGGCAATTCCCATTTTTTTTCCAGCTGTTCACTTTATGATTATCATTTATTTATAAATAGTAATTTGTAACTTTGAAAGTTAAAGTTAAAAGTCGAAAACGTATGGCCTGTACTGATTAACTAACTCAAAATGAGATCTAATCTATAAAAATGCATTGATATCGATAATTAACATTCGATTAGCAAAATTTATCTGACTCAATATTATAAAGTGACGTGTTCTGATTTCTTGATTGTCTATTTTTGGAACAAATATAAATACGTTCGTCAGTTTAAATATGTAATATGGTTTCAATTAGAAAAAAATAAGCTTAGCTGATATATCTAAAACAGAATGATGCGGTTACTGTTACACCAAAATATATTTACCTTATTTAGATTTTATCATAAATACATCTTGATTGCATCACGCATAATACCGTCCATCGGGAATCACAGTGCTGGCAATGAGTCATATATTTATGTTTTGAATCTTGTATTCTTGGCACCAAGCTGCAACGGAAGTTGATAATCAAAATAATGTTTTCAAGGAAAGTTTCAAATGCTGAAGTCAACGGACGCTTTGTTTTCTCGTTCAGGGCCACTCTTTTGTTGTACTCCTTTCTAACAAATACCACAGATAATATAATATAGTAGTACAAATACACACGTCCCACTTTGAAAATAGCTTGCGGTTTATAGTGACAAGTCCATCGCCACGTGGATCACACAAACATCACACATGACGTCCAATGCACTTTGGTGAAAAGTAAGTTCGTATGAACTAGTGGCTAAATCTGGTGACGGAGTTTGTAGGCTGCCTAAAGTCCTCAGTCATGGGACCGACAATTTAACGTGCCCTCCAACATGCAAATCTGTGTGTCAATGACATCACACTAGATGCAGATGTCTAGCAACATATTGAGGTCATTGTAGACGGCATTGCGTAACTGAGGACCTTAATGTTAATAAACAATGCAATAATGTCACTCCTATAGTTAGAATAGGTTTAGCGGAAGGGCTTACAGTGGTCTATTGGCATAACAGAGGCAAAATTTTACATCCTACCAAAGACTATTAATATCTAGAAGACAGACAAAGGCCATACACAAAATCGTAACCCGTACCAGATAGCCTGGAAACTTTAAAACATCAATTTTATCCAAGAAATTTCAATTACTTTCTAGTTAAAATTACCTAAAAAAAATTTTATATTGAATATTGTTGCTAACTACTACTAAGTATTGAAATTTCTTGGATAAAATTGATGTTTTAAAGTTTCCAGGCTATCTGGTACTGCGGGACAGGGTTACGATTTTGTGTATGGCCTTTGTCTGTCTTCTAGATATTAATCGTCTTTGATCCTACTAAAAAAAACGCTTTGTTAAATTCCATTGTTGCACCAAAGATGCGATAGGTTTCTTCATTGTGTTTTACATCGCCAATATTACGTGCCCTCGCTGCGGAAACTCCATTTCCATGAATGAAACTCTTCCGTTAACTTGCTGTAAATTGCTAAAGTTGGATCTGAGTTGGCCTCGGTGACGTAACACTGGCAAAATATAACACAGGCAAAATATCTAATCGATATTTATCGCTAGCTGAGCGTGTCTATTCTAGAGGCAAAACACTTGTTAAGTTAAATAGTCCCTCGGGAAGTCGGGATATAGAAGTTAATATTACTTTTGTTCAAAGCAAGAAGTGTTTGTATAGAATCTATACAAACACTTCTTGCTTTGAACAAAAGTAATATATCTATCTATACTATACTTAGATCAATAACTGAATGAATACGAAAGAAACCCTTCACATTCCTTTTTGTTCGATAATTGAATAACCTAACATCATTTTCCTGACATCATTTTCATCCGAACAAATCAATTCAAACCAATCTACTGAAGGTATCAAACCAAAAGTATCTGATTTAGCTTTTAAAACAATTTGATTTCTCTACTCACTTTGCTGTAATTTTTCCTATTTTTATAAAATTATCTATTAAAAGACTATATTACCACCAGAATATCCAATGTCCGTCTGTTAGGGTTCGTGCGAACATAGCCATAAGGTTCAAAGGACACGCGAAGCCTTTTACGTGTTAAGCGCCCTACACACGATGAAGCATGGATTGTTCCGATGTTTCACTTTTGTACTTTTATGCTCAAATCACACCAAGATGGTACTTACACTGACGGGCTTATAAAATTATAAATATCCCTGGACATTCCACACAGCGTCATCTAGTCCCAAGCTAAGCATTTTACTTGTGTTATGTATTTTTTGTAAATACATACATATTATACATAGAAAACAACCAGACACGAAACAAATATTTGCAGATCATACAAACATTTATCCCGTAGCGGGGATCGAACCCGCAACCTCTGCGTCTCAGGCGGGCTTTCGCCCACTGTGCCACAGAGGTCGTGAAAGAAAAGAGGCTTGTATGAAGGGTGTACTTAATCAAGTGATTAAATGCGAATGATGTTTGTCAGGAATTCAGGATAGCAAGTTGAAATCTGTTGTCTCTGTCTATGCCTACGGTAATGAAAGAGAGAAAGATGTATCTATATTTTCCTCCGTAATTACGTGGTATGAGACAATACATTGGGTTACGTAAATGCAGGAACGGTTCTGCTCAATTTTCAAGCACAGACACCGTAACGCGATCACGCGATAGGACATCCCTTGCTATATTGCGCTAATAGTGATGTGCCAGATTGAGATTTATGTTTGCTTAAAACTTTAGTAGGTACTTGGATGATGACGTACCTTTTGTGTTATGCACAAGTACATTTGTATGTTTGTTTTATACACAAAAACTTGGTAGTTGACGCTTAAATAACTACAATACCATTTTTTTATCATTTCGATCCAAAAATTGTCTTTTTGATTACGGTTATGTGACTATGATATATAAGTCTAATTTTCACGGGAAAGCAACATTTTTTTAATTGGCCTGATAATCTCATCATATTCATCACAGTCTGATCAAAGCATTTAGGCAATAATGTGGTCATAATAGTGAAAGGAAACGAATGGTTGAGTACATTGATGACGTAAAGTTTGTCGTAGTGAGATATTATATCGTGTCGGTCCTCTCTGCGTGATGTTTACAATAATCTGCGTAGATTTCTATCGGTTTATCAGAGTAGCTGCTTCGAGGCAATGAACTATAGTTGAGGTCAAACTTACTACAGAACAAAAGGCTTGTTTAAAGCCCATAGTAAAGAAACAATCAAGATTATTTCAATCTTCAAGCACGAGAAATATCAGGTTGGGCCTATTAATCATATAAAAGGCGTTGTCAGTATTTTACTAATCGTTGATTCGTTGCTATTATGTTTTGGTTGTACCTACTGGATAAATTGTATTTATCTGGGTATGATGCATTATAATATGCATGTGACTCATACAGCCATCGACGATTTCAATTAAAACTGTCGTAGGTACTTTTATCAGCTAGTTCCGCGATATGAATAATATCGTATTGTCAAGGTTTTATCACGGAATTTCTATGACCGCGATGCTTTTCATTTGGTGTCTAATACTTTTAACCCCCGAAGAAAAAGAGGGGTGTATCAGTTTGTAGTAAGTATATCTGTGTATATATATGTGTATTGTGTCTGCCTTGTAACGTAACGAGTGAACCGATTATGAATATTCTTGTTATCTTTGAAAGGTGTCTTCGCCGAGAGTGTCTTAACTATGTTTGAAGAAAATTCAGTCCAGTTTGAAAATAATGATCTTCTTTCTATCTTCTTTCTTTCAAGAAAATCTGATGAAACCTTCAAACAAAAAACTAAAATGATTTCAGGAGCAACGTTGCCTCAGCCAGATACACAAATACACAAGTACACAACACACTTCATAACACCCCTGATTTCATCGGAGCTGAAACTTATACAACTTAAAACTTGAACAACAAACAAGCCCTATATGAATGGGACTGTGTAGGTTCAGTAATTGTTAATTTAGGCTATGTCGAGGGATCGCCATATGTTTCATACATAAACGAAGTAGGTTTCATATAATGGGCTCTAGGGAAAGCAGTGAGATAACGTTACCGCCTACCGCATCGCCCCGTGCCACAGGTTAGACAATAGCTGGATTCCATGACGCATATTCGGTGACGTAGAGTGCTAACAAGGAAAGGGATGATTAACGTTGAAGTTTAAGACGTAGTTTGCTTTATTTGCGATCAAAATTGAAGATGTTGGTCTTTGTAGTTGTTTGAAATTATATTTCTTCTTCCTTGTCCCTCGTGAGGTCGGCACAGCATGTTCCTTAACTTTCTATGAATTCTTAAATTATATTTCTAATATTAGTCACATAATCAGCTGTTGTGTTCTCATCCTGTAAGTTTGCTTCAAGCTTCAATAGGTCGTCTTTGTTGACATTAAGTATCTATGTTACGAAACTTCCATTTTGCCGTTCTCGTCACGACATTCAAGCCGACACTAAAGAACCCATAAGTTGCGTAAAATTGTCACCGATTTAGATAAACGAACCTAACAGAAGAAACGAAACATCATCAGGAATTAATAAAACTTTATGGTATACTAGCTGCGCCCCGCGGTGAATAGTTCCCGTTCCCGTGGGAATACCGGGATCAAAAGTAGCCTATTCTTTAATCCAGGGTTAAGCAATTCTGGTACCAAATTTCATTCAAATCCGTCCAGCTGTTTGAGCGTGAAAGAGTAACAACAAACTTTCACCTTTATAATATTAGTGTGATTTACAAAAATAACTTAAATTGTACAGACAACCTTTGGATGGAAACGCGCACCTGGTCGCTACTGCAACATTAGTGGTGTATTTACTTCAAGAGGTTTAGGTATATAGGGTGCGAAAACTTGCAGGCAGCGCACGTCTACGAGTCGATGACTCATACATTATTCACGAATACGAGTGAATTCATATTTGTGTCGTACATTTGCATATGGCGAGCATAGTTATTTCGATTTCTGGGTTAATTGTTGGTGAATTATGACGCTTGAGATATTAAAATTGGTATTGTCACAGCTTAAGTACTATTTTGTCTGTTTAACTAGTGTTTCTGTATCATGGATACTTCAGAATTCCAATTAATCACTGAACTCGGGATGACTTTATGATGCAGAAGCTTCAGCTCAGGGCTTCGCTCGCGTGTTACTAAACCAGATAAAAAGTACCCTGTGTGTTATTCCAAGTAACTATGTACAATTGTACATTCCATGTTTCAGCCTAATTAATCCGTTCAGTAGTTTTTGCGTGAAATAGTAACAAACATCCATACAAACTTTCGCGTTTATAATATTAAGTAAGCTCATATGAAATTGCCACTTGCGGTCATCCATCCACATTGAGTCGATAAAGTAAATTCGTTGAATTATATTGAAAAACCAAAAAACAATGATTCCTTGCCGGCAGGAGTAACTCTGTTTACCGTAACAAACAACTGAATCGATTATTCTCTTCAACAGCTCAAAAGACGCTTCAAATCTTCAACATCGAGATGAAATCCAAGATGAAGGCCCACACAATGAACGAAGACGTTGTATTCTGGAAGTGGATTTCCCTCAACACTCTGGCCCTGGTGACGAAGATGAGCGTCTACCACTGGTCTATGGAGGGCGACTCCACTCCGGTCAAGATGTTCGACAGGCACTCATCGCTCGCTGACTGCCAGATTATCAACTACAGAACGGATCCGAAACAGCAATGGTTGCTTCTTGTTGGTAAGTTTTCCTTTTATCTTCAAGACCTTAATCCGTTCACTCCTTGCCTGTAAGAGCCAAGTTGTATATATAGCTTAAATACTAACCTCATTATCCATATTCATCTGTCAAATCAGCATCGCTTTAATTTAGTTGACTGCTATAACATTATACAACGAAAATGTTGATATAGCTGCGCGTTTGCTGATATCAAATAAAATAATGTTTGTGAATGTGTACCAATAGTTGCCATACCATGAACATTTTTTTTATTGCAACCCATATTGGTACACGTTTACAAACATATTTTACTTTATAAAATGCCAGCTTACCTAACCTACCTTGATACAATATAGCCTATGTTCATTCGGAAACACATCCGTGAAAGGTTTTTCGACCGATGATACCAACTTTACCTATTTATAATATTAGTAGGTATAGATATGTATAAGCATAGAAGTAAAGATATAGAGAATTTTTACGTGTTCATCAAATCAGTGAAGTGATGTTAGGTGGGTCAGACCTCTACCATCTTCCATTCTGCCACTAAACCTCATTCAAAGACTTTACGAACGGACTCTTACAATATCTTATTTTCCAGGTATATCAGCGCAGCAGAATCGCGTTGTAGGAGCCATGCAGCTGTACTCCGTAGAGCGCAAGTGTTCCCAGCCCATCGAGGGACACGCGGCTTCGTTCGCCACCTTCAAGGCGGAGGGCAACGCCGAGACCTCCACGCTCTTCTGCTTCGCTGTGAGGACCGCTCAGGGCGGGAAACTGCATGTTATTGGTGAGTTTTAGAAGACCTTAGGCTCGATGACTCATGGCTAGTGGCGAAGCTTGCTTAGACGGTCTTGATAGATCGTCTAAGTTAAGCAACGTTCTGAACGGTCACTATTTGGATAGAAAGAAAGAAAAAAAGTTTGGTCAATACAATATTCACTCCGGCCAACTTAGATTCGGTACGATTATTGTAACAAGTATACATTATGTAGGGTAAACTGACCTTATTTTGGCACCCCACCAATTATTGGCACTTCTCTGATTTATTTTACCTATGTAATAAGAAAAAACAGAATATCCCGGTGCAACTTATCTAAATTGAGAAACACAATCCTGCGGATCGGATCGGATAGATCAGATAGTAAATCAGAGAGGTGCCAATAATTAGTAGCCAATTCTCTTGCAAATAATCGTTTACCCTAGTTCCTAATAATCCTTTTACTTTCAGAGGTCGGCCAAACACCAGCCGGCAACCAGCCTTTCCCGAAGAAAGCTGTAGATGTGTTCTTCCCCGCCGAAGCCCAGAACGACTTTCCCGTAGCCATGCAAGTCTCTCCGAAGTATGACGTCATATACCTGATCACTAAGTACGGGTATATACACATGTACGATATCGAGAGCGGGACATGTATCTATATGAACCGGATTTCGTCTGATACTATCTTTGTGACCGCGCCTCATGAAGCTACTGGCGGGATTATTGGTAAGTCAAGTTTCAATATGTTAAATGTATTTTATACTCGTATTTTTGCTACAGCCACGGTATAGGGATTCGACGTTCGTGGTCTGTAGGCCTACTCCCAAAACTGAAATCGATATATCGTGCCAATTATCGTCTTAGCTTTTGTTGGTGGTTATGACATCGGAACATTTGACCGACATAAGCTGAACTACAATTAATGCCACGATTATGTCTATCTCGGTTATGGGAGTATGGGCTCAGTCTTATTGTGTCTTATAATGTGGAATATAAACGCACTTTTTTTTTAAGTTTAATATGTATAGTTCGTCTTTGCTTGATTTACGAATGAAACGCGCGAAGTTTCGTTACTCACCAGTGGTAGCGAATAACTCCTATCTAAATAGGCCTTTGAACCGAAAATGTTCTTTAATAAACCGTAATCTAGCAATGCCTAGCTAGAATGTCCAGTCCAACACTAAAATAAGTAGGTTTATGCTAATGAGATCAAAGATAACGGACATAATTAATGTTATTTTCGTTTAGACTATGTTAGGAAGCCCTACCCTATATTTTGCCCTACTTTTAATAATAACTAGCCAGGTTATTGTGCCATTTCTATAGCCAAGTTCAAGTTATTTGAATAGCTTTATTTATGTTACTGGACTTTGGCTGCAGTCCATACTGTTATGTAACACGTCATAAGTCAGGAGGCTAAGCTATGCAATTCCATTGCGCGATATTTCACGTCATAGTGAAATATATCTAATGTGTGAAGTTATACTTAATTTAATTCACATTTTCATTTAATAAGACACATTTTTTTTAACTGTCGTATGCCTAAAAACGTGCATATTTTTGCATTGATGGATCTCTGCTAAATAAAACTCATTAAATAATATCATAAGATTTTGTTTGATCTAAAACCGTCCACAGAGTTGTCCAACTGCTCATACGAACTAACCCCATTATTCATAATGATTGTTAAAGTTTAATGTAACAAGGCTTTAATTAAATAATGTTTTTTTCCTTGTTACTCTTATATCTAAGAAAAGAGATAGCAACAGATATAACAGCCATCTGAGCTAACGTAAGCTTACTGGTCAATTATGAATAACGGGGTAAATAAATGTATAAAGTTATCAGACTAAAAACTAATTACTGTTTAAAACATTTACTTAAAAATTTAAGTGCTTCGAATTCTTTACATGACATTATACTGGTCAAACTCATTTGGTGGTTTGGTAGTAACTATGCCAAGTATCAAGACTTTAATAGTTATGACCACGTTATAAATGCCAGCAGTATCGATAACGAAGTTGGCTATAACTTTTGCTGATTTAGAATTTTAGATACGTAGTTCGTGGGTGGGTGGGCGTTTAACTGTATCAATATCAATACAATAAAATTACATTGATATGAAAGTTTATGAAGTTTGTAGTAGTTAATGAGATGGTGATAGAATTTTTAGGCCGCCTGGGAGGTTCTTTCAATACTGTTAAACATAAAGGCGGCATCACTCATTTGACAACCGTTTACGGCCAGTTTCAATATTACATCTATCTATTGTTTGCTGATTGTAGCGAGATAATTCGTTTGTAAGTAATGTCAAATATCTTACTATAAGGCTTACAGTAAGATATTAGGCTTACAGTGTAAGCCTATCATGCGAGCACTACACATTGAAGTGTTGGAACGTGTTGGTTCCAACACTCCAATGTGAGGATCGATCTTGGATGGTTATTGGACACAAACGGAGCATTGCCATTGGCCATTCTATTCGTACCCAATGTTGAAACCAAGTTGAAGCCAATGTGTCGTGTCCGTATCACAGTCAATCACAGATAGATAGGATATTAGAACTGACTAGAATGCCTAACGATCTGAGAAAATGTTCTCCGCGTCTTGCGAATACACTCGTTTCATGTTTTCGTTTTCTAGATGTATCTTGCGTCTCTAATATCAATCTTCTATTCTCAGGCGTGAACCGCAAAGGCCAAGTCCTATCGGTAACAGTAGAAGAGGACTCCATAGTGCCCTACATCAACACTGTGCTCCAGAACCCGGACCTAGCGCTTCGCATCGCCGTGAGGAACAACCTCGCCGGCGCTGAGGAACTCTTCGTGAGGAAGTTCAATATGCTGTTCACTAACGGACAGTATGGGGAGGCAGCTAAGGTATGCTTACATGATAGGAGAAGTATAAAGTAAAGCCCGAGTTCATACAAAATGTTATACCTTTTTAAAAAATTGCAATTGAAATAAAAAAATAATTGAAGAAATATCTATTAGTCCCTCCGGTTCATTACGACGTAATCTCAAAATGCCTGATATCAGTATGAACCAATCTCACAATGACTGAGACCAATAAGAAATTTCATAAAGGCTTTATCCAATGCCCGAAATTCTAAAAGTGTTGATCTCAAAATGACTGAATCATGTTAATCCATAAATGACTGATTCACACGATCACAGCATAAAACGTAGTACATTACCTACTGGGGTATTTTTATATTTCTCCAAAATAAAATACCATCTTTGCCTGTATCCTTTCACCAACTTATTTTAACTAACATTATAAATGCGAAAGTAACTCTGTCTGTCTGTTAGCTTTCACGCCTAAACCACTCGACCGATTTTCATAAAATTTGGTGCAGAGATAGACTAGATCTTGGGAAAGAACAAAGGCTACATTTCAACATCCCACGCGTGGGAAGCCGCGGGGAGCAGCTAGTTTCAAAAAATGTTAATCGTCAGATAGTATACAGTGTATACTATACACTATACATATCCCTGTCTTGTTTTCCAGGTGGCAGCAATGGCGCCCCGTGGTATTCTCCGCACTCCGCAAACCATCCAACGTTTCCAGCAAGTGCCCACGCAGCCGGGGCAGACGTCCCCGCTGCTGCAGTACTTCGGCATCCTGCTGGACCAGGCGCAGCTGAACAAGTTTGAGTCACTGGAGCTGTGCCGTCCTGTTCTACTGCAAGGTGAGCTAAAGGATAAACCTATCTCAAGTTTTTGAGAATGATATTTTAATTAGATCAAACCAAGAATTAGTTTTTTATTGAGTTTAATGCTGTTGGTAACCGTGACCTACAGTTTCACCAGGATTCACCGATGTAACAAAAGATAATTTAGTTTGTAAAAGACTATTGGTCTTATTCATAAAGATTTGACAATTTAATATAGATTTCAAATATGTTTTTTTCTTGTTACTCTTATGTCAATGAAAAGAGATAGCAACAGATTTAATATCCGTTTTAGCTAAAGTAGGTTTACAAAACCATTATGCATAAGGGGGTATGTCTATCTGTGGTTGTGTAAAAGACAAATAACTGCACACTAATAAAGACAATATAAATAAATTATCTTAAAATTAAGGTGACACTAGAAATGAAATGAAATGAAAAAAAAATTAAATATGATCACAACTGTATCCCGGGAGCGGTAGACATTTCTTTCAGATTATTAGGCAATTTTTAGATCTTTTAGGTGACACTAACATGAAGTTCAACCGCCATTTGAAGTACGAAACCTTGACTTGACACAATATCTTGACAAGTCTTCTATTCCCCAGGCCGCAAGCAGCTTCTCGAGAAATGGCTGAAGGAGGAGAAGCTGGAATGCTCTGAAGAGCTCGGTGACCTGGTGAAGCAAGTGGACCCGACGCTAGCGCTGTCTGTGTACCTCCGCGCCAACGTCGCCAGCAAGGTCATCCAGTGCTTCGCCGAGACGGGACAGTTTCAGAAGATTGTGCTTTACGCTAAGAAGGTATAATGATATACTTTTGTTAAATCACACTAATAATATAAAGGTGAACGTTTGTGTGTTTGTTACTCTTTCACGTAAAAACGGTTGGACGTATTTGAATAAAATTTGGTACCAGAATTGCTTATACCTTTGATTAAAGAATTGGCTACTTTTGTTCCCGGTATTCCCACGGGAACGGGAACTATTCACCGCGGGTAACAGTGCGGGGCGTAGCTAGTTGAAAATAATTGTTAAAACCGCTAGTGTTGTGCTTGATTGATCATTGAACTTTAGTGACATTCGAGTTGATTACAATATTGGTGATATTTTCGCTTCCCACAGCGGCAGCGAATACCGCGTAGGTCCGAAAAGGCCTTTCCACGATTCCTATCTCTATTATCACAGATGGGCTACACACCCGACTACATATCTCTCCTACGCTCTCAATAAATAACACAATTCCTATCTCTATTACCACAGGTGGGCTACACACCCGACTACATATTTCTCCTTCGCTCCGTGATGCGCACGAACCCGGAGCAAGGCGCCGGTTTCGCCGGCATGTTGGTAGCGGAAGAGCCGCCATTAGCCGATACCAACCAGATTGTCGATGTGTTCATGGAACAAAGCATGGTCCAGCAATGTACCGCTTTCCTACTGGATGCGCTTAAGAACAACCGACCTGAGGAAGGTCCGCTGCAGACTAGGTGAGATATTTCATGTGATTGTAGGCCTTCCAATGTAGGTCTTAGTAATGTTATAAATGAAAAATCTTACTAAAAGTTACGGTTCCGACAGGATTCGAACCTGCGTAGATACAAGCGATGCCCTTAAGCCGGGCTGCTTAACCCCTCGGCCACAGAACCACTAATGCCGAAGTTATCAGTGTAATATAGTAATAATAATAGGCGACGGCGCAAGTTTGACTCATACCTTAAAGGTAAATTCGTCATACCAGTTCGCATATGTTTTATAATGAATCTAAAAAGGCTTTCGCAGGTAATTAATGTGTTCTTTCTTGCAGACTCCTAGAGATGAACCTGATGTCGGCCCCGCAAGTAGCAGACGCCATTCTCGGCAACGCAATGTTCACTCACTACGACCGCGCGCACGTCGCCCAGCTCTGCGAGAAGGCGGGTCTGCTGCAGCGCGCGCTGGAGCATTACACTGACTTGTACGACATCAAGCGGGCAGTGGTGAGTCACTGTACTTCTTTGTGGCGAACATTGATAGCGGCCAGTCTCAATAACCTATTACATCTATACAACAAATGTCAAATACCCCTAGTCTCATCTGTCCGATGATGCTCAATACAGATCATCGGACTACTGAGCCTTTTAGTCCGATATTTACACATTTCGAATATCTACGTGAGGCTTATGTCCAGCAATGGACGTCCTCTTACTGAGATGATGATGTGTTCCTCACGGCATGTCTTGCCGCATGTTAAACGATTTTGGCCAAAACAAAGACTGAGTGGGCCTAATGGCGAAAGACGACGCAGCAGACTCATTCGTGGAAGATTAGTCCTCCATAGCGTCAGACCGAGAAAGGTGGAAAGGGAGATAGGGACGCCTTTGCTCTGCACTGGAACGATACAGGCTAAAAATAATAATAGTATTAATGTGTTCCCTGCCAAGACAATGCGCCGTAGCTTGCGTCAGAGGCTTGCGTACATGCTAGCGTGTGGACTTCTTTCAGCACTTGTCAAAGTAAAACGAAAAGAAGTTACTTTTTAAATAAGTAAGCGCTTTTTTGCTTTACGTTGTCAAGAAAAAACATTTTTCAAGAAGAGTGAGGCAGGTTCATCTACAACTTCCTTGATCGCTAGCTTACTAACATTCTTATTCCCAGGTCCACACCCATCTTCTCCCTGCTGACTGGCTGGTCACCTACTTCGGAAGCCTCTCAGTTGAAGACTCGTTAGAATGTCTCCGAGCAATGCTCCAAGCTAACATCCGTCAAAACCTGCAGATTTGCGTACAAATCGCGACCAAATACCACGAACAACTGACCACCAAGTCTCTGATTGAGCTGTTTGAGAGCTTCAAGACCTATGAGGGATTGTTTTACTTCCTCGGTTCGATTGTCAACTTCAGTCAGGATTCGGAGGTCCACTTCAAGTATATTCAGGTGAGTTTAGTGCCAATTTGTACTAAGAAGAGACTGGACATTAACTTTGGATCTTCAGGCATTTTTAAGTCTAAGAGGGTAGTCAGAAATTGATTTGGTCGGTAAATCGATGCTTGAAATCTAGTCTGATGTGTACTTTAAATACTCTGATGATGATCTGATTTTGCTACTTTTCATCAAGTCAAGAGTATGTAACTCAATAGCCATCACAAAAAAGAAAAAAAAAATTGGAAGCACAACTAAATTCACACTATTCCCCAGGCTGCCTGCAAGACCGGCCAGATCAAAGAAGTGGAGCGTATCTGCCGTGAATCAAACTGCTACAACGCGGAACGTGTCAAGAACTTCCTCAAGGAAGCCAAACTGCCTGACCAGCTGCCCTTGATCATCGTGTGCGATCGATTCGACTTCGTACACGACTTGGTGCTGTATCTGTACAGGAACAGCCTGCAGAAGTATATTGAGATCTATGTGCAGAAGGTAAGATTCATACTTCTTTACACCTTGCAAATAAAGTAAAAGAATTACGCATTTGAATGTTTTAACGGGCTTTTGTCAATGGTTTCGAATCTTGTTGCGTATTGATCAATGAAGACTCACCTTTAAAACCAATCGATACAATTTCGCCCGCAGCTTCGCTCGCGTGCTCCCTACCTTGATAAAATATACCCTATGTTCATTCGGAAAGTCCATGCTACACATCGGTGAAATAATTTTTGAAAATGGATGAGTAGTTTCGGAGATTACCCCAAACATAAAAACAAACAAACCAACTTTACTTCTTTATAATATTAGTATAGATGGGATAATTCGTCAGCAGTTTATTTAGTAATTATTCTTATTGTAGGTGAACCCCTCTCGTCTGCCCGTCGTAGTTGGAGGCCTATTGGACGTGGACTGCGCTGAAGACATCATCAAGAATTTGATCCTGGTGGTTCGCGGGCAGTTCTCTACTGATGAGCTCGTCGCTGAAGTTGAGAAGAGGAACAGGTAACATTGAACAACTTTATTTACAGAAGAAACTAAATGACTACCCACATAGTTACATCG
Organism: Xanthorhoe designata; assembly: GCA_963582015.1. Taxonomy (NCBI): domain Eukaryota; kingdom Metazoa; phylum Arthropoda; class Insecta; order Lepidoptera; family Geometridae; genus Xanthorhoe; species Xanthorhoe designata. The sequence continues at coordinate 3,417,186 of OY757029.1, forward strand.
TTCGTTTTTTTGTATGAGCAAGTGGCCAACTCTGGTGACGGAGTTTTAAGGCCGCCTAAAGGCCTCCGTCATGGATTAACGACTTTTTAAAAGCCGGGACCGACAATTTAACGTGCCCTTCGGAGGGCACGTTAAATTGTCGGTACGCGTTTCACGGAAGCGCTCTGCTGATAATGCCACTTACGGTCACGCATCCAAGTCGTGACCGCTCAGAATGTTGCTTTACTGCGACGATCTATCAAGAATGTCTTAGCAAGCTTCGCCACGAGCGCTTCTATATCATAATTACATAACATTGAATTTTGGAGAAGACACAAGAGTATTACTTATATCTTGCATAGAGACCCCGATGTTGATGTTATGTAAGATAATTGATCACATGAAAAATAAGATTGTTCCGAAAATTTGGTAAGAGATTTAGATTTTACCTACTGTGTTTGTGTTTATTGTTGTTGCTGCTATAAGTTTAAACGGAAGCAAGAATAGTGTAAGAAAAACTACATCATTATCCAACTTCATTGCATTGTATTAGGCTTACTCTGTGACAATCAGGAAATATGATCCATTTGGACTTTCCTGGAATAGTTGATAGTATGTATCTCATTTGTTAAATTGTCTCCAGATTGAAGCTGCTCCTTCCATGGTTGGAGACTCGTGTGCACGACGGCAACGTTGAACCGGCGACACACAACGCCCTCGCTAAGATCTACATCGATTCCAACAACAACCCTGAACGGTTCCTCAAGGAGAACCAATGGTAAGTGCTTTTAACAGATAAAAGTTATTTAACTGTCACAGTTGAAAAAAGAGCTATGATTGTACATGTTCTGAGATTCCTTCAAAGTTAACTGTTCTGGATTGTCATAGAATATGTTTTATCCCAGAAAGTTATCATATTAGATCCTGAGGAAAAGCTTACACCCAACGGGTTGTAGCTTGACTACATCATAAAAAAAGTGGAAACTTTATATGTGGAGGGAGGTAATTTGGAGATAAACTCCCTCTTCTAAAATTCGATAAATTCTTTAATCATTTGAAAGCGATTAATAATCCACATAAACCTAGTCTATTATGTTAACCCAGGCTAAGCCAAATCAGTCCTCGAGTCAATGAATTGAAATACATATAAGTATACATATATCAGTCATCTGATTACCATAACACAAGCATTAAGTTGCTTAGCTTGGGACTAGATGACGCTGTGTGAAATATCCCATAATATTTATTTGTTTTACATACTTTTTCCATAGGTACGACTCCCGCGTGGTCGGTCGTTACTGCGAAAAACGCGATCCTCATCTAGCGTGCGTGGCCTACGAGCGCGGGCAATGCGACCGCGAGCTCATCGCCGTCTGCAACGACAACTCGCTCTTCAAGACGCAGGCGAGGTACCTCGTGCGTCGCCGCGACCAGGACCTCTGGCTTGAAGTACTGGCTGAATCCAACCCCTACAAACGACAGCTTATAGACCAGGTGAGATTACATAGATAGATAGATAGATAAACATTTATTCAGCACACACACATACAATAGAAAATACAAAAACAGACACAAGAGACATAGAGACATAGCGAGCTGATTGCAGTCTGCAGCGACAACTCAATGTAATAAGATTGTTGGATATCATTTATTTAGAAATGCACACATTTTGAAATAATGTAGCCCACCCATAACAGACACTCAGCCATTGGAACCACAGACATTTTGGAAAGGAAAACGCACTTTAACCCTAATAATTATTTCGATCTAGTCAAGTATTTGATGGTAAGGCACACATCCCCCTAACAAAGTCTTCAAGTTTTAATACCCACTCAACACAAAAAGCTTAAAAATTAAACTATTTAATGATTTCCAGGTGGTACAAACAGCTCTCTCTGAGACTCAGGACCCCGAGGACATCTCGGTGACAGTGAAGGCGTTCATGACAGCTGACCTGCCCAATGAGCTCATTGAGCTACTCGAGAAGATTGTGCTCGACAGCTCCGTGTTCTCTGACCACAGGAATTTGCAGAACTTGCTTATCCTCACAGGTAGATATTGTTTTAGAAGGTTGTAAGGCAAAATAAGTCATGTTCAAAGTGAATATTTCATCATTATATCAAAAACTTGGAGGTCTTAAGAATATTTAACCATCTTCAGGATATTGTTATACCACTGTTTTTAAATGTTTTACGAAAATAAATTTCTGACTCAACTAAGCTCAACCTTGTGTCCTCAGCAATAAAGGCGGACCGCTCTCGCGTGATGGAATACATCAACCGGCTGGACAACTACGATGCGCCTGATATCGCCAACATCGCTATCAACAACGAACTGTATGAGGAGGCTTTTGCTATCTTCAAGAAGTTCGATGTCAACACTTCGGCTATTCAAGTAAGTTAAAACTACCCTCAGTTAACAATGAAATTAATGAGACACTACGATCTAATAAATAGCCGTCTTATTTTGATGACATTATTTCTTCTTACATTGTTGGCTCACTTTCACGAATGACGACACTAAATGCTTAGATTTATGTTTTATACTAAATGGAAAATACATACTGCTCCAATCTTCTATGGTTCGAAACTAAGATTGTTGGAGATAGTATTAGCAAGAACGATATTTGGTATTAGTATTAGAGTCGTGAGTCGTCAATACTAGACTAGCATAGAGTTTGAGACCATACTATTCTTTATCATTTGATTTTTACGATATCATTTTAATCAGTCATTCTTTTTAGGTGCTAATCGAACAAGTGAAAGACCTAGAACGCGCAAACGAGTTCGCCGAGCGATGCAACGAACCTGGCGTGTGGTCGCAGCTGGCTAAAGCCCAGCTTCAACAAGGCCTCGTGAAGGAAGCCATCGATTCTTACATCAAGGCTGATGACCCCTCAGCGTATATGGATGTAGTGGATACTGCTACTAAGGAAGAATCTTGGGATGATCTTGTTAGATACTTGCAGGCAAGTTTTGTTTTACTATGAAATTAATTCAGACTAAAATCTTGGACATATAAATGTGTAGCTCAGATCTTTAACTTATATGAAGTTAGATAATACAGTCTCTGCTACATCTTCTGTAAAATATTGTAGCATGTCAAGGAGTTCCATAAAGTCTTACGAGGACAAATCAAAAATACTTATGAGGTGGTTACTGTTCTTAGATACCTACATTGAAAATTGGACCTGCTCGAATTATCATAGACAAAAATAATACTGTAATACTAAATTTAGGTTAGATCAAGAAGAAATCAAATCGCCACTTACTTTCTTACTAACTTGTCCTGAAATTTCCTCATTACTTACTGTCACATAATATCCTCAGATGGCCCGCAAAAAGGCACGTGAATCCTACATCGAATCCGAGCTAATCTACGCCTACGCCCGCACCGGCCGCCTCGCCGACCTAGAAGAGTTCATCTCCGGACCCAACCATGCAGATATACAGAAGATCGGCGACCGCTGCTTCGACGATAAGATGTACAACGCGGCCAAACTGTTGTACAATAACGTCAGCAACTTCGCGAGATTGGCGATTACTCTTGTCTATTTGAAGGAGTTCCAAGGTAAATTTATTATTGTATTGTGAAGCATACATCACTTTTCTTGTACATATAGATTATAGATGGATAGAACGTTGGTGTGTATTACAATAACGACCATTGATACAGTACTATAATATTTCATCCAAATGAAACACAAAAATAATTACGAACGTGCATAGATTTATCTTTTCGTAAAATTGTAAACCGAAACTTATTAGTTATTATCGCTAAGTTCACCAATATTTTGTTTCTTCGTGCCTATTGACTACTCCGTTAGACATTTTAAAAGGATCAACATATTAATGTACCTAACTATTATTTGTCAGGTGCTGTGGACAGCGCTCGCAAAGCCAACTCGACCCGCACATGGAAGGAGGTTTGCTTCGCTTGCGTCGACGCCGGAGAGTTCAGATTAGCGCAGATGTGTGGTCTACACATTGTTGTGCATGCTGATGAGTTGGAAGACCTCATCAATTACTACCAGGTCAGCAAATAATAAACACAATTTTTTACTGCAGAGTCATAAAACGTGTGTCAGAGCATATTGCGTGCTCACTTGGCTCATTTTTTCTCACTTTAATCTTTTCCACAAACAAGATGGATAAAATTTCCATTTTGTATGTATGTAAGTAAGTACGTGTTTTTGACGTGACGGAGTTTTTAGGCCGTCCAAAAACTACATCGCGTAATTTACCTCATCTTATGTCTCGAAGTATCGGCTATGTTTCAATATAAATAATAACAGACTTCAATACTCTATCTGGTACCATATGAAAGAAAATCGCTAAATATATAACTGATTGCAAGAGTTTATAGAAGTGTTTATTTATATTGCCTTTGTTTTTATGTACTACCTTCAGGGTAACTAATTTTATAAATATTACAGGACCGAGGTCACTTCGACGAGCTCATCAGTCTTCTAGAAGCAGCCCTGGGGCTGGAAAGAGCTCACATGGGCATGTTCACCGAGCTGGCCATCCTCTACTCGAAATACAAGCCCGCTAAGATGCGTGAACATTTGGAGCTCTTCTGGTCCAGAGTTAACATTCCTAAGGTAATATTGACAGCTCTTATTTATAATGCAAGCTTATCAGTCTTGTCAAAGACTGGTTTGATACGTACATATTCATACATACATAAAATCACGTCTCTTTCCCATGGGGGTAGGCAGAGACCACGGATCTCCAATTGAGACACACAGACTGGTTTGAAAAAATAAAAAATAATAAATAAACTTTTGAGTAGTTGTACAACTATTTTGTCAATGCAATTTTGGTCTTTAAGGGTTACGTCACTGTTAATAGCGTTTCGGTTAACCTCTTTAAATTATTTAAGGAATATCAATAAATAACCACTCACTAAATACCATCAAATATTATGGTTACCAGATGAAAGCAATTGTAAAGCAAATGAAAGCAGCATTTGCAGGTAAAAGCAATATTCACGGATTTACCAGACTGATCAATAAAATTATAGCTAGGTACAGAAAAGTCTTGAAAAAGGGGACGGAGGCCTTTGCCTTGCAGTAGGACAAATGCTAAATAAATAAATGAATAAGTGACAACATTCTTACACGGCCATGTTCCTTTGTTCAGGTGCTTCGGGCAGCGGAGCACGCACACCTGTGGTCGGAGCTCGTGTTCCTGTACGACAAGTACGAGGAGTACGACAACGCCGCGCTCACTATGATGCAGCATCCTACTGAAGCGTGGCGTGAGGGACACTTCAAGGATATCATCACTAAGGTTTGTAGAACATGTTTTTTAAATGAAATTATATTGATCACGACTGTATCCCAGGGAGCGGTATACATTTCTTTCAGATGTTAATGCAATTTTTAGATCCTTTTGAAGATGTCTAAGGGGGTAGTCAGAGGTATGTCCGAATACATATTTGGTACAGCCCACATCTTGCAGAAGTTAACTTTCCATACGTGACAGGTTGCAAGCCCATTGACGTTGTTTTTGTTTTTTATTAATTTTGTTAGTCATTTAGTAAGATACGTATACCTAGATTAATTACTCTGATGCTGTTTTGAGTTAGCTTGAAAGTCACGCTCGTGATTTCACTAGTGGTTGCCTGTCAGTTTTGTGACCAAATGTCGCTTTTATTCTATGAACGGAAGACTATCGTCTTCCGTGAAAAACTTGGTATCGAACTTTAACACGCTAACGTACATGTGAATGGATTGGACGCTGTAGGCCAGCCATACTCAAAGTGTGCTCCGCAGAGCCCTAGGGCTCCGCAAAGGCCCTGTAAGGGCTCCGCGAAAGTCCACCTCTCTTATCAACAGTTCAGTTCATCTTCTATCAAACCTGATATCAACCAGTTAATAATAATAAGAAACAGTTTCATGCTTCCCATTCGATTAATTAATAAATAAATAATGCACATTACATAGCATAGTTTTTGTTTATTTTAGGGTTCCGTCAAATATTTCTCTTTCCAAAAGGGTTCCGTCACTAAAAAAGTTTGAGAACCGCTGCTCTAGGCCAACGTACAGAGAGGAACGCGTTAATTGGCTCATTCTATTGAACTAAAAATCGCGCGGTTTCAATCATCTCAGACCATGAAACTCAGAAATTTACCATCAGTGTATTTTCTCCTAGCTTATCATAGACATTGTTACCCAGGTGGCAAACATGGAGCTCTACTACAAAGCGATCCAGTTCTACCTCGACTTCAAGCCGCTACTCCTCAACGACCTGCTTCTGGTCCTGGCACCCCGCATGGACCACACAAGAGCCGTCAACTTCTTCACCAAGGCGGGACATTTGCAACTTGTCAAGGCTTACCTAAGATCCGTGCAGAGTTTGAACAATAAGGCTGTTAATGAGGCACTTAACTCGCTGCTTATCGATGAGGAAGATTACCAGGTATGTTGATGTTTTTTTGCCTATTTTAAACAGTTATTGAAACAGTGGTGGTGATGTTATGTTACGCGAGCCGTAAACTTCTTCGCCAAGGCCGGACACCTGCTGCTAGTTTGTTCGTTCGTTTTTATGAGCAAGTGGCCAACTCTGGTGACGGAGTTTTTAGGCCGCCTAAAGGCCTCCGTCATGGCTTAACGACTTTAAAAGCCGGGACCGACATTTTAACGTGCCCTCCGAAGCACGGAAGCTGCTGCTAGTGAAGGCTTATCTTAGATCCGTTCAGAGTTTGGACAATAAAGCGGTTAATGAAGTTTTCAAATTCCTGTTTTTTAAGAGAAAGACTACCAGTATTATGTTTGTTTTTAAGACTATTTTGTGCAGAGTGACGAATCAATGAATGCCATGTTTAGGTTTGATCCGATGGATTTCAAATGAAAATGTTTAAAAACGTGATTTTCAATATCGCGATCACTGAAAGAGTACTAACGAGGACAATAACTTCCAGGGTTTATGCAATAGTACATAAAGCATTTTAAAATGTCAATATATAATATCAGCTTTATGTAATTATGTTATTTCTCATTCTTTTCACAGGGACTACGAACATCGATAGACGCATTCGACAACTTCGACACCATCGCGCTTGCGCAGCAGCTAGAGAAACACGAACTCACAGAGTTTAGAAGAATTGCTGCCTACCTATACAAAGGTAATCTTTTGATACTACCTGCACAAAACAAAATAAAATGTTCACTGCGAAGTCGTATAGTTTTATCATTGAACAGTTTACTCGCCCGCGGCTTCGCTCGCGTGGTACCTATGTTGATAAAATATAGCGTATGTTCATCGGAAAGTCCATGTTAGACAAAGGTGAAAAAAAAATTGAAGTAGTTTCGGAGATTACCTGAAACATACAAACAATCAAACCAAGTATGCAAATTACTTGTCGGAAAATAAAACTAAATCAAGTGTTGTATTTTAGCGCCATTTTAGTATTGATTCTATAGTGTAATCAAAATCGGTCATGACATTTTCCTACCCTCTCAGTCATCTTCAAAACATCTGAGAGGCTGACTCACGACTAGTCGTGATAATGTTTCGTTGGTTTTTTTGAATACATAAATGAACATTAATCAAATGTAATTTTAGTGTTTCATACATTGAGATGTATTATACATCAGAGCCACAATCAGACAAATAAAACGTACACGCCAAAACTCTCTCTTAGTTTTACTTTTTTGCTTACAAGCGACATTGAACATTAAAACAAACGACATAACGTCTACATTCAAATGTCAAATAAAGATATATATAATTATTAAATATTTACTTTACTTTAAACTATAATGTTTAATGTTAAGAAAGATTATAGTAATAAGCCTTACATTTTACCATGTTTAAAGATATGCAAGAGCGAGATTCTCTAACACAAGTATTACAATACTTAAAAGAGGGTCTTAACACTGATGTAATGTTAAAATTTAAGGTTACTGAAATAAATAAATATTATTATTAATATTATTATTCAAATGTCAAATGTCATTGTAGAACATTGAATTTGCATGCACATTTTTTGAGTGTTGTCAGCTATTAGATTGTGACTCTTTAAAACATCTCAATGGTTTCATACTATAATGTTACGTATATTACCAGGCAACAACAGATGGAAGCAGAGCGTGGAGCTATGCAAGAAGGACGCTCTATACGCGGACGCTATGGAGTACGCGGCCGAGTCGCGCCAGCCCGAGGTGGCCGAGGAACTGCTCAACTGGTTCCTGGAGCGAGAGAACTATGAGTGCTTCTCCGCTTGCCTCTACCAGGTAACTGATGCCATAACAGGTTATCTGTGGTCGCCCTTGAACGGACCGAGGCCTAACTCACATCCGATGAAATTTAATTATAAAACATAATGCAAACGGGTAAAATTAGTGATAAATACCCGTTTGCATATGTTTTATAATGTGTTCTGATCGCGAAAGTTTACAAAAAAATGAAATTTCATGCCAAAGTTCGCAGCTCAGCTTAAGTTGGTGAACTGTTACGAATTGCTTGGCACCACACTTGAGTCCTAAGGACATTTTGTCCTATCAAACCTGTGATCTCTTGTTATATTTTTGTTTAGATACATTGCCTTGCATGTATATTTACGAGGTCTCAATATTTGTGAGAACCAACATGTCTCTGTTTAGAACTTTTAAAGGACGTCGTTTATGTAAAAAATTGTGTTGTCCAAAAAGTAAAACTGCCATGCTCAGAAATAGTGTCTTTTGTATGGCACCTCACATTTATAATAAATTGCCTAACTCCTTTTTTGACCTAACAATAGATTTGTTTAAATTAAAATTGTGTAAGTTTTTAACAGACAAGGCATATTAATGAGTATTTGTGTGACAAAAATGAATGAGCAAATGATTATTATTTTCTATTTAGAGGTAGAATGTTTAATAATTTTATGATTATGTGTATGTTTGTTTAATAATAATTTGAAGTTTCTTGACATGTATTTTACTATGATTTAATTTGTAATTTCATTATTTTGCACGCTCTAAGAAGCAAACATAGTTGTACTTTCCTGACCGACATTTCTACCACCTTTCATTGTTACCTGTGTTTTTCGCAAATAAAATTTGATTTGATTTGATTTGATTTGATAAATTTTAAGCGACTAATAAAATATCTGGCGCAGTCTTTTAAGTTTTTGGCGCAGCCGTACTAACAATATATTGATATTGTTTTAATTTCCAGTGCTACGATTTGGTGAAACCTGACGTCGTCATCGAGCTTGCGTGGAGACATAACATCATGGACTTCGCTATGCCATTCCTTATTCAGGTAAACATTTCAATTTTTTATTGCCCTATGGATACAATAGTGCTTTTGTTTGCAAAAGCATTATGAATGACTAATGCGTTAGTCGCCAACTCTATGAAAAATTAACAAAATTTAAGACCACTTACTTATACCTACTGTAAGATTAAAATTGTTACCATTTAGGTTTATGATGTCTATTCCTATTCTTAAAATACAATACATTTTGACAGACCGTACGCGAGCTGACTACGAAAGTGGAGAAGCTTGAAGAAGCAGACGCGAAGCGCACCACCGAGAGCGCAGAGAACGATACCAAGCCCGCTATGATCATGGAGCCGCAGCTTATGCTCACCGCCGGTAACATTATATTCTCTAGTTGATAACATTTTTCATGTAAAGTAGACATAATTTTCTTAGACATTATTTTGAAATAAAAAAAAGATGATCACGACTGTATTCACAAGGCGCGGTAGACACATTCTTCCAGATCTGTTTTAGTCATTTGATCCTTTAAAAATGTAAGGGGTAGTCAGAGGTATGTTCAACTAAATATTTGGTACATCTCCACATTTTGTAGATAACATTCTATACGTGACAGGTTGCTCATCGACGCGCAACGATCGACATTATTTGAATAAGTATCTAAATTATGTGTGTTATTTTGAAACTATGCTTTCTTTCCCAGGCCCGTCCATGCAGTACCCGGGTATGCCCGCCCAGCCGTCGCCCTACGCGTACGCCGCGCAAGCCCCGTCGCCGGCGCCCTACCACGGCTACGGCATGTAGGGAACCGCAGCCCCCCCTTGGGGGGACTTCGCTCGCTTCTGAGCGACACGTGCCCATTCATGTGTGTGACTAGCTCTATACGTTAATGCTTTCACTGTTACCCTCACCACGGTGCACTCCTAAGGAGGGCCACAATGCATTTGTGACAGCGGTACCCAGTGTTCAATCTGTATCAAATTTTCAATGATACCTACAGTAGGCGCAAGATGTTTGTGTCTTTGATGATGCTAGAACAACAAATTCGTATCGATTTCAATGATCTACACGTATCTAAAGTTGCAAATGATGTCTCCGAAGTTAAACTATCAAGATTGCGTATGTTTCTAATCATAACAATCGCTACTTTAAATACTTAAGGCAGTTTTAGGTACGCAGAAGTCTTACTCCTACTGTTTGATCAACAACAAGCATCATTTTTTTTAACCAAAACGAGTTTTGGTTAGCCATTTTTTATGGCGCATTAGCGAATGGAACTAGACATATACATCAATGGATGTATCGCGATGGCAAAGGCATCGCTCCGGTTCTAATCCCTATGCAACCCAGACCTTGTTACCTATCGGTAGTTTCAACAGTTCTTATGACATAGCATTAGTTTTCTACTGGATTTTGTTATTCACATTCGTGGCCTAAGTATCCAAGCATTAGTCGGGATTGCATAGGGAACAGATTAGTGGGCTGATCACGAAATACAATGTTAGCCTGTACAAATTAATATATTCGCTGATAGCTCTCATTAAAACAAAGTGCTTTATTTTTATCGAGTATGAGAGTTACTTATAACGGCTTCGCATCAAATTTCTATTAGGACAAAATATTGGAAATTACAATTAGATAAAAGAAATGTAACATATTTGATGGTTATTATGTAGATGTTCTCGCTGCATTGTATTGTTGATACTTTGGACGGCTGAGACCAAATTGTAGGACAAACTTATTTGTGCAAGCATGAAATTCTTCACATATTTCTACATAGATCCTCAAAGTTCTTTGAAATTAAAACACAATGCACCGTAAGTTTGTCTGTAAGTAGATCGCGGTAAAGCGTAGACCTGCCACTAAGTGCATAGAAAACAATAATAGTTTAGTTTTGTGTACATAGTGGTTTGCCGTGAAGTTTTCGAGTCCAATATTTAAATTAGTATTGAAATTATTAACTAATAGTTATGTCTACTTAATAAATCGTTTATTTAATTTTCATTTGCATTATTCACATTTCATTCAATACTTCATATTTATTGGCAAAGCGGGGCCTACACACAGTGCAATAAATTGGTTTACATTTCTTTTTAAAAGCACATAACACAAAATCGATTATGTTGTATGTATATAATGATACAGAAATGAGCAAGTTGAAATTGAAATTTTAACACTGGTTTCAAGTTATATTTTCGAGATACATATTAGTTTAGATTTAGATAAGACAGAATAATTTAGTGGTATGTTATCATTTGGAGTAATGTCTGTGAGCGTGTGCTAGATTTAACCACGCGTGATGCTTTTGTTTGGATCACTGGATTGATGCCTTGATTAGATAATTTAGGGGTCACATTGTGGATAATCTGGGGTCTGTAGTGCAATGAATAGCAACTTGTTGGTTGCTTTTGCAAATTTATTACATTTGCAATGCTAAGGTGCCCTTTTAAATAGCTAGGCATCTGTATTAGATTGTGAGCCCCAGACTAACCTTACATAGTTAAATTTGTTTGACTTATATCATGTAAACAAAGAATAAATTATTGTTGAAATTACTCATTCAAATCATTCCTACCATTAACTTTGTATGATCTTAATAATATTGTTATATTAAGACTTATTCGTTTTACTTTTTTTCTGAAATGAATAGATTTTATGAACATAAAATGCAGAAAGAAGTTAATTGTTTAGCATTGTATTTATTCATGTATGATACTGTTTCCCTGAATTTTATTATTGTAAGATTATAATATTATATGAATAAAAAGTAAATTAATTAAAATAATGCATTGTTATTTATTTTTCCCTATTGAACCCTATTAGACTGAACTTTTAATAACATCCTGCATTAGGTCGCATTGTGTTTTATAAATATCCATAGTAACATGATTGAATCATTATTATATTTTTTTAAACAATGAAAAATAGTTGATGAAGACTTGGGATTACGAGTTTGTCAAAAGAAAATGGGTCATTTGTGTATGTTTAAGCCAGGTGCATTATTAGTCTATCGGATCGGGGGCTTCAACTTTATTGAAAGCTGTGTCCAAAGAGCATGTAAGCTGTGTCCTCCCAGCTGCAACAAGTCTACCGTGCGTAGCACTTAATACACCCAGGCCCCATAGTTGCTCGGCAAACTGGCAGGGCTTACCACCTGGAACGTCAATGGAACTTAAAATTGGACCTGGTTCTTCAATGGATCGCCCCTTCTAACAACTCTAGTAGCAGCAAGCAACCTTAAAGATTAAACACCGTCCTTGTTAGTGGTTGGAACTAACAGTACATACTTGTTGTTTAGTTTTTCTGTACCTAGTATTAGCGAATCGCGTTAGTGGGTACCTACACTGCACTGCACTGCACCAAAGAGAATATTATTACTTGCTAAAACTAGGTACCAAAGTGATATACGCCCGTTTATATTTTTTCCCTGAAGATGCTCTTTGATACATACCATTCCTTTTGGTATAGTTCACATCACAGACTACTACTCGCATCGCATCGCATGTATAGCATTCATCGAAGTTTGATTTGATCCCAGTCATTCGGGTCCTCTTTTCTACTTGCGGAATTATTTGAATTTCCCGGTCCTTATCTTATCTTCTTTTTGGCTTCGCCGGCTTTTGCCACGCATTTAGCCACTACCATGTCATTAAAATGCTTTCATGAAAGAAATGTTGACATTGACAGTGACTACAAGCTTTCAGTACGAACGAAATGTCAAACTATCAAAACTCAGTGCGTGCGCTGCGCGCGGCGTGTTTTGTTTTGATTTGGACTTGATCTGCCTTGATCGAACTCGACTCGACTCGATTGATTTGATGAAAAATGACATACAAACGTAAGAAATACCATGTTGGTGATACTCATCTGAAAAAACGTTGGAGAGTGAGGAATAGGAAGAAGGACCTTGATCAAATTGATACAGATCTCAAGGAAGGTAAGGTTTCCCCTTGCACACTAACTTTACTCACGTTTCGCTAGTTTGAGGTTATGTTTTGGTACGAACTTTTGTTATTTTTTCAGAAAACGCAGACAAACTGCTTAACCAGCAAGTAGATTTGGACCTGCCAGGAGCAGCTCAGCATTACTGCTTACACTGTGCGCGATATTTCATCGATGATCATTCTCTACAAGATCATTTTAAAACTAAGGTGCACAAGAGGCGGTTAAAAGCCTTAGAACTTGAACCTTACACTGTGGAAGAAGCTGAGAGGGCCGCTGGTCAAGGCAGCTTCAAACAACCAACTAAAAGGAAAATTGTCACACAGAATACTGAAAAAAGTATAACAGACCAAGACGGAGACACTATTTTAGAGGAAGTTAGTCCTAACAAGAAAGTTAAAATCGATGAGGATGCTTCGTAAATCCATTGGCATTCTCTCAGTGCAGTGCTGTCGAGTCGGTTTAGTGAGACATTCTGCATTGTTTGTAAATGGTGCTAAAGCAACTGAACAATTTGTTTATGTCTCACCACATATTGATATCTCAGAACAACTAAAACATAAAGATGTTGCACAGGATCAGCTTAATAAAAGAAAATCAAGCATAAACCTTAACAAAATCAGTGACTTGTGGTCTGTTTACGAGGAATTGAATGCTAAAAGAGTGGATTATGAGAAAAAGAAAGCAGAAATATCTAGAGAATTAGGGAAACTAATAAAAACTGATCCTGATGGTGAGACCACTAATAAACTCAAGATAAAAATTGGTTTGATAAAAGAAAATATTAAAAAATTGAAGGCTCCTTTATGGTCAGCTGAGGAATTGGCAATGGTAGAAGCATTGAAGTTACCAAACAATTTACACTCAAAAACACCAACATTAGAGCCTACTATTATATACACAAATTCATCTCCCCCAAGAAACAACAAAAACCACTTAAAAATAGGAGAAGAGAAAAACCTTATCAAATTCATCAAAAATGAAAATTATTACCTAACCGGTGATGCAGCAATATTTGAACTTGGAGTAAAATTCCATTTCAGTTCTGTATTGAAGAAAAATAAATTTGTTCAGTTCTCTAATGCAGATTTTGTGAAAAGCATCATTGTTGAAGGCTGTGGTATTGACCATACTGATCCTGATTCCAGTTTCATTCTCCACCATAATGAAGCAACAAAAGTCAACAAGGACAGCCGGTTACATTTGACCGGAGCAGCTTCACTATGCTCCTTTTTAGCTTATCATACTAAAAATGTTATATACTCTAAAGTTTTACCTTTAAAATACTTTACAATGGGCCGACAATACATTCCTTCTGCTCATAAGGAAGACTGCTTGTTCCATGTCAGCCAGTCGTCTGTTGTGGAGTTGTTTGCAGTAGCAAAATCAGCCAGCAATCTTGATACAATGCTTGATGAGATGATAGAAATCTTAAGGAATGTGTACACTGAGTTTGGCTATCATATCCGAATGAGCATCAAGCCAGCAGACAAGCTACAGATGTGGGAGTCATTGAGAGTTGCTGTGGAAATGTATTCTACCTCCTTGGATGAATATGTGGAGGTCGGAAACCTATCACTTAGTGGTGACTTCATACCAAAAAGGTTGATGTACACTTATGTAGAAAACAAAGAACATAAATTCCCTTACCTTTTATCTGGTACAGTACTGAATGTACCCAAATTCTTGGCTTGTATTTTGGAGCAAGACAAAGATTTCCAAGTTCCTGAATTGTTCAGAGTACAAAATTGGACTTTACAATAGCATTTATAAATAACCTTACAGCTTGTCATGTATGATTTAAAAAAATATTTATTTTTAAATAAAATTTGTTTAAACAAAAACATTTATTAATAAAAACCTCATAAATACTATCATAGTGTTACATTTCAAATTGTAGTTCCGTTTTTTTCCATTGTGGTTTTTCTAAAACTATTGGAGGCTGTAGACTTATCTCAATAACATCTACTTGTCCTGTTTTTGTTATTAAAATAAGTGTGTGTGTTCTGAAAAACAATACCATTTTGTATTTAATAGCTCTTTATAACAGACTAGCTTGCTCGTGGCTTCGCTCACGTGGTACCTACCTTGATAAAATATAGCCTATGTTCATTCGGAAAGTCCATGCTACGCATTGGTGAAAGAATTTTTGAAATTAGATGAGTAGTTTCGGAGATTACCCCAAACATACAAACAAACCAACATTACTTACCTCTATAAAATGATAGTACCTATGTACCTATAAATGTAAGAGTAAGTAGGTGCGCATACTTATTGATTGACGACCTTTATCGCCTGTGTGTCACCGTAAGTACGTGGACTTTTAGGGTGACACACCGGCGAAAAAGGTAGTCGAACTGCAAGTTTGCGAGCTAACTCTCATATCACGTCTATCACGCTCTTAAGACTTGTAATACCATATTTGATAGAAGTATGACAAACAATTACCTTGTACCATATTCTTTTTCTGGTATGCTAACAAATATTGAGCTGAGTTCTTTAGATAGAAGAGGTCTTCTCATTTCAAGCTCTGGGTCTGGTAAATGCCTAAAACAAAATAAACATCTGATAAAGAAAGTGAAACCAATTAAGTGCACTGATTTTAATACTCAAAAGTATTATTTACTGTCTCTCTTGATCATTGTCAACTTTCTACTAAATACCTACTTAGTAAAAATTCATGTAGGTATTGTGTACTATAGAACATGACTCCTGGCGGAGTTGTGTACTATAGAGTAGGTAGAAGATGATTAGGTACCTAGTGATGAAATAAAATGGCAGAAGTTAGCTCTGAAAAAATGTGTAGCATGGTACAAACCTCTCATCATCTTTCAAAAGACCAATCAAATTTTCAATAAGCTCCTCTTTATTTTCAAGTTTTGGTAGCCTTTTACATATTTCTTTCATTTGTTTCCTACCAGCTTCAACTTTCTGTAGGGGGATTTCTGGAAGGCTGTTGCCGAATCCCAAGCTGTTTTCATTGTGCGGAGTTAGTTTATCTGTAGTGTTGCTGTATGTAGCTATTGAAGGCACAAGGTTTCTGGAAAAACCATGGACTATGAGACAAAAAATTAAGTACTTACTTATATCAATTAAAAGATACCTACTTACATAAATAAAATTCTGAAAGAGCATCAGAAAAAACTGCAAAAATTTGAGTGCATGTAATACTTACATAAAATTTGTATGTCACTGACACTTTGAATATATTGTACTTACATTATTTTGTGATATACCTTAATACTAACTTTATCATTGGAATAAAAAGGAAGTTCACCTTAGTTCAAAAGCTACAAACACAAACTCATTGCATTCTTTAGCATAGGATTTCAGGGATTCAATATATTCAGCAGTTGATAATTCAGACTTAACAAAATCAGCAACTATTTTTCCTCTACCTGAAAACAAGGAGAAATTAATAACAGGCATTACAAACATTACCACATTGTATTAACAGGATGCAGTAGTAACAAAGTAGATAGATAAATACTTTATTGTACATGGACATAGGTGAATATAAAACACAGACAGAAAATTAAAAGGCAGTTCAATGGGCGGTCTTATAACTATGAGTGATTTCTTCCAGACAACATTAGGATGAACTGGATTTACAGGAAGGCAGAAGTTTCTATAAAAAAAAAAAGCCACAACAAAAATCTACACATACTTAATAGAAAAATTTTTGAAAGCCAAATAGGTACTAATTTAGTGAAAAAGTTTTGTAGTCGCTCAAGCTTGTCATGTTGGGCTTCAGTAAGATCAGGATAGCAAGAGTCAGTGTAATCAATTATCGGTAATAAAAGTAGCATTATCTTGCTCCAAAACTTACTTTTAGCAAAAGGTTTAGATGGTCTTGGTAAGTTAAGTAGCACACCCAATTTTCTGCGACTTGGAGATATGGCTAACCAAGTTCCTTCATCACAATCTTCTTGTAAATCTCTCCCTGAAAATTTAAATGATCAGATTGATTAGTTATTTGAGAGTAACAAATTGATTGTTCTCTTATTTTCTCAGAAATTAAGGTTTTGAAACTAACCGCCGATAACGTTTTGATCTTCTGCCCAATACCACATATTCTTGGAAGGCCTCTTGTACAATTCATCTCTATTTGACGCTACAATCAAACTATAATCAGACTCTTCATCTTGGCTGCCGTTGAATGCAAAAATAATACACATTTTACGTTTGAAGTGATGGATAATTTTTCGTATATTTGACGCCAGGGTCTAGCTATCAAACTAGCTATTATCTCTACCTAATCTGTGTAATAAGTCCAAGGTTTGCATATCACGATGTTTATCAAAAATTTACACATTTTGACTACAGTTCTGACTTTTGTTTACTTTATTTTATTTCCCAGTGATGGACATGTTCTGTATTCTGTGGTAATCCAAACAAAAATCAGCTGGTGTCTTTTTTTTTGGCTTCGCACGGCTTGTGCATTTAGCCATAGTTATGAGATAAAGGTACACAAATACAAATTATTTACTATGATACATACTTATACATAATATCGCACCCATTCCCTTGTGCCTCAGTAAAGATGTGGGTTTACATAAGCTTTACTTAAGCATCACACGGAATTTTTGTGAGAACTCGAAATGCAATGCTAACCAGTTTTGTTTCATTTGCCCACACTTATGTACGTTTACGAACACTCTACGGTTAATATTACACAAATTGCTAAAACACAAGTTTCGGAAAATAAAACAAAAAGACAACAAGACTTCTCAGAAGAAGGAAAGCTATTGTTCCATTTCTTACTTAAGGTTATACCCATGGTTAGGCCGGCCTCACACAGCCGGAATTCGTCTCTGAATTCATAATCTGAATTCATATTATTAATTAAGAAAGGCCGGAATCCCATACAAAGTCGTTATGATCCACATACATTCTGTTTTTTTCAGATTATGAATTTCTCAGATCGATCTGTAAGAATGATTCTGATGTGCATCCGGAATTCCTGGTCTGAATATTTAAGATTATGACTTCATAACGCACGTAATCCTATACATTTGCATAGAGCAACACACACATATTGAATTCAGATTATGAATTTTTCTGTATTGAGCCAATAGCAATGCGATTAGTATTAATTCCTCCTCCATTTCGAGACGTTTGCGTGTGTCGTGAAACAAGAGACTACTGATCTATCTCAATTTTTAAGATAATGTGAGTTGAGGGAGCCGGAATTAAGAGTCTGAATTAAGATTCTTAATTCAGATAGGTTTTCCGGCTGTGTGAGGCCAGCCTTAAACCAATCAAAGTCATTTGAAGTCAACCACTAGGATGCAATTTAAACTCTTTCTTTGTTTGTTTGGCAAGCGAACCGGCTTTGGCAACCGGTAAAGAGAATAAAAACATGCTCTTTGAATAGAAACAATATGGCGATGGCGCTCACTTGCTGACTTGCTGTGACTTGCTGTGTTTTACTTTACGAGCAGCACAACGTTGTTAATTTCTGTGTACGTACAGGTGCATTGTGCAGCTGGTGACAATTAGACAATTTTAAAGTACAGCTTCAAATAACATTACAGAAATTGCAGAGCTGTAATTGACCGGTTGTACATAAAGTATGGGTGGTTGTGGTTGACCATATAAAGAGTGACCCGGCCTAAATAAAGCCTATTCTTATTCACAGGTTTGTAGGACACGCTTAACTTTAAAATGGCAAATATAAAAGAATACCCTGAGATCTCAGACGACGACGATAGCTTCTCAGTCCAAGAGGAATCTATTCTAGTAAGCAGCGATGATGATAACCCTGAATCTACAGTCTACCTTACCTCTGATGATGAGCTACCAAGTGTTGAAATACAGGCAAACAAAATAGCTGCTATAAAAAAGCTGTTTGCCGCCAGTACGAAAAATGAGAATACAGCAATGGTTAAGAAGAAACATATTATTAATATATATTCGCAGCCCTCAACGTCTATTGTGACTGAAAAGCCAAAAGACCCAGGCATATTTAGGATGTTAGAGGATGTACATGTGAGTACGAAAAAAGAGAATACAGCAATGGTTAAGAAGAAACATATTATTAATATACATTCTCAGCCCTCAACGTCTATTGTGACTGAAAAGCCAAAAGACCCAGGCATATTTAGGATGATAGAGGGTGTAAATGTGAATTTGCCGGTGAATCCTTATGGGTGTCAGGTGGCTCTGATGTCTATGGTGAGTGGAAGCATTTTGCAAAATTTATTTTATAAAACTGAGGTATCATTAATAGCTTTGCCTTCAATCAAGGGAATACCTAGTTTAATTCCCTAACATGTAGGTTTCTTTCAAAAAGTTAAGATTTAACCTTTAACTGGTGACGTGGTATTTGTGTAACGTAAGTGGTGACGTTAGGCCTGACAGGCCTCGGTTGAATATACGTATAATTCGCGATGTACATAAATATTAGTGACTAACTTATTTATTTGTGTTAATTTGGATATTAAGGTATTAAATAAAACGATTATGTGTTTCTAATTATTACATATATTTAGGAACAGACATATTAAAATTTGCTCTCGCATTGTTAGAAAAAA
Organism: Xanthorhoe designata; assembly: GCA_963582015.1. Classification (NCBI taxonomy): domain Eukaryota; kingdom Metazoa; phylum Arthropoda; class Insecta; order Lepidoptera; family Geometridae; genus Xanthorhoe; species Xanthorhoe designata. Next base: position 3,436,858 of record OY757029.1, read on the forward strand.
CGACATGAGATCAACATCTAGTCACAAAAAAACAAAAATCAACATTCTTATTTAAAATAATATTTTTAGATCATAGAATAGACTTCAATCATCGTATAAAATAACATAAATCTCTTATAAAATTTATAATTACAAAACTGACAAAGGGTAAACTTGTCAATTTTTTATTGACACTCAGGATACAATTGTTTCGCGCACTGCAGGCATACATGCTTTTTACACAAAATACAATGGTAACAAGATTACCGGTCCAGCTTAGGTAGACAAGTGGCACATCTCTTTAGCGTCTTCTGCGTGATTTGTGGCTCAGGTGGCAAATCTGAACCCAAAATTCGTCAGATGTTCAATCTTATTTCAAGTGACATTCGCGAGTTATAAACTCTGCTTTTCATGTGCTGTAAAATCATTCCTCTGGCCAATATTTCATGAAAACCCCTCTCTCAATGCTTCTTTTCTTTTCAAGAACATGCACTTTCACCGTAGGTACCTACCTACTTATGTCCAGCATGCGATAAAAGATCACCATGGGCCATCTTCGTGTACGGTGACTGCAGGTTTAGATTGAACATTTTTTATCAATCTCGTCCATCCTCCCTTGCTAAAATTGTAATATGTTAATCATTTCAAGCTTCCTGATTTTCTCTGGAACGTACTTTTCTCCTAAATCATCAGCTTCAGAACCACTGGAGTCTTCACTCCACAACCATTCTTCTTATAGAACGACATTTTAACTGGTTCGCGATAAAACCTGTCTACTAGAAGGTACTTGGAACAGAATTTCTCTGCTCCAGTACTGTACGTCATTTTCTAGGAGGTTCTGTATCATCCATCTTTTATGTTTGCAGGTTCACGCTATAATAAACCACAAATAACAATTTTATAACACTAACAAAAAAGTAACGTAAGAAGTGACGTAGGGCCTGAGAGGCCTCAGTAAAACTTTAAATACGCATAACTCACCGAATTTGCTCATGCCGACACTATTATCGCTGTCACGGCTTGGGTGCAACTAAACTTGAAGCTACTGAGACGCACAAACCCGGGACGCGCAGGGAAAGGGGTGAAATAACGTTTTGTTAGTGCTCTCGGGCCTGTGAGGCCCGACGTCACCAGTTAAAGGTTAAGAAAATAGTAGCTGACTGACTGTGTCGTCAGTATTATGTGTGTTGACTCACAGCATTTTTAAGTGTCTCTTCGCTTATGCTAACCTACCTTAATTTAATATGAACCAACAGACAAGAATTTGTTTTTGATTTTAGTTGATTAAATCAATAAAAGGAAGTAAGAATTGTCTTCTGGAGAGCCCAACTGGATCGGGAAAGACCCTGGCTTTACTCTGTGGAGCTTTAGGCTGGCTGAGTTCGGAAAAAGGTAATTTTGTGAAATTGTTAATCCACAGTCAAACTCAAACTTAAAGTGTATTTAGTTAGTACCATAGTTTATAGACTACTTAGACACAAAACCTCCATAAAACTAGGGGATTCTACTGCCTGTTCCAATAATTGCATGCCTTAAATAACAAATTTTTGAATAGGTACTTAGATAAATAGACGCCGTTATATTGTTACCACTATATTATATGTGACAACCTATTTGTAATACAGTTTTACACCAAAAACATTTGAATGCATGTATTTTGTATTTTTATATGTTTGCTAGTTATATACACCAAAGTTGCAATTATAATATTAGTGAAGATTAGTATAGCTCAATCTAAGCTCATTTAAATTTTCTAGGCAAAGTTAGTCAAGAAAAGGCCAAGCAATACTTCTCGGACCACCCTGAGCTGAACCAAGTTAATGGTGCTATGGAGTATGTCATAAGTCCTCAGAAGATGAACCCTGATGGTACTCCTGAGAAACTATTCAATGTAAATGCATTTGGTATGTACTTTGCATGACTTTTCTGCTATACCTACTCATACACACATCTACAGTATGAGATTTAATTTCTGTTACACTAAAATGTAAGTTTTTATTCTTATTTAAATTGGTGATCAGTTGCAAGACTATAAGCTGATCTGTTGGGTGAGGGATTAAAATAAAAAAAAATACAAAAATGTAAATAATAAATGATTTTGATTTATATAGATGTCAAATCTATCTGAACTTCTACTAGGTGTGAAATTATAAGCAAGCAGTTTCTGAATTCTTGTTTCTTAAAAAATATTATGTTTTGTAGGTGAAAATTCAATCTATGACAATCCAGCTGAAGCCAGTACAAAGCGTCTACAACCCATGTCTTGTGAGGAAGGTACCTACTGCATTATACTAGCTGACTCACACTAACTTCACACCATCCAATTTACAAAACTCTACAGGTTTCCTAGCTATAGATTTACACATGTTTTCATTCATCCTATTCTAATACAATATATGTATTGGTGTCAATTTAGATGTCGCCAAAACCAAAGACAATTAATATCTAGAAGACAGACAAAGGCCATACACAAAATCGTAACCCTATCCCGCAGTACCAGATAGCCTGAGAACTTTAAAACATCAATTTTATCCAAGAAATTTCAATACTTAGTAGTAGGTAGCAACAATATTCAATATTTAAACATTTTTAACTAGAAAGTAATTGAAATTTCTTGGATAAAATTGATGTTTTAGAGTTTTCAGGCTATTTTTTAGGGTTACGATTTTGTGTATGGCCATTGTCTGTCTTCTAGATATTAATCGTCTTTGCCAAAACTAAACTAATTTGACAGCACTAAAAATAATGCCATCCCTTTCAGAAAGATCGAAATAAAAAGGATGGCATCAATTTTAGTGCTGTCAAATTAGTTTAGTTTAGTTTTTGAGACATCTGAATTGACTCCATTATTTATTTATATCAAATTGAAAACAACACTATTTCAATACATTGCCATTATGGATGCGTGGTCCACAGAACCAGAACCTGGTCTAGTCAGAATACATAAGAAGCGAAAGCTCGATGAAAGCAGTACATCTGTTCCTGAGCAGAAAACTCCAGAGAAGAATGATGGGCGCTCACCAGAAGAAACTCCTGAGAAAATAAGGTCAGTCGTTGATAACATAGTTTTAATCTACTTTAATATCATGTATACTGCAGTGAATGCAAATAAAATGTAGAATAATTTCTTCACGGGTTTAGAAATGCAGTAAATTAAGTTTCGTAGGCCTTAATTTAGAACACCAATGTTCCGGTTAAACAAATAAGCGGTACGCGAAATGGGATGAAAAATATAATACTTTGTCTTTTATAGTTACGATGATTTTGTGTATGTTCATTGTTTTGTGTGACTGAGACGGAACATCCAGCACTCTATATTGCTATCTCTATGTTCCGCGCATTTTAAAATGAAAACCTAACGTCTCGATTGACATAAACATAAGACTTCAATCCGTAGAGGGTAAAAATAAGGTGCGCTAGGTCGCCATTAGCCAAGTTTTGCGGGTTATTCCAAGGAGTTTTAAGTTTAAGGGTTATTTTGCATGTTCTAACGATAAAACTCCTTTTGTTTTATTTTACTTCACTTGTGTATGACTCAGCACACGATGCAAACTAGCTCAGCTCATACAGTATGAGTTACTTTGTATCCTACCGTTCATATAAAAATAAGCAATTTTGTGTGTGGTAAAATTTAACCATAAAGTATAATCCGCCTGTTATTCTATGAAATTTTCTCACTAAACATCCTTAATCATTCCAGATATTTCAATAGATAACTTAACCAATTCGTGCACAAGGTTTGAATAAATTCACATGCTTTTTGATCGTTTTATCATTTCTATGCATGTTATAGATGTAGTATAGTGAAACTTAGTAATTAAAAAGTTTTTACACATAGGACTGAGTAGTCTAGAGTTTAAAGTATTTCAATCATTGGTAAGGACCCATTTCTTTTTTAGTCCGTACAAACATTTCTACCACTATATCTATTTAAGTAATACCTTTAAGAGCGGCCAACCCGGCTCACTTTTCATACAAACGCTCGTACGTGATTATGCCGTTGTAACAGATCTTTATTTTAAACTTTTGGACTAATAGGTATCTTGTGCACTATATCTAGGTTTCTATAGAAACTAAAAATCAAAATTTTGAGAAACAAATTCAGTATAAGCTTCCAAAAACCTGCTTTTAGCATAAATTTTACCTGAACTTTGGCCGTTCATAATGTACTCATAAATTGTAAAAGTAAAGAAAATATTGTCATAGAAACCTTGAAAATATTATGGAGATTCTAAATGACAAATATTTATTTTACAAGCTTGTAAGGCTTACTGAAAAACACGTATTTCCTGGAACACTTTTTATGAAATTTCCGCACACTATTTTTCGAGTGAGCGAGTGAGCGGCGAAAGTACCTACTGAATGCTGAGGGCTGAGGCGCTATCTCTCTCTTTTCGCTTTGCTTCTTTTTCTAGCATTGCGCTGGATGAAACAACAAGCTTTTCAGCTATGCCCGCGTCGATGATAGACGCACCGGGAAGGGCCACCTTAAACGAGCATATATGTATAGATAGATAGATATGGTGGTAGAAATGCTTGATTTATGACCCATTGTTGTAAATGTGACTCCAGTTAACAATGCTGTAATTTATTTACTTTGAATCGCGCTTTGTTCTAACTTGTATGAAAGTAGCTTAGTTTAGTTTGGTATTCATTTTGCACGTTATTTAATGAACTTAGTATTTTCGAAATATAAATTGTATTTTCGAATTTATATTTTAAAAAGATGATAAGGTTTGTAAGATCTTTGAATCTATCTCAATCTGAAAAGGAATGACGTTTGACGCAACCACAATTGGTTCCAGAAAACTGGTGGAAAACCTTCACATCAGGACATCGATGATTGTACATTCCAGAATACCGACTATTTACTACGGCGCGAGGACCCACAAGCAACTGCAGCAGGTTATAAAGGAGTTTGGGAGGACGTCTTACTGCGGGGACGCGGCCATGTCTGTGTTGTCCAGCCGCGAGCACAGCTGTGTGCGGGAGTTCGACCGACAGATGTGGGGGACGAAGAATGATATGTGCCGGGGCTGTACCAAGGTAGGTTATAGTACCTGTTTCATTTTTTGTTGCGAGTAGACACCCTCGAGAGAGAGATTGGTGGGAAGTCTCGAAGGACAGGAATGGTTGGAGAGATAGGCTGTTCCAAGGTAGGTTTCAGTGCCTGTTTCATTTGATGTTGTGAGTAGTCACCTTCGAGGGAGACTGGTGGGAAGTCTCGAAAGAGATGGTTGGAGAGATATAGGAGAACTATGCCCAGCAGTGGGACGATATGGGTTGATAAAAAAATGTAGATAGTATTAGAGACTAGAAAAGTAGTAAATATAGGTATATAATAAGCAATTTAGAAGATTTTGGCGTTTCTTAATCATCTTAAAGATACACATAAACTTATTAATATATTTAACTTTGTGTATAAGTCAGGATAACTGAAGAATACACTATCCTATTGATTATAAATGATCGGGTTCGAATCCCTTCGAAGTCATAAACTTTTAGTAAGATTTTTCATTTATGAAATATCTAATTGTGGTTTAACACTGTACAAAATAAAACTTTATCCTATTGATATTTTCAAAACATTTTCTATAACTTCTATTAATTTCAGAAAGTGTCACCAAGGGACAAAGACCCGAATATACCGCTAACAAGGGACCAGACGAACTGCAAGTACTACGACAACCGTAAAGCGTTGGACAAGAACAAGTTGCCTCCCGCCTTTGACCTGGAGGACCTCAACAATGCAGGTCGCGAGCTCACGGCCTGCCCTTACTACGCGGCGAGGGAAATGGCGCACACAGCTGATATTGTGTTCTGCCCTTATAACTATCTTATAGACCCGTCTATTCGATCCAGTGTAAGTAGTTTGCATACTAGCTGCGCCCGCGGTGAATAGTTCCCGTGGGGATACCGGGATCAAAAGTAGCCTAAAAAATAGGCTACTTTTGATCCAGGGTATAAGCAATCCTGGTACCGATCCGTCCGGATTAGTGTATGAGTATTGAGTGCGGAGCCCCAACACAGAACATGTCGCACTTGTTGTCCTGCCCTCTGTGCCATAACAACTGTACCCGTGAAGACCTTGTTTCGGCCTCAGATAGGGCCGTAAGGTGGCTTCATATTAAATTGAAATAAATTAAATTCATGAGCTTATTGATACGATGAAGTGTATTAGAGCTCTATTTTCCTACTACAAGGCATAAGCCTCTACCAGTCTGACCTTAGCTATTTTTTTTTTCTTCAACCTATCGTCTATTGAAAGTTAACTTCTGCAAAAAGTGGGCATGTACCAAATATGTATGTATTTGGACATACCTCTGCTCTGACTACCCCCTTAGACATCTTCAAAAAGATCTAAAAATTGACTAATGATCTGAAAGAAATATCTGCCGCTCCCGGGATACAGTCGTGATCATATTTCATTTTTCATTTCATTTTTCAACCTATGGCCGACCACGACCTCGCATCCCGACGACCTTGGCTATTAAAAGTTTTAAATTTCCAGCTGCGAATAAACCTGCAAGACAACATAGTGATCATCGACGAAGCACACAACATAGAAGACATATGCCGGGACTCAGCGACTTTCACATTCACGCGGGATAACATACAGTCGGCTCTCAAAGTTAGTATTACCATTATTCTACTAATTTGTGAAAGGTTAGTGAGAAAAGTCTGTAATTTTTCTTAATTAATTAATTGATATTTTTCTTGTTATTTTTAAGCGTCGATGGGCTTGCAACCTGTCACGTATGGAAAGTTAACTTTTGCAAAAAGTGGGCATGTACCAAATATGTCTGTATTTGGACATACCTCTGACTACCCCATTAGACATCTTCAAAAATAATAAATTGTCTAATGATCTGAAAGGAATGTCTACCGCTACCTGGGATACAGTCGTGATCATATTTCATTTGTTTTATACATTTAAACGTTGCCTGCAAGAAATCGCTCTTATTGATAAGGCTGCCCATTGGACCTTATACTTTTTTATCTTTGTTTCTTTAGTGCAAGGATTACAATAAAGGTTAGGTTTTTTTATTAAAAGTTATCTAATCTATCCATTGGGTACAATCTAGATTGTACCTCAATGAATCTATCGTAATAGTTCTACGGATTAGATATAACAGCTGATAAGTATATTGTCATCTCTTTCTATTGACGTGAGAGTGACTGAAAAGAAAATTTCTGTCAGATTTTTATATGACAGGACGGAAATAACCTCAAATTAACTATTCTATTGCAGGAATTGGACTATGCATCTCAGTATCGCTATAATGGCGACGATTCTTCTAATTACATGGAAAAAATCATCAAGATTCTCAAGAGTTGGGACTATTGGTAATAATTATAAATTATGTGAATGAAAAATCTTACTAAAACTTTCGATTCCGGCGGGGTTTGAACCCGCGGTGATACAAGCGATTGTACCTATTTAAGCCGGACTGCCTTAACAGTCGGCCACGGAACCCCAATTGCCAGAATGAAATAATGATATTATCAGTAAGATGATTACGGTTATAGCACCGATTAGTAAGATTTTTAATTTTTAATGAAATACCTAAGTGTGGTTTAACTATAAAAATTATAAACTATAAATATGTAGTTTGAAACGTTGTGTAAAAACAGCACTTTTCCTAAGTGTAACACGCCATTACCTAAATTCGTATTTGTTATAGGTTTTCGAATCAGAATTCACTGTTAGAAAACACGCCGGTCACCAACAACGAAGCTGTTTATATGTGGGAATCGGAACATTTCGCCAAGACGCTCCAGAACCATAATATTGGATATACGAACTATAACGGTGAGTCTTTCTTAAACTTTCGCGATCACAATTCATACTTTTAAATAGAAATTTACAGGATTTTATCGCGTAATTTACCTTTTATTATTTCCCGACGTTTCGGCTGTGTTGCAACCAAGGACTGAAACCCTTTCTGATTTTCGGTACCGGTTTTGATGAATTCCGGTTACCTCTACGGTTTACATAACCTTTACTGAGATAACCTTTCTGTGAGAAATAGGTTACCGCTAAATATATTACCTTTTAACAAGTGTAACCATTACGGTTGTCCTTGAAAGAATCATAGCCGAAAAACAGAGAGAGATAAAAGATGTTAGAGTAGAAAGTGAAAGCGAGGCATCACAATGCTACGTTGCCGTTCCGCGGCACGTGTAATTTAGGTAATGTTTATTGGTTACCGGTAATTTACAACCTGTATCAAATTTTTCATTTTTTTAATGTTTTTGGGTAATCTTAACAGGTTACCGGTATTTCTAAAAACGGTGGTACCTTAGAAATACCTGTATAAAAAATACCGGTTTCAGTCTCTGGTTGTTGCAACAACCGTGGTCGCCCGCGACCTACTACCGAAATTACGCGATAAAATCCTGTAAATTTATATTTCAAAGTATATAATGGTGAGTATTGAAGACGCATCTTTAGACTCTTGAAATTGAAAACGGTATTATGTGTATTACATTTTTTGGTACTATACTAGCCTGATACGAGTAAGTCTTGATTTGTACGAGTTTATTGAGGCTTTTAAAACCTACAAGCTGACCCAAAACACTTCGTACAATAGTTTTTTTTAATTAACATATTGCTCGGAATAAGGCTCGAAGGACCAAAGATCCAGCACGAGGACCAATCAACCTCAAATTAATGGTAACTTTTTTATTTATAATGCAGAATTCAAAGAATCAGCAGAGTTATTCTGCAACAAGCTGCGTGAGGAGCCGGGCGCCTTGCACGGAGTCACGCAACCCACCGGCACGCTCGTCGGGTCATTGGACATAGCTTTAGGTAAATGAATTTGAAGATCTCGTGACGAAGCTTGCTAATGCCGGGTTCCTATAGCCAACTAACGGATGTCCGTACGTAGGTCGTCATAGCAACGTTGTTTATTCAACACAAAATGTATGAGACTTTTTGACAGATAACAACGTTGCTATGACGACCGACCTACGGACATCCGTTAGTTGGATATAGGAACCCGGCATAAGACGTTCTTGATAGATCGTCGAAGTTAAGCAACGTTCTGAGCGGTCACTACTTGCATGGGATCATGGGACCCCATGTGGCATTAATATCTGAGCGACGGAAGCGCTTCGGAGGGCACGTTAAATTGTCGGTCCCGGATTTTAAAGTCATCAGAATTGGCCACTTGCTCATACGATCTTACTTACTTCGTTCGTCCTATGAGCAAGTGGCCAACTTTGGTGAAAGAGTTTTTAGGCCGCCTAAAGTCCTCCGTCATGGCTTAAGTAGTATTACATCATCTGGTTACCATAACACAAGCATTAAGTTGCCTAGTTTGAGACTGGGATGACAATGTGTAAAACTAAGGATATTTATTTATTATTCAATAGTATTTGTTCTCCAGGGTATTTGTTCCGTCAAGAGTGCAAGTTCATGGATGATTTTAAACCAGCGCTCGTGCGAACAGTGGCCGGGGATTCTAGTAGATGGCGGAATTCACAGTTCAAAAAGGTAAACACATACAATCATGTAAACACATACATCACATCATACTACTACTAAAATATTGTAAAGGTGAAAGTGTGTGTGTGTGTAAGTGTGTTTGTTACTCTTTCACGCTCAAACGGCTGGACGGATTAGAATGAAATTTGGTACCAGGATTGCTTATATCCTGGATTAACACATAGGCTACTTTTGATCCCGGTATTCCCACAGGAACAGGAACTATTCACCGCGGATAACACCGCCGGGCGCAGTTATAATTTAAATAATAAAGTCTACATATAAATCTGATCTTAATTTCTTTAATTTTTTGTTCAGGAGGATAAGAAAAATAATGTAAGTTTTGGTAAAACTAGTCTGCACAGTAGTTATTTTATTTTGGCTATTGCACTGCACTATTCAAGCTTTATACCTACCTAGGTGTTTTTGACAAAAAATATGTTTCATTTCACAAAATGAAGGTAGTCATTTTACATCATTAGAATCACCTAGCATGTAAAACGAAACTTAAGTGATCCTTGAGGTCCTACAAGAATAAATGATTTTTCTTTCTTTCTTTCTTTCATCAAGTATTATTGTGTTCTTATAGTAGTGAATGCTTATTTTTTTCTCCAACAATTCTATAGCATGTTCAAATGTATCACTTTGAGTTTTAAAGAAGGAAATTACTTTAAAAAGTACTGTAAGGTGATCTAAATAAATGTTTTTCTATTCTATTCTAAAAATGAACCGTTGTTACCTGTATGCCTAACATGTGCAACGTGTCGAGACGACAAACGAAATATCTCGATAATGTCAAACTGCTCTAACGTACTATGCTAGAGCACGAGAGACTATTTTGTCGACGAGGTTTGTCGTGTTGCGCATGTTATGCTGGCACCACACATTGGCTTTAACTTGGTTCCAACATTGGATACGAATATGGCCAATGGCAATGCTCCGTTTGTGTCCAATAACCGTTCAAGATCGATCCTCACATTGGAGTGTTAGAACCAACACGTTCCAACACTCCAATGTGTGGTGCCCGTATTAGACTCGCTGGTGTTTGAACAATGTATTCATTAGAAATTCAAGTTAAACCATTTTTTCAGTCATTATAATAGCACACGGGAAATTACTCACGTAAAATTACCAGACATTATCGGAATCTAAAGCGACGATAATTTTTTACGTGAGTAATTTCCCGTGTGCTATTATAATGTCTAATAAAACTCATGATAGTTTTGAAAGTTATATTTTTTTAAAAAGACGTTTTAGAGCTACGCACACGGGAAATTACTCACGTAAAATTACAAAACATTATCGGTATGTAAACCGACGATAATTTTACGTGAGTAATATCCCGTGTGCATAATATCTAATACAACTCACGATAGTTTTGAAAATGTTTTTTTTTCAGTCGATAGAAAAAGACGTTTTAGAGTTACGTCTGTTCTGCATGAACCCAGCCGTTGTATTTGAGAGTCTGAAGACGTCGAGATGCATTATCCTCGCGTCGGGAACCCTCACGCCACTCATCAGTCTACACTCCGAGCTGGATACAGAGTTCCCTCTGAAGATCAGCCCTAGCCATGTGATACCGCCAGATAGGGTAAGATTATTTAGAATTTTATTTATTTATTTATTAAATAATTCACAAAACAGATTACAATCCCAGAAGCCTAAAATCTAAAACTAGTTATTTTTGATCTAGATTTTTATCAAATATGCATGCATGAATGTAAAATTACCCTAAGGGCCTCGTTCACCATCCTCAAATAAAGTGTTGATTAGTTACTTAACGAGTAACGTCATTCGTTCTATGCGCCAAATGTCAATTACGTCAATTACTCGACACTTTACTTGGTGACTAGCCTACTCGGAACTTACTTGAAGATCGTGAAAGAGGCACTAAGACTAACAGAGAAAAACGTACATAAATGTTATAATTACTTAATGTTTTATAACAAGGTTTTTCGAACGCTCTACTTAAACCCTTCATTTTTATCAAATATATCTAGATTTAGCCAACTCATTATAGTATTTTAGTAATGCCGGCTCCACACATTGGCTTTAACTTGGTTCCAACATTAGAATGGCCAATGCTCCGTTTGTGTCGAATAACCGTAAACGGAGCATTGCTATTGGCCATTCTAATGTTGGAACCAAGTTGAAGCCCATGTGTGCCGGCATAAGATAGAAAACAAAATCTAATCATAATTTCACAAGTTTCATCCAAAACTGGCGCGTATTTACCAAGTTGCGCTCTTCAACTCTGTATGTATAACTGATGTTGAATCCTATCTTACTAATATTAAAAAGGTGAAAGTTTGTGTGTGAAAGAGTAACAAACATTCACACTTACTTACAGTAAGTGTGAATGTTTGTTACTCTTTCACGCTGAAACGGCTGGTGATCTAACTGTCAATAAGGTTGACTTTATCTTGCGAGAATTCGAACTTGACTCATGGCATGACGTAGATTTATTAAAGAGCAATTGTTATAATTATTGCAAGTGGAAATCGACCTTGTTGTTTCATGACGTTCAAATGAAACTCAACCGTAGGGTGGTAGACCACATTTTTGGCCGACCGTACCTACCTACATCAAGAAAATTCAAATGGTCTTATTCATAAAAAAATTACAATTTAATATAGAGTTAAAAGAATGTTTTTTTCTTGTTACTCTTATGTCAATGAAAAGAGATAGCAACAGATTTAATATCCGTTTTAGCTAAAGTAGGGTTACTAAACCAATATGCATAAGGGGGTGTTAATTAACCAGTTCCTAACCTGTTTTAAAACATTCCAGGTTTGGATAGGAACACTAGTGAAGCACCCGAACGGCGGCGACCTAGAATGCAAGAGCAAGGACACAAACACATCAGACACACAAGATTCATTAGGGCAGGCTATACTGTGGGTCTGTCAGGTCACGCCGCACGGAGTTCTAGTGTTCGTTCCTTCGTATGCACTGCTCAATAAACTTATAGACAGGTGAGTAAGAATATAATGCACAGAGGATTTTGACGACCTCTGTGTTGCAGTGGGTGAATTCCCGCCTGAAATGCAGAGGCTGCGGGTTCGATCCCCGCCCTGGACAAATGTTTGTTTGTTCTGCAGACATTTGTCCCGGGTTTGGGTGTTTTTCTATCTATGATAATATGTATGTATTTACATTAAAAAAATGTATAAGCAAATATTATATCAGTCATCTGGTTACCATAACACAAGTATTAAGTTGCTTAGCTTGGGACTAGGTGACGCTGTGTAAGCATGTCCAAGGATATTTATTATTATTATTACAGACTATAATGTGGGTCTGTCAGGTCACACCGAAGTTATAGTGTTCGTGCCTTCGTATGCACTGCTCAATAAGCTTATAGACAGGTAAAGGGCTTCTGACATGGACCTAGTATAGTACCTGGGCAGACAGCGTACCGCCGAGAGGGACAAATAATGCAGTGACGTTTCGTAGTACAAATTCGGAGCATCAAGTTTATTTATTTATTTTAAGGATTCCCAACATAGGGTTACACTGTACATGCATCAATTAATAGTCAAATATTAGAAACAAAAAAACTAGTGCTCCCATAATTATAGGGTATCACAACATGCGTAAAAAAAAACCATCTTAATTCTAAGTAGATAATTAGGTAGGTAATTAAAAATTAAATTAAAATTAAAAATTTATTCGAATCTGGCCTCACAGTAGTAATTATTGTTATTTCTTTCCTACTGTGATGTCAGACTCGAGCAAAGACGATTAATATCTAGAAGACAGACAAAGGCCATACACAAAATCGTAACCCTAAAAAATAGCCTGAAAGCTCTAAAACATCAATTTTATCCAAGAAATTTCAATTACTTTCTAGTTAAAAATGTTTAAATATTGAATATTGTTGCTACCTACTACTAAGTATTGAAATTTCTTGGATAAAATTGATGTTTTAAAGTTTTCAGGCTATCTGGTACTGCGGGATCGGGTTACGATTTTGTGTATGGCCTTTGTCTGTCTTCTAGATATTAATCGTCTTTGGACTCGAGTTTCATGAGTTTCCGGCCATACAAAAAAGCGGCACGTGATTAGATAATTAACAAAAAATAGAATGCTTTGTCTCTTTTACTCACAAGAATGTTGTATATATTCTTCTTTGTTTTGTGTGAATGAGAAAGGAACATACAGCGCTCTATATTCCTTACTTTCTCTATGGCTTGTAATTGTAACCTGGCATGTCTTGTATGCTAACTTCTGCAAAATGTGGTCATGTTAATATGTTGATAATTTCACAGATGGCAGAGCACAGGAGTGTGGAAGCAGTTATGCGATCAGAAACACGTCTTCCAGGAAAACAGAAATTCAAAGGACCATAATGATATAATGGAGGTTTGTGCAAGAATATCACAATGTTCCACACAACTCATGTTAAATGATTCAAGCTCTTGTGACCCAGTCGTTTTTGCAGAGCGAAGGGTGTTGGGCTGATTCAAAAGATCCGGATCTCAGCTCAGATTGAATCGGGTTGTTTAATTTTGAAGCCTTATTCATCTTATGCAGATATTTGTTCCGGGTGTTGTGGTATCCTTGAGTTTGGTGTATTGAGATACTCACAAGATCTTCCTAACTAAATCTTATTTTTAAAATCCAGTCGTTCTGTGACCCCGAACGACTGGATTTTAAAAATAAATAGCTTTTATAGGACTACTAGCTGCGCCCCGTGGTGTTGCACACGCGTTAAATAGTTCCCGTTTCTGTGGGAATACTGGGAACAAAAGTAGCCTATTTTTTTAATCCAGGGTATAAGCAAACCTGGTACCAAATTTCATTCAAATTCATCCAGCTGTTTTAGCGTGAAAGAGTAACAAACACACTTACACACACACAAACTTTCGCCTTTATAATAGTGTGATAGTGTGATTCTACAATTTCAGGATTACTACAAATATGTTGCGACAGAGAAGGGAGCCTTGCTGTTTGCGGTGTATAGAGGGAAAGTCTCTGAAGGAATGGACTTCAAGGACCATCAGGCGAGAGCGGTCATCACCGTGAGTACAATACTTCATGCTTTTTCTCCCTGATAATCAGACACAAAATCAGTTCGGAGGACATGTCCACCGAACTGACTTCCACACACAGAAGCGCTGAATTGTCAATTGTCAAAGTCAGTCAGTCGTTACGAAAGAGCTAAACAGTAGCACGTGGAACAGAGATAGTGATATTTCCGACCACTCCGGCGTTACTCGCAATTCACTGTTATTACTGTTATTGCGTGTACTGTATTTACCTATTTTTTTAAGCTATGTTAAGCTATCTTTTTTTTATCAGGTCGGAGTGCCTTATCCGAACACATACGACATGGCTGTGAAGGCCAAAATGAGCTACAACGACAAATACTCAAAGGATAGGAAGCTACTTTCGGGCAGGGACTGGCTGAAAGTTCAGGCCTACAGGTAATTTACGACAGTTTGGTGGAAATAGAGCTATAAAGTGCCATCTATCTATCTTCTTTTCTTTCTGTACTCTATACTAATATTATAAAGAGGTAAAGTTGGTTTGTTTGGGGTAATCTCCGAAACTACTCATCAAATATAGGCTACAATTTTTATCCGACTACCTAAAAAAGAAGACTACTAATGTTTTCAGTGTATCTAATATAGTCCAGTCAAAATAGAATTACAGTTTGCATTAATTCCCAACAAGCTGGATTTTTGTGCAGGTCTTGAATACGTCATTACAAATGATATGTCAAAAGTCCCCATCGATCCCGCTTGTGCGTTATTTTTTATTCGAGGCCAAAGGTCACAAATTTGCATTTTTTGCGTATATCTTTGAAACAATGAGAGCTACCGAAACATGGTTCAAACAAAGTTTGTAGATCGTAAAATTGTCTACTGAGTACTACTGAGTGTATGTTAATGTAATCATCAATAACACTAATTATTTGATGTTACAGAGCGTTGAACCAGGCGGTGGGTCGGTGCGTGCGACATAAGAACGACTGGGGCGCGGTGCTGCTCATCGATGGACGATTCCAGAACAGCGCTTATACTGAACATCTCTCTAAATGGGTCGTCAAGTTTGTACGTACATATAACATGATATAACTAACTAACTAGCTGCGCCTGCGCCTAGCGGTGTTATAGGTCACGCCACGTAAAAATTGCGCTGGCTGTCAAACTGCGCAGTGGTCGATGATTGGTGGAGAGGTAACGCGGCGCACTTCATACCATTGATTTAGCGAGTGCTATTACCCGCGGTGAACCAGTGCCCGTTCCCATGGAAATACCGGGGGGCGCAGTTAGTTTTCTATATTTTTCACAAGTAACGTCTTAGTAAAGTCATGAGTTGTCTTATGCCGGGTTGCAATATTCAACTTACTAATAACCGTGGATCTGTCGCCATAGTAATATTGTTATCTGTCAAAAAGTTTTTGACAGATCTTTGTTTGGACAACATTTTTTGTTGTCCAAACAAAGTTGCTATGGCGATCAATCTACGATCATTCGTAAGTTTAATATTGAAACCGACCGTTAGTTTTTTTTTAAATAAATGAACTTTTTTCTTTCAGCTTCAAAACAACCACCATTCATTCGAGAGTCTGCTTCATAGTCCCAACAGTTTAGAAACGTTTATGAAAAGCATGGCTATCAGAGACGAAGAAGAACTATAGAAACCATATTATATTGTCAGACTGTATTCCTAAACACATATCAACATTCTCTACAGAATCTTTCGATGTGTTCTGAGAGTAAACTCGACTTTGAATACGGAATATAATATTCTGTTGGTACCATAGACGGAGAAACCCAGACTGCTAGCTGACATGCTGCCGAAAGTGACAA
This sequence comes from Xanthorhoe designata, assembly GCA_963582015.1. Classification (NCBI taxonomy): domain Eukaryota; kingdom Metazoa; phylum Arthropoda; class Insecta; order Lepidoptera; family Geometridae; genus Xanthorhoe; species Xanthorhoe designata. Next base: position 3,453,151 of record OY757029.1, read on the forward strand.
AAAAGCACAAAGTGCTAAACAGTGAACTATCTAGATCGCGGTAGGGGAAAAAAATGTTTCCGTCTCTTTCTTCACTAGAATTTTACATTTCTTTGTTGTGAATGAAAAAATCATGTCCAGCAGTCTGGTATTCTCCATCTACAGTTGGTACAATTAAGTGCATCACACACTAAGCAGTTACATAAGAAAAATTATACGCTTTACCTTTTCGAATGTAAAAATAATACAATTTGGTATAGCATCACAGCATTTTAGAAAGAAAAATGAATTGATAAGTCAAAGGAGAAAAAATGGTGAGAAACTAAGAATAAACGTTCCTATGTTACTTTCAAATAGGCCATATTAATGGTAAGTAGGTATGGAAAAATGAAGAGCTAATGGGGGCTATTCGGAGTGTCGCAAAAGCTAAACTAACCTAACTAAAACTATTGCCATCCTTTTTATTCCCATCGCTATGAAAGGGACGGCAACAATTTTAGTTAGCTTAGTTTAGCTTTTGCGACACTCAGAATTGCCACTAATGTTTTTGTAGAGGTTATGTAAAACATTCCCTTTGTGTTTGTATTAAATTTTAATTAAAAAATATGTAAATTTTACGGGAAAAGTAAAGACGAAAATGAAGATTTATAGAAATAAAACCACAATAATATATGTAATTGGATTCACGTAATGATTGTAAATAAAAGTATTTTATACAGACAGGTTTTTGTTTATCTAACATGATCCTAGATAATTACTTATACAATTTTAACTATTGATGAACATAGTAGTTCCAGCTTGTTTTTATTTACAAAATCAAGCGAATAAAGATTCAAGAAATTATTATATTTCGCGAAAATACAGTAAAAACTTTCAAAACATAGGGTACATTGAAAGTACTAAAGATGTAGATATCGACAATGCTTTATTTATCTAAAAATAGGAAGTAAAAAAATCGTAAATGAGTATTAAATATTCTTGGAAATTTCACACAGCGTCATCTAATCCCAAGCTAAGCAATTTAATGCTTGTGTTATGGTAACCAGATGACTGATATACTACATATATTTTTTTGTGTAAATACATACATAGAAAACACAGATGTTTGCAGATCATGCAAACATTTGTCCCGCAGCGGGGATCAAACCCGCAACCTCTGCGTCTCAGGCGGGCTTTCACCCACTGCGCCACAGAGGTCGTCATATTGAGGTAAGGTTATCTATTTTTAAATACATTACAATACACAAATTTTTATACGAGGTTATAATTTCACTATCACACACATATCACATTAAGCAGAATAGGGGCGTATTAGGAAGATAACGATAGGGCATGTCCACTTTGGTACGCTAAAAGCGTTACATAATAATTATACATTTTGACAAATCTTTTTCAATAATGATGTTAGTGAATTAATAAACATGGTGGATTTCGGACCATGATTAAAAATTAAATGTCCGTCCGTGTACGGGAATTTTTGTGTACCGTTTATAATATTTTTTCTTTTTTGAAATGATAAAACTTCAACATTGTTTCAAGGTTGAACCATACCTAATAATAGGTTTAAAAACACTACTAATTTTTTTTGTAAAATATTAAGTCAATAAATATCTACCTATCTATTTATTTGTCCCGCGCCGGACAAACCAGCGGGACTCTTGTTGTATAACAACAAAAAGTATATAATGCGGAAGCAAGTTTTAGTTAGAGCTAAAATTAATTGTCCTTGGTTTTAATCTAAGGTGCTTTGATGACGTAATTTCGATCGAATGCCCTAAAGATACATCTTAAATTGGCTCGATTTCTGGAGGATTGATTTTTGAACTGTCAAAGTACTTTAAAGTAAAAGCACACGAATGTAGACATGCCTTTAGGATGCGAAAACATTCACAATTCGGAATTGAGCTAATTTATACACAGCCTTAGATAATGCTATTAATTATTAAATTCACCGGCGTCACAATAAAGTTATTAGAATTATTGACATAAATTTTATCTTTAGAACTTTCAGATTTTATAAGCAAACTTTTTGAGCTCTCAGCGAACTTGGGTGACATCTTTTTAGCAGTTTTAGTATTGCTTATTTTCAAATTTGAAATATTCGAGATTTTCGAATTGTCGTTTTTATTTTTCGAATCTTGAGATATTACTTGCAAACTTCCTTCTTTAATTTTGACACTGAAACAAAAGAGATGATTATTATAGCTAACTTGCCCGTGTGCCCGTTTTTTAATGTAATAATAGTGGCAATTCTGAGTGTCGCAAAAGCTAAACTAAGCTAACTAAAATTGTTGCCGTCCCTTTCATAGCGATGGGAATAAAAAGGATGGCAATAGTTTTAGTTAGGTTAGTTTAGCTTTTGCGACACTCAGAATTGCCCCCAATATGTTCACCGATATTCCATCAATAGTAAACCAATTTTGAAAATTTATTTTTTGTTTGAAAGAGTAACACACCCAAGGTGGTCCCATAAAGTTTGAGGATCTTCGGAACAAAATCTTTCGGAACGAGTTATGAACAGAAATGCACCTCAAGAGTGCAGGAAATTACGAAATTAAGTTGGTTTAGTAACAATTTTAATTCTTGTCACCTGTACTTACTGTTTAGTGCAATCCACGTTTTTGACGTGCCTCGCGAGATGAGAAGTCGTTTGGAACCCTCGACTGCAGATGGTACATACATACGGTTTCTCTCCAGTGTGGAATCTGGTCAGAAAAATATATACCTATATTATTACTAATATGGTATACAGGTATTTTTTCAGAGGCACTGAGGGGGATTGAAACTGTAATGGGGCACTACGCATTGGCTTCAACTTGATTCCAACATTTGCTACGAATAGAATGGCCAATGGCAATGCTCCGTTTGTGTCGAGTAATCGTCCATGATCAATCCCCACATTGGAATGTTGGAACCAACACGTTCCAACCCTCCAGTGTGTGGTGCCCGCATAACAGTTATCGAAATCATGTTAGGAGTTACGTTATTTAGTTATGTATATCCTGGATAATAAATAAATACAGAAATCTAAAGACGTTGAACCGAAACTGTAGCTAGTAATGTACCTTAGATGGTTGTCCAAATCGAATTTCTTATAAAACTTCTTTCCGCAATCCTTCTCGTGACATTGATATGGCTGAATCAACTTGTGGTTGCGTTCCGTGTGCTGTTTCAGCTGTAAAATAAACAGAGATTTTACAAAAACAAACAGAGATTTTTCTGACCAAATCATTTTTCTGATAATCCTCGTACTGTTAACTTTTACTAGATGATTTATTCAGAGTCAGGAGACAATCTTTGCCTACACTTAACGGGACACTGTAGTGCCTGGGACATCGATGAGATGGAATAGGCTTGCCCAGCACCTAAACCATCCTCTCATCTTAGCCGGCCATATCCACAAGAAAGGCAATGGTCAATACGTGTGGGGCTGACGAGCCGCGGGTTTCCTCACGATGTTTTCCTTCACCGTTTTAAGCTCATGTTAAAGTGCATATAAATTTTTCGACACTAAAAGTCCATTGATGCACGGCCGGATTCGAACCCACGACCTTCGGATCGAAAGTCGAAGTACTTATCCACTTGGCCAACACGGCTGTATACGTACTGTTACTATTATATTATATTATGTATTATTATTATATTACACTGTCTGTGATGATAACGATAAAAGGAATAGACGTCCGATTTTTTCATCCGACAGTCCGACACGATTGTTTGAAGCCGGGAATATACGTCAGAATTTTTTCTTTCGACCCGAGTGTACCCGAGTTTGCAGGGAAGGATGAACGCGACTATAAGGCTGTGTCCACAGTAGGCAAAGTGTGAGCGGCCGACAGAGTGAGCCGCAAATTTGTGGCAAACTGAAATTTAAGTTAGCTGCAAACTTAGATCAATTTTCGCCATATCAACCATATCGCTGCCGCCGACTGAAACAGTCGGCGCGCAAACTGCAAACTGCGTAAAGTGAGCGCAAACTAGCAAACTGTGGACACTCCATTTCAAATATATGGAAGGGCGTACTAAACCGATACGCCGCAAACTCAGTCGGCGCGCTAACAGTTTGCCTACTGTGGACGCAGCCTAATACAACCTACCTGCCATGCTTCGTTATAGTTCTTGTCACACAGCTCACAAGTATGCGCGGTCTTCACAATCGGCGTGTGGTGCTTTCTTGTATGCTTGTTGAGGGTCGAACGGTAGGCGAAACGCTCGTGGCAGACTTTGCATTCAAACTGTTTCAGATCAGAATTGTGGGTACCTGAAAATGTTATACAGAACTGGTTCAGCCCCCTGATTGTGTAACTTGTCTCGATTGTATCAAAGCAAAAATCACAGTAAATCGCGAAAACAACTGTCAAATATGACAGTTATGAAGTAAGTTACTTACGGGCTTTTTGACGGGAATTCAAGATGGCATGTTGTCTCTTTTGTTTTATTTTCCGAAATTTGTGTTTTGGCGAATGTTAATATGTAATAATGGTGGATTATTAACTGTTAAGTGTTCGTGAACGTACATAAGTGTAGGCAAATGAAACAAAACTGTATATCATTGCATTTCGAGTTCTCTCAAGAAGTCCATGTAAAAAGCTGCAGTAAAGAACCCACATCTTTACTGACGCTGACTATGACTTTGACTTGACCTTGACTGACTAAAACATTTAAACACATGGTAGTGGCTAAATGCGTGGCACAAGCCGTGCGAAAGCCAAATCTAAGAAATGAAGTGAAGTTACTTACGAATTTACTTTTTGTTTATTTAAGTTACGAATTTACTTACATCCAATCTCAATAACCTATCTATCTATGGTTTTGCTTACTATCAGTAGCTATTTGACGTTTTTAGTATGTAAGAAATGTCAAATATCTACCCGCAGTTAGCAAAATCAAAGATAGATAGATTTTTGAGACTAGCCGTAAATCAGCGTTAAATCTGACCGTTGTTTTCGCGATTAACTGTGAATAGTTCCCGTTGGAATACCGGGATCAAAAGTAGCCTAAATTTTAATCCAGGGTATAAGCAATGCTGGTACTAAATTTCATTCAAATCCGTCCAGCTGTTGCTGGAGCGTGAAAGAGTAACAAACACACTTACATACTTACACACAAACTTTCACCTTCATAATATTAGTGTGTTTTTAATATTAGTGGGTTTTATGGGTAAGGCGTGATTGAATAAAATCTCAGATTTATAATTACCTCGATGTGATGTGTAGTTGTGTTTTGTTTTGAATATCTTCTTACACACCATACACACGTACATTATCTTCGTTCTACCTTTTTTCTTCGATTTTTCCTCCTCTCTACTAACTTCCTTTTCAACATTTTTCTGTTCAGACTCAATCGGCATTACTTCTATTTTTGGCTCAATAATTTCAGGACTTGGATCATTTTTAGTCGGTTTCTGAAAAGTTTTGCTATCAACTCCTATATTTAACATATCAGTTAACTGCTCAGCATCTATCTCACTGTTCAAACTTATTATAAACGTATCATCGTTCTCCGTAGCGATGTACTGCACTGTATTTTCACCAATAAGCTGATTTAAATTCGCCGCTAAATTCGTACTAGCTTCTAAATCGACATCACTTTCGAATATAGTTGCGCATTCGTTGACGGTAACTGGTGGGTTGACTAAATACTCATTCACTTTGTTCATCTCTGGTTGATCAAATTCTTTGGGTATTTCGTCTTTGACATCACCAATCCCTCTCACGATTGCATTCATTATATCTTGGTCAAGACTTCTACCGTTCATGATATCTCTACCATCGTTCAGGTCAAACAGTTCGTTCCTTTCATAATCCATATTGTTACACATAGTTTGAAAACTGTCTAAATCAATATCACTGTACAGTAACTCATCATCTAATATATGCATGTTGTGAATTTGATTCATTTCTTTTAATAGTTCTATTTGCATTAAGTTGTCCTGGTTTTCTTCAGCTGGGTAGTTTATGAGTTCGTTTTGTGTTGACATCGTCATGTAATCGTCTTCGGCTGAAAGGATATCGTCAACTATTTTGTCGACGGTTCGGTTTGTGTCGACGTGGAGTTGGTTCGATTTGTCTTCTTTTGGCGGTTCTGGTGGCGGCTGGGAAGGGTTGTTTGAGTGCTCTCTGAAATTATTAATTAATCAACAACTATCATTTTAATAACATCATTAATTTTAATAATCTGTATATTAGGCAAGTCAATATTTAAAGTTAGTTTTGGCACTTCCGTGACAATATAGTTTTGGGCTAAAGTTTGTGTATCGGACCCGGCCGTGCATCAATAGATTTATGGTTTAAGAAAATATGCGCTTGACATGCTCTGAAAAAGAGGTGAATTCAAAAAAAAATACCTGACGCAATGTTCCAGCATAGAGCTTTTATACTGAAATGTAAGTCCACAGACCCTACAATAGTTGTTTCGATACGATTTCTTGGGCTCGCTCGCGTTCTTTTGAGCCATGGGGCAGCAGTTAAGGCTGTGCCGTCTCATTGAGGCTATCTGAAATTAAAACAAATAAACTAAAGATTATTTACTATTTTTCAACTAATGACGATCTAAACATATTTTATATTATTGTTGTGTATTTTTTATTGCGTATGGTATAAAAACCGTGCTTTAACATTATAAATAAGAAAAGAAGTAAACAAAATATGCTTTCTTCAGAAGCAGTCTTGAATTATACAAGCAAAATTCACGAAAGTTTTGAAACTGGCGAAAAGGATGATGGTATTATCATCACACAGACGGGGTAATAATTCACACATCTACATGGCTATAGGCCTTAAATACATATACATGAGATGATTTATGCAGCATCCGATTGGAAAGTCTGGCACTTGCGTTCTAAATTATACAAAAAAGGCTAAATTATACCTGTGTGAATCGATGCCCACATCCAGAGCAAGCGTATGGTTTCTCAGTGCTGTGAACTATCATGTGCTGTTTCAGGTTAGATTTATCAACAAACTTCTTTTTGCAAACGGTGCACGCATGTCTCTTTCGCTCTGAAATTTACATTTTTTATGTTCAATATTCCATATCCAGTACCTAAATTGGATAGTGTGAGGCTAAAGTGATGTTGAAGTTGCAAGTTCCAATCACATTTATTTAAGACATGCCTTTTTTATTCAGTACAAAATATTTTAAGTTTAATAATTAATTATACGCTACGGCTAATTAAGTCACCGTCTGGTCGCTAATACGATGAAGAGTCGAGGCGGAGTCAAGGCGCGGGCGCCGATGTATGTTCACCGATTGGAGGAAAAAATGGAACGTCACATCTCGACTCTTTAAGAGACTATAATCGATAAGTACTCGACCGCGACACCGCCGCCTCAATATACTATAACGATTGTTTAATGCATGCCTCAAGAGCGGCAAGAGAGGGCAGTCTGGTAAGCTGTCGGCACTTTTTACTTATTATATATTGTCAATTTCACGCTCCCTCTCACTGCTCGTGTTTCTCAGAGGGTGACTACAGGAGACAGATAAGACTTTATGGGATTTGATATTTTGACTCATTGTTTCTGTGTCAGATTTAAGATTTATTAACACTACTTAAATAATTATAAACTTTCTGCAATTACCTTCATGAACATCTTTGTGTTTATCCAGATCTGATAGTTTGTGGAATGTTTTTGTGCACAAGTCACATTTATGTGGCCTGAAAATGTAAGCAATTAATATAAACAGATAATTCATTAGCAAACCAGACCAGTTTAACAAACTTACATAATTAACTATTATTTATCATTAACAAGATTTAAGCGCCTATCTTCAGCTTCAAAGAGGCTGGCCGAGAAGCCTTTGGCAAAACCTTGATGGGTTTGAAAGGTGGGATATCACCAAAGACAGGAACTTAGCAGCGAGACCCAACAGATTAACAAAATGAAACCTTCACCTATAATCCAATAAAGAAAATAATAAACAAATACCTATAGTCCAAGTGCTTAGCAAACAAATGCTGCTGCAGTCTCCACAGCGCTTCAAAAGACATCTCACACTGAGGGCAGCGCCACACTCGCTCCAGGGGCTGGTGTGTCAGGCTGTGCTTCATCAGCTGCTGCTTTGTGGAGAACTTCTCGTCGGGACATTGGTCTGTTATTATTATCATGTTAACATAACAATTTAAAATCTTAAATATCTTTGCAAAGATACAAATACAATATGCGTTGCAACAGCTAAATTGTTCAAGGGAATTTAGTAATACCATTGCCACAGTATATTTTAGGTCTTGGTAAAACAGAGTTCACAGGCATGTTTTCATTAGTAGTAAGTACGTACCACAGATCCAAAGATTGTCCTTTGAATGCACTCGCAAATGTCCATAGTACTTCTTCGCATTATCAAACTGCTTCCTACATATTTCGCAATGTAATGTCGTGGGTCCATTCAAGTCTGGCTCCTCCAGAGGATCATCCCCAGAGAGGAACTGGGCCAAGACATCGTCATCCGCGCCCAGCAGAGACCCGTGGGATGGTAGAGTAGGGTGCAGGTCATCGTACTCGCATTCCTGACCCCTGATTTTACTAAAATCTAGGTCTGCTGTATCCACAAACTGTAACATCAACAAAGTGATTGTTTGATTGGCATAGTACTACTTACAGCTAAATGAATAATAATATAAAATACTTACAGGTAAACTGAAATAAGATAAATTTGAATCCATTTTCACATAGTTTTTAGTGAAAAACACGTAAGACACGTAAGTAAATAAATCTATTGGAAGGAAATTATGATTTTAACTTGAACGAGTTGAACATGAACATAGCTACGATACGAATAATTATTTGACATTGTTGACGTTGACGTGACGGTTGATGGATAACTAACGTATAGATAGTATAGACAAACGCAAAAGTGGAACTTTGCACATCTTCCGGGAGAATGAACATCATGCTTTGATGAACATGATGTGCCAAGCCAAGCCAGATCACATCGTGTTAAAATTAACGAACTGCTAATTTCCATACAAGATGATCTAATATACATTTGCTATTGCAAGCAGTCCTTCTAATTTTAATTAGCGTATCGGGCAGTAGTAAATTTAGCGTTAGCGCTTTCTCAGCTAACACTGAAAGTAATAACTTTAGTCGTTTGGTACGTTTTTTAACATAGAGCACTGCTCCGTTAATTTTAGCTACTGATTTTTTTTAAGCTGGGGGCGCTTTCTAACATGCTATGCTATTGTTAGTTTGTTCCATACTTAACACGTACCTACGATCAGCCAAAAATGTGATCTAGGTACTCACTCACCACGTACCTACCACCCTACAGTTGAGATAACGAGAAAGAAAAGTATAAAATGTACGTAGGTACTTAGGTACTTAGTGCAACTATTGTATTAAATCTTGCTAGTGAATCTTCTAATTCTGTGAAAATGTATCACCGTAAAATATAATTACTTACCTATATATCAAGCTATTTTAATTATTTCTGGGTTAAAATCAACTTAAGTATAGAAAAGGTTAATTCATACCCTACAAGGACTTCAAGCATTCATGTTGTTATTTGCTTTTTACCCCTCGGGCTCGGAGATTGCACCCGTCGTAAATCCAAGATGGCGCTTGGCGGGAGATGACAATACCGCCATTACGTGGATTACGAGGGACGCCGGGACGTCGCGTCAGTCAGCGAGTAATGAAAGTATTGAGGCACAGAATACACTCCACGTCCCTTGCTGAGTGGCCTATTTGAGATCACTTTACCGTAACGTATACCTACCCTACCTACTTGTAAGGTTTACACCCCTTTCCACGATTTTAGGGGGGTAAGGCCGCCAAAATTGTCAATTATATCACAAAAGTAACACAACAGGTTTTGTGTTACCGTTACACAAATGTAACCCAAAAGTAACACATATTTTGAGTAAAGGTGATTTCATAATGGTTAAATAAATAACCTAAAAATGTACAGTTACTAATGCACATAAATAGATTAATTATAATATTATTTCAATAGAAGAAAACAATTGGCCGCTGGATAACGTTAGTAAAACAAACTTAACTAATTCGATGCTCAAGAGCCTTTTGTAACAGTTTAACTGAACACTTGGAAGGTTTTCAATATTAAAATGTAAGTACTGCGTTTGTCATACCTACAAAATCACACATTACACATTACTTTAAAAAATCAGTCCAAATACCACTATGTTTGCGGCTTTATATTATCTACTGTGTTACGTAACACATACATTTGTGTTACAATAATAAAAAAGTGACATAAATGTAATACAAATGCAACACAAAAGCGAAATTTTTAAAACAATTATAGGTCATATCTCGGTTATTTATTATAATTAGGCCGTAATGGGCGATTTTAAGTATACTTTTGACCTCATTGCTAAATAATTTAATACAATAACATTCAAAAATCTGTTTCTTACCTCAAAAATCACAAATAAAACTTTTTTTATGAACACAACCGCAAAAAGTGACGCGCACTTTATGTTCCTTCACTGGCGAAATAAAAGAGCTGGATTTTTTTTTTCAATTGTTTGGATGACAGTGTTGCCGTATTAATACTGTGGTTTGCACTTTGGTAGTTTAAATAGTAGCTTTGGGATAAAAACGTGTCACACAAAGAAAAACGTAACACAAAAGCAAGAGACATTTTTTATTTAAATTATTAATAAAAAATGTAATTTTAAGGATTTTCGCAAAAATATTATTAATATATAGCAGAGGTCTATCATCTATTTCTTCGACGGTATACCTATAATTCAGGTATACTCAACAATTTATTGAATATTTTAACCATAAGAAACTGCAACAAAAAACGACAAAAAGTCACACAAAAAAATTGACAATTTTGGCGGCCTTACCCAGGGATGTTTCTGCGTAGACTGTGCAATGATGCGAAAGTCTGAGTTGCTACTTGATTTTTTAAATCAACGTTTACAGTTGCCCAGTAGGTAGGTAGGAACGTAGTGGTTATAATTGTTATCTTTGGTAGTAGACCCAGGTAAGTACCAAGACCGCTGTGTAGGTAGGTATCATAAGTTGAAATTTTAATACCTACTTAACGAAATCAGCAAAAAACCAACCGCTTAGTAGTATTAGTAGCTGGACAGCAGTTCAAATAATAGGCAGTTGACCTCTACCGGCGATTACAGTTGCAAGGTTTATGGTCATTGAAACAACAACATGATAAGTGTGAGCTTGTCATTTCGATAGAGTGTTCTGCACTCAGACAAATTAAATTTTATTGTACTTAATGCCCTTTTGTAGGTAGGTTGGTACTATTTCAATGATCTAGGTAGGTAGGTATATCTACCGTGATTTTATATACTTACCTACTTATGCCGGGTTCCTTTCCTATATATCCAACTACTGGATGTCCGTAGGTCGGTCGTCATAGCTACGTTGTTATCTGTCAAAAAGTTTCATACATTTTGTGTCATTAGTGATGATTTGATATCTAGGTACTTACCTACTTACTTTCAAACATTTGAGGAGTGAAGTACAACTTAGGTACTTACCTACTTACATTGAAGATAATTTAATTTCCCGTTTTTAAAATTACATGACCATTCGCAATAATTGACCCTGACTATGTAATAGCTTGTCCTGCCATTAATATGCTTTTGTTGCCGATAATAGGTACTTACTAAAGGTACCTTACTAAAGGTATTACTATGTGACGTGTAAAGGTGTTTACCAAATAAATGACTATTATTGACCTATCCAGCTACCCACCTTCCTACACAAAACAAAATTTTAAAATAACATTTTTTTAAATAACAGTAGCCTGCGTATATTTTTTAAATGTTTTTGAGGAACTCTATAGGTACGTAGGTACCTACCTTGTTACATTGTCAAATTACTTTTTAAACCAACACTCAGTTTCTTGTGTTCGTATGTAGTGTGTGCACGTGGAATTAAAAGGTAGGTAAGTACCTAGCTCATTGTGTTCATTTCAAAAATTATTTATTTATTTACTTAGGTAGGTACGTAGTAAGGTAGTAACGTAGATACTTATCTAACTACAAAATAATTTTATGACGTGATTATTCACTTGTAGTTAGCAGAAACAGCGATATTATGGTGCGAAGGCTTCGCTCCACCGAGCCTTTCCTTGCTCGGTTTCTGTATTCACGTCTTACCTATATTTAGTACCTATTGTTAAACTATACCTAAGTGAAAGAAGAGCACTAAGTAGGTACCTACACTGACTTTTACGTAAAATAAAACTTAGGTAAGTAATTATGTAGGATTTAAAAATAGGATTAGGTACTTAGGTAGTAGGTACCTACTTATTGATTGTTGAACACTTCACAAATTATCTTTGACCCTACCTACCCTCATAAAATAACTTATATTAGTACCTACTTAAGTAAGTTAGGTAGGTAGGTATTTTTTCTACAAATTGTGATATAACATTCAATAATCGTTATCGGAAGTAGGTGAATGTATACTTACTAGGTAGGTACCACCGATAGTTAATTTAAATTGAGACTTTAAAAATTCGTCCATACCTATCTCCATTTTATTTATCTCTCTAATTAGCTTATCACTTAGATAATATCCTGTTATCTGAATAATACCTAATGAATGTAATAAATAGACGTTATTGGCATTAGATCGGCCGGCCTAGCACCATGGAGCCATACTTCGGATTGGATTATAAGTTGTATCGCAATGAGAACTTCGACGATCTTCTTATATTTCTCGGTTAGTATTATCATCAATTTTTCATTATCAGTATTTTATTATCATTTCATCAGCTGCTAATTGAGGGTCTGGGTCACGACGCCGACGCCGCGCGGACAGTAGGTTGCAAGCAAGGGCAATTTGGTTTAGGTAAAATAATAATTTACCTGACTTCAAAAAAGGAGGAGGTTCAGTACTTAAGTACCTATAATTATCGTCGGTTTTTGGCATAAATATAACTAAGTAGGTAGGTAGGTACTTGTGGCATAAATATACAAGAGTGATGACCTATGTGATTTACCTTAAAGTTGTAGTTGAGTTGAGTAGGTAGGTACCTAAAATACTAGCAAATTTATTTTTGTTTCCTTATTAGAACTGGTTTTCTTACGATTATAGGCATGTTCATTTTCCTTAAAGATATGGCACTAACTAACCCCTTTGGCACCTTTAAAAGATCTATGAAATTGATGACTATCTGACTGACTTCATAGCTATTAAGGTACCTAATAGGAATACTTGTTTATTATCCAATAAGACCATTGTGTTTTTATTTTCAACAAGAAATCGAGTCTTGTCAGTGTTTGTCATATCTAATAGGATTCATTCTTTTACATATTCTAATTTATCAACAAAAAAAAATTACATCCTGATATTATTGAACTGTTACTGCCATGGAGATTTCAACATAATTTTACCTAAACCAAATTGTACTTGCTTAAACCTACCTACTGTCCTGCGTAACCGTAACTTAGCCAGAGTTTCACCTAGCAGGGCCTTTACATCTTTACTAGATGATAAGAAAGAAAGAAAGAAAAATCATTTATTCTGGTAGGACCTCAAGGATCACTTCAGTATCGTCTTACGTGCTAGGTGATTCTAATGTCTGTTCTAACGCGACTCCCTACACCAGGGAAAGAATCAGGCAAGTACCTGGTGGTGTGGGCGTAGCTTATTTTTTAAAAGCGATACAGCGTCAGGAGGCATCATTTTTACCTACTTTTAACAGGATAGGCGAGCAACTACCTAACCATCCTCTCAACTAAGACCGACATATCAACCGGAAAGACACGTGTGGGCCAGACAAAGCAGAGGGTTTCCTCACGATGTTTTCCGTTCTTATAAACTTTCATAGCAAAAAATCCATTTATACACGGCCGGGATTCAAACCCACGACCTTCGGATTGAAAGTCGAGGTTCATAGGTACATAGGTCAAGAACAGGCAATAGAATCACCTAGCATGTAGGTAAGACGATTCGAAGTAATCTTGAAGTCCTATTGAAATAAATAATTTTTTCTTTCTTTCTTTCTACAACCCACTTAGCCAAACGGCTCTGCAGTAGAACCCATAACCAAATACATACCTATTCATATTCACTGTCAATTTAGCAAAGCATTAGACAATGTTTAATTCTGATCTGATCTCTAACTCAAATTTAATTGTAAAGAGATTGCCGTTGAGTAATGAGTTACAACCTTAGCACCCGCTTGAGCTCTAGTGAGCTTAGCTTTATAAATAACAGGGTTAGTTTATTGCATAATTTTCAGATATTAACTTCATCCAGCGCCAACTAGGATGTTCTATATACCCGGTGCAAAGCGTGAGCGACAACGGTGACGGTACCTACTCCATCCACTTCTCCAGCGTGGTCGTGACGTTCACTGTGACGTTCACTCCGGGCGTAGAATTTGAAGAAGTTAAGCCTGATGGTATTAAGGTAAATTTTTATTAAGTAAGTACATTAATTTAGGTAGTACCTAAGTACAGCCGTATAGGCAAAGTTGTGGATTCGTGCCTCGACTTTCGATCTGCGTGGATTCGAATCCCAGCGGAAAAAAAAATGGCTACAATTGTTTTGCCAAAATTTATCCACATCCTGGCGCTCCCGGACGCGGTGTACCTATGTATCACCCAAGTCGCAGGAGATAGGGCACATAGTGCACGCCAGCAAATGTGCCATCGTTTGTGGATCGGATTATTATTATTATAGTCGATTATTTTTATTTTACTCCAGGTTCAATCCCTTATAACAATCGAAGGCAACAAAATCAAACACAGACAAAGAGAAGACAATGGCAGAACACTACACCACGTCTACGAGTTCACATCAGAGTCAATGACTATTGTAAGTACCTACCTACCTAGAGACAAAGACAAATTATTTTTGATAGACATAAGTGTAGATTTTTAAAGTGTAAACTTCTTAGGCGCGTTGGTTTTCTAAGATTGGGAAAAGCAATTAGCTCACGACACTGTTTCCGTAGGTAACTGACACCTCTGTTTGTATCCTGCACAGTAAAATATTTCCTGACTATTCAAAAAATACACACGTAGGTAATTGTTCATGTTTTAAATTAATCGGTAGGTACTCCAGAAGCCACTATTTTTTATTACGTTAGATATTTCGCGGCCGCCTTATTTGGTGTCATGTCAATACTACCCGCGTTTTCATACGTTCGATATTTCGCGAATGCCCGATTCCAATATCCAACGTACGGATGACCGTCGATCTATCTCCTCTACCTATAGAAACGTTTATACAACACAAAATGTATGACACTTTTTGGCAGATAACAACGTTGCTATGACGATCTATCTACGGTCATCCGTACGTTGTAAGTATATAGGAACCGGGCATTAGCCACCGCGCTAGGCTCGCAGTGTGGTCGAGCAATCGCTAATTGGTAACAAAGAAAGTGTAAATTCTCACGTGGTCAGAAGTGTTAAATTAAAGGTTATGCTTTGATAGAAAGAGTTTCGATACGATTGCGATTGTAATAATGGCAATAGGGGGTAGGAAGGTACCTACTGTATATTACCTACTTGTAGGCAGATATTCCAAGATTTTTCATAATTGGTCCTACTTTTTATTATTTCAGACAACAACAGCCAAAGGATTAAATAAAGTGGTCAAACGATATTTTAAACTGAAGAAATAAATGTGATATCCTAGTCATATTCCTATTTTATAAAACAGTTTTTGAGCCCATTGCACATGTTTACTACATTTTATTTTATTCTTTGTTTATTTATTTTTTTAAGGTGTGCAATAAAGAATTTTCATTCATTCATTCATTTTTGAGGTAGGTAGGTTAAGTAATTAATTTAGCTTATGATAATTATAATATAAAACCTGTAGGTATGTAAACATATTTTGTGGTTGTACTTATAAGAAAAATATTTATATTTTTTTCTGTGTGTTTTTAATTACATAGGCAATGTGATGCAATTAATTTTTTTCTATTTTACCCTATATAATAATCATATTTTTTTTTAATTAGGGGGATAATCATAATTAATAAATAATAAATATCCTTGGAATTTCCACACAGCGTCATTAGCCAAAATATAAAAAGCAGTAAGTAGGTAGAGTACCTATATCAGTCAATCTGGTTACCATAACACAAGCATTAAGCTTGGGATAGTCCAAAGCTAAGACTTTCATATATAGGTATTTTTTGTAAATACATACCTACCTACATAGTATACATAGAAAACACCCATTCTCAAGACAAATATTTGCAGATCATACTTACAAACATTTATCCCGCAGAGCGGAGAGAATATTATTTAAAATTTAAAATTAAAATTTAACTCATTAAATTTTGTCAATCACTATTACTTTCAATGTTCACCTTCGTCCTTTAAGTTCTTTTTAGCCTACAGAGAATTGAACTCATAAATTCTTAATAAAGGAAGGTTAAAACTTACAATTACCCTTGGGATTAAAACAATTTCAGTTAATGTAGGAACCTACTTAATGTTTCGGTACTTTTGTATTTCCTTATATAATAGTAGCTTGAATAACAAAGTAATTTAGAGAAAAAATGTGTTTACCTACCTACTTAGTTTTAAAATAAACAACCTTGATGGCTATAATGATAAGATTTAATTTTGCAATTTCGTCGGCTTTATTATACAGGTTGTTGTAACTAGCATAGATTGAGCCAAAACAAAATGAAAACTCATCATTTTCGATTCTTACGGTATTCGAATACAAGATCCTACTCAACTGCTAATTAATAAAATCTTCAATTTTTAATAGACTTAAAAAAAGAGGAGGTTCTCAATTCGCCTCGATTTTTTTAATGTTTGTTACCTACCTATATTTCGATTTGTGAACCGATTTTGATGATACTTTTTTTATTTGAAAACTGGTGCTTACCGTGTGATCCCTTTAAAATTTGAGGATCTTCAGAGTTATGAACGAAGAGTGCAGAAAATTACTTACGAATTGAAGAGCATGGATAATGGTAGACGTGATAGGTACCTACTCATCTTTCTACTCTTTATCCTCTTACCCCACGTTAAGTGGGGTCGGTAGTTTCCCTCTATCAGCCGTCATCTCAACTCTCAACCTTTTCTTACTCGTATCATCCTTTACATTATTATTAATATCCAGCCATAATCGTTCACATAATCCATAATTTTTTTCTTGATCACAAAAGATCGATCCCAACTTGGTTGGCCTACACACTATCACGTAGACTCCTAGATAATCCGATGGATTTATGTTTCGGCATAACTTTATGATATCCGATCCGTAACAGATACTCAAATCCCAAAGCTCAAATTAATACCAAAACACTTACAAATCATTAATTCATAGCCATAATCGAATTCTCGAACCTTCTCGATCCCTATTTACATTGACCGTGTCTTATGTAGTCGACCCTTATGTACGTGGGGTGTTGTGTGTGTCTTATTGCGTTGGGGTTAAGGTTGAGGATCGTTGGGTTGGGTCGTTGTGGGGTAGGTGCGGTGTCGTTGCCATGGCGACGGCGCCGGCCGCGGGAATATGACGCCCGCTCGTGTCGGTACCGCGCCCGCGCGCCTCTCTCAAGTGACACGCGCTGGGAAAAAGAGCAACCACCCTGTAGGGTGGGCATGGTTTTCGAATATGTTTGATTAGACTAATATTTTATGACAATTTCTAAAGTATTCATTCTTCATTTAGTAGAGTTATTGTGTAAAACTTATTTCTAACGTCGAAGAGGTGCTGTAGTGAGATTCATTTTTCGAATTTTGTAGAATTTGATAACGTCTGTGACAAGTGTATCAGTATTATGAAAATAATAATCATTACCAAGTCACCCCGACACTGAAAACTCTAATTCACTTGTCTACAACAAGTAAGTTCAGTCATTTAGGTGAATTCGAGTTCGATTTTTTACAAAATGACTTTATTAATGATATGGTTGCATAATTATTATAAACGATATATTGCATGTATTTACATGAGACTAAACAAAAAGCTGAGGCATGAATTTGTTGACAGTTCTCTATCGATATTGATTGATGAATCACCGCTTGTGTTATGTTATGATACGGTTCACGCTTGATTCTGGACTCTAGAATTTTCACACTACCTAAGGCCTCACACTAAGGCACATTCAGACAGTGTCTGAATGTGCCTAAGTGTGGTGCAGTATATGTCACATAAAGTGGGTGGTAGTGGGAATGGCCTTAGTGTGAAAATTCTAAGGAAACTTATTTGGTATTGATTGGCGAAGGAGAAACTAGATATTTTCAAATTTTCAATATTGAATAAATAAGTAAAATTCTCCGCAATTTCCTTACAGCATGGTCACCTTGCCACCCCCGGGTCGATGTGCGGCAGAGGCAGGGGTGGGGGGAGGGATCGCACCTTTTGTTTAGGACCCCCACCCCTCATTTGTCGTCCCTCCTGTTTGCGAACGGTTTACGTGGCTAATGCGGGAAATGTCACGTTTTATATTACCATCCGTTTTCTACCACCATATTGTACCTAATGTAAGGCCATGTATTTATTTTGTTTTAAGGAATTTCAGGCAATTACGAAATACAACATAGGCCGTTACATCTTTACTAGATGATTTATACAGAGTCAGGAGGCAATTTTGCCTACACTTAACGGGAAACTGTAGTGCCTGGGACATTGGTGAGATGGAATAAAATGAATGGCCAACACGGCACAATTATGAAATAGGAGAGAATAATAACGATTATTGGTAGAGTTTAAAGAAACAATGTGAACTCCTTAAAAACATTGAAACAGCAAATATGATCAAAACAAGTAGTTATTCTAACAGAAATAAAATGTCTTGAGCTAGCTGGTCTCCTTTTACATCACCGTTATATACATTTCATAAATTGTTTTTGTTGTTCACATTGGGCATTGGGTCGTCTTACTCTTATCTCACTTTTTGAGAAAAAAAGCAGGACACATTCGTCGAAAAGTGGGGCAAAGGTACGTCTAACCATCATGATACTCTTTGTTCCTAAAATAAAATTCTAATCAACAATTGCTCTCCCTCCCTCCCCCGAACTCTACCTAATTTGTACTATGATGGACACCCTTGGCCAAAACTCAGAAGCCTTACCTACTCTACAAACCGACAATCGATATATTGGTCAAATATTGCGGTTCCGCTTAGTTATGTTGGCGTAAACTAAACTCATCATTTTACCAACAAGCAAATACCTAAGCTAAGTATTTATTATAAGTATCTGAAATGAAATATGATCATGGCTGTATTCTCAAGAGGCGGTAGACATATTCTTTCAGAGCTTTTTAGACATTTTTAGAACCTAATCTAATGTCTAATGGGGTAGTCAAAGGCATGTCCAAATACATATTTGGTACATGCCCACATTTTGTAGAAGTTAACATTCCATGCGTTAGGGTTGCAAGCCCATCGACGCTGCTAGAGAGCTAACTGGTGTGTCCAAGATCTAAGATGATAATGGTAATGTATGGAGAGAGACTCAAGTACCTACCTACTTCAAAATAATATATCTAAAAAAGCGTAGAATACTACACGATCCTATCTTTACTGCCTTATACTTTGTTTGACTGGCTTCCCACTGAAGCTTGACTATTTAGATTGATAAGGGATCGCTTTTTAAAAAAAAGCTGTTGGTGTGCCACCAGGTTCCTGATTCTTTCCCTGGTGTAGGGAGTCGCGTTGGAACAGGCATTAAAATCACCTAGCATGTAAGACGAAACTAAAGTGATCCTTGAGGCCCTACCAAAATAAACGATTTTAGCCTAGCCTAGAGTTGAACCTTAAAATGACGAAAAACTCTAAAACATTTATTATCTACTACAGAAACAGTGTATAGATATAGTATAGGCATAGGTATCTATGGCGTTCGTATTTGTCCCAAAAGATTCGGGGCCTCGGAAGATCGATAAAGTCCAGGGGTGCGTGGCCCCGCCTTCATTTCACACGGATGGTGACGATTGGACGGACTTTATACACAAATACACACACAAACAAATAATATGTTTGTGTGTACAGGCTGTCTAAGCGACATGACATTTTTTCAAAACATGAATCTGTAGCCGACAGCCGTAAAAACATGAATCGTATTACAATCACTTCCGAATTTATTCTGTTGTCGCTAATCCTTTGTTTAGACAAAGTTAAGTTATACCTACTTAGTCATGATCTGAATAATTTGGTCATTGAAATTCCCATAGATTTATTTCGGTTTTGCTGGTAGGTATCATTTACCTACCGGAGGCTGAAAAAGGAAATAATTAACTTTCTTGTGACCTTTATAATGCGAAGACTTGTAAAGTTTTTCATTTCCTACGAAGTTCCTGGTTTTCTTGAAAATTTGAAACAGAATTTATTGTTATTGATATAAGTATTGTTTCCAACTTTTTCTTAATTTCTCAGAACAAGAATTTCGTTTAATTTCTTAGAATACGGGTTTGCTCGACATCTGATTTGATTTTATGCTAAACTAGCCGCGACCCGTGGTGTTGCCCGCGGTGATAGTCCCCGTTCCCGTGGCAATACCGGGATCAAAAGTAGCCTGTTTTTAATCCAGGGTATAAGTAATTCTGGTACTTACCCAATTTCCGTCCAGCCGTTTGAGCGTGAAAGAGTAACAAACACACAAACTTTCACCTTTATAATATTAGTACATAGGAAGTACTTAACACATAGGATTAAGTAGGTAGGTACGTTATTCTCAAATTATTTTATGTTATGGTATCTAGTGGCTACTCAAGATTTAGTGAATGAATTCTTTATTACACCAAAATACAGCTCAAACTTTGTATATTGGTCGGTCTTATCGCTTAGAGCGATCTCTTCCAGGCAACCTTTGGATGGAAAAGAAAGGTGAGATCATAAGACGGTGGTGTACCTACCTACAAAAAGAATTTACCCAAAAAAAACAAGCTTTGAAATTATCTTGTAGAAATTATCTGATTAAAAAAACATATTCAGTAGGACCTCAAGGATCACATTATAGAATTGTTTTACCAGTAAGGTGATTCTACTGCTTGTTCCAAAGCGTCACAATAAGAAAAAAAAATCAGGCAAAAAGCATGATAATACAGTCGATTCGATATGACGACCTCTGTGGCGCAGTGGGCGAAAGCCCGCCTAAGACGCAGAGGTTGCGGGTTCGATCCCCGCTGCGGGACAAAATGTTTGCATGATCTGCAAATATTTGTTTCGAGTCTGGGTGTTTTCTATGTATAATATGTATGTACTTAATTACAAAAAAAAAAAATGTATCTATGTAGTTTATCAGTCATCTGGTTACCATAACACAAGCATTAAATTGCTTAGCTTGGGACTAGAAGACGCCGTGTGGAATGTCCAAGGATATTTATATTTATTTATTTATATTCAAACATAACGATAATATTCCAATAGTCTTGATCACAATTGAATTTTTTCGCAAATTATCCCGTGTCCGTGTAGGTATTTCAAAAATTCTGGAATATTCCTAAATATCTCTACAAACCATCGGACATAATACATCCAACTAGTACCTAAAACCAGTAGCTCAACAGAGATCCGTTTAGATATAATTTTACCCGCATGTTATAATCAATCGACTGTCTCACAAAAACTCATCTCGACATGAAATCTAATTCCACAGAAGGCAGATGCTCACTTCAAAGACCCCTACGTTTGTATGAACTTGTAATTTCGAACACATGAATAGAAACTTCGCGCCTGATCGACAGATCTAGTGATTTGAATATGGAAAGGCATTGGAGCGCGGTCTGCGCTTGCGCCGAATTGTGAACCACTTTTTTGGATAGTTTTGTGCAATCAAATATAGCGGGATGTTATTGAATTATTTTGAAGGTGCCTTTGAAATATTATTATTTGGAAGTTAGTATGTATTTTTGTAGCGTTTCTGTGTTTTGTATATTGTTTATCCTTATATAATTAATTTTCATGAATAAATGATCTCCAGTAAGAGACGGCTTTTTAAGTTTTGTCCCTGTAAAGAAGTTGTCCAAGTTTTAGTGTAGATTTGTTCTCTTAAGAATAAATGTAAATTAAAATGAATACCAATAATGATAGTTCTTTGTGTGATATTTGCTTTATCAATGTGTAGTACCTACTGACATTTTATTTATTAGCTTTAATGATTTGGAATTGTTCCTATATTTTTTTAATCCTACTTAGGTACAGCCATTCTCGATAACCTATCTCTATCCTTGGTTTTGCTTACTGTCAGTAGCTATTTGACATTTTTTGTATGGAAAAAATGTCAAATATCTACCAGTAGTAAGTAAGCAAAACCAAAGATAGATAGGTTATTGAGACTAGCCGTTAGTGGATTGATCACTAGTTTTTACAAAAGCTGTGGTAAAAGCTTTTGATAAAAATGATGAGAGTAACTAAGGTTTATTAATGATATCAGTTAGGTATCTTATGACAGATGAAATAATAAATAATATGGTAGTCAAATACGTATTATCAGAAATGATTTTATTGCTATTTTTAGTTAATTTTATTTTTATACCTACTACTTACATTTCTTTCGTTGCTGACGGTAGGTTGGTACCTAACAGTAGAGTGGGTAAAAATATAGGATTTCAATGACTAGTAAGCATTCGTGACTGTAGATTATATTAAGGTGATTGTTAAAGTATTTTTGGAGCCTTATCGCTTGTAGCAAATAAGTACCTACTTTTACAGAAACAAACAACGAATAAGCCCCGCAGGCACTTCTTACATCAATAAAAACGCTACAACCCACCACAAAAGCCCAAAAACTCGCAAACAGCCATCGAAACTCATTCAGTGCCGAATAAAACCCACAATTTGATATTTCCTAAAACATTGGGTCCCCGCCCCTGTCAACAAAGCGTAGGATCCGTGCAATTTGTACCCCAGCTACGTGTTATCGATTTATTGCAAACACGAATCGTTTTTAAAAAGTCAAGTGGTGTTGCTTGTCGCAACTTTCGCATCAAACACAGCGGGGCAAGAGCTGGTTTAGCTTGCAGAGGGGTAAGAAGATGTGGTCTTTTAGCGTAGGATTGGTAAAAATGCCGTCTTCGTAGGCATGCCCCTACTCGGCGACATTTTTACAAGGGGGCGAGGGGGGCACCCGACGCGCCGTCATTTCGTTGTCAGCCGGTTTTTGCGTGATCGCGCCAGCGTTGGCGTCGACAATGTATTTTTATTCTGAAGGAAATACGAGAAAAAATGCGGAGAAAATGATGAACAATGCCGCCCTACGGCGAGATTACCGCCATCACAAAACGAAGGCTTTGTATGTTTTTTATACGAGGGATGTTTTCAGTTACATTAAGACTTGTCATTTCCATTAGGAGTTGGATGAGTCGAATGCCGGCTCAATTCTGAAAAGTGAAACCCGCGTAGGCTCTTGTTCGTACCTCATTGTGTCCTGTGTACACGCCGGGGCACTTTCCTTGTATTGCTTTTCAGTTTTTAAACCAGATGATTTTCACAAATGACTGAATTTCCCGGAACTGCTCCAATTGCAAATTGTTCTGTTGGATAACAATGTTTATCTTTCAAATAAATTATTTCAATGAAATTGAATTCATTCTCATTTTGTTTAAAAATTATATTCATTAAGCTTTTATGTTGTAGGTACCTAGGCTTCACAAATCAGCGTCAAAAATGTGGCTCAGGTACTTTCATCATTTTGAACGAACTCATGATTTTTGCCAAGCACAAGAAGAGCCCACTAATATGCGTAATTTAAACTACATACTTAATGTAGATTGTAGGTACCAATGGTAATGGGCTCCGCCTACCATCATCATCATTCATAAAAAAATTGTATGAAACAAAGCTTGGTAAGCAAATCAAAAGCGGTCCAATCTACAACTTCAATACAAATGAAAACTGATAACTTATAATCAGAGCAGAGGTCCCACCCTGATCCCATACAAAAACAAGGAAATTACCAGTTGTTCTTTACAAAGATACGACTGCTCCATACAACCATTTCATACAGAGCTTATGAACCACAAAAGAATTGAGGTAAAAACGGATGTGTCAATAATTAACTCGGATTGGGCGCGACGCCGTAGGCCATCGATCCACGGTTTATTAAAAATAAATACGGTCAAGCGCGAGTGTTCCTTGCGGCTTCAGAATTCCGTACCTTAAATACAATTTACATGATGCCATCTTGTACTACCAGAGCAATAATAGAATGCAATTATTACGCGCACCTATTTGATGTTCAATAATTGTAAGCAACTGTTGTTTCGACCATGCAAGTCGTAATGACAGTAAAAATTGTAAGCAACAGGCAAGAACCTTACATCGTGTAAATGACACTTTACTCACAAATTATCTAGTCCAAAACAAGCATTGAAACTATATCTTTTTTATTCTTGAGTCATTTACTTACATAAAAATAAAAAACTTTGTTCTTCTATGTCCTATTCCTATTTTTTTGTGGTCAAGCCAATAATCACGCAATAAAAAGGCCTGTCTACAATGAAACTGCAATATTTTCCAAATGACCTTTAGTTTTTCAGGGGTCTCAATACTTTTACGTACAAACATAACGTCGTAATAATTTGCCTTCAAATTGTCACACAACGTCAGTAAGACGCCTGGGATGAGAGTCCTAGACGACTAGGCTGATGTTGCTGTATGGGTGCAGATCATGATCATGGGCAAGTCTACTTCATCTGAACACTGTCACGTGTGTATATGTAAATCAGCCCTGAACACAACTACACCCTTACTGGAAAAATAAGTCAGTCTGCCAACAAAATTAGAGATTCCTCTCCCTTTTTAGGTACGGTACCCTAAAACAGATGTATAGGGTAAGGTATTGTATTCGCACAATGGGTGAAACTCTCGCTTAGAGCGAATGCTTTTGTTGCTCGTATGGGGTGAAAAATATTACACCCTTAGGCGAAGCTATGTGTTAAGTTGGTCGCTCGGTACATGGGAGAGGGCTAATCGATCCTTTCCTTTAAGCAAGCTTCTATTTTAATCCATCAAATTCTAACAATAATAAAAAATTCGGAATATTTAGTTCATAGTTAAAAATATTTAATATACCTACATTACAGAAAATAAAAAAAAAATTACAGAAACTAAACTACTATACATATTAACATAACAGTACATTTAGAATTAGAACCAGTCTAATTACAATTAGAACCAGTTGAGCCACCTAAGGATCTTTACAAACAATCTATAGGAGAGGTAACTCAACTGATCCAAACCACAGCCAGACGAAAGCGTGCCCAAGACACTGGCAGCATTGTCGCGCTAAATGGCAATGCTGATCCTTTGAGCCAAATAAGTCAGCCAGCCCACGGATCACACGTCGCTTCAACAACAGACTCTAGTCTGCTTCTATTCTGTAACGCTTTGAGTAGTACCTCTCTCTATCTGTAAAGGTTTCGCATGCTCGCGTTTTGCTGATGAACAATCATATTGACACGATTGCCCAATAAATAACATCATGGATGAGGACGTTTTAAAATAGTAATGTATAATATACATAATATACAGTTCATCAGCAAAACGCGAGCATGTGAAACCTTTACAGATAGAGAGAGGTACTACTCAAAGCGTTACAGAATAGAAGCAGACTAGAGTCTGTTGGTATTAAGACCTAAAGTACCATTTACATGATGTCATCTTCTTGTATATACCAGAGCAATAAAATATACAGAGTCAGGCGGCAAGCTTTGCCTACACTTAACGGGACACTAGTGCCTGGGACGTTGTTGAGATGGAATAGGCTTGCCCAGCACCTGAACCATCCTCTCAGCTTAGCCGGCCATATCCACAGGAAAGACAATGGTCAATACGTGTGGGGTGCGGCTGACTAGCCGCGGGTTTCCTCACGATGTTTTCCTTCACCGTTTAAAGCTCGTGTTAAAGTGCATATACATTTTTCGACATTTCGATTCGAACTCACGACCTTCGGATCGAAAGTCGAAGAGCGATAATTGAATGCAATAATTACGCGCACCTAATTGACGTTTATTGTGACGACCTGATGATGAAGTCAGAATTAAACGCAACTCCTCACTCGTGACAATGACAAGCAACAGCATCAGCATTAGCGTCATCTGTTTAAATTTAAAGAATCCGTGCTTCGAAAGCAAGTAAAATATAATAAAAATAAAGATAATACCTACATTAAATTTGGTGTCCAAGAAATACTATTCTTAGTTGCAAAACTCTTCATGCTGTTAAAAACTCCGTCACCAGAGAAAGCTCATACTATTGTAGTGTTTTGAGATACACTCGTGAGTCTGTTTTTAGTTTACGAAGTTTTGTTCTCAACCCCTTTTTCCACAAATATCGTGATGAATAATTCTTGTCGTAATGAAACGAGGTTGGAGACGTCACGGTCTGTCCCGATCTGATAACCTAACACGACAACCTTATCGCTTTCCAATACCATCAGAACACGAAACGATAAATATTTTTTTAAACGAACCCTTTATTTTTTTATTTGTTTTTAAATGAGGCCACCCTAAAGGATTTTATTGGCAGTAAATCATAGTAATGATCTGTATCGCGTTTTTGTCATGTTTTGTGTTTGTTTTTATGGATTGCATGACTTCCCTATTTTGTAGAGTTAGATGTGTTCTCTCTGAATTTTATTAGCTTTTAACTAATCTATTTTAAGCTAATTATAGGCTGAACTAGTTCTAATAATAAATATTATGGTCAATTCGCCTGTTGCTGATTAGTTGATTTCATTTACCGATATCCCAGGCTCAATCACTATTTCCTGTGGACTAATCTCTGCTATAACTTCCCGCTAGCTTCTGCATACTCCTGCTTAAATAATAAATAATTAACCATAGGCAAAAATCGTCGGCAAATAACCAAAGCTGTACGATTTGCCGATTTCAATAGATATCGGATTTCATCTCACCACTGAGTTCATACCTTTTCAAGTCCGTGATAGATGTAAACTACACTCGAACCGCCATTCTTTTTTATTTTTCAATCAAATATTTCTATAGACTTCGTCGGTATTTCGGTTTTGCTTTGGATCTTTAAATGAGCTTCAACTTTTTGGTTGGAAAACACGTAGGTTTGATTATTAAATACTTACTTAGTTTAAATAAACTTAATTTATTGTAACTAGGTAAAACCTAGTCAAAATATTGGTAGGCATGGTGTATTCCAAACACATATTCCAGTCTTGATTTATTTGAAGTTTTATTCAAATCAGTTCAGCCAGGACGTAAATTGCAGATTGTTTATCATCTTAAACTCTAAGACTCTAAGACTTAGAGAAACAATTAACTTAGAAAATTTAAAAGTTTTTTCTGTTGAAGTCGAAATTCCTCGTGAGAGTCAAGAGATGAAATCTCAGACAGTCAGTTCTTCTTCACTATGACGACCATAATAATTTGTCATTTCTTTCACATAATGGTGGTATCATTTATTCCACTCAGCGCACAACATAGCTGAGTTATCAAAACAGATAGCAACCCTAGGGGTGTATTTCACCCCCTGAGGATTGGGAATTCATCTTGCTAATCCTCCCCGGCAGCGCTGTGAATAGTAAAAGTGATGGCTCTATTCATTCCGAGGGGTTGTTAGGGGATGATTTTGGTGTTGCCAGCTTAAATATAAGCTTTACGTCTGTGATTCTGTTATACTCGTAGGAGGTATTTTATTTCTTTTTTGTGGGATAAATATATCAGTAGGTACTTAGATAGGTACCAAAATAATTTCATTATTTCATACATTCTTTATTTCAGATGTGCTACATACTTATTTATTAGAAAAAAATGATAATACATTTTAAATTTTATCACGCAGTACGTATTTAAAAAACCCTGGTAAAGAAGATAACTGCTTACCGCTGTAAATCTTCCAGATATTGATATAGAACTAACTTGTTATGTATTGTATTTCAGATAAATCAAGCAAAACAAAAGACAAAAGCGATGAATTCTTCCAGATTTCTTTTAAAATAGCGTTCAAATGGAAAAATAAATTCTCTATTTTCTTTCACCATCCATGGCAACCCCAAACAACAGGGGGTCGGAAAGCGCTAAAATTTAATAAAGCGGACCCGACGACGCGGACCGCCCCGGCAATTAATAACGCACTAGAGGATAGTAATGATACCTATCTAGGTATGTACCTACACCACTAGTTTATTAGGACAGCTAGTCAATCTAACCAAATATAATACAAACCAATTTTTAAGAAAATAAAGTAGGTAGAATATAAATATCGAAAGAAAGAAGAAAAAAAAACATTTGTTTTGGTATGCTAGGTGATTCTATTGCCTGTATCCTAGGACATTAAACATAGCGTCATCTAGTGCTAAGCTAAACGCTAAAGTAACTTTTGTGTTGTGGTAACCAGATGACTGATCGATAGACTCTCCAAATAGGAGCCTGACCTCGGCGTAACATCGCTACCTCGGATAACGCGTCGCTTCGACCAGACGCCCTGAAAGAATTATGAAAACGCGGAGTCAAAAGCTTTAAAGCACAAAAACGCACAGACGATAACTTTTTACATAACAAACAATTATGTTTTTGGAAAAAATAACCAAAAATCTACATCAAGTAAGTAGTTAAATTCCGAGTTTCAGCCAAATCAGTTCAGTATTTTTTGCGTGAAAGAGTAAAAAACATCTATTCATACAACCATACAAATTTTAGCGTTTATTATATTAGCGGGATGACTAGCTTTTTACTCTTGACTGTGTCTGGAAACTCGAAAACATGGACCCTCACAAGTCACGCTGTATTTCTATGGAAATCTTTATTTTTGTGTGTATCGGTTTCATGACACGACGTCCTCCGGGGGTTTTAACGAAATTATATGAGATCAAACAGATAAAATGGCTCTTAAAGAGACAAATAAAATAGATTATAAATATACAAACGGGTATTTACTCGTATCACGAATTTTACAATAGGTATCCTTGAACATTTCACACAGCGTTCAAGTCCCAAGCTAAGCAACTTAATGCTTGTGTTTTGGTTACCAGATGACTGATATAATTATTAACTAACGCCCAGCCTCAATAACCTTTGGTTCAATCCTCTTTGGTTTCGATGTGAGTTGATATTTGACATTTAATTTTTATATTTAATTTTCTTCCTAAAATATGACAAATATCTATCGACAGTTAGTAAAACCAAAGATAGATTTTTTGATAGTCTTTATCGCGAAAATTGAAATTTACAGGATTTTATCGCGTAATTTACCTTTTATTATTTCCCGACGTTTCGGCTGTGTTGCAACAACTGTGGTCGCGGGCGAACTGATACGCGATAAAATCCTGTAAATTTCAATTTAAAAGCATAGATTTTTTGAGCCAGGTTATTGAAACTGGCCGTAAGTAATATCTTAAGGATTATACTCATCATCATTATGTCACAATTAATTCCCAAGTCATCTCCACAAAGCAGGCGAGATCAATGCCGCCATTAAGTCCCTGAGGGAGTCTAAGCCCACTATTAATTGCTGGAATTAATTTAGAGCCACCCCTGTTCAAATTTGAGATCGCAATTTCGATCTGTAAGTGCAATTTTTTATAAAATGGCGGATGGAACAGATTTTGATTCGATTGTTGCACTAGTTAATTGGAATTGAGTTTCTTAGAGAAACGAATATAGAAATAAGAAATGGAACGTTAGACAATAAGACAATTATTTATTACACCTTAGGAACAGATGAAGAGTAGGTGATTTTATTGAACACAAAATACCAAAGAGTGGCGGTTTTTCACCGACTTTTAGTAAAATGGTAGTGCCTCGACGGCCGTTATTATTATAATTATGTTTGTCAACTTTCGTATCTCGGAACTATGGAGTTCCGGACCTTTGATAGGCATGCATGGGGCCGAAGCCAACACACAGAGGCCCTTTTGACATTTGACCCTTATTATTATTATTATTATGTATGTCAAGGTTTACTATCACGGGACTATGGAGTCCCGTTATTATTATTATTATTACTTAAATCTCTGACTACCCTCTTAAATCTTCAAAATATCTTAAATAACTGAAGATCTGAAATAAAATGAACCAGTGCTTTGAGGTGATTCTTCCAACACCCAAAGAGAATATAACCACTACGTTTACCACCACCCTCCAAGAAACTAACATGACACGAACAGTGGCAGAAATTGTGACAGCTAAAGTCGCAGCATCTGTGAGCCACATCCTCAGCCACATCGAAGAAGTGAATTGACGTGAAGTTATTCTTATTTTGTTATTATTTTTGTCGTGATTATATTTAATTTAATTTTAGACAATGTATGTCCCTTGCTGTAGATACAAGTACACGTGAAAGGGCGTAGGCTTATTGCAGACTGTGAGTACATCCCTTGTAGGGTGGCGGAAGGGCGAATAGTAATCGATAGCGTCCCTCTGATGAAACACTCAAGTCGAAATGTTAGTACCTTTTACCTTGACAGACAAAATTTGGGAAGATACTTACAGGAATTACAGATACAGGAATGTTTATTTGTAAGAACGCGGTAACCTCTGGAATTACCTAAAAGTCGGATTTGAAAACCTCTTTTTTAATTTTGAAAGCTCATTTCAAGGAAGGCCATGGACTATTTTACTTGTATGTCACTATACGACCTTTATGGCGGCTTGCACAACGGTCGCTAATTGTATTTAAGCTAAACACATTTATCCTTGAGCTTTAAGTATTAGTTCGATAAACGTATTTAGCTACAAATTTTATGTTGCGCAAGACGCCATTAGAAACCGAGCCAATGTAAAATAGTTAGTAAAACCGCTAACTAGACTAGTCTAGAGTTATAATAGTCGCAATTCGGAGTATCGCAAAAGCTAAACTAAACTAACTAAAATAAATACCATCCTTTTTATTCCGATCGCTTTGAAAGGGACGGCAACATTTTTGGTTAGTTAAGTTGAGCTTTTGCGATACTCCGAATTGTCACTATTATTTTACTTATTTTACTATAATATTCTGCTCAACATATAATTATTTAATTTTTTTTGTATTTATATATTTAATCAAAGAATCTTGAATACTTATCTGCTAAAAATTTAAGAGAAAAATGGCTACTGTTAAGTTTTTGAAAAAGATACGAAGTGCTATTAACAAACTGAGCTGCAAATATAGTTTAGAACAAAAACAAGTACACGAGGAAGTATGTTGGTATGTAAGTGCTGTTTAAGTACTCAGACATAGCGGGGTTCCAATTAACTGTAAACCTAGCCTAACCGGCACTTCAGTAGAAAAATGCCAAAACCATCAGCTACGCGGTAACAAACTTTAAAACAGTGGTAAGCGAACAAGCGGTAAAGCTGGGGGCACACCGAAGTATATGCTAAAGTAAGATATTAAAGAATTTGTTGACTTTGTTGCGTATTCTTGTTTCTGATTTTTACTAATCCATATTAATCCAGGGGGTGTTCAATCTTGTTTGGCATATCTTGCAAAAACACTACCGCAGTTTAACAGAATCGGAACTAAAACTCTGTGTAGTAAGACTGATTGTACAGAATGTATAGTAAAAAAACCATTATAAGAAAATTGAAAAAAAAAAACCGCTTTGAGATAATAAAGATTTTCAGTCAAAAGATTTAAACGCGTTTTACACACATGGAGGTAAATTGTGTATACTTTTACAAATAATTATGTTATCTTGCATTGAGAGAGATAGGTACTAATAATATTCTAATATTCTAAAGCAGACTGATAGTCTGCTTTAAAACTTAATGGCATACACACACAAATGATTGTGCGAAACATATAAAACTGATCTGTACCCCTCCCCTCCCCCTGCATTAGACTAATAATGTTCCAAAAGTCCATTAAAGTCGTCGAAAACTCGTTTAAGTACATAATTTTATTTACATTCTCAGTGTATAAAAAGCATAAACTGAAGTGCATATTCTTTGTATAACAAGTAGGATTTCAAGTGCATATTCATATCCTCTCAGTACATCCCCATCCTGAAGCATTACTCGCGACATTCGACTTATTCTCGAATCGAATCGTAACTTCAACTAGAATTTTTTACAAGAAAAATCCAAAGTGAACTTGTGTTGAAAATTCAGGGTTAATTTTGATTAAAATAAATACTTATAAATAAAAATAAATAACTTTTCTTGGTCATTTCACACAGCGTCATCGAATCCCAAGCTTAACCTGGCCATTTATTAACATGTAGTTATGTTTGTAAGCTTACTCATCTTCTTCGTCGTGCCAACCTTACTAATATTATAAAGGTGAAAGTTTGTGTGTGTAAGTGTGTTCGTTACTCTTTCACGATCAAACGGCTGGATGGATTTGAATGAAATTTGGCACCAGGTTTGCATAAACCCTGGACTTAGAAATAAGCTACTGATATTTACTAATGGCTAATAATATTTACTTCTTAAAATATAAATATAGATATAAGAATATCATAGAAAACGTACAAGAAAAACGTAGTGACGCTATCGAGTGACGCCATTAGTTCAAGACTAGCGTGACCGCAGCACGTCGTCTCACTTATACTGGCACGTGATTGGTCAAGAGTCTAGTACTTATGCTGTATTCCTGAAATACAGTAACTGCCATAATTATAACGGAAAATACAACAAAAAATTATCAACTTAATGTTCATGTGTGATGGTGGGTAATCAGATGACTGATAAACTACCTAAATACGTTTTTTTGTAAATTCATACTTATTATACATAGAAAACACCCAGACTATTTGCCCTGTCCTATAGAACCTGCAACCTCCGGTCCAAGTCGGCTTTTGCCCACTGCGCCACAGAGGTCGTCAAAATTGAGTCATGTGTCAAGAGTAAGTTGCTAACAAAAGGTGAGTGAAAGCTATTTATAAATTCCCTCTAACGTACTAAAAAGATTGCAATAAATTTAAAAGTTTAAATGAAGTTTGGATTGAAATCGAGTCGTATGTCAAGAGTAAGTCCTCAGTTCGTAACAAGAGGTGAGGCAGCGACATTGCCGAGAGGCACGTAATTGCCACTTCACTGCCAATTACTGCGACGGAGGCTGTAGTGCCTTAGCGGGGCTTAGTTTCGCAGTCAGCTATTGTAGACTTACATAAAACCAATCAAGGTAACCTGATGTACAGTAAAATACGTGATATTATAATGTCATTCTACTCTGATTAGAAATGTGTTCTGAGATCTGGCACGTATTTGGCTCGACGGATCGGCATTGACTTTCAGCGCGGTTTCTGTAGATAAATGTTCATAATATCTACTTATTGTCTGCCTAATTTTTTTTTAAAACTTTCCGATCGGAAATTTCGATAAGACTTCATTTGAGGTTAAAACTTCAGTCAAACACATTAATCGCAGTTCAGCTTATGTTGGTGGAAACTGAATTTGGAACTTATACCTTATTTTTTTTCATTACGTTTTAAAGGAAGTCCCCTTGACTGTCCCCTAACCTGTCTTTCAAGGATCTTAAAGACCTAAAAGTGATACCTGACCTAAGAATGCCTTGTCGCCTTTAGGATAGAGTCTTAACTTTGTTTGATTTTTCGTTTTGGTAAATAAAATGTATACATATACAGTTTTGACGATAGGTAGGTACCTACATGAACATCAACTGCGAGACTGAATTTTAGCTACTTGCAGAAATAAGTAACTAAAATTAATTACTTACTTGTAGAAACAAGTATCTAAAATTCAGTCTCGCAGTTGCCGAATGGCAAAGCGATTCCGGTCGAGTTAACTAACAAATATCACTTTCGTGTCCCATATCCGATCCACATACGTAGTGTTGCGCCAACGTGACATTAGGGTGTTGCCCACCCTTACACTGCCACATCCACATACACCCTTACCAACTTACCTTTACCGCTCAAAATCACTGCACTATTCAAAATTGATCTCTGTGCGTCCGTGATACGGTTGTGGTATTTTTTTTCAGTGGTTGGGTTAATGGTCATTGTGTATATAGAGGGTGTGCCCTGTCACCGAGCAAACATGGCCGCTAACAAGGTTTTTGCGAGTCTGAAGAGCGATTTGGCGCCTAATTTATATCATGGAGTTTTTATTTAGATTTTCCGAGGTCAATTATTATAACTGATGGTTTGATGATTGGTCTGATTTGTTCTTTGAAGTTCACTGTTTTGAGTTTGTGTTTCTGAAAATGGTGATCTTATTTTGGTTTGTAAATAAAGATGATTTTATAAAAGGATATCAATGCAGAAGTTAAAAATAAATATCTATGAAGGTTGGTGTTTTCTAATCAAACAAATCAAGATTAAGTTACTCCACTATAATAAACTATTCATTCAAGAATAAATCTTGCAAATTAATTTCTTCTACAGTGGTCTTTGAGGTCCTACTGAAATAAATGTTTCTTTCTTTCTTCTTTGCTTTATTTTCGATAATGCTGTATAATGATAATGCTAGCTTAAAATCTCAGAAGCCTATGTAGCAATTCATCAGCAAACTTGATTTCATGATGTGGACAAATAGAGTTTCTCAATCTTTTTACTTCTAAACTACCTAAGTAAAATTTGAAAGAATTTTATTTGCTGCTCAGTTATTGTTACAAAATTCACATCACCATATTAATTTTCTAAGGTTTGAGCACAACTGTCTGGTTTGAAAACAAATTATATGTATAGATCTGAGTTTATGATAGGTACATCAAAATGACCCAAAAACCAAATATATCCTGAACATTCGACTCATCGAAACCAGTGGCAATTTAAAGCCTAAATCGGCAATACCACGACAAAGCTTGCGTCGAAATCTCTACAATTTGAAGCGCCCTCGAGTTTGGACAGAGGGACAATATTGACGCCGCGGGCGACACCCCACTTCACCTCACCCCCTCACCCCAAAGAGGATCCTAATACCGAAACTAGCTATGTAGTTCCGAAGTTTGTACATATTCAACTAAATTGTAAGCCGTAGGCCTGGTATTATTTGAGTGGAAATTGAAAGGACTTGGAGCAGATTATTGGCGCGTAGTGACCTGTTGTAGGTTTGCTCATTTTTTGCACTGGTTTTATCTTAGGCTTTATACGTTTTTATTTAATTTCATCTGATAGTAGTGGCAATTCGGAGTATCGCAAAAGCTAAACTTAACTAACCAAAAATGTTGCCGTCCCTTTCATAGCGATGGGAATAAAAAGGATGGCATTAATTTTATTAATTTTAGTTAGTTTGGTTTAGCTTTTGCGACACTCCGAATTGCCACTAGTATCGTGTTGTTGGGAAAAATAAGGCAACTGAATTTTAAGCCAGTTTAAAAATGATTTATTTGTAGCTGAAAGACATACGTACTTCCTACATTAAGTAGTAGATTGGTGCCTACTCACATTCTCAGTGACATTATGAAATAAATTGATATATGACTACAACTGTAACTTTACAATTACTTTTACTTTCTTTGACATGACTTACTTTGTTCGACTGGCTTCCCACTGAAGCTTGACTATTTAGATTAAGTATTTTAGATTGTTAAGGGATCGCTTTTAAAAAAAAGCTAGGCCCACACCACCAGGTTCTTGCCTGATTCTTTCCCTGGTGTAGGGAGTCGCGTTGGAACAGGCATTAGAATCACCTAGCATGTAAAACGATACTTAAGTGATCCTTGAGGTCCTACAAGAATAAATGATTTTTCTTTCTTTCTTTCTTTCACTGTATTCCCAGGGAGCGGTAGACATTTATTTCAGATCTTAAGGCAATTTTAGATCATTTGAAGATACGTATCTATGGGTTTAGTCAGAGGTATGTCCAAATACATATTTGGTATATGCTCACAAGCCAGCCCCCGAGTCAGTGACACTGCAAAATTAATATTGTTACAGCGAAGCGGTCTAACGACGAAGTCATGAGAGCTATGATAGAGCTCAAGGATTTGTACCTATACTTAAAGAAACTCCTACACACTCCTACAGTATTACGATAAAAATACCTATTTTGATATAATTTATGCGATAGTAAGACGTCAAGTATACAGACTTTTGCATACCTACATTAGATATAATATGTAGATATTTAGAGTCGTAAATCAGTTTGATTTTAAGCAGCTTCTGATAATCTTTTAAAAAAAGACTAAAACCATAATGTTTTTATTAACTCTTTCAAAGATTACATACGTTTGTACAATTCTACTAAAAAAACTTACTGTGCCCACTTCAGTGTTTTTTTGAGCACAAAAAGATAAGCTAAAGAAGGGTGCAATAGAATTTAACTGAATAGCGCCCGGTTTTATTCCCCAATATTAATAACAAAACCGAACTTGTAAACGGATGAAGCTTACACCAACTTAAAAAGATCTCTAAACTTAATACTGAGAATTAAAACTCTGAAGTGATGAACGGTTCAAATGTAATTGGACGATGGACAAAGGTATTGTTGAAGAACATGGGTTCAAAACGATATTAAATCTCATTTTCGGAAATGATATTTTGAGTTGTATGCTCATTGTGATAATTGTTCAATTTGCCACCTTTTGATACGAAGTATTTAACGGTTGAATGAGTGGGATTATGAAATTATTTTGGGTTATAAACATCTGCTAGAGTAATTCTAATACACGTAAAGTTATAGGTAGGTACGTATTACACAATTCAAACAATATGTTGCAAGATGCGCATCTTTGCCACGCTTTAGACTGGTATTTTCTGTAATAGATGTTTACCGATTATTTCGTGAATAGTGGACGGATTTTGATTTTTTTTTGTAAGAGTATCTACAATCCCGAGGTAGTCCTCCAAAAATTTTAAGATCGGATGAGGATCTTCATAGTTATAAATAGAAGTGCACCTAAGGAGTGCAGGAAATAGCTCTCCTTACGAAATTGAAGTCGGTTTAATATTTTGTTTATTTTTTGACTTGTGATGGCTGTATATTCCTTTCTGGAGTAATTCTAATTGTCCTAAGGATTTATTTATTTTTGAACAAAGAAACACACAGGAACAAAAAATACAACTTAAGGCTTCTGCGCTGTACGACTTCCCCATACAAACGTAATACCATAACCATTTGAAATTTGAGCATATCTTTAGCATAGTATGCTATTATTCGTATTAGGATAGCATTTATCTAGGTTTCTGCCAGAAGCTTTTTTCAAAATACTTAGCTAAAGTGAAATTAAACCGAATCGCATTTTGCATATTTTTACATCATAGAAGACATGTTTTCTTAATATTTATATAGTATTAAACACTAGGATATTTTAAGTTTCCTTCTGTAAGAAACATAGCTTATATGGTCTAGTATCAGAAAAACAACACTGTGTGAAGAATAAAAACAATTTTCAGTCATAATTTTTGGGACTACGGGAGACAAGCAAATTCTTTGCAAAATAGCCATGCATTTACATTTAATACATTTTTAACCTTTTCTAACAGTGCGTTTGTGTGCGTGTGTCACGCACGCTCACGCACACAGATGCAAAATGACAATCACACCAAGATTTTGTCGTGTGTCGATGTTTGAACGCGCGAGTAATTGAATTTTGCCGAGCCACGTCGCCGGACTCTTAACTTGTGATTATATTTAGACAGGCTTGTGACTGTAATTTAGAATAAGTTAAACATCATCTCAACTTTTCGTACAATCAAAATACTTTAATTAGGTCTAAAGGAATAGTCAAATTAAGAAAACTTTAACAGCACAGATCTGAAATTAGTCTACTTTTTTTAAATTAATTAGTTCTTCTGCGAATAATGCTTTTATTTATTCAAAGCAGTTACAAACATCCGTTCGTTCGCAAACAAAAAGAAACACTAAACCGACAATGCCAAAAAGAACGTCAACGAAAAACTTTAATTCGACGCTTAGCATTGGACAAAAACAGCAATTGTCCAAATACCATTGTGCCATTTCGAACGATTAGCCTCGAGCGGCGACAATGCACCAAAATAGGATGAAAATGTCAAAGTATAATCGCCTCGGGGCATCTAAACTGATACAACCAATATCAAAACCAACACAATCAAAAACCAACCAAAAATCGATCCTATAAAGTCTAAAGTTGATAGTAAAGGATCCAAAACGAGGTATAACCAAACATGACAAAAGCAAGTTGGCATAAGCAGAGTAACACTAGAACTTGTGCAATGCAAAAAATTAACAATAAATAAAGGAAGTTTGTTGATAAGGATCATCTAAACGATTACGATGACAATTGAATACATTCGCTTGAGAAATAAAGTGGTTGTGGGCGAATGCCATTGGTGTAATTCTTTTTTTTTTCTAAAAGTGTAAGAAATTGGCGCAAAGGTATTGATTTAGTATAAATCCATCCAACTGACTATACCTAATTTAAATAAAAAGCTATCTGTAAACTAGTTGTTCATGTATTATTCAAATCTATTCGCCAATGGAGTGATTGAAACGAACTTATTCTGCAATCACACGAATATTATAAAGGTGAAAGTTTGTGTTTTTGTAAGTAGGTATGTAAGTGTGTTTGTTACACTTTCACGCTCAAACAGCTGGACCAATTTTAATGACATTTGTTACCAGGATTGCTTATCTTAAAGTAGCCTATTTTTGAATCCAGGGTGGATTAAAAAATATGCTACTTTTGATCCTGGTATTCCCACAGGAACTGTTCACCGCGGGGCGCAGCTAGTATTTAATATTTTTAATTTATACACAACTTCGTTTGATGCCAGCACTTCTATGAGCCTACAACACTCTCAGTCAGGGTGCGTAGACAAGTGACAAATGTTTCGTATCTATTCTCTTTCTATTATCGCTACACCTTTAATTTGACATTTCTAATCACTCGAGTTTTCGTCATCGAATGTCAATTTCTATCGAAAGTTTCTAATCGAAAGCGATTGTCGAGAAATCTGCTGCCCTAGCCATGTTACATACATGGCTAGGGCAGCAGATTTCTCTTTATCTACCTACTTCAAGTTTCATCATTCAGTTTCAGAAATCGGATCCACCATCGAGGGTGACTCTGACTGCATTCGCACATTACCTACCTTGGCTCTTACTTCAAAAATAACCTTGATTGCATGAAGCGAATAAATCTCTCTACTAATAGAAAGGCTTAATTTATCAAATTTTAACAAAAATAAGTATTATTTGTTTTCTTGTTGCAGAAATGAATTCCATGTAAAGAAAAGGTTTCAACCTAATAAATTATATATGATATATATATATCTATATATATATATAAGAAATGTATACAAGTTTAATTATTATAGTATAGATAGTAAAAACCCAAACCCGGAACAGATATCTGCAGGACAAACAAATATCTCTCTCGCGGCAGGGTTGGAACCCGCAACCTCTGCGTTTTAAGAACAAAAATCTCTCGTACCGACCTCACATAAAAGAGGAAGATGGTGATTAGTAGGTATGTTAAATACAAATAAGTTATCAAGAATGCGAGTTATTCCATTAACATCAAAAATGGAGCTATCACTCTCACTCTATCCCAGGGGTTAGCTCGTAAATAATTGGCCCACACCCGCCCGGGGGATTTAAGGATTATACCTTCTTTATTACATGATGGAGAAAAGTATGTGATTTTAGAAGTTACAATACCTATGCAATCCTTTGATAGACAGGCGATTGGTTTTATTTAAGCGATTTGTTTATTACAATTTGTTCTCTTCATAGGTGTCTCGATATTTTAACGAAACAAGAACGAATAATAAAAAAATATACATAGTTATTTTAATCTTCTTATGTTTATACTATGACGTGGCCACTTGCTCATACGAACTTACTTACTTACTATGACGTGTTTTCTTTCAATAATTTAATTATGAAATTATATCTAGGAACAGACATTGATTTTTTTTTAAATTAATCTCTGGTGGGTCGAAGCGTCGCGTGATTAGACTAATATTAGTGGCAATTCTGAGTGTCGCAAAAGCTAAACTAAGCTAACTAAAATTGTTGCCGTCCCTTTCATAGCGATGGAAATAAAAAGGATGGCAATAATTTTAGTTAGCTTAGTTTAGCTTTTGCGACACTCAGAATCGCCACTACTATACGAATATCTAATTCTGTGTCATTTTATTTTTAACACATTGTAGTTATTTTTATTTTATTGATTAATTGGAAAACCAGCTTAATAACAAATAATTAACATTAAAAAATATGGTACTACAGCTTTTCAATATGAAAATTATTTATGATGACTAACAATATATTTTTTATTACATTTCTGTTATACTCGTATTAGGCCTAGGAAAGACTTTAACAAGCATCGACTGCTGACCGGTTAGTTCAGCCATTTTAATTAAGTCATGAAAACATCCATTAATATACTTAACAAAACAACCCTGTCACAAACACAGAATAAGGGCATGCCCTCTGCAAAATAAATAACATCCATTTTATATGGAACTTCAAAGACATGAGGTTGACATTAAGCGTTTTGCTGACATGTCCCTTTAACAATGTCCTTTACAATATCTTAATTCACACCCCTAGCTATATCACTATCCTCTCCAAATCCTACTCTAAACACCTTGTTATAAGATTTAAAATTCCATGCCAACTTTTGGGAATGAAGTCTCTTTCATTATGTTAATTTGGTTAACGCATCCAAGTGAATTTAGAGTTTATATCTAAAGAAATAGAGTAGGTATTTGGTTAACAAAAACTCCTTTTTATTAGGGGTGTACGTAGTCAAAACCAGTGTTGAGCATAGGGTTTGGCGGGCCCTTTGTAATTAATACATATAGCGCCATTGATACGCCAAATTGCGAGAAAACAATAGTTTTTTTGTTAGTGATTTAAATTTTATTTGGAGTTTATTTCAGGTATTTTTATGGATTATGATTTATTGATCTGTCTGTATCTTGAGTTTTTGAAACTTTATTTTCATCAATAAAGTATATTTATAGGAAGTAGGATAACAGTAATATCCTAAACGCTAAAGTTTGTATGGATGTTTGTTACTCTTTTACGCGAATACTGAACGGATTCCTAAATCTGGATAAATAAAATAAAATAGATTATATTTTTCACTGGCTAACACAGTTAGCATTCTGTGACAGGTCTTAACACCGTTGGCTTCTTGACGCGTTTTAAGCTCGGTGGCCGCTAATTAGGAAACTTACTGGCTTCCTGTCATTGTTTTCCTACACCGTTCAAAGTTATTGTTACTTGTTCTTCAACAAATAAAATAATTTTATATTTTTTAAAAGCTCATTTATGTAAATACGCAAGGAAGAGAGTCTACGATAGTGCTACGCTGCTACGACGTTTGCTACGATAAAATACAATTTGAAAATTACTTGACAACTTTAAGTATAAGAAAGGAAGTTCATAATTATGAGCAAGTGGCCAACTCTAGTCTGCTATTTAACGCACGCATCCCATCCCTTTTACCAGCAACATTTATTTTTAACCAACTTCAAAAAAGGAGAAGATTTTATGTTCCACTGTGTGTTTTTTTTACAGTAAACCGATTTTGATTTTTTTTATTGAAATGGTGGTGGTCCCACAAAATCATGTTGAGGATCTTCGAAGTTATGAACAAAAATACACCTCAAGATTGCAGAA
The DNA here is from genome assembly GCA_963582015.1 of Xanthorhoe designata. Lineage (NCBI taxonomy): Eukaryota > Metazoa > Arthropoda > Insecta > Lepidoptera > Geometridae > Xanthorhoe > Xanthorhoe designata. Next base: position 3,494,484 of record OY757029.1, read on the forward strand.
ATTTGCTTCCTTACGAAATTGAAGTAAGTAAGAACTTTAAATAAAAAAATATATTTTGCCACTTGTTATTATTGTTCCCGCTATAATATATACAGGGTGTTACCAGACCACTACCGAAAACTTAAGGGGATGAAAGTACCCATCAATATGAACAACTTTTTCTAAGAAACCAACACTGTGAACGCGAAAAAAAAAACAGCTGTTTCATACACTTTAGCCAAGTAGGTATTGAACTTATGTATGGAACTGCTGTTTTTTTATCGCGTTCACAGTGTTGGTTTCTTAGAAAAAGTTGTTCATATTGATGGGTACTTTCACCCCCTAAAGTTTTCGGTAGTGGTCTGGTAACACCCTGTAGTTAGCCTAATGTTCTATAGCTATGGATAGATATACCTACCTACTTTTATCAAGTAAGGATTCAACAAGAGAAAGTGCTCTAGATTTCGCTTACTGTCGAAGTAGTATCACCCTGCTTCTCGATTTTGAACCTTAAGTTTACCACCCTTCCATTATTTACCCCCCGTTTGAAAGCTCAAAGTGAGGGTTCAAAAGTTTTGTGGTAATAGCGAGAGATGGCGTTAGTAGTCTCGAATAGTAGTAACAAACAGTGTGATTTAGTTCAATACTTACGACACAGATGGCAGTATGTACTGAATATCTTGTATAGAGTAACTTTTTTTTCACGGACACTTCAGGCACACAAAGGTCTCTTCGCTTGAAAATGAAAAAAAATATATGATCACGACTGTATCCCAGGGAGCGGTAGATATTTTTTGAGATCTTAATGCAATTTTTAGATACTTTTGAAGATGTCTAAGGGGGTAGTCAGAGGTATGTCCAAATACATATTTGGTACATGCCCACATCTTGCAGAAGTTAACTTTCCATACGTTACAGGTTGCAAGCCCATCGACTAACTGGTTTCCTCACGATGTTTTCGTTCACCGTTAAACACAACCGTTTAACACCGTTCGCTTGTGTATTGGTAAATAAGCTGAAATGGTATTTTTCAGTCTCGAAACAATTTCTACATTTAGTGACTTTATCCACAGGAACGATACATCTGTTGTGCAAGCCACGAGATTAGGATTCACGTCATTTATATCGAAGATTAAAAATAAATAGATGCATGACTGGAATCCAGACGACTTTTAGTCTTGTTGTTACATTCTACTAGCTAAGCCAACACGGCTCTTAGAGCTTGTTTAATTATCCCAAGTACGCTTGCTACAAGTTTTTATGGAAGAAAGAATTAATTTATCATAAAGGTTGGTACTTACAAGCAAGTATTAGGAGTATTTCTATCTTAAGAACTCAGCTCTTGTCGGTGTAATGATGCAGTTTCCTCCATATTACTTCTTTCCAATGCGATCTCTTTTGCTTTTTGATACGACATGACAGCGACCTTCTGTTAGATCTGACTCATGTAATTACTAATTCTCGGTCTTCCCCTTCCTCGTCTTTCCCCTTCCTCGTCTTTCTTTTACTTTCCCTTCTATGAGTTCCTTATTTAGAAAGCTATCATGTCGTTTAAGATGTCCAATTATTCTTTCTCTTCTGTTTTCAGTGGTGTTCATCAAAAAAATTATTTTTTATCTGGTCAATACAAAATCTATATTAACTTCTAAACATTTTAGGTAAACACGGCAAGTAGCACTTATAGGTATGTATGTTGACTACTAATTAGTGGTTTTAATCCATTAATTAATTATTTGCGCCAACCGAGTCTATTTCTACCTCAAACACTGGCAAAGTATCGCAGCTTTTCTAATAATGCAGTCGTCTGTGTAAAGCAGTGATCACAAGCGTTAACTCTATAAAAAAAACTACGGTTTAACCCACTAGCCATAATTTATGGTCTGCTCATTTCCTCAAAACATTAGAAAATTTATATTTGGATTTAGCAAATACTCTACCTCTCATAAGTTTAGCTACTCCTCACTAGATGGCGTTAGCATGATACATAGTGGCATCATGAAATTGATAAACTTTGAGTCTTCTGCGGCATTTGTAACTTGAAAACAAGAATCATGATTCTGTAAATTTGGTCACAAAATAAGTGACTACTCGTTAGCTGCTGTTATAACCATAATAATAATAATATAATCTTTATTTCAGGCAACTAAAGATAAGTTACAAGTTGTTAAATACTTAATCTAAGGCTCTGGACGATGTAAAATAAAGGTCACAGCCACAAAATCTTTACGTTCAAACTTGAAAAATATTTATGAAATAGAATCACATGTTTGAGAGCTAAATGATTTTCTGGTTTTTCGTGATCAAAACGGTCAAGAATAAAACGGTACCTAAGTAGCCTTATTTTTAGCGATTCTATTTATGCTAAATACCTAGATATGTATCTTATTATGTATGTATTCTTACACATTTTACGATTACAACCGACTACATACCTACTAGAGAAGTTACTTTTTGTAAAGTTTTCGTTTTTGTACTAATAAATTGCAATTCAAGTAACTAATTTGTTAAACCCATCTGTTATCTATTTATTATGTTCGTTGAACAAAAACAAACAGAAAAAACATCATTTATAAAGCTATCAGGACAGTCACGAACACAATGCTATTAATGGACTGACGTGCTCAAAACTGTAAAATTACCATTAAGAACAATGGCTAGAAAAAAGCATTTTACAAGAGAAACAAAACGCTAACCGAAAAATTACTTATATTCTACGAAGATTTTAAATATAGATTTTCCTACTATTACAATTTTATTACAACTTTCTATTCCTGCTTTTAAATTAAAATAACAGGATTTTATCACGTCATTTACCTTTTAATTTTCCAGACCTCTGTGGCCAGCCGCAGATGTTGCGGGTTCCATCCCCGCTGCGGGACAAATGTTTGTATGATCTTTGTCTCGTGCCTGGGTGTTTAAAGGAAAACTGTCAGGAAATCTGACCCCATCACCATGTGGGTCACAGCTTGGAAGAGAGTGATCAAGAGATACCATTTCTACGAACTCGTTAATCAAATTCAAATCCCAAATCTCAGTGCCTAATGGTAGGTACACCATTTACATGATGCCATTTTCTTGCACGTACCAGAGCAATAATTGAATGCAATAACTACGCAAGCCTAATTGACGTTCAATAATAATTGTAAGCAACTGTGGTTTAGATCATACAAGTCATGATGACAGGAACAGTAACAGGTCAAATTTTTGCATAACCCACAACGTTTACCAAAAGAGTAAAGCTACGACGATTTAGATCAAAAGTGACTAAAATATAGTACCGTACTAGAACCAGCTAAAACAAAGGTAACACCATTTGACAGTGACAATCACGATATAACCGTGGATGACACGCGACTTATATTTACGAGCGAACCGTTTGCTCCTTTAAAACCGATTTAACCGCTCAGTTTGATTTGATAGTTAAACTTAATTTGAACACGCCATATTGAATTTATTATTGCAGTTGCCAGTTTACAGCTTGTAAAAATTGCCAAGTTAACGTCCAAGAGAATTCTTGTTTTTTTGGAAATAAAGAAAGTTCTCAAAGAGATATTGTGTTCAAATTTTTAGGAAGGGAGTTATAATCCCTTCCTGCATTTTTCGACTGCATTTCTTGATACCTACAGGGTCGAATACAGTCGACCCTGTGGGTATCAAAAACTACTCTGGTGGTAGGTACCACATTTATCAGACCCGGAACAAAACCGGAATTCACGGTGAATGCAGGCCGCAGAGATGATGATGAATCTAATGATGCATTTATCTCGTTAGGCTACAGCCAGCATTTCCATCGATGTCGTCAACGAAAAACATAACCATTTACCTTTTCTTTCACCCTTTCATATTCGTTTTAGGAGTGACATCTACAATGTTACCTGCACAAAGAAGAAAGAGAAAAAATAATTTACAACAGCACAGTAAAGTTATAGGATGATCGTATCAGCTCATAATCTACTACTTTATTTAGTGATGCCAAGCCGTGTCGAGGTTTACTGTAGATTACAGTAAAGTAGGTAACTGAATAATTTGGTTTTTCATATTTCTATATTTGAACCATCATCCACCACCGTTTAAAATAATTATTAATAATAATTATTATAGGTATAATAACCTAGTACTCATAAATATTAACATGTTCCCAATCGATAGTACTTAAGTAGGTATAAAGATAGGTATTTGAAAGACGAAATACTTGTTTCGCAGTGTTAGGTATCGATCTATAACTGCTTAGGAGTGTCTAAGCAAAATGAGATAATTAACTGTTGAGAGATAGAAAGAAAGAAAAAATCATTTACTTACTTATTTCAGTCAGAAAGGGGCGTAAGAGTTGCCGAGTACCTACTGGGCAACAAAAATTTAAGGTCAAGCCATTAGTGGCAATTCTGAGTGTCGCAAAAGCTAAACTAAGCTAACTAAGGATGGCAATAATTTTAGTTAGTTTAGTTTAGCTTTTGCGACACTCCGAATTGCCCCCATTGACTCGAAAGAAGAAGACTTATTTCAGTAGGACCTCAAGGATCACATAGAACACGTTTTACATGCTAGGTTTACTTTGCTTGTTCCTAGTACGCGACACACCATGAAAAATAATAAGGTAAAAAATCTAGTCTGCTAAGTATTGACCATGTTTCCCTATTCCTAAGTTTTAGCAAAGACGGTTAATATCTAGAAGACAGACAAAGGCCATACACAAAATCGTAACCCTAAAAAATAGCCTGAAAACTCTAAAACATCAATTTTATCCAAGAAATTTCAATTACTTTCTAGTTAAAAATGTTTAAATATTGAATATTGTTGCTACCTACTACTAAGTATTGAAATTTCTTGGATAAAATTGATGTTTTAAAGTTTTCAGGCTATCTGGTACTGCGGGATCGGGTTACGATTTTGTGTATGGCCTTTGTCTGTCTTCTAGATATGAATCGTCTTTGGTTTTAGTAAACTATTTGACTGGAAATATAAAGTTTTACTTGTGGCAGTTTTTTCTACTGAAGCTGTTTAATACCTAGGTACATCTCCAATTTATGAGTAAAGTCTTTAGTTTTTCATACGTTTGTTATGATTGCTTGTACTATACACTTCTGCGAGCAGTTCTTACGGTTATTTTTCTGATTTACTCTTCGGAACCCTAACACAGTTTTAATATTCAAAATTTTCCTACCCTTTTGCTGTCGTGTTTCTATGCTGTTTCCGTACGACCCGCGGTGTAGCGATATTTAACTTTAAATTATTATCTATTTCAATACTTAGTTGAATACAAATTCAAGGTTAGATATTTTTGAATTTAGAACTCAAGCTATTATGCTAAACAGTAGTATTCCGTAACACGTGTTCCGAAGGATCTGGACACCGTATGCTAATGTGGAAAACGGAACGTTTTTCCAGCCGTGTCGAACATTACAGCTGTTTGTTTTTGTTATTCCTTTATGTAGTACTTAGGTACTTGCTTTTTTCACTTTACTACGAAATCCTTTTAAATGTCTGTATAATAGTAGCTGCCAACCGCTGCTTCATTTAATTGAAATTGAAAATATATTTATTCAGACAATATAATCCATAGTTTTTCTTAAACTTTCGCGATCACAATTCATATTTATAAATACATGTACACGGGGTTTTATCGCGTTATTTACCTACCTTATTTCTTTACTTCCCGACGTTTCGGCTATGTTGCAATAGCCATGGTCGCGGGTGGGTTTCGGCTATGTTGCAATAGCCATGGTCGCGGGTGGACTCCACCCGCGGACTCATCAAATGTACTCATCAAATGTACTCATACCTATTATCTATAAGGGCGTCTTGCACAACACAACATTTTTCGCGTAATACGTTTATAGAACTTACAAAGCCTTGGAACAGTCAAAGAAAAACGTATTTAACTAGCTTAAATACATTTAGCCATCGTTGTACAAACCGCCCGTGATAAACCGATAAGTAACCAGATAAGTGACATGAACGATTCTATCGATTCTACAAATTTAAAAGTGAACAGCCACCCCAAATCCAAAGACAATTTCCATCGGCAATCGATTAGTCCAATTCAACTTCGATTTATAGCTTCTACCGACACCCGGAAGCTTTCGAAGCGAGCTATCATACCGAGCGCTGTAAACTATGCAAATGTATCCAAATTCAGAACACTCTTCTATCTACGTGATAAGGTTGGTTTTGTAATGGCTCGGAAGGCTATAATCGGAGGATGTTGTAAATAACGTTTACGATGCGACGCTGGCAACCCTTGCTTGGGAATTGGCGTCGCAGGCGGTAGGTACAGGGCCGGGCCAGGTTCTGGAATAATTAAAAGACAAATCAAGAGGTACCTACGGTGTTCTAATTAACCTACCCGATATATACATACATACATAATACTGGACTTGTATCTTTATTTATAAATACTCTACTATCAAAATCTCCTCAAACTGGCATGGACAACCAAAGAGAATAAAATCACTTGTGATCGACCTTATTAAAAACTATCTTTTAAAGATACAAATAGTGAGGCAGTTTTAGAGGGAGATCGATCACCCTTGAATAAGGTTGAGTGGAGTTTGTTTCAAGGAAACGACTTAAAATGGGTCTTTATCTAAGTTTGAGGTCTATAATGTGACGAACTGATTTTTCTTCAATTGACTTCCCGCTGGTGTTTGACTCTTATTTAGATTTATGAGAATAAATCACCAAATAGAAAGCTAGGACATTCTGTTCCTCTGGTTCTTCTATTGGTCGCAAAAATACGCAGTACGATACACTTAAATAAGAATATCTGAACAGATTTCGTATAGTTACTTCCACTACACTCCTCTACACTAAATGACTATCCTAAGACGTCTCTGCACTTCGATGCAAATTAGGATAATTGACATGAGTCGAAGATGTCGAAAGCGATTTACACATGATCTGAGGAGGCACTCAAGTTCTACGTGGATTTAGACTTGGAAATGCACCTGCTGGTACAGATATGAATGCAGGTAGAACTGATGGAACAACAAGTAATTAGCTTACGAAAATGACAGAAAACTTGGTCATGAGTATGAGTAGCCTAAGCATTCTAAGGGTATTTATAAAGATTTGGAAATGCACCTGAAACAGATGTAGGTGGAGGTAAAGAAACAATATTTTGCCAGCTTAAATGACAGAAAACTATGTCATTAATGGCCTAGCTGATATATTCAGATTATTATTATTTATATCATTATAAGCCTGATGATCCCACTGCAGGGCAAAGGCCTCCCTTCCCTCTTTCCACTGATCTCGGTTTTGTGCATCCTGGCGCCATTCTTTGTAGATATTCAGATAGACATGAAAATGTTATGAGTCGAAAAAGAAATACTTAGATGATAGTCCGTCCTACAGGTAGATTTTGCAAAGTCAAAAGCATTTAATTTTGTGCTCAAGATAGATATCCGTAAATTAGACATTACCTTTTACAGACGTAAATTACATTTAAAAATATAACTGTAACTATAGACCAAAAGGAGTAGGAAAATAATCCAAAAATGTATTTAAAAGGTATAACATTTGAAATCATTATTAGTCCTGGCATTTGGTTGTTCTGTATACCTATAATCTGTGGAGCATTTACTTCAAATTGATATTAGATACATTGAATAGTTGATTCAGGCAATTTAAATGGAAATATAATTATGATAACCATGCCTTTTGCCGATCATTTTAATCTGTAATATTTTAGAAGAAATATTCACGAATTTTATCGCATCGGTACCTTTACATATTGTAGTAAAACATTTCGCATAACATTATAGGACCTACGGACCCTACTACTCATCCTTTCTCATTAATACCTCGTACATCTTCATTTACTGTTTAATATTTTAAAATTACTTTCAGTAAACCACACTTATAAATGAAAAAATCTTATCCTGCCGGAGCTGTTATCTTTTATTAAGATATTTCATTTAAAACTAGTTATGTTTGCATAATATGCATTGTTTATACGAGTTACCTACCCCAGTCCAAACCAGAATATATCGGCGAGGACGCATGTCTGAAACAGCCACACTCGCTGAAGGGAAACTAATCTGTACCATTCTGATTCCTGAACAGTTATTACATCAATAAGTAGGTACCTACCTAACAGATTTTTCTTCTTTATAAAAATAAATATGTAGGTAAGTACCTAAGTAATCTGTTTTAAATAATGTAGAGTTAAAATGATCACGAAGTAGAGTTAAAATTTCTTAGTAGGTCCTTATCAAATTGTCATTCCGAAAATAATTGTATAAATTCGGCCAAGAACCAGTCGTACGAGTTCCTACTGGTGAAAAAAAACTAGTTTTATTTTTGGCCTGTCATAATAAAGCCGGCTCTACACTCGCGCCGCGAACGGCCGCGAATGCCGCGAAACGCGAGTGTAGATGGTTTCTGTTCTACAGTCAGCAACAAACCATGCTATATAATCTGCTAAAGGAAATGGGGTTGGCAACTGTCAAATATTTGACTGATGGCGCCATTATAGATCTGTCAATAGCCTTTTTCTATGGGATTTGGCTTAAACAAGAAAATTCCGAAAAATACAAGAATTTGAGTTTAAGACTGACAGGTTCATCCTATGCTGGCGCCATCTGCAAATACCTTCGCCCGGCCAACCCCATTTGTAGTAACTTATTAGTTCATACTAGACTTGCCTGGTTCTGTTGCGATGGATTTGTGTCATCCACCACCTTCTTCTCCTCCATTTCTTCTGAACTTGTTTTTTGGACTTTATAAATGCATAATTGTAATTCGCTAAAGCGCACAATGTCAGAGCAGCAGCAACTTGCACGTCCATTTTAGTCAAATGCGCGAACGTTAATGCGAAAGGTTGCGAGTGTAGAGGGCTATATTTATCGCGGCGTGTCAATGCGCGAGCCGCGGCCGCGAACCACGGCCGCGGTTCGCGGACGAGTGTAGAGCCGGCTTAAAACATAAAACAAATAAAACAAATCCATGAACAAGTCTATTGTAAAAAGAAACGTGTTTTTTGTTTTCGCTCTGAAAAGAACAAAAAACACCTTTTGTTAGTTTAATCGTATGGGAAATGGCAAACTCTAGTAACATTATTGTATGTGTAATCAAATAATAGTGGCAATTCGGAGTGTCGCAAAAGCTAAACTAAACTAACTAAAATTAATGCCATCCTTTTTATTCCCATGCTATAAAAGGGACGGCAACATTTTTGGTTAGACCAGTTAAGTTTAGCTTGCGATACTCCGAATTGCCACTAATACCTACATTTGAACTATGATTATGAATACGTTCAAATTACATACCTAGCGGTCAATACAAAGACTTTGAGTACTTGGGTCAATAATAGTTGTACAGGGCGTCTAATCTGCAAAACGAAAAACGAAGTTTCCTGACAATTTTCGGGTTCTAATTATGTTGGTGAACTATTACGAATTCAGTATCCACCAACATAAGCTGACCCCGAAAATTGTCACGAAACTTCGTTTTCGTTGTTCCGGAGTAAGGGCCCAGGTCAAGTAAATCCTTGTATTTCACGGTAGACCGTGTTACAATCCGACACAGACGGCGCAATCTACGCGATTGAGTTTGCGCGCTCGTGCGTCGACCCCTAGTCCGGCTGTTGTTGGCTAATCCATTGTTATTGATACCTTCAGGCGTTGACTAAATAAATAAATCTAAAGAAATTATGGCGAAATGTGATCCTTTAAGAAAGACTAAATTGTCTTTGTTAAACTAAATAGAAAAAAGAAAAGAAAAAAAAAATAGTCTAATAAAATATAGAAAGACTAAATAGTCTTTCATAGACGATTACATTTCGCGATCACAATTCATTTTTAGAAATAAATAGATTACGATTTCATCGCGTTCAAATTAATGTAATATTCTAATACTGACGTGACTCAACTCAATTATCTAAATCTCTTTATAGATTTGGCTTTTAATTGGCACTTGCCAAAATAGGGAACTTAAGCAACTTTTGATTGTTCTTTTATCAGTTGCCACTTCCTTGCCAAAGATTAATTGCCAAGTTAACAGTTTCTCAAGGGATTTACAAATCACGATCTTAGATTACAATCTTGGATAGACTTGCGTGAACCCCAATCACTAGATTTGGGAGTATAAATGAGTCCGATACAAAAAGTTTTGCTATCAAATTACGTGGAAAGTTTTACACCCCATGTTATGTCTGTCACTCTTATTTCAACGTCATATAGTCTAAAATAGAGTTGACATTTTAGTTGGCAATTACTGTATTTGGTCGTGTAGGGTAGAGTCGGGCAAAGCGACATACGCTGATAAAAGAGTCTGAGATAGTGAAAGTGTAATAAACCATGCCAATAATTGGGTATAGGGATGTCCACATTGTCCACTGTTTGGTCACGGAAGAAGTTGTACAAACTACTCACTGACTTCTGTATTTTTAAGATAAACTTCAACAGTAGGTAGTCTTATATCATAGTTTATCTTTAAGTAAAGTAAGAGAATGAACAGTGAGCATTATTGTCTCAGAATAAAGCTACATTCATAATTCTGTTGCAATAGACTACTAAACCATCAAGCTTTATGATATACCTAGCTGTATGGCTAGCTAGCCGAATGAGGTAAGTTCTTAGGAAAAGTACCTACTTAAAGATAAAAAAAAATAAAAAAATCGTTAATGTAATCAAAAATGATAAGTACATTTCTAAATATGAACAGCTAATTATTTTTTTTATTTAAAAATTAAGAAGATTAAAAGTAGTAATAATTAAGTAAACTTTACTTTCAATGTGTACTAAATAGATCAATCCTAGTTCTTGCGATAAAAAACAGAATCACTGTACTCTGTACAAAGACTACAATGCAAAGCAAGGGGACAAGGGCCGCGTCTTGCACTGTAATTTATGACGTACCACCAATTTGTAGGAATCGTATTAAAAGGCGGACGTCAGTGGTGAATGAGCCGAAAAATGGGGTGACATCCTCGAATAAACACAACGGCGTTTTGTTTTGGTTGACACTTGTATTTTATGGAAATACTTTTCGTTTTTAAACTGCCTAGACAAATCAAAATCAATTTTTTTTCAAGATCATTTAGACCACTCTTGCACGTCATAGTTGTGAGAGATGGCAGTCATAGAAACTACGTAAAACAAAAGCTCCACACACATTTCCACAAGGAGTCATTGAAAATTTTCCTAGCATTGAAATAATGAAAACGGATGGCGCTTTTCATGTCAAAAAATTACGTTATTGATGCATCAGTGTGTGCGTAGGTGTACAGTATGTAATTGAAAATGTAAATAATTGAGAATCTGTATTAAAATATCCAATCTATTCATATGACTAATAGGTACCTAGTCAAAGTTAAATTAAAAAATATTATGACAACAAAAAAAAAAACAAATCAGTGACTTTATCATGAAAATATCTACTTAGTTGGTATATCTAACTAGATCTGATAATGAGTTTGTTCTATACTAAGCAGACGACAAAATATAGTCAATCCTACATAGACGATCAAGGTTCCTGAGACAAATTGTAAAACCAAGTACCTAGGTATCTTTATAGAGACACTAGGTACTATTGATTAGACGGTGGAGCTATTAGAACAACCAATGTAATAAGATAGATAAATAAGATCAGCATAGTGTCGGGGCTATAAACCAAATTTTGCGCGCCATAACCTCTGACAACTCACTCGTGTAATGTCAATGTCACATTTTAGCGGGAAAATTTGGCGCGAACCAACGAAGCAGAGATGGCAACAGCGACACTCAACGAAGCCAACGTTTTGACTAATGTAATATGATAGTTAATGGCGGATGAACTATAAAATACGTTTATGCATTTCAGTAATTTTATTACAGTGTAACAGCTTGGGATGAAATTATAATGTTATTAATTTGCAATGAAAATGTTTTATCAAATAGATAAAAAAAATCTAGGTACTTACTTATATTATGGTTGTTTTAATTCAAAATGTTTGTCTAAATAGGATTGATGTTGTCCCTATACATTGTTAAAGTGCGCCTGAGCTTAGGAGCTAATGACTAAGATCTCTCACAGAGAACAAAGAGTGAACAAAAAATGTAAGTAACAAATGTAAAAAGTGTTGTGAATCTCATTTTTGTGCCTCTAACTAGGTATTCCTTAGATAATCATCCATTTAGACTCTCTTCTATACCATCCATAACAAAGTTGTGAGCCCGACTTTTATGCATGGTCAATAATACCCTACCTTACCCTTATTTCTGAAAATATTTTTGTCTTTACATTTTTCTTCTATCAAACCTTTTTCTAGTATTGAACTTGCATCAAATTTACTGAAATCTGACAATTTGAAATAGCTATCAATTTGACAGTCCCTGTCTCTTAGGTATATATATACGTTTTGTAAAAAACAGAAAATTACAAAAATATTTAAAATTATAAAGAAATTTTACAATTGAAAGTATATAATGTGTTGGTTAGGCTGGGCAGTTGCAATGTCGCTGATGTCCTATATATTCATGACTCCACATCCAAAATCAACATGAATATTGGGTCAAGGTAAAATAATCGTACTAGCTTCTCTCGACAAGTCTAAAATACCGTCACTTGGTACATTAAGGTGCTTCCACATCGCAGTTAGTTTTTGTAGAAAAACGTTACTAAGAATTACTGAGCCACGCACGTCCGATAGCAAAAAAAACAAAAAAGTATTGATTACAAATAAATGATGATAATAACAGCTTTCTTTTCAGATTATCTAAAAAGAAGTTGCCTTCCTGTACGACACTCACAAATAAATTGTATCAAAAATAAAACAACAAATTAGTAATAAATTACGTTATGGATCCAAACAGGTGTTTTAATTAAGGGGCAATTAAAGAAGAACGTAAAAAAACTGGAGAGTCCTACACGCTCCCTACAGTCCAGTAAAGTTGCAAAGGTCCCACTGAGACTGACCTGCAGTTAACATATAAAGTCCGTCCGACAAAAAAAAATAACCTGGGTTCTTTTCTTACCCAGGTTATTTGTTTTGTTGGGTTGTTTGGCCAAGGGCGTCTCATGACATCATACCATCAACAAAGCTTAATAAATACCTACCAAACAACTAATCTACAAAACTGCACTAGTCAGAACCAGAAATAACTTAAGTAACCACAAATCTATGTTCACTAAAGTTTTACTGACTTAACTTTACTCGTAAACTCTTGAAAAAGCTCGAACGCTGCATAAAAATGCATAAGTCGAAGTCAGCCATGTTGTATGATTTGAATTTGGAAGGGTTGGAGCCTAAACTGAAGTTTTGACGTTATAAGCCAAGCGACAATTGACGACAAGTGTCGCGTGCATTCTGCCGGTAGGCCTACGGGCCTAAACCTCTTTAGATCAATGTGTATTGTGAAATAAGCTTTATACTGTTGCATTTAGGTTCATATTTCAAATAAAAAAAAATGATATAGGTACCTGTGTTTCTATGTTTCTTCCTGGTTTTGGGCGCGTAGGAACATGAGTAGAACACCTAGCTCCTAACCCTTTCGTTTTGTTACAAGGTGACTCAAGGATTTTAGAGTCCTAAGAGTCTACTATCTTAAGAGCTAGGTGATCCTACTCATTCCGCAATCAAAACATGGAAAAATAAGGGCAACAAGGTGTGCCTAACGTTCTTTTAATATGAGGACTCTACAATATTAAAAAATGTTGCTTGTTTAAATAACTTCCGGATGTCTTTGCAGAATAAAAAACAGCCTTCTAGATTTGAAATTGTCTTCAGACTGAGCTGAGCTATGGGGCTTTTACAGAATCTTCTCATAAGTAAGTATGGGACCACAACAAGAATCATTGTTGCGTAAATTTCATTCGAGACAAGGTCTAACGGCCGGTTTCAATATTAAACTTACGAATGATCGTAGATTGATCGCCATAGCATTGTTTAGACAACAATGTAGGACACTTTTTGACACAACAATATTAGGTACTATGGCGACAGATCCACTATTATTAGTAAGTTGAATATTGCAACCCGGCATAAGTCAGTATACTTTAGATATATAACAAAAGTGACAGTTTTCATAGCTTTTTAGTGGCGTTCCAATACTTATCACTATGGTGTCTTCTGTGCCACAACGCATAAATCCTTAACATAAATCAGAATTCTCTGTCGCGCAACAATAGCTAACACGAAAATTGCGCTTCACCAATACTGAATGCATTTGCCGCATGCGATTTTTGTTTGCTATTTGCTATGCGGCGTTTATGATTTTGCAAACAAAACTACCTTTACACTGATGTTTATCGGAATAACCTGACCAGTCGTTGAACATGGGTGTTATAAGTTTGTAGTGTACCCACCTAAATCTGTTTACCTACCTGTGTATGTCTGAGGCAATGCAGCTCCTGAACGGATTAATCCTTTTTTTTTATTTATGTCTTCATCGAGCGAGAGTGATCTTAGCTGCTCATGCTCAGCTGTTTGAAGCTAGTTGACGAGGAGATTATATTTAACGGGAGTTTTTCATTAGGTTTTCATAAGTAAGTACCTACTTATTGTTATTTATACCTACTTACTAAGTATTCTTTAAAAATTAGTCGATAGTGAACACCGTTTTAATTTAATAGATTTTCACATCTCGCATTGCAGTAACGTCAAAGACGCTTCCAAATTCAATTTAACAAAAGGGTTGCCAGCTACGCGTGATAAAAACGCACAGAGAACCGAGAAAAGTAGGGAGCCTTCGAAATTCAAAATGGTTCTAAATTCAAAGACATGTAGGGGAGGTGACACGTCACGTCGGATGCGGTTTTCGGGACGTTAGGATAATTGATGCGTTCGGGGTTAGATTAGTTTGGGGATAATAAGGCAGCAAGGAATCATACTTTCGAGCACTAACCATGGGAATTTGGTGTAGTTACTTATATTTCAGGCGATATCAAAAACTTTTTTAATTCTTGACATAAATTATTGTTAGACTATACATTACAATGTTTAAAATCTAAATGATTTCAAAAAGTTTAGTTTGAATCAACACAATATCAGTTCACGGAAGCTTTTAGCACAAGGCACAAAAGACGATTGTATGCTGGCATATAATGCTGGAGGCTCAATCTATTGGGTGTCGGAGTAAATTTCCTTACAATAAGGACCGTATACCCCATGGTATACGGGGAAACCGATGTGGCACTGTTTTGAAATCATGCCTTTGATTTATGGAGATTTTTGGGCAAGTCATTAAATCAAACCTATAAAAAATAGGAAATACTGCACTTAATCAAATTAGCCAACTAGCATGACTGTCACTATAATTATCGGAAGTTCCTTACCGTAACCCATCACCTAAACTTCACCATAAAAAATGCCATTAAAACTTATCCTGCAACGACAAATCAGAATTTTAACTTGAAACGCTGCAATTTCACGTCAAAACTTTTCCCAAGGCTTTCCGTGTTGCCAGTTTAAAAAATAGTGAGACGTCAAAATGGCTGACATGACGAAAATTGGGCGCGAAATTTCGTGACCGAAACGTTCGCGGTTACTGTCTCCCGCCAAAAACATGTGCCCTGTGGTCTTGGATTCTCAGCGTCACCCTAGCTTGTGTAAATCGAACAAAAGTATTTTTGACAGTTCATTAGCTCAGTAGCTCAGCCAAACTAAAACTGTTTCATAGTTGTTTAATCGTAGGTCAACTTTAGGAACATTTTCACAAAATTCTGATGTTACTGAACCTCTGTATTGTAATCACAGATAACAAAATAGTACCTATAATAAAATATTAAATAGTTTCTATTTTAGTAAAATTGTCAAAAATTAAGAACAAAATTGAATGACTAGTGTGTCCTTTCAATGGAGAATTCTTAAAACTCGGACTTAAAGCACAATAATATATGCGTAGGTAGGTACAATACCTATAGGTAAGTAAATATGAAAATTAGCAAGCACGTGAGTGAGCACCAACAAAATGATTACCTTTCTATCATAAACAGGTTGGGGCAAAAATAGGTAAAACCATTTTATGACATATTTTTCATATTAACCTACTTACTTACCTACTCTTTTTTTTCACTTAGGTATAGAATAATTTTTGGGCTAAGAGTCATTGATATGTATTACTAGCTGTACCCCGCGGTGTTACCCGCGGTGAATTTTTTTGCTCCTTGGTTAAGACCAATGCGTCATTGTGTCACTTGATTTTGGTGCTCATAGAACAGGATGACTGCTGGTCGGTTACTATTCTATGGTCTAACACAGTTTATTTTGCTCGCAAAATATTCAAGAAGCTACCATGCGAGCGAAGCGAGCTTCGACCCAAGCGAGCGCAGCGAGCCGAAATTTTTAAGACAAATTCGTTATGTGACACTTGATGTAGCTTATAGTGCTTACAGAAAAGGCTGACTGTTGGTCGGTCCCTATTCTATTGTCTGACATAGATCAATTTGCCAGCAAATATTCAATAAGCTACCGTGCGAGCGAAGCGAGCTCAGTGAGCGTCTGCAACTTTAGCCGAAATTTTTAAAAACAAATACTCGTGACGTGACACTTGATTTTGCTTATGGAGCTCATAAAAAAGGCTGACTGTTAGTCGGTTCCTATTCTATGGTCTGACATAGTTTATTTTGCTTGCAAAATATTCAAGAAGCTATCATGCGAGCGAAGCGAGCCAAAATTTTTAAGTAAAATGCGTCATTGTGTTACTTGATTTTGCTTATAGTGCTCATAGAAAAGGCTGACTGTTAGTCAGTCCCTATTCTATGGTCTGACATAGATCAATTTGTGAGCAAAATATTCAAGAAACTACCGTGCGAGCAAAGCGAGCTTCGAACTAAGCGAGCGTAGCCAGCTCCAAACTAAGCGAGCGTTGCGAGCCTTTTAAACTCGAGCCGAAATTTTTAAGAAAAATGCGTCGTGTGACACTTGATTTTGCTTATAGTGCTCATAGAAAAGGCTGACTCTGCTGGTCAGTTCTTAGTCTATGGCCTGACATAGTTCAATTTGCTAGCAAAATATTCAAGAAGCTACCGTGCGAGCTTCGAACTAAGCAAGCGCATCGAGTTTCTTAGACTCGAAATTTTTAAGATAAATTCGTCATGACTGATACTTATGTTTGCTCATGGTGCTCAAAGAAAAGGCGCTGGTCGGTTCCTATTCTAAGGTCTGACACAGTTCAATTTGCTTGCAAAAGATTGAAAAAGCTACATGCGAGCAAAGCGAGCGCAGCGAGGCTTTTAGACTCGAAGCGAGCCGAAACTGTGGGAAATTTAATAAAATAGCGATGATGAGGTGCTGTACCGAATTTTAATTGAAGACACAAATATAAACTTTGTCCTAATGGTTTATGTTGAGTTCTTTTTACCGGGGATTTATCTGCGTACATAAGTCCCAATTCCGTGAGATTATCGGGACAAAAAAAACAATATTTGATATTCGTTAAGCCGTTTGAGCTTGAAGAAGCATAATGTAGGTATTTTGATAATCTCACGGGCACAATACGCTTTTAAGGGATTTAAAGTAAGTAGCGTATGACATGTTTTTATCCAGGATATCAACTGACTTGGTACCAAATTTCATTCAAATCCGTCCAGCCGTTTGAGCGTGAAGGAGTTATAACATTGCCTGTGCTGCCATCTATTAACATTATTTTGACTAACAGTTACGTTTCACGGCCAAACTATTTTGATGAATAATTTGGTTTATAATCCCACGAAACCATTCCTTTTTTCAGCAATTTAAAGTAGCCTATTTGTTAATCCAGGGTACTGCTACCAAATTTAATTCAAATTCATCCAGCCGTTTGAGCGTGAAGAAATAATTACTTTACCTGTGCTGCCATCTATTGAAATTATTTTGTTAGTTTCTCACGGCCAAACTATTTTGTATTTGTTTAATAATCCCACGGAATCAATGCACTTTTAATTAATTTTAAGTAGCGTACATTTTAATCCAGGGTATAAACAATCCTGCTACCAAATTTAATTCAAATTCATCTAGCCGTTTGAGCGTGAAGGAATAATAACTTTGCCTGTGCTGCCATCTATTGAAATTATTTTGTTACTTTTTCACGGCCAAACTATTTTGTGTACCTATACTATTTTAATGAATTTGATTAATAATTCCACGGAATCAATGCACTTTTCAGGAATTTTAAGTAGCGTAGGTATATTTTAATCCAGGGTATAGGTAAGCAATCCTGCTACCAAATTTCATTCAAATCCGTCCAGCCGTTCGAGCGTGAAGGAGTAATATTTTTGCTTGTGCTGCCATCTATGAAGTTATTTTGTCTGACAGCTGCCTTTTGCACGGCCAAACTACCGAAACTATTTTAATGAACATTTTGTTTTATAATCCCACGGGAACACTGCACTTTTCAGGAATTTCAAGTAGCCTATTAGTTATTCCAGGGTATAAGCAATCCTGATACAAAATTTCATTCAAATCCGTTCAGCCGTTTGAGCGTGAAAGAGTAACAAACACACTTACACACTTACACACTTACACACTTACACACTTACACACTTACACACACACAAACTTTCACCTTTATAATATTAGTGGGATAGAGCCACAATCAGACAAATAAAATGTAAACGCCAAAACTCTGCGCACACTACGTAGTGCGCCGAGTTTTTCTTTTTTGCGTACAAGCGACATTGAACATTAAATCAAACACCATAACGTCTACATTCAAATGTCTAATGTCATTGTAGAACATTGAATTTGCTCGCACATTTTTTGAGTATTGTCAGCTATTAGATTGTGACTCTTTAATACATCTCAATGCTAAGAGTCTTTTTTTTCAGAAATTAGAACTATTGTCTAACATTATTGCAACTTTCCAACTACAAAAAAAGGTTAAAAATTTAAGATTTTAAAGATTAAAAATTTTGCTCCACCTGTATATTTTCTAGGGGGTCTAAACTAAGACACATTTCATTTAGCTCCAACACCTTTAATACATACCTACGAGTATTATTAAGTTGAAAAACAAAAAACAATAGAAACCGATTCTTGATTGAGGACAAAAAGCAGCCCTCCGTAGTTTCTTCTAGGACTCCGACGCGTTGCGAATGCCCTTCGTTTTTGTAACTATTAGAGCAGGAGCTAGTGGCATAGTGGCGAATTGGATTCATATAGGTAAAATTATTGTTGATTGGCTGTAACTAATCATAAAAGTTAAATGTAATAAGGCTCACAATTGTTTGCTTGAAGGTCTGCTCTAAACTACAAAATTTAAGATTATTTTATAAAAAATGTGGATTTTGTAAGATTTCAGTAAAATGGAGAAAATAAACCTCAGGTACCTATAAGTATTTCAGAGAGGCATGCAGTGGGACAGTAAGGGCTGTGAAAAATGAAATGAAAATCATAGTTTACATACTCGTAGAAAGACTACCGGGTCGCTAGTTAACAACGGTAGGTATAGGTCGCGCCACGTAAAAAGAGCGCTGACTGTCAAACTGCGCAGTGGTCGATGATTAGTGGAGAGGTTATGCGGCGCCCTTCATACCATTGATTTAGCGAGTGCTATTGGTACGACAGCGAGTGAACACAGGCACAAACATACCCCCGCTACTTCCCCTCAGCGCTCTTTTTACGTGGCTTGGCCTATAACATTTATTTTTTCCTGTTCTATTGCGTAAGAAAAGCACATCTTGGCTCAGAAACTAAATTTGGCGCCCTTTTCAAAAAACGTTGTAGTTTCTAGTATTATATAGATGTTCCTGTATTAATTCATTTGCAATGCAGGTCACGTGTCGATTTATTGACCGCTGTTTTAATGCAGCTGTGTAATTATCGCCATAATTTAACACCAACTATAGTCAATATTTATGAAGGCAGGAACAAGGTATAAATTAAAAATGTATAGGTAATAACCTCCGTAATACAAGTAGAGTAAAGCAATATACCTAACGTGACCGGGCCGAGCTTAGGCCCTCCGTGCGGTAGCGCATTACGAACAGATGTAGCGAAAGAGCTAAACAGACGTATCAACAGCACGTAAAACAGAACAGTGATATTTCCGACCACTGCGACGCTAATTTCATAAACTATTTTCACTCTGGTCAACCAACATAGCTTAGGTAAAGGTAGGTACTGTAGGTAAAGGATACCAAATCTGGAATCAATCAGACCATTTCCTGTTTTGCTCATTCGTGCTTTAAGATGGTTGTATGCGTCAAACTAGCGCCGCAGTCTATTTTAATTTATTTAAGATATTTATCATTGCGTTGTCCAAAAAAGAAAGAAAGAGGCGGAAAGAATACCCTGTTTATTCTATACCTACCCAAGGCAGTTTAAATATTTTGACCCTGTTCAAAGAAATCGTAGATCCGGGGCTGATTTCCAGCCCTGTATCAATGCATCTTTCGTTCAAAAAAGTCACACAACTTATTTTCCACTACCTACCCGTTTTCGTTGCTTTGCAAGTTAATGTAGATTATAAATTAGGTCATTCGTACACTGGTAGGTACGTGAAAGAAACTACAAGCATTTTTCTTACAACAGAGTAACACAGTTTTTGCTAAGTTCTAAGACACTAGGAGCAATTTTTATTGCCTTCAAGGTATGTCAGTTACACATTAAAATCAACGCGGCGACGCCACGCCATGAGAAAATATCGAGCGATTAAAAAAGTTAAAAAACTCTGTTCGTCCATGAAAACTGCGGGTTGCTGATTGACATTATAGATGTCAAACAGAGACCCGCAGTTTTCCAGTTTTCAGATGTAGAAAAATAAGAATAATCCCTTTTAAATGTACCTACTTTAAAATACCTACTGTAAATGCGAAAGTAACTTTGTCTGTCTGTCTCTATGTCGCGCTCTCACACCTAAACCACTGAACAGATTTTGATAACATTGGGTAGGTACAAATATAGAAAAGACCTTGGGAAAGGACATAGGCTTCATTTTGTTTGGGTCCCATGCGTGGGAAGCCGTCGGCAACAACTAGAAATCGTAGGTGTAATAATTTTCCCAATTTACTACAGACAATTAGCAGCCCTTAAAATTTGATTAAGTACATAAAGGTAAGTATGTCATCTTAAACTTAAAATTACACTTTAATGTCGTTTTCTTTTGTAGTTTGCCAATTTTGTGATTGAATTGCAAAAAACACTTTCAAGTATAGAGTGTATAAACTCGTTGATGGAGATCCGTCTTGTCATGGCCTGTAGATAGATTCACAATAAACTAATATTCATAAACGCTAGCTTGGTAGCTTTCAATGAAAAACTCGCGTTACTGTCGCAGTCTTGTTTAGTATGTGGTAAGGATAGTTCCTAGTAGTGCGATAATGTCGCGCTGGTATGCCTGACATGCTCGCAGTCACCACCTGCCTCGCCTGTAGGTCGGCAGGACGATGGAAGGCGAGGTTATAAGAAATATAATATATTGTAAGTATGTACTCCTGACAATTTCCGGTTAGGTACTAGCTCCTACACTCCAAATAACCCACACTGTGCAACGCAGTAAGGCAGCCTACTCCTCATAAATCACCGTTGGGTTTGATCTGTCCCTAGAGTTAATGTAGTACTTAATTACTTGCTGTTAAACTTGTAAATAAATACATTTCATTTTAAGTAAATTCGTATGAGCAAGTAGCCAACTCTGGTGACGGAGTTTTAAGGCCGCCTAGGCCGTTAGGCGGCTTTAAAACTCCGTCTGCAGAATTATTTACCAGGGTATCTTTCGTAGATAAATAATCTGTACTTAGTTATTTATCTACTTAGTTCGGATGAAGCCATTTTAATTATGCGTGATCAATACTTTTAGGAACGCATCGATTACAAACATTCATTTTATTTACAAAGAAGAATAGCTATCACGCACTACCCTTCTCTAAGTTCACAGTTGAATGCGCTTTTAAAGTTTTATTACGCGTAATGTGATGTTTATTAGTCCACAATTATTATGCTAAAGACTGAGTAACATGGAAATTATCAGTTTATATTGTAATGTGAATTAGAATAATGCAACCGTCTTGTCGTTTAACAGATAATTGTTTTTATAGATTTCAAAATGTTTAACATTTTAATCGAAGGAAAAAATAGTGTGAAAACTAAGTAGTTATTCCGCTGATAGGCTTGCAGCCTGGCATGTATAGTATCTTAACTACTGCAAAATATAAGCATGTGCCAAATACCTTGGGCGTGTCTAGGACTCCCTTAGACATCTTCAATGGGTCTTCAAGTTCTGAGAGAACGTTCACCGATACAACCCTTATCCAGTTAATTGATTCAGACTTTGCGAAATAATTTCAGAATATCTGAAATTTTCATTAACTGATATTTTGAAATTTTTAATAAGTAATCTTTATCCTGGTTTCTTACTAACTGAACATCGTCTTGTACTCGTTCCATTAATTTACCATTTGGCCGTGGTTCAGCTTGTACTGGTAGAAACTAAGCTTCAAATATTCAACAAACATAAGCTGACCCATAAATTGTTACAGGATCATTTTGCGTTACGAAGTTGTGTTAACGGATTTTAGAGTAGGTAGTATTTATAGGCAGTATATTTATTTATATTTTTTTTACACCACTATTTTGTGACTATCAAAAAAAGTTTAAGGGCAGTTACAGCAGATGCTACTGGTAATAAAAGCAATTTCAGAAATTGTTAATATTTTCACAAAGTTACAAGATCAAATCAGAAATTCATGAGCAATTAATTATTTTGTGTTTTGGGATAAAAAAAAATATTATGAGACACTTGAGTGCACAGATTTTTTTTTGGTAGTTACAAAATAGTGATGTACAGTCGTATGGAATGTCCTCGGTGTCCAAACACCTGCACGAAAGAAGACCTGAATATAGCCACGTCCAACCTCAACCCTGACGATATTGCAAAGAAAATTTAGTAGGGAACCATTGGTCAATGCAAAGAAGAGGAAGTGTTGTATAGATTTTCATTCAAATGTCAATGACCGAAAAGTTGCTTCAGAGACCCACATTAGGCATAATGGCGAATGCGTTCCTAGTCTCATTAAAACTAAAAAACTTGCGACGCTGACTGACAAGGCTCGTTAACTCATGACACGAATTTTTCACCAACTTTCCCTGTTTGAATGATTGGTGCTTTTTTAGGGTTCCGTAAAAAATACTTAAACTTTAACATCTAGCTAGGGCGTCTTGAACTGCACAAAATCTGTCACTAAATATGTTTATTGAATTGACAAAGACTTGGAACTGTCAAGGACTGTCATTAGCAAACGTTTAGCAAGCCATCCCTAGATTTGTACAGCGTAAGATGGCAGCCTTGCTTAGACATAACGTATGGTATTATATTATCGTCTGGACAATTGTTGAGATGGTGTAGGTTTGCCTGGCACTTTTACAATCGACAAAGTCCTTAGAGCTAACAAACTTGTGGATTTTCTTAGGATATTTTCATGCGATGTTTAAAACTCGTGCATATTATGTACCTACTTACCCAAAACAAAAAAAATATTTATACAATGATTGGAATAAAATTAATCACTTTTTTAATAACGGAAAGTAAAATATTGCTAAGAACTGTTCTATCAGGTGTAGTGCGTCGTGGCTCACAATCATAGTCGAATTTGTACATAAGTGTGGTTAGAGTTCCTTATAGGCATTTTCTTTTAAACATACCAATTTGTTTAAAAGAAAATGCCATCATACTATCTTTTGTTAGAACTCCACGCAAATGTACCTACGGAACCACGGCGATGTTAGCGCATCACATCTATTTGCCTAAATATCCCTCCCCAGGTAGAAAAATAGGAAAAAAACTATCACAATCTCATTATATAAAGCGTGTCTTCACACGCAATTCTGTTGTCTTTTTCACGTATAATCTGCCTATTTTTAGGGGACAATTTATTATGTGCCGTTTATTGGTCGCTATTTGTTATTTTTATGTGTTGTGTCATTTTATGTTTGGGCAGAAAATATTAGTTGAGTTTACTGTAAAGGCCTTTACTGGGAGGGTGATTTTTCGTTATGAAAGCTGAGATATATAAGAGTGACGTGTCCTTACGAGTTTAGAATGTCTACATTTAAGGCTTTAATAGAAAAAAATATTTTTAAATGTTATTATTAGTAAGGTATGTTGGCTATAATTGAGGTGTACATTATGTGTTTCACAAAGGCCCTGGTTAAACTACTCGGAGTAGACACAGACGACCCATAAAACTAAACAACAGAGTATCATAAATTAAACCAAACTGACCAATGTTAGGACAATCGAAAGTACCCTAACGATTATTTCGCCCACTCACATTACTTGATCAATTATTGTATGCAACAATACAATGTGACGTTCTAAATTTAAAAGGCGGTCGGCCAATAGTGCTTAATGTGTTTGTAGAGCAAGCAAGACCATTGATAAAAAAAAATTGGAAGTTTGTGATTCTGTGAATTCAGTTAAGGAATATGTCAAAAAGTGCATCACAGACTAAGCAGATGCGGCAAGATATCTGTATCAGAGCCATCGAGTAAATATTATTAATCTGTTATAGTGGCAATTCGGAGTGTCGCAAAACCTAAACTAAACTTAGTAAAGAGCGATGTTAGTAGCAATTCGGAGTCCTACTAATATCGCTCTGGAAACAAGCTTGGCACGTGTATAGGTACGCTGGCAACTCTATTATGGTACCTATATTTTGTTGCCTAATCTAGCCATCGCCGTGGTGGAAACACACCACGAGGTGGCCGGACAGCGTGGATCGCACACGTTATCAAGACCGTAATGGATTAGATGTAGGGTGACAAGAGTTCAAGGAAGTTTATTTTTTTTATACTGTCAGTAAGTAGGTAAGTACTTACTTACTTTTTTTTTAAAACATTTTGTATTTTTTCCTATAATAATAAACAAAAATATAAATACTTTTATTGACCCTACTAACCCGGTACAGAAACTAAAAGAAACAGTAAAAACTAAAAAACTAGGAAATGTTATTTTCGTCTACAGATGAATCACTTATCTTAATACATGTTTGCATTAGATTATTTCAGACAACGTTTCATCATCCGATATGGTCTAGTGGCTAGGATACCTGGCTCTCACCCAGGAGGCTCGGGTTCGATTCCCGGTATCGGAATATTTTTTTGGCTATCTTCTGCTTTTTTTTGCACACCTATATATTTTGCCTATATATTTTTGATAACGCTAAAATATTTTGGAATTTACATAGCCTACTTTATCAATATTATTAAAAAAATAAAACGATAAACATGATTACAAAAAAAACTCCATTTAAAAGTCGCTAGTTTTTTAATTGTTCTTTGAAGAAGTTTATTTAGGCTTATTTTTTAACAGAAAAACTCCCGAGGTTCGAACCCACGATGTTAGATTGCAAACAGGGGTGCCTAATGTTTTATCGGGGCAGCCATTGCCACCCTTTAGTAAAAATAAGTACGTGAAAATATCTCCCAATCGGAAACACATTACATTGACTGTCTTCTGTCACGCGTTATTGCCAACTGTCACGGTATGTTCAAGGGTTCGGCTTCAAATACATTGACAAGCCGAGTGGCCAATTATTGACATGGGCCTATTTAGGCACCTTACGCTAAATGGCATGACAATGTATGTTCATGTTATGATGACATGAACTTCAAGAATTTGTGGTATGGGTACCTACTGACGCGCTCTGGGCGTAACTTGTTAGATCGTTGAAGTGTCCTAACTTTGACGATCTATCAAGAACTTCGTCATGGCTTAAGTACTTGAAAACCAGGACCGACCGATAACGTGCCCTCCGAAGCACGAAAGCGTCTTATAAGCTACTAGCGGTGCTACTAGCGATTGATCAATTGGTCTGGTTACACCCCCAAAGTAAAAATTCAGTGTTATTTAATCTATAGTTATGTAATCCACGAATGTGAGATAAAATGTACCAATTACTCGTATTGTCAATTCCTAGCCGTACTTTTAAAAGTTATGTTGAAATTGTCCTGATGAATGAATGCAATTATTATTAGACCTACCTACACATCTTAAAGTAACTCCTAGTGATTCCTATGATCACTGTTACAGTACCACTTCAATTGAGACGATAACGATTACGTTCCTCGTGTCGGCACCAGCTGAAGATGTTAACACTCCATTAGGAGCCGTTACTGACACTGGACTGTGCTACTTATGATAGCTGAGGCTTACATGTCGTCAAGTAGAGTCACTCTGTAAACTCATTCCGTTAAAGAGCTGAATCCGCAGTGTGTGTGCAATGCAGCAAATTTCGTATTCTGTGGAACTTGATAACGCCTGTGACGAGCGAGAGATTTATTTCGACACTGAAAACTCGAATTCACTGCTCGAAAAGTGACAAGTTAGTTCGTTAACTTGAGTGATTTCGAGAACAAATATTTAAAGAAAGGAGTTTCGATTGCAAGGAAGCTGTGAAGAGTGAGAAGAAAGGGTAGGTATACAAAAATTCAATTTTCCTAACTCCCAAGAAGGATTATGATTTTCATGTGTTTCGTAGCAGTTGAGAGGTGCGGAAAATTAATCAATTTTCCTAGCTTTATCTGTGTTCCGTTTCAAGAAGGTTGAGAGTGAGCAAGATAAAAAATCTAGTCTCTATCAGCGAAGTTCTAGCTTTTCTCCCTCTCAGACTGTTGTGTGAGAAATTGAGAATCAGAAGTTGGTTTTTAGTTTGACTTTTAAGTTTATTAGAACTAATTACTATATTTGCAAATTACCTAAAAATATAACTAGGTAAGAGACTGCACTATGCCTTAATAGGGTGAAATATTACGATGTCATTAAACTTACTACAAGATAATGTAAGGTATTATTTTATAGCGACGCCATATAAACCCACTGTATAAACACTCGCACCGGTAACCAGGTGTTGTAATGCCATTAATATCAATTGAACATTGACCGTCTGCCACCAGCCTACCCAGACCCCCCGCTCCCTTAAGCCCTCCGGCTCTACCATACAAAATGGGGATTCTCTTCAAAGGGCATGGGTCAGCGTTGTTCGGTTCAGCTTATAAATATTTTATTTGACGATTTCCTATATTGGAGTAATGCGATTTGGGAGTAATATCTTTTTTGGACTTTTTTATTTTCTGTTTATAGCTTAAACATGAAATAGCTATCTATAGTAGTACGAACGACAATTAAAACAAGATGAAGTTGGGTAAATGTTGGGCAAGATGTTATTTTTTCAGAAGAAACGACTATTTTTAAATGTTTCAGGAAAAGGATGCGTAAAATGAAAAACAAAAAAAGAACTAGCTCAGTCTCGAGTAAATCTGAAGAAAGATGATGAAAAGGAACGTATTCTTGCCTTAGGAAACACAGCACCATTGTCGAAGAAATATTTATGATAGTAGAAAGTATCTAGTCTCTCCAGCTTTTAAAGTCGTAAAGCCATGAGAGATGCTTAAAAGGCGGCCTAAAAACGCCGTCACCAAAATGGACCACTTGCTCATACGAACTTACTTTACTTACTGTGTTCTGCTGGTAGATGATGATGCTTGTAGAAAGTGTCCCCTGCAAAGGGCAATCAGTCCGGTCACGCATCGCCAGCCCCACACGCGGCAGTTCCATCACGCGAGTCACAGCCAGAGCGCCATCCATCGTTTAGGGCTGCTATTTAGGGATGGATATTCTTAAAAACAAAGAAATTGATGGTAAGTTACCGAATCCACCCTTGCAAAATTACCAGAAAGCTGAAAATTAATATAAATATTATGATCAAGGTGATCGATGGACTTATCACAAGATTTTAATAATGATTTTCGTAACTTGCAAATTATAAGCTTCATGGGATCTTTTGGATGTTCATGAGATTTTGTTGCATATTATTCAATCACAGTCCAGTTTTGCAAAGCTCACATAAAATTAATCATTTTGAGATTTAGAGGACTGTGATTCTACAGTGGATCTGTAATCTACGACATATTCAACGTTCAGTCGCGTCCACAGTTCCATCACAGTTGAAGCCAGAGTCAAGCGCGCCATCCATCGTGTCGGGTTCAGGCTTAGGGGTGTCTCAATAATATATTGCATTTTTAAAGTAGATACAATGTTGAAAAAACGTTAATTAGGTAACACTAAAAAAACATAGCTATCTACTTGGATAATTTATACGTGTACTTAGGTACCTAGATGTACTAAAAAAATATAGGTAAGTACTAAGTATTTGGTATAATGATCGCAATCATGATTAAAAATGTGATCAAAATACCTCTTAGGTATGTCAATTTACGCAAAACATAAAAAAAAGTGTTGAAGTTAATCTGAAAAGTTTATTCAAAATAAAAAAACTCTAATTCGAACGATTACAATTAGTAGTAAAAAAGCCGTGTTGGTCAAGTGGATTAGTACTTCGACTTTCGTTCCGAAGGTCGTGGGTTCGAATCCGGCCGTGCATCAATGAACTTTTCGCATCGAAAAATTTATATGCGCTTTAACACGAGCTTTTAACGGTGAAGGAAAACATCGTGAGGAAACCAGTTAGCTCTCTAATAGCGTCGATGGGCTTGCAACCTGTCACGTATGGAAAGTTAACTTCTGCAAGATGTGGGCATGTACCAAATATATATTTGGACATACCTCTGACTACCCCCTTAGACATCTTCAAAAGGATCTAAAAATTGCATTAAGATCTGAAAGAAATGTCTACCGCTCCCTGGGATACAGTCGTGATCATATTTCATTTCATTTTCATTTTACAATTAGTAGTAATTTTCGCAATTATCACAATGGCACCACTTTCCTATCTTTATCAGTCCTCAAAGTTTTACAAAGCTTTCTTGAAACTTGCACAACCCTGTCAGAAGCATTGAACCAGAGGCATAGGGGCTCGCAAGGGCGGCCGGACTGTTTGCAGAGACGCAATTATATTAAGATTACATATTTATCTCCTTAGACGGACCCATTTCTTATAGGGGATGATGGCGGAGAGAGTTTATAGAGCTGCTGAAACATTTATGGAATGGGCGGGTTATAAACTTTTAGTCCGCCTCACATGCAAATTTATATTATGTACCTACTG
This sequence comes from Xanthorhoe designata, assembly GCA_963582015.1. Lineage (NCBI taxonomy): Eukaryota > Metazoa > Arthropoda > Insecta > Lepidoptera > Geometridae > Xanthorhoe > Xanthorhoe designata. The sequence continues at coordinate 3,523,365 of OY757029.1, forward strand.
ACATCTATTTAAAGGATATTGGGCCCTATTCCATCAGTGTGAAGAGCTTACTTATCTAAAAAAAAAGTCTATTCATGGACTTTTCGTTTCCAAAGTTGTTTCGCTGTTTATAAACAATATATAGGTCCTACCTATAGGAAATTAAAGCTTTTTAAATTAATTCATTCAAATAATCACCGAATTGCAATTTTAGTGTTGACTTGCCATTTTGGCATTAGCTTTTTTGAAATGTTTTTTTCGAATTCAAAATTTCGAATAATTTACATTCCTACCAATAATCAAAATCTTTACATAGTTAGTTTTGCTGGCATCTTGTAACTTTCGAGTTAAGAGTCATAATCATGTTATGTTTTTTTGAACAATGAAAACACCTAGCGGTATTATCATCTCCTGCAAAATACCGACGCAAAATTACTTTGATCCCCAATATTGATTCAGAATCCGAAGTCTGATTTTATCATTGTTTTAAATGTAATACAGCTTTCGTTACGGCTTTGGGGTCGAGTTTGATCGTTGGGCCCATAGCCGACAATTTGATTTAGTGGTTTATGTGGATTTTTGTATGAGTTAGAAATTGACTGAGTTAGGTATCTGTTGTTTTTATGGGGTTGCGGTCTCAATGACATAATCTTTAGTTTTGCTTACTGTCGGTATAATTTGCTATTTTTGGTATGGAAGTTATCTCAAATATCTATCCACAGTAAGCAAAACCAAAGATAGGTTATTGAGACTGCCCGATAGTTTCAGAATAAATTGGCTACTCGATATATTTGGTAGAGATATTTTATATAAAATAATTTTTATGTAAGCTCTGTTTACTTTCGGGCTTAAAACCAAGCTGTGTGAAATGTTCAGTTTTTTTTTTAAAATTAATTATGATCGTGCTGTTCTCCCATTAGGTAGGTACCTACGTCGTTAATGTCGGATCTTACAAAACAAAAACGATCTCATTAACAGATAACAATAATAAATAATATCACGAGACAGCCGTGCGAATCAAAGAGGTAAAGTGATGACTGAACGGCAATTTGTCCAAGTTAACGCTGTGAATGGGTTGTCGATCAGAGGAAAAAGTTTATTAAACACAATATACATCATCCCACTAGGCCAATGTGGCTCAACATGGCCGACTGAGATGTACCTACCAACCGCGAGTTTCGACCCGAAGGTCGTAGGTTCGATCCCAGTCAACAATGGATTTTTCGTTGCGAAAAAAATATTTATAATACGAGCTCTACACGGTAAAGAAAAATATCGTGAAACCAGAGGTTCTTTGTTCCACTGTATGTATTTTTTATGTATGTTCACCGATTATTTCGTCAATTAAGTACATACCTAAGTACTTATAGTGGACCGATTTTGAAAATTATTTTTATTTGAGAATTCGGAGTTATGAACAGAAATGCACCAAATAAAGGAAATTGTTCTCTTCTTACGAAATTAAAGTCTTATAAAAAAAAAACGTTATAACTTGTTTTTCCAAATTGACAGCCCTCACACTTATAGGCACAAAAACGTGTCTAAATCATGCGGCTTGTGTAATTACAGAGATGCATTGCTTGTATTCTAGAAAAGCATGAGAAGACGCAATCATTCGATATTGTTGTTCGACACGCGCGCTTTTTGCGATGCGCCACCCGCGCGGTGGAAACTGAGGTTTGCAGACCGTTATTGTATTACAGCCAGTAACTGTCGGTAATTATTTTTAATTTTTTGTATGGAAGTAGGTAATGTCAAATAAGTATATTTCCACAGTAAGCAAAACCAATGGTAGATAAGTTATTGAGACTAGCCTTTAGCAAAGATTTAGCAATCAAGCGCTTCTGTTAAAAAATGATAAGTAATTCAAACACAAAAGTATTACTATTACCTATATTATTTATAGGTGTTTGTATTGTTAAAGAAATCCATCTGACATCACATTCTTCTAAAGCCTTGAATTGACCAGAGGATACAAATAATGAGGTAACCAATTAATTTTACTTCATTGCTACTATCAAACCCCTTCTAAACGTTACAATATTCAAACAGAAAAATAATACACTTCAAATTATTCACCAGCTACCTTAAAACGGTCATTCGGACAAAAGGGCCAATAATCATTAGATTTATAACCGTACGCATTGTAATCGATTCCCATGACATGTGGCGGGCGGTCGCCCGGAACCGAGATCGGGAAGCTTCTGACACTTTTATTGAGAACCAGCTGGTCTTTAGAAAGTTGAGCTTATGACTGACCTAGTATGATCTTCCGGCACAGGATGGCTATAAACTTTTTATGAAAACTGAAGTTATCCTTGAGGTCCACTAAAATAAATTATTTTCCTTTCTCTCTTTCTTATGATAAATAAAGTTCATCGTTTGTTCGTTCGTATGAGCAAGTTTAGTGGTCAACTCTGGTGACGGAGTTTTTAGGTCGACTAAACGCCTCCGTCATGGCTCAACGACTTTAAATGCCGGGACCGACAATTTTACGTGCTTCGTCCGTTCTTCGGAGGGAACGTTAAAGTGGTTGGCCGCGTCTTGTCAATGGGTCCCTTCAATCAGGCAGAAAAACTACATCACCAGATTTAGCTACTGGCTACAATCACGAAATACATATCAATGCGCGAAAGACCAAATCAAAAGCATTGTGCACTACCATCAGCTAATCACATTAGGCCCGTGCATTGGAACGACCGCGGTGGCGCGTGAAACCGTCGCATTGTCGCGCCGCGCCCGCCGTGACGCCGCGCCTGTGGCCAACGCTGTCACATCTACAATACTGCTACTGAGGTAATGTCACATACATACCTACTACTAGCTGTGCCCGGCGGTTTCACCAGCCAGTTAATTTAACCGTACATCTCGGCTAATGACGTTTACCTCATCTGTTGCATACCGTTGAATCGGCGCACCTTTTTAGACAACTCTCTCTAGTTGAAAGATAACTTTATGTCATATTATGACATCGGGTTTAAATTAATACCTACCATCTTAGACATTCTCAAAGAGATCTTTAAATGGCCAAAAAGTTCTGAGATAATTTCGACTGCGTCTCGCTCGGCTGATGTGTGATTTTAAAGTTCTAATTCATTTTCAGTCGGCCAGTCCACCAGAGGTAATTTTCGGAATTTAAATTTGGAAATTAGGCAAGTTGGGCAATAGAATTCGAATTACTCTTATTATTATATTTTAAAATTGGAAGAAATTCTACTTGGCCAGTCCACACACACAGAGGTCATCCTCGGAATTTGAATTTGGAACACAAACACTCCAAAGAACAGAGCGTGACGGCCATTAGTCCACAGGAAGCGAATTACAAGTGATATTTATTTATTGGCGTTTGATTTATGCATCAACTATCAATGGGTCTAAGGGCGCGGTCGCAATGTTGCGATTCGCTCCGATGAGCGCGTTGTTATACAGCGATAGTGACTGGAAGTGACTGATAACTGCTTGGTTGTGTAGACCAAAAATATCCTCACAAACATAAAATTACACATTTTACCTTGCCTTTTAAACTATGGATGATGTCTTGCTCGGATACCATATTTTGAGGCCTCCATTTAATAAAATCAGCTGTATGAGCCTAATGTAAATGAACCTGCTAAAATGGCCCAAAAGAGCGTGGACGTAAATTGATGACATGTGTAGTGAGCGTGTCTGAAAATTGTTATGAAAGTCAATGAAGCAAAACATGTGTCAGGATCAAATGGACATCTGTGACCTCTGCCTACGGGAAAAACGCATGAAAACATTAAGCAGGTATAGCTACTGTTAATTGTCTTAAAGGTTAATAGCGGTATGTAAGACTTTATCAAACATCATTATTTAAAACTTCGTGTTTTGTAACAGTGGCTCTTCCAGTAGACAACTGTCACCGCTAGCCCGTAGCGTCAATTTTCACGCGTCGCTGCTACTATTAATATTCAAATTGGCGCGATCTGTCCCTTGCATGCCAGTGTGGACGCGCCACTATAATTTATTTGTACGCAATCCGGACTGAATAACGAAACTGTGTAATTGAGCCTTTGTTGTGAACGTAGCTTTTGAATTGAAGACTTGGTTTGGACAGTTTTGGTTTAACTATTAGTTTTGTGGTTCTAAAGCGATTGTTAGGTACTATAGTTTTGTGTTTTTTGTGAATTTGACTTACTAAAAAGTCAACTTTACAAAAAACTACCTACAACTACCGTTAACGTATTTTGTATCTAGGTATTGATTATTTGGTTCCTTTTATGTTATAAGTTATAATATAATGTAATATCTAAGGACATCTTGAAAATTGCAAGTCGTTGATGCATAGTCGAGGGTATTTTATGTAATACCCACTCCCTCAACCGGCCTCACGCAAAAAACATCTCATAAAACCGAAAGTGTGTCCGGCATAACACATTTTTGCCCAAATTCCACCCCTCAGATATTTAATTTTGATACGGAAACCACCGTGACTCATCTAAGGCAGCCGTATAAATTTTATCCAGCCTCTATCTTCTAGCCAATATAACCGCAAAATATTAGCCGTGGCGAATCCTACCTTAAGGAATTGTCCACTTTTCTGCCCAGAATCTCTCAAGCAATCTAAAACTTTACCCAGGCTTCGTACAGTTTATTTCACTATGGCAATACTGAGCTAGTTTAAAAAATAACTGCTGGGTAAAATCCGACTTAAAGGTAACGAAATAAAGCCGAGGATTGGTTGTAGAAATCAGTCGGTAAACACAAATGGTATGATTACGTAAGTGAAAGAAAATCGTGTTCTATTTTATAGGAGCAGAGTGCACTTTTACTGATAGTATTGCTTGACCCATCTCTGGGGATTTCCCGGCTTTAGACACGGCTTTATTTGAATTGAGGAACAAATATTTGGACATTTATTACTGAATGGTGTCGAATATTAAGCTGGTTTTATATGATATCCTTTAGTTACGGAGTTGGTGTAGTTCTTGATTTGTTACAAATAATGGAATTTCTGGGGTGTTCCGCTTGGAATGTGATTTTGACCTTGGATTTAATCAAATCTTGATTATGTGAGAGGGTATCAATATTGGTCTAACAATTTGTCAGTAGGTATTTACAGTAGCAGGTCATTTCGCAAACAAACGCTAGGTACTTACATTGGGATTGAACGTAGGTAATCGTAGGCAATTTATATTTCATACAGTTGTTTTTTTTATTAGTGTTTAACGTGTATAAATTTGAGTATAAAAAAGTTACAGAAAAGAAACATAAAATTGTAGGTATATCAAACGCGTATCTTGTTACGAACTCTTTAACTGAACCTTCGATAAGAACATGACAGTGGTTTTATATTATAGGTATATTTTTACCCTTGGTATATTAAAAAATAGGTTATTTGCACAACGTTAAAAACTATACAACCAGAACGCGGTTGGAACACTGTTTCCTAACCTCAAAAACGATTCCTCCACAAAGAACCTAAGTAACTCTGAATTCTAAAACATCTCCAACTCGAAACGATTATCCCAGATTAAAAAATAATTAACTGTTCCCAAAAAGCCGCCGCGAGGTGTCGCTGACGATTTTATTGCCACAAGATTGCCACGTCCCTTCCCAGGGCCTGTCACACTCTTGGCCAGAAAATAATAAAAAAAGTGACAATTGGTGCATATCCCGAAGAAATTATCCACTTCGGTGCCTTTGTCCATTTCCTTTATTTTACCATTTTTGCCGTTTTTCATTCTCATTTGGATATTTATATTCTCTTTTTAGGAGCGGACAATGAGTCGGCGGTGCTCATTATATTGCTCGATTTGGACGGTAAGCTGGTTGCATGTCTACTGTCAAGACCCGCCAGGCTGTGTTTCCACCGGAGATGAGCTTCATTTACCTAGCCTAAATAGTAAAGCGGTTCTATTGGTTCTTTTCAAACACATTCTCTCAACGCATCCTCCCTTATCTTTGGTAGAAACTCAGCTATATGTTATGGATACCTACACTAAGGGGCAACCTTTGCAAACTCAATGGCACTATTACAAAAAAAGATGGGTCGCAAGTGGCAATAACTGAGTGCTGTGTTGCGGAGGTCTCCAAGCGAGTAAAGCCGATTCAACTAGTTTTGAATAAAACAGGCTAGTCAGATTATAACCAGCGCTAACCTGCTTTCTACACAAACACGTCCATCTTTGTACACGCGACGTGACAGTAAATCTACTCCGGAATTCTAGCGAATTATCCTCCGACTTGGCCCGTTTTTTCTGGTGATTGATTGGAGTAAAAATTACTTTCTGTTTTTTCGCCGTCAACTGTCACGAGGCAGGATCGATTTAGTATCGGGATGGATTGAGTTTTAAGCGGGGCTCAGTCAAATATGTTTTTAATGTTGGGGTTTTTATAGTGCGATGTGATGTAGATATTCAAGGAGAATGAGTCTTTTACTTTATACTTACTTACAGTCAAGTTAGTTCTTATGATTCAATATGTACCTACTTAATAAATTGTAATATGGATGGATATAGGAGTAGAGTAAGTAGGTAGTACAAAAGATTGTGGATTGTGTGAGAGATGACGACACAAAGTTTTGCCGACCTCAACTATTTGGGAAATCTTATCCCAGTGGAAATAAGGGCAAGAAGATGAAGAACATTTTATGGTCACAGCAACATTTACATCTATAGGTAAAATACCTAAGTAGGTAAGTATATAAAAAAAGTCCTTATCCATTAAAAAAAAACGCAAAAACAGGTTCGCCATTATAATTTAATCCGTCTAGGCAACTGCTATTTTCTAGCATTCTACTATTTTACTTAGAATAGGTATTATATTTAGTACCTACCTAGATATAATCGATACATTGAAATAAACTTGGCGATAAGATAAAGCATTAGCTTCTAAAACAAGTCTGCAACCATTAATCAGTAGTATCGCGCAGATCTGCACTTCTTGGTAGCGGCGGAAATAGCCCGGCCACCGAGGTGGCTTGGACGAATGTATTTTGAAACTACATGCTGACAACCTGCCTCTGACTACCCCCAAAAGCATCGACAATGGACCTAATAACACATTTAATCTGTTAACACTGTTCTATTGGTTAGATTCGAATCCACAAAATGTTAATAGAAGACTAATGCCTTATTATACAGACCACCCATTCAGTAGATTCACTAGCTAGAACATTATTTTCGATCAATTTAATGCAAATTTCTTGCAGTTTTGCTAAATTCCCAAAATCATATCTCGCTATACATTATGCATAGACCCCATTGTTTGTGTGCCCAGGATGTCTATCTAAATTGTTCGGCGATTAGTTTCCAAGTATTCCAAATTCGTATGCAATTGTCGACTTAGTTACCTACATTGAGAAGGGTTACAAAATCGGATATGCAATGCACTTTAGAATATTATATGTATTAGTTTAAAACTAACAAGAATAGCTGAACAATAGTGGCAATTCTGAGTGTCGCAGAAGCTAAACTAAGCTAACTAAAAATGTTGCCGTCCCTTTCATAGCGATGGAAATAAAAAGGATGGCAATAATTTTAATTAGCTTAGTTTAGCTTTTGCGACTCTCAGAATTGCCTCCAATAGTGGCAATTCTGAGTGTCGCAAAAGCTAAACTAAGCTAACTAAAATTGTTTGCTTCCCTTTCATAGCGATGGGAATAAAAAGGATGGCAACAATTTTAGTTAGTTTAGTTTAGCTTTTGCGACACTCAGAATTGTCCCCAATAAACAAGTAATGTAACAAGTAGCAAAATTAAATAAAAAAAAATAACAAAACAGAAAAACAAAGCAGATCAATTTCCTGTACCTAATCTACTGTGCATTTCCGCAAGTGTATTGGCTAACCTGTCGCGAGACAATACGTCGCAAATATGACCAAAACTGTCAAATATGACAGTAATCAACGTTTTACTATCTTTATAGGTATATTCTCATTAAATTAAAGTAAAAAAAATCTCTTGAACTTTTGCGATCACAAAAATTCTAAATGAAAAGACCCGCTACGGCTATTCTAAATGCCGAAACGTCAGAATAGTTTTAAAATATTAATCCCGTATCCCTGTTTTTCTAAATTATAATAAATTATTGTTTAAATCTCTTAAAATTTGTCAACAAACAGCATCCATTTGAAACAAAGCAACAGTGTTACATTGCAACACACGTCGTGATGGCATCGCGCATCAGCACACGACATCGGAACGTGACGGCCAGATAGCGCAATTATTATTTTGAGGAGTTGTTCTGACTTATGGTGGAGATAAACACGAATGGGTGATATGCGTGCGAGTAGATAACCGTTTTAAAGCTGCCTTCAACACGGGAAATAAAAATAAAGCTTAGATTTGAAAGGATGAACTATTGTGAAAACAAAAGCTAGGCCCTATCCATTTTACGATCAATGGGTTTTTCACCGAGGAACATGTATAGGTATGTGCTTTTTTACAAGAGCTCATAGTCACAACATCTTAAACATTTTATTTGTTCTTCAAACACTTGTTATAATAACACTACCTACAAAAACTTAATTATAAATTTTTATTATTGTGATATTCACGGTAGAATTCAGTCTTGGATGAATCAGTAGTGTCAATTCAGATGTCACAAAAACCAAACCCACGGCCATGTCTGCCACACGTCGCTACTACCTAAGTAGTATTGTCGATGTATTTTGGCAACAAAACCTACCACCTAACCTACAACTTCTCAACAATGTATGTCTCAGGATTGCCTTCTGATGCTGCATTAGTAGAAAGAAAGAAAGAAAAATCGTTTATTTTGGCTGGACCTCAAGGATCACTTCAGTTTCGTCTTACATGCTAGGTGATTCTATATATCCTCTAGTAAAAGGTCAAAGTCATGCGGACATAGATATAGGTAGTTATGGACCTTCTTCGTTGATTTCCCAGCCAGATGTAAGCACTCTAGAATCACTAGACGGTACTTCCTAGAAATGTGCGCTCCAAACACACTTAAAGTGGTGAAACTTATGTCTAACAAGCGTTGTGTAGTAACCATCATCATCATAATTGATGTTATGAAGCTTCTGTTTTCTGAGAAACGGTGATCGTCTTATTGCGGCAATAATACGGAAGTTTGAGTTGTTCGACGTATGCTCAATATGCTCATATTTTGGCACAAAAAGTTTTTTAAAGTCCAATGACACGTCTTGAGTTGACTGCCTGAAATATTATGAAATAATATCAAGATTATATAGCTGTACCTAGTAGTTATAGGTAGTGAAACCTATTTCATCGCTATAATCTACGTCAAATAAATAATTAATACCCTCTGTGTTTTGATGTCCTTGTATAGGCGAAAACATAAATGTTGAAAATTGCGGTTTACTCTTCTGTGTTCTCCATTGCAAAACTCTACAATTTTGGTTGTATTTATGTGGCATATTTATTTATAGCTTGTAAGTTATTTTTTGTACTCAACCGTAATAATTATTATTGCTTTTCAGGCTTAATTATTTTTAATTATATTCTGAAAGCACGTCAACGTATCATGACGTCCGTAAAACTAGCCAGCTACACACCGATGGATATCGCGCTCGCGAGGTGTCACGTACGTAATTGCTGTGCCACTATCTGATGGCAGCCCACTTGGTTGTATGCTAAACTACAAATGAAGGTGCTGTGCGAAACCACACTGATGTACTTACGATAAGGACTTGACTGTCAGTAACCTAGGAGTTTTGAAAGATCGAAAACTGTAATTTCCCTCCGTCTTTCATAAACATTGTGCCATATAGTTTTGTAAAAACATTTTATTTGTTTTTTTATTTAAAGCCTGTATTGTACCATGCACTACAGGCAAATATTTCCTTCTCCTCTTTCCAGCTTTTCCTATCCTTGGCTCTCGGGCTAAGTTACGTCATTAGTCTCCGATATTCTGGAGGCTGTTCCCCACTCAAAATAATACTTTTAATGATACCTTGGTAAGCTATTCGTAATTAAGTTATTAGTACAGGGCGATCGCTAGCAAGGTGGATCGACGACATAGTCCAAGTCGCAAGGTGTCAATAGCTGTGACTTGCACAGGATCGTATTGGATGGCACATAAAGATATAACCTCAAAATACCATCGAGAAGGGATTTGATACTTTATAGCTTTTCAATGTAGGTACACAAGTGACAGTCAACGTTTTTTAAGAATTTGCTGTTCTAACATCTTGGTGTCAGAGTGATGAACGTTCGTGATAAGAGGCTGGTTTAGGTGTGCCCATTCATACTCTACATTTTTGTGTAAAGCTTATTAAAAAAAAAGAACTTTTATTACTTTTTTAGTAGGTACCTACAGTCAGGGACACTTATCGACAAAAGTGGGTTCACAAATTTAGGTAGGTAAGTACTTAAGCAAGTCAAATAAATAGAGTATTAAGTCGGTATTTGCTAGGTAATGTCATATTTAAGTTTATTATTATTATTTTATGCATAACTGTTAACAAAACGGTGAAGTAAAACATCATGAGGAAACCATGTAGGTAGGTAGGTTAATATTGCATAATGGGCTTGACTGTTATTATGAAATTGTAAAGGTTGTACTTATAAAGCATATTTGGACATGTTTCAGACTATAATTTGACATCTTCAAAGGATCCTTGAAAGTCTTAAGATGTAAGTAAGTTTTATCAGTTTTATTATAAAGCCTTGACCTTAATTTTAGTAAAAAGAATCGTGAGCTGGTTTCATTAAAAAGACATGAATGAAAAATATTGTGACTCTACAAAGGTTGTGTATCTGACTGTACATCTTTATATTTTATTCTTTCTCGTAAACAATCGTAAGGACCTCCTTAGGGCATTAGCAAGTTTTTATGTTCCAAAAGATGTCATTTGGCAATTTGACTCGTAACATTTTCGTGTTTCGAATTAATACGATCCTTGGTCCATGTCGGGTCCATGTAGTGAATATTAAAATTGATACTGAGGTCAGTTTTCAAAATGACGGCTACAAAAAGCGGTCAAAACTTTTGACAAACTTTTTTTCCCATTTTGTTTCATTTGCCCACACTAATTATGTAGATACCTACCTACCAACTTACTTTCACGAACATCATCATCATCATCAACCACAGGTTGACTTTACCCACTGCTGGACATTGCCCCCCTAAGTTTCACGAACACAACAGTTATTATAATTACACAGAAATTATAACAAAACGAAAACATGACATCTCAAAATACTTAGGTAAGTAGGTACCTATATTCGCTAAAAAGCCCTTTGTAAATTTAAAATATAAGTATTATTATGGTCTTAGCTGTAGGTAGGTACTACCTGTGTACCTAACCTACTATAGGTAGTATGCAGTAATATTCAAGTAGGGGAAGCAGGGTAACGGTGGTTAACGGGGAGCAGAGGTTAATTGTAAATAACTCGGTCTGTGTTTAGGTCACACACACGCAAAATTAACACAAGAGTGCCGCGCGATATACGGTTCGGTCAATCCAGTACACTCACTGATGTAACTGGAGGCGAAGGCGTCGTTGCTGTCTGAGCCTAAACTGAGTACCTCAGTAAATATTTACCACTTTTTGGAAAATGATTTTCGACTGTCTTTACTTGCTTTTTAGAATTAAATACTGCTAAATAGGTATCAGCAACAATCGAATTTTGTATGTACCATATCCGTTCTCATAAATATGTACTAGAATGCCATAAATTTCTAAAAAACTTAAATTAACGGCCAATGGGGAAGGGTGATTAATTTTACATAGGGTAACAGTGGATCAGGGATTCCCAGTGAAATACATAGGTAGGTATTGCAAATATCTCGAATGGTTTACTATTTTTTATTTATATTTGAGTAGGTAGGTACAACGCCACGAAATAACGTTCTGAAAACGTTGATAGAGCTGGTTATGAATCAAGTCCTCAAGCTGATTGAGGAAGACAAGATGCTCAAGCGGCATCCAAACGAAAAAATACTGTATTTTTTCTTACTTCATTATTGATTTATTTTATTTTATTAGATGCGCCTTAACACGAGCTCTAAACGGTGAAGGAAAACATCGTGAGGAAACCAGTAAGCTTTCTAGCAGCGTCAATGGGCTTACAACCTATCACGTAGATATGGAATGTTTACTTAAAATATGTATTTGGACATGCCTCTCACTACCCCTTAGACAATGACAGTTTCAAAATATCTAATATAAAAAAAAACTAAAAGAATTTCTCATCTTTAGAATACGGTCGTGATAATATTTCATTTTTTATTAATGAATAATGATGAGACAGATCTTATTGCATAAATATGTGATTTAAGAATAATAGTGTAGATAAATGCATTAATGTTTGTTACTTAGTAGATATAATAAGGTAACTCATACCACTTCACAATAAAATTATAAATTTCATTACCAAATACTTTAAAATAATACCTACATTTGTTTTCACTGTACCCCATATATTCACTCTACCCCGGCCTATGATCCAAGTTACCCCGGGCCTGTGGAACAGTGAATCATTTCCCATTTTTCTTTAAAAAGCCCATAAATCCTTAACTATAATAAATAGACTAAAAATTGCTTAGGACAATTATTAGCCAGATAATGTAGCTGTAGGATAAAACAATAATCAACCGGCTAGGTAAGATACAACCAGAGCTATGAGCTCTACAAACATTTGTGATCCACTGTTACCCTGCTTCCCCTAACTGTTACAGTTGCAGGGACTGCGATTATTCAAATTTTATATTCCTTGTCTAGGATTTTACTGGGCTGGCATGCTTCGTGCGCATGGCGGCTTCTACTACCTAATGCAAATTAATTTACAGTTCAATGCCCTCTCAGGGAACATTCTGGTAAAAGTAGGTGAAGATTGTATGAAAACAAACCTACTCGTATAATTTTTCTTTAATGAAAACTTTTTTCTTTCGTGAACAACGAGTAGGTGCCTACATAATTCAAGTGGCTGGTTGCAATAAATTAGGTAATGTTTTTTTCTTGGTTTGAGGCACATTAATAGGTTACTTTTACGTCATTTTAGTTCAGGTGTTGCATTTTCTAATGCTGAGGTGTTTAGGCCTAAAAATGGCTCTAGTATTTAGAATTAAAAATGGCTCTAATCCTGTATCTACTTACTTTTAATAGTTATCGTTTAGACTTCCTGAAAGTTGATAAGTATAAGGCTTTCGGAGCAATCGATTTAATAACCTACTCCTAATTAGGTATTATAAGAATTCAACACTTCAAAGCTAGCCGCAGAATTCCCGCAATTTCCCAAAAAGTATTCATCCTGACAGTGACATTTTGTCAATTGTGAATTCGGCGCGAAATCTACAAAAAGATTGAACTATTTCGCGCAAAGAGGAAGTTACGGAATGCAACCTCATTTAGAGTTGAAAAAAACATTGTTTCATGGTGATCTATAATTAAGATTTAAAGTTGCAACTGACTTCACTTGTAATGAGAATTGTTTTTTAATATTTAAGATGAATGTTGAAAAACCTACTTAAATGAATAAGTACTTAAGTAAGTAAAATATATTTTCTCATCCTAGTTTTTTTTCAGTTGAAATCAATTTAATGTAGGTACCTAGGTATCGATTTGAATTTCCTAAACCAATTAGATAGTCAACGAGTCATTATAAAGCGCAATCGCAATCATTTATTATACTTTAATTTCTAAGAAATTATGGGAGTATGAATTATGTGGTAGGTAATGATTGACCTGTCAACTAACGGGCGAATTATGTTGAACCGCCGTTAACCGGCGGAACGACCCCGGGGTCGTTGGTACTTTTACAGAAAGTTGGAATTAAATATTCAAGATTAAAAATTTTAATTTAATTTTAGTTTTTAATTTTTAATTTTAACTTTCTATGACTTTTTAAGTTTTAGGTAATCGCTTTCAGATTCGAAATGTCGAAATTCGCGAATTATTCGACAGAATTAGTTAGATAAAGTACCAACGACCCCGGGGTCGTTCCGCCGGTTGACAGGTTAATTAGAAAAGTATTAAATAATCTTTAACGATCACTCGTCTAGGTTTCACTAAATATAATTGAGTCAACGCCAAAATACCTGGCAGTGGATATTGTTGACAATCATAACTAATATAAGTGACCTAACTAATTTTATTTATTTATTTTTAAGGATAGGTACCTATCCAAAAAATAAGTAGGTATTACTTAGGTACTGTAAATTAGATAAGAAGCTACATGGCTCTACAAAACTAAATACCTAAGGGTGTAATAAAATTACTTTTGAACCTCAAGAGTTTTTTATAATCAGTGGTGGTAGGGTAAAGATGAAGTAGTAAATTTATTTATTAAAAAAAGGGCTCAGTTTTTATCAGTGGTTCTGTTGCATTTACTAATATTTATTAAAAAAAATTGTCTATGTAAGTACCTATCCTACCTACCTAGTTTATCAGTCATCTGGTTGCCTGAACACAAGCATTAAATTGCTTAGCTTGAGACTAGATGACGCGTGGAATGTCTAGGGATATTTATTTATTTATTGTATATTTTGCATACTTATTCTTAGTTTTAGAACTAATTGTTTTAATAAATAACCGAAGAAGTATAAAAGAAACAACCATTTATTTTCTCAATAGATTTATCTATATATTTTAATGAATAATTTTCAATTACAGCTTTTGCAGAATGTACAGTTACCTCGATAAATCAAAGCTACCTCGTAGAAAAATGGCAAACCAATTTCATATTGCATTTCAAGTTATTCTGTATTTTGTGTTAAGGCTATTTTAAAATAAGTGGTCAAATTAATTACACAACTTGGCTAATTGCGTTATAGCCATCTGTTTTTTTCTTACGGTAGAATCGCATAATGACAATTAGAGCAGACAAGTTGAAGGATTGTCATTTGATATCGGGGTTTTATAGGTAATTTGTCACATTGACGTCCATTCTACATGGAGGTAATAAAAAATATAGTAAAAATGATAATTTTGCCGCAATAAGATCACTTATTTTAATACACACCCCTGTTTTTTATATAAAAATTAAGGGAAATTTACGTATGACTATCTCGAATTAAACATTTATGTACTTAAGTAGGTATAATACGAATTCCTTGGAAAATAATATTCATTTTTAGTGTTCCGTACCAATATTGAGACGGCACACTTATTAATTATATATTTGTATTTTTAACTACAATAATTATCAACTATATATTACAAATTTTAACTTACATTATAAAGATTTTTATCAATCGTTTTTCGCGTGATTTTGATTGCTGGTTTCATATTTATTTTACCAATTTTTTTGTCAACGATTTGTAAAAATAATATTAAAAAGTGAAAATTTTCTTACAATTAAATATGGCCGCAATCCATAATTTATTTTACATGTTTTTTAAATATTCTATACTAGGTATTTTATAAATTTTATTAAAAGGAATTCAGCAATCAACAACACACTATCTCACAGCACAATTGACAAAACATATTTTCAAAATATGTCTATTAGTAAACACGTAAAATATACCTTACAGATTTTATTTACAAAATAAAGCAATATAATTATTAATATTCAATAATTACTAGGTACATTCAATCGAGAATTAAATCAATTTAGAGTTTTATGAAGAAAATTGTTTGTAGCGATTAATAAAATAATTTAGTTAATACTGGCATTATGTGGTAGGTACCTATAGTAATAAAAAATTGATAAGTTTTTGCAATCATTTTTAGACCACACAGTACCTACCTACTCTTACACTGTTGTACCTACCTATTTCCCAAGATGCATCCACACAAGAGTTAAAATATGATAATAAACACTAGTTGTGATTATTTACCTAATTGCAAAACAAAAATTGTTTAAAATTTAAAATTAAGTGAGTACAATTATTTTACTATTAAATATTTTCTAACGATTTCTGACGAAATAAAATTTAGCGAAATATAGGAACATAGAAAAGGAAACCTAAAGAATTCCACACGGTGAGTTTGGATAAAACCAAACTAGTCCGAAATGGTGGTTCTATAATGTTTAATCCGTGTAAAAGCTATGGATAATCTAACAATAGTTAACCATTACCATGTTAGTCGATAAATAAAGGGAATTAAAAAAAAAGTGTTTTCTAGGTTTTTGGACTACTGCGTACAAGCACCTCAGGGCACTAATATTTTGTGTTGTTCATTTCAAAATCACATTCAAAGAGAAATCTTTGAAACCTACAGAAAAAAAGATCCTTAAAATTGTGTATTAAACCGAATGTACCAACATTGTAATTCAGATACGATAAAGCTACAAACAATTAATTTCATGAGATTTTACACTATTTCTATTGCGGTGGAGAATCTATCAGTGTTATCTAATTGTCATCTACTACGTGGTAGGGTCTTCTGTCGATGTCACGTGTCATTGTGGCAAGATCCAAAAAATAAGATCACAAAAAAAGAGCAAAAAATTATGTTTGTTTTTAGGAAGTTACAAAAATTTCTGCCTCAAAAACTCAAACAAAACTTTTTTATTAACGATCTACAGCTGATTGAATTTTTAACGTTACTGATATTATTTCCGTAGGATATTATGTTTTATGTACCTACGTATTTAATTTTTTGACAATACATTGCAGTACCTACCTACTTTCAAAGTATTTTGGCTTGTTAAATCTGAACGCATACGAAAAGATTTACTCAACAAACTTGAAATTGCAGAAACTACTTACTCAAAGTTAAGTACAGTAAGGCATTCTTACAAACTTCAATATTGCACTTCGTTTGATGAAATGACTACAAGACATGAAACCATTAAATTAACTTTATCGTTATAAATATTCAGCGCGGAATTATGCACGCATAGTGCCTTGTCATTTACATAAATAAAAATGCTTGTGGGAAACGCGTTTGATTTTGACAGCTGTCATTCGGATCATGCCGCAATGAATAGACGACGCTGTGAATTATTTGTGCTTCTCCGATTGCCATAGTTGAGTTATTATTGCACGAATATTTCAACACTAAGTAATGGTATCGCTAATTTGTGGCTGACGTATTCACCGCCACTTACCTTCATAGTAATGATAGCGTGCTTTGACAGAGCTGTCAAACGCAGCAACTATATTACTGGAAAGTACGACAGGATAATTAACTCTTCCGGTTTTAACTATCACTTAGTTTAAAAGTTGCTATTGAGCTAACACTATGATAAACGAACAAGCACAGCACGACACCAACAGTCGAACGGCCTCAGTGAACCCTAAATAAGCTTAACTATTTACAATCAGTATACAAAATATCGACCCGGATAGAACTCGAAAAAAAAACAAAATAGGAACGATACAAAACGATGCCCTTCGCCCCCGATGACTAGCGAGGGGCCTCATAAATACACGCTATGTACAGTGCGGTGGTCAGTCCTGGGTCTCCACGTCCAGGCCGTTCACCATGCGCTCGATGCTCTTGAGGTCCGAGGCGGGAGGGGTCGTGGAGGTTGAGGTCGGCGCGTCTGGCGGAGGGTCGGCTGAGGCAGCTCTAGTGGGCGGCGACCCTGGCCTCGGCCGCGCGGGAGACGAGCTCAAACTCCTCGCCCGAGGAGCCACCTGCTCGAAAGCAGACCCTAACCCAGGCAGAGCATACGGCGCAAACCTATGCGCCTTCCCAAGCGACGGCGCAGGCGGCGCGGGGGGCGCCGGCGGAGGTGGCAAGGCATACTGCTGCAGGAACGGATGCAGATTAAACAGAAGACCTGGCGGCATTTGATGCGGGGGGAAGAAAGGTGGCGGGTATAACGATGGGGGGTATAGATATGGTAGGAGAGGGGGCTGGACCGGGGGGCCTAGGGAGACGTCCGGCGCGGGGGAGGGCCTTGAAGGTCCGGGTGGGGGGGAGTTTGCTCTCGCGCCACCGGAGCAGGAGGAATCGGAGCCGGCATCTATGACGTCTTCTGGACCGGAGTCTGCGCCGCCACCGCCGCCACTCGAGCTGAACCATGCTGCAATAAAATAAACGTTTTAATTTTTCATCTAATTAAGTTTAAATCTTGATAAAATTTGGACAGTAAGTCTGGCAAAAATAGTATTTTCTGCTATGAAGCAGTGGGTAAACTTGATGACTTTTCCATTTTCATGTCTTGGCAAACTCCAAAGAAGACTAAGAAGAGTAATCACACTCCAAAGAACAATTCCAGAAGTTTCCAAGTGTACTTACAGCTGGTAGAGGTCGGTGCTATCGCAGAAGGCGCGGGTGGTGGACTAGACGGTCCCCCGACGTCAAGCGGACGCTCGTCGTCGTCGTCCCGCGCGTCAGAGCGCGCCGTCAGCATCGCTTGCCTGCGGTACACAGACAGACTGCTCGTGTTACTAAGTGGAACAGGTAGATAGAAGCATGGGTAAGAAAATATACAACAAATAACAATTAGAACAATTATGATATTAATAAGAATGCATCAACAAGGCATTTAAAGCTACGCGTGCACTGGGTAAAAATCGGAGCGAAAGGATTTGTTAAATTGTATTTTTTTTAGAGCGTGCACTGGATCGGCAATCAGCGTCAGAGACCGGCTCCGATTCCGATCCAGCCAGTGGACCTGTAGCTTTATTCTCTATCATCAGATTTCATTATTGTCACTATGAAAGTCAAAAGTCTACAACTCTCCACTTTTGAAAGAGTTGAAAAATTTAAGAATTAAATTTTAAATGTAGTTACTTGACATTCCAATTGAGTCAAAAGTGGGAGTGGTATTTTTTTGACATAGGTACTATATTTTTGACGATAACCTAAACATACATAGTTCATAAAAATAACTGTCAAAGAGAATCCAATTGTCACACACAACCCGGAAATTTACCCAAAACGAAAAATTGTGTAACATTCTGACCTTCCGTTTCACACCATAACTTCTTCTTCCTGCCCTTATCCCACTATGTGGGGTCGGCACAACATGTATTCTTCTTCCATTTCCCTCTATCAGACGTCATCTCAGCACTCACTCCTTTCTTACTCATGTCATCCCTCACACAGTCCATCCATCTTTTCTTTGGCCTACCTCTACACCTATATCCATCCACATTCATACCTAACACTCTCCTAGTAACATGACATTCTTCCCTCCTCATAACATGACCATACCAAGCTAACCTATTACTCCTCATCTTTTCATTCACTGGAGCCACTTTCACACTTCCTCTTACGTACTCATTCTTTATCCTGTCCATTCGCGTCACTCCACACATCCATCTTAACATTCGCATCTCAGCCGCATGTATTTTTCGTTCATCCGTCCCTTTCATAGCCCAACATTCAGATCCATACATTACGACAGGTCTAACGATTGATTTGTAAATTTTCCCCTTGAGTTTAAGGGGAAGTTTCACACCATAACAAAGAAAATAAATTAGATTAAAACGTTCCTTGCGGGTGAAAAGCGGCACTATCATTAGAGGATGATTAACCTTTCCAAGGGTCGTGGTGTACATTAGCCAAATATCAACAGTTTGACACCCTACTTGATGGCACGGAACGGTGGCACTAAGGCGTTTAGCACATCAAAAACTTTCAACTTATGATGTGAAAATAACAGAGGTTTGACTTGGATAGTTGTTATCTGTGCGCATTATGCGCGCGCGTAGCATTGCTTATTTTAAAATAGCTTACAGAATCGAAAATATTAATTTTGAAATTAGGAACAGGTTTTAATAAGTTGACTCAAAGAGTTATTATGTCATTTCTGCTGAATCACGTCAACAATTTTGAGGAGTTTATTAATGAATTTGCCAAATAAAATAATCTCTCTCTTAGTTGTTCTATTTGAATTTATGTGAACGAATTAACTACTAATCTGACGGAATAAAGAAATGATACATGAATGTTCATGAGCTTGAAGTAGGTATTCAAATAGATATAACCGCAAGTGGATTAATTAAGAGAAGAAACTTCTGTCAGTACCAGGATATCCTGAGCTCGACATTTATGTAAACCATTTATTGTTTACGTGTTCTCGATAGCAAAGCTCAAAGCTTGTCGGAACTGACACGAATGACTCCGCAGCGCCACTACAAAGACGTCAGGTATCTGTCAAAATATCCTCTCAATTACACACAAAGACGAAAGACAGATGGCGGTCCCTTTCGGAGCGCAACATTTAAAAGACAAAAGATTTAAAACCGTCCACCCTAAAAAGACAAAAAACCGTCCTCGATTATTTGCCTTCTGTCGCCCCGTTAAACAAACAACTCTTTAACACGTGCATTGTTTTACGGTACCCTAAATGCGGTCGCATCTTGGTTCCGTAGGGTCCCTGATTACCGGGGTTCAACAGTAAATTCATTTTATTAACTCGTCTCATAGTCGGCTGATAGAATTAAATTTGTGCCACCCCTGAGGCTGTAGGGTTGTCACTTAATAGTGAATCATTACATCAAAGCTTTCTATCTGTAAGCTTTAAATTTAAGTTTTTGTTAACCTGACTAGGTACTGGAAGCAAAAGGATGGTTCTGATTACGTGCACTCTACGTACGAGTCTTGAGATGTTCAACTGATCCATTGTGGCTCCCAAACTGCCTTTAATTTGTAAAAGATATATACAGTGAACATTAAAATATGTAGTACCTATACCTCGTATGCATTTGAAGATAAGTTAAGTACCTATTCAGGAGAATGATAAAACATTGCTAAACATAGCCAGTCGCTTTCTAATGTTCAAATATCGTCTAAATTCTATGTAATTTGAGAAATTCAATTCGCTCGTAAAAAACGCATTTAAACACAGATCAATTTGAAAGTTGTCAACCCTGACTTAAATAGACAACATTAGGGTGTGCACGTTACAATGTAAGCCTGTAAGGGTGGACTGCCTTGTAATTTTGCTAAATTTTTATTCGTAAAACGGTTCGGTTAGTTCGACGACCCCACGGGATGGCTTTTATTGTCGCTATTTTGTGGAACAAGGCCGGGGTATTAAGTAGGTGTTTTGATTCTTGTCTTATGGGGATACGATTTGTGAGATTGCTTTAAGATGGTGGCCATAGTTTAGAAAAGGCTTCTCAAACGATTGAGGATGTGGTTAACCTTAACCAAGTATTCCGTTAGACTCACAACATTGTTAAGATCGAAAAATATTTAATAACAATGAAAAAAACACAGCAGCATTTTTTGTGATCTTCATAAATGATTAATTACTTATAATTTTATTAAATATAAGTACAACGTGATTCATAATTGGTATGTTAGCCCGGAAGGGGGATTTTGTGACCATGCAAATGAACAGTTGTGTAGGTGCAAATCTTGTGAATTTCAGTTTTCAGTTTTTCATACAAAAACTTTTTTGTTAAATCTTTTGAGAAAATAGTTTGAATATTTTCATCACCCGCCCCCCTCGTACGTCACGCGGGCCACTGGTCAGTGGTTAGGGTCACCGGCAAAGTTTAGGGATCAGCTGATTATTATAGGGTTGCTCTGTGTTTATTTCTGAAGGAAACTTTGCTAGTAATTCCTCAATGAAAAATTCAAAAAGTCGTAGAACAAATGTTATATTCACACTGATGAGGTGAATGACCCCTTTTCGGGATAACATACCAATTATGAATCACGTTGTATAAACTTTGTCACGTCTATCTCTATGATCTAAGTTTTCAGCAGTTTACCAAAAAACTTTTGCAGTTTTGTGAAATTCGTCCACGTATACCTAATAAAAATTATAGCCAAAATTATCTCAAGATCGATCGTTTATAAATCTTTCATTCACAATCTGCAATGTATGGTTAAAATTCCTTTGCAACTAATCAATGAACGAATAAAATCATTTTATGTTCCTTATTACTTATGCTCGCCTGGTACTTTTCAAGCAAAAGCGCCATAAACTTTTCTTATCGCCACAAGCACGGTTACAAGAATGCTACGTCAAATACCTATACTAGGGCTGTCGAGTCGTGATTAAGATATCCGGTGTGCCAATGTTATTGTCAAGATTTCCTTTCAATAACGTCTAATGAACGTTGTCAAGGAAATTTAATAGTTGTTCAATTGACTCCGCTGTCTCACAAGGTTTTAGGACTCGTAAAAGTCACGTTTAATAATTAAGCAATGCTAGGCTGTTCACAGCATAATCAATTAGGTATACCTTTGATATTGTATTTTTAATTTATCTCGGAAATATTCATAAAGGTAAAAGGTAAGATAGGATAAGTAAGTATGTTTATAACACGGTAAAAACATACTTACTTATCCTATCTTACTATTTTGCATAGGTATTTATTTCAATTAAAAATATACACCTACATAAATAGAATCAGAATTACATCATAATTCTGAGTAAAGCCATTCATGGTAATGTTCTTGCAGCCAGTTGTATCTACATGCAAAACTCTACTGTTACATTAAATAATATTTTGGTTTAAAAAAGTAGGTATATAATTTTCATGATCGTTTTTGTAGATGATGTTTTGTCTTGACACTTCGCTGAAATAGACAACAAAAGATTACAGCAGTCCTCTTAAGAAGCGACTAAATCTATTATGAATTATAGGGTTGGACTTTAACGTGATCGAAAAACGAGCGAATGATATAATCAAATATAATAAAGTCTGTAACCTACAATTCCTTCGGATCGTACCTCTCTTTCTATAATCGTTAATCCTTTATTATGACATTTATGACCACGTGACTTCGTCATTAAATTACAACCCTTCATTTTCCTTGAGTTAGCGATTGTAGAATTACTATAATTTTCCGACGAGGCAGAGACAACCCTAACAAAATCCAGATATGTTAGAATGTGACAAGTATGACTTATACGTAGCTTTCCCGCGCGGCGTTTGTCAAAACACTCACGTTCCAACTTCCGGCGTCCGGCGGCCATTTTGAGATGAGCCCGCAGCTTCCGGTCCGGCTCTAATTCCGGAGCTATGAGCTCATCCGGTGCAAAATGTTGTGTAAGCGAATTAACCCCGTGATGTGGTCGGTTAATTTGTAATGGCTGTTTAAAAGATGAAAAGCGAGTCTGTTTTGGGCTGTTTCACACTCTTGTTTAGAGTGAACTTAATACTGCTGCTGGTAAGATTAGCCAGTCTGATATAAAATTACCTTGGTCGTAATTCAAAATACCTTTGGTAACTCTATAGATTAGGGAGTTAGGACCACGCTTGATAATTTTTCAAAAGTCAAGATTCTTCTTCCGTTTTTTAGCGACCAATACAGTGAAACAAGGTTTAAAGACCAACTTTATTTTTTTTGATCGATTTTTGTAAATCTTAATAAGGGTATCAAACATTTATTTTAGAAACAGAGTCAGAGCTATTTATTTCTTAGAAAGTCTCAAAGGCGTGGTGCATTATATCGAATTACTGGTGAAATTAAGTACCTACCTACCTGATTGCACCGCACTTACAAAGTTCTAAGTAAAAAGCCTTTTTCTTAGAGATACAAAAGATAGGTAGGTATCACCTTTAATTGAGTTCTCACTCAAATTCAAATAAGTTAGCGGAACGAACCCCGGGCGCTAGCAAATTATACTAGGAATAAAAAATCTGTGTGGAGCATTTAGTGTTTTATGGAAAGTGTAAGTGTTCCGTATGTTTTTTATTTATATAACGTTTTAAGCCAGGCCGAGTTAACCATATACCTACCTACGAAATTTGTGAGAATTGTTAAATTGGTTTGTTATAGGGGACAGTCAATCATCGTATTCTGTTGTATAGCGTTCAACTTTGTGTAGGTTTCTGTAAGTAAATGCAAACTCACATAATAAAGGGAATAGATTATCTTTAGATGTGAGTTGCATTTGCTTCTACTTATTTGTTCTAGACAACACAGCTGCGACGATGCAGGAGGATTTCAATGAACGCGTGTTGGCCACGGTACCCTAAAACCAAAGCTGATTTTATCGCGGAAATCCAATTTTCTCCCTTGCACGCTAAAGACGCTGGAAAAAAGCGCCAAGTCGAAATGACTCCACCATTTTGAGCCGTTACCCGCCATGTTTAAACTCCGAACACGAATGAGGAGGCGCCGGATTGGTTTAATTTGAATTTAGAACGCCGAGCGCGTTGGCCGGGTGCGCTCGGAAACTACGATCGTGGTCTAATTAATTTAAAGATTCACAGATAGGATAATTTCGTTAGCTTTCAACTTCGCCTTAAGTAGGGAGCATTAATCTTTCGCGGTATTATGCCACCTACTCGGATATTTGAAGTGGGAAATTTTATAATTGAATTTGGGAATTTATAGAAATTTACAGCAATTATAAGGCAGTTTGCGTTGAAATATGAGAAGAATGTTGATATGGATCAACATATTTGGGTGTGATGTGAATTTATTGGTACCCATTAAAATGTTAACGTTCGTTTGATACTATTTTAAAAAAAAGTTACCTACGCACTGTAGACGTAATTATAATTATTACTTACTTGTTAGAAACACACAATACTCTAGGTACCTAACTAACCTATAATAAAATTGTAGCCTTTAGCACGAGGTTTATCTTGAGCTGATTCTAATTTTCCACCCGCAAAGGAATTCAAATTTTCGATTCCACAAACGATAAGCAATTAGTGGAAAGGGTGGTCCCTCGATGTTTCATCACTAATTTTCAGATCTGTTTCAAAAGTTAACAAGGAATGTACCTATAATCTTTGAGGCAACACAAATTCATAAAAATAAGTAAGTAAGTTCTGCAATGAGCAAATGGCCAACTTAACTCAATGGTGACGGAGTTTATATGCCAAAAAAATTTTTCATAGTCAGTTTCTCTTTGACAGTCACCACAAAATGTTCTAAAATCAAGTTGTTTTTAGATTGTTCGTTGCTATTTTGGATTATAAGAACAATATTTTCTCATCAATAGTGTCTGTTTCACTGCTGAGTAATAGTCTTCTGCAAACCACTGACTGACACACTTAAACATTAGTAAGTACCTACCTACAAAACACATTTCAAAACTAACTTTAATACTGACAAATAAAAACAAGAAACTGATGGACATAATTTTCAGTATCAGATTAGCATACCTAGACAGTAATAATAATTAGTATTATTTTTTTGTCTCTGCTATTAGCTATATTTTTTTTACTTAAATAGTTTTAGGTTAATTTAGGTTTTTTCGTGAATGACCACCTTTATTTGTATTTTTGTTGGTAATTAAGGCTTAAATAAGGTTACTTACTTCTTTTCTCGTTTGCCGGCGCCTGTGTCTCGGAAGCCTTTGGCGAAGGGGTTGTTGTCGATCTTCAGTTGCGTGATCTGAAATAAAATAATATTATAATAACGGTTTTACAAACAGTCCTAGTCTAAAACATCTAGGTATTATAAATATCGACATTTTAACGAAATGTGCTGGCTTAAAATTATATCAGGACTAACTTTATAATCTCAACTAAAATGCTGTCTTTTGGTCAGTCATGAGTTCGTAAGAGCAAGTGGCCAACTCTGATGACGGAGTTTTTAGGCCACCTAACCCTAAAGACCTCCGTTATGGCATTACGACTTTAAAAGCCAGGGCAGAGAAACTTATGTAGGTACCTACTTAAGACATAGTTAGGTTCTAAGACGTGGTCACTTGTCTCCATCACGACTATACTGACAAATCTGTCAGAAAAACTGTTAGATTTGACGGTAAAATAGGTTTACTGTCAAATCTGACAGTTGTTTTCGCGTTTTACTGTCCATTTTCGTGATGGCGATGAATTAACTTCGTAACTTAGCCCTGCAGGGCTAAGTTTACAGTATCAGTCTTACCTTTTCATTCTGGTACGCTGTGACCGCGATGAACTCCGTCTCCTTGAAGACGTACGTCCTGAAGGTGGAGTACGGCAGCTTGAGGATATCATTCGCCCGTACCAGGTGGAACCTCGGCTGGTACTTGTGCATCGAGTTCAGTATCGTCTGCGTAACACACTTCAAACACTTTAGGATTGTGATCAGGGGATTACGATTGTAAGTACAATAGCAATAGGGCATGAATTGTGTTGTCTTTTTATTTACTTATGCTGTCATATTTTTTATCAAACGTTAATTTTTACAAATCGTTTTAATAAGTAGGTACTTTATACATAAAGTAGGGTCAGGTGTCCAACGTTGAAACACCCAAAATTCAAAGTCTCATAGATCTTTCGTTTCTACTGATATGAATCTAGTTTTTTACAGGTATACAGGTTATTTATTTGAGTATTGGATGTCATTTATAGTTTTTTCAATTTATGTATACACAGGCCTTAAAAAAATAAAAACAAAAAAATTAGAAATGTTTCATTGTGTACACGACCGAGTACACAATGAAACACCATAAATTAAACAATGAAACGTATTAATTTGTACCGGATGTTTCCATCATTGTTAAATTAATGTAAAAAATTGCTTGTATTTAATAAAAAAAGGTTTTATTCAAAGTTAATACGCTATCAGACTTTCCAAATTACATAAAATAGGTAAATGACCAAAGGAATTAGTTATGTGCAAAAAAAAATTCTTTACATAATGAAAATCATTAGTTATTATATTTTTTTCATAAGAATTCTGAAAATAATACTTCATTACAACAAAATAACAACATAAGAATAGTATGGTATCCATATGATACTAGTTAATTAGACTCTAATAGTAAGCTAGGTTACTATATAAAATACTGTTTCACTGTGTCCACTGTGCATTTGTTTCATTGTTGACTACCAAGGGTATCTTTAGTAATCTCATTTTATTTTTACTACATTACATCACTTTATTAAAATGTTATAGTCCACGTTAATCTATGAAATATGTCCGATGTTAGGTAATCCTGAGAAATATGAGATTTGCTAGCATAACTAAATGTAAAATCTTGAAAGAAAGCAGAAAATTCGTACTTTTTTGTAAAAAAATTGAAAAAAGCTTTGCAAAAAATCTTCTTTCGCGCGCCATCGACGCAAACTGGGATATAGCATGAGGTTCGAGGGGGGCTCCTTATGCGATAAACTGCAAGATCTGGTAACGTCACATTTCAGAAATTTCGCAAAGTTTCATTGTGTACCACTGTTTCAACGTTGGACACCTGACCCTACCTACTTATTAGCTAGCAGTAGTATAATGTGAACAATTTTGCGAATTTGCGCTATTTATGAAGTACCTAGATTGGTAGTTCGGATTGAAATCGAGTGTCTGGTGCAAGTCCCTTTGAAACTTTGATCTTAAAATCAGAAGAAATGTATATTTTAAACTACTTATATCTGTATTTTATTTCTACTTAAATCTATATTTGGCAATTCGATGATTGGAATTTTATTTTTAAAAACAATGAGAGTAGGATCATCAACACTCATTTTTATGAACCGAATACCCAATAAAAACTTAACAGCCTTTAACTTTGAGGACCACCGCATTCACATTGTAAATCCAACAAAATCGGCTATCAATTAAGGCGTGTCAAATAAAACTCATGACGGCTATAACCCGATGAATAATAAAAAAAGAAAAAACCGAGGAAAACCTGAGGGCGCCACCCTATGTCATTACCGCTCATTATCGCTTGCTGCTATTGAATGAAACATGAGTGATCGCGATCTTTCGCGAAGCTAGCTGTTATAGGAAATCAATCCTAATGAACGATAATTGGACGCAACGATGTGCCTGCGATTATTTCTCGATTTTTTCCGAGTTTTAATTGCGGATTTAAAGTGATTAGGTGAATTGATAGTGGTTTAAGTGCATGGACAGTTTATGATCCAATAAGTCAGTCAATTGAGGATACCTAATTAGTAGGTATTGAGTTGAAACATGATTTTATACAAAAAAAAAATCTCATACTCGGAAAGTACCTACCTAGGTACCTACGTTTGAAGTTACCTGAACATACGGTGGAAAACAGTAGGTAATTACGTCCCTAGAGCCGTAAAAGCTTACTAGTCAATAATAATTATGAATAACAGGGTAAGTATTTATTTTAGTAAGTCAACTAAAATATAAGACACGATTCTGTGTATTTTGCAATCAATAAAAAAAGTTAATATTACTTAATTCATTTAAAAAGATAAAAACCCAAAACAAAGTCGTTTTATTAGAACTAAACCCATCAAATGACCTGTTACGAAATCACATGCCTATACCTAGCATTCAATGAAACCAAATGAACTCTAGCATAACCCCATAATAAACGTTAAAACTTCTCACAAATTGACAGTGAGTTTTTTCTAGTAATAACTAGTTACGATCCCTTGCGGTAATAAAATTACCTACCAATTGTCCTTAGCATGACAAAGTTGTATTTACGTGGGGGATGATAGGATTTAGGACTTTGTAATAGTGTGACAAGTTATTTCATAAATATTAGTTAGTTTCTTGCAGATTCTGCTGTCCTAGTAGGTGTCTGCTGACTTTATTAATTACAATAACAGCCGGTTTCTCGAACGCAGATCATTTCCAAAATAATTAACTAAACAATGGTCAAATCACGTGAGAGTGTGAAAGTCGAATTTGTTCCAAATTTGACATTTGTCACGTGATTTCATTATTGATTAAGTATTTAATTTTGGAGATGATCTGCGTTCGAGAAACCGGCTATTAGATTATTAAAAAAAATAAAACCGATAAAAGACAATCTATAGACATAAAATAACTAAACGTTTGACAAAAAAGTTGGAGTCAACTAATTAGAAAGTAATAACTTTTCTATGTCCAATTCCATTTTACTCCCCCTGGTGTTTGGGCATTGTAATTTTGTTCGCATCGCTTATTTTCTATGATTTTTGTATGAGGGCATCGGGCATCGGTCATGCGTTTACTGTAAAAACAATAAAAACTTTTTGGTAACTGCTAGTCTTTAGGTAGCGCCATCTGTATTATTAGGGAGATAACTAAAATGTTTATAGGGCTTCCCCTATTCAACTTTGAAAATTATATTTTATCGATATTATTCGTTTGTAAAATTATGATTTTTATAATTTCAGAGTACATCATCTTTTAATCTATTTATTACTATTTCTCATTTACCTAATTATATCAAATTATTCCTTTGATTTTATTTCTCTACTCATAAGTTTAAATATATTCATTTTGCTTGTATATTTAAACGTGAGCTTCAATAAATTGATACGAGTACCTAAGTATATCAACATGTAGATAAACATACAAAGTCAAGAAAAACCAGTCAAAGGATAGATATAAAGGTAAATAGCCTTTAGAACGGTCTCAGCAACCAAAGGCAACTTCAAGTGGCATGATTCACATCGAATAGGGTACTTACATACACAAATACCTAGCGTAAGTACATAGCTACTTCGCATTGCAATCGCATCGTTATCTCGATACTGCCATTGTTGCCTACTGGTTGAACAGTAAAAATATGTGTTTGTATGCAAAACTGACATTAATATTCTACGGCAGCTTCGAGCTGGTGTAGCGATAGATAAATCAATATTCATGACAATGAATGCTGTTGTGGGCAAAGCCTGAATACAGGCGGGCTTTGGTCTGAACGAAGTGACTGCTATCCCACTTATAATATTTTAAACGCGAAAGTTTGTATGGATGTGTGGTTGTTTGTTGATCTTTTACACAAAAACTGAACAGATTTGGCTAAAACTTGAAATATAATAGTTTATGACCTTGAATAACACTAGGCTAACTTAGGTATAGGCATTTCCTAGGGAAAGTAATTCTTTAAGTACCTATCTATAGCTGCCCCACTGAGGCAGTTTTATAACAATACCTACGAAAAACTATATTTTTGTGGGCTATTGTTGAGTTGTCCAATCGTTCCATTATATCCGTAACATTTTATAAACCAGCCCCGGGGCAGACAGTCAGTTATTCACTGCGCACCGCGTGATCTCTAAATTGATTTTGAAGGTTTCTGATTTCGATAGGACATGACTGTTATTCAACAATGAATATTTGATTTCACAATGGATTTGTTAGTTTCGCATTGAGTTATCTAGGATATAGAAATGTTGACGCAATATTTTCAGCTATCGATTCAGCATTAATTTCTGAAAAAACGCTAGGTCCACCAGGTTCTTTCTCCTACACCAGTAGGGATTCGCGTTGGAACAGTTAGTAGAATCCCTTAGTTTAAAGGACTGACATCAAAGTGGTCTATGAAGTGGTTATTCAGTCCGATCGGACTGAATAAATACATTTTGAGTTTGAATTTGCATTAGGACTTGAAACTTTTTTAGATTTTAAAATCGAAATAAGCTGAAAAACAGCATGGATAGATTAGACAGCATGGACCTTACTTACAATTATTCTTGTTAGTTTGTTTAAAATACAGTTTCAGAATTACTTTACATTGCTGGATGATAACAACACAGCAGGGTCAATAAAGCCACGAGCAATTTTGCAATTTTTCGCAATTATCAATGTTTACATAAAAGCACAGATAAAAGAATACTAGGTAATAAAAGTATATTTGTCAATTTAATTTGGTTTACAAACTTAAAAACACAAACGAAAAAAACCACATGCCGATAAATATTGAATGTTTGTAAGATTATTATGAGTAAGGTATTTGCAATGTTAGTTATTTAACTTCGAAGCGCTCTTATCGTTCTTTGGGTATAGCGACTTCTTGAGCGGTTACAATAGGATAAGGAAAACAACTGACATTAACATTGAGCGCTTCCGTACTTCGTCAAATTGTCGATCTGTGCTTAAAAGTAGGTAAGCCTTTAGGTCTTCAGGCGACTGCTCATTACCACAGTTAGCGACTAAGGCACCTACATAAGGTTTTTGATGTACCTATATTTTACAATTTTACTTACTCATTGAATGTGTAAATTAGTTAATGACTGTGTGTACTTTCAAGCGCTTAATTGAGTGCATATCAGTGAGAGTCATCACAATGTTTACGAACTAAACGACTTTTATTGGCTAATTGCCGAGCCCCATCGTTTAGACCAGATTGCATTTAATAAGATTAAATTGGTTATGACAGCTTCCGTTTAGCTCATGAGTTATAATGGACACATCAGGGGTTATATATTGAAGTGCGTTATGAACTTATGACCAAGCTATGTTAAGATAGTCAATTATTTAGGTACATTGATACGTTTAGTTAGAGCCTATGTAGCGCAGGAGCGAAGGCCCGCCAGAAAGACAGAAGGAAACAGGCAATCAAACGGGTCTGGGTGTTTTGATTAAAATAATGTTTATTTTATAATATTTTAGTTCCCATAACATAACTCTCTGTGGCTACCTCTGTGGCGCAGTGGGTGAAAGCCCGCCTGAGACCGCAGAGGTTGCGGTTCGATCTCCGCTGCGGGACAAATGTTTGTATGATCTGCAAATATTTGCCTCGTGTCTCGGTGTTTTCTATTTATGTATTACAAAAAAATGTAGGTATTAAAGTATGTCAGTCATCTGGTTACCATAACACAAGCATTAAATTGCTTAGCTTGGGACTAGATGACGCTGTGTGGAATGTCCAAGGATATTTATTTATTTGTCTTTTTAATAGACAAGTGCAAGAAAATGCAATTAACAATTTACTCAGAACAATTTGATGGGCATAATGTTTCATTATATTTTTTATAATCCATATTAATGAATGAAGTAATACCTTCTTTATATAACCCACATCAGAAAAAGGAAAGGGTTATTGAGTTGAAATTAATTATCTCAAAGAAAGAAATGACAAAGCTTATGATACAACAGCTTATGATACCTAAAAGGTTGCTTTCATGAAATGCCGACATACCCATTTCGAAAACGATAACATTAAAATAAAATTATACTTGTATCTTCAGCGTCGGTCTTAATTACCTACCTTTTTTATTCCAATTTCTTTATTTTACTGCTGGACAACAAATTTATATGTAAATCGAGCGATCCGGTGGTCCCCATCGATGATCCCTTTATAGTCGATATGTCGATTAAAATAATTGCCCTACTCTAAACTAGGATAGGCCTTGGTGATTTACGTCGGGAATCTGGGAATTAGTTTGTATGTTGGTTTGTTGATTAAGAGGTTTGATTTGTTTGAATAAGCTTTTAGATTGTTTTATCTTTATTTCGGTTTTATCGGCAGGTGGTGATTTTATTCTTGAAGTATTAGTAGCTTTGTTGTTTTTCTTTGACGTGCAAGTACGGACCGTGATTTCCAAAAACAAACAAACTATGAGAGCTTGTAGGAACCACTTTGTTTTTTTTCAATATTTTCACAAAAATCTAATGGTGGAGTTAAGTTATTTACAGGGTAGTTTTAGTCAGAGATATGCCCAAAAATAATATTTGGTACCTACCTACATTCTGCAAAAGTAGGTATATAATCCATATACGTACGTAACATAGTTTGTGAACACGTCGACGCTATTAAACTTAGGTAGGAGTAGGTACCTACCTACTGGTTCATGATGTTTCACTTCGGAGCACATGTTTATTATTAAAAACTAGCTGCTCCCCGCGGCCTCACTCACGCGTGGGACCCAAACAAAATGTAGCCTATGTCCTTTCCTAAAGTCTAATCTATCTCTGTATCCAATTTTATCAAAATCGGTTCAGTGGTTTAGGCGTAAAAGCGTAACAGCAGACAGGCTGAGTTACTTTCGCATTTATAATTAAGTTTAATTATAATATAGGTATTCGAATATATTCGAATTTCGATTTACAAATTTTGGCCAGTTCTCTATAAAAACTCTTTGCTCTTAATCGATAACCCAGATATCCAATCACTGGCAATCAGAGTTTCTGTCTAATTGCCGCGCTATGGCGCCACCAGCGCGGCGCCACTCTCGGTTACAGTTCATAAAATGATTTAAGTATTGTAACGATTTTTATGGTGTTTTGATGAACGGACCGTAAGAATGTAGGTATATTTTATAACATAATAAATAGACAGGTTAGGAATCACGTCTAATGCAGGTAGTTTTTTGATTAGATTATCTAAATTGAAAGTGTAAAGTTAAGAATTGGAGAAAATAATACCTACTACCGTCTAACTTACTACCAAAAAACTAACGAAGCACCTGTTACAAACTAAATAAGTACCTATATAATTTATGCGAGAAAAATAAATCTTGGTAGAGCTTTTTCTTTCGAAAATGATTCTAGTTTTGCTATTCGACACTAGATGGCGACTACTAAACCACTTTTAAAATCATTCAGTATACTTACTAAACTTTTGAATATAGGTAATATTAAAATGATTATGATAATAAGGCATTCGTAGATAAATAAATTTAAATTATATACCTACGTATCTAAAAATACTTTATTTAGTTTAATCAGCTCAGAATAATTTAGCTAATGGAACTGACCATCTCAATAAAAAAAATATTATCAACGTTTGAAGCAAACTACTTGAGTACCTATGTAGGTCATATACCTATAAGTAGACATGTTTTATCTCAGTGTTATGTACTTATGTAAGTTGTAAATGATCTCTATGTCACGAGTTTAAGTTTCAAAGGTAGGCACCTAGGTAAGTAGGTAATATGGTACCTATTTAAATTAAGTAGGTAAGTAGGTACAATTTTTTTTAACTTCCATTGAAAATGCTCAGCAGCCAGCTAACCCACTTAGGTAACTCGCTGAGATTTTTTAATTTAAAAGCAGTAGATGTTTTCCACTAAGTACAATTAAAATTAACAAGAAAGCGTTAACATAGACAAAGTATGGAAGGGGTTCCTGAAAAATATTCTTGTTGGAAATTGCCCGTTATATGGAGAATTAGGTCGAAGGACGAATGTTTAGGGCATATTTTTTTATCGTTTACCGCTACATTGTATCATGATTATCAATACCTATAGGTAACCTACCTGCGTACCTACCTAATAGTTTAATTTAACATAGGCAGGTACCTAGTGGTGTGGTGTCTAAAACTAAATTAGTTTAGTTTTGGCGACATCTGAATCGACACCAGTAGGTACCTTCCATAGGCACCCAAATCGATCAAAAATTAAAAACAAACAATACACCTGTGAATGTTTAACCCGTGAGAAGGCGTCTCTAACAACATGATAATGATAATAATAACGCTAGTCCGATGTAGTAGGCAGTCGCTAATCATAGATGTCGTTGCAGTGCCGATACTAGGCATTACCTGTCTCCATCGCCCCACACATTCCCGCCAAATGGCTAATTCGCGCTAACATACGAGTACGCGCCATAACTCATATCAACTAACCACGGTGGAGCGCACTACCTACAACTATCTCCCTCTAACCTAGAGAAACCGAAGCTGACTGTTTGTTTTTCCTTTTACTTCCTTTGAAATCTTATTTTGAATTTTATTCAGACAGGGGCGGAGTATTGTGCAGCCCGCTCACACGTATCGGGTTAAAACTGCGTCTCCCTCGGAGTTTTTGTAATTTTAATTCGCAGAAGCATCAGAACGTGATTTGAGTCTAGAGAACTTTTTATTGTGCAGATTTCGATGAAACAAGGATGGAATTTCGACATAGTATCGACTGGATTTGACGATGTATTTGAAGAACTCTTTGATAGTAATTGGATTCTTGAGAGCTGAAAAGAATTTCTGTAAGTAAGGTAGGTACGGTACTAAGCAACAACTTAGTTAGTATTTTTTTTCTTGTTGGATTCTCATAAGGATATCGATTTATGTAGGTAGGTACCTACCTACAATGATTTTAGTAATATTTACAGTAGGTAATATTTTGGAGAAAGTACCAATTAAGTAAGTAAGTACAACTTATTAATTAACGACCTGTGTGGCGCAGTGGGCGAAAGCCTACTTGAGACGCGGAGGTAGCGCGTTCGATCCCGGCTACAGGACAAATGTTGTATGAACTACAAATATTTGTCTCAAGTACCTAATACTTAAACCACTTACTATACTTAAATAAATGTAAGATAGGAGATCATGTTCACCGTTTATTCCATCAATGGTGGCCAGATTTTGAAAATAACCTCCTAATCCTTCAAATCGTTAACTACAATTTCGAGTAACTAAACCCGCAGTTAAAACTTCGCGTCGAACCTCAGCAAAGTTTCTCAACATAAAATGCATCATTGAAGTAGCCACGTAAGGCGATCCTTCACTTACGAGTGTAAGAATAAAATGAAAAGTCAGATTATCTCCGTCAGAGGAGCCGACGCACCAATATTGACTTCGACTGTTGACACGCAAACCGTCTTAGTTGTCGGTAAACAAAAGGGTTCCAAATGCCCTTTTTACGACAAAAAGCTTCGGCAAATAAGGGACAGAGTGTCAGTAGTTTCGAACAGCTTCGGAGGTAGTTAGAAGAGCTTGTAGCTTACTATATTTACTAGCTTCTGCCTACGACTTCGCTAGCGTGTTACCTACATCCTATCATATCCT
The DNA here is from genome assembly GCA_963582015.1 of Xanthorhoe designata. Taxonomy (NCBI): domain Eukaryota; kingdom Metazoa; phylum Arthropoda; class Insecta; order Lepidoptera; family Geometridae; genus Xanthorhoe; species Xanthorhoe designata. The sequence goes on from OY757029.1 coordinate 3,558,466, forward strand.
ACTAATATTATAAACGCGAAAGTTTGTAAGTATTGATGGATGTTTGTTACTCTTTCACGCGAAAACTACTGAACGGATTTGGCTGAAACTTGGAATATACATAGTTTATGACCGGGAATAACACATAGGCTACTTTTAGTCACGGTATTCCCACGGGAACGGGAACTACCGCGGGTAGCACCGCGGGGCGCAGCTAGTTTAAATAATGCTATTTCACTACACATCTAAGGTTTCAAGGTCATCCAAATCGGTCTATTGGTTAAGGCTTCATAGAAACATAAACTTATGTACCTACTGACAATCTTTAGATCGTTCGTTCGTTCGTATGAGCAAGTGGCCAACTCTGGTGACGTAGTTTTTATCCCGCCTAAAGGCCTCCGTCATGGCTTAACGACTTTAAAAACCGAGATCGACAATTTAACGGAAAGCACGGAAGCGCTCAGATGAAAATGCCAATCTTTAGATATGACTAGCTTACTCCCCCGCTGCTTCGCTCGCGTGGTACTTACATACCTTGAGAAAATATAGCCTATGTTCATTCGGAAAATCCATGCTACACAGCGATCAAAAAAAATTTGAAATCGGATGTGTAGTTTCGGAGATTACCCCATACATACCAACAAAAAACAAACAAACCAACCAACTTTACCTCTTTATAATATTAGTAGGTATAGATATGGACTACTAAAACTTATTCATCTAGGTATGTTTATTTGTCTAACTAACCTCTTTAGAATTTTTATAAGGAATGTTATCAAGTCTTGTAAGAAACATAAGAGTCAAGATTGATTCAAAAATGTTATAGAGAATACCTACTTTTTTTAAAAAATAAAACAGTTACTTAGTTATATTTTTTAAAATTTCGCGATCAGAACAAATCAGAATCAAATAAAGTAATAGCTATAAATACCCGTAAATATATGTTTTATCATAACATAATACAGTTAGATTTATAAGTACATTCCCAGACACAATAACAAAAAGATAATATAGTACTTTTTCAGTATTTTTTTTATGAAAAGTGATGTCCAAATGTAGAATAATCTACCCATCAATAAAATAATGTTTATATTATTAGTTAAGAAAATTCTTAATAGCTTTCATAATAAGTAGGTACCTAGGTACATTAAGAAAAATTGATAAGGACAAAAAAGTATCATTTATTTAGAACCCGTTACATTCTCTTCAAATCAAATAAATCTACATAATCCATTAAGCTATAATTACACAGATGCAAAACTACACATGTAAATAGCGTTTTCTGCACAGGTTTTGCGAGGTAGCTTACCCATTAGCGATTAACGAGCGATCGGCGAGTGGGCACTAAATTAAAATAAATATTTGCGGGCAGCGCCTTCACAAAGAGCCTTCCCTTTGAAGTGTGCCGACAGAGGTGCCGACGTAACTCGTCTTACGGGAATCTATGAGACAATGAGTCTTTCCAATCACGTTCTAGGCATGTTTAGGTATTCAGATTGACGTTACAGACTAGGCTAGCCTTCCCGACTTTGCCCGTTAACTATTTCAGATAGATATTGGCTATAACGAACAAGTTAAGACTGTAGACATGGGTTTTATAGAAATAATCAAGAAGGAAAGAGCTAGAGTAGGAAAGTATTTCATACATACAAACTTCTAATTAAAAGTATAATGAGTAGGTACCTTTCTAGATTGGAACAATCTAAAATAGTAGGTATAGATCAGGGGTTCCCAACCTTTTCTTGGTCAGGGACCAGTTTAATATTATTCTTGTTGGCAGGGACCACTGCGTATGTATAATAAAAATAAACTGTACTAATCAAACTGAAACTTTAATCAAAAACTCAATAAGAAATGACATTAAAAAGAAACAATAATATATTTAGGATTAACTTCTGTAATTAAAAAAAATAAAAACGCGAATTAAATCGTTAAATACATTATAAAAGCAACATGGCACTTTTGCTTAGGGTCGGTTTGAATAAGGATGCGAGCGAAGCGAGCAAAATTTTTTTTAAGATGAAAGCTTCGTAGTGCTGCGCTGGCAATTGAATCCCCTAGTTTTAAGGACGTTTCCAAGTGGTCTATAAAGTTACAGAATACCTAAATATATTTTGATTTTGGTAACGATCGGTTCTTATGGTGTGAGAAACAATGCGAGCGAAGCGAGCAAAATTTTTTTAAGATGAAAGCAACGTAGTGCTTGATTTTGGGTTCTTATTCTGCGAGAAACGACGCGAGCGAAGCGAGCAACATATTTTTAAGATAAAAGCAACGTAGTGCTTGATTTTGCTTACGGTTGGTTCTTATTCCGCGGTCAGAAATAACATAATTTGCTCGCACGCAACATACTCAAAAAGATAAAACGCGCACACTTCGCACACAGGGGCGGCGCGGCCTTAACTGACACTCAAATATAACAAATGACAGCACAAAACGTAGGTTCCTTGCACACGATAAAGTGGGTAGATTGCAGACGTTGTTGCGACTTCGACGAGCCGGTCGGCGGCCCCGTACTGCTTCCACCACCTGCGTTCTTCTCATTCACTACAACTACAAGGCAAACAACGGCTAATGGCTCACCGCCCGCTAAATTTAAAATCATTTGCGGACCATATTTTGGCTTCTGCGGACCACTGGTGGTCCGCGGACCACTGGTTGGGAACCACTGGTATAGATTGACGTTTCATTATAAAGTATCTACAGGGGGTATTACAACTACTGCTGAAACTTTCAGATTTAAATCTGTTACGCGTGTTTTCTTATCACTCACGATAAAAAGAAATAGCAACGATTTCAACAGGTATTTTAACTCTATAAGGCTTTTTATTAATTAATATAACGGGGTAAATATTAACTTTTGCCTGGTGATGTAATAAAAATACTATTCTCTTTTACTCTCTCTCTCTCTCTTCCAAGCTGTTATGTGTCCCACATGGTGGCGGGGTCAGCTTTCCTAACAGATTTTCTCCACTTCGCTCTGTCCTCGACGTCGTTTTCGGAAAAACTATTATTTTACTATTCTCTTTTACTAATAATAATAATAAAAAACTTAAAAATATGAGATAAAATTGTCAGTAGCGGCATTTCCAAAGACAAACCAAAGGTGTGTGTTAATGTTTGCGATGCAATGAGCAAACAGTGCAGCAGGTAGAATCCTTTAGCATGAAATCGATATCGGGACTACCCACATACATACGCCTTAAATGCGTTGACATTGGAATAGTGGTAAGGTCGTAGGTTCACATCTGACAGAAAATAAATGTTGGTTCAAAAACTACTGCATAATTATTTTCAATGAAGTTGTCCTAATCGAATAAGAAATACTCGTAAATTTCATTGATCTCACTTTATTTCATACTTTTATTATATATACTTTAACTAAGTAACATTTAATTTTGTCGATAGAGTTTTTAACTTTTTGGAATTCATTTTACTAAGTACAAAATTTTTTTTGTAAACATTTGTTTACAAAAGTTGCGTTTACTTTCTTCGTAGGTAGCAGCCAAACCGTTAATAACTACAAGAAAAGATGTAAAACCCGAATGATAAAATAAATTCAAAGATTGTAATACCCTACTCCTAATTAAAATTCAGTAATTCCCGTTAGTAAAACCTAGGAGGGCCCTTATAACCATTAAAAGCGTAAACTACACGTAAACAACCTTTACAACATCGAGGTATAAAGCTATAAACCTAGGAGTAAAGAAATCACAGAATGCAAGCAAACTTTCGTCTCTTTCTATTACGTAAGTTATACTATCTCTTTCGTGGTAAGCGAATCCGCAAGGACGCGCGGTTTGACGGCAAGATACGAGTAGTAGCCGTAATTGGGATCAACGAAAACGAAGTTTCGTGACGATTTTCGGGGTCCTTATGTTGGTAGATCGTAAAATTGTCACGAAACTTCGTTTACGTTGATCTCTGCGATAAAAACGTGTAGCAGAGTCGTGCTTAGTGTGTAGTGTAGTATAACGACATTAGTGGCAATTCTGAGTGTCACAAAAGCTAAACTAAGCTAACTAAACTTGTTGCCGTCCCTTTCATAGCGATGGAAATAAAAAGGATGGCAATAATTTTAATTAGTTTAGCTTTTGCGACACTCCGAATTGCCCCCATTGTCATACAAACTAATGTGTGCTAATGTAATGCTTATCGGTAAGTAGCCTACTTGTTCCTTCTGAAAGTTTTCTGATAAAAATCCTGATTTTGATTGAAATTTCATTTTCATAAATTTACTCAGAAATACTGCAATCTATAACAGAACAGTATCAAAGGGTGGAGTAGCACTTGCTAAAGTTTAAGGAGTAGGTATATCCAGCATAACATTACATACTTTAAAAAAAAATGAAATGAAATATGATCACGACTGTATCCCGGGAGCGGTAGACATTTCTTTCAGATCATTAGGCAATTTTTAGATCTTTTTGAAGATGCCTAAGGGGGTAGTCATTACATACTTTATTTACCTTATAAACTGTTTAGGTCATAGTAAAGTTCATAGTCGTTTTAGTATAGGTACTTACAACTTTTAAATTAAACTTCACAGTGTGTTAAGTACCTTAGTATTTATTTATTATTACAAGCAAAATTATTTTTTTCAATTATTATTTCTTGTTTATTTATTTACTTGATTAAAATATGTAGGTTTATGTTTCTTATTTTATAATATTATATATAATAAAAAATAATAATTATTCTGTGTTTGTTTTAGATAGTTAAAAGTTTTTTCTTATTCAGCTTCTGAAGTCGATTCATTTAAAATATTGACATTATGGAATAGAGTAGGTACAGTTTGCTTAAAAAAATTGCTTACGTTACCTCATAAATGCCACAGTCTGCTCATAATTACTCAGATAACTATAAAAACGTTCATCCAACCACGTTGCTTAGCGTCCGCTAAAGTGTAGAGTTTTAAAAACCGATTAGTAAAGAGCTCTGGTATAATTACTCAAGTTCTTATACAGAGCTCTGTTTTAAGTGGTCGCTTGATGTGTTTAATGCAAGAGGCGCCACTGTCAACTCATTGTTCCACATTTAAAAAGTGGATGAAACGGAAAAAAAGTATTTTAAAAGGAAATGACTAAGGCCACTTCATTTCAGTAAATGCTTCTTTTTGAAATGTTAAAACTGTTTAGCGGTTGTTTGATTAAAGATGTAATAATAGTAAAAGTACTTCTACTCGTAACTATTCTTGTGAGGACATAAACTTTAAGTTAAAAGCTTTTTGTAACGAAAAACAGAAAAAACTTAAACTTTAACCCGCTTTGGAGATTAAAAGTATTTATCGGATAATTTTAAGACTTAAACTAGTTTAAGCCAACTGAAAACTGGAAATTAAAACAAAACTAGAAATCATTAAAGGTACCAATCATGGTTCGTCATGGCCATGGTCATATCATTGTCCATAACTTTCCTTGGCTTGGCATGTAAAAATCTTCTCTATTTAAATGAAAATATTGGTTCGTTGGTCTTTCTATAACTCTGAGAAAATGTTGAAAATGAAATCTAGAAAATGTTGAGAAAATATGAAAAAAATTAACAGGAACTTGGGAAAAATTACAAAACTCCATTTAAACTTCTCGCGTTTGACAGTTGATCCAACAACAGGCGTTTTCGGGTCCCTACCGAAGATGGTTAAAATAATATTAAGTATAACAATAGTTTTATTTAGAAGAGATCAATATTTTTAGTAGGTGCGTTTACCTACATTATCATTTTAAAAAACCTTTTAATCCTTAGGAGATGTCTAGAGGCACATAAATGTCTACTTTCAAATACACAAACAATGCCGCAACCGGAAGCTATCATAAGTCATAACTATGTACCTACCTACTCTTGGTTCATTAAAGGCTTAAAAGGATTATTAATTTCACAATTCAAAAACGAGTTGTCTCCCAAAAGGCAAATAAATAAAACTTACGCTGCTTGTAAACGAACGGCCCCACTAAATTATATGATCAATGGACAGGCGCCACCTGCCATCAGCGTCAGGAACTATGGTACTATAATTAAACTCAAACCCTTAAAATTGTCATACGAAAATAATCTTTTTCCGTATAGTGTCAAGGATTCTAGTCGTCTGTGTATTTTGCTGATGTTTTCATGAACATATCAAATTTTGAAATCGTTAGAGTATTGTTATCTTTGGTGTCGATCAATTAATTAAAGCCAATAAATCAGTTATATTGAGGGGTATAAATTAAAGTCTCAAGTAGAAGGGCAGTCTTTTTAGTAGATAGGTATTTTAGTGCAAATTATTGAGCTTTATTCAAGAAAGAAAAATAGTTTATTTTGGAAGGACCTCAAGGATCAATAAAACTTCGTCTTACACTCCCTAAAGAAGTCCTCCCCTGTGAAGTCAGAATGAATCATCCGTTGAAATTGAGAATTTTGACAAGAGTTTTCATTACAATGAAATACCATAATGTGGTTTAATACTTTAAAACGATGCCTTTCTCATAGCTCATCTTTTTTCACTCCATACAGTATTTAATTCGAACACTACCATATCCTCAATATCATCCATCAAAGAGCTAATCAATTACGTCTAACCATGTTTGCACCCTCTGCCTCGTGCCTTAGGGACCGACGGTTGCACTATCATTTGATAGGATTTACTGTCAAATATTGAGCATAAAGAGATTATGATAAACCCAACAATCTTAAAATGAAGCTACTGGATTTGTCTATTCTATCTATACTTATATCAACTGAATCTATTACTCATGCCTGTTTTTATTTGTTTATTAATTTTTAGCTTTTGCTTTTTGGTCCTGCTAGCAAGCATTGGCTATCTCACTCAGATTATGTAAGTAGGTACTTGTGACAAACAATTATTTAAATAGTTATTTTTCAGGTTTTGTTTTCTGCTAAAGACCTACCCCAGTTGCTCTCATTTATTTATTTAAATGCAAAATTCCTATAACAAAATGATTAACATTTCAACAAAAACGATAAAAAACACACAAACCAGCTGTCTAACGACAATATAACTATTTATTACCTTCATTATCTCCCGACGCTTGTTTGAAGAACTAACCCTTAATTATAGTGCAATTAACTTAGTTAACTAGTTCTGGGTTAACTCAGTTTTTACGCCAATTTGTTTTTTTATGTTATACAAATCATGTTGTATGGAAAAAGACAGTATGGGTTTTGAATTAAGGTGCTAATTTCCGTAAAAAAGGTTTGGGTTGAACTAAATATCGTGAATGCTTCAGTAGTTATCACCAAATAATATATTTTTTACTGGCTTTCAAACCTAAGTTTGTTAAGCACAACATTCAGAGTAAGTATTAATGAAAGAGTTGAGAATGGCAGAGATTTTGTTCGATTTGTGGACTAAAGGCTAAATACATTTAACAGAAAATCAATATTAATGAGACAAATCGTTGAAAAGTTTAAATTTTATTTTAGAAGATTGATTATAATAAGTAATTTCGTGCAATCTAGAGGAAAACTAAACATTCCTAATAAAGTCGTAATTTTACAATCAGTTATAAAATTGCGTTTCTTTTTTTCTATTCGTATTTTGGCGTGTTCTAAGTGAGTGATGTATAGTTTGACCCTCAACAAATATTTGAGTTGTTAAGGTGTTCCTTGTATATAATTAGGACGCAGACACCTCGAATGATGACTGCTGGCGCCTCGGGCGGTAGGGTAGCCTTAAAACTAGTTTAAAAAGAGATACAACTAAAAATAACTTTGTATATTGATAAACAAACATTTTTATTCTGAGTAATAGAAAAAAAGATGATGAGGGCCAGCTAATCAACAATATAGGATCAACAATAGGTTGGATAGGACATGTTTTCATTGATTGACTGTCACACTGCAATATTAGTAACTTGTAACAACTTAATACTTCCTTTTATAAACGTTTCTATTACAGAATTGTATATGATTAAATTGAAAGATTTATGATTTCTAACATGTCTAGTTTTTTGCTAAGCCACAAAGGGTACTTAGAATGATGAATGACATATTGATTGGCAAAACATAGCAATTAGAAAAATCTCTTTGTGTTCGTGTTACATTTTTTATTTATAATTGTCGTATGACAGTCGTCTCCTTTTAGGTTAGAAGAATTTTCTACACTTTAAAGAAGTGTTTATTTTTAGTGAGTGCAAATAAAAGATCCACAGTGGACTAGGCTAACTAAATAAGCCACAAATGAACCCAAACTCTCAGGAATTAAGATCGATTTCAGAACTTCACCTAAGTGTTAATGTTTAAATAACATAAATATTAGTAAATAAATGATAGTGATTCTGATGTGTGGAGTTTAATACATTTTATACGCGTCTAAGGCTCAACACAAACCGATATAGAAGCGACGTTGTTGTCACGTTGATGGCTTGAGAAAATAAACGCAAGCGACCACAAGCGGCCGCAAGAGGCGCCGAGAGCACTTTACAAAGCTCTCTAATACAATGCATTATAGTAATGCAGATAGAGCTTAAAATTATATGACACTGAAACTGCAGTTGCTTCTCTGCCGACCCTTGATTTGAGCCTAAAGAACTTCTTTGAAATAATTTGGTTAGGTTTCCTATTTTCCGGCATAGTCTTCGAGAGTCATCTGCATTCCGGCGTAGAGGCCTTCTGCATCCGCCAAAGCCCGGTTAAGTTATAAAGGTCTCAACGACCACTTAAAATGAAAGTCAATCCGAAAAAAAATAGGAAATCTAATAATATAATCTTTTTGTTTCTGAAATTTAATTTCGGTACAGAGTTTCTAATTACGAGATATCAAACTGCAATAAAAAATGATGTAAATGAGAATCTAAAATATTGATAAAAAAGTCCTTCAGATACTAATATTTATGGATTTCCTACAATAATGATGTAGAGATAATAGCCATGACGTTAGTAATTCTCGCCGTATAAAATACTGTACATTTTTAGTCATAATTTCGAGTTATACCTAAACTCGAGGTGTTAATGCCACAAAATTGAGATTGGAGGTCAAATAAAAACAGAAACTTTGATTGCCTTATTGCATCAATTTACATTGTAGGGTTCCGTAGAGAAATAAATAAAATAAATATACTTGCACATACCAGTGTGTAGTTTTAGTGTAAGTATGTAGGTATTTCAAATAATGTGTACGTATAGTATAGTACCTACCTATAGGTATAACAATTTCATAAATAATTTTGTTTTGTATTTGTATCTAGTCCCAGGCTAAGCAACTTAATTTAATACATGTGTTATGTTGACCAGATGACAGATATACTACCTACCTACTTATATTTGTTTTTTTTTTGTAAATAACAACAAAGAAAACGCCTTGAGACTTATAAAACATTTGTTCCGCGGCGGGGATCGAACCCACAATATTTATCATGCGACAAAGTAAACTATCGAATTCATGAGAAGAGCGTAATGATGCGTAAGTAGATGAATTCTTAGATGTGCCTCAATCACCATAAATGTCGCCAAAGACACTTAAAAAACTATCCCTAGGTATATTAAGATCTAGGTACCTACCTATAATCCAGTTCATGTCGATTACAATTTCATGATATTTTTTAAAAAACATTTTCAGAACAAATACATTTTATGTTTTTTCTACTTATACCATTGTCAGACACATTGTTAGACCTAAACATTTACCGTTCTGAAATCTTTCTTTACCGTCTAAATCCAGACGATCCCCTGTTTGCCAAAGATCCATTTTGTATTAAGTTGTATTACACAAAAATTATGCGGTCCGCTAAGCATTACCATTCATCGTAGACAAAAAATATAATAGAGTAGGAACCATAAATAATAGAATCATTAACATCTGGTACAGTTTGAACCATCAGTTTTTTTGTGATAGAAAAAGTTGGGGCGTTGCCGGAAAAAATGTTTTGACGGTTACTTTTTAATATTCTTGCTCATTTACTTTAATTTCATTTTTGTGGTAGATTTAATAGTTTTGTGTAGAAATAAAACCTTAAGTGGTTTTACTAGACGTTTGACTGAATATAATGTAGCTAAATGTAATTAATTAATTATTTGAAGAAATATAATAATGTACGGTACACCTAAGAAACATTTTTGTTAAGACTAGTAAAGATCCCAAATCACCATTTATCATGCAAAATAAAACACGTTTGGAAATTCCAATAAAAAAGAAATTAACCTGTAGGTAAATACTTTATATTCCGATGTTTGAAGAACTCGTAAATAATAATTTCCACACATTGTTTAGAAATTTCCACGCAAACATTATAAATTCCGTGCAAAGCGTGGAAACTTCCACGCAAAAGTAGGAAATTCCACGCAAAGCTTGGAAAATTCCGCGCAAAGCCTGAAATTTCCGCGCAGACTGGTAAAGCTAGTAGAATGAAATAAAACAAAAAGTCTACTAACCAAATGATCTGAGTGGGGATCTCTGGGCGCACTAGGGGCAGGGTTGGGCCACAGCAACTTGGACAACATCCGTTGACTTTGGCTATAGATGAGCTCCTACGAAGGAGAGAAAAACGTACTTTAGTATTAGAAATAAGGCAAATGCCTAGTAAAGCAAAACATGCAGGTTACTGCATTGTTATAACCCAATAATTTTAAGCGCCAGTAATATGGTTTTGGTATATTTTTTTGTAAGGGTTCTGTAAGTATTTTTTTTTTAATTCAACGTTTTTTACAGAATCTAAAACTATTAGGTATGGAAAGAATTTAAACTAAAGTAGGCATAGAGTTTCTGGGAAAATTCTGTTGCTGGTCCTAGCTATGGTGTAACATAAAAAACACAAAATATACAGATAATAAAAGGAATAACAAAGTAGGTGAAGGTTTTTCTAGCATTTGGAGAGTATAAAACATAAAAAATGTGTTAAAATAAAATATAAAAACTGAACAGCGTGACAATTTTCGAAGAAATACAGAATACATTTTATAAATTGAAAAGTTCAGCAATTGTTACCTAAATTGAAACAAAACAGATGATTCTAAATTGGTTTTGACCTTTAAAATTTAATTTCCAACTAACAAGGTTCTTAATTTAAACTTTAAAATACTTTCTTTCGAATGAATTTCTCCGATTTCCGATTAACCGATATTCTACTTGGACATACCTCTGACTACTCCATTAGATATTTTCCAGGGATCTAAATAGGTAAGTATCTAAGGTAAGGAAAAGTAATCGAAGATCTAACGCGCAGCGCCCAGCGAAGGCAGCCGGCGAGCACACTATCCATGCGTTTGATAAACGCGCTGCGAACTAGCAGGTGACGCGCTTCACTAAAACGCGCAGTGACTGCTCGTTATGGTAGTGGCTAAATGCGTGGCACAAGCCGTTCGAAGCCAAAATAAAGAAGATGAAGAAGAAAACTACTCGTTCAAAGAACGTGGTGTGCTTAGGCCCGTTTTCAATCTTCACTACCATGATAGTTTCAAAGGCCATAATGATTCTATTAATCACAAAAAAAGATGTAGTTTCTTCAGAATCGGAACATCGCCGTAGGTCTTGACAACTAATAATTCGTAAGCAAACATCGTTGTACCGGTACTTGAGAGATTTTATTAATAATAACCAGTTTTTAAGGAGTCACCGGCCGCGCCCCCGGCTTTATCGAAGTTAATGTTGCTGGCAGGGATGGGCAACTGTTGGCTCAGATTTATATCCTAAATACTAATATACTTATTGTTATAAATGTATGTATGTATGGATGTTTGTTACTCTTTCACGTGAAAACTGCTGAACGGAAGTGGCTGAAACTTGGAATATATCAACATTGTTTATGACCTGGAATAACACATAGGCTATATGCCTCTGACTACCCCTTTAGTCTAAATGCTTACAGATATGAGAGTCTACCGCGACTTAATATTGGATATGGTTGTGATCATATTTAGAATATATCAGAATAAAATTACTCGTTCATTTTTTTTGAGTTGACTATGTTATTTGACATACATTTATAAAATTACGCCACTTTGACATGAGTTGGACGAGACCTTAAAATATTGTACCTACCTACCTACTTGTACCTAATTGTGTTTTTACCATTTGGGAACCCTAAAAATGAACATCTCAAAACATAAAACATGTTAAAACAAACAAACGCCAAGTGTTGAGTGCCCCTGACGTAAAAAGTATAACAAGATCGTAATAATAGGTTGTGCAAAGTTCTCGCCTGAAAAACAAACAGAGCCAGAGTAGCTCGGCTCCAGAGACCGCCAAATTACTTTACTAGAGTCTGGACATCTACAGTCCCATACAAAAGAAGTAAGTAGTAATACAAATAAGCGTTTTGTTTTCTGTAAGTAAATATTAAAATTTTGTCCATGAAGAGTTAATTTTTTGTATATAAATAAAAGTGTAAAGAATATGAAGAAAAGGACGGTCAAAATCGATTACCTTCTTTTTTTAAATAAATTTTTAATTAGTTAACGAGTAGGTATATAATTAGGTATAGAATGTACCGGAATGCGACGCTGCAAGTGAATATGCATAAGTTATCAAACTTCGTTCCAATTAATCGAGGTGTACGGCAAGGAGACACCATTTCTCCGAAACTTTTCACAAGTGTTCTGGAAGACGCAATGAAGACACTTGATTGGGAAGGAAAAGGTGTCAACATTAACGGCCGTCACATATCTCACTTGCGCTTCGCTGACGATCTTATCATCATAGCTGAGAACGTATCTGATCTCCAGTTGATGCTAAATGACCTGCACAAAGCCTCCCTTCAGATCGGCCTTAAGATGAACATGTCCAAAACTAAGATCATGGTAAACCGTCCCTCACGGAATAACATCACTGTGGATAATTACCGCATTGAGGAGGTGGACGAGTACATATACCTTGGACATCGCTTATCTTTTGGTCAATTCTCTCAGGCTAAGGAGATCGCAAGACGAGTCCAGCTGGGATGGGCCGCTTTCGGAAAGCTGGAGGACATCTTCAAGTCTAACATCCCGCAAAGCCTGAAGACCAAGGCATATAATCAATGTGTTTTGCCCATATTAACATACGGATCCGAGACATGGCCGCTCACAAAGGAATCCATGCACAAAGTAAGAGTAGCACAGAGGGCTATGGAGCGTGCCATGCTCGGCATCTCCCTTCTCGATCGTATACCCAACGTTGAAATACGACGTCGAACAAAAGTTGTAGACGTAGGTATACGCATCGCAAGTCTCAAGTGGAGATGGGCAGGGCACTTGGCTAGGCGAAAGGATGGAAGATGGACTACAGCGACTACGGAATGGTGGCCCAGAGATGCACAACGACCGCGGGGCAGACCACCAGCCCGCTGGTCCGATGACATTGTGAACGTTGCCGGGAAAGCGTGGGAGAGAATCGCACAGGATCGGACTGAGTGGCGTAATAAAGAGGAGGCCTATACCCAGCAGTGGGTGCAACGCGGCTGATATGATGATAGAATTAATTAAATATGCTCCTGAAAAATAATCGAAAAAGCTCACTAATTCAAAAATTTTAGAATTCGGTTGTGTTTCATTGAATCCGAGACTGTGATCTAAATAAATGAACTTTTACACTTTAGGTCACTGTGACCAGCTGGTCCACAGTGCTACCTCGTGTACCTAACTATCAGAAAGTAGGCAAAATATTACAAAAGCGATACTTGGAAATCAACATTTGTATAAACTGAACTAGGTACATCAAATGTATGAACACGTGGGACGTGGGTGTACGAGGACTTCTTAATAACTTGACCAGTGCCAATTCGTTTCAGAGTTTTTGATTTATTATTTTCAAATATTTTGAGCATTCTTTGACGTTTAGTTGTAATGATTTCGAGAATGCTTGAGTGTTTGTTTTATTTTGATGTCTATTATTCTGTTTAGTTATCTTTTTTTATTTAAGCGTTTTTTAATAATAATGAGTATCGTGACTATCTATTATGTAAGTAGTTAGTGTATAATTGTTGTGAGGAGTGGCAATTTAGTGCTAATTATGCTAATCTTCGATAATATTTTCACTCGTCCAATCATCACGCAATTTATTTGAAAGGTTAGGTCCTAGCATCAATAGAGAAATGATTGTTTTTTTATTAATCTTTTATTAAGAAAATAGCTAGACAAATAAAACAATTATAGGTTTTTTTAGACTTGTAGATAGGTACTGTAATATTGTTGAACCTGTTCAGTGTTCAAGCTTATTTCATTACAACTTAATGCTTACGAAGAAATCTAATAGAACATAAACCAATGATTATAGAAGTCTCTATAACTACTTCGTCTATGATCAGAAAATGATCAGTTACAACACGTGTTAAGAGGCCGTAGGTAGCAAATATGTGGTTTGAATCGTATTAGATCTCAAAATCCGTGAAAGATACCACCTTATAATGTTTGGAGAAATTAAACTTTGAACTTTTATCTTGCGTTGTGGTTTTTTAGAAACACGATTGGTAAAAGTTTTCTCGATCATATATTTTTTTGAAAAATACATGTTTTTCACACAGTTTGCTATTTATCTCAGGAACAGAACGCTATTTTTGTTGGTTTTATGTTTTGACAAATAGCCTAGGAGTATTCATTTAGTTCTGGTTTTTTAATTTTTCGATTGCTTGTTTAATTAACTTGTAATTAAATAAAAACTGTTTTTTCGCTATAAATTATGTTGCGTGTCTATCGTTCTGCGCTTCTCACTCACGAGTAAAAACATTATTCGCTCTCCCGCTCATTCCTCGGCGTTATGGCACACACTTAAGAACCGATACTTATCCTATGAAACAGCTGTTATGGGGTATTTGTATGTCTATAAAAAAGCCGTGTTGGTCAAGTGGTACTTCGACTTTCGATCCGAAGATCGTGGGTTTGAATTTAAAAAATATCGTCGACTTAAATACAATGTTTCGATTCTTCCGGAGAATTTTCATCTGGGTATGAGTTTCACTCCTCGTGGTCGCGTCTAACATCTGCTTATTAAACTTACCTGCTGGTACCCGTATTTTCTAGACTTTTCTGACACTTTTATCCAACCGGTAAATAGGAATCATAAACTATGATGATCGATATACCAAGTGAAGCCATCAATATCAGTATCGAAGGGCCTATTAAATACACCCGTCAATTTACCTTATTCAAATAAGGTCTGACACTTTGATAACGTATTATCCCTTAGGGCACCAGTAGCCGGTACAACTAGTAATTATAGTGGTATATTATACTAAGTTTTGCCTGCGGCTGTGATTGAGTTAGAAGATTTTTAAGTCAACCTCCAATGACGGTTTAATTTGGTCCAAAACTAGGAATAACATAATTCTAAAAGTTTTGGTATAAGTCCTAGATTCTAGGACCTAGCTAGATGGTAACAGAAACAAGTTTTGATTGTATAAAAACAAAAAAAATGTGTACCAAAAAGAGCAAAAATATTAGTAAGGTATTTGAGGCGCTGGTTTTTCGTGATTATACCTACTCGTTATTATCTACATACCTAGTGTTATATTTTGTGTTTGTAATCCTGAAAATAGGTAAAAATTTTCAGATTTAATTAAATGTTAGTCCAATCATTAATCGGCGACAATCGATTCTAAAAAAGCTTGGAGATGTATGTATGTCACATGTCTCAGTAGCAATGTACAACGATCGATATCTCTACGTAGATCGAGATAGAGTCGATTGATCGATACGATATCGATCGTATAAAGCGGCGATGCTAATAGGGCTAGAATGCAGAATAGGTTACTTTTTATTAGTGTTGTAGGTACTTGAGAAATGGATAAAACTAAGAAACTGATGAATGTAAAAATAATCTATAAAGTGTTAATACAATTTAACCGTAGTACATACAAACAGACTTTCTTTAAGAGAAACGTTGAGATAAACACATTCTAAGAAATCTGCGAACAAAATTGTTGTCTCGATAAAATTATGCGTTTTTCCATAAAAGCAGGTGGGCTCTTTTTATTATGAACCTTTTTAACTTGCGCTTGGAGCTACTTTCGACTGCTCATTCCGTTGAAAGTCAAACGGTTGTGGTGTAATCTTTTTGTGTTTCAAAAACGCGTTGAATTCAAATTGCAACTCGGAAACAAACCGCAAAATCAACAACTAGATAATGCATAGTCTCCGCTTTACAACTTAATACCATGACATCAGAATTTAATTTACTACTACGCGAACGGTGTTTATAGGAAATTGCCCGCGAGTTAATGTTCGTAGCAGTCTAGACGTTGAGCAAGCGTCGCGATAAATTCAGTAATTTTCTACGCTGAGCCAACATTGTCTTAAGAATTCCATGACAAATCCCGCGGAGAAACCAGTCTGTCTTCCAACAAAATATTACATCGTCAAGAGCTTAATCAGCTGTGGATCGGTGCAGGCCTCGGAACCTGTAATTAGCAGCCAGTTGTAGAAATATGAATGGAGCCGGACGCGGCGCCTGCGCAGCCGGCACGCCTTACGGCCCGACTTTTAATACTCCAAACCTACAACCGATTATCTCAAATCTATAGAAAGTCATGACGTAAGCCATTCGCGAGCCGATGCGAGAGCACGAGCCGCTTTGAAATGCTAAAACTTTTTTTCCGACCTCACAAGCCCAGCATGACATCTAGTCGAAGTATCTACGATCCCGTCAGAAGATATTGGCCAATAAAGGCGCCCGGCGACGTATAAGGAGCCATCCGGAGACGAGACACCGACAGAGTGAAAGATCAACGCTAATTAAGCGCCATAAAACCGAATATCGTTCTCATACCGTCGTTACCTTTCACCGTCAACAAATTCTATCGAGACGTCGCTGAAAAAAAAGACGAGGAATTACCTCACACACGAGCCCACCTTACGAGCTTCGTAATAGATTAATGATATAGCCTGCAAGGTCTGTATTTAAACGAAAATCCTTGGGAGTAAGTAGGGGTCGCGGTGATGACGCGAACGCGCGGCCGCCACCCGCGTGCGTGCGAGCGGGACGCCGCGCTACGCGTGACAGAGAGGCCATGCATAATCGACAGAGGCGCCACTGGCTCGCCGCGGGGCGGCGCCCGCGTCGGCCCCACGCGCTCGACATGTCTTATTGAGAAATTCCCAAGATGATGCATAATTCTCCTTTTGGTTTCCTGTGTAGTTATACTCCCTGTTAACAAGATTACCAATTCGGTGACCGGGAACGCAGACGCATATTTTATCGAGGCATCGGTCTAGAGGCTATTGTGTGCGGACATGTCTGATTTATTCGCTCGGGTTTGCTTGATCATTGAAAGGGACGGTTTTATGTAGGTGTTCTAGAGAATTTACAACGTTGGCTTGTCTCAACGTTTTACTAATCAGATCAACTACCTACCTACCAGGCTATGTAATCTTACATATTTTAGTAAATAGGTAACAGACTTAAAAGGTACTGTACCAGGTACATTAGTTAAGGATAAAATGAAGCATTTTCTTTCCTCAAAGTTTCAGCGTTTGTCAATTTTCCCGAAACCACCGTTAAAACAGCGATCACGTCTTATCAGACAGTTATGCTAACAAGACATGCTAATTCCCAAAACCAACAAGCGTCGAACAAAAAAAATCGTTTCGGAACGATCTCTGGCCCAAAAAGGAATAAAATCGAGATGAGTTGGACGGCGCCAGCGACCAATTACCAAAGGTAGGGATGTGCGATTGAAAGACGGATAGGTACTCGTTGATACAACTGCAAAGGTCGGAAAATAAGGCGCTAGGTAATTATATTTTTATTTGGATAGCATGGGGACGCCAAAAACCAACAGAAGGCAAAAACCTTTTTGATTTTTGTTTTAATTTGAGGAAGATTATTTTATTTATTGTTGGAAAGTGTATTTTGGTAATAATTTATTAACATTAAGGCAATTAACATTAAGGCATTATTAGCAATATAGGGGATATTAATGATTGAGTTTGATAAATACATATTTTGAAAATAGAGGGTGTTTCTCATTATTTTATTCTAAGGATTCATCATGCTTAATAGATAATAGAGAAACTCTACTGCACTTTTACGAAATTTCTCTTGGACATTGAAAAGAACCTATCTGTGTTAAATAAAGCTAAACTCAGGCTTAGCTGGACAAAAGCTAACAAGCTAGGTACCTTGATTTTAGCCGGACTAAAGCTGCAAAAGCCGGCAAATCCAGCCGTAAACGGCAATTCTGCCTAGCATCAAGCTATGCAGGGAATCCGCCTCGCTTTCTAGCTACAATTTTTTACTTGTTCTAGATTGTTCGAATGCTATTCCCTTGTTCTGGGAATGACATGTGCTAGTAAAAAAATCTGTTTGGCGATAGGCAACCTGTCACGTATAATGCTACTTGTAAAAATCAAAATTAAACCGACTTCAATTTCGTGAGATGAGAATTTCCTGCACTTTCGAGGTGCATTTCTGTTCATAACTCCAAAGATTTTCATCAGTTCCTTACATTTTTTTAAAGGAACTATTCTTGGAATATTTTCTTTCCAACAAAAAAAGAATCATCAAAATCGATTCATAAACGACAAAGTTATCAGCGAACAAACTTAAAAAAATAATTATAATGTAGGGTCGGATTGAGATATCTCCTCCTTTTTTTAAAGTCGATTAAAAAGAAGTTGTTACTTTGACTACCCTTTTGGCATAATTTAGAATGTATAAAAAATTCCAGTAGGTACCAGAATTACTTTTTTCCTTGTTATAAGTTGTAGGTAAGGCACAATTAAAATAAAACATTTATAGAATTTTCACACCTTTTCAAATTGTATTATTAGTTGCCATTCTCATATTTTTTATGCTTTCTGATCTGATTTGTGATTAAAAGAGAGAGATATAAGTACCTTTTTATTCCTAGTGAAGGATAATGGTCGAAAATTCAATTTTCAAATATAATCCCATCCTCCATGTTAATGTTTTTTTGTTCGTTCCACTTATCTATTACAAGTCTTCGAGTTGCCGATCAAAGGATTAAGCTCACCTAACATTTCTATCACTTCAGGCAATCCGAGGGTGACAATGAGCTTACAACGCCGCGCTGTGATTGGTCGGATCCCGTGACGTCACCGGTCACGCCCCGTCACCCGGATTAGAATGTCCGGTATCGATTTAGTATAGATAGATTAGCTTCCGTAGCCTAGTGGTCAGGCAGCTCGGTTTAAGAGCGATCGCTTGTATCTACGCAGGTTCGAATCCTGCCGCTGCCGTTAATTTTTAGTAAGATTTTTCAATAAAGTATGATGCCATTTTCTTGTACGTACCAGAGCAATAATTTAATGCAATAATTACGCGCTAATTGACGTTCAATAATTGTAAGCAACTGTTGTTTAGGCCATGCAAGTCACGATGACAGTCAATTTAATTATACAACAGGCAAGAATCTTGCATCGTGTAAATGACACTTGAAGTAATCATGAACCTAAAGTTTGCATGCGGATTCGTGCATGTGTTGCCATACCATCAATAGCCTATAGGCTGTATTGGTAACTATTTAGTTTAGATAGCTTACAACTTCGTCACCAGAGTTGGCCACTTGCTCATACGAACTTGAGTTATTTCAGTAACTAGGTATCTACAACAAGTTTCATCCAAACATGTCGCCGGGTTAAATCGTTATTGAAATGCAAACATTAAAAATAATGCAACAACTTACAGATTTATAATAGAAAGATGGTAATACTTACCTACTGGTAGCCGAATATAAAAAACAAGATCTAGACTAAGAATTTTATGTGACATCATCAGTTCGAAAAGTATCACTAAAATCGGTAATGCATTACCGGTTCTATAAGGATTATGAAAAAACGCTCATTGGAATTTTAGAAATAAAATAAAGTTAAATGGAATGTATAACTGAATCTTTACTACGAAGTCTATGGGTTCAATAATTCATCATCATCATCACGTGCAGCCCGTCTCATCCCACTGCTGGGCATAGGCCTCTCTTCGCTTGTGCCAACCTCCCCTATTCTGTGCCAGTCTAAACCATGTACGACCAATATTCAATATTTAATTATTCGATTCAATAATTATCTTACCGGAATTCGAACCCATGACCTTGACATAAGGGCTCATCACCAACAAATTGATAGGGAATAATAAATAATATTAGTTATGATACTAAGTAAAATATGTAATAACTTAAGCTCCATCTACACTCGGTCTAATCCGACCTTTATTGTATGCACCCTAGTTATGTCACCCTAGTTTGTATTTGTATTAATTATTATGAACCTTATCAAAAAGATATAGAGTTTAAAATGTGATAAAGAAACTTGAATAGCCTCAAGCAGTCATAGTAAGGTAAACTTTAATGTTGATGTTATTTTTTACAGCATTTAATAATAGTAGCGCAATTTTTCATTTATTACTTATTACTTATCATTTCTGATATTATTAACGAAAAAAAACTATGTAGTAAGTACCTATAAGTACCAAAAAGAGCGGAAATTTAAGGGACTTTTACCCAGCAGTGGGACAAAAAAAACTCTCTCCTCCTGTCGCTCTCTCCTCAGCTTTTCAGCTGCTAAGTAGGTACCTAAATATTACGTAATATTCTTCCATCCAACTACTAAAAAGCTCGCATTGCTTACATACCAGATTCATTCAACTCATCAAAGCTCCGACGTTTTATCAGAAACTTCACCGTAAATCGTGTATCAGTTAATCTCAGCCGGTCAGGAGCCTCAATTAACTTAAAACGTGTCCAAAGTCGGGCAATTAGATAGATAAGTTGCCTTGGTGGTCCGCCGCGGATACGGTGCTAAGAGGGTCCGTGTGACAATATGCGTACCTACGGTGTGTGTAGCACCGGCTTTAGGTGCTAAAGTTTGTAAGTTATAGCCACTCATTTATAATAATAAATATGTCAATGTTATATTGTTAGGTAGGACTAATGTAACCATGAATTATAAAAATAAGAAAAAATGATTCTGTGTTATCATATGAATGAGTGTTATCATACTATTTTTTTTTAATAATTAAATATTCATATTATTATTTCTTTTTAGTTTGACATTTTAGTGCTTTGACAGATTTTCAGATCTGTTTTTGTTTCTGTATTACCTTTTACCTACTTACTCGTAGGTACTGAGGAATAAATTCGGCACTTAAGGTGGCCCTTCCCGGTGCGTCTATCATCGACGGGGGCATAGCTGAAAAGCTTGTTGTTTCATCCAGCGCAATGCTAGAAAAAGAAGCAAAGCGAAAAGAGAGAGATAGCGCCTCAGCCCTCGGCATTCAGTAGGTACTTTCGCCGCTCACTCGCTCACTCGAAAAATAGTGTGCGGAAATTTCATAAAAAGTGTTCCAGGAAATACGTGTTTTTCAGTAAGCCTTACAAGCTTGTAAAATAAATATTTGTCATTTAGAATCTCCATAATATTTGCAAGGTTTCTATGACAATATTTTCTTTACTTTTACAATTTATGAGTACATTATGAACGGCCAAAGTTCAGGTAAAATTTATGCTAAAAGCAGGTTTTTGGAAGCTTATACTGAATTTGTTTCTCAAAATTTTGATTTTTAGTTCCTATAGAAACCTAGATATAGTGCACAAGATACCTATTACTCCAAAAGTTTAAAAGAAAGATCTGTTACAACGGCATAATCACGTACGAGCGTTTGTATGAAAAGTGAGCCGGGTTGGCCGCTCTTAATGCTGCGATAAAATAAAAAGATACTTACGCATACAAACGCTTTCAAGTAAGTACTTGTATTGTTTATCTCAGATAGGTAAGTACCTATCTGAGATAAACAATATGCACCTGTATCTTACAATCTTTATTAAACCATAAAAATCATTCATTCACACGAGCCTAATCAATCGCTTCTCCAGAAACATTAAGAAAAAATTCTACTAAATATATTGTCATAGACACCTAATCTAAAACCACTTATTCTTGTATTCAACTTTCATCGAGAACTCAAATAACTAGTGCTAACAGGAAGAACCAGTTTGGTGACACTGACAGCCGTAGCGCCGACTGCATGCAGTAGCCGGGTGCACTCTTTTTTTTTAAGTTTTAATTGTAAAACCGAGATATTTGAATATTTCATGTAAGGTAAGATAACTACATTTTATTAATTAATATGCTAGTAAGTTTGTCAATTAATCATTTGAACACTAAGATCGATTTGTTTAGAATAATTGACTTAATTAGACTTATAAAGCTTTGATACAATGTATTGTATTTGTGGCAAATAGTAGTGTGTTTGTGACATTGTTTTTTTTATTAGTGATTTTTTTATCCCTAAAATACTATCAGTTTAGTACAATAACTATTCTACTAAGTATACAATACATTACATAATCAGTCACTAATGCTTTGTACAATGCAAATTCAATGGAATGTTTGAAATTAAATAATTGTTAACTACCAAATAGCATACCTATTTTATTAATTACCTTAAAATTTGGTTACACAGATTTTATCAACTAAGAGCAATTTAAAATCTGAATTTAAATGGCATTCGATAAAAATTCTTCATTAAATGCAATGCGTAGGTTATACGAATTATCAAAATACGATAATGGTATTATGCAATCACGATTCGTATTCAAAATTTATGTTTTGGTTGTCAAAGATGCAATTGACACAGATAAGACACGAGAGAAAATTTGCCTAAGAATGCTGTGTCGTATCAGAATATAATTATGCTAGTTGATGCAAATGCTAACATTGATGGAACTAGTTATTTTTCTAATCAGTCTAAATAAGTTATTAATCAGATAAAATGGAATTACAGATCTTTTACCTACTTCAAGAAGAGCTTCGTACTTATTTACATTATTTGCTACAAACTTGTTTAGATACTTATCAGACAGTTTACACAGTGCAGATTATCTTCTGGATTTTCAATAATAAACGCTCCAATCATCTAATCACTGAGCTTGAATTGATTCCACAATTCAAATGTAAATTAAATTGACATCGTTCAAAAGTTCATCGACCCCCGATAAGGGCCTCAGAGAGACATAAAGCGAGTTACACCTTCTGGCATCATACTCGTTGGCGATAAACTACCTACATATAAAAAAAAGAATTCTCTCGGCGGCGTCTTTGATCCGCTCAAAGGAGGCCGATTTGTTTGCCATAAAGACCTCCTTAAGTCTCTATAGCTACCACAGCTTATGTGAATTTATTCTACGGGTTAATATTGCAATTCAATTAATGGTCAGGTTTCTTCTTACAACGTAGTTCCTTTTTCGTTTGAGTTTTTACTCAATTTTGAGTTTTATGCTATTGAAATAAAGTTTAAGGGGAAAAGGGTAGTCAGGTGCAAACGAACACTCATTTACCGTGTTCGATTTTTGATTCATGATCAATCACTGTGATGACGTCGGTTTTACTTCCAAGTGGATTGTCCTTATTATTTCGTTTGATATTCAATTAATTGCACCTAATTTTAGGACGAATTTTTATCGGTTATTAAATCAGGTCAAAAGAGATCGGAAATATATTCTCTAAATAACCAAACGAACAAAACGATCCTATGTCCCAAAAATACGAACGCATAGTAATATCTTAACTGCGTGTAGTTGATTCATTACTCAATTTCCATAGACAACTGTCAATATAAAACTACTAGTAAACTCATAATCAATATTACTTGAGATGCAAATCGTTAGAGCGAGAGATTCAAGAAAGAGATAGATAAAACCCGTCGGTGGCATCCATTCCGATGACAAAACAAATGGCTGTTTTAACACTATCTGTGCGGCGACTTTCATCTGACCTGCGGTAGCGGGGTATTATCATGGCTTTTAGATTAACGGGTGTGCTCGCTTATAAAAGATAGTGTTTTTAAATTCGTATGGCAAGGAATGCTGATTATAGGAGTGGTTTGAGACTATGGTCGACTCTGTGACTTGCTTTCTAGACATCAATTCTCATCAATTTTATCCAGAGACCCAATTGTTGGAGTACCTCCTCGTAAAAAAAATGTTGGCAAACCAATGACAGATTTCCATGTGTGTTTGTTCGATTTTTTATCAAAATATGCGCGTTAGTATTTCGGGAATTTGTAATATGGCACATTTATTCTTAAAATAACATTTAAATCACTTATATCTTTAAGAAATCTACATTTTTATCACAATTTTATTTTAGTATATTTTTCTATTTGGCGTCAAGAAATTATCTACTTATACCTAGTTAATCAATTTTTCACCCTCCACCCCCACATTCAAATTTTTAATGGTGGCCGTACGAAGTTCGCGGGGTCAGCTAGTATCTTGTAAAAATTACAATAACATTATTTATAAGTAGGTAGTTACGATAGAGAAGATCAATCTTAGTAATGTCTCTGAAAAAGAAATAAGGAAAGAAAGAAAAATCATTTATTTTGGTAGGACCTTAATGATCACTTCATTTTCGTCTTACATGCTAGGTGATTCTAATGCCTGTTCCAACGCTTCTCCCTACAAGCCAAAGAGCCAAAGAGTTAGGTCCATTTAGCAATTATTATGTCCACATTCTGCAGTTATTTCCATCACATCTTTTTATGAGTTGCTTATTTAAAAGGGCTATAATCGCTTTTAATAACCACCTGAGCATTAAGACCGGTAGCTATAATCCCGTTAAGATAAACATAATGGAAGGTAAATGTGTATTAAGAGAAGTGACATTCCGTGTTTCGACACTTTTGTATTTGGTGTTATTGGTGCGTGCGTTGGTGGTCCGATTAGAAGTTTTTGTTTGTTTTTAAATTAGATAAAGGTTTACTAACGTTTTTTTTTAAATAAGGAACTTATCTAGTTTTTAAAGTGAAATGAGAAGGTAATTAAAATTGGGAGTAAATTTGTAGCATTGTGTAGGAGGTGAAAAAAAAAACTGCGGTATCCATAGAGAGTCACCTGAACTAATGTATAAATAGGAAGTTTGTTTATTTGTTTGAACGCGCTAATCATTGGAATAACAAGTCGGAGTTGCAAATTTCTTTCATAAGCAAGGCTATAAGGCTATTTAAGAATAAATTTAATGGCGGATGAAACCGACGGGACAGTTAGTATTAGGGATTTAAATCGTTCGTTCGTTCGTTCGTATGAGCAAGTGGCCAACTCTGGTGACAGAGTTAGAGGGATTTAAATGAACTCTTTGAGCAAAGCGAACCGTCAGATGTATCCAAACATACAGCTTTCTTTTTCATGTTTCCAAATCCCTTTAAAGTCAAGAAACTACCCCTTAATGTCCTCAAATCGGAAACCAATTCTCTAGATGTGTGTATCAATCAGGCACCCGCCCAGGACCGATACCATTTGTCACTTGGGCGCCGCCCAACGCCCGCCCTTGCTTTGTGTCGGACACAATCACTCTACAGCCTTACTTATTCAAATAACCCAAAGATACTGTGGTCCTTCGAACGTTGTTGGTTTGGTCCTTCGATTCCGTTTTGTAATATGATGATCTAACTTCCGTAAATTTGAGAAAACTAGAGTTATAGACAAATTACAGAATCGTATACTTACCTATTATAACATAGAATGAAATTCTTACAGAAATCTCCAATAACCAATTGTTATGACGACAACGAATTGTATTGACGACCTCTGTGGCGCAGTGGGCGAAAGCCCGCCTGAGACGCAGAGGTTGCGGGTTCGATCCCCGCTGCGGGACAAATGTTTGCATGATCTGCAAATATTTGTTTCGTGTCTGGGTGTTTTCTATGTATAATATGTATGTATTTACAAAAAAAAGTGTATCTATGTAGTTTATCAGTCATCTGGTTACCATAACACAAGCATTAAATTGCTTAGCTTGGGACTAGATGACGCCGTGTGAAATGGCCAAGGATATTTATTATTATTATTTATTTATTATACCTAGGTACTTGATACTCGAAATTTTCTTTTGATTTATCAAGTATCACACTGAACGCATCAATAAATCACAAAGAAAACTGTTTACAGAGTCACAAACATTTTTATCACATACCGTTCAATACACACTTGTCGACTTCCATATAAATAATTCAGGCAAACTACGAAACCTAGCGTAGAGTAAAACTATAAAGATAGCTGAAGTAGGTATGAACAAAAATAATAGTATGAACTCCCAGTTAAAATAATACAGATACAAAATAGCAGAGAAAACAAACGTAAAACCACAAAGCGCTGTATGGTAAATTTTTTGTCTATTCCTTCCGCAAAGTTTGCGTGATGTGCGTGTTCTAGAAGGGCGGCCATTTTGTGCCCAAAATTGGCGGGGAAATTGAGAAAACGACACTTCCACCAAACCGCTAATAAACTCACACAAAATTATGCAAACGACCAGAGCACCCCACGAAATTTAAAATAAAACAACAAATTTTTTGAAAATATTTTTCCAAACTTCGCTTTAATGGGCTTCGTTTTATTAGCCAAGAAGAAACTTTGGATTTGATGTGTCTATTAAATTCTTTGTGGTAGCTAAGTTAGTTGTGGCTTTGTTGGAAGTCGCGATGGAATAGTTCTAGAAGTATTTCGACACTAGGAGTTAACTGCGTTGATTTGTGGCACGTTTGGCGGCAAATATTTTCAGCTTAGAGAAAATGAACACGAAGTGGGTATGATAGCTTTAAAAAAATATATCAACTAAAAACAAAAACAGACTCTATTAATTTTTTTTAAATAATTTATGTTACAGTGAAAATAAATATTAAGACTGAGCGTAGTGCGAGAGTTTACTCGTAGTTGAATTTCAAAAAATTGCCAAGTATTAAGATTTTGATTAAGTTAAGTAGGTATTTATTTACTTACACACATAGTAGATAAGTTCTAGTTTCTTATTGATTCCCACAGCAATAAATACTAAGTACCTAGGTACAATATTTAAGTGTTTGGTGACAAATTAAGTCTCCGACACTTTAGGTACTGAAAATTGGGATTGTGTTGATGTGATGTAACATTTTATTAACAGCCTTTAAACTTAATTTGAAGATTCTATAGAAACTTCCTAGATGAATATAAATAAGATTGTCACTATTGAACAGTTAAACTTGTCAAATAGCTAGAACAAGCCATAAAATATCCAAGTATAGTCTTAATAGACTTGTACTGTCTACATAAAGTTAGACAAATAAAAACAAATATAAAACCGCATAGAGCAAAACACTCCAACTTCACTTTTATTTTACGTTTAGTGCCAATAAAAACGTCACTGGGAGCATATTTCCTCAAATTCGGGGTACATTTCTTCAGTAGGAACTATGACTGTGTCACATAAAACGCCAATACAAGTGGTATTAGACTGAACCCAGCAAGATGGGCCGAACGCACGCATTACAAACACCAGAAACGCAGACCCCTACCATCCTGAGTATTATTTCATCGCGTAAAACTCTTCAGAGATCATGTTATCCTGGTCAAGGAGCCCTCCGTGTCTGTATGTGGGTGAAGGGGGGAAATCACCTATTATTAAGGGGGGTGCCAAACTAACGGTTTCACGTGTTGTTCGTTTTTATGCGTTCCGTTTGAATAGAAACGCTTGATGGTGTAATTTAGGTAGCGTTTGTTTACCTTATGGAGAGAAATCGTAAAGGAAAACTTAGAGAAATCATGGATTTTTTGTTCGAAATCTGGAAGTAAAAAAATATTTTGTGGACAAAGACCTTCATCAGTCATACATTAATGTTCTGTTATTTGTTATCAAGAAACATTTGAAGTATCAAGGCGTTAGATAGATACTTATTAAAAAAAATAATAGAAACGTGCCTATTTCATTCTATTCCATTGGTTATAACCAAGATATGAAACAAAATAAGTAGGTATCGTCTAATTTAAAAGATAATAATAATACACATTGCAAAGCACCTATTTATCTTCAGAAACATAATTTGTTTCTTCAATTTAAAACAAACCTTATAATTATGATATACGCAATAATTTATATAATTTACCACTTACAAAAGCAAGTTTAAACACAAAAACAAACACTCCCCAAACACCAATTTCTCGAAAGTTATAAGACCTTAAACAAGTTATTACCGCAAGTGGAAATTTACAAAAATGTTGTCAAATTAAACGATTATGCCAGAGACCACCAAAAACCCATACCTGAGTAAACATTTCACTCCTCCCGTTATTTCGAGCAAGAAGGCATCTTATTACTAAGAGCACGTTCACACAGAGCGGTCCGTTTTATTAGAGCCTTACTCTGAATATACGAAAACGAAATTTCGGGCGAATATTCGTAGTTCAGTAGTTAGTGGATACTGAATTCGAAACGTCAGGCGAATATTAAAGGTAAAATTCGTGATAAATTACCCGTTTGTATAAATGTTTTATAATGAATTCGTAACAGTTCAGCAACATAAAGCAGAACTACGAATAAAATATACACATACGAATAAAATATATACAATATAAAAAGTAAGGCCCTTGTTCTATCGTACGTTATAATACGTTTAATTTCCCTGTATGAAGACATTCAAACCTTCTCTACAAACCGAAAACGATATATCGTGCCAAATATTTGTAGAGGCCGGTTCGTTTCGTTTTATGCTTTTATTCGTAGAATGAGTCGTATGAGCGTCATCACACACGTTATTATTGATGTAAAAATAAAAAAAAGTAGCAAATGTAAAAACGGTCAAGTAATCCTTCAGTGTGAACGCGCTGTAAAATGTCAGTCATTTTGGACATAAGTACTGTGTTCCTGTCAAACTCAGCAACCAGTTTGACCCCGTTTATGGATCTGACCGAATAAAGATACAATGTATTGAAGGGTCATTATTTATTGGTTTCGCGTTAATAGAGACTGATTTTGCGTGATTGTAATAACCATTTCGCTTAATGTGACGTCATCTAAATAAGGTAGATTTTCTCATAACAAACTTTATTTCGTCTCAATATTAATAAGTACCTATCTATTTGTCTAGATCGCCATTATAGAAAAAGAAAGAGAGAGAGAGAGAATAAAAAATACTATCTAAAACAATGGTGATCAGTGATCACATAAATCTACATTAAAATACCTAGTATTTGAAACCATTAGGTACTGGATTTATAATTGCAATACCTAATATTAATGATGAATGATGATGATGATACATATGGATTGTAATACTGTTTGTTTTCCTAATAAAATAAAATAAAAAATACCTAATAATAACCATTGCTGTTATCTAACGGCCAGATTCACAATTCTTGTAATTTTGCTTTCTCTGGTAATAATATTTGTGATCATAACAGAAATAATAACAAAATTCTAACCACAACAATAATTAAAAACGGTAACTTCTTCTTCTTTCGGTGCCTCTCCATTACTGAAAGTTATCTTGCAAAATTTTTCTTTGCCTAGTGCTAGCCTACCACAGATAAAATAATACTATACTTGATCTTCTACCTTCTTTACTCCTGACCACTCTCTAATGTTGCGAAGCCATGATGTTCAAAAACGGTTAAAGACCATCAAAATTGAGTCAGAAAAATCGAAGCCACCAAAACATGATAAATGGTAGGCGTCAGCTCATCCATTCAAGTGATTTGCATGTTAAACTCGTAAATGTGAGACCTGACACGACATATTTCGTTGATATGACATAGTTCGGCATGACAGTCACGAATGATCGAGATACACCTACAGGCACTTCTATATTGTGTTTGTATTCATGAAAGCTTGTTTATACTTTCTTGTGGACATAAATAGGACAGGTGTAGATAAATCAGTGATTTTGTTACAATGTAGTCGAACTTTAAAATAAATGAAAACTGTTTAGGTACTTTGATGTATTGGAGATGTTTTAGAAATAAGTAAAATATTCTTGGACATTCCACACAACGTCATCTAAGCTAAGCAACTTAATACTTGTGTTATGGTGACCAATTGCTTGCAACTTGTCACGTATGGAATGCTGATTTCTGTAGAATGCATGTAAATGTCACGTGTTTCAATAATCCTCTACTCTTTTAGACATCTTCATAGGATCTTTAATGATTACAACATCTGAAGAAAGTCTCGTATGTTTTGTACGTTTATTTTTCTAAGTATTAGCAGTCAACAGTAATTATTTTAGTCATTAAACGTCTATATTATAATAACACTCTAAAAACATTGTGTCCATAAAATATTAAACTATATCTAGTGTATTATTATTTTAATCTGTGATATTGCTAAGCTCCGCCATTTTGAATTTTAATTACCTAAACCTAAAATTGGAATCTCAGTAACAACTTACCAAAAAAATTACCCGTGAATTTTTCAGAATTCTAATAATATGGGCTCAAAAGTGATTTTCATAAATGAAAATACCCGCTTTATTGCTAGAAACGCGAAGAATCTACGTCTTCTTCTGTCACCCTGTTTTATACCACTTGGTGATATTTTCTTCAATATTTTTATTATATTTTCGTCGCTCTCACACCTCGTTTCTTCACTCGTGAAAATGCCAATTTTACATACCCCACATACTCTAGACGTAATGTATTTGATATCTCTGTTGTTTTCTATCAGGGCTGGCACTTTGTTATAACAATGATTTTACATATATCATAGACATCTTCAAAAGGATCTAAAAATTCCCTCAAAGATCTGAAAGAAATGTCTACCGCTCCCTGGGATACAGTCGTGATAGTATTTCATATTTTTATGATTTTACACAATGATTTTAATACTTTATTCGTTTGTTAGTTTACCACCCCAATTCCACAAGATAGAAATGAGGTCTATGGTGTTCTAATGCGAACTTTTCCTTGATAGCTTCACTGTTTTTATAATGTTGTAAGTAGTTATTTTAAATGGATAATATCGGTAAGAATCCATGTACTTACAATTTGTTTTTGACAACTTTAAGTTTTTAAACTAGTGAGGGTCGTTTAATTTAACATTCGGCGGGAACCCACGATGATGCAAGCGATCGCCCTTTAGCCGGGCTGCCTTCAACTTTTCGGCCACGAAGCCTTATATCACTACTATCATAGTTGTTATTTCGGTTAAAGCACCGATTAGTCTTACTTTTTACTTAAGAAAACATTAAATATTAAAAAACAATAAGCATGGTGACAACCCTATTGCCAGTACCATGAAATTCAAAGGAAATATTTAAACGTGTGAGGGGCAACGTTATACAGAGGCACACGAAATATTATTATGTTTGTTTGTAAATGTGAAAAAGAAAGTTTTGATTCGGATGTAAAAGAAAAATGCTGTTATATTATTTATATACTTATATTAAAGAAAGAAAGAAACAGAACTAAGTAAGTACTTTAAAGTATTTTTTAAATTTTTCTAGAGGAAAGATAACGTAAATGTGACTACAAATAATTACCTATAGTCTTCACTTTATTATAAAAAGACATAAGAGATAGATAAAATATACTTTACTAAAATTGACCAGTTAATATAAATATTGGTAACATTGCAGACCTTTGTAGACTTATTCCTTATAAATAATCTTAGGGCGCTGCAAAATGTTACCTTCACTTCTCTATGTAAAATTACTATGCTATACAATGTTGAGTTATATTTTAATATAGCTTTTACAACACCCACAGCAGGTGTTACTAGTATTAAGTCACGCACACACTCTAGTATTCCGTAAATGTTACCTCCTTTTTTAAAGTTGGTTAATAAGGGTGCGTGCACATGACTATTGTAGCGTAGCGCCAATTTAGTATGTTGCTCGGTTTCTTATGGGGTAACTTGGCTAGAAGCTATTGTGAATAGTTAGACATTTTTTTAAAGATGGTTTTGAACCTTTCTGTTGTGTATTATTGAGTGTTAGGCGTAGGTTTCTAAGTGCTGTAATATAGCGAATAAATAATAAAAAAAAATTGTTTAAACAATTCATCTAAACCCCAGTAGATCTGATAAGAAGACAAAAACTTAGTAAAATGAGGTACTCGCAGAAATATTAAACAATAACTTCGATTCGAAGTTTTTGACACAGTGCTAACCCGCATGGCTAAAAATCATCAACCTCATAAGCGAAGAATAGGTACTATCACCCAAAGCACCGCTTCACCACCTTAAGGGTGCTTTTTCTGTGACGCAACTAGCAGTTTACACCGCTTTGCAACATTCGAACACCAATAGCAACAAAGTATTTCGGTGCTTTGTTATAAAGTTTGAAGAACAAATAATAACAGTAAGTTTTTAACAATGGTAAAAGTCATCAAACAATTATTGCTTTTAGATGTTTATGACTCCGATTGGTCAAAATAAAAAGGGCAGGATCAGCTAGCTAACATCTTGCAAGCTAAACTGTTTCAAAATTGGTAAAGCGACGCTTTTGGTGATAGTACATTTTATAAAAACTAGACCAGCTAATAAGGAGAAGAATGAGTACCTACTTACATGTAATAAGATACATCAATTCTATATTAAATTTTAAAGAGTTGCTTTTAATAGTTTTGAAGATTTCAAGTCAGTAAGACGATTCAACAAATCACGAAGTCCAAACTTAAAGCATTTAAAGCTGATCTACGAACTAAACGCAGCTCAAGTTAGCCAACTAATTAGCTCGTATGGAAACTAAGACGGGCGTATTTACCCCAACTTACCCTACGGATAATAGAGTTAAACGGTATGTAATTCTTGTGCTTACCAAAGTTAGTAGTTGATATGTAAGTATTTTGCAGTTTTTAACAATAACTACATAGGTTATGGAACATAGTATCTAATTTGTTTATGTATAGATAGAGACATAAAAAAATATAATTTTACTATGATCATTGGCTACTTCGCAAAAAGTTCTATGAAGCAAAGTTTATAGTGTTAAACCACTTTTAGGTTTAAAGTAAACTCTTATCAATATTTTCGATCTTTTATCGTCAAAATACTTTAAATAAATTTCAGTTTTAACCCACATATCAATATATCAATCTAAGCAAACTAGATCAAAAGTGGCTCAGAATAAAAACATTGACACATGTGAGCAAGTGACCAAGTGGCCGGATCAAACAAAGTTAAGTGCGAATGCCAAATATTGACATGTTTGTCAAAACAGATGTATCGTTTGACACTTTTTCAGTTACAAGGGTCCAGTGTCAATGTTATAGGTAAATAGATTAGTGGCTACCATTGGTTCACGAATTAGAAATGGATTGAGAAGAAAGTGAGAAAGGATGGTTAAAAACAACTACTCATAGTATTTTGTTCAAGTTTTTTTTACGAAAAAGAATAATTTATTCGCAAGGTATTCAAGCGTTTTATTAATAGGTATTTTTGACTGTGTTTTTTTCAAATTTGTGTAGTAAATATATATTTACAATTAAAAAGATGAATTGCATAATTCTACACTGTTTTCTAGGTAGCTATAAAAAAACATCATCTACATCAAAAATAAATTAAGAACGAAGCAAGCTTTACTACGAGCACTTAAGTTTAAACAATGGTGGAAAGTAGATAAGAATAAAATAAGTACTTATAGATCGTTTATAACGATCTTCTAATAAAATAAAAGCATGTTCATGACATGGACAATTTTATAAACACTATAAACGGGATATTTACTTATTCCTGGATTTATAAGTTTCCCGATATTAGATACCCCGTCTTAGTTTAGTTTAATACCATGATAGTTTTAAGAGTACTTATTATAGACAATTTTATACATATTAGAGATTTTTATAACATCTCAAATGCCTAGAAAATCTTTCGGGTCTTCGGGATAAAGACCTTGTGCATACACTGTTATAACTCGAAAATGCAATACGTTCGAGTAACAACAGTAACAACAGAGCTAACATTAGGCAGTAACTGTAGAGTTCTGCATTTGATCCCAACCTGATCCACTGCAAACATTTACCTCCCGTGGGAACGAGCAACCATACCACGCGTATTTTGGCTAGAAAACTTGGCAAACTACTTTCCAAACTTCAACTCTATGCCAACGACTTTACATCCAAAATACTATCATAACCCGGAAATGCTGTAGGGAATGACAATACGAATGTATTACTTTGCATCATGAAATCTTTTACACAAGTTTTGAGTTCGTTCTTGCGTGGAGGGTTATCAACTGTATGTTTATAGATTGTAGATGCAGTTTTGATCAATGTTATCAGTAGACTTTAGTGATTGGTGTTACATGGCTCAAGTTTTATATTAAAGTAGGAATGGTTAATTTAAAGTTCTTATTTTAAAGTTTGTGAAGGTCTAAAAACTCCCACTAGCTCCATACGAACTAACTTAGTAATATTTTATGTCAGTCTAATCCCACTAACATTATAAACGCAAAAGTTTGTATGGATGTGTGGATGTTTGTAACCCTTTCACGCGAAAACTACAGAACGGATTTGGCTGAAACTTTGAATTTATGAATTTATATAAATAAATAAATAACCTTGAACATTTAAGACGGCGTCATCTAGTCTCAAGCTATGTCACCAAATGAGATAAGTTATGGTAACCAGATGACTAATATAACACTTATGATACATTTTTTTTAAATACATACCTATTATTATAGATAGAAAAAACATCCAGACCCGGAACGTTTCAACTTGTCTTCAATAATGGAATAATAAGTTTCGAAACATGCGGGCCACATGAAAAAAGACGTTATTTTGCCCATAAAATTAAGTAACACGTATACGTATATATTCGCATTAATAAACTTGTCCTTTTTGCCATACAACTTCTCTTATGGATTATGCAATGTAAATTTAATTACTGCTGTAAACAACCTATTAGAGCACAATGAGGGTTAAATTAACGGATAAAAACGTACAAATTATGGTTAATAGGTATGGATTAGATACTCAAAGAAATTCTCAAATAGAACAAATGAAGCTTGCAACTATGTTTTTATTATGAACAAAAATCAGAATAAGGCACGGATAACCTTATTATTTCAAAAATATTAGGTATTGAAGGGAACTTGATGAATTATAATGAAATCGATAAAAATGAATTTGACTTATATATCT
Source organism: Xanthorhoe designata (assembly GCA_963582015.1). NCBI lineage: Eukaryota > Metazoa > Arthropoda > Insecta > Lepidoptera > Geometridae > Xanthorhoe > Xanthorhoe designata. The sequence goes on from OY757029.1 coordinate 3,593,190, forward strand.
GAGATTTAAATCAAAGATAAGTCCAAGTACTATCCCATAATGACTATCACAGCTTTCTAATTAAATATTGGAATACCTATAAGTCTGATGAGAAATTGGTCTGGCTTACGGATTAATCAAATTACATAAAACTGTTTAAATGCCGAAACATGGCATAAGACAAAATAATTCGTAAATGGACATTAAACTTAACACATAAATGTGTGTCCATTGAAACATACCAGTAGACACAAATTAACTTGAAAATTCACGAATTTCGTCCCTCGCAACCACTTCAAGAAATTACAATTCACTGATTTTGAAATACGTATGAGAGGACGGTCCTTTGAGCAGTCGAGCAAATATATATTATAGTTGATTGGACCATCTCAACCGGCTAACAAAGGACATCTACAACCCTTTTATAAAGAAATTCAGATAAAGGATACAATACGTTCTTAGACCAAAAAGGTTTTTAACCTCCTTGAAGTGTAAATTATAATCCTTTTAGGAAGCCTCACTGGACGTATAGAATTTAATTAAAAGGTGCTTTTTTGAGCAAGGATTATTACGTGATGGCGCCTGGCGGTACTTTTGATTTTAGTAGATTAGAGTTAATTACTGTTGAATAAAGAACATTTGGGAAGTTTTAGGAATAATGTAATGACGAAATTTTAATAGTGAATCGATTTAAATGACGCTTGAAATTGCTTACATTAATTACTTAGTAAGTAATTCAAATGTAAGAATAATAGGTTTTAATCAAGAAGAAACGGGAATAGAAAAATCTAGCTCAATTAAAGACGATTTCAATGTGATCTCAGACAGCCTAGTGAACTAGGCATTAACTTTGATACCACGAGATCGTAACCTAGATCGCTAGCAATTACTAATAATTGATATAAATATCCATACCTCTGACAATAACTTTCTCTGACCACTTTTAAAAACTTCTGTCGTGAAAACCAACCAAAACCAGCTAGCAAATAGTAGCTCAAATAATCGATTATAATGTCCTTTGTATCAAAGCCTAAAACCACTCAAACGCCCAAGATGGCCCAAGATTTTATCACCCCTGCTAATAGACCGGCTCAGTGCCTACCAAGGGACACCTTTTGATCAATAACTGTATATAAATTGCTCAGCACATGTCCTTTGCTCAAGCAACCGTCCCTTTATTTCGCATATTTTATTTTTGTCGTGTGAAACTTTGTATCATGTAGTACCTATTGGTTTAATAGGATTGGACTATGCCGTTTGGGGTCTACGTCTATTGGGGTTCTGAATGAGTCTAGGTTTTTGGGGTTCCTCAAGAGTCAATAGTTGTCTCTGGTATGTTTATATCTACTTATTTTAAAAAAGATTCTTTATGAAGTGCTTGGCAATAGAATTTATCTGAAAAAAAATATATCTACGGAACAAAAAACATGATCGTGGCATATGACGTCATACTACCACTTAAGGAGCCAACCCTACCTTTATAAGGCCTACTTTACAAGGTCCTATCAATCCACCCGCATCTACCTCTGAATTAGCGAATCGACAGATGTTTTCACGATCGAAAAGACACACCGAGCCCACAATACAGAATTAGACGCTTCAACGATATCGACCGAGGATTACCGAACACAATTAAAACTGGTAGACATTAAAAAAAGTTTTTCAGCACAACCCTATTGTGATCGGAAGATGTTTGGAACGGTTGCTTAATCCCCGATTAAGAACGAAATCTCATGGTTGTCATAAACATGTTTTTATTAATAATCGCGGGTTTTTTGATCTTTTTACTGTTATTTTGTTATTTTTTATTCTGTATTGATCAAATCAGTCAAGGTAACTTGGTAATTATTTGAGTTCTACTAAGCCAATTAAACCTTTAATTTGTATTGTAAAAAATATAACCCCAAACAGCGGCTTTTACAAACCAAGGGCCTCTATTAAAACTCATCAGACCAGCGACCATCAAATCAGACAAAGAGTATAAATATAGTCAGAAGGTGCACATCAATTATATAAACTTTTAGAAAGAACGCCAATAAAAGCACTTGGTTTTATTTGTTTTTACATTGACAGAGTTTGCTTTTTTCGTATTTATACTTCGTTGTTTTTTTTATTACCTATACTGAGTAGGTACTTAATTTTTTTTTCACAAATTCAAAAACCTTCAAGAAACGTTTTACAAAAAGAAAATATTTTTTTTAAGAAGTGACAAAATGTTCGTTTAAATAAATAAGTCTTTGAGTCCTATGATAAGGAGTAGAACAAAGTTTTATTTAAATATATCCAGTTTTTTGCGATCGTAGAATGAATAATTGACGACACGGCAATTCATAAGCTGTTAACTGCATCATAAAAGTGGTTACAGACCAAACCCGGAGGCGTTGTAAATAAAGAGTGATTGCACTCAATATATCCTCGACCTTTTGTCGGTATTTATCAGATGTCACTATAAAAGTCGTATAATGCAAATTGAACTTTATTGATACTGACTCAAAGATAAACAAATATTTAATATTAACAACTCATTATTTATAGTTTAGAAAATTGTCGTTTTTTAAAATCAAATCAAACTCGCATTCGAAAAGTTCTTTATCGTTGTACAAAAATTTTATATTTTACAACGTAAATAACAAGTTTCTTGTGTTTAGTGTTTTTTATCAGGTACGTACGACGTACGACCAATATTATTCTAAAAAAAATGTACGCAAATAGATTGATCTGAGATTTAATTAATCGAATTTATTTGTAAAGGAAGTGATCAATAAATTAGTAGCCAATTATGGTGTTCTTGTTGACTGTATCGATATTAATTAGGGGTATATGTATAATGATTGGATAATTAGAGTAGTACCTACCAAATTTAAATTTACAAAGTATAAATTAAAAAAGTTTGCATTTTGTGGATTCGATCAACGACCAAAACTATTCTCAGTTTTTATAAACCTATAGGTTTTCCAAACATATTTAAAAATGTATTTTAATATGGTTTAGGTTCTTTCCGACATACATGAAATATGATCATGACTTTATTCCCAAGATGCGGTAGACTTTTTCGTTTAGATCTTTTTTGGCTCTTTTCTTTTTGGATCTTTTTTCAAGAAACATTACAACAGATTAAAAAATACAAAAAAAATTTTTTCACGAAACTATACTTAACAAGTGTCCATTCTGTTCCCATACTCTTTACCAGAGCACATGCGATAATCACCGACACTAAAACGAATCAGAGAAAGTTCAAAACTACCAAATCTTTGTAACAAAATCGGATATGCCGCCCCGTGAATAATTCCAAAAGGCGCCTACACGTGCCATAGTAAAATAGTAAAACGTAATTATACAATATTATGGTGGTGGCTGGTGGCACAGAATAATATATACTTAGAACGAATACAGAAGATCCACATGTTATCTCATTATTACAAAGGTATTCATTATTATGTGACTATCACCAGCACGCGCGAAGGTTCGGGCGACTCACGAAAACCAACCTTATACCAAGTTTGTACCTACACAACTTTACACAAGCCTAGCCGCCCGGCTACCCGCGGGCGGCCCGGAGCGGAGTGGGACACGTCTGGTAGAACGTATTATATAATCTATGGTAAAAGTAACGTTAAAACCATCTATTCGAGTTACAAAAGTGAGTCAACTTGAATTAACTGACGGTTAACTAAATTATTGGAAGGTTCCTACGACTTGCAAATTATCATCAAAATGTATGTAAAAGTGAATAAATAATATTTATTCACTTTTAATAAGGGTTAAATGATTTAGAAGTCTGGCTCTCACCTAAACTTAGGATCTAGAAGTTCTTGTATTATAATCAAATACCTAAATGCTTTTTCTATCTTCCTTTCAAAAAAGTGATGCAGTTTTTTTGCAAAGTTAGGTTTGATACGAGTAAGTCTACCAAAAGTACGAGATCACAAACGACACACAGAATTCTTTCTCTGATTAAAATTGAGTGACGTGAAACAAATATCGATAAACCATCCATATCGATGAAAAATTATGGCGTTCCAAATCGGCATTTTTGACAGACACAAAAAACTAAAGACAAAAGCATCTATCGTCCGATCTTTGTACCTGTGCTGGCAGATATATGACGTGGTGGCAAGGGTGTTTGTTTTTTGTAATTTATTGACTAATAGGTACTTAAATACGGGGTACGGCATGTGTTTTCCAGCTCGTTATAATTAATTTAAAAGTCAGCAAGAATAATTACACTTTTTTTCAAGCGAACACGAGTATTAGAATATTGTTAAGTAAAAACTGAACGTTTAATTAAACTCATCGATAAGATAAAATACCAACTTGTAATTACAACACCTAGGCACTAATTTATTAGTCCATCCTAGTTACCTACCTAGTTTTCCACAATAAAAATGAACTTTTTTCTACACAATTAACAAAAGCTCGTACTTAAGTCTTTTAATAAAAACAAAGAGCATGTTTAATTAAACAAACAAAAAAAAACGTAGGTATTAGAAATATTAAAATAAAAAAAACATGTCTACTATAATCAAAAAGTTAGTCAGCTGGTCGAAATTCTATGCATACCGTGGCGCGACCGTCGTTATTTCAATTACCTGTCCCTCGTCAAAGACAAAAGACTGACACTTAAAAAAAAGACAATCTTGTTATCTATGATCGCGGTGTAAACGCGATCAAGTGTATTATGTAGTTTCGGAAGCTTTTGAAAATAGAACTCGGTTTTTATGTTCTTTGAAATAAATCTGGGTGGCTTCTGGCTTTTCGAATGATAGCTTATTATGCAAAATAACTTATAGGTTTCTAATAACACAATAACCGCTAAATCTGTTACTTTTAAAACGCTTTTATTAGCTTTTATTTTATAACTGCTTAGAGAGTGCTTAGGCACATTAAAATATAAGTACTTTGGTGTCTAGTTTATAGTTTAGGTAGTTTTAGGTTGTTGTTTTTTCATTGAAATGTGAACTTAAATAATTAAGTGTGTATTGTGTGTGTGTATATTTTTATTTTATTTTTGTTGGCTTACTGATAGACCAAATTTTGCAGGAACCTGTAAAGCTCATATTTTTGATACCAGTAGAAACATACACAAATAGTATGCTTATTTCTTAGGGTTAGCAAAAGTTCATAAAATAACCGTACCTATCTATTTTATAAGTATCATAAAAAATTAAACACGAAACTATCATTCCCAAATAATATCTCTATAAATCAAGAGGTAACGGCCACTTCCTACCTGAATACACTATTGAAAGGCAAACGATGATAGCCCAATGTAAATAGGGCTTAATAACCGTACCCTACAATGTTCACCCGCTGGGCTTGGGACCGTAGTAAGCACGTCACTCGATTGCATATTGCAATAAAAACTCAGCTCTATCTCAATACCATAAGATTCAAAACATCGATACAAAATTCTCAAAAAGCGCGGTGAAAGGACATCCCTAATGCTGAATCGGTTTATTCAATACTGAACCGTCATGTAATAACTTTACGTTCCCAAATGGTCTGCGTTTTATGACAGATTTAAACAGTGTTGCTTTGTATCGATATGAGAAGCTGAACCCTTAATTATAATATCATTCACATTATAAGCTCCGAAAAAAGGTAACAAAAACGGTACTCCAAAACGCTACTTCGGTTGTATTGTATTTTGACATGGCCTATTGTTAGACTAATATGAGCTTTCATGGTTATAAAAAGGACAACACAAGACATGGTAAGCAAAAAGTGGGATTGGAGTCGGTGAAGATTTTTATAAGAGTGGGCTTTCAGTTTTCAACGATAGACCATAGCTTGGTGGTAAAAGTTCGTTGTTTGAGGCTAAAGAGCATTGATCATTTACGATAGGTATATTTTTAAGTATTTTTTTATGTATTATATTAGGTAAGTAATTTTAATTTACCAGCCCAATTACACAATTAGTAATAAAACATAGTGTACGCTTCCCATTTTAAACTTGAACAAAATATGGAAATTTCCCCCCAAAGTAAAAAAAAATGATAACTTCTACAGACTCAGTCTGCCCATGACCAAGGAGGCCGTAACGCACTAAGCCTCAGGAACTATCGTACGAGTACCAATACGCGATAAAATCTTGCATAAAAAAAATATCTTCACCAATCCCAATTCAAATAAAAGTAGGTACTCACGAAACCGTGCTTGTCGCTAATATTGTTGGTCAGCTTCAACTTGTGGAAGGATACCACCTTCTGCATCCACTGCTCGCCCGTGGACGGGGAGTCGGGGTGGATGTACATCCTCTTCGGCATCTCAGGGTCGGCTTTGCCAGCGACCATCCATCGGCTGCACAGAGATTGCATTTAAAAATATTTACAGAGGAGTTCCAGAGATGGTGCTAATCTGCTCAGTAGAGTCATTCTGTAAAAATACGAACTCGAATTCACTCAAGTGACCGAGATCACCTGTCACTTGTCGACAAGTGAATTTGAGTTTCAGTGTCGAGATGACTTGGGAATGACCATTATTTTCATTTTCATATCACTTGCACACTCATCGCAGGCGTTGTTGAGTTCTACACAATATTAAATTTGAATCTCACTGCGGATTCAGTTCTTCAAGTTACAGAATAGTTTACGGAATAGCTCTACAGATCTCTAAATATAACTATTGTGGTTTTAAAATTGAACCTATGATTAGGTTTGCATATTGGTAACACTAAAACCGGCTTATTTCGACACAGGTTTTTTTATTTGCATGCGCATGATTACAATAAATGAATCATGGTAATTAACCCAATTTTAGTGTTTAAAAATAATATCTCTACATTATCTATGCTTACAAGTTCATATATATGAGCTGTAATGGCGAAAAGATCGATAAAAATTAGCGAACGCAATAGGTGAGTATGCACATTGACAAAGAATTTGTTATTAAAAACTTTTTTACATCTTAAAAACAGCTTCACCTTCCGGATTCTACTATATGTAACTATTATGTATGTAGCATAAAACTGTATGTATATTGTAAATATGTGACCCTATTCTGTACAAAAAAATCATCAAAATCGGTCAAGCAAGCCATTAGAGGAATACGAAACACTTCGTTGAAATTGAATTTAATCTAATTATAATTACACACTAAAAACTACCAATTATTTACCACTAAACACCACATGCATTTATCCAGCTATCAATAAATAAATATGTAACGTTTTGTCGTTTAAAAATATCATGCTGTCAAGAATTGACACGTAACAAGCAATCTATCATTACCAGTAGGTACAGCCGTGCACGAAATACGAAAGAGAACTTTTTGCAAAGGCATTTACATAATTTCAAACCAAGCTTTCTGCCTAAAACGAATACTAAGGACGGCTTGCACAATGATTGGGTATTAAAAATAGCTAAGTGTCATTTTCAGAAAATAAATCGCTAAATACGTTTATCGAACTGCCAAAGCCTTGGATTTGGAACTGACACGGATAAATAAATGTACTTATTTAACTAAATTTATTCAGCATAAAATTAAATCAGATGTCATGCAAGCCGCCTGTAAGCTTGTCTTCTTTTAAAAGAACAACAAAAAAAATCTTAGTAGTCTTAGTGCTTAACTTGTTTTTGATTTCTATGGTAACTATCTAATGGTAAGTATTCGTTTAAGGTAGAATGTGACCAAAATAACAATATTATTGGCATGTATGAGACAAAGAGTACCTATGAGATTGATTGGAGATTGACAAAGATTAGGGTATAGGTATGAAAAATTTAAAGGAGCTTTGTCTAAAATTAAATGTTTTTTCAAGTGTAAATTTTGTATACCATCTGTCAACATGTTTAATAAATTTGGTAAACAAAACGTTCAAAGATCTTAGTGTTATTTATGTCATTATGATGTTACTTAATTGCGTCTTTACGAATTGGGAACTAACTGTTACCTAACCTACAAATAATCTAAAAAAACAAGAGCACAATTGATCTTTTTTTATCACGAAGTTCGTTTTTGTTTGTTGTTGTCCATTCACATAATATTTTGTTTAAAAGAGTTTTTTTTTTGTAAAAAGCCATTGCAAAAAGTTTCTGAGCTTTTGATCTCTGAGCACAATATGTATGTGATTGTACCTACTACAACAAATACAGCAAATGGAATTCATGGAATATGTCGTAGATAAAATTTTATAAATATTTCCGCATATCTCCCAATTCACATCTGAACGCATCCGCATGCTTCTTGCCTTCAAGTTCGAATTACATTAAAATAAGACGATCCCTTTCTAATTCTTATTTTAATTTAATTCCCTTTAATACCTGTTGTGGAATTTGTATCTGCAATCGTCGGCAGCGACGATGTCCATTAGCAAAATGTACTTGGCCCTTTTATCAAGACCAGAAACACGAACTTTGTAGGCGGGAAACATACGTCTGCAAGAACAGGGAGAAAAACATGGGTTTGGACTTGTTCTTCTTGACAACGATTTGACATCGCGCCGATTGTGAGACGAGTTGGAATAGTTACCGCTTTTTACATACTGGGAATCGCTTAGCTTGTGATCTTGTCTCGCTTTAATTAGATTTCGCTTCTTGCTGCTTCTTGCGCCGATGAGTCTATAACAAGGGTTTTTCGAAACTCTGCAGATGGTTGTTTTTGTAGAAGTATTTTGATAACAGTCGATCAATTTAGGACGACAATAATATTTATCTTGAAGTCTATTGGAAACGTGATTTTATTTTGCTTTTAATATGGAAACATGATGATTATTTCAGTAATATAAAGTTATCCGTTTATCAGACTTAATCAGAAAAGATCTTGTTTTGATTTTGAGTTGTCTAGACTTTACGAGCGTATGAAATTCTCAAGTCTCCGATAAATCTCTAGACGCGACACCATGCAAGGTGTTACAAAGAATTTTTGTCGTGCAAAAAGGCCGTGTTTCCGCTATGGGCGTCCAAAAAAGGAGCGATTCTGTCATTGTGTGGTTTTGCGGTACTGTGTTGATGCACGTGATCAAATGTGGTGCAAGACACGAGTAAACTTAGTAATGTTACCACTACTCAGGGCTTGAAAACTAAGAGGAGGTAATGTTGTTGCTACCTCCTTATGCTTTTGCTTTTTAGAAAGTGATTTTTTAATGAAATTATAAGCAACACCGCAAACGGTAAATCATTTTTATGCAGGCAGTTCAACGCATTATTAGACTCAAGTTTCAAGTCTAATTTTAAATTAGACGCATCAATTAGGAAAACAATTTTAATGTTTACCCAAGAGCATTTTACATAATGCATAAAAATAAAATAATTAAGGACAAAAATTGCAGCTAAAAGAATCTAATTCACCAAAACTTGATTCAACAACTGTCGAAACACTCGACCAAGCAATTGATAATGTATGCATCAAAGATTTGTAATAATTAATTACCATATTAACAGCGCTAGGCGGTCGGCCTTTGTCGGCGTCGGTATCAGTGTACGACTGAGTCACAGTCGCATTTCGGAATGCTCGGGTCGTATTAATTAACGGATATTAAATCGAAGTTTATCGGCCACATCTCGATGTTGCCAAACTGGCGAACCGAGCGGCGGGTTTGATGCCCGACAATCGACAGACATAAAGCGGAGAACGAATCTTATCGCCGCTTGTCATCAACCATCAAACAATGTACACGATCAAATACGATCATTATCGATTCGACGAGCCCCCGAGGGATGACTCGGATACGAGATCGAGACGAATTTAATCCCAATTTAGGTTAATTTGGGAGAAGAGTGCGAGTTGCGTCGGTATTTCTCACCTCTGGTGTCGGCCGCTTTTTACATTACCACTGCGGCATTTAAGACAAAGATATTTTAATGATATTACCCATCAGATGTGAGGTGAATCCTTAATCGCCGGCTGATTCCGGGCTGAATCGTCGCGCGATGTCGTTGCCCTTAAATTAAGCGTGTTTCTGACAAATTGTTTAGACGCAATTAAAGAACGCATCGAAATTGTGATGGGAACTAGTGCATTGCGTGAGGAGAATCACAAGCTAAATGAAAACAAGCGTGTAACGGAACGCAGTTTAAATGGAATGAGCATCTCCAATCAACGGTGATATCTATTAGTGACCGGCAATGTGGCGTCAGTGACGACGCTAAATTCTCGGCGGAATTTTTATACGGGCGATTTTTGAGAAAACCGGCAACAGTTGCTATAATGTAGCAATCTGATTATTTGAATAGGTGTTTGAGTTTTTTTATATTGATTATTGTAGCATACAATAACCGGGAACCGCTCAACAACATCGCCCATATAAAATTAGAAGTATACCGACAATCCAGCATCATCGGTGCCAAACTCTCGGTTGTTACACATAAACAGGCAAGAAGGAAGAGTTATTGTGCAGTGATGGTCTCCAGCAGGCAATGGATGGTACCTGTTGTGGAACTTATATCTGTAGTCGTCTGCGGCTACGATGTCCAATAGCAGGATGTACTTTGCCTTCGCATCCAATCCGGATACTCGGAACTTCATTTGTGGGAACATTTGTCTGTGAATTGCAATTTCGAGCTGTTTATTTGGAAACGAAGGAGGCGTTGGACGCTAAAGCTGCGAAAATACTATTAAAAAAATCTTAATTCTAAGTAATATTTAAAATAAACCACGTCGTTGCTTGTTACACACGCTGTTTACTATCCAAATGTGCAGATTTACCTATTTATACCATATTTATTCTTTGTAGGTATATATTTTAAGGCATGGGTATATCAAGGTTATCTAACTAGACATTATAATAGCACACGGGAAATTACTCACGTAAAATTATCGTCGATTTAGATACCGACAATGTTTAGATTCTTCCGGAGAATCTTCATCTGGGTATGAGTGTGGTCACTCCTCGCGGTCGCGTCTCACACTAACTTAACTAGACCCATACTTCTCTTCAGAGCCATCCTTAATTTCAATGTAGAGTAATAAACACATAACTCATTCTTCTTTTCCTCTTCAAAAAAAATTTCATTTTTCGTCCCGAGTTGATTTCAGAAGATCTTAATCAAATTTAAAAATAATTTATTATGTATAGGATCACATTGACTCGTCTCAATTGAGTATTATAACACTAAACTAAAACATAATTCGACACAGATCCAAAAGAAAAGAGTTTATGATCAGAGGTTTACTCGTTTATCAAAAGATAAATACTTATTTGACAGTAAGTTATAAAGAACAATTTTGAAGGTCTACATTTGCCTTAGTATCAGTGTTTGTCTCGGAATAAAAGCTTGTCTATGACCTCTGTTGGCCACTACCTGATCAGACAATGAGAACCGACTCATTAGCTAGTATATTTATAGGCAGTACGTGATGACCACACGACTCACCGGCTTGATTTATGTCGTGTCGTGTCGTCGACGATGCGAATACGGAATGAGTGGAGTAGAGCTCAGGGCATCGTGTGATATCTAGGCAACTGTGACTACATCCTGATAAAGTGACCTCACCATCTTTGTTAAAATAATATCTTTGTTTTAAAGTATTGTAAACAAGCTATGTTGATCGAGTGGGGTTATTGTTTCGTTACCAAGCTGTAGAAACCTGGCCAAGCATCAATGGATTCGTTACGCTAAATCATAGTTATGCGCTTTGACAAAAGGTCTAAACGGTTATGGTAAAATCGTCAGGAAATAAAACACGGGGCTTCGTCAAAACTACAAGACTGGATTGAGCATGATTTTCTAGAGGGTAAAGCAAATTGAGAGGATGATGTAGTTTCTGAATAAATTGACTAGACACTACAGCACCCCAATAAGTGTAGACATAAAATAGATGCCTATCTTATCGCTCTAACCATCTAATGAATATGTGACGTAAAAGAACAAGTTTCTTCTTCATAATCCTGATAGTTAGACCACAGTTATGCAAAGTCGTCCGCTTTCCTTACCTGTGGTCTAACTATCACTATCACTTCAAACAAAAATCTAAGCGATCTTATGTATTTTAGTGAACTATTAGACAATCATAGAATTGTAATAAAAGTTATTTGACTATCTTAGTTCGTTATCATTTTACAACTCTTATTAACATCATCATCAGACACCTTTAACCTACTGCTGGGCATAGGCCTACCTGAGTGGTTCGCCAACTGGTCACTTTTCAAACTGGGCCTTTCTGACCAGCTGACGAAAACAAAAATAAATATTATTTCCATTCGTCAACTCGTCCGATTATTTTAATTAGCCTTAAAAAGCATGAAGTACACTCATTGAAAAAAGTGTTACGTGTAATACTAGCATACGACTTATCATGGGATAATTTTAATTTTAATTTTTGGCGGATTTTGTTTGATTTTAAGTAGGTACAAACAACATTGTATTATAGGGCGGGCAATAAATCATCTATTGATTTTCAAGCAGGATTATAATCATGGCTCGGTAAGAAGTAAAAGGATTTTTGCACGTGTTAAATACTTAATACAAAAAATATGGCATCGGATAATCTGAGTAAAGGATAGCGATAAGCCGATTTTTAACAATAGGTTAGGCAGTAAAAAGTGCGCGATGGTATTGCGCTTGCATTTTAGAAGATTAAGTGCCTTTTGTTCGTGAATGCCATTCGCCTTGACCCTGCGCTAGCCTTAGCCATGTGCAACCTAAGTACTGTATTGAGGATGTTATCTAATAACATGTACATTAATTTAGGATTTACTAAAACTATTTAACTCTCGTTATACGCCTGCTTTTAATCCAAAGGATCTAGTAGGTATTCAAAAACAGTAGAAATGCAAAACAATCATGTAAGTTTGGCAGAGACAACCAATCTGATACTATGCAAATAATTTCCAACCACAAGTTACTAGTAATGGAATACAATGTGTATTATTTAGTATCAATTTGTCATACTTCCAACGCACGCACAGGTTCACTTATAGTAGAAGCTACATCGACAACAGCAAATACTAATTGCATAATACTCAATACTTATTGAGTCGTGATCATATCATAGTAATGATAATGGTAATGATAATCGAAACAACGAAACTGAAATGATTACATTTTGCACATTCTTGCCATAACAATTATTTTTGAGAAGGCACGATTTACAAGATAACGTGACGACCTAGACGCATTTGACTCTATATGGCTGGAAATGGGGTTGAACCGGGATATGTAGAGGGACAAAGGGAAGATTTGCCCAGCAGTGGAAATTAAGTTATGAAAAAAAAAAATTCTATACCTACTTGTATTTATTATATGCTGTGTGGTTTGTATGTTAGTTGTACTGTACGTACCTAGTAGTACCTATCTACTTGCGTTTGATATATGAGAATGTGGCTCTGGTAGCTAAAGGCCTACGTTATAATTTATCGGCTTAAAATCCAGGACCGACAATAAAACGTGCCCTCCAAAGCACGAAAGCGATCAGATGATAATGCCATTTATGTCACCAAATTTTGACTATAACTTCAACGATCTATCAAGAACGTCCAAGCAAGTTTCGTTATGCTTTACTGTGTAGTAATATTAGCGTAGTGTAGGTTACATAGTAATTTTATCTAGAGTTTGACCTTCTGTAGAGACGGAGAATGTAGTTGCTATTGAAGGTACTGACAGGGAAGTGTAGTGTCATAGAAATAATAAACAGATGCGACATTCCAAGGAATTAAATGTCGGTATACGCTTTTATATTAAATTTTATTGAATTCGTAGATCTACTATCAGCAGAAATTACTTTTATAGCAGACTATCTAAAGAATAAATCGACTATGCGTGGAAATATCCTACCTCCCACTGAGTCACCTTGTGGAAATTATTTATGAATTCATAATTTCACTATCTAGGCTAATTTAACTGATCTTTGAACTTTAGCGACGATTGGCTTGCAAGCAATGTATGACATGCTGACTTCTGCAAAATATATATTTGGATATACCTCTGACTACCTCTATTAGACAACTTCAGAAAGAGCATAAATGCCAAACCTATTATCAATAATTTGTCAATTTAGCAAGGCTTTAGAGACTATTTTTATCTTGTAACTCTTAGGCCAATAAAAGAAATGACAACAGATTCTTCAGAGCTCTAACGTAACCATCTAACATCCAGTCTCAATAACCTATCTATCTCAGATTTTGCTTACTGCGTTCTGAGGTTAGAAATTTTCCATTACTTCCATACTAAAAATGGCAAATACCTAACTACAGTAAGCAAAACCACAGATAAAAAAGTTATTGAGACTGACCGTTAGTCAATTATCAATAACAAGTCGAATTCAGCTTTTGGCTTCAGTCATAATCCTGTTTGTCATTATGAAAGAAAAATCCTAAATCAAACACAAAAGCTTCTTTCTTCAAAGATACCTAAGTACCAATAGGACAATAACAATCGGCGCCTTCTCTATAAATTACGATAAACAAACAACGCAGTGTTGTCAGTAATTAATTGCCGAATGATTGATTGCGTATAAAGTTCTCGATTTATAAGCCTAGTAGGTTGTTAACATTTTGAAGCATTTCTTGAGGAATGAGTCACAGACGTGAGAAAATAAATAACGTCAACAGTCATGTACCTACAAGCTCCGAAGACTCAGGAGTCAGTTAGTATCAGGACACTCGATTAAATCGTATCGAATCGAATCGAATCTTAGGTATTTGTAGATTTGCACTACTAGGTATATAAGATCGAATAATGACGATTTCTCATTAATTATTTGGTTGTTTAAACTTTATTATTTTTATTTTAACCACACTAAAAAGAGAGATAGGTATTTTATACCTAAGTTCGTTTTTTTTATTTTTAAAAAGTACTAAGTACCTAATTGAAAACTGGTGTGTAAGAGTTTTTTCTGTTTAAATGCTATAATTTAAGATTTAAAAAAATAACAAGCGAGTGATAAATGCAAGATACATAATAAATGACAAATGATGATGATGATGATGAATTTGTCTACAAACGAACTCCTACTCGAACTCAAGTTGAACTTCTAAAGTCAAACAATTCTTGACCTTAATTACTGGTAATAGCGTCTAAAATCCATTGAGTAATCGGCTCTTGTGAACGTTCACTAATTAACAGTGAACTGATGATTAGATTTTAAGCGTTGAAGAAATAATTTCTGCCATCAAGTTTGTTTGTTGATTGTTTTCCTAATAGCTAATAGGTATTAGTTTTGTAATCATTTTTGAAAAAAGTGGGTTCGTCTTAATTCAAAAACTTTTATTTTCTTTTGAATCCAACACCGCATGGTATAAGATCACTAGGTAGGTATGTGTGTATAACATTTAATTACTTTCCTACTAATATTAAAAAAGTAACTCTCCCTGTCCAGCTGTTACGCTTTCACGCCTAAACCACTGAACCTATTTTGATGAAATTTGGTGAAAAAATAACCATGGGAAAGGACATAGGCTACATTTTATTCAGATCCCACGCGTGGGAAGCCGCGGGGAGCAGCTAGTATTTAATTAAATAATTGTCACCTTTAAGGTACTGAGCACTAACCTATACTGTAAAGTTTTTTCATAACCTTCAATCACATAAGCAGAACTTGCAGATTACATCGGGTCTATCGGATAAAGTGCTAAAACCCTGCTTAGTCTACTCTACTCGAGTACTAGGTATGTCGCTATGCGCCGCCCCGTCGGCATATTCGCGTGAAAACGAGCTGCAGCAAGATCCACTTGCACTTACACTATTTAAACTATACATACTCGTATAACTCTGGGTTAGCGGCATGACCTATCGACTATTTCGAATGAATCGATGATTTCGAGCATTGTAATTGGACAATATGCGTTGCTTCGCTCTGTTACTAGGTTTGCCTTAGTCGATACTTTAATAATAAGTACATTTCGGACGAATCAAGAAAAATATTCATTGGAATGAAAAATCTCAGGATAAACCAAGAAGCACTCAATTTAATTTAAATTGTGAGTTAAATTTTGGGTTTGCGACTATTTTATCGCTATGTGAATATCGTTTCAGTAAAATATTCGTAAATTTTCTATTAAGTCAATTAGCCTGCTGGCCTCAAACTGGCTCACTTCTGTCTTACCAAATTTTAAGATCAAGCCATATCTATCCACAAAATTTTTAACATCTTTAACCCGCGTTTAACACTCGGTGGCATCGGGTCGCTCTCGAACGAAGCCACAAGAATGCTCCGACGTGTCAGATGCCCCCCTCGGGGGGCAAGCCCACGTCCCCCAATTACAGACAGCTGTAATTGTGGGGATTAATTAATAGTCTTTTTAGGTGATACTTTATGATCACTGTAATTTTGGATGCGCCAATGTGACAAAAAGACCGCGTCGCCAAAAAGGGTTAAATAAAAGGGCTGTCATTACATTAAGCGATTGATTGTGTCGTTTGAAAGGTTTTTCAGTTTGTTTCGTTGTTACGTTTTGTGTTTGGGTTCGATTTTCACTTTTCATACAACTGGTTATTTAAAACATACCTAGGTGTTTGTTTATTGAATGTTATGTTTTGATCACAAACTAGGTACTTTCATTTTGTAAAAACAGCACTCTGGTGAATTTATTTTCATAACTCGGAAGATCCTCGACAGATCCTCACCAAATTTAATTAATACTATGGGACAATAAAAAAAAACATGGAACAAAAATCCTCCTCCTTTTTGAAGTCGGTTAAAAAGTAATTTTTATTTTAATGTGGTTCTTCACAACTACATATTACAAGTCTCATTTAAATCGCTCGTATGAAGTACTTAATTGAATCACAATCACAAACACACAAACTTAAACTATAGGTACTCCTATCTACAATAACCAGCTAATTAATTTTAGCTGTCTTGAGTTCAGGCCTCAAACAGGTGTAAAAATAATTAGAAACTTACGTAACGACCAAATTAAAATGCCAGAATAAAATGTGAAGCTTAAAACGTGATTAGAATAAATTCTAAATCTGTATCAGTTTTTTATACAAAGATTATAGAGATGTGGAAGTGGCTAGAGAATAATAATAAGTAAGTGTTTTAGATAGGTATAGGTAAGTAAGTAAGTTTAATTAAATGATTAATAAATATTATGCTGGGTAATGGAGTGTCAATCAATGTAAGTAGGTTCAACCTACTAAAAGTTATATAGGTTTTATTTTACAAAAATAATTTATTTCTAAAATAAATTTAATTTAATTCAAAGTGAAAGTTTCTCTCACTTTTGCAGTAGGTACTTAGAACTAGATTTTTTTTTTCAAAAAGAATCGTATCGTTTATTATTTATCTCACAAACTTAAAAATCAAATATAATAAATTTAACCATTGATTCAATTGTACCGTGGTACTAAAAACCCAAATGTACCTTTCATTATTTTACAGGTACTTAGAAACTTTATATTGTTTTTTAATTAGTTTTTACCCTTTTTAAAAATATTGTACAATTATCCTTTTTTTCTTTTCCAGAATCTTCTACTATTTTACAGATACTACCTAAGAATCTTTAACCTGGTTTTTTTTAAACATTTTTTTCCTCTTTTTAAAAATATTGTATAAGTAGGTACCTATCCTTTTTTTCTTTTCGAGAATCTTCTACAAGTGTCGCCATGTGTGGTATCCACAGCCGAGTGAAATAGTACCAGCGATCGACTATAAAGATAAATTAAATTCCGCTACCGAACACCTTCTAACTAATTAATAAAAACCATTAGAATGTGGCGTGCGTTGGAGACCATTAAAACGACACTTTTCTACTATCCTAGCTCGAAATAGCTGATAAGAATAATTTTGATAATAGGTATTAGTAAGAGAGAGAGGAAACTTTCCTGGCTGCGGAATAAAAAGCAGTGGACAGGTAAAATAAAACTCAGGGATTTATCTGAAACTTAGAATAAGTACACATAGTTGTGACCTGCTGTTACCACACGAGCGAAGCCACGGGCTAGTAAATAAAATAAAATAAATAAATAAATATTCTTGGACATTCCACACAGCGTCATCTAGTCGCAAGCTAAGCAACTTAATGCTTGTGTTATGGTAACCAGATGACTAACTAGTAAGTTAGTATAATATGAAAAAAAAGCAAAAATTAACAAACTTTGTGCGCATCTACGTGGTAGTACCTAACACTTTTTTAATATACATAATAATAAATAATAGTAACAAAGTTAATAAGTAAATAATATTTTCACGTCATCTTCACGAGAATGATTCAAGTCATAAATTTAACGAGATTTGATTTCTTTTGTACTTAAATTCATTTTAATTAGTATCGTTAAATTGAATTATTGCCCAAATTAAAATAAAGGTAACACGTACAATTTTAGTATTTAGCCGGATGTGTACTGTTACTAATATTATGTTTAAAAAAATGATAATCTTAAGAATACTCTAGAAACATAATTTATAATGATAAGGCACTTTACTATTTCAATGTAATTATCAGACCACACAATGGTAACAAGATATTATTATATGCAAGTAATAAATTTACCTAAGTAATAAAATTTAAAAATACAAAAAAGGCTCTTTACATAATCGCTAAGGTTATGTTAGATATTCACTTAGTTCTTAGAAGTTACTTAGAAAATGTCTAAGAAGTAGTCAGAGGCACGGCCAAAACTACTATAAGTATAAAAATGTCGCTGTGATGACATAAAAGTATCTTTTAAAAGGTATTAATTTGTTTTTGTTAAATTACATACTAAGAACACCGGAATTAATTCACTTATTGACTATAATCTTACTTTTTTGGTATTTTAGTATATCTGTTTTGTGTGATTTTTGTTATTTACTATGAGTAATTTTATCAATTAGACTTACAATAATTTGGAATTATCTGTGATGTTATTGTTAATTTTGTGAATAATGAATATGAATTTGAATTTTTTAACTAAATAGGCTATGTGAAAACAAAATATCCTTGGACATCCATTTTATTCTGTCGCAACAGGGATTCCGTGTCCGAGTGGGTTAAGGCAATCCGGCTTGAGGCAAACGCTTGTATAATCGTGGGTTCGAATCCTGTCGAAATTGAAAATTTTGGTAAGAATTTTCATTTTAAAGTAAAAACAACAGTTAAGAAAGACTATTGTACGAGTAACTTTTCATACATCTTGTAAAGACTTTGTTCACTCCTTTGAACAATAAACAATTAACTCAAATCGTACACCAAAGCGTTTTAAGACAAAAGTCGGCATTGTCTATGGAAGTTGAAAAATAAAAAACTCTATAAATAACGATTAACAAAAAGCGATGTCATCTCGTCCTTATCGAAGGGCCGACTGACGACGGTAGCTCTGAAGGACAGGAGAGGCATGGAGTTGAAATTGGTATAGATTTTTTTTTTCGAATTTTTATTGCTACATCAATGTCTTTCGCATTCGACTGGCAATGATGATCTATAAATATGACAACCGATCTTGACGACCTCAGACAGTTGAAGACACAGAGGGTTGTAAGTTAGATTCCCGCCGCGAGGCCAATTTTCGTATGTTCTGCTATTTGTCTTGGGTCTACTTTTTATATGAATAATGTGAATGTATTTACAAAATAATAGTGTACTTAAGTCTTCTTTAGGGCTAGATGATGCTATGTAAAAATGTCTAGAATGACTATTATTACTAACCATGAATTGCTGTTGCTGGTATTATTTTACTAGAGAAAGGTAAAGTAAAATAGACTTTGTTTGACACTTATCGTTTAAATCTACACAAATAAGTAAAAGTCGTAATTAAAAGTCGTCTCCACAGTTTCGGCTAGAGATGAAGATAAGCAGCGTCTCGGCGCCGGCTCAGGGTGGCCGCTATCTAACGCCATCCTATGATACTCATTACTTTACGGCTACAATAACCACTTTCAAAGCCGCAGTTTTGAGGTTCAGGGGATCGACTTTCAATGCAATCAGACAATCACATAATACCTACATTTAAGCATGTGTAGGTACTAATAAATTTTTAACTTTGATTTAATTAACAATTTTTTTTTATATAGGTATTATGTTTAGAAATTTTAATTTAATGATTTCATATTGGATGTCTAAATAAATAAATAATTATTGCGAAAGTTTTGGATGGATGTTTGTTGCTTAATGCAAAAACTACTCGGATTTGACTGGAAACTTGTAATACACATTTAATGACCTGAAATAACACAGGATACTTTTTATCCGGGTTTCGCAACACGAGCGAAGTCACGGAAACTAGTCAATTATTTTCACTAAAAGCACCCTGCGGAGTTCATCCGTGGTTGAATGTTTATTTACAAAATGGCTGTAGAAACTCGCTTCCCACGTGTAGTTTTATGAATGCATGTTTTCTATAAATGGTCTTTATTATCTTTACGCCATCCCACTTGCGAACTGGAAAAATAACCTATTTAATCCAAGGTGCTCTTTACACTGCATTTCGAATGTAATTTACATTCATTCATGTAGGTTCTACTTTATTCTAAATGCGCACATACCTACTCTTTGAAATATTAGTAAGTTATTGTTCCAATTGGTGATTCAATGGTAGATTGTCAAATACTTAGTGGTAGTAAATTAGGTGAGTAATGTAACTACTATTCATTTTAAATAAAAATAAAATAAATAAATAAATATCTCACATTGTTGACGTTTCGATTTGGTTTGTTTTTGAATTATTAGACATCTTCAAACGCTCTCAAAATCCCTAAAGAACTGAAAGAATATCTCATCTTTGGAATACAATCGTGATAATATTTTTTTATTTGTTAGATTTAGGCGATTAAACGAAATGGATCTCATTAGCGACGTAAAACGTTTTCGTAGATCCATTTATGTTCCGTCTTTGTTACGTAAACTTAATTTTCCCACCACACACTTAGGAGTCGCCACACGTAATCAGATCAGTCCTCTGTCGCATATGTATCACCGAATCTCACTTGTTTGACTTTCTTGTAATTAATTGCTATTTATTAATTGGGCAGGGTTAATTGCAGTGGCTTCCGTTTGTAAGTACGTGTATGTGGTATTAAGGTCGGACAAGTTTCTATGCTCGTATCTTAAACTCCCACGAAGCCTTTTATAAATGAAGAACTTTTTGATAGCACCACGTATTGACTACTAGTTGTGCCCGGTTTCATTCACCATCTTTTATTTTCACGGCTTCTAACGCATTGTATCGTGATGCTAACCTTCCTGAAAAATGAGCTATCAAATGCAGAAATCATTTGTCAAGTCCGACTGGTAGTTCCAGGGGCAAACGCAGTCAAACAAACAAAACAAACGTTGATTTTTGGATCATATTTGAATCAATCATTACAGAAACCTTCTCATTAGCCGGTCCACACCAGACAATTCATCTTAAATCGACGATCGAATCCGCGATCCAGGATCCTGGAGCATCGATTAGCTCACGGCTCGATATTTGTAGTTTGGATCGCGCAAGGCACATCCACACAGACATTTCTGGTTTCTGTGAAGCGAGTGATCGGAGCGCGGTGGATCGTCCGCGTGGACCCAGTTAGATATATGAGAGTGATCCATCATCACATCACCGAAGAAAGCTAGGCCCTAAGCCGTCTTAACTGTAGTCCTAGTTTTTCATGGTGGTGCTCGCGAACGAACAGGAGTATTATTACCTGAGTATCACGAACAAGTAATACCTAGCTCAGGCGTTTAAATGTGATCGCTCAGGTCCTACTGAATAAATGACTTTAGATTCAAATTCTGTTCTCAAAACATAAACCCACTTCGACCAGAATTCTCCAAATTTTCTCACCGCCCGAGCAGTCAACTCAATAATTATTCACGTTTTATCACACGATCAGAACGCCACCGTTCGACATGACAGGGACAAGATGTTCCTGACTTTTTTGTCGTTCGGGTTTTGTTGAGCTAATCGACACTTGTACTCAAAAGAACCGCGGTGACGGATGACATGGTTGTTATTGATGGTACGTGAAGTTTACGGTTTTTATGAATGTTTTGATGATAGTTGTAATGTTGGTTATGTTTGCTTGTTCGCTCTGACATGGAGTTGACTGGTACTGTTTCTGTAGTCTCTCTTTGTGTGTAGCCTAAACCCTGTTTTGCCTTTTTATGACCCGAAAATGTATAATAGGTACAGGTAAAATATATTATTTTATAGAAATACAAAATAAAATTGTGGTAGAGTCAGAACAAATAAGCTTGATCATTTAAATGTTAAATTGGACTAATTATAAGTAATGTATGAATAGGTATTCGTATGAGCAAATTGCGGACTCTGGTGACGGAGTTTTTGGCCCGCTTTAAGACCTCCGACCTAAATGGACCGATAATACCTAATGTCCCCCCGAAGCACGGAAGGGCTCAGCTGATAATGCCACTAGCGGTCACCCATCCAAATTCTTGGTCCAAATACTCCAAATCCTTATCAATTGATTCTTATTTCATTCGTACAGGTAGATTTTTATTTGTAAATAAACAAGCATTTCCTACGTCTGGCAGTGGCTTGGAGCAGTTGAGCTACCTCTAGATCGTTTTTAACGATACTTAGGTGGCTCAGCTGGTTCTAATTGTATTTTGTACAGTTATGTAAATATGTAGTAGTTTAGTTTCAGATAATAAATGTAAGTTAGAGGACTTACAAATGCAAGTTATGAATTGCGTAAACAAGATAAATAAAACTACAAATTAAACGCAAATAACTTTACTCCAGTTCTACTTCCAGTTTCAAGGTTTCATGAACAAAAACCGCAGGGCAGGTGCTTACTTCTGCCACCAAGTTCGTCGGGCCCCATTCTCTCGGTATTAAATTAATTACGTTTAGAGTTCTGGTGCGAGAGGCGGGAAACGAATTGCGAAGTGCTAAATGATACTGCTTTGTTAAACTGTTTTATTTGAAGATTCAACTTTGACTTCTTGATTTATTTAGAGGAAATTGCTACTTTTGATACGAGAAGATGTTATGAAATGCAATTGAAATTTGTAAATGGAAAGATTCGTTTTCAATCTCTCGTGTCCCACTGCTGAGCAAAGGCTACTTTTTACCCGACTACCTTTAAAAAGAAAAGTAATGTTTAAGTGTATTTAATAAACTACGGAAGTCTGCGACGTAGTTTTGAGGCCGCCTGAAGGCCTCCGTCATGGCTTAACGACTTTAAAAGCCGGGACCGACAATTTAACGTACCCTCCGAAGCACGGTAGCGCCGAAGCACGGTGTTAATGCCGCTTGCTCATCTAAGTTGTGACCGCTCAGAACGATGCTTAACTTCAAAGATCATAAACGTCTTAGCAAGCTTCGCCACGAGCGCTTCATAACTTTTGTATAAACCAAAGAATACTTACATGTACAAACTTATTAGTTAGTTTTGCTTTATCAACCGAATCGAATCGAACTTCCAAACATTAATAATAAAACCTAGTTCCACAGAAAGGATGCCCGTTAAAATGGCGAGAGTCGCGAGCCAAAAATAATAAAATAAGATGGCGACGCGGTACGACAAAATGTCGGGAATTTCCACGTGGAGCCCATCCAAGGTTCTTTAGACTGCACGCATAATGGCAACTATCGAGCGATTGTTGCTAAGGTACTTTAAATATTGAGATCAATACAGAGTTCATATTTATTTAAACGCTACAGTACATTTTGGTTAGTTATAGAGATAAAACATAGAGAGGGCTTATACATAGAAATACAAAGAGATATTAAAACATTGTTGAAATATTAAATAGGTGTAATTTTAAGTGCTCATAGGGAATTGTGATTGTGAAACTTAAATTGTTTAAAATGTGTTGCCAAAGCATAATTATAAGCTTAAATAAATTATATTAGCCTGTGCTATATTATTTTTATCTCTGTTCTGTTTTAAATGAGGCTTCTACAAGAGGTAGAGCAACTTTTTCGACCGCAGAGTTGCTCAACCGGTAGCCTACCGTGCGGTCGGCCTTTCGGCTCCTGTTTTGTGCTTTATTTTGGATATCTACCATTTGTTATACATAATACATGTTACTATCGCTGGATCGCGCCCGTCAGGTTTTCGGACAGCGGCGCCAGACGCACAGAACTACAGGTTGATTTAATATTAAAGCATTAAAATTACATAATATAACTTTTAATGAAACTTTTATGAGTTGCGCTTGACATTGTTGTCACACTGGAATTACTAACGAAAAAAACTGTAAAGACTAACAAACGGGATTATTTACCATGATTCGTAAAATTTTTGAGTTTCTTAATTATTTTTTTTATAATGTGTTCAATGTTCATAGCCATATGATAATTTCAAAAGTTTTATAAAAAAAAGAACTATTTAGATTGGTACTGGCAAAGTTTCGATTCATCTGGGTAAAAGGAAGAGATGAAGCGACTCACTTAAAGCGCTTAATTATTTGATTGGAGTTCATTCATTATTCCTATAAGTAGGTAAATCCCCAAATAATTCCTCGCTCAGTATCTATGTTTTTTGTGCAAGAAAGCCTTCTTAATTGATTAAAATATTGCAACAAATTCCAAGTCTAAAGATGAGATTTACTTCAAGACGTTTAGAATAATCGATTTTGATCAAGATCTGAAATCGACAAAAAGCTTTCGAATACTTCGCAAGCTTTAGCTGATCAGTTCAGATCACGATCTTTGATATCAGATTAAATTTAACCTTCTGATGAAGAATTCCTTGCGTGCTTTTCTTGTTTTTGTCATATAACGGCCAGTTTTAAAAATCTTTCTAAGGTTTTCTTTCTGTAAATATTTGTAATTTTTATAATATAGGTAGGTATTTAAGTAAGCATTACTACAGTAAGCAAAATTATAAATAGTACGTAAATTATCAAAGTGATAGCTGACAGATAGAAAAATTTATACTTAGGTAAAAAAAAACCAGCATGCTTGTAAGAATAATGTAAGTACCTAATGATGGTGTGTCAGGAACGAAGCAAGAGAAAATTCAGAGGTCTCTGTCTACGTCCCTTTGATACAGTCGAGGTTTAGAATATGTATGAATTACATTTAGGTTGGATTTTGAAGCATCCTGTATAGGCATAGTTTTGAATCGAACTGGGCTTCGGAATCCGTCGCGACATGAACTTATGAGTTACAACTGGACCTTTTTATACCCGAAATCCAGCTGCGCGAAATTAGCCCTTATCTACATTCAAAAAGAAATAAGAAATATAAGGTATAAGAATAACACGAAGGCGCATTTTTGATCAAACATGCCGTTTATTTGACGTAGGAATTTGTTTGAAGAAGTGCTTTCGGTAATTTAGCGAGGTCTACATGCTTTGTGTTTTGTCTGTCAATCTGTGGATCTAATTGATGATGATGAAGAGTAATGTTAGTTTTTCTGAGGAACTGCGATGACTGACGAGCCAGAAGTTGGTCCTTCGAACGACAAAGTGGGTAACATTTTTGGTCCTTCGAACTGGATGAAGAACAATAAGCAAAGGATGTTCCACCTTCATAACTTCATTTACTTTTAAATATTTTTTAGGGGCATAAAAAACATTGTATAGAATAAACTTAATATTATGAAGCGTGCAAACAAAAACAACCAATTAAAAAAAAATAACTAAGCAAGTAAGTCAGTCAGTAAGTCTTTTTGCGTGTAACGAGAAATCCTTGAGTTGTTTCCGTCTAATTTGTTTTAAGATGTCTACAAAATGTAACGAGACGATGTGTATGAGGTTATGCCACAGCTCAGAGAATCCAGCTTATCACCTCTAAGAGGGTGGCACTCTTGAACAATTTTCAATTCCAGATTTAAAATTCTTTTTTGTTGATTTATTTCAATGCTATTAAATACATAAGTATAAAGAAAAAGTAGCGTGAATATTTTGGTGTATTCGAACCAAAATGACCAACACAAGCATTTGAGTTCAAGTGTTGGAAAATAAGGCGCAGCATTAATTGACTTGCCCGGCAGTGGGGCACAAGAGTTTGATAAAAAAAATGGTATAATTGCAAATTGTAGTCAGTATATAAGTTTGAGGATAAGGCATCCTTGATGTAAAGGAGCAAAAAGGCGATGACTGACCTAGTTTCACCGAACGGGCTGTTTGACATACGGTACCTACATGTTAGTCTTTGTAAAATGTACTAAGTAAGTAAGTTCGGGTGACGGAGTTTTTAGGCCGCCTAAAGGCCTCCGTCATGGCTTACTGACTAAAATGTACTATGTGCTTATTATACTAAGCTTTTAGTAGAGTTACCTAGCTTTTAGTAACGAGCAGGTACGTAATACTGATAAGTAACCTAGCTGTTTACAACAGGCTGTGATTGCAATGTCTCAGTATGGTGTTGCATACAAAACAAGCAGGTAGTGTGCTAAATATCCATATTCTGCGCATGCGCTTGTGAAATGAAAATTAACTGATCTTTGCATATGTACTGAAATTTACATTTTAATCAGATGCTAATGAAGGTAGGGCATGATGACCTTGAAATGACAAGTGAGGTTGATCTAGATGTGTTCAGAATACTTCCTAAAATAATATTACGGAAATGTACCTAACTATAGATTTATTTTTTATAATTCGTGATCACCGAGGTATGAGAATAAAATGATTAGGTACTTAGAATAGATCATGATAATATTTTTAAAATGTGTTCATTTCGAAAAATTTTCAAAGGTGTTATGTTACACAGTTTATTATTACAACTAAAATTTCATCATCATTTTCAACTTGTTGTGACTCACTGCTAGGCATGAGCCTTTCCTGGTGTAGGGAATTAGCGTTGGAACAGGCAATAGAATCAACTTAAGAGGAAGTTAAAAAAGATAAACGATTTTTCTTTCTTTCTGGAAAATGTGGGCATGTACCAAATATGTACCTATTTGGACATACCTCTGACTTCCCCCTTAGACATTTTCACTGGATCTATAAATGCCTAAAGATCTGAAATAATATACCGTATAAAATATCTCTCAAAATAATGTAGATTAGCAAGAGAACATAGTTCAAACATTATTGATGATAGGTACATCTTTTACCAGTAAAAATACTGGATCAGAAACCTATGAAAATTGATTAAATGATATCATCCGCAAGCTTTTGTATTTACAAACTGACTATGACATTATTGCTCGAATATTTTAATTGATTCCTCAGAGTAGGAAAGTACTTTCCTACTCTGTGGAATCAATTAAAATACCTATAGCAAAATAGTGTACGCTGCAAATGTTCTTGTTTACTTCAAATAGAGTTTGATATTGTAAAAATACACGATAAACATCTAAATTGCAATAAGAATAAAATTTCACTTTATCAATAGGTATTATAGTCAATTGAAAAAACCATTCCTGAAATAGTGTAGTGATACAATAAATTCAAAAGTACACTTCAGTGCAGCGTAATAAGAACACGATTTAAAAGCAATAAAAATGCAGCGCGGAGTGATACCAAACATTGTATCGTATTGGCACTCACAACTGTGTCGATTGCCTGTTTATTTGTGCATTAGCTGCACGCGATGCGCCATGATTTGTGGCTACTTGATGCAACTTGTCTTTGCGAAGGGCAAATGTGCTAGCTGATTCTGTCCACAGCTGGTCGTGTCTATCTATTCCGTCCAGCATTGAACCGACTTATACAAGTAGGTAGTATCTTTTACATAATCCTCATCTATTTGGAAGATCAGAACAATAAGTTAAATGATTTGCACTGAGTCTGGGAACAATTATACACCTACACTTCTGATAGGAACCCAGTAGTGTCTGAAAAGTTTTTAGCCTAGCAGCTTGAAAATTCTTCTCAGTTTATTCGGTACCTATTCACACCAATAAGACATGGTCAATATGAAAGACTAGTAAAGCTTTCAAAACAACTTTAAACCTAATAAAAAGATACTAAATTTTCTTAAAAAAACACATTTTTATCTTTCAACATCACAAATATCATATTTTACATGGTAGTATTAGTTTAACTCGTCACTTTAGATCATTGAAAAGTTATTCAAGACGGTGCTAATATACAAATGTTCAAGGATAACACTATCCATAAGAGCAAACAAAACTTTGTCTAATATGGACCTTGTATAATAAAAAATGAGAATATTTATTCAATAGACTCTTGGTCGCCTTCAAAGTAAAGTCTATGATTAAAGTTCCCAAACCGGCACATCCTGGTTCGGCTCGATTGTTCCACGATCAATTCCGATCACGATGTGTAAATGTCCCAAAATCGACGCCTCATATATCTCGATTTTAGAGTAATCGGTAAAGTGACGGTGCGACGCACGCAGAATTCATAATTCTACTATTTTGGTCATTTGACTTTGATTTCAAAGACGGTGTTTCCTTGAGAATTAGCAATGTATATTATTTCTTGGAGACTGTACGTCTGGCGTGATGGATGCAACGACGTTTTTGGGTCTACTCCGGCTATTTGTATTCATATGAGCGACGCGGATTTGGACAATAGGTCTGTGACTGTTTTGCGAACTGTGAGAAGATTGTGTTTCTAAAGGTCAAATGTTTATATCTTGTGGTCACCAGACTGAGTGATTTGAATTGACCGTGTCTGTTGAATAAATATTCTAGGACTAACAAACAAACATAATTAAATAAAATTTTATCCAAAATGTTCATTTAAAAAATCGTAAGTAGTTTAATTATAATAATATCCCTAGACATTCCACACAGTGCCATCTAGTCCCAAGCTAAGCAAATTTAATGTTTGTGTTATGGTAACTAGATGATTGATATACTTAGGTAAGTACTTACTACATATTTTTTTTTTAAATAGTTTAGATAAACGTTGGATATTTGAATTTGTATCTCATTATTTTTTTAATCAAATACCTACCTAAGTAAATAAAATAAATAATTAAAAACCATATCAACTAGAAAAGGATACGAGTCTGTATGATGATATCATTTTTAATTATCAGCTTTGGTCTTAGGTATATACAGCCTATAATAATTAACGATTTAAACCGATACAGAGACATCTTATCAATGGCCCTCTCTTTTCATATCTTAGAACTCAAAGGTCATGAGCAAAGAGTCCTTTCATCAGCCGAGACCAAGATCCAAGTTATTCAGATAATGTCCACTTAAAAAGCCGTTAAGTTATGATTTATGCACAGATAAGTTTTATGATGTTTGGAAGATTTTTCGAGAAAACAAAATGCCTTTGTAAGATGTCATGCGTCTTAGGATTTCATTATTAGGTGCTCTTAAAATCGGTGCGCACATGGGAATACTTCTTATTTTCATACTGTAGGTACAAACATGTAACGCTGTACAGCATTTAATGTTTAGTAAGAACCTGGATGATCGAGCTTTGCTCGGTATTTAGATTTTTTTGGTAAAAAAGTTAACAATAATATATTGTTCAAAAATAAAATGTTAGACCATTTTAAATGTCCTTTAAGTTCGACTAACACAAGAACAAACGTAACTCAAAGAGCCGGAGTAGTACCTATATGTTTCAATATCGTTGTTTCCGGCATATCAAAGTAAAAACGGATCTCCTATTGACAACACAAACTAACCAGAAACAGTCCCTCAATCGCCCCTCATAAAAAGGTCTCACCGGAGTCAATCACTTTTTCAACCCCTCAACTGAAGTGGCCTAAATTTCGGCACCTCTACCAACCAATTTGTATACTTGTCGCCTTGTATTTCTTCTTTCTATTTTTGGTTTAGGAAGTTTTTTTCTGTGTAGTTTTTTACATCAATTATTATTAATCCAGCCAATCATCAAACTTTATTTCTTAAATGCCGTAACATTGCTGCCATTAGATTTATGATCTAATTACAATTACGATCACAGAAAAGGTCCAATTAAACGCACAATCAAGGATGGCACGCAAAAACGAAATTTACTGTTTTAAAAAATACACTTTAGCGCTATTGGATTTTTTTACATACGCAGGTAATATGCGTTTTAACCGCGTTTTATGGAGACAGGCCGGTCGTGTCGCGCTAATTAAAGACTCTCGTAAAGTAAGAGAGCTCTCGTCAATCAATGTTGAGGTAGCCCTGTGTCAGTGAGTTATTGGGCCGTTGGAGGTTAGGCTGGGTTTTTAGTGAGGAGGAGGACTGATACAGAACCGCATCAGGCAATGCCGTATTTGATTGGCAAAATAGGTACAAAATAACATTAACAAAAATAATATATTTGTGTAATAAATCACCAACTGATTGATTCATTTACCAAACGTAACAATAGCTCTATCTTTTTGGTTAAAGAAGTTGCACATAATTGCATAAATTAATAATGGTATTATTTTAAGGTTTCAAATGAAAAATATATTTAAGTTTCTTTGACATTATAGGACCCACGTTTTAAGTTTTTGTAAGATAAAACAAACATTGAAAAACGTATCATTCTGCCGATAGGCTCCATAAATGATCCTCAATAAAATTACTTAGCGTTTAATTAGCGCGTCCACTCTTTTCGCTCTTGTTGCGTGGGTCTAGCTTTTTGTCCTGCAGTGTAGTGTCACTGAACCCGGCCCAAGGTTAAATGAGTAGCCGTTGATTGATGTCGCGGCTTGGTATACTGATTTGATGGAAAATTGGACCAAACTTGAACGTTCGGGCCAAGTTTCATCAACATCGACAACTGAATGTGTTCCAAATTATCTATTTTCTTAAAATAAAAAAAATTATAGTATTATTTTAATAATCAGTTATTATATCATCAATGGATGCGACCAGTAGGTACAGGACTATTAGTGATGCCACTAATAACTTACGTAGGCCTATATCAAACAGTGGGTAAAGTCGGACTGTAGATAATATTGATATTGGTAAAAGTTAATCGATTCGGGGGTTTTCATCTTAATTCTTTTGAATTGACAAAATATATGTTTTGTATTTTGTAAGATACTAAATTATTACGGGTAACAAACATCTCATTGATTAAAGTTTTTCTTCAACTAGTAAACTTTAAAAAGTTGATTCAGCGTTTACCAAATTATAACTAAGAACCTAAATTCTTCAGCTTAAAGTCGAAAATCGTGTGAGAAGTCCCGATGCCACTGGGGAGGTTTCAATCAATAAGTAAAGAGGGGACAGAGCTACGTGTGCAGAATGCCAATGCAAGTCAGATGGGAATTTCTAGAAAAGTTTGGATAAAAAAACAGACACCAAGACGGGTTTCAATGTGCTCGGTTACGCTCGATACTGAAGTAATTTAAACAATGGTTTGAACTGGTCTAAATACAGACTTTTTACTATTTAAAAATGATTTAATTAGGTAGTTGAAAGTTTTATGAACTTGACGAAAGAACATGCTAAAAGGAATCAAGTATTACCTACTAGCATTGATTCTAACTTGATGGCTTCAAAAATACATAAATTTATAAAAAAGGTCCCAAAATTAAATAAAAAATATTATAAAGTATTAATTACTTACCTACATATATGTAATTTAATACTTTATAACTTTGCTAAACTAATTCTTGTTATCATAATGCAACAGTTTTGAACAGCCAAGAGGGGATAAATTAAATATCCAGCAAAAGTATTAGCTGAAAATTAAAACAAGACTAAATTAATAATAAGCGTTATTCTATCGTAAAGGCTCGAATGGTTTCGCTAAAATTGCGCAAAGAAAACGCCGCATGGGTATAGAATTACATTTTGTCAGTTTGAAGCTCAACAAAGTTCGCTTTTAATTCCCCGCAGCCCTTTCTTTCATTGAAAACTCTGATACAATGCCAGTTTGGTCTGTTCGCCTTTGAACTTGCCGACGAGACGTTTTGAGTTCGTAGGTCTATTTCGTTATCATACCTCATCGGTTTTAGTTCAAAGGTCTTTCGCTAACTGAGTTTGTAGGTTGTTTGCAGACTCCGTCATGGCTTAACTTAAAAGTCCACTTTATTATGGGAGAAATATTTATATGATCTGCAAATATTTGTCTCAAGTCTGGGTGTTTTCTATGTATACCTAAATGTAGTATGTATATACAAAAAAAATGTATATTAGTAGGTATATCAGTCATCTGGCTACCATAACACAAACATTAAATTGCTTAGCTTGGGAGTTGGGACTAGATGACGCTGTGTGGAATGTTCAGGGAATTATTATTTATAGTTCATAGGTTATTTATCTACCACTGTATCATCGCAAGAATAAAAGAAGTAAATGATCTACATCATTTACTTCTTTTATAAACTTTAGTCTACAATATTATGTTTATCATGTTCTGTTATTTTTTCAATTGCATTCACTTATTTTCCGTTTCATCTCAAAATCTGTAGTAATCTTCAGAAAGTTTCTTATAGCTTCAGTCATTAATTATCTGAAGGGGTGGTATCATTCCCTAATTCAGGGGTCTGCCTTAAAGAGGGGTGTTCCCAAAACTGCGTAATGGGAATGTGCTATAAGTTATGGGTTACGCCATTACGGGCAATTGGCTTAAAACATTTGGTCTAAGTACCTACTATAAATTAATATCTTTATATCTATAAATAGATAAACTTGCCTACAACGTAAATTAAAATTTTCTCAACCTTTTTGTTAGTATCATTTTAGTTTTATTAATAAACTAGTTTTCAAATTAAAAAATACATTGCTCATTTCCAACCAAGCAGCAACATATTTTTTCAGTTCTAAAATTAAAACTAGACGACACATTTACCTAACAAGACGCGTAACCTCATTACTTGATCAGATAAAAAAAAAGTACCAGCATGAAAATTTTACAACCATTTTCGCACTAGTGTGTTGCCAGCGTTAATAACAATTGACATAATTGTTGCAAAAACAGTATCTTGGAAAGAAGAGAAAGTAAAATAATACGAGCAAATGTAAACCTTATTACAACAGCCTAAGATAAATTCATCGTTGTGGAATGAGTGTAGGACGTAGTGTAGTTTCAATATTTATGATTCTAAGAAGTTTATTTCTCGCTATCGAGTTGTATTCACTTTTTGCTGGCAATAGTCAGTTAGATATGTTATACAGTTACACTTCTCTCACAGAATTTCTCGAAATGCACAGCCGTTACAAGACAAATATCTTAAATAACAATTAATCTACCTACCTATCTCGTTTACAAACTTAAATAGCACCATCTTCTTCATCGATGTAAAAAAGGCAACGTTTAAACTAAACTCAATCGTTGTTTCATGCAATTTACATTTGAAATTCGAACAGATCCAAGTATATTTCTAAGGCACGGGTTTTAGTCTTTTAAGCCATAGACTAGGTAGAATATAAACGCTTAAAACCTCCGTGGTCGGGCAACCAAAGGGAATAGGTAAGCGTAGTGACACGGTTAGGAATAGACGCCCGCGGGCGCCAGTCAAATGTTTAAATAGCGGATTCTCAAAGAACTTCACACTTCCAAGTGTTTGAATAAAAGGCAAAGAAAGCAGATACTTATTTTGAGGACGGTGAAAATGAGGTTTTAATTATTTTAAACTTGCTACAAAAGTGGAACTTTACAAGTTGGCTGTGTTTATTTACCTTACGGAGTTATCCACATAGTGATGGCTTATAGTGTGAATGATGATGATGATGATAACTCCTATAGGCTTTGCCAAGAAATAGCTATCAAATGCAGAATTAGTTTTACAAATCCGAATAGTAGATTCAGAGTAACGATTAAAATAAAAAATATTTAAAATTAACTATTTCCCTTGATTCCATTGGTACTGACCCGTGGTACAACTGCTATGTTAAACTGCTTGAACTATGCTATGCTATAATATAACAACGTAGAACATAGCATTTATGTTCTACGTTGTTATGTTTTCATATTCCATTATTTTTATTTATTAATCAATTATTTACGGTAGGTAGGTACCTATATTTTTTTACATATTTATAGATAGTTCTCTCTCTCTTTATGACTAACTATATTTATGACAAATCGTTCAAAACAGAAATCAGAAAACTTACTTCAAGAAAAGCAAGCATATGTTTTTTAATTAATTAATCACTTAAGTAATTATGAAAATAACTAAAAAACATGTATAGATAAGCTCTCATTATGTGCATCTTAGATTATAAAAGTACTTATATAAACACTAATCAATAATCATAATCGCATCGTCTTCTGATATAAAGTTATCTACACATCGTGTGAATTTATTTTATTTGGTCGTTTCGTATTCATAGCCTAAGGGCGCGTCACCAATGAATAGTGAAAATTACAGCCTGCTTAGGCCTTTACTATACTTCAGCCAAATTGGCCGTGCCAATTTTATAAACAAACTTTCACTCATAAAATTTAATAAATATCCTAATGGTCATTTTTACACGGCGTCATCTAGTCCCAAGCTAAGCAACTTAATGCTTGTGTTATGGTAACCAGAGGACTAATATAAAACTAAGATACAATTAAATTGCTTCCTGGGTCGGTTTTTTGATAGTTATACCTATATATTTTTGTTAACTTAACTTTTACCTAACTATTTCTGTTATTTTTCACTTCCACTCGGCCAACACAGCTCTTAAAGGCCAGTAAGTAGTAGCCAGTATAATGAAATAAATAAGCAATAATTGATACTAAGTGCAAGCATATTTTATACATCTCTTAGATAAATAAATATAAAGATTATCTGTATAGTTAATCAGTGCCAGTTGGGTGTAAAACTTGCAATGGGCAAGAAAACTACGGTGACTCATTATAAAGAAAAAAAAAAACATTTTGTGGTTCATTTATGTAGCACGGATATTAAATGAATATGAGCGTTTCATATCTTCTTTATCTTGCTACTAATTATATAAACGTGAAACTCTGTGTGGATGTGTAATGGTGTGGATCTATACCAACATCTACACGTATGCTTGTTGCTTTTTCACGCGAAAATTACTGAACGGATTAAGCTGAAACATGGAATAACATAGATTATGACCTGGAATAACACTAGGCTACTTTCTATCCAAGTATGTACCACGCGAGCGAAGCCTTACTAACTTTTCTCTACTCTACTCTATTTGATCTGATAAAAACGCATTCAAATCCGTTGAGTAGTTAAAAATATCTAATCGCACAGACGTCGGTAAGCGACAAAACACCTACTACTTATGGTAGAGATTAAGTGCGATGTGCTCGCAATACAAACGGCTTGACTGATTTTGATGATATTTTCCGTAATTTATTGGGGCACATGGATGAACCTTTTATTGTTTGAGCCGGTAGATGCTGTTGTTGAATATAAGTGGTTATTTTCAATGAATGAATTTATGAACGGTTTAGCAAGGGTAGGTATAGAAAATGTTGAATTTTTTTGTCACTCTCAATAAAAAAAGACCGGCTGTGGCCAGTTATAGGAATGTTATAAAATCAGATCTTTTTTACTAGATGATTTATACAGTATTAGGAAGCCATCTCTTGCTTACATAGGTACAGCGGGCCAATATCAAGTCTGGGACATTGTTGAGATGAAGTTGACTTGCCCTGCACTTATCGGCCATACCCACAGAAAAGACAGTAGGTACATACCTACCTACATGGTCGATAAGTGTGGGCTAAAAGGTAATAGAACTATAATTATATGAAAAGCAGAAATAGATTCAATTATTCGCTGGCCTAGATTTATCAAAATTACTGGCCATACAAAGTGCTTTTCATAATATACAAACGACAACACGCAAAAGAAACAATACTAGCGAAATAACAAAAACCAAAGAATTGCATGATAAGCAACAATTAGAACACATCCACATGATTTCAAAGTAAAAAATCTCTATTCGGACGGATTAAGGTTTAAATTAAAACAAGTGAAAGGCATATTTCACGCATGGACACAGGCCACGCATTTTTATTTTTCTGTGATTTGCGTTCGATTTTTAAGCGCATTGAATGTAGTTGCAATTATATTGTTATTAAAATTTGATACGTCGTTTTACACGTCTATTTGTTATAAGTTGTCGGATTTATGTTGGTGAAAATATTGTAAATGTTATGTCAGCTCTGCTATAGGATTACGCCGTTAAAATAATGGTTGTGCGTTTTACTGTGTTTACTGTGAGTTTTAAGCGAAGCTATTTATGCGTTGAAAGTTTTTATTTGCCAAATGTGAGACATTTTGTGATATATTTTCCTTGAATGTTTGATTTTTATATTATGATCACTGTACCTATATTCTGTAGATTTCAATGAAATCGGTAAGTACTATCACCAAAAGCGTCGCTTTACCAATTTTGAAACAGTTTAGCTTGCAAGATGTTAGCTAGCTGATCCTGCCCTTTTTATTTTGACCAATCAGAGTCATAAACGTCTAAAAGCAATAATTGTTTCATGACTTTTACCATTGTTAAAAACTTACCTTTATTATTTGTTCTTCAAACTTTATAACAAAGCACCGAAATACTTTGTTGCTATTGGTGTTCGAATGTTGCAAAGCGGTGTAAACTGCTAGTTGCGTCACAGAAAAAGCACCCTTAAGGTGGTGAAGCGGTGCTTTGGGTGATAGTACATAAGTGCTCAGGAAACCAAATCTCAAATCAAGTACGTTATTAATGTTAGTTTTAAGCTTTTATCATCAGGACAGCCAATTAAATTATTAATATGAGAACAATTAAATTTTTCGTTTTTTACCGATTTAATTATATAAGTACCTATTTAGAATTTTATTTAGAAATTTTATTAGAAATTTTATTTTTTGTTTGAAAGAATGGATAGTACCTAGGTACCTATACTTCCGAGATCCTCATCATAACCTCTTGTTTTTTTTATTGGGACCACCATTAAAAAAACTTGAGGATCTAATGAGGCGAAGATTCTACTCAGATCAGACAGAAATGCACCTGGAGAGTGCAGGAAAATCACTCTCTTACGAAAAAAAAAAGAATGAAAATTTTAATTTTGCCACTATCAAAGCTAGCAAGCTTCTATAGCAGCTTGCTTTTTATTTTGTAAAACTTTAATTCTAATTAAATTAACATTTCTTTACGATAATGAATATCACAACAACTAACAGAAACTTGATAACGGACGTGTTACCCTATTAGATAATTGTTTTGATAATATTAACATAATGTTTACATTGTATGGGTGCGCCTTTACAAGATGGCCGACTTTCGGCCAATAAAAACTATGGCTTGCAGCTTTCATGTCATATTGAATGAATTACTGTAATAATAATGTAAAAAATAAAAGGGGTTCAATCTTTGAATTATAATGGAGAATTCTTATGAAAATATTGATTTCACAGTAGGTAGGTATATTAAAAGATAATAAAGCAAATGATTTAAATACCTGGCTCTACTTTATTTCTTTAAAGAACTATTGGCTTCTGATTATGTACTTTCAGTACGCCATTTATCAAGTGTAACATAGTCGGTGTTGCCATGACCTTAGAGCTCAGGTTTGCGTGACAAAACACTCGTGTTACTGATAATGTACTATAATTAACACCACGATAACTCGTTGGGAGTGTTGGTGAAAACACGGAATCAACATCTTTTAACTTACAACATATTATACTACCTAAAGCTACTTAGTTACCTAGTATACTTCTAAATTAGGAATTTTTTCTGTAAAAACGGATGTTAATTAGTATGGTTTCAAAAATGTAATGAAACTAATTTTAAAAGACGTTGTCCTTTTGTTTATAAAGTTAAGGAAATCTTAATCTTAGTAAGTCAAAAACATCAAAATCGTTCAGGCGAATGAAGAACACACGCACTCTTGAATTAAACAACTTACCTATACTTACAGTGAGTTTTGCTGTATTTTTGTCCTAAAATTGATTAAATATCATGGCTATAAAAGATCTTAAGAACCGAATACCTAATTATCTGAAAATTTTTATTAACCATGCTTTGGGGTCATCAGATCAGATGGTGATTTTCATCACCATGTTATTACATTTGGCACATGTCTACATTATTCTAAAACACCATTCCATAAAGTTGCATGTTGAAAACCTACAGGCACTTAAAAAAAGTAGTAAGTATAAACTACCCAAACAAATAAAATGTAGAGCATACCTAATTGACTTATTATTTATATACCACTGGAGGGTAGTTGAGGATATAAGTAGATTGACGAGGATCGTGAGGTGGGGAGGCCTTTGCCCAGCAGTGGGATCATCACGGCTCATAATAATAATAATATACCATTATTACAATACTCTCATTTTTTACTACTGATATAATTGAAAACCCACGCTTCTTTATTAGATTTCGGTAAATGATTGACAACACAAATAGAAATTGATTTTTCAAAGCTCGCTTCGCTCAACCAGCTATTATTATAATAGCGTAATTTTATTGGTACTGTACATAAATACATTTTTAGTCTATAATTTAGTAAGCAATTCTAGTCGTGTTTAGCTCGCCTTTTAATATCGATAAGCGGTAAACATTAAGCGTTCTGGTTTTAAAACGCTCGTTATCAAAGCGCGCGTTTCATTAACCAAAAGATCCAAATCCAATCTTTTCACATTGAGCTTAAGGCGAAACGCGCGTTTAAATATTATGTTTAGTATGTTTACGGATGTGTAGGATGTGTAGGGTCTTTTAGTTGTTAAAACGCGCGTTTCAAATGCTTAATGTGTAATTAGCTGTTAGGGCTCCTCGGTTGACGCACTGGGTGGCGTTATTTTTCTGAGTGAGGTAAACGCTGTTTTATTACCTAACTGTGAAGAAGGTAATGACAATGATTTTTACACAGACTTATCCATCAAACAATCAATAAAATAGAAATCTTTTCTCTTTTGTGAAATACTAATGTTTTGTTTACTTGATATCAATTTCTTTCAGTTTTACAAGTAAGTACCTATTTTAGCTTTTAATTTCTTGAGCTTGAGATAGTTTTAAACAGTGGCTGCTCACTGATTTTAATGTATTTTGTAAACTTAAGTACTTTTAGCCGACGTAATAAATTATGACGATATTTACTCGTTAAGTCATGAAGGCACCTAACCTTAGTTAAAGTAATGTACCTACTTATAAAAGCCTTTAAAATATCATCTCAAATGTTTAATTCCATTTCCAAACACACCAAAATTGTAAATTATTATTTATTTTCATGATGATGATGAACATGTATTTTTATACTTTCAGCCTTAGGTGATCCAAAACCTATATCACTTAACCTTTAATTTAGGAATATAAAATGTTATCCGCTCATCGTCGTGTGGGCGCGAATTTATAATTCATAAAACATCCTCAAATTGCAAATAAACTTGTCATGATCTCATCTTGGACTATAATGGCTGATTTGGAGGTTCAGACAAAACAAAATAACGATAAAAGATTTTAAACTATTGTTTTTTTGGGTATTTTTTTCTCAAAATGTAGGTTTTTAATCTCATTGTTGTCCATAGTATGTGTTGTGGATTCTTTGTACACCTTTGGCGTACAAAATGAGATTTGACAAAACAAAATGAAATTGGGTTAGTGTAATTTTCAACTTATCCATGTTATACCTACGTAAATTTCTTAACAATGTATCAAAGAGGATTAGATTCAAATGAATACAACTAAAATTGAAGTTTAATCTGATTGTAACAAGTAGCTACTTCCGTCTGCGGCTTAAGCTTCATTCATATCATAATCATCATTTCACATAAGGTATTGATTTTGCCCAAAACTCGCTCCTGTCACTTGAACATGCACTATTTTCATAATATTTCGACTACAACTTTTATTCATTTTTTAATAAGTAATTGTAAAATTAATCGAGCGTTTTTGCCACCCATTGCGTACACAGGTTCCACAGCGATTTCCATGGTAACTAATAACTTGATGGTAAGCATCAGTTATTTACCAGATATGTACAAAGACAAATATTAAAAAGTAATGTTATTTTATATAATCTGTGGTATCTACACTGTTTAAAATTGTGGATCGATCTTGGACGGTTATTGAACACAAACGTTGGCTATTCTATTCGTAGCCAACGTTGGAACCAAGTTGAAGCCATTGTGTGGTGCCCGCTTATGAAATGTACTATCTAACTAAATCAAAAAATAAGTTCAAATCCAATCGGCAGTTCTAAACAAACATTTAGTAGAAGTATCGATTTTTAATAGTACCTACCTAATTGATGAATTTGCCGATTCGACCTCCTCACTACTAGTTTATGATGGTGCAAACTAGTGCTGACTTATAGGGTTAAAAATCTAAGTAAGATCTTAGAACTTGTATAGGTAATGGCTAGCTTGATCACATCAACTTTGATTAAGTTATTATAGGCAGACAACGTGCTGGGAATATATTTACTTACCTACGCGGTAGAAAATGTTTAAATTATACAAGACTAGGCTACTTAATTTGTAACTTCAAATAATCTCATTAGGGATATCTTTTTCTAAAAGGGTTTAGAAAGTATTTAGGTACTCATAACTTTGTTTACTATTCTATATTATTTTATTTTACATTTATTGTATTTTTAAAATGTGTTAAATTAAATAAGACTTAGGTACCTACATGTCAATATTAACAATCATTATTTTGTAAAAGTGTGCTTTCTGTGATTCTAAAATTTTAGGATAAAATTAAAAAAAATGGCTTAATGAAATATGTCTCGTAAGCTGTTTGAGTTAGAATTTTTTGCTTTGTCAGTCAATTGGTATATTTTTTCTTATAAGATCCATATTTCTTCAGATGGTATAGGGTAAACCCAGGATAGATGCCTCGTTGGGATAGATGCCTCGTTTTCAAAAAACACAACTTCCCGAAGTCGCACATACTAATTAATAGGTTAAATAAGGAGCGTACGTGCCACACTCCTCAGGCCCAAAAGGCAGTTGAGCAGAGTATACTTGGTTTTCTTGTGTGTGCGATTATCTGCGCGGCGAACGCAGGATAACGCGTCAAAGTTTGAAACATGAGTATTCAGTGTTGCATAACTTTTAATGTGGTCATAAATTCTTTTAATTTTTTTTTTATTTTAATACTCTGGTACTTTGAGTACATACCTAGATGTCAATACCCACTCTATTGTATTTAGTTAAGTTTAAATTTAGAAAGGCACCTATCCGTATCAAAAAGGATAGTTGCCCCAAATTTTTCGGGGGATAGGTGCCCTTGAGAAAATCTATCCCCTAATACTCTAAACATGTGCAGTGTTTGTTGAAAAACATAATTATGTTGTATTATACGTCGGAAACATTTTGTTGTGTTAGTAGGTACATACATTTTTAAGTAATAATCTTATATGTACATATTTGTATACAATACCTAATGTTTGTAGGTGAACCATGCCACGAAAGTACAAAAGAAGGGCAGGAGTAATTTTATGGACTTCAGAACAGCTGATACCATATACAAAGTCAAATTCAACTGACAGAAACATTATTCTATAGGAATGCTCAAATAAAAATTATATTTTACATGTGTTGATTATATAGGGCATCTATCCTCCTTAGCATTTTCATAGCGGGGCATCTATCCATATAGGTAGGCAACTATCCCCAAAAAAAAGGTTTTGCGAAAACTCAATTTCTGCACAATCAGTAATTATTATGACTACAAAAACAACGCGTAATGCAAGATAAAATATTGAACTAGCTATATTCATAGGAATTACTTATGGAAAATTAATAGTTTAAAAATTACGAGGCTCTTTCAAAAAGTGGGGCATCTATCCTGGGTTTACCCTAAATAAATGAATAGTGTTTTCCATGGATAGAGCAGCGATGCAGTTATCTCTCATTTTATAGTTAGGTATGTAAGTAACCAGTTTAAAATAAATTACCGACAAGTATTTTGTGATAAATAATAACCAAATTCAGAGAATGCAGTATTATTAACACAGATATACTTATAATAAAATACACAATATTCATAATATATAATTTAAACCACGACAAAAACTAAAACAATATTATGCAATTTTTTAATGTTTTACCAAAGATTCTTCAAACTCACTCAAAATATTTTTTTAATTAACAAATCTCATCTGCTTTATAAAAAAGAGATAAAATTTAAATTGTATTACATTTAGATTAATATCGTTAGAACCGGTTTAACCGGTAAAATAAATAGAAACAAACATATCTAGCATTCAGATATTAACAAGTTTGGCGATGGCTCGTCCCACGATTTTTCATTTAAAATGCGCAATAGGTCTATTTAAAGAAAAACTTTGGTCAATGAAGAATGAATGAACTATACTAACTGAAATAAAATATTATCACAACTGTATATCGAGGAAGACTAATTTTAACATCTTATAGCATTTAAACTCCTTGTAAGATGTCTAAGAGGGTAGTCAAGTACGTCCAAACATATTTGGAACCAACCCACATTTTGCAGAAGTTTCTATAGTTCATAGGTGACAGATTGCAAACTCATCGACGCTATTAGGAAACTAACCGGTGAAGAAACTAGATTATTCAATGCAAAAAGGGTGAAGAAATAAAATATCATGCTCAAAGAAAATATAAATGTTAGCGTTAGTAATGATTCAAGCATTACGTCTGGTAAATTTAAATTAGCTGCAATAAACAGCGAACTAAAGAACCACATTAAAATAATTCAATACGATTCTTGTCCTCTCCATAATTGTCAGCGTTTTATTCTGATTTCTCTGTATTTGTCTTTACTGTGTGGGTTTTAAAACTTTCAAAGGATAGCCGTT
Source organism: Xanthorhoe designata (assembly GCA_963582015.1). Taxonomy (NCBI): domain Eukaryota; kingdom Metazoa; phylum Arthropoda; class Insecta; order Lepidoptera; family Geometridae; genus Xanthorhoe; species Xanthorhoe designata. The sequence continues at coordinate 3,635,494 of OY757029.1, forward strand.
TAGGCCGAGTGAAATAATACAACAAATTTTGTTGACCATGTTTTTCCTGTGGATTTGGGGATTGAGGATGATCTAGTTGCTGTGAAAAGGTCTATTCCATCTTATTTATATCCCAGACACTAGTGTCCCGTTAGGTTTAGGCAAAAATTTCCTCATGACGCTGTAGAAAACATTTAGTGATGTAAAGGCCTAAGTTTTTTCACTGTGTTGATTTTAACAGACTTTCAAAGGGTTTATCCCCCAATTGGATAAAAACAATTGTCAAACTTTTGCTAGGACATTTTTTTTCTTTCAAAGGTTAAGAGGTGCCGTTTCAAAACCGTCTGCCATTTGCTCGAGTTTTCTTTTTTGGGATATTTCACCCGCTTTGATGTTTTCAATGTTACCCTCCCGAAATACTCTGTTTGTCGTCCCTCTTCTAAAAGTTTATCAGTTTAAAAGTTTCCTGTTTGGGGTTGAGTGCGTTATATTTATGAATTTTCTTTTTATTGGCTCTTATTGTCTGTGGAATCAATAATGTTTTTCTTTATAGTTTTGATTGTATACGTTGTGTATATTTTTCTATTCATCCAAATTTATTCTTGTTTCTTTATCATTCCCTGCACGAATATAACTATTATTATCCATATGTACGTCTGTATTCTTCTTTATTATCAGTATCATTTTGTGTAGATAAACAAAGTATACTGTAACAAGCAATCACCAACTCCTAAAACATTAACATCATTTTTATCATCTTACTTTAATGTTCAGTGATACAGTCACCAACATTAAAAAGTAAATCGTAAACCTTGTGAGGTCTGCCGATTAGGCCTACAAATCATAATTATGGCCTGGTATTTTTACGGCCCTCGAAAATGTTTTGCGTGAAGCTGACTTATTCACATGCCTAATAAATTTGTCAGAATTCAGTGCGTGGTTGTGTCACATTGTTTTATTACATGTTATGCACAAAATTGTGAGTTACCTACACTCCTTGAGCCCATAAAATGTCTTTGGTACCGATCGTAAATGTTTTTGTAATAACTCCCCGAAATAGGTGATTCTGGCCATAGTTTCGTGTAGTGAAGAATGTAGAGACCTAATTAGGCTCAAATTTAGATTTTGAGATTTGATAAGTGCGTCACCTTGCGAGTTCAACATTGGTATAAAATTATTTATTTAGGACCTACTTTGTTGTAAAGTAAAACATCATAATTGGAATATTAAAAAAATATAAAATAATAAGTATGACCTAGGTACCTATGTCAGCAACAGCCAACAAATCTTGGAAAATTGATTACTGTTGTTGATCAGTTTTAGAATAAGTCAAAAGACCATCAAAAATATTAGACCTCATACAAAATTAATTTAAAACGTTAAATAAGAGCTATTTAACTTCATAATTGTTGATGATTAACTCAACCGTCTAGTGATTCGTGACTAACTATGCCTATAGGTACACAAATGTAATCTAGTCATACTTAAGGCTCATTTCAGCTGAAAAAATGCATAAAAATCATGAACACCCAGTGTTTCTATATCCAAAAGTGGAAATAATAAGCATTTTATAAGTCTGAGCAATCATTAATGCAGGATCACGACCCGTCGGATGCGTTTTTGGCAAAAAAAATGCGCCTATAGCATCGCGGGCCTCCCCGAATGCAAGCGCGGCATCAAACTTGCTCTATAGACACAAATTTTATAAAGAAGTCTTCGATATTATTCAGAATCAGAATAGAGTTCTAGTAAACCTGTTTTTCTCGTTATGCACAGCGATCACAAATTCATTTGGTGTCTGTTATAAATTCTCGCCTTTGAACAGTTTAATGTCCAGTAAGAATCTTTCTGACTTCATGTTCTTTCATAACTGCTGTTTGTTATTATGTTTTCTTTGTTGTTTATTGTTTTGCCTACCGGAATGTATCCTAATTGTTGTTCGAAAAGGTTAATGAAGTTAGAGCTCTGACTGAGGTTGTTTATCGGCGTAACCAAACTAGCTTGTTATTGTAAACAAGTCCATGTGATCGTTCGCAACGGTATTCCCTAGCCCTCGCCTCACTTACCACTTCAGCCACACGATAACATTCATATTCGCTTATCTGATCACACACAACACTTGATTGCACGTCCGCATCATTCTCAAGAACGCTATCACGATCACAGGCGCGGTGTGTAACGAGCAACGACGGCGCGGTGCCGGGGCCGTACTGACCTGCCACTCTTGGTGATCACCATCTCGGTGCCCAGCTTGTGGAACTTCTCCCAGAGGTCCTTGCCCTCGAGGGTGACCTTGGGGTCGTCGACGACACCGTCGTCGTCGGGCAGCAGCGGTGCGTACGGCGGTGGCGGTGGCTTCAGCAGCGGACAGGGGGCGGACAGTGCGGCGGCGGCGGCCAGCGCCGAGGAGAGATACGGCGGATGCGGCAGCGCGCCTGCCGTCAGCAGTGCTGACACCGAGAAGTCGCTCGGGCGCGGCGCCAGCAGCGGGTGGAAGGCGACGGCGTCGCGCCGCTCCGCGCCCTCGAAGCGCATGCCCGCGCCGCCCGGGACCCAAGGCGCGCGCTCCACGGCCGGCGTGCCCGTCGGCTCCAGCGGTCGCGGTCGCGCCCGCTCATACAACGTCCATAACGCGCCGGTCGGCGGCTCGTGCGACACTCTCGTGCGTGGCGACACCCGCTCGCGCGGCAGGCGTCAAACGACTGGTGGCCGGCGGCGCCGCGCGCGACACCCCCCCCGCGTCGCTCGCCGCGGCCAATGGGGCGCCGCGGCCCCGCGCGCCCCCCCCGGGGCGGGGCCCGGCGCCACATAGCGTTGTTTTTTCGTCGCGGGCGAGGTGTCCGCCGCCGCCACACCTCGCGCGCCGGCGAGGCGCGAGGCGCGGGCGCGGGCGCGGGGCTCGCGGCTCCGCTAATCTGGTTAATGCCGCGCGGGGGCGACACTCGCGCCCGCCGCCGCCGCCGCCGCCTCCTTCTAATTGGACACGTTTCCGTTCGTTCATCAATTGAGCTCGTTACGTTCTCGCAATATCTTTTGTGCCGGTGCTGGAGCTGGCCCTCCATTAGGAGTGCTCATCGGTTCATCCGGCGCGGCGTCTTGGACCGCCGCCGCTGCCGTCGACTCGCTACTTGTTTGGATGCGAAACTTTTTCGTTTGTTGGTGGAAACTTTCTTGTCTTGGTTATCTTTCGAAAACTTTGTACAAGTTCATTCCTCTACTAGGCGCTTGTAAGTAGGAATGAACTTCGTTGTTCGGGTGATTCCAGAACTGCTGCGATTCCAGAACATTCTTCAGCTACCTACCTCCTTTTTAAAATGCTCTAATGTAGAAAATTTTGCTATTTTTGGTATCAGCTTTAATCATAGGTATTGGGGGCAATTCTGAGTGTCGCAAAAGCTAAACTAAGCTAACTAAAATTGTTGCCATCCTTTTTATTCCCATCGCTATGAAAGGGACGGCAACAATTTTAGTTAGCTTAGTTTAGCTTTTGCGACACTCAGAATTGCCACTATTGCTTACTTACATAGTTCACAAAAAAAAACTTTTTGATTTCTTATCCCAACTAGTAGGTAGTTCTCCGAACCACTAATCAAACTGAATAAATCTTTACCAAGAGCACCTACCTACCTAAATAGGTCCCAATTTTTCTGAACAGAAAACCATATATCCAATTACAAACGAAACCAAATAAGTCCTCATTAGAGTGCTAATGCACTCTTATCCAGTTCAATAAAAATTTAGTTTTACTGCTCAGAGAAAAAAAAAACACTTGTTATGACCGTTTATTCAATTTAATCAAAATCGAACCGAACAAGACTTTTTAATTTAGATAACGTTTTTATTGCGAAAAAAACGGCTTTAATTTAATTTGTAGGTAAGTAAGTACCTATAATACTAAAACCGGTAAAGTTAATAGTATTGCGGTTATAGGCATATTGGGAAATTAAGTAAATTGTACCGCGAGACGTATGCCTGCCAGTTAACAGGATATCCAACTACCAAGATATTAGTAAATAAATACAAAATTACTGGTCCGTCAGGCCTGTTTTCAGCGCTGTAGGTCGTGGGTTCGCTTCCCACCCACCCATGACAAACATTTTTGTGATCGACATAGAATCTATGTGTCATAGATATTGATTTATATATTTGTTTCGGTGTAGGTAGGTACCTATATTTTAAATATTATTTATTATTTTCGGCTAAAATGTGCGATTCGTTTCTCTAATTCAAATTAAAATAAAAAGTAGGACCTAAGTACTATAATCTCATTAGTTGTAAACCGATTCATAAAAGGAATTGCATGGCGACCATTTTGGCCCCAAACTTTAATAACCTTCTTTAATAAAAGTCTAAAACATTCCCATTAAACTAAAACAAAGTTCGTCTATGCTAGTGTTCAACTTTAGCGACGGAGTTTTTACGCCGGAATTAAATTTAAGTTTTTTTTATATTTTTGTTAGTTTTTTGTGATTCAATCATGCCACGATGACTGAATTACAGACTTTTAATTATTATTATAAACCCTAGCATTCCACGGTCCACGGGAATATTGTCCTTCAATATTTAGTTAGGTAGGTACCTACTTGTGGCAATTCGGAGTATCGCAAAACTTAACTATCTAAAAATTGCCGTTCATAGCGATGGGAATAAAAAAGATTCATTAATTTTAGTTAGTTTAGTTTAGCTTTTGCGACACTCCGAATTGCCACTATTTATAGGTTAAAAAAAATTCAAAATAAAACTAGTTGGGTTCGCGGAAATTAAACTGCACATTTTGAATGCATCACATAAATGTTTTGTTGTATAATTTAGGTACTTACCTACTTATATTTTTTTGTATTATGATTACCTATAAAAAAATACTTTCTTATAACTTTTAAACTCTATCATAACTCTACCATCTAAATTCTGTCTACACAATAGGTTTGTTTACAAAAATCTAAAATTTTAAAAATATGATTGAAGTACCTAAGTAAGAATCGGTTATAAAAATGAATCCTACTATCCTATCCTACTGGTATTACAAAGGTGAAAGTTTGTGTGTGTGTAAGTGTATTTTGTTACTCTTTCATGCTCAAAAGACTGTACGGATTTAAATGAAATTTGGTACCAGAGTTGCTAATACCCTGGATTAAAAAATAGGCTAATTTTGATTTCGGTATTTCCATGGTACCTTCTTTTAATGCCAATATTAGAAGTTAATCTCTTCTCTATAATAAGTCTAAATTAGACATTTTCATAAGATCTAAAAATGTCTTAAAAGATCTGAAGGAATAATGTCTAGGTACCGAATTTTGGGAATACAGTCGTGATTTCTATGCTAGCTCTACATACACTTTCTTTCTTCTTCTTGCTTTGATTTCTAACACGAAAGTAACAACTGAAAAAATAAGTAAAATGAAAAACGACTTAAGTAGGTAAGTACCTATTTGTAAATTTTTCTAACATTTGAATTAGTGGACATTTGACAATTATTAGTTACAATTGGACTTTCTTAAAATGATGGATGTCTGAAATCATAATTTACATACCTAACTAATTATCACGACTAAGACTAAGTCGGAGGCCTTAAGGCGGCCTAAAAACTCCGTCACCAGAGTTGGCCACTTGCTCATACGAACTTACTTACGACTTTGAATAAGTTTTATGCGTTTGCATTGCTCAAAAAGTCTCACAAATAACAAGTAAGGTTACCGTCGAATTTTTACTAAGTATTTGTTTTTGTCGCCACCTGGTGGCGAGTAGCAGGTACTTTTAATTGATTGATGTTACAAATCATGAAATAATATAAATAGGCCAATGGAATGCCATGAATAACCTACCTACTACTAAGTATTATTATACCTAAACATCTAGCTTACTGGCCTGCGGCTTCGCTCGCGTGGTAGGTACCTACCTTGATATGATAAATATGGCCTATGTTCATTCGGAAATCGGTTGAGTAGTTTTGGAGATTACCTCAATCAACCTACAACCAAAAAAACAAACTTTACCTCATTATATATTAATATATGTACCTAGATAAATACCTACATAACGCTATATTTTTAAACTCTTTCTGAAATGATAAAATCCATTATTTTTCTGAAATTAGAAGTAAGTAGGTACGCAGGATTACCTTAGATCTTTGTATCGAAACTTAAGACACTAACGCACTCGACCAACAGGGCAACATAGTAACATACATAACATAACAAGTTGTACACGCGTACTAGAGAAATAATTAAATGCAATAATTACGCGCATCTAATTGACGTTCAATAATTGTAAGCAACTGTTGTTTAGACCATGCATGTCATGGTGCCAGTCAATTTAATTGTATTCAACAGGCAAGAGTCTTGCATCGTGTAAATGACACTTTATACCTACATAAAAAATGTTCATCACGACTATTGTAATTATCTCACGAGATACTTTCTAAGGACATTTAAATAAATAAAATAAAAAAATAAATACTTATCCTTGGACATTCCACAATTTCCACACGGCGTCATCTAGTCCCAAGCTAAGCAACTTAATGCTTGTGTTATGGTAACCGATGACTGATATAAGTACCTATACTACATAGATATATATTTTTTGTAAATACATACATACTAGGTATAGATAGAAAAACATCCAGACCCGGAACAAATATCTGTAGAAGATACAAACATTTTGTCCCGGCGGGGATCAAACCCGCACGCAACCTCCGCGTCTCAGGCGGTATAGTACCTACTTATACTTTATAGTAGGTACCTATCAGATAGTATCAGATGTACTATCAGATCTTTTATGAGGATTGCACTGTCACACGCCTGAAAACTGAAAAGCTACCTTCTAACGGCTAGTCTCAATATCCTATCTATCTGTGGTGACACTTACTGCGGGTAGATATTTGACATTTCTTCCGTACAAAAAAACGTCAAATAGCTGCGGGCAGTAAGCAAAACTAATGATAGATAGGTTACTGAGATTGGCCGTTAGTACCTATACCTAAATGGTGCTTATCTATGAATTAAATACAAATCTGACAGATAAGAGCGTCCTAAATGGTTAATACGCTCACGAATATTCAAGTGGTGTTTCAGTATTTGGGGAAAGACACTTGACGACCTCTTATGGCGCAGTGGCTGAAAGCACACTTAAGACGCACAGGTTGCGGGGTTCGAACCCGCAACCTGTGCTGAAATCTCCGCTAAAAGTCCAAGGATATTTATATTTATACAGATTTTACACAATAAGCGTTTTGTAGCGCGATTTTTAGGAACCAAACGGTCCAAACATCCGTACATTTGAAACACATTAAAAAAGCGCTAAGTATCGCTCATAAAGATAACTATAGTTTATTATGTAAACTTATGTTTGTTGAATGTGAATCTAATTCATAAAATGAATTGCATATCGGCAATTCATTGTATGAGTTTTCAAATTTCAGCCCCATAAAAGTAAGTAAGTTCGTATGAGCAAGTGGCCAACTCGATGACTAAACCTTACAATCTTAATTCCAAGATATCGATAAAGTATCAAAATAAGAGGGTGTAAGGAAATTGGAATAATTGGGGCTGAAGGAATGAGCGGGAAAATTCGGTTATGACGAAAGAGGCTCTTTCAGACGAGGGGGAATAAGTACGGGATTGTTATTTAAATTGCGGTATCTTTGAGGAAATGTCGAATCCAGATTTATTTGAATAACACTCTGCAACGTGGGAATCAATATTCAGATTTTATTTTACTGTTGTTTTGTGTAGGCACTTATTTAAATGTTGAATTTTTACTACATTAGTTGGAAGACAAAGTCTAAGTGAAAAATGATTTATTTGGTAAGACCTCTGATCATTATAAAATAGTTTTAATTTAATAGGTAAATAACGTGAATAGTTAGCTCAAGGAAAAGGAATGGTTTGATGATTTTTATTCGATGGTGATGATCAAGTTCGTTCGTTGTGAATTAGGGAAGAAACACCACACCTAGCTAAGTTGTTTCACACACTCAAATTACACTGCTCCTAAAAGGGTTGACCAAATTTGATAGTTATTTTTAAATTATTGGATCACTTTCTCCGTATCGATCTTAGCTTAGCTTTAGATACTTAGGCTCGTATTTAAAGAGTGCCTAGACTTGAGTCTTCGCTAAAGTAGGTAAGTATCGTTTTTCTGAAAGTTCTATAAGGAAACTGAGTGATGAATCTCCGCTTGAGTATGGATTTTGAATACGAGCCTAGTCTCAGTGGTCTCGGTGGTTGCTATGATCCATTTTCTGGACTTTGTGCAACCAAACAAGACTAGTCTGCATGATTCATTCTTCTTCTTTCAATGCCTCTCGATTACTGAAGGTTAGCTAAATTTTTCTTTGTCTAGAGCTAGCCTAAACAGATCTTCTACTCTCTTAACTCCTGTCCACTCTCTAATGCTGCGAAGCCATGATGTTCTACGTCTTCCAACTCCTCTTTTGCCAGGTTGCAAAGGCATGATTCATTAGGAGGTAATCATATTTAAAAGATTGAGTCCACAAATAATTCGTATTTCATTCACCACCATCTCAACATAACATTTTTAACAAAAAACAAACGACGTTTTCTTTTTCCAATGAATCGATATCGCAATAAAGGCGTAAAAAAACTATTAATAGACTGCTAATGCGTAATTAACATTATAATTATTGTTTCTTGACTACACTAATTAGCTCAATTTAAATAATTGCGGTAGCATGCTACGGGTATGGCATAGCAAAATGAGGTAATGAAGTTTCACTATAAAATATAGGTACCTACCATAATACATCAAAAATTTAAGGTGATGATCGTATTGTGTTTTCAAGCGCAATCTCTAGAATAAAAAAAACTATTCTAGCACAATTTATTGTATCGTCACTAGAAGTCAATAATAATCTAATAATAATCTAATAATTTACGTAATCAATTAACGTAAGTAAGGGACATTTTGTCAAAAATGAGTTAAATATGCAGTTCGATCTAAAGTTTTGTGCTCTATCGACTACTACAGTTTAATTAAGTTAACTTAGGTATAGAAATTAAATTAAAATTAATATATTAATTGGGCTGTTCTTCAGCTAAGTACCTACCTACCAACCTATCTGAGGAACAGCACAATATACCTACCTACCTACCTAGGTAAGCTCATAAGTAATACCTAAAAAAACTAATACGCTTACAACTTAACCCATAGATTCTGTTTTAAATCAGATCTTTGAAGATGTATTGTAGGTAGTCAAAGGACGTCCAAATTAAACATTCACGCAGCATAAAGACTCTTAACAGATTAACATCCTAGCTCTTATATATAACTTTTTAAACTAATCCGCAACGCCCTGTCTACATGCTAATATACATCTAAATCCAAGATATTACAGCTTATTTTACGTTGAAAGTAAATTAATAGTGATCTAAGCCATGACCAGCTCTACTAACGGTAACTAGGCGAGTATTAGTAGTTTATAAGGCGTTAATGGCATAGCTGGCACGCATTTTATCATAGTAATGGCACAAGGTTCTAAAACAGGCGGTCGATTGGAATAGTGCTTGTAGAAGGTCGATCGAAAACAGGCGTCAATTGTTTTTTTTATAATCTACCAACTGTAATGCGGGCACTACACATTGGAGGGTTGGAACGTGTTGGTTCCAACCCTCCAATATGGGGATATTGGACACAAACGGAGCATTGCCATTAGACCATTCTACTTATTCGTAGAATGGCCAAGTTGAAGCCAATGTGTGGTGCCCGCATAAAAGAACAAGTGACAACCATTAATAATAAAATTTCAAAAAAACCCACCTAATAGGTATGGTGGGGTGATATGGAGTCAAGATTATGGGTAACTTAGAACAATCCAGGTGATTTAAGCTATTTGTATCTGTGATTTAACTAAAAAAACATCAAAATCGATCAACCTGTTTAGGAATGGAATTAAAAACACACGCACACTGGAATATTATAATATTTGTACTTATATAAGGATTATTATGCAATGCAGTGGGTAAAGTACTGTTTTAAAGCACTATATTTTAATAGGTACCAAGAAAACCTGGGTGGGCTTACACGCTCAACTTTTCTTAGCACTTAAGCGGTTAGAATAAGGTTGAAAGTTGAAGGAGTACTTTGTTGTATGCTCATTTATGATGGCTCGCATTTTATTGGCAAGCTTAAACTGTTTTTTATAATTCGTGAGTTTTGATAGCGTAAGCTATGGACTAATAATAAAATTGTATGTTTGTGTATGTTGCATTGATAGGTATAAGTAAATCAAAGATACGCCCAGCGGGCCTGTGCCACGTGACATTTTTTCTCGAGTCTCTAAGTATCTCGTTAACGGCCTGTCTCAATAACCAATCTGTCTGTGGTTTTTATAACTGTGGCTGTGGTAAGTTATTTGACATTTGGTCCATACTTAAGATTACACAAATCTAACCACAGTAAGTAAGTTCGTATGGAGCAAGTGCAAAGCAAAGCATTAACCTAAAGTCCTCCGTCATGGCTTAACGACTTTAAAAGCCGGGACCGACAATTTTACGTGCCCTCCGAAGCACGGAAGCGCTCAGCTGACTACACTAGACTTAGATAACATTGCTTCAGGTTGTTAGACCAAATTTTCTCGAATCGAGAAAATTTTCTCGAATCGAGAAAATTTGTAGATAGAATAGAATAGAAAGAAGTTTAATTGACAGACACTGTAAATTACAGAAGCCACACATAAAATGACGAAAATTACCAACAAAAAAAATAAAATAAAATAAAGAAAGTGCCTAGCATAGTGGTGCCAAATAATTAAATGTGTCCAGTCTCACGTTGTCACGTTTCAAGCCTTCTGATGTCAATTTTTTTACATTTTTGACATTCACATTCAATAAAATCTACAAAATGTGGGCATGTTACTCAAGTATTAGGACAATACCTAACTAACCCCTTATATCTTCATAGGATCAAAATAACTGAAAAAAATAACACCTACCGGTGCCCTGGGAATACAGTGATTACAATTTTATTTTATTTTTTATATAATTTAATCACGAGTAAAACCGAGGGCAACATCTATAGATACTATAGTCTGTGATACTTAAACCAGATCCTTTGCATTCTGTTTTAAATAGGCATCTCTTTTTGGTCCCTATCATCTTTGAATAGGTCATAAAGACTAATTGTGACGTACTTACTTATTTGAAAGGTTTGTTTTGAATCTTTTTCAGGAAAAATATTTGTTAGGGAATCTGGTCTGCGTGCGCTTTAACTTAAAGCACACTAAAAGCCTTTAAGGCGCCTGTATGGGTGAAACTAGCGCCACCGCCTATTTTATTTTATTATTACGTTGAACAAAGAAATTTAAAGAAACTGATTGTACGTTTGTGATATCATAAGCTTTTTTTTAATACTGTAATAAGTAGTTTCATTTTGTAGAGTTTAGGAGGAATAGTGAAAACAGAGTTTGGTGGCCACCAAGTGCAACTTCGCTATTTCTCAACTCAACGTAATATTAAAATAAAATAGAAATAAAATAAAATAAATAAATAGGTGCTAAGTAGTTTGACGCACCGCAGAAAAAATAATACCTAAGTACAAGTACCTACTACTTAGACTACCCATCTAATGTTGTCTCTTTACTACAAAGGGTCAACATAATACCTAATAATTATCGTACCTTCGGTAGGACAAGGGCAACTATCCAAATTCTTAATGAATATAATATGTTTATTTATTTATTATAAAGACCTTGCTTGTAGGTGGTACCTAAGTTAGTATCTTCACGGGCGATAAGTACTTACTTATAATTTTTTTTTTAATAATGTCCTTGTCTTAACAAAGCTGTATTGTTTTTCTCATTCATTAACCCTTGACGAAAAAGAGGAGTGTAATTTTGTAGTGTGTATCTACGAGAGGTTGTGTGTGTCTGATAGAGTAGCTTCTGAACTGATGAACCGTTCTTTTTAGTTTGGAAGATGTTTTCATCGAGAGTATTCTTAGGTAGGTATGTTTAAAAAAAACTGCTCAGCATTTTGAAGATTAATTTTAACTAAGTTGAAAAAAAATTAGTAAGACGTAGGTATTGGTTTTTTTCTTCCAATACTTTCTTATACGTTTTTTTTTAATTATTTAATTTAATTGAAATACATAATGGTGGCAATTCTGAGTGTCGCAAAAGCTAAATTAAGCTAACTAAAATTGTTGCCGTCCCTTTCATAGCGATGGGAATAAAAAGGATGGCAATAGTTTTAGTTAGGTTAGTTTAGCTTTTGCGACACTCCGAATTGCCCCCAATATGTATTTCACTTACCAAGTCCGTAAGTAAAATATGAAATATGCATTATAGACCACAGCAGGTAACCTAGGTAGGTACTACCTATGCTATTTTACGTATAACGTGTTCACCCACCGCTGATGTGAAGACCACTCGAAATCGCAAAGGGGGTAACTTCTAAAAGAAACTGAGAAGTGTACCTACGTGCTCTTTGGATCATAGGATCACTATATAGTAGGTACCTACATACCTACTGTATTTAATAAGTAGAGAATAATTATGCACAGGTAGAGATGTTAAATATCTAAGTAGGTACCACTCAAAACTTACAAACTGAAATAAGTATTTAATTAAAATTGAGTTTAGCCCACTGGACTTTGTCCAGTAATCCCACTAATATTATAAAGGTGAAAGTTTATGTGTGTGTAAGTGTGTTTGTTACTCTTTCACGCTCAAACGGCTGGACGGATTTGAATGAAATTTGGTACCAGAATTGCTTATACCCTGGATTAACAAATAGGCTACTTTATATTCCTAAAAAGTGCAGTGTTCCCGTGGGATTTGTGCAAAAGGTAGCTGTCAGACAAAATAACTTTATAGATGGCAGCACAGGCAAAAATATTACTCCTTCACGCTCAAACAGCTGGACAAATTTGAATGAAATTTGGTAGCAAGATTGTTTATACCCTTGATTAAATAATAAGTTACTTTAAATTCCTGAAAAGTGCAGTGTTCCCGTGAGATTATAAATCAAATTATTAATCAAAATAGTTTCGGTAGTTTGGCCGTGCAAAAGGTAGCTGTCAGGCAAAATAACTTCATAGATGGCAGCACAGGCAAAAATACAACTCCTTCACGCTCAAACGGCTGGACGGATTTGAATGAAAATTGGTAGCATGATTGCTTATACCCTGAACTAAAAAATACGCTACTTAAAATTCTTGATAAGTGCATTGATTCCGTGGGATTATTAATCCAATTCATTAAAATAGTTTATACAAAATAGTTTGGCCGTGAAAAAGTAACAAAATAATTTCAATAGATGGCAGCACAGGCAAAGTTACTATTCCTTTACGCTTAAACGCCCGGAATTTGAATTATTGTTTATTCCCTGGATTAACAAATAGGCTACCTTAAATTCCTGAAAAAAGCAATGGTTCCGTAAGATTATAAACCAAATTATTCATCAAAATAGTTTGACCGTGAAAACGTAACTTTTAGCCAAAATAATGTTAATAGATGGCAGCACAAGTAAAGTTATAACTCCTTCACGCTGAAACGGCTGGACGGATTTGAATGAAATTTGATACCAGGACAGTTGATATCCTGGATTAACACATGTCATAGGCTTCTTTAAATCCCTTAAAAGCGTATGTTCCCGTGAGATTATCAAAATACTTAAATTATGCTTCTTTAAACTCAAACGGCTTAACGGATTTCAAATATTGTTTATTTTGACACGATAATCTCACGGAATTGCTACTTATGTACGCAGATAAATTTCCGATAAAAAGATTTCTGGCTCAACATAAACCATTAGAACAAAGTTTAAATTTGTGTCTTCAATTAACATAGGTACCAGGACCTCATTCATCATCTGCGCTCGCTTTGCTCGGAACCGACCAGCGTCTTATCTTTGAGCACCATAAGCAAACATAAGTGTCAGTCATGACGAATTTGTCTTAAAAATTTCGAGTCTAAGAAACTCGATGCGCTTGCTTAGTTCGCTCACACGGTAGCTTCTTGAATATTTTGCTAGCAAATTGAACTATGTCAGGCCATAGAATAAGAACAGACCAGAAATCAGCCTTTTCTATGAGCACTATAAGCAAAATCAAGTGTCACATGATGCATTTTTTTTTGTAATTTCGGTTTAAAAGGCTCGCTATGCTTGCTTAGTTCGAAGCTTGCTACGCTCGCTTGGTTCAAAGCTCGCTTCGCTCGCACAGTAGCTTCTTGAATATTTTGCTAGCAAATTGAACTACATAATGTCAGACTATAGAATAGGAACCGACCAACAGTCAGCCTTTTCTATGAGCTCCATAAGCAAAATCAAGTGTCACGTCAGGACGCATTTGTTTTTAAAAATTTCAGCTCGCTTCGCGAGATTAAGACGCTTGCTGTGCTCGCTTAGTTTGAAGCTCGCTTCGCTCGCACGGTAGCTTCTTCAATATTTTGCTGGCAAATTGATCTATGTCAGACCAAAAAATAGGGACCGACCAACAGTCAGCCTTTTCTATGAGCACCTTAAGCAAAATCAAGTGTCACAATATGACTAATTTGTCTTAAAAATTTCGGCTCGCTGCGCTCGCTTGGTTCGAAGCTCGCTTCGCTCGCATGGTTGCTTTTTGAATATTTTGCAAGCAAGATAAACTATGTCAGACCAAATACCATTATCCGACCAGCAGTCATCCTTTTCTATGAGCACCAAAATCAAGTGACAAATGACGCATTGGTCTTAAACAAGGAGCAAAATAAAAAAAAATATTAAAACTTTTTCAATTAAGTAAGAAGAGAGTAATTTTCTGCACTGTCGAGGTGCATTTTTATTCATATCTCTGACGATCCTCATCAGATTAAAAAAAATAATAAAAAAAATCGGTTTACCCAGTTCACGAATTGAGAACCTCCTCCTTTTTTTAAGTCCTTAATTTTTTTTATTAACTTATTCACCGCGGGTAGCACCGCGGGGCACAGCTAGTATTAGATAAAAATCAATAAAAGTTATGACAACGCCATCTGTTGCCGAGCGGCGACAACTCAAAGCTTTTTAGATAAAGCTCAGTAAGATCTATATTTGTAAGTTTTTGAGATTTTGATAAAAAAAACCATAGCTTCAATAACACTATTATTTTAAAGGTTCGGATTTTTATATGGATGACCCATTCATTAAAATACTTACTTACCTAAATAAATAATACCACAGATAAAAATAATACTTAGGTACCTACCTACTTTAAAAGTTGTTCTCTACTGAGAACAACACAGTGTCGCAGTTATGTATGAACTCATATAACATAAATAAATATGTACTTACCTATATAACATTATCATTGGTACATAGGTACCTACTATAACCTACCTAATGTAATTTAGGTAATAAGAACTTACCTACCAGCTTATATACGAACACGCTCAAGCCTTCTGGATTGCGTTATTGTAAAAAGTTATTAATTACAATAATTTACAAAACAGGTTTATTTACACTTAGCCACCTGAATCTAGAATAATATAAGTGCTGCTAATTACATTACTGTGCAGAGTGGCTGCTACTTTATTTTAATTTGAAAAGTTATACTTACCTAGGTACTTAGGTAGGTACCTTATAGTAGGTACCTACCTATAGGTTATTATTTTTATCAAAATACTCCTAGGTAGCAATAAAATCTCTGATCTATTATGTACCTACTTACCGTTTTTTTAAATAAAAGTAGAGAAACAAAAAATAATAAAGTTATCTTGACGCTATGCTCTACGAATTTCGATAGACTATAAATAGGTATTTAAAAAACATTCTGTCTACATTTTATTCGTCTCCCGCCAAAATACCACGTCACTGTCAACTTCAATCCAGACTTAAAAAAAAACTCAAAAAGCTCGGCGTCTCAAGCTCTGTTGCCAACTTACTTTCAAATTAGACATTTAAAAAAAAATGTCTATTCGATACAAATATTGCACACGACGGCAAATAAAAAGTTCCACATTCTATTTTTCTTTTAGAGTTAAGCATTGTGTCGACTGAGTTGCGCGAACGCACAAAACGATCAAGACCATTTGTGCCTGACAACCGCTCGAGCGAGACGCACGTACTTCCTCTCCTAAGTGAGAAAGAGATAGATACATTATGGGCGTTCCATCATCGATTTTTGCATCCAATTAATGCTCAGTGGGCTTCCAAGTGGGAGGGGCGTTCTCTTTCCAAACTAATAGGGATCGAGAGAAAATGATCTATAGATCGATGCGCGAGCGCAGCGCACTGTATTGTTATCGTTATAATCGTGGATTTATTTTATATTTAGGTTTGATGGCTGAATTTAACATGTTCTGATTTTTTTATGCTTCGATAGTCAAGTAGCCAGAAAATGTTGATTTTTAAGTTTTAATTTCTTATCGAGTTAATAATGATAAAAATATGGGTCAAGAAGGTAAATTATTTAAGAGTAAAAAATATTTATTTTTTACAACGCTTGTAATAATAATAATAATAATAAATATCCTTGGACATTCCACACGGCGTCATCTAGTCCCAAGCTAAGCAATTTAATGCTTGTGTTATGGTAACCAGATGACTGATAAACTACATAGATACATTTTTTTTTTGTAAATACATACATATTATACATAGAAAATACCCAGACACGAAACAAATATTTGCAGATCATGCAAACATTGGTCCCGCAGCGGGGATCGAACCCGCAACCTCTGCGTCTCAGGCGGGCTTTCGCCCACTGCGCCACAGAGGTCGTCAAAAAAAAAAATATTTATTTAAAACACTTAACGTTTAAAGTTGTCATCGCGTTTAAGAAATAAGTACTATTTTAATAACAAGCTTAATATTTTCAGAAATTCACCTAAGCAAAGTTTTCTTTTATTTTATTTAAGAATAAGTATTTTTATCTAAGGCACAGAAAACTATGAAGTCTGACTGAGCTATTAATGCCACTAGATTATTTTTGTTCCCTAAGAAATTTGACACTTGCCTGTGTGGAAATTTGATGCATCATAGCTCTATGGGAACGTTTGACCAATCAAGCCTTTTAGTAAAAAAAAACTCTAAATAGAACACGGAAGTCAAATGATAGCTTCACTTCCTGTTAAAAAAAATCCCTGCGTGTTACGAGTATGTTAGGTTTTTGAATTACTTATTTTTTCATAATCTTGACTTAGCTATCCAAATAAGCCCTCATGCTGCCTAAAGACTGTTTTTTAATATTATTATAGGTAGCTAATGATTATTAGTCTTGTGTCCTTCTCTGATATTGTTTTTTCTATTGTGTGTGTGTGTGCTGAAAATGTTTATTTTATTTTATTTGGATTTCGCAAAGGTTGGTTGCAAAGGTTAACAATAAGGTTAACAACCAACGCTAGGTTTTAAACTTAACGCATTAAGTATATGAAAATGAAATAAGAACCTACACATAAATATTATTGTCAAATCCCAAGCACGTTTGTAGGTAGGTAATCATAAACCGGATAACCAAACCAGAGAGGTTTAAACATGATTTTAAGTTCGATAGAGTTAGAAGTATTTCTATCTCTAATATAGAGGCGTTCAAGTTAATACTTAAAAGAGTTACAAGACTGTAGAACCAAGTTTCTGATTGTGGTGATAGGAACTGTTACGGGGTGGGTCAAGTAAGTCTTTTTAAAAATAACAAAATATTAGCTGGAAATAGAATTTATTGGATTTAGTAGAAACAGAGGAAATTATTATAAAACAGAGAAATATCTATCCGTGACGAAGACCAAAACCGGACTGCCAGAGAATGAGAATCGGGTTGCTTCCCACAATATGCCAAGTACGAGCAAGCATCGAGAATGCTTGCGAGGCACTTTTATTATTTTACATATCGTGGGAATTAACTTTGTAACATCCCCCCCGTTAAGATTTTTCATCACAGGGGAAGTGATGAGAAATGGAAGACACAGCGATAAGAAATAGCATAACATAGACTTTACAGCCGGGTTTGATCTTTGTTTTCGGTCTGAAACAGTGTTGTTTTGAAACAGAGTACACAATAAAATTAAACAAAGTTTTAAGCTACACACATAGACTTAGCAAAATTTAGGACTTGATAAAATTAGAATTATTATAATCCAAACTTAGCAGGAATTAGGACCTGACGAAATTAGTAAAACTTACACTATCTTACATTGTATTAATTTTATTTATAAATCGACTATTATATGGGGACTTAGGAATAGCTAAACTAGATTTGGTTGGAGCCTCGACGTCAGTATCTGAATCTTGAACATGAATAGTTGCATGACGTCGAGACTCAATCCTTTTAGAATTATTGCATTGATTAAAAATCTGAATGCAACAACCTGAAGACTTAGGCTTAGTATTACACCAAAATTTCCTACTTTTAAATAATAGAAATATTAATGTTAATATGGTTAGAAAATATCCTGCAGACATATAATGTATTCCATATTTGTGGAAATGAGTGGGACTCTCCAAACTATCTAATTCTTTCTCAAATGTGTCTAAATAGATGCTAGCATGCACTAATGAATCTAAGTTATTGACGTTATTTAGTTTCGACAGACGCAAACCCGAAAGAGTCTTATTTTTTAATGTTTTTTCACAACAATCGTCCTTTATTAAATCGAAACTGGAAATGTTCATTGAAGAATTCGTCATCACAAACTCGGTAGGTGTAAACTGCATAGTCTTGTAAAACGCTTTACACTTTCTGGGTAGAGATAGAAAACCTGTGCCGGACAGTACTTCGTTATAACTCACTGGATCATTGTCACACGTGATATGGCATTGTCCGGGTTCGGACTGTACGTAGACCCAACGATTCCCGCTAACTTTATGGACTACGTCCACCTCCCCTTTAAAAAGTTTGACGTCACACGAACTTGGTAGTTTTGTAACTACCTCTGTTAATAAAATAGTTTCACACACTGGGTTAGCAACAACCGAAAGAACGCTCACTCCACTTAACTCACACACGTAACACACATTGTCTATGAGCTTGCACATTCCGACGGAGTCAAGTAGCGAGTAGAACAGCCGATCAGCTGTTATTGTCACATAAGGTTTACTAGGAACAATGAGTGCGTATGTGTCAGGTTTTGTGACATCATAGGGAACTGGGAGTGGGACGACTTGGAACAGGTGATACGTTTGCGATAGGACGAGTGGGATTCTTACAATAACAACAATCTTATCTCTATAGTAATAACAAATCAGTTTTGAAATGTCAACTAGAACATGAACATTTTGCAACGATAAGGCTATCGGGAGCTCACAGTGTTTAGGCATATTGTTTTTGTGCTGATCGAGCTCGTAGTACAGCTGTTGGGGACTTAGTACTGTCGGATGCAAAATGTTCAACTTACTAAATAGAATGGCATTATTTATGTCTTCAATGTCGAAAGATAGTGCAACAATAATGCTTTCTAACGAATTTAGTAAAAGATTCAAATGAGATTTAATTTCTAACTTATCGTTAGTGTTTGTCAATTGATCAAATGCCTTATTTATTACTTCTAGATTAGTATTTAAACGTTGTTCATTTTCGCTTAATTTTGAAATTGAACTGTTGAATGTTGAAATAGTAGATTTAATAACATGTATGTTATCTCTCATGAGATGAGCTAACTTTTTCTCGTCTGACTGTACTTGTTCAATGGCTTCAGAGTATTTAATGGCATCGTCATTGTCTAAGGTACCGAAAATAGTTTTAAGTAGTGATCCACCAGCGTCAATAAGACCACGTTTTACTCGTTTCGGACGATTTCCATCTAATAAATAAGATATAGAAGAAAACTTTTTTACATTGTTCGAGTGTTGACTTTGCAAAGACGATAAGGAGTTGAGACAGTCGGATTGTATTTTAGACGAAATAGAATTTTGGCACAGCGATTTAACTTTAGTAAAGAGACCTTCAACATATGTCAGGTGAGGTTGAATGTTATGAATATCGATATATGTTACTACATCCCAATAATCGTTACTGAATCTAACGTCGAGAAGTCGATCAAAATAGATCCCGGGACTTTGTACGATGGTCGTCGTAAACGCCTGAGTGGAAGCGGCCGTTATTACGACCTCCCTGCAAAGAAAGAAAATTATGTTGAAGGACAGTTGACGGCGGGTTTTATTTCGTCATAGTGATGACGCACGTGCCGTCGATTGATTAACACTGTTACGGTGTGATTACCATTTATTTTAATTATTTTGTAAGGACCTTTCCACACTGGGGAAAACGATTTATTTTGTTTGTGGTGGCATCGAACATACACCATATCGCCGATATTGTACGTTGTAGGCTTAGCATGACGGTCGTAATAGTTCTTCGAACGCTCTTTTGAAGACTGGATGTTTAAAGAAGCTTTCTGCCTACTATAATAAAGGCGGTGATTAAGCGCTCTTATGTAATCTGTATATGTACCACCTTCTAGGATATCAATCGACTTAGGGACGTAGGGTTTAAATCCAAATAGAAGTTCGAAGGGAGTAAAACCCGTGGTTGAATGTACGTTGGTATTGTACGATAGCATGGCAGTGTTGACGTAAAGGTCCCATGAGCTTTGATTTTCGGAGATAAATGACCTGAGATACTCCTTTAGAGTCGAATGACTCCTTTCCAAAGCGCCACATGTTTGAGGATGATAAGGAGATGCAAATATGTGTTTAATACCAAATAGTTTTGCCAGCTGTTTGAACATATCAGAACAGAAATTAGTACCTTGATCAGTTACTATCATTCGAGGAATGCCGACGTGGGAAATAAAATGTACAAGGCGTTGAGCAGTTTCCTGAGCTGAGCAAGTTTGCATGGGATAAGCCTGTGAGTACTTAGTAAGATCGTCTTGTAACGTTAAGATGAACTTATATTTATCTATTCTAGTTTCTGGAAGAGGCCCTACGATATCGAGATAGAGTTTTTCCATAGGCCGTGTTGCAGTGGAAGTTATTATCATTGGAGCCTTATTCGTACCCCTTAGGGGTTTATTGACTTGGCAGGATTTGCAACTTTTTACGTAACTTTCGATATCAGAACGCATATTCTTCCACCAATACTGCGTTTTGATTCGTTCTAGCATACGAGCGATTCCGGGATGACCCGCTGAAGGTGAGTCATGATTATCGCGTAGTATCTTTTTCACTTCGTCAGGTGTTGGAAAGTAAATATTGTTATGGTACATATGTACTTTTATATTTGAGTCGTGGAATATAAAACTAACCATGTTGTAAACCTTAGTGAAATTAATTTTGTTGAATGGATTAGAAAAATCCGAAATAGCAACTTCTTTTTCTTCAGGGTACCAGAACTTTACCATGTCTCTGTAATCGCGGAGGACACAAAAGATGTCTTTATAAGACATCTCGTCGTAATGATGTACCGTGATAAACAAGTGAGAAAATATGTGCTTATCGTTAGACGAATTTAGTATCGTTCCGAGTTCACGTTCTTTGTCTCGAATGCATGGTTTATCTGTCGATGAATCTATGATCTCGGAGCAATATGGAATAGCCTCATCGAGGTCAATAGAAGAAGGGTAAGCTATCAACTTACATTTCGCCTTTAAGAGTGATTCATTATGTTCTTCAATGACACTGTTATAAGAATCAGAGGAGATACGGCTCAGATGTAAATATCTTTCGTATGTTTCCGAACAAGAAGGCGACTGGGGGCTCATCGTAGGCGGCAGCGGCGAATTATGTGGAGGTAAAATAGGAAGCGGCGGAGACGGGAAACTGGAAGGAGACGGAGGACTCAGCGGAGTAAACGGAAGGTTTACTGGTGGAGATGGTAGGTTCATTGGCGAAAATGGGAAATCTGACAACGGAGACTGAGGATTTGGCAGAGTGTCTTGAGCGGGAGGCAAAATATTCGGTAGGTCCTCTTCAACCGCTAAGACCGGATTTCGAGAAAGAGAATCAGCGTTACTATTAAGTTTGCCTACTTTATGTTTGATTTCATAGTCAAATTCTTCTAACTTTAGACGCCAACGAACTAATTTGGAACCTGGGTCTTTACAGTTAAATAACCACTGAAGAGGTTTGTGATCGGACAGAATTGTAAACTTATGACCGAAAAGATAAGGACGAAATACTTTAGTACCGAATATTATGGCTAGACATTCCTTTTCAGTGGTTGAATAATTACCTTCAGCTTTGTTTAGTGTCCGAGAGGCGAACGATATGGGTAAATCCTTCCCGACTTCCCCTTGAGACAAAATAGCAGAGATAGCATAATTTGAAGCGTCAGTGGTAAGCAAGAACGGCTTACTAAAATCGGGGAATTGTAGTATAGGAGCTGAAGTTATTTTTTGTTTCAAGAGATCGAAAGCTTTTTGTTGTTCCGGGGTCCAAATAAAGGTCACGTCCTTTTTAAGTAGGCTAGTTAAAGGTTTAGAAATATGCGAGAAATTATCGATGAATCGGCGGTAATAGCCCACGAGACCGAGGAACGATTTAATGTCTTTTGGAGTTTTAGGAGTTGGAAACTTAGACACACACGATATCTTCGACGGATCGGGTTTTACGCCCGCGTCCGAGATTATGTGTCCTAAGTATTGTACCTCTCTTCGAAAGAATTCGCTCTTATCAGGCTGTAACTTGAGATTATGCTCGCGTAACCTTTTGAAGACAAGTTCAAGGCTTTCAACATGTTTGTCTAACCTTGAACTGTGTATTATGATGTCGTCCATATAAGTATAACAGTGAAGGCCTTGCAAACCTGTGAGCACGATGTTCATCAGCCTTTGAAAGGTCGAAGGAGCATTGCGTAAACCAAATGGCATTCTGCAAAATTCAAAATGTCCTGAAGGGACGCTGAAGGCCGTGACCTCGCTATTTTTAACTTCCACTTGGTGGAAGCTAGAGGCAAGGTCAAGCGTAGTGAAATATTTACTATGCCCTAACTGGTCTAGGATTTCATTTATGTTAGGTATGGGATAAGCGTCACCGACTGTTATCTCGTTTAGTTTTCGATAATCTATGACGATTCTCCATTTGACTTTGCCCGAAGCGTCAGGTTTTTTTGGGACGACCCAGATTGGTGCGGACCAGGGCGAGATTGAAGGACGTATTATTTTTTGACCTAGCATGTCTTGTATTTGTCGATTTACTTCGTCTTTATGACACTCGGGGAAACGATAACTTTTGACATTGATCGGTGTGTCAACTTTAGTTCGAATTTCGTGTTGAATGGATTTAGTACATGTTAGTCGGTCTCCTTCGATGAAAAATATATCCGAATACTTCGAACATAGTTCCCGTAGTAATGTTTCTTCTTCGCGATTCATATGCGAGCACCTGAGTGCATTTTGGACCTTAAGGTCACGGTCTGACTCTATGGTCATTACTCGTGGAATTTCGGACGGATCTAAAGTTAAACCATAGTCATTGGTCGCAATGTCATTTTTCGTTTCTAGAATTTGAATGACTGGCTCGATTGTAAGTGCTAGATTTTTTATTTGAACTTCCTTTTCTGACGTGTTGAGGACGGAGACTAGCACTTTATTATTTTGATTTACACGAACGAGACATTTTGCGAAGTAAACATCTGGGTACAGGGGAAGGACATTATCTAAAATTATGCCTTCTTTTACTTCAGGATTGGTAACGTAGCACTCTATGAACATTTCGCTCCGTGCCGGAACAGTGTAAATGGGTCTGGTCATAATTAAATCAAAATACCTACTCGGATCGTCTGATATTACTAACTTCGATTTAGAATATAGCATGTTTGCTTTGTATACTTTCAGGAAATTGTTACCTACTATGCCATCGTAGGGGAGATTAATATCATTACCAATGACATGGAAATAGAAAGGTAAAGTATCGCCTTTTTTTACATTAATACTTAGAATAAACTTTCCTTTTGTTTTCGCATAGGAGTCCTTGACATCATTTATGCCTCTAAATTTTATGACATGATTTTCTAAAATAGGTTTCAGTGAGAGGCTTGATTCTCTTATCAAACAGATAGAGCTACCCGAATCTACCAAAAGACGAAGCGGTGTTTTTGAATGAGACGTGGAAACTTTTATATAAGGTAATGAAACCTTTGCATCGAGAATATCATACACAACAGTCTCCTCGTATGGATTGGTATTAGAAGTTCTTTCAACAGTGTTTTTTATTTTTGCAGATGCAGCGTTTTCGGCGGGAACGACGGGACCACGGGATGCAGCGAGCTCAGCCAACTTTGAGCCTCTTTTAAAAATATTTATTATTTTTTCAGGAGCGGTAGCAGGACTAGAAGAGACACCGGTATTACTGGGCTGCGGGACTACTGAGCTTGTAGTAGAATTACGAAGATTTACGGTGGCTCTGATATGGTTTTTCAGAGATTTATGGCCCATATCAAGACCATGTGGATTTGAACGTGATTTAGTATATGACTCAGTGGACTTAGGAAACGACTCAGTGGACTTAGGAAACGACTCAGTGGACTTAGGAAACGACTCAGTGGACTTAGGAAACGACTCAGCGGACTTAGAACTCGACTCAGTGGACTTAGAATTCGACTCAGCGGACTTAGAACTTGACTTAGAACTCGACTCAGTGGACCTATAATTCGACTCGGCGGACTTAGAACTCGACTCAGCGGACTTAAAACTACGTTTCACAACGTTTGCATATGATTTAGAAGGCACGACTTTGTTTCTGGGAATTGAAGGATTCATAGACGCAGAGGCTTCAGCATTGAACCTATTCCATACCTTAGAGCTACTTAAATGCTTACGATTATATATAATTTTAGAACTAAACGTATTTCTACACTTTGTGCCTTTTATATTATTATCGGATATGCGTTGGCACGGCTTCGATACCCGATTATTTAGTTTAAATCTGAATGATATTGATTCTCGACTACTGGGTAAGGTGCAGGAGACTGAGGCGGTGATTCGACTTGAGGCTCAGTGTAATGCACCCTTCTGCGTGAATTATTTACGCGGCGTTTGATGCATTGGCTGATATCATGGCCGATATTCTTACAGTACCTACAAACGATAGCTTGACCAGAAGTATGTGCCTGTGGTCGGTCCAGAGCTGGCCGTGATTGGGGTGGTACTAAAGCTTGATTGACCGATCTGTGATTAAAAGATGGACGACTAGTCGTAGCCATCGGCCTAGGCTCAGGTTTGGACTGAAAGTTATTTATCTTTTCTTCACTCATGGCTGCATTTATCGCTGAATTCAGAGTTTTAAGTTCTCTAGAACGGACTAGCAGACCAAGCCGCGGCTGGAGCCCCATTATAAAAGTATGTAAAGCTAGATCTTCAGTCATAGCGACTCTACCGGACAAATCTTTCTTATAGGTGTCGGAGGAATGGATTTCTGAGAGCAAAGCAGCGACGCACGCTTCAATTTTTAATGCAAATTGAGAAACGGTTTCGCCCGGCAGCTGCCTACATGACTGCAGATCTAGCAAAAGGTGATTATAGTGTTTTCTCTCACCAAAATTCTGTTTAAGGAAATCCCTAAGTTCTTCAAAAGTATCATAGACTCTATTGGAGCAGGCTATTTGGGCTTTGCCTTCTAATCTGGAAATTATGAATTTCAACAACAGATCTTTTTGACTTTCTGATGCTAGACTCAGTGCGTTATTGCAATTTGTTAAAAATGCAACCAAAGTGTCTCTTTCTCCCTTATACGGCTTTATAAAATCACACAGGACCTTGATTGGGAATACCTCGGCAGGTTCACATGAGCTATCAGACTTATCTCTTTTCGACTTTTCTCCTTTGACAGACATTGTAAATGAAGTTACAGTGAACTTAGAATAAAATTACTAAAATGACCTAATTAGAAATATTTAACCTACTTAGATTATAAGATAATGGAGTCAGAGGATGGCGGAAACTGTGACAATAACAGAAAATAGAATATTCTACTCACAATAAGACTGCAACTTGAAGTATCAGCTTCATGGCCTCGGCGCACTCTAGGATACTACGACCCTGAGGCGGCGGAGGACGATACGATTGCAGCGAGCGCCTCAATCAAGGCGTTTGCGAGATAGCGGCGACGGTGACGGTAGCGGTGACGGTAGAAAGCGGCGAACGGTATGTGCGGTGGCGGCGGACACCTTGGTCAAGGTGTCTCCAAGGCAGCGGCGACGATGACGTTGCGGTAGAGCTCGAGAGTGCCGTAATTTAACGGCAGGAACGGCGGGACCAGATTAGCGGAGACTCGGCGAAGCGCTAGCGTAGCGCGTGGACTTCGGACTTAGATTATGTGAGGTGAAGGCCGCGTCGGCCTTGTCAACGCAAAGTCCTTGATTTTTTAATTTTCACTAAACTGGTTTGACCCGTACGAGATTGCTAGCTTAACGTTTATAGCCAACAATCCCACTTCTGACACCACTGTTACGGGGTGGGTCAAGTAAGTCTTTTTAAAAATAACAAAATATTAGCTGGAAATAGAATTTATTGGATTTAGTAGAAACAGAGGAAATTATTATAAAACAGAGAAATATCTATCCGTGACGAAGACCAAAACCGGACTGCCAGAGAATGAGAATCGGGTTGCTTCCCACAATATGCCAAGTACGAGCAAGCATCGAGAATGCTTGCGAGGCACTTTTATTATTTTACATATCGTGGGAATTAACTTTGTAACAGAACCCACCTAAACTGCAGCAAGTTTCTAAAGTAAAATGGAAAGATATTCGTGAAATTTTACCATAGGTAGGTAATTAAGATCTGAAACTGAAATAATAAAATTTAATGCTCTATCACGAAAAGTTTCGTAGCTTTACGAAGAAATCGATACACGTTACCAATCCCCATATAAACGTAATACTTTGCGGTTTGTCACTTCAACGACATAGCATAGGTACGACAACAAAAACTCCCAACTGCCGGTATATTATTACCTTTTATTGCTGGCAACACAGATTTCGAAAATCGAATTTAAACATCTGTCGTCACTCAATAGCTGCATTGTCCTTTTCTTTTTGAATTTGGAACCGACAATTGCTTGTAACGTAAGCTGTTTACGCGGTATTCTTTTGCTGTAAAAAAAGAAATAATTGATGCATTACAATGTATTTTCCTATTGAGATATCAATTACCCACCTTCGAACTTAGGTACCTACTTTTATAGGTAGTTCATAAACATACAGAAACGAATTTACCTACATGTTTAAATTTTACAAAATGCATAACAACCAGTTTAGCCATCAAGAACTTTGAAAACGATCTACCTATACCTAGCTATTTTAGCTAATCCAAGTCACTGCACGTTGGCAGTTGCTATGACACTGGCCGTTAATACGGCCAGTGTCATATAGGTACCTACCTAGCAACTACAATCCTGAATAATATGAACACGATTATTTAGAGGGTATTTTGATACGACGAGTAGAACTATATACACTTTGCTTTTAAAAAAAAGCTAGGCCCATACCACCAGGTTCTTGCCTGATTCTTTCCCTGGTGTAGGGAGAACAGGCATTATAATCACTAGCATGTAAGACGAAACTGAAGTGATCCTTGAGGTCCTACCAAAATAAACTATTTTCCTTTCTTTCTTTCACTGTAGGTATTAGGTATCTTTAAATACCGACCTACATTATTTTAAAGCACAGAGTTTTATCAGTTTCTGTAGGTAGGTGCTTTAAATTTTATGTTTTGTAAGAACCAACAATTAGGTACAATAATCACAGGGTTTTCAAATAAATAGGATCAATATATAAGGTAGGTACTAGAATAAGATACTAGTGGCAATTCGGAGTGTCGCAAAAGCTAAACTAAACTAACTAATATTAATGCCATCCTTTTTATTCCCATCCCTATGAAAGGGACGGCAACATTTTTAGTTAGTTAAGTTTAGCTTTTGCGATACTCCGAATTGCCACTAATGTCTAAATACTTATTGATTGATTTTAATAAGCTGAATTGTTTAAGATTCCGGACTTCAATAGTTTTTTGAATGCGAAGGTTGTCAATTAAAAGTTATTGGTAATTAAAAATATAATGATAACTGTTAATTGTAATTAACTGGAGATTGCATCATAAGTAGGTATTCCACAAACAACAACTCTAAAATAAATGATAAATAATTAATCTTAGCTTATTTTAAAATAGTGAATCATCAATTTCTGGAGCTGCTGCTCAGTCTTTCTTTTTGAATTGAAAGCATTGAGATGTATTAAAGAGTCACAATCTAATATCTGACAACACTAAAAAAATGTACGTGCAAATTCAATGTTCTACAATGACATTTGACATTTGAATGTAGACGTTAGGTAGTTTGTTTTAATGTCCAATGTCGCTTGTCGCAAAAAAGAAAAACTCTGCGCACTACGTAGCGTGCGCCGCGTTTTGGCGTTTACATTTTATTAGTCTGATTGTGGCTCTATATTACATCTCAATGATTGAAAGGTACTTACAATATTATTCAGTACCATACCATACCATGCCATCCATACCTAGTCACTATTGTAAGTTATTAATAAATTGTCAATATGGGAGAGCACAGGCAGCGAAGTTAATATGAGTAAGAAAGGGGTGAATGTTGATATCACGGCTGATAGAGAGGAATGGACGAAGAATGTGGCAAAACGACGTAATGTGGGGGAGGACAGAAAGAAGAAGAAGAATAAAGTAGGGTACCATTCACCAGATAGGTAATGGTTAAAATAAAACTTTCAGAGCAAACAATTTTGTGTCACTTTGATGCACCCATCACCCTTGTCCCTTACTTTGTCATCGGTGCATTGGGTGGAGGGTCACCTACACAATATAAACGCTATTAGGTACTAAACGGATTTGGCTGAAACTTGAAAAATACGTACCTAGTTTATGACTTGGAATAATTAACCCATAGGTATACTATTTTTTATCCGGGTTGTGGTTAATAAAATAATATCCAAAATGGCTAACGGTTCTTCGAGCTAAGAGAAGACAATGAATAAGTACCTAGACTGCGGAAAATATCCCAAGTCTATGGAAACAACGAATGATAAGGCAAATAAGAAAGAAAGACTGGGGAACTCCTTAGCAAAGAGATGGTATTTTTCAAAAAGGGTTCACTCTAGCTGAGTCATCGGAATTCCTTAACAAAAAACTTTACCCTCGAGAATCTAACAAAAACCAATTTCTCACCAATGAACGTCGAAAAACACCGAAAATCGCGTAACCTACCACAACTGTCAAAATATACCAAATCGATTAAAACCGTTTGGTATCCTGTGCTGCCATACCGGTCAAAAAACTACAACAATAGGGAAGGAAGTCGCCACCGCAAGACGTGGAAATTACCCCAGACCGCCCCTAATTATACGATTTTACTATAATTTTGCGGCAGCAGTCTACTTACTGCCCTAAAATCACCACCTCTCATTGTGACCGTTGGAACCTCCAAATCAAACAGGTATAAGTGGCTACTTATGCTTTGTGTTGCCACTTAAAAGGAGGCTTTTTTCCCGATTCGAGTTATAAATTATTGTATGGGTAATTGATGGGTTTGTGACCATTTGTGGTCGAGCTGGTACCGGGTTTTTGAGAGTTTGATGTGTAGATAACGGTGAATTTATTGTGAGGAGGATGAATGAGACTGGTTGATGAAATGAGTGATGGCTATCAGATGTCGTTGATGAGGGTAATTTGAACGTTTCTCTGATAAACGTTTTGGACACTGTCTTTAAGATTTTAAGACTCATTTTCATGGGACAAACGTTTAAGTCTGTTTTGTTTTTCCTTGGTATCTGATCCTACAGATATTCTATTCATGAAGTATGACTGTTTGTTGTAGTGAGTGCATTCACGGCGTGCATTTTATTTTCGAGTTTGTGCAGAACTTTTGGTCATTGGTTTTTTTTATACCTACTTACTTTTTTTTTGGTCCATGGGGTACTTAACTAACTTATCACTATAGGTAGCCAAATACTGAGTTATTTTAATAAACTAGCCATACACCTTAGTTAGATACTTACCTAGGTAGGTACCTAAATCTTTTTGCTCCACGTTTACCTAACATTTAAAGTTTTATTCTGTACAATCCTATTTTAAGATAATACAAAATTTAGGTATACCTACACAGTTGATTATGTAAACTACGAGTAAAGATGTTAAGTAGGTAGGTACCTACTTGGAGTATTTTAATACAATCGATAAATCCCACTCACACTTGACTGTTTTTATTCAAAGAGTAGTAAATATATTTTTATCGTTTTCTAAAGGTTTCAAATGGATAGTAAATGATAATCAATCCAATGGATAAACGCGATCCTACCTATCAGATGCAATAAGATCGAAATCAGTAGGTATAGGTACCTAAGTAATATTATTTATATCGTTTTATAATTTTTTCCCGCGACCCACCATTGCGGTAGCGCGCTAGTGCTGCCAATTCAGTAATTATCCGTCTTTTTCAGGTGATTCAAAATTAGAAAAAATATTTTTTTGTTCATGGTTTTGGATGTGTTTTTGATGTAGGTAGGTAGGTACATACTTGGTTGGTACTACATCATTTTCCTGTTTTAGTTAACTTAAGTAGGTACCTACTTAATTAATTAGGTACCTACCTACTTTTTGGTCTAACTTAAGCAGTTTTCTGAAAAACACTCACGATAACGACCATACTTTCAACTTTGCAAAAATAAGTCATCCTTACTTTGAAAATCCAGCATACCTCAGGCAGGACAAAGGTGTGACATTTTACAAAACGATAAAGCTTGTAGGTAGGTATACCTGGTTAAACTAAGATTCCAGCATCAAAAATCCGGCATCCCAAATTCAAAAATGATTTCTCTATTCTCCCAAACGGGGGGAGGGGGTGTGTTGAGGTTAGTCGATCGACAATTAATATTAACTTGAAATCTGTGGGATTCCGCGCCGCGCCGTCCGAATTTTATGGCCGGCGCCACCCAAGCATGAGAACAGGAGTTGGGGAGTAGCTGTTTTATTAAAATTCTTCTAGTTTTAAATTCAAATTCAAAATGTATTTCTTCAGTACGATCGTTTAAAGATATATCGAAGTCTAAATTAGGAGCTTAACGCATTCAATACCTTGTCGTACATGTGCTGCGGATTCTATTGGATTGCGGATTCTCCTGCTCCACAGGGGCAGGAAATGGTTTAAAGCACTTTTGAAATCATTGACTACTAATTCCAGAGATATGCTGCTTCCTACTATTATTATCAGCGCTGTATTATACCTAGTCGTTCTCATAAAATTCTATTCATAGCTACAACTACGCTAGACCAACCTCAGTGGTATAGGTACCTACTCTACAAAGCAAAAACGATGCTCACCGTCTGGAGCATTAAATAACAGGCACTTGCACAGTGCCTGTTATTTAATGCTCCAGACGGTGACGGTGACAGTGAGTGGCTGCTGCAGCTAGACTAAAATTGTAAAATTGTAGTCAGTAGTCGACTCTACGCCATTCCTACATACATGACTTCCTACACCGATTGTTATTTTTACCGCTAAAACTTAATTTCTCTTCTTTATTCAACAGAAAGTTTAACGCCAGTTTACAGTAGTATTGGATAGGTAGGTACTGTCCTCGAGTATCTACCACTAATGTATGAAAATCCAGTGCAGCGCCGCACCCGGTAACTTGCATGAATTAAAAATTCCAAACATTGAGAATACTTGACACGTGAGCGAGGATAGATTACTATACTACACAAAAACCACCGGTAATCCTACCGACTAAATTAGTAAAGTTTTAGCGTGCAGTCGACTCCACGACTCCTGTCTGGCGCGGCGCCTAGCCACAGCGAGCGGCGCGTATGCCGACCACGCTCCATTATTTATACGCGGCCCTCGAACGCGCAACATCGCTTTTTATGATCTCGTGTTAGCTAGCCCACAGTGAAGTATCTGAGCTACTATCATACTATGAACTAATAGTTCGTTCGTTCGTAGGTATAATCAAGTGACCAGCTCTGATGACGGAGATTTAAGGCCGCCTAAAGCCCTCCGTCATGGCTTATCGACTTTAAAAGCCGATACCGACAATTTAACGTGTCATCCGAAGCGGAAGCGGTCACCCATCTAATAATAAGTACCTACCTATCTGGGTTAGTCATAATCTTAAATAGGAAGTCAGTACTTAGGTAATTCTTGAAATCCTGGAAATGAAATGCTCATAAAAGCAATATTTAATCGAAATAACAATTACAAATCAGTAAGACTAACACGATCGATGTTTTTGACCCTAGAAAGCTATCTCACGGCATAAAACGTAATTAAGAACAGTAATTAAGTTGTATTTATTTCCCTTAAAAGGCACAATAGAGAAATACCAATAACAGTTCAATAGCAATGTGACCGCTATTGTAAGTCTAAGAACTAGCAATTTTGAGCAATTGTTGCCAAATAAAAGAAATATTACGCGAAAATGCTGCATTGTAGCAAACTAGAATTTGGGTAGGTAAGTAGGTATACCTACTTATTCTAGGCTCACTTAAAAGAGCGATAAAAATTACTTAATAAAGTTGAGCGATATAAATTACGTTTGATTCAGATTTGAATAGTTTTTAGACATGGTTTTATTTTTACATTAAAAAAATGGCTTATGACAGTAGTTTTCTGGTAAAATAATTATTAAATGAACAACTTTTAAGTCTTATGATAAACTTCAAAGTCTTATTAAAGGTACTTAATCATTAAAACATTATGATTAAAAATGATGAAACTTAATACCTTTTTTTTTCTCTACATTAGGTACTTACCTTACCTACTAACTCTACAATTGGTAGTGATGAACTATTTTGTGTTCCCTACACAGGCTAATCTTATCTTCAAGTACGCCCGTACCTACTAGCAATACTATGGATATCATGCATGCATACCAACATTCCATTCTAGTGTCAGCAATTAAAGTACAATTAGTAAGTTTACCCTATTCATTATGCGTGCGACCGTGACAATACAGAAGATTCAAGGAACAAAAGTAGTTACGATTGTTTTTGGAATAACGGCTTTTATTTCAAATATGGAATGAAATGAAAAAAAAATATACTTAAATTTATTGATAGGTACTTACTAGCTGCGCCCCACGGTGTTACTTGCGGTGAATATTTGTAAGTAAGTAGGTATAAGTATTAAATAATACTACACATTTGGAAATGCCTCTAACGGGTAGTCAGAGGCATTTCTTAGGGAACTGTAAAAGGGTCTTAGATTACAATCGAGATCCTTTATGTTTTCGATTTACAGTCAATCCTTTTTCTATAAGTATTTAAATATTAGAGTCTGTGAGACCCACATACAACAGAAACCTTACAAGAAACTCATGTTTTCGACTTTGTAACATGAGTAGTCTAATAGACATTAGATACTGGCAGTTGAGATGAGAAATTAAAAATAAATTGAGCAATGGCGCGTGAACGAAGCGGCATTACAAAGGAGGATTGATCGGTTTCTGTTCCAAATTCAAATTTGAAGTGTCGTTCGAAATTAGAGTTAATTTTAAATCGATGTGGTTTTTTTTCTATGACGTGCGAAAATAGTGATGTTACTCTGCATTCGTAAAACTTTCAGAGCCGGCGATTTACGATCTAAACATCGTAAATCGGTGGGAAACCAAGTTTTATTTTGTTTTCGTAGATAGTAGGTATAATAGGTACTACTAGTTTTATGTTAGATATTTATACTTTTTTACATTATAAGTAGGCACATAGGTAGAGCTTTCCATAAAAACTT
Source organism: Xanthorhoe designata (assembly GCA_963582015.1). NCBI lineage: Eukaryota > Metazoa > Arthropoda > Insecta > Lepidoptera > Geometridae > Xanthorhoe > Xanthorhoe designata. Next base: position 3,669,063 of record OY757029.1, read on the forward strand.
TCGGTTACTCTCCTGCCACTATTTCTATTTACAAAACATTTACATTCCATAATCCGGGATCATCAATCAAACATTTCGATTAGACCAATAGCATCGCGCCTTCCAGCACCAATGCAAACACGAGGCGTTAAAATTAACACCTTTTGCCAACAAAACATTATCCACCATAATCCACAGTAATAACATGCATTTTGCTTTGGCTTCCAAAAAGGAATTCGTAGAACAAAGAGTCAACAATTCATGCGAATACCAACCTTATTTCTATTATATAGAGTTGTTTTGCTCTTTTGCTTTTAGATTGGAATATAGGCGTGAATTTTCACACCTAGTACCGCGTAACGACTTTCTGCTTTATTTCAACAAAGTTAAAGTTTATTTTGAGTGTGGGAGAGTGTTGTGGATGTGTCGTTTTAAAGTTGAAGTAGGAAAAGGTGTCAAATTTCTCACGTTTTGTGTGAAGGGTCGGTTTGCTGGCCTCTGATTGGTGGCACTATGCTGTCTGAAGATTATAGTGATAAGACTTTCCGTAGGTTAATGCCCAAGGCACACCTACCATATTAATAGAAATACATAAATAATAATAAAACGTAGGCAGGTATACAATTATAGGTACTAATAGGTAACTAGTAAGTATATTCACCATCAGTTTTTATAAGTAGGTACTTACATAATATCAATATCTCTTTCAATTAGGTATCTTTGTAAAACTCTACTCAAAACAATTATCTTGCAAAATACATTTACTAATGAAAAGACCCGTATAAAATAGCGGGACAAAATCTAAGAAAAGACAGATGGTCCAAAAAAAAATCTAGTAGGTAAGTATAACGCGTGATATCTGATATCAAAAGCTTTGTGAAGTAAGTAGGTAGTAGGTAAGTACTATGATATCTAAATTTAGCAAAAAAAATTTGTTTAGGTAAGTAAACTTAAGTACCTAAAAGTTTTGATTAAGTTTACTCAGTAGGTACTTACCTACCTACTTAGGTATAGGTACTTAATCTGTAGGAACTGAAGTAGGTACCTAAGTACTATATAGATGGAGATAAGTACATAAAGTACCTATTTTTACCAATAATTCTAATCTTCTCAACGAAACGAACATAGAAGAAAGATGTCACGGGCGATAGAGGACAAGATGGCGTCCAGCGCCTATTTCGAGATTTCCACGTAAAGCGTGCCATGACGAATTTAGAGCTACCCTAAAGTTATGAAAATATTTAAAAAGCCGGACATGTAGGTAGGTTTGTTCCTAATTATTTGAATAGCACGGAAACACAGTACCTACCTACAGTGGCATAGATTTGCCTTACTTACTAGTAGGTAAATTATTTAAAAAACCTTAGTTAGTCTATTACGAACATAGAAAAATTAAAATTTCAGATAAAAGTATAAAGAATTCAACCTTGGAATGGAAGTAGTCAGAGCAGCGGCGTCCAAAACTTGTGATACATGCCCACTTTTTGCAGAAGTTATCATTTCAAAAGTCATCCGACAGGATGCAAGCCGTTCGCCGAGAATATAAGATAGTCCGGCTAATTTCAAAAGAACCGGACATCTAACACTAGACACAGACAACGTGACGGATGTCGGTAAAATTTATCCGGGTTCCACGAACGCCCTATTTTATGTCTGCGACTCTGCGTGTTTTGGCGGGAACTTTGTTTTACTTTCATGCCGTTTCAAACACTTGTAAGAAGTTAGGTAGGTAGGTACATTGTTTGTTATGGACTTACAGGCAATTATGGACACTCTTCATAGTTTCACCAGTTCTATAATAATTAAGTAGGTCTCGGTACTTATTCAGTAGTTGGATCTTGGTAACTGAGTAGGTAGGTAGGTACCTACTTGAACTATCGACACGTAAACTAAGTAGGTACTTACCTATACTTTAGAGTCCTTTTACATCATGGTGTCATCCATCATAATGGTAGACCGTTAGGTACAGACATTATTTAGAAATAAGTATAGGTAGGTAGTAGGTTCGATGTTTCTGAAAAGCTGAAAAGTGTATTTACATAGGTAGATAAGGACCTACCTAGCTAGTTCTTTTGGAGTGCTACCTATGTTACATCAAAATTTGTTCAACCGTTTAACGTGTGACGCGACGAATCAGTTGACGAACTTTAGGTAGGTAAGGTACTTACTTAAGTACTTACTTTATTTTCAATTACCTACTTATGTAAGTAGGTACTTAAGTACCTAAGTAGGTAATTAAAAGTTCACTAAGTAGGTAAGTACCTACTTAAATATTTTAAATTAAGTATTATCTAACACTAGGTGCCTTGCCTACATCTACAATAAACTTCAAAATCGTACCCCTATATCTTATTCAGCTGCGTTAGGTAGGTATATTAGCAGGACTCGCTTAAGCTCTAGAAAGCTTTTAAATCCATTAAGAACATCGAGTACCTACCTACCTACATAACGTTTTGTAATTCTATGTCCAACATTATAGACATACCTACCTACCTAAATACTTACTACCTACATAGCTACAAAATACGGTGTTGGTTATCATCTATTCTGTGTCACGGGATACTATTTAATCTGTGGTCTAAGGTCCGATGTAAGGCGATTACTCTACCACGTCGGAGGGAGGCGTATGCTACTCTGAATCGTCTATTATTGTAAAATGAACCATAAGTCTTTGACCTTTAGAAAATTTTTGGCCTGAATTTAACACAGTCATGCATTTTTAGTGGATTATTAATTGCAACATAATGCATGGTCTTACCGATCTCCTCAACTCAAGTCTCTATACTATACCTACCCAAGTTAATCAACCTTTTCAATGTGTAGGTAGGTATATTTGTTTTCAGCTTAATTTTTTTTGCCTTTATTAAAGTATTTTCCACGGACTCAGGTGTGGAACACATCATGAAGAATCCACGGCTTAATTTTAGGAGTTTCCTCAAATCTTTCAATTTTCCTTCAAACTTTTACAAAAGTAGATTCTCCTAGTAAATCTACTAATAAACTCTATTGAATATAACCTTATTTGAGCCTTGACCAAACCTTCTTTCACTCACCCAGAAATACAGTAATAAATACCTACTTACTTAAGTAAGTTCGTATGAGCAAGTGGCCAATTCTAGTGACAGAGTTTTTAGGCCTAAAAAAGCCTCCGTCATGACCATCCAGGACCGACAATTTAATCCGCCAAAGCACAGAAGCGCTCAAATGTAGGTAAATGCCACTTGCAGTCACCCATCTAAGTTGTGACAGCCCAGAACGTTGCTTAACCTTAACGATCTATCGAGAACGTCTTATGAGCGCTTCAGGAAGCATAAGAAATACAGTGAAATATAACCTTTAACAACTATTACCCCATCTATAGCAAGCTCTGCTGAAATTGATCCCCCTTTAGGGGCCGATGGGGTGTTCCAGGGGTTGGGGTCCTTTGTGTCGGCCCTTTCGGATGAACGGCATCGGTGTGACTTACGTCTTGGAATGTCGGATAGGTAATAGGTAATTTATAGAGGGACTAGCGCAACGCTTTTACACGGTCAATTTCTATACAAATATTTTTACCCCTTTTACCCTATACCAGGGTCAGATTCTGAAAATAAATTGTAGTTATTGCCACTGGCTCATTTAATTTGATTTAAAAATGTTTATTATAAATTTAGAATTACATTTGAACTCGCTTAAAGTTGACAACGAAATCTTCAGATCTCAGCCCATATCTTCAGATCTTCTATCTCATTATCACCATATTATCGTCAGCTCATATCTTCAGAGCAGCTCATTTTCACCATAGTAGTGTAGTACCTACCTATTATTGTAAACAAGAGTAAAATGTTCAAATGTTCAAATTTTCATCACACATGTTATCAATGGTTAAAAAATAGCAGTTTTGAAATAGACAAACGTGCACAAGTTAACTAAGCAACTCGAATTAAAGCGATTAAAGAATAAAAGCTTGTAAAATAGCCGGTTTCCATTACTTGATCAGAATGCTGTCTTGGACAAAAAAGAGTTTTATCCATAATGTATCCGTTTAACACATAATTATCACACACCTAGGTTGCTTTACCTGACTCTACCAGTTTTGCAAAATGTATGGCTAGCACTATTCAAATTGAATCGATAGCGTGCGATTTATTTATTTGATTGATCAATTACTATGGTGTTACCTACATCTAACCAGTACCTAATACAAGTCCCAATTTATTATTCTTTAAAATTGATTGAAAAATTAGAGCAATTTCTTGAATTCTCGAGGTGCAATTTTTTTTTTTAGAATTGAAAATGTAAACAATGGAAAGCATCAGCTTTCAAACAAAACAAGAGTTTTCAAAATAAAGTAACAATTATTAAACAAAATACAAACGAATTGAGAACCTCATTTTTGAAGTTAATTTAAAAACCGTCCAAGCCTGACACTCGCGTACCTACCGAAAGCAAACAAGCTTGACTTTGTAGGTAATTGAAAAGCAATACACTTGAAACCATTGAAAACATAATTTTGTAATAGTGAAACATTCTTTATGTGACACAACTACCTTCTTAGAACCTAGGTGCTCGCTAAATTTCACTATCTACACTACAATAATAGTACCTACTAGTAAGCTGGAAGGTTTTGATGACATTGACAACCAAATGACCATTTTTTATGTTTTTTTGTACAGGTTTTTTTGAAGACAATAATTCTTAATTTCAAATAATAATATTTAAAATGATTCTTCCGTTGTAACTGGTGCTAACTTGCTAAACCCCAGACTAGGAGTTTTTCCAAGGCAAGTTTGTCTCCAGCCCTTATAGAGACATGTTTCAAGGCGACCCCGGCTCATGCTGCGCTCAATTGGCTGGTGTTAAACGTAATTGTAACTCACCTTGTGGTCGCCATTTTAAATACGATATGGGGCTTTCAATTTGTTAAAGGATTTCGCTTTACAAAACTCTTATGTAAAGATTGTTGTGTTTTCATGTATTACGATTATAAAGATGTAAGTAAGTACTACCTACTAAGTACAGTACCTAAGTAAGTTCGTGTGAGCAAGTGGCCAACTCTGATGACGGAGTTTTTAGGCCGCCTTAAGGCCAGCTAGTCTAAAGTAAAAAGCAACAAAACCTCTTCCTTATTTATCAAGTGTAAAGTAAATAAGTACAATCAAGCACAAAACTATATCTAGTTAGCAACATTCGGTACAGTCGCGTGCAGAAGCGAGGATCCGGGGGTCAGGGGGGACTGTCACTGACAAATGGCCCGGAGACCCGGCACCCTCTCGATGCTCACGGTGAGGTACGAAAGGAGAAATAATATTTTCTGATAGATCAAATATTTCAGCATTCGTTTTTAGTGATTTCTATGACGTAATTGTAAATTTTGTAAGATCATAAGAATAACCAAAAAGTTTTGTGATAATTCACCACAATTATTAGTTTCGTAAAGAAAAAGGGTACCTAATAAGATTTTCGATGGGAAACTTGTGAATTTTAATCCCAATTTTTCGTTTCGATATATTTAAACGCGGGTTAACAGTTAACCTTCCTTATAGGGAATCAGTTTATAATCATTTAAGTAAACAAATTACCTATATCACTGGAATGCTAGATAAGTAATTGTTATTGTTGCAAAATCTAGGCACAATGTGTTTGAACTCCTGGGGGGTTAACGCCAGTGTAACATAGTATTGGATACTGTCCTCGATAACGAGTCAAGTATTACAAATGTATAAAAATCCAGTGCAGCCTCCCCCGGTAACGTGCATAAACAAGAATTCCATACATTTAGAATTCTTGACACGTGTGCGAGGATAGATTACCTACTATACTACACAAAAACCGCCGGTAACTCTAGGTACAGATTATTTCCCCAGGATATCTTCAAACTCAAAACTAATGCTAAAAACTACCCATTAATCTCCTTTTACCCACAAAACATTTCCTTTATCATTTTCCAGCTGCCGTACCTCACCGCTCAGTAAAGCCAGGGGTGCTATAATTTCATAGGACGGGCGTCGGGCGTCGCTTATCTCGGGCGCTGGCTGCAGGCGCCTTGAGCAGCGCCTCTGGGCCCCCTCCCCCTGACAAGGAGCTGAGAAAAGGTTGAGAACGCCTGCTTTTAGAAAGATATTCTAGAAGACGTAAAGTTTTTATACGAAGTACTGAGTTAAACTTTTATTAGAATATATAGGATTATCTCTAGAGAGTGACATTCCTGTGGATATGACTGACTTAGCTGAGATGATGGTTTAGGTGCTGAGCAAGCCTATTCCATCTCAACATTGTCTCAGGCACTGCAGTGTTTCGTTTAGTAAGAAAAGCTTGCCTCCTGACTCTGTATAAATCATCTAGTAAAGATGTAAGTAAAGGGTGGTAAAGGCTAAGTTATCAAGAGATTTTATATTTTTTGTAGTTCAATAGCGTAGGTACGATTATTAGGACTTCGTGTGATATTTTTAGGTGCTATAAATTAATGTTGGTGGTTCCCGAGAATTAAAAATTAAAAAATTACATTATACGAGTATATCGATGTAAATACCACCACAATTAATATTTTAGTAAGAAATAAAAATCATTTATTTCAGTAGGACCTCAAGAATCACATAGAAAACGTCTTACATGCCAGGTTTTTTAAATTGCCTGTTCACAAACGAATAGCCTTTGTAGGTACCCAGCAGTGAGTTAACCCTGATGAAAATGATAATCATTATTTTGAAAAGAGTCAGCCTTTGCTTTCAACAAAAACTCAAGACGAAAAACAGAAAATCTTGAAAAAATCTTGCCAAATATCGCACGATCGTGAAACGCGCACCTCAATATCTTGCCACATTTATCTTTATCTTGGGTTATCTGCACCCCTCCCAGAGGGTCGGCGTGCCACTTGTGTACACGACTGTATCGGGAATTTTCGATAAACCACATTCCTTTGGTAATCGCGTATTAGTATATTAGTTCAGGATTAAGAGTGCGGTTTCATACAAAGTTTTACTCAAAGGGTTTAATCTAAAGTTTAAGTTTCAGCCTATTTGAACTTACAATCGATTTTGGATAAGGCTTAATAAATCAACTATAAAATTGACTATGTTATGTAATATCAGTTTTCATGTTTTATGTCTGTCAAGAACTAACGACACTATAAACACATTGAGGTCAATGACTGAGTTGAGCCTGCAAACAGTAAAAGAACCAGTGTGAAAGCAATTGAAGACTATAATTATGTTTAGTTATTGTGCGCTCAACCATAATGCATTTGTAGAATGCGAGCAACTCTACGCCTTGTGTGTGCGAATGTGCTCACGACAGTATTTTCTAAGAATATTTTTACCGTTTTATTACCGTAATCTGTAGATATAAGTAGATATTGGGGACGATTCTGAGTGTCGCAAAAGCTAAACTAAGCTAACTAAAATTATTGCCATCCTTTTTATTCCCATCGCTATGAAAGGGACGGCAACAATTTTAGTTAGCTTAGTTTAGCTTTTGCGACACTCAGAATTGCCACTATTCTGTAAACCTTATGATTATAATAATTTGAACCTGGTCATATTTCATACACATTAGTGGCAATTCGGAGTATCACAAAAGCTAAACCTAACTAACCAAAAATGTTGCCGTCCCTTTCATAGCGATGGGAATAAAAAGGATGGCATTAGTTTTAGTTAGTTTAGCTTTTGCGACACTCCGAATTGCCACTATTACCTACATAAAATCAAGCCTCATTCCCATGGGGGTAGGCAGAGCTCACCGATCTCCACTTGCTACGATCCTGACACACTTCTTTTGCCTGATTCACATTACATCCTTCATATTTTATTTCCGTTTAATTTCAGGTCTGAAGTTCCCGTTAAAGTTGCAATAATTGAGTACTTGTTTACCGTAATGACGGTGACCGTTTTTCGACCAATCAAAGCTAACGCCCTGCCTTTGACATTGAGTAATGTGACAACACATTACAGACTGAGGATAAACTTAGAGATGTTTCTATGAAATCCGGCGACGATCCTGTTTGCGGATATTTATAGAAGAGAACGAGTCTGAGCGAGACAGAGACTGGGAAAGCTAAGGGACACCAACATCATTAGTTTTTCTTAAACTTTCGTGATCACAATTCATATTTATAAATACATGGATGCGGGGTTTTATCGCGTTATTTACTTAATTTTTTACGTCCAATTAAAAGTTTCCACATAAGTATAAAGATAGAAAATAGATATAAAAAGATATAAAAAAGATATAAGTATCCTTCAACATTTCACACAGCGTCATTTAGTCCCACAAGCTAAGCAATTTAATTGTTGTATGGTAACTAGATGACTGATATGGTCTACTTACTGTTATTATAAATTTTTTTTGGAAATACATAATACCACATAAGTATATTATGCATAGAAAACACCCAGACTCGAAACAAATATTTGCAGATCTTACAAACGTTTTTCTCGCTGCGGTAATCGAATCCGTAACCTCTGTGTCTCAGGCGGGCTTTCACCCACTGCGATCGTCAAAATATAGTATAGCTTCGGTGTTATAAGTCTGTTTAAGTAAGAATAGTAGCGTTTTATAAAGTGGTGAATTTTCCGGCTCGCTCGGAACATGCATGTGTCGTGAGGCTCGCTGACCCGTGCCGCCTTTAGATTGTTACGGCCAACAGAACACTCTAGCGGAACACACATCTATGGAGCTGCGAGTAAAATGACAGGTCTAAAAGTATTGAAGCTAAAATTAGACGCAGTTCTACAAAAATCTATGGTCAAGAAAACAGAATTTAGATCTTTAGAGTTGCGCAAAATGAGCGGTTGACAAAATGACATTGTTGAGATGGAATAAGCTCAGCACCTAAACCATCCTCTCAGCTTAGCTGGCCATATCCACAGGAAAGACAATGATCAATACGTGTGGGGCTGACTAGCCATGGGTTTCCGCACGATTTCCTTCACCTTTAAGAGCTCGTATTAAAGTGCTAACTTATTATATCATCATTCTCCTGCCCTTATCCCACGCTAAGTGGGGTCGGCACAACATGTTTTCTTCTTCCACTCACTCCTATCACTCGTCAACTCTGAATCTACTCCTCTAACATTCATATCCTCTTTCACACAGTCAAACCACTTTTTCTTCGGCCTTCCTCTACTTGCATGCCCATCCACACTCATACTTATAGCACGTTTGGTGACATGTTGTTCATCCCTCCTCATAACGTGTCCATACCATGATAATCTTGCACTCCGCACCTTTTCGGTAATAGGCGCCACTTTCAAACTTCCCCTTACATACTCATTCCTTACTTTATCCAAACGTGTCACCCCACACATCCATCTTAACATTCGCATCTCAGTAGCATGCACTCTCCTTTCATTCGTCTTCTTCATTGCCCAACACTCTGATCCATACATAGCTACAGGTCTGATTATGGTCTTGTAAATCTTACCCTTAAGTTTGAGGGGCATTTTCGGGTCACAAATCGTCCCTGAGACCTGTCGCCACTTCATCCATCCCGCATTCATTCTGTTATTTACGTCTCGGTCAATATTTCCATCGTTTTGGAGAAGCGAACCAAGGTACTTAAAATCGGAGCAGACTGGTAGGTTTACACCATCTAAGGCAATATGGGAGAAACTAGAGTAGCCACTAAAGTTGCAAAACAGATGCTCTGTTTTTGTGCGGCTGATCTTAAGGCCCACTCTCTCTAGCTTCTCTTGCCATTTTCCCAGTCTGCTCTGTACCTCGGCTGCCTCTTCTCCGACGAGAACAATGTCGTCGGCGAACAGCATGCACCAGGGTGCCTCCTCCTGTATGTCTGATGTCAAAGCATCCATTACCAGGAGGAACAAATAAGGGCTTAAAGCCGATCCCTGATGCAAACCTACTGCCACATTGAACTCGTCAGTGACGCCGGCTTCAGACCGGACGTTCGTGCGTGCTCCTGCATACATCGCATTCACAAGCCTAACATACTTCCCTGGTACTCCCTTTTCTTTCAAAGCCCACCACAGAACCTCCCTGGGGACACGATCGTACGCCTTCTCCAGGTCAATAAAAACCAAGTGCAAACTCCTACGTGCACGGCGGTACTTTTCGCAGAGTTGGCGTAAAGCAAATATTGCATCCGTGGTCCCCCGTCCCGGCATAAAACCAAACTGATTCTGGGTAATCACACACTCCTCTCTCATTCGTCTATCTATCACTTTCTCCCAAACTTTCATACTGTGCGACATGAGCTTTATTCCTCGGTAGTTGTTACAGTCCTGTACATCACCCTTGTTCTTGAAGATGGGCACCAGTGAACTGCTGCACCATTCTTCAGGGATCGCCTCTTCATGTAACAACTTGTTGAAAAATAAAGTCAGCCACTTCCAACCATCCACCTTCAAAAACTTCCAAACTTCAACTGGTATGCCATCTGGGCCAATCGCTCTACCATTTTTCATACTCTGAACAGCCATTCTAACTTCATCCACACTTATCTTTTCTACCAAACCCAAATTTACTGACACGTCCTCTAGCCTTCCACTCCACGCATTTTCTTCATTCATTAGTCTTTCGAAATATCCCTTCCAACGATCTTTTATTTCTTCATCTTTCATTAAAACTTTTCCGCTATCGTCTTTTATACATTTCACATGCATTATGTCTCTTGCATTCTTCTCTCTCATTTTCGCTAGACGGTATAGTTCTTTTTGTCCTGTAGGGCTTTCAAGCTTTTTATATAGTTTATCTTGGACCTTACCTCTAGCGATAGCTACCTCTTTCTTTGCTTTCTTCTTACATTCGTCATACACCTTTCTTTTTTGCTCTTTCAACCTAGAGTCACTATCGTGCACACCTTTCCATTCTTTAAACGCATTTTTCTTTTCTTTTAAAATCTTTTGCACATTCTCATTCCACCACCATGTATCCTTATCAATCTTACCCTTGCCCTTCGACTCACCAAAAACGTCCTTCGCCACATACCTTATACTCGCAGCCATTTCATTCCAGCATTCATTTACCGACATTCCTTTAATTCTTTCATCCATCTCAATCATTTTATCAACCACTCTCTTTCGGAATTCATTTGCACTATTTTCATTTTCTAACAAATACCACTTGACTTTAGGTGGGGGCTTAGGCTTAAATCTCGCCGTTTGTACTGTCATCTTTACTTCCAGTAAAAGCAGTCGATGCTGTGACGCTAGTGGTTCACCCGGTATGACTTTACAGTCTTTCACTGCGAAAATGTTACTTTTCCGTAGAAGAAAATAGTCAATTTGGGTGTTGTGGTTGCCACTTTTGTACGTGATGAGGTGTTGATCCCGTTTTTTGAAGTAGGTGTTTGCAATTGCCAAATCAAAAGCCGTGGCAGCCTGCAGTAACGTTTCGCCTTCCGAATTCCGATTACCAAATCCCCATCCCCCGTGAACGCTCTCATACCCTCCTTTCATTCTTCCTACATGCCCGTTAAAATCTCCCCCTATATATATACCCTCACTCTGTGGGATATTCATTAAAACCGCATCTAAATCTTCCCAGAACTTCTCTTTCAGTACATCCTTACACCCAGCTTGAGGCGCATACACACTCATTATGTTTACAATTAAATTATCTAACATCACCTTTACTACTATAATTCTATCATTCACTCTCTTAACATCCGTCACACATTTTTTCAAGTCTTTATCTAAAACCACTCCCACTCCATTATTCTTACCATCACTTCCACAATAAAAGAACTTATAACCCATTCCAATCTCTCTAGCTCTCGTACCTTTCCATCTAGTCTCCTGCAAACATGCAACATTTATCCGTCTTCTATCTAAAACATCTGCTAACTCCCTTCCTCTTCCAGTCATCGTTCCTACATTCCAGCTTGCCATCCTCATTCTTACTTCCCGGACTCGCCTCTTACGTCGCACCCGTCCCTGATGCGACAACCCTAGTCCATTTCTCACAGGCGCCGGGTGCTGCACCTGCGCGTCGCCTGGGGGGTACGCCCTAGCATTATCTCGCATTCTATCTCTATTCATGTCCATGTTGTAAGAGTTTTGGCTAATAGTTTTACGACCGGCCGCCTGCCTGACGTCAACCCTCCTTGGGTATACTGGTTTGTGATAGTCGGCGATCACTCTAAGACCCTGCCGCCGACTAAAGTGAAAACAAAAAACAAAGTGTAAAAGTGTGTAGTGTGTGTGTGTAGTGTAAGTAAAGTGCTAACTTATTATAAATTTTCCGAAACGAAAACTTAATTGATGCACGGCCGGGATTCGAACAATAAAAATTCGTCAAACTTTCGAGCCAGCACATTTACAAAAAGTGTTTTTTCTGCAATCTGTTTGAATGTCGCTTTAGAGAATTTTCCATCGCACTCACGAAATGCATGTGTGTGGGGCTCACTGACCCGTGGCGACTTCAGATTGTTACGGCCATAGAAACACTCCAGCAGAACCGGAATCTATGGAGCTGCGTGTCAACTAAAAATGTTCTATCAACCTGATTTCACTAAAAATCCTATTAATTTTTGAATTAAGTATATTAGATACAGTAGGTACACAGCTTGTACCTAAAATGAGGATATTTTGTTTCAGCTTGATCAACGTAAAAAAGTGGCCGACTTGGAAGTCTCTAAATCGACTGCGGACCCAAGTTGGTCGATGTAAAGCCAATATGGTAAAATGGGGCTACCTCGACCCTTCCCGAGGTCGGTGCATTTGTGGCGACCCTAAGCAGGATATGTCGCATATGCTCCGATGCCCACGGTGCCCAAACACCTGCACCAGGGAGGACCTTATGCAGGCCACAGACAAGGGCGTTGCAGTCGCAACTTACTGTCCAAAACTATCTAATTATTTAGTTGAGTCTTCGAAACGAGAAGAAGAAGAAGAACGTAAAAAAATTGCTGAATTAGCCTTAACCACAAGAATTATGGTCCACCCACCACACGTTTATTTAGTACCTATTATCATGAAACGTTGCAAACCCGCTGACGCCTATTAAAAAATCCTATATTTCTGTATAACTATTGCAGGATCTATGCTCAGATTTGGTTCTATATTTGCTTCTATTTATACCAAGCATGTACCGGCTAAGCTAAGAGGATGGTTTAGGTGCTGGGCAAGCTTATTCCATCTCAACTTTGTCCCAGGCACGACGGTGTCCCGTCGGCAAAAATGAATAATCTAGTAATGATGTAAAGGCCTAAGGTGGGTTTTATGTACTTACCCTACTCCATTCCTTTCCTGTGCTCCCACAGAACACATTCAAAGGATCGCGAGTTTCTTACGTCCCAAGTCCTACGCCACTTTCATTTCATATTTTATTTTATATTTTTATTTATCTCAGTATTTTGTTTTGGCTAGACGCAGCGCAGCCTGTATATATGGTGTTTTTATACGAGCGACTAAATTTTCTCGAAGGTTATAAGAAAATATTGATGTAGTGGTTATACCTTTAAGTACTTACCTAAAGCAATTTTTGTAGTAATTTAGACAAAATATTTAATTTTTTTTTCTTTTTCTCCTACGTCATTAAGGTTTTATAGATGATAGGTATTAAATACCTAGGTACCTAGATATGAAAAATCAAAAAAGCATGATGCTGCCAAATAATTTGTATCACCGAGGTGGTCACGACCCTCAGCACTGAGGGCAACAACTAACAGAGGATATTTGGAAACTGTACCTCTGGCGATCAATTGCTTAAAAATCGCTCGTACGAAACCGTCAAGAAAATCCAAGCTACTCCATTTTGCCTTGAATCAGCGTTTTGTTATGATACAGTAGGGTAAGTGTTCTTTTTATGGCAGCACTTGACCATTCTGTACCTACTCTATGTGCTCTTTATGTTTTACGATCGGCCGTTTCGATATTGTTTTTCAGGAGTGATAAAAAACCTTTTGGCTCTGAAGCGATCGAAGAAATAACCGTTGTGAATCTATAGCTTGAAAATACTGGAATATGGTTTAGAATTGTGCAGCAATGTGACACAAATCTCTGAGAAACAAAGAGTTGAAGGTAGATTTCTTGAAAAAGAACCACTTTTGTACAGTATCTTGAACGTTAAGTACGTTGTACGTTGTAACTATTTTGCTGCTTTGCCTGATGACCAGCTGTTTTGCTTGATTCACATAATTATGTAGGTATTTAAATAATTATAATGCATCAAGTCAATTTTGAATTACATAGGTATACCTAATACGTCATTTTAGCCTCCAAGATCTACAAAATTATCTAGATTCTGTTTCCAAAATCTACTTAAAACTGGAAATCCATCTATCTTTTTTGACTACGTTAGTAACCAATATAGTAGGTAAGTACTTAGTTTTACAAATAGGTACCGTGAAACATGCCAACTTTGCCAGCATTTTTCAAATAATTTCAATTTTTGGATAATTTTTCTATGGGAACGTAAGTATTTTCTTTAAGCATCTGCAATTAAAAGATAATGAGCATGTATTATTTTATCAGATTTTATTATTCATCAATATTTAATTCAGTATTTTATTCATTTTGATGGCGGGCAAAGTTATCTGGACTTTTTGCCAACATTACCCACATTGATTTTTGACGCAACTAAGGCCTCTATACAGATGGCACAAAGTCCAATACAAGAATTTTGGCAAAAATGGCGTTTACTTTATAAATGAAAACGATACCATGAAAGGTTTCCTACCAAAGTGGCTGGGCAAAGTTACCCTAACTTTTTTCCTCTTTTTCATACAAACCGCATTTCGCTTTTTAAAAGTACTAGGGTTGGCACATCTCAGTAAACTGATCTTAACGTATTTTTCTTCTTTTTCTGCAAAGTATTGTAATTCGCTTTTAAATTTTAAGCAGGAATTCACATTTTACCAACTTCCTTGAAGTTTAGGCCAATATAATCTACTTATTCCGATCACTGGTAATACTATAATAGGTACTATAGAATAATAAAAATAATAAGTTTCGTAAGTGCCAACCCTAAGCTTATTTTGATGGCGGGTAATGTTGTCAGTAGTAGATCGCAACATCACTGGGTAACTTTACCCACCATTATAACTTTAGTTTTAAAAGACCTTCAGCAATGATAATAAAATACAATACTCTTATAGTGTTTTTGTATAACATATTATAAATTAAACTAACCTGTGTTTTCGCCATCACGCACAATTAACTTTAGAACTTGTACTAAAATTTGCCCGCGAAAATACGCACCACAATCTACAAGTTCTAAAAAGTGACTGAGTGAAGTTAGCGACACACCTGATAGACTGTGTTACTAGACACATAACCTACTTTCTATCTAAGTCAACAAATGTTACTATAGTATTCCGATACTTTTGGAATTTAAAGATTTGCTTAAAAATTGATTTTCGGGCAAAGATACCCTTGGTGGCAAAGTTGGCATGTTTCACGGTACCTTTATGGTGTCCGTATGCGCCACCATAAAGGTACCTATTTTTTTTTTACCGCCTACTTTTTTTTATTATTACGTTGAACAAAGAAATTAAAAAAAAAACTGAATATTCCGTTTGTGAAGCCTATTATAAGCTATTTATTAATGAAATGAAATATGATCATGATTGTATCCCAGTGCGAGCGGTAGACATTTCTTTCAGATCTTTTTATTTTAGGCAATTTTCAGATCCTTTTGAAGATGTTTTTTAATACCTCTGTAATAATCGCCGTCCTGTAAGTGTGTGCCATAACGCCGAGGAATGAGCGGGAGAGCGAATAATGTTTTTACTCGTGAGTGAGAAGCGCAGAACGATAGACACGCAACATAATTTATAGCAAAAAAAACAGTTTTTATTTAATTACAAGTTAATTAAACAAGTAATCGAAAAATTAAAAAACCAGAACTAAATGAATACTTCTAGGCTATTTGTCAAAACATAAAACCAACAAAAATAGCGTTCTGTTCCTGAGATAAATAGCAAACTGTGTGAAAAACATGTATTTTTCAAAAAAATATATGATCGAGAAAACTTTTACCAATCGTGTTTCTAAAAAACCACAACGCAAGATAAAAGTTCAAAGTTTAATTTCTCCAAACATTATAAGGTGGTATCTTTCACGGATTTTGAGATCTAATACGATTCAAACCACATATTTGCTACCTACGGCCTCGTAGGTAGCCGTAGGTATTATGATATGTTAACCACAATCACTTACCTATCCTCTACTGAAGCATTACTAGCAGCCACCAATCCATTTAGCCTCCACTATACACGTAATTTCTGTGACGAAACCTGACTAATTGCTTAAGCGGTTTGTGAGTGCCGTCTCTTAATTACCTTCCGTCTATACGCTAAGTTCCCGAGGTTTATTTTCCAAGTTAGACTTATTAAGTTAGGACAACCATTTAACTTCAACTTTCGTGAGTTGTTGAGAACTTATTATTGTTGTGGCTTCGTCTGCGACAAAGACGATTAATATCTAGAAGACAGACAAAGGCCATACACAAAATCGTAACCCTGATCCCGCAGTACCAGATAGCCTGGAAACTTTAAAACATCAATTTTATCCAAGAAATTTCAATACTTAGTAGTAGGTAGTAGGTAGTAACAATATTCAATAAAACAAAATTTTAATTTTAACTAGAAGTATCATCTTACTGATTGTTTCGTCTTCGGCGTCAAGGACTTCGTGGCCGAGTGGTAAGGCAGCCCGGCTTAAGGGTGATCGCTTGTATCTCGCGGGTTCGAGTCCTGCCGAAGTCGTAAAACTTTTAGTAAGATTTTTCATTTAAAAATGAAATACCTACTTAAGTGTGGTTTAACACTATAATCAAAAATATCTACAGAAATAGCTATAGCGTTATCTCTAGTCATTTGAGCTGAATGCAATTTCGGTCATAATCAAAAATTTATAAATTGTTTTATGTAGCTACTAGGTACCTACTAGGTTGTTTTTTTTTAATGTGTCTCGCTGCGTCTGTGATGTCATCCTGTTGGGGTACAGTCTGAAAATCAGCGCCGTCTCCCACCGGAGTGGCAATTATGCTGAGACTGGACCCATTTGACACCACAATGCACATAGGTACTTACATAGGTTCCTAAATTTTAATTAGTCTGTTAGTGTTAGTTATTTTGCTTTTTGCTTTGTTTTGTTTCATTTTTAACTTTATTTTTATCCTTTTTGTCACTGTTTTTTTATTCTTTCTTTGTCTTTTGTTTTGTGGTGTGTGTGTCAAATAAACTTATTTCTATTCTATTTTATTCTACTATCTAGCTACAACAACTATTAATTTTACAACTTTATACTGAATGATGCTGCAAATAAGTATTTGGAACTAAGAACTTCTTAGATATAAAAGTCTGCTGAAACAGAAACAGATAATCACTGAGATACACTAGATGCGCATCTATAGATAGGTCATCAGAACACTTCGCTTATCTCGGCACCACCGTCTGGGCATAGTGCCCATTAGCTGGCCAAGTGTGGAGACGGACTTTTATATCTCACTCCTCTTTTATCAGAAACAATACCAAAATGCGAAAGTTTGTGTGGATTTATGGATGTTTGTTACTCTTTCAAAAACGACTTTTATAAAAAGTACCTACACATCCAAATGCTCCAAAATTATGTAACCATCAATTGTGCCATTACCATCTGTTCGCGTCTCGCCGCTTATTTTATAACTAATAATTACTTTCCTACGGTTTATTCCCTAATTATTTTATTTTACCATTTAGAACTCATCATGATTTCAAATTGTTCCAAAACGAAAAAGCAGACAACTGGGTTTTGAACCTACAACTCTCAGCGAAAGCCAAGATACAACCCTCTTGGGCAAAACGCTTCCCTACGGTAGCCATACAAATACAGTTTGTAAAAACATAATACTTTCTTTTTACAAAATAAGTGGATTATCAAGAAATCCATACAAACTTATCGTGCTATCTCACGTTACCCCTAACTACCCTCAGTTAAGCGAAATTACTTTATCTCTTCACCTTCGCTGTTCGTTCCCGCCTCACCCCCTTTCACCCCATCCGTTTGTGTCAGTTCAAAGTTGTAATGGAAAATAAACTTTGTGTAGATAACTTTAGGTTCATTTTGATTATTTGCTTCGGGCATTGTTTGGGATCATATCAGTTGTAAGTAACGGGTAGAGATAAATAAGCTTTGTTACAAAGAATTTAGGATCATTATAGATTATCAACGGAGGTCTTTGACCAGATTCTCAAAGACAGTGCACTAATAAGTTTGTCACCGCTTGGAAAACACAATGTCCAGGAAAAACTATAGGTACCTACTTGAAAGGACGATTCAGTTCAGCCGTAAGTTCTTGTACCAGAGGATTCGAGTCAATTATCGGGTTCAGCTTTATGTTGGTGGATACTGAATTCGTAACATTTCACCAACACGAACCCGAAAATTGACATAGAACTTCGTTTTCGTGAAATCCAAGTAGGCCCTATGTTTTGTGCGAGTTTTCGTTTGTTTTGGCTTGGTAGTCCTTGTAGTTGTAGACGCGTTTCAGAAACTTCCAGATTGCTTGTTTTTTTTAACTCTAATGGTTGAATAGGATCTTAAATTGTATTTTAGCTAAAACTTCAAATAGGTATAGGTACTTACATAGTCTAAAACCTATACTAAAGCCAAACTCAACGTGCCATGTTTGTAAACAAACTGTCACTTATAAAACTGAATTGCTTCCGTTTTATACTTAAGTGAGTTTATTTTTCGTTGGTTTTACCGAGTTGTTATGTCGAATTTGGCTGAAGTATACACATAGCTACTTTTTATTCAGGTACCACACGAAGCCGCGGGTAAATGCAAAGTGTAACATACTGACTAAGAAAGTCTAAAGAAGAGTTTTCAAACGTTCTCATGACTACAGCCTACCCGGGGTGCGTTACCCGGCTATTTTCCGGATAATTTCACCCGGCCGGGCGCCTTTATACTGCCTTATGACGTCACGCAGGAAGCTACTTTGAGGCCCGGACAGTGGAAGTGCTTTGCAGAAGTCAAGGACGTTTCAGTTACGTTGGGAAGGCGATGCGATATTGTACAGAATATGCTTTTGCGAGATGACTCATAGATGGATTGTTTAATTGGTTAATAGGTAAGTAGGTAAGTAAGTAATTTTTTTTTAGGTGTTTGTAATATTGTTTTGGTTTTAGTAGGTAGGTAGGTACTTACAGTCTAAATTTGCGAGGTATTCGTATATTTCGGAATTTTGTTTAGCTAATCGTACTAAATTGACGTTCACTTTAGTAGGTAGGTACTTACTTTAAACAAAATTGGTAACTAAGTACCTAGGTAGGTACTAGGTACCTACTTATGACAAAATATTTAGGTAGGTACTTATAGAGACGTCATGCTGAAACATAAAACAGACGAATTAAAAAAAATAGCAATAGGACTTAGGTACCTACTTACCTACTCAAATCAAATCAACAATAGTTATGTTCATAGGCTCTTTTGTTAGATATTAGTTAGTTGGTGATACAGAATCTTAATCACTATTATACTCCGCGCAAATTAATAGGTCCCCTTGGACATAATAATGTCATTGTGATGTAGCTAGTGATGTAAACCTAAGACTCGGTAGGTACACGATACTCACGAAAAATTGATTCAATTTTTATGAGTAGGGTAGGATGGTCGACAATGAGCCAGTCGGGTACAATGGTTCAGCCTTCTCATGCCAAAATGCGAAGTCGCTGATTCGTACAATTGACATTATGTGAAAGCAGCCCAACCTACGGACGTCTCTATCTAGTTTGCGGCGAGCTCGTTTAGACGACTCACTTGAACGGAGGTGTTTATTGTTTCAAAGTGAAAAAACGAAGAAAAAAAAAGGGAGTGCTTTTGTTTTTTATTTCTTTATTTTTACACATATCAATAGGTGCAATATGTGAACGTAGATAGTGTTTCATTACCCTACTTTGAGAAGATTTGTCGAATCTCTCGCATGTTTGTTGTAAAAGCTACATAACCACAAATGTTTTGAGAACGTGGGTGTACACTATGAGCCATTCTGGTTGCGCTTACAATGAGCCACACTATTGTATTGGTTTTTAGGATGACATCCCCCAAAAAAAAAAAATCTTTTTATATTTAGGTATTTGATTATTAGTAGTCTTTAATAACCTAATTACTACTATTATTATTTCAGGATGATCGAAAAGCGACCAAAAACAGAAAAAAGGAGCTATTACAAACCCCTTGATTTCTACAAATGAATGAAATTTTTGAAGCTTTGAAAAAATCTAGTTAGGTACCTAATTAAGATCCCTAAGTGCCATTTTTGTTTAATAAAACTGAATCATTTTTTAACCAATCGTTTTATTTTACCGTACCCTTGTTAGAAAACCTCATTATCACAAAGTAATGTCATGTTTGTACAAGAGGCTCACTGTAAACACCCCCGGCTCACCGAGTACTACCCCCTGGCTCAATGTGTACTACACAGTGTACACAGTGAGCCAATTCCCTTTTTTTTTTTAAACATAAATTATTACTAAACTTAATGTATTGGTATAAATTGATGAATGGAGTTTAATAGTCACTGAAATGCATTGTAATTTGGTGTTTAAACCTTTTCGCTAACATAAATAGGGACTGAGTTATGGCACCTCAAACTTTTGGTGGCTCATTGTCGACCATCCTACCCTACCTACCTATTTGATTGATTTGATTATATTGTAAAGTGCATTGGATTTAAGTTCTAATTAGAAAATTTAAATTAAACTTTAACACTGTATTTTCTTTTGATGATGATGAGCCAAAATGATGAGCTATTTTCTTCTATAATTCGTTCGTTTTCTAAAATATTATCAATATTGACATCTCTGTCATAATCTTCCTTTATTATTTTTCATGTTCTTTCTACCACTTTTGTTTGCACAGTCTTCTTAAATGATTTTGGTACAAGCTTGTTTCAGCAAGTCATCATTTTAGTAGTGGAGAATGGCGGCTTTGTATTATAGCGTGCTGCGTATCCTTTGACTTATAGTATTTCATTTATTTATAAGTATTATTTTTATATTATAATACATAATAGTATTTTGTGTTATAAAAAAGACAAATGCAACATCCTAGTGAAAAATATTTCACAAATTAAAAAATACTCACGACAAATTAATATGAAACTGGTGAGATTCAAACATGAATTGGTTACAACACTATTATTCAAAAAGACTGAGAATGTAACTGTTTTTGATACGTTTAGTAATAATTTGAAATTGCATGCTACCTACTATACTTATATTATAAGTACGTGAAAATAATAGTCACAATATATTCTATCATGTTATTTATCGCACCACAAAAAGTACCTAGGTATGTATGTTTGAGGAACACTCTAGGACTCTAGGTAATGAATTATTATTTTGTTGTTTCTTTCAGTTTCGTTCCAAGTTACATTCTATGGTCTTTCTCAAACGTCAAAACGGGCTTCTAACTTATATTAAAAAAAAAATGATTTTGCCAGCTGTCTTGCCAATCTTGCCATTGCTCAAGGCAAAACCAGAATTCGATTTTCAAAAAACAGTTTCGAACCCAAACATTTACCATTGTTACAACTCTCAGACGGTTTCGCAATTTTTTTACCTGCCGATCCAATTTAGGTACCAAATAGTTTCCTACCAAAATGACAAATTAATCTCTCGAGTTTTGAAAGTTTTGTGCCGATTTATCGTTTTTTTTTAACTGGAGGCAACGAACCGAGTAGAAATTGTAGTGACATTTTCGGTAGTTTGTAAAGGCGTGTTCAAAGTGGCGGGAAAAGGTGGGTCTTGACTGACATTTCCTTTATTTGTAGTTGTGGTCACTAATGGTTAAGAAGGCTTGAAACTATGACGTTTATCAAAGTGTTTGAATATTTTACTAGAATTTCAATGTACCTATAATGAAATAGCTTGGAGAAATAGAAAAATAGGTAGGAAATATTATTTTTCACTCTTGCATTTCTAAAACATAACCACAAGTTGTTTTTATTATTATTAAATGTGCTGTAGTGTAGATTATGTTCTCCATAACTTTTAAACATATGAAAGTTGCGCAAAAGCCGAAGAAAAATTTACTGAACTAAATTCAATTGAGTCCAAAGTACCTACCTCTACCTGCAGCACCATCCCAAATGACATTATTTACACGAACAAACAAATACACTGCAAACGCTTAAGTATGATTACAACTTTTTTCTAGGATTAAGCCAATCCAATCTCAAAAGGGCAAGAACCATAGACGAATGAAAGAAACCTTTTCGGGCTTTTAAACTTTTTGGTCGAGTTACTCCGTTTTTATTATTGCGACATTACGAATGCGTCCTTACAATTACTTGCACCCGGTTTTAAGTGGCAGGGGGATTAAAATTATCTGGATATTTAGCCTTATTTGATATTTTTTGAATGGCCTACCGTTGCGTTGTGTTACGCTTGGGAAAAGGAGGTTCAAGATCAATACTACGTCTACTGGATTAGAATTTGTAGGTATATCCAGAGTAGGCCATTGGCTCATATGAACGAACATACCTAGGTAAGTACTTAAGTACCATACTTACATAATACTTAGGTACTTAGATAGGCCTAGCTAGGTAGGTAGGTAGGTAAGGTCAACGTGGGGAAGTCCGGCATAGTATTCTTGAATTCAATTTCAATTTAACTTTTTGAATCGAGAAACGCTTTCTAAGTAACTTGAGTTAGCGGAAAATATTGGTAATATATTAATCTACTTAAAATAGTCCGAAAACAAGGTTAATTGTAATTAACCCATTAGTTATAGCATTTTTTTTAAAACTCGGCGTGTAGACGGACTTCCCAAGCAGTTTGAGGTAAGTCCGTCTAGTCATTTCATCTCGCAATAAAATCGTAATTTGTGAGCCAATATGTATGAAAACAGTATCAAACAAAGATGAAAAACTGCCGTTGCAATTTGTGTTTTAAGAATTTGATTGTAAGGTATACTTTTCAAGAAAAATAAAATTATATCTAACTAAGGGCAAGACCGGCATATTTTTGGTGACAACGTGATTTCAGTGGTTGCAAACATTTTTACGAATTACTTCCCTCAGTATTTTTTTATTAATAAAACATAAAAAAATAAACGAATCTTTATTTGTGTAAGAAATTGGAAATGATAACTACAAAATCATCCTTAAAATCCATGATAATCATAAAAGGGGTTAGAATTTTATTCAAATCCTGGCATAACCTATCCACTACCTAACTCAAAATGGCGAAATTATAAAAGAAGAATCAGATCTATGTAATAAAACGATCATTGTCTATAAAGTCCGTGCCAATTCCAAGCTGATTGCCGTGTAAAATTATCGAAAATAAAATAAAATAGGTTTGTGCTTAAACATTCACAATTTGTAAGCGTTTAAAGGACAGTTAAACGTAATGCTAGTCCTACTGCAAACATTCCAGTGCATATTTTTCAATCATTACGTAGACAGGTGTATAATAAAAAAAAACTACACTTCTAATCATACTGTCTAAAATAATTTAAAAAATGTGAACTATTATTGAAAAGGTTGACAAAATCTGATAAAAAGGCAAGACCGGCATATGACGGACTTGCCTTATCCATGGTAGACGGACTTCCCAACTTGAAAATTTGAATGTAATATTTTTTCAATCGGTAATAATTACTAAATTAATGCCTAATTATTGAATCGAACAGCAGAAATCAAATCTTGGATCTGCAAATGCCTTACGTTATCAAAGACAATCGTAAATTTCGTTAGATTTTCCGCTTTTTTTTTTATTTTTCGACAAGACGTCAATCTCCAACTTTGTGCCAAATTCGCGCAAAAAAATAACTGTCAAGTTTCTTACAAAATATAGATATTAGGCCATCTATGATCCCAAGTTCGAACGAGCTCCATGATGCTGTTTTACCCACCGAGTTATAGGGCTCTAGCTATTCAAATATGGGAGTTATTGCCACTAGACGGACTTAGAGCCTAGACGGTGTTCCCCACGTTGACCTTACATTATTTTAAAAAAATGTATTAAGTAATTACTTACTTAGTTTTGTACTTACTATAAGTAACCTAAGTACTTTCAAAAAACTGATTTTGAGGAAGCTAAACAATTATCACTACGTAGGTTGTAGGTATATCAGTTCTAAGAAGATCCAAATAAACCTACCTAATCAATAAAACAAGGTATTTGGTGTAAAATCAGCAAACAAAGAAGCGACCACACGACATCAATCGTGACCTCGAAGGCTGATCCTCAGCAAATTGAATCGTGGTCCAAATAAAAAAAAACTTAGCTCGGAACGTTGGCGCCAACGCGCCAGCGATGTTCTTTATTTGAATGTCTGCTCGCGTTCCTTCAACTTTTTCTTTTTAGAACACGGTTACCGCGAAAGTTGCCATCTATTACAAAAAATAGAAGATGTTTTAAATTTGGAATTTCCTACTAAAATTGTTGGAATAGATTCCTTGACTGACATAATATTTTAGAGCAGTAGGTACTTACAACTAATTATAACTTATACTAGGTTATTGGTTATAAATAATGTAATATTTAGTACTTACTAGTAGGATTAAGTACCTACCAAGTACCTAGGTACTTACATACTTACCTAATTTAAAACAAATATTTTTTTTCAAGAATTTTATAGGCGTGATCAAAAAAATACCTAAGTACTTAAGTAGGTAAGTACCTATATTTAACCCTATAGGCGTTTCATTTTTATTGTTAGGTAAGTACTTACATAAAGCAAAAACTATTCACGCACACGAACAACGTTACGGGCAGGATATGAAATGGCCACTGCAATGCAAGCAATAGAACTTTTATGTTTTGCAGTCATATACAGACGTGTAAATTGTAGGAGGTACTTACCTACTACCAGTTAAACCTAATGGGTTAACTGGTAGGGTAGTAAAGTTTCTAGCGCATGCGATTTCATAACGTTTTTCTGTATTAAGAAGGTAAGAAAATAGTGGCCACTGGCCATATCAGAAAAGTAAAAAAAAAACGAAGATAAGTAGGTAGGTACTTATTTTAAAAAATGAATGTGTCTTTGGTTAAGAAAAAATATTGAGAATATTAAACCCTTGATATTACCTATTAACCTACTTACTTACCTTCGTTATATCCCTCTAAGAACTAGATAAGAGTTGATTAATCTTTAAAAGGCTGAGCAGATTTTTTGAAGTAGGTACCCTATAGCCAAAATCACTCACGCTCGATGAAGACACCTTCAAAAAATTATTACCTACTTAATTAAAATCGGTTTATTCGTTGAGGAGCTATGTTGTCTCAAATAGACACACAATTAATCTCAACACAATAGTGGCAATTCTGAGTGTCGCAAAAGCTAAACTAAGCTAACTAAAATTATTGCCGTCCCTTTCATAGCGATGGGAATAAAAAGGATGGCAATAATTTTAGTTAGTTTAGTTTAGCTTTTGCGACACTCAGAATTGCCCCCATTACTGACATTACTTAGGTCATCAAGCTTCAAATAAGTAGGTAGGTACTTATATAAAAAATGGAACGATCTTATGCCCGATTCCTATAGGTACCTATCCAACGTATGGATGACCGTCGATCTATCTCTATAGAATAGAAACGTTGTTTATTCAACACAAAAAATGTACCTATATGACACTTTTTGACAGATAGGTTACTATAACGATCGGTCTACGGTCATCCGGATATAGGAACCGGGCATTAGTTGTTACATTTTAAAACGTTCGTCATTAGTGGCAATTCTGAGTGTCGCAAAAGCTAAACTAAGCTAACTAAAATTGTTGCCGTCCCTTTCATAGCGATGGAAATAAAAAGGACGGCAACAATTTTAGTTAGCTTAGTTTAGCTTTTGCGACACTCAGAATTGCCACTATTGAGTCATTAATTCTGATAATGCAATCAAATTCGCACATTTTCGGGAATGAAACAAAGTTCAAAGGAGTTTAGAATAAATTCAAACAATACTAAAAGGCTTGTAAAGCAATAATTGATGACAGCAACAGTAATAATGTACGTATTACGATATTTTATCGGAGGACAGGTCGGTATGTGAGCGGGACACAGCAGGGCGCTTCGCTTCATATCATCTGTGGACCACCCGCCCAATACTGATGTACTATTCCGTTTTCAAAATTTAAAAATAAATGCAGAATAGATGAACAGATAAGGTCGTAATTAAAAAGGTTTTATGTGAACGTGTTTAATTAAATTAGGCGTTGAACACGATATTTTCTCGGAAGTTTGCTTTGATTGTGTGAGAATTTGTTAGCGTTTTATGATGTGAATTCTCAAACGGGCTGGAATGTTAAGCTATCTTCATTTCGTAACAAGCTTTTGTTATTTAGAGCTTAGGTAGGTCTAGATGAGATCCTAACGATGTTTTCCTTCGCCGTAGAGTTCACGTTAAAGTAGGTAAATAAATTTTGAAACAAAAGCCCTATGATGCTTGGCCGCTTATAAAAAATAATGTCCAAGCAGTAGGTACAAATAGCCTTGGAAATTTACACCGCGTCATCTGTTTCAGGCGAAGCAACTTTATGCATAGGTTAAGGTAACCAGGGGCTTTATTCCCCAAATCACTTTATAAGAACGTAACGTGCAGTGACGTCATTTTGAAATACGAATCTATAGTGCCAAGGCTTGTTTTCTTAAAATGGTATTCTCCACGCTCTTTCACACAAGTCAAGTCTTGATTTTGAACGAATAGCCACTGGACTAGACATATTAAGTATAAGCGAACGTACCTTCACCGGTCTTGTCAGTAACCAGTCAAATTCTAGCCTTGGTCGTTTGTTTTTGCGTAAGTCTGAAGCACTTACTTTTCAATAAAACATCTCCCAAAAATGACTAAATGTTCAGTTAAATTGTGTAAAAACTATAGCGGCGGAAGCAGCACTACTTCTTTTCACATGTTAGGTACATTATTTTATTACATTAAGGTATTGTTATTAATCACTAAATAGAATCACATGTAGGTACCTACCTAAAATATTACTTCGTATTAGCCAACTTTATTAAGGGTGCATGTACGGGTGAAACTAGCGCCATGCGCCACGCCTATTTTATTTTATTATAACGTTGAACAAAGGAATTTGAAAAAACTGAATGTACAGTTTGTGAAACCTATCATAAGCTTTTTTTAATACCTATGTAATAGTTTCATTTTGTATAGTTTAGGAGAAATAGCGAAAACAGAGTTTGGTAGCTACCAAGTGCAAATTCGCTATGTATAATAAATATGTATGTAATTACAGATAAAATGTATCTATGTAGTTTATCAGTCATCTGGTTACCATAACACAAGCATTAAATTGCTTAGCTTGGGACTAGATGACGCCGCCGTGTGGAATGTCCAAGGATATTTATTTATTATTTATTTATTTATTTGTATTTTATGTCGGGTCCAGTGGCTACTTCGTTCATGGTCTTGATATTTTCGTAATTCGTTCAAAACCATACTTCCGCGAATGTTTTTGGAAAGATATTATAATTTTAGTTGATAGATTTTTTTGGTTTAAACCACATCATATTATAAGTAAAATAACATTGAATTAGATGATTATTAAATCACAATAATTATTAATTTTGTTGTTATTCAAAGTTTTGAGTCAAAAAATAATTATTTTAATTCATTAGGTAAGTCCGACTAGTTCCCGGACGAATTGTCAAATGTCATAACAATTACCTTCAATCATTGATTAATTTTCATCGAAATTGCATTTTCTCTATTTTAATTACCTAAAACTAGCAATGAAAATGTAAATTGTTCTTCGAAAACAACGCACAAACATAAGTAGGAGAGATTTAGGGTATCATGATCCCAATCAATGGATCCTAAAATTGTAAATGTGTGAGCACTACCTAGAAGTGGTTTTAGTGATTGCGCGGCATCCTTGGAGGCAAACTTGGGTAGCTTTGTACTTTATTTGGAGCTATCAAAAGTCAATTGGAAACGATTGGTTAGCACTATCAGCCAGCCTAGTGCAAGTCGCTTCATAGCGAAATTGGAGAGCACGTTCAATGTTGCTGCCAACCTACATTTCCTACTTCTCGTCTCGGCAAGAGAGTAATTAAGTCAAGAGTTTTTTTTTATCAACCACATTTATTTCACAACCATTTATTATTAATTGCATTTGTTAGATCCATTACATCAGCGATCCTGTGAAAGAAATCTCATCATAGTGCTTTGTGAATAAATTTATAAAAAATGTGTTGTTTTTTTCTGGCAAAGCATAATATTTTATTACTAGCTGTGCCCCGCGGTGCTACCCGCGGTGAATAAGTTAATAAAAAAAATTAAGGACTTAAAAAAAGGAGGAGGTTCTCAATTCGTGAACTGGGTAAACCGATTTTTTTTATTATTTTTTTTAATCTGATGAGGATCGTCAGAGATATGAATAAAAATGCACCTCGACAGTGCAGAAAATTACTCTCTTCTTACTTAATTGAAAAAGTTTTAATATTTTTTTTTATTTTGCTCCTTGTTTAAGACCAATGCGTCATTTGTCACTTGATTTTGGTGCTCATAGAAAAGGATGACTGCTGGTCGGATAATGGTATTTGGTCTGACATAGTTTATCTTGCTTGCAAAATATTCAAAAAGCAACCATGCGAGCGAAGCGAGCTTCGAACCAAGCGAGCGCAGCGAGCCGAAATTTTTAAGACAAATTAGTCATATTGTGACACTTGATTTTGCTTAAGGTGCTCATAGAAAAGGCTGACTGTTGGTCGGTCCCTATTTTTTGGTCTGACATAGATCAATTTGCCAGCAAAATATTGAAGAAGCTACCGTGCGAGCGAAGCGAGCTTCAAACTAAGCGAGCACAGCAAGCGTCTTAATCTCGCGAAGCGAGCTGAAATTTTTAAAAACAAATGCGTCCTGACGTGACACTTGATTTTGCTTATGGAGCTCATAGAAAAGGCTGACTGTTGGTCGGTTCCTATTCTATAGTCTGACATTATGTAGTTCAATTTGCTAGCAAAATATTCAAGAAGCTACTGTGCGAGCGAAGCGAGCTTTGAACCAAGCGAGCGTAGCAAGCTTCGAACTAAGCAAGCATAGCGAGCCTTTTAAACCGAAATTACAAAAAAAAATGCATCATGTGACACTTGATTTTGCTTATAGTGCTCATAGAAAAGGCTGATTTCTGGTCTGTTCTTATTCTATGGCCTGACATAGTTCAATTTGCTAGCAAAATATTCAAGAAGCTACCGTGTGAGCGAACTAAGCAAGCGCATCGAGTTTCTTAGACTCGAAATTTTTAAGACAAATTCGTCATGACTGACACTTATGTTTGCTTATGGTGCTCAAAGATAAGACGCTGGTCGGTTCCGAGCAAAGCGAGCGCAGATGATGAATGAGGTCCTGGTACCTATGTTAATTGAAGACACAAATTTAAACTTTGTTCTAATGGTTTATGTTGAGCCAGAAATCTTTTTATCGGAAATTTATCTGCGTACATAAGTAGCAATTCCGTGAGATTATCGTGTCAAAATAAACAATATTTGAAATCCGTTAAGCCGTTTGAGTTTAAAGAAGCATAATTTAAGTATTTTGATAATCTCACGGGAACATACGCTTTTAAGGGATTTAAAGAAGCCTATGACATGTGTTAATCCAGGATATCAACTGTCCTGGTATCAAATTTCATTCAAATCCGTCCAGCCGTTTCAGCGTGAAGGAGTTATAACTTTACTTGTGCTGCCATCTATTAACATTATTTTGGCTAAAAGTTACGTTTTCACGGTCAAACTATTTTGATGAATAATTTGGTTTATAATCTTACGGAACCATTGCTTTTTTCAGGAATTTAAGGTAGCCTATTTGTTAATCCAGGGAATAAACAATAATTCAAATTCCGGGCGTTTAAGCGTAAAGGAATAGTAACTTTGCCTGTGCTGCCATCTATTGAAATTATTTTGTTACTTTTTCACGGCCAAACTATTTTGTATAAACTATTTTAATGAATTGGATTAATAATCCCACGGAATCAATGCACTTATCAAGAATTTTAAGTAGCGTATTTTTTAGTTCAGGGTATAAGCAATCATGCTACCAATTTTCATTCAAATCCGTCCAGCCGTTTGAGCGTGAAGGAGTTGTATTTTTGCCTGTGCTGCCATCTATGAAGTTATTTTGCCTGACAGCTACCTTTTGCACGGCCAAACTACCGAAACTATTTTGATTAATAATTTGATTTATAATCTCACGGGAACACTGCACTTTTCAGGAATTTAAAGTAACTTATTATTTAATCAAGGGTATAAACAATCTTGCTACCAAATTTCATTCAAATTTGTCCAGCTGTTTGAGCGTGAAGGAGTAATATTTTTGCCTGTGCTGCCATCTATAAAGTTATTTTGTCTGACAGCTACCTTTTGCACAAATCCCACGGGAACACTGCACTTTTTAGGAATATAAAGTAGCCTATTTGTTAATCCAGGGTATAAGCAATTCTGGTACCAAATTTCATTCAAATCCGTCCAGCCGTTTGAGCGTGAAAGAGTAACAAACACACTTACACACACATAAACTTTCACCTTTATAATATTAGTGGGATAGTGGGATAGCACTTATTCTCAGAATGAGCACTTATTTTAGGTTATCTTGTTAGGATTACCGACTTGATTTATCTTTGTTGCCGACAAATATTCAATGATAGAATACGTAATATAATTTTATCAAAATACAATAAATAAATAATACCGTGCCGTCACTAATGTCAAGTCAAACCCTGACACAAAGAGCATGTAATAGTAAGAGACGGAAGTGCCATACAAACAAAACGAACACTAGACGATGTATTAATCACCCAGTGAACAATAAGACCAACGTAACAAAACCAAACCACGACCACAGAACATATTGACCACATTGACCACGACATACTGCCAACATAGAGAATATAAAAATGTTATATTCTCTATGTTGGCAGTATCTAGGGATGTACCTAGTGACTATCGAAAATTTATCGATATCGATACCTATCAGCAGTAGCTAGGATTTTTGGATTCCATTAAATTATTAGTAGGTATTTCTTTCATAAATAAAAGAATTAATAATTAATTGAAGTAAGTATTCATTTATTTGAACATCTACATAGGGTGTTTTGGGGGCGATAAATCGATCTTGCTAGGATAAATTTTTAGAAAATGACGTTTATATCCGTGTTTTCATGTAATGTTTGCCATCCAGGTACTTTCATATAGTGACGATGATCATCAAGCTTTTGTTTATGCTTCGTCATGCTGCTTCGATTTTTTGGTAGGTTGTCTGCAACAAATATTGTTGTATTATTATACAATAAAACAATATAAAATATATTATACCTAAACATAATGGTAATAGTGCCACTTGCGATCACCCATCCAAGTAGTGACATCCATGTTTACCTACTCCTAAAAATGTACATGATTCAATTAAAAACCATTGGCCATTTGCTCATACGAACTTACTTACTTAATTAAAAAACCTAATAGGTATAAAATAAAATCTAAGTTACATATAAATTATGGTAATCCAAACAAAATAAAACTTTATAAACATAGCAAACAAACAAATTAATCATTCCAGTTTCGTAAAACAAACTATCGATATCGATAAATCTAGGTTGATAGTCAAGCACTATTGTTTACCTACATACGGTATGAGAAAATTTTCTTGCAAAAACTTTTACGAATTGTATCATTATTTTACCAAATTTTGGAAATAAATGGCATAAAATTGCTTACCGATCTACATATAGAGGAAATTGAGCCATAAAAATGCGTTTTTGCACTCCTTCGCGGCATGTTTTCATATTGCAAATTTCACATTGATTTTACTCTTATTACTTAAACACACTATGACACTACAGAAAACTATTGAATAACAATGTTTTACACGTATCTTTATTTATGATTTCACGCCTTAGATTAAATTTTCTGTAACAAATAAATAATTGTCAAATTGTCAACAAACTAAAATTCGAAAGACTTCGTGAATTGACATGACACCACACCACAGACAGTGGGTAGACCAAAGAGAATGTAGAATGTAGCCCATAGAGAAAAGACATCTTCCTTGATGTAGCCACAGACTAATGATGGATGATGGTGTACTTCTTCTTCTTCTTCGTTCTTACGCTCGTTCGTTCATTCTTACTATAATCCATCTATGTCGGAGTGTCCTATTTTAGTATAGCTCTACAGAGTTGTCAGTGCTCTTCGTTATTCGAACGGGTTGTAGCCCCGTCAGAGTATATTATGTTCTGTGTGTAGCAGCCATTAAAACTCCGGGGCGTTTCATATATCATCTGTTTGAATAGTACATTCGCCAGACTGCCCTGACAATCAAAGAGAATATAAACACTACGTTTACTGACAATGTTCCCCGACGGCAAAAAGTCTCTCCTCCAATGAGGCTGCAGTGTAGATGATGTGACCAAAAAGGCGTTTATCTTAGTTGCCGCCTGAAACACCTATTCAATGATTTAGTACATTATTTGTCGTAAAAATAATATTGTTAAGCTATTGCATAGCTTCTATCGCGGGCCTTGAGCGTGGAGACCGAATACAGAAATTCCGTAACGAAAATAACCTAACACCCCGAAAAAATGCTATGCAATAGCTTTACCGCGGCAGTCTCCGAGTGCTACACGTCTTCTTTCACCATTGAATAGTTAAAATAACACAAATCTCATAATAAATATGAAAAATTGTACCGCGCTTCAGCAGTGTTTTTACAAAACACGGTATTAAGAAGCATGGAATTTTGACAGGTATTAACCTCGCCTAGTCGTGGCACAAAGAGCATGTAACGGTGGCATACAGAATTTGAAAATTCATGACATTGCGTATGTTATGTTTTCATTGGTCAATACCAATCTAAACGAGCCTAGGTGACATGTAAAATTGCACATTTTTGGATTTTGAATTTCGAATAGTCAATAAAGCACGTGTTTGAGTGAAGTTATGTTACTTTGTGCGCTGGGGAATAAAGCTCCAGATGTAGGTACTTAGGTACATCTGGTTACCATAACCTATGTCCAAGGATATTAATTTGTTTATTTATTAATGCAAAAAAATAGAAAAAGCTTTATTGATGAAACTTTTTCACTTCTAAGGTAAAAACTTCCCTTTTGTCAATGAAATAATTGTAATAACATTTACTTTCTTTAGTGGTTTAGCTCCACGACAAATAATATTAGGTTATGTTATTTTATATGTTTTAATAAGTTTTTGCGGTTAAAATTTGTATTAAAGAAGTTCAGAAGTTTCATGTGGCGGAGTTCTTATATCGTTCAAAGGTCTTAGGGCTTAATGACTTGTAAACGACTTTATGTCTCTTTGATCATAGAAAAGCTGCATGGTGCCATTTTCAGTTTGTTTGTTGATGGACCTGCAGGTGGTAAGGTAATAAAGTAGGTTAGGTAGGTACACGATTGATAAATAAAAACATTCTTGTGAAATGTGTCTAGTTATAGAAAAAGCTATAGGAAATAGAACTTTCCCCTTCGTAAAATCGTAATCGAATAGAATCTACTTAATGAGGCAAAAAAAATAGAAACTTTTTGCCAAGAAGAGCAATTTCCTCCACCTTTGATGTGCATTTCTTATCATAAATCCGAAGATTCTAGTCAAATCCTCAGCGAATTTTAAGGGATCAACTCTAAAATATACTTACCCTTTCAAACACAGCTATGAACAGAAATGCAGCTAACTCTCCTAACATAACAGCATAGATGTCAGTTTCCTAAAAAGTTTATTTTTTTTGTTTTTGGCTAAGCCAGGTTTTGTTAAATGTCATGTTACAAGACGCACACACAGTGCAGTATAGCATTGAAGGTGTAGATGTAGGAAGTTTTCGAGAAAGTGTTTGTGTTTTACGTATTTAAGTACAAAAAAAAAATATTTATGTAGGTACTTACCTAGTACACCTATCAGTCATCTGGTAACCATAACACAAGCATTAAATTGCTTAGCTTGGGACTAGATGACGCTGCGTGGAATGTGGAATATTTATTTATTTTCCTAAATTTTCACTGTACAAGACCAGTGTCTAAACTAGTAACAGATAAATACTCTTTCAGAAGGCACGATTCCAGAAAGTTCTGAACGCCAGCATCAGGCGGCTGCTTTGTCGGCTCATCAAACGACACGCGTCGCGCCCGCCGCTGTGATGCACCGGTGGGGTGTCCGGCGCAAGCGACAGTCACAAGCGGAATCCAAAGTAGTCCAAATTCAAAAGTAACCTTAACTTTAGTCCCTACTTCAAGACTTTTTTTTAACCTATATTTTCCCACTGCTGGGCAAAGGTCTCCCCCAACTGCCCCCATCCCTCTCGGTCCCCTGCCATGTCCCACCAACTCTGCTGAAAGGTGTCAAGGTCATCACGCCAGCGTCTTCTCGGCCTGCCCCGGCTTCGTCGCCCATCTGCAGGCACTATTTAAATAAAAAAATATAAGTAAGTAGGTACTGGAAATAACTATAACTGGTACTTAAGTAAGTATTTTTTAACTAAACAAAAGTGGCAATTCAGAGTGTCGCAAAAGCTAAACTAAACTAACTAACATGAATGCCATCCTTTTTATTCCCATTGCTATGAAAGGGACAGCACAGATTTTTAGTTACTTAGTTAAGTTTAGCTTTTGCGATACTCTGAATTGCCACTAGTAGCCCAAGCAACACAAACTAGCTTTAAAAGAGCTGTGAAATAGATTTTCGCAATTCTTAATGCTGGTTTAAATGCTGTTTAAAGTACTTTACAAGCGCTTCTACAGCTCTTGTAAGTGCAAAAGAGGACCATATTAAACAGACTTATTCCTTAAAAAGGCTGTTTAAAGTCTTTACAAAAGCTTATTATTAGCTGGAAAAAAGCTGGTTAATGGCTTTTTACCAAGCCTTTACTCTATTTTTTGTCATTTTAAATCTCTTATGCGGGTTTTAGTATGATATTTAACTTAAATAAGTTTGTTTGAACATATAAAGAACTTATTACAGTCTTGATAAAATAAATAATTTATTCGCAGATAATATTTTGTCTAATGGAAACCATAACACTCCTGAATAAGTCAAAGTGTTATAAATATTAATGAGTATCGCTTGTTTTCGTCTACAATTCGTAGTGAAATGGATGCGAGAATCAGTTTACTGTAAAAGTAGGGTAGGTAGTTCAACAGTGAACCAGGCAGCCACAATTAACCATCGTTATTCCTCAGAAATCTGACGTTGCCCATTTGTGCTTCTACCTGTAAATGATAGGTACATGTGTCCCCCCTCCGCACACCTGTTTGTGCAAGTCGCCCACTAATAACGGCTGTGTGAGAAGCGTTTGTTTGAAAATTGAACCAAAAAGTATGTTTTTTCTGCTGGCATCTTTGATTTTTTGTGTGAATTGTATAAAAGATATCACTTTTTTTATTACAAATATTAAATAAACATTTAGTTAGCTTTCTCATGTACCGCACGTAAGCTTAAAATAATAAGACTAAACCGTTGAAATTTTCAGATTAGTTCAAAGTATGTGCTGTGTCTTTCATAGAACCACATCGAGGTAGTTCACAATGAACCTGGTTTTTATGCTACTTGCTAAGTGTAATTTTCTAAAAAAAATATAAACCTTGCTGATTTTGATTAAGGTTAATAATAAATAATAATTTTGATCTCTTTATCGTAATTTAAGTGTTTTTCCATTAGTTATTCAAATGTTGTATAGGTTAAATGTAAATTTTTGACCGATTAAATGTAGGAAAATGATAAAAAAATAGAGAAAAGTGTTTTATGCTACCAAACCATAAATATCGCAATTAAAAGCATAAAAGTACTATGTATTTTCATATATTGCCCTTTATTAATGTTTTATAATATAATTACGCTACCCAAAATAAGGTGGTTCATTGTGGAAAATACCCCGGTTCACTGTGTACACCTAAGAGTACACATTGAACCAAATCTCATTTTTTTTTAAAAACCATGTATCTTCTAAACTAATAAAATTTGTAAAGAAATTTAAATGCAAATTGAAAGACAGATAAATTCACTAACGAACAGTGAAAAAACCGAACACAAAAACCCAAGAAACTCGAAGCTAAAGGCTTCCAAACTTTACCTGGTTCATTGTACGACAATGTACCCTATATATGTATTTTATTTGAAATTTTCAAGCGCTCGTGAAAGAAATTCATTTAGTGAAAAAAGTTAATAATTGAAAGTAAATAATTTTAAAGAAATTGTAGGTTATAATATGTTTGCGACGATTCACCCAATATTAGTTTTTCTCATGAATATCAGTTTCTGGTAAAATAGTTTTGAGTGATTTTCAGCTTAATTCTTGTACTCAATGTTTGTAAAAATAGAATTTGGTAATCCATGAGTAATCAATTAATGGCGTCTAAATATTAGACAGCTATAATACTTCAAAATAGGTCTTTTAAAGCCACTGGCTGTATAAAGGCTTAATATATTATATTAGTAGGGTTTTAGCTGGTGTGTGACCACAAGAGAGATTTTAGTAAGGTTTTTGCTGAGTAAAACTCTCTCAATAATACATTATTAATCTATAATGTTCTAAAGTTTTAGGCCTCAATGTATAAAAAGAAAAACCCTAGTTTCTAGAATACCTAGTTACTAGGAGTAGCATAGTTTATTAGTTGGTTTATTTGATTATGTTTCGTATGTTTCTAATTTTCAATGGCTAAATACTCTTTCGAAACTTTTTTTTTATTGCACCACTTCTTTTTTTGTATTTCCATGATTTACTATCCGTTAAAGTTTTCTGTATAATGGATTTACGATTCGCCGTATTTACAGCGTAGTCATTACTAACGCTCTTCATTGTCTTACTTTAACAGCAAAAGGCTGTTAAATGGTTTTTATCTAGGACTTTATACAGCTGGATTTATAAGGGGTTTGATATAAACTAGTAAACAGCCATTACTCTATGACAATCTATTATCAAGCTTAGAGTTTTAAAACATATTCTGTTGATTCTGTTTTACAGCTTAAAGCTTATTTTATTATACTATAAAACT
This sequence comes from Xanthorhoe designata, assembly GCA_963582015.1. Classification (NCBI taxonomy): domain Eukaryota; kingdom Metazoa; phylum Arthropoda; class Insecta; order Lepidoptera; family Geometridae; genus Xanthorhoe; species Xanthorhoe designata. The sequence goes on from OY757029.1 coordinate 3,705,924, forward strand.
ACAATTCTAAAGAAATGTTAGTTGCTGTAAAAAGTACAGCCTTAACCTGTACAAAGGTTTTCTTTGAAACTGTTATAGACTTAATAGCTTGATATTATTTATGCAAAAGCTATATACAGCTGAAGGCTTTTCTAGGTTTCTTAAATACTATAGACCAGCCAGAACACGTCGATAAAACCATTATAAAACCATAATTCATCTTTAGGCTGTAAATCTACATATTAAATTCCAATATCCTGCTTATGTGTTGCTTGGGAGGTACCTATTTACTAGTCGGATTAGCTTACTCTCTCGCTAATCTCGATTTGTTAATACTGTTTTCATGTAGGTACCTACTCAATACAGACCTAAAGCCATTGACGCTAGGCACTATAGTGTCCCGTTAAGTGTAGGCAAAATTACCTTCTGACACTGCATAAATCATAGTTAAGTGTAAAGGCCTGTGTTTTTTAAAGCCATGGAGTATCTCTAGTCCCTTGTTAATTTTTGTTTATATGAGGGTAGGTAAATTCTCTTACGCCTTAGTACAAACACCAAGAGCATTTACAGGAACGATATGTGTCCCACCGTGTGGGCGAATGTGACATCAAACTGTTTCAATATTTTATTGTAATTGTGAATACGACTTGTATATATTGACAGTAAACTTTAATACCATGTTTTTAATTAGCTCTTCGATTCAATCGATGGAATTATCATAATGAAAGCTGAGCACATCAGCATCATCATGCACAGTTGCACCTGCCGTTGCAGTTGTCAAAACTTTTGGCACTTTTCAAACGACTTCTTCTTTAGGCATTGAATTTAATTTAGAATCTATTTCTTCCTTTTAAGTATATGGGTCGACATACCTAACTATCTTCTTCCTCCAGCTCACTTTATCAGTCTTCATGATAAATTAATTCATGACAATCTTCCATTTTAAATTTACACTGAGAGAAAACCTTTTTTTAATACCTACCTGAGTACTTACATGTCTTATATTTTATGAAATAATTCAGAATTGTTTATTTGATTTCGTGGCAAATCAATTGAATTGAGGAATGAGACAGACTATTAATTTGATTTTAAATTAGAGTAATACCTACTTACCTACATACCTACATTTCGTAAAACATTGTTGTACGAAAAAAAATTTGTAAGTAGGTAGGTACCTATTCTTTTTTCAAAAAATATCTATAGAACAAATTACGTGCCACATAAATATCACTCGTTCAAAACCACAGACGAGCAAGAGTCTGGCGCAATTTCATTCACATCGATGTTAGAGTGTAATAACGTTTGGCTGTACAAAAATGAATAAATACATAAATATGTGCAGACAAGGTATAAATAAATATATACAAATGGAAGCTACCGGCGCCATGCGAGCCGCCTCGATTCCTCTTATTGTCCGATGTGTGGCGACGAGCTCTGTAGAGTTGCCATTACATGGTAAAAAATAAATAAAGATAGCCAAGTGTGAGTCGGTAGATATTATAATTACACTGTATACTTATTCATAGTAAAAAAAACAAAAATACACGTTTCTTGTGTGATTTTATATTCTATACAATCAAAATTAAATACCTACCTACCTAAATTAAAAAATTTAGAGGGTATTCTCATACTATTTTTTACTTTACTTCTTCTACTTAGTGATTAATAAGTACAGTAGGTGAAGCGGTGCTTTGGGTGATAGTACCTACACACTTAGGTAGTGAAAATAATTAATTTGGGCTTAAAAGACCACAGATAATTCTTCAAATAATCTTCTTCTTTTTCTTCTTTTAGCAGTCGACAGCTTAGACGTAGGGTCCTGTTAGTACCCCTTGGGTACAACTTTTTGGTTTTCTAAGGTAAAAAATACCTACCTAAGACAACCATATTTTTATAAGTATTTATTTAGAAGTAATTTCTAAATCTACTTGGTACCTACTTAACAGATTGAATACTTTTCAAAATGATTAGATAGTAGGTATAAATTAAGTAGCATTTTTTATTAAGTACTTATAAAGTATTTATATTTTTAATCAAATTGCCCATTAGACAACTAATTAAATATTTTTAGTCTCAATACACCGAAGAAGTCTCCACACATCCCGTTACTTATAGGCTTATCCGATTTATAAAGGCAATATTGTATTTGTATAAAAACAATGGGCTTATTATAGGTTCTTCGTGTAGAATTTTTTCTCGTTTTATGTTGCCCGCCAAAAAATCGATTTTGTTTGTGTACGCGTCAATTTATTATGAACAAGCTTAGGTATTCACTCGTGGCTTCGCTCACGTGGTACCTTTATAAAAAGTAGCCTATGTGTTATTCTAGGTCATAAACTGTGTTTATTCCAAGTTCCAGCCAAATCCGTTGAGTAGTTTTCGCGTGAAAGAGTATCAATCATCTCTACATTCATTCAAACTTTTGCGTTTTTAAGGTAGCCTGTATTACTAGGAAGTAAGATTTTAGTAAGTTTGGCTAACTGAGTTTTCATAAAATGCTTACAATTTTTAATAAGAGTAGGTAATCTTTTTATTAAGTTGGTACCAAAGACGATTAATATCTAGAAGACAGACAAAGGCCATACACAAAATCGTAACCCTAAAAAATAGCCTGAAACTCTAAAACATCAATTTTATCCAAGAAATTTCAATTACTTTCTAGTTAAAAATGTTTAAATATTGAATATTGTTGCTACCTACTACTAAGTATTGAAATTTCTTGGATAAAATTGATGTTTTAGAGTTTCCAGGCTATCTGGTACTGCGGGATAGGGTTACGATTTTGTGTATGGCCAATGTCTGTCTTCTAGATATTAATCGTCTTTGGTTGGTACTTACCCACCTAAGAATATGTTGGGACGTGCCTCTGAATAACCCTAAATCTAGACATTAAAGTGACTTTGTTAAACAGTACCTACCTAAGTATCAATAGATATATAGTTTCGAATAAGTACCTACTTCTTTCAATAAAATACCAATATAAAAATAACTATATTCCCCGGTTTCGGTCTCTATTATATTCGAAGTTTCATTCAAGTCGGATAAGCCATACATGCTCTTACGCTGTCTTTACAATTTAAGTAGTTCACAAAAAATTAGAGGGCAAAGTAAGTTTATACATTCAGACATATTGATTTTTCTGCTTACTACAATTAACATTGAATATTAAATTTTCCCCTCAGTTTTTCTTTGCACGTGTTCGAATCCACGGCCATTTTTCTTCAATAATTCATCGCCCATAAAAAAACTACTTAACCCTACAACGACAACCCTTCATTCATAATTCCACAATCCTTCGCGGTGCTAATGTCACGCCTCCACTAGGTACTCTACTTAAACAAAACTAACAAGCAAAACGAACACCCAAAAGATCACTTTACCATTACAAAAATAAAGTTAAAATTCGCGTGTATTTTACTCTGAGTAGACCGGGGAAATACTGCACACGCATTAAGAACAACTCTCCAGGTGGTAAAAGCAAAGTTTCTTGTTTCCACACGCTTTTATCCTGTTGTAATAAGAGCTAGTTTGCGTGGAAAAAAGGTGAGGCTAGGTGACAAACGTGACGCCATATTGGTTTAGGGGAGAAGGGGGTAGGGTGACTAATAAGAGGTTTATGCCGGTTTAATTGGCTCGCCACGACGAAAATTGATACGATATTATGCGGTGAAGAAATCGATAGCAGTGTTGTAGTTAAGGCAGTGTCCGAACTCCGAACGAAAGTTGAAGATTATTTAGAAGTGAGAAGACTGACTGATAAAATTTATTACTTAAGTACCTACCACTGAGTAGCTATAAATTATTAGTTATTCATATACCGTAACGTTAATAGGAATTAACCGTTAAATAAAGATCAACTTGGAGATAGTGATAGCTAATAGGCATTATTAGTAAACTAAGTAGGTAGGTATCACTAATCACAATGTTTATTTCGATACCTACTCATATTTATTTTTAGTAAAAAAAAACCATACCCGTAATAATCTTCAAAATTTAACTATTTTCCAAATATTTACATTGGAAGAACATTTTTTTTATTTATTTGGAACGGTTTAAAGTAGAGTAGGGACGTTCACAACCACAAAAAAAAATTAGAATGATGTAAAGTAGGTATGTAAACTTGTAGTAGATTAGTTTCTGTAAATAAAAGAAGTCTATCTACGCCAACAATTTCAAGATTAAACATAAAGTACCTATGGGTCATTCTAACGATAATTTTTAACAACAAACCGCACCATATAAAGCCAACAAAGTACCTACACATTCGATAGTTTCGGGACAGTACCACGTTTATTATCTATGGAAATGTGTAATTATTTGTGAAGAAACTTTGACAAATTATATCTTTGGCCACTTTGGCCTGAAATACCCACACGTGTGCGCGTTCTCGGGTTAATAAGTGATTGGATGTCACGAGGAACGCTTAGGTACTTACACCTACTCGTAAGTTCGAGCTGTACCTATGGTCTAATTCATTTGTAAATTATATAGCTATGTACCTACTACCTACTACCTACTACCTACACCTACTGAAGTTTCAAAGAAAATTTTGGGACAAGAAACTTAGGAAAAACTAGATTTATAGGTAAGTACCTACTTATATTTTGAAAATATAATTTAGGTATGATTGAATTGATGTTTTAAAGTTTATATCTGGTGCTGCCATCTATTTAAACTTCAGTTTTGTCATTTTCTTGGTTATGATTTTGTGTATGGCCTTTGTCAGTCTTCTTGGTATTCATCATCTTGGTACCTAGTCACTAGACACAAAATTCTCAATATTCTCACAAACGCAATTTTTAAATAATGTAAAATTTAAATCTTAAGTATGTAGAATATATAATGCGTTCTACAAAAACAACAAAACAAACACTATCTTCAAAGCTAACATGAATTACATACCTACAATAAAAACTAAGTGTCAAAGTGGCTCCTTGCCAGCCGGCTATATCTAGTTAAATATTCCATGTCGGTTCGTCTATGTGCCATTACAATGCGTTATTTGATAGCCATACTGAATATTTATCATAAGTTATGTCTTAATTGTATTAAATAGACATCTTAGACATCTTCAAAAAGGATCTAAAATTTCCTAATGATCTGAAAGAAATGTCTACCGCTCCCGGGATACAGTAGTGATCTTATTTTTTTTTTTTTTTTTTGTATTAAATACTTATTTACAAAAGATTTAAATTTAAAACGTGAAACGATGTTTTTTAATGTAGGTAATTTTAGCATACAAGGTTTAATTTTTTCTCTTTATCAAATCTTCCTGTTGAATAAATGAATGAATTACCTAACACTTTATTGTACCAAGTACCTACACAGAAAAACATAGGTACCTACCTACAAACACATCTTAAAAATAAATAAGTGCCTACTGTACAAAGGGGTTATTGTTTGGTTAATGCTTTTGGCCAGGTTTGTTTATTAAAGCTCTCGTTAGAAATTAACAGCCTTACTATGCTCTCACTATTCCCCAAAAGCCATGAGTTCCTACGATTATGTCGTTACTGCAAGACATTAACTTAGGTCACAATTTGGATGGGTGACCGCAAGTGGCATTAATAGCGCTTCCGTGCTTCTGAAGGCACGTTAAATTGTCAGTCCCAGCTTTTAAAGTCGTTAAGCCACGAGGCCTTTAGGCGGCCTAAAAACTTCGTCATCAGAGTTGGGCACTTTCACATACGAATTTACTTAGGTACTATAAGACATCTACCTATTTGTTTCAATCGATATTAACATACAGCAGACGCGATTCAGAAGGACATTTGAATGCGTCACAAGATAGAAATGAGCTTTTTCCCAGTAAGGGAAACTCTATCTGCCTCACCCAGGAATTATACTATCTCTCATTCAATATTATGCGGTGAATCTTTTAAATCAGCGTATTTGGTTGACAACTCTGGTGCTATTAAAAACAACAAACAAAATATCAGAAGAACACAGAACCTTTTTTAAATTCAGTTTAAAGGTAAAGCTGATTCTACAATAAAAAGACGTATAAAGCAAGAAACAGCAAGTCCCAAATCTCCCCAAACCTGTGAAACGCCGGGATCTCTTCAGTGCTAATTTGGTTCTCAAGCTGCACTACACTTAAGAGCAACCCTCTAGCTGTATTAGTATACTCGGAGTGAGCCGTTTCTATGACACCTTTAGATGTCCGGTGCGGTACTACGGAAACTCGAAGAAATAAGAACTCAAAGTTACATTTTGGACAGTGAAATAGGTGATTCTCCAATATTCGTTAACAGCAAAGTCCAATACGGCGGGCGTTGCGGCGCGGTCGAGTATCGAATATTGGTCTCATATAGGAGTTAAAAATCTGTAGTCTAGACTCAGAGTCAGCAGGCAAGAATTTGCCTAGGCAAATTCTTGCCTGCTGACTCTGTCATCATCTAGTAAAGATGTAAAGGCCTGAGTGTTTTATAGAGTCTATTTAAATAAAGATAAACCACAACAAACCTTGAGAAAAGGAAATAAAAGTGAAATCTAAATTTCTAAACCCATGTCAATTATTTCGATTAAAAATCGACTTGTAGATTAATTTTCTAACAGTTAACAGCCCCAGCAGGCCCTATTAGGGCCTGCTGGGGCTGTGGTTAGGGCCGCCCTAACCATAGCTGAAGAAAGCCAATCCCAAAAGTGTGAAAATGACCAGATTATTTATTCACGATAATATTCGATACAGAACTGGATGTAGAATCTCCTACGCTTAAAGACTATAATGTCATCATCACTGTCCTTTAGCATAAACAACTACACAGATTTTGCATTCGAGTTTCAAACCAACTCAAAGTTTCAAACTCGAGTTCTACTAGTAACGGTCTCGGGTCAGTCGGGTGGTAAGAAAGGGGGTGGGTGGTTCGGACACTCGAGGGGTGACCTGACCCCCGACATCGGCTTTTGACAGTCCGCATTGCTATAGAACACTTGGAATCCGCTATTACATTACTAAAATTTGTAGGTACGTGCCTTTGTGGCTTGCTGGATAATGGTGGACGGAAGGAGTTTTTATAGAAATGTATTCTGTTTCCTTGGTTTTCTTTATGCTTTACTGTTTTCTACAAGTGTCAATTACTTTTCATGACGCAAAAGGTTATTATCGTAGTTCAACGCCCATTTTTTTATTTATCGTCAATATCAAATACCTAAGTACTAAGTTAGGTATTCGAAATAACGAACGATTTGTTCATGTAACATTATGAGCTTCATTTGCAACCCGACTTCACCCATTAATGGGTATTAATACTCCTCCGTTTTCTATGCCACTCCTCATGGTTCTATGAAGGAAGGAATGAATGAATAAATGAATGAATGAATGAAACTTCTTTATTGGTCACTCAAATAAGATACATTTAACAACTTGTGACAAAAACTAAGTTCCTAACAATGTACAATTGCCGGCCTTATCGCTTAGAAGCCTATGCTAGTCTCATCAAAGTTTGTCCCACGACGCTTGTTAGGTATATCATCCGCCCATCCTGCAGCCGGACGGCCGACATTTCTGTAGCCAGTTCATGCTAATACCTAGGTACTAGTAATTTACTGCTAGTAATTTCACAATTAAAAACGTTCACACAGATGCAGATCCCGGCTGGATTAATTGTCTCTGTCAAATAGTAATTGACCCTATCGCTTCCTATTTAACGGACCACCCAACGAGGATAAGTACAGCTAGTCAGAAAAGTGTAAAAGCATTTTAATAAACACTAAAAAAGGGATAACTAACATGATGTGGGATAGTTTTCCGATATTTAGTCACAGTTACATGCGCTATGAGCACGGTCAACTAAAATTTTTGCGAGTATCTAGGTAGACACTGGCAGAAGGAATCGGTCTACCCCCTTCTTCGGTTTTTTACTACGCAAAACACCTAAACACCCGTAGATACTAATAGTAAATATCCCATTTTAAGTGTTAATAATGTTTAAAACAATGATAGTTTAAAACGTTTTATAATTTTAGCGTTGCTAATGGTCGTACTATTCCAAAAGTTGCTAATCTTTTGTCATTTACATTATTATCGTTGACAATGAAAGTTTCTAAATTTCTAAAATTTGAGCTTTTCTAAAAAGTCATTGCGTAATGGGTTATTGAGCATTTATAAAATTGGCTCTTTAGCGATTGATCGTAAAGTGTTGACAAAATGTAAAGTACGTTAATAATATTAAAAAAAAAACATTAATAAATAAAAACCCAATTATTCTGAAATAATATTTCTCTGATCAATCTAAGTTAACTAATTTCATTCAAGTCCGTAAGTTAGAGCATAACAAATTCGATGGTCTATCTTTTTAAATCAATAGAAAATCATTTGGAGTGATCAAAGTAAGGTAGAGTTAAGAGCTCAAAATTTTTAATTAAATGATTAAAATTTACTTAAGACTTTTGCTACCGACTATACTACACTAGTACGTAGTACCTACAGCATTTATGAGTACTTACCTACAGAACTACTTGGGACGTTTCCTACTTCTCTATAAATGATAATTCTAACATGCAAGTTGTAATCAAATGTAATTGAATTTACATCCAGTTTCCGATTATTGTATCTCTATTGGTCATTAAGGTTATAAAATACTGTAAAATCATGATTATTCTATAAAAGGACCATAGATTCACCATTATAGGTACTGAAACTTAATAAGCTCTACCACGAATTCAACATAAAGATAATTTATATAATTTTCTTTCACACCGTTGAAGTCTTGATTGAAATCTTTTTACAATAAATTATTTTAGTAGGAATAAAGAGTAAAACGTATCAAACATAATCTTGTTTCTTCTTCTGTATTAGGTATCTGTGTGTTTGTTAAATAAACGTTATTCCATTCTATTCTAAGTAGGTACCTACATAATAATATCACTAGGTACTTAGGTACCTACCTACTAGAGTCTCATTTTATATAAAAATAAAAAGTTTACGTAAGTAGGACGTACTATTAGATAGGTATTGTATTTGGGTTAAATGATTTCTAAGAGCAAGCAAGTCTAATGAAAATATAAGAATGAAAACTTTAAAAAAAGGTGCAGTTTTCGCAAAAACTAAAACATATTTTTTACAATTTGCCTCCTATCATAACAAAACAAGGTACCTAAGTAACTCAATATTTACGAAAAGAAAATGAGAAACGTCACTCAACTGTCACTTCAATACATTTCGTCGGTAATTTTCAATCAAAAACAACCTGTGTATCTATTACAAAACTATCACATGAAAAACGACAAAAAAGGTTGACATCTTTAGCGTCACCTGTTCCGAACTCTTTTTATGAACCTTTTTAGGTTAGAAGTTAATAAGCGTGAATGTAATGGTAGCCAAGAACACGGGTTCTGTAGGATCGTTCGTTAACAGTTGAATAGTTAATCGGATAATCTTAAGATGGCGGTCGGTGATTTATAAATGATGCGCAGGCGCCGCCGAATCCGACTGGCGCGCCGGCCGCTGTCGTATTGATCCTCAAACTTTTGAGTAAATTGATTTTGGGATTTAAGTACTTACTTGTAATAATAGAGTCTTTTAATTGCTTAGTTTTTATGAATAAGTTACTAATTTAACTATCTTTTTGTTTTATAGTAACAGAGAAGTACCTACCTAGGTTGATTTTAGAATTCAAATCTAAGTAGGTAGTTATTACCTATATAAATTAGTAGGGAGTTATTGTTTAAAATGTTTTTTAGGTAGGTATAATTGCTGTTTTGCCAAAAACTCCATAATACGGCGTAGGTAAACTTTTCAAAAATGTTCTTTTTTTTATTACTTGTAGGTAAGTACCTACCTACTCTGATAGAAAAAATAAATACTTACTTACCTAAGTAAACCTTTTAAAAGTTTGAGCATCGCCATCAACATAAAACAAGATCAAACTCGGATAGTCGCGACATTCGACTGAACGATTTGGTTAAAATAAAAACAAATAACCGACTACCAGGGATTCCTTTGTCCTAAGAATTTAATTAGCCAACAAATTCATTAGAAAGATACGAATTTGTCAAGAATATATCAACATACAAAACATACATGGGTGTTTTCTATGTATAATATGTATGTATTTACAAAAAAAATGTATCTATGTAGTTTATCAGTCATCTGGTTACCATAACACAAGCATTAAATTGCTTAGCTTGGGACTAGATGACGCCGTGTGAAATGTCCAAGGATATTTATTATTTATTTATTTATACATAGCCAATTTAGTATGTGATTTAAAAGCTTTATTTTTTATTACAGCAATAATAAAGGTGATTTAATTACAAAGTTGTGGCTAAAAGATTGAGTGCTCCGGCATATTTTTGTCTTTCAAACCCAATTAGGGCCGTAACGAAACAAAATTACGGTTCTAAAGCAATAAAAAAATTGAGTAGTAGGTACATCGAGTCGTGATTGCTCACGAAAAACCAATAAGGCTACATCTGTCAACACGAATTTTGAAACAACTAGCCTTACTAGGGCCATCGCAAAGGAGCAACTTTCATCACTCACCATAATAAGCCGAAGAAAGGAACAGAAACAATTTCTTCAAAGTAAGACAAAGACGGCTGACTAAGAACCTGACGGAGCGGAAGTAGACCAGGATAGACATATACAAGAAATGGGTGACGAGAACGAGACGCGAGACGGTATGGGTGGCCACCCCCCACAGTTGGTCGATGACCATAAAAATGAGTTTAAAATTGAAACATCAATATAATAAGCAATCAACGAGGCCCCGTCCAAGCATAATTATACAGGGCGAGCTTACGTTATAAATTACTTCGTAAACTGAAATACAGATTGCTCCAAAATCGAATGCATTCGAATTAAGCAACTATAATAATTTTATTGGCCAATGATTTGCAAATGTATTACGAGTAATAGATAGGTACTAGAAATTGTCTTTAATTCGTTTTGAAATTTACAATTATTGGTTTATTTTCTAATGTTAAATTCTGCTAAAATTCATTTTGCAATGTTAAATTTACTATACCTACCTACTTGGTTATTAAAACAACTTAATACATTTTATGAAACTACGAGATACCTATTCGCACTTTTATACTGTAGGTACTAATAACTCTACATTCAAAATCAAGTCTCGTTTCCTAAAAAAAACATTTCGTGTCTTGAATTTTTTGAAAGGAAATACTTTGGTTTTGAACAGCCTACGAACAGAATACGATCGATTCAGCCTGTTCAAAGCCGAAAAATTTAGCTAGTGTTAAAATTTCCGACTGAACCTTTCTCGAAACATACTGTGAGGCTGTCTGACTGTCATAACTGGGTAATATGTATCATTAAATTCAGCTCCCCGAGGCGGAGGCGCCGTGATAATATTTGGTTTGTTGATTTTTCGACCTTTTTTTTCTGACCAATTTCTGAACGAGGTGTGGATGCTGAGAGGAGTAGGGTGGATAAGCACAATCAAATTAAAAATCTAAATGCAGATTTCAAGTGTCTTTTGTAGAAAAAAATCAATAAAGGCATTTTGCAAAAGTCCACTGGAACACCATTAATAAATGAAACCTAAGTTATTCTGATTCTATTATTTCGACAATGCCAAAACACGGCTTGGTCTAAGTTTCTATACTTAAGTAAATTCATCTACCAAGGTCTAAATAGTGAGTGTAAGCTTATTTTATTACATTTATAGCGGTAACTGATACTACTCATATCTTCATATACTTATCTCTGTAAGTAGGTACCTGTAAAGTTACAAACTTTTTGAATAAATAAATAAATAAATAAATCTCATAGACTTTTTATCTGTCAATAAACTTTTTCCTTTCTTCTGTGAACTCCTTGGACTTTCAACCCAACTACAAAACACTTTAGAGTTTTTTAAAGAATATCCACACTAAGCTCATTCAATAATTTGGCAGGCTCCCATACGTATAATTTACGGCTCCGCGTGATAACAACGTGTTTAGACCTCCACCTAGGACCTGACGGCACCACCCAAGCTGACTAACAGTACCTATCCTCATTGAAACGATATCTTTTTGGAAACGCAAAGTCGTCAAATGCTTATAATGGGTTCTCTGCATCTCGTTATGGATAATATTACATTGTAGTCGTAGGTGCATGTGATCTGGAAAATCATCAGAACTGTAGTTTATCTCCATTTTACCCAATTATTTACACAAAAGCCTCGGTAAGCTCAAGCTCAAGATTTGGAGTAGGTAACCTTAAATGACAACTCTTCTAATACTTAAGGATTTTTTTGAGGAATCCAATGAGGTTCCCTCGAGGCTCCTACCTACCAGTCCAATAGGACTGAGAGAAGACCCGTGTGTGTGTGTGTTTTGAGGAATCCCCAAGTGGAAGAGAATTATCTCCGAGTAATCAAAGCACGATTTCGAGATCGAGTCAAGTTAAATAATTCTCGAGGAAACGTCTAAGAATATGGGTGTCAATCCCGAACTATCTGATTTAATCACAAAGACAATTATCATCATCAGCCTTTAGCATTCCACTGTTGGATGGCCTCCCCTAAAATGAGCGTCATTACACTCTCCTTAGCTTGCCGCATCTAACTTGTACCGGTACCCTACCGCAGATCATCACTCCACAGTTGAGTCAAGTTGGATTCGTTAAGGACAGATCAGTCCAGCTGCAGCAGCAAGTGGCTAGCAGTTCCACATAAAGTTGTCCGGGTCTATCAGAATGACAATTGAAATTTTGGCTTCCTACTTGCTACGTGACTTAAACAACGTCAGGCAATCCTACACAACAGGACACTGTAGTACCTGGGAGATTGTATGAGATAGAATCGGCCTGACCTAAGCCTGCCCGTGCGAGCACAAAATATGAGCAGCTTTTAACAGTGGTCACCCATTTGTGACAGCATGATATCGCTTGACTTCAACAAAACTACACCACAAGAGCATCAACTAAAAGAAATGTTATTACAAGTACCGACGAGAATCTATGATATGAGCTTGCTCAAAACGCCACTCTTTGGGTGGCGTGAGCTCGCTTGGCTATCTTCTATTGATTGCAATCAAATCGCCTGCTCGTGACTTCCAAGCTTATATTCTTTAAAGAGTCTGGTGCAACATAACGCGGCCGTTATTTCGCTTTCACTTAAGTCTTATACCATTGTGACTACCTACAATCATTGACAGTTAAAATTTTTGCAGCTGTCAAATGTTTTCCTTTGTTTGTTTAAAATAGTTCTAAATACCTACCTAAATAATTTTTGTCGATCATGACTTGGTAGGCTACCACTGAAGCCTTTAGACGGCCCAAACCTCCGTCACCAGAATGAGCCACTAGCTAACATGAATAGCTTAATCGCTGAACAAATCTTGAATATTTTAACGTCCGTTTTAACGTCAACCATTTTAGTGAAACCAGGGCTTAACCAGTAATGTCTCTCTTTACGTAATCCGTAGTTTTGTCTCGTCGATTAGATGATGGCCTGATTGGAGGGTCAGTTATGGGAAAATGGATTTGGATTTGAATAGCTCTTTAACTGGTAAGAGTTTTAATTTGACATGAAATCGACCAGAGGAATGTTGATTATTGAAAAGCGGTTATGAACAATTTGGCTGTTTGACGACCTCTGTGGCGCAGTAGATGAAGTAAGTAGGTAAAGGGCCGCCTATTTCCGCCATTTCTACTTATTTAGGTATATGCACTTTAACACGAGCTTTTAAAGGTGAAGGAAAACATCGTGAGGAAACCAGTTAGCTCTCTAAAAGCGACGATGGGCTTGCAACCTGTACGTATGGAAAGTTAACTTTTGTAAAATGTGGGCAGGTGCCAAATATTGTATGTATTTGGACATAGGTAGGTAGGTACCTCTGACTGCCCTTAGAAATCTTTAAAAGGATCTAAAAATTGCCCAAAAGAGCTGAAATGTCTACCGCTCCCTGGGATACAGTCGTGATCATATTTTATTTCATGTTTTCATTTTATATAAATTTATATCATGAAACTACACTACTAGATACCCACAGAATCAGTGGTATAATCAGCACGATGCCTCTGTCACAATGCCCCGTGCGCGTAAATCATGTGTAATCAAGCTCGGTGGCCGAGATCGCATTATCACCTACACTGGGCACACAGAAACCCGTGCAGTGGCGCCATAAACATTTCTAGCTTAAAACTTGACTACACAATTATTCGTTCGTTCGCCATCATGGCTAAAGGCCTAATGGCCTCCGTCATGGCTTTAAACGCCGGGACCGACAATTTAACGTGCCCTCCGAAGCACGGAAGCGCTTAGCTGATAACGCCACTTGCGGTCACCCATCCAAGTAGTGACTCAGAAAGTTGCTTAACTTCGACGATCTATCAAGAACATCTTAGCTAGCTTCGCCACGAGCGCTTCAGTTATCAAAATAAGGCTTGTATTTAGTCTGCGCTCAGACGTGGTTTAGGCTGAAGCATGGATTTTTTTGACAGTGGAAATAAGATAATCCAAACTGCTTGAGATACAATTCACAATTGATTGTGAACTCTGCATACGAGCCTCCCGATCCAAAGGTTCCAATCGTAGCCGATCAAAGCCTCCTACAGCGGGCAACGCTGAATGACACTGAAAGTGTTATAATAGTGTTTCAGTGAGAGATAATTAAAAATATCTTAGTAGGTAGGTAGTCCTCGTCTTAAAAGTTTCAGTATCTCTCAAAATGGGTTTTTGCAATGTCCAATTGATTACTGAAGGATGAAGTTGTGTGCCTGTTTACGCTTTTCATGTTTTTCATAATTAATAAGAATCCTCCCAAAATACCCACCGCTAAGAATCTCCCACGCCTCTGTCCGGCGGTGGTCGTGACTCCAATCTCATCTCATTATCGAGTTCAGTGCTCGTTTTAAAGAATAAATAATAAAGATACGCGGCAAATTGACGTGTAATCTTACCTTTTACTAGGTGAAATATAACTACTAATTAAGTAAGTTCGTATGAGCAAGTGGCGAGCTCTGGTGACGGAGTTTTTAGGCCGCCCATGGCTAACTAAATATTAATTATAACTACTACTAAATATTGATAAATCTACCTGTAACAAAAAAAAAAAAAATTAGGTATCCTTCGGATTCTAGGTATCTTCGGAGGAAATTCGTTCCTCAAATGTTTGAGGATCTTACCCATCCCCTGAACTGCTATCATACGAAGTAGTGTGTCACTTAAACAGTTTCTCGATTTCGAAAAAACAGTTTAAGTATTACGTTTCAGAGCTGTCTCCAAACCACAAATAAATACTCTTTGTTTTTTTTATTTCATTTGAGATTTTGTGAGTATGCCTGTGGTACCCTGTACGATTATCATGATCACATGATCTGTAAATATAGATATTAGGTGGATCTCGCGCCGTGGGTGGCGGGGAGATCGTAATGGTCGCGATGACAAGGCTATGATTTGGATTAGGGTCACTGCGGTCTGTCGGACACTTTACAGTTTTACGAGGAAACGTTTGGGTAGGTACTAAACACTCAATTTGTTGGTATTCAAAAAAGGAATATAATCACGCTGTATTCTTAATGTACGGTAGATACGTACTCTTTCAAATTGTTTAGGCATTTCAGATCCTTTGAAGATGTTTGTTAGGGAGTAGTTAGATGATGTCCAAATAGGTTACTTGGGTACTAAACACTCAATTTGTTAATTTTTTTTTTGCTTCCTCTGAAATCATCTGTACTGACCCGGAACAAATATCTGCAGAACATGCAAACATTTGTTCGTTGGCAGGAATCGAACCCGCCACCTCTTGCATCTCAGGCGGAACCTCACCTCAGCCACAGAAGTCGTCACTTAAAATTGATTAGTCCCTTAAATAAATTCATAAATTTGTGTTACTACAAGAACATAAAGGCTAAAATGGTATAACCCCAATAGGTATTTCTGGCCAAGTGGCAACGTAGACAGCAATCCTGGCACAGCACCAACGGTAAGTCGATTGGAGCACACGTCTAACGAATTGACAGACAGAGAAATGAAAAACACTTATGGTGGCTTATTCATAAAGATTTGTTATTTTGAATGTTTTTTTCTTGTTACTCTTATGTCAATGAAAAGAGATATCCGTTTCAGCTAAAGTAGGTTTACTAAACCAATATGTATAAGTGGGTTAAATTTTAGAGTTCTATAAATTTTAAAAACTCAAAATTTTGTAGGATGTATTTAGATGGATATGTCGTGACGTGACAGTGGGTGAAGTCCCGCCTGAGACACGGAGGTTGCGGATTCGATCACCATTACACAAATGTTTGTAAGTATGTTTTGCAGATATTTCTTCTGGGTCTGGGTGTTTATCTATCAAAAATAATGTATCTCTGTGTTACTGTACTAATCAAAATGTATTAGAATGCATACAGTCCTCTGGTTACCTTAACACAGTTAAAGTTGCTAAGCTTGGGACTAGACGACATTGTGAATATCCAACTAAAGGGTCCCGACTAAAGGGTGATCGCTGGAATCACGCGGGTTCGAATCCCGTCGAAGTCGTAACTTTTCGTAAGATTTATCATTTTCTAATAAAAATACTTGTACAGTACAGTGGAACATAGAACCTCCTGTTTTGAAGTCGGCTAAGTCTATAGCGTCGTGCATCTAATGTCAAGTTGGTAGCGTGAAAGAGCGTGGGGTGGTGTATTGTTCGGTGGCCACCAAGCGTGTCCATTATGCTGCCGTTGGCAAAACAGTAACAGAGAAACAAGAAAGTAAAAAGAACTTACCTACTAAAGTAGGTATTAGAAACATTCATTCAAAAACAAGTGGCAAAATTATTTTTTTATTAAAACCGTCTTCATCGTGAGAGAACAATTTCCTACACTCTCGAGGTGCATTTCTGTGCATAACTCCGAAGATCTTCATCAGATCCTCATATTTTTTTATGGAATTCTTTCCCCAAAAAAAGAATCATCAAAATCGGTTCATAAACGACGAAGTTATCTGCAAACAAACATACGGTCAAATTAAGAAATCTCCAAAGAATCCTTTATTCGAAATTACCGATCGTAAAAAAAAAATTAGGACGTTAGGAGCCTCTTCGGAGTTATAAACAGAAAAGCACCTGGAGAGTGCATTAACTTGCTCTCTTTCTACGAAGATGAAGACGGTTTGATTTTTTTATAATTTTGCCTTTTGTTTTATCTGCGCACGGTACACGCTTATTTTTACTCACATTAGTTTAGTGGACTAAAGAAGGTACCTATATCAATGAAATATGTGCAGCGCTCGCGTGACCGACCCCACTTACACTTCAATACGCGTCACTTATGAGATTGGATTTTTTCATATCTTTGGACATGTTCTATGCTAGATCATTCATAGGAAACTAAGAAAAACTAAAAGAAGATTGAAAAGTAGACATTTTGGGACAAATACATTTAAGGAAATCATATACTTACTCGTATATCAGGACTGAAACTCTTCGTGTGTGTATCCTCGCACTTGACTGGTTTTTAAACAATTGAACATTAAGCATGGAGGTATTATCACAGGATCACAAGCCCCGGCACGGCAAAGCGGCGCCGGCGTCGGTAGCCGTCATAAATATCGCACGGACACACCGCTCATGGATAAATTCGTTGTAAAGATATCGATTTTGCATTCACTATCGTCAGGGCTACGATATATGCGTGGGGCCTATTCTTTACGTCGTATTTTTATTTTTAAGACTACCTGAGGGCCTAGCCAACCGGCATTCACTATAAAGCGATTCGATTTCTATCATCGCTACACCTTTGATTTGACATTTCTGATCGCTCGAGTTTTCGACATCGAATGTCAATTCCTATACATTTTTTTAGTTTCTAATCGAAAGCGATTGTCGAAATGTAACATGGCTCTGAACCTTTATGCCAACCAAAGACGATTAATATCTAGAAGACAGACAAAGGCCATACACAAAATCGTAACCCTAAAAAATAGCCTGAAAACTCTAAAACATCAATTTTATCCAAGAAATTTCAATTACTTTCTAGTTAAAAATGTTTAAATATTGAATATTGTTGCTACCTACTACTAAGTATTGAAATTTCTTGGATAAAATTGATGTTTTAAAGTTTTCAGGCTATCTGGTACTGCGGGATCGGGTTACGATTTTGTGTATGGCCTTTGTCTGTCTTCTAGATATTAATCGTCTTTGATGCCAACTCATGTTGTCAAATATTATTTGCAGGTGACTTCGAGTTACCTATTAACGAAAATAACTGATTCTTAGTTTCATAAAAATCCATCCGTTGTCGTATGATTACACGAACACACTCAGATACTCTCAATCAAAATTAAGAAATTACAAACATAGAAAACGTATAGGTGTGCCAATTGTAAAGTGTTACTGTTATAGTTTATATTTTATAGTGTTAAACCACTGTTACTGTTATGTCAAGACATAGTTTTTAATAATAATTACTTATTAAATTATTCTTGGACATGTAGGTATACAGCGTTATCTAGTCCCAAGACAAACAACGTAACTTTGGAGAAGACTTAGGAATCTATTTGTCTTGACACGACATTTGGAGATAACATTGCTCACTGTTTAGAGACAAAATGTTCACTACAATTTTCGTAACCACTCCAGATTCATCTTAATTTAGCTAATAGCAGTGCACCAGTTAACCCTCTGCCCATGACGTGTCTCAGCCGAACCAAACATTTACACGCGTCATTTGAACTCACGTCATCTGCCAAACACATTACTACACCCACCGTAATTAAATGGAGAGTGAATTTTAGCCAAACAGGGCATAAAAGTAAAAGGCGACTATAAAAGCCGAGGGGAAAACGCAAGACATTAGGCGATACAGCGACTGGGAGTCATTACGAGATAACAGGAAGCAACGTCAGACGTCGCGGCGCGTGCGTTACAAATCACTACTTTACAACTTCCGGTACGAAAAGCTCAGTGTCACACAGACAGCCACGCGCGACGGACGTGCAGAAAAAATGCGCAAACTAATAATTTTTGGTCACGCTCCGCTGGCGACGAGTAATGGTCGTGTGATGATTATGGAAAATAATAATTTGTCTCTTCTCCCCTTGGGGTGAAATGTCGCGAATCGGGGACGGTAGGTTATTGTATTTTTAGTGGGAACTTTTATTGGTTTTACGAATTTATGCACTTCCTTAAATGTCTGATTTATTTCATAAGTATATTTTTATCAAAATTGACTCCACTCTGACTCTATCTGCAATAATTTAATCTATCTCACATTGGTAAACACTTACTTGAATGTCTTCAAGTCCTACCTATGAAAATACTTTACTGCTCCCACTAAACATAAAAGTTCAATTAAGGTTATTAGACGACAACGATCGACACTTATTTAAACCACGAATCAAAATCGTAACTGCAGAGGCACTGATTAAAAGTCATTAAAATATCCATTTAAAACCCAATGGTCAATCAAAATAATGATGCCACAAATCAAAATGTTAATACACCAACAGTGATAATTCAATTACCGTAACCATAAATATTATTGAGGATAATAAAAGTCCACTTTTGATACAAAATCAAATTCAGACAAACATCCAAAGTAATAAATTTTAAACGCATTAAATAAAATCTCTTGATACCCTAACCATTGTAAGCTGAGCTGTGATTCTATTCAAAAGTGCTCGGATCTAATACATTTGCCTTTGGGAGTAGTAGATAGAGGGGTCTAGAAAGAGTGGTGCGTTTACCCCAAAAATGCGCCAGCACGTGTCTTGTACACCCTTTCATAAACACAGTGTACACAAATAATGTTTGTACGATTTATAACGAAATGTCCCTTGCTATTTGATGATTGAGGTCATTATAGTATCAATTTAAAAACAAATGATTTAAAATAATCTGTCATGTAAACAAAGGCAGTTAATGTCTGAATGTCTCCAAGATGAGATATAAATATCAATAGAGCCTCAGTATATTTACTCAGCTATTGCATAAAACGGTCTGAGGCATAGGTGCCCCGCCAGAGTAAACATAACTGACAAAATAATAAATGCTTTTAAACGAACTTGTTAACTTTATTTATTATTTGAGTAAATAACTCAAAACCATTACTTATTTAATCAAACGTGATCACATTTAGTTAACGTGATCGATCCCCCACAAGACACGGGGCACTTGATGGGCCCGATCCAAAAACATAAGAGTAGCTGAATACTTTTAATGAAACCATTAAAAAACTTTTAAAGCAGTTCGAAACTTTTAAAATCAATTAGGGGTTCCATAGTCAACAAGGAACCCTTATAGTTTCGCCTGCCCGTCCGTTCTACACGCAAAGTGGGGATGTTTTTGTCTACTCCGTAGTGCATGCAGGGTGTCGTTGGATAAGACATTTAAATTATAATGGTGGGTTTCCTAAGACCATTTTCTAATTAATACTTTTATCCGTTTGTAAAGAACTCATTTTTGTTAGTATCAAGTGCCCATGTAAGTAGGTTTGTTTGTAACTTATACAACATAATTCAATATACATTTAGATATGATATGAGGTACCTACCTTCGTACCTATATTGGACAACTACGGAACCCTGGATTGAGCATGACCATGCACTTGCCTGGTTATTTTTTATATTTTTAGCACCTTTGATCCTGTACTTGATAACTTTTGAATTACTTACCGAAAAAGTCAAATTTATGAAACAGATTTTAAAACTTTTGTAAAAAACAGGAAAAGATTACGAAAAACAGGCAAAGGTGAAAATTGTGTACGGCTTCCGTTAATACTTTTGAATTTTAAAGTCGCAAAAAAAAGTTAGTTAGGTATTCGATTGAAGTTAGAAAACTTCTCAAACAAGAAAAACATCGTGGAAGCCAGTGTGAAGTTGGGTTACGTAATAATAACAGACGATAAAATCTATCCGATATAAAAAAAAATATGGCCTGTATTTCCAAGGCGCGGTAGACAATTTTTTTCAGGTCTTTTTAGACATTTGAGATCCCGATGTGAACTATTGGTAGCTCGATTTTAATGTACCTACCTAAGTACTTATAACATTAATTGTCTATCATTTTTTAGATCATGATCTCATTTGTTTGGAGAGTTCCTCCATTTTTGAAGTTGGTTAAAAACTAGCTTACTCAGCCGCGGCTTCGCCCCGCGGTACCTATCTGGATAAAAAGTAGCCTATGTGATATTTCAGGTAGGTGTACCTACATAGTATGTACTCGTATTTTCCAAGTTTCAGTCAAATCCGTTCATTAGTTTTCACGTTTTTATTATTAGTATAAGTTCTCAGTCCCCGGGTCCATTAGCACAACTTCAGGGTTGCTGCAAACAAGATAACAAACTGATACATGTTTGCATTGTTGCTGGTCAAACAGCAAAAATACGGCGGGTAACGAACCAGTAATCCGATTCCGAGTGGTCAGTTCAAAACTTCGATCCGCAATCAACTGTTTCAACAGATCTATTTCGTGGGCAAACAGGCAACCCTACGCAAAGTAAATACCTACAGGGTATAGTTTGTTTGTGTTACGTCACTTCGGGTAGAAAATAGCGGTAGCAAATTATTTTATATCTGTGGTTCTGCTACATTTTAATTAGCAAGTCTTTACAAACTTAGAAAAAAAAAATGCAGAGGTCTCAAAGTAGGTACAACGATAATTGATTTTAAGACTTCGTTTTATCCTTCATGAAGTAAATTATTAATTAAAAAAAAACTTTTATTTCGGATTTTAATGTCTTGTGTCAAAATAATGATGAGTTTTTTATGTTGTGACAAAAATGGCGGCTTTTTGACGGGAATTCAAGATGGCATGTTGTCTTTTTTGTTTTATTTTCCGAAATTTGTGTTTTGGCGAACGTTATGTAATAATGGTGGATTATTAACTGTTAAGTGTTCGTGAACGTACATAAGTGTAGGCAAATGAAACAAAACTGTATATCATTGCATTTCGAGTTCTCTCAAGAAGTCCATGTAAAAAGCTGCAGTAAAGAACCCACATCTTTACTGACGCTGACTATGACTTTGACTTGACCTTGACCAAACTGACAAAAAATTTAAACACATGGTAGTGGCTAAATGCGTGGCACAAGCCGTGCGAAAGCCAAATATAAGAAGTGAAGTGAAGTGAAGTGACAAAAATGGCACTGTACACACAGGCAGTGGCAATAAATGGCCACTGACGTGTTACCCCTGTTTAGAGTATAATATCTTTGTAAATGGCAGAGAGAGTTAAAAAAAGATTCAATTTAAGCATAAGTACCTAGGTACTTACAAACTTAAATTATTTAAATTATTCCAACAATTGGAACTTTCAACGAAGTTACAGCAAAAACAGTTTTCGAGTAAAAAACAGATCGAAACAAAAACATTGAATTGCCTCTACATTTCCGTCAACGCTGGAAGTCCCATACGCCTCAACCAGGCATATTTCTTATACCCCATTACACAATTTGTTCCCCAAACTACTTTCCTTACATAAATCTATCCATGCATTTCTAAAAACTGACGTGTACATCCCATGATAAAATTAAAACTTGCAAAAAAACTGACAGCTGATTCCGTTTAGTATTCATTGGTGCGGCAAAGCAAAGACGGACAAAGAAAACGATTGATATATCCTGCTAATTTTGAAAACCGAATACCGACAATAAAATATGTCATATCATAAAACCTTTTTGAATTTGCATGCAAGCGAGATGAAAACAAACTCTTTGGTATAGCCTCTTTGCTTTGCCAACGAGATATATCCTGTGCGATTGATTGCGAACAAAAGATGGAAACTCGAGGTTTAAGATCCGACCAATTAAAAGTAAAGAGAATGCGATGGGGGTCTGGAGTACCATAAATCAGTTTAGTGGATTTTAATTATGTTAATCAGGATGTCCTTTTCAATGAGTTTTATTAGACCTTTTGTTGGTGTAATTTGTGTGAGAGAGTTTCGTGATGTTATTTAGGCAGGTTGAATAGGCTGAGATGCTTATCATGTTGTATGGAAAATTTGCATGATTGGGTAGGTAGGTATGTGTTATATGTGTTTCGAGTGTATGAATGAATGAATGAAAACTCTTTATTGTACACCTCTTAAAATAACTTATGACAGTAAAAACCTAATAAGTACCTACATAACTTGTACAATGGCCAGTCTTATGACTTCGAAGCGATCTTTTTAAGGTGGTTGTATGCGTCAAACTAGCGCCGCCGCCTATTTTATTTTATTATTACGTTGAACTTAACTTATTACGTTGAATTTAGAAAAAACTAAATGTTCTGTTTGTGAAACTTATCATAAGCTTTTTTTTAATAGGTACCTCTGTAATAGTTTAATTTTGTATAGGTACCTAGGTATATAGGAAGAGTAGCGAAAACAGAGTTTGGTGGCCACCATGTGCAACTTCGCTTCAGTTACTCCTTAGTCAATGTAAAAATTTACCATACTACTCTATGAAATACCTAATGACGCAGGCAGCGAAAAAAAAGTGTTTCATGTGAAACCACAGCTTTAGTAAAAGCTGAACGTGTTCAAATCCTGTGTAAAACCACAGACTAAAGAATACCTACTAGGTAGTAAAACCAACAAAGTATGAGTTGATCTCGAAAGTTTAAAAGCTAACGTTCACGAATTACCTACTTTGACAAAATAAACTTGAGGACTTCAGAACATTTTTTTTAAGAATGTTAAAAGTTTCGAGAAGTGTGTTTGTATGTGTGTGTAATATGCAAAATGATTATAAAAAAACATACCGAAACAGTAATTAGGCGTCATTACACAGATAATAAAGGCGAGTCTGCAATTACATCCGAATTAGAAATAGATGTTTATTTATACACGAATTATAACACTATTATTGTATTACATGGTGCATTTTTTTCCGTTGCAGAATATGGGGAGGAGAAAGTGTTTTTTAAAATGATAAAAAAAACAGTTTGAATACTGAGGACTATTTCCTAATTACGTCTTTGCTCGTTTGGTACTTAAAACTCTTAAAAATAGCATATATTATGTGTTATTGCAGGTCATAATCTATGTATATTCTAAGTTTCAGCCAAATCCGTTCAGTAATTTTTGCGTTAAAGAGTAACAAACATCCATCCGTAGTTTTTCGTAAGTGCAGAAAGAAAAAAGTCAGTGGATAGACCAAGATTTGTATCGATACAAACGCACAGTGACGGCGCGTAAAACGTGGTGTCTAGGCTCTTTTTTCTAATTTCTTCCATCCGAAAAACTTACAAGTAAGTAAACCTCCGCCGTACAATTGCCTCAGAGTAAAATTACTCACCCTGCTCTGTCGCTCGGAACAAATTTATTTACTTTATTCGCTCTAAGTGATGATACTTAAGTGTGTGCCATAACGCCGAGGAATGAGCGGGAGAGCGAATAATGTTTTTACTCGTGAGTGAGAAGCGCAGAACGATAGACACGCAACATAATTTATAGCGAAAAAACATTTTTTATTTAATTACAAGTTAATTAAACAAGTAATCGAAAAATTAAAAAACCAGAACTAAATGAATACTTCTAGGCTATTTGTCAAAACATAAAACCAACAAAAATAGCGTTCTGTTCCTGAGATAAATAGCAAACTGTGTGAAAAACATGTATTTTTCAAAAAAATATATGATCGAGAAAACTTTTACCAATCGTGTTTCTAAAAAACCACAACGCAAGATAAAAGTTCAAAGTTTAATTTCTCCAAACATTATAAGGTGGTATCTTTCACGGATTTTGAGATCTAATACGATTCAAACCACATATTTGCTACCTACGGCCTCTTAAGTCAGTTCTAAGTTATTGTTTCTTAATGTGGGGTTAGTAGTTAGGGCAATGATGTGGGCTCATTAATTCGATTAAGCGCGAGTCCGTTGTAATTATTCAAATGACTGGAAAAAATGTTTCTTAAAAAAATACCGTCTGTCAATCAACTAAATATAACGATGTCGGCAATTTAACACAATAGCGTGTGAAACTCCAACAAAACCATAGTAGGTATGTATTATATATTACATAATAATGTTGTTATGATAGGTAAGTAGTTATGTTATTATATTATCTTCATAGGTAGGTACCTACTATAAACTATCATTAAGCGTGTTGTTCACTTAGAAAGATGTAGTAGGTACCTTACCTACCTACCTACTAATAATACTAAATTTTTTGCTTCAAAAAAGGAGGAGATTCATGATCCACTGTACTTATGTATGTTTTTTTATGTATTTTCATCGATTCGTCAATTAGTTAGAAAAATATTTTTGTATTTCAAAGTTCCATAACAAAAATTGAGGATCTGACGAGGATCTTTATTTTATTTTTTATTTTTTATTTTCTACATTTTTCTATTTACTGGTTATCTGTAAAGTATCTTAGTAAGTGTCTCAAGCAAGACCTCTGAAAAGTCGCGTTCGACTATTACTTTCGAATTTTCGATACTGCTGAATTATTGTGTTTGTGCTAAGTAAGTACATAATTATTGTACCTAATTCACTAATCCATCTTAACAATCCTCTCAACTTTTCCAGCAATGACTCCGCAAATGCAATAATCACAGCATCCAACCATAATTTATACTACCCTAACTTCTAGCCGGAAGCTCCGCCATTTTGGCGCGCACGCGGCCGGAAGTGCGGCGCACGCGCATCGCCGCCGTCACTTCCGGTGTGACGTTGTCTATTTTAGAGAAAATCTATGGTCAATTTTGGTAAAATTTTGACTTTATTGATGCAATTTTGACAATAGTTGATTGTTTGTTTGTGGATTGAAATATAGGGTTGTTGTCGTTATCTATTTGTAGTTATACCTACCTACTACTTTTATGATCAGAGCCACGTGACTCTCATTTCGTAGACAGTTCATTTCAATTTCCTGTGTAGTAGCAAAGACGATTAATATCTAGGTAGTAGGTATAAATAAGAAAAGAACTATTTTTTTATTAAAAAAATATTTATTATATTGCGGCCCAATTATTTATTCTAGGTATGTAAACATAAACGGGTAGGTAAATGCATACAATTTTTTTACTAATTCTTCATTTTGTCTTACAAAAATAGGAGTAAGTACTTAGATATTTTTATCACCTATGATAAAAATACTAAGTATTATTGTTTTGAAACTTAAGTTTCAAAAAGAAGGAAGGTATTTTACACCATTACTGGTCGCAATTCGGAGTGTCGCAAAAGCTAAACTTAACTAACTAAAAAATTTTACCGTCCCTTTCATAGCGGTGGGAATAAAAAGGATGGCATTAATTTTAGTTAGTTTAGTTTAGCTTTTACGACACTCCGAATTGCCACTAATATTTTATTTTAGATAATTATAAGATAAATATTACTTAACTTATGTCAAGCAAGTCAGAAACCATAATAACCTAGACGAAACCTACTTAGATGAATCCCTAGCTAGGTAGGTACTTATCATAGAAATGATAGAAGATTACATACAATAGAATAATGCCATGTCATATTCATGTGGAATACATTTAGTTCATTATGAAGATCGACAGCGGATCTGGTTTCCACACCTCATCAATTCTGGACGTAGCTAGTGTACATTCGGAGAGAAAATAGGAAAATATAATTTTCTTTTTATCTAAGAGCTTCGGCAGTTGTGCCGTTTTTTTAATAACGTACGTTAGTTTAATCTAATTGTGTTCATGTTATGTAATTTAATTTAGTATTACGTAGGTGAATATTTTATAATCATTATGATAGTTTATATCATCAGATTTTGTCAATTTTAGTAGGAAACTCTAGACTAATTTATCTATGGATGTAGGTAGGTATTACTAAGTAGTAGGTATAGTTTTTTCTTGCAGCGTGCAAGTGAAACACTTTTTTCTCTGATTATACCAACTTAATTTCCATCATACTGGCATATCAAATTACGTAGTCTCAGTTTTTATGCTGAATAACTACATTTATTGACTAATTATATTATCAATCATTAGAAAATTACCAATAGGCAGGCGCTTAAACAACATCAGAGATATTTAAATGTTTATTTCAGAAACACTCTTACTCTGGATGTCTTAGTTTTTAGGCCACGGCCACTTTGAAAGCGCTCGGTTGTTAATGCCACCAGCGGTCCCCCATCCAAATTGCGACTACTCTGAATGTTGCTAACTTTAACAATCTAACACGAGCTTGTGGTATAAATTGCTTACTCATGCGACGTTTTTACGGCAGTAAAATTGATTCGGCTAGATTGTACGAGAAAGATAGATTACTTACCTATAGTAATAAGGTAAGTAAGTAAGTAAGTTTATAACTAAAAGTACTCGGATGATCAAGCTTTGCTCGGTATTTTTTTTTCATTGCTTGAAAACACGGTAAAAACGGCATTTTCTAAAAATAAATTCTAGCTCTAACTCTAGCAATCTATTCTAGATCGATTTATCGCACCCGAATCCTCCTTCATACGAAATTTCATGAAAATCGCTGAAGCCGTTTCCGAGATTCAGATTATCTATATCTAAACTAATATTTAACTTTGTTTCTTGTTCAATAATATACTTACTATTTTCGTTCACTTACAACGTTTTAACTATGCCTCTGGGTATCATATAACTAATCCATATCTTAAAGATACTTTTGGGGTATTTCAGCCCTCTTTATGTCAAGCTAAGTATTTAGCCATAGAAGAGGCGGTAGTTGGTATAAACACCTTAATAGGATTTACGATATTGGATTTGAATATTGATTTGACCTAAAGGCACCTTAGTTAAGTGCTTGTGTGCTACAAGTTTCCGCCAGCGGTTTCCCTCGCGTGGTACCTACCTAAGTACCTGTATTAAAAGAAGCGTATCTAATTTGTGCGTTATTCCAGGTCATAAGCTATGTATAAGTAAGTACTTACCTATGTAATCCAAGTTTCATTCAGCCAAATGTGTTCAGTTAGTCTTCGCGTGAAAAAGTAACAAACATCCATCTAAACCTACATCCATACAAACTTTCGGGTTTATACTTAGGTAAGTAGGTACCTACCTATAATACCTACCTATAGGTAAGTAGGAAGTATAATTTATTAGCTGATGTTTTCCAAAGTTTGAGTTTAATAAAAACCTCCGATATAAGGTACCTACCTATCCCTTTCACAACTTGAAAGGAACTTACAAGTTTTCTAGAATGTTCCAATTTTTCTGGAAGCTTCTCCATATTTTGCAGGTTGTTATTTCGTTGTTCTCAAGAGATTCGACGAATGTTAATTTCGTAGATTTTTTTTCTTATTTATTTTTCTGTTTGTGTCATATTAGGTACTCGTTATAATTACACTTTTATTCAGTAGGTAGTTTTTTGGTCGCATAACCTTACTGTCTAGCAAGTGAAACGTGCAAAAGCTCTAATATTTTCGCGAATTTATTTCATTTCTCTACACAAAATGGCGTCCCAGTCAGTTGGCGCCAAATTAAACTCTGTCCTGTATCCTATCGCGCTTTGATCTCACTCGCTGAGAAGTGTTTGCCGTCTGTCTGTTTGTCCTAGAGAATTGAAAGGAGCACCATGAATAGACGCCATCTCCTTCAATAGAAGATTTATATCGGTGGAACACGGTGACTATGCCGTGGCAAATTGTGGATTGTAGATGCTAGTGATAAATGGTGTGTGCTACGACCAAGGGAAGTAAAAATGTAGCGGCTGTGTTTATAGGGCCCTGTAAGTGGCGTGTTGTATATTCCAATGTCCTATCTAGGCAAGAGGGGCTCTTTTGCTTTAAAAGTTTATACAACAAAAATCCTTCCTTCTTAATAACAATAAATGAAGATTATTAGTACCTATGTGACCATGTTTGTTGCTGTTTCACGCGAAAACTACCTAACGGATTTTGCTGAAACTTGGAATAGACATAGTTTATGACCTGGAATAACAATATACCTATAGGCTGATTTTTATTCAGGTAGATATCATGGCAAAGCCGCAGAAGAGAAAGCTAGTATCAGATAAAAGTATTATGAAGATGAGTTTACCTACTTGATCAATCGAAAAATTGCGTTCGAGACGAATTGTTTTGTTTTATTCTCAGCTTTCCAATGCTAAAACTAAAGCTGTGAAATTAGCCTCCCTAACAGAGCGCGTGGAGTGTTTATGAGTTTTGATTATTCATAAGTCAGGGTGAGTCGCGGTTCCCTAAGGCTGTAAGGGTAAAGTGCCTCCCTGTATCACCCTTAGGTAAATGTGTAGGTTATACTGGATTGTGTTGTAATCCTGCGTGACAATGATATTTTTACGAAAGTATAGAAAAATGGTCAA
This sequence comes from Xanthorhoe designata, assembly GCA_963582015.1. Lineage (NCBI taxonomy): Eukaryota > Metazoa > Arthropoda > Insecta > Lepidoptera > Geometridae > Xanthorhoe > Xanthorhoe designata. Next base: position 3,735,020 of record OY757029.1, read on the forward strand.
ATGTAAAAACGTTAATGCCTAAACTTGTGTAAAAAGCCATGGGACATTTAATTTTCATTGGGACATTTCGTTTTCATCGGAAAGTCATCTGCCCCTATAGTTACATTTACATCTTATTTCGCTTTAGAATAGAAAATAACGAAAATTTATAGGAATTGACATTCGATGACGAAAACTTGAGCAAATCAAAGGAATAAAATGATACTTGTGCGACCTAATCCTCATTCTTTCGAGCGCCATTGTTTGTGTACTATACCTAACAGTAAGTATATGTACCTACATGTACCCTCGAAAACCGTGGTCTAGACATCCCCCAAGTGTTGAGACAGTACTGAATAATTCAACACCATGCCGTCTCTGTTTTATTAGGTACTACAATACAAGTGTCTTCTATTACGAGTAATACACTAGCTGTGACAGTGACGTCCTACGTTTAAATATTCGGTAGCTTCAGAATTTTATTGCATTATTACAAGTCTAATTCAAATACTTATATAAAAATATAGGTGCTATATGTTTGTAGTAGATACCCATAAAAAATACAAGTAATTAACATTAATAAACGCCTTTTTTTTTGTCAATGATTAGACTATGTATGTATTGGGTTTTTTTATTTGATTTCAAAAGGAATTGTTACAAATAGCATGCTCTTCAATCTAAAAATAAAAACACATTATGTCAAAGAGAGTTTATTAGAGCAAAACACAAACATTAAATTAATAATCCTTTTTTTATTAAATTAAGTAAGTAGGTAAGTACCTAATGTTATAATTTGGTATCTATCATTTCTTTTGACCACTTTAGACTTACTTAGGTTTCAAAATACTTTATTTTCAGTCTTGAAGTTCAAAATAAGTTTATGTTTTTATACCGGAATATAATAACGAAATGGAAGAAGCTAAATCTATCTTTATGCTGTAAGAAATAAGGTGTAAAATCGTGTTGTTCAAATTCGTAGAACATTAAAATGTGGTACAACACGAGTGTACCAGTAGCGGACCAGTAAGGTACTTCAAGTTAATAAACTTCATAGCATGAAATCTTTATGAGCAAAGTAATCTGAAGTATGTTAATGCATCGGCCATATTGTTCACTGTAAATGGTTTATACATGGTGTTCAAGAAATACCTGTTCCTGCTAACATGAGAAATGGCAATTATATAGGTACTACATTAACTCCTACTGTAATTTATATTCATTGTTTTTGTATGTACCTAGGTATTATTCGTTATTAATTTTCTCATATTCGGTTCTCTCTGGCAAATTAAACGTTATGCTTATTTTATATTAAGTATGCTTTATTTTTTAACTAACGCAATCATTTGGTTCGTTCGTTCATCATTTGGTAGAGTAGGTAAATACGAATTTTAAAAATTATGTAAGTAGGAACCTATATTAAGGTGCCTGTATGGGTGAAACTAGCGCCACCGCCTATTTTATTTAAATTATCAGTTTTTTTTTTATTCCTTTGTTCCACGTAAAAATAAAATAAAATATGCGGTGGCGCTAACCTTAATAGTTTTTGCTTCAAAATCGAATTAAATCTTTCTCTGTTATCTAAATTAAAAATGAATTTTATAGGTAGTATTTAAAAACTGTTCAATTAATTGGTATAGAGAGTCGCGTTGAAACAGGCATTAGAATCACCTAGCATATAAGACGAAACTGAAGTGATCCTTGAGGTCCACCAGAATAAATGATTTTTCTTTCTTTCATTTAAGACAAAAATTACAATACAATAGAAAAGTTACTAAGTAATTATGTTATACAAAAACTAATAATAAAACTTGCATAAACACCATCACAAATTGGAGAAAAATAACAAGACAATCACGCAACCCCATGTAATAGCCATAAGCAATAAAAACAAGGATTCTGTCACTTTGTATCTGAAATTGCGGATCAACTGCAAATCATACAAATTGTTACTATGCTGGAGCAATCCACAGAAAATAAGAGTTGATAAATCTCTTGATAAAGATAAAATAGGTCCTGAGTAGCGCAGCGCGAGGGATACTGGATACGGCAATGATAACAAACCTAGGAAGGTGCTGATTTATTAACGCGATAGTTTGTATGGATGTTTGTTACTCTTTCACGAACTAGGTACCTACTGAACGGTTTTGGCTGAAACTTGGAATTTACATAGTTGATGACCTGGAATTACATATGTTTTCCCACAGCTACTAATCAGGCGAGCGAAGCCGCAGGCGGTTAAACGAGCTTAACACAGAGTGTTACGGATGACTTGTATAAAAATAAGATAATTTTGTACGTAGCCAATTGTATTTTTTAATATAACTGTTAGTTTCAATAATTTAATAAGGCCCATCACTGTTTTTCTCCATAATTTATTTTAATCGTAGGTAAGTGTTATTTAATAGAAAATCGATAATAAAGGCTGAAGGAAATAGCCTACCTTTTGGATGTTGTAGTACCTAGCTATTTTTTAGATTCAATTAATATAGGTATTGTAATAGTTCCTTGATTATTGTGCAAAGTTAACTTAAATAAAAGTAAAGCTAGACAGAGCGTGTTAAAAACAGCGGTTCATAATGCGACATCCAGTTAGGCACCATCTCCGTAAACCAGAGATAATAGCCGAGCAAACAGTTCGGTTAGCTGGCAAACAAATAGTCCACAGATCCAATAAGGGTTGATTCGGTTGATTGCAATCAGCCCCATACGTGGTACGAAACGAATACTGTTCATTATGGTACCTATTGAGTTGAGAAATTACGAAGAAATTTGATTATTAAGCTGGCTGGGAGAATAAGGTTCACAGAAATAGGGACACTGAGATTTTTCAACCCTTCTTGGAAGTTCTCCAGCGGAACAGAATTAAAACAGTATTCCTGTCCCTCAGTATTCGAGGTTCGGTTTTACAGTCTATTTTAAAATGCCAGTTTCAATTTAAGAACATGAATTTCTTAACAAATTTATTTTGCCTGAAAAGTGCCTGTATACCTACCTACTTACGTTACGTACGCTAGCATGTTTTATTTGAAGGGCACAAAGTGCAGGTGAACATTTAATTAATAAATAAAAAAGGGATTTAGTACACAGAATGACTAAATATCACGCTTTTAAAAAGAACAAGGAGAATCGTACCTACGAAAGATTGGGCATAAAATATCTATAGGGTCATGCAAAAAAACCTCATCAATATAACATAGTATTGCGACAATGGTGGCAACTATTTATTAGGGTATTTATGCTCTCTAATCTATACTTACTGCAAATGCAGTCGAAAAGAAAACGTTTTTTAGACGACTTCAATAGAAGAAGATTCTATGTTCCACTGTTTTTTGTATGTTCATCTGTTTATTCGTCAGTTGATAATAAATAAATATCCTTGGACAATCCACACAGCGCCATCTAATCCCAATTTAATGTTTGTGTTATGTTAACCAGATTGTACGATATTACTACGAAGATAATTTTTTTTGTAGGTAAAATACATATTTACATATAACTTGTGGGACGATATACCTAAGTACTTAATTTGTTTAAAAGGTTTTACCTAGGTACTAACTAAGATGGTCCAGTAAAAATTTGGTGTGGATCTGAAGAGGATCTTTGGAGCTATGAACAGAAATGCACATTGAAAGTACAGGAAGTTGCTCTAGGAAACTACTTAAGTACAAAATTGAATACAGTTGTTATAATTTTGCCATGTAGGCAAGCGAAGCCACGCGCAAAAGTCGCTCCACAATTCGTACGCCCTTAATTCGTATTGCAATCGGCATTAACAAAATCAAATTATTGAGTATCGGTACGATAACGAACCAATCATGTAACTGAGTTTGCATAAATCAGTGTTTGAGCTGATGGGAGGGAAAAATCTGTGTTTATTTGTATTGGTAGTAGCAAAGACGATTAATATCTAGAAGACAGACAAAGGCCATACACAAAATCGTAACCCTAAAAAATAGCCTGAAAACTCTAAAACATCCATTTTATCCAAGAAATTTCAATTACTTTCTAGTTAAAAATGTTTAAATATTGAATATTGTTGCTACCTACTACTAAGTATTGAAATTTCTTGGATAAAATTGATGTTTTAAAGTTTTCAGGCTATCTGGTACTTACTGCGGGATCGGGTTACGATTTTGTGTATGGCCTTTGTCTGTCTTCTAGATATTAATCGTCTTTGGTAGTAGGTACGTTTTTGTGCGAGATTGTTTTGTGTAGAGCAGGTCCGTCCAAACCACGGCCCGCAGTATGCATTATTGTGTTCACTTACACACGCACTGCGTCTAGCAACAACTAAGTAATATAAGTATTTGAAAGAATCCTATACTTACCTATCTACCTACTAATATTATAAAGGTGAAAGTTTGAATGTGTGTAAGTATTAAACGTTATTTATGTAACTCGACTGGCATTAAAAAGCATTTGACAACTTTATAGATCACTACAATGACATGATCAGAAATAAAGTTCCTTCAATTCCTTTGAATTAACGCGTTCAGTGCCCATGACGCACATGTGCATGTTGCTTTGAAGTGCCGAATTAAATTAAAACTTTGCACACTTATCAAAGATCGATGACAATACGAATAATTTAAAACAAAAAAAAGATTTAAGTCGACTCGGCTGAGAGATTTTTTTTAAGTGTAGGAGTTTAAATAATATTTTAACGTAACCCTAAGACAAGTATGTCAGTACTTACCTAGGTAGGTACTTCATTTGATTCTACAACATAAATCATTAAGTATTAACGCACAAAATATTGCTCGATAACTCAAAAAATCGCAAAGCCATGATTTATAAGCCTCGGAAGTTGTAAAAAATAACCACATCCTTCCAAATAATAAGAAATCCACGTGACATATTGCAAACGAGAGCTTCCAAAAATTAATTTCTTGCTCAAACACCAACTTAACTTTAGCGTTAACTAAAACAACAACGCTCTTAAGAACGCTAGCATAAAGTTAAAAATCTGGAAAAAATGTGCAGTACAAAGTTTGTGAAGTCACGATGCGGTTGGTAAAATTAGTGGTTTTCCGTCATGAATTATCCTCATTTAGTAATATTAGGTGTAATTTTTAGGAAGTAACTTCGTGAGCATTGTTCGGTCCGTGTCAAATTGTTATAAAGTAGGTACCTACTTATTTAATTCAAATGTTGTTGCATTTCTTGCAATTTGTTGGACAATTTTAGGTTAATCATCATTAAGTACATTTTTGAAATATTGTATTAATAATGATAAAAAAATGTATTGATACTTAATTATTATTTTAACAATTATGGAAATAAATATCATCTCGGTATTTATTTGCGCAAATTTCATTTTGATCAAGATACAACTTGACATTTGTCCTGAAAATTACACAGTTTTGAATTTTGCGGGTGACTCGTTCGCTTTCACGGGCAGCAATAACAATTATGTAATAGGTAGGTACTTAATTAATCATGGTAATTGAATTGACCCTCTGATTTTCAAATCAAATTAGGAACTTAGCTAGGTACTCCACTGTTAGGATTTTATTAGACAAATCTGTTAGGTACTTATGTAAAATGGTAATTTTTTTTAACCTATTATGTCCCACTGCTGGGCAAAGGTCTCCCCAAAATTCCCCACTGACCTCTCTTTGGCTATGTCTCACCAATCCTAATGTTGAATTAATGTCTGTAAATAAATGTAGATACTTACTTACCTCATCATCATCATCATCCACAGCCCATCACAGCACAACCCACTGCTGGGTGTAGGCCTCCCTTCGTAAACGCCACATAATCCGGTCCTGCGCTGTGCCAAGCCAGGAATTGCCCGCGACTTGTCTTATGTCGTCGACCCACCGCACCAACGGACTTACTTACCTACTTAAGTTTATTATTTTTAATAAAACGTAGAATATATAGGTACTTACTTTAAATTAATCAACCAATCACTTACACATTTTCTTTCACAAGAAACTAATAATTTTTTTGCATTATCAAGCTTGTATAATTATTTTTCTACGAAGACATACGTTAAGATAATTTGTGTGTCAACTTGGCCTATAATTTCGTTCTATTTGTGACAAATTGATAGCCGAGACAATAGTTTATTGTTGCCAACTGTCTTTAATATTATTCTTCATTTTGATGTCATTATATAATTGTTTTACGAAAATAATATTTGTATGTTGTCGATTGTTGTGGTTTTATTGTATTAAGTTGGCAATTATTTTGTACAATGACAAAAATCTAGTCACTGTAGGTAGTACACCTACATGATGTTCATTTATAGAATTTTTAGTACCTACATAATCTAAGGTTTTGTTAATTTATTTTGAAGGAATTTAAATAGAGTACCTACCAACCTACTACTACATACTTACCTACAGGGTGCAAAAGAGTCAGCACATGCAGAACTTTTGTTAATCAAATAATATAAATAATATAAAATAATTATTAGATACAAATAGATTTACTGTCATCGATTACACGAAAAATCAATCAAACCCAGAACCAGAAGGACTATAATTTTGACGGCAAAAAAGTGACCCCCCAGACACCACTGTCATGGATCAAACCATATCATCGACCTAACCATAATCATTACAAAGCCATAGAATTTTGAAAAACAGCCACAAAAAACACCTTGGGGTCGGCACGCGATCTTATTACCGAAAAAAGTTAAAAAATAACATGGTTGCTCCAATAATTAGTAATTTGCACATCGTATTGTGGTTAGGAAGCTCAGGCATGTAGTCCAATTAGTGGTCCATTAGACCATATGGTGTCTAACGGACCTCGTTTGAAGTTATTGTGGCGAAGTACTTTGGACTTCCTTTGAGACTTTCCAAAAGAGTTATACATTATGCCGAATGAATTAAATGACTGATCGACGATGAACGTAATTGGATAGTAGAATTGAGTAAGAGAGTGAATATTCAAATTAATTATTTATCGGTATTATTTAACCACACTCACCTACTCAATTTAGATTTTCTTTTTTGCGGGTTGATACTTCCATTTGAAGCTATGCATATAATATCAATTATCAACAATATTTTCCTAATTTTATTGACAGTTAAATTACTCTGAAAACGCAACTCAGATTATTTCATTACAGACTGAGCAATGCTGACAATTTTTTTTATAAAAACATTTGAACTGGACATTTAACACAGCATCTAGCCCCAAAGTAAGCAGAGCACAAGCTAGGCTCTGCTTACTTCGGAGGAAACGTGGTCATAGGAACAACAAAAATGTGTTTTAGGCTTATACTTTCATTGGGGGCAATTCGGAGTGTCGCAAAAGCTAAACTAAACTAACTAAAATTATTGCCATCCTTTTTATTCCCATCGCTATGAAAGGGACGGCAACAATTTTAGTTAGCTTAGTTTAGCTTTTGTGACACTCAGAATTGCCACTTCTGTATCCATGGTATTTCCATCTTACCCCCAGTAAGTGAGATAACGAGTGCTTAAATAAATTAGTAAACCATGCATCTCAATCAACAATACGTCCTCTTACTCCTATTTGCCCTTCCTTGCAAATATTGACAGCGAGTGCGGGAGGGGCTGTCAAAGGACACCGCGCCTTTGATCTCGCCGGCACCTGTGACTACCGGAGATGTATTACCGCATCTTAAGATCTTATTGTCTTGTGCGGTAAAAAATTGTATGAATGAGCCATCTGGCTGGTTTTAAGTTACGCAAATGATGGGATAATTAGATAGGATTAGGATTTGGTTTAGAAAAGCGTAATGAGCAAGTCTATGGTTGAACGGTTAATATCACTGCTTTTATATCGTAAATACTTACTTGTACCTACCTATATTTTCACTGCTAAATAAAGTAGTGCTTCAGAAACCTACCTATTGTTTTTTCTTATCACTCTCTCTCAAGTCAAGCAAAAGAGATGACAATAGAGATTTAGCAACCGTTTGGTAACTAAATAATAATATAGGGAGAGTGAGAGGTAGGTACGAGAATGATTACACTTTTAAAAAATGTTTTACTAAGTAGGTACTAGGTACCTATTCGAAATTTGCATTCCAGATTAATTTACCTACCTCAGGCAAAGACGAGCCTAATAGTCGCTAGAGTCGCTACTAAGTAGGTAATTCGTGTGAGCAAGAGGCCAACTCTGGTTACTGAGTTTTAGTTCGGTCGTTTAGAGTCGCTACTATAAAAACAAAATAAAATTTATTACTAGACAGATATGTAGGTACCTACATCAAAATAAGGCACAATACATCCCATTGAACGTCCCCTCACAATCGTTCGGTCAATTTGACAATAGCAGGCCCCTATTTTCAAAATATTTATACCGGACTGAACAATTTTAACTAAGTGGTCCACTGGACCCCAAAATGTCAATTGAATTGTTCCTGCGACGTAAAGCCATTATTCTAATGTCCTAGTCTAGTAGGGATGTCTGGAATTGGTATTTAATTATGAGATAGTTTTAAGGAAATACAAATATAATTTAGTGCATTGCACGATAATTATTACGGAGGCCTTTTAGGTTTAGGAGTTAGCCACTAGCTCATACGAACTTACCTACTTTTATACGAATTGAAAGTTTTAAAAGTGAAACTCTCACTGAACATGCATTTAAGTTTCTTTGAAGATGTTCAAGCCTAACTTTCACTAAATTATAAATCAGAAAGTTTGTAGGTACCTTTTTTTGTTTGAAATACACCTATTATAGTGGATTGTGCATTTTTGGGCTGAGGGAGTAGCATAATAGGCTAGGTATTTACAATGTTGGTATTTATTATATGGGCCTTAGATTAAGTATTTAACATCTTGTTACTTATCTTTAGTTGCCTGAAATAAAGATTATATTATTATATTATTTACGCGAGCAAATGTGTGGGAATAAGTTAGAACATAACAACTTTGAAGGCACCTACCACGTCGTAATAACAAGATAAATAGATACATCACCCAAAAGATGGAGCCATAAAAATCAGCATCACAAAAATTAACATTTTCAACTCTATTAAAATTCTCTAAGAATCAAAACACTTTAAAAAATACTCACTCCGTGTAATGTCATGTCATTGTCACGATTCAACCTTTAGGTCAAATTCAAAGTAGGCTTTTATAAATCTTATCACGAATAAATAGAGTTGAGAATAGTTTTAAGATAGACCTGGGACGGACGTTGACTTGAGATTTTAGATAGTCCACACCTAAAATAGAATAGACTGCACGACTTTACAAATAGCGTGAGATACACACAATATTCTAAGGAGTTAGTCTGTGAGTAGATAAGTTCAGGAAATAAGGCTTGGGACATCTTATAATAATTTATTTGTTGCAATTGCGGCTTTAACTGTTGCTTCCGATTAGCCCTGATACAGTCATGAACTTAGGTGCCTAACCTCTCTGATGATCTCCTAAACTGATGCTACTTAGATATATCATCTATCTTATCTAGATGTTGAAGGCAAAATGATCGGACAACTGAAAGGAAAAACCAAGGCGAACATAATTTGAACTATACAGATGAAAAGAGAGGCTTGCCAGTTCAAGGTAGGTCCCTAAACAGATGAGCTTGAATGATGAATGTATCTAATCATCTAATGACAACGATAGTGAGTTGTGTTAGAATCGAAATAAATAGAATTCTATGAACTTTGCCTAACGCTTACGGCAAATAGGCAGGTTTTATGTTCATAAGTATGTAGGTAAGTTAAAATTATATTGAGCGTGTATAATAGTACCAACTGAGCAAATCCGTACACAGAAGCTAGTTTACCTACTCTACTACACAACAATCACGAAAGACAATGAATATACTTACAGCCATTTTCTCAAACGCAGATCATTTCTAAAATTAATTAATCAATGGTAAAATCACGTGACATGGTGTCAAATCGGTTGCAAATTTTCATTTGTCACGTTATTTGATTTGACCATTTTGCAGATGATCTGTGTTCGAGAAACCGACTGTTACTATACCAAAACATGGCAACTTTGAGTTTTTTTAAATGGTGTTTGGATTAGAATATGATCCATGTATTGTGCAAATATTTTTACTACTGTACTAGCTAAGGAGCTGTAGAATAAACTTCAATAAAAAAAACAATATTTCTAACAGAGCAAATAGGTAGGTAGATATCTAATTTTATTTTAGGTTTTCAGTCTAATTAGGTACCTACTACCAAAGACGATTAATATCTAGAAGACAGACAAAGGCCATACACAAAATCGTAACCCTAAAAAATAGCCTGAAAGCTCTAAAACATCAATTTTATCCAAGAAATTTCAATTACTTTCTAGTTAAAAATGTTTAAATATTGAATATTGTTGCTACCTACTACTAAGTATTGAAATTTCTTGGATAAAATTGATGTTTTAAAGTTTTCAGGCTATCTGGTACTGCGGGATCGGGTTACGATTTTGTGTATGGCCTTTGTCTGTCTTCTAGATATTAATCGTCTTTGCTACTACTAACAATAGGTAAGTAACTAAGTACCTACCTATGCATAGCATACCTACTGTATTTTTTATTTTCATCTTTAAATTATATTTCATTTATTGAAACTACTCGAAAGCAGATGGCGCGGTGAGCGTAGGAATCGAATATTTGATATTGAAATTAAATAGACTACTAGCGACATCTATTGGTGAGTAGGAATAACAACACCAGCATCCGTATTCCGTGCATCTGCCTTTCGGAGTTTTTAACCGACTTCAAAAAAGGAGGAGATTCAATGCATGTAGTTTTGAGGGTTCAGTGCCCAAAGGGTAAAGTTGATTTTTTTACAAATGATGTAGGTATTTATTCTGTTGCCGCTTTAACAAAAAATACTAAAAACAAAATAAAACAAGAATAATAATTGAAAAGGTTCTCTGTACCGTAGCGCAAGCGCTAAATGCATTGAAGCATATCTTTAAGTAGTGCGCGATGTACTCCAGAGATGGCGTTACTTGTATCATAAACTCTGGTAGTTTTCCAATTTTGGTAGAGTCAATCTTACTTTGAATTTTGAACTATGGTCATCGAAACATTGTTGGTACCCTACTTATCCACTCAACCGAATAATAATAATAAGAATTAACGATATTTTTATTCGTGTGTTAGTGGAAACTAAATTCAAAAGATTAAACAAAATAAAATTAACTGCGATTATTGGCACGATATAGGTGTAGGTACCTACCTATCGCTTTCGGTTTCTAGAGCCTCTACTCTACATTTCAAAGGCAGCAAAGCTACTACCGATTGGTTTATAATAAACAAAACGGCGTTAACGCCAGTTTATCGTAGTATTGTATAGGTACCTACTGTCCTCGATACCGAGTCAAGTATCACAAATGTATGAAAATCCAGTGCAGCGCCTCCGGTAACATGCATGAACTAAAAATGTCATAGATACATTTAGAATAAGTACTTGACACGTGAGCGAGGATAGATTACTACACTACACAAAAACCGCCGGTAACCCTACAGAGGGCAGACCTTGAGTTTGCTAGAGACATTGTCATGATTGAGTTTCTCCAGATTTCTCTAAGTGGGTAGGTACCTAGGTATTAACTAGGTCAACATTAGTGGCAATTCTGAGTGTCGCAAAAGCTAAACTAAACTAACTAAAATTAATGCCATCCTTTTTATTTCCATCGCTATGAAAGGGATGGCAATATTTTTAGTTAGTTTAATTTAGCTTTTGCGACACTCAGAATTGCCACTACTATCACGATTTTACCTTTTCAAGTTTCGATATCGGTACGACAGAAACTGAATTCGTATCGTTTTTACTTGTTCCCATCGAGATTGCAAAGTTAAATGATTAGGCGAGACGACCTCTATGGTGCAGTGGGTGAAAGTCCACCTAAAACGCAAGAGGTTGCCGGTTCCATTCCCGCCGCGAGACAATTTTTGTAGGTATGATCTGCAAATAAGTATATGTCTCGAGTACCTACCTATGAGTGTTATATATTTGTTATGTCATCAGTGTGTAGGTAGGTACACGGTTGGCAAATATTGTTCTGCCGCCATTAAAATGATTTGGTCAGAGAATTAATAACTGAATTCTAGATCTCTAGAATACCTATAAATCATCCAGGCTCACACAAGGCACAGGCACAGGTCAATCCAAGCCGTTCAGGAACGGAATTAGGAATACAACCCAACATATTATATCGTTACCTCTATGTATAAGCCGTATCATTACCTATACAGGTAATTACTCGTATAGGACAGATACGACAGATAAGGCAGACTGAGGTAAAGGTGATAACGATTTAGGGCTCGCTTTACGATCTCCAAGTAGATTTTTTTTGTTCTGAGCGGTTACAATTTAGATGGGTGACCAACTAATTGACCAACCCATGGGGGTGCAAGTGGCATTAAAAGCTAAGCGCTTCCGTGCTTTCCAGGGCACGTTTTAGTTGTCAGTCGGTACTGACAACTAAACGTTTTTTTCGGGGCTTTTAAAAAACTCCGTTATACCAGAGTTGGCCACTTCCTCATACGAACTTACTTTAGTAGAGTTTTGATTGAAATTATTTCACAAATATGCACAAGAATCGCTGTGCTTAGAGGCATTAAAATTCCATCTAGGCAAATATAACAGTGTAGCTGTAACACTGTTATATTTGCGCTCACTCTATCGCTATTCATTACTAACGGTCCCATTCCAATTCATTCACTGATGGACTATTCAAAAGAGAATAAAATAAATTCTAGCGGTAAGTATAAAAGAAAATTTTCTATTGCTCTAAAAAATCCATGAGATGTGCTTAGAGGCAAAAAAAACCATCTTAGTTGTTTCATTGCTTTTTCTAATATGCCTATTCATCAGCCCCGAATCTTCGATTTTCTAGATGTGTTCACGCTATTAATTAAGCTGGTACTGTCATTCAACCTACCCTTGTATTGTAAGTACAACAGTTTTGCAATAAAATATTTCTAATTCTGATTATGATTGATAGACTATCATATTATGCTAGCGAGAAATAGTAAATAAATAAATAAATAAATCTAGTCCCAAGCTATCAACTTAATGCTTGTGTTATGGTCACCAGATGACTGATAATACTACTTAAATACTCTTTTTTTTGTAAATACATACATTATTATAGATAGAAAACATCCAGACCCGGAACAAATGTCTGTAGAACATACAAACATTTTGTCCCGCGGCGGGGATCGAACCCGCAACCTCCGTATCTCAGTCGGGCCTTCACCCAACTGCGCCACAGAGGTCGTCAGAGTGTTACTCTATTCTATTTTATCTAGCTGAACGTACCTTTTATAGTAAAATAACAGTATTACATTAAACATTTAAACATTCCACAAGATAACCAATTGGAATAGAGTAAACAAATATTTATCAGACCCCTGTGGCGCAAAATAAGGTCCGTTATCTGTTACTTCTGTTGACATGAGAAGAAATTGTGCTATTTCAATCGACAGATAAAATTGCGTAAACAATTATGACGACAAAAAGTATTAACAGAGACGTATAAATTATGCTCAATTCAGTATCAAAAGGTTTATTTGGTCTGGCGAAGCGTGAACGCACAAAAAGCCGACACGGTTAGTTACAGCATCGATATAAGCCATCACAGTGAGCACCGAGAGCGCGACACAGACGGTCATATCAACACCATCAATGCAAAACATAAACATGAACGCTTACTCGATTGCGTTCACACTGTGTTTGCTCAGAGCGCACGGCGGAGTTATAAAAGAAGATTATATGAGTGCGAGAAATACCATCATCGATGAGGAAACACAACTATCTTTGGGAGGAAATCTAGCACTTACAGATGATGAGAAAGAAGCGAACGAAATCATCATGAAATATAAACGAAAGGAGTTCGATGAACAGTTCAATAAACCAGAACAGGAGGATATGTGGGAGCGAGCTGAGAAGTCTAAAGTGTATAAGATAATTAGAAAGATGCCTAAGGGAGCTGCGCTGCACGTTCACAGTAGCTACATGCTCGACGTAGATAGTTTGATTGCTCTGACGTACGGTCACGACAATCATTTATACGCGTGTTATCACGCTGATTTAAAATTGCACTTTTCCGAGTCCGTTCCTACTCTACCTTGTCCCGTCAATTGGGAGCTCTTGAGCGAATTAAGAAACAGCTCAGACAGCCCCGATATGTTTGATACTCAACTGAGGAAACACTTTAGTTTCATGCCCATTGATAAAGATGAGAACATCAACGAAGCATGGAAGCGCTTCGAAAAAGTACACAAAGTCATCAAATCATTGATCACATATCGGCCGGTTCGTGAAAAGTTTTTCCAAAAGTCATTGGAGAGTTTTTACAATGACAATGTGAAGTATTTCGAGATCAGAAGCGGGCTGAACGTTCTTTACGAGCTGGATGGTTCTGTGCACGAGAGAATGTACATGGCAAGACTTTACAAAAACATAACAGAGCAGTTTATTGAATCGCATCCAGATTTCATGGGCTTCAAGATTATTCTGACGGCATACCGCGCTGCTAGCAATGAGAAAATCCAACAAGCGTTAGATTTAGCGAGGAATTTCAAGCAAGAAATGCCGGAATACTTTGCTGGCTTCGACTTAGTCGGCCAAGAGGATTTAGGAAGACCGTTGCTCGATTTCGTCCCAGAACTAACAGCCGCAAGCGATATTGACTTCTACTTCCACGCAGGAGAGACTAATTGGTTTGGAACATCGAGTGATGAGAATCTGATAGACGCTGTTCTTTTGGGGACGAAAAGAATAGGTCATGGATACGCTCTCCTGAAACACCCGGGTTTGCTCAGAATTGTGAAGCAAAGAGATATTGCTATAGAAGTTAATGTGGTATCAAACCGTGTATTATCTTTAGTGAATGATGAGAAGAACCATCCATTAGCAACATACTTGGCTTTAGACATGCCTGTGATCATATCAAGTGATGACCCAGGTGCATTTTGGACGAACCCCTTATCTCATGATTTCTATCTTGCCTTCACAAGTATAGGTAGTAGACGGTACGATTTGAAGATGCTGAAGAAATTAGCGTTAAATTCTATCAAATATAGTGCATTGGACAAAGTGAGTAAGGAGAAAATGAACAGAGTTTTCAACGATGATTGGGATAGGTTTGTCAAAGATCTGATTTTAAATCAAGACTTTGATCAACGGTAAACTTAACATACTTCACCTTATTCTGAATGAGTGTCATTTCCAGATATATTTTATCACAAAGAACAGACAAGTTTAGAGATTCAAAGTAAGTAGTTTAACAATGACGCTTATTTATATCTATCATTTAAATAATAAGTATACCTATGTTATGGATTTGTTAATCTTAATTTAACTAGTTTTAAGATTGACTGTAGGTAGGTACAAGACCTACTGTTTGTTTCCCAAATAAAGAAAAAAATATTATGATGTTGGAACCCACGGCTCATCACGTTTTGACCTTGTCTTTTGGATAAGACTGATTAGGTTATGAGGTTAATAATAAGTGTTGTGCAATCTTAATCCATCCGACAATTTACTTAAATTTAGTACCTACTAAGTTAATTTTTTTTTAGGTCAATAAAACCTAAAAAAAATTGTAGACGTTGATTTCATAAAGAACCTTAGACCGCTTATCATATTTTGGTATTACTATGATGAATTCATTTAATCAGGTATTTCAAAGAAATCCGTGCCTGATAGATAAACCAAACTACTTACGCAGGTAAGTACCTACCCTACTCGTATATCATATTTCCGTGTATTAAATCGACTACAAACATAAACATGTAGGTATTTACATTTACAAACATTTTCTAATAAATGTTTATAACATTGAGTCATGTTCTAAGTATTTATAAGGTCAAAGGCCTAATAAATAATTTCTAGAGTTAGGTAGGTATCCCTTATCAATTCTGATGATAACAAGTTTACCGTGAATTAGGTTATACGAGTAAATGTTCAATGGATAGTATTATTTTGATGTTTTTGAAGTGGGTAGAAAACTTTTGTTTGCTCTAAATTTTTGTCAAAAAAATTAAAAAATAATGAACTTGAGTAGGTAGGTAAGTCGACTAGGTACATAATAATGTAGGTAAGTAGGTACAAGACTTACTTATCCTAACCTTATCCCATTATTTTCCTAAAACTTTATTCAGTAGGTAGGTCTCTACTTTTTCTCTCTACTTTCTCTCTACTTTTACTCTACTTTTCTGTAAAAAATCCGAGCGTTGAATGAAACCGGCCATCTAATAAGCGTGAAAAGAAAAAATATATTTTTGACATACTTATTTACATCATCAAGATGTTTATTCCTGCCTTATTTGCCTATTAATGCAATGACGCGTGTTGGTGGTGAACTGGTGACGCGACACGGACGGTGTCACCGCGATTACGCCGACACGGAGCGCGGCGTGAAGTTTCACAGGACCACTAATTAGTGGAGTGATGACACAAGTGTCTAACTGCCGGTTTTCCGAACGCAGATTATCTGCAATATTATTTATGCCCGATTCTTATATCCAACGAACCATGACCGTAGGTCGATCGTCATAGCAACGTTGTTATCTGTCAAAAAGTGTCATACCTACATTTTGTGTTGTGTAAACAACGTTTCTAACACAAAGGTAGATCGACGGTCATTCGTACGTTGGATTTGAAATGACGTGACAAGTGTCAAATGAGGAACAAATTCGACACTGTCACGTGATTTGAACGTTGATTAGTTAATTTTTAAGATGATCTGCGAAACTGGCTGTACGTTAGATATTTTGAATTTGTTTTACCATGCTATAGGTACGGAAGAATCCAACGTCAAATTACATATTGGGCCGCCCCAGCCAGCGCCGACCGTCAGCGAGCGTAAGCGTGACCGTATAAAGCATCTTTTTTTCTACCCTCTACGAGTTGAAAGATAGTTATTCGCCTAATCCTTTGATTGAATGAAAAAATATTGTTTTAAAGTTAGAGAATCAAAACGAAGCGAAGCGTTTGTATTGTAATATGGCTACATCTGAACATGCTTCTGAATTCTGAAACAACAGAACAAACAGTTGTTTCAACTTTGTCATAGGAGCAGTCTGTACACTACACAATTTCGAAAATTACAGAGTTAAGCACGTTTCACATTGAAGTAACGTGACAAATTAAGACATGTTCACACATCACAGCACGCTCGATTAGCAAGCGCGTCGTCGACAGCCGTCATTAGGTGTCTGCTGTAATTGGTGTCAACTGAATGATATAGTGGAACGGAAATAAAATAACGATTTAGGACTTTCTACATGTGTATGGCATGTGTCAAGAGTGTACTTGCCTAAGTACTTTGTTTGTACATGGACTTGCACCTGATTACCCTCGTAGACATAATTAGGTAATACAATCTGCAATAACATGAACAGATTATGTGGAAATAAACACAGTCGTTTCTTTTTACAGAACTTTTATGAAAGAGTACTTACCATCTACCTACAGGGTAGGGGTTGCTACCTTTTCTATTGTAGTTAGAAAGTTTTGCTCTTATGAACTTAAAGTTTTATTTCATTGTAGGTATCTTAATACATAAACTTAACAATATTAATCTACTTATTCATGTTATCTGCCTGGTAACTAAATACTTTCTTATCGTCATCAATTTTGAAATATGTTTGTGTTTATCGCGATTAGTAAAAATATGTAAGTAAGCAACAAGAGATAAGTGTTGAGAATTTAAAGAATCATGAGCATCCAAAGGCATGTATTGACCACATAGACACAGGTACATAGGTAGGTATTCTCGAGGTGCATTTATGTTCATAACTCCTAAATCATAATCAGATCCTCAAAATTTTATCATTGGGTAGTCCTATTATAAATAATAAATAAATAAATAATAAATATCCTTGGACATTCTACACGGCGTCATCTAGTCTCCCAAGCTAAGCAATTTAATGCTTGTGTTATGGTAACCAGATGACTAATAAACTACATAGATACATTTTTTTTTGTAAATACATACATATTACATAGAAAACACCCAGACACGAAACAGATATTTGCAGATCATGCAAACTTTTGTCCCGCAGCGGGGATCGAACCCGCAACCACAGAGCCTGCGCCACAGAGGTGGTAATATCTCGGGAGTAGGTATATACCTACTATAGATTGTTTTATCAGATACATACCTACATTAGGTAAGTAGGTACGTGAGATTTGTTAAATAAAATCAAGGTATAGTTATAAAAAATATTTTATTTATTTGGTCTATCTATAGTAACATTGTTTCATGCTTAGCTTAAAAATAATTCATAATAGACACATAATGCCAGTTTCTTCTGAATTGAATAGAAAAAATAGAGCTAGGTGAATTCGTTTCATTTATTGATACCTATTGGAGCCTTCAAATACAATTAGAATAGTTTCATCTATGAGTTGTAGAGAGAACGACTGCATCTATGAATGCTTTCCAGCGAATTTCAAATTCATTCACAAGCTTTTCTTTATCAGAATATGAGCTGTAGTTCAATGAATTCAGAGCTAGTTTCTTCAACATCCGTAAATCAGCATGCCTGCTTGCTACTCCTACAAATGCTGCGTAAAAATCATGTGTCAAAGGATCTGCTTCCCAAACTCCCGGATCATCAGAGGATATCACCACGGGGATATCCTTTGCGAGAAATACAGCTAAAGGATGATTTCTGATATCATCAACCAATCTCAGTACAGCATTTGATAAAATATTTACTTCTACAGCAATTTTTCTCTTCTTCACTTCTTCTAAAAGCAGCGGGTGTTTGACAAGGGCGAAACCGTGGCCTATTCTCTTCGTGTTAAGAATTATAGCGTCAAGCAGGTTCTCGTCAGAACTCGTTCCGTATAAGTTTGTTTCTCCAGCGTGGAAGAAGAAGTCGAAGTCCTTACCCGCTTCTAGAATCTGAGGCATGAAATCTTTCAACGGTAACCCTAAGTCTTCTTGTCCAACTAAATCAAATCCAGCGAAAAAATCCGGCAGTTTCTTCTTCAACTCTTTCGCAATTTCAATATATTCATTGAATTCGTCTTTGTCTACCAGCCTGTGAGGTGCATAAATAAGTTTAACACCCAAAAAGTCTGGGTAATCTTTCATGAATTCATCTACAACCTTTTTGTAAGACTCACCAGTTGCGACAGTGTCATTCTCGTTGCCATCCAAATCGTAAAGAGGCGGCAAAACACTCCTTATTTCTAAGTACATAACGTTCTCGTCTCTTAAAGCTTTTAATGTATCGTAAAAGTATTTTTCCCATACTGGCTTGTAGGAAAAAAGTCCTGAAGTAGCTATGAAGTACTCTTGGAAATGCTGCCACACAACGTTAACATTGGGATAGGTTTCGTGAGGATTATCGACGACAATAGTGAAGTGTTTCCTCAACTCTCTATCAAACTTTTTCACGCTGCCAAAGTCAGATGAATATCTTGCATCTTTCATGAGAAGCCATTGAGAGTTGCAACTGATGGTAGGAGTTTTCTTAGAAAATCGAAATTGAACTGATTCTTTATCAAAACACACGTACAAATTATCCATGTATGTTAAACCGAGGACATAGTCAGGACTTAGGATTCCGGTATCGTGTGCATGTAGCATTGCTCCTTTTGGCATGTCCTGAAGTAAACTAAAAAGTTCTGTGTTCTTCACTGTGTCTTTGTAGTCAAAGAAGTGCTGTGCTGCCTTTGGATGATCGAATGTATCATCTAGTTCTTTATATTTAAGGTCCATTATATATTTATTAGCTATTATTTCACTGTCACTTAGCACTATATCACTACCCAGCATCATTGACAGTCCTTTCTTCAGCATTTCTTCTCTCTCGTTCGTAATGTCTGGGATTTTCCTAGACATGATTGGTAATATAATACCAAATATTAAATAGAAACAAAGCAGCATCACATTAGCACACGAGTGACTGTTAAGTAGTTGATAACAAACGTTGTTATATTGAGTTGCGATATCGATCTGAAACTACGTGATATAATTATAATACCCAAGATATTTTTTGTGTTATCAAAAAACGTTTTAACGCAGCATTGTTTGTATATTCTCTAAAGAGTGTAAGAAAATTACTCTTTAAAATCCAATGTGATCTTTATTAGGTACTAGGCTGTATTACTTTACCTACATATACTAACGATTCTAAACTATCATAGAAGAAAAATAATTATTAAATGATACTGTTTCAAATATTTTACTAAGATAGCCATTACAATCTTATGGAAATCCGTGGTCTCTCCTACCCGTACCTTTAGGAAAGAGGCGTGATTATTTATGAATTAATTTAAAATTTATACCAATTTTTAAAAATGCTCTAAGTAAGTAGGTACCTATAATACATTCGTAGGTACTATACTTAGATATTTAAATCAATATATTTTGACTTTTTTAATCGTATGCGTCATGATGTCGCTAGTTTGACGAAAGGTTAATTTTGTACAGTTGTCATCATTCAACCAGTACCTAGATTATAATGTAAATTGGAATAGCATTTTTGCTTCGCGGCATTTTAAATAATTATATCCAGGTCATCTATTTAGATGACAATCATGTTGTTTTAGTAAGCATTTTACTTGAGAACGGCTGTAGGTACAGATTGAAGTAGTTTTTATACATTCCTTAGTCCAAATAAGACTAGGGAAAAAACTCGATTACCTGAACGGGAAAATCTAATTTCTTTAAGTAAATTGTCCTTTCTAAATTCAATCACGAAACAACGTCTATCAGCTTATAGTCAGACCTAGGTAGGTACCTACCTACCTACATTTATTTTTATAACTAAAGCTATCTGAGTTTTAAAAGATTAAAGAGTTTATTCAATTCTGTTATCGGCATGGAAACGATCGAAAAAAACAATAAACTTGCAACTAATTTAGGTACCTACTAATCCTTTTTAATACCTACTTAAGTACCTATAGGAACTGTTATCTTGCTGACAACTAGGCAAATTAAAATTGATTAAGTATCTAAGTATTATCTATTATTTTCCCACAAGTAGGTAGGTAAGTACCTTTATAAGTAGGTAGGTATAGCCTTTTTCCCACTTTCGCGATAAAAATCATACCAAACTTAATACTTAAGTACTTAATTTAATTGATACATAATTTTTTTTTTAAGTACTTACTTAAGGATTTACCTATCATTAAAGATATCTCAGAGAAAAGTCTCGATTTAACGTCTACCTACCTACTTACGCATTTTAAACTAGGTACTTACTTACAAGAAAAGTAGGTAAATAAGTAAGTACCTACCCACCTGAGTACCTACTTTTATATTTCATACTACTTCCGAAAACTAATTAAGTAAGTATTCAAAAACAAAGTCATTTTGTTCAAAGTATGACTAGTTAGAGACTGTTTAACTTTATGGTCACGCTAAATATAAGTAGTAAAAACTCAACAATGACAGTGACTTTCTCGAAAATTTAGGCACAAACACGTCAATATTACTCAATTGTTTATATTGGGAATCCCCTAAACTCCCACTTACAAAGTCGATTTGGTCAAGTATGGTCTTTAGCGTGAATGAAACAACCATCGTAATTTATGGAAAAGAAGATAGGTAATTCGGTATTTTTTAGAAACCTACAATATTAAATTTTTTTTATTATAACTATAAACGAAATTTAAACACAAACACACGTTTGATTGTTTTTATGACACTGTTAGATAAAAACACTCACTATTAGCATTTTTTTGTGTTTCATCAAAAGAGTAGTCATGCTATAGGTACCTAGGTATCTATATAGACAAAAACCTTTTGTTTTAAGTGTTTCTTCACGTTCCCACTCACTTTCATCAAACATTACACTTAGCAGGTACCTATAAGCCCTTAGGAAGAGCTGTCATTAGAAGATTAAAGAGAGGTGACAGTCACACATCACTCTATATCAGTTAGGTGCTATGTATTTCCTGCGGATTCTGTCGTATAGGTACTTTAGCCAATATGAAGGCGCTCGTAGCATAGCTTGCTAAGCCGTTCTGACTTCTCAGAAAGGAGCCTGTTGAAGTTAAGTACTCGCTACTCGACAACGTGCGTCTTGGGCAGTGAACGCGTAACAGCTGACCGCTTCCGTGCTTCAGAGGGCACGTTAAACTTTCAACACTGGCTATTAAAGTCGTTTAGCCATGAGGCGGCCAAAGACAGAGTTTTTAGTAGCTCATACGAATATCCTATAACTTAGTCAATCTAAGAAACTAGCTGAGGTAGACCAGTCAAGCAATTACACCAGACCAGACACATCCAGTGAGGTAAAGGCAATCAACATATCTACTGGTGATAAGTACTAAATAAGTATATTTTTGATACGTGATCAGATCACTTCCCATTACTGATCACAAAAAATAAAGTCTTTTACAATGGCGTTAAACAGCATGATTCATTATGTGAAACACCCAGTACAAGTCGCGTTCAAACAGTCAAACCATAATTTTACACATAGCATATGCATATCATGTATGCATAAACCGCCATGCCTCTTTCTTTAACGAACGCGGGGCGGTACTGCAAAGTACTAGCACTTGATACCCCCTACCCTTGCTAAAATCAGTATGGCGGATGACGATTCTTTTATATTTTTTTCTGGCTTTTTTTCTGGTTCTCGCTTTGATACGAAACCCCTTTTGAGAAACGCCGTGTTTGAAATATACACCACGGAGTTGTGATTTGCGAACTTGCTTTCAATGTGTTATGGTATTTTAGTGCTGTATTTATTTGTCAGGTAGGTACTTAACTTACCTACTTATTTTAGTAATATTATGAAGGAAATTACAAAAAAAGAGATGGGGGCTTTAAATAACTACTTAATTAGCACTCCCGCCCAAGGTGGTCCCAAAAAAACTATTGAGGATCTGATGAGGATCTTCGGAGTTATGAACAAAAATACATACCGCTACTCCTTGAGAGTGCAGGAAATTGATCTCTTCTTACGAAATTGTAAAAAGAAAGTGAAAGTGTGTGTAAAAATATTTTTTCCACACAAGTGTATTGGGATTTTGTGTAAGTATTTCTAGTTTATAGTGGCTTTGTTAAAAAAACAACACCCCCATTGCATTTTATTCCATAAAGTGACTGAAATGCTGACGTGTTTAGTAACGTGAATCCTAGTCTCTCATTAGTTTCGTAACCAGTTTTTGAAAGTCAAGAGTTTTTCTCTTATTTCATAATAGGACTTTGTAAAAAACAGCATTACCATTGCATTTCCCACTGTAGGTAAAGTAACTTGAAATGCTAGCGTACGTAGATAAAAGCTCTAGGTACCCTAGCTTTTATCTACGTACGCTAGCATTTCAATTTTTACTATGTAGTTGTTAGTGCATAAAACAGTGGATTGCAGACAATGACTTCGTTAGTGAGGAGTACTCTTCAACCGAGGGTGTCACTTCACAACTTGCAATGCTGAATCTACCTATACTATTTTGCATTTATACCCTACAGAGGAATTTGAGCCGTAGTATATTGGTGTACGAGTGAGGTTGGCTTAGAGAAAGTATTGATTATACCTTGAAGAAGTGCATTCTTCGAAAGAAGATCTGAAGGGTTGGATCTGTCTGATGCAAGTTTTAGCTTTTGTGACTCTTCTACGTACCCTTTTGATTCAGGTTGTTAAAATAATGTTCCCAGTTTTGTTCACATTTTACATATTAAAAAAAAAAGATACCTATCCTTCAGAGTTTTTTTTTTACCACCTTTCTATCTCTCTAGAGTCTAGCTAGAGAGATAGAAAGGTGATCAATTTGTAGGTATATTATAATGACCTAAATACTTACCGTATTTTTTGTGAGATACAATTTGTTAACAAGGCCAAGATAACGAAGTTTTCAAATTATAAACCGAATTGGACCACAATACAATACAATAACATTGAATGCCGTCAGTTTGTTTATTTTATTACTCATATTTCATTAGGTCAATAACTTGTAAGTACAATATTTTATTGCATCAGAATGACATGAGACTTGAAATACGATTAGGTACTACATTAGGTACCTACATTACATGTTACACTCGCTATGTTTTGTTAGTGAATTACAAGGGTTAAAATGGCTGATTTGACGCACTAAAATTGTTGCCGTCCCTTTTATAACGATCGAAATAAAAAAGGATGGCACCAATTTGGAATTGACACCAATATAATTATACTACACTACATGTTGTTCTCTAATATTTGCTACTGCATTTAGGTACCTACTATGCAACTGGGCGCAAAATGCAAATGAAAAATGAAACAAAAACAAACAAAAAATGAATTTTATTAGTCTTTACGAACAAAGCCACACGATAACGGAATTACCTTCAAATACCTACACACGGTGTTCAATCAAGGCCTTATCTTTCTCGTTCATAAAATCACGAACTACAAAACTCAATACTTAGAACAGTCGAAATTGTCAATAAACTTCTTCCATTGCGTGTGGAAGTTTGCAAGAGCTGTTATCTTCCTGTGGGGTTCTAAGGCGCTGTACTTTAGCGAATTCACGGCCAATGCCTTCAGCATCCTTAAATCAGATATACGACTTGATACTCCAACGAAGGCTACGTAGAAATCATCAGACAAGGGCTCCGCCTCCCACGCGCCAGGGTCGTCGCTCGATAGTAACACAGGCATTCCATTCGTCAAAAATGTGCTGAGAGGATGGTTCCGCATATCCCTCACTAGCGACAACACCGCGTTAGATATCAGGTTGATCTCCAATCCGATATCTCTATCGACGACCTCTTTCATCAACAGCGGGTGCTTGATCAGCGCATATCCGTGCCCTATTCTCTTAGTACCAAGAAGTATGGCGTCGTATAAGTTACCATCTGTCAGAGTTCCATGCCAATCTGTCTCTCCAGCGTGGAAGAAAAAGTTCATCTCACTAGCTTGTAAAAGCTTAGGAACAAACTCTATCAGAGGTGCACCATGGTCCTCTTGCCCGACCAGATCGAATCCAGCGAAGAGTTCAGGCACTTCGTTTTTCAATTTTCTAGCAGTTTCTAGATAGGTGTCTATAACATTCGCGTCTACGAGTCTTGATGGTGCGAATATCAGTTTTGCTCCTTCGAAATCTGGATAGTCTATCATAAACTGATTCAATGCTTTACGATAAGCTTTAGCAGTCACTACTCCATCGTATGTTGTTCCATCTAGCTCGTATAAGCTGGGTAGCAAACTTCTTACCTCCATATACATGATGTTGTCTTCTCTATACTTCTTCAGTGCATCATAAAAGTATTGCTCCCAAACCGGTCTGTATGACAAAAGTGAGTTTACGGTTGAAAAGTAATTCATGAAGTTGCTCCAAGTTTCTACAATGCTAGGGTAGACAGCATCTGGATCGTCAACTACAAGCGTAAAGTGTTTTCTTAGATCGGAGTCAAATTTTGTCACGTTTTGTGAGTTACGTCGTACATCGCTGATGAGTTGCCAACCGCTACAGCTATCACTTGGTTTCTGATTGGCGAACCGCAAAAACAGATGATTAGCAAACCCTGTCCGCGCACTCGGTCCGAAGCAAAGGTACAAATTGTCCATGTAAGTTAAATTCACAAGGTAATCGGGCCCCAGTAACGCCATATCGTGAATATGCAGCGCGGCACCTTTCGGCATCTCCTTCAATATCTTGTACACTTTAGATTCCCGCATTTTGTTTTTGTAAACAAAGTAATGATGCGAGCAGTTGAAGTATTGTGGATTATCGAATGCGTAGTCGAGTTCCTTGAATTTGTGTCGCATGAGACAGTTGTTAACGACAGTTTCATTGTAGTCCAGTACGTAGTTGCTTCCGAGAGACATCATGTTTTCTGCGACTTCTAGTTTGGCGCGCTTGGCGAAGTACTCCGTGGTATCACAAACGACGAAGGCGATAAGTGCTGAGAGTATTAGTAATCTCATTTTGTTGGGAACCGCGGTACGTGCAACTAGGAACTGTGTCGGTTCTAAACTGAATGCGCCATTCATAGTTCTCTCACAGCGTGGGGTAAAGCCGGACTGACAACATATTCAACAATATATTAGAGTATTTTTGTTCCTTATACCTAATAGAATTTACAATAAATAAACTAATGCATTTTATAGCAGCAAACCTTCTAAGAAGTCTGAGATTGGGATGCTTCGTTCTGTGGGCATAATAAATTAAATAAATAAATATTCTTGGACATTCCACACAGCGTCATCTAATCCCAAGCTAAGCAATTTAATGTCAAATTATGTCAAATACATTAGGATTTTGAGCTTTAGACATCTTCCAAGTCAAAATGTCTACCGCAACATCAGCTGAGATTCTGTTTTGTTAATTTGACGTTATTTGCTCCTAATACCTACCAGATTTTAATTAATTAACGCACGATGCCGATCAGCTGTCAATGTACTATTAGTTCCGCTCACGTTCCACTACATAAATGAAATGCAGTGAAAACAATGTAGGTACTTACCTAAAATTCTTATTTATTACATAATGTACGATACGACGATACTACTCGATTCTTTGCGGTAATTTGTTGTTAGTATTAAAATCACAGAATAGTAAACAGCTAAAATGCAAATTACCTACTTACTTAATTAAGAAGGTATATTAGTGGCAATTCGGAGTGTCGCAAAAGCTAAACTTAACTAACTAAAAATGTTGCCGTCCCTTTGATAGCGATGGGAATAAAAAGGATGGCATTAGTTTTAGTTAGTTTAGTTTAGCTTTTGCGACACTCCGAATTGCCACTACTGTTTCATTGTCTCTGAGGTTTTAAGTTAGTGGTCTCCTAAATTATGGATGGAATGCCTCCCATATCGCTAAATAGCATTAAGTAACTTGCTAGATACTAATCATTGACACCTCTCTCTGTAGTCAGTCCATTATCGTTTAGGTTTGCAGATTATGGTACTTACGTAGTAAAGTAGGTACCTACTCTACTCTATATGCAAATGCTGCGTTGTCATAAAATGACGACTACAGTAAAACGTAGTGTTTTTATTCTCTTTGACTACAGTTTGGTTAGATTAGTCTTTGTTTGGTCATTGTTTGTTGACAACAAATATTTTGTATTTTGACACAAGATAGCTGTCAAATTTGGAATTGTTTTATTGGTCGGACTATAGTTCAAACTAATCTTTTACCCATTGCATTGGAAAGATAAGAGAAACTAGCAGTTTATTTCATTCATTAGTGACCGACAACCGTCACAGGATGTCCGATAAATGTTTGATTATTTAACAAGGTCAAAGAGACGTTTTGTGAGAAATTATTTTTTATAATTTACATAGGAATTGACAAAAATTTAGAAATAATCGCACGATTTTTTGAGAGCGATTACTGAGAGTTAAATACTTGAACATTTTTGGTAAGTAGGTACTTACCTAGTAGGTATAGACACAGAAAATATAATAAGTAAGTACTCTACTTAGTGTTAGATAGGTAGGTATTATAACAAATTCGTATAAGCTAGGCTACCTCCGGCGGTGACGGAATTTTTAAGGCACTTAAGAGAGCGCCATATGCAAATTAGTCGTCGAAATCCTTATTTATCTCAGTATATGTGAAAGCTACGTCCTATTTAGGGAAATGATACTTTGAACTTTTATCTTGCGTTATGGTTTTTTAGAAACACGATTGGTAAAAGTTTTCTCGATCATATATTTTTTTGAAAAATACATGTTTTCACACAGTTTGCTATTTATCTCAGGAATAGAACGTTATTTTTGTTGGTTTTCTGTTTTGACAAATAGCCTTATTTATTTAGTTCTGGTTTTTTAATTTTTCGATTGCTTGTTTAAATAAATAAAATAAAATAAAAATATTTTATTTCAGACAATTAAAGTCCATATTAATTTCATTAATTAAACTAAAGTGTAAGTAGGTACCAACGTGTAAAATATGATTAGTGGAGGAAGGACTAAATTTCCTTCACTAATCACCCTCTGCACAAAGGCTTTCCATATAGGAGATATACAATTCTCCGCAACAGTCTCCAGGATGCTGTTGTGGCTGTTTCGAACTCTGCTCATCAGGGATACAGTTTTTTTGCGCATGATGGCGTGAAAGCCGTCTGTGTGGTAATGAGCGAACATCCCTGATGCGCTGCAGAATCTTGGCAACCCCAACATCATCCTGAAGATATTATTATATTGGACGCGTAAGACATCTAGCGATCTTTTGGTATGCCGAACCCACAAACTTGTAATTAAATAAAAACTGTTTTTTCGCTATAAATTATGTTGCGTGTCTATCGTTCTGCGCTTCTCACTCACGAGTAAAAACATTATTCGCTCTCCCTCCCGCTCATTCCTCGGCGTTATGGCATGGCACACACCAGTCATCATGGTTTAACGATATTAAAAGCCGGGACGGACTATTCAACGTGCCCTCCGAAGTATGGAAGCGCCACTTGCCAACCCATCCAAATTGTGACCGTTCAGAACGATCTATCAAGCACGTCTTACGGCCGAAATTAATATTCAATCCGACGAACAATCGCAGATCTACATATCTCCATAGCAACTTTGTTAGGTACTGTTAAACACAATAATAGTTTAGCAAATATTTTATTTTGTAAAGAGACGATGATGTATAATGTAAAGTATAATTTTTGTAAAAGACGACAAGTTACATCTAGTGTTGCCAACCTAATCCCCTAAAATTACTACTATGTGTTGCCAATAAACAACTTACAATTACTACTATTATTTTTATGTCTGTAACATAAGTTGGGCCTAATAAAAGTAATCTTACCCGAATTATAATTCATAATGAGCATCTATCATTACTACATGGTGGACTTAAAGTTTTATTTAGTAACTTATCGCAAAAATATCATATTATTAATGGTGTAAGAGAAATAAAAAGTGTTATTCATAAATGCATAGTATGTTTAAGACATAAGGCGCAAGGAGCTAAGCAGCTCATGGGATCCTTACCCCGTGATAGAGTCACGCCTGCTAGAGCCTTTGAGAGAGTGGGTTTGGATTATTGCGGCCCCTTTGAAGTCAAACAATCAACTTTAAGACGGAGTGTATTGTCAAAAGGGTATGTTGCTGTATTTGTTTGCTTCACCACCAAGGCGCTACATTTAGAAATAGTTTCAGACCTAACAACGGAGGCCTTTCTGGCTGCTCTTAGAAGATTTATCGCTCGAAGAGGCTTACCTTCTGTTATACATTGCGATAATGCTTCAACATTCAAAGGAGCTAATAATAAATTACGTGAGCTCCTACCAATTACATAATCATTTAAATTTTCAGGAGAAGGTTCAGGGTTTTACAGCCCTTAAGGGCATACAGTTTAAATTCATTCCAGCTTACAGTCCCAACCACGGAGGGCTGTGGGAGTCAGCTGTAAAATCCGCTAAATACCACCTAAAAAGAGTCACTGGAGCTAAAATATTTACCTATGAGCAGTATCATACAATATTATGTCAAATAGAGTCTATACTTAATTCGAGACCATTAGTTCCATTGTCTCTTGATACATCTGATTACTCTTACCTAACGCCAGGGCATTTTCTCATTGGTTGCGCGCCTACTTCTTACCCAGAACAAGACTTGACAGACATCCCTACTAACAGACTTCGTTTATGGAGGTGTTGCGAACAAGTACGGCAGCATTTCTGGAAGGCATGGTCAAATGAATATCTATCGCTTCTCAATAAACGCACTAAATGGCAAAAGGAATATCCTAATATTAAGGTGGGTATGTTAGTACTTCTGCATAATCCAAATTCACCACCCTCTCAATGGCCTACAGGTAGAGTTTCAAAAGTATTTTCAGGGTTAGATGCCAAAGTTCGTGTCATAGAGGTCAGAACAGCTGATGGCAAGTTTCATACAAGAGCAGTCTCCAAAATTATAATTCTTCCCATTGACGATTAATCATCAGCTGCTCTACCTAATTATTAGGAATTAAGGAAACTTTAATAGGAATTAGATTATTAATAACTAATGTATAAGCGTGTTAGTTTTGTATAAGCAAGCATGTTAAGTTAGAAGGGCATTCAGGGAGGCCCAACTTATGTTACAGACATAAAAATAATAGTAGTAATTGTAAGTTGTTTATTGGCAACACATAGTAGTAATTTTAGGGGATTAGGTTGGCAACACTAGATGTAACTTGTCGTCTTTTACAAAAATTATACTTTACATTATACATCATCGTCTCTTTACAAAATAAAATATTTGCTAAACTATTATTGTGTTTAACAGTTACTTTTTGACAGATAACTGCGTTGCTATGGCAACTGATCCGCGATAGCCCGTCGGATCGAATATTAATTTCGGCCGTTAGCAAGCTTCGCCACGAACGCTTATAAAAAGTCTAGTAACATCATGTCACTACGTGACGTGTACCTAACTATCTAATACCTAGGTTATAGCAAAATATACAAGCAGACACTTGTTACCACATAAATCCCCCAACCAATCAAACGTGCGCTCTCCAACGTTGCTTTAGGTATGTTCGATCTTTCTAATTAACGGCATTCTTCACAGAAGGACTGAGCAACAGTTACACCGATTTGTAACTTGATGTTATGAAACCAGTTTTTAGTCACCATACAATGTGACACGATGAGTGGAAAACCCTGAATGAGAGGGCGGGACGAGCTGGACTCACCTCAGCACATGGCCTGTGGACGCCCTAAGCCGCAAAGAGTGGAAAAACGGAAGGGAGGCCTTAAAAGGAAGTTATCATTTTAGGAAAGTGAAGAGTTGAGAATAGACGTTCTCGGAAATTGTCGTTTTCGGAAGTTGTAATTTTGGGAAGTTGTCGTTTTCACCCTGAGGGAACCCTGCATTGGGATGACTAATGGTTTTAGTGTAAGTAATTAATTTAATAGATTTGTTATAGACTCACTATTAATATTTGGTGCACTTTTTTAAAAGGATTTTTTAATACACTAGATATAATAGAGTTTAGATGACATTTCTTGGTACAGATCGGTGTGACTCGGGCCGCACTCGCATTGAATTGATCATTGTGATATCGTCGAGTGTTTGTCACGGGCACATGAGGATGTCTGGCTAGAACGTTGCATGTTATTTGTTTTTTTAATATTACAATTTAAAGTTATCGTGTTTTACGCTACTGACCCACGGTACCACCGCCCAGTGATACGGTGGGTAATTATTTTTCCCTACTGAAACTAAAATCCGTGTGTACTATGGTGGTATCCATAGTACCTCACCTCAGCACATGGCCTGTGGACGCCCTAAGCCGCAAAGAGTGGAAAAACGGAAGGGAGGCCTTAAAAGGAAGTTATCATTTTAGGAAAGTGAAGAGTTGAGAATAGACGTTCTCGAAAATTGTCGTTTTCGGAAGTTGTCATTTTGGGAAGTTGTCGTTTTCACCCTGAGGGAACCCTGCATTGGGATGACCAATGGTTTTAGTGTAAGTAAGTAATTAATTGAATTGATTTGTTATAGACTCACTATTAATATTTGGTGCACTTTTTTAAAGGATTTTTTAATAGGTACACTAGATTTAATAGAGTTTAGATTACCTACAGTTCTTGTTACAGATCGGTGTGACTCGCATTGAATTGATCATTGTGATATCGTCGAGTGTTTGTCACGGGCACATGAGGATGTCTGGCTAGAACGTTGCATGTTATTTGTTTTTTAATAATACAATTTAAAGTTATCGTGTTTTACGCTACTGACCCACGGTACCACCGCCCAGTGATGCGGTGGGTAATTATTTTTCCCTACTGAAATTAAAATCCGTGTGTACTATGGTGGTATCCATAGTACACACGGATTTTAGTTAAATTTTTTTTGTAACTTCTATCTGAGTTAAGTTAACTGAACTAGTCAAAGTTTATGTCTTT
Source organism: Xanthorhoe designata (assembly GCA_963582015.1). Classification (NCBI taxonomy): domain Eukaryota; kingdom Metazoa; phylum Arthropoda; class Insecta; order Lepidoptera; family Geometridae; genus Xanthorhoe; species Xanthorhoe designata. The sequence continues at coordinate 3,766,705 of OY757029.1, forward strand.
CTCAAACGGCATAAATAAATAAAAATATTATTTATGTGATACAATAATTTATTACGATAAGTAAAGCTTAGGTTACTAAGAATCAAGTTGAAACATTTTAAACTGTCTGTTATTATAATACTTACCTACCTTTGGACGCCTACAATGACTCATCATTTTTTTAAGAACAACACGCGTGTTAGGTACCTAAATAAATAACAATTTTGTTCTTTTATTATGACGTATAGGTACAAACTTTGTTAGCCGGCCAGTGTACCGAATACAGTACATGCCACGTGGCGCGCGGGTCTAGTCCGTGTGCCGTAAATGGTACACGCGCCCCTGTCTCTGTCCACGGTACACCTAAGTATTATTGTTATAGCAATATAAATATATGCCAAATAAATAAGAAATCATCGAAACGTTAACGTTAACTTCTCTTAAAATTCATCAAGCTATTTTGATAGCAGAGGGAAGATATACATACACAACATACATATACAAAATATACAAAAATTCGAATAACAAAACCTCTTTGAGATACTGTCGGGTCCTTAAATACAAGTGAAAGTAAATCTGTTACCTTTTCACGCCCAACAGATTAGGATAAAACTAGGCAAGGATATAGATTGCAATCGATTAGGCCTACTGGAATGCATTCCAGTAGGCCCAGATGTGCAACATATCAAGACGACAAATATCTCGATAATGTTAAAAGGTAGTTTATAATGTGTGTTAAATAAACCACACTCAGGTATTTCATTATAAATGAAGAACCTTACTAAAAGTTTACAGCTCCGACAGGATCCTGATCCGATTGTATCATCGCAGGTTCGAATCCCATCGAGCCGTAAACTCTTAGTAAGATTTTTCATTTATAATGTTAAACTACTCTAATGTACTATGCTAGAGGACATAAGATTTTGTTGTAGACGCAATAGTGTGTCTTGTTGCCCATGTTAGGCCCGCAAGGCAGGGCATAGGCTACTTTTCAATATCAACATCATCATTATACAGGGTGACACATTTAGATCGATCAGAATGGGAAAGTCTGAAACGGAACGGCATGGCAAAGGATTTTACATTTTTGCCAATAGACATTCAAATGTATCACTATAGACATACGACATAAATTGCTCCAGGAGTATACCATAATTTCGCGGATAATGCCGCGCGTAGTTTCAGTAGTTTGCAAAGGAATAAAAACAAGATATTTAACAGTCTAGTCCTCCCCAGCTGGAACCGCGTCTTCTAATCTCTTGATATATTTTACTCGAAGTTCGGTCACAGCGTCGCCTTTCAGTTGGTCCTGAAATAAATGAGAGAGCTTATTTAGAGACATTTTTATGATTTTTTAAAAATTGCTTTTAGTGACACCTAGTGGTATTTTCAAAAACTACAAATAGAGCCAGTAGAGAAACACGACCTCTAGTGCAGTTTATGCAAACTATAAGTTTTAGCAGCACTAGTTACATTTTAGTTATATAGATGGCGGTACAAGGCAGAGTTTTGTAAGGTCCTGTTTTAATCAGAGACTCAAGCGTTGATCTGTGCTTGAGAGTCAGGTGGTGGCTGTTCCGCTGATCAGATTTCAGCTGAGTAAATGACTTATTCAAACGTCAATCAGGTGAAATTGTTGCTTGAGTGACATTTTTTGAAGGTATCTGAATAAACACTTAGCGTGGCCTGGCTCATTTTTGAGGGCTTACCATAGGGCATTTTTTTTTGTGTAAGTTATTTTATTGCCTCCATAGTGGACCAATATTGAAATATCTTTTTTTTTTCTGATAATCCAGAGTTACCTGATGCACATCAACAGTGCAGGAAATATATCTATTCTTACGAAATTAAAGTTAGCTGCGTAATTTTATTCATTTTGCCATTTGTTTTTACCTGAACAAACCAGCACTGAACATCCAATTGCACCATTTGCAACGCCCCACGTATAGCGCCAATGATGAGGGCACAATACTTCAGTCCATTGTTGTTTGGCATCTCCACCCATTCTGACAGAGGGCACTGGTCCCAAACAAGTGAGAACTCATCGCCGGAGCTACTCCAGCTGGTAACTGTTGGCTGCATGTTCAGGTAAAGTCTGGAAGGTAAGTAACTTTTATAAAAGAGGATTTCAATCTGAATTTATTTGGTACAAATTTTACCAAAAAAGTTTTAGTAATGTAATGTGGTAATCACATAATAGTCAAGACAAATAAAACAAAATAGACAGTTAGGGTGCAACGTCGCTGTTTGGAAATTTTTTACCTAATACTTAGGTACCTACCTAATGTGAATATTGTGCTATTGAATAGATAGCTAACCAATCAAATTAGTTAAAAGGGTTAGCACGCTCAATAAGAAGTTTACAGGTCTACCTGAAGGCTTGCTGTAGTTTGTCAGCAGTCTCTCGCATTTCCATGCACCGATTGGAAGTAGTTCTGGCAAGAAAATCCTCAATAAGTCTCACACCCATGTTGTACCCTATTCTTTCCAATTGTTTGTTTACATCATCCGGATTTTCGGTGTCTTTTAGCATTTGTGACACTAAAGCCCCGTAGGTGAGCGTCAAGAGCTCCGAATTCTGTGAAAAATCCGTCAATTCCGTATAAAAACAAGAAACAAAGTCCCTACATAGTCATAACGTACAACGTACAACTGTTGCGTACAACTTACAACTTTCTTGGCATCGAGTCTAGATGTCTGTCGGGACATTTTGACTGAAGGAATTAATTGGAATTGAAACGAACTAAATAACAGTGAATTTAATTTGCGATGCGAATGTGAAAATCCAGTTAGTTCCACCCCTCAGAAACACAAAACAAAATTTACTTTTGGCTGACGTTGACACACCACAACACACACAACACAAAAACACATTGTATTATTGTACTACTGTCAGTAACTGTCATTCTGAAACTGACAAACACATTGATTGAATGAATGACATTGACAAAATAGAATTTTTATTTATTGAAGAAACTAGGGATGGGCTTTTTGACGGGAATTCAAGATGGCGTGTTGTCTATTTTGTTTTATTTTCCGAAATTTGTGTTTTGGCGAATGTTAATATGTAATAATGGTGGATTATTAACTGTTAAGTGTTCGTGAACGTACATAAGTGTAGGCAAATGAAACAAAACTGTATATCATTGCATTTCGAGTTCTCTCAAAAAGTCCTTGTAAAAAGCTGCAGTAAAGACCCCACATCTTTACTGACGCTGACTATGACTTTGACTCGACCTTGACGAAACAAAAATATATATATACACATACACATGGTAGTGGCTAAATGCGTGGCAAAAGCCGGCGAAGCCAAAATAAAGAAGAAGAAACTAGGGATGTGACATTGTACCTAAAAAATCGATTTTTTACTAATCGATTTTTTTTGAAGCATGAAAAATCGATTAATAAATAATCGATTTTGTTATATTAATCGATTTTTTGCTAATTTTTCAATTAAGTTCAAACTATACGCCATAAATATTAAATCAATAGATTTATTAATTAAAAATAACTTTTTTTTATTAAAAATAAACAACAGAAACAGCAAACTTAATAATAATCATAACAAATAAATGTTTTATCAATCAAATTAGTTCAAATTAAAATGTTTTTCACATAAATTAACGAAAATAATTATTCACTTTCAAAACTATATTTTAGAATCAAAAAGAAAACCTTTAGCAGTAGATGCAATTTCGATCTTTTGATTATTTACCGAAAGTAAAGGTAGGATTTAGGAAAAAAAATCATTAAGTAAAAAAAGTAAGTTCGTATGAGCAAGTGGCCAACTCTGGTAACGGAGTTTTTTTTAGGCCGCATAAAGGCCTCCGTCATGGCTTAACGACTTTAAAAGCCGGGACCGACAATTTAACGTGCCCTCCGAAGCACGGAAGCGCTCAGATATAAATGCCACTTGCGGTCACCCATCCAAGTTGTGAAAAAAAAAAATCAGTAACCGATTTTTTTACTGATTTTTTTTTCAATTGATTCAATCGATTATAAAAAAAATCGATTATTAACCGATTTTTTCAATAATCGAATATTTTTTCACATCCCTAGAAGAAACCAAAGAGAATAAAAACACTACGGAAAAAACTAGAAAGGGAGAAGAAAAAAAAAATGTAGCAGTTTGTTCTACTATTACATGCTCTTTGGTTTGTTCAAGTTTGTTTGTCTATTCCTAGGAATGTCATTGTTTTGTTTTGTTACGAAAATTACTGAAAAACTTCAATCAAATAATTTTTGAAAAGATTGAACTTGAAACCGTTATTGGTAAATTTTTTGCTATGCATTAGCCGTCGTTTCTCGTTTACTAACTTTTACATGGAGAATGGATTGCGATGAAGAAGAGAACTACGCAACGGCTCCCGCCGAGACCGTGTCGGGAAGCACCGCTGTGAATCCGTTAATTTTGGACTATTATAAAAAGTTTGGGAGAAAGCGGGATTTAGAGCAGTACTTTTCTTTATCAACAGCTCAGAATGAAGTAAAAGACACCTCTGGTACATTTTGGCAAAGAATGAAGTCTGGAAACGATTCTTCTGACTCTGGCGGGAAGAAGAGTGACTCTTCGCAGGAGTTGTGTAGGATTTCCATTAGATGCTCGCTACCGGATCCTTGCTCATCACAGGTCTGTGCAATTCAATATACTTACCTACTTAATTTTATTATGTAACGGCTTGTTCATAACAAGACTGCTTACTGAACTGACTTCATATTGAATACCTACCTACTTACGTATATTTTGGTCAGCATAATGATAGAAATTAAAAGTTGTCCTCACCATACCTACTCAAGATGTTAGTACTACTTTATAGTTTGAGCATGATGTAGGCAATTCATCCAATAAGTGTACATATGGAATGATTTAGTACCTACTTACCTAACTTGCTATGAGCCTGAATATTAAATGTGTGTTCAAGATTGTTGTCTTTGTTCCAGTACCATACAAAGCCTAAACCAATATTCACAGGAGGTGCTCTGTTAGACAGTTTAGGAATCCATGTAAAAGCTTTGGTATGTTCATAAGTTGCTGTGTCATATTTAGGGCACTTACTTCAGATGACAAGCAATTGATGCACTTTCTCTACATACATTCCTTTTAAGGCACACACACAAATAAGACCAAAAAGTGTGAGCGCACTTGCTTCAATATTGATTATTTACTGCATTACAACCTGTTTTTGGGTTTAGTTATTTAAATAAGTGGATAGATGTTTAAAATTCAATTCATAAAAAAGAATTTAATTAAATATGATCACAACAGTATTCCCGTAATGTAGAGACATATTCTTTTAGACATTTTCAGATCCTTTAAAGATTCATAGACAAAATTGAAAAACCAGTGCATGGAACTGACCAACTAACGCTCAATACACTACAACTCTCAATAAATGCGTCACTTGCTTCTCATCTTAACATAATTATCCTAAAAAACTAAGCACTTAACTCTAATAGCACTTGCAATATATTCACCACTATCAACTAAGATGCACGCAATTCTACTGCTGCCTGTCCATTGATGCGGAGCAAGTTGCCCAAGCGAGTGGATTGCATAAAATCTCTGATCCGCTCCGCCAGCTCGCTGCGTGTTAATGGACAGGTAGCCTAACTCTTGTATAGATTGACTTACCTTACAACTCATCAGATAAGTCCCGCCTCTGTGCTATCCTCATCAACTATTGCCTCATAATGTTTAGTGTAAACCACCCATTGGAGGGAAATGTTATTAGTAGTACATTTTCCAGTGATGTGTTGAAATAAATTTTCCAACATTTTTTTTGTAGTATAGTACTTATGATTTTTTGTTGTAAACATTATCATTAGGAAAGAGGGACTAATTATAAGGAAGCCACATTAACACTATCATGCATACTTGCAGTTGGAATGAATAGCAACAATTGAATAAATATTTTTAACATGTTTTTCGATTAGGTATTGCGTAAAAATATTGTATGGTCATAATTTTTTATTTTAGGATGAAGAGTCTAAAACAAAGTCTGAGTCAGTATCTCCTCCAATAATCATAGAAGAAATACCTCCGGATGATCCACAGAATACTGATGATGAGTCTGTCAAGTCTTTTGGCAACAACTCACAGAAATGTAAGTATGGTTGGGCCGTTTTATTTGCCCAATGAATTGCCCTAGTATACCTAAACCTTTTGTCCATGTTAGTAAATAAAAGTAGGTTTTTCATAATTATGCAACAAAATTTTTGACATAAATAGGCTACACCACTAGATGCCTTGTAAATAATTTAATTATCCAATTAGGTATATCTACAGTCTCTTGTGTCATTAGATAGTTCATGCTCCTGACCATAGAGCTAAAAAGCAAAGAAATTAAAAGAAAGATTATTAGACTGTGTACTTCAAAGGAAATAAAACGCTTTAATATCACTTGGTTCTCCATCTGTCTGTCTATCAAGACCCTTTTCCTCAGGTACCGCAGGAAGCACCTTGATAACTCTTTCATTTAAAATTATTTCCAGCCTTTGACATACTGGACTCATCAACAAACAAACCACTTTCCCCATCAAGCAGCATCACATCTCAACGTAAACTCGAATGGGACTCCCTAGCCGATGTCGGTTATGCCAACGAAAGCGACAGAAAGACCTCTGCATCAAGTCTTAGCACTTTAGAAAGACTTGCTTTAAAACAACAGTATTCTAACAATGATACTAAATTAGACAGCGTTTTGGAACCAACAGCTCATTCCACACCTTTAGATGAAAATGAGAGTAAATCAAAGGGTAAGAAAGGTGTAGGAAAGAAGAGCACTAAAATATACAAAAAGGAAGTTGATTATCTTGAGGTTAATGTACCTCATAGCTCTGAAAATAATTCCCCACAGACTATCAACGTCAATTTAACAAAACATATCTCTTTTAATGTAGAAAAAGATGGTAAAGTTTCTGTTGATAATGTCCAGAAAGATCTAAGTATTTCACCAGAGAAGTTACCTGATACTTCAGCCAAGGTTAGGATGGATAAGGAAATGCAAACATCTTTGAGCAAGACCAAAGATGATGCACCAAAAACCGTCCCTCAAAAGATTCCGGTGCTTATTAGCTTGAACACTCTTAGAAGACAGAATAGACGAAGAAAACTTCGTATGGCAAGAAAAATATTGAGGTCCAGGAAGAAACACGAGAAAGAGAATACACCAGTTCAAGAAAAAAGCGGAGATACAGTGTCTGAAGCTGAAAGCTTTGAATATATGCCAGGACACATGTATAATCAGAACCAAAGATCAGTCAATGAACAATCTGGCAACACAGCAGGGAATAAGTCCAGCTTAGAATCTAGTGGTCTCCTCACTACTGACTCTAGTAAGGGCTCGAAACATTCCTTTACCAAAGACCTACAAAAGAGCATCGATATTCTTAGAGCAGCACTTCAAAAAGGAGGTGATGACGCTAGCCTAAGAAAACAGTTGATTAGGCAAGTCTGCGAGCGATTACTCAAATCTAAATACAGGGATGATGAAAGTACAAGTGATTTTCTCTCTGGCTTAAGCTTTAGTAGTAGAAAGCTAGGACTAGGCAAGAGAAATCACACATCTACTAGTACTTCTGATAATTCCGGAGAAAATTTAAAAAGACCTAAGAAATCTATCCTGAGAAATGATAAATTCAACTCTGGGGCTATAGCTTCTACGTCACAAAGTGCTCCAAATCTTCCTGTAGCTACGAATAGCGAGAAACTCGTAACTTCAAATCTTTTGAAGAATCTGACCTCCAATACCGATTCTGACTTATCTAACAAAGAAAAATCTTCATCAGACAATGTGTTCGCCAAAACATCATCCCAAGAACTCTACCAGAAATACTTAGACGCGCTCAAAAGAGAAGAGAATTACAAACGACATTTGAAAGATAAAGAGATGTTTTTGAAGCAGAAGTTAGTTTGCTCTGATAGTGCCATCAAAGCTCCGGCCAGGCCTGACCCGAAAGTGAATAGTAGACTCAAAGATCTTATCAAAGATTTAACTAGAAATAACTATGATGATGGATCGGGTGATGCGAGCAAGTTAGAAGGTGGTCCTAACTCCAGTCGCGACAACGATAGATTTTTTCCTCTTAGAAGTCAAAGAAGTCATTCGGTATTCACTCTATCCTCTGGAAATTCAGACCCAAACAAGCAGAATTTAAAAAAACAATTAAAATGTGATTTAAATATATCTAAACCAGGAACCAGTAAGGAACACTATTGCTGTTGCCCTCTTCACAACCAGAAATCAAAAGTCTGTGCTAAAGACAGCTCAGTTCAAGTGAATATTAAACGTTGTAACGATACTACATGTGAACATAGGAATCTATCACCAAAAGAAAGGTGCTCGCCAAGGGAAAGAGCAGGAGATAAGGAATCTCCAAGATGCTCAGCAAACGTAGATGACTCCACTGGCGATATAAAATATGTATGTCTATGCAACAATAAGACTATCCAAGACGTGCCTGATAATTTCATGATATTCAAATGCTCAAGAATGGCTAAAGGCAACCAAGAAGCATCTTCAAAGTCTTCTAACTCATCCTGTCGGAGTAGAAATATTTCCCCGCGCAAAAATATAGAACCACCTAAACCCACTGATGTTCAATGTTCAAATCTTACTAAAAACAGTCCTCGGAATGTCTGCGAGATGAAAACGTCTCAGTCGTCACAGACTAATTTCTTACTAAAAATGCTGCAGCAGAAAGAAGATAGTCCGCCTTCAACATGTAGTAGCAAGAAAATATGTTCTCACAAAGAATGTTCTGGAAATATACCACTTGCAGCAAACAAGATTTACGAAGCGACCAGATGGCTTCAAACTGAAATAAGTATAAATCCCCGGATTCCTGAACCTTCTTTGTCTGATATTCAAATTGTCACAGACTGCGCTAAAATTGTTAGTGAACAATGCAGAGTGGTGTCCAAACCATCGCTTACTGACGTCTTTACTTGCAAACAAACTATGGATTCTTGCAATAGTGGATCTTCCAAATCATCCGGAACATCTAAAGGGGTTGGAGAACTTTTTGACGATGACAATTTTGTAAAACCCAAAGCTTCACAAACCGAAAATGATAAATTAGGGTCGGTTAGCGATTGTTCCGAAAAGTACACGATACCGATTCAAGGGACCAACATGACTCTTATGGTCAGTATTGGTGCGAATGAGCGGAGAAAACCGGATGATATGGTCGGTGAGTGTATTGGCACAGAGAAAACTAAAATGAACGAACAGGGCACCTCTGTAGCTGAAGAATGTTCTAAAGGGGTTCAATATGAAGCAAGTACACTCGTGCAAACTGATCATAACCGTAATACGGTTGAAATTCTAAAAGAACAATTCAATAACCCTGTTGTGAATACTTGTCTCACAATGGAAGACCCTACTTACAACACGTATCCTAAAACAAGTCCAGTTAACCAACAAAAGCCTCTTATACGTGCAAATACCGACACCGATAACTTTAATAAATGTTCTGTTCCTATTGAACACTGCCCCAAAAAACCACAAAAAAACGATACAAATAAATGCGAAAAACAACCTATTTATAAAAAAGACCTCATCGAAAAAGAAACGCAATGCTCCAAGCCAAATAGTCCTAGATGCTCTTGCCAATGCAATATAAAAGATTATAACGATAAATGCCACAAACGTCAAGGAGATCTGACTGTTGAAAACGTGAAGAAATTGGAAAGCTCGTTTTGCTCTTGCGGATGTGGGGAAGATAAAAGCAAGTGTAACAAATGCAAAAACGAGATCGAGCGTAAAAATAGTGTATCCACGCAATGTTCATGTGGTTGCTATGGCGACAAAGCAAAATGTATCAAAAATTACGCCGAGCGTAAAACAAGTGTGGCCACCCAATGTTCATGTATTTCGAGTGACAAAGTTGAGTTTAATAAAAATGACGATGAGCGTAAAGCTGGCTTATCTACCCAATGCTCATGTGGTTGCTCCGGTGACAAAGAAAAATGTAACAAGAATTGTGATGAATTAGAAAAGCGTTTACCCAAAGAAAACTCTCCGGTTTCTTCAAAATGCTCATGTGGTTGCAATAGAGATATTATGAAAGAATGCAATAAAAGCTGCAAAGAACGCAAAAAGAGCTCAGAATCTCTATGTTTATGTGGTTGCTCGGGTGATAAATCAAAATGTAGTAAACAGTGTGAAGAGAAACGTTCAAAAGATATCGGAATACAGAAAGATTCTTCAAGTTCCGACACGACGCCTAAAGAGAAAGATAAGAAATCCAAAGACTATATTAGAGAAAGCATAACTTGTGCTCCAAAAGGTAAAGAAAATGATTGGAAATTGAAGTTTACAGAAAAAAGCTCTAACACATCAACACCTAGAGATAATGATCAACAATCAAAAGACTGTAACACTGAAGTGACGCCTTCTGACCAAAGACCAAAAGAGAAAAGCCGGAAGTCAAAACCTAAAGATTGTATTACAGAAAGCAGCTCTAACAGTACAACACCCAAAGATAATTCAAAATCTAAAGATTGCAATCCAGAAAACAAAAAACAAAAAGATTGCAATGTTCCAAGCATCAGTAAAGATATTTGCGAAGTGGAAAACAAACCATCAAAATCTGAGAGCGAAACCGAAAAAGATAATGACCCTATTTTAGAAATGATTCAGAAAATCACAAAGAAATACTCAAAGTCAGATTGCGATAAACCTAAAAGAAAGAAATGCTTCAAAGAAATCATGGCCGTACTCAACTACCTTCTAGAAACAGATGATTCTACAGATCGCACAGATTGCTTAGCAACAGAAAGTTCAACTACACCTTTACGTGAGAAACCAGAAAAGAAAACACCTAAAAAGTCTGATAAAACTTCCAAAAAGGCTCAAAAACCTTGCATTACAGAGTCATCTGACTTTCCACAGTCAACGGACATGCCAGCCACTTCTTCCGACTCGGCGACTTGTAAAGTCTTGAATAAAATAAAGAAAGAATGTGAAAGGTACCATCAGAAACGTTGCAAAGGCTATAGTGGAAAAAAATGCGATATCTCGTCCAGTACGTCGGCGCATTGCGAGCAGTGCAGACGTGTCCATCACTGCTCCTGCCGAAATCACAAATGCAAAGCACACAGAAAATGCGAGAAGATGCACAAAAAATCCGTAGCATACAACCTTATACTACATGCTGCAGAAAGTGTCAGTGAAGAAACGATATGCAATAAACGTCCTTTAAAAACCGTTGTAGTGGAGGTTCCAAAAAAGAAAGATAATTCCAATGTTCCGTTCCAAGAAATGTGTGAAAAGATTAAGAGGAAAATGCCGTGTAGTCCACGAAAACCTTGTAGATCACAAAGTCTTCCGAATGAGAGTGAGATTTCTAGTATGGAGGAGTTTCTGAAGTCTCAAGCTTGTTGCACTGTAAGAGAGTATTTGGAACGAAACAGACCAGATTTCATTGCAAAATCTTCGCAACGGCAGGACTGTTTACGGATCGTCAGTGATTCAAGGTAAGAATTTATTCACACCAATCACGACTCAGCATTGAAAGTGTCGTCCTTAAATTGACCAATCAGAAAGATTTGTGTAGTTTTAGGAACTCACCAAGTTTTCTTACTTCAGAAATGAAGATCCCTGTTGCACAAGTCCTCAATTGAAAATGATAGTTGTCCACACGCCGACTTGTACTGGAACTTGCAACTCGATGTATCAATACCAAAGAGGTATCATATCGTAACTTTAAGTAGGTAGATCATTCTTTACCGTAGTATAAAGTCTATACAAAGCCTTACTTCATCATTCTTAAAAAACAGTTTTGCAAGGCTTTCGAGAATGGTTTTATTCTTGTCAATTAAAAGAAACGGCTACAGATTTAGTAGCCATTTGAGCTCTATGAAGCCTGTAAGTCGATATGAAAAACAAGGTAGAAGTTTCGCATAAAACATGAATGGAATGCCTATTATTGAAAAAGATTTATTTATTAGGTACTCCGGCATCCTGCATGAGTACTCAATGCTATGATCCAAGCAATGAAGTAACGAAAGTTGGTGAGTTTAGATCTCTTGCTTAGAATCACACATTAGGTCGGGTCACTTCACTAGCTTCCCTCTCATAATATATGTACAACCCTGCATTATTCTATGTTGCAACATTGATTGTGATAGTATGGTTATATGGTTGGATTAAGTGTGATTTTAGTCCATTAACATTTGTATCAACAGTCATGCTTCATTCATTGTTGGGTACCTATTTTTCTATTAGTTCATGGCACACTTCATTCTTGGTTCCACTAGCAATAGGCAGGCCATAATTAGCACGCAGAACAGATAGCCGTTGGGGCCCTTGGGGCCAAAAAGTTTACTATGCAAGCGCAGCGTAGGACGTCTACCAAAGACATGAACGGATGGTTTGATTAAAGCCGCAGGTTCAAGATAGATGCAGAGGGCGTATCATTAGTGTTTCGATTGGTAAAGTTAGCTATCCTCGCTCACGTAAATGTAAGTAAGTATGTAATTTTTAGTTCATGCAAGTTACCGGGGGAGGCGCTGCACTGGATTTTCATACATTTGTAATACTTGACTCGGTATCGAGGACAGTATCCAATACTATGTTAAACTGGCGCTAACCCCCTGCCCGCTTCCAACCGAAACATGAGATCTTTGAGGAAAGCCTATGTTCAGCAGTGGACGTTCTATGACTGAGATAACAGAGCTTGTTTTTGTTGCTCAAGTGTGTATTAATTTCAGGGCAAACATGCGCGCAGCCCAACGTGACCTCTTGTCAGTGCGGTTGGCGCAACTGTCAGATGTAAATGACCTTGACGCAGATGAATTAAGGCATCTCGCGGCGGAGCTCGGACGTTATATGAGGCAAAAGCAACGTGAGCACCTCTCTTAATTACATAAATGAAAAGCTTACTTACTAAAAGAGATAAGTACAAGCGATCACCCTTTAGCCGGGTTGCCATTGACCACTCGGCCACGAAGTCTATGACGCCGACGACTAAACTATCAGTAAGATATTTCGGTAAAAGCACCGATTAGCGCCATCTGCTGGTATTCTAGAGGAATGAGAAACACCTGCTCATTGACTGATTTTTTAATTTATACATATAAAACACCCAGACTCGAGACAAATATATGCAGAGCATGCAAACATTTTTTCCGCAGCGGGGATCGAACCCGCAACCTCTGCGTCTCAGGCGGGCTTTCGCCCACTGCTCCACAGCGGTCGTCACGTCACAGAGGTTAAGATAATAAGTACAGTATTATTTTATTTCAGCTGCCTCCAAATTTATAAGTGAACGCGCAATGAAGAAACACTCGGAGAACATTTACAAATCACTGCCAGAAGTTGTCCGGAAGAAGGAAGAGGCTAGGAAGGAGAACATTAAGAAGACCAATTTACTGATGGCGAATATTTTTAGAAAGGTAAGTCAATGAAAATGAACCTTAAAACGCTAACTATAAGCCTTAAAATGTTTTAACTATGTGTTTGGGGGTCTGGCATGCCATTGCTTATGGTATGAAGAAAAGAATTGTTTGTTTTCCCCAAATTCAAACTCAACTTCTTGTTCGTAGCCAAACTTAGAACCAAGTAGGTACCTATAAATAAGCCAATGGTGCCAGCATGAAATAAATCTGAATTTATAATAAAAAATATTTGAAGCGTAACCGTTATTTAAATAACAAAGATTACAAAATGATATTCATCACAATCAACTTGCGGCAAAAAAATTCAAAAATAATAACACCCCATAGGTTCAAATTAAATAATATTTAATTCAACTATAAAATGAGATGCCTATTAGTAAATATGTATATGTATAGGTATATATATATATGTCGGCGCACATCCGCCGAAATTAATCATTGACGACTTTAATTTGATTATAAAATCAATCTCATGTGTTAAGGCAACCTAATGTGTCTTAAAATTAATGTGTAATTGATTATGTTAGAATAATCTTAGTTTAAGTAATTGTTGTTAGAAGCTTGAAATTACAGATGGTTAATTATTTGTTTTGTTGACCAAAAGCAAATAATAAATCTCTATTAATTTTAGGATTAACTTTAACGTGTTCCAAATGTTTCTAAATTCATGTTATGATTTTTAAACAACAGTAAGTAATTTCATTCAATTTTATTCAGACTCTTAGATTTAACTTCCGGCACAGTTAAAGCATTCGACGGATGTTAGGTACTCTGAACTGAATTGAAGTTATTTTGAAAATGCTCTCCTTCTAAATTATTGTTTTGATTTTTAATCTACAAAAAGAAATTTCCCTTATTATTTTTAAGCCTTAATTTAAACGTGTTTGTCGTAAAAACTTTTGAAGGAAGTTGATGCCCTGATTAAAGTTTTTACTGAAATAATTACAAATAAATAATCAAGATAAATTCTAAAAATGTTAAAATGAATTTACGTTATTTTTAAATGATTGTAAACAAAATATTAAGATTTAAGATTTTGGTATTTTGTCATGATGATGATGACACATCCGACGTCCATTGCTTTTGGTCGGGCGGGTGTGGCATGGCACTTTTGCTCGAGCTGTGGTGAAGAAAAGTTAAGTACCCGTAATATTACTTTGTGTTAGAGGTATTAGTTAAGATAATTTTAAATAATAAAGTGTTGAGTTTTCAAAACAAGTGTTTTTCATTGTTTGCAATGAGTGAGGGGAATTGTGATGTCAGCTGTGCTGACGTCACACTTTCTAAAAATTCCAAGGGTCAGGGTCCTTCGTTATCAGGCGTGGGATTGGAACCCACTTCTCGACCATCAAATTCAAACAATGAAGAAAATAACGCTTCTGTTAATGGGGTACCCTCGGAATTTTTCACGCAGATGTTGCAAACAATGAAAGATATGTCTGATCGTATCACAAAGCAACCTGATTCTAAAATGAAAATTAGCGATGTATTTTTGCCGTCATACGATCCGGACGCAAATATTGGTGTACGTGAGTGGTGTCAGCATGTGACCACTGCCATGGAAACTTATAACCTAAATGATTACGACATTAGAATGAAAGTTGGTAGTTTACTAAAAGGTCGTGCGAGGTTATGGGTTGACAATTGGCTTGTTTCAACTGCAACGTGGCAGGAATTGCGTGATGTTCTCATAACAACCTTTGAACCCGAGAATAGATATTCTCGCGATGTTATTCGTTTTCGAGAACACGTGTATGACAATACTCAAGACATTGCGCAGTTCTTGTCACAGGCTTGGGTACTATGGCGCCGCGTCACCAGAGATAAACTCTCCGACGATGACGCAGTGGAGGCTGTGATTGGATGTATCGGAGATGAGCGGTTGAGGATTGAATTATTGAATACCCGTGCCACTTCAGTGCCAGAATTAATTTCAGTGGCATCATCTATCAGGCGAATCAAGCGACCTCATCCTGGTACACCCAACTCACAGCAAGGCCCGCCAAAGCGACCACGAATCACTGATAGGACCTCTCTCTTTTGTCAAGTGTGCAAAAAGCCAGGCCATGATACTCGCGATTGTAGATACCGCGTCAAACCTAGTGATTCGTATACGCGTAATCAAGACCCTAAACCAGCTTCACAGAATCCAGGCAAACCTACTTGTACTTTCTGTTCTAAGGTTGGTCATACGTATGAAACCTGCTACAGGCGTGAGCGCGCGGTAGTAACAAACGTTAATTGCGTGGGTTTGCCTAAACTAAATTCTATGTCGGTAACTATTGGTAAATTAAAGTTAAAGGCACTGTTTGATAGTGGGGCAGAATGTTCATTAATGCGCGAATCATTGGCTGCGCGGTTACCTGGACAGCGAAAACATGCTGTCAGTTATTTGAAAGGGATAGGTCAATTCACAGTAGTTTCACTATCAACACTAACTACGGTTTGCATGATCGATGATCTCAGTGTGGAACTCCAGTTCCACGTAGTGCCAGACTACGAAATATGTTCAGACATACTGATAGGCATAAATCTGCTAGGTAAAACTAACTTAAGCGTATTGGTGAGTTCTCAGGGTGCTACATTGGTTCGGCAGCCGGTGGTAAACCACATACGATCACAGAGCGAAAAGTTTGACCAAATAAATTGCGATTTAACCTGCACTGATCAAATAGATGAATTAAAAATCTTGTTGAACAAATATGAACATTTATTCATCCGCGGCTACCCGCGCACACGTGTTAATACAGGTGAACTTGAAATACGTTTAAAAGAACCTGGCAAGTGTGTTGAGCGTAGACCGTACCGATTAAGTCCCATTGAACGTGAAAAGGTACGTGAAATTGTACAAGACCTACTTGAACATAACATCATTCGCGAAAGTCGATCGCCATTTTCAAGTCCAATTATATTGGTCAAAAAGAAGAACGGCCAAGATCGTATGTGTGTCGACTTCCGTGAACTGAACCGAAACACCTTGAGAGATCACTATCCGCTGCCAATTATATCCGACCAAATAGACCAGCTAGCAGGGGGGTTGTATTTTTCAACATTCGATATGGCAGCGGGTTTCCATCAAATACCCATCGCGGAGGGCTCAATCGAGAAGACAGCATTCGTCACACCTGATGCTTTGTATGAATATGTCACCATGCCCTTTGGCCTTAGTAACGCAGTTTCGGTGTATCAGCGGTGCATAAATAGGGCTCTTGCTTCTCTATTGAACTCTCCCGACCAGGTATGTCAGGTTTATGTTGATGATGTCCTTTCAAAATGTACAGAGTTTGCTCAGGGACTCTCTCATATCGAGCGAATCTTAATTGCTTTACAAGAGGCTGGCTTTTCAATTAACATTGAAAAAACTGCCTTCTTTAAACGCTCCATTGAGTACTTGGGCAATATTGTATCAGACGGACAAGTAAGTCCTAGCCCAGGGAAAGTGGAGGCTTTAACGAAGGCACCGATTCCTAAAACTGCTAAACAAGTTAGGCAATTTAATGGCCTCGCCGGGTACTTCAGACGCTTCATTCCCGATTTTTCGCGTATAATGGTACCTCTTTATGAACTTACAAAAAAAGACGCAAAATGGGAATGGAACGACAGACACGATGAGGCTCGAAATCGCATTGTACAACACTTGTCTACTGCGCCTACCCTTATGCTATTTCAGGAAGACTCGCCGATCGAGCTCTACACAGACGCAAGCAGCCTCGGCTACGGAGCGGTGCTAGTCCAGACCGTTGGGACCCGCCAGCATCCAGTCGCGTACATGAGCCAGCGCACCACTGACGCCGAGAGCCGCTACCATTCGTACGAGCTCGAAACTCTGGCGGTGGTGAGAGCCGTCAAACACTTCAGACACTACCTCTACGGTCGAAAATTTAAGGTAATAACTGATTGTAATGCCCTGAAGGCGTCTAAGCATAAAAAGGATTTACTACCGCGGATCCATAGATGGTGGGCGTTCCTACAGAATTATGATTTTGAGGTCGAATATAGAAAGGGCGAGAGACTCCAACACGCAGATTTCTTTAGCAGAAACCCGTGTTCCGAGATGTCAGTGAACATCATAACCAGAGACACTGAATGGTTGCAAATCGAACAGCGACGCGACGATAATCTCCGCTCGGTGATAGAAAGCATGTCCACTGACAACCCAGCAGCAGAATACGTCCTTGAAGAAGGCTTATTGAAGAGAACGTTCGCTGATCCAGCGCTTGGAATGCATAAACTACCCGTTGTTCCAAAGTCATTCCAGTGGAGTTTGATAAACTCTTTTCACACGTCGCTACAGCATCCGGGATGGGAAAAGACTCTTCAAAAGCTGAGAGAATCATATTGGTTTGAGAAGATGAGTACGATCGTCAGAAGGTTTGTCGACAACTGCGTTATTTGCAAGACCTCTAAAGGACCGATTCAAAAACCAACAGCTGCATTCCAAGTTGTTCATATGGATATCACAGGCAAGCTTGGTACGAGGAACGCAGAAGGACGAGATGAGTATGTCATCGTAGCTATTGACGCATTTACCAAGTACATACTACTTAGCTACTCCAATGACAAGAGCCAAAGCAGCAGTCTCGCAGCACTCAAACGAATTGTTCATCTATTTGGATGTCCAGTCCAAATCGTGGTGGATGGTGGACGTGAATTTCTCGGTGAGTTCAAAGCCTATTGTGATCGTTTTGGTGTTAACATACACTCTATAGCGCCAGGAGTAAGCCGAGCAAACGGTCAAGTCGAAAGAGTTATGAGCACATTGAAAAACGCACTAGTAATGATTAAAAACTATGACACCGAAAATTGGCAAACTGCGTTGGAAGCATTGCAGCTCGCATTTAATTGCACTCCACACAGAGTAACTGGTGTTGCTCCGCTCTCCCTGCTTACACGACGCCAACACTGCGTACCGCCTGAGCTTCTTCAACTTGTGAATATCGATGACGAATCTGTTGATTTTGATTTACTCGAACAGCAGGTTCAACAAAAAATGTCTGCAGCTGCTGAATATGACAAACAAAGATTTGATAAGAACAAAGCAAAGATGCGTCCTTTTCAGAGGGGTGACTACGTACTCATCAAAAACAATCCCAGGAACCAAACATCGCTAGACCTCAAATACAGCGAACCGTATGAGATTCACAGGATATTGGATAATGATCGGTACACGGTGAAACGTGTGAACGGCAGAGGACGTCCACGCAAGGTGGCCCACGACCAGCTACGTAGAGCACCACAACCAAGTGATCAAGAAACCGTGTCGGCGGGCGAAGAGACAACATCACCTGCTGAGGACATGTCATCAGGCTCCGTTCAGCAGGCTGCGTCCCAGCCAGCTACCGACGGTGACACATCAAACGAGCCGCTGTCGTCCTAGTACCAACATGAATGTCAAGATGTTAGACGCCTTGGCAAACTGGTTAGTCTATTCTATTTTATTAATCTTTGTCTAAATCTTGGAAGATAATCTACTTTACTTACTGGTGTACAATTGGATGTAGCATTTTTAAAGCTTTCTATTATAAACATCTATAATTTACAGCTTTGATAATAGCCGGCTAAATTATTATTCAAAACATCTAGAATCGGCTTTGCTAAAGCCTGATAAATGATTACTGAAAACATCTGTAAGCAGCTTTGCTAAAGCTTGCTACTTGATTATTATACCTGTACAAACCATGTATTCCTAGACTCCTTTCCTATTTCTTATTCATTTTCAGAGCCACTGGGGACCACGGTCATAAAAATAAGGCCCAGACCCCAGCATCGTCCTTCCCAATTCCTTTAGAGCCTCTGTGGACCACGGCGTACGAGACCGCTCATGACCACAGCATCAATTACCTTACCCGTGAGCAATTATAAACAACAACAAAAGTTATACCTACCTACTAATATTCTTTCAGAGCCCCTGGGGACCACGGTCATAATAATAAGGCCCAGACCCCAGCATCGTCCCTACCTAAATCCTTTAGAGCCCCTGTGGACCACGGCGTACAAGACCGCTCATGACCACAGCATCATCCTTGTCTACGAGAAACAAATCATGCATTAATGCGTGGAGCATTTGCATTGACATATACCTACGAGTACCTACACTAAATAAGAGTGTGGAATGCGTGGAGCATTGGCACAAAACTCAACTCGCTCACTTCCCATGTACAAATTAAATGTGTTTTTGTTCAAACTTGAAACTGAACTACGTGTATGACTATGTGTGTTATATTACTCATGAATAAGCTATCATAGCTGACTACTTGGTTTAATACTTGGAAATCAATTGTTGTTACTAAAAGTTTACTGCAGAATCAAATATCTGCTACTACATTACATACTCGCTATATGTTCAAGGCTATAACCAAGTTATCAGCTAGGGTACCTGTGAATGGATACCTAGCTCAGAAAAGGTTTCTACTTTCAGAATCGCGACTGGTGCAGGGCACGCACCGTCTCGCAGAATGGCCGTGTCGGCGCACATCCGCCGAAATTAATCATTGACGACTTTAATTTGATTATTAAATCAATCTCATGTGTTAAGGCAACCTAATGTGTCTTAAAATTAATGTGTAATTGATTATGTTAGAATAATCTTAGTTTAAGTAATTGTTGTTAGAAGCTTGAAATTACAGATGGTTAATTATTTGTTTTGTTGACCAAAAGCAAATAATAAATCTCTATTAATTTTAGGATTAACTTTAACGTGTTCCAAATGTTTCTAAATTCATGTTATGATTTTTAAACAACAGTAAGTAATTTCATTCAATTTTATTCAGACTCTTAGATTTAACTTCCGGCACAGTTAAAGCATTCGACGGATGTTAGGTACTCTGAACTGAATTGAAGTTATTTTGAAAATGCTCTCCTTCTAAATTATTGTTTTGATTTTTAATCTACAAAAAGAAATTTCCCTTATTATTTTTAAGCCTTAATTTAAACGTGTTTGTCGTAAAAACTTTTGAAGGAAGTTGATGCCCTGATTAAAGTTTTTACTGAAATAATTACAAATAAATAATCAAGATAAATTCTAAAAATGTTAAAATGAATTTACGTTATTTTTAAATGATTGTAAACAAAATATTAAGATTTAAGATTTTGGTATTTTGTCATGATGATGATGACACATCCGACGTCCATTGCTTTTGGTCGGGCGGGTGTGGCATGGCACTTTTGCTCGAGCTGTGGTGAAGAAAAGTTAAGTACCCGTAATATTACTTTGTGTTAGAGGTATTAGTTAAGATAATTTTAAATAATAAAGTGTTGAGTTTTCAAAACAAGTGTTTTTCATTGTTTGCAATGAGTGAGGGGAATTGTGATGTCAGCTGTGCTGACGTCACACTTTCTAAAAATTCCAAGGGTCAGGGTCCTTCGTTATATATATTATATCTAACACTAAATATTTACCGATCTCTTTCATAAAAACCTACGTGAAAACGTGATAATAAGATTTGTTCGAACCGAGTTATAAAAGAAATATATAAACATCAGTCCAAGCAGACCGGAAACATTTTGAATCTTTAACATTTAATTGCTAAATTATAATACGTAACTCTTTCATCCTTTCAGAATCTCCAAAAGAAAACTCTGAGCGGTTCCGTGGACATATCAAACTATAGCCCCATCATTAAGATATGACATACAATTATTGTTTTAATGAAATTGACACGTGCCGAGTGCTCAACTGTTGTATTGTTTTTAAAGAGGGTTATTTGCCTCGTATTTTGACTGTTTTTAATTAAAATATTATAATATATCTAATAAATAATTGTATTTTCTATCTCCCAACAATTGAAAACAAATACCACAAACAAACAATTCATTTATTGCATCACGCAACATAAACGTTATCGGATTCCACATACTAAATTACGGAAAATGTTAGACTGATGTTTGTATTGCAAATTGCAATCACGTCATAATGATAATTAAAAAAACTAAATACAAACTTCTTAAGACAATTATTTCGCCATCTTGGTGAGCTGCCGTGTTGGTACCTATTCTTTATTCAGAGCAAGCGCCATTTCTTTAATTTTTCGTCTGTGAAGCTTTGTAGTCGCAGTCAAAGGCAGCTGTTCCAAAAATATCACTCCGCCTCGAAGCTGTTTTGTGTCTGTAAGTGATTCTGAAAAATTAAATAAACGATGCTTTTATTTATAATGGAATAAGTATGTAGGCAGTGAGCTTGTTATAAAGGCAAACTCACTAGAGTTAGGTTGATACTCATACGGCATCACAACTTCCTCTTGCTCTACCTTTAACGTAGGTAGACCTGCTAGTAGGATGCCTCGGGGCTCGCACGACAAATGTGATGACCAACTTCCTACACCCCGGCCACACTCCGGCATTCGCCTTTCGATCTCAACTTGCTCTTGCTGTATAGGTAGCGACACGTAAAAAGAGCGCTGACTGTCAAACTGCGCAGTGGTCGATGATTGGTGGAGAGGTAACGCGGCGCACTTCATACCATTGATTTAGCGAGTGCTATTGGTTGGCTATACACTAGCTGACGAACCAATTTGGTTCGTCAGCTAGTGTAGTGAACACAGGCGCAAATATATCCCCGCTACTTCCCCTCAGCGCTCTTTTTACGTGTCGCGACCTATAATACCTTTTACAAAGTCCTTGATCTCTTGCTCGCTGGGTTCTTGCCCTGGGGCTCGCACGACGAACGCGACGGGCAGCTCCCCGCATTCCGAGTCGGGAACGCCGGCCACCGCCGCATCTGACACGCCAGGGTGCTCCCGAAGCACAGCTTCCACCTCTGCCGGGGATATCTAGAATATAATCGAATATTGACAACCTCTGTGGCGTAGTGGGCGAAGGCCAGCCTGAGACGCGGAGGTTGCGGGTTCGATCTCCGCCACGGGACAAATGTTTGCATGTTTTGCAGATATTTTTCCCGGGTCTGGAATGTTTGTCTATGATCTATAATAAGTATGTATTTACAAAAAAAATATCTAATAAGTAGGTACTATTATATCAGTCATCTGGTTACCATAACACAGCATTAAGTTGCTTAGCTTGGGATTAGATGACGCCGTGTAAAATGTCCTAGGATATTTATTTATAATCAGCTCTTGAGATGTTACAATGTGATCCTTTTGCAGGTTGAGAAACAGCAAACTATTAGAAATATGATCACGACTGTATTCCCAATGTGTGGTAGACATATTCTAGGATAAACTATTACTTAGTTTGTGAAATTATACCGTCACAGAACCAACTAGTAAACGATAGATCTCGGGTAGGTACACGCGCGACATATCATTAGGTAAGTACCTAGGTACCTAAAATTTCATTCAGGTCTTTTTTGAATGAAAGTACGATGATAGTAAGTATTACCTGATGATTTTTATACTTCAACAAAAACTTTATTCGTTCAACATGATAAAAGTTCCAGTGCTCGTCTCTGTATAACAAGTCCCCAGACTTAAACCAATCCCCTTCGAAAGCCGCTTTAGTCATCTCTGGGTTGTTGTAATAGCCCTAGAAAAATATTTCTGGAGTCAAAATACTAATGATTAGGTAGTAGGTAATTGTTTTCGTTTCAAGTTAGGTATTACAAATACCTACTTAGGTACCTACCTTGAAAAATCCAGGTCCTTTCAACCATAGCTCGCCTTTTACGTAGGGTTCGTTGATATCGGCCCCCGTTTCAACATCCACCAACTGTAAAACATATTACCTATGTCATGCCGGCACCACACATAGGCTTCAACTTGGGGCTTAAAATGGCCAATAACAATGCTCCGTTTGTCTAATAAACGTAAACGGAGCATTGCCATTGGACATTTTAATGTTGGCGCCAAGTTGTAGCCCATGTGTGGTGCATGCCGGCATCACAAAGAAACTTCGTTTATCAAAATGTAGGAAAGGAAATAGGTACATTGACTTTTATACAGGATGGGACAAAATGTTGGCCCCTGCAGGGTAGCTTTTATTTTGTAGGTAGTTAGAATAAGTACCTACTCGTAGAAAAGAAAATAATTTATTTACATCACTCACACACATTGCAGGATGTAGAAAGTTTTGATAAAAACAAGAAGTAGCTTTACCTTTAACGTACCCTTTAGGAGTAAAAATATTGCCCCAGCCTTTATAAGAGTAGTTTCTCTCTTACCCTGTATTGCAAGCATCCCATCGGCTTTCCACAAGACAGAGGAGGTGTAGAGAATCCGTGTGTAAACGAAATGTTCGTCAACTCGCTCATACCGTAGACATTTAGTATATCAGCCTTAGGCATAAGTTTCTGAAAATATACTAGTATAAAAATGCTTATGTAATATCCGCCTCATATTAAACTTGAACTGAACCCCTTAAACGACTTTATTGGCCATGTAGTAAGGATTAGAATTTATCGCTTTCTTAGACAAACCATTACAAAATTGTTTGTCTATGAAAGAGGAGGTTATCTCAATTCGTCTGTATTTTTTTCTTTTTTTTTGTGTGTTACCTTCTACAGGTGAACCAATTTTGATGTTTCTTTTTTAATTTGAAAGCTGGTGCTTTCCGTGTGGTCTCATAAAAATTTGAGGATCTGATGAGGATCTTCAGAGTTATGAACAAAAATGCACCTCAAGAATGCAGAAAATTGCTCTCTTACGAATTTGAAGTCGGTATAATTTTTTTTATTAATTTTGCCACTTGTAACGTGAACATGTTGGCTAATGTAGTCGTACCTACCGTAACAGTAACCTGTTTATAACCGACCTCTAATTCTTCGAGTAGATTTGAACACATAGCACTGCCGCCGACAACTATCCTCTCAATACAACTGAAGTCACACTTGTCTCGGTCCCCTGGCCTTATAAGGGTCGTCAGCATTGTGGGACTGATAAACAAAAATGAGGGCTGCAAGAAAAATATGATTACAATTTGAAATATAAGTCTTTAAGATTCTTTGGTCATGCGAGCGACTCTAACGCGGGGTTTACACGGGTGACGCTGGTCGATTTCGTGGTCGATCTTCATACATTTTCAAATCGCCTCCCAAGCCGCACGAGGAAAATGTACGAGGATAGACCACCCGTGTAAACCCCGCATTAGCTCGCAGGAGTTAATATGGATTGTGGAACTGCGTAGGTACACAAAATGATCAAGAAATAAATAATAAATAAATAAATAAATATACCTGGACATTCCACACAGCGTCATCTAGTCCCAAGCTAAGCATTTTAATGCTTGTGTTATGGTAACCAGATGACTGATATACTACATAGAAATTACAAAACTGCGCAAATCTGAGCAGAATTTTGAAGTTGACTAATATTTATACGAGCATAATGTCGCGCTAGGAGCCAAGAGTGGTAGGTAGTCTGTATGAATTAAAGTTGGACCTATTATTTTATTATGTGATTTGGTGATACATAGTATGATCCTGTCGCTATGCAATTCATTAGATAGGTATGTTTGCAAATTATTCTAGAAAATCAGGATGACTCAATTCATACAGTCAGCAATGATACCAAAATAACTGCATAAATTCCGCTATCTTTATTATCAATTACATTCTATAAAAAGCCGCTAACATCGACTTAATATTTTTTACGTTGTTAATAAAAATAATCTTATCCACGTTTATGGACCATTTGTCTTTTGAAATAAATCCAACGCCAATGCTTTATCAGTTTATATATCTTAAGGTCTAAATAATAAGCTCAAAATTAAAAACATGGATCAACGTCATCCTGCAGGGAAGTGTTCTTGGGCTTGCGCTATTTGTTGGTAGTCTATGCGAACCTCCTACAACTTAATATTTTCAAGGGCATCATTTGACAGGTGAACATTGTATGCTTTGAGAATATCTATGATCATCACGCGCAGCCTGAATTTGCCCACTGCTGGGTAAAGGCCTCATCTTTTTTATGCCAAGATCAATCCAGTGCTCATTTTGTCCATCTACGCCGTAGATTCTACGGCCAACGATTTTGTTTAATTATATCATTAGCCGCATCTCGCTGCAGAACATCCAACTTTTCGGCATCCTTCGGTTACCATCACAAAGGCATACCCTACACAACTCCTGCAAATTTTGCAAGAAATAAACACTTACTTACTCTGTATTTGTTAATAAGTTGGTATACATGTTCTTGTGTCGAGTCCTGTCGTGACTGAACTCTCGTGTACTTCATGTAAGGTGCACAGATGTATAACAAGATCGCAGATAACCATTGGAGTGGTGCTACGACTAATGACCTCTCGAATGTTGGAATTTGAACTGTTTTTATCCTGGTAATTGAAATAGTTAGGTAAATTGAATAGAGAAAAGTTGGAAAATGGCCATAGAATGAAAGTTTTCCGTCTTATACTTACTGGTCAAAATAGCTGAGAAACTAAAAAGAGAGAGAGAGCTTTCTCTTTTGCTTAATGTTGATCAAAGACGTTTTAGTTATAAAGGGTAAAACGTCCTTGATATATAGATAGATTATTGAAACTGCCGTTAATAGGTTTGGATTACAATTTACCACAAATACGGCGACATAATACTGAAGTTTTTGTGTGTAGCGGCAGCTTGCTTAGGGAATCCTGTAGACCCACTGGTAGACACAAGCATTGCAATTGTTTCTGCGGGGTCAAAGTCTGCACAACTGTAAAGTAAACATTGTCTTGTGACCACGTTCTTTCAGTATCTACCTTTAGAATCGATCAGACTTGTGGAAGCTAATTACATTCTTTCATCAATTAAAAAAAAAATTTGAGTAAAAAACTAAGTATACCTACTACCTACCTACTTCAATTTCGTAAGGGGTGGTTCGTTGGAGATACATTATTATTATGATATAATTATACCTACACTACACACGTATGTTTTTAAATACCTACCTACTACCTTTTATTTTTGCATCAGAGATTAAAAAAATGTGTTTACCTACCGAAATCGTGTAACTTCTTCCAAATCGCATTTCTGTCCCAGGAGTTCCAAAAAACTCATATCCCCATCTTCTTTATCGAAGGTTACAACTTTGGATTTCACTTCTAGTTCCGTCAAGGCTTTCCTTATGTCTTTTACTTTTTCACTTTGGCAAAATACTAATTTAGGCTTCGAAACAGTAAAAGTGTCTTTTAATTCATCTAAAACAAAGCAATGATCTGTGTCATTATTCGCAACTCAAGCCAACTATTGGAACTTATAATAGGGGAGTAGGTTGAACCTATTGTTATAGTTAAAATAAAATTAGAAGCCCGTTTTGACGTTTGAGAAAGACCATAGAATGTAACTTGGAACGAAACTGAAAGAAACAACAAAATAATAATTCATTACCTAGAGTCCTAGAGTGTTCCTCAAACATAATACTTTTGTGGTGCGATACATAACATGATAGAATATATTGTGACTATTATTTTTTCACGTAGGTATAATATAATTATAGTAGCATGCAATTTCAAATTATTACGAAACGTATCAAAAACAGTTCCATTCTCAGTCTTTTTTAATAATAGTGTTGTAACCAATGTTTGAATCTCACCAGTTTCATATTATTTTGTCGTGAGTATTTTTTAATTTGTGAAATATTGTTCACTAGGATGTTGCATTTGTCTTTTTTATAACACAAAATACTATTATGTATTATAATATAAAAATAATACTTATAAATAAATGAAATACTATAAGTCAAAGGATACGCAGCACGCTATAGGTAATACAAAGCCGGCATTCTCCACTACTAAAATGATGACTTGCTGAAACAAGCTTGTACCAAAATCACTTAAGAAGACTGTGCAAACAAAAGTGGTAGAAAGAACACGAAAAATAATAAAGGAAGATTATGACAGAGACGTCAATATTGATATATTATAGAAAACGAACGAATTATAGAAGAAAATAGCTCATCTGACGATTTTGGCTCATTATCATCAAAAGAAAATACAGTGTTAAAGTTTAATTTAAATTTTCTGCACTTTACAATATAATCAAATCAATTAAATACTCATACAAATTGAATCAATTTTTCGTGAGTATCGTGTACCGAGTCTTAGGTTTACATCACTACCTACATCACAATGACATTATGTCCAAGAGGACCTATTAATTTGCGCGGAGTATAGGGTGAGCAGGTAAAAAAGACAATAAGCAGACAAATAGTGTTTCTATGAAAATTACTTACTAACGCGCAAGGCCCTATCGATAGGCGCAACGATGACACCAAGGTACAGAGCTGCATAGAACGGCACCACCAGATCTAAATGATTCGGAGCCATCAGGATCATCACGTCCCCAGTTTGAAGACCCAACTTCTTCATAGCGATGGCACATTGTACGGTTCTTTGTAAAACAGAGCTATTTGTTTCTGACTCTCTGGATGTTCCTTCGATCTAAAATTTTGCTTACAAATAGTAGGTACGTGATAGCACAGATAATATAATACTATACGTGATAGTGCACTTGGCGCTAGACGTCATAAAAAAAGTGGATCTTGATTTATTGTTAAAAAAAGTTAAAAGCACTAAGGCACTAAGTTAAAGTTAGCGTCAGGTTGGCAGGTTGTCTGAAGCGTATGGAACTAAGAGTATATCCAAGAATTGCTACCAAATTGCTACTATTTGCTACTTTATTCAAAAAATTGCTACCTGTTACAGATTTTGAGATATTCAATAATTTTTTTGACCAGCCATTCAGACATCAGGTTCTCAGGTTGCGTCTCTGTTCGGCAATAAGGACACCGACTTTCTGAAAGTGGGATGAACAAAAAATTGCTACCTAATTGCTACTTCCCTGATTTGAAGTTTAAATAGCGTAACATACATTGATTTTGAAAATATAAGCATTTTAAATATTTGTATGAAGGAAATCGCCTGATAAATTGACATAGCAATCATTGTCTATGAGATTTCATACCTACTTTGTGCAGGTGTTCATTTTCATAGAAAATTAACAATTGTTTAGAGATAATTAACAATTCCTTTATTTGCAATACTAAAAGGTTGATACAATTATGTAGGAGTCCACTTTACCAGCCATTCTAATATAGAATGGCTGGTAAAGTGTAAAATTATAGACATACTTACCAGAAGATACTTACCCACTTGCCGCGCCTAAGTATCTAGATGTAAACATCTATGATAATAGAGCATAATAAAAGTACCTACCTAATATAAACGGATTTTCAAACCTTCATATTGTTTTGTGTTAAGTAAATGTTCTTTAGATTGTAACACTAAAATAAAAGATTATTTATCTTTAGGTTATCGTTTGTTTAATGTCTTTGATTACATAATCTATTAGGTAATAATTGCAATAGTTCTTCCAAAACTATCCAGCATCTGATTTCTGATTTCTGATTTCATAATAACAGGGGCTTGTAAATCGATCGCTCAAACGTAGGTACTTACTCAAAATTTAGGCATGATCAGGTAGCCAACATTATACCTACACCAACGACTAGCGGCAAAATACAACCTAATAGAAACACCACCTACAAGACCAACCCCGTACTATAAATACCTAGAATCTAGAAAAAGTCTGCATAGTAGGTACTTACCCATAGCATTATCTTCTACCGGCGTTATCCCTATACTGTTAAGTACTATATACTTACTACCCAACTCTTCCAGTCACTTGAGTTGAGAGGCGCTCGATTTACCGAAGCATACCTACTTTTGCATTACCTACTCCAAAAAGCAGTAATTTTAACCCTAGAAAGATAACTTACGTCGAATCGACGTGTCCGATTTTGAAAAATTGTTATTTCTCTTTTGTGTTTCGCGGTACTGCATTCATTGTTCGTGCCATCTCAGTTGATGTGGAGAGCTAGCCAAGGATGCACGTGTCGCTCAGGTAAGTGCAATACTTTCGTCAATATTTACCTACCACACGTCGAAGTGACGTATGGTTATCTTTAGTGTAACTTTTTGGACTAGACTGAGTGTGGGATGTTATAGCTTTATTTATGTCAAAAATTTTGTATTTATAAGATTTTTTATTTGTTTCAGGATATGATAAAACAACATTATGGCGTCATACAAACGAACCAGTGATGAAGAAATCTCGCGGTTATTGCTGGAAATAAGTGACGAAGAGCCTTTGTTGTTGGACAGCGAATGTGAAGAGAACTTACTGCAGGACGAAGTAAAAAGTGACGTCGAAGATGCTGAGTTGAGTCCTCCACAATTGCCAAATACTGAGGAAACTGATCCTGAACTCCTGACAATGTACAACAACAAGACAACTGCAAAAATCCCATTTGTGGAGATCAAAAGTCTACCACCTGTCCTAACTGCCTTTGAGGCCAAAATTTATAAAAAGTGTTATTATTTAGAGTTCCTCATATTGTTAAGAGTACAAAACGTTGATTTTTAGAAGTTTATTTTTCAAAACATAAGACTGGTAGAGATAATACCTCATGTTTAAGTTTTTTATGGTAAGAATTACCACGTTTAGTTTATCAACAATTTTTTAATAAACATATGATTCAAACTCTTTGTTTTTCATTAATTTCTCTATATACATAAGTAAAATTTACAAATAAATATATTTCTAAATCTTAATCTGCAGAAATGTTGAAATTAGGGCTATCCAAAGATGCACACGTCGAACCGACGTAGGTTATCTTTAGAGTATGTTAAAATAAGGTTATCTTTCTAGGGACACCTGTGTAGGATTGTGCGTAAATTTTTACAAAGCGACCTCGTCAGCGATGTGCAGCCATCAAACCCCATAGCAATCAACCTCAGTTGTAGCACATGATGTGCACTTGGCTTAGGCCCGTGCTCATTAAGTACCTAATTACCGACTTGTATGAGTCGAGTCGATAAGAATCGTAAAACAATAACAAATAGGTAGGTATTTGCAAAGCATACAAACATTTGTCTTGCGGCGGTGATCGGACCCGCAACCTATGCGTCTCAGATGGGCTTTCACCCACTGCGCCACAGAGGTCGCAAATGAAAAAAAATCATGCGCTTGTCACTGCGTTAGTAGGTAGCGCGCGCGGCCGAGTAAGTACCTACCTACTTGAGCGTGCGAGCGAGCTAATTAAGTGCTGCGCAATGCAACTGTGTTTCAGAACTGTTAGTTTAGTTACCTACCTATATGATATATCACTGAAGTTTGAGCTTTTTCTGTACTCGGTTGGGCTTCCAAAGGTCTGAACCTATGAACAGTAGGTATAGTAGGCAGACCGTACGTACACTACATGTGCAGGCGAAGATTTCGTAATAAGTATTATGAGTAAGTAATGTGTGACATGTAAGTACTTAAGTACCTACACCTATACTATACATCTAAGTATTTATAGTAGGTAAGTATACTTAATATAGGTATATTATATAATTTAAGTTTCTTAAAAATCTGTATTGGTTTTATAGTAGGTACCTACCTAGTAGATAGCAATACAAAGTTAAAAAGTTACCTACCTAATACCTAGTAGGTACCTACCTACTAAATCAGAATAGTATTATATGATGTGCTAGGTACTTAATACCTACCTAAAAGTACCTACGAGATGGTTAAGGTAGTTAGGTATGATTAGCCAAAAGTTAGAGTAGGTAGGTAGGTAGGTACTTAAGTACCTACTTACTTACATAATATTTAAAAGGTCTTTGATCCATTATAAACACTGCTTTTCATTTCAAATATAAGTATAAATAAATAATAAATAATAATAAATTTCGCGATCACAATTCATGCTTTTAAATTGAAATTTACAGAATTTTATCGCGTAGGTAATTTACCTTTCATTATTTCCCGACGTTTCGGCTGTGTAAGCCATTCTTTATTAGAATATTCCTACATAATTGTATCAACCTTTTAGTATTGCAAATAAAGGAATTGTTAATTATCTCTAAACAATTGTTAATTTTCTATGAAAATGAACACCTGCACAAAGTAGGTATGAAATCTCATAGACAATGATTGCTATGTCAATTTATCAGGCGATTTCCTTCATACAAATATTTAAAATGCTTATATTTTCAAAATCAATGTATGTTACGCTATTTAAACTTCAAATCAGGGAAGTAGCAATTAGGTAGCAATTTTTTGTTCATCCCACTTTCAGAAAGTCGGTGTCCTTATTGCCGAACAGAGACGCAACCTGAGAACCTGATGTCTGAATGGCTGGTCAAAAAAATTATTGAATATCTCAAAATCTGTAACAGGTAGCAATTTTTTGAATAAAGTAGCAAATAGTAGCAATTTGGTAGCAATTCTTGGATATACTCTTAGTTCCATACGCTTCAGACAACCTGCCAACCTGACGCTAACAAGTTAAAGCGGCTAAGGCCGCGGCCTTAGCCGGTTTGGGAGGGGTTTGGGGGCATAACGAGAGGCGAGAAGTAGTGTCGCGGGGACATTGTCGCCAAAACATTAAACCGGGGTTGGTTTGGTTGCACTCCCCCCCCTCTCCCCCCTCCTTCCCTTGATATTAATGTTGGCCATGCCCGTGGTTAAAACATAGATCATCCAGCATTCATTTAAATAAATAAAAAATAAATATCCTTGGACATTTTATACGGCGTCATCTAGTACCAAGCTAAGCAACTTAATGCTTGTGTAATGGTAATGACTGATATAAGTACCTACTACTTAGATACATTTTTTTTTTAAATACATACATATTATAGATAGAAAAACATTTGTCCCGTGGCGGGAATCGAACCCGCAACCTCCGCGTCTCAGGCGGGCCTTCGCCCACTTCGCCACAGAGGTCGGAAACATAAAGCAAATTGTGTAGGTATCTGGATTGGACCAGGCACATGATTATGCTATTTAGGTACTCACCTGTGCCAGTAAATCTGGGCTATCCCTCAGACTCTGCAGTATTATCTTCCCGAGATGGAACCTGTCGCTCGGGATCCCGGACTCCGCGATGATCCGCGAAGTTACATCAGACATGTGCCAATGCACTGTGTCGTGGTAGTGGTCATATAATGACATGATCTTTCAATGATCGACTAAGAATTAGGAACAAATAATAAATGGAAGTTTGGTCTAATCTACCGGCTAACTTACAGTGCGATTTGACATTAAATGAATTATGGTTGAGTGCAAGCGTTCACATCTGCAATATTTTCTGAACCATAAAGATTGATAAGATTGATAAGATACAATAAGATACTGATTGATAAGAACTTACGCTAATAAAATACTGGGGGCAATTCTGAGTGTCGCAAAAGCTAAAGTAAACTAACTAAAATTATTGCCATCCTTTTTATTCCCATCGCTATGAAAGGGACGGCAACAATTTTAGTTAGCTTAGTTTAGCTTTTACGACACTCAGAATTGCCACTACTATGCATATAAATAAAACACGAAATATTTCATAAGTTTTACTGATTATTGTAAATAAGGGTTGTAAAACAAAACGTTAGTTAGATATATCGATAATTATTATCGGTCGTTAGCTTTTCAATTGTATTTTCTTTTTACTTATGTACCTACTCTGTATTTGTTTTGAATCTTATTTTATTTTGGGCAACGCCAAGAGTACACATATTACACATTTCAAAAAAAAATGTTAACTATATTTTCGTATAATTATAATGTTCTTGTGTTGGGTCCTGTCGAGTTTGTATTCTCGTGAACTTCTTGTATGGGGCACTGATGTATAATGCTATAACAGTAAGCCATTGTAAGAACTATCATATAAATATTATTATTGTAAGCACTGCTAGAAATATTTAGTGGCAGTGAGGCTGCAAGCTATTCCTGCACTGGTAAGATGGCGTAGGCTTTCCTAACAGCTCACCATCTCTCAACATAATAGACCTTAACCACTCATAGTCAATATCACAGCAACTAAAACAATTATATTCTTGCATGACTGGGGATTCTACCAAATACCTTTCAATATGGGTTGTGATAAACATTGCAGTAGAATAATCGTAATCTTCGATTTTGTTTTTTAATTTATTAGATTTATTCCAGCCAGTGCCAATAAATACCTAGATATCATGAGTATTTTTTAGTAAGTAATTCTATTCTCTTTTCATAATAAGCGCCATTTCTTTAATTTTCTTTCTGTCAACCTTCGTAGTCGCGGTTATCGGCAGCTGTTCCATGAATATGACCCCTCCTCGCAGTTGTTTTGTATCTGTTAGTGATTCTGAAACAAATAAAACACATTTTAGTTTTAAAACGTACCTAAGTACCTACCTATACTTTTAGCATGGATTTTTTGACCTGAACCGGACTTTTACACGAACTTTTTAAATGAAATAAAATGAAATATGATCAGTAGGTACTGTATCCCAGGGAGCGGTAAACATTTCTTTCAGATCTTAATGCAACTTTTAGATCTATTTGAAGATGTCTAAGGGGGTAGTCAAAGGTATGTCCAAATACATATTATTATTTGGTACATGCCCACATCTTGCAGAAGCTAACTTTCCATATGTGACAGGTTGCAAGCCCATCGACGCTGTTAGAGCTAAATGGTTTCCTCACGATGTTTTCCTTTACTGTTATAAGCTCGTGTTAAAGCGCATATAAATTTTTCAATGCGAAAAGTCCATTGACGCACGGCCAGATTCGAACCCACGACCTTCAGATCGAAAGTCGAAGTACTAATCCACTTGACCAACAATGCCTTTTTTTTAATTATTTAAATCTAACTTAACTGGACACGTAATGTTTGGAGCATACGAGTAGGTAGGTACTATAGCTATTAGAGTAGGTATTGTCATTTACAGGAAAGATATTAGGTAGTAATCAATTGGGCTGCACAATGACATAGTATGACGCTTTTCTTTAGATAAAAACGCAAGGCGAAAAGGCAGTCATCAAGCAGTTACCCATGCACACTATCCTCGCGTTTGTAAAACACGCTGTAAACTACATCACTAAAACGAGCAGTGACTGCTCTTTCGAAAAACGTGGTGTGCGTGTGCATAGGTTCAGCTCGTAATTTTCCAAAAAAGAAGCCAGAGAATTAAGTATTTCTACTTATTTGTTATTATTAACCTTTGACCAAATCCTTGATGTCCTGCGCGGTGATATTATGATCAGGCGCACGCACGACGCACGCGACGGGCAGCTCCCCACACGTCACGTCCGGCAAGCCCGTCACCGCCACGTCCAGCACGCCGGGGTGCTGACGAATCACGGCCTCCAGCTCCACAGGAGATATCTGGAATAACACTTTGGATGAATCACTCTTTCATAGAAGACGCAGAAGATAATGTTGCCACCCTCGGTGCTCCGACATTTTCCGAAGGCATACTATGAAAGGGCCGGAACACCGTTTTCCAAATGGTACTGAACAACTCAATCGAGTCTTTTAAGTTAAGAACTTTATGGTATGATTCCGAACACCGCTGCTGCACGCAGCGATGCTGCCTGCCGCGCTTATTCCGAAATAGTGGCAGTGCTGTGTGTTGTGCATTAGAAAATTATCTTATTCTCGCGGCATTGCTGCGAAGCTCCGATGGTAATCTCTGAGGGCGCTCGTGCATTCTGTTGTTGTTAATTGGAAGTTGTTTAAGTATTTTGTTTCTTTTTTAAGTACCTAAGTATGTCTTAATCTCACAATCATGTCATGTCTGTTCACAATCATGGCACGTAAAATTCCGGTCCTGAAAAATTTGATTGTTCTATCCATAAATGTATGGGGCCAGTGCCGCAGCAGTGTTGCGTGCAGCAAAGTTCAGAATAATATTAAGGGTTTTAATTTTAAGAAATCCTTAAAAATAGCTTGTAGCACCGCTCGTCTGCTTCTTAGCGCAGTTAGATTCTTCCCTACACTTTATTCTTGACGAATTTATAGTGACAATACGAAAGAGTTTTCTCAGACCTCTTACCTGATAGGCATTATACTTCATTAGCATCTTGATCCGTTCAGCAAAATAGAAGTTCCAATTCTCGTCTCTGTAAAACAAGTCTCCGGTTTTGAACCATTCCCCTTCAAATGTTTCCTTTGTTGCTTTTGGGTTTTTATAATATCCCTGAAAGAGGAAAACGGGTCTTAGGTCTTCAGCAGTAGGTACTTTTCATTCTTACCTCACCTACTGCCACTTCAGTAGAAGTGATGTCTCATTCTTCTTTCTCGCATTTTTACTTTTTATTATTAGGTAGGTATCTGTTTGAGCTTCTGTTCTCAAAAAATTAGTATTATTTGATTCTTTAACACCTATCATATTTTGTTCAACATCACTCTATAATTATTAATTTAAATTATGGAGGTCTTGATTGCTGATTTATGAGGTATAAAACCAAATCTTTAATGATACCTTAAAAAGTCCAGGTCCCTTAATCCAAAGCTCGCCTTTGGCGTTAGGTTCGTTTATGTTGCTTCCTGTTTCAACATCCACCAACTGAAATTTGAAAAATAAAGAAATAAGTAAACAAATGCTTTTAAGTTAAACGGTTATTATAATTGTATTGTCATCAAAACTAAAGGTGCATACTGCATGTACCAAAAATCTGATCGATTTGTCAACAGGAAGGGGTAAATTTTCAAACACTAAATTTAAATCAAACACATAAGTAAACAAACAAGTCAAGTTAAAATAACTACTTATTTAATTAAAAATTGGGAAATGGTTAGCAATTCCAACTGTTTCCGATCAAGACGTGTCTACTTTTTCAGTGTGACTATGCTGCTCGTAGGTAAACTCGATTAGTTGGATCTTACTCTGTACTGAAAACCTCCAATTGGCTTCCCACCAGACGTAGGAGGTGAGGAGAATCCGTGTAGAAAGATCACAGTGATTGCTTCGCTCATGCCATAACTGCAGATGACATCAGTCTTAGGAGTAATTTTCTAAAATAGAAGAACTTTTTGTGCACTTTACTTTTGCAATTAAGAAACACAGCTTTAGATTAGAAAAGTTTTCTACAAATCCAACATCGCACCTTTAGAAAATAAGTGACCTAATCAACTAAACGAAATTTTGGGAATCGACAAAAGAGTGAAATAATGTGTGACCCTATCCTCTTATTTTTTTAATTGCTGCTAAATAGCTCAAGAATCTTTAAAACTAAGCCGATTTAGTGAACATAAACATTTAGCAATTAGTTGGTGAACTAAATAATTAGAAACAACATGTTTTTCTATATTAAAAAAATGTTTGATTCTAAAGAGTCACTAATTAACCTAATTTAATTTTAAATATTTGGTTTTCCAAAATAAAATAATGCCTCAATTCAAAGTAAAGATAACAAAAATTTTATTAATCATAAAATGACATAAACACAATTAAGTCACAATAATGTTCGGTAGTATCGGAATTAACAGGACCAAAGATAAATCGGTCAGTTTTGGCAATTCGGAGTATCGCAAAAGCTAAACTAAAAACGTTGCCGTCCCTTTCAAAGCGATGGGAATAAAAAGGATGGCATTAATTTTAGTTAGGTTAGTTAGGTTAGCTTTTGCGACACTCCGGATTGCCACTAGTTTAATACTAATACAACATTCAGTAAACTTACCTAAAAATTTTTAAGAAAGATGGCTTAATTAAAATTCGGTCACTGTCTTATTACTTGCACAACGTTCTTCTTCTTCTATTCGCACAGTAAAACAGCACAATCCTGTAAGTGGCATTTTTGTCCCGACGCAGACGGTTGTTTTGTTTGAGACCGAAATATATTTTTGACCTGTTCCTGCCCAAAAGTAGCGCTTTTAAAACTACAGAACTGTAGATAATGTTGTGTAGGGTCATTTTCTGCCCCAACCCAAACCCCCCATGGTTACCATCTCCTTATAAAACGCTTGCAGTTCCAAAAAATAATAATAGATAGCGTTACGTGTTGCGATTTTCGAAAGAATGTCTCTGGAAATTCATGTAAACACTAAAATTATGCCAGAATCATACATTTTCTGTTTTAAATATATTTTTTTAATTATAACGAAATAAAATAAGCCATTATTTTATTTCCTAGATCAATTTCTATAAAATAAAATAAAATTACATGACATGAACGCTACATGGCGCTGACTCAGAAACACAGGTAAAACGGGATAGCCCGACGAATTGCCCGCAAATTCAGGATTGTTTTCAATGTTCTACATGAGGCATCTGTACTAGTGTATTATATAATCTGTGCCCAAACTAATTTTTCAAGTTTTTTGAATTATGTCACTTCTATTCTAAAGGTGCGACATATTGTTTTTTGTACAAAATATAAACATCTTAAGATTTAAACTTTTATATTATGCTGACTCTATCTTTTTTCTTTTGCGCTGTGGCAGCATTTTGGTACGTAAGAGTTTTTTTTTAAACTTGAGTAAACAATAAAAACTTGAATTTCAGTGGAATGCATTCTTGGAGCGCGGTGGAACTACCCTTTTATCTAGAGTCCTATTGAAAATATTTTTTTAATTTAATTGGATTACAAACTCACCTTTATTTCTTCAAGTAGATCCGTGTAAACAGGACTGCCGCCCACCATGATTCTTTCGAAACAGGTGAAGTCGCATTTTTCTCGTTCCCCTGGTCTAATTAACCTCATCATCAGGGTAGGGCTGAGTAACATGAACGCAGGCTGTAAAAAAAAATGTCTAGGTGATGTAAGTATATAAGCAACTTCTCACTACCAGTAGCGGCGTTTTATGGGCGATTTCCACTTCGATTTCCATTTCCAGTTCTTGCTTAATTCTTTTCCTTCAGCCTAACAAGCGCAACACGTTAAGGTGGTTGTATGCTTCAAACTAGCGCCGCCGCCGCCTATTTTATTTTATTATTACGAATAAAAAAAACTGAATGTTCCGTTTGTGAAACCTTATAAGCTTTTTTCCGCTGTTTTCTTGTGGTCCCAGGATTTTGTCCCATTAATGGGACCACAAGGGAGAATTACTGTTTCTCGTAGTCCCGAATTAATTCGTTCATGGCTTTTTTTTAA
This sequence comes from Xanthorhoe designata, assembly GCA_963582015.1. Taxonomy (NCBI): domain Eukaryota; kingdom Metazoa; phylum Arthropoda; class Insecta; order Lepidoptera; family Geometridae; genus Xanthorhoe; species Xanthorhoe designata. Next base: position 3,804,855 of record OY757029.1, read on the forward strand.
TACCTCTGTAATAGTTTTATTTTATATCCTATCTAGCCCACATCGGGTTTTAACCATGTCGTCGACACATCTTGCCTATGATGTACCTAATCATAATCATAATCATTTATTGTTTGTGAATCTTGAATAGGTACATATACAGTCAGATGTTAGGACATGATTTGTTTCAGATTCTGCTAGGTATTTGAGCATACAAACATTTTTACAATGATGTTCTCACTTTGTATTTATTGATGAGTTCGTAAATATGTTCCTCTGTCTCTTTGTGCACTGTCGGTATCCTTGTAAACTGCATATAAGGTGCGCAGCTATAAAGTATAATTGCAGTTATCCATTGTAGAGAAGACACGATCAGTGCGCTCTTGTATGGAGGGATTTCAACAGTCCGAGACCTGAAACATTATGACTACTGTAAGTATCTTCAAAGTGCGGTAAACATTCTCTCACGATGTTAATATCTTTCATAATTTAGAGCACGTGTTCGTCTGTTCGTTCGTATGAGTGAGTGGCCAACACGGGTGACGGAGTTTTTAGGCCGTGTTAATAATATTTTTTGTAAAGCCTGCAATACACATGTTGGCCGAGCCTACGCCAACGCGAGTGAAGGCGAGCGTAGGCAAATTAATGCAAAGACTAGCGCTACCGTACTCGCACGCGAGCGACTCCGATGACAAATTAAAGCGCGTCACACGGTGAACATGCTGGAATATTTATTTTTATCTTAAGATGCCCTAATATAAAATGTTATAGTATCTTAGGTTATTATCACACACGGCTAAGATACGACAATATTAAAAAACCTGTTCATTTCCATACGAATCTGCGTTGGTGCCACACGTATTCTTTCTTAACATTATTAAGATATACGAAATATATATTTCCATATTTGCGTATTCGCTTGGTATCTTAAGATACTGAAGATAAAATGTAAATTAACTTCGTCGAGTGTGATGGTTCATAGGATTTCTATGGTGAGCTATATTCTAAAATATGCTCTAAGATAATATTATATTTTATATTATCTTCACCATGTTTGACGCGCTAACTGTCTACACGTTGACGCTTGCCTGCACTCAGCCAGTTAGGCGAGTGATAACGAGCGATTGAAGGCAAGGCAACTAATTATGCTGTGCATACTTTGGTATTAGCGTTCACTCGCCTACGCTCGGCCAACATGTATTGCACGCTTAAAAATAATTATATAGCTTTGACAAGCTATGTTATCCTAGCGGTCCTACTCAATGAATGCTTATTGATTTGGATACATAATATATAGGGTGTGAAGTAGGTGCTAGTCACAGCAACTTTAGAATAAAATATTTTTTTTAAGAACAATAAATCTTACCATAAATAAGGTGCCGTAATCATAAAGTTCTTATGTGTAACGGCCGCATGTTTCGGCAAGCCTGAAGTCCCACTGGTGGATATCAGCATTGCAATCGTTTCAGCGGGGTCTAGATCTGTGGGGCTGATAGTTTAAAATGTAAGTTTAGTTTTAATTAACTTTAGGACTACGATCCTTCAAATAGGACATAATACCAGCCATCGCTAATCCCTGTTTTGTACTAAGTAGGTAAGTATAATGTTGTTGCTGAAGAGCTCAATTTCATTTTTTACTGGTACCTTAAAATTGAACCAGAAAGTCAAGTCATCGGCCGGCCATTTTAGACCTCATAGCATCAAGCCTTGCTTCAACCGTTTGAGCTACCGAGATATAATGTGTTCTTGAAATGTTTTGTTTGCTTTAATTTTCGTATACTTACTTATTCAACATCTTTTTCGTTTCAAGTTTTACTTACTCGTCCTTGCTTATAGGTACCTACTTCCCTGACCGAAAATTAAATACAACGACTAAATACAATACCGTGAGACTCTCTCAATGTGCAGCAGGTACATTGATATTAGGTAATATTTTACCGAAAATTTTCTACTTCTTCCGCATCTGCTCCTTGTAGAAGTCCAGAAAAGTTTAAGTCTCCATCTCCTATATCGAAGGTGACCACTTTAGATTTCAATTCAATTTGTTTCAATGATTCTTTAATATCATCGACTTTCTCACTTTGACAAAATACTATGCTTGGTTTTGTAACAGTAAAGGTGTTTTTCAATTCATCTGAAACATTCGTTATGAAGTTTTCATTGTTAGTAGAAATTAAAATATTATATACCTACCTGCTAACATACAAAAACTCGGGCCTTTACATCTTTACCTACTAGCTAGATGATTTTATACTTACCTATACAGCGTCAGGAGGCAATATTTGCCTACGCTTAATCATTATAAGAATATTGTTTATTATCTCGCTCGAAGTATCTTAAGAACCCTTTATCAAAAGATGCGTTTGTAAAATATTAGCGTCGTGAAAAAACAATAAGCAGCGTATAAACATTACAAATAGGTAATCTAAAACAAATACTTACTAATGCCCAAAAACCTATCTATTGGCGCCACAATGATACCAAGATATAGAGCAGCATAAAATGGCACACTAAGGTCTAGATGGTTCGGAGCCATAACGGTAATAACATCTCCAGATTTCAATCCCAATTTCCTTAAGCCTATGGCACATTGTATAGTTCTCTGTACCAAGGAGTCGTTGGTTTCTGACTTTCCGCTTGTACCTTCGATCTGAAAACAAGTCAAGTTCCTGGTGTTGGGGGATCGGGGCTTCTGGTCTTGAATGAAACTCCTCTCCAACAATTCATACATAGGTATTATTAAATAAATAAATTTGCTGCTTTTGGTACAGTTAGTTACAAAAGGGGAAGAGGACGTTTTAATAAATATAACGGCATAGCATTTAAGAGTTGTACAGCTCGAACAGAGAAGGAGGCAGCATAAAAACTAGTTCTATGTGCAGGCGTTTAGAGAATAAAGTTTTCAGCGGAGCGAAGAGTACGAGAATTCCCATCGTGAAGATACTCAAAGCGCTCCTTTAGATAACGGGGGGTGGAAGGGTTACGAAGGATGTTGAAAAAAAGAGAGAGAATATGGGAATTACGACGGAGACGTATTGGCAGCCACTTGAGCTTCTTACGGAATTCTGAAACGTGATCATATTTACGTAATCCGAATATAAATCTAATGCAAACGTTCTGAAGGCGCTCAAGCTTATTGAGTTGCTCCTCCGTAAGGTCAAGATAAGATGAATCAGCGTAGTCAAGAACAGGAAGCATGAGCGTTTGTGCAAGCGTAATTTTAGTAGCTGTCGCGAGAAAATTACGCAGTCTTCGAAGGGAGCTAAAAGACGCAAACAGCCTACGGCTTACTGATTCAAGCTGCGGCTTCCACGACATACAGCTGTCCAATATTACGCCTAAGTTCCTAACAGTATTAGAAAAAGGAACTGTAACATCGTTAAATTTTATCTTAGGTAGTGTCAGACAATTTATTTTAGCCACGGAACGGGAACTACCCAAAACGATAGATTGTGTTTTAGATGGATTTACTTGCAATCCATAAGCTTTACTCCAATCATTAATTCGAAGCAAGTTCTCATTAATGCAAGCAATTGTATCAGATATATCATCTACTGTAGCCTGCGTATAAATTTGAAGATCGTCTGCATAAAGGTGGTAGGAAGAAGTGAGGTGATTTGAAATTGAATATTAATATGTATTAATATTAATAGATGTAGAAATAAAAGTAGATAAACTAGATTCGTAATCCTATATGTGAATATGACATTAACAATGTTGCATGCAATTATAATAAAATACCTAAAATTAAAATAAATTAAATAACATTATACAGATTTCATAATTAATAAAGATATAAAAACGCGTTTTCTTAAATCTATTGATATTATTATCAAATATATCCAAATTCGAAGACAAAACAGACAAGTCATTATACAGATGGCACATAGGTACGAGGAAGAGGGCTGTGGTGAGAAACGTTGTTTCTATAGCTTTTAATCGTAAAGATTGGAGGGTTACGAAGTCTGTAATTTATGTATAAATTAATGGACGACAACAAGCTGGGACAATCAATGGTGGTATGGATAAGTTTGTGCAAATACCTAGATAAGGTTTGTGCAATCTCTTCTGGTGGATAGGGAGACAACTCTAAAATAGTTACACCTATTTTCATACCCTGAGAGTGCACGACCGAGCCTGTGTCGATAAGAAAGGATCTTAAGACACTTATTTTAGACGGATTAAATTCTGTTAGAGTAAGAAGCATAGGTAATAGGGAGACCAGATGGGAGTGCCGTATTCAAAAATGGATCTTATCAGGCTATTAAATAAATACAAAAGGCTGTCCGGTTTTTTAAAACCCTTTGTGATTCGAGCTATAAAACCAAGGAGACGAGAGCATTTACTTACTATGTAATCATAGTGGTTTCTAAAAGACAGCTCTTCATCAAAATAAATGCCTAGGTCCTTGGCAGAGGGTTTTCGTTCCAGTCTGGTACCTATTTGCAATTGAATAATCGACAATTATTTTATTATGGTTTTTAGAGAATGTAGTACCTATTTAATGAAGTTTTGCTTACTGTCAGTAGCTATTTGATGTTTTTTGTATGGAAGTAATGTCGAATATCTACCCGCAGTAAGCAAAACCAAAGATAGATAGGTTATTGAGACTTGCCTTTAAAAACATCGAAGTTAGAACAAACTAGCTGTTGGTCTATTTAGCTGTATTCTCTTAATTTCTTCAAAAAAGAAACTGTTCGTTAAATTATCTTATAGGTAGAAGAAAATACTCCAAAGAAGTTATATTTATTCTATTTTTAACAGACTTCAAAAAATTTGGCGGTATATTCCAATGTATGTTTACCGATTTACCTGTCAATTGTGAACCAATTCTTAAAATTATTTGTAGATTTCCTATAGTTAAGTACCTACTTAGTTAATCCTGACCTGGAGACGTAACATGAAGATTTGTATGTTTTACCTTTATAAACGAGTAGGGTATCTTATCTTCGGAGTGAACAAACTCACCTCGAAAGTCCGGAAAACTGCTCAGCTGTCACGTTGAAGTCAGTTTTAATTTTCGTCATACCCTTTGTCTCATGTCTACACCTCTAGGTCCACTCACCTGTGCCACAAGATTAGGATTGTCCCTGAAGCCCTGCAGTATTATCTTCCCGAGATGGAACCTATCACTCGGGATCCCGGACTCCGCGATGATCCGCGAAGTTATATCAGACAAATGCCATTGCACTGTATCGTGGTAATGCTCATAAATTGGCATGACTTTTTTGTATCGAGTTTTAATTAAACGTAGACGACTAAGTGGCTTCAAGCGATGTTTAGTTCTGATTATGAACGTTGTATTGCTGCTTAAATATCAACTCAAAACTGTCAGAGTGTTTAGAACTAGTTTTTTATCTCTTGACATTTATATCTATTCTATTCTATTTTAATACAAGTCATCGCGTCTAGTCGCTGAGGCCTGTCGCCTAGTGTGTGCCTACGCCTAGGTAAACTTGTCGTCGCGACTGGGCGACTCTGACGTCAAGTGTACGGAGCTTGGAACAAAATACCTACCTAGGTATATGAAAATTGTCGTCCGACTTCAAAAACTTGTCTTTTTGTTACTTACCTACTCTGTCACTATTCGTGACCTTTAATGGCCTCATAAGCCCGGTTCCAATATCCAACGTACGGACGACCGTAGATCGATCGTCATTCATAGCAACGTTGTTATCTGTCAAAATACGTTGAGGTGGTTCCACTATAGGTATTTTTTTTATATACTTACCGATTATGCCGTCAACATAGTAAACTGATTATAAAAAAATTGTTAATTATGTTTTCGTATAATTATAATGTTCTTGTGTTGGGTCCTGTCGAGTTTGTATTCTCGTGAACTTCTTTTATGGGGCACTGATGTATAATGCTATAACAGTAAGCCATTGTGAGTACCTACTGTTATATTAATATTATATAAATATATAATATATATGTAAGTTTATATATTATAATTATTATTGTAAGCACTGCTAGAAATATTTAGTGGCAGTGAGGCTGCAAGCTATTCCTGCACTGGTAAGATGGCGTAGGCTTTCCTATCCTAACAGCTCACCATCTCTCAACATAATAGACCTTAACCACTCATAGTCAATATCACAGCAACTAAAACAATTATATTCTTGCATGACTGGGGATTCTACCAAATACCTTTCAATTATGGGTTGTGATAAACATTGCAGTAGAATAATCGTAATATTCGATTTTGTTTTTTAATTTATTAGATTTTTCCAGCCAGTGCCAATAAATACCTAGATATCTTGAATATTTTTTGGTAAGTAATTCTATTCTCTTTTCATAATAAGCGCCATTTCTTTAATTTTCTTTCTGTCAACCTTCGTAGTCGCGGTTAACGGCAGCTGTTCCATGAATATGACCCCTCCTCGCAGTTGTTTTGCATCTGTTAGTGATTCTGAAACAAATAAAACACATTTTAGTTTTAAAACGTACCTACCTATACTTTTAGCAAAGATTTTTTGACCTGAACCGGACTTTTACACGAACTTTTTAAATGAAATGAAATGAAATAATGATCAGTACTGTATCCCAGGGAGCTGGTACCTATAGGTACATTTCTTTCAGATCTTAATGCAACTTTTAGATCCTTTTGAAGATGTCTAAGGGGGTGGTCAGAGGTATGTCCAAATACATATTTGGTACATGCCCACATCTTGCAGAAGCAAACTTTCCATACGTGACAGGTTGCAAGCCCATCGACGCTATTAGAGAGCTAACTGGTTTCCTCGCGATGTTTTCCTTCACCGTTATAAGCTCGTGTTAAAGCGCATACTTATAAATTTTTCGATGCGAAAAGTCCATTGATGCACAACCGGATTCGAACCCACGATCTTCGGATCGAAAGTACCTACTAATCCACTTGACCAACACTGCTTTTTTTTTAGAATTATTTAAATCTAACTTAACTGGACACGTAATGTTTGGAGCATACGAGTAGGTAGGTACTATAGCTATTAGAGTAGGTATTGTCATTTACATGAAAGATATTAGGTAGTACTCATTGGGCTGCATAATGACTTAGGTATGACGCTTTTCTTTAGATAAAAACGCAAGGCGAAAAGGCAGTCATCAAGCAGTTACCCATGCACACTATCCTCGCGTTTGTAAAACACGCTGTGAACTACATACACTAAAACGAGCAGTGACTGCTCGTTCGAAAAACGTGGTGTGCATAGGTTCAGCTCGTAATTTTCTAAAAAAGAAGCCAGAGAATTAGGTATTTCTACTTATTTGTTATAATTAACCTTTGACCAAATCCTTGATGTCCTGCGCGGTGATATTATGATCAGGCGCACGCACGACGCACGCGACGGGCAGCTCCTCACACGTCACGTCCGGCAAGCCCGTCACCGCCACGTCCAGCACGCCGGGGTGCTGACGAATCACGGCCTCCAGCTCCACAGGAGATATCTGGAATAACACTTTGGATGAATCACTCTTTCATAGAAGACGCAGAAGATAATGTTGCCACCCTCGGTGCTCCGACATTTTCCGAAGGCATACTATGAAAGGGCCGGAACACCGTTTTCCAAATGGTACTGAACAACTCAATCGAGTCTTTTAAGTTAAGAACTTTAAGGTGCTTTAACCGATAAAAATCATCTTACTAATAGTTTCGGGCCTCGGCTTAGAGGGTCCGTAGCCTAGTGGTCAGGCAAGCTCGGCTTAAGAGCGATCGCTTGTATCTACGCAGGTTCGAATCCTGCCGGAGCCTTTAACTTTTAGTAAGATTTTTCATTTATAATGAAATATCTTTAAGGTATGATTCCGAACACCGCTGCTGCACGCAACGATGCTGCCTGCCGCGCTCATTCCGAAATAGTGGCAGTGCTGTTCATTAGAAAATTATCTTATTCTCGCGGCATTGCTGCGAAGCTCCGATGGTAATCTCTGAGGGTGCTCGCTCGTGCATTCTGTTGTTGTTAATAGGAAGTTGTTTAAGTATTTTGTTTCTTTTTTAAATACCTACCTAAGTATGCCTTAATCTCACAATCATTTCATGTCTGTTCACAATCATGGCACGTAAAATTCCGGTCCTGAAAAATTGGAAAGTTCTATCCATAAATGTATGGGGCCAGTGCCGCAGCAGTGTTGCGTGCAGCAAAGTTCAGAATAATATAAAGGGTTTTAATTTTAAATCCTTAAAAATAGCTTGTAGCACCGCTCGTCTGCTTCTTAGCGAAGCTAGATTCTTCCCTACACTTTATTCTTGACGAATTTATAGTGACAATACGAAAGAGTTTTCTCAGATATCTTACCTGATAGGCATTATACTTCATTAGCATCTTGATCCGTTCAGCAAAATAGAAGTTCCAATTCTCGTCTCTGTAAAACAAGTCTCCGGTTTTGAACCATTCCCCTTCAAATGTTTCCTTTGTTGCCTCTGGGTTTTTATAATATCCCTGAAAGAGGAAAACGGGTCTCATCATCAAAGGTCTTCAGCAGTACTTTTCATTCTTACCTCACCTACTGCCACTTCAGTAGAAGTGATGTCTCATTCTTCTTTCTCGCATTTTCACTTTCTATTATTATCTGTTTGAGCTTCTGTTCTCAGAAATTTCGTATTATTTGATTCTTTAACACCTATCATATTTTGTTCAACATCACTCTATAATCGTCAAGTCCTGGAAGGAAAGCATCTTAGTCATACCTACTGCCTATTATTTAGCTTTGCCGTTGATAAACCCAAGTATTACTTTAATTGTTCATCTTTATTAATTTAAATTATGGAGGTCTTGATTGCTGATTTATGAGGTATAAAACCAAATCTTTAATGATACCTTAAAAAGTCCAGGTCCCTTAATCCAAAGCTCGCCTTTGGCGTTAGGTTCGTTTATGTTGCTTCCTGTTTCAACATCCACCAACTGAAATTTGAAAAAAAATAAATAAGTAAACAAATGTTTTTAAGTGAAACGGTTATTATAATTGTATTGTCATCAAAACTTAAGGTGTGTACCAAAAATCTGATCGATTTGTCAACAGGAAGGGGGCACATTTTCAAACACTAAATTTGAAACAAACACATAAATAAACAAACAAGTCAAGTTATTAATTAAAAATTGGGAAATGGTTAGCAATTCCAACTGTTTCCGATCAAGACGTGTCTACTTTTTCAGTGTGACTATGCTGCTCGTAAACTCGATTAGTGTATGGCTTAGGCTTACGTCAAAAAATTGGATCTTACTCTGTACTGCAAACCTCCAATTGGCTTCCCACAAGACGTAGGAGGTGAGGAGAATCCGTGTAGAAAGATGACAGTGGTTGCTTCGCTCATGCCATAACTGCAGATGACATCAGTCTTGGGAGAAATTTTCTAAAATAGAAGAACTTTTTGTGCACTCTACTTTTGCAAATAAGAAACACAGCTTTAGATTAAAAAATTTTTCTACAAATCCAACATATTGTTTTTGGTTACTTGTACAAAATATAAACATCTTAGATTTAACTTTTATATTATGCTGACTCTTCTTTTCTTACATTAGTCAGATAAAAGAGAAGGTCGCTGTCATGTCGTATTAAGAAGTAAAAGAGATCACATTGGAAAGAAGCATATGGAGGAAATTGCATCATTACACCGACAAGAGCTGAGCTCTTAAGTTTTATAAATTATGCTGACTCTATCTTTTTTCTTTTGGAGCGCTTTGGCAGCATTTTGGTACTTGCAGTTTAAGAGTTTTTTTTAAACTTGAGTAAATAATAAAAACTTTGAGTTCAGTGGAATGCATTCTTGGAGCGCGGTGGAACTAAGTACCCTTTTTCTATCTAGAGTTCTACTGAAAATGATTTTTTAATTTTATTGGATTACAAACTCACCTTTATTTCTTCAAGTAGATCCGAGTAAACAGGACTGCCGCCCACCATGATTCTTTCGAAACAGGTGAAGTCGCATTTTTCTCGTTCCCCTGGTCTAATGAACCTCATCATCAGGGTAGGGCTGAGTACCATGAACGCAGGCTGTAAACAAAAAATGTCTAGGTGATGTATACAACGTGATTCATAATTGGTATGTTATCCCGAAAAGGGGTCATTCACCTCATCAGTGTGAACAACATTCACGACTTTTTGAATTTCGATGTTTTTCATTGAAGAAATAACTAGCAAAGTTTCCTTCAGAAATAAACACAGAGCAACTCTATAATAATAAGGTAAGGTAAGCTGATCCCTGAACTTTGTCGGTGACCCTAACCACTGGCCAGTGGCCCGTGTGACGTACGAGGGGGGTGAGCGATGAAAATTTTCAAACGCGCCGCCGCCACCGCCTATTTTATTTTATTATTACGAATCAAAAAAAAACTGAATGTTCCGTTTGTGAAACCTATCATAAGCTTTTTTCATGGGCGAATTAATTCGTTCATGGCTTTTATAGAATACCTCTGTAATAGTTTTATTTTCTATCCTATCTAGCCCACATCGGATTTTAACCATGTCGTCGACCCATCTTGCCTATGATGTAGGTACTCACTTTGTATTTATTGATGAGTTCGTAAATATGTTCCTCTGTCTCTTTGTGCACTGTCTGTATCCTTGTAATCTGCATATAAGGTGCGCAGATATAAAGCCTAATTGCAGTTAGCCATTGTAGAGAAGACACGATCAGTGCGCTCTTGTATGGAGGGATTTCAACAGTCCGAGACCTAAAACATTATGACCACTGTAAGTATCTTCAAAGTGCGGTAAACATTCTCTCACGATGTTAATATCTTTTATAATTTAGAGCGTTCGTTAAGTGTTCGTTCGTTCGTATGAGTGAGTGGCCAACTCGGGTGACGGAGTTTTTAGGCCGTGTTAATAATATTTTTTGTAAAGCCTGCAATACACATGTTGGCCGAGCCTACGCCAACGCGAGTGAAGGCGAGCGTAGGCAAATTAATGCAAAGACTAGTGCTTCCTCCTTACACATCTGTCATGTCGGCGGAGCCTACGCCAAAGCGAGCGAAGGCGAGCGTAGGCAAATTTATGCAAAGACAAGTGTTACCTTACACATGTTGGCTGAGCCTACGGCGTAGGCCCAGCCCACATATGTAGCAACATGCGTAGGCCCTACGCCAACGCGAGCGAAGACGAGCGTAGGCAAATTGATGCAAAGACAAGTGCTACCGTACTCGCACGCGAGCGACTCCGATGACAAATTAACTGTCTACACGTTGACGCTTGCCTGCACTCGGCCAGTTAGGCGAGTGATAACGAGCGATTAAAGGCAAGGCAAATAATTATGCTGTACATACGTGTTGGTATTAGCGTTCACTCGCCTACGCTCGGCCAACATTATTGCACGCTTAAAAATAATTATATAGCTTTGACGAGCTTGTTATCCTAGCGGTCCTACTCAATGAATGCTTATTGATTTGGATACATAATATATAGGGTGTGTAGTAGGTGCTAGTCACAGCAACTTTAGAATAAAATATTTTTTTTAAGAACAATAAATCTTACCATGAATAAGGTGCTATAATCATAAAGTTCTTATGTGTAACGGCCGCATGTTTCGGCAAGCCTGTAGTCCCACTGGTGGATATCAGCATTGCAATCGTTTCAGCGGGGTCTAGATCTGTGGGGCTGATAGTTTAAAATGTAAGTACCTACCTAATTAACTTTAGCACTACGATCCTTCAAATAGGACATAATACCATCCATCGCTAGTCCCTGTTTTGTACTAAGTAGGTAAGTATAATGTTGTTGCTGAAGAGCTCAATTTCATTTATTTACTGGTACCTTAAAATTTAACCAGAAAGTCAAGCCATCGGCCGGCCATTTTAGACCTCATAGCATCAAGCCTTGCTTCAACCGTTTGAGCTACCGAGATATAATGTGTTCTTGAAATGTTTTGTTTGCTTTAATTTTCTTATAGGTACTTACTTATTCAACATCTTTTTCGTTTCAAGTTTTACTTACTCGTCCTTGCTTATACCTACTTCCCTGACCGAAAGTTAAATACAATACCGTGAGACTTTCTCAATGTGTAGCAGGTACATAGGTATTAGGTAATATTTACCGAAAATTTTCTACTTCTTCCGCATCTGCTCCTTGTAGAAGTCCAGAAAAGTTTAAGTCTCCATCTCCTATATCGAAGGTGACCACTTTAGATTTCAATTCAATTTGTTTCAATGATTCTTTAATATCATCGACTTTCTCACTTTGACAAAATACTATGCTTGGTTTTGTAACAGTAAAGGTGTTTTTCAATTCATCTGAAACATTCGTTATGAAGTTTTCATTGTTAGTAGAAATTAAAATATTATATACCTGCTAACATACAAAAACTCGGGCCTTTACATCTTTAACTACTAGATGATTTTATACTTACCTATACAGCGTCAGGAGGCAATATTTGCCTACGCTTATCATTATAAGAATATTGTTTACTAGCTGTACCCCGCGGTGTTACCCGCGGTGAATAAGTTAATAGATTTTTTTAACGACTTTTAAAAAGTAGGAGGTTCTAAATACCTACGTCGACTGGGTGAACCGATTTGATGATTATTTTTTGATCTGATGAGGATCGTCAGAGATATGAATAAAAATGCACCTTGAGAGTGCAGATAATTACTATTTTCTTACGTAATTGAAAATTATTTCATAAAATTTTTAATTTTGCTCCTTGGTTAAGACCCAATGCGTCATTGTGTCACTTGATTTTGGTGCTCATAGAACAGGATGACTGCTGGTCGGTTACTATTCTATGGTCTAACACAGTTTATTTTGCTCGCAAAATATTCAAGAAGCTACCATGCGAGCGAAGCGAGCTTCGACCCAAGCGAGCGCAGCGAGCCGAAATTTTTAAGACAAATTCGTTATGTGACACTTGATGTAGCTTATAGTGCTTACAGAAAAGGCTGACTGTTGGTCGGTCCCTATTCTATTGTCTGACATAGATCAATTTGCCAGCAAATTTTCAAGAAGCTACCGTGCGAGCGAAGCGAGCTCAGTGAGCGTCTTAAACTCGCGAAGCGAGCCGAAATTTTTAAAAACATTTACGCGTGACGTGACACTTGATTTTGCTTATGGAGCTCATAAAAAAGGCTGACTGTTGGTCGGTTCCTATTCTATGGTCTGACATAGTTTATTTTGCTTGCAAATTATTGAAGAAGCTATCATGCGAGCGAAGCGAGCCAAAATTTTTAAGTAAAATGCGTCTTGTGTTACTTGATTTTGCTTATAGTGCTCATAGAAAAGGCTGACTGTTAGTCAGTCCCTATTCTATGGTCTGACATAGATCAATTTGTGAGCAAAATATTCAAGAAACTACCGTGCGAGCGAAGCGAGCTTCGAACTAAGCGAGCGTAGCAAGCTTCAAACTAAGCGAGCGTTGCGAGCCTTTTAAACTCGAGCCGAAATTTTTAAGAAAAATGCGTCGTGTGACACTTGATTTTGCTTAAAGTGCTCATAGAAAAGACTGACTCTGCTGGTCTGTTCTTAGTCTATGGCCTGACATAGTTCAATTTGCTAGCAAAATATTCAAGAAGCTACCGTGCGAGCGTAGCGAGCTTCGAACTAAGCAAGCGCATCGAGTTTCTTAGACTCGAAATTTTTAAGATAAATTCGTCATGACTGATACTTATGTTTGCTCATGGTGCTCAAAGAAAAGGCGCTGGTCGGTTCCTATTCTAAGGTCTGACACAGTTCAATTTGCTTGCAAAAGATTGAAAAAGCTACATGCGAGCAAAGCGAGCGCAGCGAGGCTTTTAGACTCGAAGAGAGCCGAAACTGTGGGAAATGTAATAAAATAGCGATGATGAGGTGCTGTACCGAATTTTAATTGAAGACACAAATATAAACTTTGTCCTAATGGTTTATGTTGAGTTCTTTTTACCGGGGATTTATCTGCGTACATAAGTCCCAATTCCGTGAGATTATCGGGACAAAAAAAACAATATTTGAAATTCGTTAAGCCGTTGAAGAAGCATAATTTAGGTATTTTGATAATCTCACGGGCACAATACGCTTTTAAGGGATTTAAAGTAGCTTATGACATGTTTTTATCCAGGATATCAACTGACCTGATACCAAATTTCATTCAAATCCGTCCAGCCGTTTGAGCGTGAAGGAGTTATAACATTGCCTGTGCTGCCATCTATTAACATTATTTTGACTAACAGTTACGTTTCACGGCCAAACTATTTTGATGAATAATTTGGTTTATAATCCCACGGAACCATTCCTTTTTTCAGCAATTTAAGGTAGCCTATTTGTTAATCCAGGATACCTACTGCTACCAAATTTAATTCAAATGCATCCAGCCGTTTGAGCATGAAGAAATAATTACTTTACCTGTGCTGCCATCTATTGAAATTATTTTGTTAGTTTCTCACGGCCAAACTATTTTGTATTTGTTTAATAATCCCACGGAATCAATGCACTTTTAATTAATTTTAAGTAGCGTACATTTTAATCCAGGGTATAAACAATCCTGCTACAAAATTTAATTCAAATTCATCTAGCCGTTTGAGCGTGAAGGAATAATAACTTTGCCTGTACTGCCATCTATTGAAATTATTTTGTTACTTTTTCACGGCCAAACTATTTTGTGTAGGTATACTATTTTAATGAATTTGATTAATAATCCCACGGAATCAATGCACTTTTCAGGAATTTTAAGTAGCGTATATTTTAATCCAGGGTATAAGCAATCCTGCTACCAAATTTCATTCAAATCCGTCCAGCCGTTCGAGCGTGCAGGAGTTATATTTTTGCCTGTGCTGCCATCTATGAAGTTATTTTGTCTGACAGCTGCCTTTTGCACGGCGAAAGTACCGAAACTATTTTAATGAACATTTTGTTTTATAATCCCACGGGAACACTGCACTTTTCAGGAATTTCAAGTAGCCTATTAGTTATTCCAGGGTATAAGCAATCATGATACAAAATTTCATTCAAATCCGTTCAGCCGTTTGAGCGTGAAAGAGTAACAAACACACTTACACACAAACTTTCACCTTTATAATATTAGTGGGATTAGTGGGATTATCTCGCTCGAAGTTTCTCAAGAACCCTTTATCAAAAGAGATTAACACATGCGTTTGTAAAATATTAGCGTCATGAAAAAACTATAAGCAGCGTATAAACATTACAAATAATCTTATCTAAAACAAATACTTACTAATGCCCAAAAACCTGTCTATTGGCGCCACAATGATACCAAGATATAGAGCAGCATAAAATGGCACACTAAGGTCTAGATGGTTAGGAGCCATAACGGTAATAACATCTCCAGATTTCAATCCCAATTTCCTTAAGCCTATGGCACATTGTATAGTTCTCTGTACCAAGGAGCCGTTGGTTTCTGACTTTCCGCTTGTACCTTCGATCTGAAAACAAGTCAAGTTCCTGGTGTTGGGGGATTGGGGCTTCTGGTCTTGAATGAAACTCCTCTCCAACAATTCATAGGTATTATTAAATAAATAAATTTGCTGCTTTTGGTACAGTTACAAAAGGGGAAGAGGACGTTTTAATAAATATAACGGCATAGCATTTAAGAGTTGTACTTACAGCTCGAACAGAGAAGGAGGCAGCATAAAAACTAGTTCTATGTACAGGCGTTTAGAGAATAAAGTTTTCAGCGGAGCGAAGAGTACGAGAATTCCCATCGTGAAGATACTCAAAGCGCTTCTTTAGATAACGGGGGGTGGAAGGGTTACGAAGGATGTTGAAAAAAAGAGAGAGAATATGGGAATTACGACGGAGACGTATTGGCAGCCACTTGAGCTTCTTACGGAATTCTGAAACGTGATCATTTATTTACGTAATCCGAATATAAATCTAATGCAAACGTTCTGAAGGCGCTCAAGCTTATTGAGTTGCTCCTCCGTAAGGTCAAGATAAGATGAATCAGCGTAGTCAAGAACAGGAAGCATGAGCGTTTGTGCAAGCGTAATTTTAGTAGCTGTCGCGAGAAAATTACGCAGTCTTCGAAGGGAGCTAAAAGACGCAAACAGCCTACGGCTTACTGATTCAAGCTGCGGCTTCCACGACATACAGCTGTCCAATATTACGCCTAAGTTCCTAACAGTATTAGAAAAAGGAACTGTAACATCGTTAAATTTTATCTTAGGTAGTGTCAGACAATTTATTTTAGCCACGGAACGGGAACTACCCAAAACGATAGATTGTGTTTTAGATGGATTTACTTGCAATCCATAAGCTTTACTCCAATCATTAATTTGAAGCAAGTTCTCATTAATGCAAGCAATTGCATCAGATATATCATCTACTGTAGCCTGCGTATAAATTTGAAGATCGTCTGCATAAAGGTGGTAGGAAGAAGTGAGGTGATTTGAAATTGAATATTAATATGTATTAATATTAATAGATGTAGAAATAAAAGTAGATAAACTAGATTCGTAATCCTATATGTGAATATGACATGCAATTATAATAAAATACCTAAAATTAAAATAAATTAAATAACATTATACAGATTTCATAATTAATAAAGATATAAAAACGCGTTTTCTTAAATCTATTGATATTACATATTATCAAATATATTCAAATTCGAAGACAAAACAGACAAGTCATTATACAGATGGCACATAGGTACGAGGGAGAGGGCTGTGGTGAGAAACGTTGTTTCTATAGCTTTTAATCGTAAAGATTGGAGGGTTACGAAGTCTGTAATTTATGTATAAATTAATGGACGACAACAAGCTGGGACAATCAATGGTGGTATGGATGAGTTTGTGCAAATACCTAGATAAGGTTTGTGCAATCTCTTCTGGTGGATAGGGAGACAACTCTAAAATAGTTACACCTATTTTCATACCCTGAGAGTGCACGACCGAGCCTGTGTCGATAAGAAAGGATCTTAAGACACTTATTTTAGACGGATTAAATTCTGTTAGAGTAAGAAGCATAGGTAATAGGGAGACCAGATGGGAGTGCCGTATTCAAAAATGGATCTTATCAGGCTATTAAATAAATACAAAAGGCTGTCCGGTTTTTTAAAACCCTTTGTGATTCGAGCTATAAAACCAAGGAGACGAGAGCATTTACTTACTATGTAATCATAGTGGTTTCTAAAAGACAGCTCTTCATCAAAATAAATGCCTAGGTCCTTGGCAGAGGGTTTTCGTTCCAGTCTGGTACCTATTTGCAATTGAATAATCGACAATTATTTTATTATGGTTTTTAGAGAATGTAGTACCTATTTAATGAAGTTTTGCTTACTGTCAGTAGCTATTTGATGTTTTTTGTATGGAAGTAATGTCGAATATCTACCCGCAGTAAGCAAAACCAAAGATAGATAGGTTATTGAGACTTGCCTTTAAAAACATCGAAGTTAGAACAAACTAGCTGTTGGTCTATTTAGCTGTATTCTCTTAATTTCTTCAAAAAAGAAACTGTTCGTTAAATTATCTTATAGGTAGAAGAAAATACTCCAAAGACGTTATATTTTATTCTATTTTTAACAGACTTCAAAAAATTTGGCGGTATATTCCAATGTAGGTATGTTTACCGATTTACCTGTCAATTGTGAACCAATTCTTAAAATTATTTATAGATTTCCTATAGTTAAGTACCTACTTAGTTAATCCTGACCTGGAGAGGTAACATGAAGATTTGTATGTTTTACCTTTATAAACGAGTAGGGTATCTTATCTTCGGAGTGAACAAACTCACCTCGAAAGTCCGGAAAACTGCTCAGCTGTCACGTTGAAGTCAGTTTTAATTTTCGTCATACCCTTTGTCTCATGTCTACACCTCTAGGTCCACTCACCTGTGCCACAAGATTAGGATTGTCCCTGAAGCCCTGCAGTATTATCTTCCCGAGATGGAACCTATCACTCGGGATCCCGGACTCCGCGATGATCCGCGAAGTTATATCAGACAAATGCCATTGCACTGTATCGTGGTAATGCTCACAAATTGGCATGACTTTTTTGTATCGAGTTTTAATTAAACGTAGACGACTAAGTGGCTTCAAGCGATGTTTAGTTCTGAGTATGAACGTTGTATTGCTGCTTAAATATCAACTCAAAACTGTCAGAGTGTTTAGAACTAGTTTTTTATCTCTTGACATTTATATCTATTCTATTCTATTTTAATACAAGTCATCGCGTCTAGTCGCTGAGGCCTGTCGCCTAGTGTGTGCCTACGCCTAGGTAAACTTGTCGTCGCGACTGGGCGACTCTGACGTCAAGTGTACGGAGCTTGGAACAAAATACCTACCGATATGAAAATTGTCGTCCGTTACATAATTTTAACAGACTTCAAAAACTTGTCTTTTTGTTACCTACTCTGTCACTATTCGTGACCTTTAATGGCCTCATAAGCCCGGTTCCAATATCCAACGTACGGACGACCGTAGATCGATCGTCATTCATAGCAACGTTGTTATCTGTCAAAATACGTTGAGGTGGTTCCACTATAGGTATTTTTTTATATAGGTACTTACCGATTATGCCGTCAATATAGTAAACTGATTATAAAAAAATTGTTAATTATGTTTTCGTATAATTATAATGTTCTTGTGTTGGGTCCTGTCGAGTTTGTATTCTCGTGAACTTCTTTTATGGGGCACTGATGTATAATGCTATAACAGTAAGCCATTGTGAGTACCTACTGTTATATTAATATTATATAAATATATAATATATACCTAGACTAGGCACTGGATCGGCGTGACTGGCGAAAGTGGGGGGAGGCCTTTGCCCAACAATGGGACAGTATGGGCTAGTAGTAATAGTAATAGTAATAATATAATATATATGTAAGTTTATATATTATAATTATTATTGTAAGCACTGCTAGAAATATTTAGTGGCAGTGAGGCTGCAAGCTATTCCTACACTGGTAAGATGGCGTAGGCTTTCCTATCCTAACAGCTCACCATCTCTCAACATAATAGACCTTAACCACTCATAGTCAATATCACAGCAACTAAAACAATTATATTCTTGCATGACTGGGGATTCTACCAAATACCTTTCAATTATGGGTTGTGATAAACATTGCAGTAGAATAATCGTAATATTCGATTTTGTTTTTTAATTTATTAGATTTATTCCAGCCAGTGCCAATAAATACCTAGATATCTTGAATATTTTTTGGTAAGTAATTCTATTCTCTTTTCATAGTAAGCGCCATTTCTTTAATTTTCTTTCTGTCAACCTTCGTAGTCGCGGTTAACGGCAGCTGTTCCATGAATATGACCCCTCCTCGCAGTTGTTTTGCATCTGTTAGTGATTCTGAAACAAATAAAACACATTTTAGTTTTAAAACGTACCTACCTACCTATACTTTTAGCAAAGATTTTTTGACCTGAACCGGACTTTTACACGAACTTTTTAAATGAAATGAAATGAAATAATGATCAGTACTGTATCCCAGGGAGCTGTACCTATACATTTCTTTCAGATCTTAATGCAACTTTTAGATCCTTTTGAAGATGTCTAAGGGGGTGGTCAGAGGTATGTCCAAATACATATTTGGTACATGCCCACATCTTGCAGAAGCAAACTTTCCATACGTGACAGGTTGCAAGCCCATCGACGCTATTAGAGAGCTAACTGGTTTCCTCGCGATGTTTTCCTTCACCGAAGCTCGTGTTAAAGCGCATATTATAAATTTTTCGATGCGAAAAGTCCATTGATGCACAACCGGATTCGAACCCACGATCTTCGGATCGAAAGTACCTACTAATCCACTTGACCAACACTGCTTTTTTTTAGAATTATTTAAATCTAACTTAACTGGACACGTAATGTTTGGAGCATACGAGTAGGTAGGTACTATAGCTATTAGAGTAGGTATTGTCATTTACAGGAAAGATATTAGGTAGTACTCAATTGGGCTGCACAATGACTTAGGTATGACGCTTTTCTTTAGATAAAAACGCAAGGCGAAAAGGCAGTCATCAAGCAGTTACCCATGCACACTATCCTCGCGTTTGTAAAACACGCTGTGAACTACATACACTAAAACGAGCAGTGACTGCTCGTTCGAAAAACGTGGTGTGCATAGGTTCAGCTCGTAATTTTCTAAAAAAGAAGCCAGAGAATTAGGTATTTCTACTTATTTGTTATTATTAACCTTTGACCAAATCCTTGATGTCCTGCGCGGTGATATTATGATCAGGCGCACGCACGACGCACGCGACGGGCAGCTCCCCACACGTCTCGTCCGGCAAGCCCGTCACCGCCACGTCCAGCACGCCGGGGTGCTGACGAATCACGGCCTCCAGCTCCACAGGAGATATCTGGAATAACACTTTGGATGAATCACTCTTTCATAGGAGACGCAGAAGATAATGTTTCCACCCTCGGTGCTCCGACTTTTTCCGAAGGCTACTATGAAAGGGCCGGAGCACCGTTTTCCAAATGGTACTGAACAACTCATTGGAGTCTTTTAAGTTAAGAACTTTAATGTATGGTTCCGAACACCGCTGCTGCACGCAGCGATGCTGCCTGATGCCGCGCTTATTCCGAAATAGTGGCAGTGATGTGTGTTGTGCATTAGAAAATTATCTTATTCTCGCGGCATTGCTGCGAAGCTCCGATGGTAATCTCTGAGGGCGCTCGTGCATTCTGTTGTTGTTAATATGAAGTTGTTTAAGTATTTTGTTTCTCTTTAAAGTACCTAATTATGTCTTATTCTCCTTTTATCCGTGGTACCTACGCACGCTACACTTCTTGTTCACAATCAAGGCACGTAAAATTCCGGTCCTGAAAAATTGGAAAGTTCTATCCATAAATGTATGGGACCAGTGCCGCAGCAGTGTTGCGTGCGGCAAAGTTCAGAATAATATTAAGGGTTTTAATTTTAAGAAATCCTTAAAAATAGCTTGTAGCACCGCTCGTCTGCTTCTTAGCGCAGCTAGATTCTTCCCTACACTTTATTCTTGACGAATTTAAAGTGACAATACGAAAGAGTTTTCTCAGTCCTCTTACCTGATAGGCATTATACTTCATTAGCATCTTGATCCGTTCAGCAAAATAGAAGTTCCAATTCTCGTCTCTATAAAACAAGTCTCCGGTTTTGAACCATTCCCCTTCAAATGTTTCCTTTGTTGCCTCTGGGTTTTTATAATATCCCTGAAAGAGGAAAACGGGTCTAAGATCTTCAGCAGTACTTTTTATTTTTACCTTACTTACTGCCACTGCAGTAGAAGTGATGTCTCATTCTTCTTTCTCGCATTTTCACTCTCTATTATTATCTGTTTGAGCTTCTGTTCTCAGAAATTTCGTATTATTTGATTCTTTAACACCTATCATATTTTGTTCAACATCACTCTATAAAATCGTCAAGTCCTGGAAGAAAAGCATCTTAGTCATACCTACTGCCTATTATTTAGCTTTGCCGTTGATAAACCCAAGTATTACTTTAATTGTTCATCTTTATTAATTAAAATTATGGAGGTCTTGATTGCTGATTTAAGAGGTATAAAACCAAATCTTTAATGATACCTTAAAAAGTCCAGGTCCCTTAATCCAAAGCTCGCCTTTGGCGTTAGGTTCGTTTATGTTGCTTCCTGTTTCAACATCCACCAACTGAAATTTGAAAAAAAAAATAAGTAAACAAATGTTTTAAAGTTAACCGGTTATTATAATTGTATTGTCATCAAAACTAAAGGTGTGTATGTACCAAAAATCTGATCGATTTGTCAACAGAAAGGGGGTAAATGTTCAAACACTTAATTTGAATCAAACACATAAATAAACAAACAAGTCAAGTTAAACTATGTTACTATTTAATTAAAAATTGGGAAATGGTTAGCAATTCCAACTGTTTCCGATCAAGACGTGTCTACTTTTTCAGTGTGACTATGCTGCTCGTAAACTCGATTAGTGTATGGCTTAGGCTTACGTCAAAAAATTGGATCTTACTCTGTACTGCAAACCTCCAATTGGCTTCCCACAAGACGTAGGAGGTGAGGAGAATCCGTGTAGAAAGATGACAGTGGTTGCTTCGCTCATGCCATAACTGCAGATGACATCAGTCTTGGGAGAAATTTTCTAAAATAGAAGAATAATAAATAAATATTCTTGGACATTCCACACAGCGTCATCTAGTCCCAAGCTAAGCAACTTAATGCTTGTGTTATGGTAACCAGATGACTGATATACTACTTAGATACATTTTTTTTTGTATATAATACATACATATTATATATATAGAAAAACAGCCAGACCCGAACATACAAACATTTGTCCCGCGGCGGGGATCGAACCCGCAACCTCCGTATCTCAGTCAGGCCTTCACCCAACTGCACCACAGAGGTCGTCTAAACTTTTTGTACAATGTACTTTTGCAAATAAGAAACACAGCTTTAGATTAGAAAAGTTTTCTACAAATCCAACATATTGTTTCTGAGTTACTTGTACAAAATATAAACATCTTAAGATTTAATTTTTATATGCTGACTCTATCTTTTTTCTTTTGGAGCGATGTGGCAGCATTTTGGTACTAAGAGTTTTTTTTTAAACTTGAGTAAATAATAAAAACTTGGAGTTCAGTGGAATGCATTCTTGGAGCGCGGTAGAACTACCCTTTTATCTAGAGTCCTGAAAATGATTTTTTAATTTAATTGGATTACAAACTCACCTTTATTTCTTCAAGTAGATCCGTGTAAACAGGACTGCCGCCCACATTGATTCTTTCGAAACAGGTGAAGTCGCATTTTTCTCGTTCCCCTGGTCTAATGAACCTCATCATCAGGGTAGGGCTGAGTAACATGAACGCAGGCTGTAAACAAAAAATGTCTACTTAGGTGATTGTATATCGCGATGATAGGCGATGAAAATATTCAAACTTTTTTGTCAAAAGATTTAACAAAAAAGTTTTTGTATGAAAAACTGAAAATTTTAATTCACAAGATTTGCACCTACACAACTGTTTATTTTCATGGTCACAAAATCCCCCTTCCGGGATAACATACCAATTATGAATCACGTTGTATAAGCAACTTCTCACTACAGTAGCGGCGTTTTATGGACGATTTCCACTTCGATTTCCTTTTCCAGTTCTTGCTTGATTCTTTTCCTTTAGCCTAACAAGCGCAACACGTTAAGGTGGTTGTATGCGTCAAAGTATAATAGCGCCGCCGCCGCCTATTTTATTTTATTATTACGAATTAAAAAAAGCTGAATGTTCCGTTTGTGAAACCTATCATAAGCTTTTTTCATGGACGAATTAATTCGTTCATGGCTTTTATAGAATACCTCTGTAATAGTTTTATTTTCTAGCCTATCTAGCCCACATCGGGTTTTAACCATGTCGTCGACCCATCTTGCCTATGATGTACCTAATCATAATCATTTATTGTTTGTGAATCATGAATAGGTAGGTAGGTACATATACAGTCAGATTGTAGTTTCGTGATTATTATTATTTATTCGTGATTATTTGTTTCAGTTTCTGCTAGGTACTTGAGCATACAAACATTTTTACAATGATGTACTCACTTTGTATTTATTTATGAGTTCGTAAATATGTTCCTCTGTCTCTTTGTGCACTGTCTGTATCCTTGTAATCTGCATATAAGGTGCGCAGATATAAAGCCTAATTGCAGTTAGCCATTGTAGAGAAGACACGATCAGTGTGCTCTTGTATGGAGGGATTTCAACAGTCCGAGACCTAAAACAATATGACCACTGTATCTTCAAAGTGCGGTAAACATTCTCTCACGATGTTAATATCTTTCATAATTTAGAGCAAGTGTTCGTTCGTTCGTTCGTATGAGTGAGTGGCCAACTCGGGTGACGGAGTTTTTAGGCCGTGCTAATAATATTTTTTTTAAAGCCTGCAATACACATGTTGGCCAAGCCTACGCCAACGCGAGTGAAGGCGAGCGTAGGCAAATTGATGCTAAGACAAGTGCTACCTTACACATGTTCGCTGAGCCTACGGCGTAAGCTCAGCCAACATAGCAACATGCGTAGGCCCTACGCCAACGCGAGCGAAGATGAGCGTAGGCAAATTGATGCAAAGACAAGTGCTACCGTACACATGTTGCCTGAGCCTACGGCGTAAGCTCAGCCAATGTAGCAACATGCGTAGGCCCTACGCCAACGCGAGCGAAGACGAGCGTAGGCAAATTGATGCAAAGACAAGTGCTACCGTACGCATGTTGGCTGAGCCTACGGCGTAAGCTCAGCCAACATGTACCTAGCAACATGCGTAGGCTCTACGCCAACGCGAGCGAAGACGAGTGTAGGCAAGTGCTACCGTACTCGCACGCGAGCGACTCCGATGACAAATTAACTGTCTACACGTTGACGCGGTTGACGCTTGCCTGCACTCGGCCAGTTAGGCGAGTGATAACGAGCGATTGAAGGCAAGGCAAATAATTATGCTGTACATACGTGTTGGTATTAGCGTTCACTCGCCTACGCTCGGCCAACATGTATTGCACGCTTAAAAATAATTATATAGCTTTGACGAGCTATATTATCCTAGCGGTCCTACTCAATGAATGCTTATTGATTTGGATACATAATAATATATAGGGTGTGTAGTAGGTGCTAGTCTCAGCAACTTTAGAATAAAATATTTTTTTAAGAACAATAAATCTTACCATAAATAAGGTGCCATAATCATAAAGTTCTTATGTGTAACGGCCGCATGTTTCGGCAAGCCTGTAGTCCCACTGGTGGATATCAGCATTGCAATCGTTTCAGCGGGGTCTAGATCTGTGGGGCTGATAGTTTAAAATGTAAGTACCTACCTAATTAACTTTAGGACTACGATCCTTCAAATAGGACATAATACCATCCATCGCTAGTCCCTGTTTTGTACTAAGTAGGTATGTATAATGTTGTTGCTGAGAGCTCAATTTCATTTTTTTACTGGTAGGTACCTTAAAATTTAACCAGAAAGTCAAGCCATCGGCCGGCCATTTTAGACCTCATAGCATCAAGCCTTGCTTCAACCGTTTGAGCTACCGAGATATAATGTGTTCTTGAAATGTTTTGTTTGCTTTAATTTTCGTATAAGTACTTACTTATTCAACATCTTTTTCGTTTCAAGTTTTACTTACTCGTCCTTGCTTATACCTACTTCCCTGACCGAAAGTTAAATACAACGACTAAATACAATACCGTGAGACTTTCTCAATGTGTAGCAGGTACATAGGTAATAGGTAATATTTACCGAAAATTTTCTACTTCTTCCGCATCTGCTCCTTGTAGAAGTCCAGAAAAGTTTAAGTCTCCATCTCCTATATCGAAGGTGACCACTTTAGATTTCAATTCAATTTGTTTCAATGATTCTTTAATATCATCGACTTTCTCACTTTGACAAAATACTATGCTTGGTTTTGTAACAGTAAAGGTGTTTTTCAATTCATCTGAAACATTCGTTATATAAGAATATTGTTTATTGTCTCGCTCGAAGTCTCTCAAGAACCCTTTATCAAAAGATATTAACTCATGCGTTTGTAAAATATTAGCGTCATGAAAAAACAATAAGCAGCGTATAAACATTACAAATAGGTAATCTTATCTAAAACAAATACTTACTAATGCCTAAAAACCTATCTATTGGCGCCACAATGATACCAAGATATAGAGCAGCATAAAATGGCACACTAAGGTCTAGATGGTTCGGAGCCATAACGGTAATAACATCTCCAGATTTCAATCCCAATTTCCTTAAGCCTATGGCACATTGTATAGTTCTCTGTACCAAGGAGCCGTTGGTTTCTGACTTTCCGCTTGTACCTTCGATCTGAAAACAAGTCAAGTTCCTGGTGTTGGGGGATTGGGGCTTCTGGTCTGACCTGGAGAGGTAACATGAGAATTAGGCGAAGGTTTGTATGTTTTACCTTTATAAACGAATAGGTTTAATTTTCGTCATACCCTTTGTCTCATGTCTACACCTCTAGGTCCACTTACCTGTGCCACAAGATTAGGATTGTCCCTGAAGCCCTGCAGTATTATCTTCCCGAGATGGAACCTATCACTCGGGATCCCGGACTCCGCGATGATCCGCGAAGTTATATCAGACAAATGCCATTGCACTGTATCGTGGTAATGCTCATAAATTGGCATGACTTTTTTGTATCGAGTTTTAATTAAACGTAGACGACTAAGTGGCTTCAAGCGATGTTTAATTCTAATCAAAGAGCATGTGTTCTAATCAAGAGATTAGATATTTTGTCTATGGTTCTGATTATGAACGTTGTATTGTTGCTAAATGTCAACTCAAAACTGTCAGAGTGTTTAGAACTAGTTTTTTATCTCTTGACATTGATAATACAAGTCATCGCGTCTAGTCGCTGAGGCCTGTCGCCTAGTGTGTGCCTACGCCTAGGTAAACTTGTCGTCGCGACTGGGCGACTCTGTCGTCAAGTGTACGGAGCTTGGAACAAAATACCTACCTATACGAAAATTGTCGTCCGTTACATATTTTAACAGACTTCAAAAACTTGTCTTTTTGTTACCTACTCTGTCACTATTCGTGACCTTTAATGGCCTCATAAGCCCGGTTCCAATATCCAACGTACGGACGACCGTAGATCGATCGTCATAGAAACGTTGTTATCTGTCAAAAAGTGTCATAAATTTTGTGTTGTTTAAACAACGTTCCTAAAGAGACAGATCGACCGTCATCCGTACGTTGGATATAGGAATTGGAATTAGTAGACTTATGCCGGGTTCCTATATCCAACTAACGGATGTCCGTTCGTAGGTCGTCATAGCAACGAAATAGGAACCCGCATTTCATTAGGTACTTTGTGCCGATGGTCTTCGCTTCTTAGCGATAAGGCCGCCCATTGTACATTGTTAGGTATTAAGTTTTTTCATAAGTTGTTAAATGTATCTTATTATTTGAGTGTACCTACAATAAAGAATTTTCATTCATTCTTCCTAAAATAAATAAATACTTACCAAATAAAAAAAGGAGGTAGTTCCACTACTTATAAGTAGGTATTTTTTTATATACTACCGATTATGCCGTCAACATAGTGAAAAGATTTAAAAAAATATTTTTTGTTTGAAAGCGTAGGTACCTACCTGGTCCCATTAAAAAATCGTTAAATTTTTCGGGACGAAAAATTCTTTTAAAAGTTAATTGATGCACGGCCGGATTCGAACCCACGACCTTCGGAATGAAAGTTGAGGTACACTAAACCTTTCGGCTAACACAATTTTTTTTATTTCCGCCATTCGTAAGAAATAAAAACAATTTAAATCATGAGCATTATTCTTGATAAAATATCAAGCTACGAGTAGATAAAAGGGTGGTAAAGATCGTTGAACTAGGTACTTACTTAAGTACAATCTACTAATACCTATTAGATAAATAGCACTATCCTAAGAAAAGTTTGTTTTTATTAGGATTGATTATCTCTTACCAATAACCATTGTGAAATAGTAAGAATTATCGCACACAGCCAGATAGGTACCTACACACAGATAAATCTAATACCTAGTAGCATTTTACAACTTTTTACTTCCAATTCAAATACAAACAGTCTAAGAAGATTTGAATAGATAACCTAAACCTTAGTTAGGTAGGTACCTAATCCATAAAGAGAACACAACCTTGATTTGATGATTTGAAAAAAAAAGTACTTATAATTTTTTTATCTTTGCTTTATTTGTTATGTTGGCGACAATTATTTTATGTGTAGGTACCTAGTCTTTTCCTTTTTACTCTCTATTCATACTAAGTGCCAGTTCTTTGATTTTTCTTCTGTGGACCTTCGTGGTTGCAGTAAGAGGTAGCTGATCCAAAAATATCACCCCTCCTCGCAGTTGTTTTGTGTCTGTTAATGATTCTGAAACATTACCAAATGAGTATTTGGGCTATCCACAGGATATACCTAATCAACATAGCGACGGAGCCGTCTAACCTTCGGGATCCCTCACGATGTTTTTTTATCACTAGGTAGATCGAAAGTCAAGGCAAGTACCTACCTCAACTCTGCTCTGGGGCAGTGGCATCCCACTCCAGTCCACTATAAGTTTCCTGAACACACAGTGACACTAATGCGCATGAACTGTAAGAACAATACAACAACAATACTAGTGGTCCACTCTTCTGTTAATGTTAGCAAGGCAGATGAAAGTCATTCTTGATGTTAGTCTATTTCCATCTAGAACGATGTACCTTTGGCTGCGCCTCCATCAGAGATGGAGCGAGGATGCGTTGCGAGGAATGATTCTCAAGAACCAATAGAATCTCTGGTGAAAGACAGCCCTTAAGAGGCAAAAGTTTTTTTATAGTGGACATTACCCGCCATAAACTAACAAAATTCACACAGAATTCTCTACCTTTGACCAAGTCCTTGATGTCCTGCGCGGTGACGTGTTGACCGGGCGAGAGCACGACGCACGCGACAGGCAGCTCCCCGCACGTGGCGTGCGGCACGCCCGTCACCGCCGCGTCTAGCACGCCGGGGTGCTGGCGGATCACCGCCTCCAGCTCCACAGGGGATATCTGGAATAACACAACTACAGTTCCCAAACTGCAGGACAATCAGGCACAACATTATCAGAGGTATATGCTAAGTTGCCTGCTTCCCACATGCAGCGCCTGAGGCCCCTCCAATAGTTTTATTAGCCGTAACTTTAATAAGATATTTTTATTTAGTCAGTTTCCACCAACACAAGCTAAGCACGATGTATTTTTTTTTTCGGGCGGATTTTTATGTTAAATGGTCCGGAAACCTTTAAAACTTCACCGGGCTTAAAGCACGATGTAACTATAGTTTGCTGTTTTTGTAGGAATGCAGTTTGTGCAGCGGCGATAATGGTCTCTTTCAGACAGCACCGCAGAGGCTAAACAAGGATATATTTAGGGTTGACAGAAAAATCTATGGCAGGGCTATTTTTAGTGATTTAACAAAGATGACAGAGGTATTGCTTGTGATTGAGACCAGTGATTGAGGTTTTTTACCTGATGGTTATTATACTTTAGTAGCAACTTGATCCGTTCAACAAAATAGAAGGTCCAATGTTCATCTCTGTAAAACAAGTCGCCAGTTTTGAACCACCCATCTTCAAATACTTCTTCTGTTGCTTCAGGGTTGTTGTAGTATCCCTGGAAAGTAAATGTATTGAATTTAAATGCAGTGTGTGTGTAGTCGAAAAATTTTACGGAAGGTAAGAAAGTCGTGTATAACTCTGGAATACTGAATAAAAACGGGTAGTGCACAAACGCCCAATTACTTTAGTTCAGTCATATTTTGTTAATACCTACTAACTTTGAAAAATCCAGGTCCTTTAAGCCATAGCTCGCCATTCACATTCGGTTCGTTGATATTTTTCCCTGTTTCAACATCCACCAGCTGAAATAGTAATAAAAATATTTTAACCATGTAATTTTAACCAACTTGAAAATATTAGGTTCTATGTTCCATTATCGATATTTTTTTGATGTTTGTTGACCGATTGTTCCGTCAATTATTAGTGGACCGATTTGAAAAATAATACGTTTTGTTTGAAAGTAAAAAACTCCCGAAGTAGTCAAATTAAAAAAATAATCATGTTTTGAATCAGTAGGTATAAAACGTACCCTGTACTGCAAGCATCCAATCGGTTTCCCACAAGAGTCGGGAGGAGAAGAGAATCCGTGCGAAAATGATAAGTTTGTCAATTCACTCATGCCGTAGATATTGATGGCATCAGTTTTTGGAGTAACTATCTAGAAAAAATATGTAAGTATATTAGTGTTGTTTACAAAGCGAAAGCGGGGGTAGGGAGGCCTTTGCCCTGCAGTGGGACGATCAGGCTAGAAATAATTATAATAAAAGTGTTGTTGATGTCGTAGAAGGCAATTTGCCTACGCTCGCCTTCGCTTGCTCTTTCGTAGGCTCGGCCTACATGTATTGCAGGCTTTAGAAAACTGCTTGTCAATATAAAAAATGCATAGCTGTAGGTAACCTACCTTTAATTCCTCAAGCAGGTTTGAATAGACAGCACTGCCACCTATACAAATCCTCTCGAAACAAGTGAAGTCACATTTATCATGTTCTCCTGGCTTCATTAGTGTCATCAGCATGGTAGGACTGATAATCATGAAAGAGGGCTGAAATTATAAGATAAATCACTCAACGTATAGTAACATGTGGTCTTTATCTGACCACTACTTTTCTAGTCCTAGAGGCCCAATTTGGATTAAACGAAAACGAACTTTCGTGTCAATTTTCGGGTTTGGCTTATGGTGGTGGATACTGAATTCGTACCAACTTTCCAACATAAGCTGAACCCAAAAATGCCCCGGTTTGCCGTTGCTGTTTGTAGATATTACAGAATCTTTACAAAGCAACGGCGAACCGGGGCACTTGCTCCGGGCGGCAGGTCTTTAAAACGCCTGGAATTATAAAATTGTAACGCCTGGAATGCATCCCGGCGCCCCTTATATCTAGCGCCCCTGGATATCATATCAAAAAAGGCTGATAAGTCATCCCTCCACCGCAATCTGGATCTACTTACTTTATATTTATTGATCAGTTCATAAACGTGTTCCTGTGTCGCATCCTGCCGTGACTGTACCCTCGTGAACTTCATCAGAGGTGACCAGATATAGTTTATGATTGCAGACAGCCATTGCAAAGGGGCAACGATCAGCGATCGTTTGAATGGTGGGATTTCAAGGGTTCTTGACCTAAAATGACAAAGTCATGACTTAGCTTTCCTTGATGCGTCGTTTCGTTAATCGTTTCTTACTACGAGCAAAGACGATTAATACCAAGAAGACAGACAAAGGCCATACACAAAATCGTAACCCTGAAAATGACCCAAAACGGGAGTTTAAAGTACCTAGATGGCAGCACCAGATAGCCGGGAAACTTTAAAACGGTATTAATCATCTTTGCTAGTAATTTTAGGATGATAAAAACATCAACATTCTCATGACTCCTGCCTATTTATAAGTACCTACCTGCCAACCAGTCTTCCCGCAACCACGGCTGGTGCAATCCGGTCGAAACGTCCGGTAAATATTAAAGGTAAAATTCGTGATAAATACCCGTTTGCATATGTTTATTTTTTTTATGTTTATATTTATAATATTTATACTTAAGTATAATTAGTATTATGTTTTTTCTCACCGTTGTTGGTGCATCAAAACCACCATATTTACAAAAAAGCAACAATCAAGTTCAAAGGGAAGGACAACAATGCGTTAATAATGCTACTTGCACACACGCACTATGACGCGTGTGGTACAAACCGAAACGATAGGTACCTACATCGTGCCAATATTTGCAGTTCATTTTAAGTTGATTCAGTTTCAACCAACATAACCTGCATTTAGCACGATGCATCATTTGAGGGCTGATATGCATGAGATGCAGGTTTACTCAAAGTCTACGTAGTATAGGTAGGTAGGTACCCACCATAATCTGGTAGGTACCTACATATCCATAATGGCACTGGGTACCCAGTCCACACTTTATTATTTTCGTTTTTTAGAGTAGGTAGGTATGATATGCAGTTTTATTTCAAAGTTTCTACGTAGTATGTACATATAGGCGTCCACACTTTTATGTATTCTTAGCACCATATTAAGGTATAATACGTACATATTCATGATTATTGTGTTTTTTTTTTAATAGTTTTAATAGCCATTAGATGTCCTGTTCAAATATCTAGGTTATTGTTCTTCCAAATCCTTTTAAAAAAATATCAAGTAGGTAGATCATAAAAAGAGTTTTTACCAAAGATCTTGCACATCAATTTTATGAAGAAGATTTAATCATGCAAGCTTACCAAACATAAGGTCCTATAACTGCGAAGTTTTTGTGCGTAGCGGCAGCATGTTTTGGCATTCCTGTAGTCCCACTCGTGGCTATAAGCATAGCAAACGTCTCCTCTGGATCTAAGGCTGTTGGGCTTAAAATTCAATATTACTTACTAAAGATTTCTCCGTCGAAGCTTTATTTAATTACTAGCTGCGCCTTTAAAAGTACCTAAGTACCTACCTACAACATTTTATTACAATTATTATTGTACTTAAGTAAAATTATAACACCTACTACATAATCTGTGCTACTACCTACCTACTAAAATTATAATTAGGTATATCAAAAAGGCTGTTTACGCTGGAAGTTGTAAAATTTATCACTAGGAGTTAGGTATGTAGGTACAGGTACCTATAAATTTATATAACCATTAAAAGTAGGTACAAACTTTAGAAATGATGTTGCAATTTTTATAATTCACTGGTGCCAAAATTCAAGACTGTCAGTCACCATTGTGTGGAATGTCTAAGGATATTTATTTATTTTATTTACTTATGGTTAAATTTTAAATCTCTTTACTTTGGAGGCCACTATCATTCATCACTATCTTAAATTCCGTCAACGCAGTTTGTCACTAGCTCATACGTATTTACTATAGGTAGGTACGTAATAAGTAATAACCTATCCACACTTCACGTCGTGGTTCGCGCCGACGACATCCGCACGCGGATTGCGGATGGCGGCGCGAAAAGCGAAAAGCTGTCCATAATACACACTCATAGAGATTTGAGTCACAGAGTGAAGCGCGAATCGCGCTCGAAGCCATGAAAAAGTGAATGCTATTTACAGTCCTGTTTCGCAGGTTGTTGACGGACATCGCGCGGAAGGATAGACCATAAGAAGCATTGCTAAAATATTATATCAAGAAGTCGTAACAAAACGACTTCTCGAATGATGTCTGGAGGTCGATAACTTACCAAAACTCTTCAACTGCTTTTGAATCTTCTCCTTGTTTCAGGAGATCAGTGAAATCCATGTCTCCATCTCCATTATCGAAGGTGACCACTTTAGGTGTCAAGTTGAGTTCTTGCAGAGATTTTCTTACGTCTTCTACTTTCTCACTTTGGCAAAATACTATGCTTGGTTTTGTCACATTAAAAGTGGCCGTCAACTCATCTGAAAAAAAAAACAAAGTTACAATCTTCTATACTTACTTATAAAATGCTTTGTCCTGCCTGAATCACTGACTGATGGATCAACGATCGTAAAAACCTGAAACTTGGACGGATATTCGTTGTGGGTATGACGTAGGCATCCTTGAGAAAAGGTTTTTCGAAATTCAACCCCTAAGAGGGTGAAAAAGGAAAGCAAAGTTTGTATGAAAAATCGTATTCCTTGAACTTACAAATTTGAAACTTAGCATTAAGTATAATACTTAGGTACTTCAATACATTTCATAAAATTCTATGACAAAATATTTTCAAAACCAACAACCGCCACGGCGTACAGGGGTTGTAAATATTCTTATAATCAGATGGTGGTTTGTTTGAATTTTACAAATTCTTCAGCCTCCTTTAGGTTACGGGCGGGCATCTGCTAGTGATCTACCTATAATATATCATACATTGCAGGATACTGTATCATGCTTCAGAAATACTTACTAACGCGCAAGGTCCTATCGATAGGCGCAATGATGACACCAAGGTACAGAGCTGCATAGAACGGCACCACCAGATCTAAATGATTCGGAGCCATTAGGATCATCACGTCCCCAGTTTGAAGACCCAACTTCTTCATGGCGATTGCACATTGTATTGTTCTTCGCACCAGTGAACTATTCGTTTCTGTTTCTCCGGTTGCTCCATCGATCTAAAAGTAAACTTTCGGTAGTATTGGTTACAGTTTCGGGTTAAATTATGCTTCTTCTGAAATGTTTCGATCTCAATTTTACATGAATTCAGACTCATCATCTTAGTTCCTTTGTCCCACCCAACTTACTGGAGTCGGCACAGCATGTATTATTTTGACTTTCAAAAATGAAGTGCTTAAAATTTCTGAAAAATTGCTTGGTAACTTGGGAGGAAATTCATAATAAGATCAGTGATTTCATCCAAAATTATTGTCCCTCACCTGTGCCAGTAAATCTGGGCTATCCCTCAGACTCTGCAGTATTATCTTCCCGAGATGGAACCTGTCGCTCGGGATCCCGGACTCCGCGATGATCCGCGAAGTTACATCAGACATGTGCCATTGCACTGTGTCGTGGTAGTGCACATACATAGTTGTAATTCTCGTCTCAAAAATAATAATTGTACTACCTCCCCTTGATACGACTAATTGCAAACTAAAATCAAATGTGCGTCTTACGCCGGTAACTGAATATTAGTAATGTGCTCAACTAAATCGAGAAACTAACGGGCAGTTAACCTTGCTGGTATTTAGATAATATTAATTATGTTATCATAACTGTCGGTTGTGTTATCTTGTTCTGTCTTAACAAAGTGTACCTAATCATCATCAAATACCTAATGCTTATTATTTTGATAAAGGTGTAAGTCGGAGCGCAAACATTTATACCTAGTTATAAATTTATGTTTACTAACGAGAAAATGAGGATAAAAGGTCTTGATGAACACAATGATAAGACAGAAAAGAAGAGAAAAATTCAAACCATAATTATTCAACAACTTGTCCAATAATTAAGTATTTCTCTTATGTTTTGAATGAAAACATAGGAGAAATAATTATTGGACAACTTATACGACATGACAGCTTTATAAGGAACATCGTAGAAGGAAAAGTAGAAAAAAGACGAGTAAGGGAAAGACCGAGAATTTGAATTTGTTTCGCGGCGGAAGTGTGGCTGGCGTCGGAGCAGATAGACGCAACCACGAGGGGAAAGAGATAGAATTATAGTAAAATGCGTTAGAACAGGCAAAGTTTCGCTAGTGTTCCGCTTCTCTTTCATACGGACAAGAAAAAAAATAAGACATAGCACAATCACTGCGATTCCAATAATAAGGCTCCGCAGCGCAGCAGAGGTGTACTACGGGCGTGATTTAGATTAAAGAGAAGGTCGCTGTCATGTCGTATCAAGAAGTAAAAGATCCCATTAGGATCACCTAGCATGTAAGACGAAACTGAAGTGATCCTTGAGGTCAACGATACGACTACCAAAATAAACGATTTTTCTTTATTTCTTTCTTTCTTTTATTGGAAAGAAGTAGATATAGGTATGGAGGAAGCATCATTAGACCGACAGCTGAACTCTTAAGATTTACATAAAAGTCTGCAAATTACGGTAGAAGTTAAGATAAATGCTTATCATAATTACTGTAATGATAACGACAAAATAATGTAATAGTTACCTAGCGGATCGTAATGACTTGCTTAAACTAAGTAGGTACTTACATGATTTTATATTATAATAAGTATACGAGTACGTATATAATTATATCGCCAAGGTCTATATTTTAACAGATGATTTTTGCAATCTAGGAAGTGGCCAGAACCACGTCTGATACATATTAGCACATAATTGGCACTTAATATTCATTTGATTTCTTACATTTATATTACGAAAAGAGAAACTTATATATCGAGAATTAAAACGGAACTTTAGGTGTAGGTACCTACTTACATATTTAAGTTTTTATACCTCAGGCCTTTGCATCAAAACAATGAAATATGATCACGGCTGTATGTAGGTACCTACTTCTCTAGGTACCTACCCTATGCATTAATTCTCATATTTACTTTTCTATTATTTATTCTGTGATAATCACTTACCTACCTATATAAAAATACTAGCTGCGCCCCGCGGTAGCCTATTTTTAGGCAATTCTGGTACCAAATTTCATTCAAATCCGTCCAGCCGTTTGAGCGTAAAAGAGTAGCAAACACACACAGAAACTTTTCTTTATAATGTTAGTAGGATAGGATGTTAGTAGCATAGGATAGTAGGATATACTTACGGTCGAACTGAGAAACCTCCTTTTTTTAAGTCTGTTAAAAATGCAAACAAACATAATACAAACCATAATCGCATAATTAGATGTCCTCACAAACCTTTGTCATTTCAAACCATAATGTTACCTTTACCATGCAAGCGCCTTTGTCGGATAGAAAATGATGGGTTATTAGGTTATTTCACGTCGTGAATAGTTAATTAAACAATGTAGGTATATTCAGGTAAGTACCTACCTACTGGACAAAATGAAGGTAAGACACAGTTGGCAAGCCAGTCTAGGCAAAAATCTAGAATATATATCTAATAAGTACCTTTAAACGAGCAATTCTTATATACCTACTTATATTCTGAATCTCGTAAACGGCTCCAACGATTTTTTGTTAACGACATTTTTGTTTATAACTCTGAAGATACTCATATTTTAAATTTTTTTATGGGACAGGTACCTCGGGGATGTAAACTCTTTTATACAAAAAAAGAATTTTACAATTCGGTTCACTATTATCGTAATAATCGGTGAACAACATACTTAGGTAAGTAGCTACATAAAAAAATACATGTATACATTGGAACATAGAACCTCCTCCTTTTGTAAGTCGGTTAAAAGATCAAGGGCTTTATTATCAGATTCCAAGTAGTATCTGTAGTATACCCTTGATACCCGGTCAAGTATTTCAAATGTGTGGAATGTTTTAGTTCAGTCAAGTTACCGGGAACAGCGCTCTGCACTGGTTATCGAGGATAGCTGGTATAACGGTATAAATAAATAATAAATAAATAAATATCCTTGGACATTTCACACGGCGTCATCTAGTCCCAAGCTAAGCGATTTAATGCTTGTGTTATGGTAACCAGATGACTGATAAACTACATAGATACATTTTTTTTTGTAAATACATACATATTATACATAGAAAACACCCAGACACGAAACAAATATTTGCAGATCATGCAAACATTTGTCCCGCAGCGGGGATCGAACCCGCAACCTCTGCGTCTCAGGCGGGCTTTCGCCCACTGCGCCACAGAGGTATAGGTACAGTACACTCCACGTGCGATTCGTAAATCTGAATATATAGTATAGTTACACCATTTATAACTTAATCTAGTTTGTTGCATTCGTCTCCACTCCGAATAGCAGAATAACTAGACAAACAAAATTAATGAAAAAAAAAAAAAACTAATTATTTTCTCATACATTTTTTGTAGTACCTACTGGGCGGCTTTTTTGATATCATGATTTCTGAGGTGGTATGAATTAGTCGGGTCAGCTAGTATATAGTAGCAGAATATAGTACCTAGGTCATTCATCAGTTTATAACAGACAGTCCTGTTCTTAAAATCAGGTTTACTAGGTAGGCACTTTCCTCCGCAGTGCAATTACCTTGAATGTGTAGTGTGCTTAGGTAATAATACTTTATGAATACAATATAAAGGCATGTATATATTAGAGCATTTAATCATTTATTGTTTTTCTCCTACAAACATTAAAACAACTGATCCAAGTCACTGCCAGAAGGAAGCGTGCCCGAGACACTCACAGCAAGGTACCGCGCTGAACGGCAATGCTGATTCGTTAAAATATTTTATACATGTTAAATGAAGTGCCTATTAGCATTTATAAAGTATTTGAACCATAAGATTACATTGTAATTATTACCTTTAGGTATAGCATTTAATACCCGGTGGTTCCATCAGTTTTGCACTGTAATCAGCTAGCCGTAAATCGAAAATTACGGAGCTCCGTGGACGCCACTTGCTATCATTACCGCCTTAATAATGTACAAATTGATAGGTACATATTTAAGGATGGTCGCGTCGTTATATTCGTTTGACTGTGTAAGGGGGTTTACTGACTTGCTGTGATAAATAAATAAAACCTTGGACATTCCACACAGCGTCACCTAGTCCCATGCTAAGCAATTTACCTAATGCTTATGTGATGTCGGACGACTTGTGGGCTAAGACCACAACCGAATGGGTGCCCAACGCAAGACGTCCGCGTGGCAGATCACCACGGAGATGGCGGGCGGGACGAGTTAGATGTGCACCTTCCAGATTGGTCAACTACGGCCAAGGACAGATAAATCTGGAAAGAAGGGAGGGAGGCCTTTGCCCTGCAGTGGGACAATATGGGCTAGAAATAAAATAAATAATTATGTTATGGTAACCAGATGACTGATATAGGTACCTATACAACCTAGGCAAATATTTGCAGATCATGCAAACATTTGTCCCGCAGAGGGATTTACCAAATGCATGTTATGGTAACCGCTGACTGATACAACCTAGACAAATATTTGCAGATCATGCAAACATTTGTCCCGCAGAGGGGATCGAACCTGCAACCTTTGCGTCTCAGGTGACTTCACCCACTGCGCCACAGAGGTAACTTTTTTAAGGAAATCATGCCATTATAGATAGCTTAGCTCCGTTGCTATACAACTAAGCTAAGTAAGCTAAACATAATCGTAAACTGACTTGGTTTTAGCTGTACATAGGTAGGTACTTACTCAATTACCTACCCCTATCTGCATAATTATTATTATAGTAAGTAGCATTGCATAAGTATGTTGATAATAGAGGTGACTAATCATGAAGATGCTGGACAGTTCAATAGTCGTTGTAAGGAAGTATTTACCTACTCTATCTCACATCTCTTTATACTGCTTAGTTATACTTAGGTACCTAATTATGTGACCCGCCTATATTGTTAGTTATTATTTATTATACTTTCTCTATTGACGACCATACCACCCTCTGTATTTACCTAGGTTCACGAACAATAACGAAATTAATTATACGAAAACGGCAATAAATACGTTGCGCAGTTTAAAAACTCTAAGACCCCTTATACCGATTAAGTTCATTAGATTCTCCGTAAAACTAAGCCCTAGCAACCTACCCTACTAAGTTTAATGAAGAATGGAATAATGGTTCGACAGTTACCTAGGAAAAAAATCGCTCGCTCAATCGATTATTTAAGTATTTTTGTCCCACTGGTAAGGAAAACCTCACCACTGAAACAGCGCACAACACACAAAAACACTCTTTAGGTGAAAATGTGTCCCGTGAGAACCTTTCACGGCAAACAAGCAAGGTTGCTTATTACTTAAATAAGTCTGGCAAGTGTGAGTCGGACTCACGCACGAAAGGTCTTACCTTCCTGCTGCCGTTATTAATATCGAGCATAAAAACGACATAAAAATCATGTTTGTAGTACTTACATAAAGGAGCCCCCCTTTTTTTATTCTTTTTTTTATTATTATTTTTTGTTATAGCGGCAACAGAAATACATAAAAAATACAATTAAAAAAATTACTTACCTACCTAAAACCCTAAAGAACTTCATCAACCACTTTTCAAATTCAATTGGTTTTAACTTAAAGTACATGAAATTATACCTAATCGAAGCTTTTGGCTCACAGATAATTGCTAATAGCCTTGTTTTAACGTCCAGTCATTCTGTGGTCCAGTTGGTTTCACGGCAGCAATGTGTAAGCACCTTTACTAACTTGATCTATAAGTAGTGTGTATTCAAGTACTTTACTGTGACGTTCATAGTGAATCAGAAACCGGTGGACTTCCATATGGAGCACATCAATTGAAACAAATTGATGCTGTTATAGTGTTGATAAATAAACAAATCGAGACTTGAGTGGCTCTCCCAAGGTAATATAAAGAATTCTGCATTAATATACCTACTTAGTTAGGTAGGCACCTATAGGTAACAATTATTACGAGCATAATTATTATACTAATTGATTATCTATATTCCGAGGTCTGTCACTAATTATGGCTCAAAGGAGGAATTTCTCCGGAGGAATAATTAGATTAGCCGTTTTAAAATTATTTCACCTAAAAACCTTGATAAGAGAACAATGTTGATCCTTTCAGCAAAATGCCCAAGTTCGTGAACGATTCCGTTCATTGGTACATGAGTGAGCTCACCTCTCGCATCGTGGCGGAATCTGGTATCCCCACCGACCGGCACCACCTCGGGAAGATCATGATGCAGTGCATGAAGGATGATCCTGATCTTGTTTTACAGGTATTTACTAAAAAACTCAAGCGTTTACGTCTTTACCTACTAGATGATTTATATAGAGTCAGGAGGCAAGCTTTTGCCGTAGTTGCATGGGACATTGTTGAGTGAGATGGAATAGGCTTGCCCAGCACCTAAACCTTCCTCTCAGCTTAGCTGGCCATATCCACAGGAAAGACATTGGTCAATAGATAAGTACGTGCGGGGCCGGGTTTCCTCACGATGTTTTCCTTCACCATTTAAAGCTCGTGTTAAAGTGCATATAAATTTGATTTGATACATAGGAGGAGTAGCAAAGTTGCACTTGGTGGCCACCAAACTCTGTTTTCGCTACTCTTCCTAAAGTAGGTTAGGTACCTATACAAAATAAAACTATTACAGAGGTATTAAAAAAAAAATCATTCAGTTTTTTAAATTCCTTCGTTGTTCAACGTAATAACAAAATAAAATAGGCGGCGGCGCCGGCGCTAGTTTGACGCATACAACCACCTTAATGCTTGATGTTACAGAATGCTGATATAAGTACAATTTAAATAAATTTTTCATTGATAGAACAACACCCAGACCCGGAACAAAAGTTTGCAGATCATACCTACAAACATTTGTCCCTCGCGGGGTTCGAACCCGCAACCTCTGCGTCCCAGAGGTCGTCAAAAAATCGTGTCGTTCGTTAGATACTTACCTACCGAATTTTTTTGTCAAATGTGCATAGGTAGAAAAAAGCAATCATCCAATTTTAGATAAAATTAAAGCCTAATTATGATGGATTGTAATTCTATGGTCATACCATTAAAAACCTACTTATCTCAATAAGGCAATCCGTATAATGATACTAATCACTTACCTAGGTACCTACGTACGACACTGAATTATTACAAGTACCTACCAACAGTGATTATGTCCCCATCGACAAAAAGAACTTATTTTCTTATAATTAGGTAAGTATCTATCTATACCTATTATGCTTTGTAATGTAAGTACTTATGTATTTAGTTCCTTTAGGTAAGTACAACAAACGCAAGAATAAAAAACATGATGTCATGATGTAGGTAGATGATGATAATAATAGGTTCAGATATACCTACCTATGTCGCGCCACGTAAAAAGAGCGCTGGCTGTCAAACTGCGCAGGTGGTCGATGATTGGTGGAGAGGTAACGCGGCGCACTCGTCAGCGAGTGAACACAGGCGCAAACAATACCCCCGCTACTTCCCCTCAGCGCTCTTTTTACGTGGCGCGACCTAAACCTACTGTAAGGCACAGTTCAAAATAATTTGATGCGTACTTGAGGCGCTATTTCGAAATCTATCTTCTCCAGACCGATGGCGCTACTGAAGAGTCAGAAACCAACAGCTCAGTATTATTCCGCGCCGTGCGCTGCGCCACCAGCCTGAGAAACCTGGGCCTGAAGCATGGCGACGTGATGGTGCTGATGGCCCCCAACCATATAGACCTGGCGATACCGTTCTACGCTGCTCTGTTCTGCGGGATCGGTATTGCAGCTGTGGACAGAACTCTTGGTCAAAGTAAGTTGAAGGAACATAATTATCCTACTAATATTATAACGGTGAAAGTTTGTGTAGGTGTGTAAGTTGTAAGTGTGTTTGTTACTCTTTCACGCTCAAACGGCTGGACGGATTTGAATGAAATTTGATACCAGAATTGCATATAAATTAAAAAATTAGCTAGTTTTGATCCTGGTATTCCCACTGGCCAAAACTGCTGATAAGGTTTATATGGGACAAGGCATTTAGCAAGGTGGGAAGATGGACAAAGGCAGTAACCGAGTGGAGGCTAAGCGAAGGTCACAGAACACCATACAGATATAGTCTGATGATATTATGTAAGTACCTACCTAGTAAACTGGGCACAGAATCGGTAAAAAATTGACGCAGCGCTGTAAAGATTAGCCCCGTTATTCAAAATTTTTAGATTTTATTTATACAACTGCTGTTGCTAACTCTTTTCACTGCCATAAGAGTAGGTAACATGTAAAAAACACTCTTTAATCCATAATAAATTGACAAATCAGAAAAAGAACCACCTCTAAAAAAAGAATTGACCTTTATGCCCCTTTTCAGTTTTCTTTGTACTTAGGTTAAAAATTTCAACCGTGTCATTAATTACACACATCGAGTAAATGGTGTGTCCAATAATTTAAATATAATAATTTAGGAAATATTCTGCTGTCTCATTATAACTACCAACACCAAGTTATTTAGTAAGTGTTTCAAGGATGTCGTTTCCTAATTATTTATTCATCAACACGACACACTATCTGTTTGTCCCTAATTACCTAGCT
Source organism: Xanthorhoe designata (assembly GCA_963582015.1). Taxonomy (NCBI): domain Eukaryota; kingdom Metazoa; phylum Arthropoda; class Insecta; order Lepidoptera; family Geometridae; genus Xanthorhoe; species Xanthorhoe designata. The sequence goes on from OY757029.1 coordinate 3,846,796, forward strand.
ACTACTAAACGAGATACCTACGTATCAATAACAATAACATAAGTACCTACTCAGTAACTAAACTAATTTTTGCTAGAGGTTTTTCTTGCCCCTCTATTATCAAAGAAAGAGGTACAATTAAAAAATACTAAACCACTAAATAAATTTTAGGATCTGATGAGGATCTTCGGAGTTACGAAGAGAAATGCACCACGAGAGTGCAGGAAAGACGAAATTAAAGTCGGTTAAGTAAATATTTTTTTTAATTTTGCCAACTGGCAAAAAACCTTCAGGCGCTCTTACCACCCTCACTAACTTTGGTAAGTCTGTTCCACTAGCATAAACTATTTAACTAACTGGCTCTACAGGTGAACTCCAAAACACATTCTCTGTGGACCAACCCAAGATCATCTTCTGCCAGAGCGAGAAGGCGCCAGACATCCAGATCGCGTTGAACGAGCTGGACCAAAATGCCCAGATTGTGATTTTTGACCGAGGAGACTATCTGCTCAACTTCAATGATTTTATGGACCAGTACGCAGACGAGACGACGGTTGAAGATTTCAAGTAAGAGAGCAAAAGGGTTTAGGACGTATGAGAGACATGGTGCTTTTGGCGTAGAGGATTAGACCCTCCGAATTGGTATTCCTCCGTTTTTTGCAACAATGTTTTGGAATTAATATTACAAGAACTATAGGTAAACTAGATGAGGGTTTTGCCTGAGTGGTAGAATTAGGAATTTCCTCGCCGATAAGAGATGGCTAAGTAAGATGGAACATTCCATTGAAGCTTTAGTAGTAAGATACTTTCTGAGGTTCAATAATATAATAATGTGTTTTGTCTACATCAGATGTGAAGACTTCGACCCAGAAGACACGATAGCGTTCCTGATCGCTACCAGCGGTACCACAGGCTTGCCAAAATCGGCAGCCGTCACCCATAAAAACATTGCGATAACTTGTCCTTATCTTTGGTAAGTATTTGCTTAAAGGAAAGGATACATTAAACTACTTACTAGCAGGCTTCCATTTCAAAATTCTATTAAAATTACCTGCCCCACCTCTGCGGTATTTTCCGAAAAGAAGCACCGAACTTAGCTTGCGGTGATGTATGATAATTATTTACGTCATGGGCACTGCACACGTTAAAATATCCCTATGCTTGTCGTATGGGAAGGCTATTGCAAAATAAAAGCACCGATCTTTTCCGCAGTACTTACCTTGTTTGCCCGAAAATCTCCCAGTCAGATAGCTTTAATCCAGAAACCCTTCATTTTTTTTTGGGAGTGAGTATAAGCTTGGACGATATAGATAAACCTATATCGTCCTTGGTATTAAGCAACTGTATTATGGCTCTTGAACTTTCTCAATTCGTTGTTCCTCAGGGCAAGATACAGAACCTTCCCTGGTCCTACACGCCTCGCCCTGCTCGGCTCGCCACTACAATGGCTGACAGCCATTATGACATACGTCATCTCAACCGTACTCCGGTACCCTCGACTGGTGTCTTCTGAGCCTCTGACGCAGCAGTATGCTTATCATCTCATCAATAAATACAAGGTATACCTATGAGATGTTATCATCAAAGTCATTAATAAGAACCATAAAATTTTCTAGCAAAACCGGGATCTGAGAAGCATGTCACGGAAAAAATCAGCAAAAGTTCGCTTGAACCCAGCCGTGGCTAAAATTATGATTGTGATGGTGTATTTATAAAATCTCAGTCACTGTTCTGAAACTTTATCTAAGTAGGTACCTATTTGTTTAATTTAGAAAGAAGTCAGTTAATATTTTCTGAATTTCTTACGCAAACATCCTTTTCAGACCCTCACAATTTTTTTATGGAACCACCTTGAAAGTAAACCCTTACAAACAGAAGAGATATTGAAGAAAATACATTAAAAAAAATACTCTCAGTGGAACATAGTACGTCCTGTCGTGTAAAAATAGCCTAACCTGATATCAGTTAAGTTCTTACAGTTCTTTCTTCCAGCCATCATTCACGATCCTCAGTCCCACCATGATGACGACACTATTAAAGCCAGGAGACAGAGACCAGTGCGACTTCACCTGCTTCGACCTCATCATGCTTGGAGGCAGCGCTGTGCCGGACGACCTCATTGGAGAAATAAAGGTACTATTGAATGGTGAAGGAAAACACCTGAACGATTTGAGCAGCTACGATACAGCAAGTCCATCTTGTGTTTATTGTCGTTTAAGCTTATAAAATGAGTTTCATATGGTAGCTTTTATTTATCCTATAACATCTTTATGTGTGCGTGTTTAGACTTGTCTCTGACTACCCAGTATACATCTCCAAAAACTATGTTTTGATCTAAAATAAAATAATGCTACTTACTTTTTGACAGGGGCATATCTATGTTTTTGCTACCAGCTTTTTACCAAGAGGTAGGTAGGTACCTACATTAGTCTTGGTAAATGTCTTGATCCTTAATTAGTTGTTACTTATTAATCGTAAGTCTTAAGTATTTCTTTGTATTCCAGGAAGTAGCCCCAGATACGGAAGTAGTCAACGCATACGGAATGAGCGAGCTGACGAATATTGCGTTTCATGGCGACCGAGCGCCTCCAGGCTCCTGTGGAAAACCAATGGGCTGCCTTGAATATAGGGTAAGAGACATTTCTAATGTCCGTTGTTTCCATGCCTTCCGTTCCATTCCATTAAACCAAGACTTTCAATAAGACAAGGCTTTCTGTAGCGTCTAAAATAGTATGATTTTCTCAAGCCCTACCTTATAGCAAGTGTGACGTTACCAAGATTAACTTGTGTAGGTACACCTGCTGTGTTGTGTGTGCTGAGTTTGATTGGACGGAAGTTAGTAAAACAAAAAAGTCTGCGGCAATCTTCGAACGGGCAAGAAAATAAGTGGCTTGCTCTTATAGCTGATACTGTTTTTGTTTCAGCTGATAGACAGCGAAAATTATGAAGATATTGATGAGCCCAACGTGCCAGGGGAGTTGTGGCTAAAAGGACCTGGGATATTCAAAGTAAGTACACAAGTGCATCTGAAGTACCTACGCTCCCAATCCTACTGTCCTACTAATATTATAAAGGTGAAAGTTTGTGTGTGTGTAAGTATGTAAGTGTATTTGTTACTCTTTTACGCTCAAACGGCTTGACGGATTTGAATGAAATTTGGTACCTACCAGGATTGCTTATACCCTTCCAGGAGTACTATAACAACCCAGCAGCGACCGAGGAGACGTTCGCAGACGGCCGCTGGTTCAAGACGGGAGACATGTTCTATCGGGATGAGGAGTACAACTACTTCTTTGTGGAGAGAATCAAGCTGCTGCTCAAGTATATGAGTTATCAGGTAAATTAGAAGTTTTATTTGATACAATAAAGCACTAACAAGTATGTTGCAAAGACGTTACCGGTTCTAATTAAATACCAATACTACTTTAACAACTTTACTGTTAACTGTAATCTTTATAAATCCAGAAGTTCGCAGAAATAAAGTTACTAATGTTAGTCACAAATCTTTCCTCATAGTGAAACTTGAAAATACTTTATGCAGGTCATTTATTTTCATTGTAACGTCATTTGTATTGTACCGATAAAAACGCGCAGTGACGGTGCGTTCGAAAAACGTGTGTAACTAGGCTCTTAGGAGATTGGTGACATTTCAGTTAAGCCCCAGCATCAGTTCAGATCGTAGCTTTCACATATTCTGAGATAAATAAGGATTTCTAACCGGTAAGGCACACTCTTAAACTCATGCCACTGGCTTTGCACCTCCTATTTCATTCTTTATTTTCATTTATAAACCAGTAGGTACTTCGTTTTCCTAGTTCAAACTTTCGCCCGCTTTCACCCAGTTTTCAGAACTAGTTGTATTCCAGTTTCGTGAGCTCAAATCCGGCTGTGCATCAATGGACTTTTCGTGTCGGAAAATTTAATGCACTTTAACACGAGCTTTAAACGGTGAAGGTAAACATCGTGAGGAAACCCGCGGCTAGTCTGCCCCACACTTATTGCTCATTGTCATTCCTATGGATATAGCCGGCTAGGCTGAGAGGATGGTTTAGGTACTACAAGCCTATTCCATCTCAACAATGTCCCACCCAGGCACCACAGTGTCCCGTTAAGTGTAGGCAAAGCTTGCCTCCTGACTCTGTATAAATCATCTAGTAAAGATGTAAAGGCCTAAGTTTGTATTCCAGATATCCCCGGTAGAGCTGGAGGCAGTGATCCGCCAGCACCCCGGCGTGCTGGACGCAGCGGTGACGGGCTTGCCGGACGCGACGTGCGGGGAGCTACCCGTCGCGTGCGTCGTGCGCTCGCCTGATCATAACGTCACCGCACAGGACATCAAGGACTTGGTCAAAGGTATAGTAGCCTATTGGATACCACTGCAGGGTAAATTAAGGATCAGACTCTGCTAGTCTTTGTATTATGGTGTCTTCCTCTCCCCCTAGCCAGACGTCGTTAAATTTTATTGTTTAGGAATATATTATTTTTCATACAGATTTTTCTATAGCTTTTCAATGATAATTATTTTCAGATTTTTAGACGATTCGAATAATCCGCGAATTTTGTTTTTGTATTTTGTATTTTATCGGTAACTTCATTATCCTATACTAGGTATATATATGGCCCTTTGCCGTATGTCAAAACCTAGTAATTAAATATGATGATGAAAATGGCATATAATTTTAGACCATGCTATATAATGACAATGAGCATTATTATTATGCTCTGAATGCACCGGTCTAGTGATAAGACATAGATAATAAGAGATAAGAGAGAGAGAGAGAGAGAGAGAGAGATAAGACATAGAAATAATCTTTTACACTTTACAGATACTTTATCAGACGCAAAACAACTCCGTGGAGGAGTTATCTTCGTCAACGCGATACCGGTGACCGCGTCCACCAAAGTACATCGAAGGAAACTCAAAGAAATGGCGCTTACCATGCCTAGGGAGTGAATTGTCTTATATTATTTTATCGTAAAAAAAAGTATTTATTATTTCGGTTCATTCATTAAAATTTAGCTTAGGTATGTTTTTTAATACTACTGGATGAACCTATTAGATAAGCTAAACAGCAAATATTGGCACGATATGGTAAAATTTTAGTTCAAAATAAAGAACCAAAATATGTAACAAGAAACACGTACCTAGGTGAAGTGTGGATGATAATGATGGATTGAAAATAATGTGGTGATGCTTGAAGTAACAGCCATGATGGACGTTCCCTGTCTAGAAGCTTCATGTAGGTAATAAACTTGGCAGAAACGAAGAACCCTAGCAAACCCTACAAGCAAAATGAGAGCAACACACATCACATTGCTCAGAAACAAAAATAATTCTATTCAGTCGGTTAGATATGTACCTATTTTTTTAGTTTAATTTTGTTTTCGTGGCTTCAGAATAGTGGCACTAACTAACTAACTAAATAAAGATACTTATAAGCTTTAATAAAATCTATTACCTACTTACTTAATATATTTTTATAACAATGAATCTTAAATTTTCCATCAGTTATTTGCCTTTATATTTAGTTAGCTACCATCTAATTTCTTATGTTGATATTAGTGGCAATTCTGAGTGTCGCAAAAGCTAAACTAAGCTAACTAAAATTGTTGCCGTCCCTTTCATAGCGATGGAAATAAAAAGGATGGCAATAATTTTAGTTAGCTTAGTTTAGCTTTTGCGACACTCAGAATCGCCCCCATTGATAGTCATACCTACTTACATTGACGAAGTCCGTTTTGTCCCACCCAACACGGCTGGATCGATTTTCATGTTTTTTAATTTGTTGAATTTGTCTCTGTCCAGAATAAGATAACAATAATTATAAACATTGGAAAATTGACAAATAATTAAAATAAAATAATAAACATTTTCTCATACAAAATGTTCATAGCATCTAAATGACTTAACTTTAAAAAACTAATGGTTACAATCATTCATGATTTTGGCAAAACGAAGTTTGCCGGGACAGCTTTTCATAAAAATGTAGGCAAATGCTTTCACGTGACACCTACCTAAAAAGTATAAAAAAATAACAATAATAAATAGTGACCATGGTGCCTATTCAGATGTCGCGAAAAACGAAACTACCTAAACTAATTTGACAGCACTAAAATTGATGCCATCCTTTTTATTTCGATCGTTAGGAAAGGGACGGCAACATTTTTAGTGCTTTTTTTAAATGAATAACCTTACTAAAAGTTATACGACTTCGGCAGGATTCGAACCCGCGAGATACAAGCGATCACCCTTAAGCCGGGCTGCCTTACCACTCGGCCACGAAGTCCTTGACGCCGAAGACGAAACTATCAGTAAGATGATATTTCGGTTAAAGCACCAATTTTTAGTGCTGTCAAATTAGTTTAGTTTAGTTTTGGCGACATCTGAATGCCAATGCCAATACAAATTTGACGAAATGAAAAATCCACTGATAGGTACTCGGATATGAACTCACTATTTTCAGATCGAAATCTACTAGGCCAACACAAGTTTTCCAACCACTAAATAATCGGATAGGTAAATTATCATACTTGTACTCATACAGCCCGTAGTTGGTAGCTGGGAGCGAGACACGGAGCAAAATATATTTTACTAGCTGCGCCCCGCGATGTTACCTTTTCGTTCCCGAAATACCGGGAATACCGGGATCAAAAGTAGCCTATTCTTTAATCCAGGGTATAAGCAATTCTGGTACCAAATTTAATTCTAATCCGTCCAGCCGTTGGATCGTAACAACACACTTACCTACACATTTTCACACTTTTGTGTGTGTTTTTTTAAGTATGTATCATGGTATGTATACTTTCATTTCATTTTCAAAAACACACACACAAACTTTCACCTTTAAAATATTAGTGTGAAGTGTGATTCTTTTATACCTACCTATAAAAAACGGATTTCCGAGGCGTCCCCCTATAAGACTAAAGTTATTATGATCAGCCCCCATTTTTTTTATTAAGATATTTATAATATGTACCTACTTATGATTTTGGCGCCCCTGAAACTGCAGCCTGGAGCGCTTTCAATCCTAGCGCTCTGTGCATAAGTCGTTCAACTGCGCCCTACCCTAACGCCCGATACTACGGCTTCTTTACCATTATTTCTAAATTATTACAATAGATACTTAATACGAAAAATGTAAATGAATGTGAGATGAGATGTCTACGTTACTTTGCGTATCTGTGCAAATGTTTGAAACGGTTTTTTTCGTTGTTGCATGATTTTTTACATACTTACCTACTGAAAAATTAAATTATGGTCACGACTGTATTACCAAACAGCGTACCTAGATATGTTATTCACATTAAATCATAATTCAGAGGTATTTAAAAATATATAATTATTTGGTACATGCCCCCATTTTGCAGAAGTTATGTGGAGTCTAACTGCGCTAGAATTTACCTGAGTCCGTCCGCCAATGTAAACAGCGCTGTAGTATTATAGAAGCAGTTTACAACCGATTCGCCTTGAGCATACTTGTGTAAGCGACAATATTTACGGAAAAATACGGAAATGGACCAATTTATCGGTATAAAATACAGATTGAAATCATCTACGGATAATTTCGAGAGCTACCTCAAATATATCAGTGAGTTTATTAATAATTCTTTTCATAATTAGGTGAAGTAGCAAATTGAATTTTTATGAAGTTCACTTTCATGCAAGGTTATCAATCAATAATGGATGCTTACCGCGGTAGTAGCCTAATTTATCGAACCTTTGCATAATGCTTGTTAAGGTGGTCTTATGCGTCAAACTAGCGCCGCCGCCTATTTTATTTTATAATTACTTACGTTGAATAAAGGAAATTTAAAAAAATGAATGTTCAGTTTGTGAAACCTAGCGTAAGCTTTTTTTGGAATAGTTTAATTTTGTATTAGTTTAGGAGAAGTACCTAGTGTAGTTGCACTTGGTGACCACCAAACTCTGTTTTCGCTACTCTTAATAATAAAAAAATAGGAAGATAATTTTTTTGAGAAAATAAAAAACATCTGAAGATCAATTTAAAAACCGGGGTTGGCCTCTAGTCAACCTCGAATATAAAAAAAATAATTAAAAATATTATACAACTCACTTCTGACATTTATCGACTCTATAGGTACTTACCTATTTCGATCGTAAACATCACTCAGACTCAAGACATATTTATGGTCTCTAGCTAGGGTCGCATCATTAGGATCTAAAGATTCTAAAGTTTATTTTCTAGCTGTCCCGGCAAACTTCGTACCGATATAATTATTTTAAGCTATTGCATAGCTTCTATCGCGGGCCTTGAGCGTGGAGACCGAATCCAGAAATTCCGTAACGAAAATAACCTAACACCCCCCACTCCGAAAAAATGCTATGCAATAGCTTTACCGCGGCAGTCTCCGAGTGCCACACGTCTTTTTTTTTGTGTTAGGTATATTTTCCCAATTTTTCTGAACTTACACAAATATTTCAAGATAAAAATTAGCGAAATCGGACACAGTCCGAAGTGAGGCGAGTGGAGGCGAGTGGAGGCGAGTGGTGGCGAGTGGACGCGAGCGACTCCCAGCTGACAAATGAACTCTCTACACATGGGCGCTTCCCAGGACTCGGCCAGCTAGGCGAGTGATAGCGAGCCATTGCAAAGCAAGGCAAATATGCTGTCCATACCTTGGTATTGGCGTTCACTCGCCTACGCTCGGCCAACATTGTATTGCAGGCTTTACACGCCTTTGACGTAGCAAACTTAATCAGTTGAGATAATATCGCTATCTATAGATAGGTATAGAGAGCTATAGATAGGTACCTACCTATTATTGTCACTAGGCTAATCTTCACGAATCTGAGCACATTGATGATTTTTATAGCTTAAGTAGGCATTCGTTACTTTTTCACTTAAGTTAGGTACAGTATTCCTGAAAAAGAGATTTACCTAAGTACCTATAGCAACTAATTTTGTAATGTTTTTCAATAAATTCGGTTTTGTAAAATAAAATAAGTATAAGATAAGTAGGTACCTTTAGGTACCTACTTAATTCAAAACGTAAGTAGATTAATAAACCTAGGTAAGTATGTCCTTCAAACAAACAAAGTAGGTACCTAGGTATAATGTTCCTAAATGTGATTCAAAGAAACTGGTTAGGTAGGTAGGTACTTACTTAAAACAATTTCAAGACTAATTTTGTCCAGTAGCGTATGACAAAGGTACCTAAAAATATTTATTCTATTTTCAAGTAAAGTAGTAGGTAAGTAAACGACCGAGTTAATGGTTAGACGTATTTTTATAAGTTATTTAGCCTTTTCAAGATTAGAGCAATTTAAATACAATGGTCATTCCCAGAGCAGTGACAATTAAATTTAGAAATGACATAAATTTAAATATTATGGTGATTTTATTAATAAAATACTTACGTGGCCTCATTAACAAAGACATACCTAGGTAGCTAAAGGTAGTTTGGTATGTGAATTCGGATGTCGCAAAAACTAAAACTAGGTGTGACTAAAACTACTTGATGTGAAGTGCGCCGCGTTACCACTCCACCAATCGGACTAAGTATTAATCGACTACCTACTGCGCAGCCCTCCGGAGTTTTTTTTACGTGACGCGACCTATACCTTACCTTACCAACTACCTATGTCTAAGTTTTACAATAACTTGAACTTGGTCACCCTAATCAACCTACTAGATTATTTATAATGAACCTTTGTACCATTGATTTCCGTATTTTGAATATTCTATACTTAGGTACCGGCTATTTTTGTGCTGTTTACCTACTAGGTTGAACTAATCACCTGCGAAATAAAGTCATGGCCGACTCGACCGAGTAACTTGCGTTCAGTGACCGCCTCGTAACAATTAAATACCTACTTACCTACCTGTGTTTTACCGGTTTTACTTACACACTTAAAGAACACTATGAAAGAATGATACTATTTTGCAATTTAAACCGGCTCACATATTCCTGTTCATCATCAGAGAGACTAATAGGTTTAAATATTGGGTCAAAGGGAACGCCAAACACATTACTTACTCACGTAAAAATATCTACAGATATACCAGAAAGCCTTGATTTTCAGGTGATGAAATGAAACTAAAGATTTATACAGCGCGATTGTCTCAACAACCTCTTATCAGAAGTAGAGTCGTAGCGCCGCCGCCTATTTTATTTTATTATTACGTTTAACAAAGGAATTTAAATAAACTGAACTGAAAAGTTTGTGAAACCTATCATAAGCTTTTTTTAATACCTCTGTAATAGTTTCATTTTGTATAGTTTAGGAAGAGTAGCGAAAACAGATTTTGGTGGCCACCAAGTGCAACTTTGTTACTTTCTACACAAACTTCTGCACTCAACCATAGATTGTCCAGATCTACTGGCATTTATCAGCATTATCACTAATCACAGATTCCGTAATCCTGCCACCTTTGCTGTACAAGTATACAGAAATAATGTTTCATCTCACACTCCTATTCCTAAATGTGTCTATATAATGAGTTGGCTAAATCTTATAATCTAGATATATTTGATAAAACTGAAGGTAGGTTTAAGTGGAGCGTTCGCAAAGCCTTGTTTTTAAACAATAATTAATTATAACATTTAAGTACGTTTTTCTCTTTTTTAGTCTTAGGGTAATTTTACATTCATGCATGCAACACTAAGGCCGGTATTCAGAGACCTGACTCAAGCGTCGATTTGAACTCGGTTCAGCGGAACTCTGCTTAAGCATTGATTCGTTGCTTAAGTATCGTTTGTATTCAAGAACGTTGCTTGAGTAAATGCTCAGCTAAATCGAGTCTCAAGTGTCGATTCCTTTTTGTTTATGAATTCAGTCTGTTCTCATTTACATTTTTAATTTATTTTGTACTTCCATTCCGTTATACGCAGAAATTCAAAATGCCTGGATGAAAAATTAATGGCGACTCTCGAAAGTGAAGTAAAAATAACGTGTAACGGAACGACTTTAGAAAACTGACAAATTCATTCATTCATACGTCAGTCGTCAAGCAAGTCAATCAAATTTCAACAATCGCCAAATCGCGGGATGAAAATGTGAAATCAATGAATTTATTTTTACGCTTTGACCAAAGACAGGTAATACTGCTTGGTTATCGGCGGTAGTGCTTCTTGCCCTGGTCTGATGCATCATGTAGTGTTTGTAGACACACAAACGTTGTGGAAGATAGCACCAGCACTCGTTGAAGATGACGAGACACGAAGGATCTCTCTCAACAAGCTTAGCCTGGACATGATCTAACGATTAGCTGTTTCCCGTGACTCCTATAAACTTTATTTAATACGTTTTAAATAAGTGTGTGTAAAATATTAAATAAAAACATTATGGTAGTTTTGTCAATATATTTTTTATTTTACCCCAGCCAAACCAAATGTGTTTAGGTTATGTACGTAGGTAGAATTTTCGACATAAATAAAGTAGGTAAGTAATCCTTATGAGTACCTACCTACCAAGACTAAACTAATAGTATTCTTTTATCTGTGCTAATACTAACTATAAATTCACAAGTCCTTATAACATTTGTCTGTATGAAACAGAAACAAGGTCCCCATGCATATTTTGAAGTCTTGTCTTGTGTGTCCGTTATTCTAGCATGCTTAGATGACCTCGAAAATACAACGAATCGAATATATTATCCATTTTTACTGAAAACAAAACAAAAATGCTATCTGAGTAAATGCTCAAGCGTGGTCCAGACCACTCTCAAGCATTTACTCAGATTCCTTTGAAAAATGTCAAACTCAAGCATCGATTTCATTTGATTGAGGTTTTTGAATAAGGAATTACTCAGGTGAACTCGACTCAGCTGAACTCGACTCAGCTGAACTCTGATCAGCAAAACTACTCTCAAGTAACGTTCTTGAATAAGAAACGATACTTAAATCGACGCTCAAGCACAGATCGACGCTTGAGTAAGGTCTCTGAATACCGGCCTAAAATTGTCATATTCACATAATTTGATATCAATCTAGATCAAAATAACTAGTTTTAGATTTTAAGCTTCTGGGATTGTAATCTGTTTTGTAAATTATTTAATAAAAAAAAAAAAAAATGGTTTCACAAACTATAACCATCTAGTTTTATTTTTAATTCCTATGTCCAACGTAATAATAAAATAAAATAGGCGGCGGCGCTAGTTCGACGCATACATACACCTTAATATATTCTTTATAAAATCTGCTTCTTCCAGATGTAGGGTTCCTGTCCCGCAAAGCAGCGTTATCAGTGACTCCAGTAGCGGTGCTCACAGTGGACAATGGTGTTTATACTCTCACCATGACAACCACGCTCAAGACGATCAAAATCGTCTTCAAGATCGGCGAGGAGTTCGTAGAAGAAAGAGGTGATGGGGTCCCGGTAAATATTTATTATACTATCTACATAATATTTTATTCGACTCTACTGACAAGACAAACGCTGTCCTGTCTTAAAGCCTATGCACACCACGTCGAACGAGCAGTCACTGCGCGTTTTTGCGTAGCGCGTCACCTGCTAGTTCGCAGCGCGTTTTACAAACGCGAGGGTAGTTTGCATGGGTAACTGCTTAGCTGCAAAGTTATTATTAATTGTAATATGACTGTTTAAAGTTTTATTTAGTGTAGTGTATTTAGAGTAGAGTAACTTTGTATTTTTTTCTATCGAGTGTCGGGTAATTCAAGATAATCCTTAACTTTAATATGTATGAATTTCAGAATTGTATGTTTTATTCAGATATCGATGTTCGAAGTTCATGAAATCTAGTAAATACTCGCCTTAAATAGTGAAGAACAAATTCCAACCATTCCGCTATCTCACTTCACAATAATATCAGTTAACACCTGCATTTTTAAATGTTGTGTTCCTTAGTTTTTTTTTTTTCATTATAGTAATTAAATCATAATTAGGTACCTACTTACCTGATTATTGTGCATTCTGATTCACAATCCGGTTTAAAGGGCGAGTAATGAGGAAAATATGCGCTTAAGAAACCTTGCATCATCTAAAAGGCATTATTATAAAAGCATTGTAGGTACATGAGATACTTCTAAGGCAAGAGGCAAAATAAGATAAAAAACTCTGGGTTGTAAGGAGAGCAATTTGTTGCACTCTCGTGGTGCATTTCCGTTCATAACTCCGTAGATCCTCGTCAGATCCTCAAAAATTTTATAAAACCAACTCGAAAATATACCACAAGTTTACAAAAAAAATCAAATCGGTCAGGCGTGTCTTCGAGTACTTAATCAGGGAACATTATAAAAAACAATCCGACGAATTGATAACCTTCTCTGTTAAAGTCAGTTGAAAATTATAACACTCTTTAAAAGCTCATAGTCTACGTTTAAAACCAGAATACTTACTGCTTGAATCAAACCCTTCTTTCAAATCTTTTGATATTTTGCTTAGGTATTATTATTACAGGTGCTACATTTGCTTATTTTTGTTGCGCGGGGCCTATGGCAACCACTGACTATAATATTAATCTTACTTTACTTGTTCCAGGTGAAATCCATAGTCACATTAGAAGGCAACAAGCTTATACAGATCCAAACAGAAGAAAATGGAAATAAATCCACTCATGTCCGAGAATTTACCCCCGACAGCCTGATTGTGGTGAGTTTAGAAGACAATCTTGAAGTAACAAAATCGTTTTCATTACTTGAATATTTCTTCCTGCCCTTATTATGCGGGCACCACACATTGGCTTCAACTTGGTACCAACATTGGCTAGGTACGAATAGAGTCACCAATGGCAATGCTCCGTTTGTGTCCATTAGCTCACATTGGAGTGTTGGAACGTGTTGGTTCCAATGTGTTGTCTTTACATGTCATATTTATAAATACATGTGACACATGTATTTATAAATATGAATTGTGATCACGAAAGTTTAGGAAAAACTGTTATTCCTCATCTTTTCATTTATTGGCGCCACTTTCAGACTTCCTCTTATATAAACCTCTTAAATAACACTCATTCTTTATCTCTGTCACGCCACACATCTATCTCAGCATTAGGTACTTGAACACATTTTAAAAATATTATCGCGTTGCTGATGGTATCTTAAGATTAAAAGTAGCGTATGTAATTCCCAATCCAGGATAAGTTTTATCGCAATCTGTTCAGCAAAGATAACAGATAGATATAGTTACTTTCACAGCTTAAATAAAATAAAGTCGGTATAATTACACCATCTACTTAACTCATGAACGACTGGACCGATTTTTATGATCGATTATTAATTAACCGATTAATTTTTATGTTGGATTTGCCTCTGTTAACAAATAGCAGTAGAGCTAAGTATTAAAAACATCGGAATTAATGAAAAAAATATCAAGTAATTATTTTCTCATACATTTTTGTACTGAGGGGGTACGATGTTCGCCGTGACAGCTAGTCCCACTAAATTTAATGACAATACGAATTTGGCTGAAACTTGGAATAAATAAATATCCCTGGACATTCCACACGGCGTCATCTAGTCCCAAGCTAAGCAATTTAATGCTTGTGTTATGGTAACCAGATGACTGATATACTACATAGATATTTTTTTTTAAATACATACATATTATACATAGAAAAACAACCAGACCCGGAACGAATATTTGCAGATCATGCAAACATAAGTCCCGCGGCGGGGATCGAACCCGCAACCTCCGCGTCTCAGGCGAGCTTTCGCCCACTGCGCCACAGAGGTCGTCAATAACATTATACGCTACTTTTTAGGCACTACTAGGTATGTACCAGGGCGAAGCCGCGGCCTTGTAAGCAGGTTTATAATATTACCCCCATAGGCATATTGGTTTCTAAAACGGATATCAATAAATCTGTTGCTATGTCTTTTCATTGATATAAGAGAAATAAGAAAAAAACATTCTTTAAATCTATATCAATTTGATAAATCTATATGAATAAGACCATGAGTCATGTCCCTACATTAAGGGAAGGTTCATATCTGACGTAAAATACGCCGAGCGTATCATCTAGCGTACTAGCGTATCATCGGTCGAGTGTGAACGGTCAAGTGTTTTTCTATACATTTGTCTGTTCTGGCGTATAATACCCGACGCATGTTCCGTCAGATATAAACCTTCCCTAAATTTTAAAACGTATTTATTTCTTCCAGACGACAACTGCTGACGGATGGGATGGCACCTGCATACGAGTGTACGAAAGAGTGTAATATTACATAGCTATTTGAATTTACTAATAATAGTTTAATTTAATCTCGCTCTGCTCCTCTCGCTCCGCGCCAATGGACGAAAAATTTTCCAATACTTGTGTTAAGTAATTGTTAATTGAAAGATCATCTATATTTTTTCATTTACTTTTTTGCATCGAAAAGTTATGACGTTTCAATGTTTTCGTTATCTATGTCGAAATAATTTAATAATTTATTTAAAAATTTTAGTTTTCATCACAAGATTTGTGACTGCTATTAAAGTTTTACTGTTAAGTACCTACTAAAAACAGAAAAACCGGTAATATTTAAAGAATGACAGCTTCTATAAACAAAGGCACCTGTCAATGACTGAATGATATTATTTGTAGTAAAATGTTACTAGATTTTGATTTCTTAGTGTTCTAGTGTGAATTAATAAAATTAAATGTATAACTGTCAATAATGTTGTTTTTTGTACTTACGCTAGTAGTACCTAGGTACAGTATTGTTTTATCTGTGGTAGGTAATTAATTTTTGTTTTAGAATAAATTCATTTAAAATGTTTCTCTGACTTTCTATTAGTTTAAACTTACTAATAAATTATTAATAAGATTGACAATTTAAATTTGGTTGTTAATCAATAAATAAATAAAATGGAAGGTATTTTAAAAGTAGGCATGATATTAAAATGGTTCCTACCTACCGCCTACCGTTACAAGAAGAAATTAAACTATATTATTATAATACTAGCTTATATTTTTTTAATTACTTAAATACATTTGTTTATAAGTTAAGCCATGTTTGGGTTGTGAAGTTCACCTCGTATATTGGTCTTCATCAACTGAAAAAAGAAAATCAACGTTAGTACATTTTAATAAGAGTTTTTTTTACATTATTTTATTTTCCGACTTTGGTGGTATGTATAAATAATATTATCTCCTGGTGTCAATTCAGATCTCGCCGATTCTAAACTAAACTAATTTGACAGCACTAAAAATGTTGCCGTCCCTTTAGTAACACATTTAATTTACCAAATATTATCTCCTGGTGTCAATTCAGATGTCGCCGATTCTAAACTAAACTAATTTGACAGCACTAAAAATGTTGCCGTCCCTTTAGTAACAATTTTATTAAAGGATGTCATCAATTTTAGTGAAGTTAAATTAGTTTAGTTTTTGCTACATCTGAATTGACACCATTGTATACCTAAATCATCTAAATGTAAAATTGTATCATCTATTCAATTTCGTGTGAATTTTCTTAATCAAGAATGTTCTATTTATATGTGGTTATGATAAGAAAATTCACACGAAATTTGATGATAGTTATAAAAATCGTGATAAAATTTTAGAACAATGTTATTTAAATTTTTTTAAACCGACTTAAAAAAATAAAGAGGTTCTTTGTTCCACTATGTATTGTTACCTCAACTTTCTCCTTGTAGCTAAGTCCAGTCTTGCCGAGTACATAAGATAGCTTCGCCCACGCGGCTTCGGCTGTCATGTCGAATGCTGGCACCACACCGCATTCAAGCAGCAACTGAAGAACAAAATTTATATTTAATAATTTTAACGATAACACACAAAGAAAATACACACGGTAACATTGCAAACATCCAACTATATATAGGTACTTATTATAAACGTAAAAGATTGTATGGATGTTTGTTACTCTTTCAAGCGAAATCTACTTAACGGATTTGACTAAAACTGGGAATACCTATATAGTTTATGACCTAAAATAATATACCTACTACTTTTTACCCAGGCGAGCGAAGCCGCTGGTACTTTTATAAAGTCAAAATCTTATCGTACTAATATTCTAAAGGTGAAAGTTTGTGTGTGTGCAAGTGTGTAAGTATCTAGGTAGTGTGTTTGTTACTCTTTCACCCTCAAACAACTGGACGGATTTAAATGAAATTTGGTACCAGAAACTAATATTATAAAGGTGAAAGTTAGGGGGTGTGCAAGTGTGTAAGTATGTAAGTGTGTTTGTTACACTTTCACGCTCAAACAACTGGACGGATTTAAATGAAATTTGGTACCAGAATTGCTTATACCCTGGATTAAAATATAGGCTACCTCTGATCCCGGTATTCACACCATAACACCGCGGGGCGCAGCTACGAGTAGTAAAGTATTAAAAAATGTCTCACCAATCCAGTCTCATAGATAGCCTTGCCCAGCACAGTGCCGTTGACGCACTGAGTGACGTTCACCACCAACACTTCGTTCTTCACCGCGCGCTCTATCTCTTTGTATATCTCTTTACGCTTGATGGGGATGTTGCCATTTCCGTACGTCTCTAGGACAATACCTGAACAAATATGAGGATTTAATAATAAAAATTATGACCGCGACTGCACACAAATAGCATTGGGTGTTCTATAACGGTTGACCGTTCGTTCGTTCGTTCGTATGAGCAACTCTCTTTCATGGCTTAACAACTTTTAAAAGCCGGGACCGACAATTTAACGTGCCCTTCCGAAGCCCGGAAGCGCTCAGCTGATAATGACACTTGCCACCCATCCAAGTTGTGACGGTCAGAACGTTGCTTAACTTCGATGATCTATCAAGAACGTCTTAGCAAGCTTTGCCACGAGCGCTTCCGTACTTCTTATGTACTTATGTCCAAACACATATTTGCATGCCCATCTTTTGGTGAATCGTTTTTTGAGTCCTAGCGAATTGCAAGAAAAGATGACATAGTGTTACATTCAATTTCAAGTAGATATTTAGACTTTCAATACCAATTCTATGTGAGTGAGCTATTAGCACCTAGATATTAAAGACCTTGGTCAATATGACGTTACCTAGCTATATAAAATCTACGAAATGACTATACAAATCTTTAAAATACACAAAGTTAACACCATAAAAAAGGACAAAGATTAAGTCTTGGTAAAAGAAGAAGCAGTATTATTTAACAATAATAATTGTTGTAGGAATATTTGATATTTTATAAAATGTCATTCGCCGTTTCGCCATATAAAAGACATCAACGCGTCTTCTTTTGTGCTGTTTTTCTCTAATTTTCACAATATCATTTTCTTATTCTTATAATAATCATTTTCTTGGTGCAACACCGCCGTTTTTTTTTAAATGCGTCTCGTCATGACATATTGTCATAACCAGGCATTTAAGGCACCCTAACAACGTATGGCGAAGCGAAAAAGGTGTTAAGTAGGTACCTATGTATTACACCGAATTGTTAATATTTTAATTACTTATTAGGTACATACGAACGAGCGGAAGGACGAACCAGGTAGGTAAAGTAATTTAAGACATGATAAATACAAATTTGCTTATTTTCAAAGTTTTTGTAAAAAAAAGGCCGTTGTTGCAACAAAAAAGGCGATAAAGACTAAAATGTTCATAGGTGAAGCAAGTAATAAATTATTTGATGGTTACCTTCCATCCCCTGTGCCACAGCTCTGATCAGCTCTGGCGTGATGGTCGGAGCCACCTTCAGGATATAAACCTTCCTCGAGATATTGTCATGGAGTCGGCACTCGTTCGGAACCGACCCTGGAGGGTGGATGAGCATCTTCGGGTCCACGTCCAAGGTCGTCTTGGCTTCTAGGAGAGCGGGGAAGTTGGGAGAATCGAAGCCGTAGATACGCGTGTTTGAGATTTTTTTAACCCTGCAAATAATCAAATTAGGTTTTTTATTACAAAAAAAACGAGCAGCACATTTATCATCTTTTATACCTACAAGTTTGTGACTGCGCAAATCCACATTTTCACGATACAACTTTATATTTGAAAAAGGCAACTTTAAAGATAAACAGATCTTAATTGGTAATTTTTAATAATGCCTGATGAAAATGTTTACCTGGTGCCTCTGAAGAGCCTTGCTCCGAAGAACACCGTGACTTCAGGTATGTGTTGTGTGGCGGCAATCAACACAGCGCACAGGAAATTGTTGTTGCCGTCACTTCGAGGTTGGAAGATTGGCACCTGGAAGTAACTTAAAGCTAGAGTACTGCATATGAACCGGTGAACATATGCACCATATCTATCGTGATTACTTACAAAAAACGGAGTGCCAGCCTAGTCAACAAGCCATGTCTGTATCTAAAATGTGTGGGAATTGACTTCTGCTATGGCTCTACTTTCGTGACTGTAGGTAGGTATTTTTTCCAAAGGAGAGCCATCTTGCCATGTAGGAACCGAGTGGATCATCCACTCGACCAAAAATGGGTTGATCAATTCATTTTATGTTCTAAAATCTTATGTGCGTTGACCCCTAGGTACTCTAGTAATGGAAATCTTTGTGAGGAAACCAGTTAGTAAGTATTTTAAAAGATAAAATGAACATGACGTCAGAATTTAGACATAGTAAGTAAGTAAGTTCGTATGAGCAAGTAGCTAACTCAGTGTGACGTAGTTATCATTTAAAAATCAAATAAACAAGTAAAGTTCCTGAAGGTTCACCTGAGCACCAGTGAGGACCACAGTCTTGCCGATGCTCTCCAACATGAAGGAGAGGAGGGAAGCTCCGTATGCTGTTGTGTCAGTGCCGTGCAGTACCACAAACCCATCGTAGTCGTGGTAGAATTTCTGAAAATATAGAGAGTAAGAACTGAGTGAGAGTGATGTACAAAAATAGTGAAAATAAACATAGGTAAGTAATATTTTGCCGACAAAAATTATGTATAAGATCATGGTAAAAGTAATGATTGGTAAATTATCACAACACACAATCATGCATAGGGTACTGATAGGCCTTTTTCCCATAGAGATAAGCAGAGACCACAGATTTCCACTTTAATCCTGACTATTGTAACTCTACTCAATTTGTTGCCTTATTCATTCTCATTTCTTAGGTACCTACTCATAAGAAACAAAATACAAGTTCCAGATTACGAATAAAAATAAAACTTCCGTTTATGATAAGCAACATTTTTTCAGTGTCTATCTAATCTTATCTAATCTTACTTGAAAGTATATTTAGTAGTTTCTACGGGTTCTACATTATCTATTCTATCTTTTGCTATTTTAATACAATAATACAACGTAAACATAAAGTGGAAGACATTTTTGTTTGTTTGAACGAACTTATCTCTAGAACCACCTGCGAGTCGGATTAAAAAAATATTTCAGCATTTGATAGCTCATTAGTGGCAATTCTGGATGTCGTCAAAACTTAACTAAACCAATTTGACAGCACTAAAATTGATGCCATCCTTTTTATTTCGATCGTTATGAAAGGGACGGCAACATTTTTAGTGCAGTCAAATTGGTTTAGTTAAGTTTTGGCGACATCCAGAATTTCCACAGTGGCAGTGGCCCACTATTATTAAGTTATAATTATTAATAATTAGTAGCGGTTTACCTTTATATCATTAGCTTGTTTCACCCAATCGTCCAAAGTGAAATCAGAGGAGTCCTTCAGTTCTTCATATTCATGGATTTTGTACAGAATCTTTAAATCGGTGTCTTTGCCATCTGATAAACAATAAAATTTAATTTGAGAAATCCATTTATCTTCTTGCAAAAATCTGAACACATTTTATCAAAAACTAGTCCCCTCAAACAAAACCCCTCGCGCGATGTAGGTATAAACTTGAATACCAGTTGAATGACCAATTTTTTTTCTTATCCTATTTCGTCCCGCTGGGCAAGGTCTTCCCAACCCAACCATCTCTATCATTTGCTGAGTCCCACATGACAAGAACGTCCCGCCAACGTTTTCTCGGCCGACCCCGACGCCGCCTTCCATCGTCTGGAACCCAAGACGTCGGGGCCACCTTTCTGATTAAATTACTAAATAGAAAAAAAAATAACTCGATACAGACACAAAATAATCAACATCTTATTGTGTTCCAAAAGAAGTACCCACACAACAAACCCTTGATACCCACCAGGTACGACCAAGTACTCCTTCATGTCAGTTCCGGCCAGGTTCTTTGACCAGTACTCCTCATCGTGCAGCTGGGGCAGCTTCCTCACCACTTTCTCTATGTTCTTCTGGGGCACAAGGACTGGAAATATTTTACAAGTAGGTTTAAAAGTAAGTTCGTGCGTTCGTTCGTATGAGCAAGTGGCCAACTCTGGTGTTTTTAGGACGCCCAAAGGCCTTCATCATGGCTTAACGACTTTTAAAAGCCGGGACCGACAACTTAACGTGCCCTCCGAAGCACGGAAGCTCAGCTTATAATGCCACTTGCGGTCACCCATCTAAGTTGTGACGCTCATAACGTTGCTTAACTTCAACGATTTATCAAGAACGTTTTGGCAAGCTTCGCCACGAGCGCTTTAAGTAAAAGTGAGTTGACATGTTAATGAGATATATTTTTACAGGAGCAGCTCATGGAATGTTTAAAATTACTTCTGTTGGATCTTGACATACCTACAAAGTTAGTTCGTCCTTGTTCTTTAATTGACTTCTATATTACGAATATGTTTTGCATATTTTTAATAAATCATGTCTAATCTGTTCCTAATTATGCAAAATACGCAAATTCTACGTCGCATCAAATAAGTAGGAAAATTTGCCACTCGTCGGGCTCAAACAACATGTGACTAGGTACTTAGAGATCTGAACAAAAATGGTCATATTCTCATTTGTTCATAGAACTAAAAACAGATCGCCATTCAATAAAATCGCGTTTGTGATATCCACGTTACTGTAGTCATTTCTAAAGCCTTCTGTAAAAATCGAACTCGATTCGCTCAAATTACCGAGCTCACTTGTCACCTGTCGCCAAATGAATTTGGGTTTACAGTGTCAAGATGACATGGAAGTCATACCATTTAATTTTCATACCAATGGCACACTCATCACAGGCGATATCGAGTTCTACAAAGTAGGTACAAAATTTAAATCTCACTGTGGCTTCTACGCTCTAAATGGGTTTGAGAATAGCTCTGCTGGACAAAGTCTCCATAAAGTGACACAGATTTAAAATAAGGTCTTAGTCAAAATATTTCTTACCTCCTTTTTCATTCTTTAGCATGCCAAAAGTGCCTCCAGTGTAAATCGCGAGCACTCTCTTACATTTCACTTGCACCATCTTGAACGAACTGAACTATTGTAAAATTAACCAAAGTATCTATATACCTATGCGATAACGTATGAACTTGCTGATAAACGATTGTTATCACTGCTATGACTAGTTGTGTAAGATATAGGTCGAGGAGGATGATTTTATAGATCTGTCAAAGACATGTGCTTAGTGTGAAGTGTGCATAATAAGTGCCGTGTTGGATTTGTTGTTCCAGATTTGGCCTCACGTGTTTTTTTATTTGTTAGAATGATTATGCAGATTCGTTTATCATCTTCTCTAAATAATAATAAACATGACGTCATCAAGGGCGATCTGTATGGGACAGTTGGTAGGGGTTATTCAAAACCACGCGCTCATCTAAAGTGCCGAATTAGTGACTTTAAAGACAATGTCATAAGAAAAAAGTGGTAAGGGGATATCAGAATCGTAAATACAATCTGGGGCTTTTTGACGGGAATTCAAGATGGCGTGTTGTCTATTTTGTTTTATTTTCCGAAATTTGTGTTTTGGCGAATGTTAATATGTAATAATGGTGGATTATTAACTGTTAAGTGTTCGTGAACGTACATAAGTGTAGGCAAATGAAACAAAACTGTATCATTGCATTTCGAGTTCTCTCAAAAAGTCCTTGTAAAAAGCTGCAGTAAAGACCCCACATCTTTACTGACGCTGACTATGACTTTGACTCGACCTTGACGAAACAAAAATATATATTATACACATACACATGGTAGTGGCTAAATGCGTGGCAAAAGCCGGCGAAGCCAAAATAAAGAAGAAGAAATACAATCTGTGTTCTGACAGTTAGCAAAGAATACTTAGCAGTAAAATAGAACCCCGGGTTTAACGCCAGTTTACCGTAATATTTCATACTGTCCTCGATACCGAGTCAAGTACCTACCTACTTATCACAAATGTATGAAAATCCAGTGCAGCGCAGCGCCTTCCCCGGTAACCGTCCTATACCATACCATACCGTCCCATACCATACCGGTAACCGGTATGGTATGGGACGTAAATGAAGGGACTAGTACTACAGGTGTACTATATAGTTGCTCCATTTACGTCCCATACGATTAATCAAGTTTTCAGAAAGTATAGGTATGTAGGTAGTAACCGGAAGTTATCATCAAGTTCAGTTGTCCTTCAAGATACCTAACAAAATGTTCTTTTAAATTGATTTTAAAAAATCACAAACAATAATATTTTATATGTATTTTATTTAGCGACTGAATATGTCGCTAAATAAAATACATAATGAATGACAGGTGAGCGTTAAACTTAATAATATCAAAGACGAATAAATACTAGAAGACAAACAAAGGCCATACACAAAATCGTAACCCTAAAAAATAGCCTGAAAACTCTAAAACATCAATTTTATCCAAGAAATTTCAATTACTTTCTAGTTAAAAATGTTTAAATATTGAATATTGTTGCTACCTACTACTAAGTATTGAAATTTCTTGGATAAAATTGATGTTTTAAAGTTTTCAGGCTATCTGGTACTACGGGATCGGGTTACGATTTTGTGTATGGCCTTTGTCTGTCTTCTAGATATTAATCGTCTTTGATAATATTGACTGTATGGCGTACATAATATTAATTTTCTCGTAGCAAATAATCATACTACTTTTTACCAGAGTTGGCTACTTGCTCATACGAACGAACGAACGAGATAAGTTAATAGGTACAAACCTGTATCACACCTGTTTATTGCGAACTCGGAAGTAAGATTGCTTATTTATTAGCCATGTTCATCATACCTATAGTGTTATTTTTATTGTCTCCTATAACTAAGGGATGTCATTTAAATTGTTGTAACAATGTTGATTGTTATGAAATGCAATAGGGATAATATCCCGATATTAGAATCAGAATCAGAAATGTTTATTTCAAAACTGTTGTTCAAGTTATTAGTAAATATTAAGAGATTTTTAGGTATAATTGAATAAAATAAAAACAAATAATACATAATTTTTTTTAATTCATGTACTTATAGGTACACTAGAATATTGTCATCTGCTACCTGTAGGTATATACCTATAACTGTAAATGTCGTGTGCAAAATCTAAATCTAGATAAAGGAAACGCTGTTATATAAAATAATTTAACTTGCTAGAATTAGGTACCTACTATGAGTTTAAGTAGCCATGTGCCATAAACAATGTGCGCTTCTGACCACCCCTCAAGACATCTTCAAAACATCAAATTTATTACTATACTTGCAGATCTGAGTGAATAAAAATCTTTGTGTGTATTGTATACGCGAGCCTGTTTCTCTTGGTTTAGTCTTATTTCCATATACTTTGATTGACTTTAAAAATAAACATGAGCTTCAGACCTGTGCTTCCTTGTATTTATCTAACTACAGAGTCAATTGGTCATTTTGAAAAAGTACCTATGTATATTCAAACACACAGATCATCTGGTATTTACTATAAAGCAAGGTGAGCTAAATACTACGGTAAGGTACTTCAATATAGCTGACCTTGTCCTCTATAGGATATTGGGATAAAATATAAATTAAAATGGATATAGTACCCATAGGTATAACGCGGTTAAATTTGTTCCCAGTTCCTCAAATATCTAATACCAGACCGACATCAAGTATATCGCTGGCACCAAAAGAAGCTTAATCACACTTTGTTTGACACCGGAACCTATAACAGGTGGATCAGGTTCATGTCCATCAGTGGCATATCTCCTTCCCCATACTGCGAAACTATACAACTCTTCTTTAAAATTCGTCAACGTGAAGTTAAATACTGTATTCGTCCCAGAGATTGCAGTTTTGAACTCATAGTCTGTAGGTTCAAATGGCATGATAGAAGGTTTCACGGCGAGAGGAAAGATGGCGGAGTTTGCAGCTTGTGAATCCTCTTCAATCTCTGGTGTTGGGAATGTTGCCGATATGAACAGCTCCTCGAAATGTCCAGTGGAGTTTTCCGTGAAGACATTAAACCTGTTGAGTGATGGAGGTAATAAGATAGATGACAAAGATAAATCTTGTAGTCAACACTCAACACTGTGACTCAGACCAGACGGTGACGATTAAATGAGTAAGAAACTCTCAATAAAGGTATGTAAAACCATTTACCACAAGTACCCACATAGCGCTAAAATAATATTTGGAATTACAGTACCAAAAGACCGAATAAGAACAAGAAAATAAATTAACCCGTAGGTAACTAGACGATGACAATACATGTTTTACAACAGTTTGCCCACATATCATAAAAGCAGGTTAAAGATCAAATAACTGAACCTAAAGGTCACACTATTACCAATGAACGGTCAAAATTGACCACTCTTTTATAAACGAAGGAAACGAATGAGAAAAAAACAAAACATGGAACCCAAACAAAGACAAAGACAATCACAAATCTTTTCCCACAAGTGTCCATAGGTGTCTCCAGAGCAGGAGATCACCGAGCAGACCTGACCCATAGCCAAAGACAATCACAAGCAGATCTTTTCCCACAAGTGTCCATTGGTGTCCACAAGTGTCCACAGGAGATCACAGAGCAGACCTGGTACCGCTTTTAGCCCTACAGCACATGAGAAGATTGAACATGGAACCCTTGACCAAGGACGGTGACTAACCTTTCCCCGCAAGTGTCCATAGTGTCTCCGATGCAAGAGATGACAGAGCAGACCCTAGTACCTCCGCTCGCGATGCCGCTGTACGAACGGACACCGCTGAAAGCAGCCGCTCTGTATTTGTATTTCTGAAAGGCGAGCGACGTGAGCGTGTTATATTACTAGCCATGGTAGGTAATAATGAACTTATATACGCTTGCTAAATCTGTTGCATTAAACTCAAATTCTGCGAACCAATAAAGGATGCAACTTTGGTTCACTATCTTTAAGTACCTACAAATATTAAAAATATGAATATATAGATCTTACTGTGATCGGTTCGATCATTGAAATGTAGTCTCATAGTTAGCAATTTTAGTGGTTACTACGATCAAAGGAATAAAATATCTCAATTAAATAGAAAAGTTTAATAATACAAATTATAAAAATTGTACTTCAATACTCATTGCATTTTATGTACATCGATAAATAAAGTATCTTCCAAAAAACAGAGTAGGTAGGTACCTAGGCTACTATGAAATTCAAACGGTCTAGTAAATTTTTTGCACAGCCAAACAAAATATTTTCTTCACAGTACGAAGGATTACAGTTTTTAAATCCAACACTCATTTATTTCGCAAAATTATTTTAAATTGTGTAATATTTGATTACTGTTCCAATATTTCATCACACATTTAAATATAATAGTCTCTTTGCCTTATCTGTGTTGACTGTAGAGGGCGTGAATCGGCATCTCTGTTATCTAAATGATTGGTACTGACTTAAAATACAACAAAATGATATGTTGTTTGTTATCAATTTTACAAAACCTTGAGGCGCAATGATAGTTTCAAAAGTAGAAGATAATTATGTCATGCACTAACATCGAAAGCAAAAAACTTTTTTAAAAACTTTAGAAAAGCTCAAAAACACAAATTTAATCATGATAATTACCTATAGCTTCTTAGTATAATTATGTTGAAAGTACATAATGTGCATCTCTAAATTTTAAATTTTTTAGAAATCATACAGAGGTACAACCGAATATAATAGTACCTATATATAAAAAATAACTTATTTTAATATGTATTCGATTCAGTTACTTTATCACAATACTGTCATTTAGTGATTACTCTTGCATGCCTATCCTTCATGCCAATATAAATGTGTGTTAACTTGCATAATCTATAATTTCCTTTAAGATTTATTCTTATGACTAGCTTCATAAATAACATCAAGAAAGTCATCGAATCCATGTAGATCTTCTTCGGAACTCTCTTTATTGTTATGATCTACATCTCTCGTATAAATCCTTCCCCACACACCAAAAGCTTGTAGCTCATCTTG
Organism: Xanthorhoe designata; assembly: GCA_963582015.1. Classification (NCBI taxonomy): domain Eukaryota; kingdom Metazoa; phylum Arthropoda; class Insecta; order Lepidoptera; family Geometridae; genus Xanthorhoe; species Xanthorhoe designata. The sequence goes on from OY757029.1 coordinate 3,873,836, forward strand.
TGGTCTATTTATTTTGAAGATCACTTCATGATTTTCACTTTCGTCTTCAGCTGTTAGTTTTTTACAAACTGCCTCATCACTTTCTTTTGTTTCTCCACCGTTTTCTAAATCTTCGATATTTAGTTTCCAAAGGTTAACTTTCTTTGAATCATTTGAATCGATATAATTTGATTCATTTTTTGTATCGATAAAAGTGATGTTAATCGGTGCAAGAGGATATTTGGAAGCGGTAAAAGATAGTGGGAAATATATCACATTATCGCAGTCAAGTGTGCTATTGTATTGATGGTTGTAACTCCTCATTTTGATCTCCAACTCCTCAATTCCGCTCTTGGTTTGCCTCGGGTCAAACCTGAAATGAATGCTTTGTAAATTTTCAGTTAAGATCAAGACAATATTTCCAAGCTGTAGAATTTTTTCCAGATCTTTGGGCCATCAAGGCCCTTACATCATCAGAGACTCTTAAGAATCCTTCCAAATTCAAAATTATTTATAAGAAACAAACTAGGTACAATAGGTGCAAAAGTTAAAACTGTGTAGCACAGTCGACGCCCGCCTCCTGGACAGAGCAGGACTGTGTTCCACGAAAGATGAAATTTAAAGAGTTAGACAGAAGTAAAACCAATCCATTTAAATATTTAAGGGATCTAAAAAACCTGTCTGTTTAGGAGTAGACATAACTTAAGGCACTCATATTTGTGTCTTTTCCGGATTTTTCAGATAGTAACTTTTTACTTTATTTGAGCATTATCTTACGTTCTTACCAAAGATTATTTTGGTTATTACTTAGGTAAATCACAGAATAAAAAATAGTCCCATTTAAAAAAGAACTCTAACCTGTAAGTACAATTGTTAAATTCAGTGGTTTTGCAAGCTACGACTGAGCAAGCAGCTACGCCTATCTGTCGTTTTTTGTAAGTGTTGCTTCCGTCTTGTATTACTGCTCTGTAGTAAGGTGCCTGAAACATATAACATCAGTGTCACTACTATGACCTTTGCCAATCTTTTGCGCGCGAAGTTTGGCAAGTCATGGTGATGATACTGTTTTTCAGTCAAAAGCCTTTGTAAATATTAAGCCTTTATCAGAAAGAAGCAGAAGCACATCTAAATACATTTGACTCATGCAAGCACTGTTTGCAAGTAGGATGATGTGTTTCGCAAAGCTTGTATTTCTGGCATCCAGCAACAGAAACTGCCAGCTATCTTTTAAGCCAAACATTCATCATTAATCTAAAATTATGTTGTTAGTTAAGCAAAAGTTAGAACTCACCTGTAGTGTTAGTAATACCTATTTAATTTTGTACCTCTTTCACAGTGCCCGGCTCTTTTAAAGGCACATCGGTATTATAGAGTAAGCTCCACGATACGCCATTAAAAGAGACGGGCTCTGTAAAAGTTACAAGCCGATAACGCCTGCCCTTTGTAAACATATATAAAATGGAAGGCGAGAAAAATCATCGAGTAAAATTTAAAATGGCTGGGCAGGAAAAGCGTTATAACTACACTATACACTATCACGTCGTATCAGTGCCGACACCCATGCAGAATATTATGCGTGGCTACGGGGCAGTTCTACGGAGGCCACTACAAAAGGCTTTGCAAGGATTTTGAATGACCGTTTAATTATAACCGGCCTAGTTTCAAAATCCCCTTTAGAATAGAATAACCACAATATAGTAACTTCAAATCCTCTTTAAAGGGGATTTTGGTAATTTTAGTCTCAAAGTCCGAGCAGACATTTCAGACCAAGGGTATTTTGATACTCAAATTACCCACATGGTTATAATTTAATTAAACGCCAATCAAATAGAAGTGTTATACGCAGCTGCATGTGGGTGGAGAAAAACACCAATTGGTATTCGACCGCGGGTATTCGTATGAAGCTTTATTTTCCATTAGAAGAATATTTTTGCTTGTTTTGGAAACTAGACGAGCCAGAGCGACATTTAATAGATTAAAATAGTAAAATAAAGTTCCATCAATATAAATATTTCACTAGGTACTTTTCGGTAAGTAGCATGCAGATTTACGAATGATAAATACTCATTCATTTATCTATATAATAGTGGCTATTCTGAGTGTCGCAAAAGCTAAACTAAACCTAAAACCTAAACTAGTATTCTTTTATCTGTGACTAAACTAACTAAAATTAATGCCATCCTTTTTATTCCCATCGCTATGAAAGGGACGGCAACATTTTTAGTTAGTTAAGTTAAGCTTTTGCGATACTCCGAATTGCCTATATAGAGTTACCTAACGTAACACCCACATACAAAAATCATGCAATCAACTTTTACTTTTTTTTTTATTCAAAATCTACTTACAGTTTCCCCATCTCTTTTATCCAGTTTGACCTTGAACCTGCAGCTAACATCCTTATCAACCAGGGTGAACTCTTGGAAACCTTCCACCAGTGGTCTGCTGATGTGCGCGGTTAGAGACGGGTCTTGGATGAGCCTCAAACCGTCGTGCTCTGATGGTGGGTCGTAAATTGGACCGGGAATGGGGTCTTTGACCTAATGACAAACAAGTTTTTAATTCTACAACTTTTTTTTAATTAAAAAGTTAAAAGACTAGTCTTGTCTTATGAAAAAATTGGCAACTTGCTCATACGAACTTACTTACTTAGTGCTATTGGTGGGTATTTCAAAAATCACAAATTTTGCAGTATGTTAAATGTGGGCAGAATAGTAGTACCTAAGCATTCCATATGACTCTAACTCCCTTTACGATGTTTCCCATTCTATTCACTATACTGCTTTTTTTTAATATAGATAAAGACCACATGAATTTCCCACCTGTCCAGGTACTTTTGGCACTTTGGAGACGAGAAGCCGTGTGGTTAGCACTCCAGGCATGATACTGATCAAGGCACCGGCTTTACCAGAGTATATTCCAGACCCTGAAATGAAATAAGAAATTCTAATCCGAAACAGGACTCTTTTTGTGATGAGTATCAGAAACTACCTGTATTATACCACAATTACTCGGAACAAGTGGTATTTACAGTTAATCATGCCATGTCGGACTGTCTATCTATATAGTCAGAATGGCGTTTGCTAACCTGCGCGGGCCCTCTGTGGGTCTAGCTAGCGGGGGGATACATTGGTATATGTATAGGTTTTCATTACTTTTCGAAAGATAGTAGGTTTGCCATTTATCTTTATTCTGGTACGAACCCCGGACTTGTGCCCTTCCTTCTCAGTCCGTCCCTGAATCCACAATATATTTTTCAACAAGTTCCTCCAATAACCCTCACCGCCTCGCACCAGCCATTCTCGATGGCATCGATGTCAACTCGCGGTCTCTCTCTCCCGCGGGCGACATCCACTCCGTCGTTCGTTTTGAGTTGGCTTATTTTTCAGAATCCATCCAGACCAGTGGAAAATAATATATTAATTTACGTTTTTCTATTACATTCGTTATGGACTTACCAGCACTCCCTACAGCTGGATTGTTTGCTCCCGACGCGAGGAGGTTTATATCCATGGAGTAGGCGTACGCCTCTTGGATTTGAACAGCTGAAAACATTAAATAAGTATTGTTCATTCATATCTCGGCTGCTCTTGGCGGAAGACGTCCGTACATGTCAGCATTGTTATGGGGTTGCAACCTTCTATTTAAGAAATAATCACATCTACAAAATGATGACAAAAGAACAAGTCTCTGATCCTAAAAATTATCGTGAAAAACCAAAGATCTTAGACTATTTCTACTGTAGTACTTTGGAAAGTTTGCCTATTTTTTTTTAACTAAATTAGAAAATGTAAAACCTTTTTAGGTAATCTACATTAAATATAATTCCAAGCAAACGAAGCGTGCTATGCGCGGCTATCTCGTCACATAGATAGTTCTGACCCCATACGCTAACTACTAATAATACCTACCTACTAATTATTATGAGTACCAAGATACCAGCACATATCACCACTTGTAAGAAAGAAGTCTATAAAACCAACCAGTCAAATACGGCAGCTCAGAGAACCACATAGTAGTAAATACGACGTCTGTGAGCTTATGCTTCTGCACCACCTGGATAGCAGGGACCTGGAACATCAGGTCGAAGCAGATGAAGTGGCCGAAGGTCACCCCGAAGTCGGTCTGGAAGATCCCCAGGTCGGGGCTCAGAGCTGGAGTATGAGAAGCTTCGCCGAATAGGTTGATTTTGCGGTACCTGAAATGAATGTGATAATGGATGTATGTAAGTAATTCTGATAGGAGAAAATGGATGAGTGGAGAGTACATGTTTGCCGATCCCACGTGATGTGAAATAATTAAAGCAAAATGACTTCTTAGGTATGCCATCTATCTTTATTCTAGTTCGGGCCCCGGACTCGGGTCCTGCCGTCTCAGTCTGACCCTCCGAATCGTATCGTTCTTGTTCTTTGTGCATAGGTTCTTAAACCATGAAGTTGGTTTAAGAAGCGTAAGCGTACAACTTGTTTAAGCGGAACGTCCACCGCCAGCTAAACTTATGATCTAAGCTCACTGAACTAAGCTAAGCTAAACTGGGAAAAAGTAAGCTTAGCTGGCATAGTTTGCGGTGGACACACATGTGTGAAAAACTGGCTCAACTATGCGAGCTAAGCTAAACTAACTACGATCAGCTTTATACCTGTCAATAACAGCACCGTTTCTGTCAAATACGACATTAGTATTGAAGATGTACTCCTTCGCCTCGGGACAGACTTCGTTGGTGTTGTTCGCGACGCAGTTCACCCTCTCCCTCGTGTTTATCACCACGTAGATCCCATTGTTTCTGGCAGCACTCGATATTGACACTAGGAGCTAGGAATTGAAAAGAAGAAGAAAAAGCCTTGAAGAAGGGGTTATTGAATTGAATTAATGAAATAAATAGAATGCTGAATGCATGATAAAGAAATTTAATGTTTTATACTTTTGACAATAGAATTTCCTCATAGGCAAAGACTTTCCTAGGGAAAGTGTAATAGTATAACCCATTTTCAGGACCCTACTGAACTGCTGAAACATTTAACCCTACCTTTTTATTGTCTTTCTTATGTCCAGTTATTGTAATGTTCGTCTGCGCTCTGTGTTGTCCAAATAAATAAATCTATCTATCTATCTAATAGGTAGGGTTGGTAAAACACAGAATAACCACTGATCTGCTAAGCAAATTTACAGCATACTCACATTGTCATAGAGGTCAGGACGCAATGCCGGTATAGGATACTCCCGCAGCAGCCCGTTGACTGGCACTTCGAAGCTGGTGATGGAATTCGTCAGGGTCAGCTCCGGGAAGACTGCGATATCGGCAGACTGGAATTATTCAAAAATAAAATATGATCATGAAGAAGCCGTGTTGGTCAAGTGGATTACTACCTCGACTTTCGATCCGAAGGTCGTGGGTTCGAATCCAGCCGTGCATCAATGAACTTTTCGCATCGAAAAATGTATATGCACTTTAACACGAGCTTATAACGGTGAAGGAAAACATCGTGAGGAAACAAGTTAGCTCTCTAATAGCGTCGATGGGCTTGCAACCTGTCACGTATGGAGAGTTAACTTCTGCAAAAAGTGGGCATGTACCAAATATGTATGTATTTGGACATACCTCTGACTACCCCCTTAGACATCTTCGAAAAGGTCTAAAAAAAACTGCCTAATGATCTGAAAGAAATGTCTACCGCTCCCGGGATACAGTCGTGATCACATTTCATTTTTTTTTTCTTTTTTTTCATGAAGTATCTCCAATGCACAAAAGGTAGATAAAACTTAGGCGTTCGTTAGGCAGGAGGCTTTCTATGCCTACTCTTAACGGGACACTGTAGTGCCAGGGACTTTGTTGAGGAAGAAGATTAGGCTTGCCCAGAACCTAGATTACCTACTCACAGTTAATCTTGGTCCCGAGACAAAAGTATTGCATTTTTGCCACTTGAGAGTAAACATTGAACATTATTTCTTTAAACTGTCAAGATGCCAGTGAACCGAAGTGGAGAAGTAATGAAAAATGGTTGAAATTATTATCTTGAAGAGAGATTTTTTTCTTTTTACGCTTAGGTATCCAGTATGGTTGGGATCGGATGAAGCTGGCACGGAACCTAGAGGAATGGTGTTTTAAAGAGGTCTATATTCAGTGGGTTTGAACAGGTTTATCATGAAGAACAAATACCTGGTCACTAGCATCTTTGATGAGTTTTATATAGGCTTCTAGATTAGTTGCCACGTTCCTGGTGACTCCGTATTCCACCACGGCAGCTATGTAGTGGTCATCTTGAGGAGTTGATCGCTGGGGACGGAAAACATCAACAATTAATGTGGGTTTTCATCAGAGAACAAACCATAACACTTGTTTTCCTAGACTCTTATTGTTAGATTTTACTCTGTTTCATCAACAAAATTATACTTATTTAATTTTTTTTTTCACAGCAAACACACACATACCTGCCATACAAGGTGGGCAAAATTTTAAATCTCAACCTTTTCTTTCGTAGTTAGAAAGTTTTCATGTTTCGTTGTTCAATTTTAAGAAAAAAATATTTGCATTTTAGTTTTTTTTTTAAAACAGGAGTTTAAGAAATAATATAAAAAACCGATGTAAACTACGGTGTCACTTAAGAAACTTATTTTTATGTAAGTAAGTACTTAAGTACTTACCTATATTTAAATAATTATGTAAGTAGGTACCTACCTAAGTATAAGTACTTACCTGTGTTTTATTTTTATTTATTTTTCAGACAGGTTGTTTTTTTTATTTAAATTAAGTAGGTAGGTACCTACCTAAGTACATAAATATTATATTCCCAGATACAAATCTACAATACGAATGTAGGTAGGTACCTACTACTAACGTCATTCACACATTTTGCGATTGTTACTATACCTAAGTACTAGCTACGCTGCCGTCCTCAAGCTAAAATGCCGTTAAGTGACATATGGTCATTTTTCACTTTTAAATGCCATCTTATAGAGCTCAAAATTCTCTATCGACCTGTCTAAGAACTGTAGTCCTATCGCTTCTAGTTTTCGAGATAGCAAAAGCAAAAACGTGGCTAAATAACACCTATTTTTGAAATTACAATGCTAAAACACAGTTAAATAGCATTACTTACTTATAAAACGGCAATCATTCTTTAACTGCTCCATCATATTGAAACCAGCCCGATGGATACAAGACTAAAAAAACGTTATCCAATTTAACTTGTCTTAAACGTGGCTAAGACCCCGTAACTATGTTTAAGCCCTGGTTTATTACTTTTACAGTAATCGCCGTACTAGTCTTAAAAGGGGTTACCAAGTAATTACTATGCTTAAACGCAGTTAAAATCACTTAACTACTGTTTAGTCTTTTATTTTCATTAATTTTATCATAAATATAGTACACTTCAAAGTCATTATCTGCAGGTTCGTTTGTAAAATAAAATTTATTTTTATAGAATTGCTACACTATAACACGGCTAACATGCTTTCCATAACTAAAATACAGTTATCTGCTTTCGCGCTGCGACCTGTCCGTGACGTTTTAGTACCGGCCGTCTTACCAGACCTCTTGATTTTGTTCCTCCAATGTGAGTTGGCGAGTCTTCATCCGCCGTTTTGAACATGTTCATTATAATTGACAGACAAAATAATTATTTCTTCAAATCTAACGTTTTATCCACATATTTTTTTTAATTGAATACGTTATTAACACACGAGAAATTACCTTAAAAATTATATAGTACTATATTTTAGTCGATTAAGTCACCGACAATGTTTGCCATGCCGAAACCGCTGAAGCTAGAAAGCTGAAATTTGAAAGGTAGCTTCCATTAAAAGTAAAACCACCCACTAAGGCTGAGTTTATCATACTTGAACCCCTAACTAAAGGGTTAAAAAGTGAGGTAAACGTTTGTATAAAACTTTGAATGCGAAAAACGATTTGCTTTAAACTCCGATTCGATAGATAGGTACCTACTTCACGATTTTCAAAACAACCCTTAAAAAGTGATGGAATCAGCTTAATTTTGTATTGAAACTTTTTGAAGAGCGATGCGATTAGCGTAAAACTCGTTTATATTTATGCTACTCGTATGTCTGATCGCAGAAAATAAACCTTTTTCTTTCAGTAGAATAATCAGAGAAGGAACATTTTTCTTTGAGTACCGTAATCAAAATTAAGTTGGTTTATAATGTAGGTCTTCTGCGAGATAATTAAGTAACTTATGTTTAATCGCAGAGTGAAAACAGACAAGCAGCTATTCATTCATTTCATTGAGCTAAATCAAGTGACTGTTTTGTAATTGGTTTAAAAAAATACGGTCCAAGAGACCAAGAAGGTCGCTTCGTTCGCTTGGTATGAAGTTGGTTTGGCTCGCAATGCTCGCATCTCGCATATCTCTTTATGAGTATTTCATTATAAATGAAAAATCTTACTAAAAGTTAAAGGCTCCGGCAGGATTCGAACCTGCGTAGATACAAGCGATCGCTCTTAAGCCGAGCTTGCCTGACCAACTAGGCTACGGACCCTCTAAGCCGAGGCCCGAAACTATTAGTAAGATGATTTTTATCGGTTAAAGCACCGATTAGCGCCATCTACAGGGATATTAGAATATCACCTGCTCATTGATTGAAGTTGCATTCAACACAAATGACCAGAGATGTCGCTACGCTAATTCTATAGTTTATTTATTATTTTACAGTGTTAAACCACACTTAGGTATTGGATATTTCATTATAAATGAAAAATCTTACTAAAAGTTAAAGGCTCCGGCAGGATTCGAACCTGCGTAGATACAAGCGATCGCTCTTAAGCCGAGCTTGCCTGACCAACTAGGCTACGGACCCTCTAAGCCGAGGCCCGAAACTATTAGTAAGATGATTTTTATCGGTTAAAGCACCGATTAGCGCCATCTACAGGGATATTAGAATATCACCTGCTCATTGATTGAAGTTGCATTCAACACAAATGACCAGGTACAATTTGGTAGGTAGTTTTGGTAAAATTTGGCTCGCTTTTCTCACTATAGGAGTGACTTTTTTCCGAATTCCAAGTCGAATTTTAAGCCAGTGAGACAAATATCTATGCAGATCATCATCATTTCAATTCTAAGTGTAGGTCTGTCTTTGTTTTCGCCATTTATTCCAGTCCTGTGCCTCAGGCATCCAAAATTAAAGGCCTTTGTTGAATTCGTCAAGAAATTGCGTTGTTGGACAACTTTGATTTCTATGGCCAATCATACAAAAATAATTATGTCTAGTGACAGAAATCATAGTTGCAGCCTTCTGTCTCACAGCCGAAGGCCCCCTTGGTCACAGACTGAGGATGTCAAACAGCATGGTACTGTGCCGAAATATCTTATAAATCCACGAATCATGGTAGGTAAGTAGGTACATTATCCCTTTTATAAAGTCAATTTGATATTAAAAAGTGCAACGTTACTTAAAGTTTTCATTAGAATAATATTCCACACCTAATTTTCTAAATACCAATGGGTTTTGTACATAAAGTTTGAATAATAAATGATTCACTTTAATGTTAACTTTATTTTAATTTAGTACATAACGTTATTTTGGTAGAGATTCCTACAATATTTCATAATGAATACTAGACAAAAAAGCGGTTAATGATAAATGTTTTGCATTTAGCTGCAATTTAGTCATGTATTTCTTGATAAAATCTAACAAAAAAAATTTTTTTTTAATAAATCCTAAGCTATAACATAGTTAAAGTGCATTAACCCTGTTTTAACTATGTAAATGTCAGGATCAAGTAAATACTGCATGCAGTTATGATCAAATACATAACTATAGCGCGGCTAAGGTATACTTAGCTGTCTTTTAGCGTAGTCTTCTTCATCCATTACAGTAAACAATTCCTGCATTAAAATGCCAAATTTTATTTTATGCAACTTTTGAACGGCAACTTTAATAAAATTATACAGCTGTTCGATAGAGTTATAATGAAGCTACCTTCCAATGTTTAAAATTCTGTCATACGACGAATAGTTACCAAATGGCATTGATTTCAAATTTTCGCCGCGTTTTTTGATCATAACTCAAAACTTGGTTTTGTCACTTAACGGCATTTTAGCTTGAGGACGGCAGTACGGTACTTTACCTGCTCAACAGAAGATACAAGGAAAACGAGGGTTAACGTTAAAACAAACATTACACACAACAAAGAATAAATAAACTAAGTGCAACGACCTACTCACAGGAAGACGGAATGAGGACTGACCGAGGACATGCGCTAAGGAACTGATTATACATACGAGTTTTAAGATATTCCAGTCTGAGACAATGTTTTGTTTATGTACTACGTTGCATATTATATAATGTACCTAAACATACAGTGTTACAAATATTACAGTCGTACAGTGTAGGTACTTACATAATAGTGTTAAAAATATTATACGTATACCTACTTACAAGCGTAGTGCGTAGGTATAGTCTACCCTTGTAAGTATAGGTAGGTACTTACGTATTTTATCTACTGGTTTCCACCGCGACTTACCTACATTGCGTGATTCTATTATTTACAACCCAATTCAATCCGATCCACAGTACATAATATATCTTCACTCAAATCAATATACCTACCTACGACTGGTTAATCCACGGATTTAAATTAGAATTCTTTGTATTTATGTACCTACCTATTTCCATTCATACAAAGTTTTATGATAGTAAAAACGATAGTATAACTGAATAATAAGTATAGTAATTATTGACTAAAATCAGTCATAATGATTTTCAAGATGTTTTTCTAATATTTTGTTTCAGCATGAGAAAAAAAACACTATCGCCCGAATATTGAAAAAGTAAAGCGCTTCACTGTTACCTCCCAGATTTGTATAGAAAAACTTCAAAAAATGTCATAGATTATTAAGACTTACACTTACAATAAGAAGCGTTTCAGTAGGCGTAGGTAAACTAATTGTTGCTAAATTGACAGGTGTATCAACTGTATGTATGACTAACTAACTTGCCCGTGGCTTCGCTCACGTGGTACCTACCTTGATAAAATATAGATAGCCTATGTTCATTCGGAAAGTCTAAGCTACAAATTGGTGAAAGAATTTTTGAAATCGGATGAGTAGTTCCGGAGATTACCCCAAACATACAAACAAACAAACCAACATTACCTCTTTATAATATTATAGTATAGATATAGATAACAGGGCTAGAATAGAAACTATCAACTTATATGACATGTGCTATGATTATGGCAAAGAAACATGCGACATTTTATCAGATTAGGACACTATTTATTTTTTATAAACTAACACTACATACAACCCGTTGGCTGATTTGATACGTAGGTAATCTCGCGACAGCAAAGCGACAGCGATAATTGTCCAATTTTTGCTTTCAAATCACTAATTCGTATTATCTGATTGGCAAACAATCGACAGTGGCTTTTGCTAACCGAATTAGCCTGCCGGTTTCTCCGATAAAGTCGATCCAAAAAAAATATTTTTGCTATTTTTTTCATCATAAATAGGTATTTGTTTTTTATGAAAAAATATTATTGTATTTTCCTTTTTTGTTACTAAAATCTATTATGATTTAAACAAGATATTAGCTAGGTCCTAGGTAATATCTTGTACATATTTTTTTTTTTTTTTTTTTTTTTAATTAACCTATCATGTCCCACTGCTGGGCAAAGGTCTCCCCTTTCTCCCTCCACACATCCCGGTCCATTCCTGTTTCCGGCCATGTAGAGTCAAACGCATCCAGGTCATCTCGCCATCTTTTTCTGGGTCTGCCGCGTCTTCGTTGCCCGCTTGGCACCCAATGTGTAACGAGACTGGCCCAACGTCCTGAATGCATTCGAGTCACATGGCCAGCCCAATCCCACTTCAAGCGAGCTGTTTTGATGCCCACGTCTTCAATACCCGTTCTAGAGCGTAAATCTGCATTTCTAACGTGATCAGTAAGTTTGACGCCGAGGATGCTTCTCTCCATTGCTCTCTGGCAAATTTTGAGTTGAGACTTTTGTGATTCGGTCAAAGACCAGGTCTGAGCTCCGTAGGTCAATATGGGCAGGATACACGTGTCGATAAGTTTTCGCTTTAGTGTCAGTGGAAGAGAACCCTTCATTAGCTGCTTCATAGACCAGAAGCTCCTCCAGGCGTTTTCAATGCGGCGACTGATTTCACTGTCTTGCCGGTTGTTGAAGGAGACTATCTGGCCCAAGTAGATATACTTATCGACATACTGTATTTCCTGCCCGTCTACTTTGACTCTACGTTTTATACTATTGGTCATGACCTGTGTCTTCGACCGATTCATCGCCAGTCCCACCACAATACTCGCCGCGCTCAGGTCTTGGAGCATTTATTTGTTCTTGTACATATCATTAGTTTAATTTTTGTTCTTCATAGATACCTACATATTAACCTAGCCAGGTCCTAGGTTAATACTAAGTACCTAGTATGGGTAAAAAACCTATGCGTAAATCGAAAACATCAACACAAACAGTGCCTACAACACTGGCCAAATACTAGCAAATAACTTACTTGCAAAGAAATATGGAGTAAACAGGAGAATGTGAAAAGAGTTCGTAAAAACATCGTGGCAGATGTTCACTTGCAACAGATTAACTAGAGAGAGCATGTTCACGCGTTTATATTTAAGTCGGCGATACTGACGATACTGTAAATGCTTGTTCACATTGCTTGTTGTTGTCCGAGACTTCATTTAATTTTATTAATAGTTGATTGATTTTTATTTAAAAGTTATTTCATTTTTCCGGTATAACATTTTCCATCATTACACTTTCCGTTACCTATCACATTTTCAGTTATTGCATTTTCCGGCATATTATTACATTACACTTTCAGTTAAGTATCACATTTTCAGTTATTTAAATTTCCATCCATTTATTGACTTAGGTAGGTACCTACTATTTTTTTAATTATATAAAATGAACCCCTATTTCTTCAGATCAGCTTTACCGACTTTACTCATCTTTTTTAATGTTTTCTAATACTTACCTTGTAGAAGGTTCGTAAATTAAAAAAATAAGAAAATTGCGTGCATAGTTTTTATGTAGGTACTTATAAAACATTATATTAAATAGTGGCAATTCGGAGAGTCGCAAAAGCTAAACTAAACTAACTAAAATTAATGCCATCCTTTTTATTCCCATCGCTATGAAAGGGACGCCAACATTTTTAGCTTAGTTAAGTTTAGCTTTTGCGATACTCCGAATTGCCACTAATGACGCACTAAAATGAATGCCATCCTGTTTATTTTGATCGTTATGAAAGGACGGCAACATTTTTAGTTGTGTCAAATTAGTTTAGTTTAGTTTTGGCGACATCTGAATTGACACCAATTGCTGTTTTTCAATTAACAGTGCCTGTTAAAATTTTCCTCTTGTGTCAATATCCGAAAGAAGTCAGAATTTGGGAAATTCGGAAATTGACGTTTTATGTATTTTAACACACGATACATTAGACGGATGCAGTATAACAATGGACCTGTTTATTGAAAACCTCGCCAATAGAAGGGAGACGGGGAGATCCCGAGTGCATGACACATAAACTGATTTATTGAATTTAAAACTCTAAATCCGACAGTCTAAGGATTATTATAAACTGATTCAAATATGTATTGCTATACTTTTAATAGAATTACTGTATTACCTACATAGTACAAAGAATACACTGATATAATTCAATGTCAACCCAAGCTTAATACCTAGGTATTGCTCTTTCTGTCTTCCTTCAAGTTTAGGGCTTTAAATTAATGTAACCTTATTCATAATCACATGCAACCCATCTCATTACACTGCTACCTAGTCATAAGCTTCTTTTCGCTTGGGCCATCTTTCCTACGACTTTCTTCTCTTCTTGTGGTATGTCCACGCCAAACTCATCTTTTTATTTATTGAAAGGGAACAAGTCAATGATTTATTCTTAAAATTGGATAGGTTTTAAATACATTGTGGATTTAATTATCACTATGAACTCATCCTTAGCGTTCTGATTTACCTTCTAAAGCCACAAACGATACCTTATCAGTCGCAGTCTCCGACAATTAAGCATTTGCGATACGATAAGATTTTGACTATGTAATTGCTATCTATAATCCTATATTTTGTTCCTGGGTTTTTCCCTAAATTTCTCATAAACCTTAAAAGCTACATCCATAGCGTCTTCACCGATAAGTTTTGATCAAAACAATCTTTCAAACTATATAATTTAATTAAGAAAGCAAATTGTATGAGATTATTATCAGCATTGATAGCGGATTTCAGATAGTACTGTATTCAATCTTATTGCTTTACTATCAAGTTACATTTTTGTTTGTCTTTTGGTTTATATAGTCCCAAATAACCGCATGTTATTTTGATGATGACTTTGATAATCAGAAGTGATTACAATGTAATCCGTTTTGAAATAGTACTTAGTCACAGTCCAACGGGATATATACCTAGAAGTATTTTATCTTATATTATACCTACTTATATTTGTTCGATAAACGACTCTCCTATGTACTTAACATCGGCAATTTATCTCTACCTATTAGGTACATTATCTTCATAGACCTTTGTCCCGCTAGCGGACCAGCAACTTAATAATAATTAAACCATTATTATTTAAAAATTAGAGTTCGTATGTTATAAAAAAGAGGCATTCCTTTCCTTTTCTCGTAGCGCACCCAGATGAAGCGCTCCAAAGAACCTACTTCCACATAATGCACCTGCATAAATAAGTATGGCTTTAGACGAAATTTCAATAACAGAAGTTTGCTCTATATCATTCATTAACAGGAGAATGAGAATAGGTATCGTTTGTTACCTACATGTTATCATACGAGCTTTGTTTTACCTGAGTGGAATAACAGTTACCCTCAAATGATTTAGGGGAAAGTATAGGTACTGCAATAATGATCTTTTATAATGAAACGCGTTCTGATAATGGATTTAGGATCTGATCTAAGAAACTCCTGATAGAACTATCAGAGTTGAGATTCAAGACAATTAATCGGAAACTATAAGGCGTTTTCACACTAATGCAATGATGGTGTCGTCATTATTAGGATTTTTATTTGGCACAGACAGAAAGACTCTACCTCGTGTCAAACAAAACTAATGAATACAGGGCACACGAATTTAGAATGTGCAGAACAAAACAATTAATCCTTATTATGTAAAACTTAAATGGTATGGTATGGTGTCTGCAACCCGAGCTATGACTATAATCCATTTTGCTATGCCCAAAGTTACAAAAATGCTCTAATCGTACTCCTACATAGCTCTGACAAACAAGAAACTTGTTGTTTCTATTCTAGGTTGGTTCCTAGTCATCATTTTCTGCATTTAGTAGAGGTTGTGCTTTGTTTGTGAAATTGTGATTTATCGTCAAGACCCAAGTTAAATTTTTGTGGCCTTTTTCGCAGTTTTAGGTATATACTAGTGTGTATTGCTAAGACTAAAGCGAAATAATCGTTGTCATTTATATTTTTTGTAATTCTAATCATTGACATATTCCATGTTGCTCTGCTTAGAATGATGCAGGTGACTCCGTAGGCTCTGGCTATTTAATTTTTCACGGCGAAGAGCTTGTGACCGCGCTCGCCGACGGCCAACTGCAGACTGAAGTTTGTTGTCGCTGATACGGCGCCGGTTCAGAGGCTCATTACCTGAGGAAGACCTGAAGAATTATTGTAACTAATTGACACAAAAATAAAAGTGAGTAGGTAAATGATAAAGGGCCTGTCCTAAAGGACCTATATCAGAAAACATAATAAGTACAACTTTTCTTACTTCGTCCATGCTAGGTACAACCAATAAAGCTGCCCAGAAACAGGACTACGGAGAAACCGCGCAAAGATCAAGTGTTCAGTTCAGAACTTCAGATACATACCTACAGCGCTTAGAACATGTCTACTCTACATCCGGCATTTCTTACTTTACTACATGTAGCATTAGTTAGTATTTCACGGAATCCTCATAATTTGACAGCTAGATTTTTACACCACAATGCATATTTTCGTCGAATCAGTCGAATATGTCGCTGTCGTGTAGAAAATAGGTAAAAGTGAACGATAGTGGATGGAGCGAGTGAATTAATTAAATGTAGAAAATACAATTACAATTGACAACTTGATTGCAAGTTTACTCTACAAAAATACTGATGAAATACAAACCATCCTTTATCTGTTCCAGCTCCAGGTCCCCAATCACTCTCCTTCTCCTTTTCTCCTCTCTGACCATCGCAAAGTTCTCAAACGACTCTTGACTAGCCTTCTTCATCTCTTGGTACTTCTCCATAAACTCCTGACTCATGCGGGAGTCTGACTTGCCTAACCTGCTCGTGGAGTAGCCTAGTGACCTTGTCAGTGGATACTCCTCAGATTCTGATGATGACTCAGGTGAAATACTCTGGAAAAGAGATCTTAGTTTGTGTGGGTTTTACGCGTGCTAAAGTGAGATTACAATATGAAAGATTGTCAATATAAAAGCGACTTAAAAACTCCGTCAGCTGACTTGGCCACTTGCTCATGCGAACTTACTTTAGTCACAGAATAGGTACAGCTTTAGTGACCTGGGCCGGGCATAGCCACCTGCCCTAGTTGCTAAAAACATTATCTTCTTTGGGTCTTTTGCATCTAGGTCTTACCCTGTAGATACAGCAACCACAAGAAAAGAATAAACAAAATTAATACAGTCGTCACATCAGAAATTACTATTATAATATAGTGAATTATACTGCTATTACTATGAATTTGTTATGATCAAAACTAGAAATTAGCTACATAGGAATTTAATAGGATGATGATAGGGTAAGAGAATGTGGAATCAAGGTCATTTTCAGTGATTAAATATTAAAAACATAAACATAATACGTACAATTAGTTATTTATTACACCTAACAAAGAGAGTTACTTCACAAAGAGGTTAACATTCAAATTAAATGTACACGTTTTAAACCCCATCATACACCATGTTGGAAAGTTCAGAGTAACATTAAAGGCATTTGATACCTCTATCAGAATAACGAGTAGCACTAACACTAGCCACTGACCCATCACTTAATCACTTTTCTAAAATACTTAAATGATCAGACTCTCCCTCTCGACCGTCGCCGCGACGCTTCGGTTAAATACAAAAGAATTGCTGAGAAAACTGACAATGCGCATTGTTGTAACTAACACTCTTGTGTTTTGAGACAATGATATGGATATTGTGACCTGCAAGAACTATGAACAAACATTACATTGTTGAACGAAGGGCTTGTCGATTGGGTTAAACTATAAATCTATCATCTGATTTGCTTTCAAAACATCTGGCCATTGTACTGTCACATTAGTTTTTATTATTTGGTGGTAGGGTTATCTATAATATAGTCGCTGCAGAAGACTAACCTTTGACACGAGTCATTTTGCCCTAACCCATCACAAGCACAAGTCATGTTAGATTCTGGTGGAGTATCCTATTAAGTTTTTGATTTCTATTAAGTTTTTACATGGATATCATCCCTATTTATAAAAAAAAAGTGGATGATTATAACACATTCAATGCCCTGGCTCTCCAAAGTAGAGATGGACAACGTGCATCCGTGTTTCGTAAAATTAAAGAGCTTTTGCTCAGAAATCCGGGAAGTAAAGTAATGTGAGTAGAGATTTCAAAAAGCTTTTGAAAGTTAGCAAAGAGCCTAATCCACAAGACGAAAATCAACTAATGGTAGTATATACCTACCAACCAACCTAATTTTAACCAGAAGTGTATTTCACCTACAACCTAGACTCTAGGTTGTAGGTGAAATACACTAAGTCCTAGAGCATCCACATCCTTCCATACATTTGTTCAATTGCAAAACAAAATGGGTTAGTTTGATAATAATAAAAACAAAAACAGGGGAAACATTATAAATAAAAGTTTAACTCCGCACCCGGATAACCAGAACCTATACAAATATAAATACCTAAAAGTATATTTTTTGCCAAAACCAACAACCTACAGAGACAGATTGCTGGAGGTCCCCGCACGAGGCGTTCGCCTGTATCGCGGGAGGCCGGATTGGACATACACGAGTTACTGCCACAATACACAAATAAGACAACGCAACAGAGCAAACACAAGAAAACAAAATATGAAAACTGAAAAAAAAGATAGAAAAACTAAAAGTCTAAACAAACAAAATAAAAATAATTAATATTCTAGTAAGCAAGATAGAATATAGGTAAATGTATCTTCGTGTTGTTTTTCGGGGAGAAGAAAGTGAGACATATTATAACATTGTACTATCACCCAAAGCACCGCTTTACCACCTTAAGGGTGCTTTTTCTGTGACGCAACTAGCAGTTTACACCGCTTTGCAACATTCGAACACCAATAGCAACAAAGTATTTCAGTGCTTTGTTATAAAGTTTGAAGAACAAAATTATTAATAATAACAGTAAGTTTTTAACAATGGTAAAAGTCATCAAACAATTATTGCTTTTAGATGTTTATGACTCCGATCGGTCAAAATAAAAAGGGCAGGATCAGCTAGCTAATATCTTGCAAGCTAAACTGTTTCAAAATTGGTAAAGCGACGCTTTTGGTGATACATAATGAATCCAATTCTGCACATTTAAATGCATTAAAATGAATGAGTTATAAATAATCGAAGTGTTAGTGTGAAAATGTTTTTTTGCTATTTTAGAGATAAGGCTTACTGGAAGCGAATCTACCTTTTGTTGATCTTCCATTTATAATCTAACTGGCGTTCATCAACCGTTTATCACGTTCTCTACAGATGTTTCCAATATTTCCGTCCATTGCTACCTACGGTACCTACCTACTCATATAAAAGTAGGCATGTATCTACAAATTACTTATATCGTTTAGTAAGAGCATCAGCACCAAAACAGCAGCTGATAATATTATAGTATGGTACAGTCATCATCAGAAGTGAGTACCTACTTATGTGAGATTTCTATTTATGAGTAAAGAATTAGCGTCATGGGTTTATATAAGGGGGTGGGGGGGGGCAGGAGTCCGAAACTCCGGACCCCCCTTAGCATTCGACAAAAAAATCACAAAAAACACTAAAAATTTATTTACTTAGTTTTTTTTTTTGTTATTTTCCACAGACACTAAAAGTCCCTAATTATAGTCATAAGGTTCGAGTAGGTATCCGATCTTTAGAATTCCAGCGTCTGTAGCCAACTTACATTATTTGCAATCTACATTTACAATCGCTTTAGAACAGAAACGAACGAGGGCCTAGCCAACCGGCATTCGCTATGAAGCGAATCGATTTCTACAATCGTCATCGCTGAAGCGATAGCGAAGATCGCCAAATACCGCGTAAACGATTGTTACATTCTCTTTGATACCGCACTTAGTCTATGGTTGTCGATATCAAACGTCAAATGAGTCATCGCTTATTTCGCAGTAAATCTGTCGGGTTCGTGGCTTAGGCCCCCAGTGGTCGATGCACCTGTGGTTGACGCCCCCGATTCTACTAATTGTATTATTATTATGATTTGCACTTTTGCACTAGTACAGTAAATGTCAAAAGTGTATCTTACCTACATACCGTTTTAGAGATAAGCTCACATGACTTTTAAGTAATTGTACTTTACCAATAAAATACTTCTGTCTTTAATCTTACTAATATAATAAATGCAAAAGTTTGTAAGTAGGGATGGATGGAGAGATGAAAGATGGATTAATGTTTGTTACTCTTTCACGTAAAAACTTCAGAATGGATTTTTGCGATTGGTCTGTTGGTATGAGCTGACTTGGGTGATAGGGACTTTGATCCCGATTAAATGCTCCCTTGGGAATATATATTACAAGCGTATGCCTTTTATGCCTGCCAGTACATTTGATAAAAAAAATCTTTGGATTAAATTAAACTGACCGGGGGCATCTTATGATATTCTTTCGGCAGCTGTTTATAAAATCGCCATTTTTTTTCGATATCTACAGGGTCTTAGCGTTCGCTAGCGTTTCCATCAGAGGGCCAACCGGCATTCGCTATGAAGCGAATCGATTTCTACAATCGTCATCGCTGAAGCGATAGCGAAGTTCGATTGGTAGACAAAGTAACCTTCGCATAGCGATCGCCTTGTCTATTCGTCTGATCGCTAAATACCGTGTAAACGAGAGTTACATTCTCTTTGTTAGCGCGCTTAGTCTATGGTTGTCGACATCAAACGTCTAATGAGTCTGTCAACTTTGATGAATTCGGAATCCTATTTGAATTATTTTATTGAGATTTATAAAGATAATGCAATCAAGAGCACGAGCCAGCGGTGAATAGTTTCCAACTCTTTTGGAGTCAGCGCCGGCGGCAGCTGGCAGCGCCACGGGCCGGCGCGGCACGGTGCTCACCGACCCGAGCTGCCAGTCCTCTCCCGCCTGAGCCTACCACGTTCACCCCGCTCCCACCTGTGCCTACCACCGAATCCTAGTGTTGCCTCTCCCCATCGTCGACATTTGAGAGCGCGCCGAAGACGAGCGCTAACTCCATTTGACCGAGCGACGAGTGAGTTCGTGGCTATCGAGCAGAGACGCCTTCAGTTGGAGGAGAGACGGGCACAGACTGAAGCCCGAAGAGTAGAACTGAATAATGAGCGAAACAATGTCCTCAACCGTTTCACAAATATTGCTGAAGCTTTTCTTCAACAATATTTGAGTAGGGACAGCGATGTCACGGTATGGCTTGATAGCGAGTGAGTTTGTGTGATACCTTGAGTATAAGTGTAGACAAGGTGAGAACGTGCAGTAGCGCATATAAGTATACATACACAGACAGCATGTTATGGACGGTTTTGTTTTAAAATAAAATATATTTGTAACTTAAGTACTTTTATTTATAATCCACTTAGAATTCTCATTTTCATGCATGAGTTAATTATTAGGTTGTGAGGTGTAATCATCACTGCCATCATTATTTGTGCCAGAGCTAAAACGTGGTGTTGGAAGCCGAGCCTTTACTGCAATGTTGTGTAGTACACAGCATGCAAGTGTTATCCTGTTAGCTACATAAGGATGGTAGTGAAGAACTCTGTCTTTAAGCAAGCTTCTCCAACGAAACTTCAGCAAACCATAGCAACGCTCAATACAGTTTCTGGCTTGTGTATATATCTTCTCGAGACCCAGGTGCAGCATTTAAAACAGGTGTTATCAGCCAGGGTCGCTTATTAAACACATCCAATGATATTCTTTCTACAGCTGTTTATGAAATCGCCATTTTCTTTCGATATCTACAGGGTCTTAGCGTTCGCTAGCGTTTCCATCAGACGATTCGACTATTAAGCGAAATCGACTGTCAAAAGTGCAACTTGGCTAGGCATTTGTATGAAGTAATCGTTCGATGTTGTCGATTCGTTTGGTGGAATCGAAATGCTAGCCATATTACATTTCGACAATCGCTTTCGATTAGAAACTAAAAAAAAATGTATAGGAATTGACATTCGATGACGAAAACTCGAGCGATCTGAAATGTCAAATCAAAGGTGTAGCGATGATAGAAATCGAATCGCTTCATAGCGAATGCCGGTTGGCTAGGCCCTACGTAACAGATCACGTGACATATCGAAGGCATATGTCAAACCAATACATTTTGGACTTTTCTACTATCGCTTTCGCTAATCGATTGTTACATTGTCTAGGCCCTCTGGAATGTATAGGAATTGACGGATTCGGCATTTCTGATCGCTCGAGTTTTCGTCATTGAATGTCAATCGCTATTAGGTACTTTTTCTTCGTAAGAAACGAAAGCGATTGTAGAAATATAACTTGTCTAGACGGGCTGTCCAAAGAAGAGTCAGCCACAAAATATTACCCAAGAAACCTAAAAACGTAGCTAAATCATCTACCGACATTTAAAAGATGGTGACTGTATCATGATACCCCACAGGTCATGCCTTATCACCACTACCAGCTAGCTGAGAAACGAACCGCTTTTAACCAGTTATAAACTCGAGCTGTTATGAAGTTTTGCAATTGACTTTTCAATCAATTAGGTATTATGAAACGTGTGATAGAAGCCGTCGTGATTGTACGTTATTGATGTCATCGGAAGACGCATGATTGGGAAATGAACTCATTGAAAATGCAATATTTACCTAATATTTGTTTAAATAAATTATAATGACGCCGTGTGGTATGTCCAAGTATATTTATTTATTTAATTTTGCTAGCAGTTATGCAAATTATAGTAGTGCCCAACAAATAAAACTAAGGGAGTGAAGCATCCAGTTGAGATTGACTCTATACCTCCACGGGACGGGAGCACACCTGTGTGTATCACTTTTAATTTTTGTATACCTCACCTACCAAATCTGCCCCGCAAGACATTTGGAATGGGAGTTTGAAAAGTAGGTACCATACCATAACCCACAATGATATCCCTAGATGTCAGCGGTGGCGTTAAAGGCGAGTAGAGAAAGAAAGAAAAATAATTTATTCTTGTAGAGTATAGAGCAGAGCAAAACCAAAAGCAACCCCTTTAAAACGCCATTTCACTCGAACCTGATGTAGGTATCCAGTTTTTAGGCCAATTCAATACTATACAATATACCTACCTACGGCTAAAGAAGTTGTAACATCTCTAAATGACATAGATCGGCAAACAGCCAAAATTTTACATGATTTCAGTCTACTTATTCATTGACTTCTCAAACGATAGAAAGTTGGTCAACAAGATCCTTATTCATAATCATGAATAAGGATCTTGTTGACCGACTTTCAGGAACATAATTTATTTTCCACGCTACAATGTAGGGAAGGGTAAGGGTAGTCTCCTACAAACTGGTTTTAACTGCAGTTACTAACTAAAATATAATCTGTACCACAACTAGAACTTGTTTTTGTAACCCTATCTCCGGTAATTTACTTACCACTTTTAGCCGGTTTTCGCAGCTGTCATTCAAGCCGGCTTATCGCAAAAATTGAGGTTCAAAACAATCGAAAAGCTAGATACCAACACAAAGGTTTTGACTAGCTAGATGAGAATTCGTTTAATACCTGGTTAGGTACCTCTTTAGACTTATATATAGTAGAATAAAGTGTAGTAGTAAATAGTAATAGTCTACTAATCAAGTAGGTAAGTAGAGCAGTTAGGTACCTTACATACCCAAGGTAGGTACTAATGTTGGTTCGATGAATACTTACTTAACTTATTTTTGGTAGGTAAGAAAAATTAGGAAATCTTCATCTTCTTAGACCAAATGTTACTTAGAACTCAATTTTGTGCCAACTGTATTTTGTGCAAAGCAAAGCTTGCTGTATTCATTAGGGTCAGGTTAATCGATTTTTACGCAAACTTTTTTTCTAGTAGGTATCACTAAATCTGTCATCTCACTCATCTCATCTGTCAAGTCAAGCAAGAAGAAATGCAAAATCAGCCAAGCCAAATTAAAAAAATCGGTAGTTCTATTTTGTTTTGTTTCAATTGGAATTAGATTGGGGACTCCGCCAGGAGTCAAGGTGTTCTGTGATAGGGGATGAGGTGGGGTGTGAGTTGTGGATGTCTGACGTTTGCACCGCGAAATAAAATATAATGTTATTGTTTTGATAACGCAAAACCGGTGATAGTGGAATCAAGGCTGCATCAGAGGCGCTAAATAGCTGCCACCGGATAGGATCATGTTAGTTGAAACGCGCACCGCCTGGCGAGCAGTAGGTCCGATAGTATAGTTCTAACTTTCAAAACCATGCCACCTGTTTCGTTGACCGAGGAGGTAAGTACTCTTGACTTAATTACCCGGCTGATTTTTGCATAAATGTCCTACTTTCAATTTGAAATTAAAAAAAATACTTAGGTACTTACTTTTTTGAAGAACTTGTTAAAATTTTATTTAAACCTTTATTAAATTTAAATTCACTTCTTCTTCTTATTAGTATAATAAAAATTAAATATTTTCGTAGACGGGAGGTATTAGGTAGGTACCTTCTTAACTCAACAATCACAATTTACATTGAAGGCAATAGGTACCATTTCATTCCACAGTTTTTTTCATAGATCTATTAAAATCTAAAATTTTCCAGGCTCCAAAACGGAAGCTCCGAGTAGCCCTGATCGGGCAGAGTACATTTGCTGCAGAAGTGTTCAAACTTCTGCAAAAAGATGGACATGAAGTGGTTGGTGTCTTCACAGTGCTGGACAAGGGGAACCGAGAAGATCCTTTGGGTGAGTACTTATAAATCTACACTAATTTAAAGTACCTACCTACCTACCTCACCTACATTTTGTGTATGACTTTGAATAGGTACCTATAGGAAATATCTGATTTTCTTTAGTGCCATTGACTAGGTATGTTGGTACTAGAAGCAATCATTTCATGATAATAAAATAAAAAATTAGTAAATTAATTCTATGTCATTATTAGTTTACATCATTCTTGTTGCAACCACTTGCCTTTCAAATAGTTGACAGTGGATCCTTGAGATTTCAATTGGCTAAAATCCCATGTTAAAAAATAAACATACTAACATGACAAATAGACACACAAAAAAAAACAATGAAAGAGTATTCTATTAATTTTCTCTACCTACTTAACTATTAAGTACTTAACTATAAAATACTTAACAGAGCACCTACATATTATTATTATTTTCTTAACCTATTTTGTCCCACTGCTGGGCAAAGACATCGTCTGGAACCCAAGATGTTGATAATTATGTGGGCCTACCTTTCTGTTTGCATCCGGCTTATTAAATATGAACTACTTATTTATTTCAGCTACAATTGCTGCACAGAATGGTAAACCAGTGTACAAATACAAGTCTTGGAGAGTCAAAGGTGCAGTAATTCCAGAAGTATTGGAGGAGTACAAATCGGTAAGTACCTACCATGAATAAGTACCTCCTTGTTCATAGGATTACTTAAATAAATATCCTTGGACATTTTACACGGCGTCATCTAGTCCCAACCCAAGCTAAGCAACTTAATGCTTGTGTTATGGTAACCAGATGATGTCAAAATACTTAAATATATATATTTTTTTCTAAATCCATACATAATAACAAATAGAAAAACATCCAGACCCGTAACAAATATCTGCAGAACATGCAAACATTTGTCCCGTGATCAATCGATCGATTCAAGGCGATCAATTTTGTTTCGCGACAAGTTAGACAATACCCCTGGACAACGGATGTACTGAGACTTGAGAGTGATCATTTCTCTAGCATAGATAAGTTAATTTCTAAATGTAAATTGAGATTCTTGGGTCAACACAAAGGTCTGGAGATAAAACAGACATTCTACTAACACATAGCACTGTGACCTATTTCAATGCTAAAAGATTTTATCAGTTGACATACATGCACATTTTTATGCTAGGTAGGCTAATCGATATGTTTTATTACAAACCCCATCACTATAAGCTGCCGATAAGTAGGTGCTCAAATGGGAACAAGAAATCAATTTTTTCTTGTTCCCATTTTGAGTACCACGTCAAAATTTTGATGGGTGATCAAATGGGAATAGCTTGGGTGCTCAATGCTTAGGTGCTCACTTAAGAATACTTCAAACTTTGTCCTAGCTCCTGAAGCTAAAAATTGACAGCTTATAATTTTCTTTTGCGTCAAATGTAAAGTAGAAAAAAGCCCTTGTCATAACTTTTACGAGTAGGTAGGTATTATTATTTTGATGCCTTCATGTTTATAATTGAACAAGGCAAAAGTAACGCCCACGTTCGATTTTTTTGGTACCTGTACCATCTGTATTATATAATGTATTGCGCTGCGCCCTCTGGCTCTCTGAGTGGTTATTTGCCGCGTTACGTTTTTTTTGGGTCATACTCCGTTATAGCGCGACATTATTATGCCGTTTTCTCTTCACAATCAGATGAAAAGCTTAATTTTTATCATTTTTTTGTGACTGGTAACCGTGACAATAATAATTATCACGAAAGAAAATGTAACTATAAGTATTTAATGTGCCTATTTTTAACTAAAGACCGTTATTACAGAATCAAATCCAATGCATCGCAGCTTACACGTGTCAATAACTATCAAAAATTATACGCAGTATTTAACCATATTATCTTCAAATACATTTTAACTTTATGTAACTCATTGTTTACTGTAGATAACCAAAATAACCTAAGAAGAGCCGGATCTATAGTCGATGTAGGTACCTACAATCCTACGCTGGACGAAAGATCCAACGGCCGTGGGTTCGATTCCCGTCCATCAATGAATTTTAGTTTCGGAAAAATCGCTCTAAACGATGAAAGAAAATCCCTTGCGGGATTCCTTCAGAGAGAACCAGTTAGGTGGTAATGGGCTATAGGACATTTGCGAAGTTTGTATCTGACTTAGCTTACTCGCTTGCGGATTCGCTCGCGTTTCGTAGGTACCTACCTTGATAAATATAGCCTATGTTCATTCGGAAAGTCCATACACATTGGTGAAAGAATTTTTGAAATTGGAAGAGTAGTTTCGGAGATTACCCCAAACATACATACCTACAAACAAACCAACTTTACCTCTTTATAATATTAGTATAGAAAATGCCTTTGACAACCTCCCTAAAAGCCTATCTTCACTCGCGCGGATCGCGTACGATTCCGTACGAAGCTGCAAACAACCTGCAAAACAAGAGGGTAGCTGTAGATTGCATTCGCATATTCTTCACTTTTTTTGTCGGTATTTTGTCCCGTGTGTGACAAAGGAACGCGAACGATACCTATTGTCAAATCTCTGTCAGTGTGGATTGCTGAAAGCTTCGCGTAGTGGGTTCGCGCCGCGAAGTGTGGATGGGCCAAAATGATCTGAGAAAACGTCTCCAGCGTTTTAGTCGTGATATTTTTTTTATGTTTTATGTGCTATAAAATTATAAGTACTTAGTGATAATGATAATGATGGTGACCCATAGCTATAAAATTATAGTGATAATGATAACTATGGTGACCCATAGCTATATAGTTATCATTATCACTATAATTTTATAGCAACCACTTTAACCTTATTTTTATTACCAAATCTGATTATCAATGTTTTTTGCTATTTATTATTTTGATACGGGATCCAAATTGCACAATGATTTCTATAGTTAGTGGTTGTACCTAGCATGTAAGATGAAATTGAAGTGATCCTTGAGGTCCTATAAAAATAATCAATTTTTCTTTCTTTCTTTCATATTTAGATAAATACAAAAGTGGTCTGTTTGATTTTCTATAAGTACTAATATTATATAGAGAAAAGATTTGTATTTTTGTATGTAACGAATAAACTCAAAAACTACTGGACCGATTTTAAAAATGCTATCACCATTAGAAAGCTACATTATCACTGAGAAACATAGACTATATTTTATCCCGGTATTCCCATGGAAACAGGAACTACGCAGGTGAAACCACGTGGCACTGCCTAGTATTATTTAAAGAAATTTCGACCCTGACTTTGTTACTTATCTTCAGGTAAACGCAGACATCAACGTTCTTCCCTTCTGCACACAATTCATCCCGATGGAGGTGATCACACATCCCAAGTACCAGAGTATCTGCTACCATCCCAGTATATTGCCAAGGCATAGAGGCGCATCTTCTATCAACTGGTAAGCTATCGAGCAAATGATCTTCTTATAGCGTCTCTCCAGTTATTAAAGGTCGGCGGGCATCCTCTTGAATTCTTCCTTACATTGAGCTATTCGGAGCCATTTTACAAACGGAGCATTTTACGAAATGCTTCAAATTTTAGGAGCGGTCATTTCGCGAAAGGGGCAAGCACTCGCGTGTTTTTCAATCACCCCGAAATCGGCGTGGCTCATTCTAAAGACGTAAGTAAGTAGGTATACAATGATCAAACAAAATCGAATTACTTACAATATTATTTATTTAAGTACCTACTTACACCTACATCATTATTAGGTACAATCGAAAGAGATTTTCTAAAAAATTTCATAATTTTTAATGAAAAGTACTAACAACAAGCTTTTTCATACAAATTAGAATTTCTCAACAACTATGTCTTCATTTAAACACGTTCTGCTACAATATTATGTAACACGAACAGCTGATGTGGTGGCATAATAGTTTATTCACCTGCCATCATCATCAATCCAATTTATAATATTTGCAGAGTAAGCTACTTTGAATGTTCTTAATGTGAATTATTTTATCGGCATACCAGCATACCAGTCAAAATTGAAAACATTTCTGAATTATATTTTTTATTTTTTCGGAAAGGTTTTAGGCAAATTCTCCAGGCAGGGATAGTGATTTATAACAAATATGCAAACATAGTGATATCAAATTTACAACCTCATTAGAAACTTTATAATCAAATACTTATATTATTTCTAAGCTGGAAAACGACTGAACATTCTAGTCTCCTAAAGATCATCATAATAGATTACAAACATCGCACGTCGAATTTGGCTGTAGCTTAGAATTTATTTGCACCTTTGTAGGTAAGTGCCTATTGTAAACGACGTACCTCGCGAATTTAGCATAGTGGAAAAGTGCGGGTAGAAAATAAAAAAACTCTGTGCTTACCTTTAATTTTAATAAATAAAACAGATCTACCCTCCGTTTGCGCGTGGACGACAGTTGTCTGAGAAAACTAGAAACCGATACCGCGATATTTGTCGTGCTCGCGCAAACGCCTAATTTCTAGTTCAAACTTCCATAAGTGTTATCATTTCACGAATACCTACCACTCCACGCACCTGCCTCCTCTACAAATTGGTCCTACGAGCGGATTTCACGTGGAACTTCGTAGTATTTCGCCTAAATGTTCAACACTCCGCCGCGAAGCAGCCGCCATTACGAAACAACGGTTCAAACGCGCAGCGCTTGGAAAAAAGAACTTGCAAAAAATATGGTGAAAGAAGATCCGACGCGCGATGTTAAGTCGGAAATTCTGAAAACAGGAAAACCTGAAACTACTTTTAGTGTGCTATCACGACCTAAGACGGAAGGTGATTGCTTGAAAGGTGACGTCCACAGTTTGAAACACGTATCCTCTAAGAAACATTCAAGCTCATCCAAGTCAGTCGAAGCAAAGAAGAAGCAACTTGAATTTGAAGCCGCTCAGAAGAAAGCCGAGATTGAAAGAAAGGTGATCGAAAAGAACGCTCAACTTGAAAAGTCTTTGGTGGAACAAAAGTTAGCTGCAGATATTGCTGCCCTAGAAAGTACATCATCTCAAAGCCGCCGCAGTTCTCAATATCAACCAACAGAAATAAGTTCTGCAGAAAAGGTAAAACAGTGGCTAGATGAAAGCCGCTTAGCTGAAAATACCCAAAATAAGCTATTGAATGCCGACGGCGACGGCGCACCGGGGCCCACCGGCCAGCGTGCTGACGGCGGCAGACCCAATATGCAAAATTTAGTCAGTGCTATCCATCAATCTAATCTGCAAAATAAGCAACTAATGACGAGATTCGCTTCATCAAAAGACTTACCACAATTCTACGGTGACCCTCTCGAGTGGCTGGCTTATAAACAGGTTTACGACGAATCTACAAAGATATGTGGATACAGCGATGCAGAGAATATGTGGAGATTACGCAAGTCTTTAAAAGGAGAAGCAAAGGAGACAGTTTCCTCACTTCTGATCGGGACCACGGCTCCGCAAACTATCATTGAAGCTCTCGAACTTCGCTACGGCAGACCTGAAACAATAATACACAAAATTACGTTTCAACTTAAGAAAATACAACCATTATCGCAGAACTACCACCACGAAATTGTATCATTTTCAATAAAAATCAAGAATTTCGTGGCCGCAGCTAAAGCTATAAATCAAAATGATTACCTAAGAAGCCCTGAATTGGTGTCCTCCGTGCTCACAAAGTGTCCTAGTGCGCTCATCAATAAGTGGGCTGACTACTACAACGCGAACTGCAAAATAGAAAAGGCTAAGTTAGAAATGTTAGCCGAATTTCTTTATTCTGAAGCTACTAAAATATCTACTGCAGGTTTGACTCACCTTCAAAGTCAAGCCGAT
Source organism: Xanthorhoe designata (assembly GCA_963582015.1). NCBI lineage: Eukaryota > Metazoa > Arthropoda > Insecta > Lepidoptera > Geometridae > Xanthorhoe > Xanthorhoe designata. The sequence goes on from OY757029.1 coordinate 3,903,696, forward strand.
TATCGTAAAAAACCTGAAGACCGAAAATCGCACTCAGTATTAATCAGTGCTAAGAGTGACGTCACAAATAAGTGTAGATTTTGCAAGATCGGCGCTCATAAATTACCCGACTGCGCGAGATTCAAGCGCGCGATGACAAAGGACCGCTGGCGTTACGTACGATTGAACAATTTGTGTCACAAATGTCTACTGGCTACGCATAGCCGTGACACATGCTCCGCAGCCTCGTGCCCCGTCGACGAATGTGGCCTACCTCATCACCGTTTTTTGCATTGGAAACTCAAAACCAGCGCAAACAGTGATAAAAGTGAATGTGACAATAACACCACAAACGCTGACAATAATGTGTTAATCAGTGCCAGTGATAAAACGATAAACAATGACTGCTCAGAAAATAATGAAACTGTGGCTCATGCCACGACCTCGAGTTCGTGTGTCTTCCTAAAAGTGGTGCCCGTAACCATCCATGGACCTAAGGGTACATTCCGTACGCATGCACTCTTGGACGACGGCGCGACCGTTTCGCTAATATCAGCTGACATCGCTGATCGCGTCGACCTACATGGACAAAAACAAACTCTTTGTGTTCGGGGCGCCTGGGATTCTGAACTAATGTGTAACAGTGAAAAAATAAAGTGTAAAATAACAAACGTAAATAATGAGTCATTCGAACTGAGTGTTAGAAAAATAAATGAACTTAATTTACCGTTACAAAAATTATCAAACATAAAAATAAAAGACTATGAACATTTGAAACATTTAAAAGAACATATTTCGTATTATGAAAATGTGAAACCAATGCTATTAATTGGCCAGGACAATTACCATCTTATCGCACCCATTGATACTATCATCCGTAACAAAAATGAACCTTGCGCCACATTGACGCCGCTAGGTTGGTGTGTACATGGCGTATGTGCTATAAAGCGTCAATATTCAAGTTCACGATCGGAATGCGCTCTGATAACTACAATAAATCAGCTGACGCGCGCCCGCACGCCTCTCTGTGAGCTTCAGCACTCCTGCTTGCGCTCCGCCGCCGCCGCTGCCGCCGCCGCCGCCGCCAGCACCTCTCTTCCGGCTACGCAAACAGGCGAGATCATAGCGGATCAATCAATACAAGATACAAAGGAAAACTTAAGTACTCAATCGGAATGCCAATCTTGTTATTGCAATAAAAGTTCGATACACACGGACCCTGAGGATGACGAGCGATTACATGAACTGGTAAAAAGATCTTTTATGTTTGAAAGTATTGGCGTTCATAATAAACCAAGACAAAACAAAGACGAATTGAAAGCTGTACAAATAATAGAAAATTCCGCAAGATTGATAAATGGAAATTGGGAAGTTGGCCTACCATGGAAGGATGAAAATTCAAAAATGACGAGTTCATTCTGCAATGCATATCGTCGACTCAAGACAATAGAAAGAAAAATGTCAGCTGACCAAGACTTTGCCTCAAGATACAAAGAAAGAGTCGATCATTTGTTCGTCAATGGTTACGCCCGTAAAATCGATTCGAATGAGAAAGATAACTGTACTACGAAGGTTTGGTACTTACCTCACTTTGGAGTTGACAACCCAAATAAAAAGAAACTCCGTCTCGTTTTCGACGCCGCTGCTACCTCCGGTGGCCATTGCCTGAACGACTATTTACTTCAAGGTCCTGATCTGCTTCAATCCCTGCTTGGTATTATGCTTCGATTTCGAGAACGACCGATTGGACTTACTGGAGATATAAAAGATATGTTTCTTAGAACAAAAATAAGAGAGGAAGATCAAGATGCTCTGCGATTTCTGTGGCGAGACAATCAAGACGAGAAGGAACCTATACAAAAATACAAGATGACTTCATTGATATTTGGCGCCAACTGCGCCCCATTCATAGCGCAACATATAAAAAATTTGAATGCGCAGCGATTTGCTGACGAGATGCCGGACGCTGTAGCAGCTATAATAAACAGTCACTACATGGACGACTATATAGATTGTTTTAATAGTATTGATATAGCCATAAAAACAATGAGACATGTCACTTTTATACATAAACAAGGAAACTTCGAAATAAGAAACTGGACTTCCAACGAACCGCAAGTATGTCAAAATATAACGAAAGAAGCTCTGAGTGAAGCTGCAGTAAACTTCAAGACTGAAGAAGATAATCTGAGCGAACGTATCCTCGGATTATTATGGTTCCCGAAAACTGACACTTTTGGTTTCAACCTATCATTACAAAGAATCCCCGACAAAATATTAAAATGCACACAAGAACCTACGAAACGGGAACTTCTACGCATTGTTATGTCTATATTCGACATTTATGGCCTATTGACGCCGTTTACGATAAGGGCGAAAATAATGATACAAGAAACTTGGAAGTCTACTACTAGCTGGGACGAAAAAATACCTATCAAACTATTCAAAGATTTTCAAGATTGGATTTCTGAACTACACGAAATTAAAAATATTCGCATCCCGAGATGGTATTTTCGTATAAGAAATAATTCGATCAATGAAGCAAGTTTAGATATCCTTATCAGTTCGAGTGCAAGCGAGACAACAGAGTTGCATATATTTTGCGACGCATCACCGACTGCCTACGCCGCCGTAGCCTACTGGCGCGTACACACTGATAATAAGAATGTGTGCGTGTCATTCATCGCTAGTAAAAGCCGTGTAGCCCCCATCAAACCGACCTCGATTCCTCGGCTCGAGCTACAAGGCGCTGTTCTAGCTTGCCGCCTCGCTGATCTTATACAGAAAGAACACAGACTGAAACCTATTAAAAGACGATTTTGGACTGATTCAATGACTGTATTGCACTGGATAAAAAATGATACACGAAATTACAAAACTTTCGTCGCGAACAGACTTGGTGAAATTGACGAACTTAGCAAAATACATGAATGGAATTACATACAATCAGAGAAAAATATAGCGGACGTGGCTTCGAAGAATTCGAATTATAAATTACACAAAGACTGTGAATGGTTTCAGGGTCCACAGTTCTTGTATGAAAATGAAAGCTCGTGGACGACCTCTGCATCTGAAAAAGAAAAAACAAAAATTAATGAAGAAATATTAGAAATGGTACATAATGTATACATTGCATCTGAGTTCGTTATACCTGTTCCGGATCCTGAGAAGTTTTCGTCTTGGCTTCGTCTTCTGAGATGTACTGCTACCGTTCTACTGTTCATAGAAAGATGTAAGAAAACCTGTAAAAGAGAAATAGATACAGAATTATTACAGCGCGCAGAAATGTTGCTGATTCGCTACGCTCAGGCGGAATCTTTTCCTGCTGAAATACATGCATTGAAAAATAATAATAAAATGCAACCTGATAGCCGACTGCGCACGCTGACGCCGTACCTAGATGAAAGAAACATTTTACGAGTCGGTGGACGAATCGAGGCTGTAAAAAACTTAAGCTTAGATATTAAACGACCTGTAATATTGGATGGGCGTAATCAGATCGCAAGACTTATTACTAAGAATTATCACGAAAAATCGGCACATGGAAATAATGAAATGGTGGTTAACGAACTTCGACAACGGTACTGGCTGCTAAACCTAAGACCCACGGTACGTACTGTCGCTTCTCAATGTTTGTTGTGCCGTATAAAGAAAGCTTCACCATCCGCACCACGTATGGCCGACTTACCCGAGGCAAGACTTGCACATCATCAGCGCGCTTTTACCCACTGCGGAGTCGACTTATTCGGCCCCATGGAAATCACAGTGGGCCGACGCCGAGAGCGACGCTATGGCGTACTATTTACATGCATGACTGTACGGGCAGTGCACATAGAAGTGGTACCTTCTCTGACGACTGACTCCTTCATAATGTCGCTTAGAAGAATGGCATCGAGAAGAGGATGGCCGCATCACATGTATTCCGACAATGGAACCAACTTGCGAGGCGCTGAAACTGAATTACGAAAATCATTTCAAGAACTAGATCATTCAAGAATCAACAAAGAAGTGACTAACCGCGGGGTAACCTGGGCCTTTTCATCACCAGTCAGCCCACACAAAGGAGGTGCGTGGGAAAGATTAATACGTAGTGTGAAGACCTCACTAAAAATTATATTAAAAGAAAGATCGCCTAGAGAAGAGACCCTGATAACTCTTCTGGCTGAGGTGGAGAATATGGTAAACAGCAGGCCGCTGACTCATGTGAGCGTTGATCCGAACGATATGGAAGCCCTGACCCCGAACCATTTTTTGATTGGCTCTTCTTCAAACTTACCAACGCCTGGACTATTTGATGATGGAGACCTATACCTAAAGAAGATGTGGCGAACAGCGCAAAGACTTGCAGACTTATTCTGGCAACGATGGGTCAGAGAAATGCTGCCCGACCTCTTACCTAGACAGAAATGGTACGACGAGGGAGGTGCCCTAAAACCTGGAGATCTAGTAGTCATGATAGACCCTAACTCCCCTAGAAACATTTGGCCAAAGGGAATAGTGGAGAAAGTATTTCCTGGAGCTGATGGACGCATCCGCACAGTACAAATTAAATCCAAGAGTGGATTACTAACTCGACCCGTGACTCGCTTGGCACTACTTCCTGTAGAAAAGTGTCCCTGAAGTGACACTGGGTGGAGAATGTAAACGACGTACCTCGCGAATTTAGCATAGTGGAAAAGTGCGGGTAGAAAATAAAAAAACTCTGTGCTTACCTTTAATTTTAATAAATAAAACAGATCTACCCTCCGTTTGCGCGTGGACGACAGTTGTCTGAGAAAACTAGAAACCGATACCGCGATATTTGTCGTGCTCGCGCAAACGCCTAATTTCTAGTTCAAACTTCCATAAGTGTTATCATTTCACGAATACCTACCACTCCACGCACCTGCCTCCTCTACAGCCTATTAAAGATTTCTCATACCAGACTAACTAATATAATAACTAACATAATGTCTAATACAACTCACGATAGTTTTGAAAGTGAAATATAATAACTGCTTATTATGCGCCGTTAATTGTTTTCCTGTAAGTATTCAAATGTTCAAGGTTAAGTTGGAAATTTTTCACAGACATTGTGTTAAGTTATTATATTCGTCTCTTTGTTTCTGTTCCTAGTAGAGTATCTATTAAGTTTGTTTTCAATATTCTATCTAAGTATATGTTCTTACTGGCGGATATTTTACATTACTTTCATACTAAACATGTCAATTATAGGTACCTAGGTATCTTATCTTACCACAACTGACTAGTTCTAACAGTCCCTTGGCTTATTTATACCTTACTAGCTGCACCCGCGGTGAAAAGTTCCCGTTCCCGTGGGAATACCCGGATCAAAAGTAGCCTGTGTGTTAATCCAGGATATAAGCTATCCTGGTACCAAATTTCATTAAAATCCGTCCAGCCGTTTGAGCGTGAAAGAGTAACAAACATTCACACTTACACATGGCCACTTGCTCATACGAACGAACGAACGAACACTTACATACTTACACACTCACAAACTTTCACCTTTCTAATATTAGTGAGATGTTTTCAGGACACTGATCGAAGGCGACACAACCTGCGGCCTGTCCATATTCTGGGCGGATGACGGACTCGATACTGGACCAATTCTGCTGCAGAAGAGCTTCCCCGTCACCATCGACGATACTGTCGATACTATTTACAACAAATATCTCTACCCTGAAGGTATGTTGAAAAAGTTATTGTAAAAATTGGGTGTAGTAAGTAATTTATTTAAAAACAAAAGACCCAATGTTAACCCATTCCCATTCTCACTTAATAGGAATGGGTTAACATTGGGTATTTGGTTGGGTTGTCATTTCTACCACGACGAATTATGTTAAATTGTGTCAAGCCAGAGAAAGTTAGTAAGTATTTTAAGTTTGTATGATCTAGCTAGAGGCTAACTCTGATTGGGCTAGTGTTCGTAAAGGCGTCGATAAGCTTGCAACTTAGAAGTGTTTCTGCCCGTACTGTGATCTTGATTTACAGATCTAAGAAAACTTGGTAGGTATAGTAGTCGTACTTTGGAGATACGGTCCTTTTTTATTTCGTTGCGTTTTTAATTTACTGAATGTTACGTTTTACAGGTATCAAAGCTTTGGCTGAATCAGTAAACATGGTCGCTAAAGGCAACGCGCCACAGATAACACAAACTGAAGAAGGCGCCACCTACGACCCCGCTCTCTTCAAACCTGAGACTCACCAGGTACATTTGAATAATTTAACGGTAAATATTGATGCAAAAATGGATGAGTCCTATCAAGTTTTCTAAGAGGGTAGTCAGAGGTATGCCCAATAGGTACATGCCCACATTTTGCAGAAGTTAACATTCAATAGGTATGTGACAGGCTAACCAAGAGACATTTTTCGAAATGAAAAATCCACCCCGATTTGAACCCACGACCGAAAGTCGAGATTCCTACTAACCCATTCGGCCAACACACAAAACTGTATACCTAACCTAATTCGAAATTCTACAGTAGGTACCTACCTACGTCATTTTCCAATAAGCATTCATATTTGAAAATACATACCCGTAATCACTTTAATTTTCGAGTTATTCTCAGCAAGTTTTTTCATTTGATACCCATATTGTAGGAGTGCATTGAAAAAATGATGTTTAAAAGGATGCTTTCGAACTTACTCATTACTTATTCCAGATCGACTGGTCCAAAGGCGGAGTAGCCCTTCACAACTTCATCCGAGGCTTAGATTCATCTCCCGGCGCCACTTCCTTCCTCCCCCCACAAACCAAAGACGGTGTTACCGAAGGAGATAATATACAAGTCAAGTTCTTCGGCTCCTCTCTCTGGCAAGGAGAGGTTGAGGGCAATGGAGAGAGTATAGCACTGGCTGGATTGAAGAAACCCGCGGTTATACATGATGGTGGGTTGTTGATTACGGCCAATGATGGTGTAAAGGTAAGCAAGCCATTATTAACTTGCCTTATAACTTTATAAGTAAGAAAAGTGTCAGAATCGTAGCGATGTAAGCTATCCTGGTACCGAATTTCATTCAAATCCGTCCAGCCGCTTGAGCGTGAATAAACATTCGCACACAACACAAACTTTATTATAATTTCCAGCTAAACATCCAACGTCTCAAAGTGAACGGCAAGATGATAAACGCCCAGAACTTCTACAAAGCGAATGAGAAGAAGGTCACTCTGGAGCTGACGGCTGAGGAGAAGCAGTTCGTTGAGGGCTTCCGGGACGTCTGGAAGGCTATACTGAGGATCGATATTGATGATGACACAGGTATGAAACTAGAAATAGAAATAGAAAAACATTTATTTTACATCACTCACACACATTATAATAACTATCCTAAATACAACTCACCTATTATCAGCCTACATTTATTTACAGAAACTAAACAACCTACTATATAGGTACATAGTATATATATTTTTTTAGTGTTAAACGACATTACAAATGAATAATCTTACTGAAAGTTAAGGGCTCCGACAGGATTCAAACCTGATAGATGAGCTGCCTGACCACTAGGCTACGGGACCACTTAAAGTCCTCCTTAAAAGGCCGCCTGAACGTCTCCGTCATAAACGTCTTTCAAAACCGAGACCGACAATTTAACGTGCCCTCCTAGGCATGGAAATTGTGACCGTAGATATAGATATATACGATAGAACCACGCTTAATTTCAACAATCTATCAAGCGTGTCTAGGTGTGCCTAATAGTTTTATAATACTTATTACTTATTTTCAGATTTCTTCGACTCCGGCGCAGGGTCAATGGATGTCGTACGGCTGGTGGAGGAAGTGAAGGATCTCGCTCGCATCGAGCTTCAGAACGAAGATATCTACATGAACACGACGTTCCAGGAGTTTTACACAGCCGCCATATTGCAGGCCAGGGGCGGAGGTGCCGATAAGGAGATTGTATATGAAGGTAATTTGATGGAATAGGTACCTACTAACTGTGCCTTCACGGCGTTACCCACGTAATAATGGTATATGATGATGAAGTAGCCTATGTTACTCCTTAAAACATCAGTTATCTGTCAGAGCAAGTCGTTACAAAATCGGTCCAGCCCAAAGCTGATTCTTCAATAGACTTTGTCCTTTTTAGCAATGAACGCCATTTTTGGAAGTAATCCGAATGGGCATACAACATTGTCTTTATCAAGAAATAACCAGTCCTTTTTAGAGAAAACGTAATTTTTCCGAAATAAAAATTGGTGAACGGCCAGCGTTGAACCTTGCGGATTTAAAGACCCCAAAAACACTGTACCTAATGATTAAATCATATTCCAGAAACTTTGTTACTCATTCTTATTTAATCCCACAGGCGTAGAAATGGAAGTCAACAAAATGAAGATCAAATTCCCCACCCAACTGTTCATAAACGGTGAATTTGTAAACGCTGACAGCGGTAAAAACATCGCACTTATAAACCCGAGCGATGAGAGCGTTATATGCAAGGTCCAGAGCGCGTCCATCAACGACGTGGATAAGGCCGTGAAGGCGGCTAAGAAGGCTTTCGAGGAAGGAGAGTGGGCTAAGATTAGTGCGAGGGAGAGAGGGCAACTTTTGTTCAAGTAAGTAAGAAACTCAGGCCTTTACATGTTTTACTAGATGATTTAGTTAAAGGCATTAGAATCACCTAACATAAGGCGAAATTGAAGTAATCCTTAAGGTCCTATCAAAATAAACGATTTTTCTTTCTTTCAATCTACACAGCGTCAAGAAGGACGCAATCTTTACCTACACTTAATGGGACACTAAGTGCCTGGGACATTGTTGAAATGGAATAAGCTTGCCCAGCACCTAAACCATCTTCTCAGGTTAGCCGGCCATATCCACGGAAAATTACAAATATCTACCAGTACCTAGTACCAAAGATATACCTAGGTTATTGAGTTAGTAGTTTGTCAGAGGGTAGTTATAGTTTGCTTAAAGATGCTTAAAAGGTTGTATCTTCAACAGATTAGCCAACCTGATGGAGGAACACAAAGAAGAGCTCGCTACTATTGAATCCATAGACTCAGGCGCAGTATACACTCTAGCACTCAAAACACACATTGGTAAATAAAACTTAATGTTTTTAACTATTTGACCCGATTTTTTTTGTACCAATAGTGGTTTTTATTTGATAATTCATTTGTATTAATTAGATAACCATCTAGAATTATGTAGGTAGATGTTTCTTACAACAGGAAAAATGAAAATCAATATCAATAAATATTTAAAAATATTACATACCGTTAGCATAAAGCTGCTCCATTTTTGAAGTCGGTTATAAAATAGTTTGTCAGAGGGATTTGGCGATGTCTGTGTACGCTATCATAAAATCCTATCATTTCCAATTCTTTTTCTTACCCTAATTAGTTAGCTAACCAAACATCCGTTAATTCTACATTCATCCTTTTTAGGTATGTCAATAGAAACCTGGCGTTACTTCGCCGGCTGGTGCGATAAAATCACCGGCTCTACCATTCCCATAAACCACGCGCGTCCCAACCGCAACATGGCCATCACCAGACGCGAGCCAATAGGCGTCTGCGCTCTCATCACCCCCTGGAACTACCCGCTCATGATGCTGTCCTGGAAGATGGCGGCCTGCCTCGCGGCTGGCAATACTGTGGTCATGAAGCCTGCTGCTGTAAGTATTGCTGTACCTACTCCGACAGGTATTAGGCCAGAGATTTGAAGAAACTGGAAGGTGCAGTGTGAAATAATGTTGAATAATGTTTAGGTTAGTCTTGTCATCTTGTGTTACTATTAGCTAATTTTAGTAGGTACTTTATTGTTGCAAATAAAATTAAATGTCGTTTGATTTGATTTTTAAAACAATTCAGGATTTAGCTACAATGGTAAGAGAAAAAATCCTTGCAGTTCCATCAACGTACAGCTTTCTTATTTAACGTGGAACTACCCGCGTGTTTTTTTGTGCCTTTGTAAAGGCCGCGTCTCGATAACAAGTTCTTGACTTTCCTTGACCCAATTCACTGTCTGACTTTTGAAAATAAAGTTTTAACACACTGCGATAATTTTAAAATGTCATGCGATTCTACACTTTTCCATAAGTAATTTAAATCTTGTATTCCAGGTGTGCCCTCTAACTGCTCTGAAGTTCGCCGAACTATCAGCTAAAGCGGGCATCCCGCCCGGCGTCATCAACATAGTGCCGGGCAGCGGCGGCGTCACCGGGCAGGCGTTAGCTGACCATCCCTTAGTAAGGAAATTGGGCTTCACCGGCAGCACTGAAGTCGGTATGTATTCAAACAAAAAACACAAACCTTTACATTTTACTAAGTACCTAGATGATTTATACAGTATATCAACAGACAATTCTGCCAATGAAAGTAAAAGTTAAGATGAAATATTAAGTACTTGCCCAGCACCTAAACCATCCTCTCAGCATAACAGGCTTTATCCACAGGAAAGACAATGGTCAATACTACGTACGTGTAGAGATTATAACACAAGCATTAAATTGCTTGGGACTAATGACGCTGTGTGGAATGTTCAAGAATGTTTATTTATAATCCTCTTGAATGCCTAACCTAAATAATAATCTCTTTTAAGAAGATATTTAATTATGTTTGTTTAAAACAGGTCAAATTATCATGAAGTCGTGTGCCGCATCGAACATGAAGAAGGTTTCCCTAGAACTAGGAGGGAAGTCACCTCTCGTCATCTTTGAAGACTGCGATCTTGAGAAGGCTGTCAGAAATGTAAGTTCAATAATTCTATATCAAAATCACACTTCACAATAATATTATAAAGGTATAAAGCTGGTAAAGGAAAGTTTGTGTGTGTGTATGTAAGTGTAAAAGTGTGTGTGTTTGTTACTCTTTCACGCTCAAACGGCTGAACGGATTAGAATGAAATTATAGGTAGGTACCAGAATGGCTTTATACCCTGGATTAAAGAATAGGCTACTTTTGATCCCGGTATTTTCACGGGAACGGGAACTATTACGGTAACACCGCGGGCGGGGCGCACGCAGCTAGTCTGATATTAGGTACATATTAGATTCCATTGCTTACAGGGCATGGGATCAGTATTCTTCAACAAAGGTGAGAACTGCATAGCAGCCGGCCGGTTATTCGTGGAAGAGACGATTCACGACGAGTTTGTACGACGCGTGGTCGAGGAGACCAAGAAGATCGCCATCGGAGACCCCCTGAACCGCGGGACCTCACACGGACCTCAGAACCATAAGGCGCATATGGATAAACTTATTGAGGTAGGTACCTACTTCAAAATTAGAATCAAATTGATTCTACGTCATCATGAGTCGAAAAATGTGAGTCAGGGTCTCAGTAGGTATGGAAATCTAGTCTCTGCCTACTTTTACGGGAAAGGGGAATGCAGACTGTCTGCCCGGCTGGTGCAATTCAGTCGAAACGTCCGGACGTCAAAATTAAGCTACTCGGCCATCACGGTTGTCGGTTTTATAATTTTCTGAATTTGCCACTTGTAGGTACAAACTTTGACGTTTGTACCCATAGGACTACCTAGGTTTAGGTATTTAATTGCACCTAGGTAACATAATTATTTTGATAATAGGTAATTACTTATGTAACATAGGTAATTATTTTTGTATAATTATAACTGTTATTGTCTACTGCTACTGACTGACCTTTCTCTATCTCCTTCTTTCTGGGTTGCCTGGCAGAAATCTCTTTCAGCGATAAGGCCGCCTCTTGTACAGTATTTATTTTAAAGTTGTAGGTATTTGTTTGTTTTTTTCTGGGTACAATAAATTGTTTTTTCATTCACTCTTGTTATAAATATCGTGTCTCCTCAGTTCTGCGAGCGAGGTGTGAAAGAGGGCGCTAAGCTGATCCTGGGCGGTAAGCGAGTGGACCGCAAAGGCTACTTCTTCCACCCCACCATCTTCACAGACGTCAGCGACGACATGTACATCGCGAAGGAAGAGTCATTCGGACCTATTATGATCATCAGCAAATTTAGTTCCAAGTGAGTATGGTGTTCACCGTGTTCATCGAATTTTGTCGCTGACTGTAGGGGAGGTAGGGGACCATTGGGCAGTTGGGAGGTTCGGGCACCCCCTTGTAACTCGAAATGTATAGTAGATTTTTTTAAATTTCTACTATAATTGTTTAGTTTAATCACTGACAGCACCGTTCAACCAAATTTCGTCTGTCATTTCGTTCAGTTGTCAAAGTTACAGGTGGTTGGTGGTTTTACACGTGCCGAAGTGATTATTTTGTTGTGATTGCGAAGTAATTATTAAATCCGTTTGTGTAAAAGTGAGATTTTTTTTGTTTACGATTAAAAGTATGTTTATTAAAGATTAAACTGATATATAAATCACTGTAAAATATTGAACTGAAAAAAATATATTGAAGTTTATTTGAAAAATGAGTGTTTAGGGAGCATTGAGCACTGATTTCGAAGGGTCGTTTGGGCATGCCTAATGCTCCCTCCGTTGCAGTGTTTACTAGTGAAATACTTTTGTGTTCTATGGTATATGCTTTACTGATTATTTTAATACCTAATTTAGTTTAGTCTACACTCTGCACTAAAACCAAACGTGGTAGCTCTAAATATACCTTCGATAAGCCCATCTGGATTATACCAAATCTAAGATAAGTATTAGAAATTAAGATTTTTTTTTTGAGATACATATTTAATTTTTGTTGATTTTTTTATAAGTAAGTATAAGAGTAATGTTTGATTTTTTATAACAAGATTGTATAGTTATGTCACTTAATATTAAGTAGATTGTGCAGTATGAGCCGTATTTAATACAATGTCCAAACCTCCCTCAGGGGTGCCCGAACCACCCGCCCACTGGGAGGCTTGGGCACTTTTGACAGGGTTTGGGACATCTCTTATATCTTAAAGACTGATTGTATTTGAAGGATCGTCCTTAACGATAGTTTGAGCCAAATATATGATCTCCTGATTTAATCAATAAAAATGTGATTTTGTAAAAAAAATACCGTTTTATTGTCATTTATGCAAAAAAGTGCCCAATGGTCCCCTACCTCCCCTACCTACTTTATCTATCTCGGATGCACTGTGACTGTAGGATCAGTCGCTAAAAATCCCCGACGCTAATGTTCTGAATACGTTAATGATCTCCTTCAGCATTAACGATTAAAGCAAACAAGAGCGATGCCTCTGACTACCCATTCTTCTACGGTTACAAGTTCTTGAATACTTACTAGCGAATATCTAGGATCGTCATTTTTTATACTGTAGGTACCCGAATTTTAGGCTAGTGTACCTACTTCATAACCTGCTCTGCCCTACTAAATAGTGGCGCAGATTACACTGCAAAAATTAAGATATTCCACTTTGCCCCACTTGTGGAGTGCCTTGGTGGCCCGTGGTTCTTTTGCACCATGATTTGCTTCTTTAATGGGGCTAAGTGTAAGTACCTAATAAATCATAGATAAATATAAATATTTCTTCCCAGAAACATGGATGAAGTGATCCGTAGAGCGAACAACACAGAATACGGTCTCGCGAGCGGCGTGTTTACGAAGGACGTGTCGCGCGCGCTTCAGTTCGCGGAGAAGATCGATGCCGGCACTGTCTTCGTGAACACATATAACAAGACCGACGTGGCTGCGCCCTTCGGAGGATTCAAACAATCCGGATTTGGGAAAGATTTAGGTAAGAAATTACAAAATAATAATTAAGCAGCTTTAAAAATCGTGGTCTACTTACGGCCTAACCTTACCTTTAATTATCTCTTTATTTGCCTACTGTGGGTAGATATTTGTAATGTTTTTGGAAGTTTTTTCAAATATATTTCGACAGTAAGCAAAACCAAAGATAGAGGTACTAGGTGGTGAGACTGCCAATTATAGGATTCCCTCAGGGTTATCTACCTTCTCAACTTCGTAGACTACGACGGAGGTAGAGACTTATTAAATTACAATAATAATTATTAATTAAATTTCAAAATAAGCAAGAAGCCAAGTCCACTTTTCCTGCTAAAAAACTACTTTAGAAAGTTTATCACTAATTCCTAAAAACCCGTACAACGCGAAATATTTTCTAATGGATATTTTTTGTTTACAGGTCAAGATGCTCTGAATGAATACCTCAAAACAAAATGCGTTACTATCGAGTACTGATTTTATACTAATTTTAATGTTTTAAATTATAAAGCCTAATGTTATTTTATAATAAGTACAATTATTAATTATTATTATTATTAATTTTATTGTGTTAGATTATTACTTTTAATGTTGTAAATAATTTGTAAATTAGTCTTAAGCACTGACCAAAATCTAACGATAAGATGATAAACCAATATAACAATTTCATTGAATTTTATTTAACTTCACAGACAAACACGTTTCATGTAAAAAATTAGTAAAACACTGCTAATTTATTCCATTCCTTGTAAATATCCTGCTTTGGTCTTTGGTTCCATTTCTCGACAACTTCCGGTCTGAAAATGAATTTACCAAATTAAAATTCTAATCCAAATATTAGATTGTGACTCTTTAATAGGTACTAGGTACCTCGATGGTTTTAAAGAAATAACAAAACCACTGAAAATTGTGGAGGCTTAATTCCACAGTATAAAATACCTACTTTCCTATCCTGCTGTAAACATTTTTAGTGCGACTCGCAATAAATAAATAAATAAATATCCCTGGACATTCCACAACAGCGTCATCTAGTCCCAAGCTAAGCAAATTAATGCTTGTGTTATGGTTACCAGATGACTGATATAAGTACCTACCTACTTACTACATAGATATTTCTTGTTTTGTAAATACATACATATATTATACATAGAAAAACAACCAGACCCGGAACAAATATTTGCAGAACATGCAAACATTTGTCCCGCGGCGGGGATCGAACCCGCAACCTCCTCGTCTCAGGCGAGCTTTCACCCACTGCGCCACAGAGGACGTCATAAAGTGCAAATATTTTGCTTCATACCTGCCGAAATGCATAATATAGCCATTTCATTTCATTAAAATGGATTACTCTATCACTGACACGCGCGTGTAGTTCCGGGCGAAAACCAAATACTTACCCAAACAGTCAGGTAGTAGGTAGGTTTTTCAGCTTGATGCTTTTAGGTATTATTCAGGTAGGTGGTAGGTACCTTATGAAAAAACATGTTTTCTTTCTTTCTTTTCTTTCTTTTCTTAAGCACTATTAGAAAATAAAATAGGTATTACCCACTTTATTCCTTCAACATCGCTGCAACTCCTCGGCTCGCCAGCTAGATTCGGCACGTCTACTTCAGGCACCTTGGCAGGACGTAAACAGTACAGGTAATCTGGTGCATTGTAGCTGAAAAAAATTTATGTAGGGATTCAAAAATAACTAAAGAAAGAGGAACCAAAACTAGACCGACTCACTGATCCTACCTAGGATAGGAAGCGTAGGTAGATCAAAGAGGCGTAGATGGAGTTTATAATTCGCGCCAAAGTAGTAGATCATTCTTTTGTGTCTATGGTAGGTTATGGACCGTGTAAAAAGTGTGCGAAGCACAGATGGCAAACCATTGGCTACTACCTATTTCATCTAAGTAATTATATTCAATAGCCGTTTGTATTGGTTTGTAGGTATAGCTAAAAACCACGGGTGATAATGATAGTTCTACCTACAGGATAGGTACCTTACCTACCTAGGTTGATAGAACAAGGTATGACTTACTTTTCTCCGCGAGCTATATTTGGAATTACAGGATTTCTTGAAGTGTGGAATAGTGGTCCACTTGAATTACTCTGAAAATAAAATAAAATAAAGTTGTTGCATGATTGAGTAGAAAACCTACTTATTAGTTGCATATTATTCGGATTTTGCAACATACCGTGTAAACTAAATGTAGATATTTACAGTGCTGAGACATTTTAGACATTATTTCTAAGTAGGACAACTTGATTAATTTTGAAGAAAAATCAAAAGATTTTTTGACTTTATATCGATGCCAAAGAGAATGTAAATTCATCTGTGATCAATTCATGGTGGAGTGCCATAATTTTTTTTTTAATTTTCTAACAAAGAGTCTTTTTATGTTTTATCACACTTGTTTGTCTTTCCTTTGTTTACTTTACTGTTTAATTTTTTAATAGTATTCATCTTTGAAAGGGACCGATATTTGATTAGTAGAGGTTTACATTACGGTCTACCTACGTAGAACAGAATAACCCTTGGGCATCTGTAATTATGATTTTGTTTGTTTTCGCCACTGTCACATTGTAATCGTAACGTGACCACTATAATTCCTTTGTCTACATTTAAAAAAAAAAGATAACAACGGACACTGGCATGCCTGCCTGACACACTGACTGACATTTCTTTCTGACATCAAACAAAACAGACAGATGTTTTGATTTCATCTCGTTGAATTCGTCGTATTTTTCTCTTATTCTGTAAAGATCTTAAGAAAAATAAGTGTAGTAGCAAAAGATTTTCTAAGAATGACGAAAGTACCACTCCGTGATATATCTCCTGTCCTCCAAGCTGTGAGAAACTTCTTGCTTGGGGTTAGTGAATTGTGTTTGTAGACATTATGTAACCGGTGTGTGTCCCTTGTGTGTCCCTTTACATTGATTTATCTTGTATATTTGTAGAGGCAGCATACCAATGCCCTTCGTTTTGAGCCGCTAGTATCGCCTCGGTGCCAGCCGCCGCCGCAGATTCCTGATGGAGTCTCACACAAGTATGTTTCTTCATAATCATTCTTGAACCTCCTAAACTTACCAAATCAAATAAAAATCCTGTAAACTTTTCGCAAAACTTTTTGTCATCCCAAAACAAAATATCTATTATTATTAGTTCTGATACGTTTTATAAAATCAAAATATTTTTTTTATAAAATATAAAATTAAAATAAAATGGTAAGTACTTACTTACTCTATTTATTAATAGAATAGATAACCAAAGGTCTTGTTGAAAATACATCAGTCTTTGTTGTTTCTAGGCACGCTCACAACTACTACTACACAAGAGATGGCCGCCGAGAGGTAGCACCCCCAGTTGATGTCACCCAAAAACTTTTGAAAACTAGCTCCGATGAAGGGTATGTTATCCATTTTCCAAAATAAACATGTAAAAGTACATAATTATACTGCATGTAATAAGCTATTTTAGGGAAGATATTTATATCACTTGAGAGCTATCAAAAAGTTGTAATAATCTGTATTTTAAGTTCGCTTTTTTTAGCTTGTGTATGTCAAACACATATACAACACAATTATTTTTTTTCGTCCTTCTAGGGCTCCGAAGCAAGCTGCTACAGTGGCTCCCACACCTGGCAAAACGTTTGCTTGGGACAAACACCACTAAACTATTCAATTTAAAAAAATTAGCAAAGTTAGCAACAAATGTAAATGTTTTAAGTTTAATAAATTGATTTAGAATAAGCATAACAATAATTGTTTTTTTCAATTGTATAATAATTTAGCAGGCATCACACTAATATCAATATCGTCTTTACTAATATTATAAGAGTGAAAGTTTGTGTAAGTATGTAAGTGTGTTTGTTA
The DNA here is from genome assembly GCA_963582015.1 of Xanthorhoe designata. Lineage (NCBI taxonomy): Eukaryota > Metazoa > Arthropoda > Insecta > Lepidoptera > Geometridae > Xanthorhoe > Xanthorhoe designata. Next base: position 3,921,148 of record OY757029.1, read on the forward strand.
CTCTTTCACACTCAAACAGCTGGACGGATTTGAATGAAATTTGCTTATAAGCAATCCTGGCACCAGGGTATACCCTGGATTAAATAATAGGATACATTTGATCCCGGTATTCCCACGGAAACGGGAAGGGGAGGGGCGCAGCTAGTAAAAAATAACAATAGTTTATTTTCACACTTTATTTAAAACAAGAGTGCATAGAAAAACAATAACGATTAAAAAAAAAACAAAACTACTTATATTCAAAATGCTAAACTAAAAAATAGGCTTATTGAAAAGTGCACACAGACATACAAACATAATGAGATTACATACATATACTCATATCCCACTTCACTCTAGATTTAGCAATTACTACTGCATAATTATTGAAATAGTTTAAAGATAGCAAATTGTTTGGATACTATTTACAAATACTGGTAACATGAAATTTCAATAAAAAAAAAACTTTCTGAAATAAAAAAATAAATGCATAAAAAAAACAAACAGGTGCATACAGCATACCTAAAAAGTTATTCGAGAGTGAAATCTTAGCTGAATTTTATTTTCTACATAATAAGATATCTTTGAGAATATTATTAATTTTTCAAACTCCAATATTTTCGAACCTAGGTCATTCCAACTATTTACAGGATAACAAGACAAATAAAATAGATTTTTAGTTGCCAATACATTCCCTAATTTCTATTTCCGCATGTACTAATCCAACTCTTTCCATCTATAAACATTAGGAAAGTACTAATTTTAATACATAATTTTTGTGGTCAAAATAAACATGATATTATTAATAAATCGATATTAGATAGTGACCAAAAACACTTAAAATAGTTAGTCCAATATTTTCAATTTACATTTTTGTCAATTTATTCACACTATGTTACTATTCCCATGATAATTTTACAGTTTTACAAAACCACATTCAGGACAACAACTATTTTCCACTACGTCTTCTATCAATGTGTCATTTCAACTGGTTATTCACAAAAACGAAGATTTAATTCATTTAGCCAATACACAAAATAATTTCACACTACTGAAGTCCAATTCTTTCACATACGCCAATATTCCCACATTTCATTTTTCTTCTAATCACTGGAGTCTGTGCTATCCTGCATCCTCAGTTTCATCATCGCCATATTGCCGAAACTGAACTTCCTGCTCCTAGGCCGTCTCGACCCGGTAAGCCGATGTCATTTCTCTCCATCAACCTGATTTTGAAACTGCATTGCGTCATCAAACGCCTTCTTGACCGCCTTCCTGTCTGTTGGTTTACGGCTCTCTTTAAGCTTCGCTTGATCTACGGACTTCTCTATACCGAGTAGCTCTAATTTGTTAGGTGGTAGCCACTGCCATGTCCGTTTCACGTCGAAGAATAGTACTAGGTATAGTACTGGTTCGTGCGAATGATTTTTCTTAAGGTTTAGTACGTCCTGCGGCGGGACGGGCAAAGGTACGCCGTTGTAGATGTACCCTTTTGGCATTTTTGGATCGATTATCAACGCTGGGTACCACGGGTAGCCTCTGTAAAATAAGAAACATACATGATTACACCACTCCTAACAAATATTGTTAAAAGTGCGTAAAGAACAGTACTATTATTACCAAGACTTGTCAATCTAACTACGCGCTAGCGTAGAGTAGTAAAAAAAAATTGTATCTCTATTTAGTACTTCATCTATCCGCTAGCTAGAGGAACTCTGCGACAAGTTCTCATACATTATCTGTCAAATAACTACACGTTTTTAGATAGGTTGATTGCCAAATGTCATGGTAGACAAAGCAGCTTTGAGCGAATTTAGGGAAATGAAGTGATGCTGTTGGTAGATTTTTAACATTCTGTTGAGCAGTTGCATCTCGCACTGTTTTTCGCCGGATGTTTTTCAAACATTCTTCTTTGGCTAAATTAGTAAATGTTACCGCGAGCTAGTATAGGGTGTAAGGGAAGGTGGACTGACGCAAACTGAATGAAAAGAAATGGAACATGCTCGAGTCTTGGGAGAGACACTGAGAAAGGTGATGATAATAATGATCTGCTACATATTTACTCCCGAATACCGGATCATTAAATAACTACATTAGGCTGCGATTCCATTAGAAATAAGCGAGTATGCGTTGCGAAGAATGTTTTTGTCAAGAACCAATGGAATCGCTTCATTTACCTAGCCTCGAAGAATGAAGCTATTCTATTGGTTATTGACAAACACATTCCAATCAACGCATCTTCGTTCATCTCTGCTGGAAACGCAGCCTTACAATACTACTTTTTTATTTTGACCAGCCCCTGGATTGTGTAACTTGTCTCATGTTGTATCAAAGCAAAAATCACAGTAATCGCGATTTACTGTGATTTTTGCTTTGATACAACTTAGATACAATCCAAGACAAGTTACACAATCAGGATTAAGTTCATAATCGTTAGTTCAAAATGCTGATGACGTTAGATAATAATTGTGCGATATTTCAAGTAAGTGATCAACTCACCTGCACTTAGCCCATACAAGTTGCAACGGCTCGAGTTCTAGCTCAGGGTGGGTTTTGATGGGAGTTTTGGAGGTCGATGACCTGGTACCGCGACCCTGTGCCAGAAACGGTGAATCAGTTCTAACTACAGATATTATTGACTTTCTAAACTTTTATGGGTTCATGATAAAACATATTATATTTACGGGTATTTATTACCTTTATTTAATTTTATCCCGACGTTTCAACTGGATTTTAACATTTCGCGACAAGTTAGGCAATAGCCTTGCAGAGCTTTACTTCGATCTATCCTCAGTAAAGCTGCAGCGCCAATCATACAAAGTGAATCATCCCATAGGATCTACATTATAACCAATATAACCATGACACAATAAATTCATTGGTCGCAGTATCCTATCCTATCCTATCCTACTAATATTATAAGGGTGAAAGATTGTTTTTGTGTAAGTATGAAAATGTGTTTGTTACTCTCTCACGCTGGACGGATTTGAATGAAATTTGGTACCAGGATTGCTTATACCCTGGATAAAAAAATAGCCTACTTTTGATCCAAGTATTCCTGCGGACCGAGAACTATTCACCTAGTAACACAGCTAATTATGAATATACCTTGATAGGCGTAGAGGGTTCTGCGTCGGAAGCGAGCCCGCCGCGCCGAGAGCGTCGCCGCGGCTCGCTGCCACTGCCGCCCTGGGAATCTAACGTGTCGTTGTAGCTTGACCTGGAACAAATACAGTGTGAAATCTTTATTCTACATAAACTATTCGAATGGCGATGGAGCGTAGTATCCTAGGAGTTAAAATAACAGACCGCATCCGAAACACCAAACTGCGCTCCAAAACTAAAATCACTGACGTAGGGGGGAGAGTTGCAAAACTTAAGTGGGACTGGGCCGGGCATGTTTGGGACATGCCGGAAGATCTGTGGGCCAAAATAACAACTACGTGGAGCCCTGACAAAGGGAGCCGGCAGCGCGGCCGACCACGAATGAGCTGGCGGGACGAACTAGACACCTTTGAGAGGGACTGGCGGACGAAGGCACTGGATCGGCGTGACTGGCGAAAGTGGGGGGAGGCCTTTGCCCAACAATGGGACGGGATAGGCAATAATATATATTAAGTTAATAGTAAACTTTTCGGAACTAAAGAACATTGATGAACGGCCGGAATTCGAACTTATGCCGAGGTGCTATGCAAAAGACGCTGCGGTGGCTACGGCATCGACTTTGAGAGAATGTTTACTGCTAATTGGAGATAAAGTCTATACTACACTTATTCAATTTCATCGTATGTAAAAAGTGAACTTACCCATCGGTAGAGCTAAGCGAGCAGGAATGGTCCGTTTCATTATCATCATAATGAGTGCACGATGAACATGACTGGGAGAACAGTGAGCTGTTGCTTGATGACCTGTCGATATCATAATATGAAGTGATCGTATTTATAACAAATACATACACAGTACTATTAACTGCTAAAGACATCCACAAAACATTGAGATATATAGAGAATCCACATACGAAATACAGAAAAATCTTATAAATAGAAAGAATGACAATTTACATTTAAGTGGCATTGATCATTTCCCATCTCTAAGGCTGCCTGTCCATGGACATTGCAGAGAAACGCATAAACATCGCTACGTTAACTTGATTCACCTGAGCTAATTCACCTAGGTGCTTTAAATACACTTTTAGTAAACTTTAAACACCTGGAGCCTTACTCCGGATCAACGAAAACGAAGTTTCGTGACAATTTTCGGGGCCAGCTTATGTTGGTGGATACTGTATTCGTAATAGTTCACCAACATAATTGGAACCCGAAAATTGTCACGAAACTTTGTTTTGGTTGATCCGGAGTAAATTCCCTGTACCGCTGTTCATAAAACAAAAGACATAATATATTTAAAATTGCATAAAATCTCTGAGCTAATATTTTATGCAATCCTATTGGATATTATTTATCCATTTCTTCGCCCCAGCTCGCTCTGTGTCAATGGACAGGCAGCCCTAAGCTTAGTGGCATAGATCATTCCCCATCCCTAAGAATACCATGCAAGTCTTTAAATATAGTGTTAATGATATGATAGTAAAATACATAAACAATACATACACATACAATTAGACCATGCAATACATAGTACCCACGTGAACAACGGCCTGATGGGTTCCAGACAGACATGTATAAATATATGTGAATAATACATACAGTTTTTACATAATAATAAATGTGATGTGTATAATAAGTAGTTTAATGTAATGATATAATTTGTATCAGTTGTATCATCAGTTGAAAGTGCCTTTGTGTTTTCTAGAACTTCTCAACGGCACAAATCATCAGCTCTCATCAAAAAAACCACAACACTAGTATTTTTTGTTTTTTACTAGAAGACAAAGACGATTAATATCTAGAAGACAGACAAAGGCCATACACAAAATCGTAACCCGATCCCGCAGTACCAGATAGCCTGAAAACTTTAAAACATCAATTTTATCCAAGAAATTTCAATACTTAGTAGTAGGTAGCAACAATATTCAATATTTAAACATTTTTAACTAGAAAGTAATTGAAATTTCTTGGATAAAATTGATGTTTTATAGTTTTCAGGCTATTTTTTAGGGTTACGATTTTGTGTATGGCCTTTGTCTGTCTTCTAGATATTAATCGTCTTTGCTAGAAGATAAGTTTACATTTTACCACATAGACCACGCAGAACATAACATTATTAACCATTAGCTTACACGCCCGTGGCTTCGCCCCCGTGGTATGCTACCTAATACCTAGATAAAAAGTAGCCTATATGTTTTTCCAGGTCATAAACTAATATTCCAATCCAAGTTTCAGCCAAATCCGTTTAGTAGTTTTCGCGTGAAAGAGTAACAAACATCCATACATTCATACATCTAATATCCATCTATCCATTCTCTCAAACTTTCGCATTTATAGGTAATAAGTAGGATTACTCAAAAGTTGCCGTTTATTAAACTTCGTGTAAAAAACTCCGCCTGTAGCTCATATGAAAAGTTAGGCTCAACTCACACCGAAAGAGCGGTGAACGTTCGAGTTTCTCATGCGTTAATAAGTATTATAATAATGAAAATAAAGTTAAAATTCATATGACACTGAAACTGCACTCCGCTTCGCTGCCCTTCGCCGCTCTTTTGGTGTGAGTTGAGCTTTACACTACACAACACATAGTTAACAGCTTATAATGTTACCTGGATAGTGCTAAATCGCTGTCAGAGCCCACCTCGCCGGCGGGACCTCGGTACTGGAGGAAGGAGGCGGGCACCGGCGTGGACATCGGTTTACCATTGCTGGCGGTTCTGAAAATAATTGTATTGATAAAAATATGTAGCCTACCGAGAAAATCTATTTTAGTGGCAATTCAGAGTGTTGCAAAAGCTAAACTAAACTAACTAAAATGAATGCCATCCTTTTTATTCCCATCGCTATGAAAGGGACGGCAACTTTTTTAGTTAGTTAAGTTTAGCTTTTGTGATACTCCGAATTGCCACTATTATACTTCTATACCAATATTATAAAGAGGTAAAGAAGGTTTGTTTTTTGTATGTTTGGGGTAATCTCCGAAACTACTCATTGGATTTCAAAAGTTCTTTCACCGATGTGTAGAATAGACTTTCCCAATGAACATAGGCTATATTTTATAGAGATAGGTACCCTATATGGGTACCTATCTCTATAAAATATAGTCTCCAATCGTCTCTTTCAAAAGTGCCCTTCAAGACTTCTCATCAATCTCTCACAAAGTATTCGAGATTACCCCTCCAACGCTTTTATTGTAATAATTTGTACATGTACCATAATACCGCTTCTAAGGGATAAGATTGTACAATTATACTAATAGGTTATTCAGTTGTTAAGTTTCTGTACAGTGAATTTTCATTCATTCATTCATTCATTCAATACCTAAAAAGATCCGACGAGTCCTTTTCCTTCAGTTTCCTGGGTCTGCCGCGACCCTTCTTCTTCGGCGATGCCTCCAACGTGGTCAGGCCAAGACTCGCAGATAATGTCGGCAACGTTGCTGGAAATAAATATTTTATTGGAAAACAGAACAAGTACAGAAGCTTATCTTCACGAAAGCATTTAATTTAATAGCGACTTACTACGACGCAACAAAGTGTAACTGATCGCAAAAGCGCTACGTGCCTGTTGCACGTGCATATATGCCTTGCCTAAACATGCCATTTCATTCTGATAGATAACTCTGTCACTGTCACGCGTGTAAGTAGTTCCGGGCGAGACGTGCCAAAACAGACTTTAAACCAACTAAACAGGCCGCACGCGTCGGGCCGGTAGAGGTAAGAATGTGCAAAGCACCAATTAGGTAAAAAAAATGTTATGTGACATTGACATACCATCCGATCCAAAACTTTTTGTAGGTGGGTTCCCAGCAGTGGGCCCGACTAATAAAGTAGGCTTTCGAAGTCCTCCCAACAGCCCAAGACCTGAAAAAGCAATAAGTTAAGTTAAAAGCACAGATAAAATAATACTAGGTTAAAAGTTAATAAGTTCACTGTATTTAATTTTTGATTTTTGCCTGACAGTTCTTTTGAGTGTATACTCACGATTCCGATGTGTATCATGGACTTTCCGAATGAACATAGGCTATATTTTATCAAGGAAGGTACCACGGGAGCGAAGCCGCGGGCGAGTAAGATAGTTATTTAAAATGTTATTTTACCTGTAGCTGCGTCGTTCTGTTTGAGGGGAGATTTCTCAGGCGTCACCAGTTTGTGCGTCCTCTCAACTGTCTTTGCAAAAGAAATTGGCGTCTCAGACCCCGACGTTGGTGTATCTGTGTGAAAGGAAATTTATTCTTGAAATACTGGTTCAAAATCTACTATATATAGCATAAACAATTTAACATGCTCTATTTCTGGCAGAACGTGTTATCTCTCAAAGCCTATGCCCATCACGTTTTTCGAAGGAGCAGTCACTGCGCGATGCGTCACCTGCTAGTTCGCAGCGCGTTTTACGAACGCGAGGATAGTGTGCATGGTCACAGCTTGCCGACTGCATTTAGTTCGCCACGCGTTTGTATCGCGTTTGTATAGAAGTGTTTTTCAATCTGTGGGCGCGACCCACCTCTAGGGGGGTCGCGTAGCTTTACTCGGGGGGTCACCGACAAAAGGTAGAAAGAAGCGCAAGGTTCAACACTACAGCAAAACATAATTTCAGTAAAAATAATGCGCTTGTTTATTTTTTGAAAAATTATCTTATCGAGACTTTTGGGCCAACGATGACCCAAGGGGGTCGCGTGAAATTTTAAACCTGCAAAGGGGTCGTGTATTTATAAAGATTGAAAAACACTGGTATAGAACAAACGTGCAGTTACTGCGCTTTCATAAAACGTGGAAAAAAGAGCACATGCTCTAAGTTTGAAAGTCGATCTCACCATTATCCAGTTTCCTGAGCTCTTGCCTGGCTCCCCCCCTGCCCCGCCCCCCTGCCCCCCTGCCCCCGCGGCCCCGCCCCCGCCCGCGCCCCCGGCCCCGCCACCAACCAGACACTTTAGAAGCCGGACGAGGCGAAGGGGATGGCGAATTTTCTCTCTGCACAACATAGAAGTTAGAAAATTGAATCAAGCTATATAAAACTGAATGGTTATGATGAATATGATGGCCATTAAAAATCGACGAAATTTTTGTGAGCTACATTTTGTATTTATTATAATACAACTCACGATAGTTTTGAAAGTGATCTATAGAGGTGGTTCAACTGATTACATTATATTCAAAAGTGGTTTGATTGCTGTTCTTTGCGGAACTTAAGTCTAGTGAACTAATAGTGGCAATTCGGAGTATCACAAAAGCTAAACTTGACTAAAAATGTTGCCGTCCCTTTCATAGCGATGGGAATAAAGAGATGGCATTAATTTTAGTTAGTTTAGCTTTTGCGACACTCCATGTTTCATTCGATCATAATGTACGGGTATGTTTACCGTAAGATTGTCTTCATCGGAGTCTATTCTCCTGGACGCCACGGATTGTCTCCGCTCGCTGCGTTCACTTCGAGCCAGCGACACGCCGCGCTCGCTGCGAGTGTCTGAAACTATGACATCACATAAGTGTGGGCAAATTAAACAAAACTGGTTATCATTTCATTTCGAGTTCTCACAAAAAGTCCATGTAATGCTTCAGTAAAGACCCCACATCTTTACTGACTCTGAAGAGTCAGAGTCAAAACAGAGGTCTCGATTTGAATAATTATATTGACATGGTAGTGGCTAAATGCGTGGCTTAAGCCGTGCGAAGCCAAAATAAAGAATAGTCTTTCTTAAACTTTCGCGATCACAATTCATACTTTTAAATAGTCTTAGTTTTAGTAGTTTGTAATACGTCGGGAAATAATAAAAGGTAAATTACGCGATAAAATCCTGTAAACTATGAAGAAGAACTATGACATCTATATTTTAATCTAGACGTACATATTTACATAAATTTAGTTTTGGTTCGTCACATCTCAAAACTCTAGTGACGGAGTTTTTAGACCTAAAGGCCTCCGTCATGGCTTAACGACTTTAAAATTTGAGTGAAAAAAATTAAAACGGGACGGAATGGGAAGTGCGATGAGAAGGGATGGGACGGGATGGGAAGTGGGATGGGATAGAATGTGGGATGAGATGGGATGGGGGTGTGATGTTGGATGGGATGGTAATGGGAAGTGGTATGAGATGGATTGGGATGGGTGGGAAGTGCGATGAGAAGGGACGGGATGGGATGGGAAGTGGGATGAGATAGAAAGTGGAATGGGATGAGAAGTGGTATGAGATGGGATAACTACATACCTGCAGTCCTATCGCTATCAGAGCTAGCAGGCCTACTCCTTGGCCTGCTCCTCCTCCTGTCTTCAATAGAAGCCCGGGCCACACTCCGTCGACGGCTTTTCCTCGGCTCTCGTTTACTTTCCCGATCCGATCTCTTCTCGGTCGCGTCTCCTGTTAAAACCATCATGGTATAGTATGCGTTCAAATAAGTTGTTCTTTAGGAAACTACGTGACAAGAATGCGCAATAAGCAATTCCTAGAAGAACTATTCCTAAGACTAATGGTCTTTTTCTACAGTTACGATATTGTCAATTTTTATATAGGTTATGTCAACGAAAAGAGATTGCAACAGATTTAATATCCGTTTTAGCTAAAGTAGGTTTCCTAAACCAATATGCATAAGGGGGTAGCTCTTTAGTGATTGGGCTTTAATTTGATTATTAATGATTAACTGTTGTGTTGTGATTGACACGTGAGTTTAAAATGTGTGTGTGTGAGGGTGTGTATGTTTGTGTGGGAAGGTTTGTGTTTGTGTGCGTGTTGTGTATGTGTATTATGTTTCTTTTTCGCTAGTTCATAATACATACCCGAAGTCCTATCACTATCAGAGCTAGCAGGCCTGCTCCTCCTGTCTTTAATAGAAGCCCTGCCCACGCTCCGGCGACGACTTTTCATCAGCTCTCTCTTACATTCCCGCTCCGGACTCGCCTCGGTCACGCCTATTTGATACATCACGCTTGTTCACTCATTGTTCATGCATTTTCAAAATATAAGATTTGGGTATAAATATGTTAATTGTTATGGGATGTGATTGTGTGTGTGCTCACTTATTAATGATTGTCTCATGCTTTGATGGGCACGTGAGTTTACAATGTGTGGGTGTGTGTTTGTGTGGGTGTGTGTGTGTGTGTTTGTGCTTCTTTGTAACTTGTACATTACATACCTGTAGTCCTATCACTATCAGAGCTAGCAGGCCTGCTCCTTGGCCTGCTCCTCCTCCTATCTTCAATAGAAGCCCGGGCCACACTCCGTCGACGGCTTTTCCGCGGCTCTCTCTTACACTCCCGCTCCGGACTCGTCTCGGTCACGTCGCCGTCACCCGCTAATTCCGTCATCCCAGCTTCGCGTACGTCGCGACGCGCTTGACGGAAGATTGGGATGCATTGTTCGCGCATTTTTACTCCAGCCCTGAAATAATAGTTTTTGTAAAAAACTTTATAAGACTTTGATGAGTTTTACCACAGGTTTTACTAGTCATTCAGTTCGTTCTTTTTCCTTTAAACCGCCTGTAAAACCGGCGGACATATTTTATTGATAATTATGTCCGAGATTTTTTTTTTATCCTTGGATATTTTACACGGCGTCATCTAGTCCCAAGATAAGCAACTCGATTTGTCTCGAGTCTGTGTGTTTTCTATATATAATAAGTGTATATTTACAAAAAAAAATTATATGTAGTATATAAATCATCTGGTTACCAAGAAATTTAACACAAGCGTTAAATTGCTTAGCTTGGGACTAGATGGCGCTGTGTAGAATGTCCAATGATATTTATTGTTTATTGGATAACTTACTTATAGAACACAGTGTCCTTGTTATTATAAGCGAGACAGTTGTCGATCATGAGATTGAAATCGGCCTCCACATCGTCTATCGTCTTGTACAGCCCGCGGTCAAGCTTCTTGCCCATCGTGCTGAGGTCCATGGGGTGTTTGACCACGGTACTGTAGTCTGGCACCTAGAAACGAATTATTAATATTATTATTACTATTTTGCAAACGTGGAATCGAAAGGAACAATGAATTTTGGTACCAGGATAGCTTATACACACTTTTGACCCTGCTATTCCAGTACCAACGGTAACTATTAACCGCGGGTTACACCGCGGGGCGCAGCTATTTATTAATAATGAAATAATGAATCGAGAACGTCCTCCTTTTTTCGAGTCGGTTAAAAACACCTCGCATTTAGCACCCCATAGCCATTGAGATGTACTACAGAGCCACAATCAGACAAATAAAATGCCAAAACTCAGCGCACGCTACGTAGTGCGCAGAGTTTTTCTTTTTTGCGTACAAGCGACATTGAACATTAAAACAAACAACATAGCGTCTACATTCAAATGTCATTGTAGAACATTGAATTTGCACGCACATTTTTTGAGTGTTGTCAGCTATTATATTGCGAGTCTTTAATACATCTCAATGCCCATAGCACAAGTTTCTCACCTCCTGCAAGTCGACGGGCTCGGTGAAGACGTCGCCGGTGTCCCGTTGGCGCAGCGTACGCAGCAGTTTGCTGACGGCCGCGCGCTCGGGCCGCGCGCCCCATATCACACAGCGCTCCCACACGCGCGTGTGCTCTGCCTTTAGACGCTCGCGCTTGCGAACCAACTCGCATAGCAATCTGGGGAATACAGATTCTTAGGGTTCCGTAACCGAAGGGTAAAAACGGAACCCTAAACTACTATTTCAGAATAAATACAAGTAAAATATATTCACCTAGCTCGTTCTAAGTCTTGGCGTATTCTCTGCCAATACTTCAGTTGATTGCAGAGCTCTCTTATATTCACTGTTGCGTCTTGTATGCCTCTTGTGCCTGGGAAAAACATAATACATATTATATACATTAAACATAATAACTAATACATTACACATACAACAATAACTATTGTTTGGAAACCCCGTTACGAAATCCAGTACCCCAGTACGATATATATATAAGAATAACAAGTTGCAACGGTTTTCACCCCTTTTCAACCCTTTAGGGGTGGAATTTCGAAAAAAAAAATTATCTTCTTAGTACGTAGTTTTGTTTTAAAAGGAAGCTACCTTCCAAATTTCAGCTTCATAGCTTCAGCGGTTTGGTCTGTGCGTTGATTCCACAAAAATGCTTATTGTTTTATATATAATTATATTGGTTGATTGATGATTGATAAGCGATCGTTAGGTTGGCTGGACCAAATGAGATATGGACATGAGACCATGTGCAATTTTTACTACCTATTTATATTTGCTACTTTTTCGTAAATAAATATATCAATAAAATTAAGCTGTTTTGATGTCTGGTTGGCTGACCACTTCCATGTTCTCGTGGTTTTAGCGTTGTATGAACTACGTTATGAATGTAAGAATAAATTCAGTCTTTCCTTGATTTAAATAAGTAGGAAGTCATAATCCAACAGGCTGCGCCAATTTCGCAAATCTTCGTAACTTCAATGTTATACACATACAGCTGGTTGCATTATTACATACAACTGACCTATTACTGTGGTTTATTTATTCGTTCGTTCGTTCGTATGAGCAAGTGGCCGTTTATTTATTTATATAGGTATACTTAGATATTGCAAATTTAAGTTAGATTTTAATAAATACTTTTAGGTTACTGAAAAAGTTAAAATAATAGTAAGCCTTAATCACAGATACAATATTGAAACTCACCATTAAATAGCCGTAGCGACACGGCATTTCACTGCACCATTTGTTACAGTAAGTCAATAAATCGATATAATCAGCATTAGTTTAATTCCTATTTATTTCAGTACACACCAAATTAGACTGTACAACTTAAGAAATAACTCACCATGATGACTAGTTAAACTCTGCAATCTTCTCAACAAAGGCACTCCGTTCCTACTATGCCTCTTCAACGTCCAGTAAGCGAGTAATCGTTTCATCAGTTGGGCCCTGGAGGCCGGGGGGCCCCGGGCCAGTTGGGCCACATCGGCCACACGATCAGCGGGTAATGTGGGCACTAAGACCACAGGGGCCCAAGTGCGCTTTAGTGCTAGGACGCGGCGGGCCTGAAAATAGATAGTTGTGAGACAGGGATATGAAATAGAATAGGAAGAAATAGAGAAAATTATAGATACTTTGGTGAGAAATTTCAGTCTAGTAAGTAGCTATAAAAAGCTAAGCAGAATTTAATAAATTTTGTAATCACATTATTAAGTCACAGACTAAATATATACAACCCTATACCTTAGACACGTTAAATCAAGAAATTAACTACCTGTTTAATTTTGTCCCTGCCTTTTTGTCGAATAGCGGTCAGATCTGTCGATTTTGTATCGCCTTCCGATTCCAATGCTTTCCTTTCCTGAAAACAAGCAATACAATAAACAAAAGTAGGCTCTGTATTATAAGATACTGTATTATAAGAATAGATTCTTATACCTTCAGTCTTTCAATATTTGGGGTACATGGTGTAAAAAATGGGTCCCGTTTTTACCCTTCGGGCACGGAACCCTAAAAAGTTGCTATCCACCGACTGTACGTCTTTTAGGCTACTTGAAGAAAGAAAGAAAGAAAAATCATTTATTCTGGTAGGACCTCAAGGATCACTTCAGTCTCGTCTTACATGCTAGGTGATTCTAATGCCTGTTCCAACGCGACTCCCAGTCAGACAAGTCCAGTTTGTACCTGTAGAACATGCGCGGGCGTGTGCGCGTCGCAATATGCCATCTTAGCGACCTGCACGGGCTGGCTCGGGTCCCGGCCCGCGCCCGCCGCTTCCATCTTCATGTACAACCTGATAAACAATACCTATTATTATACAGGGTGTTACCAGACCACTACCGAAAACTTAAGGGGATGAAAGTACCCATCAATATGAACAACTTTTTCTAAGAAACCAACACTGTGAACGCGAAAAAAAAAACAGCTGTTCCATACATAAGTTCAATACCTACTTGGCTAAAGTGTATGAAACAGCTGTTTTTTTTTTCGCGTTCACAGTGTTGGTTTCTTAGAAAAAGTTGTTCATATTGATGGGTACTTTCACCCCCTAAAGTTTTCGGTAGTGGTCTGGTAACACCCTGTATAGTGTAACATAGAGGACGCGTCATGTAAAAAAAACCTGGCTGTCAAGCTGCGCAGTTGTCGATTTACATGTCTGAATACATTGAGATGTATTATAGAGCCACAATCGGACAAATAAAATGTAAACGCCAAAACTCGGCACACACTACGTAGTGCGCAGAGTTTTTCTTTTTTGCGTACAAGCGACATTGAACATTATTACAAACAACATAACGTCTACATTCAAATGTCAAATGTCATTGTATAACATTGAATTTGCACGCACATTTTTTGAGTGTTGTCAGCTATTAGATTGTGAGTCTTTAATACATCTCAATGTCTGATTAACATCGTTTTTGAACATAGTTTTTGATTACGAAATGGTAAAAAAAAAGAAATATGTTCACAACTGTATCCCAGGGAGCAGTAGACATTTCTTTCATTTTCAGTTTTACATAGAAAAATGATTTATAAAATGGTTTTAAAAAACTGTTTATGACGGTAAAAATGGTTTATGAAGTAGTTATAAGGAGGCTGATATAATGATTCATGATTTTATGTATGTTTATGTTATGTATGAGTTCAGACCCCGCCTGCTGCGCGCACGTGACGTGGAAGGCGGAGTAGCAGTTGCTCTTGTGGCACTGAATACAAGCGCCGACGCCTCGCTGCTTGCAAACCATGCAGGTTAACTTCCAGCGCGCCGCCGGTATCATCTCTATAGAATCTGGAGAACAAATACAAATAATAATGTAAGTACTGGATAACATAAATTTAAAGAAAATAAGGAGCTAAAAAAGAAGGGAATATATCTCATAGATAAAATAAATTGATTCGATAATTCTCAGATCACAAACTTTGACACCTCACTACCGTTGTAAAAAAGTAAAGGTAAAAGTACCTCAAAAGTACACCTTTAGGGAAGTGTAAAAGTTTGTGATATGACAGAACGCCTGTCAACGTCTGAATTCTCTCGTGATTTACACCAGCTATTGCCTAACTTGTCGTGAAATCGACATTTGTCGCCATCACGACTAACCTGACAGTAAAACTGTCAGATTTGACAATAAAATTGGTTTTACTGTCTTTTACTAGTTGTTTTAGCGATTTACTGTCATTTTTTCCAGTCTATTCGTGATGGTGATGAATTTCGTTTGCGACAATTTAGGCTATAGCCCTGCAGTACGCTAAGGGGCGATGGATTTTCAGTACTATCATGGACGAATTCTACTTCGTCCATGGTAGTACTAACATAAGGAACAGAATGTTGTACTGTCACTGCATGTTTCATTTATTTATTTCTACTGTCACATGTGTCCCCCCAATCCACTTACCAATAGGTTCCAAGAATACTGTATTGGCGAAACGCACTTCAGGTATCCAAAGAGCGCAGACAACGTGCGCCCACGTGCTCTGATCCGTCTGTTTGAAAGCACCTGCAATAACAATCTGATTTTACATCAAACATCAAAAGAGACATCGAAATCGAGATTAGAAAATGTTCGACTTTTGTCTAAACTCGTTATAAAGAGTAGAGTAAAGTAATATCAAGGATATAGACAAATGTCGTCCTTGGTAATATTAAAGATTTAAAATTAGAATCTTACTTTTCATTCTCATTACTCCTACGTTCTGCCATGAACGGCAACGTCTTAGGCCGCGGCCGCACCGCTGGTAGCACGTTTAGCGGCAAGAGGTTAGCTGATCGCTTCGATGACTCATCAACCAACATAAGGCATGTTATGTGCGCGGAAGAAATTTATACGTAATTTCGAAAAGTTGTAGAACAAAATGTTGTTTCTTTCAGTTATGAATTACGGGCCTAGAGGTTTCTGATTATTTAAAATGAACCCTGTAGTGTAGAATATTAAAATATCTGTTTGTAATTTGCCATAACAATAAATAAGTTACCTCCTGTATTTGGACACAGCACACAGTTGACCAATCTAGATGGTGATTGTAGACATCTTCTGCAGAGCCACTGGCCTTCAGGGATGTAGGGCACCTGAAAGAGAACAAATATCAGTTTCTAAATCTATACTAGATCATTGTCTTAGCACTGCCTACAAATTAAAAAAAAGAGAAACATGAAAACTTTTTACGAAATTCATTTTTACCCGCGCTTTAAGGATTTATTCGAATGTCGAACTAACCATTACAGATTATTATTCTAAGTTTGAATAAATCCTTCTTGGTGCGCAGGTGATAATGAATTTCGTAAAAAGTTTTCATGTTTTAATTTTTTAATTTTTAGGCATTGCAAAGAAAATGATAACATCCAGCCTAACTCCGAATAAAATCTCATTGCACCTAAACATTTTAGAAACCAACCTCGATCAAGCACAACTACATGGGTTGCATTCCAAATTCAAATTACCAATTTATTCCCTAGGGGAAAAATGACATTCAATACAACATTATGACGCGGCTAGACCATGAAGCTGTAATGACTTACTTTAGGAAAGGTTTGCATGACATAATATGCCATTGACGAGCAGGTAGTATAAAAATATAATAAAAAAGCATTTCTAGAAAGCTATTCTCACCCCATAACAATCTTGATGGACAGCCAAGTTGCACATATCACAGAACAGGATAACATTGGTGTTTTGACATTCTCCATCCATGCAGATGCAGCATACAGCATCCTCGTCCACTGTCGCCGCAGTCTGCTGTCCGCTCTGTGTCACCTACAAATGGTGTTTATTAAAGCAATATTCAAGCTGTAAGGTGTAAGACAAAAAAAAAATAAAAGAACAACAATGATATTAAACATTTCATGATAAACCAGAAAAGAGCTTATGATTTTAAGAACAGCCTCAGTGAAACAAAAGAATAAAAAAATTGGTTCAGGAGCTATGTTGCCTCATTTTCATCAAGGGTTGTAAATTCAGCCTTAGTTACTTATGCTGCAAACATGATGACATTGGAATCTTGTTGTTTATGTTATGATAAATGATATAGTTTTTGCAGACAAAAATGCATGGCTGCTTCAGTATTACAATCCATGTATTGTAACAAGGTGTGTTGTTTTCAATTTTGTCATGTTGTGCAGTGGTGTCTTTGCCAAACAAGGTCATATTTTTATTTATGTTGCTGTATGTCTAGTTAATGAAAAAAATGTAAGAATGAGTGTTTTAATAATCTGTCTCTTAATTTATAGGCCTAATAGCTTCATAGGCCTTCAGGGCATGACAATCCCTTTTTATAGGTAAGAATGATGAAAAGAGACAGATGATACAGACTGTTGTGTGTGAAAAAAAAACAAAAAGTCTATCACTTACTAAATTGTTCTGTACCTGGAAATAAGACTCTTTCTCCAATCTATCCATCAACAGTTCAAGTGTATCTACAGAGACTAACGGCAGGCCTTGCTTAACTCTCTGTTTGTTTAGTATCGCAAGCCAGGCTGTGTCTTCCTCATCTACATCGTATTCTACCTCGCCGTCAAGTTCTTCAGCAGATTTCTCAATAAAACGGATGTAGGCATTGGGACGAGGCGGTGCATCAATAACTCTTTCGTTGTAGTCTGGGATGAGCTGTAATAATAATAATAAAAACGTTTATTTCTTGTCATATAAAAAATTTAAAAACATTTACAAAAAACTTAAAATAAAAATGCAACAAAGAAAAAGGTATTCACTCAGCATGTGCAACAGTAGAGCAGAAAGGTACACTACTGTTGCTCTGGTATTATGTGACGCCAGAGTGTACAGCAGCAGCACTGTGATACAATCAATACTTAATAATCAATACTTTTAATTTCAGAAACAACTTACTGTCTGTGATTGTTTATAGTAGTCTGTATAAACTGCTGTATGTTTACACTTTTAGTTGACCAAAAACACAACACTAAAGGCAACTGAATCACCGCTTGAGACACGATTCACGCCTAGGTATGGACTCTGAATATGTGCATAAGACAAAAACATGGTAAGTAATAGTTCTAATATGTAAAACTTACCGTAAAGCTGGCTTCAGGCAATTTGACGTGGGGCTCGGCCGGCGGCTCCACAAACGGCAAAGCTTTTTCCAACTCAGCATTCTTTTTCTCCCAATCTTCCAAAGACATGATCTGCAATGGCTGGTCGATAGGGATCCGACTGATTTTACCGTCTATCTCGAACTGAACCACTTTCTGTGCCTCCGCGAATGTCAGAGCTTCTTTAGGCGGGCTTTGAAGCGCTATGTCTCCTGTAGGAACCGCGGCTCTAAACCTTCCCTTCTTACGATGGCTAGCAACGGCGGGAGTGACCGGGGTCGGATTATCATGATCATAGTTCACTAAATGATACTGCAGACCACACAAACTTTTATAAACCTTGTCGCATTTCTCCAGCGGGCACTGGTACGGTGGTGGCCGGTTTTGCCGTAGTTTTTTGCAAAACTCGAACACGTCGAAATCCAAACCCATTTTGCAAGTTTTTGTAGGTACTGTTTTCACAAGAACATTATTTCAAATAAAAGACAGGTTATTTGTCAAAACCATGCATTTGTCACAGGCATTTGAAGAAAATTATGTTCACCACGGAATCTTCAAATTCTAGGAAAGAGAGCTGATGAGAGCTAGCAATCGAAAATAAATACCCCAAAAATACCCATACCCAACCAAACCAACAGCCACAAAATAGTAGTGATAGTCAGTGTTGCCATATGGATAAGACATGGATTCCGTATTTTCGTTCAAAAAGTCCGTACAAAATCCGTATTTACAATTCTGAGTGAAATTCCGTATGAATTCCGTATAAAAATGAAACAACTAATAATTAATAATAATTATTTACGTTAGCAGCTCTATCTTTGTGTCATAACGTGAAGCATTTCAATACCTTTCTTGCTTGTTCTTGCTCTAGAACTACTAGTATTCTTTTATCTGTGTCTAGAACGGATATCGGTGGCGTAGTTCCTTTACAAAAGCAATAGATGTCGCGGTTGAAATTACATACATTTGACGGTGTGGCGCCAACGGCAACAATATTTCTCAGTAGGTACATGCGAGACTTTAAATAAATATGATAGTTATGGTTTAAATAATGAAAACTTCATGTAAATGTGCTCTTCATCGACTGCATGTGCCTTAGAAGAGTCTGTGTAAAGTAGAATCTGCCTGTAGCATAAATCCGTTTAAAAATCCGTATGTCTATATCATCCGTATTGGGCTTCCAAAATCCGTACAAATACGGACAAATCCGTATATATGGCAACGCTGGTGATAGTAGAGTAGCGCAATCAAATCAAAGCGCAATTTGTTTGTTGCAGCGCAAAAGTGTTTATATTCTCTTTGAGCAAAAGTAAAGTTAACCGACACTCCGCTCCGACAGGGTATAGTCCGCGCCACGTAAAAAGAGCGCTGGAAAAAAGTGGAGGGGGTATGTTTGCGCATGGCTACACTCGCGCACGAAAGTACTAATCCTATTGTAGGTATGTGTGTGTAATAAATATTTTACTCATTTCAACATAGGTATAAGTCACCGTCTTTCATGAATAAAATAAATAAATTACTCAGATGAATATCACTATTGGAATTATTATTAAAAACATGTTTTAGTCAGTGTTAATTGTTAAATTTAATTAAGTAAGTAAGTAAACAAAATGCAGGTATTGTTGATACATTTTATTATTATGATCAACAGCATTTTTAGCAGCCTCTCTCTTCATAAAACTATGTATCTACGTCATAAATCATTTTTCAGATTTTTCTATGTAAAACCATTTCGTAAGCGAAAACTTTTGTACGCGATGATATTTTACAAACGAATTTGACGTAGTGACAGCGCGGGAAGCTAAGGACTGCTGACGAACCAATAGCATGCGCCGAATCAATGACAGCGTTACCCCTTCACCCCGTGCCGCAGTCCACACCACCAATCGGTCGGACCTAAAAATCGACTCTGCGCAGCTTGTCAGCCAGCGCTCTTTTTACGTGGCGCGACCTATTAAGTATTCTGTGACCGACACACAATTAAACGCATATCTCTACATAGTCTGTGGCAAAGAGAAGAGCACGAGCACGATCCGTCCGCTAAAGATAAACGAAATTGAACGAAACGAAACGAACGAAACGAAAGCGCGTCGCGCGGTTGACCAAAGAGTATATAGCACTATGTTTTGCGTGCGTGACGTGTGTGAGTGAATGTCGTGACGTGACGTGACGTGACGTGCGGGACGTGTGGCGTCACGTCAAGCAAGTGACAATTTCTTCCGTGTTGAGTGAAATGGAAACAAGAGTGAGTGAAGCACCAAAGATATTAGAAAGGGGTAACATAACACGTCAGTGTGAAGCACAGACTACTAGGATGCTAACGGAGTAAAGATTTGAATTGAACTTTTTGTCAAAAGCTCAAAAACTCCTGTTTTTTGTTATGTTGGTAGCATTGATTTACATGCTCTTTGACTAAACATAACAATAGTGTTAAATTCTCTTTGATTGACTGGGACAAGGAGTAGGTATTAAGGTGACCCTTCCCGGTGCGTCTATCATCGACGCGAGCATGGCTGAAAAGCTTGTTGTTTCATCCAGCGCAATGCTAGAAAAAGAAGCAAAGCGAAAAGAGAGAGATAACGCCTCAGCGCTCGGCATTCAGTAGGTACTTTCGCCGCTCACTCGCTCACTCGAAAAATAGTGTGCGGAAATTTCATAAAAAGTGTTCCAGGAAATAGGTAGGTAGGGTGGTGTGGTAGCCAATGAATCAAGTGTACTCAGTGAACCACAGGGCCTACAGCCATAACGTGACGTTGCCAGCTTATACATTAATACACGGTTGAACCGCCTTCTGATGCCAACCTGTCACGACTAGTCGCCGGCGAACTGTCGCCCGAACCGCGCGAGCTATGAGTAAACTTCTGTTTTCAAGTGCAAAAAGTAAGGAAAAAATGTCAGTATATTTTTCTCTTTACTCAATTTGTTAAAGTCCTAGGAACTGATGTGTTGTTTTTATCTAAAGAATAGATTAATTAGCATGGTTTAGATTTATATTTGTTATCCAATCGCGTTCCTGATAACTGTAGAAATTTTTTAAATATTTTAATAGGGGTATGGTACACAGTGAAACGTTTTTTTTTAGCACTCAATGAACCATGGTTAATCGCGTACTACTTTAACTATATTATATAAAAAAACCCTATTTCTTCTGGTCACACTATAACTTTGAAGATATCACTTAAGATAATTTTTATGATATAAGAAATGTTAGATTAATGATCTTAAAATGATAGAATATCATATTATAAGAAATATTAGATAGGTAATAAATAGATCATAAAATAACGATAAATACGCCAGAACTAAAGCCATAAGCCAGAAGTAAATGCTAAAAAACATCTTGATTTATAAATAATTAATAAAAAACACAATTACCTTTATAATGTAACATCCTTCTAGGCTTAAATCATTAATGGTAGAACAACGTTTTATTGTGTACCACATGGTTTACTGACTACCCACCCCCCAGTTCATTGTGTCCCCCTAGGAGTACACAATGAGCCATTTCCCTCTTTTTTTTTAAAGTCTTTTTGCCAAGTATTTATCAGCTAAAAGCTAAAAATACAAATGCAATTTCAAAGTCATTGAAATTTCCTAAGTCATGGGCTAAAAAGTACTGTAAATATGTTACAGAAAAAAAAACTACAGCTCTCTAAACTTTTGGTGGTTCAATGGCTACCACACCACCCTACGTGTTTTTCAGTAAGCCTTACAAGTTTGTGAAATAAATGTTTGTCATTTAGAATCTCCATAATATTTGCAAGGTTTCTATCACAATATTTTCTTTACTTTTACAATTTATGAGTACATTATGAAAAGCCAAAGTTCAGGTAAAATTTATGCTAAAAGCAGGTTTTTGGAAGCTTATACTGCATTTGTTTATCAAAATTTTGATTTTTAGTTTCGATAGAAACCTAGATATAGTGCACAAGATACCTATTAGGCCAAAAGTTTAAAAGAAAGATCTGTTACAACGGCATAATCACGTACGAGCGTTTGTATGAAAAGTGAGCCGGGTTGGCCGCTCTTAGGTATATAGCCATGCGTTAGCATCCTAGTAGTCTGTAGCATAGCCTATACTTACCTTATCTAGGTTAGGTAGTACAGTCGGGTTAATAATTTTCAAAAAAGCTCTATTTGGACAGCCACTTTTAATTTTCAGGAATTATCATCAGCCGATCGATGGTCTTAATTTTTTATGAGTTTTAGAACCATGTTATTAAGTAGGTATCTACCTACTATCATATTTTAGTGTAGCTGTGTAGGTAATTAAGATTTATACTTTTCGTTATTTATAATATGTAATCTAACCTACATTTAATTATTTCTCGCTCTGTGATAGGCAATTTAATTAATAAAATTTATAAAATAATAAAAATGTAATAGAGGTAGGTAAGTAGGGTCAGGTGTCCAACGTTGAAACAGTGGTACACAATGAAACTTTGCGAAATTTCTGAAATGTGACGTTACCAGATCTTGCAGTTTATCGCATAAGGAGCCCCCCCTCGAACCTCATGCTATATCCCAGTTTGCGTCGATGGCGCGCGAAAGAAGATTTTTTGCGGAGCTTTTTTCAATTTTTTTACAAAAAAGTACGAATTTTCTGCTTTCTTTTAAGATTTTACATTTAGTTATGCTAGCATATCTCATATTTCTCAGGATTACCTAACATCGGACATATTTCATAGATTAACGTGGACTATAACATTCTAATAAAGTGATGCAATGTAGTAAAAATAAAATGAGATTACTAAAAATACCCTTGGTAGTCAACAATGAAACAAATGCACAGTGGACACAGTGAAACAGTATTTTATATAGTAACCTACTAGGTTACTATTAGAGTCTAATTAACTAGTACCTTATGGATACCATACTATTCTTACCTATGTTGTTATTTTGTTGTAATGAAGTATTATTTTCAGAATTCTTATAAAAAAAATATAATAACTAATGATTTTCATTATTTAAATAATTTTTTTTTGCACATAACTAATTCCTTTGGTCATTTACCTATTTTATGTAATTTGGAAAGTCTGATAGCGTATTAACTTTGAATAAAACCTTTTTTTATTAAATACAAGCAATTTTTGACTTTAATTTAACAATGATGGAAACATCCGGTACAAATTAATACGTTTCATTGTTTAATTTATGGTGTTTCATTGTGTACACGGTCGTGTACACAGTGAAACATTTCTAATTTTTTTGTTTTTATTTTTTTATGGCCTGTGTATACATAAATTGAAAAAACTATAAATGACATCCAATACTCAAATAAATAACCTGTATACCTGTAAAAAACTAGATTCATATCGGTAGAAACGAAAGATCTATGAGACTTTGAATTTTTGGTGTTTCAACGTTGGACACCTGACCCTACCTAAGAAGGAAAGGAAAAGAAAAAAAGATGAAAGTAGGTAGGTAAGGTACCTACAAGTTTATATTAGTAGGTACCTACCATAATAATATTAATGAGTAGTAGCGGTAGGTATAAATATAAAATAGATATAAATATCCTTGGACATTCCATCATAATTATACATTTAAGTACTTACCTAGATAATACAATTACCTATTATGTGGAAATCTGTTTTTGGCCATATATTTTTAACTAAAACCTACCCTTAGTACCTACCTACTTACATGGTTGTCATAGGTAGGTATACCTAAGCAATAAAAAGATATACCTAGGTAGGTCCTAAAGTCCTAAGTATGTAATGTACCTGAGTAGGTACCTACGTCTTGGTGAATGATGTATAATTAGTACTTACCTACCTTCCTATATTCTCACAGCCTGAATACAACACAATTTGACGCATATTTATGACGCATAATCTGTCAAAAAACGAATAAAAACATTCCCACGCCACTCACCTTTATTACCAAAATAAAATTTAAATGTTTTCAGCCACAATGATTAAGTAGGTACCTACTTACTCTATTGTAGAAGGTCCATGGTTTTACCAAATTAAGTAGTGTTTTTTTTTACAATTGTATCAGTGTTCTTATGACCAGTTTCATGAAACTGGTCTTAATTTTTTTACTTAATTTTTTATCACACCCTGACCTGGAACTGTCCATTTACCTACTTACCTAGGTAGGTAGTCTACCTACTTAAAACTTCAATATTCTGTAATTGTATCTAAATTGCTGCGAGTTTTAATAAAATGGAGTTATAGGTGTAGGTGAAATGAAATTTTACATCTTATACGGATCTAAAATATTTCAAGAAAGATCTGAAAGAACCTACACTCTACAGCAGTTCTTGGGGATATTAACCTACCTAAAGTTAAAATTGAAGGTAGGTACCTAAGCATAACTTTATTTAACTATGTAAGCTTACATGCAATACTTATGTTGTTACTGTAGGTAATGTCTGTGGTTTTAATTTTTTTATTTTTCTATTCTAATTTCAACTGACATTGATTAAAATTAAATAATCGGACGGAGTACAAAACTTTCAAAGTTAGTTAAGTATGTAGGTACCTAAACTAGGTAAGTAGGTATTTTATAATTTTGTAGCACGTTTTAATTTTAAGTAGGTAGGTAAGGTACTTAGGTTTTCCTATACAGAACAAAACAAAAATTAATCAGTTTTGGGTAAAGTTTCTTATTGCAGTAAATTATGGTTATCCTATCAAACAAAAAAAAAATATCAAAGTTTATAAATTAGCATTCAAGAATATTTTCTTAGCAATTAAGACTTAAAAACATGATCGCCGTGGTAGTTCTAGTATCAAGTCTTACTGTGGCAGGACTTTTATATTGTTATTTTGTTATTAAGAAAAAGTTGAACTATTTAGATCGAAGAGATATCTTACATTTAACACCTGTACCATTTGTAGCTACTTTCGCTGGGTAAGATCTTGAATTTATTTTTAAATTGGTTTCAATCAATCGCAACTTAACCTAAGTACCTAGGTACTCAGTGTTTTAAATTGTTATCGCGAGTATTTTTATATTTTTCACCTGACTGTTTATTTTAGAAATCCCATGCGTCAAACATCTAGTTACGATCGGCTGACTGAAGATGCAGAAAGCCAAGCTGGTTGACAAAGTGAATATAACCACAACGTTTACTGGTTGATTTAAAAATCATTGTTGCGAAATTGAACTAGTGAGACAGACAGACTGAAAAAGCTAAAAGATGATTGGCCCCCGGGTGTAACAAGAAGAAAAGAAGAACGTAAAAAATTACTTACAAAAAAAAACAAAAAATATTAAGTACTTACCTATAATTTAGGTAGGTACTTAAATAATTTAAGGTGTCTCGAAGCATAAGTAGATAGGTACCTACTACTTATGCTTCGAGACACCATAATTAATAATTGTTAAAATAATGGTGAGACCTATTGTAACCATGTACCTACCTACCTACCTACTTAGGTACTTAAATACCTATACAGGATTTGACGCTTGTTTGTGCTCAAAATACTAATTTACTTAGGTAGGTAGGTAAGTATCTGTATCGTAATTAATAATGAAAAAATATTAAGTATACCTACTTAATACCACAGATAAAATAATACTAGTTATTACCTACAAAATCTACTTTTGTAATGTAAACCAAGTTCTAAATGAATATCCTGTCAAATTACAATATCCATAAGTAGGTAAGGTCATTGTATAATTTGAAAACCATTGTTTCATTGTTAACAGGCAATTCTTTTTTAAATATTTTTATGAACATCAGAACAGAATGATAGGTAGATAGATACCTAATCTCCATTCTTTTATATAAGTACATAATAGTGGCAATTCGGAGTATCGTAAAAGCTAAACTTAACTAACTAAAAATGTTGCCGTCCCTTTCATAGCGATGGGAATAAAAAGGATGGCATTAATTTTAGTTAGTTTAGTTTAGCTAATATTTAAGTGTTCACTAATATTTGTTTACCTATGTTTAATAATTTATAGATACCTAGGATTGTACTTTGTAAATATTTAAGCTTGTTTAGTAATTCTTGATTCAACTTACTTTTGAATAAAAAGAACGTAAAAATATTACAAAAAAAAACAATGATAAATGTTTAAAATTTCGCGGGCTGCCGTGAACTCGTGTACTTGATGATCTACCAACATTACAAAAAAATAGTGTGTAACCTCATCTCGAAGGAAAAAAGAAGTAACAATCTGAGAACGTTCGTAGAAAATTCCAGTAATTTCTCGTCTGTGGTAAACCGACCGACAGTCTGTGCCCCAGTGCCGACAGCAAATGCGACAGTATCATTTGGTATCATTCATCAAGTCAAGCAAGCAAGCATGTCAAAAAAATCGCCATTTGTTGAATTGCACATCTGATATTTATTTTGTTATTGTTATTTTGCCCCTAAACTTTGTAAAACCGTTGTAATTTGTAAGAGTTCAACATAATATTTGTGAACGTTCGCCTCAATTATGGATATGTACGGGTTTTATAACTCGGTTTGTCCATACCAATATAATCAGGAAGAACAGCAAGCAATGGCATCTTCCGTGCCGTTTTCTCCTGCAGTGAACTCCATGCCAGTGTCGGGGAGCCCTTGGAACTCCCGGGGGCTCGCGTGGGGGATGCCATCTCCTCCACAACTAGTGCAATTTACGGGCCAACTCCCGGTGTTCAAAGATGATAAGGCATCTCCATTGATACATTGCAAACAGTGTAAGCGAAAGAGTCTGGACGATATACCGGTTGTGTAAGTTCCTATTATTTCTCTTACATTTTGGTGCTTTTGCTGATTTTGAAGGAATCCAACTGCTGGTGGCCAATAAGGTCATCACCATATCTTTTATATAAAAGAAAGATGAGATAGATTGTTAACTATTGTTCAAATCTTGTGTTTAATTCCTGCGATACATGCAGGTTTTAGAAACCACTGATATGTTTAAAGCCTTGATTTTTGCTATTAATTTCTAAGATATAAGTAATACCAAGGAGGATATTGTATGATACAGGCCAGCAAAACAGCGGATAACAGAAGAGAAAATGGCCGCTCACCTGAACAGCCTCCACCTATCTTCAGACTACACATCACACGCACCCACCGAGACTATGGATGTGACGATGGATACAAGAGAAGGCGTAACACTTGGAGAGAAGATCAAGGGTCACACTATACTGTTGTCTGATGAGGTTAAAATGATAAGGGAGGAGCCCATACTTCCAGCTGTGCTTATTGAGAGGTAAGAATTGTCAATCAATTTCTTTAGAATGTTATTTAGTAAGTATAGAAATTTGTATTTGGATGTACCTCTAGGTATCCTCTTAGACATCTTCAAATGATCTTACATTCCTAAAGATTTAATAGAATGTTTTACAAAACCAAACCATAAGTTGTAAAAATGTTTTTAAATTAATTTACCTATATGATTGGATACTTTATTACTTTATTGCTTGAAATGAATAAATTGATTTGATTTAATTTGATTTGAATATAATGCATAGCATTAGAGTGCTTGATATGTGCTTGCAGCCTTTCTGCCTTTTCAAGTATCTCAAACGATACTTTGTAGGTATAATGTATGTATTATGGTAATGAAGATAAAGTTTAAAATGATATGACACTTAAACTGCTCATCTCTTCCCTGCCATCTCGGTGTGAGTTGAGCCTTATGTTCTTCAGTTATGATCCTGATTTTTTATTTATTCCAAGCAAATTTATAGATATATTCAGCATTAGCCTATTTACGAAATGTATGTAATAAAAAATAGGTACCTACACCAATAGCTCATCCTAAGTACTTAGTAAAACATTCTTAATTTTCCTTTGCCCTTGTTACAGACTTGAAAAGCCCTCAATGTCACTAGTTGTATGGAAACCAAGAGAAGAGATTCTAGGGCAGATTAAAGAGAATGATGACAAGCCTGAGGAAGAGGAGCCTAAGAAACGGAATGGAGTGCTGGTAGATAGCAGTAGTGATGTTGACATGTGGTCAAGTGGACAGAGCAAATGGAATGCAGGTGGTAACGGGTCTTGTATGTAAATTAGTTTTAAGCTTGAACCTACCTTGAATAGTTAAGTATATTGCTTCTTTGGTAGTTACCTAAACAGTCTATGAAGTTAGTAAAGCAATGTCATTAGTGACTGCTCGTTCTAAAAACGTAATGTGCTAGATTTTGTGTAGTGCATCACCTGTAATGGCAACTAAAATGTTAATGAGTAATTTGAATCAATCAAATATTCAAACAAGTTTTATAACATGCAATAGCATTTTAAACTATAATTATCAAGGTATGTTTAAGGCTAATTTTATTAACTAAAATTCGAAAGGATTGTATGGAAGTAGCAGCATGATAGGTCCATTTGATATTTGGTTGTAATGAATGTTAGGATAAGTTACTTGATAATCAATGCTAGGAAATAAGAATTTAATTACTTTTGTGTAGGTAAGCGCAAATTTTTTATCTCGCATGACATCTATGTTACACTATAAAAACATTAAAAAATAAAATTAGTCTATGGTTTACTTTAATCGAAACCATATAAAAATAATGATAAGTGTAGCGTATTCTATGTTAGAATCGTAATAAGCTTTCCTTTTAAAACTTGTGGTTGTACTAAATGTTATTTAACACATAGAACTTATACATGCTTATACCAATGAATGTCTTCCTATAAAGAGAATCCTTTAAATTCATCTAGTTGTGAATCTTCATCTGGGTTAGAGGGAGAGACAAATAAGATTTAAAAACATTATACGTCGGTACAATCTAAATTAAACCTTGTTTACATTTTAGAAATAATGCATTTTGCGAATAGTTAATAATAATAATTACTTACATATAATCCGCTTAATTTTTATAAACACCCTAAATAAATTACATGGAAGATGTCACGCGAGCCTGCATTTTTATTTTAAAATATTAATTTTTCTGCGTTAGTAGGTACCTATAATACTATACCAAGGAGGATTGGTACTACATAAGGATTCTTCCTATAATTTATCATTAGTGTTTGTTAAAATATTCATACATTATAAGAGTTTTAGGGCTGATGATATTAGCTAAAAACTGAATAAAAATACAAAACTCGAATGCGTAAGATGTCCCACTTTCTGTAAATAATCTATACTTAGAAAATAATTATCTAGATAAATAATTGTGAGAAATAGTACATTCTAACTAAACAATCAGTTTTTTTCACAATTACCTAATTTTAGATGCGTTACTGACCCACGGTAAAAAAAAGTACCTAATAGTGATGTTTGTAAAAAAAGTAAGGGCGTTTGTGCACTACAAGGAATTTTCCTGTTTAAAATGTCAGATCTTTTACTGACCATGTGACAGATATATAAATTCCCGATAGGTTAGAAGGGGACAAAGATATTTGAGAAAATCGGAATACTGAAAAAACCGAATAGTGCATAAACGCCCTAAATGTTTAAATATGTCCCAAATCATTTGACGAAAAACACTTCGCTCTTTCAGTTCATAGACAACGAATAGGTAATTGTTTTAATGTTTATTTGGTCGTCCGTGTAGCTCACATTTGGCAATAATAAATACGTTTTTAGAGTAAGTGACCTAATCATAATTCGGTTGTAATATGAACAATTCTCAAAAATCTACGGGAATGTGGAATCTTTTAAGGTTTGTGCGGGTGCTAATATTACAACTTTGTTTAAATATAAAAAAAATGCATGTAAACCTTCCTAACGTTTTTTAAATCATGATTGCGGTTACGATAAATACGTTTTAAGTTTTATCACGATTAATATTGATGCTAAGGCTGAATTTATACTGTTTGGCATAAGTAATAAATAATGTAAGCATGGAAATAGTTGTTTTAATTTAATAACTTTATTAGAAAGGAAATTAAAAAAACAAAAATTGTTAAAATAATCTTTATTTCATCAACTTACAACAAATATGAGTTATTTCTTATTATTTACACTAATGGTCCAAAACTAAATACTGATTCGAAAATATCAATAGGTCTCTTAAAATTCTAATAAGTACTAAATAAGTAGACAGTTTTTAAGCAGTCTTTAGACGAGGATTCGGTTTTATAATAAATATCTAATTCCAATTTAGAAGTAGAATTTATTAATATTTGAGATTTCATCATTTAAATTAGTCAACACTTAAACTTTGACAGCGCCATTTTTAAATCATGAAAATATGATTTTTACGATACACTTATTCTTTATAATCGAAATCAAAATGAAATTGGTATAATAATTACCAACTATCACTCAAAATTTTAAATATTTGTAACTCTATGACAATAATTCGAAAAAATTGTTTTAAAATTGCATTGAGCTTATTTCGACATTCGTTGTGCAACACACGTTATTCGACAAATCAATCGAATACCTCACTCAGGAAACTTGTATGTACTACACTGGTCAAATAGAAAAAACATTTTTGGATTTAGCTATAATCTAAACTAATTTACGGGACTTTTTATCGCGTTTCGTTTTTTTTCACGTTTCGAGCCCGTAAATTAGTTTAAAGTATGTCTAAAGATCGCGAAAGTTTAAATTGTACACCTATAGCCATTTGGCAAACTCACTAAACATTATTTTTATTTCAATGTTAAAAACTAAAATGTCTTTGAAGAGCATCTCAACTTATATATAAAACAAAGTAGCTTCCTGACGTGCGTCTGTACTGTACGCTTAGATTTTTTAAACTACGCGAATTTTAATGCGGTTTTCGTTTTCATCAATAGCAAAAACGATGAATACCAAGAAGAGAAATGCCATACACAAAATATAAAATTGTAGAATAGAAGAATAGAATAGAATATTACTTTATTGTACACCATAAAAGAAACAACACAACTTAGATACACAGAACAAAAAAAAAAAAGTGTAACAACGGGCGACCTTATCACTGAAAGCGATCTCTTCCAGGTAACCTTTGGATGATTGTAGGTAATTTTAACTAGAAAGTCATTTAAATTTCTTGGATAAAATTGATGTTTTAAAGTTGCTAGGTTATCTGGTGCTGCCATCTACTTTAAACTCTTGTTTTGGGGCATTTTCAGGTCTTCTTGGTATCATAGTCTTTGATCCAAAAGGCATTATTATAACATTAAGCCGGTCGCTATTTACTTGATGAAGTCCATGTTGAATGTTAGTGCATATTGACTTTAACGGTAGCAGTGTCCAAATCTCGCTTCATGCTCTCCAACTGCTCTATATCCTGGACGGATGTCTCGCATTTCTGAACCACCAGGGAGTGGTAGAAGTGGATTGCGAAGGCCACGAATACTATTAATACTGGAAAAGTAAGTACAGATTAAGTAGGTAGGTACACATGTCGAATTTAATGATAATTAAAATTGTTCTTTTTAATGATTTAGGTACCAGAAGTAAATAAATATCCTTGGACATGCCACAGAGCGTCATCTAGTCCCAAGCTAAGCAATTGAATGCTTGTGTTATGGTAACCAGATGACTGATATACTACATAGGATACCTACATTTTTTTTGTAAATACCTACATACCTACATAGAAAACACCCAGACCAGAGACTAATTTTTGCAGATCCAACAAACATTTGTCCCGCGGCGGGGATCGAACCCGCAACCTCTGCCTCTCAGGCGGGCTTTCACCTACTGCGCCACAGAGGTCGTCACACCTACCCTAAACCGGTGAGCGTGTATGAAGAATCTTATGAGAGTGAATCAGGCGAAAGATGTGTCAGAATCATAGCAAGTGGAGATTCTTGGTCTCTGCCTACCCCTACCCCAATGGGAAAGTGCTGTGATTTGATGTCTTATACTCGTATCTTTCAAGGATTATTCTGTTTAAATTTATGTGACAGGTTGCAAGCCTATCACCGCTATTAGTAAGCTTATAAGCAAACCATAGGACAACCTTGATGCACGGCCGGGATTAGAATCCGTGACCTTGGGAGAGTCGAGGCACAATCCAACCCAACCAACACGGCTTTTATTCGAAACTCTTCGAAAAGAACTAAGAAGGATCAGAGACGCAAATCCCTTTTTCAGTAGGTAGGTACCTCACCTACCAACATTTTTGTATTTTCAGACTGGACAGATTTATCAACTGTCAGTCAATCCATTGCTGGATAAAGGTAAAAGATTCCTCATCGCTCTTTACGATCCAACACTTGAACAGATTAGAAATAACTAAGTTACCTGGTATAACAATAACGGTGGCTGCTGTGGCGGCCGCAAACGAATAGTCCCAAAACTTGACCCAGCAGAGTATCGCTATCTCCACCAGGAAGAGAAATAGACCTGGAACAAACAGATAACACAACAGGGATCAGAGATTGTTTTTCTTCACTATCAGTGTCAGCACTGGTCATCACCCACAAAGGTCCCTGGCGTTTATAACAGCTAAAGAGCTAAACTCACCTAAAACACCCTGGGCGATTAAAATGAACCCCTCTTCCTTTCGTGAGAAAATAGTATCAAAACTTCTAAAGGAACACCGTTGATAATTTCATTTACAAATCCCTTCTTGGCCCAAAATAGAGACAATTCTCCCAAGCAGTTTAAATATCAAACCAGAGCACCAGGCGTGCAGAATAACGCAAGAGGAAACTCACCTAAAACAGTACTGAACGCCCAGGCGAGCTCAATAAAGCCCCTCATTCGTTCATGAGGGGAATCTCTAAGCGCTCTAGCTGGTCCTCCAGGGGTTTCCATCTTGCTGACAGCGTCGATATTCGGAAGTAAGTACGTGGATATCATCAGAGCAAAGATATGGACTGCGACGAGCACTGTTGTGCATACTGCAAACATGACGAATAGCCATTCTGGCACGTTGGTAGGTTCGTTTATTTGGAGTTCTACCATGGCTACCATTGCAAAACCTGGAAAGAGATATTAGACTTAGGCAAGGATGATACCTGTGACGACCTCTGTGGCGCAGTGGGCGAAAGCCCGCCTGAGACGCAGAGGTTGCGGGTTCGATCCCCGCTGCGGGACAAATGTTTGCATGATCTGCAAATATTTGTTTCGTGTCTGGGTGTTTTCTATGTATAATATGTATGTATTTACAAAAAAAAAAAATGTATCTATGTAGTTTATCAGTCATCTGGTTACCATAACACAAGCATTAAATTGCTTAGCTTGGGACTAGATGACGCCGTGTGAAATGTCCAAGGATATTTATTATTATTATTTATTATTATTATGATAGCTACAAAAAGGACATGAGATTAAATAGGTACCTATGTTCTGAAGACGGGGAGACCAAGTCAGAGGTACCTAGGGTACCTACCTATGTCCAAAAACATTATTTGATACAAGCTCAATGCTGTAAGAGCAGAAGTAGGTAAGCATTCTTCTAAAGATCCCTTTTCTAAAATATGCAGAACATCGCAATGTGATTTCTCAGTTGAGCTTTCTCGAGTCGAGAATAGAGTCATCTTCGTCAATCTACTCTATTATAGGTACCTACTATGTCAGAGCGGATAAGTTTTTTTGACGTTGCGCATGCTAGGACCCCGGGTAGACGCTATAATATCACAAAAAAATATATAATATTATAGTTCTATGTCTCGAAGTTTTGAACAAACCTGACAGCAGTTCAGAGGTGGTGGCCGTAGCTTTTAGCTTGGCGCGGGACATGTGCAGTCTCCGCCACGACAGATCTTCGGAGTCCACGTTCTCTGCGTTCTCGTTCCAGCTGGGCCCGACCGGCATTGTGAGGGCTACTTCGCTTACACTCTGGAAATAAGATTAAAATCTACTGAAAATCTATATAAAAGTCGCAAAAGAAGACTGTGTAATCGCTCGAAGGTCACGTAAGTATTTGTTCTTCGAGATTTCTGTAATTTTAATTTATTATTTGAGGTTGTATAAACAGGGATATGGCCTGTTTTCAACTTTAAGTACTTAATTAAAACAAAAGGATGATCACGACTCGACTGTATCCTCAAAGTGCGTTGGCCATTCCATCAGTTAAGGTATTTTAACCTTTATTTTCACACCTTTTCGGTGTTTTGCTATGTCCAAAAACCGCCCTGAAAAGTGCCAAGGTCATCCCGCGAACATTTACATTTAAGATCCTTTAAGGATGTCTAAGGAGGTAGTCAGAGGTAGATATGTCCAAATAAATATTTGGTACCCGCTCACATCAGAATCAACTAGTTATAAAACTGTCCGTTACCTTCAAGGACTGGTTGCACTGACAAGGCGTCTGCAGGTACCCAGGACTCAGCAGCACCGTGGTCGGTGACTTGTTGGACATCATGCCGTTAGGAGTCGCGTTGCCGCTGACGCCTCCTTTAGAACACATATACTCGAGGCTGTGAGGAGGAGTGACTGATATCGTGGGGCTGTCTGTCGCGCTCACTTTGTACCTGAAAATAATGGAAATTGTAAATGGAGATGTGAAAAGTCTGATATATATAAAGGACATACCAACAAAAGCCTTCTGGTCGCGGCTTATATAAGTTCAGTTGTCAGTACTTATATAAGTTCGGTATTTCAAGTTTCAGGAATTTACAAGTGCATTATACATCAAAGAAAAACATCGTAAGGAAAACAGTTAGCACTTCGGTAGGTGAGAAGGTTTGCATTGCAGCATGTGAGCACTTAATCCGTTATTTCTGCGTCTTAATCCGTTATTTCTGCTTATAATTTTGAGAAATGTTTATAGTATCTACCTATGCAAGTCAAAGGAAGTTTGTAGGAGCTAGTGATTAAATCTATGGATTTTTGAGGTTGCCTGCTTCATTCGTTCATTCGTATGAGCAAGTGGCCAACTCCGGTGAAGGAGTTTTAGGCTAAAAGAAGATTGAGGACTGTCATGGCATTATAAATTTCTTAACATAGCATTTAGGAAGTGTACCTACTATGGTATTTATATAAAGTAGATCGTGGGAAAGAATAGTGGACTGGACAGGCAGGCGTGGCGTGGCGACATTGCTAAAAGTACCAGAAAACTCAATACGCTAGGAAGTTAGCAGAAAAAAGGTGACCTAGAATGTTAAACGCTACAAAAATTACTAAGGAAACAGATACAGAAGGAGAGAAAATTATAGTTATTATTATGTGCTCCCAAAAATTTCAAACAAGACGTCAATTGTTTACCTACTTCTTTTTCAGTTGTTTTTGAAATTAGGTAGAGTCACAGATAAAATAATAAGAGTTCAATTCTTTGCTATTTTTGGATGCACTTAAAATAAATTAAAGATCTCGATTCTCGTACCGAAGTAGCTACCTACTTCGGTACCTAGGTACCTATATGTCACTTAAACTTGGACTTTTTGTTTAGAATTGGAAACGATCTCGTAATCATAATCATTCCGATCATCAAACAAAGTAGGTAACGGACTGCAGGTAGGTACCCATTAGGCTGTTTGAAACACGTTCGTCAGCCCTAATAGCTGACCGGAAACTCCGCTATTTTAGTTACCGATCAGAGTGGATTACTGAATAAATGCTGAATGAATTTTATGTAAATGATCTAAAGCAGTGGTTCCCAACCAGTGGTCCGCGGACCACCAGTGGTCCGCAGAAGCCAAAATATGGTCCGCAAATGATTTTAAATTTAGCGGCACCGCCCGCTTGTGAGCCATTAGCCGTTGTTTGCCTCAACAACGTCTGCAATCTACCCACTTTATCGTGTGCAAGGAACCTACGTTTTGTGCTGTCATTTGTTAAATTTGAGTGTCAGTCAAGGCCGCGCCACCCCTGTGTGCGAAGTGTGCGCGTTTTATCTTTTTGAGTATGTTGCGAGCAAATTATGTTATTTCTGACCGCGGAATAAGAACCAACCGTAAGCAAAATCAAGCACTACGTTGATTTCATCTTAAAAAAATTTTGCTCGCTTCGCTCGCATCGTTTCTCACAGCATAAGAACCGACCGTTACCAAAATAAAGCAAACTCAAAATATATTTATTCAGTAACTTTATAGACCACTTTGAAACGTCGGATTCTATTGCCAGCGCAGCACTAAGTACGAAGCTTTCATCTTAAAAAAAATTTTGCTCGCTTCGCTCGCATCTTTTTTTTACAAGATGAGAACGACCTTAAGCAAAACAAAGTGCCACGTTGTTTGTATCTTAAAAAAATTTTGCTCGCTTCGCTCGCGTCCTTATTCAAACCGACTCTAAGCAAAAGTGCCATGTTGATTTTATAATGTAGGTATCTAACGATTTAATTCGCGTTTTAATTTTTTTAATTACAGAAGTTAATCCTAAAAATATGATTGTTTCTTTTTAATGTCATTTCTTATTGAGTTTTTGATTAAAGTTTCAGTTTGATTATTACAGTTTATTTTTATTATATCTACGCAGTGGTCCCTGCCAACAAGAATGATATTAAACTGGTCCCTGACCAAGAAAAGGTTGGGAACCCCTGGTCTAGAATAACGTTTGTGCTGCATCTTCAATGCATTTCTTAGTATTTGAACTGTACTCAAATTCGCTGATACAGCCGTCTCAATATCGCTCGGCTGCATCCGCTCATGCTTTTATATTCATTATTAAATCACCTCCGAATCGGGATGGACATAATCACGTAGTTTTATTTAATTAAGTTTAATTCTAAAATATAGTTTTTTAAAAACCCGTTCTTACGTTCCGAAATCAAAAGTGGCGCAGCCGGCGCGGATTTTCTTGAAAATCACGGGTTTTCGCGATTTTCCGACGTCCAAATCCGTCTGGAAATTTTGTCAGAATTCCATGTAGAGTAAATCCGTCGAACCAAATAAATTATCTTTTGAAACGGGTAAAGAAAAGCAGTATGGGAGTAGCGGTCGGTTGGTGAGTAAAACTTTTCGCCATTCCTTTCCCTCATCCTCCTAAATTCTGTGATCTTTAAATTGTATTGTAACCACGTATTAATTTTGTTATACCTGAGATAGGAACTCTCTCATTATAACTGATCTGGTGAGCTTGTTATGAAATTCTATCAAGTTGAACCGTGTTCTAAAAATAGAACGTAACATAGAGTTAAGAAAAAATAGATGTGTCAATTTAAAAATCAATTTTAATAATGTTTTCAAATAGAAATACATAAAGTGTGTTTTAATAGATTATACTATAGATCTAAAAATCGATCGTAATATAATTTAATTATTTTATTAAAAATAAAATTAAAATCTTTTAAAGTAATAATTATTACTGATCTACAAATCGATCGTAATTTAATTTAGTTACTTGATTTAAATAAAAATATTTTAAAAAAAATTATTGATCTCAAATTGATCGTAATTTAACTAAGATATTTGATTTTAAAAAATAATTTACATTGTGTGTCAAACTCTACCATTGCTTTTTATTTTATTTTACTGTGTGATTTTTGTGTATTTTATTTCTATTGTGTTATTTTGTGTGTGTTTATTTTGTGTAACTGTGTAAAAGTGTTAAAAGTGAGTTGCCTCCTCTGATCATTTTATAACTTCGCGATGTCACCGCCACTAGTTCGACTTATTCCGAAAGAAGTGGCTCAATTAATCCCA
This sequence comes from Xanthorhoe designata, assembly GCA_963582015.1. Classification (NCBI taxonomy): domain Eukaryota; kingdom Metazoa; phylum Arthropoda; class Insecta; order Lepidoptera; family Geometridae; genus Xanthorhoe; species Xanthorhoe designata. The sequence goes on from OY757029.1 coordinate 3,958,578, forward strand.
CTTTTTAAGGGTAATAAAAGAGAATTAAATTTATATTTGCGAAAATGTCAATATGTGATTGATCGGTATGGTCATCCGGACAATGAAGAACAGAACCTTTATATCTATAACGTTTTAACGAGTAGACTCATAGAGGATGCAGCGGCGCTCTTATCAGAACGAGAAGACATTGTAACTTGGTCCGCCTTGAAAGAATTGTTAATTCAGCATTTTGGAGACCCGCGTAGTGAAGCGTGTATTAACATCGAGTTAGAATCATTGAAAATCAAATCAGGTGAAAGTTATCTAGATTTTTGCAATCGAATCCAAAGTGTTAGATCATTATTATTGTCAAAAGTGAACACGATTGAGGACAGTGATTTAAAGCGTGCGAAATTAATTATTTATGACAATACGGCTTTAAATGTGTTTTTGTATAATCTTCCTGAGAATATGGTTCGAGTAGTGAGATTAAAAACACCCTCGACTTTAGAAGCAGCTTTGAGCATCGTGCTCGAGGAAGTCAACTTCTTAGAGCAGTACAATATGAGAAATCGTATACACGGTAGTAGTCAGATTACAGGTGCAGGTTCAAGGCCACTGATAACTCAGCCAACTGGGTTCAAGCCTGTATTGCAAGGTACTTACAATGCCTCGCCTAAATTTAATTTTGGCTTACCTCAAAACTCGCATCTTAAGACGCAAGGTCAACCACAAAACTATGGTACATTCCGCCCACCAACATTCGGATATAAACCTCAATTTGGCTTTCAGCCACAACAACAATTTGGTTATAGACCACCTCAACAATTTGGTTATAGACCACCTCAACAATTCGGTTATAGACCACCTCAACCGTTTGGTTACAAACCAGCACAACCATTTGGTTACAAACCCACTCAAACGTTTGGTTACAAACCACCTCAACCATTTAATAGGCAGGAGACTAGACCAACTCAAGTTCAGCCCCCTCGCTTACAAAGTAGTGACGTCTCAATGAGAACAATAGACCCTAAGGCAACGCAACAAGGTTTTAAATTGAACGAACTGACCATGAACGATTATTATGATCCTTACTATGACGAAAGTTATAACTATAACAACGAAGATTATAATGACAACTATGACGCCTACATAAACTACTGTAATAACGAATATTACGATATGTCTGATGACAGTGAACAGACCGACGAAAATCAATCTTCGGATTTTCAGATAACAGCCTCTATAGACAAGAAATCTTAGAACTTAACTGTGACCCAAATTTAAAACTTCCTTATGTTCACATAAAGGAAATAAATGCTAAAATGATGATAGATACCGGAAGTATGAGATCATTTTTCAGCCCTCGAATTGCTTATCAATATTTCGGTGAATTTATTCGAAAAGAACCATTTCAAGTGGTTAGCACCCACGCAACTAGTAGACACGATGAAGTGATCGAGATCCCTCTCTTGCCTACTTTTGCTAGTAACGATTGGCATAAATTTTATATATACGACGTAGACTCACGATATGACGGTTTAATAGGGAACGACCTTTTACAACAATTAGGCGCGATTATTGACTTAAAAGAAAATCTTTTAAAGACAAATTCTACTTGCATTCCTATAACCAACAATAATCTAAATTATGTCATTGATATACCAGCACGAACAGAAAAACGAGTCAAATTACCGATAGATCAACATTCAGGTGAAGCTATCCTTAGCTTTAGGAAATTTTCCGATGGATTAAGAATGCCTAGTGCGATTGTTAACTGTGTTAATGGTTACGCATCTACTGTTATTCAAAACACATTAGATCAACCGAAACAGCTGACTATTAAAAGACCCTTTGCAGTGACTAGATTTGAAAATACAGACTGTGACTTAAACTTTACGAAAACTTACAACAGTGACATTGAAATTGATCAACTATTAGAAAATAACTTAAATAAAATCAGACTCGACCATACAAACGACGAAGAACGTGAAAAGATTCAAAGACTTTGTACAGAATATAAAGACATATTCTATTGTGATCAAATTCCATTGACATTTACTAATCAAGTGAAACATCATATTAGGACAAGGAACGAAGATCCTATATACGTAAAACCGTATAGACAGGCACCGTTTTTACAGGATGAAATAAGTAAACAGGTAGATAAACTATTCAAAGATAACATCATTAAAGAATCTCATTCTCCTTGGAGTGCACCCGTACACCTTGTGCCCAAGAAAATGGATGCATCTGGTGAGAAAAAGTATAGGATGGTAGTTGATTACAGACGACTAAATGACATAACAATTGACGACAAATATCCCTTACCGAACATTACAGACCTTTTTGATAAATTAGGTAAGTGCTCTTACTTCAGCACCCTTGATCTAGCAAGTGGTTATCATCAGATAGAAGTAGAGAAAAATGACAGACAAAAAACAGCTTTTAGTACTCAAAATGGACATTTCGAATTTCTTCGAATGCCATTTGGATTAAAAACAGCACCAGCAACGTTCCAAAGGACAATGGATAACGTTTTACGAGGACTACAAGGACTACACTGTATGGTTTACTTAGACGACATCATCATTTATTCAAATAGCTTAGACGAACACATTCAAAAACTGAGAACGATATTTGACAGACTCCGACAGACCAACCTAAAAATTCAACTAGATAAATCCGAATTCATACGTAAAGAAGTCCTTTACTTAGGACATACGATAACTAAAAACGGACTAAAACCTAACAACGATAAAATTGACGCGATATTAAAATATCCATTACCTAAAACAACGACCGAGATTAAAAGTTTCCTAGGACTTGTAGGGTACTATAGACGATTTATAAAAGACTTTGCAAAAATTACTCAACCCTTGACAGCTTGTTTAAAGAAACGAAACGGAATAGTAATTACTCAAAATTACATTGATGCATTTAATAAATGCAAAGAACTCTTGACTCATGCCCCTTTATTGCAATACCCCGACTATGACAAACCTTTTGTACTAACGACTGACGCGTCGAATGTAGCGGTAGGTGCAGTATTATCCCAGGGACAGATTGGTAGTGACAAACCTGTGGCATACGCTAGTCGTACATTAAGTGATACTGAAGCTCGTTATAGCACTATTGAACGTGAATTGCTCGCTATTATCTGGGCAGTAAAACATTTCAGACCTTACTTGTACGGTCGAAAGTTTCTCATATACACAGACCATCGTCCATTAATATGGCTTCAAAACCTCAAAGATCCGAGTAGTAAACTCACTCGATGGAGGTTACGTTTACAAGATTACGACTATCAAATGATACATAAAGATGGCAAACAGAATACTAACGCTGATGCCTTGTCTAGGATAAAAATTAATGCTTTAGATTCTGATGACGAAAATCAATCGATGGCAGTAAATTTGGATGAAAAAGAACAAAAACTTAAGAAACATCTTGATGACTTAGTAGAAAACATAGAAAAGTTAACAGCGGAAAGAAAGGTGAATAGGAATGATTCAGCTACGATAACTGTATCAGATTCAAGTAGGACAGCAACAGCAAGCCCTATTGCGATTTCCGACACATTATCAAGACATAGCCTTGACAATGACGATTTCCCAATGAGATCAGAAACCACTAAATCAGGAACAATTCATTCTGCTGTAGAATTAGAATCAACAGGAATACCAATTTTACATGAGGCAGTAGACACAAAGCCTAACCAAATATTAGTATATGTACTCATGGTTTAAAAATGAAATTCAAGTCAAAAATCTCTCGCGAGAAAAACAAAAAGTATTAGAAGTTTTCCTACCAGAAGACAACCCAGAATTAGTAAAAGAATTTTTGAAACGATACATTAAACCCAAATTAAAGTATTTTATCTACTTTGAAAAAAGTTCTCATCGTAGATTATTCGGAAAAATAATAATTCAGCTATTTAAGAAAGGTATGATTAATTTTTATGAATGCACAGAACGAGTTATTACCATTGAAAATGAAGATGAACAAAGAGCAGTGATAGTTAAACATCATGAAGGAAAGACCTGCCACCGTGGTATAAAGGAAACATTAGTTAGAATTCGTAGAAATTACTATTGGGATAGAATGCAAGAAACAGTAACAGCAGTTATAAATGCTTGTGAAGCATGCCAGAAAATGAAATACGATAGGAAGCCTATCAAACCTATCTTACAGCTAACTCAAACTCAAGATTCTCCTTTTCAAGAAATTTTTATAGATCTATTTAGTATTGAAGGAAAATCTTACCTAACTCTTATTGATGCCTTCAGCAAATTAGGACAGGCCATAGAAATTCAAAACAAATCAACCCCTGAGGTTATTCGAGCTCTAATGAAATATTTCTCATTCTACGGAATACCTAAAAAGATTAGTTCAGATCCTGGTACTGAGTTCAATAACGAATTAATGAAAGAATTTTTAAGTTTACATAAAATTGAACTTCATATTGGAACGCCTAATAATCCTAATTCAATGGGATTAATAGAACGATTTCATTCAACAATAATTGAAATTTACAGATTAGCTAAATATGAAAAAAGGTGTACTGACGCAGCATCCACGATGACGTATTCAGTCATGGCGTATAATCACGCTATTCATTCTGTTACAGAACTCACTCCATTCGAAGTTGTGTTTGGACATACAGACACTAGCAGCCCTTATGGCATAGAATTAGAAAAACGTTATTTTCAGAAATTGGTTAAAGATCATGCTAAGCGCACAAAGAATTTGTATGAAAAGTTAGCAGATAAGATGGTAGCAATGAAAGAAAAGAATAGGGAAAAGAAAGGTGGTGAACATGACTTACAATTTCCCATAGGAGAAACAGTTTTTGCAAAAGACGTTAATAAGCGTAAAAGCAAGGATAAGCCACGTTACGTAAAAGCGAAAGTAGTAGGTGAAGTAGAAAGAAATGTATTACCTATACAAGTAGGAGAAAGGAAAACTAAGGCTCCTATTAAAAACATCAAACGCCCTCCGCAGGTGCAGCCTACTACTAGTAGTGATGCCGTCGCTGGCCCTTCATCTACAAACACTTGAAGGAAATCCAGGATTGCTTCCGATTAAAGAAGGACAAGCTTATATTCAAACTGGTCATTGGACTATTCTTAAGGTTATTAATTTGGAAAGGATTTATAATGACTTCAATTACGTATCTGCAAACTATGAACAACTTGTTAAATTAGTAGACTGGAATACATCATATTCTCATGAATTTAAGAGTGTTAAATTACATACTGAATTTATTCGCGATATAACTAAAGAAAAATACCAACAACTGGTACCACTAAAGCGCTTTAAAAGAGGTCTCATCAATCCTTTGGGTTCTCTTATAAAAATCGTAACAGGAAATCTTGATCATGAAGATGCGATTAGATTTGATAAACTTACTTCAAAATTAAGTCATGATGAAATTATAATATCTAAGAAACTAACCCTGGTCTCTCAGATGTTTGATAGCTTTATAAATGTAACTGGAACTATTAATCAGAATACTTTGAAATTAGATAGCCGCCTAAGTAGAGCTGAAACTATGTTAAGAAATTTAGCTGCTAAAGAAAACAATTGGATTTTCTTTACATATATTTTAGAACTATTTAACGTTTTTACAAGTAGTTTCCGTACTATATTTATCAGACTTAGTGAAATTGAAACAGCTCTAGCATTAAGTAAAGTTTCTATATTACATCAATCTATCGTGAATTCCACCGAACTTTTATATCATTTGAAATTAATCTCAAACTCTGAAACTTTAGTTTATTCACCTACTGAAGAAAACTTGTTAAAATTAGAAGAAACTATTTGTGTAAAATCCTATATTAAGAAAAACCAGATCACATTTATAATGGAAATTCCGATAACAGATAATGTTACTTATAATTATTACAAATTGTATTCCTTACCAATTTTCCATCAATCCGAAAATAAAACCCTAGCCATTTTTCCTAAATATCCTTACCTTCTGGCGAAAGGAATGAAATACTTACCGATTGCGAAACCGTGCCGCCCGTTATCAACTGGCGACCATTTTCTGTGTAACGCAGACAACCAAGCTTTGTACCATGAGCTTACCTGTATAGAGCAGCTCATGAGATTCGACGACGACCATACTCAATGTACGCAGCATCAGGTCCAGATTGAAGAGGTCAAGGTCCAACAGATCAACTCAGATAGTTGGATTCTGTATAGCAGGCTGAAGACGACGCTTACCAAGCATTGTAATAATGACATCAGTAAGCTTCCAGTATTCGGTACTTACCTCATTACAATCAACGAACGGTGTGATTTGGAGATAAACGGAATTCGCATAAGCCACCGTATCAGCATAGAAACGGACGAAGCGGAGCCAATTCCCCTCGTCACCTTACCACAGCTACGTGTTAACGCGAGTCTATCCAGTGCACCCGCACTCAATATGAATGGCGTTAATTTAGATGAAGTGAAATACATGGCGTACTCTCTAAAGCATAGTTCAGTGATTGAAAGTGTTTTAAATCAGAGAAATGAATCTAACTTCAGTGAAAATTTAGGATACGTGACCTTAGGCTTAGTAATCTTAAGTTTTCTTGTGTTTTTATTTTATGTGTTTCGACTCAAATTGTTGAATAGCATTCCGTGTTTGCAAAATTATCGGAACCAATCTCAAATCGATCGTACCGATAATTTTCCTCTTAGGGATGGAGGAGTTATGTTATCCCCTCACCCCTCTGCTTTAGATTAGTCTAGAATAACGTTTGTGCTGCATCTTCAATGCATTTCTTAGTATTTGAACTGTACTCAAATTCGCTGATACAGCCGTCTCAATATCGCTCGGCTGCATCCGCTCATGCTTTTATATTCATTATTAAATCACCTCCGAATCGGGATGGACATAATCACGTAGTTTTATTTAATTAAGTTTAATTCTAAAATATAGTTTTTTAAAAACCCGTTCTTACGTTCCGAAATCAAAAGTACCTATGGGTACCTACCTAAATGTTTTGTTTTGTTTAGTAAGATACCTATGAACTATGATGTTTGAATGTGTGGATTTGAGTTTCAACTAAATAGATTGCATTATGGTTCAGTAGGTACAGATTGTCCTAAACTATATAGGTGTGGTTTTTCAATAGCATTAAAAAACAAATGACAGCTGGATATCGCAACGCAGCTCTAATTCAATAAAAAATTTAAATAAATAAATTAAATTAAATTTTGATACAAAAACTTAAATCAGTTTAGGAATTAAATTGATTCGGCCAAACAAATATTCACGACCCAAAAATTAAGCCCTCTCATTTTTTGTAGCTAATAATGAATAACCCTGTATACCTATGCTCTCTAATGTAGGTACCTACTCAGAAATGGTAATACAAGCGCTAAGCGAAATGGTAAAATATTTGGCATGTGCCGATGTGCCCTAAAGGAAAATATTACTGTATGAATGATCCATCTGACTGACGTTGAGTAGGTAAATGATAGAGGTTTTGGTGGACCAATGACGTAGCAGTCAAATTAAGTATAAGGGGAAGAACCAATTGTACTTTTTATAAAGATAATAATCGCTATACACCTGCATGTAGTAGGCAACGGCATTATTTTAATGATTGTGTTGTTGCTTTTTTGCCGATGACTCTTAAGGAAATCATTAAGAAAATTGTTAGAAAATTTTAGGTAAAATGTAATGTCTGCACTGTAAAGTAAGTTTGTGTGAACTTGTGGCTTACTCTAGTGAGTTTTTATTTTAGGCTGCCGGAAGGTTTCCGTCATACTGGGAGTCGCGTTGGAACAGGCAATAGAATCACCTAGGTGGAAGTGATCCTTGAGGTCCTACTAAAACTAATGATTTTTTCTTCTTTCTTTCTTTCTGCCCCAACATTGTATTGTAACAAATATTTTCCTATGTATTGTGGTTTAATGTTTCAATTTTTATATTTTTAAACAATGTAATACAAAATCTCTGCTGTTTTACACATTTTTGAAGTGTTCAGTTCGTAGCACTCGTAGCAAATTCGTAGCAGGTTCGTAGAGGCTGTTGGCCTCTACGAACCTGCTACGAATTTGCTTATTTTAACGATAGCGATTTCGATTGTGCTCTATCGTACTATTTAACCGACTTCAAAAAAGGAGGTTTTTACCCTGTGAGTAAAAACCTTCTTTTGCTCTACGTTCCCGGCTCTGTGCTAATTAACCCTCGCTTAGATCTTTTAATTGTTTGTAAAAGGTATGAGTCCACTTCCCCCGTCTCGGTTCTGTATCTTACTTGGAGTAAACATCCCCATTCCTCGCAATGAACGGATAAGAGTCGCTGTAGCCCAGCCCCGGCTGCTTGTACCGGCGCGGCGGGCTGTACAGGTGATCGCTCGTGTTGTACCTTTGCAGCGTCTTCAGGCGAGCCTTCCCGCTGGGAGGCGTCTGGGTGCACTGGTCCACTCGCCCCAACTCCTCCACTGAGGTTACGAAGCTCGCTTCTGAGACCTGGAAGGATAAAATATAAAATCAGTGCCTACAGAATATAAAACCTTTCAAAGGAGGATTTCATCCACAGCACTGCAACATTCTGATTACAATGTGCATGGGTCGTATAAAAGATTTCATTATAATGGCGTCAATTTAGATGTCGCCAAAACTTAACCAAACTACTTAATTAGACAGCGGTAAATATATTGCCGTCCCTTTCATTACGATCGAAATAAAAAGGATAGCATCCATTTTAGTGCTATCAAATTAGTTTAGTTTAGTTTAGTTTTTGCGACATCACTGCTTGCTTGTAAACAGTTTGAGCGGGCAGGGACATAATTAAACAATCTCATTGAGCATCAATAAAAAAAAACTCAGTACCTATCCAAAAAGCTTCTTTTAAAAAAAATGCTGATAGCCAACAGACGAGCGAATCAAGCTATCTATAAAATTCACAGCCTGTGCCTGTCTATTTGCCGTTACTTGTTAGGTATATGTATTATAAAGAGGTAAAGTTGGTTTGTTTGTTTGGGGTAATCTCCGAAACTACTAGGTATCCGATTTCAAAAATTGTTTTACCGATGTGTAGACGTGATGGACTTTCCGAATGAACATCTACATATATTTTATCAAGGTAGCACGCGAGCGAAGCCGCGGGCGAGAAAGCTAGTAGGTTTATAAATAGACAAGTGGGTTAGGTACCTACACATGCCGTCAATAGCGCAGCTCTTCACATGCAATGTCATTGTCGCGGTAATTGCAGTGGAAGCATCGACACGGCAATCACTGAAATAACAGTTTGTCCGTTCGCACGCACAGAGTGCTCAGCGAACTGAGACATAGCTATCAACAGTTTTCATGCACGTTTTCGACTATTATGTGACGTCAGCGTTAGGTATAAAGAAAATATAAATTCAAGTCGAGTTTTTGACATAAACATTATTAAGTAGGTAGGTAGGTAAGTATTTTAATTTCACGCAAGCTTTCGACTATGTAGGTATGACTTGACGTCATAAAAAACGTCGATAGGCTGCAGCAGCTGACATTTTAATTTCACTAGGGTTTTTACGCGATCCAATCAGAGCAGAGAGCGATATTCGGGCTTAGAAAATCAATTTGCAGCGCGTTAAAAAATTTGCATTCGCCGAATCATATAACATCAGTACCTACCTACCTACTTAATCTACAGAAATGATGAGTAGAATCGATTCGCATTTCAAGAGTCAGCAACCTATTTAATAAATCTAAAGGGCAACTTTCTGGACTTTGAATTCCTAAATTGTAGCAAAAAAACTCGCTAAGAAACAGAAATCAAAATGACTTTTTTCTTTACGGGTAATTTATTATGAGCAATGCTTCCTAAAACCACTAAAACTTCTTAGTTACTCTGTTAACATCAATTCTGCCTAAAATTAAACAGACGATGCGAATCAGTTAATTAAACAAAGTATACCTAAGTGATTTAACCTAACTTGGCTTTAGTGCAGAATGTTGTTTCGAAGGTCGTGGGTTAAAGTACCTAAACTTTAAAAAGATTTTTTGATTTGAATCGATATTGATAAGTCCTATGTACTTAGGTAAGGTATGTATGATAGTAAAACTTGTGGGTAACGTGACTACGTGTCAATCAGGAAGTATTAGAAAAAACCTATTGATTCTGTATTTATAGATCGAGAGATGATTGTTAACAAACCTGTTTCATCGAGTACTACCTATTGGTATAATAAATATTTTATGTGACTTAGGTAGGCAAATAGAGCTTTATTTGTAGACCGGGAGATGATGGTAGGCAACACTACGCCATCGAGTACCAGGCTGACAAGAAATGAGTACCTTTCCTTATTTTCATAAATATGTCGATGCTCAGAATTATATAGATTGACATAAAGCATTGTACAATTTTATAGAGGTAGGTATTGTAAATTGTAAATAAACTATCTCGGTAATGAATATAGGTAGGTACAATATTTTAATTTAGAAATGGCCTTTATTTTTACCTTATTATAATGTAGGTAGGTATTATGCGGGCACCACACATTAGAATTAGAGGGTTTTTTTTTTTTTTAATTTTTTTTTTTCGTTCACCTAAGACTACAATGTCCTAGCCTGATTTTCTTCTATCTCTATTTTCATTCTGTCCTCTTTATCGTTCTGTTTTCTCTCAATCTCAATTTATTTTATTTCCTAATTTTTACATTTTCTTCTCAACCGCTTTTACGGGTTGTTCTGGTTGTGGGATTTGGCGGGATTTTACATTTATTCTTATTATCTATTGCTATCTTATTATGTCTATGCTTATTGTTATTAACACATTATATTTATACAGGTTTTCAATTTTACAGAGAGAATTAGAGGGTTGGAACGTGTTGGTTCCAACACTCCCATGTGGTTTTGATTTTGGACGGTTATTGGACACATTGGAGCCTTGCCAATGTGTGGCCGCATAAAATTACCAAAGCGATTATTACATTTACTTTTTTTTCATAACAATTCAAAAGAACTAGTCAGCCTCTTTAACTAGGTATCAAGCTAGGAGGGTAGGTAACTGCGGTAACAACTTGCATTCAAATAATTCGCATGATCTGCAGATATTGTTCCGGGTCTGGATGCTGTTGCACACCATGATGTAAGGTAGGTACCTACTAGTAGTTTCGGATAACCACGAGACAGGAAAACACATTGTTAGATCAGAATTAAAAGTAGTACTTACCTAAGTGTCTGTTTGGTTTTATTAGTTTATTTTCATAGCCATTTTCAGAATAATTGAATAAGAATAAATGAAAGTGCGGGATATTATTAACGAATTACCTACGAATAATTTTACTTGTAGGTAGGTACTTTAAGTAGGTACCTACCATCAATAAAAAACTTCTTTACCAGCATTTTTTATTCATTTAATTAAATATTTGAAAAGTATGTGATTTTTTTATCGGTTTTTTTGATTAGGTACCTACTCTAACGTATTGTTACGTACCTAAATGGTTTAACAGCCGTTATTGACGGCGGCTGTTTCTGATGAAACGAAGTGATAATTATTGCAAATCTGTAATTAGCGCATCTTTTGTTCTAATAACTAGGTTGTTGAGGCACATGACACAAAGTAGGTTTGAAAGCATTGATTTATGTATGTACGTTTGAAGGTTAATTATATTTTAATGGCTTTAAACTAAAGGCAATTGAGTAGCGATCAGCATTCATCGGGTAACTGTGTGACACGATGGAAAAAAAAATCCAAAGAGTCACACTGGGACAGCATCTGGTGTGACTCGTTGGGATGGGAACCCATCCCATTCTGTTGAACTATCTGATATGAAAATTATGAAAAGCCTGAAATTTTCCTGACACCTTGTAGAAGTTTACATCTGGACCAAGATTTAAATAGATATCACCAGACCAAGAGCACCATATAGCGAACAGTCCTAATAAGACCGATATTAGTGTAAATTCAGATGTCGCAAAAACTAAACTAAACTAAATTGACAGCACTAAAATTGATGCCATCCTTTTTATTTCGATTTGAAAGGCAAAAACACGTAGCACATCAAATTAAAAAGTACCAAGTAATTGGTACAGGATCATCAATCACCTCTATCATCAATTATTTTTTTCAGATCTTATCAGTCAACTAGGTAGGTAAGTACTGCTTTTATCATGTGGTTTACTTTGTTTTGTCTTATTAAAGTATTTACCTAGACTCATTAAGGACAGATGGCTTAGACCTACCATGTGTAATTATCTTATTTTCACAGCCTTTAGAGTCTTATCTATTCTGTTCTGTTGAAGATGTGAGGCGATTAGACAAAAAACTATTAGAATTGAACAACAACAATTGAAAAACTTTGAACTAATCATAGTAGGTAACATTACATTTACCTATGTAGGTGCTAGTATCGCACAAAAATTGTCATTTGTGTCTGCTGAACAGTGGAGGATGAGACTTACCTACTTATTCCAAATAGTTTGCTCTAAAATATTTAGGCATTTTGTTAATGTATAATAACATTAAAGTTTTAATTATAAATCATTAACACCATTTTTTTAAAGATAAAATTAAATGGAACCATGCCAAGAGCGCGTTATAAATGTTAAATACGATTTTAAAATTGATTTTTTGATTAATTTGATTGCAACATTGATAAACTAACCATACAAAAAAATCCTCATTATTAAAAAAAAACTGTAGGTAGGTATTATTATTACATAACTAAGTACCTAATACTTATGTAGGTAATAGAAGTAGGTACTTACAATACTGGTAATGTAGTTAGGTAGAGGTACTTATAAAACGTCTATTTACCTTTTCTTTCATAATTCTGTTTAAAATCCAATTGAGTTAATTAAATCCATTCGAATAATGTACCATATCGTAACATAACTCTTCAGTCACACTCATTTAAAATATAGATTATTTTCTGTATTTTTTTATTTAGATGCACACACCAACTATCTCTTAAACGTCACTGATGTTCTCGTAAGCATTTTTTAAATAAAAGGCGGGAAAACACGGATGTTCCTTAACGCGAGCTCGTCGGAAAGCACTGACAGTTGTCGTACTACGACCGGCGTTATAAACAACCAACAGAAATCGTGAGATGACGCACATTATACCCAGTTTGAACACTAATGCGGGCATCACACATTGGTTCCAACATTGACTACGAATAGCAATGCTCCGTTTGTGTCGAATAACCGTACCTATATTGTCGATTAACCGTATAAACGGTTAATCGACAGAAACGGACGTTTAGACAATTAGATTTTTTTTTATTTACAACTTAGAATAACATTACAGATACTTAAACCTAAGGCGTTATTCTAACAAATGAGATCAATTACTATTAGACAAAAATTACAACTAGGAGACGAGGACAAACGGAGCAACCAATGGCAATGGAGCATTGCATTGGCCATTCTATTCGTAGTCAATGTTAGAACCAAGTTGAAGCTAATGTGTGGTGCCCGCATGACACGTAAAACACGTATCCAGAAAATATAGGCTACGAAATATATTAAAACATCATTGAAATGAAAGGACCAGCTAGGTACTGAGGCAATGAATTTAACCTTGGAGAAAACAAGGAAAAGGAGACAAAAATCTATAAATAGGTCTGGATTACAACATTACCTACATACCTACCTAATTAATAATTACCTATAACACTCTGAATCTTTAAGTACCTATATAAACGATTTAAATGGCAAGGTTTTTCACTACGATGGAGGCTTTAATATAAGCGACCTAAACATTATGTTATTGTTGTTTAAGGCGTTGTATTTGATTTAATTGGAAATAATAAATGTTTACTTAATAGAAAAATAATTCCTGTAATTAGGTAGCTAAGTACGAAAAAAAGACTAGGTACTATTCATTTTGGTAGTTCGACACTCCTCATTTTTAGCATAGGTACCTCCCGTGCTAGTTGGTAGTGGTGGGTAATAGATACCTAAGCTATGTAGGTACCTACTTTATCATGTTTTATTAATGAATTGGAAAAACCGTTAGAAACTACAACAGCTACTAATTATCACATCTAATCTAACCACTCTCATTTTTCAAAATGTCGATAGGTAAAACCCAATCATAATTTGTGGTCGAACATAAAACAATGCATCAGGTAATCTTATGTGCGTCAATGCACAATTTATTTCTAGTAGATAAAATCACAGTATAGATGATTTTTATCACAACACTACACTTGATGTCTCAATGAACCTAACAAACCATTGTTAAGTAAATTGACTTCTAAAGTAGGTTCTAAACTATTCTAGGTACCTACCTACGAAGTGAAATGTTGAAATCTAATTACCGCCACGATTGAGTAAGTACCTAGGTCTTATAAAATCTAGGTAGTAGGTAGATGAACTTAGGTAAGTACTTACCTAGATTTTTATTTTTATTCTTTATTAAGTTTTTTAAAATATTAGGTACTTAAGGCTTCGGCGCTGTACGAGTTCCCCATACAAACGTAATACCATAACCATTTAAAATTTGAGCATATCTTCAGCATAGTATGGTATTATTCGTATTAGGATAGCTTTAATCTATGTTTCTGTCAGAAGCTTTTTTCAAAATACTTAGCTAAAGTGAAATTAAACCGAATCGTATTTTGCATATTTTTACATAATAGAAGACATGTTTTGTTAATATTTTTTTAGTATTAAACACTAGAATATTTTAAGTTTCCTTCTGTTAGAAACATAGCTTATATGGTCTAGTAACAGAAAAACAACACTGTGTGAAGAATAAAAACAATTTTCAGTCATCATTTTTGGGACTACGGGAGACAAGCAAATTCCTTGCAAAATAGCCATGCATTTACATTTAATACATTTTTAACCTTTTCTAACAGTACGTCTGTGTGCGTGTGTCACGCACGCTCACGCACACAGATGCAAAATGACAAGCACACCAAGACTTTATCGTGTGTCGATGTTTGAACGCACGGGAAATTGAATTTTGCCGAGCCATGTCGCCGGACCCTTAATAAGCCGTACCTAAAAAAAATATTATAAAATTCATTAACTAAATTTATCTTAACCTAAAACCAGATGAAATTCTGGGTTCTTCTGGGCCATTGATGAGCATTACCTAGTATTCTTTTATCTGTGGCAATACCTACCACAGTTCATATCATAATCATACTAGGCACTAACTGTATTCTTTTATCTGTGCTGGCACTAGGCAGTAGTATACCTTCCTACCTACTTCAATGTTCTGGGCAAAGATAATTCTGATCTTTTATTCAAAACTAGACGAGATTTAAATTTGGAATTTTAATATTATTCTTTATAAGTACGTAAGTATTTATAACGTTTTACTTAACGTCATTCATTTAAGCGTGATGAAATAGTAGATTCGCGCAAAAGTATCAATCTACTAGGGGTAGTAGGTACCTACATAATACGGGTTTTCTGACGCTTCGTGCAGAATGCTAAATAAAAAGGTGGAATAAAAAATTGCGATTGCGAATAGGGTTTTCAACAACACAATAATTTTTTTTATATTTCCTTCCTTGTCAATTTGATTAACATCTCAGTGACTCATTTTACTTGCCTCCATAAGACATCGATTATTGCAGTCCTTTCCCGTACATTTAGAAATAATGTTACATTTACATAATAATTTATGATGATATTATGATGAACTGATGATTGAGCAGGTAGGTACCTAGTGGTACACGATAATGTGATACTTCTTTCCGCCTTCTCTCTGTCTACACTGGCGGGACACTTTGAATGCTGGACGGATAATATACATTCTGAATCTCATAAGTAGGTAAGTACCTACCTACCTAATGTAGATCATGCCAAGTAAATTATGAAATGCTACGAAATGAAATTTTGGTACCTAAGTAGGTACTTTTACTACCTAAATAAATTTTTCATAAAAAAATTCCCGTTTAAGTTAGAAAGCAAATTGATTTCTTCATAATGTTTTCCTTTACTGTAATAATATAGCCACAATAATAGTGGCAATTCTGGATGTCGCCAAAACTTAATAAACTAATTTGACAGCACTAAAAGTGTTGCCGTCTCTTTCATAACGATCGAAATAAAAAGGTTGGCATCAATTTCAATGCTGTCAAATTGGTTTAGTTAAGTTTTAGGGACATCCAGAATTGCCACTAGTATCGTAGTAAACTGACAGGCACTATCCCACTCAGCCAAACCATCTCCAGCGGAATTACAAGAATAATAGGAATACCTACCTACTTACTAATTCGTAGTAACCGTTAGTTGATGTCAGTCAGGCAGGTCTGGTCTGACTCAGACCAGACCATACAGTAGGTATGTAGGTATGCGCCATGACTGTGATCTTGCGGTATAAGGAGTCGTAAAAACTCGCGGTGTGGAGGTACTACGGCTATTATGTAGGTATTTAAAAGCACAAAATGACTACTACCATGGACGAAAATAACTATTCTCGTCCATGCTACTACTAACTTATAGCAATGAAGATGTAGCCCAATGGTATCAAAATAGAACAAAATCACATTAAATGGGTGACACTTTTCTTATATATTTTGCAAACATTCAAATGAGTAGTTTCAACACGTGGTGATACAACGCGTGACTTTACTTCGACTGGCCGGTTTTGTTTACAAAATATAAGAGCATTAAGAGCAGTCAAGTGTGATTCTAACTTAAACTCTGATTGGTTTTGAAAAGAAACCGTAACCATCAACAAATAGCTGGATTGTTTATTCATCACCAGCATCATCTAAAGCTGGGTAGTAGGCACAGATTTATCTTTACTACTAGTACTTACCTGTAGTAGTATAGTAGTAGTAACCCGGTCCTGTGCTATGCCAAGCCAGGAATTCCCCGCGAAATGTTCATCACGAGACTTTAATAGATATTTTATAAAAATATACCTACCCCTACCTACTGCGCATAGATTTAACTTAGGTTTAGTTATCATCTTCTCCCCACAAAAAATAATGTAGGGTAAGTGTACCTATGACTTAGACTTAGGTACATTATTTTTTATATTGATAAATACTTAGTATTATCACAGATATAAGAATACTAGGTATTATCTAAGTTCTATCTAAAATTAGAGAAATTGATTTACCTACTTATAGTAGGTACCTACCTAAGTCATTATAACATTATTAAAAATGTTCATGCATGACAATGTGACCATGCTTCATATTGTTTCGACTCTAATTTTGGATAGAGCCTTCAGTTAGTTACCTACCTAGGTATTAACCTTCGTTTGGCAAATAGTAAAATAAGTATAATACCTACCTACGTTAGGATGACAAATGAGTAGACAGGTAAGTAGGTACTTACTTACCTACTTAATACTAGCCAAATATTGACGGATGCGAACAAAAGATACCTTTGTGTAGTAAATCAACTCGCTGAAAGACTCACGACCTGTGTTTATTTACCTACTACATAACGCACCTTTAGAATAGAAGTGACCTAATTAAAAAAACTTGAAAAATGAGTTTCGGGCAGAAAATGACCCTACACAACATTCTCTACAGTTCTGTAGTTTTAAAAGCGCCACTTTTGGGCAGGAACAGGTCAAAAATATATTTCGGTCTCTTACATATTCAAACAAAACAACCGTCTGCGTCGGGACAACAATGCCACTTACAGGATTGTGCTGTTTTACTGTGCGAATAGAAGAAGAAGAACGTTGTACAAATAATAAGACAGTGACCGAATTTTAATTAAGCCATCTTTCTTATAAATTTTTCGGTAAGTTCACTGAATGTTTTTTTAGTATTAAACTGACCGATTTATCTTTGGTACTGTTTTAACTCCGATACTACCGGACATTATTGTGACTCAATTGTGTTTATGTCATTTTAATATTAATAAAATTTTTGACATCTTTACTCAATCAGAATTGAGGCATTATTTTATTTTGCAAAACCAAAATTTTAAAATCAAATTAGGTTAAATAGTGACTCTTTAGAATCAAAATTTGTTTTAATAAAGAAAAACATGTTGTTTCTAATTATTTATTACACCAACTAATTGCTAAATGTTTATGTTCACTAAATCGACTTAGTTTTTTAAAGATTTTTGAACTATTTAGCAGCAATTAAAAAAATAAGAGGATAGGGTCACACATTATTTCACTCTTTTGTCGATTCCCAAAATTTAGTTTTTTTGGATTAAGTCACTTCTATTCTAAAGGTGCGATAAATAGTTACACCGGACCAATATTCCAAGATGTAGGAACCTACCTCGATAGCTAGAGGAGCAGGTAATATTTGAATAAAATTTCGCGGTCTAGGCTCGATTCTATGTCCATGACGGCGTGGCCAAGTTACAGATGGCCACGTAAAGTAGGTAGCCGGAGGCCTTCAGGGGCGGCCTAAAAACTTCGTGTCCAAAAATTACTGTAGGTAGGTACTTACCTAAGTATTTATAATTCTTAACTCTATTTTGAAGGTAGGTACTTCAACTAAGTAGTAGGTCCTACCTACCTAGTCAGAACAGAAGCAACCTTTGCCCACAGACAGAACACTATTTACTCCTGCCTTTGCCTACCTACACGTTTGGGCTGAGATTCTTGGAGGGTGTAGTACTTACGTTATCGAGAACTTCCAACATGTTTTCAGCCGGTATCATAAGCAGTTGTTGAAATTGATTGTCATTGTAGATGAACCTGTGGACAAACAATACAAGTTTTATTAATTTTCATAATCAGCTTTGTTATCAATACAATTACATGCTCTTTGATCAATAATTATATAATTTTAAACGAAACACTATTTGTAAATGTACTCAGTAATGTCACTTGAAATGGCATTGTCATTTTTGTTTTGACAGTGACATACCATTTTCTCTACAACAATTATAGCATTAGAAAAAGGTAGAAGCCTCTACGATATATAACTTGTATGAAAGAGATAACAATACATAACAAAACATGGACATGGATGGATGTGTAGTTTGGGGAACTGAAATAAATTTCATTCCAAGATTTTCAAGCTGAGGTCGCTCAACTACGTTAGCAGGTAGATATTTTATCATTCACAAATGAGCTTTATTTCCAAGCTTTAGACAACTCTTCAAGTTCTTTTATCTACCAAATAAATGGATTTTTATTTACTTAGGTCTTAGTTGGGGTGTACCACAGAGTACTATTGGGGTGTACCGACTAAAGGGCGTGCAGGGATTACTCAGACTTCTAGGATGCTAACGCATAGGGATTAGAAGGCAGCAGAGACATTGACTGGCTCATAACTTTTACCTACTTACACTGGCTGGGTATGATAATAGTCTGACAGCTATAAAAATTCCATACATACTAAACAGTTTGATATAATATAGGTATTATATCAATATCACCCATATTTCATATTTACAAACAGACTAATTTAATGTAGTAGGTAGGTACCTATCCTTACTTAGTTACTACTTAAAAAATAAATACAGGTGACTAATCTAAATACCTATCATGTTGTACACCTACACCAAAAATTTTATGCATATTGTTGTTACCTACTAATAAAAAAACTAAATTTATTCATTAAAGTTTGATGTGTAATCTAATGTTCAATCAGATTAAAGTTATGTAATAATTACTTTCTCCTTGCATGAACTGTTTTCACTTATGACATTTTGTTGACCAGAAAAACTTGATTTATGTGTTTCCCATTTCAATACTACCTTCAACACCATGTGAATGCTAAACTGAGCCTTATACTTTTTTATTAAGGTTCTTTGTAACTTTCATGTCTAGTGAAATACGTCAGTATACTTTTAAGGGACATTGAAAGTTACTCTGAGCTACTTTCTAGTAACTTACTGAATGCGGAATTGAGTACCTACTTAGTTAAGTGTTCATACTTCACTAGAATTTGTAATAAGTACTTAAGGTATACTTATTGACTATCAGAAAGCGTAGTTTAATATTTAATATTATACTTTTTACGTAAGTACTTACATTGATTAATTATTATTTTTCATAAACCTATAACAAAAAAAATCATTTTTACAAAATTTTTTTTAACTGTCTCATTTATGTAAGTAGCTAGAGAAGCATGAAGTATTTTCATAGTTACTTTTGACTTAAGGGAACTTGATATTTTATTTCATAAAATAAAAATTAATCCAGGCATTCAATAATTCATCTAGTTAACTCTTTCAGACCCTTTTGAAATTCGGTTCAGTGTGTGGATTTGATTTTAATATTGGCGCTTTATTCTGTTGTCTTTAGTCTGACTAGCTAAATGATCGCTAACTCAGAAATTTCATTAGTCATCAAATTCAGTCAAACAAATCAAATAAAGAGTCATTCATCTTTGGTTAAAATTAGGTACCTTCTCCTACTGTCCTGTTACACATTTGGCAAACCTAATCTAACGGTAATTAATACTAACGGTATTTTTAACTGACTTCAAAAAAAAAAAGGAGGTTCTCAATTCGACTGTATTTTTTATTTTTTTATGTTTGCTCAGAACTTTTCTTGAAACCTCAGTAGGTACCTACTTTCGACTGGGTGAACCGATTTTGATGATTCTTTTTTTATTTGAAAGCTGATGCTTCAAAATTTTGAGGACCTGATGAGGATCTTTAGTTCAGAGAAGAAAAAAGCACCTCAAGAGAGCAGCAGAATATTGCTCTCTTCTTTCTTACGAAATTGAAGTCGGTTTAATAAAATTAAAATTAATTTTGTCACTTCATTAGGTCGGTACCACTACAATACTACAATAAAATCTAGGTTAATTAATAGTAATTTGTATGAGGCTTTGTTTCTAGTTCTACTTATTATGAATAATCACCGGTGACGAAATAAAATGTGTATTTTCTGAAGCAATAACATAGGTACCTACTAATCATGCCTAGGCATTGCAATAGAAAATACTAATTGTTGCAATAACTATGTTAACTGTGCTTGCGACTAGTGATGTGCGCAAATCCGGCTATACGACACATTTTCTGACAAAACAATAATACCTACCACATTCGCTTTTCACGTCATTGTTTGCGTATTGTTGTATCCGCCCTTTTTACTATAACTTAGCAAATAATCCGATGCATACGTAATTACTTTCTGTCTCTTCTCGTTTATGCTATCCTTTTTCTTATGGAAGGTATCAATTTACGTTACATCAATCTTGCAAAAAGCAATAGGACATTATGTCTATCATAAGTACCTTTTTAAAAGATTTTTCGTGATTAAAGTTCTGTTCTCTCTGGATGATCTGTTTCTTAATTGACCATTTTATTATCTCCAGTTGATTGATCCGTCTTTTTCACAACTCTAAACTCAGTAACCGTTTCCGCGTGTCGCCAATCGCCCCGTTATCGGTATGTGAACCGCATGTGGTAGTTACACCAAACATCTCTTACGTAACAATGTTTTGTGAAACTATTGCTGGGTTTGTTTGAGTACGGTTAGATTTCGATCTTTCCGTGCGCTATGTACTACTGATTCTTATTTTAAATTATTTTATACTTACCATAGATAAATAATTGTCAGTTTAATAATAGCATTCGCGCTGTTGCGTACCTAACATAAGTACCTAGTCTATTAATAATAAATCGTAAAAATTGTACAATAGGTTATACTTACCTAGGTAGTAGGTAGGTAGGTATACATTGGACTAAGACTAGGTGATCGCTAGCGACATTAAAACTGAGAAGTTTAGTGCTTCGAAGGGCACATTGCAGTTGTCTATTGGTTCTCAGGATCAGTTCGCTTAAACTTAGAAGCTATAGCTTTCACGATCTGTTAGTATATTTACCTATAAAAATATAGCCACATGCATGCATGTCCGGTTTTAAACACGTGCTTTATAATAACACGAACGTAATTATGTGCTCAGAACGTGAATTATGCCCCTCAGATTGCTGTAGTAATTTTGCATGTATTTATTTGCACTCGGTCGTATTATTTACTTAGGTAGGTATGTACGTTACGTGGGTACACGAAACATGGCTGTTCAGGTTTCTGCGGGTTCGAAAAACACATTTTGTTTTGTGTAGGTAGGTTTTGTCCGCGGTTTTACTCGATTTTTTGCAATTCGATCATTGTTGCTTATTTTAAAATATCTAAATCACAGTATTTTAGTATTTTTGCACTAACATCCGTCAGACTCTTGATTAATATCGCTAAAATTTTAATTAGTAAGTAGATTTATTTTATTTGGCAACCGATATCCCTATGATTACCTAGTTAATTTTAGAGATGATCTGCGTTCGAGAAACCGGCTATTAAACTGTTATAGATACAGTTTTTTTCTGAAAAGCTTTGCGCCAGCAAACATTCCTACAAACTATAGTTAAGTTCAACTTAGTTTTGTTTATTACTTATTTGATTTATATCGATCTTTTAAGCATATTCAACTCTAAATAATAACCCCAATAAACCCATTGAATGGTCGTTTCACAAACAGGTTTTTGTAAGTTCCTTTTGCAAGGAACATTTACTTTTTGTAATAATAACAGTACTGACGGTTACATTCGTATATTAGTAAAACGAGTTAGGATATTTCTATAATTATGTTTAGTAGGCAATTATTAATTGTTAGTTGAGTCATTCTTATTTGTTGTAGTGTAGTGTCTCGCTGTGTCTGTTGTAGTAGAGTAGTTAGTATAAAACCAATGGTGGTTAATCATTATGATAGTTAGTAGTAAGCCCACTAAAATACATTGGAACTATTTCGAACGTTGCATGTTGCTTTATATTACCTATACACTCGATAGCGGAATATACACGTGGTACAGAGTAAGTCAGTAAAAGACAATTGTTTTGAGTAATGTTTAAAAACAGTAGGTATAGGTATCATGCTCTCATACTGTGATAATTGACACGACTCTGTTTGTTGTTTCCAAAAATGGATAAACTGATAGAACCTTGTTGTCATCTATGTTGAAAGAGATGTTTGATTTATGATATAGGTGAAGAAAGAAGCTAGAAAGTAGAGCTATTAATATTAATGCGATTTTTATATTTTGAAATACATTTAGAAACTGTAACTTTTTAAAATGAATGTTCTGTTCGTATTTTAAAATTCAAACCATAACCAATGCGAATCACATGTTGCTAACCCAAGTAACATTTTTCCGACGTCTTGGTTTTGAAATATGCTTATAAGTCTTCTAATGGTAATATCCTAGTTTTTGATTTAACTTAAAGTTCTAACTTAGTTTTTTCAATAGCAAACAGCTCCTAAGCTTGAATAGTAATTTGAAAAACCAATTAGGCTTCCAAAAGAGGTTAATATAAAGTTAGCATACTAGCTAAATGGTTCTAAGAGCTTATGGTTCTAAAATGGTTCTGTCTTAGTTTTAATTTGGCACTCCATCATGCTAAAGTATGGCTAGTTGGTTGTACAATGATGAAGATGCAACCCAACCAGGGCCTATTCAGAAACACATTTTGCTGATATTCGTAAGAGTAATTCAAAACCTTTGCAAGGCTTTTAGGTTTTTTCGTTGATCAATTCTAGTCTCTCTGGCAAAAGTTAAGATTAATTGGAATTTTAAAATTCTTTTTGGTATTTATGAGGATAGTTTCTAGTCCTAAAATCTAAGGAAAAGCGTTGTAAGACTTTATTTATGCGTTTTGGATCACTTTGCAACTATACAGGTTGTTCTGGCAAAAAATTATCAACAGTGGTATAAACATTTTATTTAATACATAGGTAATTATTACAACAGTAGTGGCAATTCTGAGTGTCGCAAAAGCTAAACTAAGCTAACTAAAATTGTTGCCGTCCCTTTCATAGCGATGGGAATAAAAAGGATGGCAATAATTTTGTTTAGCTTTTGCGACACTCCGAATTGCCCCCAGTGTGTAATATACTAAGGTTGACAGACAGACCGATGCTTATTGTAATTGATCATTATTGATTTTTTAAAGATTTTGATATACCTATCGACGTGGCAAACTATAAATCTTAGCGATTCATAATTATAGGTGTCATGGATAATTCAGTTGTGTACGTTTTCGAGCAACTAATGTTTGATCAAATGTATTAGTTTTTAGTCCATTTACCGCATGAGACGTTAAGAAGAGCTTTTTATTTTGTGTTTGTTATTATGCAAAAAAATAAACAAAAAAAAAATGGGAAGTGATAAATTGGTTGAGTAATCGGTAATCGGTGAATAATCGTTCTGATTATCCATGAAGTTAATAAGTACTATTTTAACTTACATTTTTAATTTTTCAGTGTTATAAAGCTTCTGTATGGAAAGAAGCCTAAGTATTATTATTCTTCTACCCAAAAAATCTTAAACTTGCTCTATACTATAGAGTCTATAGGGTGCCTGTATATGGGCGAAACTAGCGCCACCGCCTATTTATTTTATTATACGTTGAACAAAGGAATTTAAAAAACCGAATGTACAGTTTGTGAAAACAGGAGGAGTAGCGAAAACAAAGTTTGGTGGCCACCAAGTGCAACTTCGCTACTCCTCCTAAACTATACAAAATAAAACTATTACAAAAAAAAGCTTATGATAGGTTACGCCTGCTTTAGGCGGTGGCGCTAGTTTCACCCATATAGGTACCTAGGCACCTTAACTGATTTGCATCCAATTTCTATTCTTCCATTCCTTTCCAAAGTTTTTAAACGTCTTGTTCGTGGTCAGCTTAGTTTCTTCCTTATCAAAAATAACCTTCTCAATCCTCTCCAATCTGGTATCCGTCCCGGTCATAGCACTGTTACAGCGCTTGTTATAAAATCACTGACGAGTCTGACGACATAAGATCTGGAATGGAGAATGGTCAGTCTTCTTCTTCTTCTATCGTTTCGATGTTTCAACATGGTCTATATATCGGTGGCGTTTACTAGGTCCTCTTGGCGCATATACTTGTATGCCGCTATGTGCAGGTAGGGCACATAGGGCATACAAGTAAATGCGCCATATCCTGAGCGGCAGCTCCACAATCACACTGGAGTGGTGTAGCGTCTCGGAATCCCCATTTTATCAAATTCTCTCTGCAACGGCTAACTTTGGTTCGGAGTCGGTTTAACGCTTTCCACATTGGCCATGTCAGATCACGGCCAGGTGGTAGGTGATCGGCTGGGGGTAATAAAATCTGCGACGGCAGAGGACATCCACAGCTCCAACCGAGCGGCTGTTGCATTCTTTTCCGTAGACGAGGTTAGCCCTAGGAAGACTCCTGCGACTTTTTAACCGTACTAGAGGCATCTGATAACCGTATAGTGGATCTCGCCTGGCTGTCATCTGCTTTCGTTTATCGATAGAACACGCTACCTCTCTACGAACTTCAAGAGGGGCAATGCCTGCCAGCGGATAAAGCAATTTTAGAGGCGTGGGCTTAAGGCATCCGGTTATAAAGCGGCACGTTTCGTTAAGTGCTACATCAACCATTTTTGCGTGAGCAGAGCGGTGCCACACTGGGCAAGCAAATTAACCTGCGGAGAAGGACAAAGATAAACCGGTCGTCCGCAAGACTTCAGGCGCCTCACTTCCACCTCGTGGAAGTGAGGCGCCGTAGGAGATTGTTCCGAGTTCCTACTTTTTCCTTGACTTTGAAGCAGTGGGATTTATATGAAAGGGCTCTATCCAGTATTATGCCTAGTCTGTTGACTAACTTGAAATAACTAGACTTGGTCAGTTGACTAACTTGAAATAACTAGACTTCAGTAATGCTTTCAATACTGTAGATTTTGACCTATACATGATTCATTACGCTCGCTTAACATAATAACTTCATCAGTGGTTGACTGGTTTCGCAGTTATCTGCTTGGTCGTCGGCAACGAGTTCGAGTTGACGATACATTTTCGCCTTGGAGCCTTATGTTGACCAGTGTACCTTAGGGTGGCATTTTATCTCCTCTTTTTCTCGCACTTTTTTTTTATTAACTTCATTTCAAATCTTTTTACTTCATCGTACAACCTTTATACAGGCGATCTTCAAATGTATATGCAGGCTACGGTAGGTAGATGGCCTGTCTGATGCAATTAGTAGCATTAACAAGAACTTACTTTGTATCATCTTCAAAGGATCTGAAATGCTTAAAACGATCTCTTCAATCAATCTTTGGATGAAAAAGAGTTACATACAACGAATGGAAGATTAAGTTTTTTTACTATATTTTTGTAGAAGTTTTATTTTTCCTGGTTTTTATGCACCCGACCAATTTTCCATTCGTTGAATGTAACTTCTCTACATCCAAAGATTGCCTGGAAGATATCGTTTTGAGCGATAGGCCGCCCATTGTAAATGTTTTTGTTATTGGTTAAATTCTGTTCTTAGTGTAAGTGTAAAGAATTTTTATTCATTTAGATGAGAAGTAGTGAACCCCTTCCAAAAGTAAACATCCTGTATGGAGAAATCACTCACAATGAGTAATACCTAATGGTTTCAGCAAGCTTTGGACACTGATCTAAGTAGCCGCATAAAGTTGTTAATTAGGCCAATAAAGCTTATCGCAGGCTAATAGGCATAACATAGATTACATTTGACTAAATAACAACCAACTAGACCTGACTATTACTATAAAATCCTGAATTAGCCTTGAAATATACCAGTAGCTCCTAGTTTAGCATATTAAAAGTCCTTTTGGTAATTTTTAAGTACAAAAGGGCTAGAGCCATGGCTTTTTTATCATAACTTAGTTAAATCTCAAACCTTTAGGTTCTGGTATCAAGTCGGCCATTTTATTACATTAAAATCTCATTTCGTAAGCAATTCAATTAACATTTTTCGCTATAATAAGATTTTAATTTCAGTTTTGTGATACACATAGATAAATATTTAAAATTCTGATCCTTTAAGCATTTTTTTGTAAAAAAAAAATTTTTTTTTTAATAAATTATTGTATCTAAATTATACAAAATGAAGTATTTCAGAGGGCCCGTAAGTTTTACACTGGGTATCGAGACCTATTTCATCGACAAAGTAACCGTCGCAGTAAAACTGACCAATACGTTCAGTGATAACAGTATCATAATAACATGTCTCAATAAAAATCACTACGAATTAAAGTCGCCATCATTTTATTTATTCACATGTCTTTTAAAGTCTTAGTAAACCTAATATAATCTTTATGAATCCCAAAATAGCCTATTTTATATTTTCGTAATCCAATTTGATCTCAAAATGATCTTCAATTAAAACTTGAATTGGACTTACAAGACTTTTTCTATGTCAATTTCAGTCTAATTCAAGGCTTGCATGTAAGTTCTGTTAAAGACTCAGCAAGGCCCATTGGGTTTTGAGAAGGTTAAATTTAGTTTCTGGGATTTGCTTTTTTATCCTGACCACTTAACGCCAAAACGTTATGCGGAGGTTCTGTATGTTGGGCCCTTTTGGACTACAGGATAAATTGAGAAGGTTATTGTAACGATCTGGAGACTAATCACCCAGAACCTTGAGACTTTCTAAAAAGGTTCTAAAACCTTTTTCAAACCATTTCAGAAACTAAAATGTTACTTGGGAAGCAAGCTAATTTTGCATCGCATAATCCGGTTTAACTACTTGGATTAAGTTCATTGAAAACTGCGCTGGCTGGCTAACGGGTCTCTATCTCTGTCAGCCATAAAAACTATTTCTTATTAGAGTTTTCCCTACGTCATTGGTATCCATCTGGTTGAATAACAGTTGAAAGTTTAGATTTTTGCATGGTATGACAAAAAACTCTTGAACATAGAGCCCTTTTATCTTTTAAGCTAATTTATCTTTACCGGTTCACCTTTGATGTAAAATTATAGGTGTTTGCGTCAGAACAGAACGACCCAAACTAACCTAAACCAAAACGCTGATTCACTAATTCATAATCTTTTGTGTTTGTTTTCGCAATTCAATGTTCCGAAGTTATTAATCTAACGTTAATAAAGGTTTGTGAATAAATTTAATTTATTAAAAATGAATTAAATGATGAATGAATAATTATGATCATGACTGTATCGCTTCGGCCGTCTACGAAACCGGAGCTTCGTAACCAGTTACGAACTAGGTAAACATAATTCATCCTCGTACGGTATTCCCAAGGCGCAGTAGACAAATTATTTCAGATCTTTTGAAGATGTCTAAGGGTAGTCCGACAAATACATAGGTATTTGATAGGTACTACCGAACCCACAATTTGTAGCTAAGATAACAATCCAAACGTGACAGGTAATTTTATTTGGAACTCCCTGAACTCAATAAGGCATAGGTTTACACTCACATCCTTACTTTTATGCTTTTCTTTTACTTTTATGCTCCCGAGTTAACTACCAGTACCACCTTACCCTTAGAAAATAGTAGACGTACATATAGGTATGAAATATGAAAGCCTGATTTTTTACAACTTTTCTCTCAATTTGTATCGTATTCTCATTCTGCTTAGTACAATTTGTATGTCGGTAATATGCTCGCTTTAATCTAATAGGTGCTAAAATACGCAAGGAAGCTGGTTGAGAATAGTAAACGGCACATTAAAAAGAGACACAGGCGAAATTACGGAAACATGTCAAGGATTCAATGGCAGTGTTATTAAATTATGCACTGATCGTGCACATCATTTTTATGTAAGACAGCCTATTATTCGCCTTTTTTTAACTAAAAATACAAATTAATGGTGTCAATTCAGATGTCGCAAAAACTAAACGAAACTTATTTGACAGTAAGAACTAAAATTTTTCTTTTGATGTCTGTCTTGGTACTGTACTATCCCATTTCTCACTAATATTATAAATGTGAAAGTTTCTATGGACTATGTGGATGTAGGATATGTAGATAGATGTTTGTTGCTCTTTTACGCGAAAACAACTAGGTAAGTCGATTTGGCTAAAATTTGGAATATATGTACCTACATACTAACCTAGTTATGACCTGTATTAAAACAGAACACACACATCAGAGAGCGAGTAAGCTAGTTAATTATTTCTTATATCATCTTATTAAGTTAATAGTTGAATACAGCAAGATGGAATAATTACCTAAAATAATGAAAGATTTTTATCACATTTAAGAAAGTTAAAGGCGTAGTACCTATATTATGTCATTGGCTATTCATAAGCAAATCTAAAGAGCACATAAGTTTCTTGTGAATTCAGTTTTTGTATTCTTCAAAATCTAATTTATTCAAGGTGACATAATACGACGTGACTTCTAAAGTTCTAAACGCTTGCAAATCAACGGCAAGTTATATTTAATTCTATTAAACACTATTCCTTAGGGAAAACTATTAGATGATATTGAGATAAGTTGTTATAATGCTGTTTCCTGTTTTACTCGATGACCCTCGAAATAATGTAGGTGTATGATAATGTGCGATGTTTTAGATAATTTGCTATAAGTCGCGTGTTTCTGTGAGACTTTGCATAGGTCAATTGTTTGGCTTTTTTTTGTTGTAGCAGCAATACATTACCACCTGGGCAACAGCACCCGTATCAATGACAACTGACTTCTATATCAATATTGGCAACGGTAAATATGAATGCCCCTGCTAGGAGACTACGAGCACCCAGAGCAATGACAACTTTTATATCAATAACTAGCTGCGCCCCGCAGTGTTACCCGCGGTGAATAGTTCCCAATCCCGTGGGTATACCGGCATCAAAAGTCCTATTTTTTAATCCAGGGTATAAGCAATCCTGGTACCAAGTTTCATTCAAATCCGTCCAGCTGTATGAACGTGAAAGAGTAACAAACACACACGTACACAAACTTTCACCTTTAAAAATTAGTGTAATTGGCTACCTACGTTCACTAATATAAGTAATTATTACGACTTTTATTATAAAATTGATGTTTAAAATATTTTTCACGGCGAAAATTATAAACGGGCAAATCTATGAGACAAAACTGACGCCTGGTTGTAAAATAATACATGAAAATAAAATTCACTAAGTAATAAAATTCATTTTCCTCAGTAAATTTCATGTTGACATGATGAATCTCTCAATCTGGAAACTAATTTTCGTTACGACTTCATAGGAAACTCTGTTTTAAAACTTTGGTCCAGTGTATATATTCGCGTAACAATTTGTCGCACCAAACAGGCGAATGAAACTCATTTCCTGCAAGCTAAGGCTATTACTGGCAGTAAAGTTAGTTAGGCTGAAACCATTTTACGGAGAACGGCATCTCATTTACCTACTGAAAGAGCGATTAGAAACTGATTTTCATCAAGTCGTTTTTCAAATCGGTTCATCCGTTTGGAATACGATGCCACGCGACAATTCATAATACGCCCCAAAACTACCTACTCATAACCTTACTGGACGGTGAAACAATCTAAGAATTAATATTCTTTTGTTATTCTCATGGTTCATTATGCGACTAAATGTCCACGTAGGTATTTTATCAGATATGCGAACTGGTATCCGAGTACCTACCTACTTCTATTTCGTTTTTTCTCGCTTGTAGGTAAAATTTAAATGAAGAGATTAGTCACGGACTCTGATACTTAAAGCATTGACAGTCGCATACTAAATTCTTGCAACAACAAAACGCTGATCCGACGTGAAGGACCATCTAAACGTAGATACTCGGAAAAAATTACACTCAAGATGTATTTAAATTGCCTTTCAAAGTAAATTTTAATTCGTGAATTATTGCAATTTCATCACGACGCGACACGACTGTAATAAGTAAATAAGTGTAAAAGAAAGATTTTAGGGATTAAACGTCCTAATGATTGGTCCATCAAACCGGATCATTGATGTTGCTATCACGTGCGACAAGTTTTGTTTATGAATTTTATTTATTTATGCTATGGCCTCATAAAAGTAAGGTATAATAACTCTGTCTCGTCTCGCCAAGTTCAAGGCTATAAATTAGTTCAGAGTTCGGACGCTGAAGAAGTTCAATAATCTTAAAATTATAAAAGCAGGTTTTTTTCGTACACATCATTTGAAGTTTGAACGTGTGGGTCTTGTAATTTGTCAAATTGTATATTGGGTTGGATTTCGACGTTCCGTTACGAAGACCACCGTTCACTGAAGTACCACTTATTTTTTTACCATCTAGTGAATCAGCGGAAACTACAATTTGAGGTATTGAAAAAAATGTTTTTGCGGAGTCGGTTTAAGCACGATTCAGTGTCCTCAGGACTTTATAAGCCCACGCAAAACACTTAATTCTCATCAATGACGTAATTTTTTTGCCGGTTACAAGAGGTTTTTTTCCCCAAAAAACAGAACCTAATGACAGCCTTTTGTGCAATTAGCACCGGCACGTTAAAGAATGGTTCTTTATAAATTCAAGTTACTCAAAATTAAGATGTACCTATCTATGAAACAAATGCCATAGTTTTAGTTGTTTTAGCTACATTTGTTCTGGGGAAAACCAACACCATTTTTTATAGATTTTTATAAAGCCTTTTAGGGTTGTAGGTACAATTTTTGTTGTTCCTGCTTTTAGGGTTTCGTTGTTTTATTAGTATTAAGTTCTGGAACCTTTGCGCTTTGCAATAATAATACTTAGATCAATTCAACTTCAAGAGATTATTGTAAATTCAGTAGGTATGTACCTACCTACGTTATTACTAACAATTCTAAATGTCGCCAGAACTTAACTAAATTAATTTGACAGCACTAAAAATGTTGCCGTCCCTTTCATAACGAACGAAATAAATGAAATGAAAATGATAAACAAAAACATAAAATTTCGACATTAGGTATACTTAGGTTACAAAATTTTTTTAAAAAGGCATAGGTAAAGGTACAACTATACATCAAAGTTTTTATAATCGTTACTAAGATACCTACTCCCTCACATTACCTATAGTCTTATATAGGTAGTAATAAAGTCTTGATAGAATTATAATATGATCGATCACACGTCAAGAGTCGGATTCTTAGGGGAAGCTTTTTGAATAATTTAGGTCCTATTAGGTGCATGGGGTAGATTTTCGGTGAACGTAAGCCTATGCTTTACTGATTCTAAGGGCGCCTTCAAATTAGCCGCAAATTGTCGCGCGGAGGCAGCGCGGCTGCAGCGCTGCAGTCGCGCGTATTTAATTTAGGTAGGTATATGGATTTATACAGCAGCGCGGCCGCAGCGCTGCAGCCGCGCTGCCTCCGCGCGACAATTTGCGGCTAATTTGAAGGCGCCTTAAAAAGGATGGCATCAATTTTTAGTGCTATGTCAAATTAGTTTAGTTAATTTTTGGCGATTCCAGAATTGCCACTAGTAGGTACCTTTATCAGTCATTTGATTTATGGCATCCTATAATTAAATCCTATATATTTATCACTATAATTAAATAATTCCTATAAGTATGTATTCTGTGCCATATAACACAAGCATTAAATTGCTTGGGACTAGATGACGCTGTGTGGAATGTCCAAGGATATTTATTTACTATTAGTAGGCATTTATTTTTTAATGTCACCTTAACAACATTGTTATCATAAAAAAACTTGGTAGGTATCTGCGTTTCCCACATTGCTTTGCTTAGCTGACAGAAAAATCAACACAATGCGAAGCTATTAAAAATGTAAACAATTTGTTCAACACAGTTACTGTTTTCGCAACTACTTACATACATATTTATGAAAACGGTTTGTCATAAATGATAAAGACGTGGTTTGTCTGTGATCAAAATTAACAAGCTAGTGCTTCCCAAAGTAAATGTTGAGTATCTGATGAGGATCTTCAGAGTTATGTATGAACAAAAATGCACCTCAAGAGTGTATTGGATGCAACTACCTAAGTACCTACCGCATTTTGAGATGTATTTCTTAAGCCAAGGTGTAGTATGTATGCGTCAAACTTAAATGAAACTATTAAAGAGGTAAGTATTAAAAAAAGCTTATGCTAGGTTTCAAAAACTGAACATTCATTTTTATTTAATTCCTTTGATTAACCGTTTATTATTACGTTAAACTTTAACGTAATAATAAAATAAAATAGGCGGCGGCGCTAGTTTGACGCATAATACATCTCAAAAAGCGGTACTTAGTTCCAATACAAGTGGTTATTGGGGGCGATTCTGAGTGTCGCAAAAGCTAAACTAAGCTAACTAAAATTATTGCCATCCTTTTTATTCCCATCGCTATGAAAGGGACGGCAACAATTTTAGTTAGCTTAGTTTAGCTTTTGCGACACTCAGAATTGCCACTATTATGTACCTACCTAGTTGCCTACTAAATAACAAAATATTACGATGATTCAGAAAAGTGGCTGGGTAAGGATTTTAAAATACCTACCTAGGTAATAAACGTTTATTCGACTATTTTATATCAGATACGGTCTTCAATAAGGATAAAATCTTATTAATTTTCTAAGAAATGTTTTTGTTTAAAACTTGTTTTTGAGGTAGTTATCTATGTTATCCGGTAGAATATCTAAGTAAAATTATGTAAAATAAATTCTACGAAATAAGAACATTCTAATTTATCCATCATGAATTAGTCAGAGTTGAGCAGAATCACCGGCATTTTTTCATGCAATTTTACAGGATTTTTTGAAGATTAGATGAAATCTTTCTTTTTTTTTAATTTGGGATCTCTCTTTTCTGTGTAGGTACTAGGTAGGTATATGGCCGGGATGGTTTAGGTGCTGTGAAACTTGTGCAAGCCTATTCCATCTCTATTATGTCCCAGGTGTGGGCAAAATTGCCTCCTAAATGCATACGCTGCATAAATCATCTAGTAAAGATGTAGGTAAAGCCTGTATATTATCTGACCAACTTATACTTTTTATTCTAATTTAACCTCTAAGATTTTGTAAAATGGGTGAACCATAAGCGTAAGTACCTAATAAATAATAGCATTTATCAGACTTTTCCCCGGTTTCGAATTTAATTTTAAAGACTTTGTTTACGGATAGTAGCCGGTCGGATACTTGTGGCTATAATCATTACAAAAAGTTATTTACCTAGCATTAATTGAGTCGTTTACCTATAGGTAGGTACCTTAGATTCCTTAGAATCAGGTAGGTAGCCAGCCAGTTTAATTTAGGTATATACTTAGGTATGTCAGTTGTATCCAGATAAGAAATTAATTCATCGAAGAAATTGATTGCAATACAAACTTGTGTTTTTATCGATAGAAAAGTTTGTTAAAAAGTTACAAGTATTATCGATAGGTACTGTTATCCAATTATTGCATACGTTGAAATAGAGATTTTGTAACTATTTTATCGAATTCTTTGAGGAAAATGTTGACCTGTAGATATACCTATCTACTTTTATATTAAGCGAAATTTCACAATTCTTTGGGGTTCAATATTACTTATAAGTACTATATTATTATGCAAATTATATTATGGATACTTGTGCTTATACTCGTAAGCACAAGTAGGTAAGTATTCATAATATAGGTAGGTACTTATTCTTCTTTCTTTATTCTTTATTGTACACAAGAAAAATACAATTAAAATAAAACGAAATTAAAAGGCATGTACCTACAAAGGCGAGCTTAACCCTAACTAGAGTTTTCTTCCAGCAAACCTTTAAGGATAGGGAAAGCTGATACAAGTTGTGGGTAACGTGTACCTACGTAAAACCAAAAACAAAATAAAGCATTGTACAAAAATAAAACATTGTAAATAATAATAAAACATACATAATGAAAAATATATATAAGTAATATATACATATATATTTATATTATATATTTATATCTAAAAGTTTTTGAGTGAAAAAAAGCACATTTTATTACAACTATGCAAATTGCAGAGTCCCCGTATAGTTTATTCTTCTGTAAAAATTAAATTCTTATCTAAAAATCGTGGCACATAAGATTTTATCTTATCTTACCTACTAGATATCTAATTTGTTACCTATTTTAGTTTTCTCATCAATCAGTGATAACTTGATAAGAGAAAAATCAGGTTAATTATCATAATAGTGGCTATTCGGAGTGTCACAAAAGCTAAACTAAGCTAACTAAAATTGTTGCCGTCCCTTTCATAGCGATGGGAATAAAAAGGATGGCAATAGTTTTAGTTAGGTTAGTTTAGCTTTTGCGACACTCAGAATTGCCACTAGTAACTACTTAACAACAAACAAACTCGCATCTTAGAATTTCAATGTAGAGCTTACATTTTACTTGTAAACAAACAAAAGTACCTAAGTACCTACTTGATTCTTTGAAACCATAATAGTCTTTATATGTGGTGTGGTTTCATTGAAGAAAAAAACAAGTTTTTTGTTGAAAAAATATTTGCCAAAACAAACTTTTCGCAGGTACTAATTCAAATGAGCGTAAACTGATGATTATAAAATTTTTCATTCCTTACAACAGCTTCTGACAACACTAAAAAAATTACTACTTAATAGTGGCAATTCCAGTGTCGCAAAAGCTAAACTAAACTAACTAGAATTAATGCCATCCTTTTTATTCCCATCGCTATGAAAGGGACGGTAACATTTTTAGTTAAGTAGTTAAGTTTAGCTTTTGCGATACTCCGAAGATTCATTTAAGTCAGATTATTCTCTATTTTCGCTTCTGTCACTGTAAAACTAAATCGTACCTATACTAGGGTAGGTCATTGAGAATATAATAAAGTAGACCGTAGTCTTATATGTTTATCAAGATGTAGGCTCAATCACTTGCGATAAACATGCTTGAAATTCAGTTGCAACGTTTATTTTAAACGTAGGACTCTACCAGGTGAAGTTGGAATAAAATAAGTAATATGCAAAAATAAGATTTTAAAATAATTAACGACATAATATTATTATGTAAGTACCTAGTACCTACCTTACCTACCTACCACAAGAATGGGTTTTACTTATAACTCGTTGTTAGTAAAGTAATAAACCTAGAATACAATAAGTAAACTGCTCTTTGAAGGTACATTTTGTAGGTACTTAGATAATACTTATTATTGGTAAGTAATAAATAATATTATGCAGCTGATTGTTCAATAAATTACATTATACAAAACATGATGGTGTCAGTAGTCAGTTCGCATTGTTTACATTTCACATTAACTAAAACGTGTTTTCTAAATGTTGAGTGAGTTATTACCTATCACTTACCATTCATTGCATTTGACAGCTCTTATGCTCTACTGCACGTCGACCTAAATTCCTTGACCTTCCAGAATGTGCACTTGCGTTCACACACTTCCGCGAAACATCGATTGAAAATAACTATCGATATTGTACACCCTGTAGAGGAAAGCGTTTTGTAAACACTGTTCGTTTTTCAAAACTCGCGTCGAGTTGATGCTAATCGGATTCGTTATCGTCTAAACTTTTAATTTTATAATTGTTCGTTCGGAAACGCGTGGCGAGTTGGCGACCGCGTGCGTGCTGCCTCGACCGTGCAGTCGCTCGCAATAAGCCAGTCGGTTTATCCTGGCGAAGTGAAGTGGAAGAAAAAGCAGCGGATCCTCTTCGACCTGTAACACGCAATACTCGATGTAAGTATAGGTATACGCGACAACACGGAACGTAAACCAATAGATAGAGCATTTAGTCGATTCATTAGTCATCGCATCGGTGTAGGTAGGTATTGTTTTCTCGACCGGCAGGTGTATCGTGCCCATCAATGATTCCATTTCCATGTCAAAATACTAGACGGAGGACAAGTTTTAATCATGATTGATATGATTACCTACTTACCTATTTCTTTATGTAGGTAAATCATTAGTTTAGGTAAGTGCATGCCTACTTACCTAAATTTGTTTTCTAAAATAATTTGCTCTATAAAACATATGCAAACGGGTATTTATCACGAATTTTACCTTTAATGAATTTTTGCATATGTTTTATAATGTGTTCTGATCGCGAAAGTTTAAAAAAGACAATAATTTGCTCTGTTGTAAGTCTCTTATGTAGCAGGCATGGGTGACGGGTGTCCTATATTTAAATATTTTACGATAAGTTTGTTTATTCATAAGCCAAACTTGCATGACCCGTTTGTCAGATGATACGACAGTATTTTGCATTTAAGTAGGTGAGAGGTAGGTAGGTTTACCTACCTACCTACATAATCTTATCATGCTTAAATTCGCCAGCCGGTCCCCTATTGACTGGAGTGGTAGGTAGGTACCTAATCGATGTGGTACCTACATAAAAAAATACAAAAACTGAAACTAGAACCTCCTCCTTTTTTGAAGTCGGTTAAAAAAGTATGGTGTAAGTAAACTGAAGTCGGAACGCTTCACCTGTGGGCATAGGTACACATACCTAACCTACCCATCAGTTTCGCAGTGGTATGTTATATCCTCGCTACCGAGTCAAGTATTTCAAATGTATGAAATTATTACCTAGTTCATGCAAGTTACCGGGAGCGGCGCTGCTTTAGATTCTCATCATAGAAAAATGAGCTTATCGGGGTTATTATTAAGTAAGTATTAAAATTAGTTTACAATTATTAGTGGCAATTCTGAGTGTCGCAAAAGCTTAACTAAAATTGTTGCCGTCCCTTTCATAGCGATGGGAATAAAAAGGATGGCAATAATTTTAGTTATAGTTAGCTTAGTTTAGCTTTTGCGACACTCAGAATCGCCCCCAATGTTGTTATGTTATGGTGGCACTTGAATAATATTTGTTTTCGTCGTCTTGGCGTGGGTAGGTTAGGTATAGTATAGGTAGGTATCCAATTAGTTAAGGCATTCTCAATGGTTTAGAAAAAATACTATTATGCTATGCTACTCAATAGACACCATGTGTAAACAAACATTGACAAACACAGGTAAGTAGGTACCTACCTTATTAACGAAATCGGTACAATAATTAAGACTTGTAATGAAGTAAGTACCTACCTTAAATATTTTTTTATTTAAGTAAAGGATTTTGTTAAATTTTTTTAAAGAAATAGGTAGGTACCTACTTACTTAATCAATAAAGCAATAAAGAATTTTCATTAATTCATTCAACAAAATATTTTGAGTGCAGTTTTGACTTTCTAAGTTATTTTAAACAATAAATTAATACGTAATGAACCTATCTGCCTAGCCTACCTATATGTGTAATAAATACCTAAGTAATCAAATATCCTTGGACTTTCCATACAACTTGGATACAATCCGAGACAAGTGTACCTACCTACCTACACAATCAGGGGGAGCGGCTGCTGATAGCTAAGCATTGAAAATATAGCATCGGGATTTTCACGAAAACTTTTTTGTCGCCATAGATATTATACTTACTTACCTATAAAAACTATAGCTCTTACGAGCGATAAAAAATGTAACCATAAAAAAATTAATCAGCCAAGTGCGTGTCGAACTAGCTCACGAAGGGTTCCGTAGGTACAATTCTGTGATTATTTCAAGCGTCTAAATATTGCAGTTATTAATAAAAAGCAAAAAACAACAAAAAAAAACACTTTTGTTTGTTTGTATGGGCCCCCTTAATAAATTTTTATACTAAATTATTTATTAATATTATATAATATGTATATAATATAATTAGGTACCTACTTACACAATTCTCACACACACTAAAATTATAAAAATAAATTACTGTCGTCTGTGAATTTTTTAATAAGTGAGATGAAGATAATTTAAAATGATTTATGTTGATATTGATTGATTGATATTGATTTGAAATGTTCAAATCTTGTTGGCTTTTTATCATTGTGTTGGCAGATATTTTAAAATCACCTTCTTAACCATTTGGTAAGGAAAATCAAAGCTTTTTATAACTCCTATTTGGTGACGATAGGTAGGTACCTATATCTAACCTAATACAAAAATAAATAAAAGTTTTTAACCAAAAATAGTGATAATTCACTCCATGCGTCTCGGGTATTTCTGATGAGATCATAAAAGAGAGGTTGATTGAATGGTAAAAAATTATAAATTATGTTTTGCGTCAAATGATTTTGAACTTTGATATCGCTTGTAATCGAATTTAAAATCTCGTTTGCCTTGTTTTTAAGTTGCCGGCAGTGCCGTTATGTGGTATTTAAAACTGTCTAGTTTTACCTACATACGTATTTCCGGTCTAATTTGATCAAAATACTTTATTTTGGAAAAACATAATATCCGGCAATTTGGATTTGCTGGGCATGCTGTGGACTCTTTTATTAGCATAGCTTAAATAGAGCCTATATTATTCAGACATAGTTACCTAATGCATTGCATTCTGATAGTAAAATATTTTTTTAAATCAGTCACACCATCTTCAATGAGCATTAAAAACCCGCTTGCAGCCTAAAAAAGTTTCTTACTCAATATTAATTGATTGTATTCTTTCGTTTCCAGAGTCATGGAAACGGATTGCATCAGCAGATTCTTCCACAACGATGCAGGCACCCCGAAAGAGAGCCCCCTCAGAATACCAGCATCACAAAACTCCGACCAAGACCTTAGCCAAAATTCCATCGACGAAGACATGCTAAGTCTATCACAGATGACTATCGAAGAACAAGAACCTTTAGATATTCCAGCGTTCTTTAATATAACGCCTAGAGAAATGCCAATATCACCTCACTGTGTGATGGAGGAGGAGTTTTCTGCAAACCCCTGGGCGATGTTGATAGCAACGATCTTTCTAACAAAAACACGCGGTAAAAACGCCAGGCGTTATATGAAAGAATTCTTTCAAACTTATCCTACACCTTACGAGGTTTTAGAGGATAATCCAAGTAATTTAGAGAGATATTTCGATACTTTAGGACTGAGAAAACGTGGTTATACTATATGGAAACTTAGCTATCAGTTTGTGTCTTCGAAATGGCGTAGGGCTAGCGATTTGTGTGGCATAGGGAAGTATGGAGAAGATGCCTACAGGATATTTTGCCTTGGTCATACAAATTTGGACCCTGGTGATAGATTCTTAAAACTTTATTTGAATTGGCTAGTATATCATACAGAGTTTTTGGAAGACCATGGAATTGTTGATAGTGAATGTGTTTTGGAAGATCCGATTTCAAGATATTATAAAATCACGCTTAGTGAATAATGAGAATTGAAATTATTTTATGGGATAAGTTCACTAATAGATAATTATAAATATTCATGAAACTGTCATCTAATACTTAGTTAGGGCACAGATAAAATAGGTTAGGGGTTTTTTGTCGCCAGACTTTGTAGATCAAGTTTAAAATAAATAAATATTCTTGGACATTTCACACGGCGTCATCTAGCTAGTCCCAAGCTAAGCAACTTAATGCCTGTGTTATGATAACCAGATGACTGATATACTACATAGAGGTACATATGTATGATAGATAGAAAAACATCTAGACCCGGAACAAATATCTGCAGAACATGCAAACATTTATCCCGAGGCGGGGATCGAACCCGCAACCTCCGCGTCTCAGGCGGACCTTCGCCCACTGCGCCACAGAGGCCGTCATGGTCGTCAAAATGATCATAGAACTTCAGCCCCCTGATTGTGTAACTTGTCTCGGATTGTATCCAAGTTGTATCAAAGCGAAAATCACAGTAAATCGCGAAAACAACTGTCAAATAGGTATGACAGTAATTAGGTAAGTTACTAATTTACTTAATCATCGTTAAATCTGACAGTTATTTTCGCGATTTACTATGATTTTTGCTTTGATACAACTTGGATACAACACGAGACAAGTTACACAATCAGGGGGCAGTTACGGTAGTGAACGTTGATTTTTTTTAATCTTTGTGTCAACCTAAGTACTTAGTTCAATAAAATTGTAAACCAAATAATAGATGTGTTTGCTTATTAGAAATATCCTTAGTAAGTAGGTAAATAATTGATCCACTGTTATATATAGGTAAGTACCTAGGTACTCGTCAACCTACTGACTGACGGACTGACAATAGCGAAACTATTGACTACGGAACCCTAAAAATCATTTTTCAAAGAAACAAACAGCTTTCAAAGAAAAAAACAAACTTTAAATTAGGTAGGTACTTACCTAGTTTCGTCGGGATTTTAGGTACCTACCTACCTTACCTACCTACGTAGGCTAACCCCGATAATCTAAATCTAAAACTTATTTTAGTTAAAACCTCAGATTACAGAAATATTCTGAGGCTAAAACCTATCTGAGGCTAAAACGGATTACTTATTCTGTTGCCATCTCTTTTCAGTTTTTTTTTTTACTTTTGAGTAAGAAGAAAAAAACATTCTATTAAGTACCTACTTAATCTAAAATTCTACAAGACATCTTTTTACGACTAAAGGCCTAAATATTAGTTAGTAGTAACCATCAAATATAATAAATTAATAAATAACCACTACCTAGTGCCAATTCGAGTGTCGCAAAAGCTAAACTAAACTAACTAAAATTAATACCATCCTTTTTATTTCCATCGCTATGAAAGGGACGGCAACATTTTTAGTTAGTACATTAACATTTTAAGTTTAGCTTTAGCGACACTCCGAATTGCCACTACTGCCACAGGTAAAAGAATACTAGGTATTAGCAAAGACGATTAATATCTAGAAGACAGACAAAGGCTATACTTACCTACACAAAATCGTAACCCGATCCCGCAGTACCAGATAGCCTGAAAACTTTAAAACATCAATTTTATCCAAGAAATTTCAATACTTAGTACCTAGTAGGTAGCAACAATATTCAATATTTAAACATTTTTAACTAGAAAGTGGGGGCAATTCGGAGTGTCGCAAAAGCTAAACTAACCTAACTAAAACTATTGCCATCCTTTTTATTCCTATCGCGATGAAAGGGACGGCAACAATTTTAGTTAGGTTAGTTTAGCTTTTGCGACACTCCGAATTGCCCCCAGTAATTGAAATTTCTTGGATAAAATTGATGTTTTAGAGTTTTCAGGCTATTTTTTAGGGTTACGATTTTGTGTATGGCCTTTGTCTGTCTTCTAGATATTAATCGTCTTAGGTATTAGGTAGGCTAATGGGGGCAATTCGGAGTGTCGCAAAAGCTAAACTAAACTAACTAAAATTATTGCCATCCTTTTTATTCCCATCGCTATGAAAGGGACGGCAACAATTTTAGTTAGCTTAGTTTAGCTTTTGCGACACTCAGAATTGCCACTACTACCTACTTATAATTAACACTTTATTACACATAGTACTGTTTATTAAATTATAGGTACTTAGGTATAGATTACTTTGCTGTGATGTGTGTGACCCACAGATGAAATCCATTTTCCTAGGTGTGACCACAGATAAAATAGGTGTGACTGACTTGCCTGGTGGCTGTGGTGGTGGTGACTGATGTGTGTGGTATGATCTCAGACTAACCTGTCTGAGGGTGTGATGCTAGGATCATGTCCATCAATCTTCCGAGGTGTGATAAGAGTATCTTTATCTTTATTTTGGCTTCGCCGGCTTTTGTCACGCATTAAGCCACTACCATGTCATTATAATTCAATTAAGTAAAGTCAAGTCAAAGTATCAAAGAGAATAAAAGTAAGTATGTCTTGTCTTGTCTAATCTGAGTGACACTGACATGACAAGAATTTGTTTGTACACCTCTTTGGTATACCTATATACCTAGATAGGCAAAGTAAGAAAAGTAGAATAACTAGGTATCACAGAAGAAGGAAACATCCATGCTAGGTATACTTACCCTTAAATACGTAGTATGTCAATGCACGGACATTTAGGTATACTTACCCTTAAATACGTAGTATGTCAATGCACGGACATTACTTTCACATCATAATTTTTGCGTCTTTATTATTCAATTATCTTTAAAATGTTTGTTTCACTCTTCTCTCTAGGGACTAGAAGTTCACTTAACCCTTTTGTGTCGGGGGTTAAAAAAGTCGTATTTAATTTAAAATGTTCCCGCGTTTGGTATTCGAACAATAAGCCAATGAGACATTAACCCCTATACCAACGTTGAGAAAATAGCCGGAGTGATTTGTCGTGTCGCCGTTCTGTGCGGTTGGCAGCAGTGTTGACTGTTGCAAATGGTGGATTGCGTTTCTTTTTCTCGTGCTCCGTGTAAAATATTTACGTAAAATAGTGATATTTTCGTTGTGCAGTGTTTCTGACAACTGCAAATATGTCGGAAACACTGCCGAATACCAAGAAACAAGTTCCGAGGCAGTTGGTGAGTGTTTATTCTTAAATTTTTACGTATTTAGTCCCGGGTGACGCCATGGTGGCTTTATCTGGGATCACGTAAACATGAAAATGGTGCATCGTTGCATCGTGTATTGATTTGTAAAGTTACATGATATCATCTAGGTATTATTTTGAACCTTCCCTGTCCTGTGATGATCATTATTTAGTGTCATCACGTTTAATTTTTACGATCACGCTACGACCGAGTTTTCGAACGCGGCGATCTTATGCATGCGCGCATGCGAGGTGTCAAAATCTATAATAGTTCTGAAGATCGCTGTATATATTGCGATATAGCGGACGTGATAATAAGCGAGGCGAGTTTCGCCGCGCGCTGCTGCGGAGCGACACGTCCTCATGGCACGGGGCATAGCAGGCATCTGGTATGGTGTAGTCGTAGTGTATGTACGTACTCGTCCGCCGAGTTTCCGTCGAGGCGTTTCCCTCCCGCGGGCTTGCGACGACCGACGGCCTGGGGCATGCGCGCGGTGGGCTCGGCGGCGCGCTACACCACCACACGTCGAGCGAGCGATACTCGCGCCCGAGTCGGCTCAGCGCTCGCCCGCACTCTACTTTATTGGTCGGCTAATCTATTGTCGAACAATTACTCGTCTCGGCGAGGCTATCGCCACTGCCTCGCCTAAATATTTTTATTTCACTTTGCGTTTCTCGTTCCGCCGGTCGAAGCGATACTTCTTTGTCCTCCTGTGTCAGTAGACAGCCTGTTTATACCTATTTAAAAGTTTTTTTGTTCCCCTATCCGCGCTCCGTGCTCGTGTTACATACAATGGCATGGCCTTGGTTTCGAAAAAGTAACCTATGGAGGAGTCATATAAACTTTACTTTCCTTACATTTCTGTCTGCATCAGTTCTTTTATTTTGCTGAAAAAGTTGAATTTTTTCTGTCTCGATTTTTCGAAGTGTTAGAGTGAAAGTCACGGAAGACAAGTGTGCCACCTTTTCTTTTGACAAAATAAACATATTATCTTTGCATCGGGTAATCAAAAATAAACTTTAA
Source organism: Xanthorhoe designata (assembly GCA_963582015.1). Lineage (NCBI taxonomy): Eukaryota > Metazoa > Arthropoda > Insecta > Lepidoptera > Geometridae > Xanthorhoe > Xanthorhoe designata. The sequence continues at coordinate 4,002,354 of OY757029.1, forward strand.
ATATTAAAAAAACAATTAGAAAGGTAGGAATAATAAATGGTGAACAAGCTGATTTGAACGTACATCAAGATGAAGAGACGTATGGTACGTTTGGCTTGCCTATAGTAACTATCAAACAAAACTTGAGCACCTAATCCAAAATTATCCAATTGTCCTTAGCGTGAACGCAAACAACGCAAGCTCTACTCAGATGAGTGGGCCCTCGGAGACGATGAAGCTGAAGGAGGTAGGGGCTTCTCTCTTGCTGACAAGCTGGATAGCCCCCGATTCGAGTTCCCCAACTCCATCCATGAGATGCATGGCTCCGACCTGACTATCAATTATCTACAGAAGCATGGGTTCACTACTCCGCTGTTATTCAAGGAAAAGCTTGGACTGGGACTCAGGTATCTAACTCTTGTCTTTTGTTTAGAATTAATGAATATTTTTAAATGATTAATTTCATAGGGACTTACACAAGGGTGTAGCATAGACATAGCAGACATATTTGCTGTAAATAAGTAAGTAACTTACTGCTGCACATGACCTCAAATACAAATTTTATTTAAGATGAAAAGTTCAACTTAAAATTTTCTCCTAATTATTATTTTTATTGTAAATTAACACATTCAGTATTTTTTGTAAGAACTGGATATTTTTAGTAGTCATACAAAACTTAATTTGAAGATGATATTTTACTAAATGTAAAAGTTTAAATGGAGATTGTTTTTATTCAGTTTTTGGGATTTGATTCTAGATTAAAATCAGTAAAAAGTTTTTTAAGTCATTGAATACCTCAAGTTTGCATTATTGGAATTTGGAATATTTTGTTTTTTTAAACAGTTAGATTCAGATCAGAATCTATTGGATCAGCTCTTACATTCCTTTGAGATCAACAGCAGTTAGAGGCATGTCCGAATATACAATTGGAATGGAAATTTTCCAAATATCTTAAATATTATCACTTTCACCCCTGATGCACGATTGCACAGTGCTCTGGGTGCTTGCAGTACCTCGGCCCCTCCTTCCGAGAGTACCGCGGAGCTAAGGCAGGGAATGGTATATCTTTGTATTCGGATTACCTACATGACGGCAATGAACACGTTAAATAGTTAGCATAATCTAAATTACGGGGTTTAAACTCTATTAAATAAGAACTCTACAAACCGACATTACTTTATCGTTCAGTTATCGTGTTTCATTTTATTTTGAGGAAAACTAAGTTCAGAACATTATTACCAACAAACGAAGCTCGCTAACGCCCGGCTTCTATATTCAACTTACTAACCAACTAATATGAACTTAAAAATAGGAACAGGAATATCGATGAAGTTAAGCAACGTTCTGAGCGGTTACGACTTGGATGGGCGACCGCAAGTGGCATTAACGGGTGAGCGCTTCCGTGCTTAGGGCATGTTCAATTGCGGTCCAGGCGTTATAAATCGTTAAGCTATGACGAAGGCGGCCTAAAATTTCCGTCACCAGGGTTAGCCACTTGCTGTTACGAACTTACTTACCAAAAAAAGTTTAACTAGGAAAATCGGCATCATGCCGAGTAGGTACCTACCGTTTTTAGTTTCAATAGTTAAGCTCCTTTTATTCGAGATGTTTTTGCCTAGCTTCGCAGAATTTTAATTTTATTTTACAAAAGCTGGCAGTTAATTTCCAATAATTTCCTCCTGCGCTTTGATCTTCAGGGCGCATCCCGCCCACTACATGCCTAAAATCAATAAAGCTCCACAGTACTTTGCCTAGGAAACTAATGAACTCACTCAGGGAAAATTATAAAGGCTCTATTGAGTTTACCTGTGTAGGGCAACACGGTTAAACTCCATGAGTCCTAGCTAGATACGCTGTAGGCGATATAGAGCATTTCCAACCCTCCCTCCTCCCACGTTGGATCTGCGTAACGGAGGGCGGTTTATATACACTACAGATCAGATTAAACTACTGGTTTAGAGTGGATTGGGATCGGTTAGTGCATAATAAATAACATGTATTTTTGATCTATCAACATCATTGCTCTTTGTCGTCTTGTCCCTCCCAAATGTTAGACTTACCTAAGCTTTGTATAAAAATTATGATCGTACGAAAATCAGCTAATCAGAGAGCAGAACGTATCGTCTAATCAAAAAAGTTTCTCATTTACGAAGGCAAAGTATTGTTTTTAATTGAAAATTTGCTTTTGTCCCAGTCCCACCCAAAGGTTTATTTAAAACTTGTTTTTAGAAATCTATAAAGTTAGTCAGAGGCAATTTCGAGCCATTACTTTATTTTAAGTTACACACATTAACAAAAGTAGTATAGTATTATCCAATGGCAAATGTACAAGCATTGTTCAACTTCAGTCTTATTCAATTATATATAGGACCGCCCATTGATGGATAATATCGATAACAATCGTTGTTACGCGGTTGTGTTTGGTTGGCTCGTTTTGATAAGCTCGCTCGCGGTTCCGAACTAACCCTATAATAAAGTTCATGTACCTACCTATCCTTTGAGGTTATGTTGTGAGGACAAAACAAAAACAAAAGCAAAACTTGGGTATGGCCAGTAAAGTCGTTTTATAATTCTAGAAGTCCCCGCGACTATGTTCGAATTTTTTTATAAATTAAATTATCATAGTGCAAGTTTACATTGCAAGATGAAAAACATGACCCTCATCTCATCATGCAGTATCGGACTGAGGCTATCAAATCTTAATAACAAAACATTTGTAGGAACTGTATTCCCAAGACACGGTAGACATTCTCTTATCATTTAAGCATTTTGAGTAGTCTGAGGAAGCCCATACATATTTGGGACATGTCCACATTTTGCAGAAATTTGCATTCCATACGACATGTTGTTAGCCTATCACCAGTAAGTAGCTAATAAAATGATTTATCAGATCACCAGTTTTTCAAACCTTATTGTGAATTTGCTTATTCCCTGGCGCAGCTACGCTACGTAGGTACTAGCTATGAAACCCGATAATTGACTGGACAGGTATTGGATGAGCGTCGAAGCTCGTGGAAATTACGAAAGCAGATGCAAACTCTGTTTGGGTTTAAATATGTGTATGTGTACCTACTATTACCAGATTTACCAGTAACGTTATTGGTTTAGCAGATTTGAATAAGAATTTATATTTTCATGGCATTTCTTGTTTTTGAAATATGTAAGAGGGAACTTTTAATATAAAGTACCCGAATGTATTTTTTTTTCATTGCCTGAAACCACGGATAAAACGACATTTTCTAAAAATGAATCCTTACTAAATCGATTTATCGCCTCCGAAACCCCCTGCATACTAAATTTCCTGAAAATCGTTGGAGCCGTTTCTGAGATTCAGAGGACAAGAATTCGTCAGATAAAATGTTAGCTTGATTATTCCTAAGTTAGTTGTTATTCCAAATATCACTATTACTAGGCAAAAAGTATGATTTCCAGAGAGATTTTATTTAGGTTCGATATTTCGAATTAAAATCTTGATCTTTTCGGATTTTATTTTACTTCGTAATTTCGATTACAATAGTGGCAATTCTGAGTGTCGCAAAAGCTAAACTAAGCTAACTAAAATTGTTGCCGTCCCTTTCATAGCGATGGGAATAAAAAGGATGGCAACAATTTTAGTTAGCTTAGTTTAGATTTTGCGACACTCAGAATTGCCCCCAATGACTACATTTACGATCTCTAAGTTCATAAACGTACATTATTGTATCAAGACGGTATATAAGTACATACTTATATACTACATAGCTATACCTACAGTTAGCTATTCTATTTCACAAAGTCAGACAATGTGTTTGATATAAAAATATTAAAATTTCACAAAGCGCTCTGTGAAATAAGATAAGTAATAGTTTTAAGATGACCGCTCTATTGTAATTTTAACTTTTCACATCTCTATGTCGGTCACAATATTATGTCTATTTTTGAAGATAATAAACTCTGTGGGGCAATTTATTCGTAACTTTCGTTGTAACACGTATTTGTGTTTGGACTAAACAATCTTATTGCGTGTTTTCTAAATAATTAAAAAGATAAAAGCAAACACAATAATATCTACTTCTTTATTGATAAAAAGATCCAATTTTTAGTTCAAGGACTGAAAACCTAGTATGACAAGACGCCCTTGAGCCAGTGTTGAGAAAATGAAACATTTTATACTTGTTACTTTATTATACAACAACCATTTATAATGCAGCCATGATCTGAAAGCATTTCTTAACAGGCGCGTAGAGGCTTACGTAACGTGTCCAACAAGGTACATTGTACAAGACAAATTCTCTATCCAATGATCGAAACTGCCATAAATAAATCGGTCTGTTAATTTAATTATCAGCTTGTATCGTTCTTTGTTCTAAGCTTTCCCGCCTTTGCAGGGTTCCGACGAGCAACTTTACTGTCAACGACGTGCGCATGTGTGTCGGCTCTCGCCGGCTCCTCGATGTTATGGACGTGAACACTCAAAAGAACATTGAGATGACGATGAAGGTAAGACGTCCGTTCGCATCGAGGCGCTTTCGCCGAATGATCTCAAAACTCGAGAATTCAAGCGAGCGAGATGGGAGGTGCGCGCGCATCTCCGTAATAGACGCTAATATTTGGAAAACTGTTCGTTTGTTTTTGTTTGTGCCGGCACGCCCGGCTACATCGACGCTCAACTTCCTTCTCTGCCAAACGTTCGCCGGAAGAAGAGTGGATTTCGCGCATGCGCCTATCTCAAACTGAAACATCGACAAAGCTTGTGCTCGGTCCTCGGACATGACCGCTCCCTCTACATCGCCGTAGCATAATGCCGGCAAAAGTTCATGGTTCAGTAACGGCAGCATTGACCGCGCATGCGCGAATCTTTTGCGTATTTGCTCTCGTATATTCAACATTTTTTATGGTAGGACTCGTCTACCTCGTTCTACGCACAGCTTCCGACTACAGAAGAAATCTAACTACTGGGTTGCATTGCACGGCGCATGCTCCAATAACATCGAAGTGAGGTTACTCGTTTAAAATACGTGTGGTTCCCTCAACGACCTGATGCAAAATGCTGTAACTAAGCTTCTTGTGCGCATGACGCTGTCGGATGTATGCTGTGACATGCAGGGCACGATAAGAGTTCTTGTCTTGTAAATTGTAGATGATACGAAATTTATATACAAAGCGACAGTCCCTTTAGTGTCGGTGATTGAACTTTGTACCTATGACCAGTTTTTTTTCTGGCCTTTATGGAAAGTGTAGATCTTTTTTATTCAGAGCTATTGTCATGCACAAGCCTCTATGACAGTAGAGCCATACTCTAGTAGACTATGCTTTCTAAACCTGTCAACCGAAAAAATAAACAGCGGGCAATGGAACCTAAAATACTTGAATAAATGAAAATTGTTTGAACGAGGTTTCCCTAATGGTTACTGTTTTTTAATCCATTATTATCTGAATGAGCTTACGACATTCTCGTCACATTTTTCAATTTTCATTTGTTTTTGTTAATCAGAAATAGGTACCTAATGTCTTTTTAATTGGGTTATCAAGCAAGAGCTCTTAACAGAGTTATACGTAGCTCCTACTCTTTGTAAAAACTTTGCCTGTTCTTTACTATTTTTAACCGAATACAATAGAAGAAACTTACAAAGTATTTCTTAAGAAAAATATTTGCTATGCTTGAAATTGCAACAACAAATGTATTTGTAAGAGTTCTCTACGTCGACTCAACAACCTCCCTCCTAAGTTTTTATTTCGCAGCAGTTCAAAGGGTGACGCAGGAAGACGTATTTTTCCTCCAACGTGACTTTTTCAACTGCTGAAAGTAAAGGAAATTCGCGCATGTTTCTGATGTTTGTTCACACTGATCTAGTGACTCACTCTCTCTATCATTGCTACTAGTGAGACTGCTGTGTGCTACTAGACTCTAGTGAGTCTAGTGAGTCAATGATAAGTTCTTCCGGGCCTAACTTGTCGCGAAACGAAATTCATTGCTATCACCAAAGACGATTAATATCTAGAAGACAGACAAAGGCCATACACAAAATCGTAACCCGTACCAGATAGCCTGGAAACTTTAAAACATCAATTTTATCCAAGAAATTTCAATTACTTTCTAGTTAAAATTACCTAAAATTTTGTTTAAAATTTAAATATTGTTGCTACCTACTACTAAGTATTGAAATTTCTTGGATAAAATTGATGTTTTAAAGTTTCCAGGCTACCTGGTACTGCGGGATCAGGGTTACGATTTTGTGTATGGCCTTTCTCTGTCTTTTAGATATTAATCGTCTTTGCTATCACGAAAAAATGACAGTAAATGACGAAAATAACTCAGATTTGACAGTTTAGTCGTGATAGCGAGAAATGTTGATTTCGCGACAAGTTACGCAATAGCCCTGCTGCCTCAATCAAAGCCAAAAATCAACGTGATGAAATTACTTACAGGAAAAGTTTCCTATTATGTTCTTCTATTCAACAACTTTCGTTCTACTATGGCAAGTCTCATTTTTTTTTCGTTTCCTAAGAAAAACAGCCAGCTTCCAAATCACTTTGAAAAATTTGAATCACGGAATCTTGGCAACAATATTAATATTTGCACATCTACACATCGATATTAGCAGTAATAGAGGCAATATCACTCGCTTCTAGCCAAAGAGCTAGAACAGTGTGAACAAGGCTCGCGAATTGGGTCCTTACTTACTTTCCTTTGTCTCACTCAGTACTCAGTAGCCACTTGGGTATCGACTGGGGTGGTTGTATGGGATGGCGCATTTGATTGCGTAACTTTGCTGGGAAATATTTATGTAGATGATGAAATAGGTTGACATCCACTTATCTTTAAAGAACTAGGGTTGTACCATGACTGATTATCACTGTTACTTTAGTTTAATTATCGATATTTATGTGACTAGAAGAGTATGAATATTTGATTATTGAAACTCCTATTAGAGTTGGGTACTGTATTGGCTTATTCGACACAACTACTGAATGTTAGGTTTATTAAAATCTTATGTTATGGCTCATCCACGCTATGCAATCTTATTTCGTTACATTGTATCGGATTGTGCCCGATACAAAAGAGTCTTCTCGTAGTCTCGTGGCGAATCACGTTGCGACTTTTCTCTTAGGCTTCGTAAAGCTTTATTCTATGATCATGTAGAAATCCGATCTTTATCTCGTTACAATTAACCGTAAATCTTCCCTAGGATTGGCAGCGTTACTACGACGATCCGAACAAGGAGAGACTTCTCAACGTCATCTCATTGGAGTTCTCTCACACTCGCCTTGAGAACTACGTGCAAGCACCGCGTATCGTGCGAATGATTGACTGGGTGGAAACCGTCTGGCCACGCCATTTGAAGGATCAGCAGGTGAGACAGAGCTTACCAAATTGTATTGATTGATAGACTATTAAAATTATTACAGAGCAACACGAGCTTTAAACGGTGAAGGAAAACATCGTGAGGAAACCCGCGGCTAGTCAGCCCCACACGTATTGACCATTGTCTTGCCTGTGGATATGGCCGGCTAAGAGGATGTTTTAGGTGCTGGGCAAGCCTATTCCATCTCAATAAGGCACTACAGTGTCCCGTTAAGTGTAGGCAAAGCTTGCCTTCTGACTCTGTATAAATCATCTAGTAAAGATGTAAAGGCCTTAGTTTTCTTTTATTAAAAAAAAAAAGCTTATAATGATAGGTTTCACAAACGGAACATTCAGTTTTTTTAATTCCTTTGTTCAACGTAATAATAAAATAAAATTGGTGGCGCTAGTTTGACGCACACTTAAAACGTACGAAACTTGGTGTAATAACTTTAAATGTTTTCGGGCCTAGTTTCATACTTAGAACAAAGCTCGTGGCTAAGAATTTCTTTATGATACATAATGATAGGTTTGACTTTGGACTAAAGACGGCAAAACTCTACAACAAAATATTGCGAATATCACGTTCAGTTTTAAACTTTTGCAAAAGCTCTTTGATATTTATTACAATAGCGTCATTATTCTAAACATTGTTTAACCATCGGTTATTGTTCGACTCACGTTGTAGATCCACAGAAACTGCGGGAAGTTAAAAGTTCTTTATTGTTTCTAAATTAGCCTATTAATGACGTACTTGCTACTTTGTTAGGAATAAGTATTCTTTAGAATATAGGCAGGAATAACACTGGGGCTATTTAATTTAAAAAGTTGGGGTTAAAGTAATTTGTAATTCGCAACCTTTTATGATTTTAACCCACGTGCGAGTCCCTTTAGGCGTTGTCCCCATTATAGCTCTCAGTAAGGGACTGACTGTCCTATAATGGCCAGTCTCAATACCCTATCTATCAGTGATTTTACTAACTGGTTAGTTATGTTATTCTAGTATATGGAAGTAATGACGATTGTCTGACAGCAAGCAAAACCACAGATAAAAAGTTATTTTTGTTTGACGACATTATGTGGCCGTTGTTGCGCAGTGTGCGAAGGCCCGACTGAGACGCGGAGGTTGCGGGTTCGATCTCCGCCGCTGGACAAATGTTTGTATGTTTTGCAGATATTTGTCCGGGTCTGGGTGTTTTTCTATCGATAATGTATCTATTTACAGAAAAAAAAGAGTATCTAAGTAGTATATCAGTTATCTGGTTATCATAACACAAGCATTACGTTGCTTAGCTTCAGACTAGATGACGTGTAAAATGTCCAAGGATAATTATTTATTTTACTTTGTTTAATTTTGACTAGGCGTTGGGGCCGTATCTCGCAAAGATACCAGTTCCTGAAATTCGGAAATTCTCCTCTTAATAGGAGTCGTTTTTACATTTCAGGTGGAGTCGACCAACGCTCTCGACGACATGATGTACCCGAAAGTACAGAAGTATTGTCTCATGTCTGTGAAGGGATGCTACACCGACTTCCACATTGACTTCGGCGGGACATCCGTGTGGTATCATATTTTGAGGGGTGAGATACTATTTTGAAATATTTCTGGGTGTTTTCTATGTATAATATGTATATATTTACAAAAAAAAAACTGTATAATAAGTAGTATATCAGTCATATCTGGTTACCATAACACAAGCATTCAATTGCTTAGCTTGGGACTAGATGACGCTGTGTGGAATGTCCAAGGATATTTATTTATTTATTTATTTTTGATAATAGTTTAGGTTGAATGATATTTATTTTTTATAGCTTTCGTCCGCGGCTTTCTTTAGTACTGTTTTATGTAGCCTTTATGCTAATCCAAACAATAGTCACTGGAATACAATTATACATACATACAAACATTCGTGTTAGTGATTTTAGTAGGTTACAACTTAATATTTATGTTTAAATATTGCTAAATATATAAGTTTTGTTGCTTACGAAGCGAAAATACTTACAATAATTGATTATTTTTCTAGGTGCAAAGGTATTCTGGCTGATACCGCCGACGGAGAAGAATTTGCAGCTGTATGAGAAGTGGGTGCTCTCTGGCAAGCAGTCCGACGTCTTCTTCGGAGATACCGTCGAGAAATGTATTAGAGTTCATGTAAGTAAAATAGCACATAATTAATTACTGGCCAAAAATATCCCCTCATAAACACTCTAGTTTAACCCCTTATGCCTATTGGTTTAGTAAATCTACTTTAGCTAAATTAAATATGTTGCTATCTCTTTTTATTGACATAAGAGTAACAAAAAGAAAACATTCTTTAAATCTATATTAAATTGACAAATCATAATGAATAAGACCATAAATCATAGCCTTAGGAGTTGTATGCTCATTTGTATAATTACGCTAGTTGGACAAGCTATAACTATTGTTATTTTACAACTATTATTATTATTATTATTCAGCCGTAATCGTCCCACTGCAGGGCAAAGGCCTCCCTTCCCTTCTTCCACTCTTCGCGACTTAGCGCGTCCACAGGCCATGTGTTATTTTACAACTAACTAAACAATAATTGACCCTGTTTTAATTAAGAAAATACAGGTCAATTAAATGATAGCTAAAAAAATATGAACTTATGGCATAAGAGGTATATTAACAAGTCTAAACAATTGTCACTCATTATCTCAGGGTTTGTGTATGGGTGTAAAGTTTTAACCTAACATGGATCAGTTATTTTATAGTTTTTAAACATCCTGTTTTCTTATTGACTGGAAAAAATGTCGTTTAGACAGGTGCATATGCAATTAAAACATGACATTTAGATGTTAAAGAACAGGTTCTAGAATGTTTTAACCCTATGGCCGTTATGCGTGCCTTTGTTATTGTTGGCCAGGTGTTTGTAGCTGTGGCGAATTTTTCAGTACTTTATTTATTTATGTAATTGGTTAGGTCTTTGTACTATTGGTATAGAGACTTAAGGCACCCTTATGTAAAGTGTTGTAGTTAAATAAAAAATTAATAAATATCCTTACACATTTCACACAGTTCTTGTTATGTTTGGATATTGTTTGATAAGTAAAAAATATATATTAACTTATTATTATAAACGATCTTTATGGAGTAGTCTGGGCACATTGACGACCTCTGTGACGCAGTGGGCGAAGGCCCGCCTTTGACGCGGAGGTTGCGGGTTCGATCCCCGCCACGGGACAAAATAAATGTTTGTATCTTCTACAGATATTTGTTCCGGGTCTGGATGTTTTTCTATCTATAGTATGTATGTATTTACAAAAAAAAATGTATCTATGTAGTATATCAGTCATCTGGTTACCATAACACAAGCATTAGTTGCTTGGGACTAGATAACGCCGTGTGAAATGTCCAAGGATATTTATTTATTTTGGGGGAAACCTTTAACCAGCAGTGGGACAAAATACGTTAAAAAAAATTAAAATGTTTTCTGAGATGTCAAAAGGGTAGAAAAAGGCACGTCCACATATTTGTCACTTGCGTGTCACTAACTATTTCATGTTTTCAGCTGCAAGCGGGCCATACATTTTTCATCCCTACGGGTTGGATCCACGCTGTGTACACACCGAGCGACTCTTTAGTATTCGGCGGGAACTTTCTGCATCAGTTTGGCATTGAGAAGCAACTGAAGATTGCGCAAGTCGAAGATGTTACTAAGGTTAGGAGAATGTTTAATGTGTTTGATTGTGTGAGGTAGGTAGCTATCTATCTACCTCACACAATCTTATAAAAAAATTAAGTCAAGAATTATCTACATAATTCTTAATTGATTTTCGACGACCTATGTGGCGCAGCGCCTGAGATGCGCGGAGGTTGCGGGTTCGATCCCCGCTGCGGGACAAATGTTTGAATGATCTGCAAATATTTGTCTCTGGTTTGGGTATTCTCTATGGATAATAAGTATGTATTTACAAAAAAATATATGTATCTAAGTATATCAGTCATCTAGACACAAGCATTCTGTTGCTTAGCTTGGGACTAGATGACACCGTGTAAAATGTCCAAGGATATTTATTTATTTGTTTATTATTATCGTATTATTGCTAATTTTTATCCTGTCTATCCAAATCTTCGATTTTAGCGATAACGTCGCCCATTGTTTTATGTATTGTTTTGTTATGTTCTTTCTATTTCTTTTGGTGTGCAATAAAGTCATATTCTATTCTAATTGTATTCTAATAATTGGGCAGGTGCCGCAGAAGTTCCGCTACCCGTTCTTCACGGAGATGCTGTGGTACGTGCTGGAGCGCTACGTGTGCGCGCTGCTCGGCAGGACGCACCTCCTGGTGGAGGGCGCGCCGCCCGCGCCGCCGCCGCACCACGTGCATCTCACCCAGAACGAGTTACACGGACTCAAGGTATGACCATCATGCAAACAGGGGCTAAAGCATTGAGTGAATGAATGAATGAATGAAAATACTTTATTGTACATTTTCAAAAGAAACTTAAGAACTAGTAAACCTTAATTGAGATGTATTATAGAGCCACAATCAGACAAATAAAATGTAAACGCCAAAACTCTGCGCACACTACGTACTGCGCAGAGTTTTTCTTTTTTGCGTACTAGCGACATTGAGCATTAAAACAAACGACATAACGTCTACATTCAAATGTCAAATGTCATTGTAGAACATTGAATTTGCACGCACATTTTTTGAGTGTTGTCAGCTGTTAGATTGTGACTCTTTAATACATCTCAATGGCTAAAGACGTAGTCGAATGGTACCCTAGAGAAGGGAAAAAAAAGGAAGACCGTTCCGTAGATGGGAAGACGATTTCAAAGAGACAGCTGGAGCTCTGTGGAGAAGGAAAGCTCGCGACCGCGAGCTGTGGAGGAGCCTGGGGGAGGCCTATGCCGAAAAGCAAAGCGATCAGGATTAATTAGTAACAGTGTCATTTGTAATATTTCATTATCAGTAAAACTTTAAGATTGCTTAATAAAGGCTATTGAAGTTGAAATTGAAATTGAACTAGATAAAGTAAGTTCGTATGAGTAAGTGGCCAACTCTGGTGACGAAGTTTTTAGGCCGCCTTAAGGCCTCCGTCATGGCTTTACTAGATGATTTATACAGAGTCAGGAGGCAAGCTTTGCCTACACTTAATAGGAAACTGTGCCTGGGGCGTTGTTGAGATGGAATAGGCTTGCCCAGCACCTAAACCATCCTCTCAACTTAGCCGGCTATATCCACAGGACAATGGTCAGTACGTGTGGGACTGACTAGCCGCGGGTTTCCTCACGATGTTTTCCTTCACCGTTTAAAGCTTGTGTATATAAATTTTTCGACACGAAAAGTCCATTGATGTACGGCCGGATCCGAACTCACGACCTTCGGATCGGAACACGGCCAATAGCATAATACAACGTGATTCATAATTGGTATTTTATCCCGAAAAGGGTTCATTCACCTCATCAGTGTGAACAACATTTTGTTCTACGACTTTTTGAATTTCGATGTTTTTCTTTGAAGAAATGATTAGCAAAGTTTCCTTCAGATCGCTCAGAAGAATCAAGAATGTCTAAGCAAAATACACACATATTAAAATGACACTTAGTACCTCAAGCTTGTATCTCTCTTATATTTAAAAGTTAAGCTTGTTGTGAATTTCGAAGGTCGTGACATTTTTATTAATCTTTCTGTCTCTTTTCTTCCAGGCAATAGTAATGTACCTCCATCAGCTTCCGGCCGCTCGCAAATCAGTCCCGGAACTACTGTCGGATCCGATAGCGCTGGTCCGTGATGTAAGGACTCTGGTGGAACAACACAGGCATGATAAACAACATCACGCCGTCACTGGCATCCCTGTGCTCAAAGGTACGACCTTTCGAGCTTCTGCCATAAAACTTTCATATGCGCTTATTGACTAACAGCCAATCTCTATAACATTATCTATCTTTGGTTTTGCTTACTGTCAGTAGCTATTTGACGTTTTATGTATGGAAGAAGTGTCAAATATCTACCCGCAGTAAGCAAAACCAAAAATAGATAGGTTATTGAGACTAGCCGTAAGCCATTTTTGTTAGAGATAAAGGAACATTTCATCTTAATTGGTTTTGTCGAGGTTAGTGACCTCCAAATCAGTTGTAATCGAGGAGTTGGTTATTATAGGCAAAAACTAAACCTGCTTTAAATTATTTCATTGATATTATTTGCAGCATATAGGATCATAGATAAGGTAAATTATCACGATTGCGTTTGTTAAACATACCTTTTAATTTCAGGTCCAGAAGAAGTGCCAACAACAGAGCGTCGCCAGTCGAGCGGTCGCGGAGGCCGCGGCGGTATTCACCGCGGGGGGCCGGCCAGACCCCGCCCTGAACATGCAAACGGAGCTCCGAGGCGACGACGAACCAGGTAAGGCTCAACTCACACCAAAAGAGCGGCGAAGAGCAGCGGAGCGGAGCGAGTCATATGAATTTCAACTTTATGTTTATTACTATAATACTTATTATCGCATGAGAAACTGGAACGAGTCGCGAGGATGCCCGCGGCGCCGCGGGAATTCCGGCGAATTCGAATACGCGCGCCTTCTCTGCGATAATAAGTAAGTAATGAAAATAAAGTTGAAATTCGTATGACACTGAAACTTCGCTCCGCTTCGCTGCTCTTCGCTGCTCTTCGCCGCTCTTTTCGTGTGAGTTGAGCCTAAGTAGATAGTAAACTCTACATAAATAGGTTAGAGAGAGTGAGGCGGCTACATTGGGCTACATTGCGCGTTTCAATGCAAACAAACAAACGCGATACAAACGCGATAATAGTGTGCAAAGGTCACAGCTTGGTGACTTGCTGAGCGTTCTAATCTCGTTCTACGCGCGTCTTCAGCTTCTTTAGGAAACGTACTATTTCAGATGCAAGAGATGCGAGGCGTGTCAGCGCACTGACTGCGGAGACTGCGTGTTCTGCCACGACATGGTGAAGTTCGGAGGGCTGGGCCGAGCGAAGCAGACTTGTGTTATGCGTCAGTGCTTGCAGGTAATACGAGTATTGTCTTTTGGCACTCTTATATAATGAATGACCAATTCAGCTGGATATGAGATGGGTTTATGTTAACATTTGAGATTTATTTGCATGGGGTATAGTAACATGTAATCTATATAAAGACTTATGTTCTTATGAATAGCACACATAGAATCACACTAATATTATAAAGATGAAAGTTTGTGTGTTCTGTGAGTATGTAAGTGTGAATGTTTGTTACTCCTTCACGCTCTGACGACTGGACGGATTTGAATGAAATTTGGTACCAGGACAGCTTATTTCCTGGATTAACAAAAAGGCTACTTTTGATTCCGGTATTCCCACGGGAACAGGAACTATTAAGCGCGGGTAACACCGCAGGGCGCAGCTAGTATAATATTTGATCCATATAACAATATAATGTAGCCACTAAACAGCTCACTCTCAGCATGACTATGCCTGCAATAGCATAGAATTATTGTAGAGTTGGTGACCTATAGGATCACATGTATTAACAGCAGTACTATAGCTATTGCAAAGTACTAACCTGAGCTGCTTTAATGCGCTAAGTTTTCTAAGTAATATCTAAACATAATTCTAACATCTGCAGTTCTGCACCTTTCCTCTTTTCTATACTTAACTATTATCTTTTTTCAGCCTATGTTGCCAGTGACAGCGTCTTGCGCCGTCTGCCATCTCGACGGCTGGCTGCAAACCCCCGTGGCTCCTCAGGCGAAGGGCAACTCTGGTACTCATAGTAATATTCCTTTTTATACACATTTTACTTTAATATAATAATGTATATTGATATTCAAAATCTAAAGGATCATGTTCAAAAGGATCTAAAAATTGCAAAAAGATTGGAAATAATGTCTAAAGAGATAACAGTTGTGATCATATTTGTTTCTTTTTCTTTTTGATTTACACACACACCGCCCTGATAAGTAGAGCGCCGAAATGGCCCTATTTTACTACGATAAAGTTAAATAATACTATGGGCAAAGTTATAATTTGGTTTACATCTTTTGAATGAGAACGGATTTCGGACAGCCTGCTACCTATTTTTACTTACAAGAAAACTGACCCCATAAATAACGTAGAAGTAGCTATATTTCATACACAGAATAGAAAAACATACTGAAACTGAACAACGAAAACAGAACCAACACAGTTACCGATAAACACAAAGAGAGCCAGAACGAAAAACTCATTCCTGTGTGTTACTAATATAACTGTTGATGCTCAAGTTAACGTGAGAAGGAGTGACGCGAGATAGCCAAAGACAAGAAACAGTAGAGAATTTTGAGGGAGACCTTTGCCTACTATTTAAAATGCAGAACTATTAATGCTTTAATTAATTAATTTTAATGAATGTATCTCCAGGCCGCAGCGGTCCATCAGCGTTACGCGAGTGTTCCGTATGCTACAGCATAACCCACCCAGCTTGCGTGCCGCCCGGAGGTCAGATCAACGAGGACCTGCCCAACTCCTGGGAATGCCCGGCGTGCACCAATCTGGGGCTGAACCATGACTACAAGGTAAAAGTATGTCCTTTCGAAATTTTATTAATATTACTCCGGTCACTCAAATGCGCGCGAATTCTCGTGTATTGTTCAAATGTTATACACCTTTTTTCAACTTTCGCGATCAGTAGGCCTAACATGTGCAACACGACAAACCTTCTCGTCGTCGACAAAATTCTCTGTCCTGCTCTAGCGTAGTACGTTAAAGTAGTTCGACATTATCGAGATATTTCATTTGTAGTCTCGACGCGTTGCACATGTTAGGCCTACAGAACACATTATGAATGATATGCAAACGGGTATCTATCACGAATTTTATTGCCCGACGTTTTGACCGGATTGCACCAGCCGCGGGAAGTCATACTGCAACCACGGCTATATAATGTTTTATAATGTTATACACCTTTGTTGAAAAAATAATTCGATTCGAAATCTTTGTTGTATTTGTTCGTTTGAATTTGAGTGACCGGTATAGGGAAAAACGATTGTCAAGACTCTCTAAAATCTTAGATAATTACAATTTGACTTCTCATTAATTTCAGCCTCGCCACTTTCGTGCCCGTCAAAAGTCATCCGATCTCAGGCGCATCAGCGTCGGTTCTGACGCGAGCCAACTTAGCAGCGTGGTGAGTACATTATTGTTTTGCTGTATAGATAATCTTTAACTTTTATTCCAATAGTTTCTATACCTGATTTTGGTAATAAAAACTAACACCACACATTGGCTCCAATTTGGTTTCAACATAGGTTACGAATAGAATGGCCAATGGCAATGCTCCTTTTGTGTCCAGTAACCGTCTAAGTACGATCCCCACATTGGAGTGTTGGAACCAACACGTTCCAATGTGTGGTGCCCGCATAATAGAGGTTTTATATAGGCTATACAATTAGACAGAATACCACTTGCTCATGCGAACGTACTTAGTGAGAATAATTTCTTTTAAATAATATCTTTTATTTACAGAATAGGCATCCACCGTCAATGATAAAGTCCGAGGCGGGTTCAGACAATGAAGGCAGGCATGAGGTGCCGCTCGCAGATGGAGGTAATCAAACTTTTCATTTATAAGCAAATTTGCTACATTCTCAAGTCTCCTTACCCCCGGTTCCTATTCAACGTACGGATGTCCGTAGGTCGTCATAGCAACGTTGTTTGTTCAACACAAAATGTATGACACTTTTTGATAGATAACAACGTTGCTATGACTACCGACCTACGGTCATCCGTACGTTCGATATAGGAACCGGGCATTAGCCTACTCAAAATTTATGATAAAATATCGAAAAAAAGAGATAAACATTACACCTTTAATGTTGTTTAGTTCTAGCACAGATAAAAGAATACTAGTAGTTGTAGTGCAATTCTAATCCGTCGATTCAGTTAGGTATTTTTTATTCAACTTTATGTTCATTCATATCCTCATAAAATTATATCTTCTTTACCTTGACTAATCTTAGTTTATAATTTCATTGTAGAAGTGAAACGCGAGGACGAGGGAGAAGGAACCTGGGAAGTGCCGATCAAGCGACGCCGATCGAGCGAGACAGAAGAGTCAACTAAGAACCAATCACTGCGCACCAATCTTGGACAACAGCTCGCTAACAACTCTAGTAGGGTATGTATACTGTGCATATAAAACTTCGACGGAGGGCATCTTTTTTAAGCTAGGCTTAAAAAAATACCCTGATTTTTGAATAGTTACTAGTTTTATGCATTTAAATAAATTGATCTAAAATTGCACCGCTCTCTGGGATACAGTCGTGATCATATTTAATTTGATATTCGTTGTTGATCAAATCTGCAGTACCTATTTGGTATCAACGTGTTACCTATTAGATACCTTGTGTGTCTAGGTCAATTGATGCAATCCTACTATCCTACTAATATTATAAATGCGAAAGTTTGTGAGTACAGATGTATGGATGGATGTATGAATGTTTGTCACTCTTTCAGGCGAAAACTTCTAAACGGAATTGGCCGAAACTTGGAATATACTAAGTTTATGACATATAGGCTACTTTTTATCCAGGTAGATACAATAGGGCGAAGCCGCGGGCGAGTAAGCTAGTGTAATAATATAAAAATATTGTTTCAGTCTCTGAAAAGGCCCATGTACCCGGTTCGGCCCGCGCCCGCCGCGAGCGGGCAACCACAAGGCAGCTCCATGTGGCTCGACAAGTCCGTCATGATCCACGTGTTCACTAAACTCACGCCCTCGGAGCTGGCTACTTGCTCGCTCGTCTGCAAAGCTTGGTCTGACTACTCTGTAAGTATAACACTCATCTGATTACTGAAACACAAGCATTCAATTGCTTAGCTTAGGACTAGATGACACTGTGTGGAATGTCCAAGGATATTTATTTATTTGAAGTTGCTGACAAACGTACCTACTTACCCAACCATGATGGACACGCAGACGCTCATGATGGTCTGCGCGTCGATGGCGACCACAGTGAAGTCACTTGTCCCGGAGCTGCCCCGAAGACACTGTCTTTTCAACATTTTGAACATGTCTGAATTTTTGAAACTAGTTTAGTTTGTATGGCATTCGATGTTGCATGAATGCGGCGTTATTGTTTCAAGCAGGAAACTAGTTTCAGACGAAAAAGAGAGAAATCTATATCTATCTACAACGAATCTTATAGCGAACAGCTGTGAAGTGAAGTGTAATAAAATTTTATGGATAAAATTGTATTTGGGACATCAATTCTAGGAGTAGCTCATCTCGTAGAGTATCGAACGCTTGTTGAATAACTTTCTATCCGTATCATTAAAAATATTAAACCTATCCTATGCCAATTTGAAGTATGCACAAATGTTATTGGTTGTAATTGTCAGGTGGATCCCAGTCTTTGGCGCAGCATGTCGTTCGTGCAGATTCGAGTGTCGGCCGCGCAGCTGGCGGGCATCGCGCGACGGCAGCCCGTCTCGCTCGGCCTCGAGTGGTGCCATCTAGCCAGGCGGCAGCTTACATGGTAATCTATACTTATGTAATAAAGCGAAATAGCCCATCCACACTAAGGCTCGATTTTTTGACAGTTCTCTATGGAAACTGAGTGATGAATCACC
Source organism: Xanthorhoe designata (assembly GCA_963582015.1). Classification (NCBI taxonomy): domain Eukaryota; kingdom Metazoa; phylum Arthropoda; class Insecta; order Lepidoptera; family Geometridae; genus Xanthorhoe; species Xanthorhoe designata. The sequence continues at coordinate 4,021,231 of OY757029.1, forward strand.
GCTTGAGACACGATTCACGCTTGAGTATGGTCTCTGAATACGAGCTACAGATATATTTTTTTTACGTTCCTCTGTCGCGGGACAAAATACCGACAAAAACGGGAACGAGGAATGGATCGAGTGCGATGCCGTGAAGAATATGCGAATGCAAACTACACTTCTGTTTTTCGGGTTGTTTACGGCTTCACGCGCGATCCGCGGGCGAGTGAGGAAAGGCTATTAGAATGTGTTTAACCGCGCTTGTCTCAGGAATTTCCAGTTGCATATACCAGTTAATACTTAAGATGCAAAACGATGTCCTCTTTAATTAGGTGAAAACAGCGGTATCTTTGTGATTAAACGCTTTCTATAGATAACTTGGAAAGCATTTAACTTTGTCGTCGCCCAGATAAGTGCAACTTTTCAATAATCTATTTCTCTTCCAGGCTACTCTCCCGCCTCCCCACCCTCCGCTGTTTATCTCTCGCCGGTTCCCCCGCCGAGGCCGCCATCGCGCTCCGTTCGACCAGCTGTCCCCCTCTCACATCTCTGGACCTCTCGTTCACTCGCGGGCTGGACGACGCGAAACTTCGTGGCATTCTAGCGCCGCCCGAAAGTTCTCGACCGGGCGGAGGCGCGCGAACTGGCGCGGAGCCGTCCAGACTTGCGAATTTAACTGTACTGCGGCTGCCGGGGACTGATATTACGGATGTGGCTATGCGATATGTTGTACAGGTTAGTGTATTTTCAGAGCGGGCTAATAGCTCGTCTGCAAAGCCCGGTCTAGCGATTAGAAGCTCATTCAAAATAATGGTGTCTAAAAGTAGTCCAGTATGTGGACAATAATATGACACCTATGTCCTAGCAATAAGGTAAAAAGTAGCGGGGGTATGTGTGCGCCTGTGTTCACTCGCTGACGAACCAATAGCACTCGCTAAACCAATGGTATGAAGTGCGCCGCGTTACCTCTCCACCAATCATCGACCACTGCGCAGTTTGACAGCTAGCGCTTTTTTTAGCGCTACCTATATATTTTTTTGTAATTCTTGATGAGTGTCATCATGGCTATCGTATGTTTGTTTGTATCCAGGCGCTGCCACGTCTCAGCGAGCTGGACGCGTCATCATGCGCGCGAGTGACGGACGCGGGCGCGGCGCAGCTGGCGCATCACACGCTGCAGCGGCTCTCGCTGGCGGGCTGCCGGCTGCTCACGGAGGCCGCGCTGGAGCACCTCGCGCGCTGCCCCAACCTAGTCAGGTACCCGCCTCACTCTCTCTAACCTATTTATGTAGAGTTTACTATCTACTTAGGCTCAACTCACACCAAAAGAGCGGCGAAGAGCAGCGAAGCGGAGCGAAGTTTCAGTGTCATACGAATTTCAACTTTATTTTCATTACTTACTTATTATCGCAGAGAAGGCGCGCGTATTCGAATTCGCCGGAATTCCCGCGGCACCGCGGGCATCCTCGCGACTCGTTCGAGTTTCTCATGCGATAATAAGTATGTATAGTAATGAAAATAAAGTTGAAATTCGTATGACACTGAAACTGCGCTCCGCTTCGCTGCTCTTCGCCGCTCTTTTGGCGCGACCTATAGAAGATAGAAATAACAGTATGATGTTCCCCGTCCAGGCTGGATCTCCGCCACGTGCCGCTGGTGTCGACGCAGGCGGTCATCAAGTTCGCGGCCAACTCTAAGCACAACCTGCACGTGAAGGACGTGAAGCTCGTGGAACTTCGCAACACCTGATCCGAGCCCTCGGCCGCCGCGCCGGCCGCGCCCGAGGCGCACCACGCCCCGTATGGACTGTTCCATTGTTATTGCCATCGCCGCTAAACAATCTGTTAGATAGAACCCAGATAGAACCCTCGCCCTTTTTGTAGCTACGTTCGTTCGTTCGTTCGTTCGTTCGTTCGTTCGTTCGTTCGTTCGTTCGTTCGTTCGTTCGTTCGTATGAGCAAGTGGCCAACTCTGCTGACGGAGTTTTTGAGCCGCCTAAACGACTTTAAAAACCGGGATTGACAATTCAGAATTGCTAAGCTGATAATGCCACTAGTTGTGACCGCTCAGAGCGTTGCTTAACTTCGACGTTCTTTCAAGAATGTCTTAGCAAGCTTCGCCACGAGCGATTTTTGTAACGATGTTTCGTAATCGCGCGACAGCATTTTGCATCGCGACTGAATTGTGGGCGAGGGCATACAGTTAGCGACCGCATCGCTACAAAAAGTCGCAGTGGGCGAGGGCCTTTATGCGGGCACCACACATTGGCTTCAACTTGGTTCCAACATTGACTACGGATAGAATGACCAATAGCAATGCTCCGTTTGTGTCCAATAACCGTCCAAGATCGATCCTCACATTGGAGTGTTGGAACCGACACGTTCCAACACTCCAATGTGTGGTGCCCGCATTACAGTAAGCGCAATCTAAGTTGACCGGAGTGTCATTGAAAGAAAGAAAAATAGTTTATTCTGTTAGGACCTCAAGGATCATTCTTCAGTTTCGTCTTACATGCTACGTGATAAGTGATTATAATGCCTGTTCCAACGCGACTCCCGACGTTGCGAGTAGCGTCAGAATTAACGTGCTGTCGATACGTCTGTTTCGTAACGATTGTACTTAGTGCTCGACTACGGAGGGCCTAAATTCGGCCCGGTCACGTTATATTGCGCTTACTGTATGCCGTTGTCTTTGCCGTATTCCGTTGGTCAGCGTCTATAGGGATATGGCGCTGACATTACTGTAGATAGATGGAGTGGCAGTACATCGATCTATCGCGATAATTATCTTACAGCAGCCACACTAAGTTTTAGTGTGGTTGATTAAGTACAGATCGATTTTGAAAATTCTATCGGCAATGGGCGTTGACTTTGACTGTTTATGGGCATATTCCGATAGTGTGGCCACACAATATGAATTAGTAGAATTGATAAGATTTAATTGAAGTTGGACAACGGCATATGTGGCCCATACATTAGTCATATTAGTCGTGTACCTGATTGGCAATCATTTCACGCTTCTCGTTACGTTTCAGGTTTTGAGGGATCAGGTCTAGTGATGATAATTTTCAGTTTGCGTATTCAAAATGGGCCAGCTCGATTGTCAGATCCATCACGGAGTATTCTATTAGCTAAGATCTCAGTAATTTGATGTTCAGAAGCACAATAGGTGTTAATGAGTGTTCATTCATAAAGTTTGAAAATGTACCGTAAATGGCCGGAATCCTTAAGATAGACGTGCGGGTTTTGGTCTGAAAAGTAATTGGGTTTGCATAAAATAAGGTTTATTGTTATTGCATTTTGTGAAGCACAATAGGTGTGGATATCTCGATGTTTGGTGTCTATCATAACCTAAATAATAGTTACAGGTGAACGGTAATGGTCAGTATCTGCGGAATGGAGAATGGACCGAATTTTCAGTCATTCGCATCAAAAAAACTTTGAATCATCTGTACTTAATATCTCATGTAGTTCTAACAATGATTATGAGTTTGCAGCTTCCTACAAAAGTGATCGACAAGGCTTATATAATTTTAATGAGTGTTTAAAATTGGTTACATTCAGAATTTAGTTACCACCAACATAAGCTGAACTGCGATTATTGGCACGATGTTTCGTTTTCGCTTGTGTGAGTAGGGCACCCTGTAATGGTATATCACAAAATATCTTCATAATGCGAAAGTATACGAAATTATGATGAGTGAGTGACTGAAAATATGGTACTTACTAAGTTTTGGTATAAAACAAAGGGTTTACATAATTAAGATTTTATTGATGTTTCATATTTCGAAAAGCACAATAGGTGTTTATTATCTAAATGTTATGTGTCTATTATAATCATTGCGTCAAATACCTAGCTATAGCTTCTCAGTAATTACAGAACGATTGAGATTTCCTGTTCAACACATTCTAAATTCTGTAGGCCTACTCCCAAAACCGAAAACAATATATCGTGCCAATTATCGTAGTTAGCTTTTATGTTGATGTAAACTGAACTCGGAACATTTACTAACATAAGCTACACTGCGATAATTAGCATGATATATCGTTTTCGGTTTTGGGAGAGAGGACACACTATTTTCCAAGTTATTTCTTTGTATCGTTGTAATGTCTACTGCAACGCTCATAGATTTTGAAAGGTTTATTAACTGTCTCAAATTTTAAATCTATTTGAATATGACAATCTATTTGAATTTTCGATGACCATCGATGATGAAAAGTTATTCGATGACCTAACGATTTCCTGTAATTGATTTTATTTGCTGTCCACATCACTTCATGCTCTATATTATTTATGCCCCTTACAGAACCTTATAATGGTAGCATTTTTACTTTTATACCGTAAACCCGTCCAATTAAGGCATCACAGTTCTCATTATGTTTAACCAATTTAAATAAATTAAATAAGATTTTAGTTTAAAAGTTAAGTTTACAGTAAGACATGTAAGACGCCTACAGTAATATCTTCTAACTACTAGCTAGACAATCAGAAAGAGCAAGTCTCTAAGGCTCGTATTCAGAGGCCATTCTCAGCGTGAATTGTGTCTCAAACGGCTTGAGCGAAGACCCGAATACGAGCCTTACAATTTTACTTTAACCCAAAGCTTAGAAAAAAGTTTGCAAGCTAACCCTACATACCGTTGCGCAAATAAAATGGCGGACAATTGGCCAATTCTTCATTGCCGGTTTATTTTGATCTTAAGTTGTAGATTTTAAGTTTTATGTTTTGACTTTCCGCGCAACATATCAAAATTAACATATTATTATAATGCGACCCGACTTCGTAGTTTAGACAATGCAAAGACTAACTCGGTACTATATTCGTGATACGATATCTAAAAGTTAGGATAATTAGGATATATCCGAGAAAATTACTTACCTACCTGTCTTTGATTATTTCTCGATATGAAAAATCGTTGCAATAGAAGAATTATAGGACGAAACAATTAGCCAAATTAACTTAATAAATCTCGCCTACACAATGAGCTCAAAAGACAAAGATTTGTCTACAAAAGAATAGAGAAAGCCCAAGAAAAAAAGCCCAAGATATGCGTTTATAGAATTATCAATTGCTTTATTTTTTCTATTTTTCTGTAGATAAATTGTTAATACGATGTTCATTGTCAGGTTTTTAATCATCGAGTTACTATAGGTACTAAAGAGTCACAATCTAATAGCTGACAACAAAAAATGTCCTATGTCGTTTGTTTTAATGTTCAATGTCGCTTGTACGCAAAAAAGTAAAACTCGGCGCACTACGTAACGTGCGCAGAGTTTTGGCGCGGACATTTTATTTGTCTGATTGTGGCTCTATAGATTGTACCTCAATGTTTTTAATATATATTTTCAGGAGTGTCCCGACAACCAATGATAGGATCTATGAATATCATGTTAGTTTAATACAATACTTGTATATGCAACCCAAAATAAGTCTCGATACTTTTTATAATATATTCATCAATTATTCAAGTTCACATTATTATGTACGATTGAATGTAGAAAGTTATACTTATCAATTTTATTTGCATGCTGTTGGAATGGTATATATTTTATTTGAAAACTTTACAAGGCCATCATCAGAGGCTTTCGCGGACTGAAAATTTAAAGATAAATTGGTAGATTTAGTGTAGAAAATCTAAACAATGTAAGGCCGGTCTCCCTTGTGGAATTAATTTTAAATGTTGTGTATGTATTGTATTCCTTTTTATGTATATTTTGATATGTAGAAAAGACAGTTTTTTTATCTCTTGGAACTAGCGCTCTGCAACCGGATACTGATATGTAATAAAATTTACTTGTTGACAAAGAAAAACAAAAAACATTTAAATAGTTATCTAAAGTAAGTAAGTACTTACTTACTTACTTACTTTTAATAGTTATCTGTTCTGGTATAAGAGCTGTCTTTTTTCTTCCCTCGGTAAGGTACCGATTCTATACAAACTCATACCCCGTTATTCATAATGGACTAGGAAACTTAGTTTAGCTAAACCGGCTATTAAATCTGTTGCTATCTCTTAATCATTGCCATAAGAGTAAAAAAAAAATCAAAAAGCATTGTCAAATTGACAAATCTATATGACTATTGGGGTTTATTCCTAACGCTGTATAAAGCATCTACCTAGTAAAGATGTAAAAGCAGAGTTTTTATTTGGTTATGCAAAAATTAAATTCACTTGTATATTATTTTCACTCGGAATTACTTGTATATTACATCATATTTATACCCTCTGTACATAGTTTAGTTTTATTTATAAAGTAAGCAATACTGATAATTTTAACTTCATGACATCAAAATTGCTTGTATTTTGATTAGTTCTAGTCGCTTTTTAGATTTTAAGCAGGTGAAAAATTGCACTTAAACAATGTATGCCAAACAGGGGGGTTAACGCCAGTTTACTGTAATATTGGATACTGTCCTCGATACCGAGTCAAGTATCACAAATGTATGAAAATCCAGTGCAGCGCCTCCCCCGGTAACTTGCATGAACTAAAAATTCCATAATATAAAAGACTTGACTCGTGAGCGAGGATAGGTTACTATACTACACAAAAACCGGTAGCCCTACAGTATGATTTCGGGTGATGTCTTGCGGCCTTCTGATTTGTATGAATAGTAACACTAGAATAAAATGTTATAAAATGATACATTTTGAATGTAATCCTTGTCCTACATTTAACAAATTTAAAAGATATTTGCATAGAGAATGCAAAGCCGTTTTGCCGTGTGGATAATTCAAGTCCATACGTAATTGATTTCAATAATATAATCTGTGTGTGTTCATACATGAAGTTGGTAACTGAGAATGTCTTTAGTGAATAAGCAGACTCTGGTCACAGCGTGGTCGGACGACCGCCTATAGTTTTAGTGTAAGTAGATTAAGCTATTTCTATCTAAATAAACTCTTCCTGCTTTGAAAAGGTGTGAAATACACTTCAGCAACGAGATCATTCGATTTTCAAAAACTATAACAAAAAATGCGACAGATTAAATGCATTACAAAATTACGATGGTAACTCAACGCTGAAGTATACGTAGGTAAAGTGTAATACATGCCTTCGATGAGTCAACCGCGTCAGCTGATCTAGAGCATACAATCCACTGAATATCATTTTCTAAGATATAAATATCAAATTATAATAACTCTCGTTAAACACAAGCTAGTTCTAAGAATTGTGTGCCTATGTGTACAGATTTAGTGTTAGACGAAAATCGTTTATAAAAATATACCTTATATGTTTGGAGAGTTAAAATCATTGTTCGCGATCGGATAATGATTTTGTACGAAATTTTACCTACTTACAATAGGTATAGGTATTATCTAGTTTTTAAGGTGCCTCCATGCGAGTCTGAGACTGTCACACGACAAAAACTCGCATTCTGGCAAGCCGTTGGCAAAAAATGGTGATATATCAAGCCAATGGCTAGCATAAAATAGAGATATTAATGTGAATTTGACAGTAATGATGTATCATTGGTTACCATAAGTATTTGAAATAAATATTTACAATCATAAAATATATTTCTCTTTAAACCCATTGAACATACCCATAAAACATAGAAAATAGAATCCAATAGGTACAATAGAACCCTACTCCAGAATCGAGACAGATTTGTGGAAGTAGGTATCTTTCGCCAAGAAGTTGATGATACAGGACCGGGCTAAAATGATAAATACAGTAAAAAAGAACGAATGAGCCAGCAGATCAATTGGAGCTAGCGCAGTGTAGGGTAATAATAAAAAAGTATATACCTACTACTTTTAGGATAATAATGAAAACAATGCAAGAGTGGAAAATCCCGTTGACTGAGTTTGTTTAAAAACTCTAAAATTGGTCTTGATAGTAGGTTTTCAAGACCAATTTTAGAGTATTTATCTATAGTACCTACGTTACCTACCTATTTACGCTACGTACCTATTTTTAAAAATTACTTTCGTCTATTCCCGTTGTCCCCGTATACCGTGTCCCCGTACTACGGGGACAGCGGGAATTTGATTAAATATTTATTACTTTATATATTAGGCATATATGTGGTAGGTAAATATGTGCCGTGTGGAATAGGAAGGTTATATATTTCTATTCGAACACGCACATTGGCTCCCTTACTTTTTAAGGCGCCAAGATTAGTCAAGAATCCAATTACATTTTGAGTATTTCTCATTTTTCCCTCGCCGTGGGTTCAAAGCTCACAGAAAATTATTTTCATCGCCCCTCAAGGAATGAAAAATAAACGTTACCATAGATAAAGTAGCAGTGGCGCACAGATGAGTCACTCTCAAATAACTGTTATCGTGTTACATTGCTGCTACGAAACACATTTTTGTCTGTGTTATGCGTTTGGTTTGTGTTTTAGTTTTAGATCTAAAGGATACCATGTAATGAAGGTACGTACCTACTAATTGAAAATACCTATATTACTCACACATTTTTAACGGTAACAAACCTGGTGGATAGTTAGGTACCTACTTGTGTGTCTTGGCGCTAAGTACCTAGGTACTCGCTAGCAGGGCTTGGAAACCGGAAAAAATTTCACACCGGTTTCGCCTCAAATACCTACAGCCTTTTCATTGCGGTAACGTGCTAACGTAACCTAGCGGTTAATGCGAGCTAAACTGTCCCAAGCGGTTTTTGTTCGAAACACCGGTATAGAACGAAAATGATTAGTTCTTTCCCTCGTAGAGAGCGTCCACGCCAGCGCCGCGCCTAGCCGCCGAGATTTGCCACCTTTGAAAACCTACGCGCTTTAGATACACTTGGATATACCGGTTCATTGAGGTTTTTCATTAGTTCGCGATAACGTTTGCGTTCCGAACGAAATTTATTGAAATAACGGCGAATATATTTTTACCGGTTCCGAACAGGTGAATTTCAAACCGGTTCCAGGCCCTGCTCGCTAGATCTGATGAAATGTCTACCTACTGTGCTTTGGACAGTCGTAACCTATTACATGCTCTTTGGTCGTAACCGGACTAACCGGTGCCAGTTGTGACCTACTTTAGTCTATTTTTCGCACAGTCATCTTTGCTTTCAGTAAGAAGGTAAGTACCTAGCTGGTAGGCATTTTGTATTCTTACTGACGCAACTTCGATATGCGAACCAAAATGTTTCATATCGAATTTTATGTTCAGCGTGATAAAGTTCATTTTGCTTAGACGAATATCTAAAGTGAATTGAGAAGGCCAGGGAGGAGCGTCTTAGATAAAGAGCCTGCCAAACGGAGGGAGATGAATGATGGGAATTATCAAACGCAAGAGGGAGATAGCCAATCTCCATCGTGCCTCCTGAGGGTTTGTCAAGTGAGCTTTTTTCATTTTTTTCTATTTTTAAAGATGTCGACTTCAATTCCAAATGAGGCTCGCGGGGCGAAGTGCTAACTTTGCTTGAGGGCAAGTAAATAGCTCCTGAGTAATAAAATTACGGAAATTAATTATTTTTATTTTTTTTAAATACGGCCTTCAGATAATTGTGAGAGACCTTTGCCCAGCCGTGGGACTAGTAGGTTGAAAAAAAAGGGCCTTTAGGTTGTAAGACAGGATTGTAGGCGAAGATTGGTGCCTTGAGAGATTCCAGGTTTGAGCTGAACGATTCAAAAATCTACCTAGGACATTTTGGAAAAAACCCCCTTGTGAAAGCTACGCCCGCGGCAGGGAAACACTTAACCAGAAAACAATTAAAATAAATGAATATACACATTTCAGTAACAGTAATAGCCAGCTCATAGGTAATATAATTTTGCGCGAAGACATCTTTAATTTACTCCATACTAGCATATCGCGATAACATGTATTATTTACAGTAGCCGGTTGGGGTGCGGGTTCGTTACCCGGTTCACTGGGCCATAATAACTTCAGGGAATACCCGACGCACACCTACTAACACCCGGGTAGGGACATCCGGTTGAAAGTGGCACGACAAATTATTGGAGAAATTTTACTGTAAGTAATTAGGTATCAATTATTTAGGAAGCAAGTTTTTCAAAAGACGACTTTGGCGATGTAGGCAAAGTAGGAATATTTTCATTTGTTTGTGAAATGTTCTACTCGGTGATTCCTAACATGAAATTAGACCTACATAAAATTGGAGTGTGTTTAATTCAAACACTTCGAAATTCCCTTCGTTCGGTGTCAAATTCTGGATTGGACAGATTCGTAATTCGTCAGCTGCTTATGTTAGTAAAAACCGGAAGAGTAACCAACATTTAAAATGAACTGCGATTATTAGCACGATGTATCGTTTTCGGTTGGTAGAGTAATGGGGCAGGCTCAGAATAGAGACAGAAGGTGCCATCAACTGTCATTGCAAGACGCACGCTGAGTCCAAATACAAGACAAGCATCCCCCGCCCGCCGCACTTCCCACCCGCGTAATGCGGCTAGCTTAGACATAATGCCCGTTTTTGGGGTAAACATTGAGAATATTGAAATTTGGAAGTGTGATATTATGATAATAATATTAAAATCTAAATTGTCCTTTTCCATATTTATGTATTAACATATACCTGATAATCTTAAGTAATAGAGAAGTTCTTTAAGTAAATGAAACACGGTTAAGATGTGATTAAATGAGTATTATACTGATTAAAATTGGACGAAATATATTTATTTAGTTATTAGAGCCGCCATTGCACTTGACACCGGAAGTACAATATTATTGAATGAGATATTAATATAATAATATTAATTATTATTACAATATTATTTAATTTAATGAGACTAGCCTAACTACGACTAACTATAAGTTTTTATGTAATACGTTATTTGGAAACGCTTCTTTCCTAAGTCTTTTCAAACCGCATTTTGTCTCATAAATATATTTCTCCGCAAAATGCATTGAACAAACTACGCTTCGCTTTAAAGGTTTCCAAAACTCTTCTAGCCGTGCTCTTTGTATAATTTTTGTCCACTCCGTTTTCCTTTCTTCATCAGCAGGGAAGCTACAGTTTTAACATAATTTCATACACCCCTCCCTGTTCCACTCTCACACACACCACAAATATATAGACTACAAGCCCCGCGATTTTTCTCGCGTGGTATCTACCTTGGTAAAATGTAGCCTATGTTCATTCGGAAAGTCCATGCCATATGCATCTCGCTGTAGCAAATCGGTGTCAAATCGATCAGTGAAAGAATTTTTGAAATCGGATGAGTAGTTTCGGAGATTACCCCAAACATACAAACAAACAAACAAACAAACCAACTTTACCTCTTTATAATTATTATTATAGAATACCTATTATGAAATTCTAACATTTCTGTATAATAATAAAAAGTAGGGAAAATCAAAATTCTTATACTGGCAACATTAACAAGATGGACGCATCATTCTCTATGACAATAACAAACGAAACAATTTATTCAATATTTCAATAAGATGTTAGGTAAATGCGTTACTTACACGTGAAATGTAATCCCATTCTTTCTACTGTTTTGCCCCGCTGCATTTTTGCAGGTGGGAACAACACATGACGGCATAATAAAATAAAATCGAAGTCGACTATGCGGTATGACGTTCAAAAAGTGACTGATCGGCTGCGCGTAAAACTACTCTGTTTTAGCCAAGTTTTTGTGGCCTCAGTATTAGGCGCAAAAACTACTTCTGGTTTTTTCTCCTATTCTGAGGGGGCAGGTTATGTATGAATATCTTATAAAATATTTTTTTATTAAATTTATCGTGACATAATAAATTTTAATTTACTTCTGTTCTGACTACCCCTTAGGCACTTTCGAAGGATTTTTTGCATTCTTGATCATGTGTAAATTATAATTTTCATACAGACTTCAACTGAAACGGTTGTCTGTGAATACAATTGTCTGTACGTATCCTTTTTAAGGGTCTATAAAATCAGTCGCACACTTATTTGGCGTACGTGGCTATAATAAGTTTCAACTACATCTATCATCTTAGAGTAACGGCACATGTGTCGATTACAGGCTACCTACCCGTCACTTAATCATCTTTCACTCGCATTCAATGTGTTTTATTTATCGTTGTCACATAATATTTATAAGGTAACATTGATTTTACATGGAAACTCACAATTTAATGAGCTCTAAATTAGGAAGGTACTTACAATTTTTTTTTCTAACTTTGTAGGTACCTACGTATAAGTAAGTATTTAAAAATTAAGTATATGAGATTTGCCTCTGACTGCTTCTATCTTAAATTAATATGGTTTGGCTGTTTGGCTGGCTGATCTGAGGTAATGTCTACTGCGCCCGCTTTAGAAAAGGGTCATCCTTCGTTGCGTTTTTATTTAGTTTTCGATTAAAATTTTGCGTAAAGCCAACAAAGTCTGTCACACTAACTCATCGGGCTAATCATTACCCTATTTACAGTTGGATACAATAAAGAAATATAGAAAAAATAGCAAGCTACGAGATCGTAGGCCTACGCTGGGGCCTGGGTCTACGCCGTAGCACAAAGTGCATTAAAAAGTACTTACTTGTTTAATAATGGAGGCATCTTTGATTTTTAATTAAATTACGCGGAAATGCCTCGATGATTTTACCTTACTGATTCAGTTGGCTTTAGGAGTAGGTAGGTATTTAATTTTTTTCAAAATAACTTTAATTTTCAAACATTTTGAATATTTTTGAGAAATTGGTAACCGACCAGGTAATACACCAACATCGAAAAATCCCCCATGTACCTACTGTGTCAAAAATCTAAACATTTTTTAGGATTCATGTAGCTGGCTGAACATTCAGACGAGTAGCAAGAATCGGGTATTTATATAGTTCCAAATTACGTTAGAAATAAAACAAAGGCTATAAAGCAAAGGTTTCGTCTTCGGAATCCCCGTGCGGTAACCACCGTGATTACCAGCCGGAGTGGTGCGTGCGTCGCGTGCACGCCACTCAACCCTGTATCGTCGGCAAATACACCAGACAAAGGTAGAAACACTATTACCACAATGCTCGTTTAAAACATGTCAATGTAGTGTGACCCTGCGGCCATAAGAGAATTGACTGTAGTCTTTCCCCGAACTGGAACTTGGTGCACAAATAAGGGGGTAGAACCAGCAATATAGTGTGAGAGTCTGCGGTCTATGTCATGTTTTATAAAATGACGTATGTCAATGGTACATATATATTTCGCATATTAATTATCAATTATTATTTAGTGTGAATTGCAACTGCTCTTAACTCTTAAAGATTCGTATTTGAATCGTAAAATTGACAGTTAGGTTCAGTGCCCAGCTCGTATGAATGAGTTATTATGCGGGACTTGCTGATGATCATGTTCAATACTTGCTGTGTCGAAAGTAACGGATGGAAAAGAAGTAAAAAAACTTGGGAACTTTACAACGAATCTGAAATCAAAAGTCAATTAAATAATCTGTAAAGCTTCTCTTAGAGATTCTCTTATTATTCCTTCGTCTAAGTATATCTAATACTAATATTATAAAAAGGTAAAGCTGGTTTGTTTGTTTGTATGTTTGGGGTAATCTCCGAAACTACCTACCATCTTATTTCAACTAACCTACTCATCTTATTTCATCTATGTGTAGCATAGACTTTCCGAATGAACATAGGCTATATTTTATTACGGTAGGTACCACGTGAGCGAAGCCGCGGGCGAGTAAGCTAGTATTATATATATAAAAACACTGATTGACCTTATTTTTGGGAATCTATTCTGCTATCTGTAGGGGTTAGCAGCCCACCTAGCCACAACCCTGACTGACAGCGCCTGCCAGCCGGCAGACACAGACACGTCGGCGCGCGAAGCAGCGGTTAGCGTCGCGTGTGCCGCGATAAGACATACTGAACCAAATAACAATTTGTTTGCCACTAGCCAAATTTAAACATCCAAGATAGAATGTAAATTTAATAATGCTAACATAATTGACGAATGATAAGGGTGAGTGGAAGAAAAAAACATGTTGTGCCTATCGCACCTGGCGTGGGATAAGGGCAGGAAAAAAAAAAAATGAAATGAAATATGATCACGACTGTATCCCAGGGAGCGGTAGACATTTCTTTCAGATCTTAATGCAATTTTTAGATCCTTTTGAAGATGTCTAAGGGGGTAGTCAGAGGTACCTATGTCCGAATACATATTTGGGGCAGGAGTATGATGAATTTAGTTTAGAATGCTAACAAATATTGTCACTTAGACGGGATTTGAACTCGCAACTTCAGCCTCAACTTAGCCTTTTTGAAATAACGTTGAACTTATGAAATAAATCACACCGGACTTTGTGACCAGCATAGTAGGTAGGTACAAAAAAACCAAGACCTTTACTTATATTAGTTATTGATTCAACCCCGGGGCTTTTAGTTGCTGCAATCTTATAATAGTTTTCAATGGACGTGTCTCAGCTATAATAAGCTAATTGGTTTGTTTAGAGATGTACCTACACTAGTGGCAATTCTGGATCTCGCCAAAACTTAACTAAAATAATTTGACAGCACTAATAAAATTGATGCCATCCTTTTTATTTCGATCGTTATGAAAGGGACGGCAACATTTTTAGTGCTGTCAAATTAGTTTAGTTAAGTTTTGGCGGCATCGGCATCCAGAATTGCCACTAGGTACTACCTACCTACCTAACCTACATATTAAAATAGATAAGTCATCCCCGTTTTCTAATCAATGTTTTACGAAATTCGAACCAGAAGCGTGTTTTAAAATAAATGATCAGCAAACAAAGGCGACAGCAAACACTTGGGCATCACGCAGCTCGATCTACGTGGCCGCTGGGGCTGACTCCCTGGAGAATACATTGATGTGGGGGTTTTGGATGTGGCAATCTTGTAAATGTGACGCGACCACGAGAAATGATCGTTATAAGCCCTCTCTTAGTCAAATGGATATTTTTTGGATGATTCCTAAAGTTGTCTGTACCTAGGTAATGTTTGTATTTAATACCTGTGATCTATCTATTTTTTCTACATTGACTTGCTTAAGGTAATGATTCCATGTATAATGCTTAGGTAATAGGTAGGTACATGATGTTATGAAATCCTATTTGTAACGTTTTGTAAATCTAATAACTTGTAACTTGTTGTTCCAACCATTTGGATTTACATAATGCCATATCCATACCCACAGTCATTTTCCACAGTTCTAGACCTAATATAGTCTCAATTCTCTATGGGCCGAGGACGCATATTGCACTCATTTCATTATGTACATACGATTACGATGAACGAACAATTTATGTATACAGATGTCCTCGCAAGGATTTGAGCGGTGATCGATTTTAAAGAGGAAGGAAAGTATTTTTTTTAGATAATTGAGGAGCTGGGAAAAATTGATAAGGTCAACCGGGGTAATTGCGTCATATTTTTCGATCACTTCAACTTGACTCCATATTGTGAGCGAATTTATGGCATTTTTCACTTTTTGAAACTGTAGTCCAAAAGTATGGCTATTTCTGTACAAAGCTATATTAGTGAATTCTTCGCCAGAGTTTTAAAAAAGAGTCAAAATGATTGTTTTTTAAAAAATGGCATTTTAGACGCATTTACCCCCTTTTGAGGCAAATGCGTCTTTCTTGACTAAAAACTTTTTTGATAAGCTTTTCGTGTTAAAAACAAAGAATTTTGTTTTGCATCAAGTTTCTGTGCAATGGAATGACAGTTAAACTAGACAAAAATAATATTTCACGCATTTAGGTACAATTAAGTAAAAAGGGGGAAAATGCGTCCAGTTTTTGATAGACGCATTTATCCGATACTAAATGCAGATGTTGTCAACATTTTACTTGGGTGGCTCGCGCTTATTACCTCTGTAAATGTTAGCACTACAGGTTTGCAAAAAAGTCATGGTGGCGCCATTTTTATATGCCAAAAAACTGGCAAGTAATTTTAACTTTATTTAAATCATATTAGGCACTTGTTAGTTCACTTCGGTACTATCAATTATTATATTACGAGATCAAAAAGTTTAGAAAATCATATTTCGTTAAGTATTTGTCAATGTCCATGTCTTTCAATATCACCATGGCAAATAAGTAGGCATTTATCTGAAATAAAATTTCATTTAGGTACCTTCATTTAAAAACGTAAGACATAAAAAGGTTGACGTTTTCTGTTTTTGGGGCAAATGCGTCCCACAGTCGCAATTGCCCCAGAACGGCAGACGCATTTAGACCAAGATATTAATCCAAATCTTAAAAATAGAGATTTAATTATTTCTTGAATTATGGCACATTTACTAAAAATAACTATCTGTGCAAGCGAAGGATTCTCTATTCTTTACAATCATTATTGAAGAAATCTGTCAACTATTGAAAATAAATGTATTGACATGGATTTGGTTACTCACCTCTTGCAGTTGCAACTTGTCCAAAAAAGTGTAATTTACAAAATGGCTCAATACTTGAATAAGTGAACAACAACGCCATCTTTACAAACTACATGTTAAGTATTTAGTTTAAACAAATGTAACTAGATGGCAGAAACCTGTGTAGAATAAACCGTTTTCAAATAAATTCAAAAAGATGCATTAGCCCCGTAGACGCAATTAGCCTAGTTGACCTTACCTTTTGCTAAAGAGAAAACCTACTGTGAAGTGATTAGGTATTTACCTACTCATAAAGGGGTTTCGGTTTTTCTTTTAGAGAACAGAACACTATTTAAATTCTTTGTTTAAGAGATTAGCTAGAGATATGTATTTGGATACGTACCTGCTGCACTTAACTACTCACAAAGACATCTTCAAAGAATTTGAAATGCTCAAAAATCTAAGAGAAAGTCAACTAACGCCGTGTCATCAATAGGTATCATCAATCGTAATCATTTTCGTTTCGTCTCGTTATTATCAAAATTCTAATTTCCAAAATCAAGTCTGTTGACAATCTACACCTAACAATGTTTAACAACAAACGAGTGTCCCCTATTCAGTGGCATTATTTACCGAAATGAATCGCGTCGAGTCGCTAGGGACCATCCTTAATCATAACCAGTTTAGGGGCTGGTGACAAGGCTTGTAGTAGCTATTTGACAGATAAATAATTACAGGATGGATAGTTCAAAATAGTTATATTGTATGTAAGTGGGTTCTATTTGCTAATGGGTGTTTTTTTATTAGCACATATATCACGTAGGTATGTACTATCTTACTTACCTAATAAGTACCTACCTAGAGATATCTTGATAGGTAATTCCTGGTAAGGAAATATTAACAACCATTTGATGTGATAAGTTTGTAAACAAGTTAAAATGGGTAAAAATCAATATCTAAATTAAAAAAAGCCTAATTGTAAAAGATTTAGAACTAATTCTTCTGAAATACTTAGTTGTACGTAGGTAGGATCTTTCTAAACTAAGCAAATAAATTGCCAAAGATATTTTGTTCGATTCAGAAATATACATTTGAAGCCATTTTGAAAATAGATTTACCTAAAGAATTAAACAAAAGCGCTTTAAAAACATTGACACCGTGGGATATGCAAATAGCTCTAGTTGCATTTTATAATTCAAATCTAACCCAACTTACCGAATTTCCTCCCCCCAAGCCGCACAATTGACGTCTCGGGGACTCCACGACCCTTTGTGCGCTCGACGTGAATACGCCACCTAATCTCGATCACGTGACCGACACGCGTCTACTGCATGCGACAACCCTGAGCATAATACAAAAAGAGATTCTAAACGAAATGTTCATAGACAATATTCTACTCTCCCGCCTTTTCATAAACGTCAAAATGTCATGGTAGAATTTTGGCGCGTAAGACAGATTCAAAATGACGCGACATAAAAAAGCGTGTCCTTTTATCTTAACTGATTGGATAATCTGTGTTCAAACGTTATACTATCGTATCGGAAACAGAACTGCAAGGCACAACGTCCTGATTAAGTTTTCTGGTAGGGGCGGGCCGAGAGTGCGAAATTATAGTGATTTTTGACAAGTCTCATGTTTCCTTTGTATTGGGTACAGTTTTTGGTAAAATGTTCCAAAAACGTTTCCATGTAATTATTAGCTTTGTCCCCATTTGCGTGGGGCGAGGTTCAGTAACAGATTTATAAGTCATTTTTGGATTAAAGATATCTATTGTGTCGCTAATAAAAATGGTCTTAGGGGCCAAAAATGCGATAACACAAATACAACCAGCATACTTAATTATTTCTCTATTCATACCAACCGGCATTGATTGTGTATTAGCAAAGCTAGTTTATGCAATTGGTCCTTCTAGTCGGATCTCATTAAAATTTAAAACAAAGCGCCGAATCAGTGTGTGCGGACCTAATAGGATTTTTGGGAAATATTAAACAGTTTGACCCTTGCATTTAAATGAGGTATTTCCCGCGTCACCGACCAATGGGGCAGCATCTGATCACGTATTCATTGGGGGCGATCATCGGCGCCATAGTCTCAACATGAATCCAAGAAGCAAAACAATAGACACCTGTCTGAAATATAATTCGAGCTCACGATTTTATCATTAGGAACAGTAGCTAACAATACCTACCTATCATTTATTAGTCAAATTTCGTTGTTACTCTTTCTGTTTCTTTTTTGTAAGTACTTTTATTTGCATGCTGTGTTTACCTTTAGGCACCTAATGGAGACGTTTCCCTTTTTTTTTTAAATAACTTTTTTTTTTTTAAGATATTCATAAAATTCTTGCTAATAAAAGAAAAAAAAATGGATTTTAAAGTTTAGGAAACTTCTCCATTGAACTTTTTACTAATCTATGAAATATTGTAATAATTGTTGGTACCTATACCAAATTAATAAGTAAATAAAAAAAAATTGCCTTCTCCAATTTTCCTAGTCTAAAATGATGTTAGGATAATCTAAGTATTATTGGAGCAAAACCTCTGTTTGTACGCGATGTAGGTACGGACACAGCAAATTTCTATCTATTTTTATTTCGGTAAATTGCTATCGAAATTCAGATGAGCGCGCCGGAATGGGTTTGCTCAAAACACTTTTATTTTAAGCTTCGTGAGTAAATATACAGTTTAATTTGAATATCAAATTTCTAATAGTCTCTTCTCTGAATTTTAAGTAATAAATATATGGATAGGTAATTCAAAATCGTGAAATATGACCTAAGGTAGGGAATTCTGATTTGAAGAAGAATTAAAAGGATTGTTAAGTACCTACCTACATTAGAATATTTGCTGATTTAAAATTATGCCTAAAATATCTCAAGTTATTGATTATACGTTACTTCCACTTTATTTCTATTCACTATTCACTTTATGAAGCATTCAGTGGGGTGACACAGTATTTACAAAGGATTTGAATGGAAAAATGATATGATATCACAAATATTTGCGAGCGTGATTTATGCATTTCCCTTCGCATGAAGAGGGATCATGAGATTGTAGACAAACTGAGGATTAAAAAGCTTTGCCCCTACTTCGTCTCTAGATTACATATTCCAACCAAAGTCTGTATGTGCGGCTAGTGAAGTCTAAAAATATAATGTAGATTGAATTTTCACAAGTGATGAATCAATTAGGTATTTAGACTATTTTAGACTATAGTAGGTATTGTGCGTTTTTTTCATTTTTAAAAGTCAAACCTTTCTAATTTGTCTTGAGATGCTATTTCAATAATTTTACAAAATATCAGCAGCATACTAGGAACACAATAATAAAAAAACAAGATTTGAATTATATTTTTATAAAATTGATACAAAAATAAATGTGAGTTGCACAAAATAAGATAAAAAAAATCACTGCCACTCGTTACAAAAATGAGCACAGCATGTCAGAATTATAGTACTATTCTCCACAACGAGATAGGATTTAAAATAAAGTCCTCTCGAAACTGAAGAGCTATAAAAATTATCGGGCACACGTTGTGAAGAGTACTTGCAATATTTTGGCCTGGGGCGATACCCAATGTGCAGTTTGTTAAGTTGGTACTTGCGCCTACTGGGCTCGTAATGTCAACTGTTTCGTTTTGGAAAGGTGTTTAAAATCTGTATAGCTTTCTGAAGTCATGTTTTATAATATTATCGGGACTTAATCGTGTATTAAGGTAGCGATAGTTTGTAATTTTGTTATTATAACTAATTATAATAAAAAGAGAACGTCCTAGCAGCCTTACGGCCTTATGAACGGTAGACATGATCAAAGAGCATGGACATGATCTAAGTTCTTCAGACAATCATTTAAAATTGTCTAGGCAAAGTTCAAATATAAGTAAGTACATTAGAGATTGCTACTTGTTGCAAGGAGGTTCTGCATTGAACTCGTTATGGAAACGCAGCCTTAGGTAGGTACTTATTGGTTTCTTTGCAATTTCTAACTTTTTATTACCAACCAACAACAGACCTCTGTGTCTCAATTCATAAAATAAATGTTATAAAATTGTGGAATATCGTAAAGTCATTAGATAATAGGGCTCATCGCGTCGGACTTTAGATTTCTTGATGGCATTGTAGATTGTAGGTACTTAGGTAATCCTAAGTACAAATTTACAATGCCATCAAGAAATCTTCAAAGACGAAGATCTGTTTACGTAATCCTGTTTCCTTTAATAAATATACCACAAACAACAACGCTCACTTTTTAATTTATAAAATAATGTTATAAAATTGCGTAATAATTTAGAGGCCCTTGATGAGTCGATGAACCCTAAAATATCGTTACATTGCCACCCTGCGCGCTGGCATATGCCCATGCAGTTTGAGCACACGCTGTTCCTGAGGATCGGCACATCTGTCCTTTTATGTGCACTATCTTCCAGAAATTGAGGAGATTTTAAACTGTTTTAAAATCAGAGAAAAATTACTTACTATACTATACCTACTATTGAGTCAGTTGCAATGACGAACTGGTGCATGAAGCAAACTAACCCCCATATGCATAATGGTTCAGTAAACTTTCAATATTAGCTAAATGATATTAAATCTGTTGCTATCTATTTTTATTGACATAAAAGTAACGAGAAAAAAACATATTTTAAATCTATATTGAATTGATTAATCTTTATGAATAAGACCATTAGAATTGAAGAGCGGCCAGTAGGAAAATATAAGGTGCTGGTCACACAGAAATGACGTAGGTAAGACGAGAACGGGTCGCGGACATTATAAGTTTCTTCCGTCCCTTTCATAAAAAAATGTACTTAGGTAGAAGCGTCGCGACGCAAAACATATAGAAAAGAAAGGGCGTGGACACAACGCTTCTTTATATTTTGTATGAAGGACGCGAAAAAAAAAAAATGCCCGCGCCCCGTCCTCGTCTTATGTCATTTCTGTGTGACTGTGTGTCCAGCGCCTAAGGGGTTTATCAGGTTAGAAAAAAAATAGTACCTACGAGAGAGTCATAACATAAAACTGACGTTTCATGTCAATTTGCCTCTCTTGTTGTGTCTTGTCAAGATTAGCAGGACCTTTATTTTATTTACATACAGAAATTGCACTATCTCAAACCATTTTATTTTCTGTGGGTTCTTAATTCATAGCTTTGCCGCTAACGTTGTTAACATTAACCCAAAACTAGGGGTGTTCCCTCGCCATAAACCGAACATTAAAACACCGCCTATTACACGAAGGAATTGCCCTAAAATGTCTCAAACATGTGTTCTACTGCGACCTGTCATCGGGGTTGCCAGCACAATGGGAATTATAATTTTTGTGATGTTGGCAACACAGCGACAGACGCGCGCAGCGGGCGGCCACCACGCCCTTTCTGTTGCCGATTTGTTACAATTATTTTCATTTTTAGATGAAAGAACAGAATAGGCTATTGAATAGTCTCTAATGTAGGTATTTGTGCCTCATTCTTAAAAATTATCGTTCCTACGCCATTTTTTTTATTCCTTATTATACACCAAAAGTTAAAAGCTATGCGATAAAAGTTAAAAGCTACAGACATAATTTCATGGTTTATACTTATTTCAATTGTTGGCTATTCGCTAAAATTGAAAAGGTCACTAGTTTTAAAACTAGCTAACTCTCTGATCAGAATCCCTCATTTTATGTACTTAGGTAGATCTAGGTTAATATAATCACTCATTGCATACAGTTACTGAGCATCTCAGGGACTGTAATACATAAATACGACGGACTGAACGAAAATCGAAGTTAAAAACTGGATAGGTATTCTCAATTTATTTACATACATACCTACCTACATACGAGTACCTACAAGTAGGCACAAGTACCATCATATTATTTTTAAGGTTACGAGGTTCAATATAAAAACCCATCTGTTTTTACTCTTTGCCCCGACTAGGCGTAGCACGCTCTACGCCAGGGGTTCCGTAGAATATTCATGCAGTGTTTTGTGCCATAATTACGTGTCCTTTATTAGGCCTCTTTGCGTTATAGTAGGCCAAATGCTAATCCCTATTATTTGGTGGAGTGTAACGATTTTGCGGTTAATTAGGTGTTTTTGGTCACAAAAACAAATGATACTTAGTTCTTTAAATTTTTTAAAACATTCTAATAACAAACGGGAATCTTGTACCTACACTACTAACAATATAGGCGATTTAAAAACCGACATACCATTGGTATTAGTTGTTGGATATTAGTTGATCGACTTTAAAACTATTCAAAGTGATTTATAATATTAACTTATTGAATACATTTTGACTTGACTTAAACGCATTAAAATAATTCACAGAGTAGGTATTCATCTGAGTAAAAGTTGGTAATAGCACAGATAAAAGAATACTAGTAGTAATAGCAAGGACGATATGGGTAAGGACTGCTAATGAGTACCTACTAGGAACCGTCATTCAAATATTGTTATAGTCCTTGTTAATAGGGTCAGACTTGGGGTTGCTTATCTAAATCGACTATATTTTATATGTTATTTTGAGTTATTATAATGTCCAGTGCCAAGTTCTGGAGTGACAGCTACGGTCACGGCGATGCGAGGACAATGATGATGTTGATATTTTGATTTACAAAAGTTTTGGAAGATACTTCGATCATGCAGTAATACTGAACATTTTGTTTTCTTCTAATGCCCACGCCGCGCCGTCATCTTGGCCATCTCACGGCCTTTTTAAATCCATATTCTCTCATCAACCGAGATCTAAGGTCAGTTAAACCGGTTGGACATGAATGACTAGCGATCATTAATCAAGCATTGATTTGCTTTTGTCTATGCCCGGTGATTGACACATAGACAGTGGCACGTAAATGAGCTGGAAGATAAACCTTTGGATTTTGCTGATGATACTACCTAGTTACCTACTATTAAAAGAACTATGCTATTTAGAGCGACCAGTGTAGGTATTTATTTATCTATAGTAAGTAATAGTGAGTTTAGATAGAAATAAGTATATTTTTATCATGAACTAGATTCTGCCCTTCTTGCGTGGCACCAATATAGCGTAATACAGTTTCAGTTAAATAATTAGGTATTAAAGTCGTTGCAATAGTTGGGAATATTTAAATCAATCAAATTATCCGAATTTACAAACAAATTACCTATAAATAAATGTGTTATGAGCGAATGTAGCAAAACAATAGTGTCGTCGTAGAAATGGTACCTAATACCATCATTCTCTCCATAAATGTTAAGAAATGCATTACAATTTTCTTATCGCAGTGAGTGACGAAACCATTATTTAAATCAGCCCATTTTCCTTTAAAGTCAACAGCTACCCTTGATGCATTAAACCTTATCTATGCACGGAGCAGGCGTCCGCACCCTTCAGCTGTTATCGCGATACTGGCAGGAATGCAACAATACAGACACCGGAGCTGCGTTTATCTCTCCACCAATCAGAGGGAAGGGGAATTCGAATTTTAAAAATGAAGGAGAATTTTTGGTTTATAGTTTGGTGTGATACATTTCTTTGAGTATTATCTGTGAATTTCATGACTTACCTAGTCTAATTCGAGAAATCGACAAATTGTTAACAATTTTACGATTTCTAGAGTCTTGTCTCTGGTCCACCTCCACCAAGTGTTTTTTAATTTATTTGAAGAACACAGCTCCAGAGAATTATCTAGATGATATACAAATATTATAGCACCAGTGTGGAGCAAATCGAACAAAGTTCAACTGATCAGTGAGTTTCTAGTTTATTAAAAGAAAATCTTTCTCGAAAATTGAGCATAATGCCGACTCATCTCTATCAATTAAACTCGAGACTTGAAATCCATACAAAACATATCAGTAACAGAACAGTTGCACCAAATGTTCACACTGCCCAAGGGTGTGCTTGCTGTATGGCCGTATGGCGTCCCATAAGGGATGGGATTTGGTTATCTGTGCCGATTAATTTTGGTCAGATCCTGTTTGATAAATAGATGTTTGATGGTGTTGTGATGGGGGATTTCGAAATTGTTACGGAATCATAAAATGTTTTTATTTTTATATTTTTATGATATTTTGGTTGGGTCTATGAACTCTAATGTGAAATTAAAATATCAAAATCAGCAACAATGTAAAACAGGTATTATACCAATATATTCCAACTATTAGACGTTATTATTAAGTGTGGAGCTGCTGAAAATAATATAATATAATACTTACAACAATAATATAATATAATCCATGTTTAGGCAACGCTAACAGTAGGTACACACAGTACAATACAGTAGGTACATTGTAAAAAACATTCATATAAAAATACTATGATATAAAAATACAATGTTACAACAATGTTTATAGAATATCAATGACTTACGAGCTATGTATTTTAATAATGTGTTAGATACTTCCGTGCCAATAAAAAAAAAATATTTAGAAAAAGGTTTGAGATGAATTAGAACCTTTTTACCTTTGTGGTGGACCACTTACCTAGTTATTAAAAATTTAGTATTAATAGTAGTCCGTGTTGGTCATGGTGAGAACCTCGATTTTTGATCAGAAAGGGGTTCAAATCGTGGCCGTGCATAAAATATATATTTTTTTATATTTGCACTATCTATGAGCACAGCACAGGGCCGATTAGAGTGGCGTTTGAGGGAGGAGGCTTTTACACAGCAGTGGGCTATGATTTGAGCTGCCATTGATGATGATGATGATGAGCTTAGAACGGTGAAGGAAAACATCGTGAGGAAACCCGCGGCTAGTCAGCCCCACACGTAGGTATTGTAACGTTAAAATATGGGATATTCTATTTTTTTAATTTTCTTCTAAGTTTGTTCCAATTACGAACGGAACGTTATGGTATTTTTCGCTTTTAGCTGGCAACACTTTTTCGTGTTTGGCAACACCGGTTGTAAGCGGCCATTTTTACATCTTTACCTACTTTTACGAGGAAGCTGCTCGAATATCATTTCTAAATAGTTAATATCAAATTTGGTGAGTCTGCTGTGAAAAGATCATATTTCGTGCCTGTGCATCCGTTCAATTCTTTAACACGGTGAATCTTCCAGGTCGGCGACTTTCTACCTAATATCCTAGTGCGTGGGCGCACGTGTTTTTGAATTCTACATGTTCTACTATTTATCAAGCCCTCTGAATTAAAACTCAGGTATGCATATCCTCAACTACTTTGTAGGAATCCATTTAAACAATAACATACTTTTTGTAAAATAAAATATTTCATTCAAAAACTTAATTTCATACAAAATCAATAAATTTCCTTTTCTAAACCTGTATCTTGCTACTGTAAAACGTTCACAAAGGTGCAACCTACTTATCCTATTAATTTCAAGCCTTATTATTCAGTAAATCTTGATTTTTCTCTAAAAAACCACATGTCATACAACGTCCCGTTGAACAATTTTTAAATATTAGTCTGTAGGTAATTGAAGTTTTCTCTCAATTACAGGGGGTTTTCAGGACTTCGGGTTTTTATTCTTCGGTCTCCTGGTTTTCCAGTTTACTTACATAACTACTTAACTAATTTACTACCTAACTACTCTTCTACTTGGATGTTGGAGTGTTCCGTTGGAACATATCTGCATTCATACTTACAACTTTGGACTGCTTTGCTCACGGTTTGTTCGAATCGTTGGGAGCAGGCATACCAAGCCTGGAGGCTATCCGGTAACCTTAGGGGTTTGTCGACGAAGCCGAGGTGGCTTCTGTAACCGTAGGACAGGCACTTCTGTGTCCTGTGTCGACGGCCCCTAAATTTTATTTATTTATCTAGTACCATAGCTGTCTTCTATGGTTGGCGCCCTCTTATTTACTGTTATTTATTACCATAAATTACTCTAAATTTAATTTACAAAATCACAATTTCAACGTACTTGACTTCTACATAATTTTACAAAATTACTTATTGAATTTTAAAATACAACACCACATAATTGCAATTTCATCTCAAGGGGAACCCAAGGAACTTGATACCATTTACCCCTGTATTTATGCTCTAAGTATATCTGTAGCTAAGCCGTCGCATTACTTTTATTTAACATTTTATTGCCTGTTTAGACTGATTGTGTAGGAAATAAACAAGTCAGAGAATTTTCTTTGTTTCATTCCAATTCCTCTTAGGTCCAACAGTTGACAGGTAACAGTAGCTACCCAACGTGTGGGGCTTTCCTTGAGATGGTTGTCATGTCGTTTTAGCTGTGACAAAAAATTGCATTATTTTACCCGATTGAAATTGTGGTTTTATTTTACTGTATTTTACATAACTGTGTAAACTGTTTGCAAGTGTTTTACATATCCTACCTGCTATTATTTAACTGTGTAATACTGTGTGCCTTTATGAGCAATTGCTCACTGTTTTACTTATATAACTAAACTTGATGGTTCTATTTATAGAAGTTGTTTACAAGTTATTTTTGTTGTAAACTTGAGGTGATTTGCAAAATTGGTGTTATAATTTATTCAAACTTATTCAAACTACTTTTAAAACTGTTTGCCTACACTATTTTCAACTTTTTAAACAAAAATAAAACATAAAATTTTTTGGTACAGTCAGTCACAAAAATTACTAACCTAAATTTTTTTTCTAAATATCTTGTTTAGTGTTGAGTATCCTTTCATACTCACGTGTTTATTGTTACTTTTTAGATAAACTTTCCACTTTCGAACTTGCGAAATTTTTAAAACTTTTTCGAACTAAATTTTTTTTGCTTGTTCTTTCACAATGGAAGAACGCGTTATTGCGTTTCAAGCGTTGCACAAGGACGAACTTGTTCACGAAGTCCGTATTAGGGATGCTGTGCCTGCCGCCGATGTTTCTTCTTTGAGAGTACAAATTCGATCGTTAGCTAAGGAAGTACCTTCGGACTCTATTGTTGCTTTTGAGGGGAAGGTAACTGACGAGTTGTTGACAATTAAGATCAAGCTCAGAGAGTTGTCGGAGCTTTTAAAGGATACTACTAGCCCATCTTTAAAAAATCTTACTCGCATTCAGGCGTTAGCGCATCACTTATATCACCGCCTTACACGCTTAGATCCTACCGATGATAATGACAAGTCTACTCACTCGGAGTTGACAACTGACTTAAATAAAATTTTATCTAAATTGGACAATTTGATGTCGATATTCAAATCAAGCGTCTCCGATTTTGATGCAGATCTGACCCAAAATGTTTCTCCCGCTTCTGCGACCCCAATCAAGAGGTATCAAATGGTATCATCTCTGAACTTAAAATATAATGGTTCCTCATGTGTGCGTGTTTTCCTTCAGCGTTTAGATGAGTTGTGCGCCTCGCGTAGTATAACCGAGCAGTTGTTACTGACTTCCGCCGCAGAACTTTTTGAAGGCGACGTCTTATGTTGGTATCGTAGCATCCGCTCAGAGGTAAACAGTTGGTCGGAGCTCAAGCAAAGCTTGCTTGACGAATACTTGCCTTACGACTTTGATCGCCGTCTCATGCAGGAAATTCGTTTGCGTACGCAGGGTCCTAACGAGAACATCGTGGCTTACGTTGCTGTTATGCTGAATTATTTTAGCCGCCTATCGTATAAAGTATCGGAAAAAGAAAAGTTTGATATTGTCTTTCAAAATATTAGGCCGGAGTACTCAGTTCCTCTGTGTACCACTGTAATCACGTCGTTGAAACAACTAAAGGAGTTGTGTAGGATGTTAGAGTGTGGGAAGCACCGTGCGCAGACTTTTGTCGAGCCTCCTAAAATATCCAATGGATGCTTAGCACCTGACTTAGCATGTAAAACTACTAAGCCTAAAGTCCATGCTGTGTCTCCTGTTAATCAGTATTGTCCCCGTTGTCGTGTAGACTCTCACGGTCTCTCCGAATGCACGTCTACTGCCATTGTTTGTTTCCGTTGCGGTAAGCAAGGTTTTACTGCGGCTAAGTGTCCAATCTGCAAACCTTCATCACCGATTTCACCTCAAGCAAAACTAAATAATACAAAAAACTAATTGGCCTGAACCATCGAGATAATTCTTCTAATTTTGATAAAGCCGATTGGCAGAACTACTTAAAACAGTTAAATTTTTTCTTTTCTACGTATAGAACTGTCTCGACGGTTCGTGATTGTCATGATAATCGTCCTTTTCTTCGTGTTGAGATTCTCAACCATACTTTGCGTGGCCTTTTGGATTCTGGTGCTACCATATCCATTTTGGGGGCCAACGCATGTAATTTGTTCTTGGAGGCGGGAGCTACCCTTCATCGCAGTGATGATATCGCCCACATCACCTCTGCGACGAATTCCCGTGCTTCTGTTGTAGGTTATTTTATGTTGCCGATCAAATTTGATAATTTAACCCGTGTTATTAAACTGTATGTGGTGCCTGACGTATCTCCTTCTCTTGTTTTAGGTGTAGATTTTTGGAGAGCTTTTAATCTTGCTCCAAAAATCTTCAATAATAAAGATTTTTTTGTTAATTCCTCAGATAATAACGTCGTATCTGAAATTCGTTTTTTACATCCGTTTGATCAGTTGCCTGCTGATCAACGTCTTGTTGCTGAAACTATGCTAAAACGTTTCGAGTCTATTTCTTTTGAAAAGAAAGGTTTAGGCCGTACGCTTCTTCTTACTCATACCATTGATACTGGAGATTCTCCTCCGATCAAACAGCGTTACTACCCGATGTCTCCCGAAAGGTTGAAAGAGCTGAACAGACAGTTGGACGAGATGCTAGAGCAAGACGTCGTCGAGCGTAGCAGTAGTGCGTGGAACAACCCTACCCTGTTCACTCCCAAGTCAAACGGTGAGCTCCGCTTTTGCATCGACAGTCGCAAATTGAACTCTGTGAGTAAACATGATGCGTACCCACTACCCTATATTTCTAGAATCCTTGATCAACTTAGGGACGCTAAGTTTTTGAGCTCTATTGATCTCAAGAGCGCTTTTTGGCAGATTCCGTTGGATCCTGCGTCGCGTGAGAAGACTGCTTTTACAGTACCTGGGCGTGGCTTGTTTCACTACAAGGTCATGTGCTATGGCTTGACTTCCGCTCCGGCTACGCAGCAAAGGCTCATGGATAAGTTGTTCGGTCCCGAATTTGGTGATAGGGTTTTTGTTTATTTAGACGATATCATTATTGTTAGTAGCGATTTTGATGAACATATTAAGTTGTTGTCTCAAGTTTTGGAACGTTTGAATTTTGGTAATTTAACTATTAACTTGTCGAAGTGTAAATTTTTTCGTAGGGAGTTGAAGTACCTCGGTTACGTCGTCGACGAACGAGGACTTCGAACTGATCCTAGTAAGGTTCAGGCTATTGTTGACTTCCCAACACCTTCCACCCGGAGAGAAGTCAAATCTTTCTTGGGTACCGCGTCGTACTATCGTCGGTTCATCCGTGACTTCAGTTCTATCGCGGCTCCACTAAATAAGCTTACTTCCACTCGTAAGAATGCTCCTCCGTTCCTTTGGACTCAAGAGGCTGAGCAGTCGTTTACCGAGTTGAAGACAGCTTTAGTGTCGGCTCCGATCTTGGCGTGCCCAGACTTTTCTAAATCCTTCTCTGTTCATTGCGATGCTTCTGGTTACGGCGTTGGTGGAACCTTAACTCAAGTTCTTGAGGACGGTCTAGAACACCCCATCGCGTATGCTAGTCGGTCTTTGAATAGGGCTGAACGAAACTATTCCGCCACCGAGAGAGAAGCGCTCGCAGTAGTTTTTTCTGTTGAACATTTTCGCCCTTATTTGGAAGGAGGTCCTCAATTTAAAATTATTACAGACCATTCAAGTCTCAAATGGTTTTTCAATTTGTCAAATCCAACCGGACGTCTCGCTAGGTGGGGATGTCGCTTGTCGCCGTATGATTTTATCATCGAACACCGTAAAGGCAAGGATAATGTGGTTCCTGACGCGCTTTCGCGTGCAGTTCCCATTCTTACTATTGATCCTCCTCCTGACCCTATACCCCGTGACTTTTGGTTTGACAGATTATTGGTCAAGTGTACTAAATCTTCTAAAGCTTGTCCTAATTATTCTATTATTGATGGTAAATTATGTAGGTTTTCTAAAAATAAATTTGGTTTATCAAGTGAGTTTGACTGGAAGGAAGTTGTTCCTTCATATAAGCGTTCCGAAGTTCTTGAGTTTTGTCATTGTAGGGATACGGCACCACATTTCGGTATTTTTAAAACTTTTAAACAAGTTTCCTTGCGTTACTATTGGCCGAGGATGTATCAGGACGTGATTAACTTTGTTAATGCGTGCGATACTTGCTCTGCTTATAAACATTCTCAGGAGCCACCTAAAGGTCTCATGGGAGACCCGAAGGTTTGTTCTCGTCCTTTTGAAACCATTAGTATTGATCTAGTTGGGCCTTTGCCACGTTCTAGATTAGGTTTCACATTTTTATTAGTAGTCGTCTGTTGTTTTTCCAAATATTGTTTATTGTTTCCCCTTCGGAGAGCAATTGGCAAGTCTATTGCCCAATGTTTGGAGAATGGTGTGTTTCTGACTCATGGAGTACCTCGTACAGTGGTTGCGGATAATGGTACGCAATTCACTGGTAGTGAGCTAAAGTCCTTGTTTCTGAAGTACAATATTCCTCAAATACATTTTACCCCTCGTTATTGTCCGCAGGTCAACACAGTCGAACGCTATAATAAAACGATTGTTGTTGCTATCTCTATTCTTGTTAAGAATGACCATCGCTCGTGGGATACCACTTTATCTAACGTTCAGTTTGCATTGAATACAGCTGTCAATGA
This sequence comes from Xanthorhoe designata, assembly GCA_963582015.1. Classification (NCBI taxonomy): domain Eukaryota; kingdom Metazoa; phylum Arthropoda; class Insecta; order Lepidoptera; family Geometridae; genus Xanthorhoe; species Xanthorhoe designata. The sequence goes on from OY757029.1 coordinate 4,052,136, forward strand.
AACAACACGTTTTACACCTTTTTCCCTTGTTCACGGCCGTGAAGCCATTCCTAGTGGTAAATTCTATGGTTCGGCCCGCGCGTCTCAAGGAGACCTTGTCTGTGCTTCGCGTGAAGACTATATTTCTAAGTTAGGTGTTCTACGTGACATTTTCGTAAAAGTAGAAGAAGCTATCGCTAAGGCTCATCTCAAAAGCGCCGTTTATTATGATAAGGGACGTCGCGCGTGTGAGTACAATGTCGGTGACATTGTTTGGAAAAAGACTTTTCCGCAAAGCGACGCCAGTAAGTTCTTTATGGCTAAGCTTGCTCCTAAGTATGAAAAGTGTCGTGTAGTTGCTAAGCGTTCGCCATTGGTGTACGAGTTGGAAAGTTGCAGTACTGGCAAGCACTTGGGTGCTTGGCACATTCAGTATTTGAAGGGTGATGGTTTGGATGGCGTTCTACCTACTAGTTAAATTTTGTTTTGTTTTTTTTTATTGTTCTCGTTTCATATTGAGTCTTATGTGGGTTCGATTTTTGACGAGGCGTGTTTTTTTACTCTCAATCATGGACTGAGCCCTGTGATTGAGAATTATTACCTTTTTTTTTGCATTACGGTTTTACGCCGTTGGCGTTCTATCTTTGATTGTACCACGTCTACCCCGTGCGTACGATCTGTTTTTGTCTTAGTGACATTTATATTTTTATTGATAAAGCCCGGGCGGGAAGGGAATAAATAGTTTGTAATATCATGTCCTGGCGGTTGGATACATTTTTTTGGTGTGGTTTGCTGTAAGAAAGTTAATACGATGCATGCGTTTGTATGTATTGGTGAAGCCCGGACGGGAGAGGTTTTACTAGGTTTGTTTCATCAGGTCCTGGCGGTTGGTTATATTTTATGGATTGCGTTGCGTACAAGAAAGATTATAACTTATTTATGGTTTTGTATCATAACGTACAATATTTAGTTTACCTTTGTACTTTGTTTGTCTACCGATTTTTGTAGTCGACTGTACTTTGTATGCTTGACCTACATAAATTGTTTATGTTTTTCGGATTTCTGTTTCTAAGCAAAGGGGAGCGGTTGCGGTAACTCCTACAAAAAAATAAGCCAATGCCAGGGCGGTTTTTTGGAAACCCATACAAAAAGCCTTATTCCAAAATGCTTGTCAAAATTTTGTTTGTCTTGTAGGATGGTTCTGTGTTAGAGTGCGACGCGTTGATAGCGGAGTTATCTCGTTATGTGTTTGTGATTTAACCCTTTGGGTTCTGATCTCTGTTTTGTGTATGAGTACCTAGGTGTATTTTGATTGTACGTTTTGACTGCTGCCTTTGGCTTGCATTTTTGATGCATGTTACTTATATTTAATTCTCTGACTTGCGTTTTAACTTTTGAGTTTCTTGACTAAATTTTTTATTCTCAAGCTTCAACTCCATGCTTCATAAGCTGGAGGACCAGCTTGAATTTCGCGATTTTGCTCGCAAAATTCTTCTAAGTGGGGGGGTCATTGTAACGTTAAAATATGGGATATTCTATTTTTTTAATTTTCTTCTAAGTTTGTTCCAATTACGAACGGAACGTTATGGTATTTTTCGCTTTTAGCTGGCAACACTTTTTCGTGTTTGGCAACACCGGTTGTAAGCGGCCATTTTTACATCTTTACCTACTTTTACGAGGAAGCTGCTCGAATATCATTTCTAAATAGTTAATATCAAATTTGGTGAGTCTGCTGTGAAAAGATCATATTTCGTGCCTGTGCATCCGTTCAATTCTTTAACACGGTGAATCTTCCAGGTCGGCGACTTTCTACCTAATATCCTAGTGCGTGGGCGCACGTGTTTTTGAATTCTACATGTTCTACTATTTATCAAGCCCTCTGAATTAAAACTCAGGTATGCATATCCTCAACTACTTTGTAGGAATCCATTTAAACAATAACATAGGTACTTTTTGTAAAATAAAATATTTCATTCAAAAACTTAATTTCATACAAAATCAATAAATTTCCTTTTCTAAACCTGTATCTTGCTACTGTAAAACGTTCACAAAGGTGCAACCTACTTATCCTATTAATTTCAAGCCTTATTATTCAGTAAATCTTGATTTTTCTCTAAAAAACCACATGTCATACAACGTCCCGTTGAACAATTTTTAAATATTAGTCTGTAGGTAATTGAAGTTTTCTCTCAATTACAGGGGGTTTTCAGGACTTCGGGTTTTTATTCTTCGGTCTCCTGGTTTTCCAGTTTACTTACATAACTACTTAACTAATTTACTACCTAACTACTCTTCTACTTGGATGTTGGAGTGTTCCGTTGGAACATATCTGCATTCATACTTACAACTTTGGACTGCTTTGCTCACGGTTTGTTCGAATCGTTGGGAGCAGGCATACCAAGCCTGGAGGCTATCCGGTAACCTTAGGGGTTTGTCGACGAAGCCGAGGTGGCTTCTGTAACCGTAGGACAGGCACTTCTGTGTCCTGTGTCGACGGCCCCTAAATTTTATTTATTTATCTAGTACCATAGCTGTCTTCTATGGTTGGCGCCCTCTTATTTACTGTTATTTATTACCATAAATTACTCTAAATTTAATTTACAAAATCACAATTTCAACGTACTTGACTTCTACATAATTTTACAAAATTACTTATTGAATTTTAAAATACAACACCACATAATTGCAATTTCATCTCAAGGGGAACCCAAGGAACTTGATACCATTTACCCCTGTATTTATGCTCTAAGTATATCTGTAGCTAAGCCGTCGCATTACTTTTATTTAACATTTTATTGCCTGTTTAGACTGATTGTGTAGGAAATAAACAAGTCAGAGAATTTTCTTTGTTTCATTCCAATTCCTCTTAGGTCCAACAGTTGACAGGTAACAGTATTGACCATTGTTATCCTGTGGATATGGTCGGCTAAGCTGAGAGGATGTTTAGTTAAGTGCTGGGTAAGCGGCCAACCTATTTTAATTTAACAATGGTGGCGATTCTGTGCAACACTGACTAGTTAAATTATTCCTAAATCCGAAAGCTCTTATTTGGCGAGGCACTACAGAGTGTAGGCAAAACTGCCTCCTGACATGTTTTTCCTAAATGGTTTATTCTACAAAAACCTTTTTACCTACCAGAAATATCAAATTGATCAATTCAATACACAATAGCACAATACATTCACAAAAAACCATTACAAATACAATTTTGGCTTCCAAATTGTTCTATTCGTCTATTTAGCTAAGGGTTAAGAAGCCATACACTGTCATCATGAGGGTGTTTTAACACCAGCAGTTTTTATGGGCAGCCTCTTTTTGCCCCTTTGAATGAAGGGTTAGACCCCTACGCTTTCAAATGTTGTTTTAATATTTATTTTTTTTGGTTAAAGCGATTTCGTCATTTGTAGGTACGGGTATTCTAAGTGAAATATAAAAAACTCGAGTATAGGTGTGCAAAAAATATGTAGTTTGTTAAAGAAATTAATCAATTATCTACATAACCTAAAAAAAACACTAAAACTAAGTAGATACTAATCAAAGCGAAAAATAATGACAAACATACTCACAAACCTTTTAATCAGTAGCAGCGTAGCATAATTAAACTCTGGTGTACAGAAACTAGGTCTAATTATTTTATTAAATTGATGTGCTGACAAATAAAACAAACGTAATTAAGTGACTCGTCCTTAGGGAAGTCGTACAGTTAAATGTTTGTCAAACGGACACAAGTGTAGAGTGCTGTCCCGTATGTGATTACACTCTGAATTGGTGTTGTAAACATACAGGCGGATGTAACATGCGTTAACGCTACAAGGCGCTGTAAACATAACGGAAGGATTTGAGAAGCGTTTATCGCTTAGAAAAGTTATTAACTAACGAGAATATTAAAGTACAATGCGTTGAAAACATACAGAAGAATATTATAGGCGTTAATGCTACGAGTGCTACGAGCGTCTACGACGCTACGTCTTTTCATGTTCATCATTATAAAAATACAAAACAATGAAGTATTTTTAATTCACACATTTTCCAAGCACTCCATACCAAGCTTGAGGTAGAAGTTTGTTGTGAATATCTGGAGGCTTTACGTGACGGGTTTCGCCAACCGCACACAGCCCATTTTCGTCATTTCATACGATTTTTTATTATGCAAAAAATCTATCTCGTCATTTAACCTCTCCTACTTGAGGTGGTACCTAGTAATTTGTGAGTTAATTTACTATCAGCTATTCTGTTGCAAGCACCGACTTCTATATTCTATTGCCTCTCCCTTGATTTAGTCAGCACCTATTTTATAATCTGTGCTTTGAGGTCGAGGTAATCTCTAGTGATATTAACTACAAGTTATTCTGTGGCGAGCACCAACTGCTCTGCCGGCACACACCAGTGACTCCACAAAGCGGCTGCACTTCACAGCTGCGCCGCGCTAAATGATTAGATCTGCGGATGAGGGGCATTTTATAGCTCAAATTTACATTAAATCGGATATTTGCGGAGTTTTCCCTTTGTTCAGAGGAAATTGTGTGCGATTGGTTATATATGGAATAATAAATAAATAATAATAAATATTGTTGGACATTCCACTTAATTTTTATGTCATGGTGACCAGATGACTGATTACTACTACTACTTACATTATTATAGATAGAAAAACACCTATGTATGTATGTATGGGGACTCCCTTTTCCGCATTTAGACTCAAAGGTGGTCCTTTATGCGTGGGGATGGGGGAAAAACACCTATACCCAGAACAAATATCTGTAGATCATTTGTCCCGCGGGATCGAACCCGCAACCTCCGCGTCTCAGTCGGGAATTAACCACTGCGCTACAGAAGTCGTCAAATAGGTAAATAGGTATTCATTGTTGAAATTATTGTACTTTATTGCTGGTGGTATCTGTACGTTATTCCGTCATTAACTGTCAAGTCACATTTACCTTACATACATCACACATAGGTAAAATTCAAACATAGTAGAACTATTTGAAAAATCTCTTCCTACATCTAATTTAAACTATTTAAAACAAGTTGTATTTTAAAGTAACGATTTATGCCAAAATATCTTATATATTATGTCAAATGTCATGTTTGAAAATCCCTAAACTAATTTTGACAGTGCAAGTTAAAACTTATCAATAAAAAATAAATCAAGCTCTTTAGTATACTCGTAACAAAATGTCAACTGATACAAAATGTCGCGTTACAATTTGTCATTGGGGTAGGCAGGGGTCGAATTAAATGGTTCCATTGTCAGCTGACACTTGACAGGGTGCATCTATACAACTACAAGTTTAATTGCTTGTTTGCATTGACAAATGTTCGGTGTTTTATGGCTCTAAGTGAGCTTTAAAATGGTAGAGCATTGAACTCCGTTTTATGCCGACAATAATCATTTTGAAAATAAAACAAAATGAAAAAAGTAAGAAAAATATTTTTAATTCAGTTTTTAAAATAAGTTTACACTTTATAAATCGGCATATCTAAGGATAAGGTTGTTTGGTAAAAAAAATATTATGTTTTTAAGAACTTAATCATATTTGTAAAATTAAGACGATTTGGGGTATTTTAAAGTTTTGTATTGTATGGGTAGTTCTTTAGAAGCTGATTTTTGAATCTGATAAATAGTTTTTTTTTATTTATATTTCAGTAAAAGTTTTCTGACTATTGACCTATCTTTGTCTCCGTGTTTCATAACATTTAGTTTTATGTAGGTACCTATCACAAAATAAACTTAATGACCCTCTAAAATTTAGTTTCATCAACGGATTTCCGAAACACAGGTACCTAATCCAAAAGGGATTTTACTAATTCAAAATGACAGAACTGACGCGTCAAAAATAAAAAGCGATCTGACACGATCGAGCTCCATGTTTTAAAATCCCACTGATAAAGATCTGTGACACCTTGTACAAAAAACAAAAAATGCTACTGTATTTAAATTATGTTTTTCTAGAAGTCGTGGGGTTTTTCTGGGAACAACCCTTGTGTGGTCGGTTTTTGTAAAGGTGAATGACATCATTTTTGTGGTCAATGGATGAATTATATTTATCTTATTTAACCGAGATTCTGGCAGTGTATCTTTTGGTAAAGATCAGATAGACCGTAAATATTTAAAAAGTGTGATATATTTTGGTTAAATACCTAATAGATTAATTAACTTTGCCGCTTTTTATTTGTCCAGTAGTAACGTCTTTGAGTAAATTTATTTCTTGTAATACTTGCCTAATGATATTAAACAGTGATCGGATAAACAAACCACCGAATGATCTTGGGATTCTAAGTTGTCCATCTTGTAATATTTTTACCTTTACCCTTAAATAAGACTATAAACATGTAAACTTTTAGTGTAATGAAATTTTTTGAATAAATTATTATTATTATTATTATTATTATTATTCGTTTGGAGTGTCGAAACACTAAAAATATATAAAACAAACCTAATAACTACACCAAACTTGATAAGGCCACTAAAGTACTAATAAATAAATTATATTATTTGAAATTATTATTGTCGCGTTAAAGATTCCACCTTACATTGTTTTACTAAGTATAGGTAGGTACACGTAAGTAAATGGGCCAACTCCCGAAACTCGATTTGATTCCATTTTTTTAACTTAAATTGTCCCACTGCTGGGCAAAGGTCTCCCCCAATTCTTTCCAACCATCTCTGTCCTTTGAGACTTCATACCAATCTCTCTCAAAAGCTTTGAGATCGTCTCTCCAGCGTTTCCTTGTTTTTTAATTATTAGGTACAAAAGTTTTAATTCGTTCAGTAAAACTATTTTGAAACCTAATACTCGACCTAAATCTTTTTCTCCCATTTAAAACTTAGTTAATATCGAGTTGACTTTTGGTAGTGGTCGAATAATTTTTTTATTATAAGGCTTCCTTGCGTAACTCGAAGACGAAACATCTACGCACGAGGTGTGAAAATACAACTGAACAAAAAGACATTGTTCTCAACACAAACTTTGTTTTTCAATTCCAATGTTTCCTTTCCTACTTTCAATTACTTCCAGCTTTTTTGTAAAAAGTTGATCTTTTAGAAAATTTGTAAAATATTTTCACCATAAGAGAATAAGGAACAGTTTTCTTTAGCAAAGCAGTCGCCCATCCCATTATTGTCACAAGATACATCAGTAGCCCAACATTGTATTCAAATCGTATGAATTTAAATACAAAAACGCGATTATGTGACGATGTGTCATATAAGCTGACGAGCCCGGTAAAGATTGGCATCTTTGAGACGTACTGTATGGTAAAAACGCCGCGATACAAACTTCATAAAAAGTTTATCAAACTATCTATTATACTTAGGTAGGTACTTACTACATAATACCTACATAATGTCAATTTTCTACTTGCGAAATACTTTTATTTTATCTAAAGTAATCTTCTGCTCTTGCTCTTAAAAATAAACAAATAGAGATGTAGTGGAACGTATTAAACGCAAATTTTATACTAATAGTTTAGTTTAGGATATATACCCACCCACAATACTTACAACTACCTATAGGTATCCTTACTGTATATTAATTATAACAATGTTTTTAGTTTTCGTTTAAATCCTTTCTTTTATACAATGAATATTGTCAATCTGTAAAATCTACCTATAACTTTTTTTGAAGTCTAACGCGAATTATTATTTTGTGCTATGTTATTGTTAAAAAAATAAGCGCTGTATTGGCTACAAGCAGTGCGTGCATTCTCCCCAGTAGCCAGTAATCTTGCCTGTTGTCGATCGCTGCACTAATTTCATATGACAAGCCATTGTGCGCCTTCCGGTGTTTGATGACCCATTGAAGGAGTTCTGAAAAGTGAGGAATTGTTTGAAATACGAAGGATTTAGATGGTTTATGTCTGATTATGATCTCATTGGAACGGTTTGAGTTTTTGACAACACATGCTTAAAAAATTAGAATTTAGGGTAGAGAGGAAATAATATTTTACCCTTTCTTTTCTTAGGCAGTAGGTACCTAACTACTGCTTGTAGAGTGAAGGGAAATTCGTCACCAGAGTTGGCCACTTGCTCATACGAACTTACTTACTTACTTAGGGAAATTTTATATTTTTCATTGCCTATAATACTACCTATAAGAATAGGTTTACCCTACAGTTTTATTTAACTGTGTGCAATAGTGTGCATGGTTCACAAAGTTTAGATGACATTTATCATGTGCATTATGCTTTTAAATGAATAATTGCTAAGGTTTTCAAATTGTAGTTACTTTATGAAATCGATTCTAGTAAATTAATGTTTACGATCTATAAAATAAGCTATAAGTAATGTAGTAAATAATAAGCAATTAACTCTGAACATTGAACATTCACCAACAAAGGTTATGCGTATTTTTAATGTTTTTCTGAAGATATTACTGTCAATTTTGTGTTAATAATAGTTAAAAGAAAATATTCAGTTCAGTGTTGACTAAAATATAAGGAAAAGATTCAGAATATATTTACAACTATGTTAGATTCAGTTTTGAGAATTACCTACGTTGCAAAAGTTTGTCAAGGAGATTGCCGTTCAGTTTGTTCAGTTGACAGAGACGCTAGAGGAGTATGACGTTCGAATTAATTCTTAAAGTAGGTAAGTATACAATTTCTACAAAATCCTCTCTAAGGTGCTACAGCGTCCCGTTGAATGTATAGTAAAGGTTATCCGCAACATAGAATAAATCTTTCACTTTCAAAACTATCGTGAGTTGTATTAGACATTATAATAGCACACGGGGATATAATAGACATTATAATAACTCACGTAAAATTATATTTACGTGTTTCGATTCTTTCGGATAATCTTCATTTGGGTATGAGTGTGGTCACTCCTCGCGGTCGCGTCTCACACTGACATTTAGTCGACGATAATTTTACGTGAGTAATTTCCCGAGTGCTAATAAAATTGTATAAATCATCTGGTAAAGTTATTTTTTATTATAATTATAAGTACCTAAGTATAGCATATTTTGTTTCTCGCCACATTGCACTATAAAATGGTTGTCAGTGTCAACAATAAGCATTATCGCCGTGAGAAGGCGACGATCCGACGCTGTGTGACAGATCCATAGGATCTGTAATAAATCCACTCGGGGATCAATACGTACCAATAAATGCTTCAAATCGCCGCGACAGCCATAGAGGAGTGCGGACAGATGGATGATGAATGAGCTGTAGGTTTATTACCTGTATTTAAAATAGTAAGTAAAAGACAAAAAAGTATTTATCTTTTATTTCATTTCTAGATGGATTTTTTTTGTGAAAATACATAAAAAAACAATGAAACCATTAATAATACCTATAACCTATTTTTTTGAAGTTGGTTAAAATCCACTAGAAATAGATATATCATTGAAATATCATAACCGACTCAAATTCACTAAAGTGAACGATCTCGCTTGTCGTTTATCGACCAGTGAATTGTAAATTTCAGTGTCAGGATGAATTGGGAATTAGGTACCATTTTACCTATTCTAATTTTCATATCACTGGAACATCCGTCACAAGCGTTATCGAGTTCTACAGAATACGAAATTGAATCTCACTGCGGATTCAGCTCTTCGATATTTGAAATGAATTTACAGAATAGCTCTACTTACAGTTGTTGTAAACATTATTATTAATTTTATTTATTATTAAAAAAATTTTATTTATAATATTATTTGTTCTATCTATTCCTCCGCTCTTTGGCTCACGTCTCGTGTGTCACTTGGATTAGGCGTGCGCGCAGGTAGGCTGAATGAATTGTCAATGTCTGACTTTGCTGACAGATTTGATAGGGCTGCCTATAATTTTTACACTCGGATGAATTACAGAGAAAAGGTAAGATATATTATAACTTAGGTAAGAAAAAGTTTGTGTGGAAGATGACACGTGTAAGAAAAGAGTGAGTGACTGATAGAAGGAAGTGGAGAAAGTGGGACATGGACTTTGTGCATACCAAAGCTTGTACGTACCAAAGCAATAATTGAATGCAATAATTACGCACACCTATTGATGTTTAATAATTGTGAGCAACTGTTGTCTAGAAAATGCAAGTCATGATGACAGACAATTTAATTACATGCAACAGGCAAGAATCTTGCACCGTGTAAATGGCACTTAACTAAACCTTTTATGAAAAGCTTGCTCTTATAAGAATTCCTCTCAAAACTTTTCTTTATCATAATGGAATGAATGAATGAACACTTTATTGTACACAGACAGGGTACCTACTTATAACATTAACCTCAAAAGTACCTAATGTATTAAATACAATAGGAGGCTTTATCACTAAAAGCGATTTCTTCCAGGCAATAACCTTTGTGTGGGGTAAAAAGCCAAAGTACTTAATAGAAAAGAAGTTAGTGCCCAACAGAAAATAAATTGTATTTCTTATCTGTTGGGCACTAACTTCTAATAAACTACATAAACTTAATAAAAATTGGATCATTTCAAGAAAACAAATATCTACCAATAAAAATATGTGTAGGTACCTACATCGACAGCCCTACATCGTATAATCCCGGTATAACAGAAGCTACCAGTAGCTCGTGAGAACAGCTCCGTGACGAATGGACTCGTGTGTGACAGCCTAAGTGCCTGTCAAGGTCGGACTACAAGGAGTATTATATCACTATTAAATTTTCAAAAAATTGCGTGCTTTGTCCGGGAATCGAACTGACTAAATGTGAAAATGGGATAACTAGGTACTTAGGCAAAGATCCAATTGTACTCATTTTAGTAAAATTGTAGTAGGTAGGTAGGTATACAACCTAAAAATCAGGCAATTGCCGATGGAGAACAATAATGATCAAACGCACAATACCTATGGGTGCCTATAATTTTATGTAAAAATATAGGTAGGTACCTACCTAACCTATAGGTATGAATTATTTATCACGATGTTTTGATGTAGGTAAGTAATGTATCATTGAGGTGCGAGAAGCTTAACATACTCCTACGATCAGAGACTATATAGGTACCTACCTACAATAGTTTCAATTTAGCCTCCTTTTTACGTCCACAGATCCCCATTCAAGAAACTATTTTTTACAACATGGCCAAAATCCCGCCCGAACACGCATCTCCGTGCATCTGACGTCGGCTGCCAATCAAAAGGGCTTTAACCTAATCCTGGTTTGGATTAGAAAAAAACTACGGAACCCCCTGTCCTGTGCAAGTGTTCGCGCTTCACTGCTTTCAAGCCCATTGCCAACTATACTAAAGATGCCTTGTACTATACAACAAAGGAATTGAAACCTTATTGTAACGGAGGTAAGGTAAAAGTATTTGTTTTTGATTTTTTAGGTTATGTTGGCATTTTTCGGCATTTGACGCTTGAGGTTTCTGTAATGTAATTGTTGTAAAAAATATTTGTTTTGTAATGTCGCTTCACTGACTCGAGGTGCGAATTTTTTAATCTTGAGTTGTGAAATAAGATGAGTAGGTATTTGAGGATAAATTGATGTCTTTTTTGGCTAAAGTGTGAAATGGCCTGCAGGAAATAAACAATCAAATAACAACTATAGGTTATTTTAAACGGTCAAGCTGTAAAAAATGTCTAGATATTTATTATTTTCATATTAATAAATGCTATTTGTAGGTTCACACGTATTTTATATACCTACTAAATAGTAAAAATGAATACAACCTGCCTCTACATATTACCTACTTATGTACCTAGGTACCTAGGTACCTAGGTAGGTACTTCCAGGTTTACTTACCTATATAAAAATACATACTAGGGTAAACTCAGGATAGATGCCTCAATGGGATAGATGCCTCGTTTTCAAAAAACACAACTTCCCGAAATCGCACATACTAATTAATAGGTTAAATAAGGAGCGTACGTGCCACACTCCTCAGGCCCAAAAGGCAGTTGAGCAGAGTATACTTGGTTTTCTTGTGTGTGCGATTATCTGCGCGGCGAACGCAGGATAACGCGTCAAAGTTTTAAACATGAGTATTCAGTGTTGCATAACTTTTAATGTGGTCATAAATTATCTTAATTTTTTTTTTATGTTAATACTCTGGTACTTTGAGTACATACCTAGATGTCGATACCCACTTTATTGTATTTAGTTAGTTCTAAATTTAGAAAGGCACCTATCCGTATCAAAAAGGATAGTTGCCCCAAATTTTTCGGGGGATAGGTGCCCTTGAGAAAATCTATCCCCTAATACTCTAAACATGTGCAGTGTTTGTTGAAAAACATAACTATGTTGTATTATACGTCGGAAACATTTTGTTGTGTTAGTAGGTACATACATTTTAAAGTAATAATCTTATATGTACATATTTGTATACAATACCTAATGTTTGTAGGTGAACCATGCCACGAAAGTACAAAAGATAGGCTGGAGTCATTTTATGGACTTCAGAACAGCTGATACCTAATACAAAGTCAAATTCGACAGACAGAAACATTATTCTATAGGAATGCTCAAATAAAAATTGTATTTTACATATGTTGATTCTATAGGGCATCTATCCTCCTTAGCATTTTTAAAGTGGGGCATCTATCCATATAGGTAGGCAACTATCCCCAAAAAAAAGGTTTTGCGAAAACTTAATTTCTGCACAATCAGTAATTATTAGGACTACAAAAACAACGCGTAATGCAAGATAAAATATTTAACTAGCTATATTCATAGGAATTATTTATGGTAAATTAATAGTTTAAAAATTACGAGGCTCTTTCAAAAAGTGGGGCATCTATCCTGGGTTTACCCTATCCTAGTTTTACATTTCTTGATAAATTCTTTACAAAAGCTGTGCAAATCTTTGACTTTCCTTTCAAATGATCTCTTTACGAATGGCTTTACGAATCTCAAAAAAAAAAGCTTCCATAGAAAGTGAAACTCGCCTACCCTTCAAAGCTGTCAACTGCCAAAAGGACCACCAACCCAACAAATTATCAGCAAATCAAAATAAGTACGAATTACCTTCCCTTTCCTTGGAACACCTTTATTATAATCCAGGATATACTAACAATGAGGCGTCGAAATCCATACCTTAGCCTGCATGTTAAGCTGCAGAAAAAAAACAAAAAACTTTTTTTTCAAAGTTGCCAGACCGAAAAATAGAAAGGACTCGTCGAAAAACAGATTATGACAAGCCCTTGTTGTGTTTGTAAACACCACGGATATAGATACAATAGCATGCAATGTGACACCAAAACTTGATTGGATCTTTTAAGCTTTATTGATATTGGCAACACTGATTGGCGGCAAAATAGGCAAATTGTTGACGTTTCGCGGTATTTTATTACAGCTTGTAGAGAAAAAAAGGTTCATTGAGATGGGCAAGGCAAAGGGATGTATGGATCAGTTGATTAGATTGAAAATAAACGTTTTAAAGCTTTAAGATGGCAGTTCGAGCGGTCAGAATTTATGAAACGGTAGGATGAAATATTGTTTAATTTAGGAAATATTAACGACTTGCTTTAGGAAAAACTTAGGCCTTTACATCTTTAGGTACTACTTAGATGATTTAAAAAGAATCAGGAGGCAAGCTTTGCCTACACTTAACGGGTCATTGTTGAGATGAAACAGGCTTGCCCAGCAACTAAACCAATATCTCAGCTTAATCGGCTATAAACACAGTAATGACAATGGTCAATACGTGTGGGGCTAACTAGCTGCTTTAGGAAGAATTGAAATTATTCTTTAGCAAGAACGAGATCATTTAAGTATTTTTACTTATCTACAGTTATATTAGCATGTAATAAGATGATTTTTTTATCCCAAGAACTTTAACATAAACAAATGAACGCCAACTGCTAATTTATGAATGAGCGTCTAAGTCAAATTTTTTTTTGCGGGACGCTATAATCTAAGGAAGTAGGCAATAAAAATCGTTTTATATGTAGGTAAGTAGACCAGATTTAGGAATTACCTACATAGGTACAGTAGTAACAGAAATGACAATTGTTTAAATTAAACCGACTTCATTTACTTACGTAAGATAATTGTTGTTGTAATACTTAATTGGGTTCTTCGAAGTTATGAACAGAAAATGCACCACAAGTGTGCAGAAAATTGCTGTTACAAAATTGATGATTGATACTTTTTTTTAATTTTGCTTCTTGTTATATTTAAATGAAAACATAAGCCGATCAATTGATAAACAATAAAAACAATGTATGAACTGCTCACGTCACTACGACACCGCGACAGGTAAAATAATTAAAATTTCTTTCACACGCTTCATCCCGCCCACCAATTCATTTTATTGACGATAATTAATGAGAAATTTCGTTTAATTAATACTTAATTACAGTTCGTAGCCGGTAGCGTAATGACATGTTGATGCCTGTTGGTGTGGATTTTTGATGAATTAGCTATGTCGTAGGTAAATTAGGTACCTATTTTATATCTTACCTATAAATTAGGAATGTAGAGTAACAACTCTTTAATAATAGTATTTTGTGCTAGCTAGTATCATAATACAACGATTTTACTGCAAAATAAATATTTTCCTTAACACGCGCTCATGAAGCTCCCTGATGAAAGTCAAAGGAATTTCAAATTAGGAACTTAAGATTTACGAGAACTTACCTACTTTACTATTTTTTTTTAATTTCAATATACTTAAGTACCTGCAAATAATAATAAAGTTGACCTCGACTTTTTTACATGATGACCAGGCTGAAAAATAGCAAGTTACAAGATTTAAACGTCGAATACAAAGATGCTTTTTTTATAAATTAGTTATCTAGTGGACAGGTTGAAAAACAGTAGGTAGGTTTCATCAGAATATTGTTGACGAAATACTGAATCCTGCGTCTGGGCGAGGAGGGACTAATGATCGCGAGATAGCCCTCGCAGCCCTGGGACAACTTGTCAGGGCTGCCAACCGTAATAAACAAAACAATATTAATGCTATTACTTATTTTGATTTAAAAAAACATGTTTTTTTAATGCCGGGTACTTTTTTAACAAAGCATAGAAAGATGCATTGTCAGATCAGGTAAAGTGACTGTTAGCAGGTGAACTCTTTTAGATAATTTACTTAATGCTAGTTATCAAACAATAAATGTACAAATGTAAAAAAATGTAAAAAAAATATAATATATTATAATAAAAATGTTTGTAAATTAAGTAAGAGAATGCAAAATACTAAGAAAGGAATATAAAAAGTACTTAGTATAAAGGAATACTAAAGGACAGATTTTAATTAAAAGTTAATAGAGTATGATATTTAGTACATAAAAGTTTTTGGATTACCTAAGCAATGAAAAACTATCAAAACTAAGTTAACGTAGGTATTAATAAAAGCCATTTCATTTTCGTTATAACCTTTCATATTTCTCAAACTTGGAATCCAACCGTTATTCTACCCAAAACCCCAAGTTACAATTAGTTTCGAGACTACAACACATTTCGTTCCGAACATATCAAAAACTTATTCGCAAACAAAACTCGACAATTTTCCCCAACGGACAACCCTGCTCCCTGCCGTCTAGTTTGGTAATGAAGCAATTTAAATGCATGAGGCAGGGCGCGCGGCTATGGTGGGGAGACGACCAATCGGAGCCAAGGATCCTAACTCGAAAAACCGTAACGTTCAAAATTGTTCTTTATATTTGTAACTTTAAAAAACGAAGTACTTTGTCGTCGTTTTGTAGTTAGGACTGTTTGGTTGGTATTAAAAGTAGGTACGGATGATAGTGGTTGCTCGGGGTAAGTATGGTATATCTCTCAGGTAGAGGATTATAGGTACGAAACTACGCGAAAATGTTTTTCCAACTTATTCAGTAGTGAAAGGGAAAGGAAAGTGATATCTGCTCTGCTAAGTAAGGGATTCGTTTTATAGGTTTTCTGAAGAGTTCTGACTAGTTAGGTTAATCTGTGAGATTGGAGTGATCCGGGATCATACCGATATCAACTTAGTTTTTAGTTAACTTGGTTACTTAGTTTATCTTTTCGCTCTTGAGTTTTCGCTTGTGTAGGTTCTTTCCTGTCTTTTGGAATATTGTATATAGAATAGAATTAGTGTTAAAATAGTAACGTGTTGATATAAATATTATTGATTTTTAACGTGTAGGTACAGTTCTAAAAAATATCGTTTTAAATATAAGTCGAGCTTTCCCTATGTTTCTTTCGTAATTTTACAAAAGGTTCTTCTTAAAAGCCGGCCTATATTTATGTTTATAGGCAATATTCTCGGACAGAAGGTCTTTTTATCGCGTTCCATCTCAATTTATCTCGTAATGGTTTTAATTATGTTCTGCAAGAACTTTCGTCGGAAAGTAACTGGATAGGATTTTTGAGATCTAAATGGTAAACTGTATTAAAATAATAACGCTTTCAATGATATACAGAATTTTTATTTCTCAAACCGTTAGGTAGGTAGGTATAGAAAATTAATGTTAGGAGTCACATGCTTGATAAGAAATAGTAATTTATTAAATAAAAAAGTTCTGGGTTGTAGTCTTATTTTCTTTTGAAAAACTAAATGGTACCCACGCTACATTTTGTTTCTCAGCTAAGATGCTAATGAGGGCACGTGCTAAACGTATAACATTTTCTTTACATTTTGGGCTTGACTGAAGCTGACTCTGACTACCCCATTAGACTTACTTATAAGAATCGTGCCTACTTGTGTTGTCTATCGTTTCTTAGAATATAGTACTTATGTGTATTCGATTATATTTTTATATGTTTTTCTTTTTCGTAAAAGATCAATCTCGGTAATATTTTCACGAGCACCAACCATTATTTTCAATACGCAGCCTCTATCACCGAGGTCAGGCGCGGTCGCGTTTCGACCCATTAATCGAGGAACTCTAATTTATATCCATTTTGTACGGAACCCTCGATTTGATTTGACGTCTCTGACTCGCTAGGGCTGCTAGGATTTTATCAGGTAATAATCCTCTGGTGTTATTCTTTATATTCTATGGAGTAGTGTTGGCCGAGTGGGATGTAGGTACCTTGATTTTCCAACCGAAGATACTGGGTTCGAATCCCGGCCATGTATCAATTCTTTATTCTTTATGTACACAAAAACAAAATAAATAAAAATAGGTACCTACATACATACCTACTGATAGAACATGCAAAGGCGAGCTTCACCCTAAAAAGAGTTCATTGATGGATTTTTCGTATCGAAAAAATTATATGTAAAAAGAACTCTGAGGGGAAGTGGCGGGGGGTATACCTATACATTTAGCGCATGGGTACACTCGCGCACGAAAGTACTAGGCCTATTGTATTATTTTTAACTAGCATTTCGCTTGCGGCTGTTTACAATAAAAATAAATTAAAAAGAGCTTTCATCATCATACGAGTCTGAATCATCATCCCATAAGTGAATAATAAATGTTTCTGTCGTCATGTCGACTAAATAATTTCTTTAACAATATTGGGCCTCTTCTTTAATTTAAATTACATCATTTTGATTTTTATCATTTTTCTATGTAAAACCATTTCGTAATCAAAAACTTTTGTGTGTGATGTTATTTAGTTCTATAAATAGACTACAGCTTGACAGCCAGGGTTTTTTTAGAGAGAAAGTAGTTATGTTTGTTATGTTTTGAAGATGTGTTATAGACAAGAGACGATTGCCGCAAAAAATATGCATAAAATAATTTTCTAAAGTTAAAAGCCATTAAAATAGCAGTAGCGTTTAAAGTGTTCATCTATTTTTATAATTAAAGAAACTGGTATTGGTATATTTAATCAAGAAATATATTCTGATAATCTTTGGCACTTTAGAATTTGGTCATTGAGGTACAATCTATAGAGCCACAATCAGACAAATAAAATATCCGCGCCATAACTCACAGTTTTACTATTTTGCGTACAAGCGACATTGAACATTTAAACAGACGACATAACGTCTACATTCAAATGTCAAATGTCATTGTAGAACATTGAACTTGGTTTTTTGACGGGAATTCAAGATGGCATGTTGTCTTTTTTGCGTTATTTTCCGAAACTTGTGTTTTAGCGAATGTTAATGTGTAATAATGGTGGATTATTAACTGTTAAGTGTTCGTGAACGTACATAAGTGTAGGCAAATGAAACAAAACTGTATATCATGGCATTTCGAGTTCTCTCAAAAAGTCCGTGTAAAGCTGCAGTAAAGAACCCACATCTTTACTGACGCTGACTATGACTTTGACTCGACCTTGACTAACGAAACGAAAATATATTATACACATGGTAGTGGCTAAATGCGTGGCAAAAGCCGGCGAAGCCAAAATAAAGAAGAAGAAGAAGAAGAACATTGAACTTGCTCGGACATTTTTTGAGTGTTGTCAGCTATTAAGATTGTGACTCTTTAGTATAGTAATTCATTGAATGTGGTGGATCAGAATAATGAACACTAAAATTGCAATATACTAAATGGCAATGCAATTATTTTCTTTTAACATTCAGATTTGCATTCTAAATTAAATTTAATACGAATATTAGGTACGATAATTTAATTTAGAATCAACTTTAATATAGACAGTGAAAATGGCCGGTGTAATTGTTTCGAAATGTAGGTAGATCTGATTGATTTTTCTAAAACAAAAGATATGTAGGTACTTACTTCTATTATTTATTCCGTGCAACCCTACTTGAATGACATAGTGCGCCGCGCTGCCTGCGTTTGACAGCTACTGTTCCCTCTACCCGCAATTCACCTGATCGACTCATCGATTCCAAATTCAAAGGAGTTGAAATGCTTGTTTTTGGCCAGCAGCTTACAACTAAAAAAGAAATCTTGAGAGGTATTTTTAACTGACTTCAAAAAAGGAGGTTCCTCAATTCGACCGTATGTATTTTATGTGTGTTCCGGGATAACTTCCCGTTGGATGTGGCTTCTTGGTCATACGTTGCTTCTTGAAAACAAATGCATCTACTTTTCATTAATCACGTACTTCGTTAAACGAGTAAGAGTTTATTAATTTCTGGAATTGTTAATAAAAGCATTTCTAATCTTTAATCAAAATGGTTACTCGCTCCGGTGTAGGTACCTAGTAAGTTAAATGTATTTACCTAGTATAGAAAACCCTGATTTTCTACAAGTTATAGACCGCTTTATTATTATCTAGTCATTTATTTCACTATAAAATAAGGAACCAAAGTATTCGTAATTTTTCTGTACCTAAACCTGTAGAGTCTATATATGTTAGTGTTAAATCACACTTAGGTATTTCATATAAATTATTGGTTTAAGAGCGATCGCTTGTATCTACGCAGGTTCGAATCCTGCCGGAGCTGTTAACTTTTAGTTAGAATTTTCATTTACCTGTAGAGTTATTCTGCAAAACTTCGACTCGAATTTACTGTAGTGGCCGAGCTCACTTGTCCCTTGTTCATAAATAAATTCGAGTTTTCAGTATCGTGATGACTTGAAAATTTGCATTTTTAAATGAAAAATCTTACTAAAAGTTTTACGACTTCGGCAGGATTCGAACCCGCGAGATACAAGCGATCACCCTTAAGCCGGGCTGCCTTACCACTCGGCCACGAAGTCCTTGTCTCACTGCTGATTTAGCTCTTCGACGTTTGAAATGAGTTTGCAGAATTGCTCTACTGAAGTAAAAAGTTCAGCTTATTAGTCACTGGTAAGAAGTAAGCTGAACACACCTAGTAGTATCATACAAAAGTTTTATAATAAAATAATAATAATAAAAAACTTTTAAAATGTGTCAAAAATTTCGTTTCTATTCTTTATCTATAATCCTATACATTTTTTTGTTCTAAAGCACAACTTCGCTAGCGGTGCTGTTTCTACCACTATCAAGACGAAATCATTGCCCTGTGACAAATAAAAGCATCATGAATGCGTAAGTAAGATAACATTGTTATCACCTTACTCACGCACTACAGTCATTACTTACCAATGCCATAACTTCTTAGGAAACTCCAGGTCAAAGACTAGGATTAATATAAAGCCTGTGCAAATATTTGTTTCATAAATCATGGCAACCCGCCTCTTCGCTTTCAAGTCACGCCTTTACCTTGCTCGTACTTCCTTCTAAAATGTATGATAAAATGCCCGGTATTTCCACTTCCAGATATTAGAACCTTTGTGCTTCATACAGGACAATATCTCTTTAAGATAAACTACAAAATCGTTGTTGAAAAAAGTAAGTTCGTATTTGCAAGTGGCCTACTCTGATGACGAAGTTTTCAGGTCGCCTAATGGTTTAACGTCTTTAAAAGCTGGGACCAACAATTGTTTAATGAGCATTGTTTAATGAAACAAGAAAACAATTTAAAAAGGTATTTTTAAAATGTTTAACGATATTGTTTAAAACAGCACTATCTTTTTTATTACCAGTCATTGCTGCTATTAAATAGTTTTAGAAAAAAGAAGGCCCAGATCACGATTTAAAAAAAGAACATTCTAATCACGAATTTGAAAAAGGTTCTAATTGCAACTTTTTTAATTTCCATCCGCTGCTGGGCGGCGCACTCATTTACAACCAGTTTTCTGTCACTGGTTATAACGACTTGTAATAATATTCCGCCCACCGATTCTACCTATTTCGAAGATACGCATCGCTGCTGGCCCGCCCCCGCAGAACAAATGACGCGGAGAGCACGCACGACCACTGCTTGTAATAGCTGGCAGAAAAACAACAATTTATAAGTTTTGATGCACCTGGAGCAAAGATAACACGATTCCATTTAATTCATACCCTTTTTTTTTTGGCTGAACAAGGTGAACTTCTGTAACTAGTTAAAACTAATCTAAAATCACCAAAAACACCCATCGTTAATGTACTTATATCATCGAGTTACGAAAAATGAGTAAAGTGTCAAGCATTTTATTCATACCTACCTTTTATTTTGTTGATCGCTGACTATTAAAAATACCGAAAGGACTGTGATTTGTATTTTCTGATATTTTTTAATGAAGCCTTACAATATATCTACAATGACTTTATTATTATAATTATCTAGATAGCAAGTATTTGGCACCGCTGTAAACCAAGGTACTCACAATGTAAACGTACAGGCACGTATAGGTACCTAACTAGCAAAGTACTGAGCGAAAGAACGAAAGTAGCCACAACACATCCAATGTTTTCAGTTCATAGAATTATATTGATAGCTAACACAATGCTTGGGAATACTGAAAACACAACATTTCACTTTTCACACTGACCAACTATAAAACATCACTTCACATTAAACAGAAACCATTGCCAACATGGAGACCATTCAAATCACTAGAATAGTACTGGTAGTTTTATTCTATTTAAATTTTGGAGATACTTTAAAAGTGAAGGAAGCATTGTTTAGAAAAAATGCTGAGAAATGCACGGAGTTGGCTAAAGATCCCTATTTTGATATAGACCAGGTGGTCGGTAAGTCTTGGAGGATTTATTATACGTGGAACGTGAAAATGGAGAATAAATGCTTGGATATGACATTCAAGAACGCTACGACCATGGTGAGTTAATTTTCCGCATGGAGTATTATGTACTGATTATAACGCGCGGAGGGGTGAGGGATGAAAACGGTATTACGGCCCAATTTGTATCTTCTTTAGTAATTCTGTGTCACTATTATACATAACTAAGTCTAAAATTTTGGTTTATTAGAATGTTGAAATGTTTAAGTTTTTTGATAAAGAGCGTAGGACAAATTAATAATTTTAAAATTTTAAGACAAATCCGTTCAGTAGTTTTCGCGTGAAAGAGTAACAGTAACAAACAAACAAATAGTAACAAACATCCATCCATCCATATTTACAAACTTTTCAGATGATAAACCGCATCTACCACGACATGTACGAGTACCTCGAGCAGCAGCCGAACTGGGACGCGGCGACGCTGCACGTCACGATGGGCACGGCGAAGCACGAGCTTCTTCTCTTCGCGGACCAGGGGGCCGCGGGAATGTTCGTCGGAGTACCCAATGTTGTACGAGATGCGAGTAAGTTGCCTTTTCCTTAATCAGTTTCTCATTGCTGAGGATTGTGACTCTACCAACGTAGCATGGTCAGATTCTTCGTCAAAAGTTTCGGTCGTTAGCCTGTTGGAGAGCTGCATTCAGTGTTGGAATAGGCTTATAGTCGAGATGACATTTGCAAGCCGGGTCTTAGCATATGTGTACCCCTTCCCTCGCCCCAGGCGTCTGACTAGCGGGGAATGCCCTACCTGGATATGATAAATCATAATTTGTTTCTTTAATTACTTTTCTATAATATCCTAGACCCGGGCCCCAGACTTTTGCCACTCGGAACCTTTCGGTTCCATTCGACCTTGGCTGCATTCACCCTAGTTGACTCATCGTTCGGGCCCCTTAATGCAATAATCCTCGCAGCAAAACAGTATCATGATAACCCAATATTTGCAGACATAACCCCAATGCGTAGAAGCGTCACAACCCTCAAGTTCTTCCTGAAGCTCTTGAATCACGGTGGCTACCTCCTGATGTCAGACTGCAACATCGGCGTGACGTCACTCAGCGCGAGAGAGAGACCCCCATATCGGGCTGAAGTGGCTTCTGTGGCGGGATCACTGCCGTTAGGAGAAGGGGCCCCAGCTTGTATTACTGATAAGAAACAGGACGAGCAAATGTTTATTTAGTTCATAAACGGCCTATGATGTTTGTTGGAAGTTTATAAGTTGAAATAAGTGTCAGCTACCTTCTAAAGGCAGACTGCCATATCGGCGTGACGTCACTCAGCTCAGCGCGAGAGAGAGACCGCCATATTGGGCGGTTTTCCATTAGCCGGCCCGGCACCGGCACGGCACCGGCATGGCCGTGCACCGGCACCGGCGCCGGGGTTTCGTTTTTCCACTGCGCCGGTGTCGATGCCGGCTTACGCCCGGTTACAGTACTGACACCGACAGTCAATTTTGCCGGCACCGGTGGGAAGCTTGCTACCCCGGCGACGGCGACGGCGCCGGCAGGACTCAATGCCGGGCCGGCGCCTGTGCCGGTAAGTCGAAAAGCGAGCCATACATTTTCATACATTTTTGCTTCCCCGGCAACGGCACGGCGCCGGCGCCGGCGCCGGTGCCGGTGCCGGGCCGGGTAATGGAAAACCGCCCATTGTGATCGAATCACCGCCGTTAGGAGAAGGGGACTCAGCTTGTGTTACTACCTACTGATAAGAAACAGGACGAGTAAATGTTTATTTCGTTTTTGTTTGACAAAAGTGTACAGGATATTCGAAAAGTGTTTGTAGGTATGTCCAAAGATATAAAACCGTATTGGGTGACAGAATCAAGTAATGTTGGATTCAGTTTTCTGTGTTATTAAATGGTTCCTACGTTTGAATATGAAGCTGATGGTCCCGGCTGCACCATAACCAAAACTTCAGATGACTTATCATGAGATTTTGCCACTAGTTCATAATTGTATACTTTTGCCGCTTCCGTTTATATAGGTACCTAGTGATATTTACATGATTTTTATATGAAGTCTAAATACATAATATACATGAAGAGTTATTGTTTATTTATTAAAGATTAACTATTTTTTTATTCGTTTTATTTTTTTACCGTGCCCTCAATGAAGCTACTTGATCATCGATGAATGTAATAAGAATGTGCTAATCATACAATGTTTACAAAATAGTATTTACGCACAAACATAATTATGCAATGATCATACTATAACAAATTATACAAATTATAAACATAACATTATAAAAAGCAAAATCAATTACAATAATCATCAGTACAATTTCCTACTTCAGTGATAAATATAAAAAAAAGTTTGTGCTTGAAGGTAGAGAAATCTAGAACATAACATACTTAATTCAGATAAGTTAAATTCACTACAGAAAAAACCTACAAGTTAAAGACATACATTGAAATATAAAAAGAAGAGACGCAGTCAAAAAGTTTTATAATAAAAAAGACTAATCCCGTAAAACAATGAACAAAATGTTACTGACTCTCATAGCACTGTTCATAAATAAAGTATCAGGTCAGTTCGTTGAGCGCAGTTCAGACAATTGGACGACTTGTGACTCGTTTCTGAACAACACTGTGTTTGAGCCTCAGAGCGTGATCGATATTGACTGGAGGATCTTCTATTTCTGGAACCCGGAGGTGGAGACCACTTATAATATTAAATTCAGTCGCCCCACGAAAACGGTTTGTATTTTTGTTATGGTATCTAAGATCGTATTCGTTTAAATTAAAGCTACACTTGCGAGCAATAAAATCGCACACCCACATATTTATACTTAAAAGTGCAATATTTGTTTGATTTCATGGTTACAGCTAATGAAAATCAAATGAAATTAAAGTACATAATGTAGGCTTTCGCAGGTCATGTGCTAAAGTCAATAATTTTAAAAACAATACAGTAAAAAGTACCTACAGTAAAAACAATAGTTCTAAAAAAGCCTGCGCTATGGCTTTAAATATTGAATCATGGGAATTAGTACAACTCCAAATTAATGTTCTTCTCAGCTGGTAGACAGATTCAGAGTTGAGCTGGACAAGGAAATCAATCCGCCAGTAAACTGGACCAACGCAGAGCTTTTCATGGAGTCTTCCATAGACTTCAGCGCGCTTTACATCAAGACCAACAAGTCAGGGCTGTATAGGATCATACCTTCATCTGCTTTTGAATGTGAGTATTATTCACCAGCAAGAGATCGATATGACTCTACATGACCAGAAATGTGAATGAATCGAGGTAGGTACGTGTAGGGAGAAAGGGGAGACCTTTGCCTAGCAGTGAGACATGATAGGTTAAAAAAAAGAGATCATTCACTAGTGAATGATCTCTTTTTTTTAACCTATCAATTCTAGAAATAGAAAGAAATAGATAGAGGCTCTATTTCTAGAAATAGAGTGAATTTTATGAAATTTGTATCTGTGTGTGTATAATAATGTTATAAAATATTTGTGTGCGTTAAGCTCCACTTGGTTGAACGAGTTTTCATACATTTGTATTTTATGACGGGTCCAGTGGCTACTTCGTTCATGGTAATGGTCATTTCATATTCAACCGATGCATCTGTGAAGGAGGAGAACCGAGCATTACAACATTTACAACTTGTGCGCAACTGTTCTCCAATCGAGTTGCGTTTCACAGACACGTCAGTCCCATTGCTGATCTTCGCGTTGAAGGTAGTGAATCCAGGGTATCTGGGCATAGCGAACTGCAGGCGTCGCCTTTGCTACGCCCTGGCTCCTATCGATAAGATGCCACAGCACTACGAGGTATGCACAATTATTTAATACACCTGCGGTCAATGGGCACGATAAATTACAGAGATCATAACATTATTTAATTCGATAAAGTTGAAAGTATGTTTGGTATGTAATAGAAATGTTTGAAATACGACATACGATTTTTATAGCCTCGCTATATAATATAGTCTAGTGATTATCGTTACTCGCCCGCGCATCGCGCGCGAAACCGTGAACAACCCGCGAAACGGGAGTGTAGATTGCATTCGCATATTCTTCACGGCTTCGCGCGCGATCCGCGCCTCGTACCCATTTTTGTCGGTATTTAGTCCCGCGACAAAGTAACGCGAACCGTCTTGGTTCGCGCCACGATTCGCGATGCGAATCGAGGATGGGCTGACTCTGACTTTACAGAGCTACCAAAATATGTTCACAGAATTACTCTTGAACGATATAACTGTTAATAGAAATCACTGTTCGCCGTTACTCGGTACAAAGAAAAACATTTCAGCCGATTTACATGACACATTCGGTATCAAAAAATTTTATGATCTGTCCTTGGTGATATCGCTGAAAAAAGTAGATGGCAATATAAAGTAAGTTCTTTACAAACCTTTACATAACTTCATAATTCACAGTTGGAGTCTGCAGCGAGGTCCATAGGCTTCTTCAATGAGTACAACCGTTCTCTGGTGACGGAGCCCCCGATGTCCAGCACTGTTTTACCTCATAATCAGGAAGATGACTACGATGATGATGACCCGGATATGGAAATGGATCCTAACAAATTAGAACTCTTTTAAATAAATAATTTTTACGTATTTTGTTGTCATGTCTTCTACGATTTTTAGAATATTTCTCGTAGACTCAGGTAGGTAGTTACCTATAAATAGAGTTGAAACAAATACCAGTGGTATCAGGTGTTCGTATTAGAACTAAATACCTAAATCGTCAATTACTATCTTACAAGATTACAGTATACAGACAGTGCCAGTTCTCAAAACAAAGTATCATCAACAACGTTTCAAATGTAATGTTTTCCTGAAACTCACTTCATATAAGCGTACAAAAGTAAGCAAAATATGCCATACGCGGAAACATGCGCTTGCTACTGATACTTGTCACTATAACAATACTAACAGAAGCCAAGAAAAGACGTACAGAACAAAATAAAACAGAAAAAGAAGAAATACCCAACATAGATGGTGAAGGAAGATACGTGCCAGTACCATTTGGACACATCTTCAAAGAAGGTTTTCAACCTTATTCGAATCAGCCTGTAGATTTACTAGAACTTGGCAGAAAGTACCCGGGAGACCTCGACGAATTAAGAGAGAAAGTAAGTAAGAACTTTAGAAAACCGGACCCTAAAGGTTTTGCAAGTCCTAAAGACTCGTTTTACTATGGCGATCTACAGCCTGAAGTAACAGAAATAGAAGGTAAAGTAGACAAAAAGAGAAAAAACAAGAAACCTTGGCTGCCTGATGAAAAATTAGAAGTAGATAATGTTGAAGAAAATAAGGACAAAAACGAAGATAAAAAACCGTGGCTTGATTTAGCAGCGAATCATGCTAGGAATCTGGCAATGACGCGACGTAGGAACCCTGGTCCAACTTCTCAATTTCACCAAGATACAAAATCTTCATCAGCAGACCCAAACTACCATACAAAAGAACGATACTTCTCACAAAAGTCATTTGGAATAGGGCAAAAAAAAATACAGGAAACTATGAATTGGACAACTTGTGCTGAGTTTGGCCGCAATGCTGATTTCCATCCCAAAGACGTGATAAATATAAATTGGGTTCCGTTCTACACGTGGTCTTCTAAGGATATGCACAGACCTGTGGCGTTTATTCATAAATTTTCAATTCCTACTATTAAGGTAAGAGATATCCCTTAGTTTTGTGTTGCTTCTCGCATCTTATGAGATTAGGTTAACCAACTACGCCCAAGGCGAGCAAGCACCGAAACCCCCCGAAACCCCGCGAAAAGTGCTCGGAATGCCAGTAGCAATAGTCACCAATTCATATTGTGACCGCTCTGAACGTTGCTTAACTTAAACGATCTATAGTCTACGAGTGCTTTGACACATTTCTAAAAAACTAACTGTTTTTCATAGTTGGTGCAGAAATACAAAGAAGAACTCGGTCCATATTTGAACAAAACTGTAAACTGGAATGAGCCTAAGCTGTACTTGAAGGCAGAAGTGGAAATGCTGCTGGTGGCTGCTGATCGAAGAGGAAATTTTATTGGTATACCTTACAACGAGGTGCCTAGCTCTATGAAAAGTATGTGTCAGTCTACAGACGTTGTTCTGTCGAAAGATATTATTCAAAATGTTTTTTTTTTAATAATGTTTTTCCTGAATTTTCTTGACCAAACTGGTAGGTACATAAATAAATTTTTCAGAATTAAAAACTGACCAAATTTTTTTTATAATTTATCCTTAAGTATTAAATTAATTGAGCTCTTATGTATCAACGTTTATAATTAATTTATAATAATGCTCTCTGTCTGACACAGATATTTGACTTACAAATTCTGTCAAAAATTTATACAATAGTTTTGAAGTAATAAATAAATATTTATCTTTATCTTTATCTTTAACATTGAGAGCATTATTTTCAGATCGTCAAATAACAGTTCCTTCCGTAAATTTACGCCTGAAGATAGTGGATCCATACCTGGCCATGATGTTCTGTGATATCCAGTACGCCACCATTATGGCCGTGTCTGGAAACGAACCCCCTACTATCAACGAGATAAGGTAAATCAAGTACCCTGCTTACACTTACGAGACGTTGTAAAGTCTGGTTTTAAAAAGGGTTCAAAGTCTGGGACATTGTAAAGTATTTTCGATATTTGGCACATAATATATGGCTCCTCAACGGATCAGCATTGCCATTTAGTGGCTTGGATCACTTGAGCTTCTGGTACCTGTTTTATGAAAAAAAAAAAAAAAGAAATTTGATCACGACTGTATCCCGGGAGGGGTAGATATTTCTTTCAGATCATTAGGCAATTTTAGATCCTTTTGAAGATGTCTAAGGGGGTAGTCAGAGGTAGGTATGTCCAAATACATACATACATATTTGGTATACGTAACAGGTTGCAAGCCCATCGACGCTATTAGAGAGCTAACTATGTATTATGTTAACACAAAATAGGTCTCAACCTATTTTGTGTTCTTGATTTTTACCTTTATTTTTGGATGTAAGACCAATAATAAACTTTTTTCTATTCTATTCTTTTTTTCATCTTATTCGTAGCTTAACTTTGCGATGATCTACGTCATATCAGAATGTCAACAAGATACAGAATGTTATGTATCATTTACACATTGCATTCACACCATATTTTTATTTTGTAACTTTAATGGATTGTATTACTTTAATGATTTTATTTTATGATACATAGTTATGTCTGATGTCCCAAATAAACAATAAATAAATAATATTATGTTCAGGTCTGAAGCAGCCATATTGAAATTCAAAGGAAGAGGTTACCCTGTAGCTCGGGACCTGGAAGCAGAGAGAATGAGAGATCAGTTCGAAAGAGAAAACAAGATCGAGAAAGAAAAGGACATGTATATAGAACCTGAGGATATGATTGAAACTAGATTTCCCTTTGAGTAATATCATACCGCCGTCGAGGCAATGCCTGAAAGTATTTATAATAGTCATAATTAATTAATATGTTAATTTATTTTTCTGTCAGTCAAATAATTACCCCCCTATGCATATTGGTTTAGTAAACCTACTTTAGCTAAAACGGATATTAAATCTGTTGCTATCACTTTTCATTGACATTTAAGAGTAACAAGAAAAAAAACATTCTTCAAATCTATATTAAATACTTAAATCTATCTATATAATGACAAATCTTTATGAGACCAAGACCAGATTGTCCCGCTTAGGCTCGTGAAAAAAGGATTGAATGTTCAGATTTTGTAAAAAAAAAAAAAAAATGAAATATGATCACGACTGTATCCCAGAGAGCGGTAGACATTTCTTTCAGATCTTAATGCAATTTTTAGATCCTTTTGAAGATGTCTAAGGGGGTAGTCAGAGTCATTTTTAAATTGTTTTACTATTAATGTTTTGATGAATTACCGCTTGAGATACGATTCACGCTTGAGAATGGACTATATATATAATTATATATATACGAGCCTAACACGAGTAGAGTTTTGTCACTCTATTGAAAATTGCAACATTTTTGTGTGGTTTAATATCCTGTTGGTCAATAGATATTTGAAAACAAACTCAAAACAGTAGGTAGGTACAAACAAACAAACGATGATACAAAAGATGAATATTGCTTTCCAAATCCAATACTTGTTTCTGAATAACTGAGTACAATGGTTCACATTTTTTATTTGTTTAGTATCAAGACTTTCTTCTCTTAAATATTAGATAATTTGTGTCTGTTATTTCCATTGTCTACTAACTATTAGTTAAATCAAATGTACTACTAAAAGTTAAATCAACAATTACAAATAAAATCGGCTGATTTGTGCATCACAATTTATAACATTTTTTAATAAGATTGCGAGTCATTTAAAATTTCAGTGATTGACAAACATTATGTATAACATTTTCAACACTGCTCTATTTTTGATTCTTTTCCCAATAACATTGGCTGAGATCGGAAAGGTTTATAAGAAAGAGGGCCCTAGAGGCATGCCTCTTAACAAAACCACCTCTTGTGAGGAGTTTGGGAAAAATGCAAGGTCAGTATCTTTATTCTCGTAGGGACACATGATAAAATAGTAGGCAAAGACCACAGATTTCTACTAGCTACGATCCTATGATCTAGGAATTAATCTTGTGTTTTTTTACAGTAGGCCTACAGACTAAGAACAATGATGATATATTTTGGTAAATCTTGTATTATTTAGCTTAAAATATATCCTTTTTTGGGCGCTTGGACAAAGAAAATTTTTTTTTTAATTATTGTTAGGTAATTAATTACTCTAGGTTCAATCCATATTCTGTTGTGGGTTCTACATGGTTCGTGTTCTACTACTGGGCGCCACCGAGACCCGCTATGGCATACACGTTTAGAATCCCTACGAAAAGGGTAAGAAATTACCTTTTATTCTATAGTATACTTATTAGTAAAAAAGGTGAGAGTGCTGAGATGACGTCTGATAGAGGGAAATGGAAGAACACATATTGTGCCCACCACATTGGGATAAGGGCAGGAAGAAGAAGACGTTACTTAACTAACGGTAGACCGTAATTCATTGAGATCAGACAAAGAAGAGCTTTAATACTTCGTAGACGTGGAATATCCCTTCTTAGAATTAATGTAAGTAAGTATCACATTTCATGCAAATCATCTCCCCATAATAAAATCACTGTAGGTACTTCCACGAACAATAGACATAATTTTGTAACAAAAAAACAAAGGTATACGGAAATCATCATCCTATGTCCCCACCACCCAGGTCTGATGATCGAAATGTTGATAATAGAAGAGTTTATAGGATATCTCCTACCTGCACTATCTACTCGACAATAATGTGAAGAACTTCAACTGGTCAGCGACGATGGTGCTTATGGAAGACCAGCTGGATAACAACACGAGCCTGATGGTGGAAAAGGGAGAACGTGGCCAGTACTGGATATATATTCTACAGAGAGGTAGATACATATACAGGGTGAGGCAAATTTTACCTGTTACATAGCTTACTACACATTGAATTCACTAACAGCCAGTCTCAATAACTTATCTATCTGTGACTTTTTAGAGAACCAAAGTACGCACGCTAGAACGATTCAGCATCGGCCATTTTTGTACTAGCAGACTGACCTGACCTAACTAACGGCTGACCTAACTATGTCTATTTTCAGATCTACCCATGGGTCAACTGGCCCAGCGATACGAAGTGCGTTTCAAACAAACGGGAGATAACAAATACATAGGGGCCTTGGCTTGTAAGGTAACCAAACTCTTAACGCATTTCTCATAATACTATAATGAGCCGTCTTGGCCTAGTGAGACAGTGCTTCAACGTTCTATCCGAGTTCAAATCCTGGCCATGCAAATGGAATTAAACATTTAAATGTGGTCACAGGTAGTGCTAAACGGTAGAGGAAAACATCGTGAAAAAACACGGGCCTTAGTTAGGCAATAGGACATTGTTAATATGTGGTTAAAGCTGAGAGGATGCATAATATTATGAGTGTATCCAGGTCTATTTCATCTCTAGAATCCCCTGGTACATCGCTTCGTATAGTGTAGGCAATATTGCCTCCTATATAAAATCTAGTAAAAATAAAATGGCGTGAGGTTTTATGAAACTAAAAATTTTCTACGCTTCCAGAGCCAAACAGCCTACATAATGTCAAGAATAAACGAAATTCCACCTAAAGCGAAGCTCATGGACGAAGCATCAAAGCTTGGCTACATAGGAAGGAAAGGCAAGAGTTATCTCTACCAGGGACACGAGTGGATGCCCATACCGGAGGCTGATGAAGAGGCCTATTGGGAGATCAGAGCTGGGAAGAAACCGGATATGGAAAAATTGTTCCAATAGTCTGTCCTCTAGACGCTGGTATTAACTAGAACTGTATGTATATCCTACTATAATCCAATATTGTAAATAAAGATCGTTTTAGTTTGGATGCTGGAATGTTTGTAACTGAAAACGGATTCAAATGAAACTAAGAACTTAGAGTAGTTTATTAACCTAGATTTTTATATAAAATTTTAAGGTCCTGCAAGATTCTAAAAGTTGACTGCATGATGTATTTTCTTAAATTTGATATAGTAAGTTCGAATGAGAACAATTCAGTATTATTGGTGGTAATTTCGAATATTTTGATTGAAAAGAGGGGATTTACAGTTAAAGTATTAAATACCACCCATTAAATACCACCCATTAAATTCCTTATATTATGTCATCCGCGTCAGTTTAAGCTAACTCAGTTAGCATGCTAATTCTATTCAACACTAGTTATTCATGAGCGTTGTTTCAACTAATTTGTTCAAACAAGTCTATTACCCGCATTAATATTTAATGCCTTTGTTTAAGAGTTCCCGCGGGCATTCTTAGCAATTATCGTGTCATTATAAACTTTGCTGGATAACTTATTCCTTAAGTTATTGAAATATGCAGTTAAGTTATATCTAAAAGGCTTCTGAAATTGCGCTAAGAATTATATTGATAAATATCATTCGAACGTCAGGGTAAATTAGTGTTTCATACATTTGTGTTAGTAAAATATTCTACTATCACTCTTACACTTACCTAGTATAACCTTGACGTAACTATTTTACCTAAGAAGGTGGTCTTCCTCTATTTATATGAAAGGCAAAGGAAATTATCGGGAAGAATACGCTAATGTATAGTTTTGTGACAGAATAATAATGCAACTTGTCACAGTGCTGCTAGAGGAAAGATGAAGTACTAAAATTGTACATAGAATAATCCAAATACACGCTAGAGCGCGCGTTTAGCAAGTCATGGCAACGACAGGTATTCTAGAACCATTCAATACCTGCCAATATAAACTTAATTTCCCAACAAAATGCAAATGCATTTTATACTTCATGTTATAGGTCGCTTAAAGCCTCACTGCCACTAAAACGTCCAGATGGTTCTTATGAACGATTAAGCATTTAACCGGCGTATTTAGTTTAGTTTATAACGACGTTTACAGCCTAGACTGTTTAATGGCTAGGAAGCGGCGCGGTAAAGAACCAGGCTGGTGGCGTAGGTCATAGAGATTTAGCTGGATCACTTGTTTAGTTTAAATTTATCAATTCGATGAATTGTGTCTCAGGCGGTGATCATCACTAAAATATAAAAAAAAGAAAAATACTTCAGCGACGTCTTAAGAGTGCAGACTCAAAATACGAGCCTCAAATCAAATAATGAAACGTTACTTATTGTAGGAGTTTGTGATGCTTATCTTTGACATTATTTGATGTTTTATGTATTCTATATTATTTTTTTATATTATTTTTATTCTACATTATTTTATGTATTCTATACAAATCTGATAAATAAGTACGTCTTGAACGGTTAATCACGTCCCAAATATTTAAGTAGAGTTTCAGTAATCAGGCGTCAGTTTTTTATCTGACGAGGCACAAAAAACATAGAATAATGCTTTATACATTACGTATATATTATACACATACAGTTCATACTTATAATGCATTAAGGTCTATTCAGGCCTACGCGGTAAACGATGCCGCTGTGAGAAACGGTAAATATGAAGTTGCGCTCTAGCCGCAGAACTTCATAGAAAATACCTGAGCAGAATCCGCGCACAATCCGCGCGGTATTTACCGCTTCACAGCGGCAGGGTTTACCGCGTAGGCCTGAATAGACCTTAATGCATTATAAGTATGAACTGTACCAGCGATTCCACAATTACACTGTGCTGCTATTATTATTACACACGATGCGTTAACCCGTCCAACGGGGAATAAATTATAAAGTTTATGGAAGATTTTTTTGTATGGCAACCTCTCGGATCACGTAAGCGTAGGCATAGTTTTGGTTGTGTTTTACCATTATCTTTGGGTATTGGAGTTTAAATTACTGCTTGAATAAGTATTTTCCCTCGTTAAATTACAGCGAAAGGTACCTATAGTAATTGAGTCAGTATAGAATAAAAGCATTATGGTGTCAATGCAGATGTCGCCAAAATTAAAATAATTGACAGCACTAAAAATGTTGCCGACTTACTAAAATTGTCCCTTTCATAACAATCGAAAAAATAGGATGGCAACAATTTTGGTGCTATAGCGATAGATCTACGGTCATTCGTAAGTTGTATTCAAACTAGGCACTAATGATAAGAAAGTAGGGACTTCAACCAGTAAAAACTAGGGATAATATTCAATAACATACTCGTAACTAAGGTATGAAGGTTGTAAATTATTTTCCGTCAACTGATGCGCAGTGAGGTCAGAGGACAACGTCGATCCATCAATCAAGACGTCGGCGTCGTCATGATGGATGGACATCCTGGCTTTGAGGTACAGTTGGGCGAGGGTTTACTAGGACCTGATGCATATAGGCTGATGGTATGGTTTAATTAGGTCTTGGTTTCTGAAATGCATAATTAATGTTATTTGAAGGTATTAAATAAAAAATAAAATTATAAATATTATTAAAATAAAAAATAAAACACAGTAGCAAGTGGAGATTTGTGGTTTCAGAAGAGACGCGATTAACTACTGCCAGTGTGCTACAGAGTAGGTACAGAGAACTCTTCAATTAGTGACTGCGCGGAACCGCATTATTATACAACGTACCTACAATTATTATTTATTTATTTACACCTTTGAATAACTTTACTCAAATTAAATCTAACACAGTAAACTTATTGAAACTGTACGACATCGTCACCCTATCAAATTGACAGAACAAGCTATGCGCGCGATTACCTAACACCAAAACAATCACAAAAAAGTGTTAATTAACAGAAACACTAACAAAAAACTGTCTCTACAAAGCTCATCTCCCAAATTTACTCGATAACAAGCTTCGTACAATTCATATTAAAACCACGATTACCATAAAACCCTAGAAGAAAATAATCTTGGGTTCAAATAAATATGCCATGTGAAAATTTAGTGTTGGACGGATCCCCGCTGTGGGCAAAAGGACCGCGCGTCGTGCCCGGCGCTACGAAACTCTTTTACACGTTTTTTTTTTAATTTCTACGTAGAAAAAATGTACATAATATTTTTTGACTGTCATCGAGAACTAATTTCGATGGTTTTTTGTGGGTTTTCTGTGGTTCTGTAGCTCGCCGCTTTGTTGGGCTCTTGGTTGTTTTAATGCGTGACGAATTGGTTGTAGGTTGCGGACTATGAAGGTTGTTAATATCTGCACAATGGTTAGAGATATTTTTAGCATAATTATCTGGAGTAGAGATTTTTTTTAACTCAGTTCAACGAAAACGTAAAATTTCTGCACCTATAAGTAAATCTCATACCTACATGAAAATAATGAAAACGGCATAAAGACTGAGAAAACCACGTAAATCATTTTGTAGGTTTAATGTGAGGCCAAACAATTGTTACAGAGACTGCCACTTGCTCATACGAACTAACGTTACTTAATTCAACGTTTTAGGTTAGGTATATAATTCAACAAATGACTCTGATTTAAAAATATTTTATTTTAAACTTTTTGTTAAAAGCTACGAGTCTCTAATGAAATAGTCACGGGAAAGTCCACTAACAAGAGGCACACTTCTGCCACGCCCATAGAATTTATTCCGTATCAATTCTGCACTCATATTAAATCCTATTTATCTATTTTATGCTTATAAAACTTAATTATGATCCCCAATATCTTTAAAAACATTTTACACAAAAATTAACCCTATGCATTTTAAAATAAGGGTGTTTGTCGTGATACCGATTTTGTGTAGTAACGACTGGCATAGCGAAGTAGGTCACGTGGCAATTTTTATGGGAAAATTTGGTTATTGCGATTTAAAATCGGTTTATGTATTGTTTAACGAGTGTTTTATTGGTATATCCGAACTAATCTACTCATTTTTTAATTCTGTTAAAATACTATTGAATAAGTACTTATATTAATGTACTTTTAACGGCTGGTAACTTTTAAAAGGTTAAAGGCACCTTCGAGGGTGTTCTTAGTTTTGTTTCAAGATGATTTGGATTAAAACCTACAAAACCAGAGAAATAGTATTGAAATTAGAAGGCGAATCCTTTTCACCCAGATGAAGATTCTACGGATAAATAAGTAGGTATTGACAGCATCAGGGCTTACCAACGTACACCACCAGGGCGCGTAGACAAGTGACAAATGTTTCGTATCCATTATATTTCTATCATCGCTATAACTTTGATTTGACATTTCTGATCGTTCGAGTTTTTGTCATCGAATGTCAATTCCTATACATTTTTTTTTCGTTTCTATTCTAAAGCGATTGTAAAATTAATGTATTGTAATTATGTCATTTCCGTATGCTACTCGTATTATAATCAATTGTTTTTCAAGAATGAACCATGGTGGCAAAATATTTTTCACTAAAGTGACTTCAATTTCGTGAGAGAGTAATTTTATGAACTTCTGAACTAATCGGTTCACCCAGTCGAAAGTTCTGAGGTAACTAATAGGTACATAGAATAAAAATACGGGTGAATATTAAAGGTAAAATTCGTGATAAATACCCGTTTTCATTATGTTTTATAAAGTACCTACATATAAAGTACACAAAAATATACAAAAAAAAACTAATTCGAATTGAGTACCTCCTCCTTTTTTTGAAGTCGGTAAAAATAAGATCTAAAGCAGCAAGCTTGCAGCAAGGTTCAAAAACCTACATTATTTTGATAAAAACAATCCCACGAAAGAACGTACAATTCTGCAGAAATTATTATTAGCTCCGAGGGTCGGGTACAATCGCGCTCAGAACTCAATTTGTTGGAACTCGCCAGGAATGTGGGTTCTGCACTGCTTGCAGTTTGTACGTACAGTCGTGATGTCAAGTGCTTTTTGTTTTATTTTGGATAGATTTTTAGTTTTGTATCTCTTGGTTTGTAAATCTCATGTCTATTCTTTACAATTCAAACGTAGTTGCTTCAGCTTTTTCCTTTGTTCATCGTAATAATAAAATAAAATAGGCGGTGCTAGTTTGAGTCATACAACCTCCTTAAAATGTTTTGAATGATGTTTAAACCATTCCTTGCCCAGCAGCTACCATAGTGCTCTCCGAAGGGTAGTAAGTACCATTATATTGTAACGCTGTGAACTTTGGGAAATGGGCGTGATTATAAGTATGTTTCTACTTCATAAAAATATTATGTTGTAGGTAAATGTCTTTCTGTAGAAATATACAACATAGCTTAATATTTTTCCAATGCCCCAATATTTGATTGTAATTACTGTAATTTACTTCTCAGTTTTATCAAACGTTTTGTGGGCACCAGTACACGTCCAAAGGGTCGCAACCCCAAAAGGCGGGTGTCAGAAAAACAGCGCGCTCCGCAATGAATAGCGAAAATTTAAATTTCACGCAAGTAAACTAACGTAGGGATAAATGGCGGGTGGCACAAATAGTAGCGGGGCGAAGCGACAGCGATTTTTACCAGAGGCCCTAGCCATGTTACATTTTGACAATCGCTTTTGATTAGAAACTAAAAAAAAATGTATAGGAATTGACATTCGATGACGAAAACTCGAGCGATCAGAAATGTCAAATCAAAGGTGTAGCGATGATAGAAATCGAATCGCTTCATAGCGAATGCCGGTTGGCTAGGCCCTCAGATGTTTTTATGCCGTATGTCATTGTGACGCTGCAGCTTTACTAGCTATTGATTTAAATGAGTACAACTTTTTCTAGTAACAGTTGTTCTGTTTCCTGATTGACGCCATCTTTAAAATTTGCAAAATGGAAATAAAATGATGCTGATGACGTATCGTCCTATCTGGGAGGTAATCGATTCTAAGGCCTGAGGCGATGGTGACAACCGTGTACCAGATTGTTCTAACTGTTCATTTAATTAACCTTGCTCCGAGACAGTGAAGAGAGCCGTAACACTGACGTCACCTTCTTTAAAATCAACGTGAAAACCGCGTTCTTATAACTTACACCATACAACAACATGTTGTATGATGGGCTCGTACAACTTAATGTATCCGAGGGTCGGTTAGGCTATTGTTTTGGTTAGCAGTCGTGTTATACTCTTGATTTTTAACCTTCATTAATTGGATAAAAGATGGACGCCAAGGGAACTTGAAATCTAATTTGTCTGAGAGCTTCAAACGGTTAGGTACTTTGTATGAAGCACGTTGTTAAACTATCACAATTAGTTATTACTTTCGTGTTATTATCATATTTAAAAATACATTTGCATACCTATTATAAAATAACCAACAAGCATTTGCCTGCAGCTTCGCTCGTGCTACTAGCTAGCCCGGATAAAACTGGCCTGTGTGTTATTAGGTCATGAGCTATGTAGGTTCGAAGTAGTAGTACATTCGAAGTTTTAGGTAAATCCGTTCAGTAGTTTTTGATCGAAAGAGTAACAAACATACAAACATTCTCATTTATAATATTGGTAGGATAGGATAGTAATTATAATCCTCATAATATCATCAATTTAAAAATAATAATAATAAAAAACATGGGACCATCCCGAAATTTTACTCTTTCAAACAAAAAATAATTTTCAAAATAAAACTACTGTTGACAGAATAATCGGTGAAAATTATGAACTTAAAAAAAAACCATACAGTAGAACATAGAACCTCCTTCTTATTTGAAGTGGGTTAAAACAGATGCATGGGAATACAATATTCAGTCATTAAAAGCCGACCACAACGTGCTGGTCAAGTTGCTTAACATTAAATTAATTTAAATCGAGGTATACGAAACCACAAGTGATTTTTAAAGATATTGATTTTCACTTTCATCAAACAAGCATATTAATGCACAATTTCAAAACGGTTCCCACATTCATCATCATTATAATTCCCCTTCCGATGACAACAAAGCTTATCCGTCATCGGATTATCATAAATCGATGTGTTAACAGTTATCACAAAAGTACACTTTACATCTAAATACCCTCTTATGAAAAATATTCACACTTTACAAAGTTTTAGTTTAAAAATGTATTAGTTACCTAAATTTTTATAAGGACCTGTTCGAAAACTTAACAGATTTTTGCTGTTGAGTTCCGTCCAGTCTCACATAGATTTTCTTTTGAGATTTTGCTTACTTAGGTTAGATATTTGACATATTAATGAATGAATGAAAATTCTTTATTAAAACTGCAGGTCGGACATGGGTTAGATTGGCGCG
Organism: Xanthorhoe designata; assembly: GCA_963582015.1. NCBI lineage: Eukaryota > Metazoa > Arthropoda > Insecta > Lepidoptera > Geometridae > Xanthorhoe > Xanthorhoe designata. The sequence goes on from OY757029.1 coordinate 4,091,023, forward strand.
AGACAGGGTTGAATGGCGGAAGCGAAGAGAGGCCTATGCCCAGCAGTGGGATGAGAAGGGCTGATGATGATGATGATGAATGAAAATTCTTTATTTACTAGGACATAAATACAATCAGTGATAAAACTACGAACAATGTACATTGGGCGGCCTTATCGCTAAGAAGCGATCTCTTCCAGGCAACCTTTGGATGGAGGGAAATTGTACATAATGGAAGATTGGTCGGGTGCATAAAAATATATCTTCCATACTAAAGTTTTCAGGCCGATTTTAGTTCTGAATTGCAACCAGCTTGGTAGTGATGCGAAGATGGTGGGAGAAGTGGCTGCTGGGAATAGACGAAATTATTTATTCATTAGGACCTCAAGGATCACATTAAAAATGGCCTCCGTCATGGATAGACTTAAAAAGTCAAGATCGACAATTTAACGTGCCCTGCGAAGCACGAAAGCGCTCTTTTTTTTTAAGATTTTCTTAATTAAAAAGTAAGATTGTTACATTGAACAAATAATGTAGAAGCCAAAGTTGGTTGGCCAAGATTATGTGATTTCTATTCATTGTTGTAATAACTTTTAATCTATAACCGTCGCCAATGGATTCGCTCCGTGACTAGGCGTGGCAGTCACGTGACCAACGTTACGTCTCCCTTCTGTGATAACTTATCTATGACGGATTAGTTCGCGCAAAAAAATATGATTAGTGAAAAACGGGTTTATGTCGGTACTAGCTGTGTGCGCGGAATCATAATCATGTAAAATAAAAAATAATAAATGAATGAATGATGGAGAAAGTGGTCCTTGCCCAGCAGTGGAACAGGGCTGCTAATAATAATAGTAAGAAAAAATAAATGAACACGACTATATGTCCAGGGAGCGGTAGACATTTCTTTTCATATCTGTAGGCAATTTTTAGATCCTATTGAAGACTACGAAGTAGTCAGAGTATGTACCTACATCACGTTTTTCGAACGAGCAGGCACTGCACGTTTTTGTGTAGCGCGTCACCGGCTGGTTCGCATTGCGTTTTACAAACGCAAGGATAGTGTGCACGGACTGCCCTTGTTAGCCTTGCGTTTGTATCGCGTTTGTAGATATCGATAAAAGATTAAACTAGATTTTTTTACTTAAAAAAATCCTGAATCATGACTAAAGCTAAAACGACCTCAAAAACGATGACAAAGATGATGTTATTCCGAATTATTTATATAACCCGAGCCTGCAATTAGGTCGTGATTTATACCTCGGCTCGGATGTCAACCCACATCATATCTGACCTGACCTGGGTAACCTTAAATTATAATACTTTTTGTTTTGAGCCCAAAGTTTATTTAGTTTAGCAAAAAGTTAGCATGAAATATTTGCACCTTTGACGTATACATTCATAAAATCACGCCTTTTTCCCATGGGGGTAGGCAGAGACCACGGATTCACACTTACTATGGTCCTGTCACAAGTCTGTTGCCTCATTTACTCTCATTTCTTCATACACGTTCGCCGGTTTAGGGTATTTTTGACCTGGCCCTTCTTCAAAATGTTTTTAACTTATTTACAAACAAGCATACATAAAATACACACACACACACACCCTCACACACACACACAGTTTTATTATAAAATAAAGTCCTACCTTCACTTGGTATAAATTCCATGTGACATGGTGCGCACTGATTACCACATTGTCATGACGAACGCGTAAAATTGCCCTTTATGATATTAAACCGTAGAGGAATCAAACACTTGTTCCGATTACTCACGCACTTGTTTCACAGACCATTGCTCTGATCATCTGACACTAATTGTTTAATTTTAGTTCCGACCATATAAAAAATAAGAATGACACGAGACGGGCTCGAACGGACGACTGTATTCCGCGTGATGATGGTATAATAAAAAGTTGCCTATATTTCAAAGACAATCAAGCTTAAATCAAGGTTTGAAAGTTGATTGTATGATTCCTAGTAGAATTTTAGTTTTAACCAGGCCAAGTACTGGAAATTTCTACAAAGGTTGTAGTAGCTAGGTATATCTATGGCTATCTATAGTGAATAAAGCCAGTATCCATTCCCACAGCCGAGTAAATGCATTCATTTTGTATCCGTGACCAATTTTAGGTATCCAATTTTTAATCAAGCTACCGCCTGAGCGGTTCAATATCACAAATTATAGTGCGCGTTGCAGATTACGCGGTGGCTTAGCTACGTGACTGATATACGGCGAGTAGGTATATATATGTATACACCTACGTCTGTCTATGTATAGTGGAGGTAAGTGAGCCTTTTCATCTATTACTAGCTCCCCACGACTTTGCTCAGGTAGAACCGGATCATGGCTTTATACATCAAGTCGGAACACAATACATTTTATTTCATATACATTTTCTCAGTTCTTAAGAAAAATCAAAATCTTTTAAAATGACTCAGAGTGACTACACCCTAAAAGGCACGTCCAAATTCATATTAGGTGCTAAAATGGGAATAGCTTGGGTGCTCTTAAAATAGGTGCTCTTAAAATCGGTGCGCACATGGGAATACTTCCAATTGTCCACTTAATTACTTAATAACAGTATTCCATACGTAACTGCATTCGGTGTAACATGCATTATATAATTAGTTGTATAATTATGTAGATCTAATTATTTTTTTCTATTCTATTCTATTCATCCTTTTTCAGAATAAAATAACGAAGTCACATTTAACAAACACATTCTTCAGCACTCAATGATCAATGCATCGGATAATTTGCGTTAAATCAACAGAAGTGCATCAATTTTGTACACGCAAGTGTACTTGTAGTAATTTGTCACACTCACGGACAAAAAAAGTGTATAAATTATTTAGAAGCGTGCAAAAAACATGTCAAAAAACTTGTTTTATGTCCCTGATGAAAAAAATACATTAAATTGATGGATGTAACGAGGAGGTCGTAGAATACTAATTAGTCATTTACCTCAGAATTTGATAAAAATAATTTTAAAGTTTTGTTAATGTCTATTTAAATAAATAAAAAGTCGGGTTTGTTCCAACACTTATAACTCGAGAACGGTTGGATCGATTTTCGTGGTTTTTGGATGTGTCCGTCCAGAATAGGTTATTATAAAAACATTGGAAAGTTTACGAAAAAACTATTTTTTTTTAAATAAATTCTCGATGACAACAACTGTCAAAACGATTGGTTCGTTCGTTGATTCAATCTTTCCAGATTTTGGTAGGTATAGGTAGGTTTAATCAAATTATTTCAAGATACATTAATCCACATAGACATAGGCTACATAATTTATTATGTACTTTTAGCCTGGATGCAGTTGGACTGGTTTGCTACAATATTTAAAAACTAAGTCAAATTCCGTTTAAGCCAGAAAGTTACCTAATGAACGGCAATTTAATAAAATTTTACGTCAAATCTATATTTAAAACACGACTTTCATACAAGACTAAGAATTTAACATTTTCTTACTTTAAAAGCACTTGAACAGGGGTAAATAAAACAATCTTACCATAAAAAGAGCTTAAAAAATAGAATTTATATTTGCATACCTTTAATTATACTTAGTTTATTTATAAGTATCTACTTATGATCATCTGAGATATTATAATAATTCTAGACATAATACCAGACCTAAAAAATAAAAGTTAATTTAAAATTAAAGTTCTTAATAAACCAATAAATAAATTCAAGACATTATCCCCATTGAATATAATTGCAAAGCTTATCTCAAATTAAAAATGAAAACAACCTTTTAAAAACAATTTGTTAAAAAAACTAGAAACCGCTATTCGGATGCGCGCGCGCAGCCAAAGCTTCCTGTAAACAACTTCCGGTGGATAGTAATCGCGTAAATTGACTGTATTATTGACCATATTATGTTATTAACTTGCGTGGTCAGGCTCCATCGGTTTTTGTTTCGGTTCGATTTATTGGAATTATAATAATGGATGCAAAACGGTTTGGTATCGAATGGCGTTTTTTGTGAAGTATAATTTGAAATCTAGATGTTATTTTGTTTATCCACATAATTGCATTAATATTCAACGTTTAATCCAGGGTATAAGCAATTCTGGTACCAAATTTCATTCAAATCCGTCCCGCTATTTGAGCGTGAAAGAGTAACAAACACACTTACATACTTACACACACACAAGCTTTCACTTTTATAATTAGTAGGATAGTAGGATATAATATGCTCTCAAATGCATCCTAAGAAGGTAAGTACTCCTATTTGTAAGTCACTTATTTAGATTTAAAGGTTATTTGCTTCTTGAAACTGAATAGGAGTTATTTAGAGACAAAATATAATAAAATATTTTGGCGCACGTCACTTTTTACTTATAAGGTTTTACTTAAAAGTTGAGCGACTTGCAGTCCTATAAAATGCTTATGTAGGTACCTACTGAAGAATTTGTCACACTTTCTTAAAGAAGGTAACTTATTTTTTGTTTTGACTTAAAAGCCTGTGATTTATTATTTTTAGCACCAGTAATGCTTACAAAGTTCGATAACACTTAAAAGTTACTATTTCATTTTACAAGTTGACAACAATTACACTTCATGTCACTTTAAAAAATATCTCCAATTTGTTTTGACAAAAATCGAAAGTGCCCTTAATTCTCGCGAATTTAAGAACCGCAGGGTGCTACAGGGGTAGTATTGTTTAAGGGTTGGGAACATTGTTTCTAAGGGTTGAATAGGCACCCCGGAGAGTGCCTGTTCTGTGCATATGGCGTGCCGAAACGACTAACGGATTTTGCACGGTTATTTTTACCTTCAGTAAGAAAGTTATCGATTTTAAATTTAGTAGGGATTCAAAATCAATATTAAATTTAACAGGTTAAACTGGTAGGTACTAAAGTTCATATTCAGAGTCGGCACTCAGACTTGAGTCTAAGTTCAAGCTCGGTAGCATACCTACCACTCGATTTTTGAAAGTTCTTTACGAATATGTATTGATGAAGCATCGCTTCATGTATAGGAATATTATCAGTAGTTATTCCCATTTGTTTTATTATACTTTACAATTAAAATAGAATCTATAGCTCGGCCAAGTTTAGACCGAAACTTAAAATGGATTTATATGTGAACAGTAGGTACGAATGTACATTATTGAAAAAGTTTTCTACTACCCAACCAAAGACCAACGATATTGTGGAATTTGCATCTTTACATATGAAAAAAAATGTACTTACAAGTACTGGCCAGTCTTCAGATGTTGATTATAAACTTCTACAGTTATTTGTTCGAGATAACCACAACATTTTTGCATACACAACATACAACGTGTAATTTGTAGGCTCCGACCGCAGTTGTGGTCGACAAGTAATGCATGCTGACGTACTTAGTTCATTACCACGTATGTACCTCACCACAACGTATGTAACTATACATTTATACAATCCTTCCTACTAGTATGAATGCAAAATTGGGAGGATGTATTGGGAGGACTTTTGAATGAATTTGGAAAATACAGGTGAATTTTTGAGACAGGGCAAAAACGTTTTTAGGACTATCCATAATTTTTTTAAATATTCTGAAGTGCATTTACAGTTTATTTTTAAATGTACAGTCAGCAAGACTGTACACTTTTTTGTACAGTAACTAGACTAGGTACTATATGTTTACATTATAATGTACAAAATGCAATGAGAACCAGTTGAGCCACCTAAGGATCATACAAACGATCTATATATATCTCAACTGATCTAAGCCACTGCTAGACGGAATCTTGCCCAAGACACTGGCAGCATTTACTTTACATAGTACCTACTGGAACTATTCAAACTAAAAACCTTCGAGTTTAATACCTTTTTATACCTTTACCTTACAGTCACGTTACATTTTAACGTATTTTTCTCCTTGCCAAAACAAAGGTGTTTCGATTTTCCTTGATGCGAAACACTCAGAGCCTCATTTATTCTGATGAAAAGAATCAGTGTGACAGTTTTCAGGTCGGTAACTACAATATTTATAAAGTTGAATGTTTCGACAAACCGCCGCAGGGGGAGGGGGCGCGCGCGCTCAACCCTGAAATGAGTTCTGAAGGGGTGGGGTGCTAGTACTAGCGAGGATTACCTTGAGTAACTAATACAGATATGGTGTTCGTTAGTAAGTGCGTAACATAACGCCAGAATTAATTTCTGCAATGGCTCCTACACACAATAAACAAACTTCCTGTTTCGCCGCCGGCATAGTGTGTAGGAGCTAAAGTTTCTGAATTCAGGAAAAAACTAGTGCTTTTCTATGGGTATTTGTATGTGCTCGAAGTTTGATCTGGTGATAAGTAAGTATATAGGAAAATCAAGGTCTGTCTTTATATGTCAGCTAGCACCACTGCTGTGTGACTGCTGGATTTCCTGTTTCTGCTGGATTCGCTTTGCGTGGAACCTACTTTTTGTTTAACATACATGCTATAGGTACCAGCACTCGTTTTAGACATTTCAAATCAGTGCAGTTAGCGTAGCGGCTACTTTTGGTATTTTATAGACAATAATGTTTCATTTTGTAAATGATACAATGACTAACTTCATTTTGTAATTAAACATATTTTACACAAAACATCTATTTTGAGTTTTCTATAATTCTTCAAAATTCCATGACGGAGGCCTTTAGGCGGCCTAAAAACTTCGTCACCAGAGTTGGCCACTTGCTCATACGAACGAACGAACGATTCAAAATAACTCTTCAAATCTCACAATCGCTGTATCTCTGCCCCCACCATACACAATCCCCATGACCCAGCCCGGGGGACGTAAACAGCCCTGTTTAAATTAGGATAGGCTTTGACGTCTTTGGAGAGATCCCGAGTACCTAATGCCTATCTGCCGGTAGGTAGGCATGGTAACGAGGTTGTGGCGACACGCGTCGCAGTACAGATTAGACTTAGCAGTGGGATGTGGGCTAGCTTACTATCATGTAGGTACAAATGATACAATGCGAGGATATTTCGAATCTAATAATTCGTCACTCAGTTTTCATAGAGAACTGTCAAAAAATCGATACTTGAGGGAAGACTCAAGTCTGAGTGCAGACTCTGAATACGAGACAACACTAAAAGTCTTGGTAAAAGAAAATTTAAGAAAACAATAATAAGTACCTACTTACTTACCGAAATATATTATACTTTTTTTATTATTATTATTATGAGTCTATCGTGTCCCACTGCTGGGAATATTATAATATTATACTTAAATAGATAAATATGTAATTCCTTTTTTCATCAGGTTTAGAGTTCTTTGAAGAAATCCATTTGGTGTATAGAAGATACTATACTAAATGGACTTCTTGAGGGAGGGCTTTACTTTGTCAAAGTTTAGCTTTATGGGTACTGATATTTTATTGAAATTTTATAAGACTCTGCTCTGGAGATATAGTTTGTAATACACTTTGTAATTTGGAGACCACAGGCTAAGGTGAATAATCTATCTATAAAAGCAAGCTGCATCACGAATTCACTACCGCTTCTGAGTTTAGTAAACATAGAAAAAAATGCTCTAAATACCACCTTGTCAGATTTCGGAGTCAATCGAAGCGCGTGCGCAAGGTTCCCTAGAGTCCCTAACTATCACAAAATTACACCATAAAGGAAGTCTCACACGATCGTTCTTAAAAGCCGCAGTGTTGTACAAAAAACAACTACTGCCTATAAAACCACGATATTTTTATCGGTTTTTATCGATTGTCGATTATTTTAATCGGCGCGCTCGGGTCGGGTGTCCGTCTGTCGGTAATAGTCGTAATCGACCGCTAATCGGTGCACAATTTACGAAATTGTCGATCCATGTCGGCGACCGATGATCGGTCGATCGCTAGTGCTGGTCGGATTTTATCGATAATGTGATGTTTGGTTGATTGATCAACGAACATGGAACAATCAGAACATGACAGGTTTCTCAATTTATCAGAAAAGTGTAAAATCTGAGGGGATATAGGAAAATCTGAGGTTGTCGTATAAAGGAGATTAGTAACTAAATGTAATTTAATTTAATACGATTAGTAAATACCTAGTAGACTAAATGTAATTTTGAAAATAATAGATATTTTATTGATAATAATAAAATGCACTCGTAATACTGATCAGTGATAGTTAGCCATAAAATAAATATCTGAGTCAGGACCTAGTCATAAACTGAACTTCATTATGACCAGTTTTAATTTTATTTTGCCATAAACTAGCATCGTTAGGAATATCGATAAACCTTCCAGCAATACCTTTAACAAAATTATAACAAAAAAAGATGTAAAATTGGCAGCGAACCGCCATCTAACCCCCGTATTGATCACAGTAATCGATCGTGTGCCGCGTAATTGCGGATCGAACCCGCGACCCATTATGTCATTATAGCCGTCAGACCGAAACAATAGAAAAAAATCGATAGCCCAAACTCATCTCTATGCCTTCCGCACAAAAACTTTATCGATACTTCAAAACGATTATTTACGTCACTTCGATTCTGAGAACAAAGAAATCGAAGACAGTCTATCTTCAAACGTAGGTTCGGTTCGCTTATAGTTGCTTTTGGATTGTTGGTAGGATTGGGAATAGTAAACGTTCCAATTTTGAAATTGGCAGTGATCGTCAGGCGGGCGCCTGCGCAGCTGTAATCGTCAGCTGATGACAGAAACGCCAGTTTTGAAGGGAATTGAAATAAAACAATTTGTCAAATACAAGGCAGTGAGAGTGTGAACTCAATTTGGCCATCACGGTAGTGATAAACATCTATTTATTAACTTTTAAATGTCGTTGTAATTAATTAGGTATTCATAAGTGTTTCATCTTTTACCTACTTACCGAAGAATTTAATACAATTACAATTTAAAAATTAAGTCGGCATTTAGTAAAAACCTCTGACACGTTATTATTACAATACGATTAGTATATATTTACGTTACAATACGATTAGTGAAGGTAAACATAATTATCAATAAGAAAAATCAGCTGTTTGAGCTATAGAAAACCGATTGGTACTTAAACGTACCTACTTATAGTATTAATGAGACAAGTTTATAAAGATAAGTTTCGAAATCTAAACATCTAAGTTTGTTCTTGTGTGTTTCTTTATTCATAAATAAATACAAGGTTATATGTAAAAAAAACATCTAAGTTAATTAAAGACACTAAAATAAAATGACACAAATTTTCTCCAGAAATGTCTTACCCTACAAATCTTGAGCCCGACATTAATACCGCGTAAATTACTTGCGGTGACCATTGTCAACTCATTGCATTTTTTCCCATAATATTTGCGTCGGCATTACAAAGATCTACAGAGTATAACACTGTCTGTGGTTGATAACCACAATAGCGAGAATATTCATCCGTAAAAGTTGTGGTGATGTTATGACATTTCTTTTTGAATTGTTGATTTTTAGTGTCAAATGGACCGATGGATTTGTGGCAGAAACGAATTTGGTTAATTGTCTTTGAGTGTAAGAAGCAGGGATTCGGTTGGCGTTTCTGATACATATTATGTATAGTAAGTATTTTTCTTATCTTTTGTTTGCAATTCGGTAAGTGTAGAGTGTAGACTCTTAACAACTCTGTTGGAAGATTGTTTTTAAATATCAGCACACCATTACTTATATCTACTAGTTAAAATTAAAATGAATAAAAAAAAAATGCTTAACATACTTTTAAAATTTTATTAATATTACCGTATTAGAATGCACATCGCATATAATTTTTGTCGATACTATAGGTTAATCACCTACAAAATCCAATCAAAAGATTTCAACGCGCCACTGCTACGAAGATCGCTACGGCGCTACGCAAATTTATGTAAATATTTTTGTATCCTGAGTAATTTTACTTTTTTCTTTTGCTTGTCAACTGTATCGTCGTATATATTGGGTAATGTCACAACGATTTTGAAAAAATGATAAATAACCACTATTTTGCATCACCATTTGATGTAACTGATCAATGCACGAGATGGTTAGGCGCGCGAGTGGCAACGAGGGCGATATCAGGGCGTCTACTCTGCAAAACGAAAAACGAAGTTTCGTGACAATTTTCGGGGTCAGCTCAGTACATAATTAAATAAAGTCATGTTACAAGAAATATAGCTGTGGCTGTATAGAAAGAAAGTCTCGAAATGCATCAAAATAGAATGTGACATTTTATTTATTTGACAGTTATTTGAGTCCACACTTTGCTCAACGCTACTTTGCATTGCGCAAGTGTCTCAGTACTGTTTCCACCCTATACATAATTACAGTTTTATGCAGAACAATTATTATAAATGTTTCTTCTGATGATTTGATCATTTCAAGAAGAAATGGTGTAGGTTACCTAATATCAACTTGGATCAGCTTTTGCTGCTTAAACATTTTAAAATCTGCGTTAAACAACACAAACTCAACTACGGTGACTGCAACAAACGATTTATCGGTAATATTTTCAGTTTATACTAAACATTTATAGTATGTAAAGCAGATAAATCAATACATTAGTACATGTTAAACGGAAATTGAATGGTTGTATTTAAAAAAATGGCTTTTAAGGTTATTTTCAAGATTAATAAACTGAAGCACACCCGTGTTCCTTTACTAGTCCTTCTCGGCAGGAAGCTACGCCTCCTCTAATTATAGTGCAGGAGCTCGCCGCCCACTCCTGATGACTCCTGTGATATGACGTGAAAAATAGCCCTGGCTCCGAGGTTATGTGGTAGGGTTACAGGTAAATATCGGCATTAAGGGCGTTAACACGAGTTTGTACCTTAATTTTTTAATTCACCTGGGATTTGTTGGAAATTCTTTGAAATAATAAAAGTCCTCATTGTTGGGTTAAGAATCATATAGTTTTAAATAGTCAATTTTAAAGGAGTTTCTAGTTAACAGATCTTAACGCCTTGGAGGTCATGAAGTTCCTGTGGTGGAAATATAGGTACTATAGGTACAATTGGCCGATTGTAGTTCATTCTAAGTGATAAAAATAGGTAACTTCTTGATCTCGGAAAATAAAAAATAAGTAATTTGAACAATCGAAGTAATAGTGACATATAATAACATATAGTAACATAGAAATATCATATAAAATGTGTGTTTATTTTCCCTCACCATTTAAAAAACACCGGCACTTTTGTACCCCCGATATTATCAATCCCGATGCTATTTTGTCGTGGTCAATTATAATTTCTATTATCCCAAGTAGCCGATTCTTTGGAGCCAATTTATCGCATAGATGTACCATGATAACCTCAGCCGTAGATAAAGGTAATTTAAAATATTATTTCTTACAAACGGTCGCCGTCATAAAACTGAAGAAAAACTGCTATATAAACATGAATATACTAAAAAAAGAAGGGTAGGTAAGTACATATTTGTGGTTACATTTGTAAGAAAAATCATCTAAAACGTTTATGCATTTCATTGACGCATTGAATCATTGATACTATGATTTTCGAACACGCAGTCACTATGCGTTTGTATCGATACAAACTCGCGACGAATAAAAGCAGCAAGCTGTGACCCATGTACACTGTCCTCGCGTTTGTGAAACGCGCTGCGAACTAGCTGGTGACGCTCTACGCGGTGTTTCCGAAGCCCTCAACAGACACAAACGGATCTCTCTGAAATTAGCTCTATGTATTTTTACATAATACAGGTTTATAAATTATTTAATGCAATAAACTACCGCTACAGCCATAATTTCTCAAGAAGCCGCAGTTACAGTGACCATAGGCGATGGGAGCAAGAAGCTGCGCCTGCGCACCTATAATTACTGCTGCTGCGCGCACGCCCCTCACGATCGCGCAGACGATAGGTTTTTTAAGTTATATTGCCTGAGACTTGTGTAGTTATATTATCTTGAGAGCCGTCTTGGCCGAGTAGGATGGAGCCTCAACTTTCATTATGGGTTCGAGCGTCAATATATTTTTTATTTCTAAAATATACGCAAAAGCCGTAGGTATTATAGATATCGTAGGTATCGTAGATTGTCATATTTACCGCTCTTGAGACCTTCAGCTAAAAATGGGCAGGCATTCAGGCTGATGTCCCCGGTAGATGTAAATACAGATGATGTAGGAATATAAAATTTGGCTACCTCCTAATGACCTCCTAACGGCCTAAAAACTCCATCACCAGAGTTGGCCAGTTGTTCATACTAACTACTTCCTTTACCTCCTTAGACATCTTCAATAGGATTTTGAATGCCTGAAGATCTGAAAGAATGTCTACCGAGCCTTAGGGTTTGGAAAACAATCATGGATTTTGTTTTGATAACAAAAATCTTATGTGAAATATCTTAGTTTTGTTCATGACTGAGCTTCCTAGCTCCAAACATGTTTCATTCAAGTCAATAAAACACTCGGATCATAAACAAGTAATGACAAAGATTGTTTGAAATGTTTTATAAACTTTTCAAATAATCTTCAAATTTCCTCCATGTTTTATCTACAATTCTCAGTTTCAACAATAAGGAAATTTATGAAATGAACAAAACATGTTTTATGCTTTTATAAACCTCCGGCGAAGACGACTTTGGTGGTGCCGTCAATGTTTGCTGTGGGAAAATATTTGTATGTTCTATGGATAGATTGTTGTATTATTATCTGGGAATGTACCATGTACCATGCAATATGTATTTGGACATACCGCTGACTACCCCCTTAGACATCTGAAATTGCCTAAAGATCAGCAAAGAAATGTCTACAAAAAATGTCTAAAAAAAATCAAATTCAAATTCAAATTGTTTATTTGTTTCTCTCACAAACATAAATAAAAATATATAATAATTTTAAAATTAAATTAAATAAGTACAGTTAAAAATAATGATAAATTCAAACAATTGTAGGTTAGAGGTAAGAACCTGTTTTGTGAGAGACTGGTGCCTGAAATAGGTATAAAAACCTGTGCTACAGGTCACCAGTGCCCTATACTCAACTGATTTAACAACTAAACTAATAACGAATACAGTCGTGATCATATATATATTTTTTTATTTGTTGTAGTCGTAGTTTTTGATACTCGTTTACAGATAATTTTTACTGTTGGATATAAAATAATGAAATGAAAAAAAATGAAATATGATCACGACTGTATCTCAGGGAGCGGTAGACATTTCTTACAGATCTTAAAGCAATTTTTGATCATTTTTGAAGATGTCTAAGGGGGTATGCCCAATATATAAAATAATATATGTGTAAAATTTAGGTGGTATTTCTTAATTAAGTACCTACTCGTATTATTGTGTTATTTGCTACTGCTAGACAACCTTTTTCTTTCTGCCATATTCTCATTCTCTGTGTTAACTTAACGTGTTCAGTGCTCATGACGTTTACAATGCAGGCGCAGGCTAGACTGTATTTATCTCCTGCGGAAAGTATCGTGGTACTAAGGTATTATCCCATCGAGCTAGCGACTAATTAAGTTTCAGGCCAAAAACCAAAACTTCCCTATAAACTGTGCGCAATGATTTCATTTTGGCAAATTAGTGAAAATGTCTCGATGTGTGGGTATGTTCTGGTTAAAGTATTTAATTTCTCGTAAAGAAATATTATACAATGTCACTTACATGAGACATAGCATGTAGGTATGAATAACCTATTTATGTATGTTCGATTTAGTACCTACCAAAATGCGCGTTTACTCCCTTTGCAAGAATGCTCCCAACTTTTGTTTGTGTTCAAACAAAAGCAGTAACAAGGCCAAGAACGCAGCGAGCCTTCACACGACCTACGCAATTAAAAAGTCCAACAAGTTTCATGAATGAATATTTTCCCGAGCCTCTCATGTTTATTAAAAGACGCAGGTTCGCTTCCCGGCCATGATTTATGAACGGCTCTGTGGCCGCCTCCATTCATTTGTTTTTGATATTTTTTGTAAACTCTTGTTCCATTTTTAGATAGAGTTGATTAGTTTTAGTCCCGATAAAAGGTTTTAGTTTGTTTGTGATTAGGATGTTGGTAGTTCTGAGAAAGTGATGGTAGTTATGTAGCAGACGTAATTTTAATTAGGTTTGTAGAGTTGCATACACTTGCTTGGTCATCAAAATCACTTTCATGACTTATATAATTCTCAACAACGACTAATATTTATTAGCGTGTCTGGAATGAGGGGAGTAAATTGAAAAAGTTGACATGATGTGCAAGAAGAAGGACTAATGGGAAAATGCAGATGATACTGAATAATAAAATAGTTATGGTGATGCAGAAATATTAAAATGATTTAATTCCTAGCTCCACGCGTATCATTGACCATATTATGGTGTGATATAGATGGGCGTCTAATCTTGAGTCTTGGCCTACATAGGTAGTAGATATAAAATCATTTCCCGCCGTTTGTACATTTAATTCCGTTGCTTAGTTTTAAAGATTTATTTAAAACTAAGCAACGGAATTAAATGTGGTATTCAATAATAGACAGAATATTCTTTCTTAAACTTTCGCGATCACAATAATTAATACGTAATTTACCTTTTATTATTTCCCGACGTTTCGGCTGTGTTGCAACAACCGTGGTCGCCGGCAAACTAATAATAAAAGGTAAATTACGCGATAAAATCCTGTAAATTCAATTTAAAAGCATAGACATAATATTTCAAGAGGAAGGTTTATATAGGTGCATATTTAGGTAGTAGTGCACGGGTATTTTCTACCCGTGCAAAGCCGGGGCAGATTGCTAGTAAATAATATAAAAGATGTAGGTAGTCAATATTTCTTTTTTCAAAAATATTACAATTAATCTATCAGACCACATTTTCTTATCATGATAATAATTAAAAACAGAAGTCATTTTATCGAACAAACCTGTATAACACAAAAAGTTCTATAGAAACTGTAGATTAAACTTTGATTAATTTTATTTATCACAATACAAGCTTGAAAGTCGATGACCAAGCGTTCTTTGAATGGGCGGGGACAGAAAAAACAGAAAAAGAATTCAAAAATAAAAAAGTACATGTAAGTTCGAAGTAGCTATGTAACTTTTTGTAGAAAGTCTTGAGCGGATAATTAAAAATGTAACAATTTGTTATGGTTGGATAGATATTGCAAATTTGGCGGTAAGGAATGAAATTACATGTTGTAAGTGCTAGGTACTTTGTTCATGCAATGTTCATTACCGTCCAGTTTCAATATTCCATCTATCTGTGATTTTGCTATTCTGTAAACCTATTTCGAACGTGGAAAAGCTGAAAAGTCGATTCCTGCCGGAGCTGTTAATTTTTAGTAGGTTTTTTCATTTATGTATGGTTTAACACTGTAAAATATATACACTTTAGTGAATTCGAGTTTGAATTTTTACAGAACTACTCTAGGTACTGTTGTTAAGTACCTATTGTTAGATATTTGACATTACTTCGATTGCACTTAAGTCCCAAAATGCAGAAATAATTTAGATCTTTATGTTCCTCAGTCAGAGATTGCTTGTCTAAGTAACATTCAATAGCAATGATTATACTCATGTTTGTTTTCAAAGTTAGATAACATTTTCTTCCAAAATAATACCTTCTGTATAAGGGTATGGCCACAGTGCCTGAGGCGGTTGAACAATGCTTGTTATCGAGTAGCCGGCACGCCCTAGCTTGCGGCTCGGGTATTTTTGTTCACGAATGTATTTTATATTCATCACCGCTACCGCTAGTGTTTATCTGGGAGTTCACCGCCTCCGCTCTCGGCTAGTGCACACCTTAACATCTGGTGCAATTGGATGAGAAAAACATGGAGGTATTGCCATAATACGGTACGTAAGTATTTTCTCAGACTTTTAGATATTTTACATTATTTCTGCGAACATTTTCTACTTCGACTTTCGATTTCGGGCATTGCCTTGCAGGTTCGACGCTTGCGGTCTCCTGTCTCGGTCGCTTGTCTCTGTCGAAACGCTACCCGCTTCTTTCTTTCTTTCTTGGTTGCGGTCTCGGTCTCGACACATTACATGCAGAAGTCTAAGAGACCGAGACATTTGTCTTGGTCTCCTGACTCGGTCTCTGGTCTCCGAAAATGTAGTGCTTTCTAAAGAAAGCACTACATTTTTTTGACAGCTAAATAACTATCTATAGTCTTTCCAATCGTTTATTTAACTTTTGACAGATCACGTACATAAAGTTTTATAATAATTTTTGATACAATGTACTACAGGGAATACTGTACTGTCATGGACGGGATCCGCCCACTTAGAGATGTGTCATTCCAAATTAATAACCACAGGTTTTGAAATAAATCGATTATCGATTATATTAAAACATACAATAAAATTATTGTGATTATTTTTATATCAAATCACGTAAAAACCTTTATTATTTTGCATTAAAATGCCCTAAATGTCTCTGTTTTAATGCCTAAATAATTTGCGTAATGAAAACAGTTCCATCGTACTCGTACCTAGTAATGGGATCGAATTTATTCGCTGAAAATTAATGAATCTAAAATAATCGTTTAGACTTAGGTACTGTAGTTGGTTCAAATAAAAAACATGTGAATGAACTGCGGTACTTACTTGTAATGAAAAGGTGCAAAATGTTGAAATTCATAGTAAATAATGAGTGTGTTAAATCGATTAAAACTTCTTCATGAATAAAATCGATCAATAAAATAAATCGAATCGGTAACGGGTTAGGGTATCACTATTTGAGTCAGTATTAGAGCTGTCAAAAGTTAAATAAACGGTTGGAACGGGTATAGTCTAATTTATAAATGTAAACTAAAAGTATCACACTGATTCATCAAAAGTCCATAAAGAAAATGTCACACAGTGTAAACCAAAGGAATTCACACAAAAAGTTGGACATACAATAATCATTACGGCTGTTTCGTATCATTTACATATCTTGTTTACGATTCTTCTGTCCGCGAACCATAATGACATACAGACAAATATATTCCAGACGGTTCAAGAGACCATTGTTTTTTGAAAAACACCACCGTATGAAGACCCTTTATCGAGTTAATGCTCGTAGTAATAAAGGGTCTTGTAATGATGGCTGGTTTTGTACTTTTTATATTATAAATCGCGGTTGGTTTTGGTTTTATTTTGTTATAATTTTGCGAAGACGCCGCGGGCGAGGCGGCAATATGAATATTAAGAGTTTTTTAAGTTCTCACGAGTGACTGTTTTCATTGTATCTACAAGACTAATATAAAACCAAGTAAGCATTTTTATAAAATGTGTTTGCGAAGAAAAAAAGCTTCAGAAGAAGATCGATGTGGATGACTTTCAAATTCTTGGGCAGGTGTACAAAATTCACAAACTAGTTACAAAAAAAGTAAAAATTAGCTTTAGTTATTTTTCTTCCATTTTTTCAATGATATCGTGAACTGTACTAGACATTAAAATAGCACACGAGAAATTACTCACGTAAAAATACCGAGAATGTTTCGATTCTTCATGAGAATCTACATCTGAAATAAGGTCTCCTCGGCCGTGTGAGACGTTAAGAAAAATAAAGCTCGTGTAATGGTCAATGGAAACACACAATAACGGACTCGCCAGATCATCTGACTGACGGATGACTAATATTTATGGCCCTAGTCAGTGAACCAATTAACTGTATTCACTTAATTGGAATAAATAGGTGCACAGGCACAGCTATTAGGTACAAAAAAATCTGATAAAGATTTCGAAAACTTTTCGATAAACTCATAAAAGAGATCAAATTATCTTTTGATATTTTAAAACTATTATACAAGAACAGTTTAAAACGAAAATAATAATTTAGATTTAGAAGTGTTTTAGTGTATTAGAATTCTATGTTTCTTCGAGCATGGAAAGCTTAGGTAGGTATATAAATCTGTTGTCATCTCTTTCCAATGACATAAAAGTGACTATTAAAATCTCAATCTAAGTAACTTAAAAATAATCAAAAGTCAAAATCGGCTGTCCACTGAAAGTAAAAAAATCGGGAAAACTAATGTTTTTTTGAGAATTTAAATAGCACATCTGTCAGCAGTACGTACTTAAATAATAATTATAAATCTAAAAAGACTACTTATAAAAATCCTTTATTTTATCACAAGAACAATTCCAGTACTTTTTGTGTCTAGACAATGACAGATTAAGAATGCGAAATTCCAAGGACCGTAGGCGTGGCAGAATGCGAAGCCGATCCTTTGCTTCTTTTTTTTATGACTCAAATGGGTCCTTGGTGTTAGGTATTAAAAAATATATTTAGGACTTTAATAATTTCCATACCTGTGATATTATTAACCCTTGCTAGATGTTGGACTGTTTGAATTTGATAAAAACTAATATTGTTTTTTGGCTTATCGTTGTAAAATAAGTATTCGTAAATCATGAGATTTTACTTACCTACTTAAGTAGTTTTAAAAATATACGCATGAATCGCTAAACTGACAAGTGAAACATGAAGTACCTACACACATACACATTTTACACTCGGCTACATAAAAAGGAGATAAAACTGAGGTATATTTTAGCTGAGGTCAGCCTGTATCATAAAAAATACATTAATTTCAACCCTACACAAAGCTGGACCACGAAACAAAAATCAGTGGCGGGCCGCGGCGAACTCATTAAAGTTTTTCCATAGAAATATATTAATCACGCACTGCCACGCCCTCTGTCGGCTAAACACCAAATAATTTCTGCTACAGCATTTTTCGGACGAGAAAAAACAATAATTAATTTTGTTCTGTCATTTTTAGGTTTTTATTCAGACAGGTGAAATAACGTTAGTTTTGAAATATTACAAAGACCACTTAGATTGTTTGAGAATCTTTATTTTTACATAATTTAATTTAAGAGCACTGGGATTTTTGTGGAAAATTAAGGTTTTTATGAAACAGTATTGTGACTACTTAATTATTACAATAATTAGTGACAATAACATCTTGTATTATAATTTATATTTTATCGCCGTGTGGAATGTCTAAGGATAATTATTTATTTGTTTATTTATAATAATCATAAATAAGAATTTTGATAACCACTCGCAATAGCAGCATTTACTTTATGTGGTTTCTCACAACTATGGTTTTAGGTTTTTTGCCAATTTCTATATTTTTTAATTACTCTAAAGACATTACTATTGAATTCATTTTTATCACAGGTACCAACTATCCAAATAAAAAAATAAAAATGTATGATGTAATAATTTTAATGGTTTTTATGTGAGCTTCTATCGTTCGGAATTATTACAATACAACGACAACGTTACTTCTCAAATTACTATCCATGTTCATTCAGAACATAATAAAACTACCAACGTAATTGTTTGATTACATGTCATGTTGTTTTAATTGTTTTGCTAGTATCTTCATTCAAGTTTTAGTTATGAGTTACAGGTCAACTCCGAGTAGAAGTTGCATCGATGAAGTTGTAGGAGTAATTGACAGCTCTACACGTACCTACTCTTTAAATTCGTTATATGAAAATAATCACGAATTTTATTAAGTAATCTCGTGTTTTTTAGAAACTAGTAAAAACTTAGTTTTCATTTTATCCTAACACTTATAAACTGCAGTATTTGAAATACCTGTTTCATTTTGACTATGGCGTTTCGACATAATATCAAATTTCAACTATCATATAAATAACTTAACCTAATCATTCTGCCTCTATGGATGTCCTTAATATTAAACAAAATAAATTTTAATTTTAAGGTTGCTCGGTTAATCGGTAGAGATTAACTAATTGCTATTTGTTTTTAACTTAAGTAATTCACAGTGTACCTGCTAACAAATAAGACGAAGAGTCACATCTTATACTTCTGACTCACTGTAACGAGAATTTATGTTTACCAAGGTACTCCAACTTATATGATGTCTCTACTCAAAATATCAATCTGTCATAATTTTTTCTAATTTTTTTTTGAACTACCTACTAACGTTATGCTGTTACAATTTTTTTTATTTATAACGACTAAAAACTTTGATGCACAGGGCTTTTACGTAAGTAACAACTTCATTTTCGTGTTCTCCCTATACCTCCCACATTAATCGGTTGTCGATGAGACTGTTATATCGCGTTACCGTACGTTATGTTGATTGCATTTCTGATTAGCCTGACCACAGATTAACCAGCAGCTGCACTAATAATGACCCCTGAACGATGGCTCGGCACGAAATGTCAGCGATGCTCACCCTTCATGGCCTTCCTGTTCACAAACAAACCACGGAAGTCACACTACCCTTATTGCTAACTGAAGGCTACTTGTATTTAAACTTGTAGTTAGCCCCAAACAAGATCTCGCGTACCATTGGTTGTTATTTTGCAAGTTTGTCGTATTATTATTTGAATTACATACTCTACGATTATGCAATAACGCTCGCTATTAATCTATATTTAAAAACATTTTTATGAAAAACCCCTTCTTCGTAAACAAAAGTTTTTATACGCAACGGTACATAATTTTGAAAATAAATCGCCTTATGCGCAGCTTGATAGCCAACGTTCTTTTAACATGATGCGACCTGTGAAACCTGTAGTAGATACCAACCTACATTATTGAGTAACAAAAACGGAATATTTGGACGTATCTAAAAAACATCTTCAAAATAAATACCTGAATAATCTCTATCGTGTGCTACCAATCGTGATTCTGCTGTGTTATTTGTATTTTTTTCTTCTTTTCCTTCCGAAACAACTGAATAAATCATGGCATAGTGTCAAGTGCGTGATCGGCACACGTGTGGCTTGACATTAGCGTGATCACTCCCCATTGCTCACTGACAGATCTATAGAACCGCGCGCGATGCCAAATTTTACCTTTTAAATTCAATACCTATATTTTTATTTTTAAAACTTAATGATCCTCGCAATAAACCCTTTTAATTATTTGTAAGAACATTTAAACATGTTGATTTTTTTGCGTTTTAATAGATGTTTATAAAATAATGCTGGTGCTGTAATAAAATATAATAGGTACTTTACGTGACCTGTAAAAAATATGGATAGGTAGTGCTTTCTCAACATAAAAATAAATAACAAATATGATCACTGTTAACTTACTTTACTTAATTCATCCTATTTAATAACTGACTTCTACAGGACTGGTCAGCCCCTCGCATCGCAATTGTCTTTCCTGCGTAAATACGAGTCTAAGATGCTAAAATATGAATAGGAATACCTAGGCTTGGCCAACAGTTAGGTAAAGCAATTCCATCTCAATAATGTCTCAGGCACTACAGTGCTCCGTTAAATAAATATCCAGATAGGTGAGTCTATCAGCCTCTTTAGCCATGGGACGTTTCTTCAATCGCTTCAGAAAGGGTAGGTACAAAAAAATGTATCAGAAATGTCAAATCAAAGGAATAGCGATATTAATAAGAGCGAATCGTTTGTCCATGGCTACATGCTACAGGCTCAGAGTCTGTAGCTATATTGTAATTCGGCGATACTTATTTGGCTTGCGACCGCTTAACATGTTAATTTCCTCGAAAGTAGCATATTTGAATTCACGACCTTCGGATTGGAAATCGAACCATTTTACCACTCAGCCAATATTCGCATGCTCAGAACGCTAATAGCGGTCAACCATCCAAATTGTGACGGATCGGAATGTCGCACTTAAGAGAACTATTAAAAACGTCATAACAAACTGCGTTCGCGCAAGCGCTTCACTAGTTTCCATCGTAATTAGGACAATAATGTAAAAACTTAGTTTTATAGTTAAGTTTTTCAATTATTGTTATTATAATGAGTCTTTTTACCTATAACAATGGATTATTACTGATCATTGTGTTTCTGTTTCGTTTCTTTATAATATTAATTGTTATTTTATTATCATTGCATGTTTTAAAGAATATAATATCGACAACATATTTTTTGAATAACGTGAAGAAATAGTTTCATGCTGTTTATTTGTACCTTTACAGTTAAAAGCTGGTTGCTCTCACCGAAACGGCAGCGAATAAAGCAACATATTATTAAAACAAAAGGCAAACAAGGTATAATAAAACAATAAATAAAAACACCACTTTTAAAACTAACAAACCGATCATAAAGGGTTAAAAAATTTGAAAAGACGTGCGTTCACGCGTAACATTTTTTTTTGATGATATAAAAAATCATGACCAAAGTGGCTACTTCGTTCATGTAAAAAATACACAAATGAAAACTTGTAAATGTCCTGAGGGCCTAGCCAACCGGCATTCGCTATGAAGCGATTCGATTTCTATCATCGCTACCCCTTTGATTTGACATTTCTGATCGCTCGAGTTTTCGTCATCGAATGTCAATTCCTATACATTTTTTTTAGTTTCTAATCGAAAGCGATTGTCGAAATGTAACATGGCTAGGGCCACAGTCAATGCTATCGTATTACAGAACAAATTCATTGCGTGCTTCAAGTTGTTACAAAACATAGAAGTCGTTACCACATACTTTTTCAAACAAGGTGCGGTGCATTCGGCGATAGAAATTTATGTTTTGTCTTTTAGGTACATAGTTTGTAGCTTCGTTGTGAGGATGCACTCATGTTATAAATAAATACATATTTATAAATATTAGTCACTAATAAATAGTGTAATAGAAGATATTAGTAAAATTAGTTTCAATATTAATCTCTGTTGGTTAACAAAACGATATTATTCTCTATTTTGTCGTGTGATGTGAAACGACTCATTTTTTATAAAATCATATTTATACAGCTCGAAAATAAAGGCACATCCTTTATTTTCGCGCTGTAAAAATATGATAGTGATTTAAATCACTACTGTGGTGCACTTTGATGTTCTACACATTTGCTACAAAACATTCATTTTATTTTTGATTAATTAATCCAGTCAATCAAACCGAACGGTGGCCTGCCCCCGACCCCACATTTCAACAACAATTGTACTAATTAATGGGAAATTTTGTGTTTATTCGATGTTTTGAGGGTAATTTGTTACCTATTATTACTTGTTACGTCGTAAAACTATTGTAGTAGCTTATTATTTTAGTAACGACGTGTTAATATTTAAAGGTGTACTTACATTAAAGTATCTGATAGTATAAATAGTTTATCGTAAAGTAATAAAAATATATACATACTACAAGCATATTATATCCCACTAATATTAAAAACGATAAAATTTGTATGGATGTATAGATGTTTGTTGCTCTTTCACGCTAAAGCTACTGAACGGATTTGGCTAAAACTTGGGATACACATAGCTTATGACCTGGAATACCACATAGGCTTTTTATCCAGGTAGGTGACACGAAGGCGAAGCCGCGGCACGGTAAGTTTACCAAAAAGAACAAAAACAATAGACTATGAATGTATAAGGTACTCTATAAAAAAGTGTTGTAGCTTAAAATTATGTAAAAGACGACTTATAAGTACTTATATATAAGATTTTTCTGATAGGTATATTTGCAAGTATGAGTGAATAACACAAGTAAGTAATTTCTGAATCCAGCTGATTCATTGTAATTAGATACAGGCAGGTGCAATGATTACTCCTGTAAATTTCCGTAACGATGACATACATTATGTGATATTGTATGTAATAAACCAACATAATGTCTTGGAAGATTTGCATAATCATTTGCAGTAAGATAATCAAGGATAAGTGACGTGACCTAGGTTAGTTATGTAGGCGTAAATAACCTGAGTTTAAAAAATTATTATTATAAAAATTATATTTTTATTTAAGTATTTTAATTATAAAAATTGATTAAGTAACCTGTTTGTACAGGTAGGTACAATTTTAAATACCTTGAAATGAAGGAAATTTAAAATACCTACACTAAAAATTCTATGATAATAACAAATATTTCATTTTTTTTATAAAAAGGGTATAATCCGATACCTACGGTTGTTTCAATTCATCCGAAATATCTTCTTTACAGTGTAGGTAGGTAGGTACTACCGGTGGGTAACTCTTCGTCGTGTCTCACATTATATATCTACTATGCCTTTTGTACGTATTTCCATCATTCATTTATTTTTGAAGGTGTAATAATTGCAGCTCTATTTATGTTAATGACAGCGGTCGAATCTAATCAATCAACATCGGTCACGGTAGCCGATCGTTTCTACTCGTAGGTACTATGGATGGTACTGTCAACGATATAGATTAAACATTTTCTGTTTTGTATATCTCTTCTAAGCGACACTGTATTGGTGTAAGTATACTTATTTCTATAGTAAGTACCTACGCTTGTGCTTGTCGCAAACTACTTAAATTAGTTTATAAAATACTAGCTTACTTTCCCGCGGCTTCGCTCGCGTGGTACCTACGTTGATAAAATATGTGCGTTATGTTCATTCGAAAATTTCATGCTACACATCGGTGAAATAATTTTTGTGAAATCGGATATGAGTAGTTTCGGAGATTACCCCAAACATACAAACAAAGAAACCAACTTTACTTCTTTATAATAAGTATAAGAAGTATACCTAGTATAGATATAAGTAGATATAGATCCATATACGAGTTTTATAAGATTTTCCAGTAGGTAAAATTTAACTACAATCTCAATTTCAGTAGGTATGATCGTTTTGGCGTGAGTTTTGATTACTCTGTAATAAACTCCCAAAACTTACTATTAAATTTTCTAGTAAAATAAAACTCACTAGAGCTTGCGAAGTTAATTCGAATACACGACCAAACAATCCCAGTACCTCACCATTCTACTGAAGTTGGCGCAAGACTGCGGTCGCCTCCCTCACCTCAGTGTCTAGGGTTGCCAACTTTTATGGTTACCATAACACAAGCATTAAGTTGCTTAGCTTGGGACTAGATGACGCTGGTGTGGAATGGAAGGTTATTTATTTATTTATTTATTTAAGCTTGAGTGAAGAATCAAGTCTGAGGGCAGACTCAGAATACGAGCCTAAGACTGCTCTGCCTGCACTGCAGCGACTTCATCCAGATTAATATATGGCCATATTCACTTACATAAATTTCAATTATATAAGTATGTTTTACCGTTTTATAATTCAGCAAAGCAGAAGCAGCCCTATTGTCCGGTGGTTCCGTACACGTGCAGGTTCTCACCAGGCCGATAATTGGAGTTCTGTTTGTTCGTGATCGCGCCACTCAACCCTCGATTGGAATGAACTTTATCATTTTCGGCGAATAACGTGGATCGTTATGTACCTACCTATGGAGCTTTTATTGTTTTCCTTACAACATTTTGTTGAGTTTTTATTGCTATCTTATATTAATGACTCCCAGGAATTAGGTATTCGTAGGCCATGTTTCATTATTTCAAATAATTTCACGTTTTTATATTTCACTGTTTTATAACTATTTTGAGAAATTAAATATTATTATCTTATCCACAAGAGTCCCAAGTACCTAGGTATTGTTTAATGTCAGTTAAAATTGGGCTTTTGCAAAGTAGGAGTAACCAGCAGGCAAACAGTTTTACATACTGAGTAGGTAATGATTTATTAAGTTACCTACTTTCTAAATAATAATCAATGCATTAAGTACTTAAAACTGGCGAAATAAGCCATCAAAGACTTCTTTTAGGTTCCAACCTAAGTTTCTTTCTGAAACCTGAACTTTTCTGATCACTATATTTCTTGATCTTAGTAGCTAGACTATCATCTAGTCCCTCATGTGTGTCCGACACTAATAACTGCTTAAAAATATGATATGTCTACTTTTTACCCGGTAATTTTTGATATAATAATTATGTATTAAAATGAAATATGATAACGACTGTATTCCCATGAAGTGGTAGACAAATTCTTTCAGATCTTTTTAGTTATAGATCCTTTAAAGATGTCTAAGGGGTATTAGTCAGAGGTATGTCCAAAAACATATTTGGTACATACCTACCATACGAAACAGGTTGCAAGCGTCAAACATCATTTCCTCTTCATTATTAGTAGGTAATTAGGTACTTACGTAATTAAATATGGTGATAAAAAAAAATAAAGAAATATTTTTTCGAATAGATTTATTCTTACAGACAATTCCATTATATTTTTATGTACTAAATACAGAAACAGTTGTATGTACCAAATATTAACACTTAAAGTACAGTACATACATTTTTGTGATGTTTCAATCCACAAGGTGAAAATATATAACAAACTTTTCATTAATTTGCATTTGTAAATAAATATTTAAATTGTTGTTTGTAACACAAAAGATTCGAATTCAAAGAGAGGTGTTTTGTAAAACTTGACAATTTTATGAAACTTCGGGACTCGAAACAAAATAATTAAAACTTAATAAAAGATTGACAACAGTAAAACAATGTTGAAGGAACAAATGAATTATGATTCTAACAACAAGAGGCGGTAAAATTAAGTTTTATTTTTGATTAAAATAATGAATTTGCCAACACATACAAAATTCTATGTTTTGTTACTAGCTATAAATAGAAGAATGTAGCCAACAAGTGGATAACCCTATCTAAAGGATAATGGTTGCTTTACAATTATTTTTGCGAATCAGACTAAACTAAATTAGAAATTACTTTACATTTGTTGTAATGACAATTTATAATATAAATCAAACAAAGTCCATCCAAAGCTTTATCTGTGAAATGAAGAACAATAATAAACTTAGTCAATAGTACATTATGAAGTTACAAATAGTGATAAATATAGATCCATCTCTTTTTTTTCAAACTGGTAAAGAAAAAATGTTGAAAACAAACTTAATTTAAGAGAAAAAAATCTTCTAAAACTATTGAATTAAATTACTTCTGTTTCAACTTTATGTAAGGTTTGTCAATATTTGTTACCCTTTTCCCGACAACAATGTAAGAAACTAATAGATTCTGACACAATTACAATTACTATAAAACAGAATTAAGTTCAATATGCGACTATTGGCGTATCTTGAATTTGAACTTGCTAAGTCAACGTTTAGGTAAGAAACTTTAGGTTGACTTTACAATTTGCTTCATAACCTGATGATTTTGCCTATGCACACCGCGTTTTTCAGACGCACAATCACTTCGTGATTTTGTGTAGCGTGCCTGCTAGTTCGCAGCGCGTTTTACAAACGCGAGGATAGTGTGATGGGTCACAGCTTGCCGACTGCCTTTTGTTCGGCGCGCGTTTGTATTGATGCAAACGCGCAGTGACTGCAGTTTGAAAAACTCGGTGTGCATAGGCTCTATCTATATAAGTGCGGCCACTATGTCAATAACACGTCATCTTCAAAAAGATTCTGGTACGTTTATAGTAGGGCTTAGGTAGGTTTATATTTTAACTTTTTTATTTATTGAGAGAGAGAGAGAGAACGTCCTGTGTTTAACTGATATTCTTTATTTTTTTATGGATGTTGGTTATCTTTGTTTTTTCATTCAATGTTCCCAAGTTCATATTCAAAACATCAACATCTTTAAGATTAACAATGACCAAAAGTATAATATACAGAATTAATTACTTACATTAATATTTACATTTTATTTTAATCCATCATTATATTACAAATCGCTTAACTGTTCATTAACATTTAATAAATATACAAAATGCTGCAGCTATCTTAGAATAGGAACCAAATATCTTAAAATTAAATTAAAACCCACTGTTAAATAAATTATTTAAATTACATAATATAACTCTATTTATGTACATTTTTCTATCTATTCACAGGGTTCACATGTACAATCTACTTCTAGATATATATTATTTTATTAACAGATTAAATCAACTAAATGTAAACAAAAATTTGGAGATGAAATAGATTAATTGCAAAACAAGCTATAGAAAGTGTAATAAGTACTGCTATTTATATATTTTTTATCATTAGGTTACAATGCCTAATAAAGTGAATTTTTCAATATCACAATCGTGTACTCGTAAATCATAATGTAGGTACCTACTACAGTTCTTCGTGACACAGTTATTGAAGTTAAACATTATTGTACAATGCAACTATATTATTCATTGATTTCCTGTGAAAATATTTAAGTTTCCTTGCAACTAGAAAAGACGAGGAGCGAGCGATAAATTTATTGAAACACGGATTCAAAGGCGCCTTTCTATTGTGTAGGTTCATGAAGGTATGACGTCACAGAGCTATACAGGAATAATCACCACCATGCAACTATTAGAAAAGTTCCTCCATGCCGCCAAAAAAATCTGCATTAGTTAGCCAGCAGCTCATAAGAACAGAACACTCGTACATACAGTCGTTTCATGCAACATGGATCCTTGCGTAATGAAAACGCAGCATTACGCATCAGCTGCCCTAGCCATGTTACATTTCGACAATCGCTTTCGATTAGAAACTAAAAAAATGTATAGGAATTGACATTCGATGACGAAAACTCGAGCAGAAATGTCAAATCAAAGGTGTAGTTAATAGAAAGAGAATAGATACGAAACATTTGTTACTTGGCACCCAGGTTGTCTATGATTTATATTACTTTCACAGTCTATAGCTTGCTAAACGAACAAATCGTAACCTTAAATGTAACCGCACGAGCGTCTTTCACTGGCACTAATCACTACACTCAGTCCACTTTATAGCCTGTTGAGCCGCATTATTCGTGGTAGTCCCGCGGCTCCGGCTTCAGCTACCAGACCAAACCCTCAGGGTGTAAGGGTGGTGGACCGTCTCCGAAGGTGAACTCTGGAGATGAAGGTCGCGGGAGAACGAGGTGGTCTGGTGGTGGAAACTGGTCTGAGAACTCCCCTCCTGGGAGCGCCTCCATCCCGCCTGCGAAACGACCTGCGCCCGTTAGTAAGCTCCAGTTGTTTTCTTTCGATATAAATTCTATGAAGTAACAGAAAGAGGGTGTTACTTCGGTGATAAATGTACACAGATATTATGGATGTGAGGTTTTAATGAAAGATATGTACATTTATTTTGTGATTTAAAGTGTTTTATATGTTTTTGTGAAAGGTGGATTTACGACAAAAAGTTGAGTTGATATCCACACTTGAGTAGTACCTACCTAAGTTTAAACGTTAGGTACTGTGAAACTTGCATGTCAAAATGAACTTGACCAGAGAATATGCAATAAAAGTGGTTTTCTTTAATGAGATTATAAAAACATTCAATGTCACACCAATTAGGTCATGCGTAATGTTACTTGCTAAATCTAGTTAAACTCTTAAAAAGGTATGTTTTGTTTACAATATTCGTAATACCTACTTTATAAAAAACCAAAAACAAAAATATCAGTTAAAAAGTTGGCCAAATTTGGTAAAATCCAAAATCAAAATGCATTTCAGTCCTGTCTTTTTAATTACATATTTAATTACTTTAAATAAAACAGAAAGAAGATAAAAATAGTACCAACCTGGCTGATTAAACGGCATAGCTGGAGGTGGATGGAAGAACGGCGCATCATGGTGGAACGGCGGGCCATAACCAAACTCGAACTTGCCATCTGCAGTCGCGAAGTAAGGAAACCCCGGAGGTCCCTCCTCCAGCCCCCCTGGAGACAGGTTCATGGGGAACCCTCGCATCTTGCGCGAGGAGCCGAAGAAAGGGCCGCGGCCCATCGAAGTTAGCTGCTTCAGACGGCGCTCTTTCGAACGCTTGTTTTGAAACCAGACCTGTGGAAGAAATAGGGAGTTTAGTTTTAGGTTTTATACCAGTGTGGGTTTTAGGAGATCAATGTCAACGCGCTTTCACTACCAATATGGTTACCAGTAGAACAGGTAGTACATAGATCATTGAGTTTGTTACGCTGAGAAGACGGTATAGACGATATCTGAAGAAACCTATTTCATTTTTACTTTTTGTCAGTTAATAGTGAAATAAAAGTAAAGATTTTAAGCTTACAACCACTCACTGACGTTGTGTAATTAATGTACAACATCTTATTAAATCCTCGGATATAGGTAGGTACCTACACTATTTTATCTCAGAGTCATACATTAGGTTGTAAAAATAAGGCTAAACTATTAATATGAAATATCATTACCAAGATTCTAAGCCATACCTACCAATTAGACAATCTGTTTAAAACTTTTTAATTTTCTACGTTTTGCAATCTTAAAAAGAACCCAAAAAACATTCAGTGCCTACGTCTTTCAAGCATAACCTAACCTAATGCATATAAAATTGATATGAAAAAACATAGATTCGCAATTCCCTATAACATGTATTGCAAATTCGATGCGCGATGCGATAATTGAAAAACAATTAACCGTTTTGTGTTTCCGTTTTTTTGCCGGTTTTGGTGATTTCGATCGAGCACGAAATAGTTCTGTGTTCATGGTCAGTTATAGAATGACACGAAAGTTCGTATAGATGTGTAATTCGTTTAAATCTTCGTCGCGGTAACTAAATATGAGAGATTACATCCCCAGTGTCTATTGAATGCTGTTATTTTCAATCACCATGATTCTGGTTGACGAAACATAAAACTATGATCTCTTGAAATGCTATAAGTACCTATGTATTTATGTATGTTCGTATGAGTCTGAGATTGGTATAAAGTTGGCTTTATTAGTAATATTTGATTTATCAAAAGGTTTTTCTTTCGCGTCAAATTGACATAAACCTAGTTTTAACAGTGACAGTCATTGCCTAGTCAAAATCGAATCTGAAAAACGTTTCCATCACTTTTGTCCTATTGTCTCTTCAGAAAATTCATAAGTATTTTTCACAGCTACTTATCATAATGTTAAAAATATCTGACAAAAAATTACAAAGGGCCACTATTTTTGTACCATTACAGATACTTTCTACTGAACGAGCGTAGTGCGTATTGATACATATAGAGACAAATTCTATGCGCGTGACCGTAGCGAAACGAAGTAAAAATACTTTCCTTAGTTTCTCATCTATGAGTCTTATTCATAAGTAATAGTAATGTTACACAGTCGCGTGCTGTCTGTGTGTCTAATCTGTAACTCAGTAACGGCTCATCGCGCGTGTAAAACGCTCTTGTGTAGCGCCATTATATTCGCTATGCATGTTTGGACTGTCATTTGACATTGACACGGTTTAAAAAATGCGCTTAACTGCATTTTTGTGTTTGAAATTTGATTATAGGTGTGATTTAAATTAGAATTTATATTGCCCATTATCATCGGACAGTTTCAGTTTTCAAATGATAATATATTCATAAGTACCTACCTATTATAAAAAATTAACAAAAACACGACTGTGGTTCAACCCACAATCTTTCAATTGAATATTGAATTTATCACATTGACCAAAATCGATTTAACGGAGAATTGTTTAAAAGCATCATAATGCTCTCAGACGTTTAAAATTTTATGTTTTACCTGTTTTGCCTATTTATTACAAAACTATTAATTAAAAATGTCAACCAGTAATTATCTTCCAAGGACTCGTCTTTAGCAATCATTAATCTTATGTCAGTCACGGCTCTAGTCCAGACTCATCAAGTAATTAGTTACATTTCACAAGCAATTAAAAATCATTTGTTAACTAGTAATTACGTTTTTTGCATTTTTCACTCGTGTGAAACGATGTGCTTATTTACTAATTTTCTGCAAGGGATTTATTATTTGTTTCACCATCTGGGTTATTTACTTCCTGTATTACTCGCAAAGTAAAAGTAAATAATTCGTATGAGCAAGTGGCCAACTCTGGTGATAGTTTTTAGGCCGCCTAAAGACCTCCGTTTTGGCTTAACGACTTTAAAAGCCCGGACCGACAATTTAACGTGCCCTCCCAAGCGCGGAAGCGCTCACATGCGGCCACCTACCCAAGTTGTGACCGCTCCAAAAGTAATTTCAATTATCTATCATGAACGTTTTATCAAGTTTCGCCACGAGCGCAAAATATAATAAGATACACATATTTCATAAAAAAGAGTGAAAGTAATAGACCTCTATCCTGCATTAAAGCAACCGCATGAGCTTAAAGCTTAGCAGTCTATTAGGAATAACATCTTACCTACATTTATACGTAACTACATCTCACATACGAGCATCTTAAAAGATCTTCAGAGTTAAGAGTTAAGCCTATTGATAGTTCTTTTCAACACATTACGAATAAACCTTTTGACCATTGGAAAAAGGGAATCCATACCGACCATAAACGAAGACGACCTATTAAATGTCAGCTCTTACGTCCAATCAAAGCCATTATTTACAAGAAGACCAATATTAAATGGCCTTACAAAACGTTATATCGAATGAAGAAGCCATAGATTATCCCAAGTGCTTTGATCTCGCCGCATGCCTACGCAACTACGCATATCATTGAGAATTGAGACCAGTTTGTGGTGTAAACAAGACGATCCAAGCCGTGCGTATGCGTCGAAAAACCTTATCAAAAGTTTCGATTCCGACAGGATTTGAACCCGGAGTGGGTTCAATTCCTGCGCCTGTAGACGAGGTACCGTCAAAAGAGGATGTACCTTTCAGCTATATTTGTGCTAACAGTACAAATAAATATGTTTTCTTTCATTCATTCTTTTTAGAGGTCAAGTCAATGTTAGCCTTAATCTTAAATTCACTGTTAGTGTTTTATGGATGCTCATAGGTGTTGTTTGTACCGTAGGTTTACAACCTAATAATCAATTTTACGACTTATGATATTGTAGTTAAGGTGAATAATGGCTACCGGGTGAAAGCGGGACAGTCAGGTTGAATTTAATATGTATAATTCGGATTTATCTACAATATAGCGAAATTGGCGCTAAGTAGATGAATAGTTAATTTTGGTTTACCAACAACATAGCCTCCTTGCAAATACAATTGTTTTAAAGCAGCAGACATTTTAAGATAAGTACGCTGTGTCTTAAAATATTTACCATGCTCAATGACTTATGCAAATATGCATACCTACATCACAATAATAACGCATGATCGCAACCGTGACGCGTGGTATACATTCTCTAAAATTCAAGGCATATTAGATCTAATGAAGTTGTCTAGAAGGGTAGACATAGGTAGCTATGCCCAAATACATTATGCAGAAGTGCTGAAGTGATCAACCCATATAAAAACTCTCAATCAACATTTGTTTGCCCAACCATTGGTACCTACATCCAAGTGCTAAAGTGAGTAAGTTTTTTTAAACTGTCAATCATAACTGTTTGTGACTGTACGAGAGCCCGTTTGATTTATAATACTATCTACTTCTAGTTTTTATAGTTTTATGGCTGTTCTAGCCCACCTGATGAGCTTTATCTACTCAAGATAATTTATATAGCGTTAGTCAACTTAAGCTTAACATAATCCAAGCAGGATAGTATATAGGTTATATATTACCTAGCTTTTCTTTCAATAAAAGAGACAACAGTATAGGTAGGTAAGTCTTTGAAGAGCAGAAAGCAGTTTTGAAAAACTTTAATTCATTTGCCAAAACTGTTTTTTTTATATTGAAAAATTCTAACGAATGAAAATAATTATTTTCTGGCACTCCTTATTTTTAAAGCACAATATCTTATTATAGACAATGTCCCTTTAGCTCAATGATCAATTCATACATCTGTATTTGATTTAATTTTGATATTTCTCCTCGTTCTAGAAAGAGTATCTTAACAATCAGTCAAACGTAGTTTTCTCTTTTAGAGTAAAAAAAACCCAATGAAAAACGTGGCAGTCGAAAAAAAACACAGACACATCAAAACAACTTCTATATTTTTTAATCAATAAAGTAGTCAGAACAGCTATTTTTTACCGATAAATATTCGATTTTATTCGATGCATCTTAATTGAAGTTAATTAATTAAGATGTTCGTTTAATTGAATAATTATGCAACGTGTTGTAAAACGACACTGTTTTTTCAACACCTATTTGCGTTCTTAACCTTTTTGAGGATTTTTTGTTATAAATAGCTAAATTATTTGTATTGAAAACTCCATAGAAGGTAAGTAATGTGATTTAAAGCAAATGGCAATAGTGAAAGACAAACGTAGTCGTTCTTTTCACTTTAAATAACTGTGAACTTATTCGAGACCATAATTATTTTGTAGAGAAGATGCATTTTTTTTAATACCTGCTTACATTATATATTTCTTTGACTCATTGTTACCATTTAAATGATACGTTTTCAGATCACATCCTATTCCTAAAGTGTATTTTGACCATAAAAAAGGTTATGAAAATAAGATTTAATATTGTATTGACATAATGGTCAAGGCAGTGTCATCCCACACTTTCCTGTGATTATGACATAGACTAGATGGACAGACATGTCATGACATTCACCAATAAATAATATTTCAACATTTAACCAGTAGTTGGAAACCTTGCGAGTTGGGACAATCATCGAATTAGGTACCGACAGAACGCAAAGTATGGGAATAATTGCAATAAAAAATATAAATAATTTAAAGAAAAAACAAGTCAAATAGTTTTTATTACTTACCACTTCATACAATTTTACTATTTTTATTATTTGAAAAGTAAGTATACAAGTATCGCATACTGTTTTAAAAATGACCTTGCCAGTAAAATTGGGTACTTTACATTTAGTTTTAAATAATTTACTAAAACAGACGATTACAGGACGATTACATTGTTGAGATGAACTCGACTAGTTTAGCATCTAAATTTTAATCTTCATTAGATAATACTCCAAACTGTTAGTCACAATTTACTCATTTTTATTTTAGAAGTAAATTCACCAAAGATGTCTCCAATTAAAATATTCAAAGGCAATTCAAAATATGAATGAACTGAGCATAATTACATTTTATTGGCTTTCAATTTAGGCACCTTATGTGGCCCACCCAATGTGAAGGAGATTTGAATATTCTAAAAGTGTATGTTAGTGCCTAAATTGTGTAAAAATATACAACATTTTCTAGTGAAATGTTATTATTTGGTATTTTTTTGACGTTGAAATGGTATGTAGCTAATGATAATGTTTGTTTGGACGCTTAGTACTTTATCTATATATTTATTATTCTCATAAAATTCAAGTATCTTCAGTATTTAATAGTACCTACATTTATTCAAATATCTTTGCTTATTTTATTAACTAAAAATTATACAATGTTTTTTGAGTTATAACTTAGACGTAATTGTACCTACTATGTTTTAAAATAAGCATTTCTTTCTTAACTTTAACTTTTATGCTTCTATCTTATTTAAAACATTTGTTATGAAAATACTACAATTACTCTTGTACCTACTTAATACATTTCATTCTTTTTTGTAAATTCAGTGGGCAGATAGAACAGACTAAATTATTTTTCAACACCTATAATGGTACGAGATGTACTTACAGATTGTACGAGCTAGTACGCCATGAAAGTTACACAGATAAAATCAAAAAGTGGTTTATTTTTTAAATGAACATTAAGGTGCTTACGAGCATTCGCATGTAATGTAACGTTACATTTGAACATTACATACATCAGGTATAAATGGTTTAAAATCTATAATGTCACATTACAGGCGAATGCTCATCAGTCAGAGAGGCAGTATTGTAATAATGCTCAAAATCGAACCTTAATTGTTACAATATAGAATGCTCCCGATGAACACCTTTAAGCTTATAAAAAAAAGCTAGGCCCACACCACTAGGTTCTTGCCTGATTCTTTCCTTGGTGTAGAGAGTCGCGTTGGAACAGGCATTAGAATCACCTAGCATGTAAAACGAAACTTAAGTGATCCTTGAGGTCCTACAAGAAATGATTTTTCTTTCTTTCTTTCTTTCTTAAGTTAAGCATTATGAAAAAGTTTAACGTTTTTTCTGACGCTACTCTAAACGTTCCAAATTGACGTGTTCCGTTATATCGAAGCTTAGTTATTATTTTTATTACTTAATCGTTGTAGGTAATAGATCAGCCGACAAAAAATACCGCCTTGTAACCCATTACGGGTTCAAGTTCGATAACTCACATCATTATTATTTGGTGGGATGAATATATGTGGACTAATTGAAATTGTATGATTTTCTGTAGGTATTTAAGTTGGTATTAAAAAAAGAAAGAAAAAATCATTTATTTCAGTGTACCTTACCTACCTAAAGGGTCACTTCGAATCGTCTTACATGCTAGGTGATTCTATTGCCTGTTCCAACGCGACTCTCAATACACCGAAAGAATCAGACAAAAACACAAGGTGTGGGCCTTACTTTTTCAAAGTGATCCTTTAACAATCTAAAGACAAGCTTTAGTGCGGAGCCAGTCAAACAAAGAGAAAGTACCTAACCTCGGGATAAAATTAAAATTAAATAAAGGTAAATAGCGATAAATACCCGTAAATGTATGTTTTATCATACCTATGTAGTTGACAAATATTAGTGATGGAATTATTAGGGAAAATATGCAGGGCGTTTCGGGGGCGATAAATCGATCTAGCTAGGATTCATTTTAGCAAAAGCCGTATTATCCGTGTTTTCAAATAATAAAAAAAATACCATCATCCGGGTACTGCACATTAAATCCACAATACATGTCACGATGTAACTTTTTTGCACTATTCTCTCCGGAGTCCTAACGTGAATGAAAGATGTTTAAATCCAGTATTTAGGCCAGACATAACAAATCCCGTACACAAGGGGTCACCGCAGGGCGTCTGTGAAACAAGCCTCATGGTGTTAAACGCCATATCTCAAGCGGCTCTCTGCACGGGGCCCTTCTCATACGACGCCTTGCCAACTCGTAAAATCTTAGTATTAAAGACCTTAGGGATGGGAAAAAGACGGAGTTATTAATTAAAAGACTATATAGTCACGAAGGTAGAATAATCGAATTCTCTTAAAATTTTATTTTCGGTACTCTTCCTAAACTACAGGTACAAAATAATACTGTTACAGAGGTATTGAAAAAAAAACTTATGATAAGTTTCACATTCCGTTTTTTTAATTCTTTTGTTTAACGTAATAATAAAATAAAATCAGCACTCATCAATTTACCAAATGTGTTCATCTTATAATGACATCTGTCATGAATTCGATATTTTCTTTTCTTCAGTCTCTTCTATCAAGAGACTGCTGTTTAAAATTCAATAGTGTATTAAATTAT
Source organism: Xanthorhoe designata (assembly GCA_963582015.1). Classification (NCBI taxonomy): domain Eukaryota; kingdom Metazoa; phylum Arthropoda; class Insecta; order Lepidoptera; family Geometridae; genus Xanthorhoe; species Xanthorhoe designata. The sequence continues at coordinate 4,127,734 of OY757029.1, forward strand.
GTAGTTTTATTAATAATTAAGTTTTTGCTTACTTATTTATTATGTATAATTTTCTAATTTCTAAGTATAAGAGTAGGTTATTACTGGTGCATGCAGTGTTCTCATCGAGAAGGTCGTACACTAGCTTTCATTACCTATTTTGTCAAGCAATCATGTATCATGTGTATCGTCCAGTTTTGAGAACCTAATAAAAAAAAAAAAAAAAAAAAAAAAAAATAGAGACCTACAAGTCTTGGTAGAAGCCGGAAGAAATTAAAGGTCTATTTAGGAAAATTAAAAGCTTGACTTGTTAGTGATATTTGACTGTCTGAGAATAAATGGCTTTGCTATGAAACATATCAGGAGGAAAATAGAAAGTTTACTAATACCTATGTAATTCAATTGTAGGTTTGAGCATTATCATAGTAGGGTCTGCAATGTAACGTAAATTCCGCTTCGTTAACGTTCGTAACTATAATTTCGTAACTGGTTATGAATGTGAAAAAAAATTCACTGATTAAATTCAATAAACCGTTCATCTCTGGAAGGACAGAAAGTTACAGATTAAATAATGCTTTCCCATACATTCACTGTTTCTATTGTTTGCCGGATGAAACAGTGGAACCCCTAAAAGCCGGTTAAACTACAAAAACCGGCTGCAAACAACACTACTTTCGAGAAATTCTTTATACTCGCAGAATCACACACTAAATGGCAGGATTATAGAATTTTCAATGTGTAAAATATAAAGGTTATTATGACAAGAAAGCGATAAAAAAATGATATTTGTACAACGTTTTCTTGTAATGGAGGAGTTGACAGCAAATAGTCTGAAATCAGGTTTGACTCTGAAGAAATGTACCTACAGCAAAAATATTTTAGTTAAAGAAATTACAAAAATTTAATAAGTGCTGGATTTGAACTCGCAACCTCGTTCTCTCTGTGACATGACACCGCTATACAACTGCACTACCGCATTTCGACATCATGATAGTTTATATCACTAAATTCGTGAGAGTATAAAGACTAGGTAGGTACTTCAGTCAAATTCAACGTGCCAATTTTATAGTCAGTAAAGTAATCAAATTTTACTCATAAAATTAAATTGCTTGCTAAGGGTTGGTTTTTTAACAGAGTTGATAGTCATTTATATTGAAAGGAGTTATTAAAAATCCCAATAATTGAGAAATATGAATAAGAATCAACCAATAATATTCGTGCTTAATATTTTTAGGTTAAGTATTGCAAGTTTGTTTACAAAATTGGCATGTCGAATCTGGCTGAAGTTTAGGTAGAGCTCTACTTTATTAATTACATTTTTTATTTATGCTGATCCTTAGCTAAATCTTTTACATCCTACCATAGAGATAATTAAATAAAAAGTTATAAAATTGAACGCGAATCTTGGCACCGAAGTTTAGTAACTGTTTAAACTTACGGCTAATGCTTTTAAGGTACATAATTGTATAACAAGACAGTAATTTTAAAATGTTGAAATATGGCTAGACTAGACGAAAGTGGTACTAACTCATGAGTAGATGTTTACGATATAAGATAAATGTTATTTTATTGTGGTCTTTCTATTTAATCTTCTAAAATTCTAATCAATAATATTTTGTAAACCAAACTTTCTTATCTAGGTACTTTCCAACTTTCTGAATGAGTAACTTTGTGAGGATGGATGGATGTTTTTTACTCTTTCACGCAAAAAATACTAAACAAATTTGGCTGAAACTTGAAATATACCTACATAGTTTATGACCTGGAATAACACAATAGGTTTTTTTGTACTAAGTACTTTGCGCTACGGGCAGATACAGTCTATAATTCTATACCAATAATTATAGGTAAAGGTAAAGTTGGTTAGTTTGTATGTTTGTTGTAGGTAATCTTCGAAAATAATCATCCGATTTCAAAATTTCTTTCACCGATGTGTAGCATGGACTTTCCGAATGAACATGTGATGTGTGATGTGATATGTCAAGAACATAGCCTATATTTCATCAAGGTAGGTACCACGCGAGCGAAACCGCGGCGAGTAAGCTAGTTTATTCATGTTTTAATGGTTTTTCGTAGACATCGCGAAATTTGTAGCTTGTATAAATGTTTACTGGACATTTTTTGAAAACTAAGAACTCAGTTGCATGGTACGGACAAATTGTGAGTATTTTTGGGTTTCAAAATAAACAAAAAAGTGGTCAAGCACAAGTGTTCCCATACCGGGTTCTCGTGTTTGTAAACCATAACTTGCGACCAAAGCGGCCTCTTTTAAAAATGATGAAGAGACTTCGGGTATCGACATAAGTAATGGGCTTACCTGCGTATTTAAACTGTAGTTTTGTAATACACCATGTTTTTATACAAACGTACGGCACGTTTTGTAGAAAGCAAAAAGCTTTGTATTTTTATACTTAGTTAATAATATAATTATGTCTCCAATTAACGGCCTTTTTAAGCCCTCAGAATTGTCAAAAAATCGTACCTATTTCTTAAAATTTGTACCTATTCCTTTTTAAAATTTTACTCAGTTAAGTAGGTAAAGTTAGGTACCAACTGATAAGTAGTTATTGCTACTCAGCGATAATTAAAGCCATATGCACAGTACTTGAACTTTAATAGAACCAAGGAAATAGTAAAACGAGTGCATTAGGGCAGTAACGTAAGTACTTACATTACTGCAAAAACCTATTGCGAGGTACGTTACAGCGAAAACAAAAGTCCGCGAAAGAACAGAATTCTATGTTTTGATATCGCGAAACTGAAAACGCCGAAAAAACAAACTGCGACACATTTTACTTCTAACTTTCAGAACTTCGAAAGTACTCAGTAAAATAATTTGTGTAGGAATCGGAATTATGTATAAAAAATATTATAAACCCCTACAAAGAACCCCGAGAGTAATCAAAACTTTAATATAGACTTACCTACACAAAATCTAGACCGAAAATTACTAGGAACAGTCAAACTACTAATTTAGTTTCGGGGTCCGGGCTGTTGAGAGCCCACAGCGGGGCTCACCCCCCACTGAGCCGCACACAATGCACATGTAACAGTTGTGCCGACCTGCCAACCATATTTTTTGCCCACCATAAACATTATAGTGGCATGCCGGTAGAACGCGAATTTTCGACCACTTGCCGCATATCGATGAAGACAACTTGACGTAATTGATTGTGTTGGTTTTGAATTGATAAAACAATTGCGTCATCCGGTAACAAGGTATTCAATTTTCGAATAAACGACTCTGTTTTTTTCTTGAACTGACAGTTTTTCGCCAGTATCTACAATTCTGAATTTAAAATTCAATTTTTCTTTGGCTGATAGCTTTATTACCATTGCCGTCTACAGTTCTTAATTTGAAATACGGCACTCTTTAATTGATTTAGAAAAAAAAACATTTAAAATGGAACATGTGAAAATATTTAAAAAGACATCAGCGTTGACATTTTGAAAAACAACAACACGTTTTGATGCGTGGGCCACACCGCGCGCTTCACGCGCCATCTACAATCAATTGGCGTAGCAGAAGGTAAAAGTAAATTGCTGAAATTAAATGAGGTTAGAAACTTATGGATTTCCATAATAATCCTTCTACGAGTATCTAAGATAACTAATGTTATAAATGTAAATAAAATTGAGGATTCATTCAAAAACTATCTAACAACTGTCAGTTTTAAGACTAACACTTTGAAATTGAATATGCATACTTATAAATGAATGAGCTTATGACCTGGAATAACACATAAGTAGGTTACTTTTTATCCGGCTAAATACTACGCGATAGGAGCTACGGGCAAAATCGGACGAATACCTACTAGTATTTTATTAATAATAATTTTTATCCAACTACTGCAAAGCAAAATTGATGGTTATTTATTCATTGTTCTTTCAAATCTGTTAAGTACATATTCAGGAAATAGTGCTGCTTGTAAATTATAATCGATCCATGAAAAACTTTATGGTTTTATTTAATTTAACAAAAAGAAATGCTAAAGTGCGCTTTAATGACTCCAATTATGCTATATTATATTTCAAAGAATACTATTGTTTTACGTTGAGGCTATTTATTAAATATAAAAAGATGTCATAATTTAAGCATTGATAAAAACTGCAAAATATATTCAATCAATGAGTATCGTGTTATAAAAATGCAATGAATTTATTGATAATCGAACTGACACATTTCATGGTCAATAAAAGCGTAAAATTATTATTAAGATTTGATATTTTATTGTGATTTAAGAATCGTGTCGCAAGCGATTAGTGTCATTGTCATACAATCATGCTGATAACTTTATCCATACCTTAATCTCGTTATTTGGACAAAGGCTACTGTCAAGTTGAAAATGTTTGTGTAATATTGAAACTTAACAACCAAATCGCAAAACTGTACCTACTCATATTTTATTCAAGAACCAAGTTACACTACACAAGTATCAAGTTTTTTCTTTACTAACTTTAAAAGAGGAAGAGTTTATGTACCCTTCTGCCCCCAAGCGGAAACCGGCTTCCACATGAACATGAACTAAAAAAATCCGTATTTTCACCCTGTTACAGACTACTTTTGTTTGAACAACTTGTGTTTATTCGAATGAATGATAAATATTCTACTCATTTCAACCTTTATGTCAGTGTCAATAATGAAAGATTATAAAGAAAATCACATTACAATCTGTGGGCGCCATTTTTCGTATAAATAGCTATAGTAGTATTAGTCTATACGTCACTCCAATAAGGTTCATAGTAGATTGGCAAACGCGTAATATCAAGGTCGCGTGTTTTTATCTATTTTTTTCTTTCTTTTATTAGGTTTTTCGTAATAATAGCTTAAACCAATAATACAAACATGTAAATAAATTATTTATGGAGATATTTACCGAACGGAATGTGAAAAAAAGTTCGAATTATTTTTTGCTAATCATTTTTCTGAAGGTCGCGTCATTAGAAAGCATTAGAAAGTTCGCGGATAAATAGTACTCAAGATCGAAGGGTTAATTAAGTATTTTTTATGCTATCCTCTTTGTAAATGGTATACCTACAAACTATTTTCTTATTTTTCAGTTTTTTCGAATTCAGCTTTCGACAGAAAATCACAAGTTTGTATGACTAAATGTATTTTATACAAGAAAGCTAAGCGTTATTTTATTGAAGTTATTCGTCATCACACTTTAAAATTACAACTCACACAAAAATCGAGATACGAGTATGAATAAGATACATTATAATTATCCATAGATTTCGAGAGAATTCGGCTACCTAATGAAAACTATCTACTTAGGTACTTACAAGAAAAAAATTACTATTTTTTCCTTTGCTCTACATTTTTCTCAGCTCTACATATTTCTATATCTAGCGTAAATAAATACTCAGTTTAAAGTTTCGTTTTGGAATGCCGACCTAAAAGTTAATTTCCAACGTGCACCGCTAAATTTACCGTGCGCTGCTCAGTGATTTCAATTTGTTGACTTGTCTTGTTTCTCTTAATTAGATTCTATATTTAGAGAGTGAGCACATCACTCTATATTTAGAGAGGGACTTTTAACTTGTCATATTTTACCAAAAAGGATCTAGTGTCTGTCACTTTTTGATTCAAAACCGTTTTCTTGCGCGTTTGGTAAATAGAGATTACGGAAACAGTAGGTAGTATGGTTTAATTAAAGCAATGAAAATGTTTAAAATTCTTGAGTACTTACATCTCAAGATTACCTAAGATAAGAATAGTTTTTTTGGACATTTGCAAATTTATTAGGTAGGTTTAAGTAGGTATCTAATAAAGTCGAAAAAACATACAATTAGGAATTTTCCTATTCAAGCAACTGGTCATTAATTTTGGACAAAACGTAAGATTTAATGTGAAAGTAAAATGAACGTAAAAAAACCATAATCCTCGACCCATTTCTCCAAATAACAAGATTCTATTTTGAATTCTTGATAACTCTACATAATGGCATTCCACGCTCCGCCAATCGTAGAACGGGATTCGAAAATCGAACTGTTATCAGTCCTTATACTGATAGCGCACGGTTTTACTATTGGTCATGCTTTTCAAAATGGCGGAGTTTTATCTTTTCGGTTTTTATTGTTCTGAGCATTATGTTTTAACGATCTGAGATACGTTATCGCAGTTATGTAAACCTTAGAAAGTATCATCTAACTTAGTTGCGAGGTTGCGACGAATATGTAGCGAGAACATGCCATCGTGAAGGATACCGTTTTCAGGTTAATGTTTTTCTTCATAAGTATCTTAGACAAGGAATCCACTTTTTTTAATTTTTTTAAAATTAACTTAGAATTTAGTTTTTATTTTTATCATCAAAACAAAGACAGAACGGCTTTTATTTTACATCAGCAGTTGTTCATGGCATTGCACTATTACTGGGCAGTCGAACGTTAGAATTTTGAATTCCAATTGCGTATGAAAATGTATTCAGCCAGGTTGAATTATAAAAACAAACCATAGACAAAAAGAGAAAAGTCCTTCAACCTATGCGGAATGGATAGTAGGAAGTCAAATCGTCATGCGGAATCACCAACCTTGAGCCTGATGAACCGTGGCAGTGACAGACCACAAATTATATGACTAACTATAAATTAATCAAGAGCCATAAAGGAGGATTCGGATGATTTAACGAATATTATACCTGTAACTGTATGTATAAATGTACCTTTATATTTGCAAATAGAAAATGTAGGTAACCTACATATTCATATATAGTAGGTATATCAATAAGAATAATTCTTATAATTACAAATAAAAAATTCGATTTGAATTATGAACGCTACATTATTAAACACTTCACGACTTTTTACATGGAAAACATGTTAGTACAAAAAAATGGATATCAATTATTAAAAATCAAATCCTCGCTAACTTAGTATTACCATTTTTAGCAAAGACGCGAAAACATGTTTTTTATTTCGCAAAATAGGTAAGTAAGTACCTACTATTACCAATTTTTTTGAATTATTTATTTATGACACACACCTAAAAATAGAAAAGTCGTTTTAAAATCAATCATATCACAACATAATCTACCTTTTTACGGCTTTATTGAACTTCATTAAATAAAGTCATAGCGTCATCCATCAAATTCAACCCACATACTGATATATTGCGATTCTGGTAGCTGGTAGAATTGATTATCTAGTCTGACCGGTGGTACCTAGTGGGTTTAGTTCGGGGTAAAGATCATTATGTTATTACATGTAGCTATATGTTTACACATAAGACGATTACGTCATAAAAACAATGTGTTGGTAAGTAATTTATAAAATGAAAAGAAGCTAAGAAATTCTATCACTATTTTTTTAAGATATTCTTTCGACTTTTAATTAAAATTGCATTAAGGTAAGATATAATTTATATGTAAGTCTTTATCAAGGCTTTTATTGTACCAAATACTTATATGATCAACATGCAGAGACTTAAATGAATTTATTTACGTTGTTCACATTCTCGCAAACAGAAATAAAATGTAACACGATATTTAAATTAAAACATTCTCCCTAACGAATCTAAGATCGCAATAAATTCGAGCAACAAATTCATAGTCGACATAAAAATTGAGCGATGGCGGGCCTAGGGCGAGCATTAAGCCCTACGAAATAGACGTGCGCTCTCTCCCGCGGCAATATTATAAATGATGTCATTTTTTGTCTGACAGGGTGCTTTTGACCCATTGCCGCGGTATCCATAGACAATATAGAACCACAGTGTCCCCACGGGACGTCTTTCTATACAAAGCGATTTTGGCGCCGCGCTCTTTTTCAAGTGGATAAAATAGTTTTTGTCATAATTTATTTATTGCTTTCGTCATACCTTTGAGGGGCCGCGTGTGCAGGTGCTTCTGAAGTTATCATAAATCATATATTTCTGCACTATACAGGTGGGAAAAAAAATTTCTTTTTTTCATGCCGGTGCGTTGGAAGTGTAATATTTTTATGTAGTAATGTTTTATTTGTAAATCACACCTATTATGCATCACTCGGCACATATTATATTTCTTATCAATAAGTAAATTTTAACATGTTTCTAGTAAAAGTTTAGATGTTGATCGTTTTGGCGCAAAGTTTAAGTTCAAAGGATAAAGAAAACTTCACGACATTTGTCGCTATCAAGTCGGTCAATAAAATCTCAATGCAAATCCGATACAAGCACATCTTTACGAGAACCGACGCTGTAAACCGCGGGTTTTATTGTCACCATATTATTATGTTTATCCCACGTTGTTTCAATTGACGATTAAAATTAACAATTTATGGCCACACCGACCCCGATTGTATAAGTTCCGATACGGATTTGTAAAAGGAATTTAAAAAAGAGTACGAATTCGAAATTCAAATTTTTAATTTGACAGCTACCTACACAAACTTACAACCTGTTGTATTTCAAAAAAGTAGGGATCTAGATTATTTTTTCATGCGTAATTTTATAGTTTTGGGTACTTACGGAAATAATATTCGTTAACAAAAGTAGGTAATTGTCTACTTACATTTAAAAGATGAAATAAAAAAAACTTATACATAAGGTAGGGTCAGGCGGGGTATTTATGAGACATCCAATATTTCGGGTAAAAATAAGACGTTAACAAAATACCTCAAAAGAACATCTTTTATTAATCATAATTCAGTTTAAAATCAACCCTAGGATGTAATGAATAAGTTATGTTTTTTTTTTGCAATCTTTACTATTCATTTTTAAGAATTATTTTACTAAATATTTCTGATCACAAAATTTGGCGCGAAAATTTTTCGTCAGCGTTGTCAAACTTTGCTAACTGTAGCTCGCTAGTACGCCACCCGCGCACGGCCTCCCGCCCCGCGCCGCTGCATGGGTTGTCCTTGCGCGGCCGGTCCGCCATTTAAGTCTATCTATAGCTAGCGCACAGTGAGGACGTATTCTGTTTTCGGGAAAAAATGAGACACATATTCGGGAAAATATAAGACAACTATCGTATAAAAATAAGACAAGACTTAGAGAGGATTATTTGCAATGCCGCGTAATTATGTACCGAAACCAAAGGATTATAGTGAGAAAAACTTACAAGATGCTATAGAAAATGTACAAAATGGTAATTTAACTTACCGAACTTAAACGAACTTAAAACGAACAAAAAAGATTTTCTTCGCATATCCTGCAATTAATATAATTTATTCGATCCACAAAAACGAAATTGTCATGAAACTGCCAAATCCAAAGCAAAAAAATAAAAGAGGAGCACTTTTGTTTGATATTGACCTAGAAAAGTATCATATTGATTAAAGAAAAATGTCTCATATTTTACCCCATTTTGGTTTTTGTACCACACTTCTAGCTTTGTGGCTTTAAATTCGATTATTTGTTCTAATTGAGATCTCAATAATTAAGTAGTGTAAGTTTAACTATAATTTTGAACAAAGTACTTGTTTACCAAATAATAATAAATACAAAGACTTATAGAAGTTAAGAGAGCATTTTTTAAAAATTTATTTTTTTAAAAAATTCATAAAAATTTAAATATATTTTGATGTTTCAAAACTATTTTGTATTATTTTTACCCCTTTCTGTCTTATAATAACTCACGCGGGCGAATAAATCGTAAGCCGTAGGAACTGTATGCTGTCTTATATTTGGACTACGATGTTTCATATTTACCCCATAGTGGCGGAAAAATATGAGACACATATTTTATGTAAAAAGTCTAGTATTTAGAACCTTTATTAGGAAATTAATAATAATGCAGAGTAGATTGAATGGCAGTAGATAGTTTTAACAACTTTAGGAATTACATAACAGCTTTTTGGAGCCTGAAAACGCAAAAGATGTTGTTTTCGTCTTATAATTACCCCGCCTGACCCTAGATCAACAGTCAAAAGGATTATCACCAAAGAAAACACACATTTATCTTTACGCCTAAACAGTAAATTACTGGACTTTCTTTTAACCCCTCAACGACATTAATAACGAAATGCCAAAGAATTACCGCTCAATACGAACTGACCATAGACAACTAATGAGCATAGACATCGCATTAGGGCGCGCTCTGACAGCCGCATTAATCAAGGCTCGAGGCGCGTCAGTGACATAATAACAACATAGCCTGGGAAAAAAAGCTGGGGCACTTCGCAAATACTTGATTTGTATGTATGAGCTAGATGTTTCTGATAACTGAGCTTTTAGAAAATTTTTGGGCGATTTTAAAAAATCGCCCAAAAATTTTCCTTATGGCAAAGACAAATATGTCGTAATTATCGGGTACGAGTAAGTACTTCAAAATAATATTCGCAAATTTCGGTATTTGTTAAGTAGGTTGTAAGGATAACATGGCATACTGTTTTTATAAAAAGTGTTTCAGAACGCATAAAACATCAATGCTTTTTTTAACGCTAAAAATTTATATTAAAAAAACTACGGGCAGAATTATGCCAATGAGACTTCGGGAATAGATTAATTAAATTAATAAGTATTAATTATTTGATTTTCTGGTTCAGTGTTTGCTATATCAACAAGACCAGCTGTTAAAATGCATCTATGACTCGTGACACTCTTACAATAGTTTTTACAGCGCTATCAATCAAGTGCTGACGGTAGCTTCCGTAAAGGAATTGCAATCGAGACCTTAGTTTTTAAGACATGTTGATGGGAAATTGTGGCCGTTCTATCTTGGGGGGGTTCTATCTTTGGTTATTGAAAACACTGATGTACAAAATTATGAGCATGTTAGTTGGTATTCGAGTACCTACCTCTACCAATGTTAGTTATTATTGATGTTTTTTACTACGTAGAGCGATGGAGTTTTTAGGCAGCTTGGCTAGGCAGCAAAGGCCTTTTGGTTTCCATTGTAGTACCAGTTCAGTTTGAGGCTTGATAGCTCTGTGTGAAATGTCGGCCAATTTTTATTAGTTTTTAAGAGTTATCGCTTATATCAGACGGGTTCGAATCCCGTCGAAGTCATAAACTTCTAGTAAGACTTTTCATTTATAATGAAATTTTTAATTATTTAATTATTACATAACTGCAAAATGGAACCACAAACTCCTACAAACAGCTAGTTAATGCTACTCAGCGATTGCACAAGCTTTTTGTGAGGTGTTTTTTTAATCGACTTCAAAAAAGAAGAGAATATATAAATATTCTATGTTCCACTGTATGTTCACCGATTTTTCCGTCAATAGTAGACCGATTTTGAAAGATTATTAAATTAAGAGTACCTACCTATAGTCTCCTATGGTGATCCCAGGTGGTCCCCTAAAATTTGAGGATCTTCGGAGCTATGAAAGAAAGCAGGAGAATTCTCTCTTCTTACTAAGTTGAAGTCAGTCTAATATTTTGTCATTTGTTTATTTTAGTGACAGTAAGTATAGTTACTTGGAACATTAATCGGATATGGTGAATTAAGCGCTCATTTATTTAATCCGCAACATTTTTTCTTTAAATGGTGAAATCAAAATCTGAATAAAGTTTTTATCATCTTAACCGGGAATGTAAGCCTTAGTTCACACGCGCTTACTTCTCTACAAGTAGGAGTACACCGTAAAGTTCGTAAGTATCGTAAGTTGCTCAAGTTATGGCACTCGGCAGGTTAAGTAAGCTAAAGATTGCTTCAAAGCCGCCGACGGTACAGTCAGACTTAAAAGTTTTAGTAATGTTGATGTTTAATGTAAAAAAAAAACACAAAATAATGGACAAAACAAAGACACGAAAAATAATTAGTGCATGTTATTACGCGTTAGTTTGAATGAACAAGTGGCCATATAATTAAAAAAAAAAAAAAACAGTCGAGCCGTTTCGGAGGAGATCGACTACACGAGGTTTTTATACATAAATGATAATTCTAGCTTATTCAGGACGTCATTATGACACTTGATAAATAATCGGTTAATTTGTCACATAACTGCATTATTAATTATACTAATTAACAAGTAAATTGTAAAGGATACCTTAACGGATAGTTTATTCAATGATGGATGCGAGTTGTAAATGCTAATTTGTGATCGTGTCTTGAATATTATTATGTAAAGTTGGTCATTTGTAAAGTAAAGCTACACGTCCACTTTAGTACGAAAGGCTGAAAACAAGTTCCACTCAATTTTAGAATCACTGGAATTACTCACAAAAAATATCTTTGATTTAGATAGGTACTGACAATGGTTTGATTCAACTTAATGTAAGTTCACTCCAATAAAAGGAACCAAAATTTATTCACATTGGATTCTCAATCAGGATAGACTAAAATTTATATATTTTTCTTTAAAATTTTAAAACAGTTTGAAGTGTTTTTTTTAAATAAGGACTTGTAGTTGTAGTTTAAATTAAATATAAAACATATTTTTTATTATTTTCAGTAAGAAAATAAAATGAAACTACAGGTAGGTACCTAAGTAATAAAAAGGGTTAACGCATTTATTTTAAATAAAGAATAGATTATTTAACAGTCAGCTAAAATAGCCAGTAAAACACGCACACGTACGTACAGTCAGCAAAAATAATAATGACTGTTTAGTTTTTTTTGTATACATTTCATAATATTTATACTGCACCTACGTAAAGCGTAAAGCTTTAATTGACAACATGCTTTAGTAAGTAATTTGTAAATGTAACTACACCGACACTAGGTAAATAATGAATCTCCAATTTAGAAGGGAATTTATAACTCGTTACGTGTGTGGCCGCCATTATGCAAAGTGTCATCGAATTTTATGCGAAATGAAAAATGAGTTAAAATTTTGTGTTGATTGACGGATGATGAATGGTGATGGTAATGACGCTTGGTTTGAAGTATGTTAATGTTGCATCTTTCAAAAAACAATGAAGAACAACATGGTCACTTTCATTGAGGGCACTGGGCATGCATCGAATACTTTTTGGACTGATTCTGGAATCGGTTACAGAATCAGTCCAAAAAGTAAGTCCAGTCATTAAATGGCTCAACTAGTTCTAATTTATTGGAGTATTGTAGGTAAATAGGTGGTAATTAGGTAGTTTTTGTTGAGACATCTACAGATATACGAATGTTGAGCAAAATGTCTATGATCGTTTATTCCTTTTCAAGGCAGGTATTTTAAATACGATTGCAGTTTTTACTACCTTTCACTTTAAACACGAAGAAAATAAGCAAATTGTTTTTAAAATCTCAAGTTGCTTTCATGACTGTGTTTGTTAAAGCACTCTAGCTTGAAGGGGATTGGTTTAAGCAATAGTTCAAAACAATGGAATGAGTTCCTTTCGATTTCAATGAAAAAGGTGCCTTATATAAAAAAAAATATGCAGAAAGACAATGTACAGGCACCTTCTTTTTGGCTACTGTGATAACTATTGACACAGTTCCTGTGTATAGGAATTTGAATGAAAAATGCGAAACAAAACCGATGAAAACTAACTGACAACCCTATTATACCGACAACACGACCTGTCAAAATAAAATATGAGCCAATAAGGACGCGACAGGGCCGTCACGCAGAGAAATTACAACGAACTTATTAAAATATCTACACCTTTTTTTTCTTTTTAGCGCTCTGGTGACACTGACAGCGTCAAGGTAGACTGGCATTGGTATTCGGTATTTTGGTATTACTCTTCCTGCATTTTTGTGGTTTTTTTTTATTAGGTAACAAAATATTTTTGATTTGATGAGTTTCAAACGCGATGTAAAATGCTTTTTTCAGGCTGATTGGACAAGTTAGGACATTTTTTTTATTGTAGGTACTAATCCGTTTTGAACTAATCTCAAAATCACCTTTCCAAAATGAATGATTTTCTAAATGCGTTTGTATTTAATATAAAAATGAAAAAGTTCTGTTAGATAACGGACCGTTTGATAGGAAAGTTAAAGATTATGAAAAAATAATAGTCTCAGCTAGGTAAATAGCGTTTTTAACTATGAAAATGAATAAAGGATAACTAATTTTACCGTTTCTAAAGGCTCGGTTAAATCTGGCCGATCTAAATTTTTACCTACTTAACAAATTTTCTGCCTAATTTAAGAAACTAGACTAGGTCTATGAAAAACCATAGATAATCGATTCAAACGTTTGCCGACGCGGCATTTACAAAGGCGAATTATTTCACACGATCCGGTGCTAACTAGCTAAATCCGGATTTTAGAAAAACTAATTTTACAGTTACATGCAACATGTGGCACAAACATTTGACACGCGCGTAGCTTTTGACATGACAGATGACAGAAAAAAAGTTCTTTATGAACCCACTTAACATACTTGACGCAGAGAAAACATATTGGTAACACAAATTGTGTGAAATGTAAATATTTGGTCGGTGTAGGGTGGATGTTGAAGTTATTTGACAAATTTTTGTTAATGGATTTATGATAGTTACTTCACGTGAACCTACTAGATGATTTAAATATCATGGATGCTTCTCTTAACGGACTTAGTAGTGTCTTTGCTGGCATACTAAATATACCTACCTACCTATCTTCTTAAACTCAATGAAAATCTGACTCCTTATTACCTACCTACCTTAGTCTTGTCAGTTTTCTCCCAAGAATGATATCATGATCAACAGTAAATACCTAAGGCACCAGTCACTTCGCTTATCAGCAAGAAAAGTTGATCTAGAAACGAGAGCTTAGTTTTCTGTAGTTCTACCTACATAGATAGATTCTAGATATTATAAGACATCACTCAGGTTCCAATACACAAACACATCCAAGCCTGTAGCCATATTACCCATAGATTCTGTTTCTATCTTCGCTAATTCTTTAATTTGACACTTCTGACCATGTGATTTATCATCGTCGAATGCCAATCCCTAAACATTATTTCTGTTTAAGCGATTAATAAAAAGTAATAATATTATGGCTATAATATCCATTCTTGATGTGTTTGTTTCTTGAGCTGCAAAATGTGGGTTTGTACCAAATAATTATGTAGGTATTTTCAGAGGATCCAAAATGATTTAAAAGAATTTGTCTACCGCACCTTGAAAATACAGTCGTGTAGGTACATTATACTTATTTTATTTCATTTTATATTTTTGGTTGCAAAAAAACCCGACCTAATAAAACGTCTCAGACGAAAATGAACTACAAACAGTCGGAGAATATTTTTTCGTTCAAAAACTCACAAAAACTGAAACAAAGAGGAAGGCGCAAAAAGCGTGACGGACAGCCGGACGGATATTTCAAACTATATTCAAAGACATCTGTTGCTTACGCCATGATCCGGCAGCGAACGGACGTCAGCAAACGGCCGTCAACAGGCAGTTTTAATAATATATATGATCTGGTCAGCTTTCTAAGATTGTTTTAAAAGGTCGACAAAGCTCTTTGCGTTGTGCATTTTCTAAGATATAAGAAAGAAAGAAAGAAAGAAAGAAAAATCATTTATTCTTGTAGGACCTCAAGGATCACTTAAGTATCGTTTTACATGCTAGGTGATTCTAATGTAGGTTAAATATAGGTTTTTGAAGACGTGTGAAAATTTTGACGAAATTCGCCGACGGCCGTTCACTAACGTCCGTCTACGACACAGTTACACAAAAAGCGTAACTAACTCGTTAATCTGTTATCGCGTGACTGACAAGATGCGGTAACTGCATATTGCAGAACTTTGGACGATGAACTTGAAAAATTGGTTCATGCGTCACGTCTATGGCCTCTTTATTCTAGTATTGTTAACTAAAACAACTAAAGTTACCTATATAGGCGTCCACTTGTATGATTGATCTACTTAAAATAGCCAAAAAAAGAAACAAAAGGAAAAGAGAATAGACACTAATTTAGATGAGTAATATATAATTTATAACCTTTACTAGAAACCTGAATACTTAGGTCTACTTAGCTTAAACTGCATACAAAATTCAAATAGTATTTAGTATCTAATAAGCAGACACCTAAATACTGAAACACTACTTAAAATATTTAATACGTATTAAAGAAAGAAGAAAAAAAAAAGAAAATATTTTATTTAACACACACAAAACATAATTGGTACAACAAGAAGATACAAGGACGGGAGTGGACTAACAGCAGAACCGTTCTTACTTGTAAGATTTGTATATAAAAAGGTCAAATATTGTCATAGTTAGGCTCCCCTTATAATAAGTAGCCGTTCAGTATTCGGGCAAGAGCCTCTTAATAATATGAGTAACAAGAACGTGTTAGGTCACAACCATCGCCTATCTACCCACCAGTTGAATTCTCCGTTTAGTTAGACAAATGTGCTGGCTTTGGGATCATAAACCATGGATCCACAAAGTTTATGATCCTTTAGCTGACTGATTTAAGGCTTTTTGATCCTAAAGCAAAGGATTAAAGATTTATTCGTTCTAGTCGTTTATGGCCGAGAATACACATGCAGCTTGAAGCAGTCGATCCTGAGACTTCAAGCTGATGCCGGCACCACACATGGGCTTCAACTTGGGGCCAACATTATAATGGCCAATGGCAATGCTCCGTTTGTGTCTAATAACCGTAAACGGAGCATTGCCATCGGCCATTTTAATGTTGGCTCCAAGTTGAAGGCAAAGCTAAAGCAGCCCGGTGTAGGTCCGGCTTTAGGCCAAGTGTGATTTAGCGAGTAAGATTTACGCATGGTATGGTGCCTACGCTTCCATAAAATTGATTAGCCAGTTATAATTTCTTCGTACGCATAACTATTGGCTATTGGCGTGGGTATTGGTCTCGGACGTAGAACTACCTATGTTAAGTTAATGAAAATTTAAAAGAATTTCAGGATAAGAAATTGTGAAATTGCTTTTCTTGCATATTTTGTAAAAGGTAAAAGGAGAGGTTTGTTTCGATAAAATTCTATTTATCTTTTTAATTCTATGTTTATTTTCCCATAATGATCTCAAAATACCAGTAGGTACCTACCTATATCAAGGAAAATCTTTACCTACTATTTCAAGATTATACGAAAAACTAATTTAATATGAATTTAGTTTTAAACCCATAAAATGTATCATTAGCCACTAAATATTTCTGTTGACCGACTCCACTAATTACTAACATAAAATAATTGTGATGTAAATACCCGAACAGCAGAGGCAAGAAGAGTGCTACCACATTTTTTGTGTAGTTGACTTTAAAAAATTCATTTGCGAACGATATAGCTATTTCCTTTTAACTAAATATGCTGGTTACACAAGTGATATATTAAACATCATCCATGTAGACCGATAAAACTGCTGGTATAGGTCTCTCTTCATAAACCACCTCTCTTATCCAGTATGATCTATATAATGTAAACAGTATAGGTACAGGACATTATAATAACACACGGAAAATTACTCACTTTTAAATATCGTCGATTTAGATCAGTGGGAGCAAGGAGACCATACTCTTAACCAGATGAACATTTTCTGGATGAATCGAAACTTGTCCGTATCGGCGATATTTTTACATGATTAATTTCCATTGATATTAAAGACAGGAGAAATAAATCTGACAAATGGTATTAAAATACAAGGTATAGTCGATTTTGCGCCACCTACCGTGATAAAAATAAGTTACGTACTAACCTGTATCACCCGCATGGGCAGCCCGGTCTCATTGACCAGCTCCTCCTTAACACTGCGCGTCGGTTTCGGCGTCTGCATGAATGCCGACTTCAGTATCTCCACTTGGTTCGCCTTTATCGTCGTCTTGGGCCCCCGTTTCTAGCCCATACAATGACTTTTAAAACCCGACGGCGACTAGAATACATCTCGCTCTAAACAGTCGGGTGGGAAAGGGATGTACTGACCTGTATGACTCGCATTGGCAAGCCGGTTTCCTTGGCGAGTTGCTCGCGGATGTGTCTCGTCGGTTTTGGGGTTTGTGAGAAGGCTGATTTGAGGATCTCGAGTTGTTTCGCCTTTATGGTGGTTCTTGGGCCCCGTCTTTTAGATCCTCCGTTTCCGTCGTCTGGTGACTTGTTCTCAGCTTGCGAGTCGCGTGTCTCCGGGTCTCCGTCCAGGGAACCCTGCGAAGGATAGTAATACTGAGTGGGACTATGTGGCCGGGGTGTAGAAGTCGAAAGAACAGATGGTAAAGTTTATGGATCATTGAAAATGTTTACCATAAATCGTTAAGCCATGACGGAGGCCTTGAGGCGGCCTGAAAATTCCGTCATCAGAGTTGGCTACTTGCTCATACGAACGGACGGACGGACCATAATTATCTGAAAATACTTTCGTGATCTTGTTTACATTGATTTGGGCACTTATTGTTTTCAGTAACCTTTGTTTTTGTTTCATAAATAAATATCCTTGGACATTCTATACATTGTCATTCTAGTCCCGAGCTAAGCAATAAGTACTTGTGTTATAGTAACCAGGTGACTGATATACTACTTATATATAGGTACAAGTTTTTTGTAAATACCTGCATTAGAAATATTATAGGTACATATAAAATACCCAGAATTGAGACAAATATTTGC
Organism: Xanthorhoe designata; assembly: GCA_963582015.1. Classification (NCBI taxonomy): domain Eukaryota; kingdom Metazoa; phylum Arthropoda; class Insecta; order Lepidoptera; family Geometridae; genus Xanthorhoe; species Xanthorhoe designata. The sequence goes on from OY757029.1 coordinate 4,146,076, forward strand.
AGATCTTACAATAATGTCCCGCAGCGGGGATCAAATCCGCAACCTCTACCTGCGTCTCAGGCGGGCTTTCACTGCACCACAGAGATTGTCAAATGATCTTCGAACACTTAACTAAAAACCTATTTAGATTTAAATAGTTATATTTCTACAACGACACATACCTAATACTAATGTTAATTTGCAATAAACATTTTTCAAACAACCTTATCTATTGTATTGAAAGTAGAAATTATGAATAACAATAATCAAAGCTTGTTCTGCCAAAACGTCATGTTACCAACCTGGTCTTCCGAATCCTCATGTGGCTTGGTATCTCCATTATGCGTCAGTTCTGAATGTAGCGCTGGATGTGGCGCATGCGCAGGACTGCTGGAGTTGTTCGCTGCTCTTGATTCATCTTCCTCCTCCTCATCAGACCCTGAGCCTAGCAGGGAGTCCGCTGTGAAAGAAAAATATAATGAGAAAAGGAAATATTATTTCCAGCCTGTATCATCCTATTGTAAGACAAAGGAACATGTACGAAACTAAAGTGATCCTTGAGGTCCTACCAAAATAAACGAATTTTCTTTCTTTCTTTCAGGACTTTCAAAGAATAAGACCGAGTGGAACCAGGTCTACTTATGGAGGAATCATCCATGAATGAGCATAGCAGAACCCGCCACTTACAACATTTTTTTTTGAGGATCTTTGAAGTTAAAGATCTTTATGACAAACACAGAAATGCACCTCGAGAGTACAAGAAATTTTCTTACGAAATTGAAGTCGGTTTATGTATTTTTTTAATTTGGCACTTGTTAGAGACATGCTGTCTGAGATATTGGCTTAACAACGTTGTAACGTAGGTATATTATCTGTCTTTTATAGGCCGGTTATCACTAGTTATCATCGGTCTATCAAAAAAGCTCATCACTAGCGCTTCAAGGTTATACTGAAGTCTCGCCATATAAATTCTTATTTACTTAGTCATAAACACCTTCACAACCCAATGGCCATAATACAAAATCATAAAACTTTTTAACGATTAATCTTAAAACAAGATACAGTTCATGGTATAATACCAAAAATCTAAAAAATTTAGATTGCGCTACGATATTTTAAAATATCAAGAGAGGCTTTAAAAGCAGATGAATGTCGTTAAAAAAACTATTAAAAAGTAATACACCGCCAAAATAAGAGTGAAATTGACTTATCAAAAAGCAATCGTGTCACCCTTTGCCCGCTTTAACCAAATAAAAATGTAATTTCGACTCTCTCCCTCTGGCGAGAGGAAGAATTAGCCACAAAAACAATTACTTATACCAGGGGAGGGATGTCAGAGCGGTGCGTGTAACATCGGTTCTCGAAAGGAACTAGAAGTAGGTTAAAAAAATTGCACAAAATAAACAAAACCAGTAGCTTACAAGTTTTTTTTTCATAAAATGACTTCAAAGTTTTTTGGTAATTAATACTAGATGTAAATGTCTAAATGTAACTTAGAGTAAAAAGCAGTAACACTTAGTAATGGTAAAAAAATATCAGTAAGTAATCATTAAATCTATATATAACAGGAACTTTTTTACTTATTTATATTTTTAGTAGATTTTTAACACGTAAAACCTTTTCCACTTACTCCTTTGACCAAATAAGCACGTATGTATTGCCATATTGGTGGCACTTTCCTAACTGCTCCTTTTGAATGATTCAAAGCCGTCGTTGGGTCAAAATACTCATACAAGAACCGACCACTAGGATGTTGTCACGAAGACCTCACTGCCCAGTCAATTAAAGTCAATTTGTTCATTTTCTTTTAGTATTCTGTTACAAATAAAAAAACTTTCTACAGACATTAACGTCCAACACATAAAGAACCTAGCACAGTGGCTATAAACGCCACTCACTCGAACCCGACTATAAAATTGTTATTCTTCATTAGTTTTCGTAATAAAAAGCATTTCTCTTATAAGTTTTAGTTGGAAAATTTGTGAAACGTAAATGAGAAATGGTAGGGGTATAAAACCGTTTACGCTGTGCAAACAGGAGGGGAGTGACGGACGGACCAAGTGTCTGTCGCACTTGTATACCGCTCAAGTACCTCTTTCGTACGGATCATGAATATTTTACTATTATTTTGTGGACTTGTTTTATGTCTAGCTATTAATGACATCTTGGATGTTCAACACATTTGATAAACGGAAAAAAAAACAAAAATCAAATATTTATAAAAAAAAGGATAAGTAGGATAATTAAACCAAGATTAGGTTTGGTATTTTGTTTGAATAACAACAATGTACTCAAATTATTAATGCTTTTTATATTACCTACATCTAAGAATACTTTTTCATTTCTTTCATGTTAATTAAGTTCATTAAAATATATATTTTTTTTATTTTACTTTTTTTATATTCCTTTCATATCACTAAAATCAAAGACGATTAATATCTAGAAGACAGACAAAGGCCATACACAAAATCGTAACCCGATCCCGCAGTACCAGATAGCCTGAAAACTTTAAAACATCAATTTTATCCAAGAAATTTCAATACTTAGTAGTAGGTAGCAACAATATTCAATATTTAAACATTTTTAACTAGAAAGTAATTGAAATTTCTTGGATAAAATTGATGTTTTAGAGTTTTCAGGCTATTTTTAAGGGTTACGATTTTGTGTATGGCCTTTGTCTGTCTTCTAGATATTAATCGTCTTTGCTAAAATTAATGAATATTCTTTCTTGTTTTGCTTAATATTTTTGTAAATTAACTTTTGATCCACGTTGAGCAAGGCAAGAGCGCCGAGTGTTCAGCCTGAGGCGACCTTGTGTTTGGGGTTAGGGCAATCCAACATCTGTCATGAAGGGAGATGAGCTGTCTCGCAGATATATGGGCTGCATTATCTGTTTCGGGGATAATGTAGAAAAAATGCTCTGAATCTTATAAAAATGTTAGAAAACATAAACTAAGTATAGGTACTTACTGTATCTTTTATACTATTTTAGACTATTTTAAGACTATTTTATAGGTTGTGAAAGAAACTAATAAAAATTAGCAAAGATACCTAATAGACTACAATGTTTAAATTTGTAAAGTAAACTTCATACACAAAAATTCAGTAGTTTTTCCTATCTTCAAAATAAATTATGTGAGTAAATCGCGAAAAACGATTAAGTACAAAGTAGTTACAATTTATGCATATTTTCGCAAAACAATGTTGGTGCCTGCAAATGTTTCAGTGTTTCAGCCCAATCGATACTCCAATGCCGCGGATTTAAACAGATGCACGGACTCTTTGCAGAAGTACGTAGGTGCAAAAGTTTTGTGTTTTTAATGCATTTTTCATATTATATCGAATATCGAATACATGTATTTTTAATTACTTTATTGTTACCTAAGTACTAATACTAATCCTATGACAATCACGATTTTGTTCGGATTATGTTCTGAGACTTTATTTCGTTCAGAATGTTTGAGGCATTACCAGCCCACATCCACAGTTATATTTTAATTGAATCCATGTATTTTTTTCATGAGGGTCTTCGAAACGTTTCCCTAAATTACCTGTTCACAAACAGCTTACAAAAGAAACCGCTATACTACAAAGTAACTTAGTTAATTAGAACTAAACAACTGCAGTGAGCTTGCATTAATCGGGACTTGACTTATATTAATCTTTGTAACTTTTTCCGGCAGCCCTGACTTGCATTTCCATAGTGCAAGTCACTATGAGGGAAACCACAAAGAAATGGGCAAGAAGTCTATTTTCGTGCTTTTCTTTTGATAAAGTAGGTAACATAATAAAATATTTTTATGTAAGTATACCTAGATAGTATTTTTTTGAATTTCTCTACACTTAAAATCTTACTCGTTGTTTACTAGGTACTCTTTCAAACCTATTTTGCAACAAAGTTTTATAAGTATCAAAAGTAAACAAAGTTATGATCGCACGATCAAGTTGTGTAAGTACGACAAACACTTACAAGTAAAACGTCCAAGCATTGAGGGCACTTCGCACCCTCAGACAAACAGTAGCCCCTTTGTTCGTTGTTTTATTTCGAAAATATTTTGCCTTGTTTTTGTCAAGATCAATTCTGTAGGGTTAACGGTTTTCTTAATACTTTTAATACGTTATAGGTAGGTATACCTACTTTCAACATGCATTGAACCATTATACATTATAATGTACCTACTACTTACAAATCCCTATGTTTACCAACTAACAATTCCTTTTGAATCAAAATCGAGTACTTACATATGTAGGTACTTTAAACTATTTTACTTAAAAAACAATTAAAAAAAACTCGTACCAAACCTACCTAAGGTTTGGTACAAAATGTACCTGCAGATGCAAAACTAAAAATTGTAAGTACCTACATATTCCAGTTCTGAAATCAATTTAAAACTAAGCCACCCCTCGTATAAGGCTCCTTTTGTCCCGTTGTGTCCCTAATCGAGTTTTGGCGGGAAAACGGTTTTTTATTGTTTGATTCGAACGTAAACTCCATTGCTTTGATGTGTGGAATGGAAACTCAAATTTATAAATCTGCCCTGATACCGAAAAAGGGCACATCTAACATTTTTTTCAGATTTGAGTTAGATACATATTTGGAATCAGGAAAAAAAGGCGCATTTGCCTGAATTTAAAAAAAAAATCTATCCTTATTACGTAAAGAGCTACGATAAGCCTAAAAGGCACATGTAACATCCAAATTCATATTTTTTAACTCAAAAAGGCACATATTACAATGATTAAGTTAAAAGAACACAAATGCATAGATATGGCAGATATTCCTATACTTATCTAAAATGAACATTTACTATTAAAATCATTGTATTAAAAATAAAAGGCACAAGTAACCAGTTAGGCCTATTTTGTGTAATATTATTATACGGAAGAGAGGTGGGGGTCAACGGTCAACTCCGGTCGGATCCAGTGATGTCAACTTAGCTATTTTATAGCTAGATCTAGCAATTTTTGCACCTCCGTCAACTTTAAAAAAATTGTGGCTAAATGATTTTGCTTTTTATTCTAGCAACTTGACGTTTTTAACTGGTTTGTCGAAACGTAAACTGCAGTGCACGTTACGTTACTATTAGACGTTGAACGCGTCACTACTACTGTTTTACGTTTCGACAAACCAGTTAAAAACGTCAAGTTGCAATTCATTAAAAGCGTTAACTGGTTTTTCAACTCGCAATTGATTGTAGTTATTCCTTTAAAACCTCGTTGTTTTGAATTTAGTTTGTTTATGTGAACACACAGAAAGACACAACTGCGTAGAATGTGACCTTTTATTGTAATTATATAAAACAGTATTACATTAAAAAGTCGCATTTGGCTAGTTGTGACTTTTTGATGTAAAATTGGTACTTTATTTTTATTTTTTGTGCTAAGTTAAAAGGAAAAATCATGATTTAAAAATAATGGGATTAGATAAATAAATAATAAAACTATGTTTTGGTAGACCTTATGTTTATGCAACAAATTGCATTAAAATATTTTATAAATTCATTATTAAAAGAATGTTATGTCAGAAAAACATCAAAAAACTTTAAACCGATTTATCTCGACTTGTACTATTTGTTAGTTGTGCCCTTTTTCGGTATCACGGCAGAAATGGCTTCTTTAGTTTGATTTATGACAGATACTTTGAATATATAAAATTTCTGTGAAAAGTCAAAGTTACATTTTTATGAATCTTATGAGTAAGTTTCTTAAAATATACGAGTGCTTTAGATTAGATAATATTACAATAATTATGTTAATATTGTACTATTAGCAGCAATAAAGAAAGAGATATTTATATCTCTTTCTTTATTGCTATAACCAAAACCATTGTTTTGTCTGAGCCTCCATTTGAAACCAAATGTTGATGAACAATTAAGACCCATTAACTATTCAATCTACTAGGATCATGAATAAATTCTAACACCGAATTTGTGCGCTATCTCCAAATCTATAACAACCTATTAACGCCACTAAAGTCATAAAAATCACAGATTATTTTGTATTACAGGTTTATTATAGCGTGTTTATGGAGCCGACCGTTAATTCGAGACCACCATCTCAAATGTAAAATAAGAAACCACAAGATAAGGATCTAAGAACATAAAAGATATGGGAACTCTTTGTGGTGCCGGTAGCCGCATGCACTTACGCCCATATACAGCAGAGGCGTACGGCGATCGAATCACGCACACAGGCGCGCGATCGGCACACATGGAAGGGTGTAACACGCACACGTGGCAAGCTGACTCCTGATTGGCGGATGGCAGGGCGACGGCCACGCCCTCTTTTATCGACGTTGCGCAAAGAGCGTGCGTGCGAAACAAGGTTGTATGTAGAAATGAGTGTATAGCCTGTATTGGGTTGAGAGCGGTTTTTAAAATGTCATTTCCATCGGGCCGTCTGATGTCGGTGGGAAATATCGAATTGTTTTCGAACAATAGTTTGATTGTTGGGGCTGATGGAATTTTATAGAAATGCGGTGCTTTCTGTTCGGAGTGCGCCTGCTGAATGGATGTCTTGTTTGATAAGATTTGTTCACGCTTTTTTGTTCAATAGTCCTGAACTGAGGAGATAAAAATAAGTCACAGTATTCACTGAGAGAAATCAAATAGTGGCTTATATACCCAGCAATTGAAATGAAATGAATGATGGTGACAGAATGAAAGATATCTTTTTAGTTTTAAATTGAGTTCATAAAACTCAAACAGCTTTAACAAACTCTTTGCACTTTTATGGATCACGTCTGATATTATTTATAATATTATAATTTCGACTATACATTTATAGAAAAAAAAAACAATGTAGACGAAGGTATAATGCACAAAGTTTAAATAGGTACTTATATTTACTTCAGCCACTGCAAACTGCAAATTCACACTACCATACTTACCTACCCTAAAAAACACATCATCATTTTATAATTTAAAAAAAAACCGACTTATAAAGTAGAAAAGTCATTAGTCATCCGGTTCTCGAATCAGACCGCGTTGAAAGAGCAACTCACGTTACGGTATTTAATTGTATCCCTGCCTACCCCCCCACGTCACGGTCACGATCCCGAAACCTTTTGTTACTATGTAAAAAATATAGTAGCAGTGTATTATTTAAAACACGCTCACGACGCGTTAGATAGAGCGAAGTGGAAGAAGACAGGAAAGTAGACCCCATCAGATGGGAATAATAATAATGCTTAGAAAAGACAGAGAGAGAGAGAGAGAGAGAGAGAGAGAGAGAGAGAGGTCACGACAGTCTTTAGGAAAGGTCAGAAATACTTGGTTGATGTGAGCATGTAGGATTGTAGGTACTAATGATGTATTTTGTCATGTGCCTGTTACCAACCTCCTTAGGTGCCTGGTCACAGCAAACTTTTCGAACGACCGATAGTTGGTCGGGTTGATCAGCTAGTACAGACATGGTCGATGCTGAATCGTTGTAGTGCTAGCCAGAAACTATCAAGCGATAAAAAATACAGTGTGCGAGGGCGGCCATAAGACATCTTCAATGGATCTTAAATGTTTATATGATCTGATATTACCTGCCAAGTCTAAGCCTTGGGGTTAGGTACAGCAGTGTCTTTGGTTCATTTCGTTTCATAGAATATAATAATGAGTAAATTTGAAAAGAGTAGAAGAGCCTTTTTTTAAACAAGAATGTACCGTTAATTATAAAAAAAAATAAAAAACTTAACCCTTAGCATAAAGCTGTGGTTCTGTCATTATGATCCTAGATAGAGATAAATAAATAAAATAAAATAATGTACCAAATATCCTCAGACATTCCACATAGAGTCATCTAGAGCTGAAAATATCTAGAGGTGGTCAGAAAAGCTCGTAGTGTAGCTTACTACAGAGCTACGTTTCACAGAAAGCCAAGGGTGAGTGACAGCTGAGCTCTTCCGTGCTTCGGAGGGCATGTTAAATTTTCAAACCCAGCTGCTAAGTCATTAGGCCATGACGGAGGTCTGCAAGCGGCCTAAAAACCTCCTCACGATCATAAACAAATTTAAGTTTTTGAATATAAATCATAATACATATTTAAAATCATTAAACACCAAATTCAATCACTGCTGAATATTCGGAAAAGGTAGCAAGCAATTATGAACGATACATCAAATAAATTACTTACACAAAAATACGATAGCTAATTTTCAGAGGTCAAAAGTAACGACCTACCGAACATAATTTCGGTCATAAGTTACCATAGTCTACGTACAAACAGAAGAAATGTAATAAATAATAGTAGCTGCAGTCTAAAAAGCAATATGTCAGCGTCTACCGGCGCCATTAGCGCCGCCATATTTGAACTAACACAATAGAATGCGCGGACGCAGCCGCAGTGATCAGATGAATTAGACCTGCTATCTACTAAAGCAGTCCTCAGTACTTCTGTGCCCACTGAAGTCCGATGCGGTCAGTGACATTTTAAAACATTTATTATTAACGCGTTCACTGCCTATGACGCAAGTGTGCTAAGGTACAAGCGGTGGGTGGGGCACGATCCTCTTCTTCGGAGACGACCGTGCGTTCCTTGGAAGTGGTAGCTGGGCCGGGAATAGATTATAGGTACACTATCGCGTTTTTTGACGTAGGTAAAAGTAGTGATTTAGTCGACAGTAGTCTTTAGTAATCCATCCGATAGCTGTGAAAAATTGGTGTTAAATTATTTTTTATTTGAAGTGAATTCTTTGACCCCGTGACGAGCGTGATTTGTATTTTAGAATAACATTCAATTCTACAGTTTGTTTACGCTTCTGCTCACGACCGCCCACCGTTCGATATTTGAAATTTGAAATGGGAAGTTGTGGAAAACGCGGAAAATCGATTTCGCGGGGTCAGGTGTCAGGTTCGTAATTTCGTATTGATTTGAAGTTATTTATGGATCTAGATTCCTTTTAGTACTTTTTTAGTTTATTTTATATTTTGACTTGTTAGACAATAAAGTGGGAGACGAGATGGTACAACAACCCACTTTAAAATCCCCAACATTGTTTACAGTGTCAAGAAACAACAAAATCTTGGATTGTTATGGATTTATGGAATAGTGATGTACCTAATAATTGACTAGATTTGTCGTTTCGGTCATAAAAAGACTGGTAACGTATAGAGCTGAGTCAGCTCTATACGTTACCAGTCTTTTAAAAATCTGCGGCTTAGTCAGCTAATGTGGTTTTCCTTCACAATGTTGGACATCCCTACCCATCTGATCTTTATATTCTAAAAAAGAACCAGAGAGAATACTACCGAGCTGCATTCATGATCATAGTCCATTTTATAAAAATCGTATCTAATGAGCATAAAAATGTGAACCAAAAATTATAATAATCAAGGCACGATGAAAATGATATTGGAGTCGTTGGCACAGAATATTATTACCGTTGGGCTAAAAAGACAGTAAGACATGGAAATACCTAGACCAGCACTTTAATCCATTTACAAGTTATAGATATTATACAAAGTTGTGTGTGTTCAACATTATACGAAAATTATAAAAGCCACCCACGTCCGCTTATTGCTATCATGAAGTGTGCAGCGTAAAGTATTAACAATATATTCAGAAACAATACCACATTAGATTTTATAGTGGATATTACCATCATGCTGTGCTCACTTACACCACCACTATGAGTTTCAATAAATTTTAATCTTAGAGCGTTATTACTTTGAGGCACTAAAATTGTCTTAGCTGTTCATGCTTTGGGACATTTTGCCACATTGTAGGAATGTGTGAAAAGTGAGAGGCTGTTAATACCTGGTACAGTCGGAAACCATTTAAGGAGACAGGCAAGAAGGAATTATAAAAGTTTTTTAGTAGGTAGTAAGTATTTCTTTTATATTAATGTACCTACTTCTGTGGGGGCTAAAATGGACGCTACTACTTTATTTTTAATCGATTTAATTTAATTCTCTAAATTAACCCTTCGATCTTGAGTACCTACTATTTATCCGCGAACTTTCTAATGCTTTCTAATGACGCGACCTTCAGAAAAATGATTAGCAAAAAATAATTCGAACTTTTTTTCACATTCCGTTCGGTAAATATCTCCATAAATAATTTATTTACATGTTTGTATTATTGGTTTAAGCTATTATTACGAAAAACCTAATAAAAGAAAGAAAAACATAGATAAAAACACGCGACCTTGATATTACGCGTTTGCCAATCTACTATGAACCTTATTGGAGTGACGTATAGACTAATACTACTATAGCTATTTATACGAAAAATGGCGCCCACAGATTGTAATGTGATTTTCTTTATAATCTTTCATTATTGACACTGACATAAAGGTTGAAATGAGTAGAATATTTATCATTCATTCGAATAAACACAAGTTGTTCAAACAAAAGTAGTCTGTAACAGGGTGAAAATACGGATTTTTTTAGTTTATGTTCATGAGACAGCCGGTTTCCGCTTGGGGGCAGAGGGGAAAATCGCGCATTAGCAATTATCGAAAAGTGTCTTTATGACAGCTCATAAGGTGTTGAGTTGAAATCACCTAAAACGGTACAAAATCTATGAGACTGATATGCATTGTTATTTGTTTTCTGATTATCAAAATAAATGATCATATCAAGTAATTTGTTAGGTACCTAGGTATTTCAGCTTCGATAAAGTCTTCTTTTATGTTGACATACCTAGTTCACATTTTAGTTTACATGAATATAAATAAGTAGGTAGGTAAGTAGGTACAGAAATGTTTAATATATTTTTCTGAAATTTGTAGCGAGTAATTATATTTGACTGTTTCAGAGTAGGTACCATCTATCCTTCTCACGACCCTGAGTGACTGGTACAAAATATATTTTAGGCCTCATTAAATAGACAGAAATTATAGTCTATAACTTACGAATCACACCACATTCATTATTATTTTAGCGTTTTCGTACGATGCTAGTTTTTAGTTCAACACCTACAAACTAGGTAGGTACTCATGAATGATGGACTTAAATAATAATAATATGAGAACTATTATGGCGAAATGAAAGATAACGAAGCTGAAATTTATAGCATACAAATTACTAGTTGTAAATCTTAATTTCTTTGCTTGGGTCTGTTTCTCAAATTGGTATGAAAATTATTTATATTACCCGGAAAACAATGCAAAAACATTACCGACTGACAAGTGCAGGTTACCTTAGGTATTGCCTTAGCTAGAGTTTTTTGCCAATAAAGATTCGTAAAATCAGATACAAACGAAAACATATTTAAAAGCTCATTTCAATCACAGTTTCAAATAGGATCATTGTGGAAATTGAGATTTAGACAAAATTATATTCTTGTTATATCCTGATAAAAAGCTTTCATAAAATTATGTTATGAAATTCGGAATAAATTGAATACCTACGCATAGCTTTTCCGGGCCACGATCCATATGCCTATTCTAAGTCTCAACCAAATTAAAACAAACACATAAAAATCACAGTTCCAACGAAATTCTAAAGATACTCAGAAACTTTCAGATTTATATTAGCAAGAAAATAGTCCAATTCCATTGTGAAAGTCCCAGATATCGGTTCCACTCGGGTTCGCGAGGTGTAACCGCTCTTGCTGCGGCGGGCGCGTGACCGCAAATCGTGACCCCGCGAGATTGCGCCTGCGTGCGGTGGCTTTATTTATTTCTACATCTGGACGGGTGGGTGTAATCGGTGTATGCGCAGCGCATCCCATTTTAAAAAACAATACGAATTGTCTTTTGTTTGTTGTTCGAAGTTCGAACGCAGTTTGAAATAAAAAGAATTTGCTGTTCGAATACACTTTGAAATGAAAACTTGCGATATTTTGCATTAGGGATTTTTTGCTTTGTGGACAATATTCTGAAAAGACAGATAAGTAAGTATTTAATGTTTTCCGCCAGCCAACATAAATAAAACAAAATAACTCTTCTTAATCACGGTAGACTTCTAGATCTCCAGACATCAAACATAATTATGGAACATAAGAAAGCCTTAAAACAAGAAACCTCCATGTACTTGTTCATTGAGATGGCTTAATAATTACTGCTGCTGAAACAGACGACTTGAAGAACATAAACATCTTGCAACTTTAAAGTAAATATTTATAATAACATGAAATTCATTCCTCACAAGCCACTTTAAACATGCCATACCTGACAAATTGTCATTTAACGACACACTTGACACTAATGACGTTTGAGCATACGAAATCGCACAATGAGACGATACAAGAACGCACGCGCACAGCGCATGCGCTGTGACCAATCGCTTGACGGCCGCCTTACAAGTTTATCGTGAATCTGATTCTGTATTATGTTTTTTTTAATATCTTGCGCAAAAAGGGCGGAGATGATGGAAACATTGCGGATAGCTTGGCATTTTATTTTTTCACGATTCAGCGTAAGTATCTAAGGAATTTTGCATTTTACTAGTAGGTACCTAGGTACTTACCTAAGCAAATAAGCATAGGTACTTTTTGTTAGTATTATGACATTTTAAATATCTGGTATTTGTCGTAGGTATCACATTTCATTAGTACCTAATCCTTGCCTTATGTTAGGTACTTAAGTACATAGATACCTACTCCAAATTATTTGTCGTAAAATTTACGAGATATCATTAGGTAGGTTAGGTACTTGGTGTTAGTTCAGAATTTTCTTTTCGGTTTCAATGATTTTTTAAAATTTTACAAAAGTAAAATAAACTGAAAGAACTAAAAATGACATCATTAATTCTCCAATCGACAGAAGCTATCGCGAAAGAATGCTACACAATTCATTATGAAGCTTTACATAAAGCATCTACTGAACAGTAGACACGTCACGACACGACACAAAACCACTCTGAATGCGCTATAATTAAAAGGGCTGAGCCAAACACGATCAATCTAACTTCATCTCCCCACATAAAGTCAAAATAATAGATGGCCTCTCTAATGTCACTTTTTTCTCAACAACCAGCCGCCAGTACAAGACGGAATTGACAGGTCATCAACGAAGGCGCAGGCGCGATGACGAGGTTCTTTTACCTCACCGATAACAAAAGAAGTGAAGTAGGCACCGCATCATACAAACATGTACCTTAATCAGTAGCAATAAAAGGCGATATCGCCTTGAATTGAATACGCTTATAAGACCTTTGTTATCAAGAAGCGCCTCCCGTTCTTTTTTCAAAAGATAATCTTCAGCGGCCGAGGCGTGAAGGCCGAGCGCCACACAACATGGCGTCGACAGGTTTCTTCCCGCTTTTTTACTTCTTTGTTCTTTCCCATTATTGTCTATGGATTCTTCCCGCCGTTCGATTTTTGAACTTTTTGTTTTAATTTCGCATCAATAATGCCGCGGCGTTTGTGTTCTTTATTTACATACAAACGAAAAGTATCGAGGAGGCTGTCTATCAATATCTAGCTGGTTGAGACGGTGATGGAGAGGTTTTTGGTAACCTGTTCCTGGAACGTTTTAAAATAAAAATGAACTCCATCAAGGCATAGCGAAGGATTTAGCGTTCACGACCATAACTTTGACGTTTCACAGAAGCGAATGATTTAGTGGCAGTAAAATTTTGAAAACAATAAAATGGAACAGGTCTGCCGGTAGCCTGAGAACGTCTGTACGATAAAATTACCTTTTTGATATAACTTCTGCTTTCTGAAAGGAGTTTCTATAGAAAACCGAGTAGTTTTGCTTGAAGCGCATCTAAAATCTGTTGACCTCGATGAAGACTTTCTTTGCGGAAGCTATACGCTCTGCTGACATTCGTCACTTGAGCAGAACTATAAAAACACGAAATAGCCATAAAGAAGTAGCGATCTCGATGGTCCATTTGAAATAGCCTTACTTCACCGTTGACTTACATTACCCACCGGCTACTGAAAAACAAAGCCAGATGCAGTCTCTTGACCTTTTTGTGGCGGATTTGAGTTCATATTGCATCGTTTTCAGTTTACATAAGACTTTTACAATCCTTTAAGACCAATTAAAAGTAGCAGCTGTGAGTTGCGCAACTTTGGATTCTAAGATTAGTGAGGTAAGGTTTTTTGTTGATTGGAAGTGAGTGAGGAAGCGAAGTGAAATGAGGCGTCTCGGGTTCGATTCCCGATTCAGGCTATTAAAGTGTTAAGGTTAACTTGAATAACGCTACGGTTGGGCGGTGAGCATATGTTTTGTATGAATGGACTGTTTTGAGTGAGCAGCGTTGGATTGAGTGTCGGGTGCCATTCACGATTGTGTGGATTCTTGGGATTGTGAGTTTAATCGATTTGGCTGTTCGGGTGCATTGACCGCATGACACATTTCTAGAAACTCAGTTCGTATGAGCTGGCCAACTTTTGGAAACTCAACCTGGGACCTTGGAAGCTTCAGCAGCATGAACAGTTTCAGCTTGTCAATTTAACGTGCTGTTCAAGGCACGGAAGGTTTAATAAAACAGATTTACTTCGTCAATCTATCCCAAACGCTTAAAAACCTACTATTGAAAGCGTTTTAAAAAGAAGTAAGTATAAAAGTAGTACCTAGGTACTATCTGGTAATACCTACTTAGGCTAGTATTCAGAGTCTTAGCGAGATAGGTACCTACTCAAGCGGTAAACGTAGGTAGGTATAGGTACTAAACGTTTCACAAGCGGTAATTCATCACTCAGTTTCCTTATACAGCTGTCCAAAAATCCATACCTACATGAGATCGAGACCTCAAACCTGAGTGCAGACTCTGAATACGAGCCTTTGTTAAATTAAGTACATACCGAAGGAACATGCAAACTTTGATAATATTTAAATAAGTAAAGTATTTTTGAGTCCTTAGTTTGATATTGTCTTGACCAAAAGCTTTTTCGAAGCAAACATAATTTTAAACACAAGGGTAAAACATTATAACAGTCATACGAAAAATATGATACATCCATTTTCAAGCTCGTTAAGACGTAAACAAGTCCTAAATATCCCACTTTACGAAACAAACAATATTCCGACCATAGACATTTTTTTATCGATAAATAACTTTTTTCTTTGTGGCCAGGGTTAACGCGAGTGTCATAGGGGGTCCAATTAAAGGGTGCTCACCTGGAGTTTTAGGTCGGTATCGGTATTAATAAAGTGTTTTTTTTTATCTTCGCTGCGGTACTTGTGATGTGAAAATGAGGATTTCGAAAAACTTATCCCGTTATAGTCGATCCTTGTTGGCGCGAGTTGAACAATAATACTTATCTAACTTAAAGAAAAATTTAACAGCTATAGAATAGGTAAGAGAAGTCAGAATAATAAAGATTTTGTTATTAAAGCCAAGAGCCGTGTAGTCTGAGAGGAATAGCTCCTCGTAATTTTCAAGAAAACCAGATAAACGATCCCATAATCCCAACGAAAATAATAAGAGAGCATTTAAAAATATTACCTTAAAACTACTCTATTTAACCCCAGTATTCTTTTATCTGTGCCCCAACTAAGAATATTGTAGAGTATTTTAAAACTCATTTTGCTTTTCAAATTAAATGTTCTAACAAAACGAAACTATGAATACGTAATACATAGTCAAAGGCAAGTAAATATTTTGAAATGCAAGAATTCAAAGCTGAGTAGCTAAGACACTGTTACCTAGAGGGTAAGAAGGGTGGCTTGCAGAGGGTAGATAAGGAAATAATATTTCCCCTTCCTTGTGACGACTTTTAGGAGGCAGACGACTCTCGTGCATTCTACCTATACGTAGGTAGATGTTGACTATGTTGAGAACCAGGTATAACCGTATAACGGAACGCAGAAAGTTATTTTGTTTGTGTTATAAGTTGTAACTAAACATTTTGTGATGGCTTTCTTATTGATAACCATCATCATCATCATCCGCACCGCAGCAAGTATTGTAGGTATATATACCTACAGTGTTTGTTGTATGTCCCTTTCTACACACCATTAATTCCGGTTCTGTGCCGTAATTTAAAAGTGGTTCTGTGTGTTAACTTGAAGCTTATTAGATTAAACATTTTGTTGGCTGGATATAGGTAGGTACCTATCTGATGAAAGCTCCTTTAATACCTACTATTTTTATTTGGTAACTCGCTGAAGCTAACTCAACAATGTTTAAAGCTTAATTTTAGAAGTTTTAATTAATAATCATGGTGAAATTAGACACAAGGCAACAAATCCAAATTATATTTTAAATCAATTTCAACTTTAGAATGAAAAGGAACGTTACACAATTTGTATTTCAAACCCCAATTAAAATGACGAAGGTCGTTTTCGAATTTTAAAGGTTGAGTTACAGGGGACAAACAATATTGTTCAACTAAACTTTACCTACACTGAAATATATTTTACAAAAATGCACTTCCACCAAACTAACACTCGCCCGATTTCAATTCGAAAAGAAAGTTTAGAATAAGAACTTCAAAATTAACAGTCTTAGATAATTCTTTCTATCATTCAATACTTTAGGAATTCAATACTTTAGGAAAAGACGTGAAAATAAGTAGGTACGTACCTACATATTTAAACCATAGACAAACTCGCTTGTTTTTGATAGCTGAGTTGTAGATAAGTACAAAACAACAAGCTATCTATAAGTTTGTTGAACTCTCAGGCTCGGAGCAATGCAGTTAATCCAGTATTAAATAATCTGTGACCCAACACTGACCACCTGTCAATTTCACGCCATTTAACAACGCACAATACCTGTGCATTTTTGCGAGAATGAAAATAATTTAAATAAAGAACGCATTCACTGATGATAAAACCTCCTTGTGTACAAAAGTGGCATGCAATGAAACTTTTTTTTACGTTGCCAGTGCTTTTTTTTTTTTAACAACCCTATGCACTATTGGTTGCTGAAAGGTAAAAGTTATGATACCTAACTGAATATTTTTTTTACTACATAAATAGCATCTCTAATCGCATTGCTAAACAAATTAGTTTAAATTAGTTATGATGACCCTCCCCTTTCATATTTTCAACGATTACCTACACTAATCTAACGGCATGCAGACAGGAAACATTACTTTCCGAGGTTAGACAACAATTATCCCATAGAACCACCGCATTTTGACAACTAATAATTACTAAATAAGCCCAAAATCGGGCAAATTACGTTAAACGCCGGACTTAACCCTCAACCGTCACAATTACAGTTAATAAATAATAATTTTAATAATAAGCGTGGAAAAAAATGAACCTGTTATTGTTGGCACCGCGTCTGGTGGAGGAGAACCTAAATGGGGGGTCTAGAAAAAATGGTTTGATAACGTTTGATGTTACGAAACTGCGATCGGTAATGGAGGCCGGACGGCACAGCACTAGTGATTACAACGATTATGTCGATAAGTTGTATCGACACCGGCTATTTGGTTAGTCGGTCGATTATCGATAATTTGCCTTCGGGGTACGCTGACGATCGAGCGATTAGTTTTTTGCTGTCTGTATTATATTAGCCGCTTACCGTTCGGTCTAGTCGTCTATTAGACTGTTCTTGATGGTAGCAAAAAATATTTTGGCGTCTAGTCACTTATCCACAAGAAAAAGTAGCAATAAATAACTAGGTTTTTTTTGGGTGTTTTTATGCTGTTTGAGAATTTAATAACCTTCTACAATGTTTAGTGATTAAATAATTGAATATTTTGTACTAGAAGACATAATTATTTACATAATTCGGAATTACAGCAGCACCACCGTCCACAATTCAACTTCGACTAAACTACAAAAGATTTTAGTAAGTAAGTGTACCTAGGTACCTATATTATTAGTTACTTACGCACATGCATACCTACTGTTAGTTTATGTATTTTGATATTCTTTTCTGACTATTACAAGACTATTCTAGTGATTTCACAATAACTTAGTGGGTAGGTAAATGTCAAACAGCATAGGTAGGAATATTTTTAGTCCTGCGAACACCTTTAAAATTACAAAATGATTGGTTTGATGACTGATGTTAGGTATCCAAGTGTGCACTAACAAAAACTACATAAAATGTAGATAATCGAAACTTATTTCGCGGAAACTTTATGAATATAAACAGTTAAAGCCTAGTCGGAGGCACTAGTGTTCACTTTGTCTTTAAATTCGGCTAATTTTTTTGCCGAAACCGAAATATTTTTCAAACTGTAAAGATTGCTTTTAAAAACATTTAGCTTCGCTAATAATAATTATTTTTAGTACAAAATAATAAACCAGATAAAATACATATTAATGAAATTATATACTTAATAACGTATCTCGTTATATAGGTAAGTATTAAACTTCTTAGTAGGTACATCATTATTTAAAATACTGATGTAAAATAAATGTTAAAGCTCTTCTTTTTGAAAATATTTTCCATTTCAAATAAGGTGATCGAAATCGCATAATAACACCGACAAAGCTTTATAATATTGATAAGTGTTCTTTATTCGACAGCAAAGACCGAAATTCGGCTTCATCTTTATACTCTACAGCACATCCACATTTTACTACCAATAATTCTATTCCACGACTCAGTATAAAATAGAAACTCTTGCGAGCTTTCAAAAACGCTGCATTAAAACATCATAAAATCCAAACATAAAGTTTACAGCGGTCAGTTTACGAGCACGCTACCTATCGATCGGTTTAACGATAAATAAAAATTAATGGGTGAAGTGCATCGGTGGCTGTATATGAGAGATAATAACTAGCTAGTACGGAGAACCGACGAGTAGGTACTGTATTTCAGATTCGATGCGAATACGCGTGTCATTGTACTGGACTTTTACTTCAACATTTTTATTTTCCTCAAACTTATTGGGTTCACTTCATAATGATTTTTCTAATATCTGCCATAGCTATCAAAAAAGTAAATATCACAAATCAAATCTAAATATAATTGCATACAAACACACGATTTTTGTATAGTTAAACAATTTAATCTCCAAAAACATACAGTAACGTAAACATTTTAGACTAAGCTTTCTATACTAACGCAAAACGAATTTTTTTTTTCACTATTCCCTCTGTGGGAAAATGTGACTTCTATCCTTAGTAACCTTGTATTGGCAGAGTTATCTATGACTTGTGTTATCTTTTAAATAACGAACATAATCGACTTTCTCTGATATTTCATACATAAAACATCCTTACTGTTCAAAAATGTATGCTCAAAACTTATGTAGCTCTTTTTTTTCATTATAAGTATTTCTAAGTAAAACTTAGTCTTCAGCAGTAGGTTGTAGTAGGTCATAACTCGATCGAACACAGGATCAGAAGTAATGGCCATGCCACCCCAGCCGAGAGAAGGGGAAGTGAAATGGGATTCTATCAGATCCTCCATTCCACCGTTCGTGACTCTACATACCTATAAACATTATTCCCAAGACCCTATCACGGGGTAACAAGAGCCAAATTGCAGTGGCAAGTTGTTAGCAAGACTTGTGTACTTTTGCGAGTTGACGTTCGTTCTATTTGAATTTTGTGGAATACCTAGCTTTGTACGAGTTTTGTAAAGTTTGTCTGGCTTGTCAGACGCAAAAGTAGGTACCTAGGTACTTAAATTATTTTGCACAAAATAATGAAGTATGTATAAGCTGTTTTGTTGTTTATACAAAAAAGTACATTTTAAATTACTTTATTTTTCAGTTAGGTGTTTCAGAGTAAGTACCTACCTATTAGAAGTGTTTAATTATTTTTTATACCAAACAATCAATAATTATATCAGTATAATATCTTGTAGTTAAAATAATGAAAACGTTTGCCCTCGGAAACGGATTATTTGTTCTTACAAAAAGTACCAGGAACGCATAACGCGAGGGCGATAGAGCGTGCCCATTTCAAACAACAACAGATCGCTATATTTATCCGGCTTCGGTGCAGAGCAAACAGCCCGAAGGGAGGGGTGCAACCCTAGTACCTACGTAAGCAGTTATAGTATTAATGCTCCGTTAATGCTGATTAGATTTTTTTATAAATTAAAAGGCAGTTTTGATAGGGATATCAATATGATTTATGAAAGACTGAATCACGTCGTTTTCCTATTTTATGTTGAGTTCTAATCGTAACGTGGGGATTAATTATTAATATTCACATTTAATATAAAACCATGAAGGAGTATTACCTAATAGCTACCTTATCTACTATAAATGAACTGTATTAATTTTCTTGACGGTTATTTTAATCAAAACGCAATTTAAATTTTAATTTCAATAAGCAAATAAACTGACTACTACAATACAAAGTAACTCAATGACCAGTCCAACATTCAAATCTCAAAAACACGATGAAACTGAACTGAACATTCTTCTCAACTCCTATTTCAAAAACTAATACGGCGAAATCAAACCTCCTTTCGTAAACTTCTTATTAAAAAGTGGTCGAATTTCAAATCACAGTACTAGCTGCAAAAAAAAACATTTACCGTTCCCTATTCAACCCTGCGCGTGTTCTTGATTGATAAGCGTTATCGCGCGACGCACGCTTGGGGTCCAAACTGCACAAGACGGAAATAGAATTGGGGATGTTATCAGACGTAACTGGAAAAATGAGGGGGAAACGCTGCTGTTTTTCACAATGTTTATTTTTGGCAAAAATATACTTAAAGACATAATTAAAATTTTGGTAATGATAATAATGGAAGATGGCGGGGGATAGTCATAGATGAAAAATTGGAGAAGATATTTGTCTAACGCTATTTATTATTAGATTTATGAAAAATTGATTTAACACCTTGACTCATTAAAGTATTAACGTTGAAATAAAAAATTCACAAATACTAAAAATATAAAAAGCTATTATAACACCACAATAGACAATTCTTTTTCCAATTTCGCATTAACCGTATCAATGACCGCATAAGCGCCTTAACCCTCGGTTGGGGTACATGCGACCTAATCTCTATGGGGTACGGCTAGTGGAAACAATTCCATGTATCTGTATCGTTTCACCGGTTGAGTGAAGCATTGAGGATTTGGGAATATAATCTGTTTTTCTCGATATTACGAAATTTTGACAGCTTAGATTTGTGTATTTTTTTTAATATCTTACAAAACTTTTTTAGAGGTTTTATAAAGTTTAAATCTGGTAGAGATTCTGGTAGAGATCTGGTTTAGCGATACGACTGCTGCGCTGATTGTTTATGATAGTAGTTAAGTTATTTTAGTTTGTTGTATTGTTTATTTTGCATGGAACGTGCGCTAAACCTTTTTTTATTCTATTACTGCTTTTTAATAACATACAGTTTTTTTATATAGTATTGGCAGTTGATGCAAATGTTTTTCACAATACCACGAACCAATCAACACGAATGAACTCTTAACCTTTTCAATCCTGATGCTAGACCATAAACCTAAAATCCCGAATGCAATCGAAAGTGACAATAAAGCCATAAAATTGAATCACTTTCGTTAAGCCGTTTGACGAATGACCCATTCTGATGTTAAGCATCTTTTATGTTTTACAATCGCCTCTCAATATGATTTATTGGAGTTTTTGAGAAAGCTCTTTGGGTTGTCAAATTTTTTAAACCAGCTTTTTGTATAATGCATACATTAAACATGTTAAATAGAATAGGTACCTATTCCAAGAGATTATGGACTCAAGAATATGCTAGTTTTTTTAATAAAAACAAAGTAAAACACACATAAACATGTAAAAACTACTATCAAGAACAAAGTAAACAAAAAAGGAGCCTGTTTTCTACAGAAAATATACCTACCTAACCTAACCTAACTTCTAGATAAATGAGAATTTGAACGCAGGCTTTCCGAGTAACAATGCTATAATATCATATCACTGCAAAACACTAACTACTTGCTTCTAAAATATGACGTATTTACAAGCACAAACCGACTTATTTATAGTATTATTCCACTCTAACAATGTCTAAACACAATTACGTTGCGCAAACAGACGACGCCGCGGGCGTGCACATGTTGTGGGCACTGTTCTGTTATGGTGGAAAGAACGGGTGAATACCTTTGGGACAATATAAAAGAAACAGTTTGTAGGTAGGTATGTTTGTGATTGAATCAGATTTTTTTGAATGCTGAAATTATGTTAAAATTGGAATTTACTCAGTTGTAGTTAAATTTTCTTTCTAAATAAAGAACAAGGCGCAATAATATTAATTATTAATGCTCAATATTTCGTTTAATCTATTCAGATTCCAAGACGTCAGTAGTAAACGGAATATATTAATTCGGTACAAATTAATCAACTTTGATAACCAGAAATACCGGCCCGCTGACACGAAGACGTGACCCCTTTTCATCCTAAACTAGAAGCCAACCTTCAAATTAAGGGTTACGGAATCATAATATTGAAACAAAAAGGGTGTTTAGTTGAGCTTGCGCACGATTCCGTCACTTTTTCTACACCCGTCAACAAAGGTCGACGAAAACAATAAAAAGTTGTCTATGCTTCGCGGAGCTGTGTATCAGTTATTCTGTGAAGTCGTAGCTAATGTGTAATGCGGTGGACTTTTTGTCCGACGCCTTTGGTTTTTTGACGATTTTTTCTCAGACACGGTTCGTATTGATCGAAAAATCCGATTTCAAAATGGGTGCTTCGAGAGTTTTATTGTTGTCGATAAAAAATGTTTAAAGTCGAGAACGCAATCTCACATGTCACGTTCGATTTTGAAGGAGAATTTTAGAAATGTAAGTAATTATTCTGGGCCCCTCGTAATGGTGAATAAAACAGCTCATTTGTTTTTTATGTTCATACTATAGCGACAGACAGGTGATGTCGATATTTGATTAGACTCGCCCAATTTGATTTGGTACGCGATATAATTCTATTTTATTGTTGTCTCTAATATATTTTGCGACATTGACCTAAGGTTTTGAAACGTGTAGACATACCTTTCACCATAAAACTAATAGTTTAAATTAACACTACATTATTATTCTGTTCACGTTTAACGGGGGGTCAAAACGACAGAGAAACTTTAAAAAGCAATAGGTAATAAGGTTAAATTAAAACACAAAGGAGTATTTCAATGGAACAGGAAGATGTATGTATACCTATAAGAATTTCAGTCAGCAGCTCTCTTCGAGTTTCATGTAAATGGCGCTAATTAGCGTTTAAACCAAATACCTAACCTACTTATAATCTAGATTTTCCATCTGACGTCGAAGGGTTCCGTGGCTAAATTGGTTAAGCACTCCGGCTTGAGGAGGATCGTTGATTCAATGCGGGTTCGAATCCCACCGGAATCGAAAAGTCAAACAAATACTTAAATTACTTTAAGGGCATGTTAGAAAAAGAGGGAGACCTTTGCACAGCCAGCAGTAGGATAACATAGATTAGTTCAAAAAAATACCTATTAAGTTTAAAACCTACTTCAGAAAAACATTAAAAGCGTAAGAATACTTACGATTATGAGTCGGCGCCTTCCCAGCGAGATAATCCTCCTTGCATATAAACTTGTTATCATCCAGCACGTACAACTCCTCGCCGGTGGACAGCTGCTTCCGGCAGACCAGGCACGTGAAGCAGTTGAGATGGAACACCTTTTCCCGCGCTTTTCGCACCAAGTCTGATGGTGAGATGCCGTGGCCGCAGCCGCTGCATTTCGTGCCGTATCGCCTGTGGAATAAAGTTCATGTTAAATGATGCTAGTTGAAAAGAAAACCACTTAAAAGGTAGGTAAAAAAAGTTTGTCTTCGATGGGACTTGAACTCGCGTGGCAGAAGTGGATTTTCTACATAATGAGCTATTGAGCTATATTGATAAACTGGTTACATTCTCTAAAACTATGCCAATCGGAAATATACCACTGATCTTTAAACTTTTAACCTGACGCCGTTCATTATAAAACTAATGAAATATAGTGCAATAAAAATTTGTTAATAATTTTCATAAATCCATAATCCAAATAACGTATGTCTGCAATAGATCATGTCAGAATGTCATAAATTGCAAATATTGTTGGCTACTGCAAAGTGATAATTAACAAGCTATAGAAACTTATTGATGAGGTATGAACGAAAAAACAGTCCCATGCTGACTTTATCTCTGGCATTGTAACATAGGTACCTAATGGTAACAACAAGCTGATCAATAATGGAGACGCCGGGCGCTGTTGAAAAAAAAACCCTTAATAATTAAGCCGGATTGAGTTAAAACTCGGTCAAGTTTTGATAACATAATATGGTAACAGTGAGCTGAGATGACGATGGATTTGAGATTTGTTCAATGGTACTACTCAGTGAATAACAGAATATCCGTACCTATTCGGGCTCATTTGAATCGACTCACCCCAAAAGTTTATAAAACTTGTGCTTAAACATTTATTTTAAATTTATACTCTTGTTTATAAAGATTTTGTTCTTCAAAATATTCTTAGATATCAGATTAGCAATCTCATTATGTTTTCACGCAACGGTCACCAGATGTTTTATCAAAAGGCTTAAGTTCATTATAAACATTCGTGGGTGTTATAACTAATATCTCAAACAAGTAATGGTCGGCAATTACCTTTGATTTTATGTTTGATCCAATTTAAGTAATGACGAAAAACTAGTTTTATAGTATGAAAAAGATTAGAACCAGTTAGTTACCTACAAGTTTCAAAATGTCATGAAATATTGTAGGTCGAATATATTCTGACTTATTAAATATAAATATTTAGAGTAGTTAAGATATTTATGACGACGTTGTGAACAACAATGAACATTTGTTTTAAACATGTTAAATATAAAGGAAATCTAAAGTAAACACCCATCCCTTTTCTCATGCTAGGAAATGACAAAGACAGCAATAGTTTAGGAGCCATCTTAGGTTTAGTTCTGAAGACTGTATAGTATATTATGTCTCTACGTTCCTAACATTTCGACAATTACTTGTGACTGTAAAATGTTAATGAGTTTTGATTAATGACCTCAAAACAGCGACGGACGAACTCATCGCGCCGATTTAGCATAATCTACATGAGAACCAGTTCTATATATCATTCGAGATGTCAGACATGCATCTATTTTAGAATGTAAAAATGCGCGCATTTAAAACTTGTCTAAAAGCTAACATAAAATGAATACTATTTTAGGGCTTATACTGTCAGTCTTTATAAACTATCTATCTTTGGTTTTGCTAACTGTCGGTACTGTATAGGTTATTGAGAATTTGAGACTGACCGAAAGTAAAGTTGTCTTTAGT
Source organism: Xanthorhoe designata (assembly GCA_963582015.1). Lineage (NCBI taxonomy): Eukaryota > Metazoa > Arthropoda > Insecta > Lepidoptera > Geometridae > Xanthorhoe > Xanthorhoe designata. Next base: position 4,171,088 of record OY757029.1, read on the forward strand.
AGTCAGATAAGGCAATATACTACAAAGATATATTTTTGTCTAGCGGCGGGGATCGAACCCGCAACTCTGCGTCTCAGGCGGGCTTTCACCCACTACGCCAAAGAGGTCGAGAGTATAGTATAAGTACAATGTATCACCGCCTTTAGAAATCGTGCAAAAACCTTGAGCCCGCCTATAGGCGAATGGAATTTAGCTTGGAACTTGCTCAAGCTTTACATATAGAATCTTAGGTCATCTAGGTCACATCAAAGAACAAATCTATAATCCTAGACTTTATGGAAATACTGGTTGATCTGACAGATATTAATGGTTTTCTACTTGAACACACAGAAACTACGAACCTATGAATATCTATTTCGAAAAATAATAATTGTAGAGTTTGTAATAAGGTCGTTAATTTCGAAACAGCATAAGTACCTACCTATTTGCAAATTTTTTTCACTTTCAGCATAATAAAATTCACACTGCCACTAAGGAATTGTAACTTCTGCAACTTGGAATAGTGTGCAAAAAATATATAAACGAGTTCGTATCGTATGCTGTCCGCTGACTGCTCCTTAGACATTTTAAAGGATTTAGAATGCCTAAATAAATGAAAGATAGTCTATCTTGAAAATACAGTCCACCCTTAGACATTTTAAAGGATTTAGAATGCCTAAATAAATGAAAGATAGTCTACCTTGAAAATACAGTCCTGATAATGTTCAATTTTTTCTCCGTTTAAAAGGAACATTGTTAATGTAATGATGGATATAGGCACATGGACATAAACATTTTATAGTCAAAGAGAGCCACTAGTCACCCTAATATCACACTAATCACACTAATATTATACCTAGAGGAAAGTTTGTGTGTGTGTAAGTGTGTTACTCTTTCACGCTCAAACGGCTGGACGGATTTGAATGAAATTTGGTACCAGAATTGCTTATACCCTGGATTAAAGAATAGGCTACTTTTGATCCCGGTATTCCCACGGAAACTATTCACCGCGGACAATACCGCGGAGCGCAGCTAGTCTATCATAAAGATAAAACATGATAGGTATACAATGCGGCGTGCAAAATCACACAGTTTTTTATTACTAGGTATATCGCCACATTGAATTATTATCTGCATTTACATAAACGACGGATGCTGTATAAATAATGCAATGACATGACGACCTCTGTGGCACAGTGGGCGTCATGTCATTGAGCGCGGCGGGTTCGATCCCCGCTACGGGACAAATGTTTGTATGATCTGCAAATATTTGTTTCGTGTCTGGTTGTTTTCTATGTATAATATGTATGTATTTACAAAAAAAATGTATCTATGTAGTATATCAGTCATCTGGTTACCATAACACAAGCATTAAAATGCTTAGCTTGGGACTAGATGACGCTGTGTGGAATGTCCAGGGATATTTATTTATTATTTATGAGACGTGCCAAGTTGTACTTGCTGTTAGATAAAAAAAAAAACTTCCAGCAAAACTGGGACATTGGAATAGATTATTCTATTTTTAAGCTCTTAACAAAATAGGGTTGTATAACAGAACTATTGATGGAATAATCAGTGAACCTAGGTACATAAAAAAAGACATACAGTAGAACATAGAACCATTTTGATGTCGGTTAAAAAGAGCTGATGATTTTCATTTAAAGTCTGAGCAGATGAATAATAATTAATAAACATAAAAAAGTCGTGTTGGCCAAGTGGATTAATACCTCGACTTTCGATCCGAAGGTCGTGAGTTCGAATCCGGCCGTGCATCAATGAACTTTTCGCATCGAATAATGAATATGCACTTTAACACGAGCTTTTAACGGTGAAGGAAAACATCGTGAGGAAACCCGCGGCTAGTCAGCCCCACACGTATTGACCATTGTCTTTCCTGTGGATATGACCGGCTAAGCTCAGTGAGAGGATAGTTTAGGTACTGGGCAAGCCTTTTCCATCTCAACAATGTCCCAGGCACTACTAACAGTGTCCCGTTAAGTGTAGGCAAAGATTGCCTTCTTACTCTGTATAAATCATCTAGTAAAATGTAAAGGCCTGAGTATAACCCCGCTCTTTTTAGTCGGTTTATAATTATGTAACTGATTTTTTATTTATTTATGATACCATATTAAGTACGCAGTATGTAGCAAAAACTTATAGTTTTTGCTAGATTTATAAAAACTGGGTAATTCACCACAAATAAATGGTTTCGAACAAAATAATAGCGGGGTGTCCGACAAAGGAAATGACATCACTTAAGTTTAGGAAGTCGAAATGTCACCGAATGAAGTCATCAAACGCAAATAGAATTGAATTGACATACTAAACGACTTCTTTTTCAGGGTTCCGTGAAAAAAAAATAACGGCCAGTCTCAATAACCTATCTGTGGTTTTGTTTGCTGTGGAAAGATTTTTGACATTAGGTACTTACCTACATAAAAATGTCAAATAGATAGTAACCACAGTAAGCCAAATCACAAACAAATAGAGATAATAATAATATAATAGAGACGTTAATACTGCTACTTTCACTGTACTTGTTCTAAGTATATTAAATATATTATTTACTTAGTATTCTATCTATACCTAGTTGTGCTTAGGATATCCTATTTAATTAAATTGAATTCAGCTAGGTTAAATTTTTGTGAGAATAGAAATGTATGATATTTTAGTAATAAATATAAGATACATTTATTTTCACTAAGTGAGTTTCTAGTCAAAGACAAAATGAACTACCCATTGCAAGATAAAAATTTGAACTGCGAATGTCATGGATATAAACGACGTTACGAAAACCATTAAGTACGTTTTTCGTTACCAAAAACAAAAATTGTTTTTCTCAAAATTGCATTGTAACGGAACTTCAAAAGGATCCTTAATGCATGAAATTGACGGAAGTTGTGAATGATCCTTTTTCCGCTTTGCCCTGCAGGTAAAAGTTAGCGCCATATGATTTAGCAATTATTGGTGTGTGGTCCCGCAGAATATGTCATTACCAATAAATATTAGAGGTGTAATAGTAATATTTATAAGGACCCTTTAAGTTGTGTGTGGTTATTTCAGCTGTTAGTGAAGCGTCATTATTTTAGAACCATTTCTTTATAAAATAAAATATGATTAAAAAAACAAATGAAGTATAATGACGATTTTAGCGATGTGTCCAAGAAAAAGTAGCACAAATATGACACTATTTGAAACTCTAGAATTATAATTTTAGTTGTGTCATCATTAAAAACTACTAACGTAGGTATTATATTTTGGGAACTTGCTGACTACTACGGCTATATTAGTGAAAGGCTAAAAGTAATTTTATTAGAATAGCTTTTCTAATAAAGTCGATCCAGCAAATAAGCTTGTTGTCCTGGTTGCAACACTGCCGCGAGCAGCTCGAAGCAAGTGCTGCAACATAGAGACGTGCCCAAAATTGGCTTCTGGCAGCCTGAGCTACTGTAATGTAATGTAGTTGTAAGTAGGTTCCACACAGAGATGGTGGTGTTCATAACTTGCCTGAAGAAGACTTTCCGGCAGAACAGCTTGTTGTCCTGGCTGCACAAAGACCATGCACGCCGCGTGCCACAGCTCCAGCACGTGGAAGAACAGCGCTAGTATAACGTAGTTCCAGGCTATACACAGATGTCGCTATTCACAATTTACCTGAAGAAGTCATTCCGGCAGAACAGCTTGTTGTCCCGGCTATAGCACTTGTCTGCGAGCGGCGCGCGGCAATCAGCGCAGCGCACGCACGCCGCGTGCCACGCGCGCTCCAGCACGTGCAGGAGGAACTTGTCCAGGATCGGCTTCTCGCAGCCGGCGCACGCCATTGCGCCGCCTGCTTCGCCACGTCCTGGAAATATTTACTGGTTAAACCTGGCCAAAAGTCAAAAATAATTTATGTAGGTAAGTAAGTAAGTAATAAGATCAATTAACAGTACCTAAGCGCAATATAACTTGATTGGGCCGAACTTAGGCGCTCCGGGCGGTTGCGCATTATGAACAGTCTGTTCAGAACAGATGTTACGAAAGAGCTACACAGACGTATCGACAGCATGTGAAACGGAGATAGTGATATTTCCGACCACTCGACACTAATCGCTAAATAAAACGAAATCAAAAAGTAGCGTTTTGAAAGGAATGCTTTGGTTCTTCCGCTGATTTATCACTGACTTAGATGCAACTTCGAACAAGGTAAAAATCGCGAAAACAATAATCACTAAGTGAAACTTTTCAATGCTGTGCATACAGATAAAGTTTATATTGATATTAAATTACAGATAATACACAGATAGGTAATTAGTTTTACAATAAATGAAAAGTATATTAAACAATTATTTTCTTATAATAAACCAACTACTTTTAAGACAAGCTTAGGAAATTAAATATACCTATTGAACGTGCTAGAATCTAGCACGTTCAATATATTATTTTATTGGTATTCCCATGCATCTAGCAGCTAGATGCATGGGAATACCAATAAAGGAAGTGCATAAAATAACTTTTCATACTAAACAATTTATATGCGCTTGAACATGAGGGTGAACTTAGCTTGAGCTCGTGTTAATGCGCATATATTTTTCAACCGACTTCAAAAAAGGAGGAGGTTTTTAGTTACACTGTATTTTTTTATGTAACCTACTCCTAGCTAGACATTTTTACCGATTATTCCGTATGTATTGTATGGGTATATAAATAGGTAGATGTTTGTTACTCTTTATCGCAAAAATAACTGAATCGATAAGGCTGAAACTTGGAATATATAGTTTATGACTACGAAAATATTCAGGCGCGAGAGAAGCCGCTGACGAAAGCTTGTAATACATAAAGGCGAGGCACTATTAGGTACACTAGGTCTTACAGCTCTTCAGCAAGCTTTACAAGATTTATAATATTAGTTGGATAAGACCATATATATACGATATTGATGACAGCGGCTCATCAATTTCAAAGGCGCCTAAGCCTTTTCAGGTAATCGTTACTACCAACATGAAAATCCTGAATAGTTTGTATCGTAAAGTTGGTAGCGCTGCGAACAGCAAGGCATAATGAGATTTGCTTTTACGATCTATAAAGGCAACGTTGAATAAAGTTTTATTAACATACATAGATGTCTATAGTTACCTACCGACTTGCAATTTGATGGAACGAATATCATCATCATCAAAACCTACTATGAATACTTATGGTTTCATATTGCTCACTATACCTACATTAGCCAAATTTGGCTTTACTAGAGTTGGCCATTTGCTCTTACAAACTTACTTACCAATATTTGACGTGCCATGTTTGTATAGATACAGGCAATAATTAACCTAAAACGACTTTCATTGCCTTGATTTTTCTACTTACATATTATCTAATCTATATCGATAATAATACCCTACTTAAGTATACAAAATGTATGATTTTTAAGATTGACGAAGAATTTTATTAGTATAGAATTTTATAAGTACATATTATGAAAGACAGGGTGTAAAAGCTTATTCCAAAAAATCAAATCGCCCTTAAATCGGATATAACTAGTCATGTTAAAGTTTCTAGCCACCAACATATCGACGGCAGAAAGCGGAAATGTCGTATCTCAAAATATCCAACTTTACACCAGAGCCAAAAAACTATTTCAAAAAATCATAACTCTTAAACTAATGAAGATAGAAAGCTGAAATCTGGTATATATTTATATCAATCCAAACGTTATTTAATACAGTTCATGAGAATATCGTAAAGTTGCTACTTCATTGATTTCTTAGGAGATACAGCACTTGATGTTTCATAATCGAGCAGCGGAAATGCTGTATCTCTAAGGTGAAATCTATGACCACTTGAAATAGATACAAGTTTTCATGCTACGGATCTGCTGTATCTCAAATATGAACTATACGAATCATAACATTTTGCTGTAAGAGATTTTAATGAAATGAGTTTATAAAAATAAAATGGTTTAAGTACAGTCTGAGTTATAGATGTTATTCAAATAAAATACTGTATCTTTTATTTGATGCTTTTAGTGTAATTTTAAGAATGTAATGGCACAAAAAAGTCGGCTATAGGTACCTACATAATCACTTTTCAATAACAATCAGTCTGTTATATTTTCTCTTCATAATTAGTTTTGACAATCAGTCTGCTATTTTCCTCTTCATAACTGGTTGCAATAATCAGTCTGCTGTATTTTATTTCGTCTTCATGATTAGTTTCAACAAAAGAAGTGAGTAAGAAAGGAGTGAGTGCTGAGATGATATCTGGTAGAGGAAAATGGAAGAAAAACACCATGTTGTGCCAAACCCACTTGGTGAAAAAGGGCAGGAAGAAGAAGATTTAGTTTCATCAGACTGATCTGCTATGAAAAAACATTTAGTCTGCTATATTTTTGCTAATGTTTGTTTACTAATAATTCGAGAGCCAACATCACGCTAACCTTACCTACTAATAAGTTTTTTGTTGAAAATAAATTTTTAATAAGTACATGCTTCTAACGGGTAAAGACGAGCTGATTCAAAAATGGTCCCAAACACAGATTATCTTTTGTAATTTACTGAGGAGTTCTGCTCAACCGCCCCTGACTCCATCATCAGATCACAATTGTTGTTACCACAATATTGCAGTGTCACCGAGATGTCAATGAAGACTCTCTCTCTCTCTTCATTTAAAGGACTATCATTCCTATCTGATGGTAGGGTTTGCTTTCCTCGTCTTCTTCTTCCACTTGGCTCTATCTAACGAGTCTTCCTGCTAAACACTGCAGCCCAGTAAATATTTTTTGATCACGTCCATCTTTCATCATTTTTTTGGTTATTTCTGGGTCCATGAAAGGAATCTCCGCCTGTACCCAGAAATGTTAAGCGACATCATTTTCTACGTGATAAGAAAGAAAGAAAGAAAGAAAAATCATTTATTCTTGTAGGACCTAAATGATCACTTAAGTTTCGTTTTACATGCTAGGTGATTCTAATGTCGCTTCTCGTGATTCCGCTCATCCACCGAAGTATTTTCATCTCCACCACCTAGATACAATGTGTGTGGCGTTGCGTGATTGTCCAGGTTTCGCTTCTATATGCAAGTATCGGTCGAATTACGCTCTTATAAATAATTTATATTCGTCACATCTCCTTGTCCATCGATAGTGAGTGGATCTTCACGTGTAGGTATTTGGGCACACCATAATTACTATGTCTTGCCTTCACTGAGACGCAGGTAAATAGCTGTTGCTTCTATTCCCCGAGTTCATTTTATAGGTCTTGACGTGATCTTGTGCAGATGACTACATCGTCTGCGTAAATAAAAGTCCACTGTGTTTGAGTTTGTGCTTTTTCAGTGAGCGCATCCATCACCAAACAGAAGAGATATGGACTGGGTACTGACCCTTGATGTACACCTTCATTTTATGCTGTCTGTCCCTCTGTGGCTCTTATTGTAAATCTAATATTCATATATCGTCACTGGAAATATCACTTAACGTAAGGGACATTTTGTCGAAAATGAGTTAAATATGCAATTCGATCTAAAATTCGACGCTCTATCGACTGGCATACTCAGAATTTTGATATCTTTAAAAAAATGTCCCTTACATCACATTTTTTTAGTAAGTTCTAGACAGATTAGTCATAAATATTTAACGTAACGGACTTGTAAGTATCTTTAAGATTTTTTTTGTCCCTTACGTTAAATTCACTTGGAGTCATTGCATGCTTTTGACTGAATCCAACGGCTTTTTAACGTATAGAAATTGTTCTTTGGTCAACTCCTAATGATTCTGCAAGCTTTTCTTGCATTGGGCACGAGTCTTGATCTAGCAAAGCCTCCAATTTATCAAGTTCATACTCTCACAACTGGTCCTGAGAAGGAGATGTAGGTAACACCTCCTTCTCACTACAGTTACCTACGTACAGTTTTTTTTATTTGGTCTACCTCTACTCTTAGGATATCCAATTCTTAATTTATAAAACACAAATATGACTGTCAGCTATTATGTCGACGAATCTTCCTGGGATAATATTCTTGCGAAGACTCCAGCAGATTGTTGGACGAGGTAGGTACTCGATCAAATTCCTTTTCCATGTCCAAGAATGCAACGTACAGTGGTTGATCTTTCGCCGGAAACTCCTGAGTTATCATTAACAGCAAACATGGGATCAATCGTAGACAGCCCTGGGATGAAGCCATACTGATTTATTGATAGCGAGCTCTGAGATCGAGCATCAATAAATTATTTAATTTTCAATAAAGACGCATTTTACTAAAAATACTTTTTATTTAAATTTTTTTTGAACAAAGAAGTTTCTTTCTTTGTTCCTAAAAATAAAGTAAATAGGTATACGCAAAAAATACCTAAAGAATACCTAATACACTTCTTAATTAGGTTAAGAAGTGTATTGTATTCTTTGTTCATACAAATACGCAGTTTAAATTTTATATTAAAGAACTCACCCAAACTCTTAAGGTTTTTGTTTTTAAACACGTAAACATAATTTTAATTTTAATTATACTCAAAAAAACAAATACGTTTTCTCTAAATCAGCGCTTACGCAAAATTGCCGCGGGGTTGGAATGTCGTATATAGGGAACACGTCGGGGTAGGAGTAAGATTTCGCTAATAAACTAAATGTTTAAAATGCAGTAACTGTTCGGTAAATATGAAAAAGTCCTGAGCATATTGATGTATCTATGTCAACGTAAAATTTTGGGGCGCCAAAATGCTGTATCTCTTACAAAATCAATGTCCGCAATATAAAAAAAATGTCGTAACTATTTTTTATGCTGGACGTGTTGTCGTATCTGTTTTATTTGTAAAAAGTGCGATTTTTCCATTAGTTACAGCAATTATTCTTGTGAGCAGTACAAAAATTAGGAAAAAATCAAGGGCGTATAATGTTTTTTTTTCATCGTAGAAAAATGAGACTTAGACCATTCGATGCGGCTTTTTTTCCTCATCAACAATATAGTAATAAGTCATTTAGGCCAATTTTCGAGATACGACATTTCCGCTTTCTGCCGTCGATATGGACGATGTACTTAGTACCTAAGTAGGTACCTACCTATAAATTCACATTACTTACAAAAGACATCAACGCGCTTTTACACATCAATAATTCGAAATATCTTCTAGCAATCGTAAGTCGAACGATATACTTAATTCTGTTTTACCAAATCGTTTTGTTCATTGCAAATTTTTTTATAGACACATTCCTAAACAGTCAAAAATCTCACCTTTTTAGCTTAAAACATCTAACCCTTCATAAGCATCCGTTTTTTCCAACGCGATCTGACTCGAACATGTGACATTTATTGGTGTAATTTATGAAGGTCGCGACGCCGGTTTTAAATATTCAAAATCAGAATGTCCGATTTGTCGCGCGCCATTTCTGTAGGTTCGTTCAAAAATCGTTCAGTAAAGGCAATTCACTGCGGTTATGGGGACTCAGCGGTGCGTGTGATTTTGGTTTAAAATGTACCGCTGTCACGCTGTTTAGCCTGTGGATTTTGACAATAATAATAAGATGACAATATTATCTGAGAATTTTTTAGCTTCGGAGAAATCGAAATGAAGGCTATTAAATCCGTGTGGTTTCAACGTTTCAACAGTCACCGAACGAATATAGGTAGGTACCTACTCTGTTTATAATCTTTCGAAATTGCCAGTATTACTTATAAAAATCTGTAGGTATAGTGTTATGTAAGTACTTAAGTATTTTAAATAAAACGTTCATAAATAAGTAGGTATCCTATCCATATAATTGAACGATCAAAGTGTTACCTTAATAAATAGCTAAAATAAATGCTTTAAGTAAGTTAATTTAAGTAAATTTTCGATTTATTTGTAAATGAAGGCATTGTGTGCAAACCAATGACATTCATCCAAGTTCATTGTTGGGCATTTAACTTGAAAGTCACCTCAAGTTAAAACAAAAGCTTGCATAATAATTGTCATTCTTGAATTCGGGTTAAAACACCAATTTTGTCATTGTCATTGTATATTATTAAATATTTTATTGCACAATAAAAACCCTAGAATAATTTGGTTTTTACAGTGAAACCTGGTTAAGTGAGACATCAAGGGACCTGCAATGTCGTTTCACTTATAGAGGTATTCCACTTACCCAGTGTCTCAGATATACAGGTATAAATAAATATCTGTCTCATTTACAGAGGGTTCCATTAATATAGGTGAGAATACAGGTTATTTCAGTTATAGAGGCGAAATCTTGTGCCTTTTCTTTAATCATCGGTCCACTTACCGGAACGTTTTTGTTACGAAGTTGCTTGACCCATGTTAGCAAACAATGTTTAAGTTCAGGATATTCTGATAAACGTACACGTTTTAGTTTTCCTTGTCCTTCAGAACATTGTGATTCAATTTTATGTTTAGGTACTCTGAATTATTCTACAAAGAGTAGATTTTGGCACATTAAATTCAGCACAAACTTCTTCGCGTGTCTTCCCACTTTCATAAACGGATATTAACTTCAGTTTTTCACGTAATGATAACGATTGTAGCTTTCGTTTTGGCATTTTTCAAATAAACATCTGTATGATAGTAAAGCGAAACTAAAACTGAAGGTAATTGAAGCTCAAAATTACTTAGGTACGTACTTGGAATTACGTGTGGAATTTGTGGGTAGAATAAGAATGAGTAAACAAACAATGTTATCTCAGTTACAGAGGTTTATGCATATAAAATTTACTCGCTGTCTCAGTTATAGAGGTAACTATGATGATAAATCGAAAGAACAAATCCCAGATATAGAGGCTTACCTCGTCCCACTAACAGAGGTAATTCAGTGCCAAAGTGTTGGGACCTCAGCATGAGTTCCAGATATGGAGGTTTCTCACTTATCCAGGTCCCACTTAACCAAGTTTCACTGTATTAGGTAAGTACCTACATACCTACTTACATCTAATCTAAGCCACCTACTTCCACATTTAAAACTGAGATGCATTGTTGTTTTTCTAAAATATCATATTTAACTAAGGTGTTAGTGGCAATTCTGAGTGTCGCAAAAGCTAAATTAAACTAACTAAAAATAATGCCATCCTATTTATTTCCATCGCTATGAAAGGGACGGGAATATTTTTAGTTAGATAAGTTTAGCTTTTGCGACACTCAGAATTGCCACTACCTACTAGGTACTTAGGTAGGTACCAAAATTTACCTAATGTTATTAAAAAAAATATTTCTTCTACTTTTGCTTAATCCTCCTCCTAAGATTTATAAAATCTTTTTTCATCAATAAAATTCATTTATCTATTCCTACTAGCCTCATTTTTGTTCTTTTTTTCTGTTTTTTCTTTTTTTTCGGACGGATTTTTATGTTAAGTGTGTGCCATAACGCCGAGGAATGAGCGGGAGAGCGAATAATGTTTTTACTCGTGAGTGAGAAGCGCAGAACGATAGACACGCAACATAATTTATAGCGAAAAAACAGTTTTTATTTAATTACAAGTTAATTAAACAAGTAATCGAAAAATTAAAAAACCAGAACTAAATGAATACTTCTAGGCTATTTGTCAAAACATAAAACCAACAAAAATAGCGTTCTGTTCCTGAGATAAATAGCAAACTGTGTGAAAAACATGTATTTTTCAAAAAAATATATGATCGAGAAAACTTTTACCAATCGTGTTTCTAAAAAACCACAACGCAAGATAAAAGTTCAAAGTTTAATTTCTCCAAACATTATAAGGTGGTATCTTTCACGGATTTTGAGATCTAATACGATTCAAACCACATATTTGCTACCTACGGCCTCTTAAGTGGTCTTCCGGACCTTTATAACTTCACCGGGCTTCATCGCATCGACCCTCTTTATTTCGAACTGTAGGTAGGTAGGTAGGTATAAGTAGCTCTAGGTGACATTCAATAAAGAACTAAAAAGTATTACTAACTGGCAGTTAACCAAAAAACATTTAGGTAAGTAGGTACTTAATAATGTTTAAGACTTTAACAAAATCTCGGCTCAACACACCCTACTTATCATAATCCAACTTAAAATACCTATGCAGAACTGTTATAATCTTATTTTCTACCAAACCCACTGAATATATTCTTTAGATCCGTATTTTGGGGTGTAGGTGGGGGTAAGTAGGTTTTAAAGAGATTTTTGGAAATTAAGATTACTTTTTTTGTCGATATTTATTGTCTTAGTCAACATAAAATCATGTTTTAAGTAACAAATTTTTCTGACTGTTGTATACGATATGATACGTTATACGATCAGATACCTAGGTACTAGTAAAGTAGTAAAGACCAGCAATCTTTATAGCTTTAGGCGAGAATGATATTAAATTATTTTAAAGATCACGAGATGTCACTACGTGTAGCGAACATAAAGTTTTGGTTAGGTGATTATAAGTTTACTAGCTGCGCCTCGCGGTGTTACTCGCGGTAGTTTCCGTTCCCGTTGGAATACCGGAATAAAAAATAGCCTATTTGTTATTCCCGGTCATAAACTATGTATATTTCAAGTTTCAGCCAAATCCGTTCAGTAGTTTTAGCGTGAAAGAGTAACAAACACACTTACACACACACAAACTTTCACCTTTATAATATTAGTAGGAATATTATATTATCTGTGGTTGATATTATGAGGGCAGCAAAAGGAGAGCAGTGGATCCGGCTGGCACAACACCGCTAATAAGAGTGGCGTGAAGAGCTCAGACCCAGCAGTGGGTGCTAGCAGATGATTAGATAGGATAGTTTTACACTGTAGGTAGGTAAGGTACTAGATTGACACTGTTGTAATGTACCTAAGTTCCCACAATGTAAAGCTGAACAAAGACAGATGCAAGACTGAAAAATTACATACATAAAACTTTTACCGCAAATTGTTTTTTAAATGACCATTTGTATTTCAATTACGTTTAACCACGAATATAATTATCAACAGTGTTTTTCCTGACTTAGGATCCGGGCTAATCAATGAAACCTACTGTAAAAGACAAAGTCAAAAAGCCTGTCAGGTAGAGCCTGTTTTGATTAATTGTCGGTCCCGGCTTTTTAATAGTTAGCCATGACTGAGGCCTTTTTAGGCGGGCTAAAAACTACGTCACCAGAGTTGGCCACTTGAGCGAGAGCTGCTAGCACTTGAGTGGATTTCGTAGAAAAACACAGTTTGAGTTCAAAATTCATTTTCTTCTGTTTATTATTATGTTTATTTTTATTTACGTGTTGTGAGAGAAAAAGTAAACAATCTGATTTGATTTGTTTGCAAAAAAAAAACAAACAGCGCCCACGTCACTTACACCTTCCATAGGTAGGTACTTTCTATTTTTTTCTTTCCATGGAAAAACGGCAACTTATAACATTGCGATAAACAATGAAAAACTTTTTAAAAGTTAAATTATTTTTACCCGCATTCATATTTTGTTTGATCCTTTGAATTTAGCAGAATTGTTGAAAAGCGTCAACATTTTTAAGGTTTCGTTTTGCAACGTTTACTTCATTGTTTATTTGTTACGTGGATTATAAGTCATTTTCTATGAAAAGAACATTTTGGCACGTGCCCAAAACTTTTTTATGTGATTTTAGTATTAAAAACGTAAAGTTCCAGAATATCGTGGTTTTTGTCATCCATTGTAATGACGAGTATGATCCTCTTAACATTATTTTAAGGCTAATATTTTCAATAGATCGCGTTTCTAAGAGTTTAATGCTCTTTACATTATTTAAATTTCATGTAGAGTAGGTAGGTAGGTACTTTAAGAAATATACAAATTATATTCGAAGGCATCCGATTTGTACGCACTACCCATTTAATTGACGACCTCTGTGGCGCTGTGGGCGAAGGCTCGCCTGACGCTGAGGTTGCGGGTTCGAATCCCGCCGCGGTACAAATGTTTGCAAGTTCTGCAGATATTTGTTCCGGGTCTGGATGTTCTTTTATCTATAATATGTAAGTATGTATAAACAAAAAAAAATGTAGGTATCTAACTAAGTAGGTATTATATCAGTCATCTGGTTACCATAACACAAGCATTAGATTGCTTAGCTTGGGACTAGATGACGCCGTGTGAAATGTCCAAAGATATTTAGGTATTTATTTAATAAAAAATATCACATTTTCAACATAGGTATCTAATTGTTACTTATGAGTTGTTCTCATTTCAAAATAAACATTAACAGGCTTACGTAATATTTCCATCAATGGTAAAAGTAAGTATTTTGTGTAGATCTTTCTACATAAAAACAATGTATTGCTTTAAAATTTCCATAGGTACCTACAATTTTCTTTTAAAAAAAAGCTAAAGCTACTTCCTCACTTTCGTAAAGTCGGCAAAAACTATATTTGGCCGAATAGTGTCATCAAGATTTTCAGTTCAATACATGCATGTATATTTTTTGCTAAAAAAATTAATTTTGTTACAAATATAATACCTACCTATAGGTATTACATTCTTAGATTGAAATGCAATAAATTATGTATGAAAACGGATACGAGCATAATTTGTACTCATGTAATCATCTTGTTGCATTAGGCCTAAAATCTGAAGCTAGGCCTAAGATAAATGGGCGCTGATATTTCAATATTTGATTTATGAGGTAAACCTGTCAACTGATTTGTAAGTAGTTGGAATTTATATTATAAGATTGTTATTTATAATCGAGAGAATACACAAACGAGCATCATTACATTGATATTTGCTAAAAAGGCAAGTAGAATAAAGGTTAGGTTGATTATGTATTTTAAGTTTTTGCCTGTCGTTATTTATTATAGATAGGTACCTAGGTATATAATTAGGTAGGTACTTTTTTTATGGTACAGTATTTCTACACAAAACATGCTACATCATCATTGTACCAGAAGAAATTGATAAGCAGGCGGTTAGTAAATAAATTTAACAATAATGTTAGTAATAAATATTACAAAAAACATAAATAACCTCCATACGTCGGCATCGTTATTCAATCACACTCACAAGTCCTCCCAATCATACACAAAATAGTGTTTTTACAATTAGGCACAGGACACTAACTTTTACCAATGTGGTGTTGGTGGAAGGGGGCATGGGCCCCCCGACCGGTAGCAAGGAAACCCGCCACTTCGGCACCTACACGTCACTTCACTTGACACACGCGGCGTTACGCGCGGCGTCACCGACAACGCTCCACAACGCGCGACAGCTAAACGCGTACTGACAAAAACCTGGTAGCTTTCGAACGCCGGCGCACACCCAAGTGTGACAGCAAGATGGGCGTCCCACAAGCGGAAGTGAGACAGCGAGAGTAGCGCTTAGAAACGGGCGTGGTCGAAATGCGCAGCCACTAGCGACGAGGGGGTGGCGCCAGTAATTTTTCTATGTTTTTTTTCGTGCGTGTTTCTGTGCGGTAGTGGGATTTCATTTTGTGGGACACGTGCGGCGTTCGCAGTAAATTTAAATTGGCTTGCCGGTAGATCGAGTGGTAGCTGAACATAATTATAGAGCCTGGATTTTTCGGTTGCCTCTCTAGGCTGGTCTTATTTTATGGTTTCGGTCGGTGTTGTGTTGGAAAGAATGTTTTGACTAGGGGCGTGTGCGAGTTATGTTTATGTACGGTTGCCCGCCTTCTAGACGTTCGAGAACCAGCATTTTCTTTATTTTTATATCTGCCATTTGCTCTGCTATACGATAGGTAGGTAGGCGATAATGTAGTGGGACCACAATCACTGGGAGCCCGAATGAAAGCAAATTGTATCTACAAGTCATATTGTGTTTTTGATTGGTTATTTTACATTACCTACTATGAATAAACGGAATACGAGTTACGCGCCGAAATAAACCCTCGTCCACACTGACGCTATTATGTTCGGCAAAAACACAATTTAGCCGAATTTAAATTTCTCTCGTGCTATTTTTTTTTTATTTATTGTTAACATTGAAACAGCAATGCAAAGAATATCGATAATTTTAAAATACTTTTGACTTTAATACCCAAGCACATAGACATCATCTCAGGGCCGCTTCTCCCAAAACTAAAAACGATAGGTACCTACTTAGGTAGGTAGGTACATCGTGCCAATAAACGCAGTTCAGCTTATATTGGTAAATCTTCCAAATTCATAATATAGTTTGATATATTTTGTATTAGTAGGTAGGTATACCTAGTGTTAAATCAGGTAGGTATTTCATTATAAATGATTTTTTTTACTAAAAGTTTGACTTCGACGGGATTCGAACCCGCGTGATACCACTCGGCCACGAAGCCTATGGCGTCATAGGCATATAGGTAAGCAGAACCTAAGTACATAGGCTCTACCTGCAATAGGTAAACTATAGTGAAAATGTATCCACTTATTTAATAGTTAGGTGAATTAACTAAGTACTTAGGATTAGCTTGAGTTTCGTTTTGAAATACCTACCTTATCACAATAAGATATTTAGCACTAAGCCACGGATTGTCACGTTCCATAACTTATTGTTGAATTAATTTTAGTTATTGCCTAATCTCTACCTTCATGCTAGAGTTTATCTTTAGTCTTCGTTTTTCGCATCGTGGCTCCGAAACGAATGAACGAAAAAAAGTTTCTCCCTTTCGTTTTTGGCCTTTTCTGTTGAACGTCGATGTCTGTAGGTAGGTACATTTGAGATATTAATAAAAAGCTAATATGTCTTTATTAGAGCAACAGAAGTCAAAAAATGGTTTTTGAAATTTTTGTTTGTCTGTCTGTGTGGATGTTTGTTCCCGCATCACGCAAAACTACAGAATGGAATAGAATGCAGTTTTCACCGATGTATTGCCAGAGATCAAACTTAAAAAAATAGGCGCCATTTAACCGCAGGTTTACCCCTTTAAAGGGTTGCAATGGGGTGTCAAAGTTTTTATGGAAACATAGCGTGTACAACACGCAAGCGAAGCCGCCCGGGTCTATAGTATTATATAAGATACAAGGTGACCCGGCGCACTTCGTACCTACCACCATTGTTTTTTTATGCACGAACTATTTTACAAACTATTAGAAAACATACAAAAAGAATTATCCAAATCGGTCCAGCCATTCTCGAGCCAGCCATTATTGAGTGGCAACGAAATAGGATTCATTTTTATACTTACCTACTAAAAAAATCGATATCGGTGCACTATTGACGGAATAATCGGTAAACATAGGTACCATACAAATATACCTACATACAGTGAAGTGAAACATAGAATAAATAGAACCTCCTCTGTTTTGATGTCGGTTCAAAATACTTATAAGGAATATAAATGTGTGTGTACCAACCTAAGTACCTATAAGCTTTCATTTTGAAAAAAAAAGTACCCCTACTGTTTTACCATATTAAGTAAAACAGTAGGGGAAACTTGTACGAGTTGATCCTTCGAGGTAAGATGATCCCTTGACATTGTGGCAAAACTATGAACACTATCTAGTTTCGTTCTTTGGCAAATCGTAGATTCCGACACACCCCCACAACATTCAAATCGTACTTAATGGCTTTGGTCGTTGGTTCGTATGAGCAAGGGGCCAACTGTAATGACGGAGTGTTTAAACTTTAAGCCGCCTAAAGGCCTCCGTCATGGCTTAAAGACTTTAAAAGCCGGAACCGACAATTTAACGTGCCCTCCGAAGCACGGAAGCGCTCATCAGTAATTAATGCCATTGCATCCATCCAAGTTGTGACCGCTACGATCTATCAAGCTTCGCCACGAACGCTGTCTAGCTATCACGGTTCATGAGATACAGCCTGGAAACAGACAGACGGACATACGGACAGACGGACAGCGGAGTCTTAGTAATAGAGCCCCTTTGGGTACGAAACCCTAAAAAAATAATATGATCACGACTGTATCCCCAAGGAATATAAATAATGAATAAATAAATAATATCCTTAGAAAATTTACATGTAAATTTACCTAAAAACTAAGTAATTTCATGTTTTGTTTGTTATTGTAACCCAGCTGACAAAAAGGGTGTAAATACTAACATACTTATTATACATAGAAAACACTCTTATAATACCTACATCATAGGCAATTTTCGTCGCTTTCAGGAGTAGTCTTACATCACAATGTTCAGATACCTAGTTTTAGATTAAGCGCCATCTAGCAGTTTTAAAATTAAACAACCACGAATGTTTTTTAATTTTTGTAAAGTAAGCATTGTGGTAGGTGCTTGTATAATGGTTTGAGCTTAAACCGCTAGATGGCGATTTACAATTTGTTTAACGAAAAAAACATTCCCAAAGCTCAGCTTAAACGAATAAAGAGAATATAACCACTACTTTTTTTTTTTTTCTTTTTTTTTTTACGATGTTGGACGACCTTACCTACGTACCTAAGTATTGTATTCTTTTATCTGTGGTATTATGAAAGATAAATAATGCTATACTACGTTTGATTGATCACGGATGTATTGCCATGGTGCGGTGGACATATTCTTCCCAAAGGGTCCCCTCTAAGTAATATAAGTAGTTGCTTTACATCTAAAGAAAAAAAAACATGATTCAGCATCAGCGTCAGCGTTGGTTCACTAGTTTAAATAATAAAATATGAATGTAGTATTTAAAATAGTTTTAATCACACATAGTAGCACACGCAAATCTTACTTTACTATTATCGTTTGGAAAGCTCAAATTTATTTTAAAATAAAATTTTAAAGTGATTTTCACAACCGCTATACACATTTCAGTCTTAAATTTAATTACACTTACACACAAGTAGGTAACAATCTCTTTATCTTTGAACTTAAAGATAAGTTACTTACATAGCTAATATATTTTATTTTAAAACCACACGCAACTCTTTATTTTATATCTATGGAAATATAAGTCTTATATTTCTTTTCAGTGGTGTAAAATAATGCGCCTGACACGTCATCTTTCTAATCAAAATAGTCCAAAGTCTGCTCTCAGTTACATTATACCTATTGCTGTTTTTGTATCTTAGACGTATACGTAGACGCACTTTGCACTAAAAACTTTCAACTATTTTAATACGGTCTGTATATAAAATTAAAAAAAACGATGTAGTATCGCATCCAAAATTTGAAAGCAACATTTTGAGATTTTCGGCATTAAGTATTTTAAAAATGAAACAACCCTTTTACCTTGAATATAAATTTGAAATGCCCCGGACACAATCAGACCGTCTCCTGTTCATTATTCCGGTTATCATCAGACCCTAGTGTAATTATCGTGGAAACCTAAAGCTTTGAGCTCATTTGTTCCATAAGCCATGCCCCCCCCCCCCATCCTTAGGGACTTACTTCCTCAAGGAAGGGGGCCTTAGCATTTGACGATCTTATAGCCGGTTTCTCAAACGAAGATCATCTCCAAAATTAACTAATCAATAGTCAAATCACATAACAACAGTCAAATTAGGAATAAATTCGACACTGTCACGTGATTTGACAAAAACCCACAATCCCAATCAGTTAGTACAGAAATATCTATTTTAAAATGTGCCCCCCCCCCCCCCCACATTTTCAAATAGATATATTTAAAATAGATAGGTCTGGACATTCTTGTGAAAGTTATAGCCGAGCCCGCACAGAACAATACTACTGTGCGCCCGTGTCTAGTCATATATGTCCAAGGATGATATAGGTTTATTTATCTACATCTGTACCTATTTGGTGCAGGGCGACTTTTATGCTGAGACCGATTCTTTTTGGTCCAGCACCTACGCCGGACGCTTGTGGCTACCCTATGTTGATTGGGGACAGTTAGTGCGTATACAGAAAGAAAGCTGGAAACTTATAAGCGCTTACCAGCTTATGAACGCGCGCCGATAAGGACTGAACGGAAGTTCCGACAAGCTTCAACACGCGCTGGTCAACGCTAGGTGCTGCCATTTAAAAAATGCCAAATCATCGTCCGATGAGTCCGACATTTTGCTTGTTCTGCTTCAACATGCTTCCTTTGTGTAGAACGGACCAGCGTTGGCAGGCGCCGGTAAACGCTTATTAGTTTCAAGCTTTCTTTCTGTATACGGCCTTACTAATTCAGCTGTACAGTATTATTTTATCTGTGGCTGTACTTACTTACATTTTTAAATCTACTGTCTCCCTGCCTGTTTTTAAATTGTAAATTGTAATGTTCGTCTGTGCTCTTGTGTTGTCCAAATAAATGGTATATCTATCTATCTATATCGTCCTTGTCTATGTCCAAGCATGTTTGCTGCCCTCCCGCTGCGCGCGCGCTATTTCCCCTCGGATCGCGCGCTCGTTCGCGACAGAAGCGCGCATCTCCTCTTCTCTCGCTTGTGCTGCTTCCATCTGCTGCTGCTGGAGCTTGAGACTGTGCAGTTGGGATTGAAGAGCCGTTACTGTTGAGTATTGCGTGTTTTTCAACTGTAAAAGATATCAGTAGTAAAATAGACATTCGTTCGTTCGTTCGTTCGTTCGTTCGTATGAGCAAGTGGCCAACTCTGGTGACGGAGTTTTTAGGCCGCCTAAAGGCCTCCGTCATGGCTTACTTCTTTCATAAGTATATTCCATTCCGTCAATAAACATTCAAGTATGTTTAAAAATGTAACACTTTAGATAACTTAAGTAATCCATAAATGCAATGATAATTAATTTAAAACTGATAAAAATATATGTCCCTATTTACATTATTACTTGGTTCTTAGTCAAGTTAGTACCTACAGTATTGAAGCCATCTTAAGGCATAAAGAAGAAGAAGATTAGGTTAGGTTAAACAAAAGCCCACTGAATGTTAGCAAATCTATCTATACTTAATATTATAAAGAGGTAAAGTTGGTTTGTTTGTTTGTTTGTATGTTTGGGGTAATCTTCAAAACTACTAATCCGATTTCAAAAATCTTTCACTGATGTGTAGCATGAACTTTCCAAATGAACATAGGCTATTTTTATCAAGGTAGGTACCAAGCGAGCGAAGCCGTGGGCGAGTAAGCTAGTAGATAGAATATGAGATGAGAAACTAACCTGAGTGTCCCTCTCCCTACTCCGCACCTCCTGGTGGAAGCTGTCCATCTGGTCCAGGATCTGTTCTCTCTCCACCACGTTCTCCTTCTGCCGGCGTCTGCTCGCCTCTATCTTCTCCTCCACCTGCCTCTTGAGGGAATCCATCACTTCTTTCATGAGGATCGATCGTGCTTCACGTTCTTTGGCCCATAGCTGAAAATTACTATTTGTTTTAGTAAAAAATCGTCAAGATCTTATAGAATGCATTTCGAAAAATGTGAATTCTAGAATGCATTTCGAGCATGGACCTAGTATAGTACCTGGACTAACAGTGAGCGTGCCAAAAAATGCAGTGAATCCATAGTTTTGTAGTACAAAATTCGGAGCATCAAATTTCCGGCCATACAAAAAAGCGGCACGCGATGAGGGACAAAACATATAACGCTTTGTCTCTTTTACACACATTAGTGTTGTATATATTCTTCTCTGTTTTTGTGTGAATGAGAAAGGAAATAGGTACAGCGCTCTATTCCTTACTTTCTCTAAGATTTAGAGAAATGTGAATCCCGCTCTGAATTATATTGGGCAAGCAGATTGCAAGAAATGCTCACTTACCTGTGACAAAATTTTGGTGCGTCTGACTACCCCTTGGACATTTTCAAAGATGTGAATATCCAGCCTTTGGGATGCTATCGTAATCTTGTTTTGTTTAGTTAAAAATAAATAATCAATAAATATCCTGGGACATTTTACACAGCATCATCTAGCCTAAGCTAAGCAACTTAGGGCCGGTTTCAATATTAAACTTACGAATGATCGCCATAGCAACTTTGTTTAGACAACAAAAAATGTAGGACACTTTTTGACAGATAGATAATTACTATGGCGACAGATCCACGGTTATTAGTAAGTTGAATATTGCAACCCGGCATTAATGCTTGTGTGTTATGGTAAACAGATGACTGTTAAACTAATTATATACAATTTAGATACTTACATTACATATAGTTAGAAAACACCCAGACCCGGAACAAATATTTGCAGAACATGCAAACATTTGTCCCTTGGCGGGGATCGAACCCGCAACCTCTTGCGACTCAGGCGGACCTTCGCCCACTGCGCTACTGAGGTCGTCAATATATAAAACTATATTGTATCATACTTTCGTTTGATTTAACTTGTTAAATTGTTGGTCCCGGCTTGACGGAGGCCTTTAGGCGGCCAAAATACTCCGTCACCAGAGTTGGCCACTTGCTCATACGAACGAACAAACGAACTTAATAGCATAATAAATAATAATAAATAAATAAATATCCTTGGACATTCCACACAGCGTCATCTAGTAGTCATCTATGCTTGTGTTATGGTAACCAGATGACTGATATACTACATAGATACTTTTTTTTTGTAAATACATACATATTATACTTAAGTACATAGAAGACACCCAGACACGAAATAAATATTTGCAGATCATGCAAACATTTGTCCCGCAGCGGGATTAATGGTGAAATTGTGCAATTCTTTACCTTATCCTGTTTATCATTAATCTGCCTCGCCTCTCCGTCGTACATGGCTTCTATATTCCTCTGTCTCTGTCGCTCCCTCTCTCTGTGCTCCTCTAACTGTTCCAACGCCGCGTCCAGTAAACGTTTGTAAGTACCAATCATAGCTCTCTCTGTTTCATAATCCTAGAATAACAAGTGACAAAATTATTAATTTTTTTAAACCGATTTCAATATCGTCAGATCCTCAAATTATGGGACCACCTCGGAAGTATACTCTATAAATAAAAATAAGAACTATCTCAATATACAAAGTGATTCATAATTGGTATGTTATCCCGAAAAGGGGTCATTCACCCCATCAGTGTGAATAACATTTGTCATCACGTTGCATACTACGGTCCACTATAGACGGAACAGTCGGAGAACATACCCAGGGCGTCTAATCTGCAAAACGAATAACGAAGTTTCGGCATCAATTTCGTGCGGATCGGTACTCTATGGGCCTTCGTTCGACGCGAAGTTCGACGCGATGAAACGTCATCATCGTTTCGGATATCGTCGACGGATTCGGATTCGATTTGCAGGTTAGATGCCCAGATACCTACATTAAAAAATTACATACTTACTACAAGAATAGAACCTCCTACATTTTTGAAGTCGGTGAATAAATAGATCTTAGATCAGATATAAACGGTTAGTTAGGTGTTGGGCTTGCAGCCTATAAAACAAAGCCAAGTATGTACGCAATATTTACTATAACCGGGCTTTTTTCTATTGTGACACGTTATTTTCATTGTGTAATAATGTTTTTGAGCTTTGTATTGTGTCCCAAACCAACAAAAATGTAAGCATGGCCTGAATATTAGTTGGCGTATCTAACAATGTAGGTAATATATAAGTAACCGATATAAAATAAAATTTGGAAAACAAAAATTACTAAAATAATATTTAATGTGGAAATAAATTACCTTCAAAACGCTCCTTCGAACTTTATCCAGCATTTGCAAATCCAACTCTATCTCCTTCATAACAGACATCACTTTCCGTTTCAACTTAAACTTATGAAGTCCCATGTTTATAATATAGGCGTCTCTTTCTGCCACGAGTCTAGCGTGTTCCCGCTCTCGCTCGCACGATATAAGTTGTAGCTCCTCTAAGATAGCTTTCTCTCTGTCTTCTTGCTTGCGTAGTTTTTTTACGATTGACTCTTTCTCGCTTAGCTCGGCGATCTGGCCTTCTAGACTTTCTCGGAGTTCCTGAAAAAAAAAATCAATCAAAATAAAATATTAAATGATCCCCTAATTCTTCTGGTCACGCTATAACTTGAGAACAATGAGAACGCCTTTACCGATTTGATTCATCTTTTTTAAAAATGTCTTCTAATACTTCGTATAAGGTTCCTACATTAAAAACAAAGAAAATTGCGCATAAACTTAGAAAATTTAGGAAAACTTAATGTTCCAGCGGAACAGATGATATATTTTTCGTTCGAATTTCTTTCATTATTTTCTTATGTAGGTAGCGTATTAAAGACATACACAATTTTGAGGGTAGATCAAAACCGTTCACAATATTTCTATTGGCTGTTTTGGTGTGACGCCTCTATTGTCTTTCGAAACGGCGAAAGGAAGCCATTTTGAGAGTTGCTGGTTCGACGCCTTCCGATACAGCCGCGCGCGCATCCTTCGTGTTTACGCACAGTGCCGCTCGCGCTTCAATATCATATAAGACCTCTAGTGATCGTTCCATAAGAGACACAAACTACAGTCCCAGCATCATTCCTCACCTATGGACCTAGAAAGTGCGGTGAATTCTCAGTGCAAGCCGGACACGACCCTGGACCTGCTAGATTGACGAGACCAGGTTAGTTGCGCCATACAGCCTACTGAAACTCCCGTACATAGTTTTGATCCTTCGATCCGGATAGTACCTATCCAGTTTTGATTCCTCCAGATTGTGTCGTCTTTATTGCTACACTACGTGTACATATTTTTAGTAATTTTCCATTGCAATCGTAAGTCATCTTTGTTACACAAAATGGCGGACGATTCGGCTATTGAACAAGACATTTTCGAACGAGATATTATCTTAGAGGATCTTAAAAGAACGTTGCTTTTTTCCACTACTGATATTTTACAATTTAAATCTAGATCTACTGATCTCACTTCTCAACAAAGAAAGTTTGGCAAACTTCAAGCTAAAATAGAAAAAGCTTTGATGAAATCTAAAACCTTTAACAAAGAAGAACAGTTAAAAATTCGTAATGATTTTAATGATTGTTATTACGCGATATTAGTACATGTTAATAAATTTAAACAAGCCGATCAAGAAGGTAGACGCATGAGCCGTATTACTACGCAATCGTTGCCTTACACACAAAATCATTGCCTTAACAAATTGCCTACGTTGCCATTGCCAACTTTCAGTGGAGAATCTACAGATTGGCCCTCATACTACGATTTATATCGTGCCGTTATCCACACCAATGATGCCTACACATCAGCGGAAAAGTTTAGATACCTGTTGTTAACTCTAAAAAATGAGCCACATAACTTAATTAAATCCATTCCAATCACAGATGAAAATTATACTGTCGCTTTAGAAATTCTTATAAATCGGTATGAGAATCGTAGAATCATTGCTTCTAAACATTTAGATCGCATTCTTGACATAGAAAAGTGTGCTAACGAGTCTAATGTAAGTTTACGTAAACTAGTTAACGTTTATATGGAAAATATTAAAGCACTCGAAATGATGAGATTTCCAGTGCACGAATGGAGTTTCATTTTGTTAAATATCTTACTGCGTAAGATACCGCATTCAGTTCGTAAGCGTTTCGAGTTATCGCTCAATAAAGCTTCTGATATACCTACCGTAGATATACTCATAAGTTTCTTAGAACAGGAAATTTCAACGTTTGAAATTATGTCGAACAGTGATTCAAAAATTGTTGAGGGTAGGTCTCGCGTACCCAGCGTGAACTCGTCCCGAGCCAGCGGCTCCGGTGGCGCCGCTAACGGTCATTTTGGTGTTTCAAAGCCAAACGGTTTTACTCCGCGACAAACATTCGCCGTTACGGAATCAACCGATGTTCAAATTGGCAAACGATGCATTTTGTGTGACGATCAACACATCTTATCAAAATGCTCGAGATTCTTGAATATGTCTCCACAAGATAGGTACAATTTTGTTAAAAATAAAAATATTTGTTACAATTGCTTGAATGTAGGTCACGATTTAAGAACTTGTAGGTCGAATTATGCATGTCAAACGTGTAATAGACGACATCACACATTATTACATTTTGAAATCAAACATAACTCAAACCAAGCATGCCCCGTCTCTTTCCCTCCTACGGAGGAAGCTACGGTCGATCCCGGCCTCACTACCATGTCACTGCAACCGACTAACGTGAATCATGCGATGCGCGAGAGTGGCGAGTCGTCCATTGCGCCGTTGGTTAGGAAGTGTACAGTCATGCTATCTACTGCGCTCGTCAATGTATGCGTTGGTTCAACGAATCACTCAATTCGTTGTTTAATTGACACCGGTAGCCAAGCGAGCTTTATGACGGAAGCGTGTTCTAAGCGTTTAGGTTTGAATCCTAGGTATGTTGGTATTCCAGTGTTTGGGATCGGGGAAGAAAAACCGATACAACCAAAAGGAATAGTTTCGTGTGTTGTCACTCCTCGTGGTTTAAATGTTCCAGCTATAGCGGTCGAAGCTTTAATCTTACCTAAATTGTTTTCGCAATTTCCAAGAATTCCATTACCTATCGAAGCGTGGCCCCATATTCAAAACTTAAACTTAGCCGACCCTTATTTCAACGCGAGTAACGCTCAACCAGTTGAAATGCTTTTAGGTGCTGATGTTCTTTCTCACATTTTGCTGGGAAATATTGTTAAGGGTCGTCCTGATGCGCCAATAGCAATTAATAGTGTTTTCGGCTACTTATTGATGGGAAAAGTATTTTTCGATGTTTGTCCTACTCCGTCTCCACTCCAGGTGTGTCATAGCTCCTTTTTCGAGGACAGCGACCTCCAACGTTTTTGGGAGCTGGAGGCAGTTCCTGAAGATAAATCTTTTACCCCCGATGAGAGTCAGTGTGAATCGATTTTTCAAAATACACATTCTCGCGACGAAAACGGTCGATACGTCGTAGCACTTCCATTTAAAACTGCACCTATACTAGGTCAATCACGTGACATTGCTCTCGCTCGTTTTCGTAAATTAGAATATCGCTTAGAACGTAATTCGTCCCTTAAAAAGGACTATCACGCTTGTCTACAAGAGTACATTGATTTAAATCAAATGAAACTCTGTAATCCTCCGTCTTACGACGATAATTCTCACTATTATATTCCGCACCACTGCGTGGTCAAAGAATCAAGTGAAACCACCAAGTTGAGGGTGGTATTCGATGCTGCTTGTAAAACCAGTAACGGAAAATCGTTAAATGATATTTTGCTCACGGGTCCGAAGTTGCACTCTGACATAGTAGATATTTTACTTAATTTCCGGGTTCACAAGTTTGTTTTCACAGCTGATATTAAACATATGTATCGCAATATTTCTGTTCGAAAATCTGATTGGGAATACCAGCGGATTGTTTGGCGGCCATCTCCTGACCTACCTATTCAAGATTATAGGTTGCGCGTCGTCGTTTTCGGCATCAGTTCATCTCCGCACACAGCGTTACGTGTTATACAACAACTCGCACGGGATGAAGCTGAGAAGTTCCCACTAGCGTCCTCAGTTTTGATGAGGGATGTTTTTGTTGACGATGTCGTTTCCGGGGAAGACAGTGAGATGAACGCACTCAATCTACAAAAACAGCTGATCGGTATTTGTGCAAGCGCAGGCTTTGAGTTGCGCAAGTGGCACAGTAACTCGCCGGCGATACTCGCCGCAGTGCCCTCGGACTTTCATGGTGAGCGGCCTGAAGCCTTATCTTTCGCTGATGTAGAAAAAGATCCCTCGATAAAGGTTCTCGGGCTTCAATGGAACCCCACTTCAGATAGTTTTTCTTTTAAAGTCAAAACTTCTAATTTAAATTGTACAAAACGGGCAATACTGTCAGAAATTGCAAGAATTTACGATCCGATAGGATTTTTATCACCGGTAATATTACACGCTAAATATCTAATGCAACTACTTTGGATAGCAGGTACAGGTTGGGATGAGTCACCTCCTATTGATATCGTAAATGCTTGGCTAAGCTTTGTCAAGCAACTTCCACTCTTATCGCAGAGTGTTTTTCCGCGTCACATATTTTCTAATTCAATTTCTATTGAACTTCACGGTTTTGCTGACGCCTCCGAACGAGCTTATGCCGGGTGTGTGTATATCCGGTGTAAATGTAGTGATGGTCAAACTCGGGTCTCCCTTGTTTTGGCAAAAACAAGGGTTGCACCTCTAAAACGATTGTCGATCCCCCGATTAGAACTTATGGCAGCGCTATTACTAGCGAAGTTAATTAGTAAAGTTATGCTCGCCTACGGCGACCGAATTCATTTCGATCATGTCTACGCATGGTCCGATTCCACGATTGTGTTAGCATGGCTACGCTCATCGCCACATGAATGGAAGACGTTTGTGTCCAATCGCACAAGTGACATACTGTCACGAGTGCCTGCCAGTTGTTGGCGACATGTACCGTCGTTTGATAACCCAGCTGACTCGGCTTCCCGGGGAATGCTGCCCGCGGTGTTCATCGAACACTCCTTATGGTTTCATGGTCCTAGTTGGTTACAAACTGAGCCAAATACTTGGCCGGTTCTTAATCAAAATATAAATACTATGGAAGAAAAACGTAATCTTCCCATTATTGCACATCCTTCTTCTGTAGGTAAAGAAGAAGAACCTGAGTTTCTTTCAAAATTTTCTTCTTTAGGAAAACTTGTTCGTGTCGTTTCTTACATTTTTCGATTTTATTACAAGTGTAAAAAATCACAGATTGCCTTTCCTCGGCACATAACGGTGCTCGAGTATAATTCTAACTTAAAAAAGATTATAGGTATAGTTCAGCAGTCTACTTTCGTAGAAGATATTAAAAATATTTCAAATAGTAAATCGCCTACAAATCAATTAAAACGCTTATCACCATTTCTAGATAAAGATAATTTGTTGCGTGTGGGTGGACGTTTGCATAAATCCTTGCTTTCATTCGAATCAAAATATCAATTGATACTTCCGAAGAAACATTACTTAACTACGTTAATAATCGATGATGCTCACATTACACACCTACACGCAGGTCCTCAGTCCACACAGTATTTATTGTTACAAAAATATTGGATTATATCTGGGCGGGATATAGTTAGACAGCGTATACATAAGTGTGTTCCGTGTTTTCGCGCGAGACCCACACACACACAGCCACAGATGGCTCCGTTGCCGAGCGTACGCGCACAGTCAGCGCGTCCTTTCATTAAAACAGCTGTTGATTATGCCGGCCCGTTCTATGTTCGTGCAAATAAAGTTAGAAATGCTAAAATAATAAAATCATATGTTGCGGTATTTGTTTGTATGAGCGTAAAGGCAATACATTTAGAATTGGTTTCTGATCTTACGACAGAATCTTTCCTCGCGGCTTTACGACGATTCACGTCTCGCAGAGGTTTATGTACAGATATTTATTCCGATAACGGAAAGAACTTTGTAGGATGTAGCAACCATCTTCGTGAGTTGTATACATTTTTAAACTCAGACACCGTTCAAAGGACATTACATGAACAGGTACTTAAACAAAACTTGACATTTCACTTTCAACCTGTTACTGGGTCACATTTCTGTGGTTTAGTAGAAGCAGGCGTTAAAAGTTTCAAACATCATTTACATCGTGTAATAGGAACTCGTACTCAAACTTACGACGAAATGCACACTTTACTCTGTCAAATCGAGGCAGTCTTAAATTCACGTCCCTTGTGCGTCTTGAGTTCAGATGCGTCAGATCCACAACCGTTGACTCCAGCGCATTTTTTGGTTGGTGGACCTCTTACGGCCCTACCTGACATTTCATTGACAGAATTCACTACTGATAGGCTTAATCGTTGGCAGTGGGTGCAACAATGCATTCAACATTTCTGGAAGAGGTGGAGTCGTGAATATTTACACGAAATCCAACAAACACATAAATGGTTTCATAATCGCGGCCCTCCTATTAGTGAAGGTATGATTGTTGTGGTGCGCGATGATAATTTGCCGGTTTTACAGTGGAGATTGGCACGGGTGCATGCTCTGCATCCAGGTACGGATAATATAACACGTACCGTAACCCTTCGAATGGGCAACTCTTATACTAAGAGACCTGTGGTAAAAATCTGCCCCATTCCTTTGCAATAATTCTTCGTTTCTTTTTCATTAATCAGCAGTACGTACATACTCATTATTAGTTTATAGTTTTCTTTAGTGTAGTATAATTACAAACAATTTTCATGTTAAAAGCAACCACGTTCTTTTAAGGTGAGCGGCATGTTCCAGCGGAACAGATGATATATTTTTCGTTCGAATTTCTTTCATTATTTTCTTATGTAGGTAGCGTATTAAAGACATACACAATTTTGAGGGTAGATCAAAACCGTTCACAATATTTCTATTGGCTGTTTTGGTGTGACGCCTCTATTGTCTTTCGAAACGGCGAAAGGAAGCCATTTTGAGAGTTGCTTGTTCGACGCCTTCCGATACAGCCGCGCGCGCATCCTTCGTGTTTTCGCACAGTGCCGCTCGCGCTTCAATATCATATAAGACCTTTAGTGATCGTTCCATAAGAGACACAAACTACAGTCCCAGCATCATTCCTCACCTATGGACCTAGAAAGTGCGGTGAATTCTCAGTGCAAGCCGGACACGACCCTGGACCTGCTAGATTGACGAGACCAGGTTAGTTGCGCCATACAGCCTACTGAAACTCCCGTACACTTAACGATTACCCTTATTAGAAACTTTTTAATGTAACCTCAGCCCCAGCGTTATCTAGGTACTCTTTGCTCAGCACGTTTGAAATAACTGTTTTCATAAACATATCTTTCGGATTTTTAGATCCTTTGTAGATATATCTAACTAAAGGTATGTTCAATTTAAATTTTTGGAACATGTTTACATTTTGCAGAAGTCAGCATTTTGTACGTGTTGAAAGCCCATTGAAGCTATAAGAAAAGTTACCTACTGATTTTCTCACGATATTTTCCTTTATATTTTATTTTCTAGAATCTGCATTAGTTATTTGGCGTACCTTCATTTGCAACTCTTTTTCTCGTAATTTCTCCTCTTCCATCGCAATCTGTCTCCGTAAAGACTCGTCTCTCTCTTGCAGCATTTTACGTGTCTCTTCTTCCTCTTTCTTCTTCTGTACTTCCTTTTCTACTATTTGTTCCATCCTGAAATTTACAAACACAATGGTGTCAATTCCGCACTGAAAGTGATAGTGTATAATGACCAAAAGTAATCCAAACTATGACTGCTCAATGTCACTTGATTTGAACGATTACAGCCTTCGCACGAGCGCTAAACTACTTACCAAGCAGACTTAAGTTTCTCAGCGTGTCCTAAATAGCTACACTACTTACCGAGTCGACGTGAGTTTCCCAGTGTGTCCTTACCCTACTTACCAAGCGGACTTGAGTTTCCCAGTGTGTCCCTACCCTACTTACCAAGCCGACTTGAGTTTCCCAGTGTGTCCCTACCCTACTTATCAAGCCGACTTGAGTTTCCCAGTGTGTCCCTACCCTACATACCAAGCCGACTTGAGTTTCCCAGTATGTCCCTACCCTACTTACCAAGCCGACTTGAGTTTCTCAGTATGTCCCTACCCTACTTACCAAGCCGACTTGAGTTTCCTAGTGTGTCCCTACCCTACTTACCAAGCCGACATGAGTTTCCCAGTGTGTCCCTACCCTACTTACCAAGCCGACTTGAGTTTCCCAGTATGTCCCTACCCTACTTACCAAGCCGACTTGAGTTTCCCAGTGTGTCCCTACCCTACTTACCAAGCCGATTTAAGTCTTCCGGTGGCTATATATTGGTCGGCCGCTCGTATCTCTGGCTGTCGCAGCCTCCACGCGTGATGCAGCCTCAGCTCGGCTTCGTGTCTCCTCAGCTGCTCCTCCTTCTCCATTATACCCTGGTTTATGTCCTTGAGGGTCGATGTTGGTACTTTGTTCAGGTATGAACTGGGAATAGACAATGGCATCACACAAGGGAATTACCATGGACCTACCTAGTATAGTACCTGGACGAACAGCGAGCAATACAATTAGTGCTTTGCCACACTAGACCGAAATTCCGTCTACTACGCGGAAGATCGGTCGCGGAAGATAGTGTGCCCGTTATTTGTATTTTACATGCAATAACATGTATTGGCGTTCCGCCGCCGAAGTTCGGCGACGGAATTTCGGTCTAGTGTGGCAAAGCACTTAAGCGGCACGCGATGAATGCTTTGTCTCTTTTACTCACAAGAATGTTGTATATATTCTTCTTTGTTTTTGTGTGACTGAGAAAGCTAACTAATAAACAGCGCTCTATTTTATAACGACTAGTATCCGCCCGTGGTTTAACTCGCGTGGTAGTTATCCAGATAAATAGTACTGTGTTATTCCAGGTGGTGGATGGGACTGTGGATGCTGATGATGATGATGTTATTTGTATGTAAGTATATTCCATGTTTCAGCTAAATACGTTCAGCAGTATTTACATGAAAGAGTAACTAACATTCATTCATGAAGTCTCACAAATGTAGGTGATGTGTTATTTATACATATTATAATAAATATCCTAAATAAATATCAGAGAAAAAAGCTTTTCTCTGCAGTCTTAGAGACAGTCTTTAGAAACCTCAACTGGGAAAATTTCGGGCTGAACATCGATGGTCAGAAACTAACACACTTAAGATTTGCGGACGACATTGTGCTTTTCGCCGAAACTCATGAAGAACTAGATATCATGATAAACACTCTGGCAAAAGAAAGTGAAAAAGTAGGACTGAAAATAAACCCAGACAAGACAAAATTGATGACAAATGATGAGAAAAGGACTATCAAAGTAGGAGAAACCACAATTGACTACACAGGAGAATACATCTATTTGGGCCAGCTAATGTCAACACAAGAGAATACAAAAAAAGAAATAGAAAGGAGAATTGCAAATGGATGGAAGAAATACTGGAGTATGAGGGAAGTTATGAAAGACAAGAAACTACATTTAACCACCAAAGGCAAACTATTTAACATATGCATACTACCCATTCTAATGTATGGCTGTCAGACATGGCCTCTATCACATATCAGTACACACAAACTCGCAAGCTGTCAAAAAGCAATGGAAAGGAGCATGTTAGGAGTAAGACGCTCAGATAAAATAAAAGCAGCTGTAATCAGACATAAAACAAAAGTATTCGATATAACACAGAAGATAAGACGTCTAAAGTGGAAGTGGGCGGGCCACACTATAAGAGGCAGAAACAAATGGTGCAAAACTGTGACAGAATGGTATCCTAGAGAAGGACAACGAAAAAGAGGCAGACCACTTAAAAGATGGGCCGACGACATAAGCCAGATCGCTGGAAAAACATGGAGCAGAGTAGCGAGAAATAGATGGGAATGGAGAAGGCTAGAGGAGGCCTTTGCCGAAGGGCAACCGGACTTTCAACGAATAAGCAAGAGAAACATAATAGAATACTAGAAAAAACTACGAAAAGTTCAAAGAAAAGGCTTAATAAAAAAAAAAATAAATATCCTTGGACATCATTCATCATCATCATTTACACGGCGTCATCTAGTCCCAAGCTAAGCAATTTAATATGGCGGGAATCGAACCCGCAACCTCCACGTTTCAGGCGAGCCTTCGCCCACTGCGCACACAGAGGTCGTCTAGATAGAGGTAGTTACGTCAAAGATTATATTGTATGTTAGGTAATATAATAATTTAATTTATACTTATCTCTATTTTTGGTTCATCACTGTTTTTTTTAATATGTAATTAATCTACTTTCGTTATTGGCTTAATATATTTTTTAATAATAATTTTGATTTAAGTACTTAATTTACCCATTTTTAAACAGTTTTGGCTGCGCGGTTAATGCTTTGATCTCTTGCTGGTATTGCATGTTTTCTTGAAACAGCATCATCTCTAACTTCTTCCGTCTCTCTTCAAGTTGTCTAAAATAACAAAAAATATTAAATACAGTTCTCCAGACTCATCACATAACATTAAAAAAACTCTGGACAATCACAGTATCAAATAATAAAAATGTGTACTGTGTATTTGAAAATGTGTTTTATAAAGTAGTATGCTCCATGAATAAAACCCTTTTCAACCTGTTTCATATAATTATAAATTAATTTATTGTTAGCTGCCATAGCAACATGGTTTATGTATTGAGTAGGTATTATACCTATCTATATTTTATAGTTCAAAAGATTTAGCTTAGCACAAAAACCTGAAGACCAGTAGGAGGAAAATCTATAATTTATTTAAAGAATATGAACAAATAATATGCAGTAATTGTCAATATTGTTTTAAATGAGGTTTATCATAATTATATTTATGTAAGTAGGTTAATGATAGAACCAATAAAGGTCAACAAAAATAAATAGAATTCACTGTATTTAGTTAGCCGCACATAATAATTATTTGTTTTACTTTACAATGCTTTTATAAATACATACCTATCTTATCTTAGAGTTACAAAAAAGATTCAAACTTACACAGCCTTTATCTTTTTTTCACCAAGCAATTCAGCGTCTTTATTAGCCTTTTCATAATAGCCTTCTGTTGTCCATTGTTCATGACGCCTTGATTTATTAGTATTGGCCTCCCAGTAGCTGGCAACTTTCTTCAGTTCCTCTGCTCGCCGGAGCTCATTGTCCCGACGCTGGGCAGCTAAAGCTTGGAGTTGCCATTGTGGGCGCTGACGAGACATGATCTGAGGAGATAAGTTATAATAGTTCAGTTATCAGAAGCCAAAAGCTTGATACCAATGAAGAGCCCAACCTATTGGCCAATAGAAAAGTCTGTGAAGGTCCTTATACCATTATTTTAAAAACTTTACTGGGTAGGTACCTAGGTACCACAGATTAATTATTACCACACACTAACTTACTTACTTACAGATAAAAACGTAAGTAAGTACCTACTTAGTTAGCTTTATAAATATTTTTTCTTGTCTCTCAAGTCAATGAAAAGGAAAGGTATCAGATTTAGACGCCACCAGAGCTCTAGAGAGCCTCTATGTCTATTACATATCTACACTTTTAAAAAATTGAAGAAACTACCTACTTATTGAAACTTACTTTAGACCTAAAATAAAAGGTGTAACTTTTACTGGTCAAGAAGTTTAAACTGTGTGAACTTGAATGCGCCTAAATAGTACCTATTGCAACTGCACCTGTAACAAGATCACCTTCAACAAGTAGGTATTGTGACCAAGTGGGTATACGAGGAAAGAAATAAAATGACTCATTGTGAGGTCGATACTAACCTTAGCGGCAAAACTCCTTGGTTGACTGCCCACAACAAAGATCTCCTTCGCACTGACTCAATTACATGATTGCTGTGTCATGTGTGGGCGAAACGAATCTTAATTGGAGCATGTGAGGTCAGACACTTGATTCAATTACATACTTCCTCTGTGAAAACTTTATCATCGAACGAGATCACGCAATTTTACAAAAACGGTTGCTACAAAACGAAAACAAACAAGGAAACGTCAAACCGTCAAAGTGACAGTTCGGTTGCTAGGCAACGTCAGATATATTGTTATCTGTGACTAAAAATTATAATATATCTTTGACGTCAAGCAAGAGCAACGTACCACAGAATATATTAAAAGAAAGAACATACTACGCAGAGTGGCGCTGTTTGTTTGATTAAATATAATGACATCTATTGTCGGTGTTTGTAACTAAGTAATAGCATCTACGATAGTAGTCTGTTGGATAGTGTAGTAGTTTCATTATATACTGCTAGATGGCATAAATATACACTTCCAAAAAATACGAACAACTAATGTTGTGGTTTCGGTAGAGCCTGCGTGGTAGAGCAATGGATGATTGACAATATCGATACCGATGTAAGAGCCGTTAATATAACCCATTAGTTAGATGGGAGAGCATAAAAAATAGCAACGCTTGTTCCAACCCTGCCCCAAACATAATGGGTACCTAGCTACCTACCTACCTAGGTACTTATTTACCTACCTATTTAGTGTAAGTACCTAAATATATAAATATAGATATAATTCTTAGTGTAGGTTAGGATACCTACCTACCTACCTAATTACTTAACTAACAGTTTTAATTCAAGATAATTAGGTAGGTATTTTCGTTGTTAGTTTTTAATAAAACAAAAAGTTAAGTTGGTCAAGTAGGTAGTTCGGTAAATATTTTCTACACTAACTGCAAACTAGCAATCTTAGCTCCATCAGTAGGCAAAGCTCTAAAGCTCTTGGTTTCACTGAAGTAAAGCATCCAACTCGAAGCTAGCGGCCTTCAAGGTGATAGCGGGTCGCATTCCGGTGGGAAAGAGACAGAATACCATTATCCTTGTCTAGCTACAATGGCGGTTCGGTTGGTGTTGCCTGAAAAATTAAAAGCTGCTGTATTGGGAAAAATGGTAGGTAAACTGTAGGTTATTATTTTTCATGATCACATACAGAACGTAAGTATAACGAATTCTAGCTCATTTTACCATTTAATTTACCTACCATTAATAGAGCTAACTAAATTAGATACTTTAAGTATCTAAGTAGGTAGGTAGGTACCGTATATTAAGTATAGTATATTAAGTAGGTATTTGAAGAATACTACATATTCATCATAGAAACTAATAACAATCCTGTCTATTTTAAGTCGCTCTTGATAAAACACGTTCGTAAAAGTGCTGTAGTACCTATACCTACCTAGGTACTGACTAATTTATCTAGAAACTACATACCTACCTACCTATATAGATAGAAACTAAATCAACAAAAAATAATAGGTAAGTACAACCTACTTTTACCCATAATTGAATATAGGAACTAATGTAGAGTCAGTAGGTAACCTACCCAATTTAAAGCGCCTAAGATCTTCCGGTATCTACTTTTAAAAAGCTCTTATGATCGCGCGGTTTTCCCAAATCTATAGCTGCAAAGCCTTAGCAGGCTTCTATAGCACAAACCGTAAAACCAACATGGCAGCATCGAAAACCGGCAGTCACTCGTGACGGGGCTGCGTCAGCGCACGCCACAATGAAACTTTACAATTTCCTAAAAATATGCCGATTATGAATCAATCATTCCATAGTTATAGTATTATAGTGTAAGTAAAGTACCTCTTGTAAAGTGTCCTAAAGTGTTTAAAGTGTAGTGTTAGTGATTTTTCTGTAGTGCGAAGTTTTTTGTTTGTCTGCCCGTGTGTTAGTAATAACCGTGCTTCGGACCAAGAAATGGGCTTATAATTGGGCTAAATCAAAGGCTGCAATGGTAAGTTACACCTATCCATGGTTTTGGACATCAAAATCTCATTTTGTTTGGGTGTGTGTGTACAAAGCAAGTTAAACTTGTATGAACGAAGCTTTCGAATTTATGGTCATCTCTTTTCCTTTGATAGTACGTTTTGGAGCTAATCTCTATAACCTTTTAGTTATTTTTTATCATAAGGTAGGTACTATTCAAGAATTGCAGGTAAGTATTATTAGGTAAGGTAGGTATTAGATAATCTTCTGCGTCAACTTTGTATGTATCAATCGCTGGAACCAATAATTATATTCCAAAACATTTAGACTTTAACTTTACTAGGTACTTATATTTTAGAAAATTCAGTTCTACTCAATGAGTTCCTAACTGTATTAGAACATAGTCGTATGTTAGAACCTTTGAACGACAATCTGATAAAGTCAAATCGTATATGTAGGTATAAAATAAACCAAAATATTGTGATATTTTTCACTAGTTGATACTGGCAAAGATATAGAGGTATTTATGTTACCTACCTAGGTTATAGGAAGTGGTTATGTCTCTGAGTAGGCATGATATAACACGCTTTTCTAGCGCTTAAGCAGGATGGTAAAGTCTTGAGTACTTGTAATGTTTTTATCACGATAACTGAATAGATACCTACTACAGGAACTAGGTACCTACAGGTTAATATACGTGTTCAGTATCCCGCTAAGGGCTTTATTAGTACCTATAGGAAATTATTCTTATCCAATACCTGGTAAGGTATGATTTTCCGTAAAGAAAGAGAGATAGAAAAAATCGTTTATTTCAGTAGGACCTCAATGATCACTTTGAATCGTCTTACCTGCTAGGTGATTCTATTCCCTGTTCCAACGCGACACCCAAAACACCAAGAAAAATAATTAGGAAAAAACACAAGGTGTGGCCCAGCTGTTTTTTACAGCGATCCCTTAATAATCTATACTTATAAATTACTGATATAACTAACTGCTAGCCTACACTACCTACTAATCTATAATTTTCTAACATCGATCGAGGCCTATGGGACTACCGACTTCCACGTATCATACCATGACGGCGTCTACTCTCAAAACTGAAAACTATATGCCAATAACCGTAGCTTAGCCTATGTTGGTAGAAACTGAGTTCAAAATATTTACCAACTGCATTATTGAGGCACGATGATGTTTTCCATTTTGGGAGTCGAGGGGCAGGCATGGATATAAGATATAACACGCTAATAAAGCACTTTGCCGTCTGACGGCACAGAGACGGTCTTGTAGGTGTTGTCTCTGGTTGTCTCATTTTATTCAATACAAAGAATACTTTTTACCTGGCACGGTCATTCGATCACAGTATGGAACGGTGTAGTCTGCAAAGACCTGAGTGTAGCATTTTATCAGTAAAATGATTTTAAGAATCAGGTCAACAAGATTACCTTAGTAAAAATAATATTACCTATCTCTATAAAATATGAATAAAATGTTTACTACGTCGTCGTCAATGCTGCGAAATTAAAAGCTCTCATACAAAAGACATCAACGCGCTTCTCAAGTTTTTATTGTGCTGTTGTTGTATTAGGTTGTTATCCTGTGTTGACTGACGGGACTGCCCCTTTCCAAAACATCATACATACATACATCATGGATTTGTATAATGTATTTTAAAAGAATTTTGGTACATTTTATGCGCCACGAGCTCTTAAATTTAAACCTACAAGTAGCAAATTTTTTTTTTTATAAACCGTTCAATTTCACAAGAAGAGAGCAATACCCTGCAATCTCGAGATGCCTTTCTGTCCATAATCTCTGTCGTTTTACAATTTTTTGAATTTTTCCACTTGTATCTATTATCTATATATTATCTATATATATTATCTTGTATCTATTATATATAGTTGTAGAATAGTTCCGTGTAATTTGACGAAAGATTTCAATTAAGTAGTATAATTTGGATTTTTATTAAAAAAAACATTGTGGTTATCCTTAAATTACCCCGCGTTTCCAAATCATTCGTTAATCACAGCAACGGCAATTACCACCGTTCTCAAAGTCTCAAGCCAAGCAATTATAATCAGTTCAAATAATCCTTAACTAACTCGTCTGGTAGGCACCTAATTATCAGAATTACACGTTGAAAAAACATCAAACAAATCCGTGACTTGAAGGTCACGCAAATTATTTTAATTGTGCTGCAGAAAAAATAAGATTGTCTAAAAGAAATACGATAATGGAGGTCTGGGCTAAAATGTGTCCATAATAATATACAGGCAGATATGGCAAGTCATATTTTTTGCCTTATGTTGGTACATAGATAAAAGTATGTGAGTAGATTCACTGGGCAGGCTTAAGTAAATGATACTGAGATGACAAGTAATCACGCCCCTAAAATCGCAAAGGGCCCTGCGCTCAAAAGGGTCCCCAAAAGTCCCACAAAACCTACAAAGCCACCTACAACGCCGCAGCAATCTGTCCGGCTGACATGCCATCTTGACTCGGCCAATCCGACACTGCTGACATACATCTATGTTCATCACACAAAAGTTTATCCTGGCTAGGAATCGAACCCACGACCTCGGTCCACAATTCACGGAGAAAGCTGTGAATTTATATAAACAAAACATTAGTCCAACATCCTACATTTTTGAAGTCGGTTAAACAGTACCAGGAGTACAGATTTTACAAGCAGGTATCAAAATTGCT
Organism: Xanthorhoe designata; assembly: GCA_963582015.1. Taxonomy (NCBI): domain Eukaryota; kingdom Metazoa; phylum Arthropoda; class Insecta; order Lepidoptera; family Geometridae; genus Xanthorhoe; species Xanthorhoe designata. Next base: position 4,210,545 of record OY757029.1, read on the forward strand.
TTTTAAAGTTTGTTTCGAAGAAATAATAAGAGAGATAAACATGTTCTGATGCAAATTGAAAAGATACGATCAGTTATAATGTTTGATGAAAAATATGAAAGGTATTCTATCAGTACTCTACCTGTCCACCAGGGTTAAGTAAATAAGGTCACATAAGTAACTACCTAAAGCAGGATTATATTTTATTTACATAGCTGAGAACTTCATAATCACATAATTATGAAAGGCATAATTGAAAGGTAAAGTTTATTGGAAGCATAGTGAGGACAGCAGACAATTTTATTGGATTTTATAAACGCAATGACTAAGTTTTTTATCATTAAACTGTTGGCCTATTCTTTATATTTTATATTCCACATTCCACTACTACCCTTCATTCATGAAAATGCGTGAGGATGGATGTTTGTTACACTTTCTTGCATAAACTACTGAGCGGATTAAAAAAAATAAAAAATAAATAAATGATTGATTGATTGATTTGGCTGAAACTATGAATACTTATAGATAGATAGATAAGTAACTAATAATTATAAACCTAAGTGTAAGTAAGTGTAAGTGTTTGTACGTGTGTGTTTTAATCACGCCTTTAACTAGCGGACTGGAGTGGATGAAACTTGGAATAGGTGTAGTGTAGCTACATCGTGATCTACCTATAGGGTTATTCACACTTTACGGAATGTATTCGGTTTTAAGATCATATAATTGGATATCCAGAAAGGATTTGTTACGAATAATAACAAATTTTTATGACAATTTATGAGGTTGTAAAATCACAAGCAATCTCTACCAGTCAACCTGTAGGTAGGTACTAAAAATATTGTGACAGTACGAGAAACATTGGTTTGTATTAACATGAGCCCATTTAAATGCAATTATTCCGAGAAGAAAACAATTTTTTAAACCTTTCATCTGGCCCAGTAGCCGTATTCGGTCATCAAATCAAACGCAGCCTCGGGCGGTTGGATGCGCACGCGCACGCGACCATGTGTTGAAATAACGATGGAGCACTCGCTGTGCCTGCGGCTTCGCTTGTACTAGCTGCGCATACCTGCCCTTAAATAATTAGAATTTGGAGGTACCTCAAACAAACAAATAGATACACCGACAAAAAAATAGATTACTTATCTGACAAACTTTAACATAAGTACTTACATAAATTAAAAATCTTACTAAAAGTTTTACGGCTTCGACGGGATTCGAACCCGCGAGATACAAGCGATCATTCTTAAGCCGGGTTGTTTTACCACTCGGCCACGAAGCCCTAGACATTTACATACATAATTCAGTAATAAGCTATTATTTTGATATTACAACCAGACTTCAATTTTAATTATTCATTCGTTGCTTTTTATTTATTTGTATTGATATACAAATCTCGAAATACATTATTCGTAAAATGTAGAAATGTTTCTGTGGCTATACAAATTAAAATAGAGCCTCGAGTACCAATTACAACGAATTTGTACATTTTCTTCTGGTCGTTAAATTTTTGGTATAATCACAAATTTCAAGTAAATTATTGTGTGGAAATGCCTCTGAGCTATGCTTTTATACAGAAGCCAGGTGGCGGAACAATTCAAATCCTAACTCACCGTACAATCAATAACATAAACAATACGAATAACAATTTCAAAAAAAAACTTAGGCTTTTACATCTTTACTAGATGATTTATACAGAGTCAGGAGGCAAGCTTTGCCTACACTTAACGGGACACTGTAGTGCCTAGGACATTGTTGAGGTGGAATAGGCTTGCCCAGCACCTAGACCATCATTCTTTAATACAATCCATTTCAATAAAAAGCTGAATAAATTCTTAACGTAGATACTTTTGTCCCCGACTGTACATCATTATTCACCATTATGCGCACGAGTTGCGTGACGCGAGTAATCACTTTTATAATTTTCGTCTGTCTTATAAAATGGTATAGTTTGAACTCTATTACCAAGCTGCAAAAGTTTATTTTGTAACAGATGTGTTTTATAGTAAATTTACTTGTAATTTCATCTTGTTTAGTGGTTGTGGTTGGTGCCTAAGTACTTATCAAGGGTAGTGATGCATAAAGGCTGATGTTTTTCATCATGTTATTGTGAGTGAGTCCCTATACAATATACAGGTTGTCCCAAAAAAAAACCAAGCGGAGTCATAATATCTAAACGCGAAAGTTTGTATGGATGTAAGGATGTGTGGATGTTTGTTGACCTGTAATTACACATAAGCTACTTTATATGCAATTAGGTACCTCGCAAGCAAAGCCGCGAACGTAAGCTTGTGATAATGTAATTTCATAAATCTATTAACATAGATTTGCTTTTATTTAAATAAAAGTAAGTCATTTTGATTTCAAATTCTCCATCTGTAACAGAAGTCTCCACCAAGTTTGACGACCTCCAGCGGAAGACTAAATTGACCACCTTCTAGACATCCTTATCACCGTTTCTAAAACTCTAAACCTTATTTATACAACAGTTAAGATGATTTTGAAATGGTTTATACCTAACGTTAGCGATTTCACGAAAGTACACATCAAACACAGGCAATAATTTTTGAAGATAATTTGCTCGGGCATGTCCAAGAATTGACGAAGATTTCAATCGGTAATTAAGATTGCAATATTTGGAAGAATTGCATTAACATTCGTTGATTTAAGGACTGAAAGTTGAAAGAAGCAATTCCGCTGGGGATAATTTTACAAAACAAATTAGACTGAAATGCAATATAGAAGTGACCCCTACTTTTTAAAGTGAGTAAGTGCTTACTTTGTTACTTATTTTGAAGAAAAATTAAGGCTAAGAATAAAACGGCTTGGTTCAACTTTTACCTAAAAAACAAACTATAAAATAAATAAATTACTATAAATTCAAAATATATTGAAGATAATATAAAAGTGTGAAAAAAAATTAATGAGAGCGAATGAAAGAAAATATGTGTGGCATAGGAAAAGAAAAACAAATCATAATATCGTATTTATGTAATAAACAAGTTACGAGCCCCTTATATTAAAATGATAACCTATTTGCGTCGACGCAAATTTAAATGTTGACTCTTAGAATGTTGTGTTTATGTTTCTAATGTACTTTTATCTTCCACAGATTATATAATGTCGCAGAGGGACTTCTCGGAGGTAAGTGCATATTAATTGTAGAGGAGAGTGGGGAAGTTTCAAGAGAGCCTAAAAATGCAAATCTAATAAAAACATATTTAACTGGGTTGTGATCATAAAATAATAAATAAATATACTTGGACATTCAACACAGCGTCATTTAGTCCCAAGGTAAGCAACTTAAAGCTTGTGTTATGGTAGATAATATGCAAGCTCCAGTGGGCAACTCGTCAAACAAAGCGAGTCTCGTACCTAGTCTCGTCGCAAGGCTCAATCCAAAAGAACTGTGCGTATCTTAGGCATTTAAGTTAAGTAAATCAATATATGCTTTCGTGCATTTCGTATAGGTGTCCTTTTTACACCAGTCTCCTCAATGCTTAAATAATAAAATTATAAAGACGATCTAATCGTGAACTTTTACTGCTGGACGCCTTCCTCCCAACGTAACTGCTGAAATGCATATAATTTTACGATTTATTTAGTTCCAGATCCTATAAATTTAATGTTATGATACTTTTACAGCACTGAGCTGTGGTTGTATTTATAAAATACTGGCTCCCAAGCGTCAGTAAACTTGCTTCATTTACTCTATATGTTATTTCTTAGAAACTTTTAAATACTTATTACTGATGCAGATAATTGGTATAAGGTATTCATTATGTTCGCGCATCTAAAGCCAATGTACCTACACTATGTTTGGCATTATCAGCTGAGCGCTTCCGTGCTTCGGAGGGCACGTTAAATTGTCGGTCCCGGCTTTAAAGTCGTTAAGCCATGACGGAGGGCTTTAGGCGGCCTAAAAAACTCCGTCACCAGAGTTGGCCACTTGCTCATACGAACTTACTTAGGTACTATGTTTGAGCCAGCAGTGACTGCGTTTGTATCGATACTAACTTACTCGCACGCGGCATCGCTCACGTGGTACCTATCTTGGTAAAATATAGGCTATGTTCATTCGGAAAGTCCATGCTTTACATCGGTGAAAGAATTTTTGAAATCGAATAAGTAGTTTCGGAGATAACCCCAAACATACAAACAAACAAATCAACTTTACCTCTTTGTAATATTAGTATAAATATAATATATGCAGTCAGCAAGCTGAGACCCACGGGTACTCCCGCGTTTGTAAAACCCACTGCAAACTAGCAGGTGACGCCTTACATAAAACGCGCTGTAACTGCTCGTTTGAAGACGTGGTGTGTATAAGCTCATATGCAACATCAGCGTTTGAACATGGACCATACAATGGAACCGCTACCGGGAATAGTTACAGGAGTGCGGAGACTAACTAGCAGAACATAATGACCTTTTAATTATAATTACATGCTTTATTACTTAAGAGAAAACATCAAATAGTTAGCTTAATGTAGGTACTTGAATATATAATTAATAGTTGTTAAAGTTTATTTTACACTAGCTGCGGTGTTACGCGCGGTGAATAGTTTTCGTTTCCGTGGGAATACCGGGATCAAAAGTAGCCTATATTTTAACATACCTACATGAACGAATAATTCGTCCATGCATAAGTAGTATCAACAGAATCGCCGACTCAGTTGCTCTATGTGGCCTAAGGCGTGTCGAGAGCACTGCACGGGATGTGTGAACGTGTACTTATACGTGCGTGACTTGCTCGTTGGGCGAGCTGGTGTAGGTTAAAGCATGAAGCGATTATAAGTCATAATTTTATTGTCACTAAATAACATCATGTTTTAAGATCTTAGCTCAGCGACTGATGCAGCTGCAGTGGTAATAATTACAACATGGATCTTCGTCCAAAAAAGTTAAAAGTAAAAAAAAAAGGATTAATTTAGATAGACTCGCTAACTAGAGCACAAGCAGCTGATAAATGTATGGCTATCGCTTTTTAATGAAATGTGAATGACAGAAAACGCCCATCACCAGTCTTGTTAATCACTGGTAATTATCATAATAAGATAGCTCTGCAATCAGAACAAAAGTTGTAAATACGAGTAATAATCTAAGTAAAAAACACTGATTTTTGTTTTGTTTTAATATTCCTACTTAGCAGAAGAGGATTTTCTCACATTTTCTGGTATAAGTAAAGAAGCATCATTAGAAACATGGCTCTCAGTTCGTGTTAAAACTCGCTCTCTTCTTTCTCTCACACCATCACGAATGACGAGTAGAGTTACACATAAGGCGATACAAATTAATGTAATTCAAATGCTGTTATGTGACGTGACGGATAGTGTGGGCGTGCCCTTAGTGTATTAATAACTACACATTAGCATAAAACTGAGTTTTAATCGGTTTATAGCTTGTTTTTAAGCCTTTTCCAGGTATTAAGTAGCCATTTTATAGGTTTAAACGACGTGATATAAACTAATCCTTATTTGTTACTAAGTAACCAAGTTTAAGCATAAAGTATCATTTATCGAATAACGTAATTAGACAGGTACCTATAGCTAAGTACTTTGAAAACGGTAATACAATAGCGATTTATAAAATAACCATAAACTTACAAACTTTACCTTCCCCGACTTTTCACGGGGTTTCCATTGACACAATCACTAGCAAATTGTAATGGATCTCTCGATGGTCTAATCTGAATATTAACTGAAAATATTATCGAAAAATAATTTTTTTAATAACCTATGTTGTCTCACTACTGGGCCATTGTCTTTCTTTCGAGACTTCACATAATTTTCTTTAAAAGGCGCCGATGTCATCCTTCTGACGCTACCTTGGCCGACCACGAACCTTTTATAATTTTAGATTTAAATGTTTCAGATTAGAAAAATAATGAACTGCCCCATTTCTTACATAGTACCGATCTAGTTAGTTATAACAGTATGTAATCGCTGCGAGTGGCGTCGGTACGGGACCGGGTACGTGACGCCGGCGTAATAACATATTGCATGGGACGTGCGACGCTACTCCACTCGCTTACTAGGGCTGGTATGAATGGCTTTACAAAGTGAATGCTAAAGCAAACTTAAAAGTTTAAAATTTTAAAAGATAATGGTGTCAATTCTGATGTCACCAAAGCTAAAACTAAACTAATTTGACAGCACTAAAATTTCAATTGCTATGGAAGGGACGGCAACATATTAAATTAGTTTAGTTTTAATTTTGGCGACATCTGAATTGAAACCATTAAAAGGGTTAAAAATATAAAACTCATTTTGTACTCTACTTATTTGTGAACGTCTAAAAATCATTAGCATTTATTGTAGTTTGCTGAAGTTACAGCATGAACCCAAGTTTTTCCGGGTACGTGACGCTTATGTTATAACATATTGCATGTGGGACAAGACTGGAGTACCAGTCTTGATAAGGGCTGGTGAGAGGGTGGTTCAAAAAGCATCTTGTAATGCAATCGAAACTGAAATAATGTTAAATTGGCTAATTGAGATATTGCCTCGATTTTCCAGTGGTCAGTTGATATACCGTGTATATCAACTGACCACTGGAATGGTCTCTCTACTCTATCTATGAACTACGGTCAGAACTTGGATGGGTGACCGCAAGTGGCATTATCAGCTGAGCGCTTCCGTGCTTCGGTGGGCACGTTAAATTGTCGGTCCCGGCTTTTAAAGTCGTAAAGCCATGACAGAGGCTTTTAGGCGGCCTAAAAACTCCGTCACCAGAGTTGGCCACTTGCTCATACGAGCTTACTTACTTAATCTATGAACTTTTCAATGCAAAGGAGGATGGGACAAATGCATTAACATGTGCTCGAAAAAAATACATTTAGTGGAATTAGAATCTACTTTTGGAAGTCAGTTAGGTAGTAATAGCACACCCCTAGCAACGTACAATTCCGTGGCCTCAAACCCACAATATGTCGTATTTCACCACCTGACGAGACGTCTACTTTCCGCACTAGCTTTATTGTGTTTAAAAGCATTGTGTGCGTGTATACAGGGTGGGAAAAAAATTATCAAAGAAGAAAGAAAAGTGATCACGGAATAGTCCATCGAGTTAATCGACATCTTTTGTTTTGTTGACAAATGTATTTTTTCAGGCTAAATATTTTTTTATTATACCTCTTACTAAATTACTTGTTTCTTCAAAAAAAATCTAATTTCATAAGAATATAACTTTGTAACAACAAAAGTTTACTTACTTCTTAAAAGTTTAAAAGGAGGCCACAATTTCGCCGCACCCTGTATACAATTGTATTGTGTGCTTCGTTACGTGGAAACCATGACGTCATAACACAACAATAGTATGTACTTACGTATGTATGTATGTATGAGCTTATAGCTAGCACTACTTAGTAATGGTGTTTTTGGTCCGCCTAAAAACCACCGTCATGCTTTTACTATACACCGTATATGGAAATTTAATAAACGCGAAAGAAATGCTTAGATTTTAGATTATATTTGAATACTTACTTGTAATTTCTTAAAGGTAAGGCCTCAGTTTTATCAACGAATCGTTTAATAATTTATTTCTTTATTAATCACTTAAAATAAACACCAAATTGACCATCTCGTTGACCCCTTTCCCAAGCAATTAAACCATCAGCTTGAAGTACAGGCAGCGCGAAATTGAATTTACCAAAAGTGAAATAAATAAAATTAAGGTTCACTATCAGCGAGGAAACGATTAGCTATCGACTATTTTTTCGGTCCAGAAACATATCCCGATTCAATAAAATATAAGTAAGTACAGTACCTACTTTATTAAAATTAGCATTATGTATTGTGTTATTATATAAAGGTCTTCAGTACTTTGTATATTCCCAAGTTTCAGCCTAATCCGTAGAGTAGTTTTTGTGTGAATGTGTAAAAACATCCATCAAACTTTCTAATTTTTTTTATTAGTGGGAAGTAAGATGTCATAAAAACGCTGTCCGTAGGTAAGGGTGTTATTAAGTATCAAGATTGATTTCGATTTATGTCATCATTTTAATGGTTAAGGCCATTATCATCATCATTTTATTACCTGTGTAATGTCAATGTGGAGTGGATGCATGTCAGTTGCCTTTTTTATAAAAAATTCCAGCCTTAAAGAGTTACGTACCCTATTTTAGAGCTACGAGTATATTACTTTAGAGTTTTATTTATATATATCAAATTTTGATATTTTTTTCGTGTTTATTCAAAAAGTCTGCTACTTCTGATGCTAACTGTACAATTCGCCAAACTGGTACCTACTAACATCTTCGATTTGATTGCCGCTTTCCATCCGTTAATTAATTAACTTATATTAATGGCCATAAAATCACTCAATGCTGATAGGAATGGTCAAAACACAGGCTATTTGAAACTATTGGCATCTTCCTGTGTGATGAGGATCTTCGGAGTTGAAATGCATACGGAACCCTAAAAATGAGGTGTCAAATGACGGCACACTAGGTACTTTTATGCCGGGTGGGTTCCTATATCCAACTAACAGACGTCCGTACGTCAGTCGTCATAGCAACGTTGTATATTCAACACAAAATGTATGAGACTTTTTGACAAATAGGTAACTACGTTGCTATGACGACCGACGTACGGGGACATTCGTTAGTTGGATAGGTATAGGAACCCGGCATTAGTGTAGTACAAAAATGTTAATATCGCACCCCATAAAACACGACAAAAATAATTGAATTACATGAAAATAATATCAACCTAATACATACTCGTAGTTGTAATAGCATAATATTATTTTATACATTCATCATTTTATGAATATCTAAGTTCATGTCAATGGGAAGTAAAGGTTTTAAAAATTTTTATCTTAATAACTCCAAAAAAAGAATGCATTTCATGTTCTTACCATTTAATGAACACGTTATGGACGTTTTGTGACATTTTCTCATTTTGAGCTTTGTAGAGTTTTATACATTTTATTTAATTACAAACTTAGTCAAGAAACAAATCAAAACGCACGGTTAATTCAGAAATAAGAGATGAATGAAAAAGATGACTATACGTCAGACTGCACGTTTCTTTATTGAACCGACATCGACATTAATTTCAGAATTTATATGACATAGCTCAATTTTCGTATGTTTCATATACACAACTTAATACTCCACCATCTTCGATGAACTCTATGCAACAGTTAGGCAGGTGTTATAAATGCTTTCTTTTTTACAACTCCAAGCCTACCTTCAATTCACTTTTATCGTTTTAACAGTCGTAAAAACATTTATGTGTATATTCACTAAAATGTAACATGTAACTCGGTTAGTAGTGGCAATTCTGAGTGTCGAAAAACCTAAACTTAACTAACTAAAAATATTGCCGTCCCTTTCATAGCCATGGAAATAAAAAGGATGGCATTCATTTTAGTTAGTTTAGATTAGGTTTTGCGACACTCAGAATTGCCACTACTATCTAAGTATAAGTATTTGATACGAAAAAGCTTTTTTAAAGTTTTGTAATATTTAATTCATGTCATATTAAAAAGTAACAAACTCCATGATTTTTGCACTAACACAATGTACTTATACCATTTTCTTATTCATCTATTTAAAGATGTAAAGTTTCTTGATTTCAGATTATTTCCGTAAAATAAGACTATTGTAAACTAAAAAACCTAAATATTCCTACTGTTAGGTACCTACTTATGCTTTTAAAGCAAGTTGAAAAATAAAAAAAAATAGGAAACCAACTTCAATTTCTATCTTCATATCAGGTATTTTCCTAACTCCGAAGAGCCCTCATCTTTTATGGGACACCTCGGGAGTATTTTCTATCAAACAAAAAAATTTTTTTTTTAATTGGTCCACTTTAGTGACGGAATAATTGGTGAACATACAACGGAACATAATACCTCCTCCTTTTATGAAGTCAGTTAAAATTACATCCGAATTGAGAGAAAAAGGAGGGACCTTTTTTAAGTCGGTTTAATCTCACGTAGCCGGCTGGTTTAGTATCAGTTCTAAGTTTAATATTTTTTATTTATTCAAACCACAGACAAAACCGTCTGCTGTAGTCTAATCGGAGGTATTATTGAAAGAAACCCACAATGCTATGAGCTGTGGTTTTGTACACTCGACAACAAAATTAGATATGTTAAAAAGTCGTTGTTAGGAAGATTGGTGGAGCAAAGTTATGAAGTTTAATTTTAAAAACTATTTTTTTTTTCATACCGTAAGCAACAGTAAGCACCTAAGTATTATTGAAACGTCACGGTTAAGAGCTACGAGCTCGATTAAAAACAAATTCTTGATATTTACAACATTTATACATCAAATTTTTATGAATTTTGATTAGTTGGACTCTTAATAATTAGCACAAAAACTAAACATTAAAAAATGGTCTAAAACAGTTGTAGATTTTTTTTATGTATTTTGTAAATTACGCTTCATTGATGATATCTGGATTTGAAGCAGTACTTAATTCTTCGGGTCAGATATACGTAGGTACATTAAAATAAGCAATTTAATTAATTTGTACCTATGAGAATGCGGAGAAACAAAAATAGATTCACATTTTATAGGTACTTAAATTAAAAGTTCTGAAGCGAGTTCCAAGTAAAGCTATTTAATGTAAGTACTTACATAATGAATCTTCAAGATTATTTCATTTTAATTAAGGCGGTACCTACTATCCCGACTCAATCTAGCGCCACCAATTATTTTATCTTATTATTATGTATCTACGCGAAAACAGAGTTTGGTGGCCACCAAGTTGCAACTTCCAGCCTCACAAACTTTCTGTAGCTTGACTATTTAGATTTAAGTGGATGGGTAAAAATAGTTACCTTGGTTGCCTGATTCTTTCCTTGTGCGTTGCGTTGAAACAGTAAGTATTTACCTTATTTCTTTACGTCCCGACGTTTCGGCTATGTTGCAATAGCCATGGTCGCGGGTGGACTGGAGTATGATTCTAATTTGAGTTTCGTTGTGTAGAGGTGGTTAGTATTGTATCACTAGTAGATAGAACTACCCTCACAGATCTTCAGAATTCGGATCAGCTGCATTTACACCGCAACACACCACACAAGAGTATCTTTACACCGAGAAGTCATATTACGACGTGCATTGCATCTACTAATAACGGGATTCCAAGATGACGGTAGCCTAAACCCATTACAACATAGCAACATAGCCGAAACGTCGGGACGTAAAAAAATAAGGTTAAAAACGCGATAAAGCCCCGTGTCCATGTATTTATAAATATCAGTCAGTAGAATACAAAAGAAGAAGCTTTTCAATGTGCCCAACCCTAGAGGTCCTACTGATTGATCATTGGAAATCAATTTTCACATTTATAATTAAAGTCTTGGTTTTATTCATAAAGATTTGTTAATTTAATATACTTAGGTTTAAAAATGTTTTATTCTTGTTAAAATTATGTCGATGAAAAGAGATAGCAACAGATTTAATATCCATTTTAGCTAAAGTAGGTTACTAAAACGAAACCGTTTTAGCAACAGATTTGACATAGAGTAGAAAAAACATTCTATAAATCTATATTAAATTGACAAATATTTATGAAGAAGACCAGTGTATTGCGGCGCTGACTGTATACTGTAAGTGCGGTCGCCACGAATGCCGACAAAGGACTACTTGTAGTGCTTAGCCACTTCAAAAATTGAGATGGGCATTTGAAATGCCGTAGGAAGATGTACAAAAGTCCAACGTCAATATTGAGATATCTGTGGTCTGGATATATCAAAGACTCCATTCATATTCGTTGATGTGAAACGGTAGTGAACTAGTAAGCAAACTATTGGTTTTAATGAGCTAGGCAGAGTAAATCAGATTCCTTATATCTTTGAAAGAAATCGTTCTGTTTAAGCTTTCTGTTTTTATGTTACTTGAACTAGTATAATGCTGTTAGTTTTTCAATCATCGTCATCAATTATACTATTTCACTGCTAAGTGTGACTGTGAGCCTCCTTTGTGCGCGCCATTCATTGCGTCCCTGTCCTGTGTTTAGTTTTTCATAAAAAAAAACATTTTGTTTAATTTATAAATATCGCTGGTTAAATGCTAAGGTACCACAAATCAAAAATCGTGAAAATCGTTTTTATTACAAAAATGAGATTACAAATAGTTGTTTTATAGTATGAGTAAAAGACATTTTTAATTTTCGCATCAAAAACTACCAAAAAACAGTTGTGTCTGTTTATCATTTATACACTTTGGCACCAAATTTCAGAGCTATACAGCCATTTTTTCAGTTGTGGTTGAGTGATTGGCGGAAGCGCACTTAATTTGACTAAAATTTATATTCTAAAGTGCCATATTTCGGAATGTGGTACTATTGAATATAAATAAAAGTCAAAAACAAATATTATTTTTGGGCAAAGGTACCACATTCCGAAATGTGGTACCTTTGCACAAGATTATTGTATTGATATAACGTTGTGTGTATGTTCAAAAGTATCATTTTTGAAATGCGTTTGTTTTGCACATAACTTTTACGTGAACTTAACTATAATTTTTTAAAGCATTAAGTGCCTTTTTGAGATGCGTTTGTCTTGAACATAACTTTTATAAGAAATCAAAAATTATTTTTCAGGACGTAAGAATATTTTTTGAGATGTGCTTGTTTTTAATTTGCTTTAAACGGGTTTTTAATCATACAAAAATCACTGTTTTATTAATATTTTTCCCTGTAAGTAGGTACAACATTTTAAAAGTAATGTCAAACGTTTAATTTTAATGTCGAACAATAAAACTATTTTAATACAATAGCAGTAGGTACCTATCTAAAAATATAATATAATGTAATCAACAATATAAAACCACACCTCTGTGTGTTTATTTATTTGTTTTATTAGCTTAAAATCTTATCCCTTTTTTAACTAATAAAAAAAATAAATGCTTTAAAAACCTCAAATACTTACACAAAATAAGTACCTATCTCTACGCTAAGATCAACAATAATAAGAGAGTAACCAACAACATACGCTATGAGAGTTATCATAAATCTTGAACCATCCGGTAAGAAATAATGTAAATAATGAGATCAACTTTTAAGTCGCTTCAAAACAATATTGAAATTACTTTATCTTTTTAATGGCATACTAACTATTTATCATTAGGTGTAACTTGCTTGCCGCTGTCTAGCGTTTGTGGACACTGAGAAAGCCTTTGATTCGGTCGAAACATGGGTGGTACTAGAGCCACATGGGCAAAGTCGATGGAGGAACTTAGTACGATGCTCCTTCGAGCATTGATAAGGCCGTTACCTAGCCAAAATGTTAGTCACGTTAGTATGTTTATGGTTTTAGGAGCATTTATTTTGATAGGATATTATTTTTCGGTGTATATTCATTTAAAAAAGTGTATTTTTTAGAATCTTTATAAAACGTTGTTGTTCGTGTAACATTTAAATTGCATAGTACTACTAGATTGTGATTCAAACCTTCAAAATAACTTGTTTTAGTTTAATAAACCTTATTTTTTAATGAAATATGGTCTTTTGGTGATATATTTTTTGTGTATATAATACATTTTTTTATATGCTAAAGTCACTTATCTGCTTTTATATGACGTTGGGTTAAAGTTACGGAGAAACTAAAAATGCACTTAAATTCTAATTAAAATTACGCGTCGATTGATAGGTAATACATAGATATAAAAATAAGACTTACTCAAAAAAATTAAAAAAACCTTATCGAAAACTTTGAATGGCCCTACTGAAAAAAGTTAAATTTTGAATTGTGGTAGTTTAGCATTTAACCAGCGATATGTAGAGAACGTGATCTGTGCGTAATATAACTTTTACCTATGGCTGCGTGCTGTGAGCTATTCAACCATGTAGGAAGCTAATTCAGTCCAGGTAATTCGCTTGAGTCCCGTGTAATAACTAATTAACTTTACCCCACCCCAGCCCACCCTTTGGAAGAATACAGGACCGCACTTAGAATATAAATACAAGTAGGTACCTACCTACACCATGCTACCTGACAGATAAATCATTATTTTGCTAGTGACTGGTCCCCTACTCTATAAACCGAAAACGATACCTACATCGTGCTAATAATCGCAGGTCAGGTTATCTTGGTGTGGAAACTGAATTTAAAAGAATAACCAAGATACAATTCTAGTTTTTGTCCTTAAATTTTTAAAATTAATATAAGAATCCATCGCAATTTGTAACACTGTTTATTTACATAGGTAGGTACCTACCTATTTTATCTGTTGAAAAGTTTCGCTCTTTTTTTAAAACCACAGACGCAAAAAACGGCTCGCTGTAAAATACAAGTTGTCTGCCACGCCCTCGCTGGCGCGGGCGTGGATTCAAAAAATAAAAGAGCACCCTTAATCCGCGATAATGTTCCCCGTAATAACAGATCGAGTGTAATTAAATAAAAGAAGAAACAAATTCGATACCTCCGTTGTCATTAAAAAGTTTATTAGTTCGGATTTGCAATTATCTTAAATCCAGTTTCGTTGTTCAAATTTTACTTGATTTTACTGGACTGTTTTAATTTTATTTACGTTTTCTAAATTAATGTATTTAGCTGGTTTACGTAGCAATGATTTGCGTGCAACGGAACGAACCTTGAGGCTATTATTTTGACAGCAAAAACAAAATGGCGGACGATGATTGCGCGCGAAATCGATCGTCACGAGTGCTGCATTCCACTCGCGGTACGCGTGCCGGAACAAAAACTACGATATGAAAGTAATTTTCCTCTGGATATCTCACAAATGCGTATTATAAACGCATAACACAACATGCCCACTTACGCATAAACCTTGTAGCTTGAAATGGAACGTAGAGTCAGCGCAGATACTTGAGAGCTATATTGTCTACTTATTTTACTTTTCTGTGGGTAGAATTAGACACGAACGAATGCCGGTTATTTGTAATTTACTTTCTTTTAAACCTTTGTTCAACGAAATCGTGCTCAATTTCATTTAGTATTTATTTAAATCGTATTTAAATGTTACCTAAAATAGAATACAATGGAAAATATGGATAGTTATGGCCATTATGGCGGACAATCTGAGTCATTATGGTTACCTTTATTGAGCATTCTCGGTTAAATCGTTGGCCAGTAGCTTTATTAATAGTACTTCTTAATTGGCTTGAAATTATTTTCTCGGATCTCCACTGTAGGTACAATAAGCTCATAATGGCCAATTTGCCGTGGAAATAATGTGTGCTACCTAGTTTTGTTCTCTTTTTATTACTATTTAAATGTTATTAGAAATTGCAATTCAAACATCACGTAGACAAAAAACAATAAGTTTATTAATTTAATTTTGTTTACATCCCACTTAGTATTATAAACGCGAAAGTTTGAATGAATGTGTAGATCTATGGATGTTTGTTACCTACTCTTTAATAGAATAAAACATAGGCTACATACTTTTTATCGGGTAGGTACCTATTAAGCTTGTTCGTCAATAAATTTCGAATCCATTACGTATATCCAAGCTAATGTCATAACATAACATACCGAAGTAAAATCTCCTTTGGAAGAAAAGACAAAGGAGGGAGTGAGGGGTCACTCACGAAATGGTAATTGTCGAGGTATGCCTGGAATGCGGCGGGCTTGTGTGAGATTTCGCAACAATAACCCAATAAAGTGAAAAACGAGATCGTGCCAGTCGCACCGTTTGAGAATACCGGTCTTCCCAACTTGGCCGGCTAATACAAATATGTGCGGGAGTCGTGATGCAACTAAGCCCTCAGGGAACCGAACAGATGCGCGGAAGTCGGCATGCGATTTTTAACAAACCTCATCCCTACAGGCTCGAATTAAAATAATTTCACTTATCTTTAAACAAATACACACGTTTCAAAATTCTGTAACCCCGACGAATGGTTAAAACCGGAACGCGCTGAGATTGATTCCCATAAAAATGCCGTGTGTGAAAAAATCTGATGGTTAACAAAAATTACTTGAATCAGGTACCAAATTATTTTGTGATTTGTCTCGGAACCAACACACGTTAATTGTTTCATTTCAAACAGGTAATATTGTAATTTGAGGTTCGTACAATAAGAAAATAGGCGGAAAGAATAGACAAAGAAGGGCCGACTTATTGGCCCTTTTGGTTTTCTTTTTATTTGGGCCCTCTATACCTGCGTCCGTCGCGTCGGTTCAATGTGCGTTGTTTCAACTTTATGTTTCGTAATAAAAATACGAATAATGAACTGAATCATTTAACTTGAATCTAACCTAAAACAATGACAAACAATGAGAGGTTACAATGATGCCTTGATTTTACATTTATTGACTTATTTCATAAACTGCACCTCTAAGGTTAAAAATAAAAGCTATTTTGGAATGTACAAACAAAGCCCTTTCATTATGATACCCCACTCAAAATATTTGTATAACTTTTATTTTTTTACCCCCTTGGGAACCCAATATCTTTACAACCCCTTTAAAGACTTAGCTCATTAAATTACCAGCAAACTGCCATAGCCCTACTCGTATATACCTACCAAGTTTCGTGGAGATTAGATAAACGGTTCGATAGTTACATACATCGAAAGCAAAATCGCCTAGTAATAGTTGCCACTAAGATCTTAGTTCGCTTCGCTCATTCGAACAATTAAAGATGCTAGCGAATAATATTTTTTATGATAATTTGAAAATAAAGTGAATACAACCACAGGTAGACTGGACTAGGCTGTGTAAAAAATAGCGGAATGTCAAGTAAAAGACATAGTTGCCGATATTAATGGGCGTTTAACGTAAGCAGCTGTTTATTTGCAAGTACCTGGTACAACTACACAGGGTGTTTAGAACACCTATATTATTTGGTAAGTAGTATGTATGCGTTTATTATATTAGACGTATTATATAAAAAACGGCGGAAATAAACTCATATCTTTATATTTATTTAAGAAATTTGTAAATAGGATAAAAAGCGTTTCAATCTTGAAAAAATAAGTAAGTATGTTAAATTCAAGTCTAACTACGATTTCTTACTTGCGTAGAAAGAGAAATACTCATGTCTCTAGGAAGAGTTTCCAATGCACCTTTCACGTGCATACACATCAAAAAACCAAAAACCGTAAGCATAACTGCGTACATAGTATAACAAACAAATCACATAAAAACTTAAACATTTAAAGTATTGCAAATATCCAAGGATAGTTCAACTGGTAAGACTACCTACTTGACAGTCCTATTTATCTAGTATTTCATTTTTTTCACAAATCAATGTGGTTTTATTGTTTCGATATTTTCTTAACTTTTTTACTTCTATAGTTTTTGTATGGAGTGATCTGGCTGTGTATTAATAGCTGTAACCAGTGTATGCGTTAAAATATTAGCCCTAGAGTAGCCTGAAGATCTCTCAGAACAAACATACCTACATAAAGGACTGGGGTTTGTGATGGATGTCACGTCTTGGAAATATACGACAGATATGCGTGGAGATATTCACAGGGTTTAGTTTAACATTCCTTTTTCTGAGATTACTTTTTCTTTATCAAGATGTTTTATGTATGCCTGCTTCCTACGAGTATATCCAACTTACGGGTGACCGTCGATCTATCTATAGAGAAACGTTGTTTATACACCACAAAATGTATGACACTTTTTGACAGAACGTTGCTATGACGATCGACCTATGGTCATCCGTACGTTGGATATAGGAACCGGGCATTTAGTCTCTACTCTATGTGCTGTTAGGTTGCACTTGAGACAATAATGTAAAATGGCAATAGCCTTATTAGTATTTACAAGCGTTTCTTAAAGTTAGAGTCACTTTGTCAATGAAGTTTGAAAACCACCATTTTTAACCCTCGACAAAAAAATGGGCCGCTAAGTGTGTCTGATCGGACTGATTTAAATGCAGGTTATAAGTCACTCCTTATTAGCCGTAGGTAATGTTAAGGTAATAACTACCATGATTTTAAAAAAAATATCCTTCCTAAAAGTAACACTTTTAGTAAGAACCAAATTTCGTCATAATATGTAAATAGTTAATACAATACTTCTTCAATCGTTAATATAATGTTTTATTATTAATATTAGGTCATTTTTTCCAAGTTTTTAATAGGAATATTATATAAGTAATACAAATAACTCTGACACCTCTACACATTGCATAGTTCAATGGGTAGTAAGTAACTCGCAATTACATTATGATTAATCACCTTATAAGTTTATATATTCTTTAATTAAAGTACGGAACGGTTATTATAATAAATTGAACTTTTTGTAGAAGCTGTGAAGACATGAATTAAAATTCCTTAAATAACAAACTTTTATAAAATAATGTTAGTTTTCGTCATCCACTACTAATAAATTAATTTCTAAAGATATGTTAATGTTTCTCTTACCTACATTAAACAACTAAAATGCTCTTTTAACTAGGTAAATCAATGTGCCAACATAAAAAAAAACCAGTCTCCTTTTTTTACGATTAACGTGTTCTATTTTAATAAATGACAGTAGGTAGGTACCTACCGTCTATTGCTAACATAAAAAACCCTGATTCGAAATTTGAATTTCATATTCCACGCTCAAGGACTGGGCGGTCCTCAATTTAAAGCTTTACAAGATGAAAGGTCGTTTTGAGAAAATAATAATTATGCAATCCGTCGCTTCGTGGTTATCAGGCGCCTTTTTAAACGAAATTTTAATAAAGAGTCGAGAACTGTAAAATAAAAACAATTCCCGTTGAGTTGCCAGGTTTCACATTTACGGAGAAAGAGTTCTAATGAGATTATTTTTGATAGTATTGGATGAATCTTATTTTATTTATCAATATAGCGTTATCTAGTGAAAATAAATAATTCAGGATTCAGGCAAAAAAAAACTAAGAGACGGAAAAAGTAGGGAGAGTAGACCTTTGAAAAATGTAATAAATTAATTTCAAAATTATTCTGTTCTCTTTTTTTACAATCAAATAGTCATAATCATAGCTCATTGGCGCATCAGTCCGCACAAGAAGCCCCTCTACTCTACAAACCTGTTGTAATCTTCCGAATTCAGTATCCACCAACATAAGCTGAACTGTGATTATTGACACGCTGTATCGTTTTCGGTTGGTAGAGTATGGGGGAGTTCTCTATCGAATTTATATAGGCAGTTTTGAATACGCTTTACACTACCGCAGTTAGAGTCCAATACACCGATGTACTCACAAATTCATGTTAAAAATATTACCCTGGCAACCCCGACCAGATGAGGTCAGTTTCCACGGGAACCTGAAATGAACGTGTAATGATGTATAACGTCCATATGCGGTCACTTATCGCTTATTGGCTTTTTACAAAATTAATCGATGATAAGCTTTGAAGGAAATGAGTAATTTTTCTTTTTTTAAGCGTAACTGTGCCTACATTATATATGTACTGTAATATAAGAAGATAATAATAAGAAGGTAGATTTTGGACTTGAATTTTGATGACCGATAAAAAATCTCCAGTCAATAGTTTTATTTAGGTACACAATTTTAATATTTCATTTATCTGTAATTTTGCTTATTGCCCTAAAGTTCTTGTCATTTTGTGTAGGGTTATTGTTAACTAACCTACCACAGCAAGCAAAACCAATAGTAAAACAATACCTACTTTCTGTAAGACAGATCACAAGAAAACTAAAGCCCTACGAGTACGTAAACAAGTATGATTTGTTCGATCCGTATCGCAAACGCATATCATCATCGAAGCCATTATATAGACGGGTGATGAGAAGCAATCTTGATACGCTGTCTAAATACACAGCTCTGATACGTACGATACGCAAAACGACCCGTTTCATGTCAAATGATTTTATATTAGACAAAAAAAGATATGAAATAAATCTAGATATCCTTAGAAATACGATAAGTAAACTGAGATATCTAGGTACAACTAGATACGGAGTTTGATACGGTTACAACGATTCCAGCTGCTATTATAAACATCAATGTAGGTATGCCAGTTGTAGAACTAATTCTTTATAAAAGGTGAAGCATAGCATTTCTACAAACTCTGATAGGACTTTTTAGTTGTGATACAAAATAAAACATTTTTCAAATTCCAAATAATATTTACCAAGTGTGACTTGATTTCATAATTATACATACATGGCATACGCCAGTTGTTAAATACTATGAGGAATGCGTCTATCTTCTACTTACGAGTACGTAGTGCTTTTGTCGGTTTTTATTAGAAAAAAAACTGTAGATGTAGGTAGGTACCTATGTACTTATGTTTAAATGTTCTAGATTAGCAATAATACAAATTCGTTCATGCAATAAAAGTTTCAAATATTATAGAAAAATCATAAATAGGTAGGTACATTATCTATTTCCAAATCCGCATGTCTCAGCACAATCATCTAACAATTTCAATACTTATTTCAGAGAGATTCAATAACAGTGATTGAACTTCACTCTACTCTATTCGTCTTAACAGACAAAGGAATGTGGGAAAAAATATCCCACTTCCGATGCGTCGAAAGATACCGCAGGTGGCGACCGTCACGCCCGCGTTCCCTCACAAATAAATACCTTTTATTTTTAGGGTTCCCTCACAAAAAGATTAAATGTAGGATGTGGGAGGAACCTTTTTATACCTGTCAAGGAAGTTGGTTCAAATGCAATTTTAATTGAATAATTTGAATATGTACTGTTTGTTGTATTTGATTGAGTTATAAAAAAGTTATGCTGAAAAGTTTTTTTTGATTGGATTTTTATGTTATTTGTTCTTTATGACCTTTATAACTCCATAAAACTATAGTTGAAGAGTCTTATAGTAGTTAGTTTTTATTTTAATCCATGATGAATGTCAGTTTGATTTATTACATTCTTTGAGAGACAACTAGAAAACTGTAAAGTTTTCGTTAGACTAATATTTTTGTCAAATAAAATGATGTGTATGGAAAATGATTAAAAACTTACTTACATGATAAAAATGTTGACACGCAATGTAGTAAATAAGACGAAAATGGATTTAAAAATTCAACAGAACCCGTTATCCATTTAAGAACATGACATTGACGTTTATTGTTAAAAGGATTTAAGAATTCAGTAGCAGGTTGTCATTTGTCTTATTTTATTATTATTATGACTTTAATGTGCTTGGCCTTTGTAAAGGGATTATGGTTTAAAACATAAAAAAACGTTATTCATTTCTATGTAGGGCTTGGTGACGTGAATATTAAGTTTTAAATAAGAAGACATTCTTTATTTTTCTATGAATAAGAATCGAGTTTTTTTGGTGCTGAAGATTAAATTAAATAATGTTTTGTCAAAGATTTTTATCATCTGTTACAATAGGAAGATTAAATTTTACATTGAAAAAAATTATCAACCTCAGTAGTAGTAAAAATATCACTCCATTTTACTACAATATTTTTTGTTAAACGAGCGCGTTGATATCTTTTGTATGAAAATGTCGATGTAACAAAAATTTGTGTATAAAATAATTTGAAACACAAATTTTTGTTACATGTGGAAAGGTTTGTGTCTAATTAAACTTTGCTACTTTTATTATTACTATACTAGGTAGTCTTTAGTGTCCCTTCGTTCTGTAGTTCGAAAGTTTGTATGGCTGTATAGATTTATGTTTATTACTCTTTCACTCAAAAACTACTGATTGGATTTGGCTCGAACTTGAATTATACATAGTTTATGACCTGAAATAACACTTAAAGCTACTTTTCATCTATGTAGGTACCACGTGAACTAAGCCGCGGGTGGATACTACGAGTAGCACATATATTTTCGTGTGAAAGAGCGATGCTGTAAAGTGCTTGTTCGTACCAGTTATGTATGTAGCAATTATACGTCAATAAAAATACCGTTGACTTATGAATTGTGTATCGGTTGTGAAGAATGGGTCGTATACTTATTCTCATAATTTCTGATAGGATTAAGATGTTTATAACGAATTTATAAACTTGTATGTAGTAACTACGTTGAGCTTGTTGTGTAGGTACGAGTATTGTCCTAATTTTTTTTTATTCCTTTACGTGTGGTAATTATGTCTGTAATCAGCACATTAATGATATTTTGGAGGAGTATCAAACTTTTTAAATTATGGTATTAAGTAGAAGAGAAAAATAAAAAAAAATAAGTTTTATTGCTTAGTTATTCTAGAATACATAATCTTTAGATTTTGACTACATATCAATAATAATATTTTAAAGAGTTAAAGTTGGTTTGTTTGTTTGGGGTAATCTCCGAAACTACTCATCCGATTTCAAAAATTATTTCACTGATGTGTAGCATGGACTTTCCGAATGAACATAGACTATAGTTTATCAAGGTACCACGCGAGTGAAGCTGGGGGCGAGTAAGCTAGTTCAATATAAAATATTAATTAATCGTATTCGTTCGTTTATAAAGTCGTTTTTTCTCAGGTGGAGCCGACCGGCTCGGCGTCTCTCGGGGCGGCCTCCCGGGCCCTATTCGTAGAGAAAGTCAGAGCTTCGAACGCGGCATGCCAGGCTGGGGACTTCGCGACGGCTGTGGCCTTGTACACTGATGCCTTGACTTTGGACCCGGCTAACCATATACTATATAGTAATAGGTATGTAGCAAATATCCATAGACATTCACACAGCGTCATTTAGTCCCAAGTTAAACAAAGTAATTATTGTGTAATGGTAAACAGATTATTGATATACCTTCTAGTATAATATTAATTATTATCTATGCTACTACTCAGAAATTTTGTGATACATAAGTTTCACCGTAATTTTCACCATGCACTTGTATTTTCATAGAAAATGTAAGTAATCGTATGTGAATGGTTTTTTTTAGTTATTGCAAAAACTTGTGATTTGATTTAATAGGAAGTAGGTACAGCCGATTAGGATTAACTTGTTTTTTCACAAATGTAATTTTATGGGTTAACTGCACAATTTTTTTGCAATCTAAAATACCACTCCAGCCTGTATACTAACTAGAGATGATATAATGGTGTTAGTAAGGGATTGGTATATAAATTCTTATTTTCCAGGTCTGCAGCAAGACTGAAGCAGGGACAATTTGCAGCTGCTTTACAGGATGCCACGAGAGCTAGAGAACTTTGCCCGAACTGGCCGAAGGCTTATTACAGACAAGGTCAGTATGTACTCGTAGCAGAAAGTGTGAACTAGTAGCCAACTTGCCTGAAAACCTCTGTCCAATCAGTTGGCACATTAACTCAGTAAAAACCTATGGTTTATAGCGTCCCTTCCTAGGGACACTGCGTTTTCGATATAAACGCAAATGAAACTCTTGTATCGTTACTAACGCGATACAAACGCGTGGCGAACAAAAATCAGGCGGCTAGCTGTGACCGTGAACTTTATAACTCTATACTTGTGAAACGCGCTGAAACGCGCTGCTAATTAGCAGGTGACGCGCTACACAAAATCGCGCAGCGACTGCTCTTTCGAAAAACGTAGTGCGCCTAATTTTTTAAGTTATGTTTTAATACGCATCTCAATGCTTTTGAGAGAGAGATTAACGGGAAATATCAGAGAAGATGTATCTTAAGTTACGAATAAGATACATCTTCGCATTAACATGTCAGATATCTGTTCATGGCTGACCGTTTCCCTTAGCGAAAGTGTACGCACAAAACAATGCCCATAAAACGAGCAATCTAATGTGCTGTTCACACGCAATTGTGAAACTAAGCACCCGTGTGTACCAATACGTAACATAGGCTGTACAAGACTTCTCTCGAATAGAAATACATTTATAAGAAAATACATTATTTTTCCACTAATTTACAATAAATAGAAAAGACAATAGATAGTTGGGCAGGTCTCTTGGCAAGTAAATCCCCCGGGCCACCATCCAGTTGATCCCCCAATTGAATAGTTGCCCGGGAGATTCACTAGAACTCTCGGCAGAA
Source organism: Xanthorhoe designata (assembly GCA_963582015.1). Lineage (NCBI taxonomy): Eukaryota > Metazoa > Arthropoda > Insecta > Lepidoptera > Geometridae > Xanthorhoe > Xanthorhoe designata. Next base: position 4,234,325 of record OY757029.1, read on the forward strand.
AACCTGCCAGATGGACCTGGATGCATAAAGCCCAATGTAGAGCTGTTTAGCGGTCAGGGTAGGAAACTTTTGCCTAGCAGTGGATCATCATAAGAACCAAGTTAGGTCATCTAAGGATTGTTGCTCTTTCGGGCAACTCTGAACGTGCTTCTAACACCTTTGATATCGTCAGAATCCTTTTACTTACTGAGCTAAGATGAAATGATGATATATAATAATACGAGGGTAGGTATATTATTAGCGATACACCGTCCCTGTGCTCTGATAATCAGCCAACTGAGTGCTTTCCTGGGTTTTCCTTACATAATTTTTAACTTTAGGTGTGGCCTTACAATGCCTGGGTCGGCACGGCGAAGCCCTGGCTGCCTTCAGCTCGGGGCTTGGCGTGGAGCCATCATCAAGGCAACTGCTGGCTGCTTTGGTGGAAGCTTCCCTCAAATCTCCTCTAAGAACGACCTTGGAGCCTACCTTCAGGCAACTGGAGGCTATGAAGCTGGATCAGTCTCCTTTTGTTCTGATATCGGTAAGTTATTAAATGTTAAATAATTGAGTTGACCACTTGCTCATACGAACTTGCTTTAATGTGTTTGTGGGATCACAATTAAAAAATATTTAGTTGAATGCTTTGTAGTTATTGGATTTTTGATGTTGAATTTATATGCGCAGTCAAAGGAAAGCTTCTCATAGAAATAACGCTGGATTTTTAATTGCTTCATTATTGGGCAAAAACAAAAAAAAAAGAGAAAAAGAGTATAAACATATTTGATACATACAAATAAATAGGTTTTTATAATAGAAAACTGGAGCTTTATTCCCCAGCGCACAAAGTAACATAACTTCACTCAAACACGTGCTTTATTGACTATTCGAAATTCAAAATCCAAAAATGTGCAATTTTACATGTCACCTAGGCTCGTTTAGATTGGTATTGACCAATGAAAACATAACATACGCAATGTCATGAATTTTCAAATTCTGTATGCCACCGTTACATGCTCTTTGTGCCACGACTAGGCGAGGTTAATACCTGTCAAAATTCCATGCTTCTTAATACCGTGTTCTGTAAAAACACTGCTGAAGCGCGGTACAATTTTTCATATTTATTATGAGATTTGTGTTATTTTATCTATTCAATGGTGAAAGAAGACGTGTAGCACTCGGAGACTGCCGCGGTAAAGCTATTGCATAGCATTTTTTCGGGGTGTTAGGTTATTTTCGTTACGGAATTTCTGTATTCGGTCTCCACGCTCAAGGCCCGCGATAGAAGCTATGCAATAGCTTAACAATATTATTTTTACGACAAATAATGTACATTGAATAGGTGTTTTAGGCGGCAACTAAGATAAACGCCTTTTTGGTCACATCATCTACACTGCAGCCTCATTGGAGGAGAGACTTTTTGCCGTCGGGGAACATTGTCAGTAAACGTAGTGTTTATATTCTCTTTGATTGTCAGGGTTTGACTTGACATTAGTGACGGCACGGTATTATTTATTTATTGTATTTTGATAAAATTATATTACGTATTCTATCATTGAATATTTGTCGGCAACAAAGATAAATCAAGTCGGTAATCCTAACAAGATAACCTAAAATAAGTGCTATAATAAAATATTATGCTTTGCCAGAAAAAAACAACACATTTTTTATAAATTTATTCACAAAGCACTATGATGAGATTTCTTTCACAGGATCGCTGATGTAATGGATCTAACAAATGCAATTAATAATAAATGGTTGTGAAATAAATGTGGTTGATAAAAAAAAACTCTGACTTAATTACTCTCTTGCCGAGACGAGAAGTAGGAAATGTAGGTTGGCAGCAACATTGAACGTGCTCTCCAATTTCGCTATGAAGCGACTTGCACTAGGCTGGCTGATAGTGCTAACCAATCGTTTCCAATTGACTTTTGATAGCTCCAAATAAAGTACAAAGCTACCCAAGTTTGCCTCCAAGGATGCCGCGCAATCACTAAAACCACTTCTAGGTATGTGCTCACACATTTACAATTTTAGGATCCATTGATTGGGATCATGATACCCTAAATCTCTCCTACTTATGTTTGTGCGTTGTTTTCGAAGAACAATTTACATTTTCATTGCTAGTTTTAGGTAATTAAAATAGAGAAAATGCAATTTCGATGAAAATTAATCAATGATTGAAGTAGGTAATTGTTATGACATTTGACAATTCGTCCGGGAACTAGTCGGACGTACCTAATGAATTAAAATAATTATTTTTTGACTCAAAACTTTGAATAACTACAAAATTAATAATTATTGTGATTTAATAATCATCTAATTCAATGTTATTTTACTTATAATATGATGTGGTTTAAACCAAAAAAATCTATCAACTAAAATTATAATATCTTTCCAAAAACATTCGCGGAAGTATGGTTTTGAACGAATTACGAAAATATCAAGACCATGAACGAAGTAGCCACTGGACCCGACATAAAATACAAATAAATAAATAAATAATAAATAAATATCCTTGGACATTCCACACGGCGGCGTCATCTAGTCCCAAGCTAAGCAATTTAATGCTTGTGTTATGGTAACCAGATGACTGATAAACTACATAGATACATTTTATCTGTAATTACATACATACTTATTATACATACTTAGCGAATTTGCACTTGGTAGCTACCAAACTCTGTTTTCGCTATTTCTCCTAAACTATACAAAATGAAACTATTACATAGGTATTAAAAAAAGCTTATGATAGGTTTCACAAACTGTACATTCAGTTTTTTCAAATTCCTTTGTTCAACGTAATAATAAAATAAAATAGGCGGTGGCGCATGGCTAGTTTCACCCGTACATGCACCTTAAATAAAGTTGGCTAATACGAAGTTATATTTTAGGTAGGTACCTACATGTGATTCTATTTAGTGATTAATAACAATACCTTAATGTAATAAAATAATGTACCTAACATGTGAAAAGAAGTAGTGCTGCTTCCGCCGCTATAGTTTTTACACAATTTAACTGAACATTTAGTCATTTTTGGGAGATGTTTTATTGAAAAGTAAGTGCTTCAGACTTACGCAAAAACAAACGACCAAGGCTAGAATTTGACTGGTTACTGACAAGACCGGTGAAGGTACGTTCGCTTATACTTAATATGTCTAGTCCAGTGGCTATTCGTTCAAGATCAAGACTTGACTTGTGTGAAAGAGCGTGGAGAATACCATTTTAAGAAAACAAGCCTTGGCACTATAGATTCGTATTTCAAAATGACGTCACTGCACGTTACGTTCTTATAAAGTGATTTGGGGAATAAAGCCCCTGTTATGGAATACTTACCTTTGAATTTAGAGTTTTATGTAAACGACTCTGTCCCTTGTGCCTCGGCTGTGAGACAGACGGACAGGTATCGTGTATATATCCGGACGCTAATGGCACGAATTATTTCGGAATTGAGACTATCTGATGCCAGGTGAGGGGACATACACGGCAACAGCTTTTAATTTGGTTGATTTATTTTATACAGTGCTTGGGCAATCGATGGAATAGGCTTGTCCACTTGCCCAGTAGGTACTCAAACATCCTCTCAGCTTTATCGGACAGTTATTTGTTGTTTGTTTGGGAAAACAGACATAATTATGAAGCTTACAAAGAAAATCATTAAAGTTTCTATCTATTATAGAATCCAACAAAGTCATCTCGATAAACCTATTTTTATTTAATATTTTTATGTTATAATAAATTTTTGAAGATGTTACATTCACACACAACACAACCTTTCAACATTTAAACTAGCTCTATCGTTTTTCAAATGATTTTCTGTAAATTAATCCCCAAGAACTGTTTAAAACTCCTCAGTACGACCATGGTGCTTACAATGAATTTCATTTTACGCGAATTTCCTTATAATATAGGAAGTAAGTTCGTATGAGCAATATCTTACTCGACTTTACTGGCTACTTTGTAAAAAAATTTGGTCAAGTTTCAATTTATTACATGCTATAAAATCCGGCTTAAGTGGAACAGGTTGTTTTACATTGCCAAATTAAGTAGGTTCTTGGTACATTATGATGACATAATTAGTGTACCCGATATACGATATACGTACTCACAGAGTACCAGGTAGCTTGGTTAAGAATTACAATTACAGTCATTGAAATTGAAATAAAATTTTACAACCATACCTAGGTGTTTACCTCGGGTTTAAAAAAATGGCGGAAGTTTGGTCCACGCTCGCTTTAAAAACGCCTAAGTCCCGTTAGAAATATTTTGTTAAGATAAATATTAGTGGACATTTTACATAGCTCTAGCAAAGCTTGTATGGGAACCAGATTACTGATAGAATACATAGATAATGACCTACGCAAACATGCGAGTATTTGAATTACTTAGTATCTACCTATGACACGCAAACATTGTAGTTTATTCTACGTTAAAAATTAAGCCAATATTTTTCAAATAAAAATAAATAATGAAACCATAGATAATATAAGAGTACCATAGATAAGATTATAATTTATTAGATTGTACTAGAAGAAGCCAAACAACGATGACTTCTGAGTTTTATTTTCTTTAATTTTTTTAGATTTTTCCTACTTTTATTTATTTCAATTTCCAGTTTTAAACACGACATTACATCAAACTCAGTAAATCAAACGATTAAAAATAAAACTCGTCTGAACTGGCAACATTAACCTGTCAACCGGCGGAACGACCCCGGGGTCGTTAGGTATAAAACACAAAATTCCGTTGACCGGCGGAACGACCCCGGGGTCGTTGCTCACCCAGGCCACTTGAATCCATATTTCGACCTAGATAGAGTTGTCTATTGTTTGGACATGTTGATTTCAGAGCCAAGCTAGATATATTTGTCAATGATACCAACATTGCAAAAACGAAGTAGCTTCATAAAAAATAAAATCCAACTCATTCATTCCAATGAAAGCAAGCAACGGACGGGAGTGTTTTCATTTGTGCAAATTGTGATTTATATTGGTAAGTGTCTACTTTTATTACAAAATGTGTGCTAATTCTCTTATTTAGTTCATTGTGCTGCTATCGATCACGTTAGATTTTCGAAATTCATTATAAAAATAGGTTTTTCAAGTCTTGAAAGTCGGCAACCTAAATTCAACTATTTTGAGTGTTTTACTAGCAACTGTTGTGAAAGATCAGTGAAAAGTTATGTAAATGTGTACATAGTAACTATTTATACAAGTCTAAACATGTTTTCAATGGAAAAACAAGGAAGAATTCAATACCAGTGACCATTATTGTTTACGTAACCACGCCCGTTCAGACGCCATTTTTTTTTTTGAGCTTTATTGTTATGGTGCTTAGGTTCATAGTTGTATGCAGTGCCGCGCAAATTGCGTGTGCGCGACTTAGATGGTAAAAATAAAATCATGACAGCATGTTAGGCCTTTGTTTTTGTGCTTAGAGCATAGAAACAATATCCATAATTATAATACCTTTTACATAAACAAGCTAAGTGGTCTAGTTTTTTTTTCTATGAATTTTTAAGTTTTAGGTAATCGCAAATCCGCGGACTCACAGATTCCGCCATTCGTCGTGCGTGCAAGCACTTTTTTGACAGGTAGAAACCGTTCCTTGACAGGTTAAGCACCATACACAGTGGACGATTTGCATACATTCCTTTAAACACTAGGGATGTCCTAAAATATTCCGATTCGAATTTAAATATAATGCTACCTACATACTTAGTAGGAAGGTAGTTACTACTGTAATATTGCAGCAGCTATTTAGTTACTCTTAATGCGCTAGATATCGTTTTTAGGTATTGATAATATAGACATAAGCCTTAAAATATTTTTATTTCGCTTTAAGGTACCTACCATAATGGTACTTACCTACTTGGCTGCTGATACGCATGGCATAGGAAACCCCAAACCGCATAAAGAAATACTTACATAGGTATTCATTTATATACTTAATGGTATTCTTGTAATGGTATTACATTTTTTATTAAGGCAGATATTGGGGGCAATTCGGAGTGTCGCAAAAGCTAAACTAAACTAATTAAAATTATTGCCATCCTTTTTATTTCCATCGCTATGAAAGGGACGGCAACAATTTTAGTTAGCTTAGTTTAGCTTTTGCGACACTCAGAATTGCCACTATTACTCTATTATGTACGTACTAATGGGTACCAAATCATCGTCTCGTCTACGCCTAGCTCCGGCCGATTAATAACAAACTTATTTCGTAAAAAACGTTAAAACATACTGATGCTGTAGGTATCGTATGCCTATTTTCACTTCAATCGAGTATCCATAAAACCGTAGGAATACAGCTTGGTATTTTTTCTGTGGGTTGAAAATTCTTATTGAAAATGCCCTAAATAAAGTCTCATTCTGAATTTATTGTAAGAACATCTCTATTTCACCGGTAGCCGACAACATTGGGCATTTTCGGCGCATTTACCAGCGAACAATTGGGCTGAGTGATCAAAGGACCATAAATACACAAAATTTACATACAATCTGCGCGACAGTTGATCGGCAGGCTGCTGCGGAACGGCGTCGGGGAACAAGATGGCGGTTTTATGTTCTATATTTGAAATAAATGTTCTTTTTTAAGCTACCGTTTGTCCTTGGCAAAGGAGACCCTCACCGTACGAGTAGCTCTAGATTTTCAAGGTTATAAAACAACCATTGCTTTAAAACTCACCTTCTAATGAAACTATAAGCATAACTGTGGGTATGTTAAATTAATTGAATTCGCAGAGCAATTTTCAGTTTTTACCATGATTATGGGTAGGTACTTATATATTATTTCAAAATCAACAAAGAAATGACAACAACACACACAATCTCTCAAACTCAATCAAAATCGGCTCATCTAAATCAACAATAGACAAGACAGTCAATAGAGAAACAAAAACTAGTTTTAAAGGGCAAACACTTCGTGTGTGTTCTTCAAACAAAGTATTACTTTACCCCGAAAAAGTTTGCCGCCATGAGAAAAAGAAAAGTTTTTTAAAAATTCGACGAATTTTTTTGTGTTCATGATACTCAATTACCCATTTATGTGCATTAGTTTATTATTATGCTCGACATAAAGAATGATAATCAAAGTCGAGATTGTGCGATTGGATTTTATTTGCGCAGAAAGATATTCGGTAGCTGTTTTTATTACGTTATCATTGTGCAGGTTATTTAACCTCCTAGAGAAAAAAAAAATATAAACTCCTTGGTTCCAATTGGTAACCTGTATGTAAAAAAAACTTTATAAAGCCAGCCAGGCTGTTATGAAAAAAAATATATTTTGGCGCCAATAATAGGTATAATTTGCTAGGGCTGCTAGAAAACCACAGGTTGATAGCCAAGGCAGGTATTTTGGCAGGTTGCTAATCCATTGCGTTATAATTAATTTTTTTTTTATTTGTTTTTTTATTAAAATATATAGGTAAGCGTAGGTACAAACGGGGGAAAGTGACAATGTTTATTACCATGTAGAGATAGAGATGGGAAATTCGCTAGGCTAGGTACTTCATATAGCAAATTGTGCAAGATTTTTATCAGATCAAAACAATTAATGGATTGCTTTCTCCAGGTGGTCGGTCAGGAGTTGCTGGCTGCTGGCCAGTACCAAGCAGCTGTCACTGTGCTGGAGGCTGCTCTGAGGATTGGTTCCTGCTCATTGAAATTGAGGTAAGGCTTCATACTGCATTATTAGATACTATTTCATTTTACATATCTAAGTTTTTATCTGCCGTAACGTAAAGAGCAAGACTTAAATGCAGAAAACCCAAATTAGCGCTGTTTGGCGGTTAGGGGATGAGGTGGCTACAAGCTGTTTTATTTTTTAGCTATACCTAAGCTATAAATATTTAAGGGGATAAGGTGGCTTGTAGCCACCTCATCACTTAACCGCGAAACTGGGGCATCCCTTCCACTTTTTGACACATTTTAGGTTTTGTTATGATTACCTTCTCATATTCATATCATTTATAGCTTACTTTGGGGCTGTACCTATCCCAAGACGTACTCGTAGTAGATTTTTTCATACGGTTTAATGTTGTAAAATTTTAATTGATTAGTAGGTACCTACCTACTGCGCTACTAAAGTCATTGGTCATGGCAAGCTAACTAAAGAAGTCTAAAAATAACCTATTGGCTCGGAAACCGTTTTGTTCAATACCCCATAAAACAATACTTATTGCAAAAGCCGTATAATAATTAGGCCAGTGCAATTATAAAACAAAGCTTCATATTTCACTGGGAATTTATTCTTTACTCATTTATGAACATTTCTCCTTTATAATTTCCAGCCTTACTACCTTGTAATAAGATCGTAAATTCAATGCTTCCGATTATGGTGTAACACGATAAATCAAAATGTCGAAATTCCGCTAAAGATAACCGTTCCTTAAATACATTTAAATTATCCCACTGTCATGGCTTAACATATGGCCGGTGATTATTGCAATGATGCCGGGGAGACCTTATTTTGAAATACCTACAACTCTATTTCATTATGTAATTCTTTAATTTAGTTAAGGTAGGTAATTTAAGTATAGTGATGACATCCTAAATACCAGGATGCGAATAGCACAGGGTTGTATCAAGTGTGTGCACCTACTGCCTAAAATAGGTTTATTTCAATCTTAATACCATGCGAGCGTAACCTTAGGCGGTAGCTAGTAAAGATATAGAAGACCTCAGTTTATCACACTTTGGCAGTTTCCACACAATTTGCTGAGATCACATAGAATTGTGTGGAAACTGCCAAAAACATTCCTTAAATAAACCTTCACAAATAATTACCATGTGATAGCCTACAATGTTATATCAGGTCAATGACCTGCAAGCTGACTACAATGTAATGAGCGTCGAATTTCGTGCATAAGTCATAATGTCTTGTTCTCATTAGGTTGGAAAACGTGACCCGTGTCTTAATCAGGATGTAATAAAACATTTAAAAATGTTATTGTGATAAAATATTACTCTGTTTCACCGCTGGTGACAATTTGGCATTTAGTATTACAAGATTAAAGCTGATAAAACTCATTAAAATGTTACTAACGGACTTTTGCGGTCGCAAATTGCTGCACAACTCAAATGATCAAAAGAAGAACGCGTGATCGTTAGCACATCAGTAAATGTGCTCTAACGATGCGTCATAGCACCCAAAGCATCAGATTTCAATTCAATGCATTTATTGAATTGAAATCTTCGATAATACCGCTTAAATTCTCAGAGTATTAAGTCGGTACCTTCAAAGAGCCTGTGCATATTGAAATTGCAAATAAATTCGCGATAAATACAGACAATAACTTTCCGAAAATACTTTAAAATATTCTCGCGCACGGTCAGAAGGCATTCCGTACAGTCTGTCGCTCAAGTTCGCGCCAATAAACCTTATTGCAGCGGTGTAAGTGCGAATATTTTGAACATGGAAATAATTATCACTAATGTTGCCAGGGCTGGATTTAAATGGGGTACGTAAACACAACAATGAAAAATGAATGTTTTGTTAAAATAATAGAGAAAACATTTAGAATTACGGTACTGAGTATAAATAAATAATACCTTTAATTGAATTTACCTGAAGTTCAAATACATACATTACTTAGTAATATTAGGATACCACATAGAAGTACTCTTTACTCTTGGAATGTGCATTTTGACCTTAAAGATAGTAATGTAAGGTGCATGGCATATTAACTACAAGTTTAACATAACTATAAGGCTGGGCTACTTTTAAGTTCATGCTATTGACTAGAAATTCTGTTAAAGCTCCCAATTATATTTCTTCATTAAACCTTTAATCCGTATGTAGGTAGGTACTTATATTTAGAACGGAAAAATGTGATTCGCTAATTAAACCTTTATGACTACCGTTTCATCGTCACCATTCTGCCAATGTTCATATAAAATCGCGACTTTCAGATCTAGTCCTTCCATCCTTTGAAGATATCTAGAAGGTAATCTGAAGTTCAATTGATGTTGTACACCTTGTTTGAAATCGACATCCTCATCAAGTTAGTTATCAAACAAAAATACTTTGTTGTTTGATCAAATTCAAACTCATGATCCACTCCAGTGTAAACACTGGATTACGTGTTTAGGCGACTCTTTATACAAAAATTGTCAACTTACCGGCAACTGTCACTGTCAGGGCCCACGAAGTGTCGAAACCCACACCTCGTTCGATCTTATCGAGCACTTGATGGATCGATGGCTGGATACGGTCCTATTCTGTTCACTTAACGAGAAAAAACAACGGAACATGGCAAGTGTAAGAGTGGTGTTAGAAACAAGGTTCTGTATAGGATGAATAGTAAACTTTACAAAAGTAGAGACCTGAATTTACCAGGAAACCTTTTGTTGACCATTATGTTGATGTATTAAAATGATGAGGGCTAATCAACTTTTTTATCATTTGACTTTATATCTATTCCCGATTAGTTTTATTTGTATTATAAAGGAGCACTGGTTTTATGTTTAAAAAAACAATATCGTGAGGAAACCAGTGAGTTTTCTAATAAGATAGAAATATCCGATATTTTTAAAGCATGTCACGTATGGAATGCTAACTTTTTCAAAATGTGGACTGGACATTATCAAATATTATATTTGAACATACCTCAGACTACCTTCAAAATGCCTAACCATATCAGAGTATGACTAATAGGTACTGCGTCTTGGCTGTTTATTTAAGAAAGTAGATAAGGTTACTAAAAGTAGACTTCAGTTTAGTAATAGGCTTACGCTAAAGTATCTTACACCAAAAGAAAGCGTCTCTGTATCTGGTACGGAATCCTAAAAGTCACAACTACTCGTTTACAAACAGGGTTTGTATCGGATCTCTATCGAGATTATATCCGTTGACAGATGATTCGATAATAATGGTATTCTATAATGATACGAATAAAATCGTGCCCTTAAATGGGCGACATTTGCATAAGTAGCCAATGGGATTCAGAATTGTTTTGTAACTTTAATCGAATAGAACATGGAGATAATTAACATTAATGATATGAGATTCTTTAAGCAGCGGCGCAATAAGAATATTTCAAACAGATTTTTTTTATTCATGTGTAATATCTTGCTGTCGGTAGATGTTAGCTACCTGGCTTTATCCATTTAGCATTACCCTGCGGCAATGCGATTCACAATCAACACGTCATAAACATCTTGTGCTATTATTTCTTTAAGTTTGTTTTAAAACTTGAAAAGGGTCAGCAGTGGTAGTTAGACTCCTCTGGTGTCAAGCGTCCTAGGCTACGGTAATCGCTTACTATCAGGGAGTACATGTGGTCCCTTCTGCTACCTTTATCGCCATTGTCATTTCAGTCCATTTCCACCCACTGTTGGGTTAAGCCTCCTTAGTCTCTAATAGTTGCGCCATTCTCTCCGATCCCTCGCGAGTCTTATCCACTGATAAGTTTACAATGTCATCGACCATCATTTTCCATACTTAATATGTTTTTTCTTTACGAGTAATAAGACCCTCACGTGTACATGTCTTAATAAGTTCATTTCAATCTGTCGATTACGTTATCTATCTCACGATCCTGTTCTCTGAGTACGGTTGAACGGCAAGAGAAGCGTATGCGATGTCAAATTACAGAGATCGTGGTGATTCATCGCCTTGACCACGAATTAAAATATTTATCTCGGGATTAATTTAATCGGTTTCACACGAGCTATTTAGGAGTAACAGCTGAGATCAGCCAGCTGAGTTAATCGGAGTACTTATAGGCGATGCGTCGTGGGTGGCGCTGAAGATCGTAAAACTTGAAGTTAATCCAACATCGGGTAGTTTTATAATCTGAAATACTAAATGATATCCTGATACTAATAATATACTTTGATTTTATGATACCTGATACTAAATTAAATATCATTTTGTAGTAGGCGTCCGATCAAATTTTCCGTTTCGATAAATCTTGAATAGCTACCTGTATTCAAGATTATAAACTGTTATTTGATTAGCAGGGGAACGCTCAATTCTAACTTACTATTCAAAATTGTCTGACTAGAAGAAGACCAACTCTTCATTCATTAGTACCAGATGCAATGAGACTCTACTTACTCCTATAGAATAGAATAGAAAATGGGACAGAGACGTGATTTTGTTTATGTATGTAAGGAACCAGGTGTTTACCATCAGCTGTGCCTACTAGAGGTACCGGTAGGGTACAGGCGTATTATTTACTCTCATGGGGACCGTCAGGAAACCGGACGATAGGACAACTTTCTAATGGATAGACAGAAAAATGTCTTCATTTTAAAACAAAGTAGCTGATTTAAGATCGTTTAACATGCGATGTGTGCTACGCACTGTGAATATTTCCTAATAACAGAGTAGAGACGCACGACAAGCTTTAAAATAAATAGCTAATCAATTATCTTTGAAAGTAGTTTACTGCCAGTATCATCCGGCAAAGTAATTGCAAAAGAGAGTTTCAAGATTAATGTGTCACTAATAAATCACAATTTCTGTTTGTTCTTTTATCTCAATCAGAAATACCTACCAGATAAAATGTCCATAAAAACAGGAAAATAATCAAACTTAATGATATTACCATACCTTTCACATTTCCTCAACCTCTGTAGCGCAGTGGGAGAAGGCCCGCCTGAGACGCGGAGGTTGCGGGTTCGATCCCCGCCACGGGACAAATGTTTGCATGTTCTGCAGATATTTGTTCCGGGTCTAGATGTTTTTCTATCTATCTATAATATGTATGTATTTACAAAAATGTATCTAAGTAGTACATATATCAGTCATCTGGTAACCATAACACAAGCATTAAGTTTCTTAGCTTGGGACTAGATGACGCTGTGTGGAATGTACAAGGATATTTATTTTAATAAACCGATGAACGCTGGCTGCATGCACGAAAAAGGAAGACTCATTGTCCCGTTACGCTCTGACGTTGTCACGTTAAACTATCGTTCGTAAACCGACTTTAAAGACTACCATTTTTTTTACAGAGGTTCAGTCTTCAGCGCCCTCTCATCGGCTCACTGGGCTCTTAGCCAGCTGGACGCAGCCATCAACTATATGCAGCAGGACCTGGCAGTTGCCAAGAGCCTCGGGGACACAGCTGGCGAGTGCAGAGCACATGGCAACCTTGGCGCTGCCTACTTCAGCCAAGGCTCTTACAAAGATGCGTTGACTGCTCACCGGTACCAACTGGTTCTAGCTATGAAGTGCAAGGTAAGCTGTTCTGTTAAGGCGCGTTTGAACTGTGACCAGTATACCAGATATAGCTAGATCACACTATAGAACTAAGAGACATTATTGGTTGAGCCTTTATAAATCCTGGCGAAAAAGATTTGTAATGTGTATCGTGTGTATTTCTCAGGAACCATAGGCAACATAGCTCTTGAACGAATAAATAGATTTTGATGCAGTTTTCATTCAAATTGATTAATTGATTCATCCTATTCTATAAATACAGAGTTTTTATAATTCAATTCACATAGGTACCTATTTACAAGTGTCATGCGAAGCCACTTACAAAATGTTCTAAAAACATCGATATGTTATTTTCCTTTCTACATTTATTTGTTAATCTGTTGCAGTTTTGTCAATGTCCATTATGGTAGGTATTTAATTCTCAGGAAAAACATAGATATAGCACAGACAGTAACTTCATTAAACCACTGATTGGACGTCGGCGAGCGAAAGAACGCAGCTCAACGCAAGCGAAAGTTGCTCATACAAATCGCACAGAAAAGGAACCAGTCCTAGGCATGTTGTACTGGCAGAATTGTATGTTATCAAGAATAGTTTCCTATCCCGTATTTGTACATCGGCCTTTCTAAGGAGCATGAGGCGTCCATACCTTACGTCAACTTTGCATGACTCCAAACGACTAGGTGGCATTACAGAATCTCTTACAAATACTTGTTCCATACAAGATGGGAATTGAACCAATACAATGGTATTTACATAAAGAAGTTGTAAACCATTTTCTTGCAAAAACGAAATAGAAATGTTAGCCGTAATAACTCCTGCGGTTTACGCGTTGCGAAACTTAATATAAGTTTACTTCGTGTGCTTGATGACTGCTCTTTGTTGTTCTATTTCTTTGTATTTTTAGTAGCTTTATTCTTAAAACTCTTATTTATTTGTTTCACTGCCAACACCAACAGTTTGTTTAACTTCCGATACTTATAACGTTACTTGGAAAGGTCTTTTAGACCAAAAGACGCAGAAAAAAAAGCGATTCCAACGATGTATAAAAGTCTATTATAAAAATATATAAAAAGTGTCGCTTAGGTATCCCTGCATTGCATCGATATAATTTTATAGAATTTCAAATCTGTTCTTTACGACCAACAGTAAAGACATACGTTTCCGTAGGAGTTCTTTCAACTAAATAATGAAGCTTAAAGCCTCAAACTGAAATGGTTTTGAGATCTCGCTCAAATCGATATTATTGGAAAAGGTAGCCATCTAGCCATTGCAATATCATAAAGTCTGTCTGAAAATGTCAATCAGGAATGTCAGGGCGTCCATAAAAGTTTTACTGCGTCAGAAACATATTTAATGCCATTTTCAATTACGTTTTACACGTTACATTCAAAGTACCTAAGCCGATTCACTTTCCATTGAGTTCACTACGTACGACTCGTATGGTGGGCAATAGAAATGGGTGAATTATTTTGATAGGATATCTCAATGTAGTTTGCACTGGAATGACGATTTTGTGGGCTATAGGCCATAGGCGTAATGTTAGGTTTATACAATGTCATTTATATTGTACAAAACTATCATAGGCCTATGACACTATACTGACTGGTGAATGTTTTTTTTTTTTTATGAGTGAAGTATTTAATTAACAAACAAAGAAACACACAGGAACAAAAAATATCTACACTGAAATTGAATGTATTGAGTTTGATAAATGGCTAACTCTGGTGACGAAGTTGTCAGGCCACCTGAAAGCTTTCAAAAAAGCTCTTCTCTCACATTACGTTCATACATTAAATTACTGAGGTCGGCACTTACAGAATACCATGTCTTCTTTTTCCATTTCCCTCTTACAGACATATATACAAAAAAATCATTATGTGGTCCTATTTACATAATTTTTCCTATCCATAGTCATGAAAATATTATTTAATTCTTTGTATAGGTACCACCAACGAAGGAAAGGCAGTGTTGCTGCCCTCTCATTTGGAGGTTACCGAGAGTGGCAGGGAACGCGTAATTACACTTTTGCCGGTGACTGTAAAGTAGTGCTCAACCAACTACTAAACCAGTAGACACTTACAATACTAAAAGAGGACTTGGAATAGCAGAGTTGTTTTTTTATTGCGCTTTTGAAGATCGCCGCTGGACGCACACGCTGCTATCAATGCTAATTTGCTAACGTATTTTATAACTAGTGCGAATCACATTATAAAACAAAATATATGAAATCGAATAAGTGTGTAGGTATTCTTTGTTATTAGTTTGACTGGCAGCTATTTGTTAATAAAGCTTCGAGAATTTATGTCGATTGGCACAATTAGCATTAATTCTTTCTTCATAAATAGTACAGCAATAAAATGTAGAGATCTCTAGTGCAATTATATTGGCGGTTCATTCATAAAGTAAATATTAAAATCATTGATAGAGTTGTTTTTATTACTTTTATGGTATTTAAGTGGCCAATTACCTAAATATTTTCAAGCCCATCGCTATTGTTCGAATACCACACACATCTGAATAATTGCAGAATAAAAATACTTGGCTCAGTCGGGCAATCATCGCATCCAATTGCGAAACAATTTGACGTACAAAATAGTCATAAAAAAATATTTACTTTGCGAGTTCTGCACCGATGGCTGCCAACAAAAACCCGATTCAAAAACAAATTTTAAAAGCTTGCAACACCACGCACCGCCGGAATTTATACGGGTAATCTGAGAAGTACAATAATTATACGCTGGACAAAGTGAGCTCTTTTCTCGTCTCGTGAAACGCGATTACTATCAAATGCATTATCTTGGGCATAAAAAGCTTACGAAGAATTATTGCATACCTACACAACTTTGTAAAAAGGTGTAAAAATAAATACGTAATCCGTTTAAATTAAGAACATGCATGCTTGCACAGCTGTCCACGAAATGCGATTTGGTATTCTGGGTTGCCAGTTTAACTTTAAAATTACCTGTAGGTACGAATAATTGAATTGTTTACCAAAATATTGAAAAATCTAAAATGTGTGTGCATTCTTCTGCTTTAGATATGTTCCCTTTAGACACCTAACAACATAGAATTTAGATTTTGATCTAAGATATTATGTACCTACATTTTTAATGGTAGGTAGGTACCTATTCTAATTTATATTCGTTAAATTTACGAAAAAATAACTTCTGACAATTATTTTTTATTGAACTCAAATGAGCTGCATGAAATACCTAGAACAAACAAATTGAAGACATGCTCTGTTAACTAAACCCTCTAGTTACAAGATTAAACTTGAGTACCTAATTAATTTATTTGAGATTCATTTTCACCATCTTAACCAGTACCTAACTAATGTAATGATTCACAAAGTATTAAGATTCAAATAATAACGTTGATGTTTGTAAATTGATAGGTATTTTATTCTATCTTGCTTGGGTCACAGTATAATAACAGTTTAGATTATAAAACAGATTGTACGGAGCATGTATATAATAATCTTGATTATTAATTTTAACAGTCTACGATCGCCTCTTTATTGATAATG
Organism: Xanthorhoe designata; assembly: GCA_963582015.1. Lineage (NCBI taxonomy): Eukaryota > Metazoa > Arthropoda > Insecta > Lepidoptera > Geometridae > Xanthorhoe > Xanthorhoe designata. Next base: position 4,251,003 of record OY757029.1, read on the forward strand.
ATCACAATATTCCACTTTTAAATATTCTCACAATAAACCAGCAAGCCCGAAAACTATAATTTGCATTAATATATAAATAAACAAACTGAACAGCATAATTACTGGCAACATTTATGATTCCCGACGGATATTAAAACCAGTGTTTATTAATGTATTTAAGTATGAATATTCATGAATGAACATTCTTTGTCGTGAATACCATTTTTAAAAATCCATTCCAATAAATTCTAGGCGTAGTTGGGAGTCAATCGAACAGAATAAAGCAAATAAGACAACATAGTACTTACCAACTAAAAAGTATAAATAATTCTACTTTTCTCGCCACCTTTTCCCTGTGCCAGTCAAATCAATACTTTCTCGCGCTACTTTGCCAAAAACAAACTTAACCTTCAATTTATTATAAGAACCTATACTTATCGTAGTTTTTAAGGAACGAATCGTGTCAACTACATTCATTTAACATAGAATGGACTTGAATACCATCACTGGTGAAATTATTGCGGTCTCACAGTCGAGTAGGTGGTCTATCCCAAAGAAACATGATAAGTACATTAGTAGAGGCTACAAAGGTAGATAACAAAACTATTCCGAATGTAATGAAGCTTACTAAGTAATAGACTTTTACTATTTGTGTAGGAAATTATGAAGAACGGTTTAGTAAATGCAGTAAAGAGAAGAAGCCTTTTTTATCTAATCTAAACCTCGACCGAATTACGTCTTAGTTCGCTTCGCTCACTCGATCGATTAATTAGTTTTTATACTTAATTGAAACTAAGTAAAACAATGAACCATTACCCTTGTTCATATAGAATAGAATATAATTTTATTTGGACAACACAGAGAACAGACGAACATTACAACAGAACATAAGAGAGAAATACAAATTAAATAGAGAAATAAAGGGAACATGTCCCTGGTCGACATGGGGTAGCAGCATTGAACGTCTGCGCAGGTGTTAACCAAAAAGGATCGGTCACAGCTTTATAAATATTTTTTTTTGTTTTTTTACTACTAATGATCCATAACTTGTTAGTACTTAACAGTTATGTTGCCCTGTATCATGTAGTAGTCAGCTTTATGTACAGAGCAACGCATATGCAAATCACAGCGTTATCGTATCATGTCGCAAATACTTAATTAGATAGATTGCGGGTCGCAAGCCTAGTGCTGTATGTGTAGTGTATCGATATATCGATAAAACTAACATGAACGCGTAAGAAATAAAATCGATAGTTTAGATTTAAACGGTCACGAAGAGAATAAATGTTACAATAAAGTGAGTATGTGAAACAAATGCAGTTTGCTATGGCAATGTAACATTGGGTAGTAAAGAGGGGTTATGGTCCATTTATTGGATTGACGACCTCGATGGCGTTCGATTACTGGACAAATATTTGCACGGATAGCATCGTTTCCTGGTCTGACTGGATGTGATACGATTATAACCATTGTTTCGGATAGAAACTCACAACGTAGGAAATTATTGTGTGATCGTATACTTGTTATTTATTCTATTATTTACTTATTTATGTCATTACTTGAAGCTTATTGATGCGATACATCTTCAAGCTATAAAAATATGATAAACATTAAAATTAAGATGATTGCCAGATGATGATTAAGAGATTTTGCCAAGTATGTAAGTTACAGAGGTACCAAACTATGAATTTATATGAATTTATTTATTAACGATATGCAAGCATCCCTAAACCGGTGTAGAAATACTTTTTTTTAATTCTCAGTTGAACGATATATTCGTTCAGTGTGTTCTTTTGCGTTCTTTTATTTACATTTTACACATCGCCTTTTATCTTAATATTCCATTTTGTGATATTAAAAGTACCTAAGTCTAAACCAGCAATGGACGAATCAAGGAATGAAATCGCAAGGAAAAAGGTTATTATTACCAAACATAAAAATTAGAAAAATAGAATAATAATAAGCAATTGAAAGAATTGCTACCACGAGAATTTGGATGGTTTGCACGTTCACTGTTCAGCTTTAAAATATTATAATTGGTACGTGTCAACGCAATATATTTATGTTTGTTTTGGACTCGAGTCAAGAATTTAATTGTTTGGTTCTTTTATTTTACCATCTGGTTTCATTGAACTGTGTCTGGATGTCTTCAGTGATTCATCCATTGTCTTTTTTTATGCCTTTAAAGTTCTGTCTCTGTCAAAACTAAACCTTTGCATTTTTAATAATAGTTGGTTATTAAAAGGAATATTTCATTTGTTGTTTATTGTTACTCTGGGTGTACGAAACAAAACAAAATCGATATATTTATTCACATACCTAACTAGCGACCCACTCCGACTTCAACAGGGTTATACTCAAATCTGTCAAGCCATTGTTTTTATTTGTAATGTTGTAAACAGCCATAAATTCTAAAGCATATTTAGAATCAAAACCTAGGTAGGTAGGTACTCATGTTACTGAGTAAGCTAAGAAGACACGCCACGTAACTTTGAGAAGATTTATCTAATGGACAAGATAAAAGCTTCATTTCTATTTCCCAATATGGTTCACCAAAACAAATTCTCCATCTTTTAAATCTAGGCACTTCAAGATTTACCGTTCCATGTTTCAAGCATCAGTATATTTTTAAAGTATCTTCGTGGGCGCTGGGCACTAATTAGGGCCTCAGTCACGAGAACCAGCCCTGCAATTACTGATAGTGAGATCTCCAAGTCGTAATTGGTTTGAGAAAAGCTCAGATGAGCATTAATAGTATTGCGGAATGCATTTTAGGTGCTGCGGTTTTCAAACGAACGGTGTCGTTGATTGGCGGTCGTCAGCAACTCAGGCCTTTGCAACCTTACTAGATGATTTATACAGCATAGGCGGACATTTGTGCCTAGGACATTTTTGAGATGGTCTAGTCTTCAACTGGTGGACTTGGCGGTCATTATAACCTTAAAAGACTACTCAATTCAATTGGGCTTATCCACGCAAGTACGCATAAAGCTAAGCTTCAAGTTTCCTTGGTTTCGTCGCCAACCGTTTAAAACTACTTTAAAATCACCTAAAACTGTAGTGTATGTAGGTAGTTAAGCATTTAAAATGTATATTACTATGGGTAGATTTTTTGAATGATATTCATTCTCCGTATATACGTATTGGTCTTGGTAGCACCCTGGAGTTTTATTCTAAATATGGACTAAGTATTATAAACGTTATTATAAAGTTATTATAAACCTGGACTAAGTATAATTCAAAAACATTCAAGACCTTTTAATGATTCAAAAAGCAACCTTCGCTTCAAACATCGAGGCACTATCCCAATCGGTCAACATGGCTCGCAATGTATAACTGTTCAAGCCTATCAAAATAACATACGTAATTTAAAATGTAGTCGTGTAATTAATTCAGAAATTGCATAGGTAATCTTAACTGATGCTCATTGAATTCTGTAACATCCAAAACAGTGTCCATTCTTAGAAAATCCAATCAGATTTTGATTACATTTTAGAATGTAGAACATCACAACACACATAATATTACACAAATAGTTACCTTGCTCGAGCATCAACAAGCTTTGTATGATAATCAACTAAGTTATTTTCCAAGCTAACGAGAAACTGTATTAAATTCAGCATTACTTAAATTATCCTAGCTAAGCCAGCCTACTCGAAGTATTTCTATGCAAAATATCTTCTAATATTATGAGCGGTTCGATTTACTCAGATTCTTATTTCTAGTTCAAAGACACGTCTATTGGCAAGAGCTTATAATGCTTAGTCATTTAAGAAGTTTTAACAAGTTATCGAAAAGCCGTGGGCAACTCGTATTTGCCTTTATACATACACTCGTTTGTCTCTAAACGGCACATTCTGGTATAACTACGCGTGTCTTGTCGTCTATGTGCCTGTGCGACATAAAATCATCGTAAAAACAATTTGAGTTGTGGGGTGAAAGCTTCCAGTCATTAGGCCATCAATACTTATATTGTGGTCCATAACAAGTAAAGATTATTGAACATCACAATAATATTTATATACAATTCTAGTGATAGCTAAGAAATTTACGACCAAACGCTCTTTCATTTTAGGAAGCTTACAACTTGTAACTCGTAAAATTTGATATAGCTTCCTTACTTACAACATAGGAATTTGTCGCCAGTGCATTCAGACTGCATTCGTACGCATAGGTAAAAATTGGATCCTAGTACACACAGTCGTACAATGTATATTAAATAAGATACATCTGTCATACATACATTAGAAATGCTGGAATGTTGCCTCGTACGAGTATAATAACTTCCTGCTCGGCACAAACAATCTATTTAAAATATAAGTAGTAAATAATGATAGTCCAGGGCATTCAATAGGAGATGAAGTACCACATAATAAATAATAGATCAATACAATTTAGGCATTTTTTAAAGATTTCGGTAAAAATATACAGCGTCAGAAGGGAATCTTTGAGAAGAGATCAAATAATCATAAAGAAAGAAAGGCCTGGTTTAGATAGAATAGGCTTGCCCAGCACCTAAACATCAGCTTACGGCCTTATCGACCAGGAAAGACAACGGTCAATACGTGTGAAGGTGATGTAGATTAATAAAGAAATATTATTTATTTATTTATTTCCACTTACATTTAAATAATTAGTATAGATTAGATCCGTACTCATGTGAAAAGGCTACACTTCATACCTCTAGCGTTGATAACCGAACTGGTTTATGCATTCCATATCATATCAAAGCGTTCGCGCGTAGGAAATACTTCCGCCGTTGATAACCATCAGTGCGCTCATAATTTCACCCCGCCGACAGCCTTCAAACGATAGCCTGTTTCCTTGGATCACGATAAACTGTTTAGCTGAAAAGAAGACGCTGAGCCTCTCAGCGTCTTCTTGTTGAGAAGAATGAGATGTTGATTGTAGATTTTCTAGAAATCGGTATTACCTTTTTAAAAACTGCTTGTAAGTAATCCTTGTTCAACATATCCAATTTAATATTAACAGTAGTTTTTCTAGGCCCAAAATAATATGTCAAACAATTCGGTTGATTCGTCCTCAAAATATACAATAGAATGGCCAGTTTTAAAGATCAATAATTGATCTATGGAAGTCCAGAGTTTTATTCAATGACGACATAGTCTGGTAATGACGTATTGGTAGTGAATGTAAAAATATAGACATTATTTTTTCACACTCACTAAACCAACTGCCTTAAATCTAATCTATGATTAGGTACTTATTATAACGAGTTAACTGGTAACATTATCTGATGAAGTATAAAACTATCACAAGTGGAAAAGTAATTACAAACTGCAAATATACAAATGATCAATAATTTTTATCTGGATTAAAAATCGGTGCGATAAAATGATCGTATCTTTTTAGGGTCACTGTCATAGGGATTCCGTGGCTGTTGGTTAAAGCACTTCGCCTTGAGGAGGTTTGATAAATGCGATTGTCACAAAGAGAGGGACTCACAATCAATCAATCCTGTGGGTCGCGTGATTATTACTGCCAGAATTTACCATCAATTAATATTAGTAATAGTATTTAATAAGATGTATAATAGGTACATATAATACTAATATTTTTCTTTCATGTGTAAACTGTTGGTGAACCTAATAAATAAAATAAAAATAAATAATACTTGTCCTCTATGTCCAATTTCCCAATCTGCTTTAGATCACATGTTTTCAGAACATAAATTTTTCCATGTCCAAGTCCGGCTTCAATGCTACTTCGCTACTTCAGCATACTTAAGGCAGGATGCAGGATTCTTAGCCAATATATCTTAGAAAATTGTAAGGCATAAATGCCTTGAGTGCAGACAATACTTAGCCTCTACAGTTTCGGTCGTAAAAGTCCTCGCAATATTGTTGGCGGTTGGTTAAAATTATTATTTTGACAGATAAAAAGTTAAGAACCCTTTACTTTATGTACCTTTTAGGACAGACCAAAACAATTTTAAAATAAAGAAAGGATCATTAAATAAACGTCTCATCTTACCGGTCAAAGACTTACACTAACTTTTAGCTGTTTACGGTACGCTATTTTTGTAACCTATTTTATAGCTCATAACGCACTACTTGACTTTAAAGTCGTTAACCCCTGATGGGATTTCGACAGCCTAAAATTTTCGTCATTAGCTACTAGTTCATGCGAACTCAATTACTTACAGGATACCCAAGCCGCAGCCGCTGCTCTGACGTCACTAGGTCACGTCTACACAGCGATTGGTGACTACCCCAACGCTCTGGCCAGCCACAAGCAGTGCGTACAACTAGTCAAACAGATGGGCGATAGACTGCAGGAAGCGAGGGAGATCGGGAATGTTGGAGCGGTGTATCTTGCGATGGGGGAGTTTGATTCCGCTGTTGATTGCCATACACAACATTTGAGGCTTGCGAGAAGACTTGGTGATCAGGTAGGAAAGACCACTAGATTATTTATATCATAAATAAATATCAATCATACTAACAATAGTGTAAGTGATTATGCCAGAAGAACTAAAATGAAGACCATTCTGCATTGCTTACAATCAGCAACGACGTGGAGAATGTGGTTAAATTAAGAAAACACGAAAAATTTCATTTATTTGATGAAACAATTAAGAGAGCACGATAAATTACATTAATTTGAAACAGCACACCAAAGATGAAAATTTTGGGATCATTTTCTGTTTAGCCCACCAGTTTTGGGTAGGTATGCTCCCGATGGACACATTGGGAGCATACCTACCAGTTACATTGCTATAATTTATTTTGTCTGTCAAAACACTAATTTTATATTTTTCCTCAGTTCACAAAGTTTTATTAATTCAATAACAAAGAAAAGCTATATTTCTTAAGATAAAATAATATTCTGTTCGAAATATTGTGCTTTTTCTATGATTGGTGATTTACTAATTGATGTCATCAATGTCGTTTTTATTCAGGTCGAAGAAGCTAGAGCGTACTCGAACTTAGGATCTTCATACCACTACAGGCGCAACTTCTCTCAAGCAATTGCCTACCATGAAAACGTGTTGAGGATAGCTCAAAATCTTGGAGACAGGGCGATTGAAGCCAGGGCTTATGCTGGCCTGGGACATGCTGCAAGGTATTATCTCTCTTTATAGCTCTTTGAATCAATATCTTCATATTTCTTCTTCCAGTCTGCTCTATCAGAAGTCATCGCTAAATTGATTACTTATAGGTAACTCTTTGAATAATGTTTAATTGTCTGTGTATAAAATCATATAATTTATAAATTTAAACATGCTTGGAAACGAAATCCATCGATGCACCGTTGGTATTCGAATTACATCGAATAACAAGAAACACGACCAATATGTTTTTTTAAAGCTTCTTCGGGGATATGAAGATGTTAATAATAAAACGTGCCTATTTGCAGATGTGCAGGTGATTACGCACAAGCAAAGAAATGGCACGAAAGGCAACTGGACGTCGCGCTAGCTGCAAGAGATAAAGTAAGTTATAGTCATTGAGATGTATTATAGAGCCACAATCAGACAAATAAAATGTAAACGCCAAAACTCGGCGCACTCTACGTAGTGCGCAGAGTTTTTCTTTTTTGCGTACAAGCGACATTAAACATAAAAACAAACGACATAACGTCTACATTCAAATGTCAAATGTCATTGTAGAACATTGAATTTGCACGCACATTTTTTGAGTGTTGTCAGCTATTAGATTGTGACTCTTTAATACATCTCAATGGTTATAGTACCGCTTTCTATCGTTTTATGGTATGGTTTTATTGGTCTATAGGTACTAATATTATAAAGTTGGTTTGTTTGTATGTTTGGCGTAATCTCCGAAACTACTCATCCGATTTAAAAAATTCTTTCACCGATGTGTAGCATGGACTTTCCGAATGAAGATAGGTTATATTTAATCAAGGTACCACGCGAGCGAAGCTGCGGGCGATTAAGCTATTTCGTATATATTTGGATTGTTTGTGTTTCAATTACATCAGAACCAGTGGACTATTTAGACTAAAACTTATATCAATCTAGATCGTATCCTGAAATACCATATACCTAGGCTTAAAATGTTGGTGCGGAAGATAATAAATAAATATATCTAATAGCTATAAATAATATTTGTTTCAGGTTGGTGAAGGTCGCGCCTGTTCAAATCTTGGCATCGTGTATCAGTTACTAGGGGAGCATGATGCTGCCTTGAAGCTACACCAAGCACATCTTTCTATAGCCAGGCAGTTACAGGTATGAAACCAAATGCGCAAAGTCAGCGACTCATTAACGCGACTCACTCAAAATATTACGTTTGGCTTCATCCTGAGGCTCGTGCCACACTTGAAAAATCACGCGCCGCGAATCCTTCGTTAAATTATGTGGTAATTACGTTGCTGAACCTACGTTGCGGTACTGTGCCCGTTATTAGTCATCTTTATGCTGTAACATGACATGTATTGATGATTAATATATTGATCTGCCGCGGAAGATCAGAGACGGAATCTTTGTCAAGGGTTGCGCCAGCCTAAAAAAATCTCATAATATTCTTTAGAAAGCTCTTATTGAATGTATTTATTTTGAGCCTATATAGCCCAGTGCAGGTCAAAGACTTGCTTCTTTGCAGCTGTTAAGTGCAAGGTGCATGTTATTTACCTTTCTGCAAAACAACTACCTAATCTCTTCACAAAAACACTTCTCACGATTCCATTAGTTTGTCATTTGTCACTTACAAGACACACAATCCTATTCAAAAGTCATAAAAGCTAGTGAGAATGACATGCCTTCCCGGTTTTCACCGATTAAATTACAATTACTTGTTCATTGCGTGACACCACTTGAGAGTGTGTCCGGCGAGCCGTGAAACCACGCAAGCTGATCTTTACAATTATGCAACTCCGATATCACTTTTGTTTGATCAACTAAATAGCTAGCAGTGCTGAAATTTTTAATGATTCGTAGAATCTGGATAGCCACATTCGTGGAACCTATTTGAATTGAGAAATTATGATGATATTTTTTTGTAAACGTTTCATGCGTTACACTTTTTTATTTTATTCCAATTGTGTTGAGCTTTTCAGTCAATATTGTTTTTTTTTTTGCGTTAGCTCAGTAGCAGGAGTCAGTACCTACTCTTCTCGATATTTGAACGAGGACTTTCTGCATTATGTTTCTTCCAGCACGCTTTGATTCAACTCTGGAAGGTTGCGTACCAGATTTCAACTACCAACTACGTTACAACGTGGTAGCTGTTCCAAATTCTTCCCATAGGTCTAACTGCCACGTAGAATTTTACTTGTTATCAACTAACAGTTATCCAAATTTTTACCAACAATATAGACAGTTTTTACTAATTTTCTGAAGCGCTCGTGGCGAAGCTTGCTAAGACGTTCTTGATAGATCGTTGAAGTTAAGCAACTTTCTGAGGATACACTACTTGGATGGATGGCCGCAAGTGGCATTATCAGCTGAGCGCTTCCGTGCTTCGGAGGGCACGTTAAATTGTCGGTCCCGGCTTTTAAAGTCGTTAAGCCATGACGTAGGTCTTTAGGCGGCCTAGAAACTCCGTCACCAGAGTTGGCCTTGCTCATACGAACTTACTTACTTTACTAATTTTCCATTTCAGGACAAAGCCGGTATGGGTCGAGCATACGGCAACATAGGCAATGCCTATTCCGCGGCGGGGTTTTACGAGCAAGCCATCAAGTACCACAAACAAGAGCTGACGATATCCAAAGAGGTGCACGACAGGAGTTCTGAAGCATCCACACACGGCAACCTTGCTGTCGCTTACCAAGCGCTGGGAGCGCACGATATGGCGTTGTTTCATTATAGGGCTCATTTGGGTAAGCTTTTGTAACCAGATATGCTCTCTTAGTACAATCTATTTTATCTGTGGTACAACTATACAATAAGCTATTTCTATTAACATTATCTTCCTTAATAACATTATCAACATTATGATTTAGTTGTCTATTACTTATATGTAGTTAACTTAATCGAATTAACCACATCTAAAGAAAATATTATACATGGGATGTTTAAACTTATTATTTTCTCTATCAACAATAGTAGCTGCAGTACGATTGCCCAACACCTTAATCCATATTTCAAACAATTCACATGAAATCCAGACCAAATAACCCATTCAGAACAAATAACCAACAAAAGCTTAACTTGCAGATATAGCAAGAGAGCTGAAAGACGCAGCTGGCGAAGCATGCGCACTTCTAAACCTCGGCAACTGTCTTTCCTCTCGAGGGGAGTTCGCTCAAGCTGTCACATACTACGTACAACATCTGATGTTGTCGCAAGAACTCGGCGATGTTACTGCGGAAGCTAAGGCGTGCCATTTCCTGGGCTACGCGCATTACTGTCTCGGGAATTATAGAGAGGCTGTCAGGTATGAAATGGAAACAATGAGATTAACTCTCTATAATGGATTCATAGGCTTCCTGTAGCCCGAATGGCTGGTAAATCTATTGGCATCACTTTTCATTATGAGTTTTATCTTAAGCCTTATTGAATGTGAATAATGGGTAAAAATATATCTTCTTTATCTGCTATGAATATTCAGAATAATTTAGGCTAATTAATAGTTTTAAGTGACTATTTCCATAACCAGGTACTGATTCTTTAGAAGCGTTGTCAGAAACTAATTAAATACATTTCGGATGACTAGCACCAACTATCGTAATCTTTAGTTTTATCGATTTTGTAAATAATAAAAAGTTTAGGACCAGGCATAGATCCCTGTGATACTCCAAAATTTCATTTGATTGAAATAATATAATATCCAGAACGTAATGATTTAAATTAATTTAATTTCAGATACTACGACCAAGACCTTTCATTAGCCAAAGATCTTCAAGACAAGATGAATATGGGCCGGGCTTACTGCAATCTTGGTTTGGCGCACCTAGCGCTAGGCAACTTGGAAACCGCGTTAGAATGCCAGAAGTATTTTCTAGCGATAGCTCACATGACGCAACATTTGCAAGGGAAGTTCAGAGCTTTAGGAAACATTGGCGATGTATTGATCAAGATGGGGGATGTGGAAGAAGCTGTGAAAATGTATCAGAGACAACTGGGTTTCGCTAGACAAGTAAGTTTTTATATATACCTACTAGAACATAACCTGTTCCCACTAACTTGTATCTTATCTATTATAATAGAGGATCATCTAGATTCTGGAATGATTTATATTTTTATAGAATCTTAGTTTCGTGAAAAAAAAAACTATAACTAGAGATAAAAAAGTATCTAAGTATTATATCAGTCATCTGGTTACCATAACACAATCATGAAATTGCTTAGCTTGGGACTAGATGACGCTGTGTAAAGTCCAAGGATATTTATTTATTTATTTATTTATTATATACCTACAGTGGCTTCAGGTAATTCCAATAGTCTTCACCCAAACGCGACACTAGTATCCGCACTGGCAACATTCATTTAGCCGCCAAGTTGTGCCAGTGACAACTAAAGTAGGTAGATCTTAATTATCGGAATGTACCGACTCGAACTCGGAGATACGCGAAGCCACAATAAGACTATTGGATGAAGGTCATATTTGAATATTTTTTTACAGGCACGAGATCGTTCCTTAGAAGCCGCTGCATGTGGAGCCTTAGGATTAGCCAGAAGATTACAAAGAAGACTTGACGCTGCCTTAGGTCATCATACCCAGGTAATATTAACGTCAATATTTGTTCTAAAGCAATATCTAAAGACCACAAATGGGCTTAGCCTAAATAAACTCTAGATTTACAGGAATAAGGTTTATAATTGGTTTTCCAGGAGTTGACGTTACGTCAAGAAGCTGGTGATGCAGCGGGAGAAGCGAGAGCTCATTCACATCTTGGAGCAGTTCACATGGCGTTGGGGCATTATTCTCATGCTGCTAGATGCTATCGGGTAAGTTAAAGAGAAAACGATCTAGAGTAGAGATATTATAATGAAATAAGGAGAAAGATTGTGCGTGGGGTAAAACCAAATGTTTGCATTGCCAATTTGATGATGACTAGATTAGGATGAACAGGTTTGATTGATTCGAGATTTATTATTTATTTTGCTTCAATAGTAATGCCTGTTAGCTTCCTACTAATACCATCACGTTTACGTGTCAGGGGTTATTGAAAATTTGCAATTTAATTTTGTTTACTTAGGCTCGTAATTTAGAGTTTGCACTCAAACTTGAGTCATCGCTCGAGTATCGATTTTTTGACAGTTCTCTGTGGAAACTGAGTGGTGAATCACCGCTTGAGACACGATTCACGCTTAAATGGACTCTCAATACGAGCCTTAGATTGAATCGTAAATCTGTTTCTAATGTAGTCTTCTTATTTTAGGAACAACTAGAAAGAGCTCAAGAACTACAGGATTGTGCATTAGAGGCTCAGGCTTATGGGAACTTGGGCATCGCCAAACTGAACATGGGCCATTATGAAGATGCCATCGGGTATTTAGAACAGGTAAGCCTTGCAAAACATACTTCTAGTCCAGGAAGTACTGCAACAAGACATTTTTCAGATCCTGGTGAAATATTGGTGTCATAAGTCTTTAAACGTTTGACAGGAAGACCCTTAACGAATTCCCATCCCCATTTAACGAACTTCCGAAGCATAAAAGTAGGTACTTAAACGTTATTGCAACAGCTGTCATTCTTCATCGTCATCTTTGTTGCCTAGTAATTAATTAACAGCCTGTGATTCTGCTTACTGTAGCTGATGTCAAATACCTTTCTACATTTAGCTAACAACTTATACCACAAATCGTGTCGAAAAATGTATATGCACTTAACCACGAGCTTTAAACGGCGAAGAAAAACATCGTGAGGAAACCCGCGGCTAAGTCAGCCCCACACGTATTGACCATTGTCTTTCCTGTGGGTATGGTCGGCTAAGCTGAGAGGATGGTTTAGGTGCTACAAGCCTGTTCCATTTCAACAATGTCCCAGGCACTACAGTGTCCCGTTAAGTGTAGGAAAATCTTGCCTCCTGACTCTGTATACACCATCTAGTAAAGAGGTAAAGGCCTAAGTAGTATACCACAAGCTTTTAAAAAAAATCCCTTGTCTAACAACTATTCTCTTCCAGCAACTCGCAATACTAGAGCGAGTGAACACCCCTACATGTCAACTCGACAAGGCTCGGGCGTTAGGCCATCTTGGAGACTGCTATGACGCATTAAGCGATCCTGATGAAGCCATCAAGTACCATGAACAGCATTTAGCTGCAGCACTGAAGTTGGACAATACGAGGGAGCAGGAACGAGCTTATAGAGGACTTGGGTTGAGTCACAAGTAAGTTATATTGAAAAATGAAATGAAAAAATGAAATATGATCACGACTGTATCACGAATAGACATTTCTTTCAGATCATTAGGCAATTTTTAGATCTTTTCGAAGATGTCTAAGGGGGTAGTCAGAGGTATGTCCAAATACATACATATTTGGTACATGCCCACTTTTTGCAGAAGTTAACTTTCCATACGTGACAGGTTGCAAGCCCATCGACGCTATTAGAGACCTAACTGGTTTCCTCACGAACGTCGAGGTACTAATCCACTTGACCAACACGGCTTGTTGTTTTTATTGTCACCTGAGAATAAGAGATTTGAGTCTAAGGAAACTCAGTCATTTCTGTCTCAATTGCCATGATTAGATTAGATAGTCCAATAACAATCTCCAAATCCGTCAAAATTAAAAAACAACTTTTTCATCACCTATGCATGCTTTAAAACATGTTACACTTTTTGTCATCGTGATATTCACCCAGTTGACATTGGTTTCAAATATCTTGCCGAAAACAGTTTTCTAACAAATAAAAAGGGAATATTAAACAAAAATAAGCTTCATTCTCTCTTCTTAAATCGATGCGTCATAAAACTAATCATCTGTATTTCTTTGACCAAGATCTCATCACTAGATATTTCCAGGTCTGTAGGTAATCTCCAACAAGCACTAGTCTGCCTAGAGAAGCGCCTAGTTGTATCTCACGAGCTCGGCGCGCCTGAAGCGAAGGCCCAGGCTTACGGAGAGCTCGGCGCTTTGCATATTGCTCTCAGCAACCTGGAGCAGGCGGTGCTGTGTCTGGACCATCAGAAGAACATTGCTAAGTTAGTATTTAATTCTATGTATTTTCTTTCTTATCGGCTTGGAGTGTTTATGTAAGCTGACCCATCGCCGACGTTGCCATGTCTAAATTTCGAGCGCATTATAAGAAGCTTTAAGCTTTTACTTTTCGGTGTATCTATCCAAAATAAATGATTTGTTTTCTTTGAACTTGACTAACGAACTAAGCTGTTATTTTCTGAGCTGTAACCAACTGAACTGTAACTTACTGAATTATTACCAACTGAGCTGTAACTTTCCAAACTATAACCAACTGAGCTGTAACTATATAATGTAACTAAACAATATAATAATCTGCAAGTAACGAATTGAACTGTACCTAACCAACTACGCTGTAGCAACTGAGCTTTAACCACCTGATACGTAAATTACCTTTTTACTTTTTAGTAAATAATAATAATATCATAGTTAATAATAATAATATCAATTGGAGCGCAAAGAGTGGAAGTTGAAGGGAGACCTTTGTCCAGCAGTGGGACATGATAGGTTAGCAAAAATAATAATATAAATAATATTTGTTCTCAGGGAGCTAAACAACCAAATAATGGAGGCGGAAGCGTGCCATTCCCTCGGCGTGGCGCAACACGCGCTCTGCGACCACGCCGCCTCCATCCGACACCACAGGGCAGAGCTCGAGCTGGCGCACAGACTTGGACTTACACATTTACAGGTTCATTACAAAAAAACACTTTACACCAACACAATATCAATGAATTGGGAGGTTACGTTTAATTTGACAATTTTTAATTTGACGACCTCTGTGGCGCAGTGGGCGAAAGTCTGCCTGAGACGCAGAGGTTGCGGGTTCGATCCCCGCTGCGGGACGGTTTGCATGTTCTGCAGATATTTGTTCCGGGTCTGGTTGTTTTTCTATGTATATGTATGTATTTATACAAAAAAAATGTATCTTTGTACCTAGTAGGTGTATCAGTCATCTGAACTAAAAAAAAAAAAAAAAAAAAAAAAAATAGCTGACAAATTAAATAATAAATAAATAATATCCCTGGACATTCCACACAGCGTCATCTAGTCACAAGCTAAGCAACTTAATGCTTGTGTTATGGTAACCAGATGACTGATATAATACCTACTTAGATACATTTTCTTTGTAAGTAAATACATACATATTATAGATAGAAAAACATAGATGATATACCTATTGATGTTCTATTCTCCAGGCCCGTGCATGTGGAGGGTTGGGAGCTGCGCACGCGTCGATGGGCGCACACGCAGAGGCGGCGCGGTGGCACGAGTCGAGGCTACGACACGCAACTGCTGCAGGTTTGAATCTAGTTTTATTGTCCTGACCTTACGTTTTATGACCTGAGGGATTGTCTTTTGTATTTTGGTGATAAATCAATCGTAGCGTCGATGGGCTTGCAACCTGTCACGTATGGAAAGTTAACTTCTGCCAAAAGTGGGCATGTACCAAATATGTTGTATTTGGACATACCTCGGACTACCCCCTTAGACATCTTCAAAAAGGATCTAAAAATTGCCTAATGACCTGAAAGAAATGTCTACCGCTCCCTGGGATACAGTCGTGATCATATCATATTTCATATTTTTTTTTTCATTTCAAAATCGTAATACTTCAATTCATATTAAATGTAACTCAATACTCTTCTAAGAACAGGCATTCGAATCACCTAGCATGAAGTCCTACCAAAACAAACGATTTTTCTATCTTTCTACTTCTAAATAAGTTATTATTGACTTGCAGGCGACGCCCGCGGTAGAGCCCAGGCTTTAGCAGACTTGGGCCGAGCTCACTTAGCAATGGGAGCGTGCGGTAGCGCCGTCTCATATCTAAGACAAGCCTTAGCCGCTACTGAGGGCTTGGCTGATTCTGACGAGGAGGTAACTATGAACTTTAGCTTGATAGTATTCACTTCCAAGTCCAAAGGAGAAAGGAGAGACGTTATGTCGTTTGTTTTATGTTCAATGTCGCTTGTACGCAAAAAACTAAAACTCTGCGCACTACGTAGTGTG
Source organism: Xanthorhoe designata (assembly GCA_963582015.1). NCBI lineage: Eukaryota > Metazoa > Arthropoda > Insecta > Lepidoptera > Geometridae > Xanthorhoe > Xanthorhoe designata. The sequence continues at coordinate 4,267,071 of OY757029.1, forward strand.
CACAGAGTTTTGGCGTTTGCATTTTATTTGTCTGATTGTGGCTCTATAATACATCTCAATGACAGCTTAAGGCCTTTACATCTTTACTAGATGATTTATACAGAGTCAGGAGGCAAGCTTCTGCCTACAATTAACGGGACACTGTAGTGCCTGGGACATTGTTGAGATGGATTCGAACTCACGACCTTCGGATCGAAAGTCGAAGTAGGTACTTATCCACTTGGCCAACACGGCTTTTTTTTTATGACAGCTAGTCATCGAGGTAGTACTTATTATAGAGCCACAATCAGACAAATAAAATGTAAACGCCAAAACTCGGCGCACGCTACGAAGTGCGCAGAGTTTTTCTTTTTTGCGTACAAGCTACACAAACGACATAACGTCTACATTCAAATGTCAAATGTCACTGTAGAACATTGAATTTGCACGCACATTTTTTGAGTGTTGTCAGCTATTAGATTGTGACTCTTTAATACTACCTCGATGCAGCTAGTCAATAAAAAAATTGTAATTGTGTCCAGGCAAGAGTCCGTCATCGTCTCGGCTTCGCGCTGTGGGCGTCCGGGGAGCTGGAGGAAGCGAAGGAGCAGCTCCAGGCCGCGCTCAATGTTCTCGAATGTACGACCGACAAGCACAGGGACAAGAGGATTACAACTCTCTATACGTCCACGCAACACGCTCTACAGAGGGTTCTAGTTGGTAAGATTATACTAAAACATCTGGCTTCGGTTATGCAAAGCAATTTCAAAATAAAATCACTGATCTTAAAGAACAATTATATTTTCATGTTTTCGTAGTTTCTCAAGAAATATCTCTATTATCCGTCCTGTCCATGTGTTACAATTACCTACTCTGGAACTTAATAGCGTCCGAGCCTGTCACAAATAAAAAAATGCATTTAAAAATATGTGTTTGTTTGGATTTTTATTGATTTGCAGAATATAAAAATATAACATTGTGACATCTATTTTTCTTCTCACATAGGAACAACAATTTCAAAACTTTGATCATTTCTTTCATCTAGTTTCTCGAACGCAGATCATCCACTGGCGTGTTACCCCTTTCTAATGCTTTCTAACATCTCCAAAACTAACTAATCAACGGTCATATCACATGACAGTGTCGAATTTGTTTCTAATTTGACACTTGTCACGAGAAACCGGCTATAAATTAACAAGCCATAGAACTAGTATAGTACCTGCAGCGAGCATGCAGCCGAGAGGGACAAAAAATGCAGTGAATCCATAGTTTCTTAGTACAAAAATCGGAGCATCAAGTTTGCGGCCATACAAAAAAACGGCACGCGATGAGGGACAAAAGATCTAATGCTCATTTAATCACAAGAATTTTGTGTATACTTATATTTTTCTTTGTTTTTGTGTGACTGAGAAAGGAATATACAGCGCTCTATTCCCTAGAAATAGTCAGCAATCACATGAAATTCCACCATCCTTACCTCCAGAGCTGGGTCGTCACCCCGAGGCGCTGGTGGTGGCGGAGCGCGGTCGCTGCCGCTCGCTCGACACCGTCAACGACAAGACTACTGGCGCCCTCAACCAGACCAACTTGGAACTACATACTGCACAGAGGTACAGCTTGACAATCGCCTAGGCACTAAGGCTTTTTTTTTATTTATCATTTACTAGCTGCGCCCCGCGGTGAATAGTTCCCGTTCTCATGGGAATACCAGGATCGAGGAAAAGTAGCCTATTCTTTAGCAATATAAGCAATTCTGGTAGGTACCAAATTTCATTCAAATTCGTCCACCCGTTTAAGCGTGAAAGAGTAACAAACACACTTTTATACTTACACACACACAAAGTGTATAAGTGTGTAACTGTGAATGTTTGTTACTCTTTCACGCTCAAACGGCTGGACTGATTTGAATGAAATTTGGTACCAGGATAGCTTATACCCTGGATTAAAAAATAGGCTGCTTTTGATCCTAGTATTCCCACGGAACGGGAACTATTCACTGGGGGTAACACTGTGGAACATAAAACCTCCTTTTTAAAATCGGTTAATTAAATCAGACTAGTTATCAGACCCTCAACCCCGAGGTGTCAGAGCTATGTCCAATATTGGTACATTAATATAATTTGGTACATTACCACATTTTGCAGAACTGAGCATTCCATAAGTGACAAGCTCAAGCTAAGGCTATCTGGTTTCTTCGAACGAAAAATCCATTGGCGCACGGAATTTCAAACATTTTCTAACAGAAACTCAATCCTTTAATGTTTTATTAGGAACCCCGAAGAGGCCGCTAAAGAGCGCGTAGAGCCGTGGAGTCCATCCACCATAGAGCACGTGATCGAAGTTGTGAACAAACAGAAGGCTCCCGTCATGTACTACAGTATTGCAGCCGGCAAGCTTTACGCATGGCTTCTGCAGCCACATAAAGGTATTATAAATATTATATCATCGATGCTAAGCGAAATATCATTTTACTGATAGTTTAGTCGTTGGCGTCTAAGGCTTCGTGGCCAAATGGTCTATGGCAGCCCGGCTAAATGGTGACCGCTTTTATCACGCGGGTTCGAATACCGTCGAAGTCATAAACTTTTAGTAAGATTTTTCATTTATTATAAATATTGTAAAAAATCTATCAGAACTGGTTAACAGAGTCCATTTCCTGAATTTTTGAGAAGTTCCTCTTCAGATACCTACTCCAAATTTTTTTTTATGGCACCACCCCCATTTATACAAAAAAATAATATTCGTAATCGGTCCACATAAAAATACTGCAGTGTAGGTACCTATCATAAGAATAACTTCCTCTTTTTTTGAAGTCAGTTAAAAAGAAGACAATCGTACAGAATATCGCTGTACATAGGTCGTAGGTAACATTGATATACTGCAGGCTAATATTGATGATAATTAACACACGGTTAATACGTAACCACTTAGAGAAAAAGATGATATAAGTGTTCCAATATTCACAGGAATCCTAAGGTTCCACCAAGCGCCACTGCTGGACGAAACTGAAGACAGTGACAACAGTCTACCCGACATTAGTCCCGATGATCTACAGCCAGTTAATGGTAAGTTTCATTTCAAATTAAACATTTAAGTATTGATAAGTTGGTATACCAATGTCTTTTGGTTTTATTCCTTAGGTGAAAACATTTTATTTATACTAATTTGTCCCTTATTTTATCCTACTAATATTATAAATATTGTTGTCTAATAATATTTCTTTATTAGTTCTTAATTAATAATATAGTACCTAATATGTCATGTCTAATAAAATTTAAAGCGGCGAGCTTGTAAAAAGAATGTGATGGGAGTAAATGATGCGAAAGAGGTGTGTCAGGATTGTAGCAAGAGAAAATTCATGGTCTCTGCCTATCGTAGGCAATACAATTACTACAATTACGCCTCTTTTTCATATAGGGGTAGGCAGCCTACCCCTATGACAAAGAGGCGTAATTATGTGTAATTTAATAATATTTGAATATTTCAGGACTAGGCAAGTTGGAGAGATTGATCAGTGAGTGGTCTACATGGCTGAAGACAGCCGGCGAGCGAAGAGATGAGGACCAATGGGACCCTGATGACAGACCTAGCACGGGACTGGCTCGTATTGTAAGTATTTTACGAGATTAATACAAAAGCAGATGTTATTATTATTTATGAGGGTAATTCAGAAGGCATTTGACGAGCATTGAGCTTGTTAGGCATACAAGAAAATGATTTGGAATCGGAATATAGAAAGTGAATGTACTCGCTATCTTATGGGATTTTTCAAATACCTTTTTAAATGTCCCTAAAAATGTGATCAATTTCTGTAGTATGATCAGTAGACTCTTGCTTAGATTTTTAAAACATACAAAAACGTGTTGTTCAAGAAAAATTATAAATGATAATACCTAATCAATAATAGTCATTTATTTGGTAAACACCTTTACACGTCACATAAAATAACAGTTTCACATTGTTTGAAGGACACAATTAGAAAATTGAATTTATTTTTAGGTGAACCGCAACCACCTTCTCAACTCATCGAACTATTCGTTGAGCTCGCTCTTCAGTGTTGGATCTGTTGGTGGATCAGTCGCTGGATCCGTAGCCAGCCTTCAAGGATCTACCAGGTTTGTCAAAATTTTAAACATTAAGGTATTGAATTTTAAATTCATATTTTATTTCAAGCGGCTGGGGCGAACCGGGCGCTTCTATGATAGAACTTACGCAGACATTTTCATGAAATCTTGAAAGCCGGAAGATATGCGTAGAAGTCTCAAACTTGTATAAAATATCACTATAAATTGGCTATAAATAAATAAATAAATATCCTTGGACATTTCACACAGCGTCATCTAATCCCAAGCAATAAAAATAAACAACACAGGCAGGCACAAAGAGAAGCAAAATAAATGGCGACAAAAATGGTCGTCACATATCATTATTCAATCATTATCATTTCTTAGAGTACTCTACTGTTGGTATTCTGTGATACCGACCAGAAATAAGTTTTAAACAAGCTTTCAGATTAAATCAATTATTTACAATTTCTAGATCCAGCGTCCACTTACCTCGTAAGAAGCAACCATCGTGGCAAGGACCGCCGTGTCTCAACTCTCTCTACCAGATGCTACTCGCGCCATTCGAAGATCTACTGCCCGCTTCGTGCAATAACAATCATGGTACGATTTCTACATTTTTAATCGTTCATCTAATTAAGGTAGCCAGACCAGGGTCCAGGATACACAATGTTTTTCTTAATAACACGTTAACTGCCAAACCTTTAAGGCTACCCTTTGAAGGAGGGGCCGCAGACTCAGCCTGCTTAATAGTATGTACGTTTATACAGTGCGTACAACAATTTTAGAGATTTTATATTTTTCAATTTTTTCATCATATTTAATACTGAACTATTTTCACTAATTGTTCCAGCTTTGTACTAACTATATTTTGTTCACTAACTACATAGATATATCGCTTTTATTCTAGCATCTCACGGTCGAAGAGGCTGCGGTGGTCGCCGCGAGTTAGTAGTAGTAGTGGAAGGCTCTCTGTACGCCTGTCCGTGGGGCGCATTGCGCGGAGGAACCGATACAGAACCTCTGTGCGAAAGATACGCATTACTAGCTGCGCCAGCTTTACGGCCACTACGCCATCAGAGACACCCGAGGGCAAAACCACAACCGGATCATGGTATGTAATACTTGGTTATGAATATGGCGTTTGACTGTGAAACACTTTTTTATTTCGTTATAAAGTATTTACAAATATACAAAATTTTAATTCTTGATGGTTATTTTGAATCAAGTGCTCATTTTCATTACTTATTACTATTTTATATCAAATATAATATGCCTTGAAAAAACAAAACAACAAATAAATTGTTTATGGTGTACCACTAGGATCGAGACTTGGCACGAATTTCTTTCTTTTCTACGAGTTAACTTTGAATCAACTTCTCCAAGAATTTTAATATCTAGATGTAAGAAATAGTGCTTACCTTAACAAAGCTCAGACTATAGACAAAACCAAAACAAACATTCTAAACCTATTCAAGAAAAAAATCTTGCAGGTACAGAAACCGGTATCAACACCGAAGCTGGCATGCGCTGCCTAGTAGTTGGCGCTCCCAGAGTAGGCTCGAGATGGACAAGCGCACACGCACAACTAAAAGAAGCAGAACTAGTAGCTGACATGCTGAGAGTAACTCCACTAACGGACTATCAGGCGTCGAAGGAAGCGGTTCTTAGTCAGATTTCTCAAGCTGAGTGTATTCACTTCGCGACGCATATCTGTTGGAAGACTCCGGCTATTGTGCTGAGTCCTGGTGAAGTGGTGAGTAGCTCAGTGATTTGTAGCTTATTGAATTGGTAAGACTCTTGAGCGGTCAAAGGACGGAGTACTCAAGGTAGTCAATTAAGTGACTACTTGGGACTACGCAAGTGGGATTAGTATCTGAGCGCTTACGTGCTTCGGAGGGCATGTTAAATTGGTTTGGCCTAAAAACTCCGTCATCAGAGATAAAAACTGATATCAATGTCTCTTTTTGGACTTTTGGAGACACAAATAATATAAGACGCATTTGAGAGACATAATTACCACTCATCAGTCATCATGTCTCTCAAATGTGAAATCCTAGGTGCTTGTAGGTTTTTAATTTAAAATTTAAAGAATATGATTATTTTAAAAATTACAATTAAAAACTGTCCTTTAAAATTTAGTATATTTAGCAAATACACTAAACTTGTGTATTTTCAGGTTGATTCTCAAGCCAAACGCCTTCTCAACACAAGTGTTGGTAGCGGAGCTGCCGACACTTCCACTGAAAATGAAGAAGAAAGTACGTAAATTAAATAAAACTTAAAATAAAACTTATTACTAATGTCATTCTGTACGAGATTGTTCTTGTTAATAAATGGTTTGTTCCTGTTGACATCATTTACAATGAACTTTTTGTGACAGATGCTGAACTGCCACCGAGTAATGAAGAGCTACCTCCATCATCTGAGTTCATGTTATCTGCTTCTGAGATAATGGGCCTCAAAATCACAGCCAGACTGGTAAGAAACAACAATATTACTAAATGTTTTAATTTGGGGAGACCCATAGGCCCATTGACTTATCAAGATTATCTTCAACAAGCTGCGCCCTGCGGTGTATCCCGGAATAGTTCCTGTTCCCGTGGGAATACCGAGATGAAACGTAGCCTATTATTTATTCTATGGAATAAGAAATTCTGGTACCAAATTTCATTCAAATCCGTCTAGTCGTTTGAGCGTGAAAGAGTAACAAACACACTTACATACTTTCACACACACAAACTTTAATCTTTATAATATTAGTGTGATAAGCAATTCTGGTACCAAATTTCATTCAAATCCGTCCAGCCGTTTAAGCGTGAAAAAGTAACAAACACACTTACCTACATACTTTCACACTTACACACACACAAACTTTCACCTTTATAATATTAGTGTGATGTGATATTAGTGTGATTATTTTCTGTACCTAACTATCCACACAAACATCAAATACTTCAAAACCTCACCTCCAGGTGGTAATATCCTGTGCACCGTCGTCCGCCGCCCTCCAAGGCTGCTCCGGTGAAGAGACAGAAGACGTCAACACGGCCGGTGAAGGGGTCTCGAAGCTATGCCGGGCCTTATTAGCCGCAGGGGCGCAGGCCATCTTACTTACATTATGGCCCGCACCGCTTGATACTGCGACTAAAATCTTGTATAGATCACTGTACTCTGCGTTATTGCAAGGAAGCAGGGTGGCCAAGTAAGAACCTACTATTCTTGAATCATGTAGAGATGATGAATGAAAGTCGTTTAACGAAACAGGTGTACAAGGCGGGTGTGAATGGGACATCTGGAAAAGGAAGACCTAGGCGAACATATTTGGACCAATTTGGTGACATTTTGGAGAAAGGCCAGGTCAGAATTCCTCAGATTCTCAAAGTTAAAAAAAAAAGAATTTTCAAAGTTGATTAACCCAGTCCAAAGTTCTGAGGTAACAAACATAAAAAAAAGACGTGTGGCACTCGGAGACTGCCGCGGTAAAGCTATTACATAGCATTTTTTCGGATTGGGGGGTGTTAGGTTATTTTCGTTACGGAATTTCTGGATTCGGTCTCCACGCTCAAGGCCCTATGATATGCAATAGCTTAAAAAATACAGACCACTTGAAAATCTCCTCCTTTTTTTGAAGGAAAAACAGAATAAATGGAAGAAGAATACAATGTTGTGCCGACCCCACATAATGTGGGATAAGGGCAGGAAGAAGAAGAAACAGAAGCAATTTATTATATATATATATATATATATATATATAATTTATTATTATACGATGTTTAAAAATTTAAATACTATGAACTTTCAGGGCCCTAGGAGACGCGATGCAAACCGTCCGTCATACAAAGCACTTCGCCCACCCCGCGCACTGGTCCGGCCTGCTGCTCCTCGGAGCGAACGTGCGACTCAGCAACAAAGTGGCACTCATGGGCCAAGCGCTCTGCGAACTGCTGGCTGCGCCTGACAAATGCCGGTAAGTCTTGATATATACCTATATCCATTGAGATGTATTATAGAGCCACAATCAAACAAATAAAATGTAAACGCCAAAACTCTGCGCACACTACGTAGTGCGCCGAGTTTTTCTTTTTTGCATACAAGCGACATTGAATATTAAAACAAACGACATAACTTCTACATTCAAATGTCAAATGTCATTGTAGAACATTGAATTTGCTCGGACATTTTTTGAGTGTTGTCAGCTATTAGATTGTGACTCTTGAATACACCTCAATGCCTATATCACACTAATATTATAAAGGTGAAAGTTTGTGTGTGAGTGTAAGTGTGTTTGTTACTCTTCATGCTCAAACGGCTGGACGGATTTTAATGAAATTTGGTACCAGAATTGGCTTTGGATCCCGATATTCTCACGGGAACGGAAACTATTCACCGCGGGTAACACCGCGGAGCGCAGCTAGTAGAAAAAAGAAAAAATAGTTATCCATCCTAAACGATGTTTTGAATTTTTCTGAGCATTGAGTATCGCATTCTTCGAGGAAATAAATAAACGCACATCAACCTCAACTTTCAGAGACGCATTACGAGTCTGCCTGCACTTGGTGGAGAAGTCGCTACAACGGATCGTGAGAGGACAGAAGAACGCGATGTACACCACGCAGAAGAGTATCGAGAACAAGGCCGGGAACGCCACGGGCTGGAGGGAACTGCTTATGAGCGTAGGATTTCGGTAAGACTTCTTCGCAGTTAAGTTATTACAGTTTTTCAAATACAATGGTCATCCGGGGAAACAGCTCTATATCAGCTCATATAACGGGACCTAACGAAATACACTCGTCTTAAAGTTGCATCAAAAATATTGAATTTTATGGCGCAGCCGGATTTTTATTTTTTTTACCTTTATTATATTAGAATTAAATTGTTATATTTCGTAAATATAACTTATAACGGGGCCTAACTAAATACACGCATATTCAAGTTGCATCAAAAATATTGAATATTCATGGCGCAGCCGGAGTATTTTTTTTACATTTTTACCTTTATCATATTAGAATGAAATTGTTATTTTTCATAAACTGTTGTTATTTGGTGTAAGCTGATAGAATATAAATTTGGCGCAGCCAGTAGGATCAGAAACTGAACGAAAGAGAGTTATGATTTTATCCCCAACATTATAGGATCTTGCATTCAAGATGCTTTCAACCTGTAGGTACTTATGGAATACTAACTTAATAGGATCATTATATTAATATGATTCATATTTTAGGTTCGAACCAGCAGCAAACGGGATACCATCAAGCGTATTTTTCCCACAAAGCGACCCAGAAGAGCGACTCACGCAATGCTCCGCCAGCCTTCAAGCGCTATTAGGGCTGACTTCCACTACGCTGCAAGCGCTGTCGAAACTCATATCCAATGGGGATGTGGCTGACGATATCATAGGAGTCATACGTTCTGTGATATCACAGTTTTCGGTGAAGAATTGCGAGACTGATACTATCGAAGTTGCTGTTAATGTCAGGTAATTATCAGACTTGTAACTTAAATTCAAATACCATTCACCTACCTGTTTCACTGGCATGATGAGAAAAATCTGTTTTTTGCTTAAAAAACTCTTTCTCCCTTTCTCACTAGTGAATTACAACATTACTTTCTTTTGTGTGAGCAAATTTTTTTGTGAAATCATCCCTGCACATTCCAACCGTTGAACATTTTGTCACGTTTACTGCCCAGTCCCTAAATCATCTTAAAAGCCTAAATGCTATTTCGGTCCACAAACATTTTAAGCTACCTATTTTCAAGTTTTATCTAAATCGCATCTGATTAGGCGTCAAACACACAAACATCCAAGATCGTATGTATAATATTAAAATCAATGAAAAGCCTTACATTTGTGCATTTGTTATAGACTTTGGCGAGTGAACGGATGCCACGAGCTACTCGCGTCTCTCGGCTTCGACTTGGCAGAGGTGGGTCAGGATGAGGTGACGCTCCGCACCGGCAAGACTGCGAACAGGAGACACATACAATTTGTGCTGCAAGCTCTACTGGCATTATTTGGTAAGAAATAACATTTTACTTCATGTTATAGAGCTGTTGTAATGGGTTTGACTCCTTTGTCTTTTTTAAACTTTTGCAATCAGAACACATGATAAAACATTATATTTACGGGTATTTATCGCTTTATTTAATTTTATCCCAACGATTCCACTGGATTGCACCAGCCATGGTCGCAGGCAGACTGAGAGAGCAGAGTCTGTAGATATTACCTATTGATTTCATTGCTACTCCTCTAAACCAGTGTTTTTTAATCTGTGGGTCGCGTAGCCTTACTCGGGAAGTCACCGGCAAAAAGTAGAAAGAAACGCAAGGTTCTACACTAGAGAAAAACATAATTTCAGTAAAAAGAATGCGCTTGTTTATTTTTTGAAAAATTATCATATCGTCACTTCATTTTTAAAATCTTAACTTTGGGGTCAAGAATGACCCAAGGGGGTCGCCAGAAATGTTGAACCTGTAAAGGGGTCGCGTATTTAGAAAGATTGAAAAACTCTGCTCTAAACAATATCAAAGATTAATCTACTATTAAGATAAAGATAATGTGTTTCATAAAATATTGTAAAGAGTATGTAGAACTAATCATAAAGCGCAAACAATTTACAATGAACCGTGCGCTAAGCCAAGCCTGTGCGTATTAATAACGCCATTCTCCTACAATCAGACACCCAGGAGGCCCCCAGGAGTCTCAGCCTTGAGTCCAGCTCGAGCGTGGAGTCCCTCGCGTCCATCGACGACGGAGACCTGGAGCCCCATTCTGATGGAGAACCCCCGCCGAGGCAACACAGACGTAAGTTACTTATACTTGCTACAACCAAACGACATAAACAAATCGATCTAGAATAGAAAAACATTTATTTACATCACTCAAAGGAAAGTAAGTTTCGTGGTTGTGGTAAATTAAATACTAGATGAAATTATATTTCACACGTTTTATTGCAACGGCTACAAAAAGGCGGGGAACCATGTGACACATAGACAATGGCGCCACACGCGCCTAATTAGGGAACTAAAAATGGTCGCGTTCCATTTCACTAGCACTCTCCCTCACACATTATAGGACAGGTACAATTGCGAACTCTAAAGAGTCATATCAGTCCAAGTAATCGAGATAAGCGAACCGAATTAATTTCTAATTGTCTCTCATCTCGAAACTCTTTGGTAAACCAATAAAATTATAACTATACTTATACATTCACTAGATTCATAGAACATTTTCCTTCCACAGAAGAAAGCGCCTCATCAGTCCCCCCGCCGCCCCTCCCCCTCGGCTCTTGCGGGGGAGCCTTCACCATGTACGTGCGAGGATCCACTTCCTCCACCGAAGTCGGTCGAGGAGAGCCAGACGGAAGAACTGCACCCCCCGCACCCCCACCCCCCAGATATAGAGGAGAAAGTGATGCTGCGTTCACCCCCTCACCTCCTGCTGCACCCCCCGTACCTACCACTGCACCCCCTAGAGATGTATCCTTAGCATTAGCCCATCAAACGAAGATCAGAACTCTCTACACTAGACGACCACCTTCCGATGACTCCGATTGGGAAAGCTCTGGTCATGACACGGTCTTACGCAGACGCCCAGAACATACGAGATACTTAGACGCGTTTTATGACTTAGCAGCAGCTCAGCCGAGAAGAACGGAAGAAGATAAATCAGAAACAATTTCACAGCCGTCCACGTCGAAAAGGACTCCAAGACCCAAAATGGGTACTAGTAGTAGAGATTCCATGGCGCAAGTCAGACATATGAGCGGGGAACTAACTCCGACCATATCTGAAGTATACCATGAAAGGAATATCGGCCTTGGACTGGCCCCGCCCTTATCAGAGCTTCTACTAGCTGAAGACTCGAAGACAGAGATGAGAACAGCTAGTTCCAGCGAGAATCTACTGCTGCAGAACCTAGAAAAGCTTGGTTTACTAGGAGACGCAAGCGAGACAGAAGAAAGATGGTGTGGAAATGCCTCCAGACCTTGGTTATCAGCACCACCTTTAGAAACAGACGTGCAAGGCTCAGATTTGACAACAGCAGAGATAATAGAACGACAAACCAAGTTAAAAAAAGAAGCTGAACCGAAACGTAAAGAAGAAAACGCGTACGAGCTAAAACCTAAAGAGGAAACTCCAGGACCGAGTGGTATAGAAAAGCGCTCTGTCTCACCTTTTTCAGAAATGAGTCGAAGGGATGAGGGAGATGGAAGGAGTATTGCCGACTCCCACTCTTCATACAAAGCTCTAGTTTTAAGCCCAAGAGCCCCTTATCTCCCTGAAGAAGGGGAAAGCTCTAAGGGTCTTATAGAAGGGGGTAAAACCCACCCCAGGCCTAGGAGACCCCCTGTGCCTAGAACAAGACCCGCTTACACAACTTTAGATTTTCCACCGAATAAATGATTAAGATTTGTACATATTTTTGTAAATTTAGGATATTTTTGAGACTTATTTATTTATGAGCTTATGGGAATATGGCTATGATCCTTGTTCTTATTTTTATTAGTAATTTAATTTGTTTAAATCTTTTGAAATCTGTACATTTCATAAAAGTAAGTGGAAGACAACAATTTAGATTAAATTTATAAATTAATTAAGTTGGTATGGACTTACCTAGTTGTAGCCTTTCATATAAATAAAATTTAAGGTGCCAAGGTTAAAAATTATGTACTTAATCTATTTATTGTCTTAAATATGCTTAGCATTTAGTTAACATAAATATGTGTAAATACCTCGTTATTATAACGTAAACATTATTATGTGCCTAATATTGAACTGAAATCTTGCCATTGTATCAAAAACTCCTTCTTATGTAAATAAATGTGAAACATGTACCGAATAAAATTATTTAAAATAAATCGGCTAACATTTAATTATGTCACACCTTCCACAACTTCTTACGTATCAAAACATCAGCTATCGCCTGCAGCTTTGTCCATTTGGTAACTGGAAAAAGTCGTTTAGGTCAGCCACCGCTTCATGATCTCCTTGATTTATTAAAGGGTAAAGAAAATATATTATGTAGGTAGGTGCAGGTGAATAGGCTTGCAACCACACTAGCTGCAAAAAGAAGGCAAATGCCACATGTATGTATGCCTGTGCCTCTGACTACCCCTTGAACCAACATATATAAAGGACCTTGTGTTTGTAAGTTTCTACCGTTTCTATTAGTCGTAAATCATAATGTACATTTACTTTATCTCCATTTCTCAGCATTGCTTGTAAACAAGTAAAATGTACCTACATTTTTTTATCGGATTAAGTATGTTAATCGTTATTGAGTGGTCGTTTATGCCATTAACGATATATTCGAAGGGCAGGATTTCCGGTGACAGCACAATAAGTCCACCTTCTGTCTCAGGGTTGCGGCAATGTCACGCAACATGTTCTGAATTCTGCCTATTTATAGATAAACTCGAAAAGTAGTAGTGAACTAGAATTAAATTTCGGAGCTCTATTAATGTACGTAGGTATTCAGTTGCAAAAAATACTTTACCTACATCTTTACCAGATGCTTTACCTTAAGTAGGTACAGTTTCAGAAAGCAATCTTTGCCTATACTTAACTGGACACTGGAAAAGTTTTAGTGACATTGCTATACCTAATAGAATAGGCTTGACCAACACCTACTTCATCCTCTCAGCTTAACCGGCCATATTCACAGGAAAGAAAATGGGCAGTACGTGAGCAAGGGCCAAATCTGGTGACGAAGTTTTAAGACCGCTTGAAAGCCTCTGTCATGACGTACCTACGTTAGTAAATTGAATTTTCTAGAATAAACACGCCTCTCAACAGGTACCTAATTGAAAAAAAGGCTTTAATTGAAGCTATACTACCAGGGAAGCTAATAATAAAATACAAAGCCCCAAGAGTAACCAAAGGTTATTAAAGGTAAATAGGTAGCATAATTACATTCAATGATTTAAAAGTTGAACAAACCCGACCGCGATAATCGAATTATACGCAAGAATAAATGTTTTCTTATTATTTCAGTAACATTGGCATTTAGGTCCGTTCGGAACTTGTTACTGAGCGTAGCAGCCGGAACTGCAAATAAAACTAAATAATTATAAAGTAGTCTGGCCACAGATAAAATAAGTCTGCTGTATACAAAGCACAATATGATGGACAGGCAGTAGTGTCGGTAGTGAGACTTATTTTTTTTTTATAATTTACACGCCAGAGCCTAAGTATTTACCAGGAACGTTGTAGTGTACTGTTTAGTTAGAGCAAATTAGAGAGTAGCAATTACTTAGTATTCTTTTATCTGTGGTAGCAATTAAAGCTAGATCAAAAAAACATTAATCGCACGAGTTTTAGATTCAATTAAACAAGTAACGAACGAGTATGTAAGGGGAAGTTTAAAAATGGCACCTGTGGCTGAAAAATCGAGGAGTGCTAGATTAGCATGGTATGGTCATGTTAGAGGAGGGATGAATGTCATATCACCAAAAAAATTATGAATTATGACTATAAGTGTGGATGGGATTGGTATACAAGTAGAGGAAGGCAGAGTGGATGAATAGAGTGATAGAGGATATGAATGTGAAAGGAGTTCATTCAGAGTTGACGAGTGATAGAGGTTAGTGGAAGAGAAGAACGTGTTATGCCAACCCCTCTTAGTATGGGATAAGGGCAGGAGAATGATGATTTGGAGTGTTGAGTGTATTTAAAACATACCTACCTACTGTGGCACACAGAACCTTGTTTGGAGTTGGTTAAAATTAAAAAAGTATAGTTTTTGTAGTTGTTCTAATAGTTGTATCAACACTGTGCCTATAAAGGCATTACTAAATAATCTATGGTATTGGTAGGAATTATAGAGAAACCATTCGGCAGTAGGTAAGTTAATGACCTTGACACGAGGTGTTAGGCGTTGCTACGCACTGCTTGCTCAACTACGAAGGATTGGAAGTGAAGTGTGTTTTGTACTAAACCGTTACTTTATGCATAGAAAGAAACTTGTAGAATGCGAAAAGGTTAGAACAGAGGAAAAAATAAATTTTGTAAAACTTGTTCTTGTAAAAAAATGGATTATTCCATTTAAGATATCTAGGTGGGTCAAAGGTGTGTAAAAATAATGATAAAATATTATAGGTACTTACCTACCTAATTCCGTATGTGGCAGATTGCAATAAGAAAGTTATTTCGTGAAGTGAGATTGAGTTTAGCTTGCTTTAAAACTTAGTAGGTACGTACTGAATGTGTTTTTTATTCCATTTATAAGTTGAAATTATGGACTGGTCACTGAGTACTTAGGTACTTAGTTTTTGTTTTTACCTTTTCCGGAATCAACTCCATCGTCGAATTTTTAAGAACATAATATATTTGCCAAGTCGTAGGTACTTACTTATATTAAAATATGAAGTGGCTTTTATCTTTGTAATTACCATTAATATTGTCAGAATGAGACAAAGGCATGATAAAGCTACATTTTTACTAAAGCAGGGCGGTGTAAATCCTACTTTCTCAATTCTATTCATCCGTGATAGTGGATAACTGCCTAACCTTGCGATCAGAAGTTTGTGGGTTCAAATCTGGGCCGTGTCACCACTTAACTTCTAAAGTGACGTAAGACTTCTTCAAAAGATCTAAAGACCTGAAAGAATACGTATATAATATACCGTACTTTGGAAATACAGTCGGAATCATTTATTTTCAGATTTAAAAAAATCCCAGTACCTATCTAGAAATATGAACTAAGTAGTAGCTGTTTCAGAGATCTCCGAATCCGCTATATTGGACTGCAGTCTTAAGCTTGCATGTGAGGAATTCGATCGATCAAAGTGATAGGCTATTGTGACTATTGTATTAATTTATTGCAGCCAAATATACTTACCTACTTTATTTTTTTAGACCTAGGTCACGATGTATAAAAGTTTAATAATGCAATTTATTTGCTTCCGTCTGGCAGTGGTTTGGATCAGTTGAGCTAACTATAGATCGTTCGTAACGATCCTTAGGTTCTAACTGGTTCTAATTGTATTTTGTACAGCTATGTAAATATGTACTTAGTAGGTAATTTATTTACAGAAACTAAACTATGTAAAGTTTAGTTTCTGTAAATAAATTCTAACATCTTGTTCTTAATGTGATTCGATCACCCAACTTAGTATTTTAAACTCTTGTACTTACCTACTTATTGCAAATGTTTTTTTTTCTTATTATGCAAAAAAAACATACTTACGTAATATGTATAAACGACGATGGTAGCTTGTCTTTTTTAAACTTTCGCGATCAGAACACATTATAAAACATATGGCAACGTTTCGACCGGATTGCACCAGCCGTGGTCGCGGGAAGACTCTTGTGTGAACGTCGGGTGAATATTAAAGGTAAAATTCGTGATAAATACCCGTTTGCATATGTTTTATGACGATGTTAGCTGTCTGAGAAGTGCTGAGTAGCTAAACACACTCCAACCAAAACGTCAATATCACCTCATCTGACGCACCTGACCTACAACTAATCTAGCAAACCTATATCTTACCTGCAACTCCTGCAATGCTGGGACATTGTTGTAATGATTTCCTTTTGCAAATTTAGGACACCAGGCCGCCGGACTGCCTGCACCTTTAGCAATCGGAAAAGTAGAAAAATATGAATTGAACAGTATAAATATCCCTACTAACTTAATTTCGTAACATGTCAATTTATTCTTAACAGACTTAAATAGAATTCTGCAAATCAAACGCAACATACCCGACATTCCTCGATCATGTCGCAATTTATATAAGTCTAATTAACAAATAGAATAATTGCGGCGGCGTAAAACGATTAACATATCAAATTAAGTAACTGCCCTGGTTTGTCTGCAACAGTCTTTATTTTGGCTGAATGTTGTAGAGAGTGGGCGGACTAAGGATTGGGGTTAAACCTACATTATTATCAAACTTTTAATTAAAATATCTACAAATATAATGAAGCTGTAGAGTTTATTTATTTTAACTCGCTAATCTCTGGAACTACTAGTCGGATTAGAAAAAAAAACATTATGCATTTAATAAAAAACTAAATTAAATGGTAGATGAAACCATAGCAAACAGCTAGGTACGTAATTTTATCAGAAATGAGAGAGAATATAAAGCTAATAAACTGTTACAAATGTGTTACGTATTATTTTCACTCATTTTGATGGATGTTTCAATTACTTACCTAAGCTAAGTTACCATAAAAATGATTTCATAACAATTAGTCTTTTTAAACTTTCGCGATCAGAACACATGATAAAACATGCATTTACAACCAACCTTAGTACAACGGTACAGAGCTTACAATATAACTAAAGTATATTTTAAGTCATCTAAGAAATCCGATGAGGCCTGTTTGAGTGCTTACCCGTTCGACCCAAGATTTTTCAACCCAATATTATTTTTACCCGTTCAACCCAAAACATATGCCCCGTACTACCCAAAGCAAAAATCTGAGTCACAGTGTATTCTAAATAGTACAGACAGACACCGTGATAAGAATTTGAAAAAAAAAAAAAACTTGATGATATTATACTTGTCGACCTCTGTGGCGCAGTGGGCGAAGGCCCGCCTGAAACGGGGAGGTTGCGGGTTCGCTCCCCGCCACGGGACAAATTTTTGCATGTTCTGCAGATATTTGTTCCGAGTCTGAATGTTTTTCTATCTATATTATGTAAAACACAAGCATTATGTTGCTTAAAAAAGATGAGAAAATAAGAAGTATTCATTATGATTTGGCGACACGTAAAACTTCAGTGGGATATTGCTTAGAAAAACTGTCAACTTTTGTATCTTAAATGTGTTAGCAGGTGTGTGTTAAAAAATTAAAATGATTTTTATTTATGTTAATCAAAAATATTTTTGACCTCTGATAAAAGTTACAATTGATATAGTTTATTTTGTTTTGGTATTTTTGATTAATACCTATATTTAATTGACCCAAAAATGTGTACCTACTTGTATCTGTTTGTTTTATATTTGATCTCGAAAAAAATGTGAATATGCATAACTGAATATTATGTAGGTATCTACATAAATAACTTGGAAAAGTTACTTTATATTTACTACCAAACCTGAATCTAAACAGTGATGTGCTATTTTATATAATTATGTTTATTTGATTACGTTTGTTTCTACAACGTGATTCTAAGTGGTAACATACCCGAAAATGGGTCATTCACCTCATCAGTGTGAACAACATTTGTTCTACGACTTTTAGAATTTCGATGTTTTTCATTGAAGAAATGACTAGCAAGGTTTCCTACAGAAATAAACACAGAGCAACCCAGCCTATAATAATCAGCTGATCAGGCGAGACTACCTGTAAGTACATACCTAATAAAATTTAATGAACTTTTTTGTCTGCCGTGTGTGTTCATACCTACTTAACTTACCTACTGTACCAATTTTCAATCTGTGCAAACCTAGTAGGAAAGGTAGTAACAATGTTGACAAACTTAGGGTTGTCAAAAGATTTAACAAAAAAGTTTTTGTATGAAAAACGGAAAATTATAATTTTACAAGATTTGCACAACTGTTAATTTTCATGGTCACAAAATCCCCCTTCCGGGATAACATACCAATTATGAATCACGTTGTGTAAAGGTTGATTTGTTAGACTAGCAGTAGGTAGATAAATATTTAACTGACCATTATCTGAACAAGACTTTTATTAAGTAATAAAAATATTTATAATAAACTTCTACTTGGTCTCTGCCTACCCCCATGGGAAAGAGGCGTGATTTTATGTATTTATGTAAACTTCTGCATTTTCTGTCTGCTGACCCTGCTTCTTTAGTGTTTCACTGTGTCATTTATTTGAATTCAAACAATAGAAATTAGGAATAAGTAGTTGTGGGTACAGCGGGTAACTTGAATCAACAGTTTTGGGTCGAACGGAGCAAAATACCTATTGGGTAGAGAAATCTTGGGTTGAACGGGTAAGCACTCGCCTGTTTGGATAAAGAGACCTAATACGGAAACCCCTAACAATTTCATCCTTAGTACGTCCGCTTCTAAATATCTCCATGGTAGGTTGGTCTTACCACGATTATTGTTATGACCATTGTATTCTAATTCACATGTATTTCCTGCTTCGATGGCGTTACAATCGTTTTTTCTCATAACTTACATAAACTTAATAGTAAAATCTGATTTAGTGCCGGTGAATGGAATGCGACACTTTTCGTGCACGTTTTGGAAGTGGCATGTCTCAAAACTACCTGTAGGTACTTAGGTAGGTATAGCTCCAACTTTTCACACATTTTTAATTTATCAATCTTAAACGTGTCTATAAAGAAAACTAAATTAGCTCCAACTTTCACACATTTTTATCAATTTGCCATTGCTTTGCTCATCATAAGTAATGTACACAGTAAATCTGTAAGTACTGCTTCAAATTACAACTTCATTGACTTGTTTACGAAAACGAATGGCGCGGAGATCGTATCGCATCGTGAACCTGACACACATTACTTTTTACTTCGATCGTGCCCACTCAGACTATGAACTTCGACTTTTGCTGAAAATGTACTGAATGTGCTGGGCAAGGTAATACTCAATAATGTCCAATGAACGACTTCTAGAAGAAGAATATAAACTTTTGGGAACTTCTATCGAGTAGTGCTCTCTGAGCAAGAGAGCCGCCTTACAGCGGAGGCACGCAGTAGGTACTGTGCGTATGGCACCGAACGCGTTGAGAGATATGGCTAGTTTTAATTTTTAATATTCTTTATAAATGAAAAATCTTACTAAAAATTAACAGCTCCGGCAGGATTCGTGCGTAGATACAAGCGATTGCTCTTAAGCCAAGCTGCCTGACCACTAGGCTACGGAATCTGTACGCTGAGAGCTGAAACTATTAGTAAGAGGTTTTTAAAATTATATCCACTTATTTGTGATTGCTTTCAGTGGTAACTAATAACTTCATTAATTATTTCAACTAGGCAGATACACATTTTAAATGGCTAAATACTCTACGATGTTTATCGTTCGTAAAAAGCTCATGCTCAGCTCATATGTTTAAGTCGCTACATCGAGTGGTCTTACCAAAATGACAGCCTTAATTTGCACACTTCTTGAAGCCTCGGACTAGCAACCTACCATTTTCGGAAAATAATAAAATATAGTGGTATGAATCACACGATGTTTAAGGTATATTTTATTTGCATCATTAATACACTGATAATATCGAAATATCATTATCCTTATTTAAGTCCTGATTAAATTAATAAATATGATAAACAAAAGAATCAAGGAAATAGCGATTCTTTTGTTCCAAGCTTTCTTCATCTACCGACTGAAAATATTTCAAGTATAAAAATGTCATTAGATACGACGATGCTTTGCATGATAACTTGGAAACCAGATTTTAAGTATAAATACTGTACATTACTTTTGTTACATAAATATGTCGATGACTTACGTATTGACTAAATAAACTACCTACCTACTATGTTTTATTTTTGACCCTTTACTTACTTTTCCGAAATAGGCTGTTTTTTATAAAAATACTGTTAACGAGTATCTTTGGCCGTCCATCATGACCAGGCGTGTCACTGGCCATAAATATTCGATGCTCGCTGACACCAGCCCCCGGCGTTACAAACAGTCCAATAATTGTGCTACATAATAGTTTAATTAAACCCGACCTCGGTAAATCTGAGACAACTGTAATTATCTACGTATACAAGGTGTAGCTGGGCGTATACGGGGTGCCTTAGGAGAAGGCTACAGGGTGTTCATAAAAGATTTGTAAAAAATGTAAACACATTAATCATCATTTCACAGTTCAGTAATGGCGAGTTTTCTTGGAATCATTTTCCGGGATATACTATACCTACCTTGTAAATTGTAAATTATTTTTAACATTGCTCTTAATATTTTTATTGTACCTACACTCAATAATTAAATTACAGCGCGAATTTTGGTTTAGTCCTTCACGAACCATTCGGACACCAGAACCTGACACCAGAATCACCGCCTTTATCTCATAATACTACACTTTTCACATTTTCTTATAGAACCAGCCTGTATTTATGTATCACCCTTGACCTGCATGTTATTTGAGACATCCTATATAATGTAAAAACGTAACATTGGTGGCAATATATCTTCCGTTCGGTAAGTACCTATTAAATTCTATTAACCTTCGCTATTCGACATGTGGAAATGGAATTAGATTTGTATCAATATTTACTTGCACAAGGGGCACCAATCTTTTTAAATTGGTGAGACTTTCCTATATAACAATATTAAAACGCCTGTAACTTAGGGCAAACTAATGTATGCTGAAAGACAAAGTGACCAAGCATTTATTCAATAAGACCATTTCAAACTTGTTGAATCTTTGTGTTAGATGTTGAACTTATCAAAATGTAACCTAAGTTGGTCTAGTATTTGATTTAACTATAAACTTTACAATATTAAAGTTAGTGAGGTAAATTAATTACTCATTGCAAGTACCTACATTTATTGATACTATAATAGTCACCCACACTATTGCAAAATAATTAATTCGAAGCGAAAAAAATATTTTATGTCAAGATTAACTACTTGTCATCATGTCGTTCACGAGTCCACCCTCATTAAAATCTTGTTTTTATAAGTCGTTTTTCAATTAAAATATTTGCACTGAGAATGCTAAAACAGCGGAATATAAAAAAAAATACAGCATGTTTTAAACTATTAGTTACTGTCCGTAAAATTTAGTGGGCATGTGCCAATTATTTATTTTGACGTATATCTGACTACCCCTCTGTCTGAAATAAACAAAAAACCTGATTTGCAGGTTTGTGTAATTTTGTGAATTTATAGAACAATGTTAACATTCTCATAAAAAGCACAGATGATATAACTTAACATACCTGTCTCTTAAAATATTACCAAATGAGTTATATGGCGTGAATAACCAAAATTTATGGTCACCATCATATCCCCATATTTCAGCGTGCTGCATCGATTAGAGATTGAAAATAAGACATAATTGTATTACTTTAATTGACCATTATGTCGGACCATTTGTATATTGACTTAAAGAATATTTATGACTATCCTAAGTACTGTGAATTTTAAACTTGAATTACCGAAACAAATTATTTTCATGACCATTTTGTCTATTAATCTTAATAGGCTGAGTAGGTATGCTAATAAGTTTTTTATACATGTTATTTGATAAATGTAGAGATAAGGATGAAATTTGCTATGACTTAATTATAGGATGGAGGGAGAGTAATTCCGATTTTTTGAAATGTAGAAACTGGATTGATTTATAAATATTAATAGCTTCCAATTAAAGCTTTGCTGTTTATTTGGTGATAATCAAATAATAAACACTTTATTACGATTAAAATTATTTTTATTTTTGATGATCATGAGGTTATTGTGTATTAAAAAACCTAATCGATATTAATAACGACAACATATAGACGCTGAACTATTCACAGAATGGTACGGAACCCTTCGGGTGCGAATCCAACTCGCACTTGGCTGTTTTTTCCAAACCAAGTCTCATAATGGTTTTGCAATTTGTACCAAAGCCTATGAAAAAAGTGCAAAATCGAAATTCGCGCGAACGCGTTGAAGTCTTTTATATGGCAAATCAGCATCTACATTACTTCATTGATAAAATTTTCTTTTTAATATTCAAAAAACAAAAACACTTTACTTTTGTGCGTGTCGTTGATGTCTATGAAATATTAAAAATGAATTAAGTAGTAATTTATTTAAATTTTAGTCCCTTGTTTTTCTAAATTTCGTCTTTCTAGGATGAAATGAGCTAGTTTTATCTAGAATTTTAAAATCATTATGATTTTACTATGATTCACTTTTTTTACTATATCAAGTTCCGTCGCCCATTTGCACATAATATAATCTATATCTCAGTAAACTCACACCAAATATAGAGAGTTGTTAACATAATAATCTCAATGTCGTCACCTGCTGCTGCAGGCAGGTTTCACGTGAATACGACTAATGCTTTTTTACAAAATACTTTTTATGAGAAAATATTCTTTTTGACTTTTGAATATTTTCAAGCTTTTATTTAGGTAGGTATTTTCCTCGAAATAAATAAAAATAAAAGTGTTTATTTCGGTAGAAAAACGGAAGAAAGCTCTCGCTGACGCTCGTCGACATCAAACCATCTCGTACATTGAAAAGGACCCTTTCAACCCTTGCATAACAATCGCGCCACGGGACAAATGTTTGTATGTTCTACAGATATTTGTTCCGGGTCTGGATGTTTTTCTATCTATAATAATGTATGTATTTACAAAAAAAATGTATCTAAGTAGTATATCAGTCATCTGGTTACCATAACACAAGCATTAAATTGCTTAGCTTGGGACTAGATGACGCCGTGTAAAATGTCCAAGGATATTTATTTATTTATTTATTTATTTACTATCATTTTGCCACTTGTTGAAACCGAGTAAAGGACGTTTTCACGTCAATAGCACGTGACCATGTAACTACTTTTTTTTCCAATAAATCATTGATTAAAACGATACTAATTAACTACTTTGTAACTAATTATATCAAAGTGTCGACCACCCACTGATTTTACCTAGATATTGATCACTGATCTTGATTATTAGAAGACTTACTTAATAGACCTATAAGTGAAATTTCTTAAAAAAAATTACAACATCTTCATAATGCATGAAAATAACTCATGTTTAAAAAAAACTATATTGTACTAAATACTCTTTAAACTAAAATTGATGGAGTCCCAAAACTTTATAATTCAGTTAATTGAATTATAATTCAGTTAATTTTTAAAATATGCAGATTGTCCTTTTATAATATACTTGACAAGCTCTGTGGTCTCGACCGCAGTGGGTAGGAGTACGTTTGAGCGTGAAGGAGTAACAAACACACTGAAATACTTACACACACACAAACTTTCACCGTTATAATATTACTAGTAGGATAGGATAGGATTACACAGTTTATACAGTCCTCGTGAGTATATTGTAACGTACCTTAGAGTACTTTTACATCACTAAAAGTGTAATGTAGGTAAGTAATTAATAAATCCAGGTACTTACAGTTCCTTTCATAGTTGCATGGCGGCATTCCTCGGCTCAAGTTCGATGTATGTCCTTCAATACGTACTTAATCAATATCTCATTATGTGCTATCAAGCTTTTTATCTAAAAGATGAAGTCTATGATGACCTTAGTAAAACTTAATTCATACTATTTATTTTTATTACAAATAGTTACATATATTATTGCCTGGTTTAGACGCATGAGTATGAAATAATATTCCCGTGATTGTCAAATCTTTGACCTATTTCTTAATTATTTAAAGACTTTGTTTTGAAATATGGATTTAATTTGAAGATAAGGAAGATTCTTGACAAACTGAAATTTTTTTTTGGCGTTTTTTAATAAACTCTATACGTGGGCAGTTTATCAGTCAGTAAGCTAATAAAACACATAGGTACGAATCAACATTATACTCATTATACATTGCCTACATATACAGTTTAACTGTTTTTTTTTCTGAGAACTGAATGGAATGCAGCTCATTCTCGATGTTCGAAGGTCTGTAAGTATTTGAACAACTTGCTCTACATCATTAATAAATGACTATGTTCATCTGAGAGGATAGTTTAGGTGATGGGCAAGCCTATTCCTTCTCAACAACGTCCCACAGAGTCCTGTTAAGTGTAGGCAAACTTGCCTCCTGACCCTGTATAAATCATCTACACTAGGTAGGTATAGTAAAGATGTAAAGGCCTGTGTTGTTTCAAGTTCACGTCAATTTGATAAATCATTTACCTACACAACCAACTGCTTATCGATGAACTTTTACTTTGCATTGACAAGAAATAAACGTCATGACTAAGACTAAAGTGTCTTAACTTTACGAGATCGTTTGTTCTGTTTAAGCTCAATCATAAATAATAAACCACTTATTTAATAAATAAGGTATGTTAACACTACTTATAAACAGGGATAGATTGTTTAACACGTTCGCTGCCACAGAGACCTTCGGAGGGTACCTACTGTAGAGCTGCCTTAGCCACAGCTTAGGTGTAAAATAAAAATAAAATCTATTTACTTTGACATAACAAAACTCTCCACATTTTTAAATAGAAGTACCTACTTCTTTCTGTCCGAGTTACTTCCGTAAATCGCATGGACAGCTGCATTTACTTTTATAACATGCAAATATTTAATTCCGCAACTTAAAAGTAGTTCGCCGAAATATGGCGGTGCAAGTGACAGCTGACCCGGTGTCCTTGCGCACGCGCTTACTACTGTTACTTAATCTGTGGCGCAGGCGGCTGAAAACACAGAACAGAAAAATGTAGAGGTAGCAAAGTTCCGTCTTTGTATGAAACCTGTACATCCAGACTATAGCACAATGATTACACATGGTTAATAGACACATAACAATTTGTCATCTAAACTACGTACTTACAGTTCAAGAATTTTTTTTAACTAAACTCATTTTGTTATAAAGTAGGTAAGTTTGTAACAGTACAGTTTGTATCCTAAGTGGCCAACACTGATGACGAAGTCTGCGGTCACCCATCCAAGTGGTGGAAGCTCAGAACGTTATCCTTTATTATCGGATAACATCTACCTTTACTGTTTTATCTGCTCCTTGACAGAGAAAGACAGAATTCAGACAATAGCCTGTTTGAACTGACAGTTGAAAACGTATGGTGTGTCTGTGTGACAGCGACATTACTGTAGAATGTAGATACTTGCAATATGCCTATAAATATTGAGATGAGAGATAGGGATGTACGAATACATTATAAATCCTTAAAAGATATCACTTAATAATGTCAATAAAAAGAAATGGCAACCTACAACAGGCAACAGGGCAGCCATTCATCTAAATTCATTATTATGAAAACTTCTTAGAAATTACCAAAAATAACTTTTCAATTGATTCCAAAAAGATCAAAAAGATTTGTGTTAGAAGATTTAAAGAGATAAAAATTATATTAATTATCATATCAGTCAAAACAAACCCATCTTTATAGATACAACTACTATAAAACATATAAATCAATGCTAAATAGGTAAGTGATACTGACAATACTTAAGTGTAACATCTGGCTCGATCACGACGAAGAATCCGAGCATTAAGACTAAACATACACTTTACATTTATAAATATTAATACAAACGTGACAACCCTAGAGTTGACCTGTCGCCCTCGCCGCCGGTCACGTCTAGCATAGTATTATATTATCTGTGGTAGTACTTACTGATTAGAACCACTTTTACTTGATGTGGATTAAAAATGTATAATAAATAAATAAATAAATATCCTTGGACATTTCACACAGCGTCATCTAGTCCCAAGCTAAGCAACTTAATGCTTGTGTTATGGTAACCAGATGACTGATATACTACTTAGATACATTTTTTTGTAAATACATACATATTATAGATAGAAAAACATCCAGACCCGGAACAAATATCTGTAGAACATACAAACATTTGTCCCGTGGCGGGAATCGAACCCGCAACCTCCGCGTCTCAGGCGAGCCTTCGCCCACCGCGCCAAATAACGAGAGTACGCGGTGTCACTTGCTATACTAACTTAAACTGTCGTGATCATTGTAGGACCCAATGACCATCATTATAGGAGGCGATAATTAAATAATAAATACAAGGACATTGTCGAGCCAGTGAGGTTAAACACCAATCCAAACAACCCCTACAGGTCTAACTAAGCATAATTCTCAAAACGGTAAAGGTAAAGTCCTACATGATTTTTGACCACACAAACCACCAGAAATATTCAAAGTTTACTATGCCTACCACTTCACTTAATTTAATTTGGAGACTAGGTACTCTATTCGTGACTTATAGATACTATAATTATTATAATTCGCGAATCAGTGCAGATAGTTTCAAAATTGTAAGAATTGATGACATCAGTTCGGCACTCCCTTTGAGTATCAATAGTCTCACAGTACAAGCCTAAAGTATCAAATAAATTCAATGCTAAAGCAGGTCACGTTTTAATCTGGAATTTGTTCTCAAAGCTAAAATATACAGAGTGACGTCATCTGTTTGATTACACTAATTATAATGACAGTAGGAAGTTGGTAAAGTGCCACCAGCTTATCTGGGCATATGGAAACAATGACAGATAAGACTGATCTTTTAAAATTTTCTAGATATCATTTTTAAACTATGTATTCATATCATTTTTAAACTATGTATTCATAGTTTAAAAATGATATCATAGATCACAGATAGGCTGGCATACAAATCTTGATGTCACGGCATAACTTTTACATCGTACATGACTAAAAAAATTTCAAGTTGAACAGTCATTCTATGACTGACTATAAAGAACTGGATACAAGTTCTAATTTGTGAAAATAAGAAAATCTTGAAAAAGTGAACCCATAAGTCCGAAAAAAGAAGATGGGAGGAAAAGAGAATAACTGTTTTGTCAAATGTCACAGAAAAACTTGGCGTATTATCTACGTCATTGCTGTTCTTGTTTGACCCTGTGCAATATATAGAGAGACTTCCATGTCTAATGAGGGGAAACTCACGACAGTATGAATAACCATCTCACTAGAATTTCCTTAGAGGTCACATTCTTTAAATACCTTATCTTAAGAGGACGCCGCCGTTTAATTACACTCGTTGAGATTTGAACCTACATAGATTTCCCTCAGATTTTCATGTTAAGGTTTGAGACGTTATTTCTTTAAAACACAAAATAAAATACCTACCAAAGTTCGGTAATCTGGTAATAGATCAAAATATACGTAAGTACTACAGACAGATTTTGGTAAAGACCTAAGGTTATTAGTTCTCAAAACTATTTATAACTATCCTATGGCTTAGTAAACTTTTGTAAACTTTAGCACTAGTTTGTAACTCGAATCTTTCATTAATTCTCTGCTACATGAAAAGCGAGGGTGAATTATTTTTTTCTTCTTCTTGGATAGGTCTTTCAAAAATATTAGGGACGGACGGACATGGCGTAACTATAAGGGTTCCTTGTTGACTTTGGAACTCTAAAAAACAAGGCTTATACTCACTTGTACCTACTACGTTATATGGCCTAAGTACCTATTATAATCTAGTTAATTTGCTTAAATTCTCTTTAATATTTGTGGCAGGCGTAAAGTATTAACACTTAGAACGAAACAAATTAGTAGACTTATTAATTGTATAAAAAATATTAAATAAGATTCTCAAAATTCCTATATACCTACCCATCCTTTTATTACCTAATTTTCGAATTATCTTTTGCTTAATTTAGCGCTATATATCCTTTTGGATTGATTTTTATATTTTTAAACCCAGTGCTAAGTATGCTAAGGCGTCTTGCTTACAAGAATAGGTAAAGTGTAGTGTTCGCGTGGAGCATTGCTCAGATACCACTGAATAGGCCTTTCTGGTATGACCTGTCATACAAGTGATGTGGACGCATGACTTGAGTTTACTAAAGGTGTGTGCACAGTATCGTAACTACGATTCCAGTGGTGCCCAAGCACAAGCACAGAAAGAAGAAATAAATAAGTACTAGGACATAAATACATTTTACTGTAACAGCTAGGTATGATGAGAAGATTTTTTAAAGAATGATTTAAAAGTTCAAATCTACTTTTAGCACACATTTTTAGCCTTTAGAAGTGCCACAGTTCGCTATCTTGTTAAAATACAAAATGTAATAAATGCTGACGAAATCTTTCGCATACCTGACTCAGTCTAACACCGTAACACGTGAGGCAAGCGTGCAAGAATTTTAAAAGAATCTAAATATAATTTGACTATTGTAGGGTTTATCAGTTAAAATCAATGATATAGGGTTGATTGGATCGATGGACCACCGATCGTGTGACAACAATCATATTAGGTAAGTTAAGTTATGATATTGGTAGCAAGGACGATAGGTATACTCGTAGTGGTAGTGACAATGTAGCTGCTAACTTTCTAGTATGATATTATCTGTGCTTTCTTGAAATTCGTATTTTGAATCCCGTCTGACGGGATTGAAATCGTATTTTTTTTTCAAATATCTATTAAGTATATACTTTTGTATTTTGGACTCTTTTCAGATGTACCAACATATAGTTCAGCTTCATGGTAATGTATTGGAGCCAACTTATCTTCGCAATTTTCTTAATTTGCTTTGGTGAATAAGGCCTTATGATATAGATCACGACTAAACGTATAGTGTGATAAATGCCCAAAAGAATGAATATATGCTTCACTGGGTAAGTATGTAGATAGATATTAGTCTATCCTTGACATTACATAAATACATATTATGTTACGTGTTTAAATCATTATTAATAGCGGTATTCATTTATTTTAAATAACATTCATACAGCTTTATTTAGCCCTTAACTAGAAAAACTTGTACTTACTACTACTACAGAAATCAGGTGACAGAGGTGAATTTTTTTTTATAATACAATGAGAACAAAAGGATATATGGGTAGTGTGAAAAAGGATATGAATGTGAGAGGAGTGAATTCAGAGTTGACAAGTGATAAATTTAAGTAGTGGAAGATAAAAATGTGTTGTGCCGACCCAAATATAGTTTGGGATAAAGGCAGGAGAATATGATGAATTATACAATGACACTAGTGTGTCATTGTATGATTGTTCGACTCCCACCCAGGACAATAAATGTTTGTTTTGTAACCAACATTTATTGTCCTGGGTAGGAATCGAACCCACGATCTAGAGTGCAAGACAGAACTACTAGTGACTAAGCTCTCGATTGAGATCAGTATGTTCTCGCGTTGAATAAATGTGTTCCCGCAAATTTTTACCTAAAATAGCTGAATGAAACATTACAATATCCACATCGAGTATTTAAAATCACAATTATTTTAAAAGCTCGTATAAATGTCAGATTCCTTGCAAAAATATTCAAATAGGAGCAAAAACGCAAATATGTCGTTTAACGGAAGCACGGGCAATTGGAAAATGCAGGCAAGGTCGCGTGCTAAGTATAGCTTGACTTGCCTAACAACCGCAAACTAGTATGCACTCTAACTTTGCTCCGTTTGTACGGAAGAAATGTTTATTCTAAATAGTTTAAGTATACAGCGTTATGAGAGCACCTCATGTAGAGATAATGAGGACGCTTGTCTAGCAACTAAACCATTCTTAGTTCCTTTTTTATTTGGAAAAATATGAAAAGAAAAACCTACAGAAAAACATGCAGACAGTACACGTCACTTGAATACTATTTCCATCAATAGAAGGCTAGTGTTCAAACATAATAATATAGTGGATAAGTCATGACGGAGGCCTTAAAACTCCGTCAAGAGAGCACGCGCGACTCTTCGGTCCGTTCAGAACAATAAATAAAAAATTCAAACACCTTAGCTGGTTAGAACCTAAAATAATGATTACAAAAAGTTTGTATCAATTAATTCCACTAATTGTCAAGGTAACACAAAAACCGTCGTGGCACATACATTAGTAGAGCAGGTTTTTTAGATGAGAGTACTATTAATTAAAGTTTATTTTCAACAGGAGCAATTGAGACAAATGTGTAATTTATCACTCGTAAACACCATGTTATTCACTATGTTAGGTTAGGTTGCTAGTTGCTAGAGCTCAAAAGGCTGCTAAATCTGATGCTATCTCTTTTCAAAATAACAATCTTACTAAAACAACAACAAGAATGGGAGTACCAACCCAGACAAAACTATTCAGGTTTTAGGGTACAATACAAATTAAAATTATCGGTGTAGTTTTATTATACCTACTTATAAAAAATCCTACTTGAAAAAGAAATGTGAATTGTCTCACATTTCTTTGTTGCATCGTCTCTATGTTATATTTAGGGCTTAGTCCAATGCTAAGGTCGTTAGTTGTATTGTGTAATAAACAAATTACTTAGTTGTAATAAACTTCTTTCCAATCTGTCCTTAGATAATAATTAATCGATGTAACACTATTTTACTTACCTACAAATATTTCCGTAAAGTCATTACCTATTGACATCGAAAATGTGCTTTTAATACAATAATTAGGAACCATTAAACCGAAGTGGAATACTTAAGTAATAAAATCTGCGATCATTCCATAACTGATTAAAAATAAATTCCGATCCGTCGCACAGAAAACTACAAATTGCCGAAAAAGTAAATGTGAAGATATAAAGATTAAATTGGCGGGGACCATGGCGTTCCAAAATAAGTGAATCAATTTAACTTAAGCACAAAATTGATAAATAATTATAGGGAAATAACAATAATGGCAATACAGTTTTATTCTGTGGTAACGACTCTGTCACGAGATGGAAGATGCTGTCGACTTTTAGTAGGCAATACAAGAATACAAGGTGTAATCAATGCCTACAAAATCCAAAAGTAATACATGAACTTGTATTTTTAAGGTTAAAATCTCAATAATAGGTGGTCAAAAACATCAAGCAACTACTTGCTACTTTGACAATACATATACAAGGGTTCAAACCTAATCACATAGATTGTATTAATTTGGAACACATTCCATCGGTGGACATTCTCCCAGATCTGTAGGTATTCAAGATTCTTTGAAGATGTCTAAATGGATGGAGACCATCTCCAGAAAACCAACAAAATTAATCGAATCCAACAATTTTTTTATAGCATCAGATAGCTCGAAGTTTTTTGCAACAAAGTAGTGTATTTGCAAAGCCCCGATCTGAATGCTAAATATTTATAACATGACACATCTACAGTTACAATATTTCAAGTAGGTGCTGGTGCGCGCTGTGGTAGATATGAGGTCAGGGTTGCCGGTTTTAGTTTCATTACAAATGCTTAAACTGGTAGATCACATTACCAAATAAGTGTGAGATATCGATTTTTATTTACATAGCCTTTTAAAGCGTTTATATCTCAGGGAGCGGTAGACATTTCTTTCAGATCTTTAGGCAATTTATAGATCTTTTTGAAGATGTCTAAGGGGGAAGTCAGAGCATTTATATAGTGTAATGAAATTACTTCTGAAAACTCCTACGAAAGCTAAAGGCTCGTATTCAGAGTCAGCTATTCTGTAAACACATTTCGAACCTCGAAGAGCTGAATCCGCAGTGAGATTCAAACTTGGTATGTTTCTTCGTATTTAAATTATGATAATTATATTTTTTATTTTTATAAATAATATTGGTAGGTAATCAAAACTTGAAGCCCGAAGGAATGCATTCTTGGAGCGCGGTGGAACTAGGTACCTACCCATAAAAATAGCATTCAATATTTTTACGTCTCTACACAAATAAATTACTCCTCCGACAGTGGACAATGTCTTTTCACTTAATGAATTTAAATGGCATGCAGCATGCATGTATCAAGTGGGCATGCGAAGATTTTATGGGAATAATAAACAAATGAATTGGCAGACCGTTTAAGGCACGGACGAATCACCTACAATTCAATTTTATGCCGAACTGTAATGATGCGCCAAGTTATTGACTATGTGTCAAAAATGTTTGCTGATGTATTTATTTAGTACTTTCTAGTTGCACCCCACGGTGTTACCCGCTGTGAATAGTTCTAGTTCTTGTGGGAATCTTGGGAATAAAAAATAGCCCATTCTTTAATCCAGGGTATAAGCAATTCTGGTTCCAAATTTCATTCAAACCAAGCATACTTGTGCATGCTAGGAATGTGTTAAAAAGTAACGGAAAACAGGTATCCGCAATGTTCATACTGAACTATATCATGTAATCCCATCCAAAATAAACTTTAATCGTTGAGGTATGATTCAAAACTCCCAAACTTACAGATTAATATTGTAAGTAAGATGATTCAGAACATAAACATGACACTTGATTTAATTTTATTTCTTCATGAATTCATTTTCCGGTAAAAATAACAGATCACGGTTATTTGTTGACGACAAAACGATAATTTTATACAGTGAATAATGTCGGATTGAAAAAGTAGATTTATTCTTTCCTGGTAGTAGGGCAGTTTCGATTACTCTATTATTTTACGTCAAATCACTACATAGTATAAAAAAGTCGCTTTCTCTGTCCCTATGTAGGTATGCTTAAATCTTTAAAACTACGCAACGGATTTTGATGCGGTTTTTTTTAATAGATAGAGTGATTGAAGAGGAAGGTTTATGTGTACTTATAATAACGGGGCGCAGCTAGTCAATATATATTTTGTGATTTTTTACTCGATGAAGAAAAATATGATGTCTGATACATTTTACATAATAATGCATAAATCTCAGGAGCGGAATAATTAATGTTTTAATCGGAACACTAGCAAAGCCACGGGTCAAAGCAAGTCTTCCTAGAAATAATATAGGTACTACGCAGCTAACATTCATCAAAAAACATTCTAGGTAAGTCAAAGTTAAAATAAATAAATATTTAACGGATATTTAGAGACATTTCAGCTTTATAGAAACCTTCAAATTCTTACCAAAAACAGGGTTACCTAATCTGTTAATAAAAATAATAACATATTCAAAATCATTACTAGAAGCCATGTATGGTCAAATTATACGGAAGCTAAAACTAAACCATATAAACCTTAAACAAATTAATTACCTAAATCAGTCGATAATTTATTAGCCAGCTAAGATACATACGAATGTACAAGTGCTAATAAAGTAATAAATGAGACAGGCATTTGCAAGTCAAAAATGTAAGGATTGAGACATAGCTAGTAGAGGCTAATTTACGAGACGTAATGATAATCAGCTGTGGTGGCGTTCATTTGTTCGATATGGTGTAGTAAGGCTTGTTTTCAGAATCTTCGATCAAGTATCGATATTTTGACAGATCTCAAAACGAGTGATAAAATAAAACACCGCTTGAGACACGATTCACGCTTCTTGAGTATGCATGGGATTCTAATGCGGGCACCACACATTGCAGTGTTGAAACGTGTTGGTTCCAACACTCCAATGTAGGGATCGATCTTGGACGGTTATTGGACACAAATGGAGCATTTTCATTGGCCTTTTATTCGTAGCCAATGTTGGAACCAAGTTGAAGCCAATGTGTGGTGCCCGCATTAGAGTGGTAAACCGTATCAGGAGGCTTCTTTAACGGGACACTGTAGTGCCTGAGAAAAATATTGAGATGGTTTAGGCTTAAGCCTAAACCATCTCAATATTTTTCAATTCCACAGGAAAGACAATGGTCAATACGTGTGGGGCTGACAAGCTGCGGGTATCCTCACGATGTTTTTTTTACCGTTAAGAGCTCGTATTAAAGCGCATATAATTTTTTTGACTCGAAAAGTCCATTGATACACGGCCAGATTCGAGCCCACAAACCTAGGTTCGAAAGTCGAAGTACTTATCCACTAGGCTGTAGAAACATAAAACATTCGATAGGTGATATTTTAGTTCATTTACGTACTCAGCAATTGAATGAGAGCAGCAAAATACTGAAACATGCAATGGTATGTAGCGTGACCTTCTCTTATCGCACCATCTAAATAAAGTTTCTGTGATGCATTGTATTAGTTTTGTATAGGGGTTATAAACACATATTTTAATTATTTTAGAAGGTATATAACTAATAATTAAAGTAAGGTTCCTTTCACCTGTGCGATGTTGTTATTGTAAAATTTAGGTCTGCTCATGTTTTACTCAATCAACATTAAGGATCATTAAGAAAACCAATGGCTTAGAAAGTTCTATAATTGTGTAATACATTTTTTTTTGTCATTAGTTTATGATTATTTACGTAATAGATTAATTATTATTAAGTTAGGTAATTCATAATCTTTACTTGATAATATATTTTTTTTACTTGTACCTCCCTATTAAAACTAACCCTACCCTTACCTACAACAGTTTTGCAATAAATGTTTTGATGGTGCCAATTTTTTTATCCTTACCTATAGGTTTTTGCAAAACATCGTTAGTCGAAAGTCAAATATTCTTTATTCTTAAAATAATGTATATTTATATATAAAAGAGACTATATTAATATATAATAGAGACCACTTTGACACGTCACTTCCCTAAAACTAGAGGATTCTACTGCCTGTTCCAAACGCGACACCCACTCAAAAAAATAAAACTTGTATCTACTAAATAAAAAGCTATTGTAAAAGAAAGAAAGAAAGAAAGAAAAATCATTTATTCTTGTAGGACCTCAAGGATCACTTAAGTTTCGTTTTACATGCTAGGTGATTCTAATGCCTGTTCCAACGCGACTCCCTACACCAGGGAAAGAATCAGGCAAGAACCTGGTGGTGTGGGCCTAGCTTAAACCATCAAAAAAGTAAATATAAATAACTAAATTGAACCAGTTTACCTACCGTAATACATGACATAGACAGAAAAATCTGTTTTTGGGCAATTCACAACATGTGAATCATATTACTAATCCTTTAAAACTGTGAATTTCTGTTTTTTTACGAGAATCAAATATAACAATTTACCCAATTTTTATCAATTTCCAATACGATTCATATTGCAAATTTATTAAAGACTCCTAAACTGTGCCCTTTATGTTGCTTATGTGCACTTGAAGCCAAATATAAACATTTAAATAACACATTGATATTACCTACTTGCAGACAATTCGGTAAAAAGTCACACACGAAAACGCGGGCTAACTCCATTGCCATTGAATTGTGTATGATATTCGCCTATTATCAATGGCATGTCCCAATACTTTCACGAGTGCGCAGTGCGCGCAGTTGGTAGCACCCCCTCTGCGCATGCGCCGAAGTATATAAGCCTGCTCCCGCCCTCATTTCTCACAGACGCAAGTTGCACTTCGACATAGCGAATCCTGGAAGACAGTAGTCTTCCATCAGCGCTATAAATCGATTAATAAACCTTCTTTCTCTCTCTTCTGTGCTTTACTTCATAATCAAAATGAAATCCATGGTGAGTACGTTGTGATAAGAAAGTTGTGACAAGTGACAGATCTGTGTTGCAAGTTTTGATATGCAAAAGTGCAGTTCACTGGACAGCGGAAGGCATTGCTTTATCCAAATTTATTGCATTTTGATTGGTGGCTTGTATTTCCTAACTTGACTGACCTTTCTATATAACAGTTTAGTAAAACAATCAAAAGATAGTGTCGGTACACAATAGCGTGGGAAAAGATAACGTTTATCAATTCCAAAATTAATTAAAAAGCATGAAATGAACAATTTGAGCAGCATGTTCACTTGTTATTGTTACTCAACTTACAATTATTAACAATGTTAGAATGGCATGTATTTTAGAACTGTGTGACATTTTCTATTCTCATAACTTATCACTATTTTACTTAGCTTAATCGCTTTTATGCTTACTATTGTAGCACTTTGTGTGATTTTAGACAAATACACAGTAACTATTCAAATCCTTTAATAATTTTAGTTTATTTATAATCAGTGTACCTATCTACTTTATTAGTTAAAGCAAGTCGCAACAGTTGATACAAATTCATTAACGTTTTTTCATGAAATTACTGAAAATTAATTTTAATTAGGAAAATTGTTATCGCGAATTCCTCTAATTATCAAATGTTGTCATAACTGGCTCTATAAGTATACACTGCGCAACTAGGCCTGAAATAACGAATTAAATTTAAAGAATGCGCATGCGCCGGAGGTCAATGTCAAGTTGCATTCTTGCTCCACAAAATCAGTCAAGTTTTACCAAATTTTCTACTAATAGTAGGCTGTATGTCCTATTCGTTTTATAGGTTGTTTCGTATAAAAAAAATCAGATTTGTTAAAACCTCAAACCCCTTTGAACTCCTGAAAAAATATTAGTTATGAAAAAAACCGTGCAAAATTCTATCACATTCCTTTTATTTATTTTTTTATTAGAGACAAAGAACTTTCTGTAAATTGTAATTATTGTTGCGTCATATATTGCGTTGCTCATTTCAATATCATACGTTTTCCCTAATATTGCTATCACATGCAATGTTACGCATTATTGCTACTAATTCACATAGGTACCTACATTTGTACTACCAAATTGTGAAAGACCCTTATTGATTATACTCCGTTTCGTGAGCAAAACGACCTTAAACCTAATTTCTATTGAAAAAAACAACCGTTTTTTGAACAAATGAAATTTATATAGTAACAATATTTTGTAACAAAAAAGTTAACCAAAAGCTATCCTCAGTCCAAACGCTTATGTTATAAAGTAGTTAAACTCTCGTAAAAAATCTTAGATCAGGAAATTAATCGATGAATTAATAATTTTACTATCTAGTTTTGCTCTTGTGAATATTTTTTTATTTACTTATAGTAGATTTACTTAAATTAGTAGTAGTAATCGATGATTAATTAATGATAATTCGATTCAAACAGCGTAATCACAAATATTATTCACATACGCCAATTACCAGAGGTGTGAAATATATTCACAAAACTATTAAAAGTGAAATATTCGTATTTGCAACTGACAGTAAGCGAATCAGAGCAGCCCGACCGCGGTGTCAATGTCACTGAAAGTTGATCAATTGTTAACTGGGTGGGCTAAGGCCCTTTATCTAAAACGAGCAATAACCGAAATATACCTACACAAATTATTATATTTTGTACACGTGGTACTTACTCTACTTAAGTTACTGCAGGTCATACACTAATGTATATTCCAAATTTCAGACAAATCTGTTCAGTTAGTTAGGTAGTTTTCACGTTAATGAGTTACAAAAATACATCAATCCATCTTCACGAACTTTCGTATTTATAATACCTAGGTACTATTAGGAACGCTACAGATCTTTTAAAGTTTGTACGATCATAGGTATATCGACCGTATTTCGATGTATTTCAAGTTAGTATGAGTTAAAGTGCACGTACTTATTTCGTTCTAAATATAAAAAAGTATAATTCTCGTATCAGACACCTTCTAATCCTTTTAAGTCAAGCATTAAATGGTGTGATCAAGGAATGGCACTTGAATCATGACCATAAATACATACAATACAAATTCCATTAACTTTTTATCGTAAAGAATATTATCATCTAATCAAAAAGCGAATTCTTCTAATCTAATCGGTCATTCATTAGTCACATTACAGAAGAGTGTAATTTCCAAAACTGTAGGTTAGATTTTTATCGGAAAGAACATAGATGCTTGTAAAACTCTTTTGTTTCCAAAATAAAGTCGTATTTCCAAGTAGCGATCCTTTAAAACGATTGATTCTTCAATTATCCAATTACTAACAAATTATACGTTTGTATAGACTGCAACAATGTTGTGTAGTTTATCGTCACAAGACATAGTAAACGCTAGAACAAGTGATGCATCTTAAACATTTAAGTAATAATTTTAACTAGTTATTTGTGATAGTTTTAGCAGATTTTTCAACTTCAGCAATAATCACTTTTGATATGTGCATTATTAAATCAAGTAGGTATCCAATAAATATTTAGTTAGTTTTATTAAGAACATTAGACTTTTTTTG
This sequence comes from Xanthorhoe designata, assembly GCA_963582015.1. Taxonomy (NCBI): domain Eukaryota; kingdom Metazoa; phylum Arthropoda; class Insecta; order Lepidoptera; family Geometridae; genus Xanthorhoe; species Xanthorhoe designata. The sequence goes on from OY757029.1 coordinate 4,305,442, forward strand.
AAAAATTCCCGAAATTCTAACTAAGTTTTTTTTTAATTAACTTACAAATTTCTTACTGCTAGAATTACGGTTAGATTTGTTACTACCTACCTATTCGTTTATTGACAATGTCAAAAAATATACAAAGCCTTGCAAAACAAAGGGTGAAAATGATAATAACATAGTCAATACTGACACTATACAAATAAGTGATTTATAATTGAAACTGTCTACTATCCGCTATGATTTCGCCTTTATATTTCAAAAACTAGGTACCTCCATTCACTATGTTTATAGCATGCTCTATTTAATACAATGTCAATAATACCGGTCTAAATCTTCAATCACACGCAGTTACTTATCAATAATTAACTGGTCTACCTTTTTTGATTGAATGCTTTTAAGATTGCTCAATAGTCCACAGAAGCTTAAAAGCTCGTTTAGCCACTTTGTGATTTGAAATATTTTAGGTTTTTATGGTTTAGGTCAGAAATTCTGTGTACTTTTGTGTCATTTTTACTCTGTAGCTGGTTTTATTTGTATAATGTCAGAATAGGTTAGGGTTATTAATTATACTAGTTTGAATTGAGTAAATTAAGATTACAAAAAACGTAATTTTTACAAAGAAAACGGACGAAGTTTCGTTTAACTCCTGTTCCCTTGCAATCCTCTATAGTTCAATGAATAGTTAAATAAAACCAATAAATTTAGTTAAAATATCAGAATATGTCCTTTTATCAACATAAATACTTATTTATAGGTAAAATATGAACCATTTTGTTAGGAATAAAATTGTGATTGAATTTACGATCGTAAAATTTCAATATACAACGTGATTCGAATATATAATGAAATTTATTGCTTGCTAAATATTCTATTTCTGTGAATTAGGATTATAATCTCAATTAAAAAACATTTACAAAGAAAAGATTTCATATAAGATATTCAAAGAGTATTTACACCATTCGAGGATCAGCTTTGCTATTTGCGATTACATTACATTTTGAATTTGAAAAGTCGATAACCAGTTTATCGATAAATCCTACATCGACGATCACATCCCTATCGCGCAGTCAATGGAGCAGGCGTGCCCAACACGCGGCGACGCTGTGACCAGTGTCGCTCGCCTCGCCACTCACCCAAGCTTTTTGTCAGCATTCCGGCGCGTACCAATTTAGAAGGGCATACCCACGCACCGCAGTAAACATTAATCGATATCCCTAATTACAATAATAATAACGCCCAACACTATTCCTGACACATTTAATATGAAAATTGGCTATTTGTAGCTGACATCAAAGAACAGTAACTCAGATAATTACCAACAGATAATTTACCACGAAATACTAATTATTTAACTAAATTTGTTTTAATCGTGTATTAAAACTTTAGAACTAAAAACTAAAGATTTACAGAGAAACCAAAAACTTAAAGAAACAAACAAGATTGTCGTAGGGGTTAACTTTTAATTGTCGTAAAGGGATTATATTTACCTACTATATTTTCAGATGAAGTCATAAAGTAATTGGAAAAAAAATAATAATTTTCTTTCAATCAAATTTTATTACATACCGCGTGGGCTTACGTCAGCCATATCAAATTAAAGGGCAACATACCCGAAGGTTATGTACTTACATTTAATTTCAATATCATTCGTAATGCCATGTAACTTGTTTTATGGCATTTTAATCTGGCCTTAAATACTTAAAAGCTTAAGGTAAACATTGGCACTTGATAAACGGACAAAATTCTCTTAATGTGACAGATAAGTATGATTTAAGACACAAATTAAACACTTGAGGCGAAATTAAAAGCATCGTTTAATTGAAAGGTCAATAGTAATAATTGTTCAAAAAGACATATTTTGTTGAAGTCATATTCTTCGATTAATTTTCTGTTTTTATTTGTCTGTTCAAAAAATGTATACTACCTATATCGTTAAATTTTGATCCCCTTGTTTCTAACATCTAAAACAGATTTTTTATTATTTTTACAGTGTTAAACCACACTTAGGTATTGGATAGTTCATTATAAATGAAAAATCTTACTAAAAGTTAACGGATCCGGCAGGATTCGAACCTGCGTAGATACAAGCGATCACTCTTAAGCCGAGTTGCCCAACCACTAGGCCACGGACCCTTCCGCAGGTTCGAATCCTGCCGGATCCGTTAACTTTTAGTAAGATTTTTCATTTATAATGAACTATCTAAAACAGAGGCTTCTTTATACACAGTAGGTACCAGTAATTTTAGAGACAATTGTACAGCATACTTTATGAATACAGCACAAATACTCAATTTTCCAAAGGGCAAGACATAAAGTGGAAAAATGCAAAAGTCACTTTGACAAGCGAGGGTAACCGGTCGGCTCCGGACTTCCTGATCCATGACCTTCGGCTGGCCTTCACGTTCACTGCTCTGAATTACTTTTGCTTTTTTACTTGACAACGAAAGTGGGCGTTTCAAGTTCACGGTATACTTACCTGTTTAGACTTCAATCGTTACGTTACGGTAATTAAAGTTATAGTATTGAAAGAGTACCTATCTACAATTGACTTATTTTTTCATAATTCACAGTTTAGAAAATTTACTCGTTTTGAAAGAGCAGTAACATTACACTACCTAAAATTATTTTTAAGTAGTAGGTACATAATAATACGTTTAAATAGCACCTAGTAGTGGATACTGCAATCGTATAAAACCCATATTCTGACACAGATGAACTCCTAAATCGCACAGAAACATTTAAAAAACCATAAAACGCTTACAGTCGTTAGTTGCGGAATTTATCAGATAAAACATTTCGCAAAACACGTGCTGCGGTTTTTCAAGGGTGCATTTCTAGAATCTTGTGACCGAATCGAGAGATACTATCGTAAGTTGTGGCAACACCGGACGTGAGCCGATTATCAGATTTATTCAAATACCAATAAATCATAATTAGTCCGCATTTTATAATCTGAGCGGATGTCTAAATGCTAGTTGTAGTTACTAGAAGGACGATATAATTACGCCCTGACTATTACGTTTTGTCATATTAGCAATCCTGTTTTACGAAAATAAGCTTTATTGGACAATATAGACTATCGATATCGATAAAATCTAACTATGCCTACCACTTCTCTATCGGGCCGTCAAAATAGCAAAAAACTAGAGCAAGCTTAATTATGAAACAAAGCAAAATGAACGTTAAATCGAATTACAGTAGAGGTATGCAATAATAGACCATATCTGCAAGATTAAGTTAGGACGTGCAAATCTGCAATTCGATTACTCTGACCGGTCTAGATCACCTCACCGCGAGCCCTGACATCATTGCTTGAACTTAAGCTGCAAATTCCTGACTTATTCACTCATCATTGCATTATAAAAGGGCCATATCCACGTAACTTTCCACTAGAACATAGTAGAAAATTACGAGTAGGTACTCATAATTCCATTAAGTTTTTGACTGTTTAAAACATCATTGAAAGCTCACATCCAGTGACTCATATCAGTTTATAAACTTTTTGAAAAAAAAATATCTCCTGTCGCATCAAGAAACCAAGGTTTTATTACAAGCGTTTAAAGCAACGCTTCAGTAAACATCGGCCTTAATACATGTTTCATAAGCCAAGGGTGAAGTTGTGACAGTTTTGCACACGGTGCGATGATACGCTCTGTCGCGTCGCTTTGTGACCATCCATTATGTCAATCTGTAGCCTCGTAGCACGCGCTACGATATTGTCTACGACACAATCTTTTCAAAAGTTGATAGAAAATCGAACACTGCATGCGTAGGTAGAGGTATTACTAATAGTTTGTATGATATAAAATGACTTCGCTACGTTAATGTCTACGACACAAACAAAATATTTATAATACAATCAATGTTTTATTATAAAATATTTTGTTTGTTTCGTAGACATTAACAAGGAGTTTTGATGATATGAAATTACTTATAAAACCTTTTTGTCGGTGTTTTATGTTTTTTAAAAATTATGTTCTTGATCGTTGTGATTTTTTGTTCGTTCTATTTATAATCAACTCCTAAGAGAGGCATAATATCAGTATTTTATTACAGTAATATTAGTGGCAATTCTGAGTGTCGCAAAAGCTAAACTAAGCTAACTAAAATTGTTGCCGTCCCTTTCATAGCGATGGGATTATAAAGGATGGCAATAGTTTTAGTTAGGTTAGTTTAGCTTTTGCGACACTCCGAATTGCCCTCAATAGACACCTACAATGCGTAAAATGCATAAAACATTTATGCAGATCTAAATCGGATCTTTGTTTATAAAGCTAAACATAGAGCATAATTTCGAAATAAAATTAAGTTATTTCCCACAGTAAAATTTAGATATTGATTTAGATCTAACTGATTTTATATTTTAAGATAGTAGTGATATAATATTTTCTATAACATTCCTGATAGATGATTAAGATATATAATCAGGGGTCCAGTCGTAAAATTCATAGTGCTGTTGATACTAAATTATAGTGACCTATAAAAACAGTATTATGTTCAAAATCGATGAGAAATAACCAAAAACTAAATATTTTTTTATTACAATTTCACATACAACCAATATTATGCCGTTTCCAATGTGTGTATTCTAGGCATCAAACTTTTCAAGTCAATGGTCCACTTGCCCGAGCAAAGAAACTTGCATACCCACCTACTTAGCTGTCGTAACTCAAGTTATAAGTACATCTGAGTACGATAATATAGCCGCTTGGGTACGCTTATCCACTCAAGCGTTTCATGGCAAACATGCCTTATATGCACGACCCTCAAATTTTAGGTCTTTAACGATAAAATCTAGAATTTAAACGTGTTTTAGGTCATAGTTTCTATTGTGTAAGTTAGTTTCTCAATCTGAGTTGTGTATAATTAGGAACGTATGCCACTTAGTAAATAGAATCTATTAGTACCTACCCAATATTTATAGTAGCAAGTTCTTTTACCCCAGTGCTGGGCCAGGACCTTCTACTTGTTAATACAAATGTTGATAATAAATGATTTAAGTCTGGGTATTGAAATATCATATTTAATTCAAATAACCTGTGTGTAAATAAATAGTACCTACCTATGAATAGTACTAACCTGATACAAAGAACAAAGCACTATTTAGCATAATACGAACAAGCTAGGAACACAAGATATACCTACTGCTTTGGCCGCCCACTATCTATGCCAAGCCCTTTCACGACCAGTGTAAGCCCAATTGAGTATTGTTTATCGAAGCTAAGCCCAAAACTAGAACAAAACAGGCATATTTTGAAACAAGTTGTGTCGTCATCCCTTTGAAATTGAATACTAAACTTCTCAAAACGAATCACTAAAATCAATGAGTATAAATACCTAATTGTACGTGTAATTGGTAGTCTGGTCAAGTACTGCACAATTCCGATGTTGATTGGAGGATTTTAAGTAATAAATCATCACTTAGCAACGAGAAAGAATATTCCACTACAACTGTCATAATCGTTACTTTGTTGATGCATAATCGTTACTTTGTTCTACATTTTCCTCACAATGCGTGACAAGCATAAAGATTATTTGTTTCCACACACTACGTTCACGCTCTCACTTATCGCTCGAGATCAACGATTAAAACTCAACGATTCACTTCTCTTTATCGTGATTGTACAAGTCATAAAGTCATGGAACTACCTATGTAATAAGTAGATACAAAAGACACCTGAACAGAACGGGGGCGACTTATCATCGACAACTCGAAATGACTGGAATTATAAATATCATATCGAACGTAATGAGAGGGCCGCGACCATAGCAATTATTCAGCGGAACTCTGAATATTATCTTGTTTAATGCAGGATATGCAAAGCACTAGAAACTGGTACCTGTATAGATACAATGGTTGATAGCGAACCGTTTGGAAGCGAACTGAATTGATAGATCATATCATACACAACCAAGCTCTGTTCACGCACTTGTTTGTGCTTGCACAAGCCGTTTGGTTTATATTTTTGCCTTATGATTGAATATATTTGCATCAAAACGTTAGCAAACTCCAAAACGACTTGCTTTTCTGGTTTTCTATCTATATATATATTTTAATTTGGATGTAGCGATTTCTTGTAAGTAGCTTGCTATGATTTGTCACTGCTTTTGGTTCAAATGTGTTATCTTTGTCAACAGATTGCAGTAGCTTGCTTGGCTCTGGCGTGCAGCGCGCACGCGTCCGGCTGGGCCGGTCCGCCCGCCAACATCGCACTGTCGCAAGACGGACGCAACATCCTCGACACCCCCGAGGTAGCCCAAGCCCGCGCCGCCCACCTCGCCGCCCTCAACCAGGCCAGCCAGAACAACCCCAACCCCTCAGACGACGGCTCATACGACCCCAGGTGGGACAGCGAAGAGTACTGGCAGGGACAGAAAAGCCAGGGACAATGGAACGCCCCTCAGCCTCAGGCGTGGAACGGTGCTCAGAACCAGGGACAATGGAACGGCGCTCACAACCAGGGACAATGGAACGGCGCTGAGGAAAACGGTCAGTGGAACGGTGACAACGGTGCTCAGTGGAACGCCCCCGCTCCTCAGGCATGGAACGCTGCTCCCGCCCACCAGGCATGGAACGGTGCCCCCGCCCCCGTTGCCGAAACCCCTGAAGTGGCTCAGGCCCGCGCCGCCCACCTCGCCGCTCTGTCCGCCGCCAAGCCCGCCGCCAACCAGTGGAACGCTCCCGCTCAAAACCAGTGGAACGCCCCCGCTTCCCAGTGGAACGGCGCTCCTTCATGGCAGTCCAACCAAGGTCAACACCAGCCCGCTAACATCAGGCTAGCTAACGACGGCTCCGGCATCCTGGACACCCCTGAGGTCGCCGCCGCTCGTGCCGCTCACCTGGCCGCGCACGCGCAGGTCGCGCACGCCGCCCCCGCCCACGCCCACCAAAACCAGCAACGCTGGTGAACACCTCACCTTCTCCCTCCTTCCCTCCTTCCCGGGCCCCGCGCCGCGAGCTAGCCCGCGCCGAGCCTTCCGGGCCCCGTGGGGGCGCGGTCTAGTCCCGCGACGATGAGTCCGTTTCTTTCCTCCGATCTCTTTCTTCTTTTAGGAATTATAAGTGCAAGTGCGTCAGCCTATTCATTCTTCGGCTTTTTGTTACTTTTTTAAGAAATTTTTACTGAACGAACTTTTTGTACATAATAAATAATATTTTTTGTATGTATGCGAAAAAACGATTATATAAAAAGAAAAATACCTATTTCTTTGTTTTAATTACTTTTACCATTTACACACCATACATAGGACTTGTTTACCTACAAACCTTTCAATGTATGTCTGTCTATGTCAGGTCACACTATCAAATACAATCAGTGTCATGAGAGGAATCACGCTTTTATTAATACGAGTAGTTATGGCAAACAAGTAGGTACCCTTATGACCCCCGGACTGAAACTGGTCAGTAGTCAAACGAGCTAGAAAATCTTAGACGGCGGCGTTTACAAGGTTAACGGGTAAAATTCCTGTGTAATAAAACGATGTTTTACTATAAATTATCACCAATACTTTGCAACAGACAAACCACAGTATTTTAAAGAGGTCGTGCTATCACAGGAAGTTTCCTGATTAGGGCGGATGAAACAAAGCAAGCATATACCTACTGAAGCAAAAAAAGCCGCTAAATTGATCAAAGACAAGTCACTTTTAAAGACTTTAGATACTTCCTTATTAATATAATGGAAATACCTAATCAATTTTTAAGAAATAGATAGGTACATCACCAAAAGGTCTCAAGTTAAAACCCAATACCCGTTATCAAAGTCAAATCTAGTTCAGGAGCTAGGTGGCGTTCAATTTAATGGTTACAAGTCAAATTAACGATAGAGCTAAACTATAATTACGTAGAACAGTTAATGGTACAACGACCATCAAAATAATATTGTGCTTGAACATAAGATCGACGGTTCCATTTAAATTGAAAGCTTGCTCCCAAAGAGCTTGACATAAGAGTAACTTAGCTCAATTTTTTTCCTACTATTTTATGTAAGTAACCATAGAAAGAGTAAATATAAAGCATTTGATATCATATATAACGAAACTAATATAAGAATGTGAGTTTGTTTATTTGTTACGCTTTCATCCTAGAATCTAGGATGACAACGTGGTTACATGATGATCTAGGACCTAGATCGATCATCATATAACCACGTTGGCAGAGTAACTAGGTATTTACCAACAGAAGGTGAAATTATGTCCAATATTACAAAAAATAATAAGGTACCTATATTAAATTATACATTACGTAAATACCTAAAAATATATTTTTATATCTGTGTATTAAAGAAGATAGTAGGTATACTTAACTCAAGCAGACTGTACCTACAATTTTGCCATAGAAAGGCCAGGAGGTGGGACAACAGCGATCTATCAACGATAAGGCAATCAGACGATTACAGCACAAACATTTGCCAAAGGAAATTAGTTAGAGAACCATCAATTGTAGGTAGCGTTTGGTAGTTGTTTGCAGAGTTTTTATTCAGTTCTCGATAGTTTGAGTACTGGCTGGTTCTATACAAAAATTAGAGAGTAATATTTTAGAACTATTATTTGATATTTTGGTTGATCTTCAATGCACCCACCAGTTAATAATCGTACCTATATTGTTTCTGAAAATTAAGACACGTATTAACCTACAAAAAATTGTTAAAGATATGATAAAGCATAGTAAGGAAAATGTAGTGAGGGAGGATACCAGCAAATAAGCAACCCGTCCCGTTAGCTTATTTCTGCATGTGTCATTTATATTTGAACGTGCATCTGACTACCGTTTAGTATCTTGAAAGGCTAAAAGAACATTGTCATAGGTCTACGTTTTTTATTGTCTTAATCTACGTTTAGAAATAATCGCTGTATCCAGGCATATTAATAACAATAGGAATTGTGAGTTAATTTCTCGTCAGAGTACACTTACACAAGGAGTGAACAATTATTATCACCAAAAAAACATATTACAGATATTGATCAAGAAGTGTAGAATAATGCCTTTGAACAATTTAAATTCCATCAGACCGCCGTTTCGAGATAATTCAAGAGCGGTAAGTAGACGCAATAAGTACTACGTAACATGGAATACCTACCTATAAATAGGTATCGCTAGAAAATGACCCAACAAAACTCCCATGAAATAAAACCTATTTTTAACACACTTAAAAAAATAGGAGGCTCTTTGTTTCACTGAATGTATTTTTATAGAGTGTTCATCGATTATTCCGGCAATAGTCGAGCATTTTTTTAGAATAAACAATAATACCATTTTTGAATGTAAAAACAGAATACTTTCATATGTCACATAGTAGGTACATATTTGCATAACTTTTATTTATTTTTTACCCCCCTTGTGAACCCCATATCTTTACTACCTCTTGACCGAACAAGCTCATTAGATTAGCTGGAAATTTACTTATCATTACCTCATACCTACCAAGTTTCATGAAGATTGGATTAACGGTGCGACAGTTATGCCGGGACCTACAAACATACAACGCAAAATCGCCTAAGATCTTCGTTCGCTTTGCTCACTCGATCGATTATTTTGTTTTATAGAGAAATTATTGGACAACTCAAGACCTACACGAGCCACAATGGTATGCTTGGGAACCAAAAAATACAACCAAAATTAGTCATGAGGTAAAGCTATGTTTAGTTTAAAAAAACTACGAAAGATCAATTAGGAATTTCAAAGGTAAAGTGATCGTCATAATTTGTTGATTTGTACTATGAAATGTTATTATTACAGCTGAAGATACCTATAATAATTCAAAATATAGAGGTATAGCTGATTCAAAAACGGTATTGCATGTAACCCATTTTGTGCAACTTGACAAAATGATGTCGTCTCTTCTTGTCATGCAAAATAGTCTTACCTCTTTATTTTAATAACCTGCGCAAACATGGCAGCATAAAGAACTTGTCTCGTTTTATCATAGCGCGTTTTTTTACGTCATAAGGTCTTTTGTCGATAAAGACGTGACAAAAGATGTATCTATTTATACCTACCTATAATAGTGTTAACACTATTGACTTATGCCCGGTTCCTATATCCAACGTACGGATGACCGTAGATCGATCGTCATAGCAACGTTGTTATTTGACAAAAAATGTCATAAATTTTGTGTTGTATAAATAAACGTTTCTATAGAGATAGATCGACGGTCATCCGTACGTTTGTTATAGGAATCGGTCATTACAAAATTGTCAAAACTTGTCATCCAACGCTTGAGATATTTCACGTTGCGCAGTAAGGCCGGCTGTTTAGGATAGTGTTACATAATAAGATGCCTTAAATGTATACTAACAGACACAAAGATTTTTCAAATCAAACTGTATAAACTCAAGCTTCTTTCAGGGACCACCCAAAATCAAAAGTGATTTAAATAAGATAGTTAAAGAAGATGTAAGAAATTACCTTCTGTCATCCACTCTGCATGGTCTCAGGTATATTGGAGAGAAAAAGTTAACCTGGTGTGAGAGGTAAGAATAAAAACGAAGTGATTGTAATTTAAAAATGACATTTCTCTATCTACGAGTGGTAGGTATTTTACAGGTTTAAATATATTCAACATACTCTTATGTTATACAGTTCAGAACACTACCTACACTGTAAATTTTGTGCCTATTTGTTGTTCTTACCATCTAGACTAGAGTAATCTAGACCCTCTCAATTTTACTGACATTTTCTACCGAAATGTGATCAATCCCGTAGAGCTAATTTTTACACCATTTATGTGTTAACTACGAATAAGCGCGATCGATAAAAGTACATCGTTCCTCACTCCTTTTCTTAAATTCTGTTAACATTAGAACTATACAACGGACAGGGAGGTTAACGCCAGTTTAGTAGTATTGGATACTGTCCTCGATACCGAGTCCAGTATCACTTACGTATGAAAATCCAGTGCAGCGCCTCCCCCGGTAACTAGCATGAACTTAAAATTCCATACATTTTAGAATACTTGACACGTGAGCGAGGATAGATATACTACACAAAAAACCGCCGGTAACCCTACAGAACCGAACGTCTCGTAACCGTTTTTCGTTATCTTATGATTTCCACCTATCAACTCCTATCGCAGGACTTCGTTCTGAAAATCATTGATTCACTCTAACTCACCTTTTTGAACTAAAACTCGAGTGCGGTCTGAAAGGTACCTACCTACCTTACCTACCCACAACCCTAAATTTCACCCAATTGAGTTAATTAATAAAAACTACTTACCTAAAACAAAGATCTGAAAGAATTTGTCTACCGCACCTTGGGAATACATCTATAATCATTTTTTTTTATGGAGTACAAAACCTTCCCATACCAAAATAAGCATAGGTATCCACTAAAGATTACGTTCATAAACTAATAAATTTAATGTGCAAAACTACAAATTAAGCAATTTGCGTCATAGTCCGAAAAAGTCGTTATTATGGTGCAGTTATAATCACCGTTTCCAAATTAAGATTTCGCCATAAAATAATGCATAACTGGAAGTCTGGAACTACAATCAGATAAAAAGCTAGGACATCGCCAAAAGTCACCTAAGTACATCATAATATCTCTAAGTAATTATATTATTTATATTGCCCGTAATTAAATATTAACCGTAAGGTTAAAACTGAATTTTACTCTTATAATATCCTGAGCTGTCTTTACCTACTTATCTATTTTTATTATTTTTTCTTTTATTGACCCATGTACTAACCTGACACTATTTAGTTGGAGTAGGCTATCCGCTATGTACCTTTACTACTATCACAAAATGCTGGTTTTTTTTCCACTTAATTTAATTTATATTACCTACATAGAAAGATTGAGAATTTCGTGTGTTCGTGTGTAAGTGTATATGTAGAGTTTTGGAAATAACTTCTATGTATTTGGAAAACTCTACCACCATTATTACAGATAGACATATCCTATGTCTAAATCATAGACAAAATACAGGGGAGGCTATTTCACAGATGTTTTTGGCTGTTCGCTTTTGGGTGTTCATTAATCGGTGCTGTGTTCTTCATAATGAACGTGTACAACAAATGGAGCTCGTCACCGATGATTGTCAGCATCAACCCTCAGAACATGGCGCTGGGGAGCCTACCGTTTCCCGCATTGACCATCTGCAATGTGAACCAAGCCAAGAAGTCGGTCGCTGAGAGATATCGCACCCTCGGTAGAACAAGGGCCCAACTACATGTTTTGTAATTTTTCAATACAGCCATTTTAAGTTTTTTTTTCACTTCGATCGTATTTATCTATGTGTATTTTATGCCTAAGTTTTTTTTTTTTTTTCGTGAAATATACCTTACACATTTGCGAGTTGATATAAATTCCATAAAGAAGTCAATTATTTATTATTACTACAATATTAAATTAAATAAAAAAAATTGGGTTCACTTATGCCCTTATTCCGCCAAAATTGTAATTACTTTGTAATTATGTCCCTAGTAACACAATTATATTGAGATGGTTTATAGAATAAAACTAATACATTTTTAACAATAATCGTTTATTTTCTAACCAACCAAACGTATACATTATATAATCAGGATTATATAATCAGGAATTTTCAATGTCGACATAGTAAAAATCACTTGAAAAAGGTATTCAAAAGAGCTAGAAATAATTGTGATGGCCTAATACCATGTCTGCCTTAATACTATCCGTGTCTTAAATCAGTCGGTCATAATCAGTGTCGTTTTTGGAATCATAAAGTTTGTCTTAAGATAATAAACTATCTATTTAAAAATAAAAAATTACTGAAACGACTTTGTTCCTCCAAATAATTACTCGTATTTAAGGCAGAAGTACACAACTTGTGTCTTTGTCCTTCCAGAGTCTCAAACAAAAAATGGCATAATTACCTCAATGTCTGTGTCGCTCCAGAACACAAATTCACCGCGCGCAGGCCCCGCCGCAATTGACCAATGAGACTTTGTTGCGCCAATACGGTTGAAAAAACGCTTCAATGTGACAAAGGCACTGTCGCCCTCTGGCGAAATTAGATGGAATTGAACGAGTGTCTTTTTACCTCCGGGTAAAAATACGTTTTAAAAGCACTTCGGCATACTTAAGTCATTTTTCGAAAATTTGGTAGTTAGGCCCTTGTTCTACCGAGGGTGCGATATGTGGAGAGCGGGTAAGATTTTGTCATTCCATTATAATATTACCTTCCTGTTGTTATACCACTAAGGTATAGGTACCTACCTACGCGAGGCGCAGGGACAAAGTTGACGAGTTATTTCTGACAATTTATCATTTCATACACAAATTTACCTAAAATATTTCCACAGAGATCCAGTAAACCAGAAGTTGCTGCAGAGCCTGTGCACATCGCGCGACGACTCCGAAATATTTGAGAACGATATCGCCGTCAGCGCCGACTGGGATCACACGCGGTCCTTTCTTATCAACGTTTGTATTAACGAGCCTTACTTTTCTGACCTACTGCCTTTTTTTTATTTTTTTACAGAATTCAATATTCTAAAAAAAATAAAAAAATAAAAAATCAAACATGAATCATGATAAAATATACTTTTATGTATGCCAGATAAGACAGTTTCTGATAGTTTAGTAACTGTTTGATAGGTTTTAACTTGGAACGGAACCGCAAGTGGCATTAACAGCTGAGCGCTTCGGAGGGCACGTTAAATTGTCGGTCCCGGCTTTTAAAGTCATTTATGACGGAGGCGTTTAGGCGGCCTAAAAACTCCATCACCAGAGCTGGCCACTTGCTTTTACGAACTTACTTTTTTTACCCGGAACCGGTGTGTATGAAAAAACACTAAGTTCATTATCCAAAATCTAGACTCCAGCTAAACAACTATTCGTATCACTACTTACTATCTACACTGGAGTATCTAGGCAGGCCGCCCCTTACTCGATATTATTACCAATTAGTTACATGAGACAAATCGTGCGGTAGCAATCATTATCAGATCACTAATAAAATATATTATAGTTGTATAATAAAATATATTAGACAAGACAGAAGCAATTTAGTTTATTATTCTCATGTTTGGCATTAAATAATTGAATTTGAACACCAATATGACTTAAGTAAATTTTTGATAATAACTTTATCTGAGTAGCGCGTTTATGTCTTTTGAATGAAAATATAATTATCGTCGCTACGAGAATAAAATCGTAAGTAACAAAATATGTTTAGCCTTGCACATAATAATCAACAAATCATATAATTCAGTCTTACTTGCCAATCTTTTCACATACCATCTCGATTATCGCTGTTTTCATTAGTGCGAACCAAAGACGATTAACTAGATCTTTGGTGCGAACGAACGATTAGTAAAAAGTAAAAACCATAGGTATCAAAATCTGTTGCGTCTACAATGTCGGTAAGGTAGGCATGTTAGTTTGCACCTTTGTGCCCTAAATTACTGCAAATCATTGATTGATCTCAAACAATCTCCAACAAAGTATGGCGTTTTACTTTCTAAGGAAAATATACAATAATACAGTTCAATTAATCTCAAAAAAGGTCAAATAAGCTATAGCAATAATTTAGATAAGACCGTCCATTGAATTTCATTTTAAATGTTCTTTGTGTCTGTTATTTGATTTAATGTCCATGTGGTGTACAATGAAGTGTTAATCTATCTATCTAACTAGTGCTACTTCTCTAGTCCCTGGTCTAAGCAAACAAAGTTTCCTCTTCAAAAAAATGAATTGGTCAGGTGACGCAGCCGTGCAACGAAATGCTGGCGATGTGCGAATGGGACTCCCGGACGATGGACTGCCAGGATCTGTTCAACGCGCAACTTACTGACGAGGGCCTTTGTTGCACTTTCAATGTTGTGCATCGGAAAATGTTGTTTAGAAATCCGTAAGTGAAATTACAACTTTACTTATCAAGAAGAGAAAATAAAGACTAATACTTAGACATTATCTCAGATCTTTAAAAATGGCTAAAGATCTGCAAGATACCTACGAGTATGACTTTCTATGTCTACCGCATTTTGGTAATATAGGCGTGATCATATTTAATTTTTTTTAATAGAAGTATGTACATAATGTAAAAATTTGAGCGCCTCTGTGCTTCGGAGAGTACGTTAATTTTCGGTCTAGACGTTCAAACGCTAAGCCCCATCATCATTAGCCGTACCTATACTCGTGTCTGTTACAGATAATTTAGGTGGCGTCAGTCAAGTTACTCCGACTAAAATTGAAGGATTTAGGGCTCATTGAAAACTTCCAAATATTTATATTATTTCACAGAAAATCTCTCAATGATCTAAACTTAACGTTCCCATTACCCGCCGTGGATTGGACGCCAGAAGACGGTTACCCACCTGATGCTCCTGATGATGGATTTCCTTGGAGACCTAAAGGTACATTCGAGCTTAGGTATACCTCACGACGTCACGCCAAGGAAGGAAGTTAAAAGTTTTCAAAGGAAACTTTATGACAAGTGATTTTACTTAGGCGTGACGTCTCGCGCTCTGATTGCTGTTTTACAAAACATGGCGGAATACTGTAGTTTCTAATTCTATTTTATCAAAATAAATATTAATCTTGCTCTTATTAGTAAAATAAATACGATTTTCAGGATCCATGATTCGTATTTAGTTAGATAAACACCTAGGTAAGATTTTTTAGTAATTCTATCAACATGCCTATTGTAGAGCCGTGTGATAGTGAATCGACTTTGAATCCGAAGGTAAGAGTATGTTGTGTATAAAATACTAACTAAATATTTGTTTGACAGGCATTGGAACTCAACATGGACTGACTCTGGTTTTGGATGCGAACATTGCAGAATATTATTGCGCTTCGACTAAAAGTGCTGGTTTTAAGGTAAAAAAGTATTTAATTTAAGAATGAGATTAAGCATAGTTTTGTTTGTAAAAGAAGTAAGTTCGTATGAGCAATGGCCAACTCTATTTGTAAAATTGACCTCCGATCTATTCTACTACCTACGTAGGTATTATATTCTATACTTATATCTACTTTTGTATTTCAATCGTGTCTTGACGTAAGTTAAAATGTTCGAAACGCCAAAGTAATGGATGGTTTTAGTTTTCGAAACATAAACCTACGTCTCTTTAGCCGGATCCACACCGGTCGATCCATCTTCATCAGGATCGTGGAGCGTCGATAATCACGGCTCGATATTTGTTGTTCAGATCGCGCGAGGCAGGTCCAAAGAAGACGTTCCTTGGATCCCGTGTGTATGTGTAGGTACCAAAGATAATATAATACCATAGTGTGTACCCAGCTATTGCACTTTGCAGATGCTGCTACACAACCCAACCGAGACACCAAAGATAAGGAACATTGGTGAGATCTATGGGCCGGGTATAGAGGTCCGGGCGGTGATTCGGCCGCGGATCACGGACGCACAGCCGACTCTACGGACCATAGACATCCGCAAGCGACTCTGCTTGTTCTCTAGTGAGAAGGAACTGGTGTTTTTCAGGTAATTTTACCAATAATAAAGCAGATTTTGTTTGTTCGAACGCACTTGTTTATCTCAGGATCTAGCAAAAAATCCGCATTTGTTAGTTAGTTTAATTTTTGGGGTAGGTAGGTACATTTTAATTTTGGTAAAACTACTTTTCACCAACAGCATCATCACCATAATACAATAACACAGGGGGTAACGCCGCGAGGACGCAGCTAGTAGGAAACTGATTATGATTATGATTCTTCCCGCGATTGACAGAAGGAAATTGGTGTAACTGCTACACTGTGACCGAAACACAAAAAATAAGTAACATAGGCAAGCGCAGTTCAAGGGGAGGGGGGGTTATGATTGATAATATAAATTCTCCAAAACCTGAATATAGGTGGGATCTACGGCCGGCTATAGAAGCCCGAGCGATGGAGCTTGTTCTTTAATGACAAGGAGCTCGTGTTTACCAGTTAAAAAATTAGGTACCTACTGCCGTAATTGGTGAACATACTTAATTGATGTAACAACTGCAAAGACAACCCCCATTATTCATAAAAGAAAAGAAACCAAGTACCAACATATTTAGATCCAGCACCTAAAATTCTTTAGCTTAAAGATTTTATAGAACGAAAAAAGTAGGTAATATTCACTTTTATGATAAGAAGCAAATTTTTACAATGTAGCACGCTAGTTTGCATGTTACCGCGCCCTACATCAAGACATTGATCGGTCACGTCAAACTATCTCCAATCTATTTCCACAGAACTTACACATTGAAAAACTGCGAAATGGAGTGTGAAGCTCGCGCCATGTTGGATACTTGTAAATGCGTCTATTACTACATGCCGAGTAAGTGCATTGACAGGGCCGGACTCAGGAAGGGGCAGCAAAAATAACATTTAATAGTAGGAAAGTAGTAAAAATTAACCCCCTTATGCATATTGGTTTAGAAAACCCACTTAAGCTAAAATATTTTATCTGTGCTAAACTAATCTTGCTGCTATATAAAGAACCGAAAGTTTGGACAGTAAACATTTCGACGACAAAGTTGATAACTCAATAAACTAGGAAAATAATGTACGAGAAATTAGTCCTCTTTGCAGCCCCTAGTCAATTGGTCCTTAGTGCGGCCCATTCAGTTCTGTCTGGCACACAATACAATTTAAATGATTGATGATTGTACACTTAAGGAAATACATGTTGCAGAGAACAAGTCGACCCGGGTGTGTGGCAAAGCTGACGCCAGATGCTACACGAACATGTCTTTGTTTTTGCCTGAAGGTATATAGGTACTTTTGGACTAAACCTTTTGAAGAAAAAATGTTTCATTATACGGCTGACAACTCATTAGTTAAATAGATTTTCACTCTTTAACTTTCGTTTCTACAACGCGTACGCAGTTTTTAACGTCCAGTCTCAATAACCTGTCTATCTGTGGTTCTGCTAATTTACGTCATGCCAGTGTCAAGTTCGAATTCTCACAAGAAAAAGTCAACCTCATCGATAATTAGATCACACAGAAACCTTTGACAAAACTGATTTAAGCTTGGATATAAGTACCACTTTCTTGGCCGACTGTACCTACTTCCATGCTAAAAATGACAAATATCTTACCGCAGTAAGCAAAATCACAGATATTGAGTTGAGACTGGACTAGGATATTGAGAATGGACAACAGTGAATCTTTTTTGTCTAACCGCCAGCCACAAACTATTTGTTAAAAATATCGCTTTCCAAATACACATTATGAGGTAAGTATAGCACCGTTTTGAGATGCCAATAATATTTTGCAGGTGCAGACACCACATGTCTCGAATGTCTTCCGGCTTGTACGGAGATCGCTTACTTCGAGCGTGTGAGCTCAGCGCCGCTGACGAAGACCCAGGTCCAGAACCTGGCAGAGGACCTTGATAATAGGACCGTGGAATACTTTATGTGAGAATAATTAACTAATTGAAAGTCAAAACCATAGAAATCTGTTCCAAACTGTTCAATTCCGACGGAGTTCCAACAATACAGCCTATTTTAAATACTTATAACTAGCTTACTCGCATGCGGCTTCGCTCGCGTGCTACCTAACTAGATAAAATATAGCCTATGTTTTTTCGGAAAGTCCATGCTACACAAGGGTGACATAATTTTTGAAATCGGATGTTCCCCAAACATACAAACAAAATAACAAAATTAAATCAACTTTACTTCTTTATAATATTATAGAAGTATAGATAGCGAAATATTATCATCATTTAAAAGGATATTGAAGGGTTGAAAGATAGCTGTAAGGAGAATAATAATTCATTTTTTCTATTTTCAGTAAAAATATGCTGGTTATTCATTTCTACTTCGAAGAAAACACATTCATGAGATACACGAAAGGTGAAATTTTCGGTCTTACAGAATTTGTAGGTATGTGCACTATTTAACTAAACTAAACGTTACCACTACTTAGTTATTTACAATGGACCATAGGCTTACTGGAGCTTAAGCGGCTGGCAAATCTTTTGCCATCTCTTTCAATTAAATGTGAGTGAAAGAATAGCTATGCTAAACCCACTGATTTTGAATAAAATGACCTATGCATTAATCCTCCGTTTCAATATTTACCCTACGAATGACCGTATATCTATAACCTAACATTGTTATCTCACAAAAAGTGTCATACAATTTAGTTGGTACAAACAAAGTAATAGCGAGTAAGAGTAAGTTCAATATTGAAACCGTGCACAGATCTTCCCTTACGTAATTTCTTCCCCTTTTTCAGCCAATACCGGCGGTCTACTTGGACTATGCATGGGATTTAGCGTGATGAGTTTGGTAGAGCTACTGTATTACTTAACTCTACGCGCCTACTGTCAATCCAGGCAGCGAAAACCTAAGCAGCCTTTTACCACATAATACTGTAGAGATCAGTTATACTTACTTTTAGTGATTTTTTATTCACAAAACATGAATTAAACATTAAATTATCTAGTCACAACGCAGGGCTTGTTATATGCACTTTTGTGATATTTAAGAAATTTAATAATTTAAGGAAACGTTACATTAATGTCTACTTGTAAATTATAAAAGTAAGGAATTGGTGTGAATAAAATAAATAAATATGTAATAAAAATATTTAATTACTTACATTTATCTACTTATAACTTTAATTCAGTCAGATGTTTATAAGACCAACAACTTAGAGACTTTAAATCATTACATGGATTACAAACCAGCGCCATTTTCTAATTAGGCTTACTTTGCTACCGTTTCGTGAACCGGAGCCACTTTTGTAATACACTGATGCGGGCACCACACATTGGCTTCAACTTAGTTCCAACATTGGCTACGAATAGAATGACCAATGGCAATGCTCCATGTGTCCGATAATCGTCTAAGATCGATCCCCACATGTGAGTGTTGGAACCAACACGTTACAACAGTCCAATGTGTAGTGCCCGCATTGCATTGTAGTAATAATTTACATTGTACATACCATGACATGTCCCTCTGAATCTATTCGCGCTAGCCTGTAGTTATTCGACAAGTAATGTTTGCAAACTTATCACAGTGCGTCTAGCTGATATGTGAAGAACTAAAATTGTACACACACTATTAATTATTTAAACTACAAACATGCGCGCGCGCAGTTTGGCAAGTCATGGGAATGACACTCACTGAAGTGGTTTGAATTGACTCTCATTCGTTTGTAAATATTATCAATGCGCTGTTCCATTTTAAATGCAAGTCGAGTTTTCCGTTAGCGCGGTCGCATAAGGATCGGCCCATATCTGACGGACGATGCGTCGGGCATAACATGTTTAGTACGCGGTGTGCGCTAATATTGGTTGAGTGTGTAAGGTTCAATATTTGTTTATAAACCTCAGTAGCTCAGTTGGTCTAATAGCAGGCTGAACACATGAATAGCAGGGGTTCGATTCCCGCCGCGGGACTGTCTGTATGTTCTGCAGATATTTGTTCCAGGTCTGGGTGTTTTCTATAAATATGAATGTATAAGCAGAACCAGAGTTGGCCACTTGCTCATACGAACGAACGAACGAACGAAGCAGATCAGTTATCTGGTTACCTTATTACAAGCATTTAATTGCTTAGTTTGAGTCTAGATGATGCTGTGATGTTCAAAGAAATTTCTTTTTTATATCACCTACTAGTCCGTTCTGGCGTTACACCGCCGACGATACGCGACGCATTTTCCGTCAGATGTGAGCCGACCCTAAACTCGCGATCAGTCCTCCGAGTATCTTTGACCGTAGCTTTTATGTAAGACAACCAACCATTCACTTCTTGCTATGGTTGCCTCGGCACCTGCTGTGGGGGCGCTGGCGGCGCGGGGAGGGCGGGGGTGTCCGGTGGCTGAAGGGTCCTAGTACGCCGTCGTGTGTAATGCTGCCAAAGTAGGATAGCTTGGTCGTCCATGAATTTGCATACCTGGAAATAAAAAAAAAACTAAATAAAACAAAAAACAGGAAAGTCTGCCATGATTTCAGATGTGGATTGAAAAAAATTACTTATAAATGTGTTAGCTTGGAGACACAGTGTGGAATTACTGTGTCATAGTGATAGAGTGAGCTCACATGTAAGAAAAAGAAAGTGACGTGAGAGTAAAGGTTCAATGGTGGTAAAGGAATTCCAATTTTATTTATTTATTCAATTTTAACGAATTGGTTACTCCTAGCAACACCTATCATGCATTTTAATAACTAATTTTAGAATCACGTTTTAAGTATTGAATAAGCAGTCCTTTGTCCTTGGTAATAGGGTCTTGTTTGGGTACGGAACCCTAGAAAGAAGCCTCTCACCTGTGCTGACACACATTCTCTTCTGAAAGCTTCGTGCTGCAGCAGCTCCAGGAAATGCAAACACATCGGGTACTTGAGGTACCGAGCATATTCCGGCTCCCGCCAATACTGAAGGTACTTAATGTAGTTAACGAATGTAGACTCTTTTAGGTAGCCGCGTTGTGCTAGAACTGGAAATAGAACAAGCAATTAAGCTCAAACTCAATAATTTCTTTGTATAATCCCTACTAATATTATAAATGAGAAATTAACTCTGTCTGTCTGTTGCGCTTTCAAGCCTAAACCACTGAACAGATTTTCATGAAATAAGGTACAGAGATAGTTAAATCCTGTGGTTAGATTCTGACTGGAGGAGTGGTGGGAAGAGATTGGTGATCATAAAGGAAAAGAGGTGGGCACCTTTGCCCAGAAGTGGACACCGGACATTCATTATAAATTATTAAAAACATTTAGTGTAATAGAGTACATTATTATGAATGTATCTGTATAATTTTATTAACACTGTGATTAAAATTTCAGCTTAAAAGATTTACACATAGGCACCATTTTCCTATGACTTCACAAAGTTTGTACAACTTTTTTTTATCAATAACAAATGGGTACCACATGCCTGAGGCTGTAACTGGCCATATAGTTGAGGTGGTATTTGCCAGCCGAGGCCTAACCTGTGTAGGCCTTCTTAGAGATTTATTGTATAATTATGAATTATTTGTGTAGATATTTACTTTCCAATAGGATCCCATCTAGCATGTTCCAGGTCCATTCCTTTCAGTTTAATACAACTCTGACAGAGCCACAGTACTCCTTATATATTTATGTGAATAATTACTTACAGTGTATGTAATTAGGATTGGCTAAGCATTGTACAAACTCCAATTCAACTTGAAATCGAATTCTGTTTTGCTCCTCCGACTCTGCTATACCTGAAAGACCACATCATATTTATTATTAACAACCTGTGCTATCCCACAGCTGGTAAGGCCGGTCATAAGTTTCACGCTCTGTTTGATCTTGATCATACATTATTATACAGGTTTTTGATTACTCTTCACTCAAACTGTTTCAGCAGTAAAGTAGCTCGTGTCTAAGTATTTATCATATCCTGATCATATCCAATACACATAGAATATTTTAACAACGTTGTAAGCTCAAGTTGAATGATGCTGGGAGCACTAGTTTCTAATATTTGGCTATAAATTGATGCATATGTACAGTGTAACCCTATGTTGGGAATCCATAAAATAAATAAATAAATAAATAAATGTTGCTGTGATGTTGGTACACTTGAAGTAAACCGACTGGATGATAATCATCTCAAATAACATCCAGTTTGCCTAGTAGAAATTTGAAAACTTCAAAAGTTTTGCTACAAAAGTAAGTTACTTACCCTTTCCAGTCATCATTTTGAAACAGTTGATTTATCAAACTCGTTAAATAGTCTTGTTAATCACGATAACACAGCTAGAACAATGACTTCAAAGAGCTGAATGACTTCGTATGTTATGTTCAGCTCGTCAGTCGTATTGAGTCGTATTGCGAAAATCTAAATCCACAATACCTACACAGTAAGTACTTAAGTTCGTATAAATTATATTCTCTTTGGTTCGTATGAGCAAGTGGCGAACAAGTAGCCAAATTACATGCTCTTTGGTCAACTCAACTCTGGTTTTGACTCTGGCTGGTGACGATGACGGCAAATACACATTGACCAAACATTGACGATCACAGCCAAATCACAGCTACCAAAGAGCATATAATTATAGTACAGACTACTATAGATGCTAACAAGATGCTAACGTAACGCATTTGACGATCCATCCATCCATCCATCAAAAAAAATCAATTTCAATCATTTTCATTTAGCTTCATTTTTCTTCTTCTTTATTTTATTTTGGCTTCGCACGGCTTGTGCCACGCATTTAGCAACTACCATGTCATGTTCAAGTCAGTAAAGAAGTCAAGTCAAAGTCAGAGTCAGTAAAGATTACGGACCTTTTTGGTAAAAGGTCCTTGGTAAAGATGTGGGTCTTTACTGAAGCATCACATCACATGGACTTTTTGTGAGAAATTGAAATAACCAGTTTTGTTTCATTTGCCCACACTTTGTTTTCTCTCTTTCTTTTGTAAAACACTACGTCAAAGAGCATGCACTACGTTTACATGACACTTGACATCAAAGAGCATATGACAGCACAGACCAACCCACAGACTATACTTTACTTTGTTTAGCTTTGGTTTATAGCGCTCTTTGGTTTATTTTTATTTAACTTTGTAATTTGTGTTTTTTTTTTGGCCTCGCACTATTTTGTACATTTGCCATGTACTACATTCATTGAGTTTTTATTTACAAATCATTTAAAATATTATAAATTGCAGTCAAAACACTGTCCAACCACAATCAGTCAAAACTACTTTTGACTGAAAAATACAGGCAAAAGTGGGCAAAAGGGCAAAAGTAGTTTTGACTGCAATGCAACATTATTCATAATTTCCTAAAATGGAGAAGTTTCCCTTTTTTTAAATGTGAATAAATAGTCCTAAGCATTTAAATAAAGATGGTGAAAGAATTTTTGGAATATCTTGTCATTTTTCAAGATATTCCAAAAAATTTTTCACCACCTAGGTATTTATTATTTATTATTATTTATTATTTATTTATTTACACATACACACATAGAATATAACATTACAGGAGTTGTACTAATTCGTTATATCTATTTAACAACCAACAAAATATAAAATTAAAGGTAGGTATGGCAACGCACATAATCAATGAAAAATCAACAAACTATTACATAGTATATATAAATATAGGTACATAGGTAGGTATACAATAATAAAATAAAATAAAACGGCTTTCCACCTATTTTACATTTTCGGCGAATTTAATTACAGCTCGTTCTACCTGAAGAAAACTGTCAACAAATACATCAGTGTCAGGGTACAACCTAACAAGCTCGTTTAGATGGTGTTGAGCGCGGCAGATGGGAGATTGCTGTCGCGCTACAGTGCGCACGGGGGTCGGTGCAAACAATGGGACTTTACCGGGGCGGAATCTAATAAGCTGCTCAGGTACATTGAGCCGGCTCGCTTCACTCACTAGTTCGGCGCTGTCCATCTCACCTCGCAGTATGCGACATAGACACATCAGCTGGTCAGACAACCTTCGTGTTTCAAGGGAGTTATACCCAAGTGTCCCGAGTAAATACAGTGTTGGATACATGTAGGGATAATATCCTTTACATTTTTTATATAGGAATCTTAGGAAACGTTTCTGTACTTTTTCCAGCATAAGGACATAAGTGGACTCGTAAGGATTCCATACGCACGAGCTATTCTCAATTTTTGTACGTATGAGAGCTGTGTATACAATATTCTAATGGTGTTTACTTTAGTAAAGTCCCTACAATTACGAGTTACAAATCCCAAACGTCTGAAACATTCTGCTGTTAGCGTTCTAATGTGCCCATGGAAATTTAGTTTTGTGTCGAAAATAATGCCAAGGTCTTTTACTGTGATGCATCTTGAAATCGTTATATTTTCTAGCTTATAGTCGTTTGTTATGGGACTGTTGGATCGAGTGAAACTCATAGTCTGGCACTTGGCTATGTTAAGGTATAAGTAGCTGGTTTTCCTCACACCAGCTCAGTATGGAATTGAGGTCGTGTTGCAATAATTTACAATCCTCTAGTGATTGTATGTCCTTAATGATTTTGAGGTCATCTGCGTACAATAAGCACCTGCTGTGCTTTAGACGATCAGCTAGATCATTGACCATAATAGAAAACAATAATGGACCCAAGGATGATCCCTGACTAACGCCGGATCGCGTATGGTAGGGCCTAGAGTCATAGCAACCAAGTCTAACAAATTGTATGATAGTCAGCAAACACTTTAATCAGTTTAGGAGCAAATCCAACTAACTGAAGTTTTTCCAGAAGAACATCATTGTTAACGTGGTCAAAAACTTTCTTGAAATCTAGTTATACTACATCCACTTGGATGTTTTGGTCAAGTTTTTGTGATATATTTTCAACCAGAGTGAGCAGATTCGTGTTAACTGAACGTTTCTTGCGAAATGCATGCTGGGCGTTAGACAGGTAAGGTAAGGTTCTAATTGTTGGTAGATCTTAGTATGCAGAATACTTTCGAAGAGTTTACCAAAACATGATAGTATTGCGATAGGTCTGTAATTTTCTGCTAGTGCTTATTATTATAGATTCTTAAGATCTTCATAATAAAATGGATTTTGATGTTTAGGAAACTTCTCCATTCCTTGTTGCATTTGTTTTTTTAACAATCATTGCATTGGCAAGTTGGCAACAAGAAATTATTGTTCTTGTTTGTTGTCCAGCAAGTTTGACATATTGTTTGACATGCAGAAGCCATGACTTTAGGAAGAAGAAAAACTTTAGCCAGTTAGTCCATCAGTTAGTCCATCAGGACCAAAGACTTTGTATTGTTTAAAAGTCTTTGATCAGGACTGATGGATGGAACTAATTAACTGGCTAAAGTTTTTCTAAGGGAGCACAGTCACCTGTCACACCACAACTCAGCTCAGCTGTCACTGTCAGTCAGTCCATCCATCATCCACCCACCCAAGTACTATTTTAATTTTGCTTTGCATTGCATCCACCTACCCACAGACTACTAGGATGCTAACGCATCACCTACTTAAGTAGTATCTCTACCTAATCTGTGTCACCTACCCTACCTACTTTTGGTTGTTCTCTATGTAGTGTATAGTATCCTCTTTGGGTTTTGTACGCGATAATTACGCGAGTTCCTTTCCTTCTATTCTTTCTACGTAACAAAGGGAAATCCAATTATATAGTTAGGTATTTGTTAGATTGTTCTCGTTTCTCATTGTGTTCTTAGTGCTTAGTGTTTAAATTTATAGTCCGCAATTCATATAAAAGTAAAATAATGTCGAAAGGACACACGTATATAACAAATACTTCCGATTTGTTTGAGGACGACGATGTCGACGATGTCGACGATGAACAGTTTGTGGAGAGTTATAGATCGAGACTACCTCCCCAGCAGCCAAAGCCAACACCAAGCTATGGGGGACATATTGGAGAGTTAGAACGTCAGCGACAAGTCATGTTGGAGAAGCAACGTGAAATAGAACAGCGCACTCTTGATTCATCGTCAAGAAGCATAGGACTTCTGCGCGACTCTGAACAGATTGGTATCGCCACCGCAGAAGAGCTAGCCCGCCAACGCGAAGCCCTCCAAAACACCAACAAACGACTCGACGAAATCAACACCAATCTAAACTACAGTCAAAAACACATAAATGGAATTAAATCAGTTTTCTACGGCCTCAAGAACTATATCTCTGGAAAATCGGACCCTCCACCGTCGAGAAGCCAGGCATCTCCCAGCACGCGCAGTGCCGGACCAAGCAGCAGTCTAGACGACACTTTAGACAACATGACACAGAGAAACGACTTTGATAACTTCAACAGCCATCCATCTACACGTTTACGGGACTTTGACCAGCAGGTTCAAGCACCTGTAACAGATAGTCAGCGTGTGAATGATATGCTTGATGCTAACTTAGATGAAATGGTGCAAGCTATCACCCGTTTGAAAGGCCTGGGAGCTGCACTTGGTGAGGAAATTGACTCTCAGAATGAACTTATAGACAACATACATGATAAAGTGGAAGTGGCCGATATAAAGATTGGCAAACAAAACAAACAGATGAACAAGATTCTTGGAAAATAGTCAATGACTCATTCATTATCATTGTCAGGTGTCTGTTGGTTTATCACTTAAGAATTTTAATTAATGTAATTGTGTCTTTAATTTGCATGGTTATATTAAGGATTATTTCATGCTAAACCAAGCCAGCGGGCATAAAGCGACCACTTTTGATATTTCTTAATATGAATACATTAGGTTTTATGTAAATTGACTAGGTATTATTACTTTACCTACATTATTGTATTAGGTATGAAACATATTATATCATGTCAGAAAACACCTCTTTTTAAAACTTCGATTTGGGCTAAATGGTCCACCAAATATTCAATGTTAAGACAAATGAATCAATTAAAACATTGTGTAAATACTACGAAATACCAAAAGTGGCAGCTTTTCGCTTACTTTTATACTAATCCAAGGCACAGCTCAGAGACAAGAAAATGTTTGAAGAATGCACTTGATTGACTCCGAGACAGAGTTAAATCCAAATTATTGCTTGGTGTTGCTTGGTTTAGCATTTAGACTATACTACTTTATTAGTTACATTAATCAAGCTATAGTCTGTGTAGTGGAAAAGCTAGAAAGTAGTACATTATACCAGAAAGCAAGCTAATCGTTTTATTTCTTTAGAACACCATCATGTGTTCAATATTCAAAGTCTCAAGACTCTAAATGCATCGAACCTTTCTAAATGACCATAGCTTGCATAATAACAGAGACCTATTTCGTACTAAATTAACTGAAATTATCTGATACACCCAGTTAAAGTGTCAACAATTTGCAATAACATTTTAAGTTACTTATTTATAATCAAATTATCAAGTGATTTAAAATTTAAATAAGTTACCAAGTTAATTGGGTTGGGGTGTATGTTTACATGAAATATTTGTAGAAATCACTAGTTATTAGTTTAAAATTCATATATAAACTTTGTTATCATAATTTCGTTAATTATGATAACAAATGGCTGCAACTACTTGATAAAGACCATAATATAACTAGTTAATTATGTTTATTATTATATTATTGTATACAAATATGAGAAGAGATTACAGATATGGTATTAAAACAATTGTTTAGAATTTCACATTCATTTATTTTAAAATTACAAGAAAAAATAGTTATGATTTTAATGTGTTGATAGAATACTTTAGCTTGCCGATCAAAAATACCTATCTGTTGAATGACTCATTATCATTAGTGATATAGTATTTCCTGTTTAAAAAACTATTGAATCACAATCAGCTTATATGCTGAGTAACTGAGCATGTGTACCTAGTTTTTATGCACTGTGATTATATTTTTGTAGAAAATTTAACTGTATTAAAATTCCTCTTTTAAACTCACAATTCAATATTATTTATCAGGAAACTGTTTATCTTGCTACTGACTTTTAAGCTAACCTACCCTCATAACTTAGTCTACTCAAAATATTAATTTCAATTTTAATGTTAAAGCTGATAACTTGTGTGTAAACCAGCAGTAATTATACAGTCATAAGCTATGCTGTTATCACATGAGCAGAGCCAGTATAAATAAACATTATCAGCTACAGCTGTCGTAAAAAACTGAATAGGTAGGTATATATTATTC
Source organism: Xanthorhoe designata (assembly GCA_963582015.1). Lineage (NCBI taxonomy): Eukaryota > Metazoa > Arthropoda > Insecta > Lepidoptera > Geometridae > Xanthorhoe > Xanthorhoe designata. Next base: position 4,333,928 of record OY757029.1, read on the forward strand.
CTAATGTTAAAACATAAAGGAGACAATAGAAAAACATAGAACATCATCAAGAAAAAACCTTTACAAAGTACCTATCCATTCACATTATGGTTATGCTGAAAAGGTTCTTATATCTTCTGCTCTATTTCAGCTTCTCACAACAGTAATCTGCGAAGTCTACATAATTAATCTTCTTTTTGCTGCCTTACAAATATGAATACAAAGGCTACCAAAATAACAGGTGATGTTAGTAGTAATGGTCAAAGAAAACACTGTCAACTACTGTTTCCAGGATCATGTCGCTAGTGTCAATATCATGAGTTTTCAAATGCTTTTGAAGTACTCTCCTATTAGACAGCTTCTTACCACAAATGTTACAGCATATTTCATTCTTCATGTGAGAATCCATGTGGATTTTCAAGCCAGATGGTGTGGCAAACCCTTTATTACAAATATCACATTTATGTGGTCTCTCCGTGGTATGTGTGTGTGCAATGTGCACTGCCAATGAATGTTTTCTGGCAAAACTTCTGTCACAATTCTCGTAGGAACATGAATAGGGACGTGGGCGCTCTGTTCCAGAGTGTACCACACTGTGAGCCCTCAAATATGTAGCTCTGGAATAAACTTTGGGGCAACTCAGGCAAGGGAATTTCTCACCACTGTGAATCTTAGAATGCATCATCAATGTAGATCTCATTGTGAATCTCTTGCCACAAGTTACACAGACAAAACCCTTCCTGTTACTAGAATGAGCTACACGAAAATGCTCTTTCAAAGATTGCCTTGATTTGTACATCTTGTTGCAAAACCCACATTTGAATTGAGCAGTTTCTTTGTGAGATATGGCATGTTGCCTCAGCCCACTGGAAGTGTGGAAACCTTTTCCACACTTAGTACATAAGAACCTTCTAACATCAGCATGTTTTGCCATGTGGTAGCGCAGGCCATAAATCCTGGTGAATGATTTATTACAAACATTGCAAGGGTATTTCTTTTCTCCTTCTTGTCTTGGAGGTTGTTCAGTTGATGTTATTTCAGTAACAGGTGGCAATGGAGTCAATTCTTTATTTTGAGGCAAAGAGGACTCAAAGTCTAGAGAATGATGGTTGCTGAAAAGAGGTAAGTCATACTGATGGTCTTGGTAGACAACGTTGATATCTATGGCATCAATATCAGTTCTGGTGAAGTTAGTTGGAGATTGGATCATAAGAATTCTGGACAGTGTGGAAGTAGCTTTCAGACATTCTAGCTTGAAGCTGTAGGCGGCCAACGATACTGAGACGCATTTTGAGCATATACCTTGAGGCCAATTATCTTCATCGTTATTCTAAAATAGAAAAAACAAGCATAGTTAATGCGTAGCTACGGAAAAACATTTTGTGGTTTGAGTTTAGAAAAGTAATTCACCTCCAAGCAGTTCAAGTATACTAAAATATCAATCAACTTGATCTTGTTTTCTTCATGTTCTATCACATCCTGAATGTTCATGAAGGAGGATGGTTCTGTCTCCATGAGGCAAGTGCGACAAATGTTTTTGGTTAGTGGTAAAATTAAACCCGTGAATTCCATTTAGTGTGTCGTAACATGCGCACATTATCTATGTTTTTACTAGATAAATTTGTCCATTTCACATCAAGGGTATCCTATGAACAACAAGGAAGGAAGGAAGGATAAAAATTCGTCAAGGTTGATTGATGAACGACCTCGAGAAAATATTTTTTTTTACTACAAAATGGATGGAGTGGTGGGTGACGTCACTTACATTACACGCTGACGAACGTCACGTATGACATGACGTGATAGCTGACACTTGACAATGACAGTCAAACCAGCATCAGTCTTTGCTTTGATTTGACATGGATTTGACCGATACGATATCTGTCTGCTAATTTTACCAACCTAGTATAGTTTTTTACTTTTGTTGCTGATAGGCTGGCTTGTAGGCAGAATTGTGGCAATCAAAGTCGCAGTAGCCATAAAAGAGGAAGTGAAGGCTGGCTTGTAACTGTAAGCTCTTCCTACTACTCATTACTTTATCCCTCAGAAGAAGGAAAGATATAAAAAAAAAGAAAAAAAAAAAAAAAAAAAAGATAAAGAAAAAAAAAAAAAAAAAAGATATAAAAAAGATATAAAGATATTCTATATATACATGTTGTGCCGACCCCACGTAAGGTGGGATAAGGGCAGGAAGATGATGAAAGATATTCTATATATTGTCAATGCTTTATCCGGATACAAAACTAAACGTAGTGTTACATTCTCTTTGCCTACTACAAACAATCAATCTTTCTGTCAAGTCAACCTTTATCCGTCGAATCCATTGACAATATTGACATGACGAATCCAAAGAGCTCCGTCTTTTTGACGTTAGGAGTGCGTCGTGGTCAAGCTGGAATTCTTCCAGATTTATCATATTTTCAAGTTTCATTCATGAAAATAGTCAGCACCAGACGTCGCCCAATTAATAAAACGTTATATTTTGTGAGAAGGTCAGTTCCCAAAGTCAGTGTAATGTAATGCTGTAAGGAGTTGTGCTTAGTGAGAGTCTAACCTCAAAGGACGGGTCAGGAGATCTAGGTTTTGTAGATGTTTTACTTGAAATTTGCTGTTATTCTAACAGATGTAGCCCTCAATCTTTCTCAGGTTATACAGCTGATTGGTTTAGTAAAGGTTCCGGTGTGTTTTCAGGTGAAATTAGTGTGAAAACGCAATCATGAGTAGATTCTTTGCGACTGGAACAGACTCCGAGTCTGAGAGCTCGAGCGAGGACGAGCCAGTAATTGTTCGCGCCCCAGCGCCCGTCTACACGGTTAGTATAGTCACATACAACATTTCAAACCTGTATCATGATTGTTGATTCAAGTAATATTCTCAACAGTTCAGTGACGATGAGGAAGAAACCAAGCGCGTTGTGCGCTCCATGAAAGAGAAGCGTTATGAAGAATTGGAAGGCATTATCCACTCGCTTCGTAACCACAAGAAAATCAAGGACTTCTCATCTACACTCACCTCTTTTGAGGAACTGCAGAAGGCATACACTAAAGCTGGTGCTATTATTGCCAAGGTAATGTTATTCCTAATTTCACTTTTATTTATATTATGGTGGGACATGGCAGGGGACAGAGAGGGATGGGAGCTATTTGGGGAGACCTTTGCCCAGCAGTGGGAAAATATAGGTTAAAAAAAATAAATAAATTATATTAATGTAAACTTCTCTTCAACCTTAACTTGAACTACACACTAACTTTTACAAGATGTGAGTATACTCTAACCCTGGCATTTGGAAGTAGTTTTGAGGTTGTTTCTTATATCAGGGCATTCAGATTCTATTATGATATAAGTAAGTCAGACGTGGGCCTAATAATAAAGTAAGCATATTTTATGAATTTTCTATATAATAAATAAAGGTTAAAATTATCTCATAGCAGCCATTCCTACAATTTCATTGTTTTCATTTCCTTACTACGGTGGTCTGAAATAGATTGCTTAGCGATAAGACCATGTTTGGACAGTTATTACTAAAGATAGAACTTATTATTACTAAGGATAGAAGATGTTGTCCTCCATAATGTATCTGTCACCGGCGACCCTCACTGGTTTCTGTTTCTAGCATGAGCTCGGATGTGACTAGATAAACCGAATTTATTCTTGAAGTTTCTATTACAAATCATACAATATAGCTGTCTAGTCTGTCCTAGCTACATTATATATTATGATAAATATTGCAGGAGGAAAGTGGCGTAGCGCCTCGTTTCTTCATCCGCGCGCTCACCGAGCTAGATGACTGGGTCAGCCAGGCTTGGACTGACCGGGACAGCAGAAAGGCACTCTCCAAGGGCAACAGCAAAGCCCTAACGTCTCTGAGGCAGAAACTCCGCAAGTATGCTAAGGAGTTTGAGGCTGAGATCTCCAAGTTCAGGGAGGACCCTGACCAGCCTGATGATGAGGACGATGAGAGAAAAGGTATTCTGTTTATTATATTATCTCACTAATGCCTAGGTATATTTATTATTGACTTAATTGAGTCAACATTTTATAAAGCCTTGCTAAATTGACAAATTATTATGAATAATGTGGTAAGATTTTGATGAAATTACCAATATATTAACGCTTTATGGATTTTTTCCATTGGAATTCTCCCTCATTTGAGTTTTCAGAATCCTCTCACGCACCATAGACATAAATACAATCACAATCCTACACTATCATAATATTATTCTATTCAATTACCAGATTCCTCATCATCGGATGACTCTGACGATGAAGACAAGCCTAAGGAGAAGCCGAAGCCCCGACTCGCGCCCGAGCCGGCGCGCCGCCCCCCGCCCGCGGACGACGACTCCGACGACTCCATGGACTGGGGCTCCGACTCTGACTCCTCCAGCTCCAGTTCTGATGATGAGAAGGTCGCCAATATCCGAGAGAAGTACGTAATAAACCCTACTTTCATACACGTCATAGTCACACGTTGCCGTCATCAAAACGTGTTGTAATAAATAGTGTATTAGGTGTACATTTATATGGGGGGCAATTCGGAGTGTCGTAAAAGCTAAACTAACCTAACTAAAACTATTGCCATCCTTTTTATTCCCATCGCTATGAAAGGGACGGCAACAATTTTAGTTAGCTTAGTTTAGCTTTTGCGACACTCAGAATTGCCACTATGGGACGATTATTATTATTTAAAATAATCGTCCCATATTTTTGTAAAGTTAAATTCAAAGTTGTAAAATAATATTATGTAGGTACCTTTTTCTAATTTTGCCTGAAATAATGACGACATTATTATTATTAATTTTACGTAAGAAGTTGCAGGCTAGGGACAAGTTTCATGCAACTTGAATAGTTGAATTGTTTCTGTCAACTAATATGTGCATTGAATGAATATTACTAAATGGGGAAAACAATGCATAGTCAATTGCAAAACTCCTCATGTATTCGAATGTGGATGACTGGCACACACAACATAACATGGTTCCTTGACAAGCCTTTTCTCAAAAAGTTTTTGTCCTATTTTAAAAAACATGGTAATGATTTTAAGGTCATAAAGCAATGGTAATTAATAATAATAATAATAATTTATTTAAATAAACTTCTTGCTCGGTACACTCTTGGCAGAGTGGTCGTGGTCATCAGTTTAGTTCTCCCTTTGTGGCTCGTTTGACAGCGCGCTTCCACTCCTCCCTGACAGCTGCTCTTCTTGCACACTCATGTAAGGGACCGTCCATCGCTGCCTTTATCTGGTCTGTCCACCTCATGGGCGATCTGCCTCGCGCTCGGGTACCTTCAACTCTTCCCTGCACCACCAGACGCTCTATGGATACACCTCCACGCCGAGAAACATGACCGAAGAAGGTGAGAATGCGAGCTTGGACGATGGAGGATAGACGCTGCTTGATGCCGAGTTCTCGGAGTACGGAAACATTTGTACGGTGTTCGGTCCACGATATCCCGAGCATTCTTCTCCAGCACCACATTTCTAGAGCATCTATCCTCTTTCTCTCACTCTCCCGCAGAGTCCACGTCTCAGCGGCGTAGAGAAATATGGGGAACACAAGCGCTCTAACGAGTCGGATTTTTGTCGCTTTTGTGATGTTGCGATTCCGCCATATTTTTCGCAGCCCATCCATAGCGCTTCTAGTGATCGCCATACGTCGTTTAATCTCGTCTACGCATCCTCCGTTGTTGGAGATTAGGGCTCCTAGGTAAACATATGATTGCACAACATCACAATTCGCTATTTGTGTGACTTCAATCGAATTGTTGTTGGCACGGTCGACAATCATCATTTTGGTCTTACTGCGATTTATCTTTAGACCAAAGCTGAGGCTTACACTCTCCATTCTGCGCAGTAAATCCTCCATATGGCGACCACTAGTCGCAAATAAGGTAGTATCATCTGCGTAACGAAGGTTTGATATCTTTAGGCCACCGATTGCAACTCCGTCTGTCCAATCTTCTAGGGCAATTCTCATGATGAGCTCAGTGTAGATATTAAACAGGAGTGGAGATATGATACACCCCTGCCTTACACCGGCGCTAGGGTGAAAAAGACTCGACAGGACGTCATCCGTCCTCACCGATGCTGTTCCTTCTTCATATAGTTTTCGCAGAAGGTGTACAAGATGTTTTGGAGTACCCATTTCTAGAAGAGTCTTCCAAAGCATCGGCCATTTAACGGAATCGAAAGCTTTTGAGAAATCCACAAAGCAAATAAAAGTAGGCTTGTTGAATTCTCGGGCCTTTTCAATTATTTGACGCACTGTCAGAATTTGCTCACGGGTGCCCTTTCCCTTCACGAAGCCAGCTTGCTCAGGCGCAATCTCCTTGGACAGGAAGGTCTTGAGACGTTCGTTCAAGATGTGCAGTAGTATTTTGCTAGCGTGTGATATAAGAGCAATAAGGCGATAATTACTACACATCTTCGTAGAGCCTTTTTTGTGCAACGGAACAAAAATAGTATGAGCCCACTCCCTTGGCCACGTCCCCGTTTGCCATATCTTATTGCAGAGGGTTTGAAAGATCTGGACCCCATACTCTCCCAATGCCTTAATTGTTTCAATAGGAATGAGGTCTTTTCCTGTTGCCTTGTTATTCTTTAAGTGTTTAATTGCGGCTCTCACTTCTGTTTCTAGGATATTTGGCTCTAGCTCTTCGTCCGTGGGCTCAGTTGATTCGAAACCTTGAGACTGAGGGTCCTGAAACAGCGATTGGCAGTAGTCTTTCCAAGTCTCGGAGATTTTGTCAATTTCCGTGACTATTTCGCCACGCGAATTCTCAATTGCCCATGTCCTGGATGTAAGCGTTTTTGTAATAGAGCGAATTTTCTGGTAAAGATCTCTGGTCTCGAATTTATCTGCGTGTGCTTCGACTTCTGCACATATATTTCTAAGTTGCGTGTTAAGGTCTCGTCTACACGCTGTTTGTATCTGAGCAGAAAGTTCGTTCAGGGTTCTCACATTTGCTCCTACAGCTTTCATATTCCGCCTTTTTTCGATAAGTCTCAAGGTCGCCTCGCTCATCCAGTGTTGTCGCTTGTGTTCTCGTATGGTTGGCGCAGACTCTTTGACAGCGTTCTCTATGACACTTTTGGCTCTATCCCATAACTGATCTGTAGTTTCTGCATCGAGATCAGCAGATATCCATGTAGACCAATTTTGTTTAAGGGCACTCAGAAATTTTGAGGTATCCGTTACTTCGATCCTTCTTTGCTTGACGAGTTTTCTGGCCACTCTCAATTTAAGTTGTACCTTGGAAATGAGAAGTTCATGGTCTGATCCGCAATCAGCTCCGGGTAGAGTGTGACAGTTTCTAATCGAGGTTTTCCACCTTGACCGCACCATAATGTAGTCAATTTGGTTCCGATAGTTGCCGTCAGGTGTAGTCCAGGTGTAGAGTCTTCTGGGGTGGTTTTGGAACATGGTGTTTGCTATCATCAGGTTGTTATCGGCGGCAAACTGTAATAAGCGTTCACCTCGTTCATTGCGTTGTCCTAGCCCATACTTTCCAACATTTTGGCTGATTAAATGGGAGTCCGCTCCAACCTTTGCGTTCAGGTCACCCAAGATAAGGAGAAGTTCCCTGTTAGGAGTCTTTATGATAGTGGTTTCCAGTTCAGAGTAGAAGCTTTCCAGGTCTTCATCCTTTGCGAGACTTGTGGGTGCATACACCTGTATAATGTTAATATTCGCTGGCGTCGCTTTGAGCTTGATACTCATGATTCGATCGCTAACAGGCTCATAACCCATCACACAGCTCCTGAGGTGTTTCGGAAGAAGAAAAGCAACTCCGTTTCGGCTGCTGTTGTCGCTTCCCGAGAAGTAAACGGCATATGTCTCAGTGAGAAAGTGTCCATTGCCCTTCCAGTGAGTCTCACTAAGACCACAGATGTTCACTTGACATCTGGCTAACTCCTTTTCAAGGGTTTTAAGTTTCCCTGGTTGAAGCAAGCCACGCACATTCCATGTTCCTATCTTCTGGACTTGCCGTAGCTTTAGAGTGTTTCCAGTAGTCCGATTTCCATGCGTTGCCTGGTTTCCTACATCCGCAAGGCCGGTAACATACTTCTCACCGTCTGTCCCGGACACAGTACGGCGCCGGTTGCTAAGCGGATCACATGGCCACTTCAATGTATCAGGTTGTACTTTCATGATGACTTTCTTGGGAAGAGTAGTGCAGTGGTTTCCCCTTGCCTTCTGCACCAGACATTTTAGGAGTTATTTGTACCCCAAGGCCGTTGCTGCCTCTTCCAGTAGTTGCCTACTGGGGTGTATGGTTATACCGCCATTGCTCGGTCGCCAGAGCCTCGTCTGTTATCTAGCAGGGAGCACCACGTCGGCTTTGGGGCCGCCGCCGCTGGCTATTCGTACGAACCACCAGCGCGAGCAGGTGAGGTTGACAATAGGGCCGGATGAGATGATAATTCCGTTTTCCCCTTACTCCCCTTTAAAACTTTAAATAAACATATGATACAAAAACACGGTCATCAATATTTTTGACATAGCAGATTTTTCCAAATAATGTTGTCACGCTATACAAGCATAATGGTGATAAGCAAAACTTTAGCAAGAAACTAAATGTATTTCTATCTAACAGGTTCATCAAGAAGAAGACCGACAATGTGGACGATGAAGAGAAAGACAAGCGCCGAGCAAAGCGTCGCGAGGAGAGGAAGGAGCGAGCGGGACACAAGTCCTCGAAGCGAGACCAGCCTGACGACGGCGGGGAATGGGAGACCGTCAGGAAGGGAGCTGCTACGTCTGATAAGCCTAAGATGTTCGCAAAGGTAATACACCATTACTCACGGTTATTACGTAAAATATATCGACGATTTAGATCTGTCAATGTTTTGAATAATCTAAAATTTTTAAAATCGAAAATATTTTGTTCACAGGACAGCGAGATTGATGCAGCTCTAGTTGTGAAGAAACTCGGTGAGATCAGCGCAGCCCGAGGTCGCAAGCGCACCGACAGACGCGCTCAGTTGGAGCTCCTCCACGAGCTGAGAACGGTCGCTCTAGCTCACAACCTCGGCGATGCCCTCCAGCTTAAACTACGCGCCGCCATCGTCGCAGCTCTCTTCGACTACAACCCGAAAGTCTCCGACGCTATGAAACCAGAATACTGGTCGAGACTAGTCGAAAACGTCGATCATATGGTCACGCTTATCCTCGCTCACGATGACATGATGCTCAGCGAGACCATCACGGAAGATAACGAGGAGCTGATCACACCTCCGTTCAAAGTCCGCGGATGTGTCCTGACTTCGCTGGAGCGATTGGACGACGAGTTCACGAAGCTGTTGAAGGAATGCGACCCTCATTCTAATGAGTATGTCGAGAGGTTGAAGGATGAAGTTCGTGTATCGGCGCTGATCGATCGCGTTTGCTTGGTCGTCGAGCGCGATGGTACGCCTCAGGAGATCTGCCGCGCGTATCTCCGTAAGATCGATCATTTGTACTACAAGTTCGATCCTCGCGCGGTGCGTAAAGACTTGCCGGCGACCGAGGAGACCACCATCAAGAAAATGGAGCGTCTATGCAAGTACATATACGCTCACGACGAGTCCGATCGTTTGAGAACGCGCGCTATTCTCTCTCACATCTACCATCACGCGTTGCACGACAACTGGTTCCAAGCGCGTGATCTACTGCTCATGTCGCACTTGCAGGAGACGGTGCAGCATTCGGACCCCAGCACTCAGATTCTGTACAACAGAACGATGGCCAACTTGGGCTTGTGCGCGTTCCGTCGTGGAAATGTCAAGGAAGCTCACGGCTGCCTGGCCGAGTTGATGATGACCGGTAAGCCGAAGGAGTTGCTCGCTCAAGGCTTACTGCCCCAGCGTCAACACGAACGCTCTAAAGAGCAGGAGAAGATTGAGAAGCAACGTCAAATGCCGTTCCACATGCACATAAACTTGGAACTTCTCGAGTGTGTGTATCTGGTTTCCGCGATGATGATTGAGATTCCGTACATGGCAGCTCATGAGTTCGACGCCCGTCGTAGGATGATCAGTAAGACGTTTTACCAGAATTTGAGGGCGAGTGAGAGGCAAGCTTTGGTAGGGCCTCCGGAGTCGATGAGGGAACACGCGGTGGCGGCGGCGAGGGCCATGAGGAGGGGAGATTGGCGCGCTTGCCTCAACTTCATTGTCAATGAGAAGATGAATGCTAAGGTATGTGTGATATTTTTAGACGTATAGTTTATGACGTAAATATAATGTAACTATCATTTCTGATCACGAAAGTTTAAAAGAATCTGTTTTCTATATTTGGTAATTTTATTAACGACCTCTGTGGCACAGTGGGCGAAGGCTTGCCTGAGACGCAGAGGTTGCGGGTTCGATTCCTGCCGCGGGAGAATTGCATGATCTGCAAATATTTGTCTCAAGTCTGGGTGTTTTCTATGTATAATATGTATGTACATACAAAAAAAATGTATAAAAGATAAGTAGTATATCAGTCATCTGGTTACCATAACACAAGCATTAAATTGCTTAGCTTGGGACTAGATGACGCTGTGTGGAATGTCCAAGGATATTTATTTATTTATTAACTCATTTTACCAATATTGTACACGAAAACACTGATAATCTGTTCTCCACTTCTGTGTTTTCCAAGATTTATATTTTACGCAAGATGTTTTATTATTACACTTACTGACCATTGGTTATTTTTCTGTATAATTTCCCGATTGCACAACAAAATAATCCGCATAGGTTGTGTATAATATTATGTACAATACTTACCTATAAATTTTTACCACGGAAACAATGATCATACAATAACAATGAATCATTGTTATTGTATAACGTTTTACCTAAACTGATAAAAAAAACATTATCCCTCATATGTAAATTATGAATCTTTAAATCTTTGCAGGTATGGGACCTTATGGTCGGCGCAGACAACGTTCGCGCAATGCTCGGCCGTCTGATCCGCGAGGAATCTCTCCGTACCTATCTCTTCACCTACGCCCATGTGTACGCGTCTCTGTCTCTGCGCTCATTGGCTGATATGTTCGAGCTGCCTCGCCAGCGAGTCCACTCATTGGTCTCCAAGATGATCATCAATGAGGAGTTGCTCGCCTCATTGGATGATCCGAGCGAGTGCGCTATTCTTCACCGTTCTGAGCCAACTAGGATGCAGGCGTTGGCGCTTCAGCTCGCTGATAAGGTATTTAGTTTTCTCTATCTTTAGTGTTGTTTACTCATCATCATTAATAGCTGGACAAGACGAACAGACTTTTGGAAAAGGGCTATGACTAACTCTAAACTGGCGAGATTGTGTGAAACATAATTATAATAAAAGTAAATGAGACGAAAAGTTCATGTCAAATTCGTAGGCTTCAGTATGGAGAGGCGTGAATTATACATATACATGGGGTGGTGTCTGATAGAGACGAGATTATACAAAAGTTTATTAATATAGGTCCATTCAGGGTTCGTGCACGTTCTTAACATGTTCAGTTCCATCAGCGCATTAATTAGTCCTTGTTATGACTGTGTTGCAGAAGTCAGCATTATCTTGGCAATTATTAGTTCGAAAAAGAGTAAACTTTATTAAGTTCGTATAAAATTCCATATTGCATTCAAGTACTAAATTGTATGCCAATAAAATTGCATTATACAAGTACTAAATTGTTCAATACCCTCAGGTCGGCAACGTAGTGGACTCGAATGAGCGTATCTTCGAGAAGCAGGGCTCCTTCTTCCAGCGGGGGGGAGCCGGCCGCGGCGAGGGGAGGGGGCAGCGAGAGCGACCCAACAGAGAAGGAGGTATGTATTATGTATTTCTTCCGTTTCCGTTACTGCGGAAATTCCGCTTGTTTTTCAACATCCGTTTCCGATAAAATTAACTTTAAAAAATATGCTTCGTTTTCCGCAGTACCTCGTTACATTACTATTTTCTATCTATGTTATCTATGGTCAGGTGATCTGTTTTTAATATAACTAAAACAGGACGAAAGTATTGGATTCGACTGTTACAGACTGACTAAAATGGCAAAAATTGCAATGGACTTCAGCAGGATGTGTGTGACCTGATTAGATTGATGACATTAAAATAGGCAATAAATATGTACAGGTGACAGAAAATGGAAGAAAGGTCGCCTCTATCTCCACCTCCAGTAAAACAAATAATGCTGTTAATGAATCACACTAATATTATAAAGGTGAAAGTTTGTGTGTGTGTAAGTGTGTTTGTACTCCTTCACGCTCAAACAACTGGACGGATTTGAATGAAATTTGGTGCTAGGATTGCTTATACCCTGGATTAAAAAATAGTCTACTATTGATCCCGGTATTCCCACGGAAACGGGAACTATTCACCGCGGGTAACACACCGCGGGGCGCAACGCAACTAGTCATCATCATCCGCAGCCCGATCTATCCCACTGCTGGGTATAGACCTTCGTTCTCCTTAAATATATTTGTATGATGTTCACAGGCGGCGGCTGGAACCGACGCAACCGCGGCAACCGGCGCCGTGACGACGAGCGCTCCCACGACGACTAGGCGCCGTCACCCGACCCCTCTCCTCCACCGCGGCGCGTAGTGGCCGCATTCGGCTGCCTCTTGGACTGAGACATTACCATCAGTATTGATATAAATCAAAGACAGCCATAATACCCTCCAGCAAAGGTTAAACTAGCAAGAAACACTGGCAGAATTGACAACTCACAGTAGCCACAAAGAAGTGAATTTAACAGAGACATATTGTATGCAAACCATGAAGAAATTGCGTGCCAAAATTCGCAGTTTATTAGCAATGCAGTTTCCACCAACATAAGCTGAACTATGAACACTGGCTCGAAATTTCGTTTTTGCGAATAGGAATAAGGCCCCGGTTGTTCTGTAGCATTGTTTTTTTCGCAAAATGTCTGCGTACAGTGTAAATCTATTAATATAAATATAATGCATTCATGACATGTTTAAAATTCCGTCACCAGTGTTGCTTGTTGCTCATGAGAACTTGGCTCTAAGGCATCTTTGATTTATCCATTCTTACAATGTCTAGTTCGTTCGGTAGTCGAATGCGGCCAGATTCAAGAAAATTTACTATTTCTGTAACATAAATTTTTTTACAGAAAAATTGGCAATTTCTAGGCCATTTCTTATTTTGCTTTCCCAATTGTCATTTTTACAGCAGAAGTTTGTATTATTATATCTGTTGCCGCAATTATACTACAGTCAAAAGATTGTTTTTTATTTAAATCCAATGTTTTCCTCAAGCTTAACTGCGTTTTTTTGCATTACCTAGCTTAAAAAAATCTATAGCTTTCTAAACGTTGGAATCTCTTCATAAACTGAGTTTCGAATAAAGAAACATCACCAACTCCTATTTCTATGAGTGGCCGTCGACGTTTATGGCAAACAGCACGAGGTGAAGTGAAGTGGTTCCTTCCTTCGGAGGACGTCGCAAACAGGGTAATTAGAGAAGATGGTCTTACAGTTAGACCATGTTCTCCGCTAAGAGTAATATTGTTCTGTGATCTTCTCTAATCACCCTGTCTGACTGTGTCACCTGTTTGACTAACTGAAATATCTAAGAATGAAAAAATACGAGCTGTTTAAAAATAGCTCTCAAAATAAATAAATCCTAGTCAGTAGGTACGGTCTACATGTCTACATAGTATTTCCATGAAATTCGTTCATGCATGAGTAATTCCTATTCCTACTTTCCTACTATACTTATACTTTATAGGTGAAAGTTGTGTGTGTGTAAGTGTGTTTGTTACTCTTTCACGCTCAAACGGCTGGACGGATTTGAATCAAATTGAAAACGGATTTGACACTTTCCTTCTTCTGAGGAGACATACTTTTTTTTTTCGGACGGATTTTTATGGTGGTCTTCCGGACCTTTTTATCTTCACCGGGCTTTGGAGACAGGAGACAGACGACCTAACTTCGTGTAATTTATTTGCATACGGCGTATTATTTTATCTGTGATACGGCTAATTTGCATTAGGTATCCCTAGGAAGATGGGTCCACAGAACATATATACTCTGATGGGTCCTACATCTGTGATTTTCTTTTTTGGACACTTTTGCTACTCGCTAATAGATGGCGTTAAAATCTTTTATGAATTTGCTGTTTCGTTACGGCTTTCTATGTATTTGGTAACTCCAGAAAAAATTAAAAGTTTTTTTCATAAATTGCTCTTTAAAAACTTTGTACAGAAAATATGTAGCCATTGATATCCAGGCATATTTCATTCAATTTTGATAGAAAGTGTGACATCATTATTTTTCTATACTCAGGAACTTCAGGAAGGCAGTAACGAAACGCATTGCACAGCATCTGTGGGTGGCAGACAATTTTTTTGACGTATCTGGACGTATCTTTCGTAGTCATCGTCTGTCTTGTATTTTGCGATACTTTTTTTTGTGATTTAATGCTAAAACCTATACATTTCTCACTGTGTTACATAATTATGGTATTCCTGAGGACCTGTTAATAAAAAGTTCAAAGTTTTACGTAGATTTAGTATTAACTTTCTGGGTTTGTATTTTGCCGTATTCTGCTTGCACAATGGCTGCAACGAGGAGACTCCAAAAGGTAATAAGATTTTTTTTTACCCAATTGGAGATTTTCTAGATCTCTAACTCCACTTGATTTTTAACTAGGTTTATACTTGAAGATGAAATCATGTGATTACTGTGAACAAAGTTTAATGTTTACACTTGCACACAAGAATGAAGTCTTGTACAATTATTTCGTATTTTTCTAGGAGCTGAATGATATCAGACAATCAGGCATGAAGTCTTTTAGAGACATACAAGTAGATGAGTCAAATATCCTCACATGGCAAGGTCTGATTGTTCCGGTAAGTATCAACTTAGAAAACTAAATTTTCATCAAAAAATCATGAGTCACAACAACTAACTGCTATTTTTTCTCATTTTGCACCAGCTTATAATTGACTAAATAAGCAAGTTTTTTGTTATGAACTCACCCAATGACAAAAATGAATGAGTCATTTACAAAGTTATAATATTTAGTGTATTGAAGCATGGATGATGAGATTATTCTTAGATTATATACACCAGGTGTTCCACTGAATCCATTATATACCTTATCAGGTTTAATGATACCCCAAAAAAGATTACTCAGTTGTTTATACTAGGTAATAACTGATAACATTTTACTTTACTATACTTTCAACTACAGGGCAGTGATAGTTACCCATTTATATATCATGTAAAATTGATGTGGGAGACGCTTAATCCAGCCTGGTTAAGGGTTAATGAGACAGTTAAATATGTTTGTCTACTATATCTGATTTTGATCACACAATACTTATTTTTTTAGGACAACCCTCCATACAACAAGGGTGCTTTCCGCATAGAGATCAACTTCCCTGCAGAGTATCCATTTAAGCCTCCTAAAATCAGCTTCAAGACCAAGATCTACCATCCCAATATTGATGAGAAGGGTCAAGTCTGTTTGCCCATCATCAGTGCAGAAAACTGGAAGCCAGCTACCAAGACTGACCAAGGTGTGTTGAATCCCTTGCAATTTATTCTACTTCAACCACCTCACTTTTTTGATTGGCATTACTAGAGCTTTGCTATTTTTAGATTAAGGGCCCCAAACAGAAAGCTTTATTTGAAACCGTGTTTGTTGCTCTGATTCTTTACAAATTTGATCAGGAAAAGACAAAGTAGAGTCACCCAGCTCTTAAGATAATTTAAAGTGATACCAGTGCATTGGAATAGTTTGCATTATTTTTTTAACCAAAAATTGTACCTACCTCATAGTTTTTTTTTAATTCCTTTTTTTTCTTGCAATCTGCCTATCTAAAATAATAGTTTTTTTAGAAGTACAGCTATTTGTTTCAACGATTGTGCAATCCATTGAGTTGAACTTTGACATCATCAAAAGATCTGGAATTCTCTTATAGATCCAAGATAATGTCTACAATCAGACTGTAGGAAAAAGTTATGATACTTACTTGAATATTAGTTAATTACAGTTTTTAATTCCTTTTCTTTTCAGTTATCCAAGCTCTAGTAGCGCTTGTCAACGACCCTGAGCCAGAGCATCCGCTCCGTGCAGAGCTAGCTGAGGAGTTCCTCAAGGATAGAAAGAAATTCTCAAAGAATGCTGAAGAATTTACCAAGAAGCACAGCGAAAAGCGGCCATCTGACTAGATTAGGCAAAGTTATGGAATGAAATGTTTAGATTTACAGCAAAATTGTTTTTAATTATGAAATCTAATCTTAGATTATTTTGATTCTTAACCCTTAATAGGGCAAAGGACAAATAATTACCACCTCAGCTCAAACAGTTACGAAAACTTACTCAGAAAATAGGCATGTACCAAACAATTTTTAAATATAAATAAATATCCTAGGACATTCCACACAGCGCCATGTAAACCCAAACTAACTACAATTTAATGCTTGTGTTATGGTAACCAGATGACTGATAATAACACCCAGACTCCAGACAAATATTTGCAGATCATGCAAACATTTGTTCCGCAGCGGGGATCGAACCCGCTACCTCTGTGTGTCAGGCGGGCTCCAAATTTTGAAGGGGCCCACAGCGTACAAGATTTTTTGAACATTGGCAATGCTGTATCGTATTTAGGCAAATGTTAAGTATTGTTATTTAAATCGAGCATTGAGTTGCTGCATCAATAATCTACACGATTTTATTAGCAAAACTGGGTCACGGTGTGGATTTAACTGTTAGTCTTTGTTTCTCAAAAGATACAATACGCCAATGCTTATAAGAACAGAATGTGCGCTCTAATTTCTTTTATGATTGTATTAATGTTGCTGTAAATCTAACATACTTAATTTAATATTGGTACTATAGCAATGCTTTTGATCACCACATGCTTACAATAAGATTAAGCACATAAAACTTGGCATTTCTACATCAGTTATTGATTAGCTTTTCCAGAGTAAAAAAAATGTATTGGTATTTTTTATTTGAATAAATATTTATATCAAGAATGTACACCAGGATAGAAGTTTTATTTAGGCTTTGTTCATAAACTTGCTTCTGTAATTTCAATGTAAATAGGTATAGATGGATGGGTGTGGTAAATAAGGTCCGAAACATGTTTGTGTATGTGCATTTTGTAGTGTAATGTTGCTAATTGTATTTTAATATCTATAATAATGAGAGGATAGGGAAGTTAACATCTGTGAGACAAACCATCCAATTATTTATTTGACCTATGCTAATCATATTTTCTGATTTTTAGAACCCAATTTAAATGTAGTTTTGCAATACCACATTCAGCTAAATGTCCCCCACATTTGAAACATGTCTAATGTTACATGGTAACTTTGGTGTGCTAATAGTTCATTGCGTGAACTTTAAAAATATATTTTTTTCGAATTAAAACGATTTTTTTTATCAATACTTGCTTATTCAAAGTAGACTGATGGGCTTTCTGTAGTTTCAGTTGGCTACAAAATTTTTCCTTTGAATAATTCGATAATAGATTAGACCAACGGTCGGCAACAGGCGGACCGCGGTCCGTTTGCGGACCGCGAAAGGTCGAACCTCGGACCGCCAAATATTGTAATGTGTTGTACAGTTCTTGCAATTCACGAGCCAAGGGCGGATCCAGGGGGGGGTCATGACCCCCCCCCCTGGGCTGGGTCCTCCGTGGACCACTATTTAAAATTCTTAAACATAGGTAATGGTTTTAAGTAAGGATAAATTTTTTCGTCATAATATAGATTTTATGTACTGAAATACCTTCAATATTTAATCAATTTAATAAATTATAAGAATTTATAAAATTGATTAAATATTGAAGGTTACAAAATATTAATTTAATTACTGAATAGTAATAAGATCGTAATAAGACCACTTTGAAACGTCATGTCCTTAAAACTAGGGGATTCTTTTGCCAAAACTACGATGATTTTTCTTAAAAAAATTTTGCTCATTAAGCTCGCATCGTTTTTAACAGAATAAAAGCGACCCAAACAAAGTGCCACGTTGCTTTTATCTTCAAAAAAAGTTTCTTTAAAAATTAATTGTAAGTCTTGTATGCACTTTAGCTAAACACACAGAAAAGTGTCTCTTCCGCGTACCTTTCATACAAGATATTTATAGGCGTCGCGACGCAAAACTTATTTTATTATGAAATTCCTCCTCGCAGAATGAAAACCGACCGTAAGAAAAATGGTACTTACGTTGCTTTTATCTGAAAAAAAAATTTGCTCGCTTCGCTCGCGTCTTTTCACACGATAAGAGCCGACCGTAAGCAAAATCAAGTGTTACGTTGCTTTAAGCTTAAAAAAAATTTTGCTCGCTAAAACATCGACCCTTATTATTATTTGTTTTCTTTCTGGACCTCGTTAATATTTTCCCACATTATCCGGACCCCACCTAAAAATACTTGCCGACCCCTGGATTAGACTATAAGACTGTAAGTTGATTATTTAAAGGAACTGGGAACAAGAAAAAAAACATCCGTCTTAATAATAGAGTTTTAACACTTTAATCTACAAATTCATAAACATCTACAACTGGTTTCACTTTCAAGTCATTATCACAGTTTTCAGTTATTCCAGTTTCAGTCTTTTGTCTTTTTGCCTGCCTTCCATAACTTCTAGGCAAGTATTTTTTTAGGTTACCTGCAAAAAAATAAAAAATCAATTCATCTCAGCAATGTCCCAGGCACAGGCACTACAGTGTCCCATTTACGTCCAGTCTCAATACCCGTAATTTTTTGTATGGAAGTAATGTTAAATATCTTATCACAGTAAGCTAAATCAAAGATAGATAGGTTATTGAGACTGGCCGTTAGTTAGTGTAGGTAGGCAAAGATTGCCTCCTGACACTATAATCATCTAGTTAAGATGAAAAGGTCTAAGTTTTCTTTAAGTATTGTAAAAATGTGAATCACAGCAACAATTATCTTTACTGCATTATCAGCTGAGCACTTTGTTTTTTTTTTCCGTGCTTTGGAGGGCACGTTAAATTGTCGGTCCCGGCTTTTAAAGTCGTTAAGCAATGATGGAGGCCTTTAGGCGGCCAAAAAACTCCGTCACCAGAGTTGGCCACTTGCTCATACGAACTTAGTTACTGCAGCATAACTTACCCTCTATTGTATTAATACACATATCAATATAGCTCTGCGTATTCATATCCTTGGCCAGAGTTGACTGTATGCTCAAAGTGTAATCAGGGCCATACTTCGTCCAATGGCTATGTTCTGGAATGATCTCGTCTAACTCTGTTCCTATTACTAGGGCTGTGAGGGAAGTCCATAGACGTGCTGTATTCGCATGGTTGTAACCACCTAGAAACGAAAATTGTTACCACTTAGTATAAACACGTCAGTGTAGTTTTTCTTAATAATTTGAACTCTGATTTGTGTCACTTCTTGTCCTGATGAATCTAAACATCAACATTTAATAAACAGTGCGAATTGCCTACAGAATCACTATTTTCTGAGCAGACACTATCTAACTCAAGCTTAAGTATTCATACAATTATTTTTAAGCTCAAACTATATGACTTTAAAAATTGTTTTGGCATATGCGCTGCGTAGTAGTTTAAGAGTTTATGAATTCCTCCAAAATCAGACAGAAAACAATGTTGGTCAAATGATTCGATGAGTTACCACCTTTATAAGCTGAACTTCGAAAATTAGCACAAAATATCGGCAGTAGTTCTGTACCTACCTCCACCCAGAAGCATAGTAGGTTTCTTCTTTTCCAATACAGAAGTCACACAGCTACAGTATCCGCTGATGGACAACCTTCCGCCTCCGTTCGGGTCGTGTGCCAGTGCATCGGCCCCGCACTGTACCACTATAGCGTCGGGGGCAAAATGTGTGCATACCGAGTTGAACACCCTAAAAGAAAAAAAAATATCTTAATTACACAGGCAACTGGTTAACAATAAATTGCAATAGTTAAAAAAATTGTATAGCAAATAGTTGATTTTGTAGTTCAAAACAATAAACGAAACAGTAAACTAAATTAGCTATTAAATACAATCGGCATATATCATAACGCTAAACACCGATCCCTTCTAGACCTGTGGATGAATAATTTCATCCACAGGTTTCATTCTTACATCTATCTACAGGTACTATGTATACCAATACCTCGACATTAAAAGAAAAATCTTCCCACATCGGCCATCTAGCCTCAAAATAAACCTTGTATTATACCTACCATCTACTTTGACATTCATAATAAGATACTCACTTCCCAAAAGCATACTCCATCGTATCATCGGAATACCCTTCTCGGAAGGGAAAGTTGCAACTGTATCCTTTTCCCTCCAGTCTCCCTATGTCCTCCAGGCCGCCTGTTCCTGGAAAGAAGCCAGGCTCGAACTTGTGGAATGACAGCGTGAAAACTGAGCTGTCGAGGCTGAAGGAATTTTGGACACCATTGCCTGAAACAAGAATTTACAGGTTATCGCAAACGACCTTCAATCCTTGCAAATAAAAGTTTAGGGATCTAAGGGGTAGTCAGAGGCACATTTTATTTTATTTATTAACATTAATAAAATATTTTATTTTATCTATTAACTACTTATAATGATTTGGAATTGTTGTAGTTAATTTTTGTAAATAAAGAATTTGAAATACATAAGTAGTTAGTATTTTATGTGAAAGGCTACCTTGTACTCTGGTGTCCTCATCATGTATTTTCTCTTATTAGAAATAAAACAAAAATGATCACGACTGTATTCCCAGGGAGTAGTAGACAAGACATCTATTCTTTACAATAATTAGCTAAGCCTATTAGCTTTAATGAATAATTATTGTAAGTTAAAGATGTCTACTAACAACTACTGTTTAAAAATATCATTGATTAAAGCATTGTTTTTATTATATGCATGCACATCTCGGTAGATGTATGAATAAAATTAAGGATAGTAGATTAATAGTAGCTTACCATGATGTACATCTAAGTCAATATAAAGTACTTTAGGGAATTTCTTTTTTAATTTTGCAATGCCCACCACAATATCATTGACATAGCAGAAACCTTCAGCGCCAGATCTAAAAAAGTAATAAAATAAAAATGAGATTATCGACTTCAGAAAAAATCTTAACCGTTTTTTTACGACCTTCGTGGCGCAGTGAGTGAAAGCCAGCCTGAGACGCGGAGGTTACAGGTTTGTTCCCCTCTCACGGGACAAATGTTTTGTATGTTCTGCAGGGTGTTTTTACGGAAGTAGATATTTAGAAAAAGTAAATCTTTAGTAGTATTATTATATCTTAGTAAGGTGAAAGTTTGTGAGTGTGTTTGTTACTCTCTCATGGTTGAACGGATTTGAATGAAATTTGGTACCATGCTTATACCCTGGATTCAAAAATAGGCTACTTTTGATCACGGTATTCCCACGGGATCAGGATCTATTTACCGCGGGGCACAGCTAGTTTATTTTAATACCTTTGAGCATGATGCCACCCTCCACACCAGTTGATAGCTACATCAGCTTCACCAAGCAACAGACATTTTGCAGCTGTCACTGTACTTCCTGCTATTGTGCTGACCAGCTCAAACATGTTGGATAAAGGGGGACAGTCGTAGCCTAAAAAAGATTATTGTTTGTATAGTGAGTCTGACCCTGTTATTCATAATGGACTAATAGTAAGCTTATGTTAGCTCTGATGGCTGTAATATCTGTATCTATCTCTTTTCATTGACATAAGAGTAACAAGAGTATTTAATTTAGTTGTAAGATTTGTAAAGATACAACAAGTTAATCGAAATCGAAAAAAACTAAAAAATAATTACTATACACACTGTGTCTCAGAGGATATGTATGAGTCACTGTTGCCTACTTTATTTATTTATTAGAAACAATTTACTTGACGTGTGGAATGTCCAAGGATATTTATTAAAACCGTTTTCCCCCCGAAGGGAAGAAAACGAATATTTAGGTTTAAGCCGAAGCTTGACCCACTTGTGAGATTACCCCCTTGAATTTTGCGCGGCCGCAGTGCTATTCTACCCTCAAATACCTAAAAGTGATCACGTGACTCGGTATGAGCCGTCGTCGTCATCGCTGGCTAGTCGAATGTTCCTCAGTACTCTCACAAGCCGGCAAGGAATGCAATTTTAGTGGGTCAAGCTTCGGCTTAAACCTAAATATTCGTTTTCTTCCCTTCGGGGGGGAAAACGGTTTTATTTAGGTGTTAGAGCCTTCGCTTGACCCACTTGTGAGAGGTGTTTATATTCTGCCGGCGATGGCAAGGCGTACTGTGATTCGTTTTTATGATGTAATTAGAAAAAACAACATCATTTGAACAAAAAATCAATGTTTATTAAGAATCAACTTAATAAGAAATTAAATGATAAACTTTTATGTAGAAAAACAACAAATGGATTCGTTTTAGATCACAATGGTGTGAATGATTCACTTATACTAGGTTGATTAAGCTTTGCCTTTTTTGGTGGCACTATCTTAAAATAATGTTTTAAGAAAGTGTCTTTACTTCTCCAATTTCCTCGACAAATAACTTCATCTAAATTTAGGTTTCTGTTTGTCCAATTATCAGAGTTTACCGCTGCTCTGAAACTGCCAGGAGTACCCTTTATGTTTGCGACTTTGAACAGATTACGGATCCATCCAGAAATCACGGTCCTCGAAGCAGCTTTGACTTGGCTTCTTGTAGTGATAAACAACCTTGATGTTTTATTAGCTCTTCTAGATTTACTAATAAGAATAAGTTTATTTGTCCAAAATACCAGATCTAGTAATTGAATGTTATTTCGAATCAATTTCCATCCTGATTGTCGAAAGCTGGTAGAATCAGTCTTCGAGCCAAATTGGGGCCAAAATATAACACAGTCATCATGAACTTCAAGGTAGTTGGGACCGATGTCAAGTAGAGTTAGATCATGTATTCTTCGGCCTGAGGCTAGTAGAAGCAATGCAGATACATGACGAGATACTTGAAATAAACTGCTCTGATCTACCTCATAGCTACTTAAGTAGTCAATCAGTTCGCTAACATTCCAAGTTAATGGTTTTGGAGGGGGTGGCTTACTTGCGAAAACTGCTTTTAAGGTTCGTTTCACCAATGGGTGGTTACTAAGTTTTTCGCTTTTTTCGGGGTTGGCGAATGTAATAACCACAGATTTATGTAAAGCGATGGACCTGGATGCCAATTTGACATCTTCGTGAAGGTAGCAGATAAATTTTGCAACATCCTCGGGATTTGGGTCGTCCACCTGAATGCTGTTAGCTTTTGCCCATGATATCCAACGTAACCAAGCAGGGCTGTAAGTTTTCAGAGTTGAGTCACGCCACGACGTTTCTAAAAGACTACGGTTCTCTTCTGACCAAGTTCCTATGAAACGGTTCCAGCCTGTACCTTCCAAACCTGCAAACACATTGTTTTTATTGCGGGAGGAGGGTTTCCGGTTTTGAGATCGATCAGATTCTTGTTCAGGTTGGGAATCGTGAATGGGAAACCTATTGATCTCTGCCTCAGTTCTGTCTTCCAGAATGTCCTCTCCCATTTTGGGGCTACTAGGAGATATGTTCCTGAGCAGCGCGTCAGATGTCTCAGGACGCGTGGTATGAGCGCTGGTGGGGGGAACACCCAACCGAGTCTGAACTCCCATATTCGACTGAAAGCGTTCACGAATAGACACATTGGATCTCTGGCATCTTCGCTTACATAATTGTGCATGATGGCTGATCGAGCACTTGCAAAGAGGTCTACTTCCGGTGTTCCCATTTTCTTGAAAATGACTTGAAGAATTTCTTGACTCAGCGTCCACTCCGAGATCTCTGTCGCTCGTGATAAGCTGTCTGCGATACCGTTGTACCGCCCGGGAAGGTATCGAGCTACAAGATTTATTTGATGTTGGCGGGCCAGTTGCAGGATCTTGTAGGTTACACGAAGTAGGCGTAGAGACTTGGTGCCTCCTTGCTTGGTAATGTAGGCTACAACAGATTTGTTGTCTGATTGTATCATAACAGATTGATTTCGTAGTTGAAGTCCTTTCTTCTTCATGACTTCGAGTACTGCATATAGCTCTTTTAAGTTGCTGTGCCAACTTTGCTGCCTTCTGTTCCATAAACCTTTCAGCTTTTCGTTTCCAATCGTTGCTCCCCACCCCGATCCCGCCGCGTCGGTTGTAATAAAGGCGGTGACTTCTCGCTGGTGTATCGGAGAAGACTGGGTGATGTTCTGTAGCCACCATCTTAATTCTTCTGAGACTTTGTCTGGCAGCGGAAATCTTTTGTGTTTCTGGTTCATTGGCAGTTTGTTTGCTACTATCTGAATGTGACGGCTGTGCAGCCTTCCTAAGGGGATGACAAATGAGACGAAGTTTATGTTGCCAAGCAGAACCTTTGCTAGCCACCACGTCCACCACTGATTGCTTAACAGTGTATTTATCAATGTGGCACACTTCAGAATTTTGTCTTGAGGTAACTGTTTTGTGTTTTCTTCGGTGTTCCACAGGAGCCCTAGATATTCTACGATTCGTGAGGGTGAGAGGGATGTTTTCTGATGGTTTATGCACCAGCCCATTTCTAGTAGTAGTTTTATTGCATAATGACTTTGTTGTAACAAAGTGTTGGGATTTGGGTGCAGTAGGAGGAAATCGTCCAGATAAACGACTACCCTTATTCCCTTTTCCCTGAAAAGATTTGCGACCCAATTAGTGATTTTAGCAAATATGTAGGGGGCCGTCGCTAAGCCAAAGGGTAAACAGGTCATTTCATATATTGTTCTGTCAAAATTGAATGCCAGAAATCGCCGATGAGGCTTACAGATAGGGATGTGAAAGTAGGCCTGAGATAAATCTATTTTAATCATGAAATCAAAGCTATTCATACACAGAGGGATTTTATGATGATTAATTAACCGAAATTTCGGAGGCTGAAGGAACTTGTTGAGTAACCTCAGGTTAAATATTGGTCTATTGGACCCATCCCATTTTTTTTTCTAAGAAACATCGGTGACAGGAACCCTGATTTACTTGAGCATTTGACTATGGCCTTGCAAGTTAGCATTTTATGCATCTCTACCGACATATCAGAGGAGAACTTAATAAGAAATCTATTATTATAATCTAAGTTAAACCTTCTCAGAGGAGGAGAGCGTGTGAAGGGTATTCTGTAACCTGATATGACTGAAATGATAGATTTAGGGGCGCCGAGAGCCTTCCAAGTCATAATATGCTGGCCTACCTGTCCCGCAGTAAAGTTATAGTTTTCTTTACGATTTAGGTTTACCCTCAAATCTAGGCTTTTTGTTTGTGTATGATCCCGACCCAGTTCCTGTATAAGATCCTTTCTTTCTTTGGGTCGGGGCTCTATAATTAGATCTTCTTTCGCTAGGTCTTTTAAAGCCCTGGTTCTTTTCATGACTCGCGGCCGGTCTGTTGTGTTGCTTTGGTCTGATAGTGCCCATATGTTGTTTCCTGGCAAGAAAAAACTTATGAATTCCTCCTTGCTCCTTAATCAAGTCACCTAACTGTGGTTCTGCAAATAAATGCGTATTCGATGGCGGGATTGCATGAATGAGCTCATTCAGTGTTTTGTTTGTTGGTTTATAAACCGATCTTCGCTGTTGAATTATTTCTGCTCTTCTACCACAGGTATATTGCAGTAAGGAATCCGACGTACGACGAAAGGCACAATCAGTAGCAAGAACATTCTTTTTTAGATGTGATTTCACCTCCAGGGGCGCCGCGTTGTAAATGGTTTGAAAATGGTTCCTCTGTTGCAATATTCCATGAATGATGGCGCCTAGACAGGTGTCCACTTTCTCTAAGAGTGTTACTGTTTGCCAGTTAGGGGTAGCTGTCGCTAAGACGCTATTAACTTTTAGGCTAGTAAAAACTGGAGCAGCTTGAAATTGTTTTTGGACATCCGCGTAGCGAATATTCTGCCAGGTGGCTTCTCCGAGTCTTGAGCAGTGGGAACCCTGTTTCACAAGTGTTTCCTCTGCGATTCCTATTTTGCCTTCGGATTCTTTTGTTTCGGGTGCAAAATCAAAAAAGTGGTCTTCTTGTTCAATCAGATTTGCTTCCAGTGGTTCAGCCGGTTCCGATCCGATGATTTCCGGTGCAACCCAGGCATCATTATCATCTCCCTCGGATTCGTATGTATGGCTATCAGAGTCTACTTCGTTTTTTGCTTTGCGCGTCAATAAGTCTGTATGTATGCTGGACAATGCAAGGAGTTGTTCCAACATTTTATTTTGTTGTTCCATATATGTTTCCAGGCCTTTTGTAGCAGCAATTCGGACTGGTTCTGGGCTATGAGATCTTTTTCTCGAGGGTATGGATGTATCATCTGTAGAAGCTGGAGATGCAGGTCCAGAGGTATTGGCTTCGGCCCGAGTTTTTAGGCGGCGAGAGGCTTCTGGGCGAGGAAGTAATAGGTTTTTGATAGCAGTTAGGTTTTCCATAAAGCCGCTGTATACATCTGTTGGATGGATTTTCTTCATAGTGGCGAATGGGGAATAGATAAGTGCTCTTCCTATGGGCCAGTTGAGAAGTATTCTTTTAATTGTTTTGTACTTCCTTTCACTCAAAGAGCTAGAACAGCCATATGCTTCGGCCAGGTGGACCGTAGGGATCGCAAATCTTAGGCGATTTTCGTCATCTGAGGATATTTTAGCTCCAAATAGGTCTTCGTATGAAACCATGTTTATCTCCCACGATCTCCAGTCTGTAGGATAGCAGACATCTAATGAATGTATTATATTTTGGTAGAAGACTGCTTGCTCGGGTGGAGGATCCCACTTGGCTATATCACCCAGCGTAGTGCGACTCATCAGGTCCATGATCTGAAAGCATCGGGAGATGACATTTAGCACTGGAGCCGACAGACTATTGTAGTCTAGTAAATGCCAATTGACGGCTGCATAGCCGACAAGACAACAGAATCATTGTGTTTGCACTTGAGTATCTTAGCATTCAGCTGACAGTGTCGGCTAGTCAGCCGTCATAGGTAGTGGGTAGGTACCTCGGCTTGGCGTCTGACAACGTCCTAAGTCCCAACGTGTTAATACTATGAGTATTTTGAGCAAGCCGTCTAAGGAGCGGGCATTTCCATTAGAGTTGATCTGCATGAGATCCTAAATTATTTTGCTTTCTCACGAGTCTGCCGTCCGAAGAGCGGGCATTCGCATAAAGCGTTGATAACTACGTACCAAACACATATTTCAACTCCCGAAGGAGATATGTGTCGAGTACTTCACATCACATTAAACACTTTATTTAATTATAAAATTTATATTACTTACATTTGTTATGTTCACGCCGTTTAGAGTTTAATTTATTTTTTTTTATTTTATTTTGCACTGCACAATCTCCGTCAAAATTCAAAGACGTACTGAGGAACATTCGACTAGCCAGCGATGACGACGACGGCTCATACCGAGTCACGTGATCACTTTTAGGTATTTGAGGGTAGAATAGCACTGCGGCCGCGCAAAATTCAAGGGGGTAATCTCACAAGTGGGTCAAGCGAAGGCTCTAACACCTAAATTATTTATTTTATTTATTTATTATGTTGTTCATATCAGCGGTCTGTCCAATTATTGTAAATTAAACTAGAATATTCTAAAATTACATATTCTTACCAATACCATATTCCTCATCTTGTTGATTAGTCATATACTCATCATCAACTTCTGTGAAGGTTTTCAAATGATCCAAGTAGCGATTGGAGTGGCATTCTTTTAATTCCTCATACGTAGCCAAAGATGATTTAACGATTTTCAACTGATTAAGAAGACCGTAGCTGTGTATAAGGCTGTGTACCATACTAGCCTGGTAAATAAAATTTCGCTAAATAATAAATAAAACATAGGTAATTAGAGGTGCAGCTGGAGAAGATTAACTTATTTGAATGAACATACTTAAAAACTTACCCTATCTGGCACAGCAGGAAGCCTATCGCAAGTTTCAGTAATCCTTAGCTCCCAAATATAACATGGAGTCATAACAAACAAATTGCAATATAAAATATCGACGCACAAATAAAAGTTCTGCGAAACAAATATTATCTCTATAACTTTTCTTTAGTTACTTTCCCGCCGTTTTAGGATTCAGCAGGACGATAAATAAAGATCGACTAGAGTAGAGTAAGGAGAAAATTAGAGGAGTTTTATCATTATTAAATCTGTAATAGCGAATCAGGTTAGATAGAATAGATTGTACATATTATTTTAGGTAAAGTTTTGTTTTATTCAAAGAGGGTACTGATACCTACTGTAATATCGTCGAAGAATAGAAAGAGCGTTTGGTATTTTAGTTACTTAACTACTATTTTATTTTGTTTGTGCAATATTTATTACAAAGTACCTAACCTACTCTGTGGTAACTTTAACGTTAAAAAATATTTATGCTATTGGTTATTTGAAGAAAAGTTGCAAAAAGTTGTAGCATTAAATAAAATGTACTGAATTTATTAATTTGAACACCACACACCACTGACACCACTCGCAACGTACCGACCGACTGTCTGTCTGATTTTGATTGAAGTGTGACATTGACATACCTAACCTAACAATGACACCGTCAAAACTAGGTTATGGTTTTTTTTAACGTTCCATTCCATTAGAAAATGAAGAATTTTCACATTTTTATGGTTCCTTCCTTCCTTAAAGCATGCTACTTCCGCGAATTACTCAATTATTCCATTATTTATTTATACAAAAAAATAATGATAATTTATTTTAGTTTTAAATAGTGGTTTATTATCATTATGATTAAAGGAGCTATTTTTCTAGACTATATTTTTCTATTTTTTTGTAGTTTTTGTGTATAATGAAACGCGTTATCTATCACCTTGGGGCTTGGCGCGATAGTTTGTTGATGACGTTTCCGTGTATCTAATCTATAATCTATGGTAGTTTTAAGTTAAATCATTGGTTGGAAAATCATACTTAGATTATTTAGCCAATCATATTGCATCAAATGTAAAAAAAGTTGTCCATCCTCCATCCATGTTACTTCCTTTCAATTTAAAATCAAATCTGTCTGTCAATTAATCCAATCATATTACTTACATGCTCTTTGACATCAGCTTGCTGCTTGATTCCTGTGATTCCTATACATTTTCGGATTCCTTTCCTCTTCTATTCGTAAAATTAAATGAATTTCATCTCTAGTTTCATTTGGTCTACCAGAATTACTTAAATATTATCCAATCCAGACTGAGTGACTTATTCTCGATAAAGTTTTTCGCATCCACGCTATCTCTGTAATACTATTACAAAATAATGGTAACCCGACTCTCGAGTCAGTCTGGCTGCTGGCTGGTTTTGTAATTTGTTTGTGTCAGGTTAGATCACTTCTTCAATGGTGTATTGTGGTTATAATCCAGTGATTATCAAGTTCAAGTGGAAATGGTTCGAGGTTAGTACGTACTGAAATAGCGTACATGAGAGAATTAGCAGTTACGTAGGAGTCCTTTGTTTATCGGTACCCTCGTCATGATGCGCATCATTTTGGATGCATCATTCATCACTGAAAAATACATTACCGTACTAAATCTGCTAATTGTCGCAATATTTCGATTATCGGTTAGTTTTCTGATCCTATTTTTTGCATGATGCACTTTACACCTACTTACCTACCTACTGCTTACTAATTTATTCCATTTCCTATAATAACCACTAATATAGGCTAGTGCTACATAAACTCGTACTTAACCTAAAACAGACATAAATGCACCAAAAAATTCTAAAATAAATAAATAAATATCCTTGGACATTTCACACGGCAAAATAGATACATAATTTGAAAAATATGGTATAATGTATATTTTTTATTGTATTTGCTAGTTGAAAATTAGAACTAGATTATTTATACCAACAACATCTAATAGGGGTAAGTTTCAGTGCATAAAAATTCAAAAAAATTTTGACCACTCAAAAAAATAATGCTTTATTTTTTTATTTTTTTTATTTTTTTATTTGGAAAACAAACAGTCACGCCTAGTTATAAAACCAAAATAATAACATGTTTTCACATGAATACCAATTTCAGTGTCATTGTGTGGGTGGTAACAAGGGTATTGGTTCATTGACCCTAGGTCGAATCATGAGAGTGCTGTCATATTAAATATAAAAAAAAAACAAATGAAATATGATCACGACTGTATTTCCAAGGTGTGGTAGACCAATTATTTCATATCTTTAAACATTTTTAGATGCTTTGAAGATGTCTAAGGGGGTAGTCGAGTATGTAACAGATACATTTTGGTACATGCCCACATTTTGCAGAAGTTAACATTCCATACGTGACAGGTTGCAAGCCCATCAACGCTATGATTGTTTTGCATTTTTTCCGAGATACTGTCAACTGTTGATAGACTTGTTGAACTCATTTTATCAAACTAACCCAAAAACGCATTGATATCAATCATAGTAATGAAAAAATGAAATATGATCACAACTGTACCTATCCCAGAAAGCGTAGACATTTCTTTCAGATCTTTTAGGCAATCCTAATCAATCGTAGATAGTTAGTAATTGGTTGCCTTTTGATGTTGTTTCAATATAAGAGCCATAACACACTGTAGAATAGTTAACAGCATCTAAATTTTTGAAGACCGTGACTACCTGTATGTCACCTAAGAGAATATTTAAAAGTATTTATTGTTATCGTGAAAGTTTAAGAAAGACTATGTATGCAGTGTTCACCCTTTTGCCATTAATTTCAATAGCAAAACTGTTTTGTAATCAACAGTATGTAATGGCTCTTAGAATGTTGGTCCTTCTCTATGTAATTTGGTTGTGGTTTTCAGCAAGTAGTTTGATGGCTACTCAGGAGGGTGTGAAGACTCCCCATCGCATTGAACTATGCGAGGATAAGCCTGATAAACCTACGCGTAACTATAGAAAGCGCAGGTAACTGAGGCTTCTTACTAATACCACTTCCACAGCTATAATTCAGCAATAATGCACATAAATGTAAAGCATCTCTTCAAAAGGATTAGGATTTTTCTATGGAGTAACAATAAATGCAGTCACACCTTATGCCAAACTGCATTACAATTCGCCTTTGAGCACACTTCTCGTAAAAGTTCTATTTCCGCCATTCAAAGTAGGTTAGTCGATTGTCGCCGGCGCCGGCGGTCGATACCCTGCAAATATAATTTATTCAAACAACATTGCATGTTGGAACTGCGGTAACTGTATTCTTATCTTGTGTTTCCGATAAAACACACTATTAACTTTTTAGGATCATTTCTGCCCCGAAGACTGAGAACGAAGATGTAAAAACGGAACCGCCGTTGAAGAAGGAACTATCTTCTAAGCCTTTGAAGACGAGCAACGGTATCACAAACATGACGAACGGACACACGTTGAGATCGAGAGCGGCAAGGGCTGCTGCGCGCGCAGCCGAAAGTCATAAACTCACAGAATACTTCAAAGAGGAGCTCAAAAGTCCTAAAATCGAGGCACCACCTTCCCCGCCTCCATCGCCGCCGCACATAGAAAAGACTGTAAAAGTAGAATCTAAAATCACAAGCAATCACAAGCTTACGGAGTATTTCCCGGTCAGGCGGAGTGTGAGGAAGACTTCCAAATGTGTGATGGCAGAGAAGATGAGGGATTTGGAGCGCGCTGTCAGAGATCAAAGAGAGGATGGATTACAGGTGAGAAACATACTTTTATCGTGATAGAAATGAATGTGACGTGACGTGAATGGTAGTCAGAGCGAACTATAGCGTGAAGGGTAGTTGAATAAAACGCATGTAGTGCAAGGTTCAAATTAGCTAAGAACATGGGCCGTAATGAGGCCACTTTTAGTATTTCATAGTATCATTATTTTGAATTTCATCACAAAATGTGGGTAGATAATATATCATTTACAAAGAACAGAACATAGTAAGGTAAATGCTAAATTTGAAGAATTAAGGGCCACTTTTCAAACATTCATAATTATTTCACTTATACGATTTCGTTCATAATTCGTTCAGATAAAATAGCAATAAAATCAGTGCACATAGTAACTGTTGTTTTGCTATCTGTGTGTCCGTCCGCTTGTTTACAAGTGTAAGTGCTAGCCTAGATAACGTGTAACCTGTATTGCAGCCAAGGCCATTGTATGATCTAATGCTATTAGAAAACCTTACTAATATACTTACATAAACAAATCTTAAGATACGTATTTTTGCGTAGGTATAAACGATTTGATTGATTACTTCACGGAAACATTATAAATTGAAATAGAATAATGTTAGTAAGCCCAATATTTAAATGATGATAAACATACATTATATTGAAAAAAAACATGATAGGCCACTATAAAATGAAATACCTTTATCATTTGTCTCGTAAAACTAAAATTGTGTGATAATCATTTTTTTTACCATGTAAGAAACATTTACTTCAGAAATAAATTCGAGGCACTTATAATTTAACCAACGTTGCTCTGATATTCCTTCTGGTGCTTGATTGAGGACGGACCAACAAAATACTTGTAGATCAAAAATAAATCTAAGCCCCATAAACTCTGTAGCCTTCACGTTACTGGACACTTGGATCATACAATATTATGATCAAGTCCTAAGTACTTAT
The DNA here is from genome assembly GCA_963582015.1 of Xanthorhoe designata. Taxonomy (NCBI): domain Eukaryota; kingdom Metazoa; phylum Arthropoda; class Insecta; order Lepidoptera; family Geometridae; genus Xanthorhoe; species Xanthorhoe designata. Next base: position 4,366,427 of record OY757029.1, read on the forward strand.
TATAATAAATTATTTTACTCCATTTATCGATAATTCGCACAGATATCTGTCCAAAATTGCAAATAGACGATTATAATAATAAATGCATCCTAATTCCAGGTGAAATACTTCGACGGCAAAGGGCGCGGTGTGATCGCGACCCGCGCATTCAGTCGCGGTCAGTTCGTGGTGGAGTACGTAGGAGAACTAGTTGGTACTGCGGAGGCGAGAGAGAGAGAATATCTCTACGCACAAGACCCAGAGGCGGGCTGCTATATGTACTACTTCAGGCACGGCGATCAACAGTATTGGTGAGTCAAAGTTTCACTTGTTGAAATCTAGATGGCGCTGTGAAATCTGTCAGTAATAGTCTGTTCGTGGTCGCGAGTCCCAAGCTAAGCTACATAATGGCTTTTTGACGGGAATTCGAGATGGCATGTTGTCTTTTTTGCGTTATTTTCCGAAATTTGTGTTTTGGCGAATGTTAATGTGTAATAATGGTGGATTATTAACTGTTAAGTGTTCGTGAACGTACATAAGTGTAGGCAAATGAAACAAAACTGTATATCATGGCATTTCGAGTTCTCTCAAAAAGTCCGTGTAAAGCTGCAGTAAAGAACCCACATCTTTACTGACGCTGACTATGACTTTGACTCGACCTTGACTAACGAAACGAAAATATATTATACACATGGTAGTGGCTAAATGCGTGGCAAAAGCCGGCGAAGCCAAAATAAAGAAGAAGAAGAAGAAGCTACTTAATGCTTGTGTTATGGTAACCAGATGACTGTTGTAGAAAACACCCAGACTGGAGACAAATATTTGCAGATCATACAAACATATTAGCCGTAGCGGGGAAATATCCTAAACCAGTTCTTCTTTCGCAGTATCGACGCGACAGCAGAATCAGGCCGCCTCGGCCGTCTGGTGAACCACTCTCGCAACGGAAACCTCTCAACAAAAGCTGTATGGGTGGACGGACCCCGGCTTGTACTGCTAGCAGCCCAGGACATAGCGCCGGGTGAAGAGTTGACTTACGACTATGGTGACCGCTCTAAGGAGTCGCTGCAGCACCATCCCTGGCTAGCGCTTTGACCTGGGTAAGATATTCTAGAACATAAGTCTCTAGGTTGTAACAACCCAATTCTTTTCCTGGTGTATTGGGAGTCGCATTGCAACAGGCAATAGAATCACTTATCATGTAAGACGATTCGAAGTGATCCTTGAGGTCTTACTCAAGTAAACGATTTTTTTCTCATTTAAACGAATATTTATGATATTTATGTACGAATTACCAATTTATTGTTGTTTTTGATTCTTTACAGGTCAATCCTCCATAAATCTCAATTGGACTCCTAATAATTTATTATTTGTAGTATTAATTAAAATGAAGTTTGTTAGTTTCAATAATTTCTGTTTGAGATGAGATTTTGGGACGTATTTGTGAGAAGCGAGATTGTGGCCTAACATGATGGATGCAAGGGAATACTGCCTTATGCCACTCGTGATACGACTTGAATTGATTTAGTTTAATAGTTATGGTATTATAAGGTAAAGTTTATTACGTGGCTGATGTCACTGTGACTTGACAATTTTTTGAGAAAATGTTGACAAAATAAGTCTCACTTTTGTCACACTTGATTTTGGAAATGACATCGATCTTTGTGGAGCCGTTTACAACACAACTAAATTAAAACAAGGTGTTTGTAACCGAATGCTTGCAAGTAACCTCACGGAGTTGTCTATTTCATATTTATAAATACGTAGACTGGATAAAAAATCTTGTGTATGTATTTATAAATAAACGAATGTTTTTGAGATTTTCTACTGCGTCAAGACTTTGTGGAGATAACTTTTATTAAAATCTCCTTGCCCAAATAAGAATATTTAGCTACAAATTGTAATGGAATATTTCGGAAACTTACTTGACCCCTTGGTCGGTAGAGACAAATCCGCCAAAATGTACAAAAAAAATAGTTTCAAGAAACCATTGATGAAAAACTTCATTGCGTAAACACAATCAGCTGTTATTTATTAAAAAATATAATTTCTATAAGAATCCAAACTTTTAAGAAATACATATAACTTGAATCGAAGGTATTTAGTTAAAAGCTGAAACTCTAAAATGGACTGATTAAAAGTTGATTACAACTAATTAAACTTGGATATAGCCAGAGCAACTATAACATTCTTGGTATTAAATAAAAGCTCAGTCGGAATAGTTTTTATATATTGAAATTAATATTATACCTAAAATAGCCTAAACAAAAAGTATTGGTACTTGATTGTGAAACAAAGAATAGGATAGTTTGGTGTTACGCTTCAGTTGTCATCTCTTCTATGAAAAAAAAAATAAACACCACCAATAATCTTGACTTGATAACACTATTAAATAACTATAAAAAGTTATCTAATAAAAGAAATGACTATTAGAACATACTTTCTAATTGTACCTACGTCATGTACGAGTGCGATGAGATAAATATTTGGATGATAACACAACTGTAATGTACTCGAATAGTTATTTATAAACTAGTATAATTCTAGCAAGTAACATGAGTTCAGAAAGGCGAGAGGTTAGCCTCGTCGCCTTCGAATCGTTATTTAAATTTCTGTAAGTCCTAATTGTAAATGATTTGGAGAATTGCGCACCGCGAATTAGCCCTCCGTTACACATCACATTTCGGGCATCGTTTGGTATTTATTATTTCATCTTGAACATACATAGATTAATTGATTATTAAATTGACTTATCTTTATGAATAAGACCATAAAGGTTATACCAAACAAACGCCATACAAATTAAAATCATGACTTATTTATCTGTGGTGGGCTTAAATTGCGAAAACTAGTTAAAATGTTCATGATTGTCCACATAAATTAGATAAATAGTCGATCTCCATGCATTTTCCTATAGTATCAAATAATATTAAGTCTATTGACAAGACTTGGCGAATTTGGCGATTAGTATTTTTAAGTGTACGTGTGATAGAGATTGGAATCCTGAATTTTCGGGTTGAAAATTGTAAAATCTGTTAGACCATTTTAGTCTGAATTGTATGAAGTTAAGGTTGACTTGAGTTTAACCGGAACTTCATAAAAAGGATTGTGGTTTGTGCTTTGTAAAATGTTCAATTCAAAATGCCAAAGAAAAAATCTGTGTCCTAAGATGAAAACTTTTTAAGGGCTGACTATGCTAGCCGAATGATTTATAACTTCAATTTTGGCATCAACTACGAAATGTTATGATGTGGAGTGCATAAATTTAAAAATGGTTTAGCAGATTGTAAAAGATAGGATAATGTGGAAAGATTGTCGTGTGTTCAAAATTCAACCAAATGTAACACAACTAAATTGATTATGGCAGAAACGCTTACCTACGGAACACACGACATAAAATTTTGATACTTTAAAGTTAAATTAGTAAAAGATATATCTATGTTAGATTTAAAGCAGCTGGTGTGGTATGGAATAGCCGTGATCACCAAATAATTATATTATTGTTATAATTAGTGTATGTAGGTAATTGTTAAGGTCAGCCAGTCTTTTGTTTATGGCCGCTTTCACCACGGCCATCACAAAAAGTCTTCTTACCAATTCATTATTCATGGATGATTTTGAGTTTTGAATAAAAATCATTATGCAAATTCTTTGTCTGATTCACATTTTGAATTGCTTATAAAACTGTAGTTGAATTTAGTTTAGTATTTTAATAAATATGATTCTTAAAAATAATGGCTTTTAGGCCCCAGATGTTCATAAAAATCAATATATGGCATATTTGGTGATTTTATACCGTAAGCATTTTGTAAAAACTTTGATGCAGACAAAAGGAATATTTAATTTTAACTTTTCATGTTAGGTAAGTAAATTAACTTAAATTTTCGCATGGTGGTAGAAGACTATAAATTAAGCAACCATTTCACTGGTACAAAAGCTTAACTGAATAACCTTTTGACTCACAAATTGTTGAATATAATTTTGTTGTCTACGGCTGGCAGACCTAGGGCGTGTTTACGTAAAGAGCTTTACAATAACAAGGAAAACAGTCTTTAGAACGTTATATTTTAGTGAGAGGAATATTATAGAAGTTTAAACCTTGCTACGCCCGTGATCGAGGGTTTGTCTTTAAGTACTTACATTTAGGCATGTAGACAGTTCCTAACAGCTCTTTACGTAAATACACCAGATTATAAAATGACGTTCTAAAACCGATAGTGTACTTGATTTGTAAATTTCTACGTATTATAGAGTAAAGTAGCTGGATCAGGCTCGTTGTAAGGCTTTTTTGAAGTATATTTATAATCGTTGTAAAACTAGGTATGTTCACAAATAGTAGACAATTTTATAACATTGTTTTTGTACTCTGTTGTTTCGTCTCACTTATTCTCTTCAGACACTGCCTTGTTGCTTTTAGTATACCTTAGGTTAGGATATTACGTTGTTAGTGCTATCAACACATTTTGATATTAAGCTTTCAATATCACTAGAAGGGCCCGGTGACATAAGTCCGGACCCCGAGCCTGAATTAAGATAGATGGCATATAGTATACTATTCTGTATGTTCTATCGGAAAGTAACGAAAACCTATCTACTTTTTTGCACGCTAGCCTAGCCCGCGTAGGGCCTGGCTAGCAAACGCCACCTCGACTCTATGGCTAGTCCGATCCTGACAGCTAGTGCTTGCCTCTGACTACACCTTTATTATACCTTACATTATCTGATAGATTGTCTACTGTGCCTTGGGGATACTTTTGTGATCCTGTATAATTTATCCACTATCTCAATTCTGTCATCCATCATACTATAATAGAAAAGAATGACTATAGTGACGATTTGTCAACTAAGCTTTCTGTAGTCTCTGTCCCTTATGTTTGTGTTTGAATATACATTTTCTGTTGTCGAAAATTGGAGCTCTATGTTACATTAACAATAAATACCTGTATGGGAAATTTAATCTCTCAAATCCTAGAAAAGGTCTATTTCATTATTGGTAACGCTACTTAAATAATTACACTGGTGTCAATTCAGATGTCGCAAAAACTTAACTAAATTTATTTGACAGCCTTAAAATTGTTAATTAATTCTGGTGTGACTTTGCGCAAGTCCATCTTCAGATATTCTGATAATTTTCAATAAGTAGCACTAAAATTGATGCCATCCTTTTTATTTCGTTCGATCAATATGAAAGGGACGGCAACATTTTTAGTGCTGTCCAATTAGTTTAGTTTTCGCACCACTGTCTGTCTGATTTTTGAAAAACTTGGTTGCGAAAATCCTGTGTACCTAATTTTATTAAGTGACAGAAACAAGTTTTCGCCTGAGTGAAAACTGAAAGGTTTACTTGCTTCAAAAGGTGATGTGTATAATTCTATATAGTACTTGGTGAAAAAAAGCCCTTAGAATAATAGATTTAATATATTTTGAATGAATGCATTTCGTTGGCCTGTTATTGATCTGTGGATTCGACTATACCTAAAAGATTCAAATGTGTTGAGTTAAAAAATTAAATGCCATAAAGTGCAGTTTTTGTGGTTCAATCAATCCATAGATCAGACAACACAGGACCCACCCAACTTGTCTGTAGTCTATGTTTGTTTCTAAATACTATGTAATTTATGTTTTACTGTTCTAAATATAAGATCCTATTTAATTGTAACACAGAAATCGAATATCATAATTATTTTAAATCTTAATTGTTGCGAGTTTTCACTGTGTTTTCAGAGTTAGAGAAAATTACACATTCTTGATTGATAAGTTTTAAACTAATAGATTACTGTATAAGTTGAGATTTTATCTTTCATCTTCATATTACACATCGAATCTGATTTATTTCTTACTTTTCTGATTGAATTTAAGATAAGAATTTATTAATAAAAAAAAATATGTATATTTTTTGAACAATTTCAGCCTTCTCGGATATTTTACAGAGCGTAAACTATAAATGAAACGATAAAGATATCTTGTCGATTAGCGTTTTTCGTTTACACCTAGATGTCACTTGTCATGTAATGGAAATGCCTTTTTATGCTGGGGCTACATCTGCGGGCGAAGATTCGTGTCCCGTTGGGGCGACAAAAACATCGTGTTCGGGCATAGGCGATGTTCTTGTCTACATCCATACCGCCGAAGAATGAGCGGGAGAGCGAATAATGTTTTTACTCGGGAGTGAGAAGCGCAGAACGATAGACACGCAACATCGTCTTCGCCCGAATACAACGCGATGACACGATGTACCCGGCCACATTTGTCGCGATAACACGAATATTCGCCGAAGCCCGCAGATGTAGCCCCAGCATTATAGCGATTATTCCTTGTGAAATATGAAGTTAATGAAGTTGCAATGTCCACAGTTAAATATTTATAATGATAGTATTGTTAACGGCTATTTTCCTACGTAGAAGTGTTATGAGACTTAATTTATTTTTTAAATCGCGGGTATCGCACTGCCCTTGTAATATTTTAATCAGTAGCGATTTAATATGAGTGAAATAAAAAATGTATTTGGATGAATTTGTTTTAGTAAAGGCTTTTTTGAAATTATCTACTTATTACCTCATTGATAACTATTTTTAGAGGCTCACTACAAAAATGGAAAAGTTAGTACATACTTACCTATCTGTTACACGTACCTAAGGGGTACTCTATGGCACGTCATATAAATGTCACATGCCCTTTACTAAGTTTCTATATAGTAACATCATACCACGGGTTAAAGGGTACGGGTTCTTCAAATAAAACATTAAACTCTCTTTATCAGTCTGTATTCAGCATAATCAGTATATTTCATTATTCTCTATAAAACGTTCAACTCAAGCGAGGGTGATTTTATGATGCATCTTTAAATAGCACAGCTGGGTTTGCGACTCAAGCTCTTGCAATGACTTCACTACAGGCGCCATCTGACTCACGTGATCCTGAAAAAGAATGCAAATGTACAATCTACTTGTGAAGTCTTTGAAGACGCCACTCTCAAAGCTTTATTTTCGATGGCGGACGCTAGGTATCCGCATAGATTGAAGATTAACAAGTGTGATTTAACACTATAATACAAAAAAACTATAGATTGAAGATGTCTAGGGGATAGTCTTGTTTCATATTTAAAAGTACTCGTTAATCTTGGTGGTTTTTTTTTAGAGCATTTTTCGTGATCACGCATAAGTAATACATGTGTGTTACTGACACTTGACGTGTTGGGCGTTCGGGAATAGTGTATAACCCATTCCCGGCCGTGGTCGTGTACTCGCTACTAGACTAAGTGCGTCATGGGCAGTGAACGCGAGTGTTTGAAAAACAGATTTTAAAACAATTACCTGATAGTCCGTGCCAATCTTCTTCCTCTTCTGGCCGTACGTGACTTTCCCATCGAACTCGTTCGTCGGGACCTTCATGTCTTTCTCAACTTGCGTGATGGTCACGCCCAGGTGCTCCTCAATATCTGCTAAATACTGTAAATAATGGTTACGATTACATTGGTATACATTATTAATTTTTAGCCATGTTAATATTTTAAACGCGAAAGTTTGTATGGATGTATAGATGTTTGTTACTTTTTCACGAAACTACTTTTAAAAAGTACAGTGATTAGATTTGGCTGAAACTTGGAATACAAGGTAGTTTATGACCTGGAATAAAACATAGGCTACGTGAGCAAAACCGCGGGCGGAAAGTTGTATTAAATAAATCAGAAGAGATTGTTTCAACACACTTATCGTAGAAATACCAGTCGGATTTGTAAAATTATTTCATTTCTATTTTAAAAGGCGGGTAAATTGCCTGGCGCATCTAATCAAACTATGTATTAATATGTCGTAATTGCTATTTACCTGAGGTTCATTGTACCACATGCAGCATCCCTTGGGCCTGTCGGTGGTGAGGTTTGTGTTCCAGCAGTTCCGGCCGCGCGAGGAACACCATTCTCCATGGTACCACACCTTCAATATAATCGAATAAATATTAATCAAGTTGGTAAGTATGTATATTATATTTTTTCAAGGCCTGGGGTTAAAGTAGGTACCTTCACAATTTGGCAACATTATTTGGTACATTGGTATCATAATATAATGTTGCCGAATTGTGAAGGTACTTGAGATTGATTAAGATTTTAAAAAATAGCGATTATGGCATAATTTGAGGACAAATAAAACCAGGATTATTTCAACAGACGTCAATAAAATTAGCATTTTTGCGGGCTGTTGCAAAAAAATCTTGGTCTTAAGTATATTTTACTTTAGTTGCTGGCCAAAACCGACGTCACTGTGTTTCCGTTAGATAAATTACCTTTTCAGGAACAGTAGAAACCAGGCTGATGGCAAGCCCCATGCGCTCGGCACGGCCTACGCGCCCGATTCTGTGCACGTAGTTAGACTTCTCATCGGGAAGGGTTATATTTATCACTGAAAAGTTTTCACGATTTTAGTCACCTTTGCAAATGGGCTAACGATGCGGCTTGGTGAGGCGATTTATGAAGTGACTAGCCGCGCAATCGACGCGTGTAAACCCCTTTTTAGTCACCCGTGTCTCAAGTTGACATAGTTTCGTTACCTAAAGTAGCATCATTGGCTATTTCAAACGTTGGTCTCGCGCGAGAAAACCACCATATTTGCCTGGCACGTTTCTATTACTGTCATAGCACGGTCCGGTTATGGCACGGATAATTAATAAACACGGTAACTTACTGAATGGCAGTCCGGATATATCAATCCCCCTAGCAGCAACATCGGTGCAAATCAAGAATTTGACCTGCGACTTCTTGAACAGCTCCAAGTTTCCCTTCCGCTCGTTCGGCTTGCGGTCGCCGTGGAGACAGACGCAGGAGAATTCATTGCCGTAAGATTTCAGGTAGCGCTCTAAGTTATCGCAGTCTAACTTTGTACGGCAGAAGATGATTGCTCTGAGGAAATGTAAAATAAGATTTTGACTTCAAAGTTCAAAATCAGAACACAAAAAAAAAATCTACAATTTTTGTAATGATGAATACCTCTGTATTAGGTATAATTAATATTATCTAGAACTTTGTAATGTTTTGAAGAAAAAGTTATATACCTGACAAAATAAATTAGCTGAACACGGATGTTGGTATTTTGAAAAATGGTGTGGCACAAGGCAGAACATTTGGACCATTTGTGTTCCTTGTGCATGTTACTGAATGCCGCTTGTTCTTAAATGAATGTTACTAACCTATCCATTTTGTGTTCTCTAATAGCCCGAATACAGTATTCTCCTTTGAGAATCTTCACAGCTTCAGAGAGAGTTTCCGGAGTAGTGTTGCCGCTTCTAATGTTATCCTTGGCGTGAACGCCATCTGTGTTTATGTTCCTGCAAAAGACGATCGCGGTCAGACGGATCAATGTGAAGATTAATGAATAATTGGTACCAATTCTGCACACGCCAAACTAAGCTAAAATTCTTAAATTTAGGTTTAGAGACTCAACCCTATTCAGATGGCACCAAACTAGACTAAAATCTGATTAAAATTTTTAAAATTCCTAAAATTATAGTTGGTTACTCAACTTAGACCAAAATGCTAAAGACTTATTCGGCGCCAACCATTTTAGTATTTTTCGCGTAAATTTAAAACTTTATCCTAATTTTAGAGAGCATGTAAAAAGGTGTTGATTAAAATTAGTAGGTAAAGTGCTAAGATTTTTGTTGTGAAATTGGAAGCTATTACAGTGCAAAATCAAAGTAAATTATAGTAAAATGTATAAATAACAATGGTGTTTGGTAGAAAAGTGTTGTTTTAGTGTTATAGTTAACTAGAAATACCTACTGGTGATAGTGGACTTTGTGGTGGCTGCCTGTGATGGATTTTTCGGAAAGGTTTGTGTTTTTGGTATCTTCTTTAGGTACTACGTAGTAGGTACGAATGATTTCTACTAGTAGTAGTAGGAATCATTAGGTAGGTAGGTACATTGTAGTCCGTCCTTGTTGTTATGTTGAAATAGGTAGGTAAGTAGGTTGTTCCTACTCATAATTATCTACCTACTATAAATGTGCAGTGAAGCTTTATCTCTTCACATCAAAACTCAGGTGGGCTACCTACCTACCTACCTACTCATCATTATCTTTTTGCCCCTATTCCTCATTGCGGGGTCGGTAAAACATGTTTCTTCACCACTTTCTTCTATCAGCATCATCTCAGTGCTCAGCTCACTCACATTTTGTACAATTTTTGAATCTCTAGCGGTGTAGGGTCACATTTATCCATCAACAATCACATTCATTGTTTAGTAGACCGTATCTACCTACCATGTCGGTAACATGACTCATTCCTCTTTTGATTTGCCCAGCCCATGAGCCCATGCCAGCAAAGAGCATGTAATAGCATACCAGGCTAGCCTTGTTCTCCTCAATTTATCAGTTCCAGACATTATCTTCAATATTCCCCTGATCTATACACACACCTACTGCTATAGGTAGTTAAAATGTAACCTGCAACTAGGTTAGGCACCTAAGTAAAACCTTTTGAAAGAAATATTACTTATATCTAATGAATTGCCTACTATATTACAGGTGACAAGGGCTACCGTTATATCTTGGTTGACAACATCAAGAATGAGCCACACAAAGGACCGGAGGACCACTGATAAACTGAATAAGTGTCTACACCCCCACGGACCCTGATTATAAGCCCAGACAATGTACAAAAATCATAGTTGCATAACCTAAACCCTGGACAAGATTATGTTTATGGATAAAGTTCTCAGGCAAAGAATAAAACTGATTATGTGCTCACATCTCTGGTGTCACACTAATTATAATACTAAATCATGGTTACTTTTTGCAGATACACTGGAAAACCATGCCCTAGAAGGTGATAATACTAGTTAACATTCAAGAAAACAAGCAGAATGATATTGAGCTTGGAATGGACTTCCTTTCCAATGCTCGGGCTATTAATCAGTCAAATTTAAACATTTCTTGTTATGTAAAATTAAAACTAGTTATTTTAATTTTGTTACTTTTATTAAACACCATAATTTGAGGAAAATAACAGTACCTACTAGATACATTTATTTAAGTTGAAATATAACCAATAAATCGGAAGGTACTACTATAACAATACTAGTTACATTCATTTGAGCGAGCAAGGATTGATTAGGATTGTTTTGTAACATAGCATGTGGTGTAGGTACCACTTTGACCAGACTTCTTCTACGGTAAGGGAAACTCCTGGTTCTGTAGCTTTGAGGTTTCTTTGCGAATGGTGAGGCAGTCAAAGGTAGATCCTAAAAAGAAAAATTGTTTTAATTACAAGTTACTTTAAGAACTTACAAATAACTTTCTAAAAATTGTTTTAATTACCAGTTTGATGTTCTGTCTTCTGAGGCAGTCGGAAAATCTTAAGAACTTTGTTGCTATTTAGGTAGGTATATGTTGTTGTTACTAATGTAGATCCACTCGAGGTGTCATCTGCATGTTCCTTGAGGTGTGGATCTGAACTTTCTATGCATTTCTATCACCCAGTTATTCAAAATCTATGAAAATAAAACATTGAAAGTTAAAATAAAATACAAGTCAAAAAACACTTTAAAGTAAGTAGGTATATGATTTTTCTTATGAAAAGGTAAAACTTACATGTTTGTTTGTGACCCTTTACAGAAACTATTATCATAGAACTTTCAAATAATGAATTTATTTCGCCCTTAGCTTGATTAGGTATCTGAAACAAAGTCATTTAAAAATTAGTTTTACATACATACCTCAACCTATGTAGGTACTTTTTATACCTAAATACAATATAGAATCACGCCTCTTTCCCATGGGGGCAGGCAGAGACCACGGATCTCTACTTGCCAGGTACACTATGTGAAACAAAACAACATTTTTCACGCATTACTGTAATATCATTTTCAAGATCAAAATTTCTTTATCTTCCACTACTAACCTTTTCAAATTAGCATGGTATGAAGTGACCGATTGGTCGTCCCAAGTATCGGTGGAGCGATAGGATGGAAGTTGACTTGCGCGACCTCGAAGCCAACAATTGGCAAAAGACTGCAATGGACAGAAGAAAGTGACGAGTTCTCGGATCGGAGGCCAAGACTCACTTTAGGTCACTGAGCCAGTGGAGTAGTATGGTATGAAGTGAAGAAGACCTAGGCTCTATGCCTCAAATAGAATCTTTTTGAGAAGATAAATTGAATTCGAATTAAATTTTGTTTGTTTGTTTACTTTGTTTTTAGTTTGATGCGCTTGTGGCCTGTCAAAATTGTCAAATGTCAAATAAATTATATATGTCAACGTCAAAACATTAAATCATTCGTTCATACTGATGGAAACTGATGTCAAGCACCAATAAAATTTTCGAAATTGGCAACACCATGAATTCAATTTAAAAACCAGACTAGGCATGCCAAATCGGTTTAAATTTAGTATGTTGTGCTGTGCGGAATAGCCTATAACGCATTTCTAAACTTAGCTAGGATTTTTAACTAGGATTTTTAGTTAAAATGCGGAATAGCCACCATTAAACTCTTTATTATCGGGGGCTAAAAATAAGAATAATCAATGCTCTTACTGTCTGAGTGTTTCCCAGGCGCGGTCTTGTTGTGGATCGACGTTGACAACACAATGATGCACAGTGTCTGGGACCGCGTCTTCACCCTTCAGATCCACCCACGTCGGGAAGTGCATTAGCTTCTCCTGCAAATGATAATTTACTGAAGGATATTACGTCATCTCGTAGGTACCAATAAATAACCCAAGAACAAGTACTTTTATAATATTATTAATTTATATAGCGACTCTTATTATGACGCAACAAAGTGAATTTTTTCAGCTCGCATACGCGCCTCATGCCGATCGTCAAAGTGCCTAAACCTGCCATTTCATTCTTACATATTTATCCATTATAACTCTGTTACTGTCACGCGCGTAAGTAGTTCCGGGCGATGCGTAAATAACATCCACACAAACTAAACAGGCCGCCCGCGATCTGATCAGATTTGTCTACCTAAACAGCGTAGTCGGATAGGCCGGTATTATAAAATAATACTTACCGCCATTTTCTTGACTTCAAACGCGTGCAAAGTCGCAGAACAGACGACCATTTGCAGTCTGCGTCCATCCGAAGTGATCTTAGGTATCTGCTTGTGAAGTCTCTCTATTAACTCGTTGTAGCCGGCTTTGAGGAGACCATCAGCCTCATCTAGCACGAAGAAACGGCAATGTGTGAGTGCTAGGTAACCTAGAAAAAAAAGTGATAACGACTGTATTCCCAAGGCACGGTATCCATACTCTTTCAGGCATTTAATGTATTTTGAAGATGTCGAAGGGGGTAGTCAGAGGCGTCAAAATACATATTTTAAATTTATAATATTCCAGTACCTGGGTGACCGGTATTTTTTTCATTGCCTGAAACCATGGCTAAAACGACATTTTATAAAAATAAATCCTAGTTATTAATTTACCGCCCCGGAAACCCCCTACATAATAAATTTCATGAAAATCGTTAGAGCCGTTTCCCATCGCCGTTATTAGAAACCTAACATAGCTAGCTGGTTTCTTCTCGGTGTTTTCCTTTGCAGTTTAGAGCTTGTGTTGTTTGCATTGCTCCTTATTATTTATGCTTACGACATTTGCAAGTTGAGGCACTCATTCCAAAACATGGCTAAATTATAAAACTGTACTATAAAAGCTAAGAGTGCATACCTCCAGAAATAAGATCCTCCAATCGCCCAGGCGTGCCAACCACAATATCGACGCCATTATTCAACGCATTTATTTGATCCTTTACATTGATACCGCCGACCACGAGTAATTCGCGAATCTTAGGGTTTTCCAAGTGCTTCTTGAATAGAGTTATTTGGTTGCAAGTCTGTTCAGCTAGCTCTCGGGAAGGCTGAAATAAGTCAAGAAACTACTTCTGTCGTTCAAGGCAAGGAGTTGTTAGAGGCACGTCTGTACTGTGGTTTACAATAGTCATTACGAGGCGTTAGTATTATTACGATGTCTTGCTTCATCATTGCATTAAAACCTTATTAGTGCGCAAACATAGAACGACTACCATTTGTGAAGTCGGTTAATAAAAAAGTAGGTCAATATTGTTGCACGCAAGTACAATACACATACTAGATGGCGCCACAGGAAAAAATAGAACGCGCTATTGAAGTGTTTCGAGTTAGGCGAACCAATTTGTTGACAAACCTAAAGTGGGCTAACATAAGTTTGGATGAAACTTGGAATAAAGTATTTTTTAGCTTGCAATCTCACGGCAGTCGTGAGTTACGCATGATTTACTAGACTATAATAGATAGTAGGCTACAGGAAGCGCATTGTAGCGTGATGTCTTCTGACGTGACCTCAATCAGAACTTAATTTTATTAAACCACAGCTTTAATTAATGCTACTTTAGTTTTTTCGCGATCATTAATGTGCATCAATAGCCAATTGAACAAAATGGGCCTGATATTTCTGATATTTGTCCCAGATGTAGTAGGTGTCCTGCTGTAGAGATATGCAATTTAGTCAGGAATAATTTTAAAAATCTGTAATACAGGTTCATGTAGAACCTACTTCGGGCACCAGTCTCTCACAATGATCCTACTAATTGATGTTAGGCCTATGTTAGTAACTACTTACTGTTTTTTGTAAGAGGGCAATAAATGCATCTTATTATAAATAAGTGATTGTACTATGATTTTTTTTTTTATTTACCTCAATAATGATGGCTTGAGGAGCATTGCTGACAGGAGTTGAATCTGTCATAGCGCCGGCGGTGACTACGTTCAACTTCATGTGTTCTTTAGGCGCCTGACACAGACCTATATAGTCTTTCGGCTGATACTGTAACAATACAAGATTATGGTGGATCTAAGTCCTTCTTGATCCATTGATGGTTTCAATGAGCATGGGTCAGTAAAAACTACTCTTTGCTTCATAGGGCATGTTACATTGTTGTACTTGGCCATATACATACATATTCAGAATGTCAGACGTACTTGCATTACCCTAAAAATTCGGTAAGTAATCAAAGAAAGGAAAACAATATGAACTTAATAAGTATGAGATAGTTTTTGTTAATCATTAATCATTCATCATCACTGTCTCTGTGATGGGTAATGATTTCTTTTAGAGTTTTTTTCAAACAGTATTATATCAATTCATACATTTTTATTGTAAACATTGAGGCGAGCTAGACATTATCTCCGGCCTTTAGAAAAACTTAAGACTTTCTTAGGATTGTAATATTAATCAAAACTTAAAATAGATTAATATAACTAACTTTGAAAGGTGCGGCTCCAAAGTTGAAGCTCATTTCAGCATTCTTCAGGACCACAGCGGGGAAGTAGCAGTCGGAGCGACGAGACTGGTCCAGTTTGAATGCCACTCCGAGATCCTCACCATTCTTGGTGAAACGGATCTCTCCACTATTGAGGTTCAGAAGGCATCCTGAAATGCAATTTATTATAAATTTTACTTGAATAAATATTATGTAATGTTAACTTTGCAAACTGTGGACAGGAACCAAATATACATATATACCGCCAAGCCAATTACAAAATTGTCTTTGATACCACTAAGAAATAATATTATCTACTGCACTTAGCAACACAGTTGTAATCATGATTTTGGTACAATTTTTTGGAAAGGTATTTAGTACAGTAATTTTTAAATGTATTATTCCTTGTTATTTTACCTATAACATCATTCATCCCATAAGCAGAGCCATAGTCATCAAACTGCTTGGCATTGGACTTCTTGCCAGTGCCTCCGTAGCCATATCCCAGCCTGTCTGTGCCAAGATCTAGTCTTGCCTGCAAAGGAACAATACTTTCACATACCTACATTTTAAGTTCAAAAATAGAATGCTTAAAAGATTAATAATAATAATCAGTTATAAATACAGAGAGTAATATTTTATGATTTAAAAAAAAAAGCTTGTGAAATATTTTGTCTTACATACACAGGTATTCACTAAAGCAAAAAATATTCTTTTGAAGTACCAAGTGTTTAATCTGGGTCTCTACCAAAAAGCTCTCTGCTGTTCAATACCTACAGTTATACTATAAAAATATGAAGAGCACTTACAGCCTGTGTGGACCACCCAACTCTGCACAACCCCTCATCGGTAACAGAAACTTCAAAGTAAAAGGCACCCTTAGTGTGGACCCCCTTAGTGCCCCTGCATCCATGCCAAGCTTGCTGATCCCTAGACTGACATCGCAATCCATCAGGCGTCACAGCCAATGCATCAGTACGATCGAAAAACGACATAGTCCATTCTGACGACACTGGAGTAACCACTTTACTCGTCTTCCCTTCTTGTATATCTTTTATCGTTTCCCACACGATCTGCAGTATAGGAAGGCAGAATGCACCAGTCTTGCCGCTGCCGGTCTCAGCAGCCATTAGCACGTCTCCGCCGCCCAAGATCAGAGGGATAGCTTCGGCTTGCACGTCCGTGGGTAGTGTCCAGTCCATCTCATCAATGGCTTTCCCCAGTTCGGGGAGGACACCGAACTCTTCAAACGCAGTCATTTTTATTAGAAGGCTAAATCCGGATCGACCGGCTTGCTAAATAATATTATCAAAGAGCATGTAAAGCAAGTAAAGGATATTATTTATTTTCACTTCACACTCAGAAGTCAGACGGACAGCAGACAGATCGTGGCACGATCTGTCTGCTGTCCGTCTGACTTCTCTGTCACGATTCGTGACAGATTTTTTGGATCGACTTTTTTTTTTTTTTGGCTTCGCACGGCTTTTGTGCATTTAGCCACTATCATGTCCTATTCTACGGGGTAATATAAATCAAGTTAAGAGATAAAGGTACATAAATACAAATTATATACTATAATCTATAGTATATAATTTGTATATATATCCCACCCATTCCCTTGTGCCTCAGTAAAGATGTGGTTTTACTGAAGCATCACAAAGACTTTTTGTGAGAACTCGAAATGCAATGTTAACCAGTTTTGTTTCATTTGCCCACACTTATGTACGTTCACGAACACTCAACAGTTAATAATCCACCATTATTACACATTAACATTCGCTAAAACACAAGTTTCGGAAAATAAAACAAAAAACAACACGACTTCTCAAATTCCCGCCAAAAAGCCGGATCTTGCTTGACTTGCATTGCAGCAATCTGCTTTGCTGCTGTCTCGTCTCTACCACAGAGTAAGTAAAACAAACACTATAATATATTTTGCTGTCAGATTTACGACAATGACAGTACTGTCTATAAATTAGGACTTGACATCAAAAAGTCTGTGCCAAAGAGTGGTCTGTGGTTAATTCAATCATCTGTCGATCAGCTGTTTTACGTCAAATTTACCTCTATTACTGCTCTTTGATTTACCTAACCCTACTTCTACTTTCGCTTGAATGTTTATATTTGTATCAGAATGGAGCTGGATTTACTCCAAAATTCCGGACCAAAACAGGCCTCTAAGCTATCTCCTGTTGGTAAAGTTCTAATATACACCACAGGAGGCCTGGCACTTGGTGTTAGTATAGTCTGTATACCATTTGTATCCCCCGCTTTGAGAAAAGTTTGTCTTCCCTACGTACCAGCAACCACCGACCAGCTAGCTGGAGTAACTAAGGCTTTGGCAGGTCGGAGCGGCAAATTACTCGACGTTGGGTCAGGTGACGGAAGAATCGTATTCACAGCAGCAAAACTAGGCTTCAAAGCTGATGGCGTGGAACTAAATCCTTGGCTAGTCTATTACTCAAGACTTGCCGCTGTTCTCAACCCTAAGTACCGGAGCTCAAAGTTTTACCGGAAAAACCTATGGACATTCGACTTGAAACCCTACAACAACATTGTGATATTTGGTGTGGAACAAATGATGCAAGAATTTGAAAATAAACTTTTGTCGGAAACTAGTCATGATACGGTTATAGTCGCCTGCCGTTTTCCCTTACCAAATATGGTGCCCATAGAGACAATTGGACATGGTGTAGACACAGTGTGGAAGTATGTAGTCAAAAGATAATTATAGACTTAGGTTTATTTAGTAAATAATTTATGTAGGTACATAATATTGGTCTCATTTCATCAGAACCTGCCACTTCGTTTCCTGCCAGTGTATTTGGTGTCAGGCTTGGTGTCTTTTCCTTGTTTTCTTCTCCTTTCCTTCTTTTCTAATATCCAAGACCTTGAATTTTTCAGTGGCTTCCCCCTCGCATTTCTAGATGCTTCACGTTTTGCATATTTTATTTGAAGATTGTTATCAGCTTCATCAGTACCTAAAACAAGAACAACATTTTTAGTTTTGCACATAAAAATACATATGCTGTAATTTACCAAAGAAATAGTTGAAAGGTAAGTGTTTTAAATGGTTTAATCATTGGCCTAAGGATGTACTCAGTAAGCACAATCTAAGTTGACAGGAGTGAACATAGTTATTAAGATTAGTTTCACAGTGGTTGGAAATATCAATATCTCTGTTTTATGTGCTGTTAATACATTGCTCTTTCATAACAACTGTTTATAATGCGCGACCTCTCAGAGGGCCTAAATTAGGCCTAGTCATGTAACATGTCGTGTATAATGCACTTCTATATGTAGGTATATTTACCTAAAGCTTGTGGTAAAGGAGCAGCTCCACCAGTCATCAGCACCAAGAAGAATTTCTTAGCCTTAGCTGAGTTTGGGAAATCCACAACAACACCACCAAAGAAACCGGCCTTCATAGCCTGTCCTGTCAGGAGCTCCATCTGACTTTCATTTTCTGGGTAGAATTGGAAGACTGCTCGGGCTGATCTAGACTACAAAGTTTTATAATTTTATTTCTTCATTCATACTTTTGATCTAAGTAGGCTAGGTAGAATAGTTTTAAATGAAGGATTATTTATTTTTCAAGGAAAAATATAAGCTTAAACTGTGAAAATTAAAATGCTCTTTCAAAACCAAGTTTAGTAGAGAAAGAGGCAAAAAATTTATTAAGTCTTACCAAAGAAGCATACAATGTGCTGAAAAATTTGTACAATCGCTTCACAGGATTATGTGATTTCTTATCTGCATTGAACAGCCATTGAAGAGCTGACACCGACACTGCTCCATCAAAAGCACCTGCCCTGAATGGAATACCTTCACCCATATCAGAGAGGACTAAATCACCTTCTGTCTCTCTTTCTATAGCTACATCTGTGGAAGAAATAAATATAATTAATTATAAAAGAGTTAAAATTATAATAATATAATGGAACTGTAATTATAAATGAGTTAATTTTAATAATATCATGGAATATTCTAGAGGTTGGTAATCAACATTGAAACAAAAACAAAAGGAATGTCTCACATAAGTGCACTTAAAAGTTCCACTATGTCAGTCCTATTCTACTATTGAAATCTGAGCCACTGTAATGAAATAAAAACTAAGGAAAACTACTGGTGTTTCTTCTATTGACCAAATATTTTGTATTTTGATTGATGCTTTGCAACTCACCCAACATAGCTGGAGATATATCCATTCCAATCCACATGTGTCCATTTTCCTCTAGCACTGTGCCAGAGAGACCTGAACCGCATCCAATATCCAGGAGTAAGCAAGGAGAGTCTTCAGGTAGTAGTAGAAGCTCTATACACCTCTCTGTCATCTGAGCTTGAATGTCTATAATTCGAGTGCTGTAAGTAAAGCCAACAAGAAAAAGTTAGTATTAAGCCGTGTAATTTATTGCGAAGGAAAAAGGGGGGGCTTACATACTTTTGTGTGTATTTTCTAGCCTCGTCTTCATTATAAAACTGAAATAAATAAGTAAAAAATTAAATAAGTAGGGCAGTTACTTTGGATTCATTTTTTTATGCATGTAATGTCTGTAGTCGATGTAGCTTACCACTTCAGGCGGAGCTTGATGTTCAGGTCTTCTTGACATTGTGATAAATCGTGTTTTCCTTCCAAAATATTACTTTGTTGATTGCTGAAAATGTAAACAAACTCCAGTCCACGAGCGAGCGAGCAAGACATAACCTAAATCTTTGACATTGATTGATTGCAAAGAGTAAAATAATTCCTTGCTCTTGACGTGTCCGACTGTAGGATGTAAAAATCCTAGTAAAAATTGGATGTCTATTCCCAGCCTAAACAAAATTAGTATGTTGTGGACTGCACATGTACAGTTTTGAACGGTGAACTGGGGCTTTATTCCCCAAATCACTTTATAAGAACGTAACGTGCAGTGACGTCATTTTGAAATACGAATCTATGGTGCCAAGGCTTGTTTTCTTAAAATGGTATTCTCCACGCTCTGTCACACAAGTTAAGTTTTGATCTTGAACGAATAGCCACTGGACTAGACATATTATAAGCGAACGTACCTTCACCGGTCTTGTCAGTAGGTAACCAGTCAAATTCTAGCCTTGGTCGTTTGTTTTTGCGTAAGTCTGAAGCACATACTTTTTAATAAAACATCTCCCAAAAATTACTAAATGTTCAGTTAAATTGTGTAAAAACTATAGCGGCGGAAGCAGCACTACTTCTTTTCACATGTTAGTAGGTAGGTACATTATTTTATTACATTTAGGTATTGTTATTAATCACTAAATAGAATCACATGTAGGTACCTACCTAAAATAAAATTTCGTATTAGCCAACTTTATTTAAGGTGCCTGTATGGGTGAAACTAGCGCCACCGCCTATTTTATTTTATTATTACGTTGAACAAAGGAATTTGAAAAAACTGAATGTACAGTTTGTGAAACCTATCATAAGCTTTTTTTAATACCTATGTAATAGTTTCATTTTGTATAGTTTAGGAGAAATAGCGAAAACAGAGTTTGGTAGCCACCAAGTGCAACTTCGCTATGTACCTACATATAATAAATATGTATGTAATTACAGATAAAATGTATCTATGTAGTTTATCAGTCATCTGGTTACCATAACACAAGCATTAAATTGCTTAGCTTGGGACTAGATGACGCCGCCGTGTGGAATGTCCAAGGATATTTATTTATTATTTATTTATTTATTTATATTTTATGTCGGGTCCAGTGGCTACTTCGTTCATGGTCTTGATATTTTCGTAATTCGTTCAAAACCATACTTCCGCGAATGTTTTTGGGAAAGTTATCATAATTTTAGTTGATTGATTTTTTGGTTTAAGCCACATCATATTATAAGTAAAATAACATTGAATTAGATGATTATTAAATAACAATAATTATTAATTTTGTTGTTATTCAAAGTTTTGAGTCAATAAATAATTATTTTAATTCATTAGGTACGTCCGACTAGTTCCCGGACGAAATGTCAAATGTCATAACAATTACCTACTTCAATCATTGATTGATTTTCATCGAAATTGCATTTTCTCTATTTTAATTACCTAAAACTAGCAATGAAAATGTAAATTGTTACTTATTCGAAAACAACGCACAAATATAAGTAGGAGAGATTTAGGGGATCATGATCCTAATCAATGGATCCTAAAATTGTAAACGTGTGAGCACTACCTAGAAGTGGTTTTAGTGATTGCGCGGCATCCTTGGAGGCAAACTTGGGTAGCTTTGTACTTTATTTGGAGCTATCAAAAGTCAATTGGAAACGATTGGTTAGCACTATCAGCCAGCCTAGTGCAAGTCGCTTCATAGCGAAATTGGAGAGCACGTTCAATGTTGCTGCCAACCTACATTTCCTACTTCTCGTCTCGGCAAGAGAGTAATTAAGTCAGAGTTTTTTTTATCAACCACATTTATTTCACAACCATTTATTATTAATTGCATTTGTTAGATCCATGAGGGCATCTTCAGCGATCCTGTGAAAGAAATCTCATAGTGCTCTGTGAATAAATTTATAAAAAATGTGTTGTTTTTTTCTGGCAAAGCATAATATTTTATTATAGCACTTATTTTAGGTTATCTTGTTAGGATTACCGACTTGATTTATCTTTGTTGCCGACAAATATTCAATGATAGAATACAGCTACGTAATATAATTTTATCAAAATACATTAAATAAATAATACCGTGCCGTCACTAATGTCAAGTCAAACCCTGACAATCAAAGAGAATATAAACACTACGTTTACTGACAATGTTCCCCGACGGCAAAAAGTCTCTCCTCCAATGAGGCTGCAGTGTAGATGATGTGACCAAAAAGGCGTTTATCTTAGTTGCCGCCTGAAACACCTATTCAATGATTTAGTACATTATTTGTCGTAAAAATAATATTTTTAAGCTATTGCATAGCTTCTATTGCGGGCCTTGAGCGTGGAGACCGAATCCAGAAATTCCGTAACGAAAATAACCTAACACCCTCCACTCCGAAAAAATGCTATGCAATAGCTTTACCGCGGCAGTCTCCGAGTGCTACACGTCTTCTTTCACCATTGAATAGTTAAAATAACACAAATCTCATAATAAATATGAAAAATTGTACCGCGCTTCAGCAGTGTTTTTACAAAACACGGTATTGAGAAGCATGGAATTTTGACAGGTATTAACCTCGCCTAGTCGTGGCACAAAGAGCATGTAACGGTGGCATACCGAATTTGAAAATTCATGACATTGCGTATGTTATGTTTTCATTGGTCAATACCAATCTAAACGAGCTTGGGTGACATGTAAAATTGCCCGTTTTTGGATTTTAAATTTCGAATAGTCAAAAAAGCACGTGTTTTAGTGAAGTTATGTTACTTTGTGCGCTGGGGAATAAAGCTCCTTGGAATGGAGAAGACCATCGATGCCAGCTTTAACAAAAAAAAAAAAATGTCACTGTCACGTGCCATGTCAAATGTCAATGTCAATGATCATGACAAACAAAACAAAAACAACAGTTCCATGTTTTCTTCAACAAAAGCGCGCTTTTTATTTTAACTTGAGAAGCTATGTTTGTATTGTGCAACACCTACTATACTTCGATAAATCAAAATGCCGAAGATACTAAGCTTAAAAAAGGTAAAGTTTTAGTCCTGTTACAAACTTCACTGAGATGTTTTTGTTGTCGGTAGATTTATTGTTTTAATCTTGTATTTTCACACTTTCAGGCGCAACAACCAGGTCCTCCGAAGAACCAGAAGCCTATAACACAGTTCTTTAAAAATACTACAAACGCTGAGAGCCAGAAACCTAAATCTTCAGTGGAAAATAACATTCCTAAGAATCATGAAAACCAGTCTTCTAAAAGAAAAGTTTCATCACCAGCGTTAGTTGACGAGATCGACTTGGTTGATGAACTAGAATATGTTGCTAAAAACGATTCGAACACTTCGAAAAAATTCAAAACCGATATGTACAATGGTTTCTCTATCAAAGAAGCGAAGTCTAGATCACCAGATAAAGAAAATTGTTTTAGTGCAGTCTTGTCACCTCAAAAGAGTAAAAATTTGCATGAAAGCTCACAAAACAACGAGTCGCCTAAGAAACTTATTGATATATCACCAATAAGTGTACAAGTAGACCATAATCAAGAAGACATTGATATATCAAGATCTCCACTAACGCCTGTTGACAATATTCTAGAAAATCAAAATGCAGAAAATATTGAACAAGAATCATGTATCAAAAATGTATTTGTAGAACAGTTTAAAAGTGCTCAAAAATCACCAAATAAAAATCATGTACGAAATTGTAAGAGAAAGAGTATAAGTCCAAAGAAAAGTCCTTTCAAAGGTAAATTTTCTAATACTTGCAATCATTTGCTATTCTGTTTAGTTAGTAGTAATATTATAGTAGAGGTGTAAAAGACTACATTTTATTCCTATAGAGATTCAACTTCAGATTCATTTTACTTTTCTTTATTATGTGTGTCAGTTTAATAAAATAACTGTTAATTTTATGTATGAGCAGGTGACCAACTCTGGTGACAAGAGTTTTTGGCCGCCTAAAAGCCTCCGTCATTGCTTAATGACAAGCACAACAACATAACAGTTCTTTAAATTTATACAGAGTTCCACTGTTCTCCGATGAAGAAATATATATCTCCTGAGAAGAATCTTCAAGCTTTATTATCTCCTTCCAAGAGTGGTTCTACTGTGAAGGCCCTGGACTTTGGTCAAGATGTTGGGGATATGTTTGGAGAAGAGTGGGAGATGGATGGCTTTGAAGAGGTTTGTGCAACGTTTCATAAGCAAGCACTTGTAATGTGGTTCCTCGTCTGTGGTATCCTGGCAAGGTCGCCATGTAGTGGGGTTTGTTGGAGGAGTAAAACACACAACTGAGGTTGGTTCTGTACTAATATCTTTATTATCGAGTTTTATCTCTATTACAATTTAAATAGTATTTGTTTTAACTAAAGGTCATGTTTATGTAATCAGCCCCCTGATTGTGTAACTTGTCTCAGATTGTATCCAAGTTGTACCAAAGCAAAAATCAAAGTAAATCGCGAAAACAACTGTCAAATATGACAGTTATTAAGTAAGTTACTTACTAATTTACCTAATCAGCCTTAATCTGACAGTTATTTTCGCGATTTACTGTGATTCTAGCTTTGATACAACTTGAATACAATCCGAGACAAGTTACACAATCAGGGGGCTGTTATGCTTGTAATCGAATATCTTTGACATTTAAATAATTAATCATTTTCTCTTAGCTTTCTATACGTCATCGAGTGACGTCTTATATTAGGTATGTAAGTACCTACCTACACCTTTCCCCTTTTTTTTTTGTTTAGGTATACTAATTATTAGGTTACAATAACATTTGTGAATACAATTACAATTTTTGCTTACTTGCTACTTGCTAGTCATATTATCTTAATGTTTAGGAAGATGGAGTTTCTTATTTCATTATTTGCTGATTATGATGGTTTCCTATTGCTTGTTGTCCCTTTAAATCATCTGATTGTTTTGATTGATTTATCATTCAATTTAAAACCATGGCTGATATAACTTTCCAGGAGATTCGTGCCCGTTTAAATTGTTTTCTCTACATCACCATGTCCAATTTTTTTATGTTTATCTAAAACAATCTACCACGGATGCGGAGCCATATTACTTGGCCTGCTTCAACGCGCCCGAGGGACACGAACTATTGTGTCCAGAAAATCCGGCTGGTGACTTGGCGGACCACTTTCAATGTGAGCTTCCTATTTTACATTTCGGGGGGGATGATGACCTCCTGGAATGGCGACTCTCAACTAGTCAGCTTTTCTGGCACGTCACCTGGAGGCGGTGTGACGTTGCCGAATTGTTTGATGACAATGTTTTCAATGACATTATGTGTGATGGTGATATAAGTGATTTGGATTTCTAGAAATGTGTGCTCTCCCCTTTTGGTTTTTTTTTTGTTTATTTTGTCTGTTTATTTAATTATAATTAAATGGTTTTGACCTATTTTTGTATACAATTTTTTCTTTTCCTTCCTGAGACTAATATTTTTACATTTACACCTTGATCTTCAATTACTGTAGGTATATGGTCCTGAATATAATAATAATAATAATAATAATAATAAATTTATTTCCCAAAAACATGAACACAGTACAATGTAACACAGGGTAGATACCTTGGATATTGATCCCAAGAACAGGCAATATTAGTTATAGGTAAATATAACAAGGTGTTTGGTTAAAAGTGTCGTACAAAGATAAATGAGATGCAGAAGACCTGCACTAAGATATAAAATCTTGTGTTGCAGATTCTGCGTTTCCTTCTGAAGAGACAATAAACCAAATCGAGCAGTTATTTTTAACACAATAGTCATAAATTATACAATTTATCAAACAATAATCACAATGGAGTGTGATACAATGCAATAATAAAGTTTTAGTGAAAATAGTACAAGAAATTATGGTATGACCTTATTTACTAGGTTAGTGTGTGTGTGTGAGGGTGTGTGCGTGTGTATGTGTATGTGTATGTCTGTGTATGTGTGTGTGAATGTGTATATTATGTGTGAGACATTATGTTTTAGGGATTTAATTAGTAACTTTCAGTAAACCTTCTGTTTCATCATAATTAAGATTTTTTAGCCACTTGTCTATAGCAGATTTTACTTCCCTCTTGTTGAGAGTCACAAGTTGAGGTATTGATTTACATGTGATATTATAAATAAACGGACCGAGAAAACTCTGGTGTCGCTGTGCAAGTGCTGTTTTTATCTTATTTATATGGAATACTCTGTATTTTCGTCTTTTATTCGATAGAAGACTTAATAAGGTAGGTGTTACAAGTTTATGTTGTGATAAAATAAGATTTTGAATGTAGAGTTGTCGAACCGATAGCACTTGGCATTCTCGGTAAAGTTCTGATGTCGGAAATTTAAAAGGCTTATAGGTGGCAACCTTCAATAGTGCCCGTTGGGCGCGCTCTAGTAGCATCATGTGCGTGCCGCATGCTCCCCCCCATGACGTGTTACAATATGACAAAATAGATCTGCAGAGCGCGTTATACACAGTTTTAGTAAGTTTAATATCCGTGACATCTCGCAGATTCTTAAAAACATATATTAATTTGCGGACTCTATTGCTTAGACTTTCAATATGCGGTTTCCAAGTCAAGTGACAGTCCAGGGTCACACCTAGATATTTAATAAATTGAACCTTTTGTAGGCTTGGGCATGTGCAGCAGGTTGTTAAGCAGTTACTGTGAGCTGTGATAGTGAAAAGTGGTATTTGACCCCGGGCGCCACTAAAAGCAATATATTTTGTCTTGTCAACATTTAGAGTAAGGAGGTTGTCGCTTAGCCATTCAGTGATTATGTTAAGTCCCTGTTCAGCAAAAGATCGCACTTCTTCCCATGTTTTGCCAGTAAAAATTAGGGCTGTGTCGTCTGCGTATGAGAATATTTTTCCGTTCTTTAGCTTTTGGTTGCACAGATCATTTACATAGATTAAAAACAAACTTGGTCCTAGCACGCTGCCTTGTGGAACCCCAAAGTCTATTTGTTCAGGAGAACTAACGACATTGTTGATTTTAGTTCTTAAAGTTCTCCCTGTTAGATAGTCTCTGAACAAATTGAGGGTATTTCCTCTTATTCCAATGTGCTCAAGTTTCCTGACTAGATTAGGCACAGATACTGTGTCGAACGCTTTTGCGAGATCGAGGAACACTCCTATGACTTTGTTTTTTTTATCAAGTTCGTTTGCTATGTGCGTAGTTAGTACAGATACGGCGTTTTCTGCCGAAAGACCAGAACGAAAGCCAAATTGAGTTGAAGCAAGAATATTGTATCTCTTAAGATATGACGTAAGTCGCTTATTAATTATTTTTTCTAATATTTTAGAAATTGTTGGAAGGATTGATATGGGTCTATAATTCTCGGCGCTCTTTCTATTGCCCCCCTTGTGAATCGGTGTAATTAAAGCGGTTTTAAAGATCTGAGGGAATATACCTGATGCCATACTTTCGTTACAGATGTGGGTTATGATAGGTGTTAAGGTAAGAGCAGCTTCTTTAACTAGTTTTATGGATATGCCATCGAAACCTGCAGCACAGTCATTTTTAAAACCTCTTATTATTCCAAGGACTTCGTCATTGTCAGTAGATAGTAATCCAATTGAATTTTCCTGAGAAAAAGTTTGAGTTTTATTATTAAGTTTATTAGATTTATTGATTTTACTGGCTAGTTTTTCTCCTAGTTTGGCAAAGTATTTGTTAACCTCGTTGCAGGATTCGAGGGGGGTTGGTTTAATTTTTAGAAGATCGTCATTTGATATTTTTAGTTTTACTGTATTTGTGATTACTTTAATTGTTTCCCATGTCTTTTTAATGTTGTTTTTGTTTGTTTCTAGTTCACGTTTGTAATAGTCAGTCTTTACTTTTTTTAGTAGTTTTGTACAAAAGTTTCTATTATCTGGAATAAGTTAGTTTAAGGTTTAGGTTGTTTGGGTTTAACTTTAGATTTACATGCATTCTATCCCGATTACGGATACAGCGAAGAATGCCCTGTGTGATCCATGGCTTGATGATGCGCTGTTTGCTTGATGGTTTGAATATTCGAGTATTAGCTTTTAAGGTTTCCATTAACTTATGCATTAGTAGTGAAGTTGCGACATTAGGATCGAGCGAAAGTAGAATATCTGAAAAATCTGTAGCCTTTAGTTGCTATCCGATTTTGGGTAGATCAATTTTTGTGATAACTTTTACAGGACGGATTTGATTCGCAGGTTTGTTTAAAAGGTTTAAAATTACAGGGCGATGATCAGTGATATAGGTATCAATTACTACTGTTTTGCTTTGAGTTTTGGTTTTCAGCATAACGTGATCATAGCATTTGTTTTCACGAGTTAGAAAGGTATGACTAGGTAAGATCCCGTGACTAGCAAGAAGTTCCAAATATGTATTAGACCTACCGTCAATGTTGTTTTCTTTAATGTCGATGTTAAGATCACCCATAACGGAAATGGTTTGATATTTCTTGATATTCGTAAGAAGGGAGTCTAGCGAGTGGAGAAAAGGATCAATTTTTAAGAAGGACGGAGATCTATATATCGCTACTACTGCTAGTTGGGACCCAATTTTGAGTAGTAGACAGTTTGCTTCTTGAAAATTGGGTTCTACTATAACTACGTCGATGCTGTTCAGTGTATAAACAATAATTCCGCCGTTTTGATTTATACAGTTTTTAGTAAATGCAATAGAGTAGTTGGGCATCATTGGAAATTGTTTGTTATTTTCAATCCAGCACTCAGTTAAAATTACCATATCACATTGGAAATTTAGTCTGCATAATAGTAGTTCTAAGTCAGTAAAATTTTTATTAACGCTTCTTATGTTCATTGTCAGTATGGTTAGTGATTTGCTATTTATATTAATATTGGCCTTACATGACTCCGGAGAACAAAAACTAGATTTATAGATTTTCAAGGCATCAATAAGATGGCATAGATCGTTTTCTGGGCTAGAATTCATAATTGGTGTCGAAAAAATAGTGGGACCTTTTTAGAGAAACTTGAGTTAGACAATTATTTTTATCTCGGATCAGACAAGATGTAGATATGTGAGAGTTATATGAAGCGTATGGGAAAAGTTGGGAGTGAAATTGATGTGTTTGCGTTTGTGTTATTCTAAGTGCTGTGTTTTGTGTGAGTGTGAGTAGTGTGTGTGCGAGTATTGTGAGTGTGAGTAGTGTGAGTGTGAGTAGTGTGAGTGTGAGTAGTGTGAGTGTGAGTAGTGTAAGTGTGAGTATTGTGAGTGTGAGTAGTGTGAGGTGAGTTTCTAATTTATATAAAGAAAAATCAATTTTAAAAACTAAATTAACGGCACTGCCATGCTTTATGCGTTTTTTTGTTTTAAGTCATCAAGTTGCTTTTCATTTGTGACTAGAATAGGAGCAGATCCAATTGCTTTTCGTAGAAATATTCTTCCGTTTACTGACCAACAGAAGTCATAGCTACAAGTCTTTGCTACATCTCGAGCTAGAAAATAAAGTCTTCTGGCTTTCGGTGTCAAAAACTCTGATACAAACACAGGGGACTTAGCTCCATCTATCCCAAAAATGTTGGTGTTGAGTCTATCAGTCACGTTCGCGGTATTATATTTTTTTATAGCTTGTAAAATGGTGGCCTTTACTAGAGTAGTGGTAAAATCAACTACTATTGGCCTCTCTCCATTTGGTTTGCCTTTAATGCGGTATATGTCTTTAATTGAGTTTGGTTGTCCGGTTACTTTTAGTCCTGTCTGCAGTTTCTCCACGAGGCAGCAAAGATCCTGCTTGGTTTCATTGGGCTTGGACGGAATCCCTCGGATTTCCAGACATGTGCTTCTGGCGTGTCTATCTACTTCTTCGAATCGGTTTTCTAAATTAGCTATGTGTGCTTCACGAATTGTTTTTTCGCCTTCTAATTCCAGTATACGTACATGCATTTCGTCACATCTTGTTGTATAAAAATCCAATGATTTTTGAAGTTCTAGGTGGGATTTCCGGATTTCCGTTATTTCCGATAGTACTTTCGTAAGCATGCTTAGGATTTCTTCTTGTTTGTTGGGATTAGGATGCGATAATTCTTCATTTTGTACGGTCATAGCGGGCGAG
Organism: Xanthorhoe designata; assembly: GCA_963582015.1. NCBI lineage: Eukaryota > Metazoa > Arthropoda > Insecta > Lepidoptera > Geometridae > Xanthorhoe > Xanthorhoe designata. The sequence goes on from OY757029.1 coordinate 4,396,284, forward strand.
GTCAAGGGCGAGGTGCTTGGACAATGACGCTTATTACTCGTACGCTGGGTGGTGGTTGTGTTAGGAGATAGCTGGGGCGGCGTTCGTTGCATAGTCAAGATAGGTGAAGAATAGCAGGTTTTATCGAGAAGTTCAGTTAGAATAAACTTGGCGAATAATTAATAATGCAGCTGAGTTTATAGTGTAAGCGGAACGTTTCTTATTCTTTACTATTAAGAGTTGATAATTAGAGCGTATATCTAGCAAGCGTGCGGTGCGGTGACTCAGTCGCTGCCGAACAAATAGGCTGGAGCGCGCCTTGCGCGTGCGAGCGGGAACAAAATATTGTTTTACTCTTACTCCAGCGGGGGTGAGGACGTGTCCCTCCTCAGCTGCTCGCTCGTCGATGCTCTCGGTGCTTGCGAAGGTCGTTGGATTTTAATAATGAGTTATGTTGAGTTAAATAGTTTGTGAGAAAATTACTCTTTGTTTACTTGACATATGAGTGACTATTGCAAAATAAAAGTATTATAATTTCGAGAAAAAAATTGACACACGTCTGCTCTCAAACGGTTCTTGGACGGAAGGGCAATATACTGGATCTATATCTAAACTTTCTATCAATTTTTGTTTAATTAAGTTATTTCTAGCATCCTCTTGGGATTTTTGTAATCTATACCTACGCATAATAAATTAAAATTTTAAACTGGTTCTACTCCACTTAAAATGTTACTTGGTTTGGTATATTACATAGTTTACCAAACACCAATTCGTACGGTGTATATTTAGTTGATGTAAGTACATGCACTGTTGTATTATAAGAAAAACACCAATACTGTAACCAATCTGACCACTGACCAGCCTGATTGTCTGTTCGTATTCTGAAAAATGCTCCTAAAGATTTATGTGAATTTTCTAAGGAACCAAGGCTTTCATGGTGTTATACAGTTGATTTCAGTTGGTTAATTTTCAAAATTTGAGATTCTTCTCGCATGGTTGATGAAATGAATTCGGGCCCTCTATCTGTTGCAATTTCTGCAGGGATGCCGAACGTAATATAAAATTATCGACAAGCGATCGCGCTACCGTAATCGTTTCCTTATTTAGAAGTGGGTATACTTCTACATACTTAGTAAGTTCACACTGCAAGGTTAGTATGTAACAGTATCCGTTTGTATCCATAACGGACCTACCAAATCTAAAAATACTTTGTCAAATGCACTTGTTGCAGTACTAGTATCTATACTTCTATACTAATCTATACTTAATATTATAAAGAGGTAATGTTGGTTTGTTTGTTTGTTTGTATGTTTGGGGTAATCTCCGAAACTACTTATCCGATTTCAAAAATTATTTCACCTATTTGTAGCTTAGACTTTCCGAATGAACATAGGCTATATTTTATCAAGGTAGGTACCACGTGAGCGAAGCCACGGGCAAGTTAGCTAGTAGTAATACATAGTGGCTGCTTTATGTTTCTATGAAACTTTTGTTTTTGGCATTTGTCACAATTTTTGACCAACATGGCCACTCGTTGGCAATATATGGGAATCATTTAATATTACTCATTGATCATCTTTATTATTTATTTTCTTGACACCTTTTATTACTTTATACACAATCGGAGTCCGGACTCTGTACCTACCATATATCTTTACCTTTAAGCTTTCCTTATCTAAGGACTAGTAGAAATAATATTTAATTTATGTTTGAGTCCGATATATCTAAGTATTTATAATATAGTCTTAGCTCTTTGCCATCCTAGAATGTCAGTCGGCATTAACTTTCCTGCTTTATTATCTGTTATAACAAAAACTCATAATGTGAAAGAAAATTGAGTGACACTTATTTAGTTTCATCTGTTGAGAATTTCATAGAAAACTTTCATACCTTGTTTCAGGACCCAGTTGAAGATTTGGATCTGAGTACAATGCAGCGATGTGAAATACTGTCTGCTAGGAACACTGGCTGCAGGATGGAACTTAAACTAAGAGATGCTGCTGATCATAAAGGAACTTGCTTTGTTGAAGGCATTTGGTATGTATGGGACTTTATAATTTACAAAATAACTAAATAACAGAAAATTCTAAAAGATTTTTAAAATCTTCACCTTATAATACACTGATGCTTGTAGAATATGTAGCTCTCGCTCTTTCACACCTAATCTACCTAACAGATTTTGATGAAATTTGGAAAGCCGCGGGTAGCAGCTTAATTAAGCTTAATTATGCTTTGTAGGTAGGTACCAACTTTGGGACTCATATCTACCATGACCTCTAGGACCGCGTCTGTGCTTTTCTATATATCTTTTTCTGACTAAAGCCTATGAAGAGAGTGAGAAGTATTTGCAAAGATGTCACATCCAACTTCAAACTTTTAACTATTGTCACAGAGTTATAATTCCATTGCAGGTTAGACACACCTCTCTCAACAGGCGACAAAGTCAGTATTCTCGCATCTCGCGACAAAGCTGGTCAGTTCTGTGTGGGCAACACGTCCGGGCTGTTAGTGCTGAGGCCAGATCACCTGATATCCAGCACCAGTGTTGTAGCGGGCGTGTTCTGTAAGAGGAAGGCAGTGCTGCAGGAAAGATGGCGGGGTATCGATAGTGCTAATACTGCGGTAAGCGATTCTTGATCATTTATTCAGTATCCTTTGGTTATAGGTATTTATATCGGTATTACCGTATGTGTGTACGATGAAAAGTAGCTTAGGTATGTCCTCCCCTTGCATGCATTCTAAATCAATACCGAATTTTAACATCATCTGTTTAGCAGTTAAGGCGTTACTTCTCGTTGTATTGTGGATTCGATTCCCGCTGAGAGCCAAATACTGATGTAAAATAAGCGTAATATAACGTGACCGGGCCGAATTTAGGCCCTCCGGGCGGTCGCGCATTATTTACAGTCGTTACAGACATATCGACAGTAGGTACGAGAAAAAGAGATAGTGATATTTCCGTGCGACGCTACTCGCGCTAACTATGTTCACTCCGGGCTTACAATTACAACTGTACTATATTATGTATGTAGTAAAAAAAAATATAAGCAATCAGTCATTGTTCACATAACACATACACTTGCTTCCTTTGCTAGATGATGCTGTGTGAAATGTCCCATGTTCCAATTTTCAGCTTTCTTTTGTTTAAGATGACTATCGGTATTCTAATCCACGAATTAGTCCAAAAAGCGCTAACACAGAACATTAGCTCACTCGCCCGGCTGCGGTTAGAGACGGACCTCATTATAAAGGACTCTATACAGATGTTGTATGACGCGGGACTGAGCGAGGATGAGACAAGGGCTAACATGCAGATTTACGTGAACCCATTGGCCGAGTTTATGCAGAACTATGTCGCTTGTGGGAAACAAGTGAGTAATCCTATCCTACTATCCTATCCTATCCTACTAATATTATAAAAGTGAAAGTTGTGTGTGTGTAAGTATGTAAGAGTGTTTGTTACTCTTTTACGCTCAAACGGCTGGATGGATTTGAATGAAATTTAGTACCTGAATTGCTTATGTACCCTGGATTCAAAAGTAGGCTACTTTTGATCCCGATATTCCTACGGGAACGGAAACTTTTCATCGCGGCTAACACCGCGGAGCGAAGCTACAAACTATGGAAATACATACACACAAACTTTCACCTTTATAATGTTAGTGTTATTTTCTAAATATTGGTATAGGTGATTTTCTTTACATGTTTCGTTTTAGCAAGTACCGAAAGGTAAGGACAACTGGAAGGGTCGAGTGGACAAAGTACTCGATATAGAAGAAAACCTCTGCTGCCCTCAGCTGGGACTCAAAGGGAAAATAGACGCGACTTTGCAAGTGACCATACACAACAGAAATGGTAGTGTATTTTTGATGTTTTTAGTTAGATGTAGATGTGAAGCCTTGCTTGAAACTTATATTCGATTCGAAGAAAGGTATTTCTGACTACCCTAATAGAAATCGTCGTGATCATAAATAATTTTTTTTTTTTTTTTTTTTTCTCTTAATGATCTGCAATCAGCCCTTGGAGCTTTTATCAGATTTGTATGTCTGTCTATGTAGCAGTTCGAGATTCTTCGCATCCTATGATGTGTCATCTCTTTGTTTGTCAAAATTATATTGACGCAATTCGCTTTCTTTTCAGTCTATAAGTAGACTCTGAGAACTCTAGAAGTGTCACAGCTAGTTCATTTTTGTGTTGTTGGAGTCTTTTTTTGTAGTTCTGGTAGGACTTTTCTATAACCTCCTTTACAGTTGGTATTTGGAGGTACTCGTGTACTTCAGTGTTCCTCGTGAACCAGGGTGCGCTACTTAGAATTTTTAGTGCTTTGTTTTGAAAACGTTGCAGTATTTCTATATTAGAATGGCTTGCTGATCCCCAGAGCTCTATTCCATACGTCCAGATAGGTTTCAGGATGGATTTATAAATAAGGACTTTATTTTCCAAGCTAAGTGATGACTGCCTGCCTATGAGCCAGTAAATGTCTTTGAGTTTTCGGTTGGCATGGTCCCTTTTGGTCTTTATATGTTCTCGCCAGGTAAGTTTTCTGTCGATGTGCATACCCAGGTACTTAACGGTACTTTTTTCTGGCAGGATGTCATCGCCAAGTTTTACCGGTGGGCAGTCTCCTTTTCTGAGGCTGAAGGTTATGTGGATTGACTTGGCAGCACTAGCTTTGATCCTCCATTTTTTTAGCCATGGCCCAATCTTGTCCAGATGATTTTGGAGTTTTGTGGATGCGGTAATTGGATCTTTATCACAAGATAGGACTGCGGTGTCGTCAGCGTAGGTTGCAGTAACAATTAAGTTTGAGGTGGGCAGATCGGCAGTGTACACTGTGTATAGGACCGGGCCTAGTACAGAGCCTTGAGGCACTCCTGCTTCTATGGGATAAAGTGAAGATAGGCAGCCATCAGTCTTAACCTGAAACACTCGGTTTTCTAAATAGGATCTGAGAAGGGCATATGCGGGGTGTGGTAGGCACATTTTAAGTTTACACATAAGACCCTTGTGCCATACTCGGTCAAACGCTTGTTGTATGTCGAGGAAGACGGCGGAGCAGTACTCCTTCCTTTCCAAGGATTGCCGGATTGTGTGAGCCACTCTGTGTATTTGTTCTGTTGTTCCGTGGTTTGCTCGAAAGCCGAATTGGTGTTGTGGGATTGTTCCTTGTTCTTCAAGTGTAGGTAGCAATCTTTGTAAAAGTATTTTCTCGAAGAGTTTAGATAACAATGGAAGTAAACTTATTGGTCTGTATGATGAAACTTCAGAAGAAGGCTTTCCTGGTTTACATATCATGTTAATGATTGAGACTTTCCAGAGGAGTGGGATGTAGTGCAATCTTAGTACTGCATTAAAGAGGATAGTAAGTAGTACAATTCCTTTTCTTGGCAAGTGATTCAGAACCTCTGATGTTATCAAATCAAATCCTGGGGCCTTTCTCTTTTTCAGGTTTTTTATTGTTTTTTGTACTTCAGTTGGGGTGCATAATCGCAGCGGAAGGGACATTTGCTGGTCACTTTCGATGATTTGATCAATTTCTTCTTCTGTATTCCCGATGTCGCGTTCATTAGGCTTGAATACATCTCTTAGAAAATTTGCAAATACTTCAGCCTTATCCGATGGTTTCCTTGCCCATTTTCCGTTTGACTGTCGTAATGGGGGCATGTGTTCTTGTGGCCGTTTTAATGACTTAGTTATTTTCCAAAGAGAGTAGTCATCTGCCTTATGAGGTGTTAAAGTTTTTAGTTTTTCTTGAAGAGTGTAATTCTCGTGTTCTATGAGCATTTGTTTTAATTCCTTTTGGGCTTTGTTGAAAGCTCTTTTATCGTGTGCGTTCCTACTTGTGTGCCATTTTCGCCTCAATTTCCGTTTTGTGCTTATCTTTTCCCGTATTTCTAGTGTGTAATCCTGTTTCTGAGTCCTGTGCATTATACTAGGAGTGGACATCCAAGCAGCATTTTGGATAAGATTTGTTGTAGCGAAGACTGCCTTCTCTATATCTTCTTTTGTTTTGAGCGGGATGAGTAGATTTGCATTTTCTTCTATAAAGTACTGGAAAGTGTCCCAATCTGTTTTATGATTGTATAGCGCTTCGCGGGGCTCTTTCAAGATGATTGTAGTGCTCAGTGTGCATATCACAGGTGTATGATCAGAGCCACCGTCCAAGCATGATTCTGTGTTTGTGTACAATCCTGACATACCTTTGGTGATAAAGAAATCGATTAGATCTGGCCTTTTGTTGGGATCAGTTGGCCAGTAAGTTGGCTCACATGTTGTCAGCACATTGAGAGAGTTTGAGTCTATTGCCTTCTTCAATTCTCTGCCTCTAGTTGTGGTCAGCCTGGAGCCCCAGAAGGTATTTTTTGCATTCCAGTCCCCTCCAGCTACGTATCTGCTACCAAGTGTGTCAAGGAATTCTTTAAACATGTGCTCATCAACTCGATGCCGAGGAGGGCAGTACACCGCTGCGATGTTGAGTGAGCCTTGCCAGTCGTCTACTGAGATCACAGTACCTTGTAAGTGTGCTTGTTTGAAGTTAAGGAGGAGGTGATGTTGAATGTTTTCTTTTATAATAATCGCTGATCCAGCGTGCGACGTTCCATCGGGATGGTTGGTATAATCGATATTATACCCTTTTATTAGGATGATTTTATTGTCTGTCATGTGTGACTCTGATACTAAAAGAACATCTATCTTGTTATTTTTTATGAATAGTTCTATTTCTTGTTTATTGGGGGACAGGCCATTTACGTTCTGTTATAATTATTAGTTGCACCCTTTCTTGTCGACTGTCCATTCCTTCCCGCACTGTCAGCATTTTCCAAACGTTTCATTATACATTAAATCATTTAGTCCTCAGTCCGTTTCCATCCACAATCCAAGACGGTTGTCTTAATCCAAATATAAGTTTTTCTTTTTTAAAAACCCTTCTCTAAAGCGGCTCTTAACATTGGTGGCAGCGTAAAGGGATAGTAAATCCCAGGCACGTCCTTCGATATCCAAAATATTCAAAGTTTAAAAAGTGTTTGTTTTAAAATTTAATTGTACATTGTGCATTACCGTGTGTACCGAGTCATATCCTGTCCTTGCTGGACACCGTGTACACCGAACTTTATCCGGCTCATACCTGGATGCCACGATCGTGAATACGATCATCACGACGACGCCAACATCGTGATCATAATCATCACGACGACTCGACGCCCGCCGACTCCGCGATCACGTATATCGTGACGACGCCAACTCCGTGTCCACGATCGTCGCGAGGACGCGACGATCCTTTTATACCTCCGCTTCACTGAGCTTCGTCGTCGAGAGATAAGAACCATGGTCATCGTTCTTATCGCATTCCAGGCAGCATTCCAGTGAGTCGTTTATTTTTTTGTAATGGTCATTGCTATTCTCTGATATTCTTATCCTATTCGTGTAACCTTTTATTGTATACCAATTGTTGTTGAATTTATCATCGTGTACTAAGCATAATTATTCGTTATCCTTCGGTTTATATTTAATAACTCATTATGCCGAAATTAACTGTCAATATCCCGGATACTGACCCCAGTGATGACAAATCCCCTGTCAGTTCCCCTCGACTAACTAGATCAGCAACTGCAGCTCAAGCCGCTGTTCAAGCTGAACTCGAGCGTCTCGAGCTCAGTACCCTATTTAAATTTATAAAACCGTATGATGGTAGTCGAGAGAAGGTCAATTCATTCCTTATAAATTGCAACAATGCTTGTGATCTAGCCTCAGATGCCCAAAAGCCTATCCTGTTCAAATATATCCTAAGTCAACTAACTGGTAAAGCGGAGCTTGCTTGCTCCATCAAAGAATTCACCACCTGGGCTCAACTCAAAGAGTTCCTAAAAAATCAGTTCAGTGAGCGTAAACACTACGCTCACCTATTGACTGACATACAAGAATGCAAGCAAGGCCCGCAGGAAAATGTTAGTCAATTCTCGTTGCGTGTGGAGACCAACCTTTCACAATTATTAACGGAAGTCACATTATCCAACACAAAAGTCAAGGAGGTGGCCGGCCGCTGTGCAGCGATGGAAGATCTGGCCCTCCATCATTTTCTAATGGGGCTTCACCCCCGTGTGTCCAATATTGTGAGGTGTAGGTCTCCGAAAACACTGAATGAGGCTATCAATTTGGCAATTTCGGAAGAAAGAATTCAACAAAGCCTTTATAAGCGTCCTCAAACGGAACCTAAAATCAATGGGAAACCTAATTACGTCAATCGATTCAAACCAGGCCCGTCTAGGGTAGATTCTAATTTCCCCTCGCAGAGATCTTTTGCACCTGCATCTCAAGGTTCCTCCAATGCCTTCTGCCGTTACTGTAAAACAGACGGACATGACATTTCCGCATGCAAAAAACGCGAATTCAACAACAATCGTTACCGTAGCTATCAAAATCCAATGCCTCAGCAAAGCTCCTTCAGAACGCCCCCGCGCGTTAACTTCCTTGAGGAGGAGTCCAATGACGATGGACAAGACGAAGTAGACGTCCCTCCTACAGACGCTTTAAACGAATAGGCGTCTCGCTTCAGTGTCGCTCGAGACAGTATCCAAAAGTCGGCACTAACAACCCGAATCCTTTTCAAAATCCTAGTTCTCAAAGCGTTATACCGCAGGGTAACCAGCCCCACAGGGTCAACGCAAATTCTATATCACAAAGCGTTATACCGCAGGGTAACCAGCCCCACAGGGTCAACGCGAATCCACCATCTCAAAGCGTCATACCGCAGGGTAACCAGCCCCACAGTGTCAACGCGAATCCTAAATCTCAAAGCGTTATACCGCAGGGTAACCAGCCCCACAGGGTCAACGCAAATCCTATATCACAAAGCGTTATACCGCAGGGTAACCAGCCCCATAGGGTCAACGCGAATCCACCATCTCAAAGCGTCATACCGCAGGGTAACCAGCCCCACAGGGTCAACGCGAATCCATCATCTCAAAGCGTTACACCACAGGGTAACCAGCCCCACAAGGTCAACGTGAATCCTAAACCTCAAACATCTAATGTAGAAATTTTCGAGGTCAATATCGATACAACCAAGAGGCTACTTCCACACGTCCTCGTAGACACACCCGTGTCTGATATTCCTTTATCCCTCTTGGTTGACTCAGGCTCTGCCGTATGTTTAATTAAACAATCCTGTATTCAAAATGTCCCTACCTTGACCAAAGAGTCGATCAAACTCAAAGGCATAGATCCTGGTGATGAACCAACGCCAACAGAAGGCTTTTTCCAGCTTAAACTGCAACTCCAAGAAAATAAACGTATTCCTTTCAAGTTCCATGTCATAAAAGACATAAATCTACCTTATGACGGCATCATAGGGACAGATTTCCTGACTGCATTCGGGTGTAAGATCGATTACACCACTGACACCCTGAAAATAGGGAAATTAAATATCAAACTCCATTTCTCTGAACCTTTTTATGTCATTCCACCTCGAACAGAAACCGTTATCGAATGTTCCGTTCAAAATACTGGCCTTACGGAAGGCATTGTTGTAGATCAACACCTTTCTGATAACCTGTTGATATCCAATTGTATTGTTAAAATTAAAGACAATAACCGGGTCAATCTGACGATTGCCAACGTTTCGGAATCCTATGCAAATGTTAATTCAAACTTAACTCTTAAAATTGAACCTTTAAATTCAACCGCGTTCCCAATAAACGCGAATATTCATAATATATCAGAGCGAACTAATGAAGTCTTAAACTCACTTAGAATCGATCACCTCAACTCAGAGGAAAGAAATGCTCTTGTCGAACTTTGTTCAAACTATTCTGACATCTTTCACTTACCTAATGACCAACTAACTCATACTTCTGTGCTTAAACACCAAATTAAAACAAGCAGTGACATTCCTATTCACACTAAGTCATATAGATTCCCGGAATGTCATAAAAAAGAAGTTGATACTCAGATTGGCAAGATGCTCGATCAGGGTATCATAGAACCCTCATCCTCACCCTGGAGTTCGCCAATCTGGATAGTTCCTAAGAAGTTAGATTCCCATGGTCAACGTAAATGGCGGATAGTCATTGACTATCGAAAGTTAAATGACATTACCATCGGCGAGACATATCCTATTCCTCAGATATCCGAGATCCTTGACCAATTAGGGAACAGTAAATACTTTTCTACCCTAGATCTCACTTCCGGTTTTCATCAGATCCTTATTTCGGAAGATGACGCTTCCAAAACAGCATTCTCAGTACCTCAAGGTCATTTCCACTTTAATCGTATGCCATTTGGGCTCAAAAATGCCCCAATGACGTTCCAAAAACTCATGAATACTTGTCTATCTGGCCTTCAGGGTACCCGATGTTTTGTCTATTTAGACGACATCGTTATCTATTCACCAGATCTAAAATCACATGTTAATAACCTTAAAGCTGTCTTTGACAGACTCCGCCAATTCAATTTGAAGTTACAACCGGATAAGTGTGAATTCCTACGAAAAGAAGTCGCATATTTGGGGCACATCATCGGTGAAGATGGTGTAAAACCAAATCCCGATAAAACCAAAGCCGTAACCGAATTTCCTGTTCCTCAATCCCCGAAAGATATAAAATCTTTCCTTGGCCTAGTATCCTACTATCGAAGGTTTATACCTAACTTCGCAAAGCTAGCCAAACCCTTAACATCTTTACTCAAGAAAGATACCCCATTCAAGTGGCAAAACGAACAGCAACTTTCTTTCGAATCCTTAAAGAATAGACTTGTCTCTGCCCCTATTCTAGCTTACCCAGACTTTACTCAACCTTTTCTCTTAACGTGTGATGCTTCAAACTACGCGATAGCAGCTATACTATCCCAAGGTCCCGTGGGACAAGACCGTCCTATCGCCTATGCTTCTCGCACTCTGAACAAAGCCGAGTGCAATTATAGTGTCACTGAAAAGGAATGCCTTGCCATAGTATTTGGCACTAAAGTATTTAGACCTTACCTTTACGGTCATAAATTCAGCATTATCACTGACCACAAACCCTTGCAGTGGCTGTTCAATTGCAAAGAACCAGGATCACGCCTAGTTCGTTGGCGCCTAAAACTCGAAGAATTCGAATATGACATCAAACATAAGAAAGGGAAAATTAATGCGAATGCTGATGCCCTATCTCGTTTCCCTGTCAATCCAATCCAACCTGAAAATGTCCCAGAATCCAATCCTGTTATAGAAGCACAGGGACCTACTCAGGAATTAGATAGAGATCTCATGGACCTACTAATTTCACCACCATCATTCAATCCTGATGAATTAAATCCTTTATCACCTAATAATCTTTATGACACTAACGAAGGAATTCTTCCGTTACCCGAACTAGACTTACCTTCTCCAAATTTGCTTGATCCTGATAACCTTTCCTTACCATCACCTGAGACGAACTTACCTTCCAATATTCCTGACGATCTCAGAGAGGAAATTGAGAATGAAATGACTGACTTACCTGAACAATCATTGATCCCCAACATGCAGCCTAATGTTGATCCAATGCCCTCTACAAGTAGTAATTCGGACTTACCTTATCCTAGTCAACCCCATCCGGAAACTCCTTCAACACCTGAAACCTTACCTTTACCGGATGAAACCTATAGTAAATTTCTAAAATCAACTTTAAAATCGAACACTCTCATCTTTGAACACAACGAAAACCTACTTAAGGGCACACAAAAATTAATCATCATACCTACATCGATAGATATGGATGAGTCTATGCCCTATGTTCAAGAAATCCTTGATAATTGTCCAGAACCCAATCGCAACGAATTCTTAGAACTGGAGAGATCTCTTCACAGCTTCTTACCTCTTATAATCGGAAACAAAACTTATCTTTTCCTATTTACTAAAGTACATCATTTCGATAATCATTCATACCCAGATATATTTGAATCTCTTAAACATGTACGCGACGAAATAATTCTGTCTTATTCTACGATAAATGAAATCAGTTCATCAGATTTTAAAAACCCATTCGATAGTCTTTCCTTTACTAAAATTTACAACATGTTCAACTATCTATTCGATGGAACTAATATACAGATTCATCTTTATCATAATAACATCATATATCCTTCACTTAGCGAGATCCCAAAAATCCTCAGAGAAAACCACGATATACCTATCGCTGGACATCTGGGATCGAATAGAATGTTGAATCGCATTAAAGATAAATTTTATTGGAGAAACATGCGCACTGACATCGAAAATTACATTAAAAAATGCTCATCATGTCAAGCAAATAAAGCTTTTCGTAAAATAAATAGAGCTCCGATGATAATCACCTCCACTTCAACATCTCCTTTTGAAAGAATTTCTATTGACATTGTGGGTCCTCTACCCGAGTCTGGCCCAGCCAAACTCAAGTTCATTTTAACTATGCAAGATGATCTAACTAAATTCTCATTAGCCTATCCTATTCGTAGTACCACAGCTGAGGAGTCATGTGAATGTCTCCTTCATTTTATATCACTGTTTGGTATTCCCAAACATATACTTACCGATCAAGGTACAAACTTTACAGCAGACTTATTTAAGAAGACTTGCACATTCCTTAAGATAAAACAACTATGGTCTACTCCTTACCACCCACAGACTCAAGGCGCGTTAGAAAGATCACATTCCACCCTTAAGGAATACTTAAGACCATACATTAACGACAATCAAGATAATTGGCCCAGATATGTCTACACGGCTATGTTAGCATACAACACAGCCGTACACTCAACAACACATTACTCACCTTTTGAATTATTGTTTGGACACAAACCCCATATCCCATGTTCTATTTACAATGATAACTCAGACACAACGTATCCCGAATACGTAAAAATGCTACAACATCGAATGAAACATACGCGTGATAAGGCTTTAGAATACATACAAAAATCTAAAAGCAATTCTAAAACTTATTATGACTCCCACACTCGTCCAGTAGTGTATAAGATCGGAGATTACGTCATGCTAAGAAACCACCTAAGACTACGTAAAGCTTTATCACCCGTGTGGAAAGGCCCTTATAAAGTACTTAAGGTACATGGCAACCACACACTGACGCTACTTGTAAACAGGCGTCAAGTTACACACCATTTCGACGAAGTTAAACATGTAGTTATCGAATAACTACAACTTAAGTTTTATATTAATATTATATTTACATTTTTTTTAGATAAGGTTTTACTTGTTAGTTTAGATAGGTAGGTACCTACATTATACACATTTACCACTTATACAAAAAACATATACAATAAAATTTATATATTATTTAATAGTCATTACCACATCTTTATTAGATTTTCTTTTATTACAGTATACTGGTTCAAGGTCACCCAGAACTTGTCCATCAAATCAACACTAGCCCTGGTATATACTTCGACTTAATTGGTGAACTCAAAATTAGCTTAAGCCATTTGGATATAGTTACGCCGTTAGATATATCTCATATTGAACCTCATATTAAAAACATAAATGCAATATTAGGTACAACAAAATTCTTATGTAATCAGATAAAAATTGAAACAGCGATTAACTTAGAATGTCACAACATATTAGAACCACTATCAGTTAGATACCAGGATCTTACTTCCGGGTATTCCGCTATTTCTCATTTAGTTGACAAAAGGTTCAAACGAGGGGCATGGATAGGTGGTATTGGCACTCTCTCGAAAACCATATTCGGAACTTTAGACGAGGATGACGCTATCAAGTATGACAACGCCATCCGAAATGTTCAAGATAACGAAAAAAGACTGAGCTCATTAATGAAAGAAAACATTTTAATAACTTCTACCGTTTTATCAAAATTTAATAAGACATTATACGAAATAAAACTTAATGAGGTCAGGCTTAACCAAAACATCGACAATTTTACCTTAAAGCTAAAAAATATTTCAATCATTTCTCACGAGTTGAATGTAAAGGAAAATATGAATTCAATCTTAAATAGTTTAGAAGCATCCATACTCACCTTATCATTTCAAATAGAAGACATAACAAATGCTATCATTTATGTAGTCAAAACATTCTACACCCGGCCGTGTTATCTCCAGTGCAGCTTTACGAAGAAATTGTCGATAACTACCGGTACTTACCTGTAGATATTAAGTTACCTGTAAATCTAGCATTAAACAATATTCATAACCTAATGAATGTATCTAGTGTAGTATGTTTTAGTTTATACAACAAGATCGTTTTTATTCTAAGAATACCGCTTGTGTCGCCTAAAGAATACAGTTTATTTCATAGCATTGCATTACCAACCCCGCATAGTAGTATAAACCCGAACTCCTTTAGCTACATAATTCCTAGTAGTAAGTACATAGCAATGACCAAAGATAAAACTGAGTATTGTAACCTGGACTCGATAAAGGAATGCATAGCGATAAGCTCACGCGAGTACATCTGTGACGTAATTACAGTGTTCCCAACCAGTGCGAACCCGAGTTGTGAAAGTGAATTATTAGCGAATGTGATAAGTGTTTTACCAATGCAGTGTCAAACCGATTTTCTCCATGGATTTATAGACTTATGGAAACCGCTTAAAAACAATAATTGGATTTATGTACAATCTCAAAATAATAAACTTTACATAGAATGTTTTAATCAAAAAATTGTAGAAATAAATATTTTCGGTACCGGAATTCTCCGAGTACCAAACAATTGTATAGCATACTGTAAAAGCACTCGATTAATACCTAAGTTTAATTCTTTTACAGTTAATGTAACTAATAATATTCACTCCGATTTTAATATCATAAACGATTCTTGCTGTAACTTAGATAAGTTCTTAACTGTAATGAGTGATGTACCCCCTTTAAGACTACAGAACATCGACCTAGATATTTTTACTCCAGAAATAAAATCAAAATTAAAATCTATGTCCGAAGAGACAAACAAAATATTGAATCAACATCAAATAATCAAATACGGGACACATTACTCAATAACAACTATTTTAATAATTTCATTGCTCTTGTTAGTTTGTATTTTTAAATTAATTGAGATAATTAAATCGCACAACCGTCTTTCCCATTGCCTTCCTAGATTTTTCCAAACAGTTCCAATTAACTCACCACCCGAACAGGTTCCGGATCCTGATCCCGTCATCCCTCTAAATATTAGAATAAATCAGTCTAGATCAGAACCAATTCCAACTCCCAACATTAGAACTAATGTGTAGGTTTCTTATGACTCTTCTCCTAAACATCGAAAAATCAACCCCGATGTTTAGTCTTACCCCGGGAGGTGTTATAATTATTAGTTGCACCCTTTCTTGTCGACTGTCCATTCCTTCCCGCACTGTCAGCATTTTCCAAACGTTTCATTATACATTAAATCATTTAGTCCTCAGTCCGTTTCCATCCACAATCCAAGACGGTTGTCTTAATCCAAATATAAGTTTTTCTTTTTTAAAAACCCTTCTCTAAAGCGGCTCTTAACAGTTCCATGCAGCAATGCGTAGGAACTTAATCATTTATTATATTGGGCAATTATAGTTGTAAGGAGGCCCATTAGGGTACCTATTTGTTGTATGAGAATATCTATTTTCTCTGATTGTTTGATGATTATCTGCTCTAGTGAGCCTGTTGGCTGAGATTGTGTGTTCTCTTGTTTCTTGTTCCAGTAAGATATATTTTCGGCATCTTGTCTTTGTGAGACTGGAGGTTGTTGTTTAGCATAAGTGCTTGGTTTTAGTGGAGGGAAGTCTTCTCTTTGAGTGTCGGCGGTATTAGTTCTTGGGTTGTTCATATTTGTTTTTGTGGGATGGAGCATTGGAGCTTTTTTGTGGGATGGAGCTATTTTCCTTGCGCGAATCTCTTTGTACACTTGGCACCCCTTATAATTTGCAGGATGTTCTCCAAGACATAATGTACAGGTAGCAGGTGTATTTCTATCTTTTTTCGGACAATCTATGGTTCTATGTCCTTCTGCGCACTTAACGCATCGATGGGGGCGCATGCAATTGTTTTTGGTGTGCCCGTATTGCTGGCATCTAGTGCATTGGGGAATTTCGTTTGTTTTTCGTGGATCTTCTATCTTAACTTTTGTTTGGTATATGGAATCTATACGCTTTAGTTCTGGGTTATTTGGACCGGGTTCTACATTCACGAAGAACATATTTAGCGGTTTTTTATTTTTTCTTGAGAGTGCGCATATAATTTCTCCTCTGACTTTGTTTCCGGTTTTTTCTAATTCCTCGATAATAGCATTTTTTGGAGTTGTATGGTGCAGGTTTTTGATCACAATTCTACAGCACCTTTTGTCTTTCTGTGTGAAAGTGTGCCCTATAAGTCCATTACTTCGAATTAGGTCGATAATGTCTTTGTACGATTTACTAGTCTTTGCCATTACTCTCAGCTGATCTTTGGTAACTATTTTATATGTATAGCTATCTTTGGGTACGGAACTATTCAGGAGCTCTGTTAGTTTCGTTATGTCCATAATTCCATAAAGGATTATCGGTGGTGGTTTGCTGTCTTTCTTGGGTTGAGTGTGGTTTTTTATTGAATCAGTTGGTTCATCAGATATATCATCTATTGGAAGTTCACTGTACCTGTTGGAAGTGTTGATGGGGCACTGTGTGTGTTGAGCTGGGTTCTCTTTCAGACCCGTAGAGGGGGGGCTAATGGATAGCTTTCTTTTTTTAGGATTTCGTTGTGTGGGCATTCTTTGCCATTTGGGAGGACAGTTGCTGGTATCATCGTTTATGGTAATGGCCTCTGATGATGTAGCTGGCTGATTTTTTTCATGTATAGTGTCGTTAGTGCTAATATTTCCAAGTGAAGAAGATCTAGGTCTTGTGGTAAAAAGGCTTGGATGAAAAGCCTGTTGTACAAATTTTTTAGTGCTACCAGTATCATTCTCAGTCACCAGGGCCTGGTCGCCTACCCTAGTACGTACTTGAGTTGTAGTGGAGTTTGTTAAATTGTTATTCATTATTGAGTCCCACGAGTAAGGACGATAAACTGGTCACATACGGGGTTACGCCTATTCCCATATGAAGGCACAATACTTCAAAGTGAGCCTGGTCCATTGAAGTTGGCGCTAGAGACTAATCTTCCCATTAGTCATGCATCCTCTCGGCACGTAACCCACCTTAGGATTCGGGGTGATTTATTAGTGAGGATTTCTTCCTCTTGGTACAGGCAATGAAGCCAATACCACCGATCTCGCGAGACATGACCACGAAGTAGCGGTTTGTGTAGGTTATTTCCTACCTACACAAGCAAGGCTTTTACGCCTAGTTCGTCTGGTTATTTACTGCCGCCTGACACTCGGCATTGTTACTCATTTTGCACCACCCGGGGGACACGTGTAGGGTGGGCCTAGGAACAGGTGGTAAATCCTACGGACGCGAGTAACTTTATCCCCCATAAATAATAATAATAAATAAATAAATATCCTTAGACATTCCACACAGTAGTGGCAATTCGGAGTGTCGCAAAAGCTAAATTAAACTAACTAAAATTAATGCCATCCTTTTTCTTTCCATCGCTATGAAAGGGACGGCAACATTTTTAGTTTTTAAGTTTAGCCTTTGCGACACTCCGAATTGCCACTATTGTCACATCATCTAGTTCCAAGCTAAGCAATTAAATACTTACTTGTGTTATGGTAACCAGATGACTGATATATTATTATACATTTTTTTTTGTAAATATGTATGTACATAATAATTATGATACATAGAGAACACCCAGACTCAGGAAATATATTTGCAGATCATACAAACATTTGTCCCGCGGCGGGGATCGAACCCGCAACCTCTGAGTCTCATGCGGGCTTTCATCCACTGCGCCAAAGAGGTCGTCATATTTAATAGTAATATTCTTTTAACAGGAGAAGAAAAAGCAATAGTCCCACTAGAGTTGAAGAGTGGAAAGGCGTCAGTATCGGCAGAGCACCGTGGCCAGTTGGTTCTGTACGGCATGATGCTCAGCTTGCAGAGAAACGAAGACCCCACGCAGACATTGCAGAGAGGTCTATTGCTGTATCTGAAGTAAGTAGTCACTTATGCCGGGTTCCTATATCCAACTAACGGATGTCTGTAGGTCGGTCGTCATAGCAACGTTGTTATCTGTCAAAAAGTGTCATACATTTTGTGTTGAATAAACAACGTTGCTATGACGACTGACCTAAAGACATCCGTACGTTGGATATAGGAACCGGGGGTTAGTCACTCACAATTCAATGTATAAAAGGTGCTAATTTTCATGACATTTCTGCAAGATGTGGGCATGTACCAAATATGTATATGGACATACCTCTGACTACCCCCATAGACATCTTCAATAGGATCTAAAAATTGCTTAAAAGATCTGACAGAAATGTCTACCGCTCCCTGGGATACAGTGTGATCATATTTCATTTATTTTTTTTCATTTCATTTTTTCGAGTCTTGCCTTTGAGTCCGTAGTTTACAAGTTCTTGTAAGAAAATCAGCTTAGTTTAGCAAAGTGGCGATGGGCTTGCATTCTATTATGAATGCATAATTGCCAGCAGCAATAGTCATATAGTCATAGATATCTATAGATATCTGGGGAGATATCTATGGATCTCTATGAATGTGCTCTTTTTCACAGAGAAAGAGTAAAAAACTTTTTACTCTACAGAGAAAGAGTAGACCTAAAAGAAATGAGCTGTGGTCACCCCGAACTATGGATCTCTATGGATGTCCTTTTTTCACAGAGAAAGAGTAAAAAACTTTTTTTACTCCACAGAGAAAGAGTAGACCTGCGAGAAGTGAGCTGTGGTCACCCCGAACGTCGCGACCTAATAATGCTTCGTAACCAACTAGCGCAGCATCTAGCCCCTTCGCCTGAAGACGTGGATGTAGAACAAATGGTGGATATCGAGGATGCGGCTGTATTGCTGCAACAGCGGCTGCCTGATCCAGTGAACCACCATAATGCGTGCAGCAAATGCGCTTATCTTACTATCTGCTCGCTACATTTGTGGTAAATTGGAAATGATTATTTTTAATTATTATTATTTAACTTGGCAACATCTCTGGTCATTTGTATTGAATGCAACTTCAGTCAATGAGCAGGTGATATTCGAGTTTCCTCTAGTATCTATAGTTTAGTTGTAGAAGTGGTAGGTACGTACGGTATTGAGTAAATAGTCCAACTCACGGTTATTAGGTAGGTACTTTATTGTCCACATACACTAATCCATATATAAAAGTTCAGAAGGCACAATGAAGGATGAAAGGGCACAAGCACAAGCGTAAAAGAGTTTGTAAGCTATAGAAAGAAAGATAGGATGAAAGTTATAAAGCAAGACAATACAATTTTGGCATTTAAGCGCAAGCGCGACAATAAACTTTAAGGTTTCGCGGCGAGTACAAGCGTGCGCTCGGCGCGGTAAGTAGGCTGTGACTGCTTTGACCTCTGCGCGCACGCAGCGAGTGGCGGCTCGTACATAAAGCCTTTATGTGTAAGAAAGACTAGTGATGGGGTAAAGGTCGATAGGATTACGGGATGCACGGGACTTATTACAATATTTATTGAATATCGACTAACTGGTAAACTAAGTGTAAATGATGTATGTGTGACTTATAAATCTATGTTTGTGTTATATTAAAGTAGGAAGTGTGCCTACACCACCCCCCACCAGAGACCGTCACGGGCGATAATAGTCTGGAAATTTAACCTGACGGCCGGAACGAGTGACGTATTTTTGTGGAACTGTTGATGGTTCCTCAGTTTCAACAGACAGTGTGAAGGCCGGCTTAAGGCGGTCTATAGACACTGTCATCTCTTTGTTGTTCAGCAGGATTTTAAAAACTTTAATCCCTCTGTCCAGTACTTTGTGTGGCCCGGAGTACGCAGGAGTTAGTGACCCTCGTGAAGTGTCATCTCGTAAGAAGACTTGTTCACAAGTGTCAAGTGCCTTGTGAATAAATATTCGGGGTTTACAATGACGCGATGCTGGAGAAGGTCGCAACTTTTCGGCAAAGCTTTTTAGCCTCGCGGAAAACTCTGACAAGTCAGTTGTATCACCAACAGTTGGCTCGAAAAATTCTCCGGGTAGTCTCAACGGCTCCCCGTAAACAAGTTCTGCCGAGGAAGCCTGGAGATCTTCCTTGAAGGCAGTGCGTATGCCCAACAAGACCCATGGCAATGACTCGGTCCATCTGTCGTTAGCATGGCATACTATTGCAGCTTTCATTTGGCGGTGGAAGCGCTCGACTAGTCCATTGCACGCCGGATGGTATGCAGTGGTTCTTTTATGCACAAAACCGGTAATCTTAGAGAGGCTATGAAACAAAGCGGACTCGAATTGACGACCGCGGTCTGTCGTTATGTCTGTAGGACAGCCAAATCGCGCTATCCAAGACGACAACAAAGTTTTAGCAACTGTTTCTGCTGTGATATCCTCTATCGGTACCGCTTCAGGCCAACGAGTGAACCGATCGATTGCGGTTAAACAATATCGATATCCGTGCGATAGAGGAAGGGGACCAACCAGGTCTATATGGATTTGTTTAAATCGAGCGCGTGGTAAATTATAGGTACCTAGCGGGGATGTCACGTGACGAGTGACTTTGGCCCGTTGGCACTGTAAGCATGACCGCGCCCATTCTCTGCTATCCTTTTTTACACCAGGCCAGACAAAACGTTCGGTTATCAGTTTGGCTGATGCATTTGAGCCGGGATGACTCAAGGAGTGCAGGCTATCAAAAATTTGCTTCCGAAGAAATTTCGGGACATAGGGCCTGGAAACTGATGTACTGATGTCACAGTACAGGGGAGTTCGGCTTCCAGGAACGTATAGTTTCTGTAACTTTAATGACGATTCTTTGTTCAAAAGTTCTATGAGCTCTGGATCCGAGGCTTGGCTTTTAGCCAATGACTCGAGGCTGACGGGTTCTCCCAGTTCTTCGATCCGAGACAAGGCGTCAGCGACAACGTTATCCTTGCCGGATATGTGACGAATATCGGAGGTGAACTGGGATATATAATCAAGATGCCTATACTGTCTTGGCGTACAGTTGTTCTTCCTCTCGTGGAAGGCAAAACTGATAGGTTTGTGATCAGTGAAGACAATAAAATGGCGAGCCTCGAGCATATGTCTAAAATATTTAATAGCCTCGTAAATGGCCAATAATTCCCTATCATAGGGCGAATATTTTGTCTGTGAGGGGCTGAGTTTGCGAGAGAAAAACGATAAAGGTTCCCAGGCATCGTCTCTAAATTGCTGCAGAACTGCGCCAATAGCCTTATCAGACGCATCCGTAACCACGGCAAGTTTAGCAGAGCAATGGGGGTGTGCCAATAGGGCTGCGTTGCAAAGGCTCTCCTTGCAAGCTTCGAAGGCTGCCAACGCGTCACCCGAGAGATTGATAGGCTGCGATCCTTTTACTGATCCTGTCAATAAGGCATGCAACGGGGCTTGTATCTGGGCTGCTCGTGGAAGAAATCTCCTATAAAAATTAAGCATCCCTAAAAAACCTCTTAATTGACGGACGTTCACAGGCGGAGGAAAATTGTGTACTGCCTCCACCTTTGATTCCAGGGGTCTGCATCCACTTTCAGAGATTTGGTACCCTAAAAATCTTACCTCATTCACCCCGAAGACACATTTAGCTGTATTGACCAGCATGCCGTACTCCTTCAGCCTAGTAAAGACTTCACGTAGGTGTATTTCGTGTTCGGCCTCACTCCTAGAGTAAATTAAAAAATCGTCGAGATAAGCATACACAAAGTCGAGCCCTCTGGTTAAACCGTCAATGAAACGCTGGAAGGTTTGTCCCGCATTTCTTAAGCCAAATGTCATAAAAGGGAACTCGAATAACCCGAATGGCGTAGTGATGGCGGTCTTGGGAATGTCATCGGGGCTGACAGGTATCTGATTATAAGCTTTCTCAAGGTCAAGTGTACTGAATATTTTACAGCCAGCGACATTATGCGTAAAGTCGTGAATATGCTTAATCGGGTACCTATCAGGTACCGTGCGAGCATTTAACCTGCGATAATCACCGCAAGGACGCCATCCGTTATTTTTCTTAGGGGCTAAATGTAAGGGCGAAGACCAACTGCTTTGTGAAGGCCTAGCTGTGCCGTTGGCCAGCATAGACTGGAATTCTTTCTGTGCGATCTTAAGCTTATCTGGAGCTAGACGACGAGGTGGCAGTGAAACTGGAGGGCCTGGAGTCGTGTGAATGTGATGGACTGTGGAGTGTGGTGTAGTGTTAAGTCTACCAGCTGGTCGAGTGATCTCGGGAAATTCATCAAGAATTTTATGAAACCGGGTCTCACCAGTAACAACCTTTACAGACGAAACATTTTTACAATCGGCTAAAGTGGCAATAGCAGCTATAGAGGTTAAATTATCAATAAGTCGCTTATTGCGAATATCTACTACAAGGTTATAGTAATTTAAAAAATCAACGCCTATTATTGGTTTTGTAACCTCAGCTACTACGAAGCGCCATGTAAATGTTCTTCGTAGGCCGAGATCTAATTCAAAATTCACATAACCGTAAGTAGCTATATTGGAACCGTTTGCAGCACACAAGTAGTAGTCCGTTGAAGCACGACGATCACGAAGCGCTGACCGTGGGTAGACGCAGAGGTCGCTACCTGTGTCGACCAGGAACTGCGTCTTCGAAGATCGGTCGGTGACAAACAGGCGACCAGTAGAAGGCGATGGGCAATCGTCGGTCGCCATTATCGACTGCCCCTTGAGTTTACCGACGCGTCGTAGTCACATGGGCGAATGCACTTGCTAGCTTTCTCTCCATACCTTTCATGGTACCAACACTGCGGGAATTTTCGGTAACTTGATTGAGAACGCTGCCTTGAAGTGTTCCTCTTGTTAGACGAAGAGCGGTTTCGTGATCTGCCTGTTCTCTGTGATGCCAGTTTCTGAAATTGCTTCCGAAGTTCGGCTACTTCCTTAGTCAGGTCGTTGAGTAGGGAGCTTGGAACAGCACTGCTCACTGAGGCAACTCTTGGGGAAGAAGAAGCAAGGTCGTTCACTCTGTCAGCCAGGTCTGCCAGGTCTTCAATAGAAGCTGTAGTGGGTTGTCCTGCTAACACCGTCTGAACACCGTGGGGTAGGCGACTAATCCAGATGGTTTTCATGAAATCCTCTGGGACATCAGATCCTGCGAGGCTTTTGAGGTGGCGAAGAAATTGAGATGGTTTGCGGTCTCCAAGTTCCTCATGCATAAGGAGCTGCTTTATCTTCTTCTCATTCGACGCGCTGAGCCTTTTGATAAGCTCTGACTTCAGCTTCTGATATTTTTGTGTCGCCGGAGGATTTATAATGATATCCTTGACTTCCTTAGAGTGCTGGTTGTCAAGGTGGGCAATTACATAATTAAATTTTGTGGCGTCGTTGGTTATGCCAGACATTGCGAATTGTCCCTCTACTTGGGCAAACCATATCTCGGGCTCTTCCGCCCAAAAAGGTGGCACTTTAACGCTGACCTTAAAAACATCGCCTGGGTTCATCGATACTTTCCCCTCACTATCGCTCGTCATCCCGGGTGTTGGTTCGAGCGCATCTTCGAATTCCTTCTCCATGTTCGTAACAGGGGTCACCAGTTTAGTTGTAGAAGTGGTAGGTACGTACGGTATTGAGTAAATAGTCCAACTCACGGTTATTAGGTAGGTACTTTATTGTCCACATACACTAATCCATATATAAAAGTTCAGAAGGCACAATGAAGGATGAAAGGGCACAAGCACAAGCGTAAAAGAGTTTGTAAGCTATAGAAAGAAAGATAGGATGAAAGTTATAAAGCAAGACAATACAATTTTGGCATTTAAGCGCAAGCGCGACAATAAACTTTAAGGTTTCGCGGCGAGTACAAGCGTGCGCTCGGCGCGGTAAGTAGGCTGTGACTGCTTTGACCTCTGCGCGCACGCAGCGAGTGGCGGCTCGTACATAAAGCCTTTATGTGTAAGAAAGACTAGTGATGGGGTAAAGGTCGATAGGATTACGGGATGCACGGGACTTATTACAATATTTATTGAATATCGACTAACTGGTAAACTAAGTGTAAATGATGTATGTGTGACTTATAAATCTATGTTTGTGTTATATTAAAGTAGGAAGTGTGCCTACAATAGTATATAGTATATGTCAGGATCGTAGCAAGTGAAAACCGTGGTCTCTGCCTAACCCTTTGGGAAGAGGCGTGATTATATGTATACATTTTCTATTTCATAAAAAATAACGTTTAGTATAAAAAAACGTGTTGTAAAATCTAGTTTGTTCTAGGCATACAGACGGCCCTAGTGTATCAGAAAACCATCCTCTCTCCAAACTCCGAAACGAAGCGATGGGTCATTTGACAGCTAGTCATATTAAATACTTTTTGCATTGGACCGCCTTGCTCAAGATGGAGGAAAGAGGGCAGATGTTGTTGTCTCCCTTGCACGCGCTATGGACGGATACAGTTGAGAAAAGGTAAGATATTAGTTCTTCGTAATGTCTTTAAAGATTTGATTTGATTATTGAAGGACAGTGTGGTAACTGCTGCAACGATAAAGTATCGTTAAGTGTTGAATAATTGGAGTTGATAGTCTGACGACATTATTATATTTCAGAACAAAACGCGGTACTTGCGCGTCATATTTAAAACTGAAGACTGTTAAATCGTCTGGTGATCGATTCCTGCATCATTTCGAAAGAACTAATACTGAAAAAGGTAATTAAATACAATGTATTTCTCAACGCAAATGCAAGTGCAACCAAATTAGGTCAAAAAATACTTATCTTATCTCAGTATTTACTAATTGGCTTGACGTTTTTTAATACCAATTTTTTTTTGGATTCTACAAAATTGGTTTATATTATGAGGATACCAGTAAATAAATATGCCAATATTATCTTATAAGCAGTTTTTTTTATTGAAAATTTATGTATATTTTCTTTTAGTAAGTGAAGACAAAAGGCCCAGCGGCCCTCAAGAAGGGGAGTTTTCTATAGTAAGCGTTGAGAACCGGCCATGGATAGCGGCCGGTGTGGTTTCAACATCCACACAGATGGAAATATGCATACTTTTAGAAAGGTAAATATAACTGTATGTATTGCTAATTTTCATCCAAAGATTGTGGTTTGACAATAGTGGCAATTCGGAGTATCGCAAAAGCTAAACTTAACTAACTAAAAATGTTGCCGTCCCTTTCATAGCGATGGGAATAAAAATGATGGCATTAATTTTAGTTAGTTTAGTTTAGCTTTTGCGAAACTCCGAATTGCCACTAATGTATCAATAGATTTGTCATTTTGAAACTTTAGAGATTTGACTCGTTTTGATTACGGACGGGACAAAAGTGGATCGCTTACCTACCTTTTAATGTCAAACACATCCAAAGTCATTAAGAATACCATAAGACCAAAAGTGAAACCTAATCGAATATCATCTTATCATTTAATCATCATAAATGAAAAATTTTACTAAAAGTTAACGGCTCCGACAGGTTTCGAATCTGAGTAGATACAAGCGATCGCTCTTAAGCCAAGCTGCCTGACCACTAGACTACGGAACCACTTACGTCGAAAGCTGAAACTATTAGTAAGATGATTTCTCGGTATTTTGACGTCACAGGGGTTCCGTCACCGACTTGGTTAGGCACTCCGGCTTGAGGAAGATCGCTTGTATCAATGCAGGTTTGAATCCCGTCAGAATCAAACATTTTTCATTTCCTGTAGAAATAGTCATTCTGTGACAGAAATAGCACTATTTTTTTTGTATGATTTTTAGAGATTTAAGCCGTCGTCTCAATAAGGATACTTCATTCCACATAGACACGTACGAATCTTATGCTACAACTGTACAGAACTTGACCAATCTGGGTGTTTTGATGGAGGATAGCGAACGAGCTGAGAGGCTGAGAAAGTAAGTTGCACTTTGATCGTTTGATGTCTAATGAGTTTATTTTGAACCTGTATTAAATATATATAGCTTTATGTTTAGACATCAATACAAGAGTAATATTATATTTCAGCTTGGCAAACCGTGTTTTTTATTAAATTTATATTTCATTCTTACACGATAATCATATTTTAAGGTTTTCATCAATGAATATGGTCATGCTGTAAAATACCGCCTATTGTACTTTCTGAGGCCCTAGCCATGTTACATTTCGACAATCGCTTTCGATTAGAAATTAAAAAAAATGTATAGGAATTGACATTCGATGACGAAAACTCGAGCGATCAGAAAATGTCAAATCAAAGGTGTAGCGATGATAGAAATCGAATCGCTTCATAGAGAATGCCGGTTGGCTAGGCCCTCTGGTTCGAGATTTTGATTTCTTTTTAATGTTTTTGTTTTGTGTTAGAATTAATTGGAGTGTTATTGTGACAATACAGTTGTTTTAGAATGAAGTTGAGTACAATAAGCACGCTGTATTGAGGCTTATGTTTCTACGACTGCTTCTAGGTTAATAATAGACAAGACAGCGCCAGAGTTCGATAAGAAACTACCGCGCGACGTTGGTCGACTCGGCACTAAACTAATGCGATCTCTGAACATAGAACAACAGAGGGCGGTGCTTAAAGCTGTCACAGCGAAGGACTATGCGTTGCTTCAGGGATTGCCGGGCACTGGTAATTATATACTCACTAGCTGCGCCCCGCGGTTTTACCCGCGGTAAATAGAACCCGTTCCCGTGGGAATACCGGGATCAAAAGTAGACTATTTGAATGAAATTTGGTACCAGGGTTGCTACCCTAAGCAAACCTGGTTAAATTTCATTCAAATCCGTCCAACCGTTAGAGAGTAAAAAAGTAACAAACACTTGCATACCTCTATAATATTAGTGTGATTATTTTGGATAATGAGGAGCTGTATAATATATTTCTAACTACCGCCTATTCTTCGTAGTTATGGATTTGTTAATGTGTTACTTTAGTTTACTTACGTTATATACGAAAAACATTGATATTGGTATTTGGTACTATATTATAGAGGCAAAGAGTATGTAACAAGTATCTCTTAAAACATAGATCCGATTAGTTTCTGTAGGTATTTATATACAGGATCTTAATTCATCCAGCGCTCTCCTTGATGACTGCAGAGCTTGAACTAACTTTTATGAGCTTGAAATACTATTTTCATCTTTACGACTGCGCCAAGTTACATCAGAATTGGCACAATTCACTTACCGCTTATTGTTTTTCAGGTAAAACGCAGACGATAAGCGTCCTTATTCAAATGCTGGTGGGTCTAAAACAGAGGGTGTTAGTGACAGCGCATACTCATTCTGCTGTTGATACAGTGCTATGCAGGTACATCAATCGTTACTGATTTTTACAATGACAGTATTCTATATTTTTTACTGCAGTTTATCTGTAACTCATAAAAACGTGTGAACTTTATTAATGCGTTCCACTAGTTGCTAGAGGAAAGCAAGTTTTTATGCTAAGCTAGCATATTGCGTGCTCATTGGTACTTACTGGTCTCGTGGCAACAGCGCACACCAATTGCACTATTCACTCTAAACGAGCCAATTGCTATTGCAGTGCCGTTAGTAAGGAGCTTAGAGTTTAAAAATATATCCAATTTAAATAATCTAGTTTAATTAATGATTATTTATTACTCATTGCGTGTGGTATTATTTATTACCCAAATGTGTAGTATCTGCCGCTGCCCACACCTACGGGAAAGCGGAGTAATGTTATGTAAATATTACATTTATTTATATTTATTTCTAACTACCCACAGGTTACCAGAAACTCTAAAGATAATGCGACTGGGCTCGTCCGCTCGCGTAGCGCCCTCTCTGTCCAAGCGCAGTGAACAAACATTGATATCCTCCTGCGAGACTTCTGACCAATTGGCGCAAGTTTATGAATCTATGGTGAGAATAAAGATTAATCATATTTTTTTTGTATTTAAATAATTAGTTTTAAAGTTGTTTTTAAGCTATTGCATAGCTTCTATCGCGGGCCTTAAGCGTGGAGACCTAATCCAGAAATTCCGTAACGAAAATAACCTAACACCCCCCACTCCGAAAAAAACAAATGCTATGCAATAGCTTTACCGCGGCAGTCTCCGAGTGCCACACGTCTTTTTTTTTACTAGCTTTGGTTTTTGGACATTTTCTTCCTATACATAGGGATAGTCAGCATGAAATGGTACTGATTATAATAATTTTACAGGAGGTTGTTGGCGTCACATGCTTAGGAGCGGCCCATGCTATGTTGTCCAAAACAACTTTTGATATTTGCATTGTGGATGAAGCTACTCAGGTATCAAATAGTTTTGAATTCCTTCCCTATAACTTGACATTTTCGTTTTTTTGTCGTCGCTTGCAACGCTTATATCTGGGCCGGCAGGCTAGGCAGCTAATCGACAGTAGCAACTTTGTTATACAACACAATTTGTATGGCGTGTTTTTTTTATAGATATGGCAATAGATATGCGATCGTTCGTCGGATTGCATATTAATTTCGGCCGTTAGATAATACGAATTAAAGTACTTTAAGATATGTTTATCCAGGTACTGCAGTGCACAGTGCTTCGCCCACTATTCGCGGCAAAAAGATTCGTACTAGTGGGAGATCCTGAACAATTGCCCCCGGTTGTAAGAAGTCGAGCTGCCAGGTAATATGCATTCTTATTTCTAAGCTGTTGAGGGTTACATTTGTTTGTTTTAATTAGGTAATTATTGTAACCCATATATGTTGCTGATAAATGTAACTTATTGACTACACATGAAACTGACTCACGTAGAAATATGGTCAGTTTCGATACCAATAAATAAATTGGTTCAAAGCTTGCGAAGACGTTCTTGATAGATCGTCGAAGTTAAGCAACATTCTGAGTGGTCACAACTTGGATGGGCGCAAGTGGCATTATAAGCTGAGCGCTTCCGCGCTTCGGAGGGCACATTAAATTGTCGGTCACTGCTTTTAAAGTCGTTAAGCCGTAACGGAGGCCTTTAGGCGGCCTAAAAACTCCGTCACCAGAGTTAGCCACTTGCTCATACGAACGAACAAACTAATTACCTAGTCCATGCGTAATATCTTCATTCGGGTCAGTTAGTTGTATAAGTACTTGGCTACACCCTCAGTCCCTCAGACATCTACAAAATGCCAATAAATATGAAAGAATATGTCTACTGCAACTTGGGAATACAGTCGTGATCATATTTCATTTTTTTATACTAGCTCGTACCGTCCCTTATTACACGTCACCGTTTTGCATTTAACTATGAATACCTACAACATTATAACATTTTATTTACAGACGTCTAGGCATGGAAGAGAGTCTATTCCACAGACTAATGAGAGAAGATGCAACTTCTACTCTCCAACTGCAGTATCGAATGAACCAGGCCATGGCAGACATAGCCAATAGAGTCGCTTATAACGACAGACTGAAATGCGCTAACGAGAAAGTCGCGCAAGGGAAAATGAACGTTGATGTACAGGTAACAACAATGAAATTAGGAGTTTTAGGACTTATCGCGAAACAAAATTCATCTCATCACGAATAATGACAGAAAATCGCGAAAACAACTGTCAGATTTGAGAGTCATTGATACCAATATTACCGTCAAATCTGAGAGTTTTTCAAATTGGTCTAAGTTTATCAAAAACTCATGAAATTCCTGTGACGTACTTTATGGATGGCCCGTTGATAAATGACTTACATTTAATGAAATATTCAGTTTTAAGTTTTCAAAATCTTTTCAGAAACTCGCCATGTTTTCTGACACACCCTGGCTACAAGTTGCTTGCAGCATTGAATCAGAAAACGCAGCTGTGTTTATAGACATAGCTACTGTGGCAACTAAGGTGGAGAATAAAAAATCGCTCGCCAATGAAGATGAAGCGTTAGTTGTACTGGCTTTGGTAGAGGCTCTGAAAGAGGTAAGATATCTCATAATACCGTACTGTCTAATAATATTTAAAAAGAGGTATTTTTAAGTTTAGATGTCAGACATTAGTGGCAATTCGGAGTGTAGCAAAAGCTAAACTAAACTAACTAAAATTAATGCCATCCTTTTTATTCCCATCGCTATGAAAGAGACGGCAACATTTTTAGTTAGTTAAGTTTAGCTTTTGCGATACTCCGAATTGCCACTAATACCGTCAGACCTACAATGGGGGCAATTCGGAGTGTCGCAAAAGCTAAACTAAACTAACTAAAATTATTGCCATCCTTTTTATTCCCATCGCTATGAAAGGGACGGCAACAATTTTAGTTAGCTTAGATTAGCTTTTGCGACACTCAGAATTGGCACAAATATTTAGCTTACATAAAAACCGACTGTAGAGTAATTTATGCACTCTTAGGTGCAATTGTGTTTATAATTCCGAAGATCCTAGTCAGATCCTCACCAAATTATGAACTCAATTGGAAAATAACCCGTTGAAAAAAAAAAGAAAGCTGATCACGACTGTACCAAGGGTGCGGAAGACAAATTCATTCCGATCTTTTTAGTCATTTTAGATCCTTTGAAGATGTATAAGGGTATGAAGATGTATATATTTGGTACTTACCTACATTTTGCAGAAGTTAACATTCCACACGTGACACCAATGTGTGGTGCCGGCATGAAACGAAAAATATTTCGTCGAATTGAGAATCTTTTTTATAATTAAGTCGGTTAACACTAGAACTTAGTTTAAACTGAGCAACATACTACAGTTCTTTAAGCATTACCAGTATTCATCGATTTATTTTAACCAGGTTGGAGTACAATCGTCGAACATAGGCATCATAGCGCCCTACCGCGACCAAGTGTCGCTACTCCGTCGCTCGCTGCACAAACATGGCGTCGACGTCAGTACAGTGGACCAGTTCCAAGGACGGGACAAGTCTGTAATCATATACTCTTGTACTAAGAAGGATGGCGAGGATAGAAAAGTTAAGGTATGATATGGGTGCTTTATTTAAAGGTTACTAGTGTACTATTAACAAACCTTTATATAATTCTGCGCTAATTTAGTAGGTTTCTGCTCGAGTTTGCACTAGTGCTGCTCCCGGATTTGCCCTGCCTAGCCTGGCATAGTAGGGCTTGGCTGTTGGCAAGGGTTGTTGGGTGGCTTTGTGAAAACATCGTGAGGAAACCTTTTTGGTTTAGATTAAATTAGCGGAGGAGTAGGTACCTACTAGATATTCTGAAATTTTCAATATCTGAAGATGGACTTGCGCAAAGTCACGCCTGAATCAATTAAGGTTAGTTTCAAAAAGTTCGTTGTACACGGACTTTAAGTGCTACGTGGTTAACACATTAAAATCATTTGTGTAATATCTCCACAATAAACAGCAACGTAAACTAGCATTTATTTTAGGAATCACTGCATTGTCTTTCGTTTAGTTAGATAAAGCTGACCGTATGGTCAGCTTTATCTAACTAAACGAGCAACTGTGTATGTATATACACAGTTGCTTACAATTTTTATTTCTTAGGAAGGGGAAATACTGAACGACCAAAGGCGCCTAGCAGTGAGTGTAACCCGCGCCAAGCACAAGCTAATCATCGTCGGCAACTCACGCGCCTTGCAAAAGTATCAGCCTGTACAGGCATTGATAGACGCATGCAAAACTGTACAGTTGCACAGCTTAGTTAATCTTAGGAATAAATATGATATGGTTGTGTAATGTAGTTGTAAGCTTTGAACAATTAGCAATTGTAATTGTGTAAGATTTGTTTTTGGTGCTTATAAGTTTGTTCAAAGTCGCCAAAATCGCCTAATCTGTAGAAGCTATTTTGTAGAATATAAATTATGTGCCTTATAAAAAGTGGTTGTGTATTTTGTTGCACTTTTAAGTTATGTGTTAATTTTGCAATTTAAATGTTTCTTTTTATCATTTTGTTGTTTTATTTTGAACGCAACTTTGGCTTTGTTATGTTGGATTCACTTCACATCTGTCAATAAACGTAGTGTTACATTCTCTTTATCTGTCAACGTCAAAACTCACATGTATGCGCAAACAAGGTCATATCATTTACAAATATTTATTTTAAGACGTTTCGCCGGTATATAAACAGTTTTGGCTGATAACGAATGTTTTATAGCTACTTATCATCGTGATGTTATAAAGGTCTTAAGTTCATACATGCGTTGGAATAGCACCAAGCTAGAGTCATTTATTAATAGCGAATTAAATTAATCTGTGTGAAGTGGAGTGTGACAATTACTGTAAGTGATTTATGCTTCCCCAGTGAAAGTTTTTATCTTTTGTTATATTTTTTAAAAAACTGTATGTAAAGCTTTAATTTTTTGTTGGTGTTTAAATTAGTTACAAATGTACCCACATTTCAAATAACAAATGTTAATATTGAGACAAAACGATTTAATTCAGCTAAAAAATTTATTGCACTGAAAGACAGCTATTATTTGGTTTTTAAAAAGATGTTGTTATTGGAGAAAATAAATATTAACACATATTTTTTTTAGAAAATGGTGAAAGCAATAGCTGTCATCACTATAAGCGATACATGCTTCAAAGACAACTCAAAAGACTCATCAGGGCCGGCCATAGCTGACTTCATCAAGGACTTGTTCCCGGAAGCAAACCTCCATACCATCATCATACCCGATGAGAGGGAAATCATTGAACGGGAGCTTAAATACTTCAGCGACACAAACTTAGACCTGGTCCTCACTACCGGAGGGACCGGTTTAAGTAGTAGAGATGTCACACCCGAGGCAACTAAAGCTGTGATACACAGAGAAGTGCCAGCTATCAGTGTAGCTATAACCTTAGCCAGCTTGAAGAAAACCCCAATGGCAATGCTATCAAGATCCGTAGCTGGTATCCGGGACAAAACTTTAATCATCAACTTCCCGGGCAGCAAGAAAGCTGTTACAGAATGCTTTGAAGTTGTAAAGCCAATTCTATCACATGCAATATCCCTGATTCATAATGAATTGACTGAAGTACGGTCTATTCATGATTCTATGCAATTTCCACAAGTGTGTCATCACCACAGTGCAGTGGATATATCGAAAGTCGCGCTAAGACCTCGCGAGTCTCCATATCCAATGCTGGAAATGGCTGATGCTTGGAGGATAGTGGACGAGGTTATGCAGCAATGGATTGGGAGCTATGAGATAGTGACGTTGGAAGAGGGATTGGGGCGAGTGGTCGGGCAAACGTTGCTGGCGAAGGAACCTATGCCACCATTTACTGCGTCTGTCAAAGATGGTAAGTTATTTTACCAAACTACACTCGTGAGCAAAAAAATCGACTCAGGCGTCACATCTGCAGTCGCAAGTCACTGGCAAAAAAACTGAAAGCAAAAATATTTTTTTCTTAGTAAAATCTTAAAGCTGCTAGTGTTAGCTTCAAAATGATATAAAATATTGTAATTTTTCTTGCTCACACAACCCAATAACATGTTGTGATTAGTAACCACTCTTTTTACGCTTGTTTACAATAGTGCTAATTAAGGGTTACTGACCCACATAAAAGGTTATCTACCTGACTTATCCTTATCAGTTAGCCGTCAAACGTCAACCGATACACATCTCTGTTATCAACAAACAAGAATTCTACCTGAAAATGGACACAACAAGTGATGAAGCTGCTCAAGCGGTCACCCTATTGCGACAAGGCCAGAGTCAGCGAGAAGTGGCACGTGCGCTTAACATGAGCCAGTCTGCTGTTTCTAGAGTTTACCGTCGTTACCAGGAGACTGGTAGCTTTAATCGAAGACAGGGTTCCGGAAGAAAAAGGTGCACATCGGAGAGAGATGACCGATTCATTGTCAGCACATCGCTGAGAAATCGGGCCCTCACTGGCGTTCAAGTCCAACAAAACCTCAGAGAAACGCGAGGAGTGGCTGTGAGTGGCTGGACAGTTAGAAGACGACTTAAGGCAGCTAGCCTTGAGCCAAAAAGGCCAGCTACTGGCCCCAAATTAACCCCAGCCCACCGAGCAGCCCGCCTACGATTTGCCAGAGAACACGTTGATTGGACTGACGCACAATGGAGCACCATTCTCTTCTCAGACGAAAGCAGAGTGTGCTTGCATGGTAGTGACAGAAGAGGACGAGTCTACAGAAGACCTGGAGAAAGATTCGCACAGTGCTGCATCAAAGAAAATGTGGCTTTTGGAGGAGGATCGTGGATGGTGTGGGCGGGTATTTCAATGGAGGCAAAAACCGAGTTGGTTTTTATTGAAACTGGCGGTCGAATGGGAGGATTGACGGCGAACCGATACATCGAAGAGATTTTAGAGGATCACGTCGTTCCCTACGCCGGTTTCATCGGCGAAAACTTCGTCTTAATGCACGACAATGCCCGTCCACATACAGCAAGTTCCGTCCGGCAGTATTTACAGGAGGTCGCAATTGCCGCTATGGACTGGCCAGCGCGTAGCCCGGACTTAAATCCTATAGAGCATTTGTGGGATGAACTTAAAAGAAATGTTCGGGCTAGAAATCCTGCACCAGACACAAAATCGGACCTCAAAGCGGCGCTAATTGAAGAATGGAATAGCATCGGACAAGATCGAGTAAAGAAACTTATTCGATCCATGAAGAAGCGATTGGAAGCTGTTATTAGGGCCAGGGGGGGCAACACTAAATATTAAAAAGATAATTTTAATTAAATTATTGTTTTAACGAATTTCAGCTGGTATTTTCTTTACTGTAAATTATGGCCTTATTCATTGCTCAAGACTCTTTCTGATTCAATATTTTTTCTCGGCCAAAAAAGTTTTTTTAGTAACAACGTAGACCACTCATTTTAAAGCTAAAACTAGTAGCTTTGAGATGTTGAAATCAGAAATAGAATAAAAGCTTCAGATTTTTTGCTAGAGCTTTTCAAGCGCAAGCGTGTGTCCTGAGTCGATTTTTTTGCTCACGAGTGTATATATAATCAGTAGGCATTTTTTTAACGCGTTCAGTACCCATGACGCACGTTGTCAACCATGCACTCGACTATGCTTTACCTACTTAAATGACAAAATGTAAATTTTTAATTTTCATTAACAAGGTAAATAATGTAAATCCTATAGATACTACTACTTATACAGCTATCATGTTTGCGGAATAACACTTGATACCACAAAATGAGGTATTGTGTTGGTAATAAGTTGGCGACATAAGTAATTGGCATCGCAATTTGTTCCGCCAAGCCATTAATGGATTCAATTCATGTAATGAAATGTTGCGTTGAAATATAATAGGTAAGTATAGTATAGGTACACTTCTCCTCTCTAAAGTGTCATTTTAAACGTTTTTTGTAATTTTGAAATCAGAGAATATCTTTTAAGCTATGTATGCGTCAAACTGGCGCCGCGGCCTATTTTATTTTATTATTACGTTGAACAAAGGAATTAAAAAAAAAAAATGTTCAGTCTGTGAGACCTATCATAAGCTTTTTTTTAATACCTCTGTTTCATTTTGTATAGTTTAGGAGGAATAGCGAAAACAGATGGTGGCCACCAAGTGCAACTTCGTTTTTCCTCCTTTGTTATGCTATAGGTCGTGCCACGTAAAAAGAGCGTTGAGGGAAAGTGGCGGGGTTATATTTGCGCCTGTGTTCACTCGCTAACAAACCAATAAAGCACTCGCTAAATCAATGGTATGAAGTGCGCCGCGTTACCTCTCCACCAATCATAGACCACTGCGCAGTTTGACAGCCAGCGCTCTTTTTACGTGGCGCGACCTATACCAAAGTCTTTAAAGTTACAACTTCTAACAGGCTACGCGTGTATAAGCCGGGACGGGGCGGGGGTGCGCACAGTACGGGCCGCACTGACCGCAGGCGAGGCCCCGACTGCGCCGCTCAGCGTTGGAGAGTGCGCGAGGATCAACACGGGCGCGGCATTGCCAGCTGGCGCTGACTGCGTCGTTCAGGTATAAGCAACACAGGATCTACGACGACCTCTGTGGTGCAGTGGGCGAAGGCTCGCCTGAGACGAGAGGAGGTTGCGGGTTCGATTCCCGCCACGGGACAATTCTGTGTTCTACGGATATTTGTTCCGGGTTTGGATGTTTTTCTATCTATAATATGTATGTATTTACAAAAAAAATTATATAAGTAATATATTATCAGTCATCTGGGGATCTATCACGAGTTAACCATAGTATTGGATACTGTCGTCGTTAGCGAGTCAAGTATCACAAATGTATGAAAATCCAGTGCAGCGCCTCCCCCGGTAACTTGCATGAACTAAAAATTCCATACATTTAGAATACTTGACACGTGAGCGAGAATAGTTAACTGTACCACTCGAAAACTGATGATACGCCCCCAGGTTACCATAACACAAGCAATAAGTTGCTTAGCTTGGTACTAGATGACGCCGTGTAAAATGTCCAAGGATATTTATTTATTTTACGTTAAACCGAGACGAAAACTTATATCGTTTTAAGCATCAGAGTAAGGATGCTAGTTAGTTAATTGATTCAGGCGTGACTTTGCGGAAGTCCATCTTCAGATATTCAAAATTTCAGAATATCTAGTACTCCTTCGCTAAACCAAATAATCTATACTTAAGCTCTAAAAATGGTGAGGTATTTTCACGATGTTTTTACAAAGACCACCCAACCACCCCCTTGCCAACAGCCAAGCCTTACTATGCCGAGGAGCAAATCCGGGAGCATCGCTAGTGCAAACTCGAGAGGAAACCTACTGGTTTTCGACACGTGTTTCGCCCCTACACGGAGCATCATGAGGAAAAAATAGAAAACTTACTAAATTGAAGTCACCAGTGCCTCTTAGTGGATGAATATAATCAAATTGTACAGTACATACATTATTTCTACTCTACGCTAGGCGCGTGTATATTAGCAAGTCATAGTAATGACACTGTCCTTTCTGATTTGATAAGATATAAGTAGTTTACTCATCTAATTTAGTTGCTATGTTTATATGATTTCGGTTATTATACGACTGATTATCGTCTAAATAAGCTAGCTAGATTAGACATCTAAATAAATGTACATGACTACATCGTGCATCCTAATAATTTCCAAAGTAAATTCAATACAAAATTAACTTAGCTGGCATTTATATCTTAATAGTGTTCTTAAATATGATCTACAGGGGTATTGCCAGTATATTATGACAGTTGTTTTCGCGGATTACTTTACTTTTTCGTGATGGCGATCAATTTTGTTTCGCGCAGTTTAGACAATACCCCTGCGAATTCTTTTTTTTTAATATTTTTTTAAGAATGAATATATTCCAATATGTGTTATATCATCTACCTCTTGAAACATTGTCTGTCGATGAAAACCGCATTAAAATCCGTTGCGTAGTTTCGACTTAATTTTGACTGAGACGTCACGTGCCCTTATTTTCTAAATAACCTGTAGGTTGAAGACACGAAGTTGATCAAAGCGTCAGACGATGGCTCGACGGAGCTGGAGGTGGAAATCCTGGTGCCTCCCAAACCAGAACAAGACCTCAGGCCGGTCGGCTTTGATATAGCTATGGGCGCTAAACTAGTTGAGAAAGGTACGTTTAATATCTAGCCATGCTAGCCATGTCGGTGAAATTGGCCAGTTAAAAAGTACCTACCCTAAATCGGCGAGCTATTGCATGAAGAATGTGGTGTGAGCAAAGGAGGCGAAATAGTTGTTTCAGGATCGTAGCACGTGGAAATCCGTTGTCTCTGCCTAGCCCTGATTATATGTACCTAATCGATCGAGTGAGCGAAGCGACCGAAGATATTAAGTGGTAACTTGGGCAGTTTTGCGTTGTATGTCGCGGCACAACTGTCGAACCGTTAATCCAATCTTCATGATACATGGGTAAGTAGGTATATATAGGTAGTGATACGTAAATTCCCGGCTCACCTAATGAGCATGATCGGTCAAGGGGTTGTAAAGATATGGGAAACAAAACGGGGTGGAAAAAAATAAAAGTTATGCAAATACTTTGAACAACTACATACATTATAAAATGTCATTACATTATACATACATTTTATAGCCTTTAAACCTACCAAGAAAATGTATCTTCCATGATTCTGTTTCACATGCTTTAACCAATAACCACAAAGATGAACCATACCTACCAGTATTTTCATAGTTATTGCTAATTTCATGATTATAGTTTTGCTTTTACTAACAATTTTATCTTACAGGTGATATATTGGACGCTGCAATAGTCGGCGTTTTGGCTGGTGCAGGCTACCAGAACGTAACAGTTAAATCTTGTCCCAAGGTAACTCTTAAACTGCATATAAAATCAGTTCATTCATTTCGATGAAACCTCAGATCAATTTCTGCCATCATAATACTGCATCTCTAGTCCCTAGGAATTAATAGGTTACCTTTTATAGCTCAATCGGTTTAGTTAGTGGATGAGTTCCACTTTCAGTTCAATATTCAGTTGATACAATAATTTTGGGTTAAAAATTGTTTAGGTTAGTACCTATAACTTTCTGATACTTTAAAAAATGAAACAGAATACACTGGCTTTAAAGTTCCATTACAAATGCAAGAATGTGGATGATCTTTTGTGGCCGAATAATAATA
Organism: Xanthorhoe designata; assembly: GCA_963582015.1. Lineage (NCBI taxonomy): Eukaryota > Metazoa > Arthropoda > Insecta > Lepidoptera > Geometridae > Xanthorhoe > Xanthorhoe designata. Next base: position 4,434,708 of record OY757029.1, read on the forward strand.
AAGTTATTTAATTATAAGTACTTTGGTGTAGGTGGCGCTTTTATCAACTGGAAATGAATTGCAAGAGCCCTCGGAGATAAAGCTACGCCCCGCGCACATCCGAGACTCGAATAGGACCATGCTGAAAGCTTTACTTCGGTAAGAATATTTAAATGTTATTGATAAAACTTTCACTGTCTCCTTTCTTCCGATGCTCAAACTTTAGCAACCTCTGTCGTGTTTGCTAGTTGGAAATATTAATATCCCATCCACACTTCGAAGCTGTCAACAATCCACACTCACAGAGATTTGACAATATCGCGTTCCTTTGTCGCGGGCGAATGAGGATAGGCTAGACTAGAACATTATCTTTTTATCACATCGGGCTTTAAACGTTGAAGGAAAACATCGTGAGGAAACCAGTAAGCTTTCTTGTAGCGTCGATGGGGTTGCAACCTGTCACGTATGGAATGTTAAGTTCTGCAGAATGTGGGCATGTACCAAATGTGTATTTGGACATCCCTTTGACAACCATTAGACATCTTCAAAGAATCTAAAAATGTCTTAAAGATCTGAAAGAATAATTGTCTACCGTCTCTTGGGAATACAGTCGTGATCATATTTGATTTCATTATTTTTCTATAATAATGTATTCCAAATTCTAATTCCTCTAGAATACCATAGATGGCGCTCATCGGTGCTTTAACCGAAATATCATCTTACTGATAGTTTCGTCTTCGGCGTCATAAGGTTTCGTGGCCGAGTGGTAAAGGCAGCCCGGCTTAAGGGTAATCGCTTGTATCTCGCGAGTTCGAATCCCGTCGAAGCCGTAAAACTTTTTTAATTTATAATGTATTCCAGTGAGCACGGCTACGACAGTATCGACTGTGGCATAGCTCGCGACACGCCGGCCGAGCTGGTGGCGGGGCTGTCGTCTGCGCTGTCGCGAGCTGATGTACTCGTGTGTACCGGCGGCGTCTCTATGGGGGAGCGGGATCTACTCAAACCAGTGCTTCTGAAGGTATCTAACTCTAACCACAGATTATATAATACACTAGTACAGATTACTCATGTAGAACATTGAAAACAATCCTGAATTTGCGGGCAATTCGTCGGGCTATCCCGTTTTACCTGTGTTTCTGAGTCAGCGCCATCTAGCGTTCATGTCATGTAATTTTATTTTATTTTGTAGAAATTGATCTAGGAAATAAAATAATAGGATATTTTATTTCGTTATATTGAAAAAAATATATATTTAAAACAGAAAATGTATGATTCTGGCAAAATTTAGGCATTTTCATAAATTTCCAGAGACTTTATTTCGAAATAGCAACACGTAACGCCATCTATTCATGTGATTTTGGAACTACAACCATCTTATAAGGGGATGGGATACCATGCTCTAACCCATTTTGGAAGATACTTATGAGCTAGTATATATATTCTTTTTCCACTACTTTTTGTTTAATTAAATAGACTATGGGGGTCTACCTATTCTATTTCATACAAAGAGCTTTCACATAAATACCTACAATATTCCCACAGGACTTTAACGCGACTCTGCATTTCGGCCGTGTGCGCATGAAGCCGGGCAAACCCAGCACTTTCGCAACTTGCGAGTATGAAGGACGGAAGAAATTCATCTTTGCCTTGCCTGGTGAGTTGTTACTGCATTTGTCATTACTAACATTACAGCACCTATCTGTCATTTCAATCAATCAATCATTTATTTATTTTCTCTCACAAACAATACATACAGTTAAATAAGTATAAATACAGGAAAATAAAATGAATTAAAAATAAATAAATAAATGCAGTTAAAAATAATCCAAAAATAAGGTGTGTGGTGTAATCTGTAATTGATTGGATTGGATAGCGGGTTAACAATTTAATGTTCTTCTAGGAAATCCAGTTTCTGCCTACGTATGCTGCCTACTGTTCGTGCTACGCGCACTGCGTGTGACGTCACGCGGCGCGGGGCGCTGGCCGCGCATGCGCGCACGTCTTGCTCATGCCGTCTCGCTCGATTCCAGGCCAGAGTACGCGCGCGCGCGCTTGTCTCTGTCTGACAGCGATGACGTGCCCACTGCTACGCTTATAGGGAATCAGGTAAGCAGATTAGAGTTGAAAATCGATTGGCTAGAGTATGTGAGATACTAAAAAATTTAGTATGACATTTTGGTTAAGGCTTTCTAACAATGATGATGACGTGCCCACTCACTCCTAAGCGGGTAAACTTTATGATGATCTAAATTGTGAATGGACGAATGACTGCAAACTACACCATGAGTGCGAGATCTTTCTAACTAGGGCATGGCAACTAGGCACTATTTTTTAGATAGATATTACCAAACTCTGACTACCCCCTTAAACATCTTCAAAGAATAATCATTTTTTTACCAAACCCTATTTTGTGACCATAATATAGTTTTTTAAGGCACCACAGATATTTAAAAAAATAATGGGTTATCTATTCTTCAGCACAGGCCTACCGTTGTAGCGCAAGCAAGCAATATTAAAGTATTATTATGTCTAACAGTGCAGCAGCCGTCTTCTCAGCGCATGCGGCGCGAGCGTGCTGTTAGAACTGCCGGGCGCTAAGGAAGGCTTGCAGAGACTACCGGCCGGAGCTCTGCTCTCGGCGCTCATCACTGGCCGACTGGATATGACTGCGTAATCTCCAATACTATTGCTAATATCACATATAGAATTAGGAATAGGTGCGTGAGACTGATATATCTTACTATCTCTACGCAATTTTAATGCGATTTTTATCAATAGACAGAGTGATTCAAGAGGAAGGTTTATAGAATATTATTATTATGGATAGAAAACACTCTTGCGAAGCCGGAGAGGGTCGCTAGTAATATTATAATTAAAGTTTTTATGAATGGATTGATGGATGTTTAATAAAAATCTAAATTGTGTTAACACTCACGAAATTATAACTGTGGTGTAACTAAAGGTTTCAAAATTATAATTAAAAAAACTTAAAACAAGCAGTGAAATGTTACGTTGACAGCTGCAAAGGTTAAAAACTGTAGCAGTGTATAGTTTCGGAAAGTGTTTTTAAACATTTGTTGCTCAGTGAATACATGGGCATCTCTTCATACCTACTTAGAAAAAAAATAGGTAAAATAAATAAAATAAAATAATTTTATTCATTATTTATGTGTAGGTTAAGTTTAGCATTTTTTGGTAAAGGTATATTTTAATATCTAATTAAAAACTGTAGCTGAACAAAAAAAATGCGTCAAAGTTAAATTCATGAGCATGTTAAAATCAGTCCACAAGTTAGTAATCTGCTTTATAGCATAAGGCAGCACAATCTCTTATATAAAACTACACTAATATAATAGGGTTGTTACTTTTTCTATGTAAGTACTTAAAATATTCCAAATTCTGATGAACTGTGCTGAAATAATTTAGATTTCTTAAAAAGTTTTTTATGTAATTTCAATGGTGCTATGTTGTAAAATATATTATTGAAATATCAGGAGTATTATTGAAATAGCATGATGCATCGAATAAAGGGTTTTAAAATAAAACAATTAACATACAAACAATATTAATTTATTTCATGTAAACAACACTCGCTACCATTCACACTTCAGATCGTAACGCACACCTCACTCCTACCACACACCCAACACTCTGTTTCTTTATAAAAAAGTAAGTTTGTATTAGCAAGTGGCCAACTCTGGTGACAAAGTTTTTAGGCCGCCTAAAGGCCTCCGTCATGGCTTAACGACTTTAATGTGATAATTATATCGTTTTTGCACTCAAGAGTATGATACTGGATAATAACTAAACGGTTATCAGCATCGCCTACGAGTAGAATAGTAAAATTGATCTTTGTAGTCCAATTTCTATCGAGCAAAATATGGTTTTGCATAGAGCAGGTGAATGTACAATATCTATTCAATGATCTAGAAAAACACATCATTTAATGTACAATACATTTAAGTACTTATCTATTCGTTTACACAGGTGCTATGATGTAATGGTACACTTTAATTTACAAGACAGTGAAATAAATAACATGATATTGTAGGAGTGAGGTACCTAAATGGGAACATTATTTCTTTGTAAATATTTTGTTATTTCAATGTAATTATATTTAGTTTATGAAATAGGAATAATATATTAAAAATGTATTGATCACATTTTAAGTTTTAATTTGAATTGCTTGAATTTTGAACATTCAAAATTATTTACAAAGAAACACACACCCATAAGTTAAGTCAGACTATTGTAAGTCTGAATTGGTTAGCACAAGAACTACACGTCATTGCACACTTCAGCACTTTGTATTTGTTATTTAAAACACTAGAAATGCATTGTTTTTGAAATTCAAAACAAAATTTTATTCCAATTTGTATGAACAAGAAGCAGTCGCTCCTGGTCATGATGAAGTTCATAAATAAGGAACATAGCAATCACTTTATTCCTCTTCAGTACAGTAAGAACTATGTACATTTTTAATACGGATTAGCACCGCGCTGACGCCTGCAACAACATGTAGTTTGGCCCTAAGTGAAAACATTTCGAAATTAAGCACTCTGTAGCTTTCGTTACTTTGACTTAAACTCGAAATACAATCACATAAGAGCAAGTAAGAGTTTAGACCACCCGCTGTACTTCGAAGAACCTTTTAAGGTAGTAAACCTGTCCGAGGGTCATCACTAGTAGGACTGAGGCTTCGAAGATCGACCACAGCACTACGCGCGAGTTGGTGCTTTCGTTGATCGAGCGGTGAATGCGGTCACGAACCTGAAATATGAAAAATAACCATGGTAAAAAAATTAGATTAGTAATCGCCATTTAGCCTCAATGAACGACTGACTGCCACTGACTGACTCTAAGAGGGGTGTTAGTGAGCTGAGTCGCTCCGACCGCGAACATCGTTCGCTGCGACTTAGCCGGTCTCTGAAAGAAACAAGGCAAGCGAAACGCCGTGAACCGCCTAAAGTACACTCTGTATGGACACTCCATTTAAAACATATAGAGTGGTGAACTAGAAACAGTCAGCTGCTCAATGTGAGCCTAGGGACAACGCCCTAATGCGCGAATGATATTGAAAGATACTATACCTGCATGTATTCCTGCTCATGTTTGACAGTCTTAAGAGTAGTTCCGAGCTCCTTGATCATGTCTTCCAACTTGTTGTGGTCTACATCACCATCTTCCTTTGGCTTGGCCTGTGATTCTCCTACTTCTAAGTTGAACATTACAACCTGAAATAATCACACTCACAATTAACATTAAAGCTCTCTGAAAAGTGCTCTCTGAGCTGCTTGCAGTCGCTTGTGGCCGTGGCAGCTTGCATTTCAAGTTTCTCAAGTGATACTATGTATCAAGATAATGAATATAAAGTAAAAAATTATATATCACTAAAACTGCTTGCTGCTTCCCTGCCATCTCAGGATGTGTTGAGTGTTAGTCTAACTAATAATAGACTTATAGGTTTCCTTTAGTTTAAAAACCTGCTTTACCTTTAATCATCTTTCTCAGTAGCATAAGTGTGATTACAAAGCATTGGCTTCTAATAATTACGTGAAGTGCATGCTATATATAAGTTCAAAAAGGTTATCAAATTATACAAAAATACCATTTAAACAGCCTTACCTTAGGTGTCATAGTAGACATCTTATTGCTGAAGCAGTAGGTGTATCTTCCAGGAACAGTGGCTGAGAATGCGTACATGCCAGATGATTCTCGTTCCCCTTGATGTATCACTTTACCATCTGGACCGGAGATTGTAACATCTATATCTAAGAAACCGCCTTCCGCTATTTCAAAAGTCAGTCCTGAAAATTTCTGTAGGATTAGTAAAAGCTCAGTTTTGGATATTATCCTTCTATAAATGTTTAAAGAAGCCAAATGTAAATGATCAATTACATTTCACAATATTATTGACTGTTTAGGGATAATAATGTTATTATTGAAATCATATTGTGTAGAAATCATTTGACTAATTTATCATCAGCTGAGCACTTCCGTGCTTCGGAGGGCATGTTAAATTGTTTGTCCCGGTTTTAAAAGTCGTTATGCCAAAACAGAGGCCTTTAGGCGGCCTCCGTCACCTGAGTTGGCTTGCTCATACGAACGAACGAAAGAGTAGTTGCCACTTTATATGGGAATTAGAATTAGACAGAATGAAATTTTTAGAATTGATAATTAAATGCTTAGGCAAAGATAGGTACTCAAAATAAGAAAACTATTTAAGTATGAGTGAAAGAAGGTCACAGGTGGAAACTAATATTCTCATCAATCATCACCACTGTTCTCAATAAGAAGTGACACCGCCGCCCGCCGGCAACATAAACTATTACCAATTAGATGTACTTAAGAATTTCCCAGCTAAGGTAAATCTATGGATAAGTGATGGTATTTAGAATACTTTCTGCTCTTAGTGGTCGTAGCAGGTTTAGAATTCAATTCAAAACTCACCCATCTTCGTTTCAGCTTCCACATTCTCGAAGAAGCATTCTTCAGCGTGAGCGTCTACTGTGATGGTGTAACTGTGTGCTGTGCTGAATATACTAGCCGCTAAAATTGTAGCTATGCATAACGATCTCCAGGTGCATTCCATTGTTGATATTTCTAGTAAATTACGTGTAAATTGTAATTTACTGTGATAAAATGAAGCAGCTTGTTGTTTTCCTTTGGGCCACGTCACGTATTTGACACTGACCAGTGACCACAGACAGAACACTATGACACTGACAGACGGACCAAAGAGCATGACGGACGGACGACAACAGATATAATAGAAATGACATAACAGTTTTGATGACATTCATGTCAAGTCAAGCCACGTCAAGCTAATTTAATCCCAGTTTTAAAGTATACAAGACAGGTGGCGGCAGTGAAGATATTCTACTACAACTGTGTGGAATCCACTCGACAGCAGATGGCGTTACTGTCTTACATGACCGAGTCTAACTCGGTTTTTTTTTCAGTTGAAAATCGTTGCAGTCGTTTCCGAGATTCAGTTAGATTATATACAGAGAATATTTATAGGTTTAAATATACAATAATTGTTCGTTTACAGATGAGTATAAGATTATATAAGTTGAAAACAATATTTACCTAATGTAAGGCCAGTAGGACCAAGTGGTAGGTAACTTATCGCTATCGGCCCTATGTTCTTTGTCCACCGCTCCTTGGAAATACAGTCGTTATTATCTAGGTACATTTAATTTAATTTTTGAAGTAAAACTCCTTTTTGCGTAAAGGTTCAAAAAGTTCGCTTCGCCCGATTACCTTATCGTCGTGTGGCAGGTCTAAAGCACACTTCCTTTTTTTACTTATGAATTAGTTTTTAAACGTTTTAGTCTACACTAGACAGGCAAATTTTATTATCAATTATTATTAAAGATCTGACTCGATAATCCAGTACCTATAATTATTAAACCAGAGTTGGCCACTTGCTCATACGAACTTACTTACTTTATCCAGGGGGTCTATCACGAGTTAACCATAGTATTGGATACTGTCGTCGTTAACGAGTCAAGTATCACAAATGTATGAAAATCCAGTGCAGCGCCGCCCTCGGTAACTTGCATCAACTAAAAATTCCAAACATTTATAATACTTGACACGTGAGAGAGAATAGTTAACTATACCACTCGAAAACTGATGATAGCCCCCAGTAGTATGTCCAATTAAGTTAATAATAATATTTGATAATATCAACAACAATGGTTAGTCCATCATAATAGAGATCTAACACAAGCAAAAACCTGACTCTACGAGTATATATACCTAAGTAAAGTACCTATCTACTTACTTATTTACACACAATATATTGCATTCCTCTATATTTTTTAGGTAGGTAGGTACCTTATCGGTTATTTACCCATTAGTTTTTCTAAATAAAAACTATAGTTTTATAAAATTATCAGACAAATAATTAATCAATTAAGTATTTAATTTTGTTACCTTAGAGCGGTACCCTCTAAAAGTCAACCGGATTTGCAAAAGCAAGCAAAAAACCTAAAATCTTATTCAATAGGTACTAAGCTCTAACAATTTTGAACCAAATCAAAAATATAATCATAATAAATCACATAAAATTGTTTACCTACACTATTATTCTTCTTGGTGCCTAGTGCCACAAGCCTATCTGTTTAGTTGGTATTGGCTGTCTTGGCTAGTGGAGGTAAAGCCGTGTGGTATGTTTGTAGGTAGTGACACCAGCCTACCTGTTTAGTTAGCAGCCTGATTAGTGTCGTTTGCTAATTAATTCTACAAAATGATCTACTTCTGTTTCCCAACCCTCGATTTAAATGTAAGTACTTACCTATAATAATTAGTAACTACATGTCATGTTAGGTAAGTACATGATTTGCACAATTTTAGATGAGTAAATACTAGAATACCTACTTTTACAACGTTTTTACTTTTAAAATTAAACCTAGAACAGGAAAATGAATCCGGTCCGGTACAATGGAGTGGAACCGGTACTACCTATCGTGTAACTTGGATTACTACTAAGTATGTACCTACAAGTTGGAAAACTAAAGGTACCTACTTATTTTATTAATACATTTATCTGTGTTAATACTTAACAAAACTCGACTAGAATTTTTATGAAGAATTTTCTTTAGAACCTACACAAATATTTAGAATATAGGTAAGTACCTATACTTATACCTAATCTACTGACCCTTTAATTACCACTCTAGGGCGAGTGTGGATAGGCTAAATAGATAGGTATGTAGGTATGTGATGTTATTTTGAGCTAACATCCTGTTCGATTTTATATGAATAAGTACCGTTTTACAACTAGTAGAATCTAATCTAAAAACAGTCCAACATACCATTATTTAACCTGTCCTAACACCTGCTACGCATGTCATAGAATACCTACTAGGTACCAAATGACAAGCCAAAGGCTTCAATTTCTAGAGAAATCAAGTTATTGTGATTTACATAGACCATAAAAATGCCATGATATCTGCTTCAGTAAGTAGGTACCTACCATACCACACAATACCCACCTACGATTTTAAAAAAATATTCTGAGGGCCAAACGGTATTGTAGGTACTTAGGTACCTACTTCAAATAACATCATCATGATTTTGCATATCTTGATTTTCCTATTCGGAAAACGTGTTAGGAAATCGGTAAAAATACAAAACAAAAGCTAGTTTCGTTTATTTTTATATTTTATTAGTTATTTACTTACGTCAGAACACACTCGTGTTTTCCATAATACTTACTAGCTATTCTATTAATAACCCTCTAACTTACATTTTATTAAGTATCTAGGTACGAGTAGGTACATTTTGAAATTTGTTTCACCTAATTAATGTTGAATGTTATTAAAACTACACAAGTACCTATCAGTAACCAGTAAGTAACTCAAAGTCGTACCAAACGACCACATCATAATTTATAGAGCCTATGTCGGATTTTTCAATATCACAATGTTTTATTCTATCAATTAATACTTTAACTTATTTACATACTTAATGGGGGCAATTCGGAGTGTCGCAAAAGCTAAACTAAACTAATTAAAATTATTGCCATCCTTTTTATTCCCATCGCTATGAAAGGGACGGCAACAATTTTAGTTAGCTTAGTTTAGCTTTTGCGACACTCAGAATTGCCACTAATAGGTATTTAATTTCTTTTGAATTTTTGTAAATATTTTATTTACCTACCTACTTAAACCTAAAAATGTAGAAGGATAGGATTTTCAAATAAAATATTTTTACCAACCACTAGCTGACCCCGGATATGTTGTAACAACATTACTAACTTTGGTAAAAATAAGTTTTGAATTTTAAAAATGCACATGACTACTCCTTGCATCAGCCAATCATGCACCGGTATCGTTCCCGCGTTTTCCCATGATTCGCTGGCTCGCGAGCTAGTGATGTGCGCATAGGTACTAATCGATATCGAGTTTTCTGAACGCCCCAACTGTTCCGTAGATATCTGTGTCCGATGTGGGCTGGGGGGCTATTCGGCAAGCTTCGTTGAGGTTTCGGATGAAGTCTCTGCTTTCGTCGATCCTCTTCCTCCATTTGTTGGTTAGGACTTCTATGGACTCTTCCTGGCCGCCCCACTCGGCGGGCAGCACTCGGGCTGCGATGTGGTCTAGGAGATCATCGACTTTGGCGTGGATGTAGTACTATAAAAAAAGTTGAATGATTTCGATCACATTAAATTATCTACAGTTTACTTAGATAACAATTTTCCAAAACTCAAATTAAGTAGGTACCTATATCTTCTAAGTTCTTAGCGTGTTCACTACACCCGTAAAGTAAAATATTATAATCCTGGTTATCAATCAATCGCAATCCCACTACCTACTCTATAAACGCGAAAATTTTATGGAGGTTTGTTAATCTTGCTTTCACGCAAAAACGACTGAACGGATTTACCGAATGTAGTATGTTTCTAGGCATAGGCAAAGAGAAATAACCACTACGTTTAGGCATGGGCAAGGCCGCTCTGTATTTTAGTAGTTTTGAATTTGTTTCCTCTAAACATCGTTTTCTAGGGTAAATCACATCCGACAATAAAAAATGTTTTGTTTGTAGTACCTAGGTATATTTAGTTTGGTCAGGAAAGGTTTGTTACCTAATCCACTTAATTAGCTATTTAAATAAGACAATTAATAACCTAGTTGAATAAATTGAAATGATAATAGAGGCGAGATAAGTAGGTACTTTACAATTACTTTTACTTGCTTTGACATGCCTTACTTTGTTTTACTGGCTTCCCATTCAAGCTTGACTTATTTTATTTTATTTTGTGCACGGAGTCGCGTTGGAACAGGCAATAGAATCACCTAGCATGGACGAAACTAAAGTGATCCTTAAGGTTCTAAGTACCAAAATAAATTATTATTCTTTCTTTCTTTCTATAATATAGTCTTTTTAAGTAGGTACCTACCTAGTCTTTTTATATTTTTTTAAAACACATTTTTTTTACTTAGTTCAAACTTACCCGTCTCTTAATCTTCTCATTAACCAAGTTCCTCATGAGCGCGAGGGAAGAGGCCAGGAAAGGTGGGGCTCCCACCACGTGGATCCTCTTCAGCCGTTGAGGGTACGCAGCCTGAGCGAGCTGGATCCCTCGACGAATGGATCCGGCGGCAGCCGCTACTCGCGCTACTAGTGAACCACGCACATGAGAACACTGGAACAAGGAGGTTAGGTTTTACTAAAAAATCCATAGCAAGGAGGTTGTATTAGTTTTGGATTTAAAAAGATTTTGGTTGCAGCTTTTGTTTTTCCTTGTTTTTAAGGGACTAAAAAATCAAAATAAAATATAATCCCCATCGCGAATCAGTGAAGAATATGCTGATGCAATCTAGGTACAGTCAGCAACAAAATATATTTATAAATTTCATAATTTTTAGAATGATGTCACAGTAGGTATGTTTTCTTTATTTTATTGAAAATCTTTAGATAAATGATAATGTCACAAGTTGATGGTTACATAATTTTAGAGCGTTTAGATGTGTACGTAGGTACATCTTTATAAAAAAAAATCACCTTCAATGTACCTATACCTACATATTATATTTTGTTGCTAACTGTACACTTCTGTTTAGCGGGTTGTTCACGGCTTCAGGAAAGGCTTTTATGTCAAGGGTTTACCCAGAAGTTTGTTCTAAAAAAATAACATAAGTATTTGCATTTCACTAAGTAGTAATATGTTTTGTCTTTAATAGGTAATACGATATTATATAAGTACTGTAACACCGCACTACGCGCCTACAAATTGCGAGCGTAAGCGATTCCCCACTACTCCGTGCATCGGCCTCTCCGCCCCGTCGCTCGCCGCTCCGGAGTCTCCGCCCCGCCGCTCGACTATAAAATAGCGGCCCAAGTCAAGAGCGTTCAGTACTCCCTCCGTCGACCTAGACACATTCTTGGTTTTTCAGATGATGACATCACCACCGCTAACGCGGCTATGGCACCATCGCCGCTCAGGCGGCGATGATGCACTGCATGCTTTTCTTTCAGCTCAACGTCCGATGCCGACCCCGCCTTCGGGGCACTCGTCGCCCCTTCAGGGCAGGCCCTTCAGGCCAGGCCCTTCAGGCCTTGCCTCTCATGGCAACAGTCCAATCCAAGGTCAGTACCTTGAGTAGGTTAGCTTAAATTCATTTTTACGGCGTAGATGCCTTCTGCACTCGCCAAAGCCCGGTGAAGTTATAAAGGTCCGGAAGACCACTTAACATAAAAATCCGTCCGAAAAAAAAAAAAAAAAAAAGAGCGTTCAGTCTAAGTCGACGAGGCTTCGTATCCACGCATTGGAAAGTTGTCTTGTTGGCTCGGGCTGTCCCCCTCCCCCGTCACGCACCCCGTGACGTACCCTGCGGTCGTTTCGTCTCGCGTCCTGCGTAACGAACGTCGCCTACCTATCCTACCTACCTTAGTAATGTACTTATTATCGTCGGTCATTGTATCGTACGTAATTGTTTGATTGTTAACTTTGAGTTCGGCAATAAACTTTAGTAAAACACTGTAGAAGTGGTGTTTCTTTGAAGAAGAGTATTTGAAGATTCCCCATTCGTTACAAACTGGCGCTCAACGTAAAGGCCCGCAAACAGGCTAGTCCGAAGAATCTCAGAAGGAGAATCAAACAAGAACCGGATACAATGAACTTGTCAACGGAACAGTTCGAGAAACTTCTCACTGTGATAGGATCACAGCAGCGACGTGGATCTTTTGCCTCATGTAAAGTATCCTATAATGGAACTCGGGAGACAGAAACCGTGGAGACATTCCTCGCTGCAGCGTCCGTATTCAAATCCGTTGAACAAATCGATGATGAGGACGCCGTTAGGAGCATCCCACTCATTTTGAAGGAAGATGCTGCCACCTGGTGGAACGGAGTGAAGGAACAGGTCAGCACATGGGCGGACTTTGAAGCAAGATTACGGCATGCGTTTGCTCCTAAGAGACCAGCTTATCAGCTGTATCAAAACATCGTGTGCATTAAGCAAGAAGAAAACGAGTTGACAGAGGTTTTTATAGCCAAGAAACGAGCTCTGTTTTCACAGTTGCCGGAGACTCACACCGAGTCTCAACAGATCGACATGATCTTTGGACAAATTCGCTACAAGATAAGAGTGAAGATGCCCAGAGAGACTGTGAGTACCTTCGACCTTTTATTGAAGGCGGCCAGAGGCGTTGAACAGCTTTTAAAAGAGAAGCAGCCTCCACTCGAAGGAGATGATAGAATGAAGGTCAAAGGAACTGAGAAGGATACAGAAAGGGAAGTAACTACATTTAAAAAGAAGCGTTGCACATATTGCCGACTGCCAGGACACTCTATAGAAACATGTAGAAAGAAGCAGAAGAAGGAAGAAGATTCTATAGCTAGACCGACACTGTCAGCCACTACAGCGGAAACTCAAGCAACATCGCCCTCACAGCCGAAATTTTCGTGCTACGGATGTGGAACCCCAGGCGTGGTCAGGTCGAAATGCACAACTTGCGCGAGGTCTCCAATCAAACAAGAAAAGGCCGAAGCAAGCTTCTGTTCTTTAAATGTTCAAACTGACGTTCGTCCTCGGCCAATTATTGGAATTTGTGTAGGCAAAATTGTCGGAAATGCGTATGTGGACACTTGTGCGAAAACGAGCGTTGCTTCTTATGCACTCTACAAATGGCTACGGAAACTTGGGTTTCAAATTGGCAAGCAACATCTTGTAGTCACACTTGCAGATGGTGGAAAGACTCAACGAGAAGTTTTGACGGTACGAGTTCCCGTCAGTGTAGGCCATCGATGTGTACCAACAACATTCATCGTCTTCCCTGAATCTCGGGAAACTCGGACGTTGTTAGGTATCGGTTTTATTCAGGATGCGAAGATGGTCCTGGATATCCCTCAAATGACTTGGCATTTTGTGGATGACCCGGATGTTAAATACGACTTACATGCGGAGGACTCCGAGGAAAGAACAATAACACGGATAAGATCGACCCCTGTATATTATACACCTCACCTACGGACTTTACTGAGAGACGTCGAACTACCAGAGTTTTTATCCCCAATGTCACTCACGCCACCAGACGTAAACATGCGCAACCAGGAATCAGTGCTTAGACAAGGCATATTGGAACCAACCTTGCCACAATCTAGTGCCTGTGCGGTTGCAGGTCTTAAACCCACTGATGAACCAAAAACAGGAGAACCAGCCCTACCAGAGACGAGTGCTTGCTCTACAATGCCGTATCGAGTGGTCCCGATTGATCTGCACTCGCCTCCAACTAAACGAACCAGAACTGTGTTTGATGGTTATTCACCAAGGTTCGTTGATTTTATGTATCGTGATGCCCAGATGCAACTACATGATTCAGCGTGTAAGTTATCACCCTTCTCCAAAGGACTATTTCCAAGCGACCAGAGTAACAGTAGTGATGACGTAGAAATTGGATTTATTTCAGTAGATGAGGTTACCTCTGAAATTTTGGACGCATCACAGAAGTTGCAGCGGATGGTCAGCTCCAGTGGTTATGGTACCGAAGAAAGAAGGATCGGTACGTTTTTATTACCGCAAACTGAATACAATACAGATGCCAGTAATTACGCTCTCGGAGCTGTTTTAGTGCAGGGGGAGAGAGAGAACATGAGCATCCAGCCGAGTACTGCTGACAAGGGTCGCAGAAAGGACCCCGGCTACAATCCTGGTGATTTGGCCTTGGCCACCATTCACTCAGTCAGCAATGCCACTCGAGGAATAAGTTCCAAATTTTGTCCTCGACGTGATGGTCCCTCCCTAATCCTTAATCGCCATGGTGTTTCCTCTTATTTGCTTTCAGGTCCCAACACACCAGATAAATCCCTGGGTGTGTATCACACGTCTGCCTTGACTCCTTACCAAGGCAGTACAAGTGCACTACCTGTACCTGTGCGCCCGCTGAGGAAACGAGGGCGACCGCCTAAGTCCAGGCCTGCTCCTACGTCAGCTTCACAGCCTGTTCGTGGACGTGGACGACCTAGGAAGGTCGCAGCCCAAAGCACCCAACCTGACTGTCTGCTCGTCGGGTCGACTTCGCATCCAGAGGGGGAGACTGTAACACCGCACTACGCGCCTACAAATTGCGAGCGTAAGCGATTCCCCACTACTCCGTGCATCGGCCTCTCCGCCCCGTCGCTCGCCGCTCCGGAGTCTCCGCCCCGCCGCTCGACTATAAAATAGCGGCCCAAGTCAAGAGCGTTCAGTTAAAGCCCGGTGAAGTTATAAAGGTCCGGAAGACCACTTAACATAAAAATCCGTCCGAAAAAAAAAAAAAAAAAAAAAAAAAGAGCGTTCAGTCTAAGTCGACGAGGCTTCGTATCCACGCATTGGAAAGTTGTCTTGTTGGCTCGGGCTGTCCCCCTCCCCCGTCACGCACCCCGTGACGTACCCTGCGGTCGTTTCGTCTCGCGTCCTGCGTAACGAACGTCGCCTACCTATCCTACCTACCTTAGTAATGTACTTATTATCGTCGGTCATTGTATCGTACGTAATTGTTTGATTGTTAACTTTGAGTTCGGCAATAAACTTTAGTAAAACACTGTAGAAGTGGTGTTTCTTTGAAGAAGAGTATTTGAAGATTCCCCATTCGTTACAGTACTATTTATATACCTAAGTAGGATATCTGACAAGTTTAATTTGCACGTGTAAAAATGATATTCACAATAAATCACGAATAGGACAAAGAATAGGTTTTCGCCAATCCTTGTGAGGCCACCAAGGTTACCCATCGTGTTTTATTTATTCAGATATTTAACACAGATGAAGTAGATCAATGAACTTTATAATATACCTATCACCGGTCAAAGTTCAAAAAAACTTATGAATTTTAGTTACCAAGTCGCCTTTAAAGTGTGATATTTTCTTTGTAACTTTGAGGCCAAAAGGCAAATTTTAGAGTATTGCAAAGTTTTTTTTATAAATAGAGATGAAGATGATTTTGTATTTAGGGGTAGACCTGGCTCCCTGTGGGCCAATTATAAATTTAATTATGTGAATAGGCCCACAGTATCCCCAAATCAGGGACTGAAAACCGTTATGAATTTCGGTACCGGTTTTGATGAATTCCGGTTACCTCTACGATTTACATAACCCTTACTGAGATTATTTTTCATTGAGTAATAGGTTACCGCTAAATGTATTACCTTTTTATAAGTGTAACCATTACGGTTGTCCTTGACAGAATCATAGCCGAAAAACAGAGCGAGATAAAAGATGCTAGTAAGTAGAAAGTGTAAAATAGAAACATCGGAACTTTTCGCGTTAAATCGTTACCGACCAGCCAGTCCGTCAGTTCCTTTTGAATTGGAATTTAATAGCATTGGTTTGCTGTTGCATTCGGTTAACTAGATAGAACATACGATACGTGTAGCTACTACAAAATGGGTAGGTTTTTCTTTGCTACCTATCTAGCGTTAGAAAACAGGTAGATACCTAATGTGGGGTTTTGATATCGATAACATCGCGAAAAAATCTGCGTTAAGGCCCCCAAATACGGTAGGATTTATTTTTACATCTGTCTCGTCAGACAGATCAATCCGACGAATTGTTAGTAGGTATAGCGTAGGTATAGGTCGCGTCACCTAAACTTAAAAGTAAAAAAACCCGGAGTGGAAGTAGCGGGGTATGTTTGCGCCTGTGTTCACTCGCTGACGAACCAATAGCACTCGCTAAATCAATGGTAAGAAGTGCGCCGCGTTACCTCTGCCAGCGTTCTTTTTACGTGACGCGACTCATACCTATGTCCTGATCGTTATTGATTTATGTACTTCCTTAAACCTTTAAGATCGTATAGATAGATCAATCGTACCGTATGTGAGGGGCTTAAGCCGCAGTTACGAAATAACTTGGGCTTAGCTTACGATATAGGTGTACCTACCTACCTACGTGAATCGGTAGGATAGATTGCCTTAAAGTTCCATTTCTTTATTTTTAGCGAAACGGATCAACTCACCCGACGTGTTTAGTCAATCAATCATAAAAAAAACTTAAACAAATCAAACGTTAAAGAATCCAAAACCAATACTAGATCCAGTGTCAGGAATAAGACGGAGCATTGAAAAAAACATTGAAAACATTTGTTGGAAAAAAATGAAGGTTGAAGAAATTGAAACTGAATGTTTTACCTCCACAAACAATCAGCAGCAAGAGGAAAATATTAATTCTCTGTTTGTAGGAGAAACTAAAACAGAACCTAAAATTGTAAAATGTTCGGAATGTGTTACTATGCAAAATGAATATGATAGACGAAACGAATATTTTTCACAGTTATAATAATACAGGGCACCTTTGAGGCGAGGTGTCGGGGAGTAGCGACCCCGCGGACCCGACCCGTGCTCCTGGGGGAGGTCACCGTTCCTCACCTCCGCTTGCCTTTACTGGCCGGCCGGAGTGAACACTGACGAGGAACAGGTCCCCCACCTCCGTGTTGCCTTCACTGGCCGGACGGAGTGGAGTCGCTAGAGCATTGCTCGGGGGCTGGCGGTGTTACGTAAGTGGTGAGTGGGCACGTGAAGCTGGACCCTCAGGGAGCTCGTGATCGTCGTTTAAAACCCGGTAACATCTTAACCACCCTCTAGCTACTCACGTCATGTTGCCCCCTTGTTGCGACATGTGCAACTATTTTGGGGGGCCCAGTTGTGAGTTGGCGAGTCTCCGCCCGCCATTTTATACATGTTTGTTAACATTGTGTCGGCGGGTGCCATAGTCCCCATAGTTCCCCGGTAACCAGTCCACTACCATCCCACCCCCATAGCCCGGTAGTAGTTTCCCATATTTATAATAGTCCTGCACAGACCGAGGACTGCCTTTGGATGCATTTCTTGTGTTATTCAGGGTAGTCACCGGTATGTGTCTCCATCACAAAAACATCAAAACTGTCAAAAGGGCCTCTGTGTGTTGGCTTTGGCCCCATGCATGCCTACCAAAGGTCCGGGACTCCATAGTCCCGTGATGGTAAACCTTGACATACATAATAATAATAATAATAATCTCAAAACTTTAGATTTGCAAGAAAACATTTATATCACGATGCAGAAAGCTGCAATTCTTAATACTTGTAGGACTGTTAGGAAGTTTTTGCAGGACGACCCCAACTCACCAGTACAGTAACCAAAAATGATTTTCACTTGGCCTAGGCCCGTGAGTCTCATTTAATACCGAAATATTATAATATTTCGAGAAAAAAAGTAAGAGAAAAAAATAATAATAATAATAATATATATATATTTATTTCAGAATAAAATTCCATATCAATACAATACAATTCACATAAAATATAAAAAAAAAAAAAATACATAGGTACTACATAGGTACGTTACGTATACCTACTCATTTCTTATTTTCGCTGTGGTGCACAGATATCCAGTGCCGATAGAAATCGTTATCCGGACACTCAGCGATTGTCCTTAGAATAGAATAGTTATTAAATGAGGAGCTGCAGTACATCCAACCTTGCATGCGGACGCGTATATATGCAAGAATTCTGTCATTTTTGTCATTACATCTGGAACTGTTCGTTTCCTCATCATAAGTAAAATAGGAATACACCCTGTTGCTTTTTTTTCTTCCCATTTGGCGAATAATATCGCAGTAATAATTTGTACTGAGTAACTTAGAAACAATCGAACTAACGATATAATTTTCAAACGACCCGCAATCAAAATCGTGTACTAATGCATGCGTCTTCAAAATCTACCTACGTGCATTTGCGGTTTTGCGGCGGCGCGCGCGCTAGTGGCCGAAACAGACAGAGCGGCAACGTCTCGGACAGGATCGGGGGTTGAGAGGGCGAGGGGCGCGAGGCATCGCAATGCTACGTTGCCGTTTCGCGGCACGTGTAAATTTAGGTAATGTTTATTGGTTACCGGTATTTTGCAACCTGTATCAAATTTATCATTTTTTTAATGTTTTTGGGTACTTAATCTAAACGGGTTACCGGTATTTCAAAAAGCGGTGGTACCTTAAAAATACCTGTATTTAAAATACCGGTTTCAGTCCCTGCCCCAAATACATAATCATCTTCATCGCTATTTACAGGTTTATAGGTAAGTTAAGGCTTAGAATCTTCATGATTGCTATCGATCGATGTCATAAAAATACCTACAGCTACAGGTTAGTGTTTTTTTAAGAGTATGTAAATAAGGTACTTTCCCTTCAGGTAGCATTGAAAAATCCACCCTGTAAATATGCAAGATTATAGATAATAGTTAGATCAATATTTTACAAAAAATAACAACCTGTTTTTAAAATGTTTGAATTTTAATTTGCATTAGTTAGGAATGTATAAAGGTTGTTTTTATTTCTTAAGTCATACTTCGCTGAGCTATTTTAGTATGGAAAAGTACGCGTAAATAAATAATAACACGAAACTCGTTTATGTGTTATTATTAGATACAGACAGAGACTTACTGCTAAAACTTACTACTTCATCATCATATTCTGCTTTTTGTGACCCACTGCTGGGCATAAGCCTCCTTCCATAACCGCCAATCAGCTCTACTTTGGGCCTTTTGCATCCAGGTCTTACCCTGTACGGCAACTCGTCCTAAACTTAAAACTTACTACTTACTTACTGCTAAATACTTAATACTTACTGCTACTTACATACGTAAGGTAAACATTTATGTTGATAATATAAAATACAAACATGTTAGTAGGTACCATGTTCAATGTTTGCGGTACCTACCTACCATGAATTTGAAATCCACTAAATCCCGCTGTTTTCTAAATTTGGGTAAAGAAAAACCCACGTCCACGAGTCATGTATTTTCACACCACCATGCGATCCTGCGCCAGTCGAATCTATTTATCTAATTCTTGTTCTAATTATTTCATATACAGAATATTATTTAATGATATTCTTTTAAGTATTAAATAACATTTTATCAAAATATTAGGTAGTAAAAACCCAAAAATGGTGTAGGGTGTAATAGTAACCTACCTATAATCTCAGAATATTACAATTTTGCCCTCAGAACGCGAACTGTATTTGAAAGCTCTTTGAATCATGTCTAATAGATATCTGACAAAGAAGATAATAACTGTCCCTACTTATTGTCCATAGGGTTTTCCGTACTTCCGAGGTAATGACTTTTTTCGTGAATGAGGACTCTACTTTTTGTGAACTTAAGTGTCAATGAAATTTAACATCTGTAAAATCTACCTAAAAATTTTGATTTTACTTAAGTACCTATATCTGATCAAGAAATATCTTGAAGAAAGAAAACTAAGATTTAATCTTGTAATTTAAGCATTTCTGGGTCATTTTAATGTACCTATGCACACAATAGGGGCTTAACAACACACACATTACCGCATTACGTCGTGTTGGTTGGTATGCGATAAGAGCTTCCCCTATTTAGTTAGGCTAAACGTTGGTCAACACAGCGCCAGCAAATGAGTTCATTCATCAAAAATCATATTTATACTACGCTTAAAACAAAATGGTCTCACAAAGTTCAGAACATAAGGTTTTTGATTTTTTGGTAGTACGAAAAAAGTAAAGTAAGTTCGTATGCGAGTGGCCAACTCTGGTGACGGAGTTTTTAGGCCGCCTTAAGGCCTCCGTCATGACCTTAAATGCCGGGACCGACAATTTAACGTGACCTCCGAAGCACGGAAGCGCTCAGATATTAATGCCACTTGCACACATCCAAGTAGTGACCGCTCAGAACGTTGCTTGACTTCGGCGATCTATCAAGAACGTCTTAGCAAGCTTCGCCTGCACTACAAGTTTACAATGATTATAAAAAAGCTTACCTCATAAATGAAGACGTCTCCAGCGATCATCTTCTCGTCATTCATCCTGGCGTCACTGAGGAGTAGAATAGCGCGAACAGCAGCTGCCACGTCCGCTGAGCTCTCGGGGTAGTTCGCCTTCACTCGGAAGATGGTCACGCGTAGCCCTTCATCTGTCAGCTTCGGAAGGGTCAAGATGTCCCTGTATGGAAACAGTTACGTTTAAAATCCACTCAGAATCATTTTGTCATCACTAAAATCAGAATAATTTTGTTGTAGGATTGCATTGAATAGTTAGAGGTGTGTCCAAAGTGCCCAGAGTGGCTTCGAGAGAGGGATTATAATCCCTCTCCGTTCTCACAGATCTTCACGAATACAAGAGAATTTGTAGATGTTCTGTTTAATTCAAAAATAATTTTTACTAAGTACACCTACCTACTATTCCCAAAGTCAAGACGAATCTGTCGACACCTTAGGCTGCATTTTCACTAGAAATAAGCGAGGATGCATTGCGAGAAATATGTTTGTCAAGAACCAAAAGAATCGCTATAAACTTCGAGGCTAGATAAATGAAGCGATTTCATTGGTTCTTGACGAACACATTCCTCACTCCTAACTGGTGGAAACGCAGCCTTATAATGTCACCTATCCGTTACTGCTGCAGAGGGTGCCAAGGAGATTACATGCAATGTACCTACAAGAACATGATGTTATGTTATGAGCCTGTAATGTCCCACTCACTGCAGGCTGTACCTACTCCAATTAGAAAATAGATAAAAGTAGATGTAAATAGTTCACTAATAAAACCGCAGATAATATAATACAGATAAAACAAAACCCTCCTTATGACGCATCAGGTAAATGGTCTAGGACAATTCTAGCATAAT
This sequence comes from Xanthorhoe designata, assembly GCA_963582015.1. Lineage (NCBI taxonomy): Eukaryota > Metazoa > Arthropoda > Insecta > Lepidoptera > Geometridae > Xanthorhoe > Xanthorhoe designata. The sequence continues at coordinate 4,456,312 of OY757029.1, forward strand.
TAATTAAAGTTTCCAGCACATCTTATCATGATAAGCAAGATCTAACTCCTAGTCATGATCTTATAATCAAGGCATTTAAGTAAGTAATTATACTATTACTTATAATTAATTATAAGGAAACATTTCTTAAAGAACATCACTACGTAGCTTCTCCTGCGTAAATAAAATTATTTTAAAGTTTCCGGTTTCCATTGTTGTTTTAGCTAAATGTCTGTATTTGAGTAAGTTTCATATAAAAACGTGAATAAGATAAATTATTTTAAAATTATAATACTTAGGTACTTAATGCTGAATTCCATTAAGACCGCTTACATGTAGGTAAAGCTTGTTTTTTATAACAAAATCATAGTATTCTCAGGTTGTTGTATGCGTCAAACTAGCGCAGCCGCCTATTTAATCTTATTATTTTACAAAATATATTATGATACAAACGAAAACTATTACAGAGGTATTAAAAAAAGCTTTTGATAGGTTTCACAAACGAAACATTTACTTTTTTTAAATTCCTGTGTTCAACGTAATAATAAAATAAAATAAGCGGCGGTACCTAGGTACTATAGTTTGACGCATGCAGACACCTTAAGAAGATTTTACCTAGGATGCTAATATGAATATTTTTTCGTATGCCTCGTGCATCATTAAGTTTAATGCTTTATACCTACCTACAAAAAATGTAGTTTCCGCAATTATTATACCTACCTACCTACTTGTTCGAGGATGCAAACAAAATATAAAGTTATTGAATGTAGGTTTACTTAAGTTAGGTAATTATAATTTTTTAATCTACTACCTAATATATAATAACTTTATCTACTATTTTTTTGATAAATTTTATTTGTTATTTTATTTCAGCATGTTATTCATTATATTTATGTGCACTCGACCTTACTCTCATTTTTTTAAATTCCTCTTAGAATGTCTGGAAGTGATCGCAACAAAAAAGACGTGTGGCACTCGGAGACTGGCGCGATAAAGCTATTGCATAGCATTTTTTCGGAGTGTTAGGTTATTTTCGTTACGGAATTTCTGGATTCGGTCTCCACGCTCAAGGCCCGCGATAGAAGCTATGCAATAGCTTAAAACATTTAAAAAGCTGTAATTATTAATATTTTACTTATCATAGAAAACATTATGTAAATATTGATAATTCATTATACTGCAAGTTCTTGTATGGTCTGTGTTTATTTGTTGTAATAATATTGGTTTTGCTTTTTCACTTATTTGTTTCGTACGTAGATAATGATAGTCCAAACAACTTAGGTACCTAAAATGTTTTACTGTTGTACCTACCTACTATGTAACCTACTATCAAGGACGATATACCTAGATGTTTTTGAAAATTTTTATTTTTACAACATTCGACAAAAGGCCCAGAAAAGGTAAGAATTCGAATACCTAGAGCTCTGCACACAAACATATAGGTAAGTAGGTACTGCACTAAGATATTCATTTAACAATTTACAAAATATTGTCACAGAAAATATGTCGGTTATTCCTAAGATTAAGAAGTTATCTAATGTTTTGGTTCCTTTAGGAAAAGCATACTCCAGCACAATGCCTAATCCACTAACCTCGTTTAGACACTGTTAGAGTTGAGATGGAGTAATTACCTACTGCAGGTGACTGTACAGTGTACAATCTGGTACCTACACGTATGATACCTTACACTATAATTGCGAAACCAGTATGCAATAATGCGATCGTCAAGCTACCGACGTAGGTATAAGTACTCGAAGCGTTATTGACCCTTCAAGCAGAGCAGGTTAAACTGGCTAGACAAGAACATGCGTAGCTGTACCTCAGCCTTTGCTAGATCAAACTTCCATCCTAGATGGACTAAAGTTATGTGCATAAAAACAAGACTAACGAAGCGAATCAGCAGATGTTTTATACAATGCAAACTGTAGAAATATGTAATAGTTTAATTTGCTTAGTAAATAGGTGCTGCGTAATTGTTATTATCGTAAATGTTTGTTTTGTCTGTCTAGGTGTTAGTTTGGTGTTAGCACAGATAATATATTACTTTAGGTGTTATGTTAGGTAGGTGTTTACTTTGGCCGTGTGATGCAGATAATATTTGCTACGGAAAAATGCAACATTTTCTTAGTAAAAGCAAAGTATAGATAATTTCAGGGAGTTATACCTTTAATTATACATTGGTAAGGTTTAGTTTAGTTTATTATAACAGTTTTCCATTAGTGATTTAGCAGAACGCTTTACACTGGCTCCATAGTCCTATAAATAAAGAAAGAAAAAAAGAAAAATCATTTATTCTTGTAGGAAGGACCTCAAGGATCACTTAAGTTTCGTTTTACATGCTAGGTGATTCTAATGCCTAATTCTAATGTCTAAAGCTGCTGAAGTCACAGTGACGATAAACGACTACAGACGACATAGGTACCTACTTGCTATATTGAGGTTTTAAGCTTTGTATTTGTTGATCCCACGTAGTGTGGGATAAGGGCAGAAAGCTGATGATTTGTCAGCCTTTATAATGAAACTCTCGCAGTCACTCACAAGATGCAACTTTCTCATCTTGCCATAAATAGTAAAATAGCATTACGAAACGGCAATACACATGTACTGAAAAAGGTATTTCGGACAGCCCTGGTTTTCATTTCAGGGTGCTATATCGATTTTGACGAGGTTCTAAGAACAAGTGAACTTACAGGAATTTGCACACATCGTTCAGTGGAGGTTCGTTGAGCGACCTGTGCTCGTACAAGTCACGATGCCGACCGCGCGCCAAGCAGAACGCCTCCAGCTTGTTCCTAGCGCGCTCCATGTCCATCCGACAGCCGCATACAAACATCTCCAGTAGGTGGTTATCTGTGGATTAAAATAAGCAATTCGAATACCTTGATATGCATGCAATAGGGATGAATGATAAATAAAATCAGTTATGAGAAAGGTTTACAAAAGTATAAAGGTTTAATAATGGCTTGTATCGTATGAGCAAATTGTTAATTATGAATAGAATATATAATATTATTTATTAGTTATACCAAAGACGATTAATATCTAGAAGACAGACAATGGCCATACACAAAATCGTAACCCTAAAAAATAGCCTGAAAACTCTAAAACATCAATTTTATCCAAGAAATTTCAATTACTTTCTAGTTAAAAATGTTTAAATATTGAATATTGTTGCTACCTACTACTAAGTATTGAAATTTCTTGGATAAAATTGATGTTTTAAAGTTCTCAGGCTATCTGGTACTGCGGGATAGGGTTACGATTTTGTGTATGGCCTTTGTCTGTCTTCTAGATATTAATCGTCTTTGGTTATACCTATAATATTATTTATTGTAAAACTTAAATTAGCAGTGCAGCGCGTTGAAATCTTTTGTATGTAAAATTGTTCTACGACCGACAATGGTGTCGGCCGTAGCAACAATCTTACATAAATAATTAAACATTATTAATAATTCAATTTATTAAAAATTTTCACAATTTTATATTTTATTACATTAATTGTTAAAAATGATAGCTTTCTTTGACTCGTATGAAAAATAAGAAAATTACCTACTAAGTTGGCTTTTATTGGATTAGTTACTAAACCCAATTAGTATTTACCTATATTTCACAATTAGTAGGTATTTATAACCCGTCAGTTTAATAAGGCTCTAGATCTTCAGATCTTCCCTTCATAAAGCTAAAAAAAGCTTCTTAGAGCGGTTCATTTAACCAGAATTAATTCAGACATAAATATTTTTGGCATATCGCCAAGATATCCCTAAGGTTCGATGTAAGTGTCCAAGATAAAAGTAGACTAAGGTTATAAATACGCATTAATTTGTTTCCGCTGGATTGCTCGGCGTCCATTGTTATGTGGATAGAAAAAAATCCTTTGTCACCGATTGCATAACATAAGTAGATAATAAATTACTGATTAATTGTGTGTAAGTGAACTTGACATTAATCACTACTTGTAGGCAAGCCTAGTTGATAACCGATTATTAATTTCAGCTACATGATGAATGACGGATGGATGACCCAGTAAGAGGTGATGTACTACCTCAACTGATCTAATCTTCAATGGATCTAAAATGACAAAAAAAAGATTTGAATGAAGCTCAGTCCTGATGATATTTCATTTTCAAAATGGAAATAAGGACGAACCTTTGTTCCATCTAAACGTTTCTACAGTACAAGGTTTGCTTTGTTTAGGGTGTCAACCATTGTTCAACAAATAGATATAAAGAGTTAGAAGAATCTGCGTGAATCAACGAAGTACTATCACCCAAAGCACCGCTTCACCACCTTAAGGGTGCTTTTTCTGTGACGCAACTGGCAGTTTACACCGCTTTGCAACATTCGAATACCAATAGCAACAAAGTATTTCGGTGCTTTGTTATAAAGTTTGAAGAACAAATAAAAACAGTAAGTTTTTAACAATGGTAAAAGTCATCAAACAATTATTGCTTTTAGATGTTTATGACTCCGATTGGTCAAAGTAAAAAGGGCAGGATCAGCTAGCTAACATCTTGCAAGCTAAACTGTTTCAAAATTGGTAAAGCGACGCTTTTGGTGATAGTACCTACCTACTTATTTTTATTTGTCTTTTAGTAGGTGGTAGGTAGGTACCTCGAATCTTGATTCATCCAATTTCTTTAAAAACAAACAAATATTGATAAGGTACACATACTTTTTCTTGTAAATTTTAAAAATGCAATGAATCAGTTGTTGCAGAGCGGCAAAATCTTGCGAAATTCATGAAATGCAAAATTGCATTACTTAAATGTTTTTATTTTGAACGAATGATTTATCGACATGGAGCAATAAATAATGTAAGATACGTACCTACTTGGCTAAGTAACTATGTAGGTACCTACCTACCAAAATTAATGATTAAACGAACTTACCAAGTATGTGAAGTTCTATCATAATTATACGAAGTGCTCCGTCCGAGGACATTAGTAGGTTAGACTTAGAATATTACCTATATAGACACAACGTAGTTACGCATAACGTGACACCACTTCAGCACTTTAGTTTAGAAAATGTTGCCGTAAATGGCAACACAGAATCTTATATTTTTTCAATGTTTTCGGTTACCCTCACTCAGCCTATGCTTCCTGTTTGGGCTCGCTCATTTACTCTTCATTACGTTCAGAGGATATTTCCGCAAGCGCTTGGGTTAGCTGGGAGGGTGGGTGTTACCTACTAATGTCCTCGGACGGAGCACTTCGTATAATTATGATAGAACTTCACATACTTGGTAAGTTCGTTTAATCATTAATTATACTCGTGCTCCGTCCTCAACATTAGTAGGTTAGACTTAGAATATTATATAGACACAACGTAGATGTTGAGAGCATGTGAAGGAAATATCATCATCTGCATGTTATATATAACCAAAAAATACAAATAAAATTAACATAATATTTATTTATATTCACTTGGTTTATATATTAAATTTGGTTAAACGTCAACTCAAATATAACATATATATCAGTCATTATTCTAGTTAGGTAATTCTTACAAACGAATTATCAACACACAGTTATAAGTAGGTAGGTACCTAAAGAGGTACCTACTCTAGTAAGTATATTTAAATTACTTAAATAGGTAATGTGAAATCAACCTGAACATATTGTTCTTACTAAGGACATAATTATCCTCATTATTTATAATGGGCCTGCTATAAAACTTGGCAAAGGTAGTGGAGCTACCACTCCATCCTGCAGTTTGCCTTATAACATCAAGATTTACACCTAGTTTATGAGCTCTGGATGTTGCGGCATGACGTGTAGGTAGGTACTATGTGAAGAAAACATAGTTACATCTATTTCACTGTCTTTCAGGACAGTCTTAATCCATCTACTGAGGGTTTGTGTTGAAACGGTATTGTGAGGCTTACGAGCACTAATAGAGATATCATTAGACTTTCTCAAACTTTTAGTTTTATCCCTATATGCAATGAGGGTTTTTGCAGGGCATATACCGGGTCTGTCTTCAAAATACTGCAAGAAAAGGGTGTGCTGTTTGAGACCAGCCTTGGATGTTTTTATTAAATCTGAGATTGTAATAATTAATTGATTACTTTGAATAATTAAGTATGTGATCAATTTGAATTTTAGATAGAGTTTGTACTCTGTGCGCTGTTACAAGCGCCAGCAAGGTAACACAATTTTTTAGAAAGTTGATCCAACAAAAGAAGATACATAGTTTCTAAATGATTTAGGACCACGCTTGTGTCCCAAGTAATATTATATCGTGGCAACGGGGGCCTTAACCTGTATACACCCTTGCCTATAGAGCCTAGTGAGCCTATCATCTTCAGATATATTTCCTATAATTAAGGAAAGGACACACCGATGGCTATTAATTGTCCCTTATTGACAACCATCATTAAACACCTTGGTTAAAAGTCTATAATCATTGGTATAGATGGTTCAAACATATTGATGTTATTTTCTTTCAAAAACCATACCATTTCTTAAGACATACGTCATACTGCTTTAGGGTGTTATCCTAGAGGGAGGCCAGCATGATGTCTAGGGCGGAGGATGGAACTAGTCGCTGTAATAGCGCCGTCCGGACAATTTGCTTGCAACCAGGGTAATGTGAGCTTGGAGGTTGCGCTTGCTGGAAATGGGAAATTTCGCATCATTAGGATTTAACTGGACTACCTCTGAAGATAGCAGACGCATAAATAGTGGATACCAAGGCTGTGTAGGCCAATTTGGGACTACAAATACCTATAGCTTTATCCGAAATAATTTTACGTAAAGTTTTCAGTATAACTGCCACTGGGGGGAATGCGTAAAATAAATATTTGGACCAGTCCAAAGTAAAGGCGTCTACAGCGAAGGCTTCTGGATCTTTGTGCCAAGATACGAATTTATCACATTTCTTATTGATACGTGATGCAAAGAGATCGATCTCAGGAAGAGAAAATGTATCTATTATTTTTTGAAACCCCTTGTTTGAAAATTTCCATTCCACATCGGGATGAGTTTTTCTAGATTCCCTGTCAGCATTGAAATTATCTGATGATTTTATATATTATGACGTCACTACGAAAATGTTTCGGGTTTCACACCATTGCCAAGTCTTTTGTTACTTTTGTCAGATGGGGGTATTGAATACCCCCCATGCGATTGATATAGCTGACAGCCGTAGTTTTATCAACTCAAACAAGATTTGACAGTTACAAAAATTTTTAGCAAAAATCTTGAGGGCAAAGTAGGCTGCTAAAAGTTCTAGATTATTTATATGCAAACAAACTACACTTTTAGACCAACGCCCACTAGCGGTTTGATCTTTACAGGCGGCGCCCCCCACCCAATAGTTGAGGCGTCAGAGTATATTTTTAAGCAATGGATATCATTCCTAATTTTATGAACAGAATGATCGATAGTATTAATCCACCAGTCTATGTCAGTGAAGACTCTGGAATTGACATTGTATCTATCATAGTCGTCAGTGTGTTGTAAGTTGAGAAACTTACAGCGTTCTAGTTGCTTGGTATAAAGCCATCCGTACTCTACAGCCGGACACGCGGAAACTAATAAGCCTATTGGGCGAATTTCCTTATTCTACATTTCTTTATCCTCCTGATATATTCCAACTCCAGTTTGATTTTGTTTTTCTTATCCGAAGGTAACCTTAACTGCCATTTGTGGATGTCAATAATATACCCTAAATATTTGCAGGACTTTGAGGGTACCTACTGTTACGCTTTTTTCTTGGTTATTGATAAAACCTAATGCATTTAATAACATGCGGGTAGTTTCGACATTTTTTCGGCATTCTTGATATGAAATATATCCTCTAAATAAATTGAGGATATAAACCCGCATGCTCGTAACAGTTTAATGACAGGCTTCATGAGTTTAGTAAACACTTAAGGCGCCGTGCAGATACCGAATGGAAGGACAGTGAATTCATAGAATTTATTCTCACTAACAAATCGCAAATATTTTCTAGAGTTTGGATGAACATTTACTAGAAAATAAGCGTCTATTAGGTCCAATGTTGCTATGTAACAATCGTTTGTTATAAGTTTAAGAACTGTAGGTACGAATATCTTCAAGCTTAGAATGCTGAGTTACGATGAATTCATTTAAACCTTTCAGATTCAATATGAATCTCATCTTTCCATTCGGTTTCGGTATCATAAAAACACGAGACACATACTGATCAGGACTAGGTTCACATTCTGTTATATTGCCCCAATCGATAAAAGGTTTTGAATAGATTCTACTAAGTGACCTCTTTGAGGAGTAGAACTAGACTGCATAACTTGAGATGCTGAGTATGACTGGTGTACAGGTTGGTTTTTAATTTGATAGCCATTTATCCATGATAAAATTGAACGATCGGTGGTTATCAAAGACCATTGTTTATAAAAATGGGAAAGTCTACCCGCGTAGCGTACCATGTCTACTGTCGGCGGGTCTGCTTGTGTCGCGGCGTATAGTTAAGTTACGCGACGAATTCCTGCGAGGCGTTGCATTCTCAGAAGCAGGCGGCTGGGCCAGCGGCTGCCTGCGTGCCGGGGTCCTCGTCTTTCAGTTTAAATTATGATTTTTCGATGTACCCGGAAAAGTCGACTTCTTAGATTTTTTACCAGAGTGTGGCTTCGTTCGATTCAGAAGATGACTTTGACACGGCTTTTGCCGTTTTCATTGTCTCCGAGAAGTTACTTCCAAATAGAAACGAATCTATTTTTGTGGAAGTCAACTGGTCTTTTAGATCCTTTTTGACCGTGTATAGAGCAAATTGACGCCTTGCTTCAGATTGGGAGTGTTGTACGTCGCAAAACATTCTACCCACATCCATGAGATTTTTTATGAGATCATTGTTTCGGCACCGAGCTGGTCAGTTATGATCTTGCTTAAAAAAGAGATCCCAGCTGCCATCTGCTTAGTTTCAATAGCCTTGTCCCTTTTAACGATCTGTTCCGTTAAAGCTGCTTTGATTTCCACATTGAGTTGTGGTGCGGCAATATATTTGCAATTTGCCGGGACTAAGTAGATGTTTTTAATGAGATCTTTGCGTATGTATGTCTTTATCAAGACCAGACGTCGCTATGTGGGCAAATCTAGTGGCGACCTCTTTATTGATGTCTGGTCCATAATCCTGAGTTATATGAAGGATCAGCTCCCAATATCTCCAAGATGTCTGCGCAGTATTGTCCGATGTACCTACTTGCAGCGGACGTGTCCTTAAGGCTATCCGATATTGTTATCGGGGGTACATCATTATTTTGTGCCGGAGGTATTTCGCAATTAACCTTGACATAATTTATTGGTTAATTCGAATAATATATTATGTTTTATATTATTGTTTAACCGTATTTAACGACTTTTCAAGTGTGCGTTAATTTGATTGCAAGGCATATTAAAGCCGATCAGACGGTGTGGCGAGATAGTCCCGAAGACTACTCTGATGCACCTCTTTATGCTGGCTTGGCTTTAAGTTAATCGTTAAGCCATGCTACGAGATAAGCTTCTGATGGATTAGATTCAGTAAGACATATTTCAGTCATTCAGACGATGCGGCGAGATAGTCCCACAGACTACTCTGATGCACCTCTTTAGGCTTGGCATTATCAGAATTTGTTAGACTAATGCGGCGAGATAATCCTTCCGACTACCCTGATGCATTAATTTTAGTATCTACGCTATGTATCAGCCGTTTAGACTATGCGGCGAGATAGTCCCACAGACTACTCTGGTACACATCTATAGGCTTAGCATTACAATTCTTTTGTTAAAACAATGCGGCGAGATAGTCCCTCAGACTACTCTGATGCATCATTAACTCGATATTGCAAGCCGTGTAAGTAAATAATGCGGCGAGATAATCCCACAGACTACTCTGATGCATTTTTACTAAGCCAGCGTTTTGGTTGATACCAAAAACATACAATTTCACTGCGGCGAGATAATCCCACAGATTACTCTGATACAGCTATTGTAACCTGGCGTTTAGGAAGGTTAAAATTGAAGGAATTCTAATAAAATGTTAGGTAGGTACTTACTATGTATGTTTTCCAAGGGGCTTGGTGAGGCCGACCTTGAAGAACGTGAAGACGAGCTCGAAGATCGGCTCGACGTCGACGAAGAATAGCTTGTCGGAACACAGTTACGACTTTTACGCGAACGTTTTACTTCCTTCTCTAATTTTCGCAATTTATTTGCAATAAATTCTAAACTGGTAAGTATCATGTCCACGTTTCGACATGATTTTATTTTTGTGCGATACCTACACTAGCTGGTATGAACAAGTGAAGTGGTTGAGCACTAAAAAGCGAATGAAGAGTAAATGAGCGAGCCCAAACAGGAAGCATAGGCTGAGTGAGGGTAACCGAAAACATTGAAAAAATATAAGATTCTGTGTTGCCATTTACGGCAACATTTTCTAAACTAAAGTGCTGAAGTGGTGTCACGTTATGCGTAACTACGTTGTGTCTATATAATATTCTAAGTCTAACCTACTAATGTTGAGGACGGAGCACGAGTATAATAAGAAAAAGTGGGTTTGTCCCGCCCAAATATTTGGTATCATAGGGTTTCCTTTTATTTTTTTGTCGCGGGACAGAAGCGAGTGTCAGAAACTAACGCCTATGCCAATATATCCAGCAGTGGGAGAAAATGGACTGATAATGATGATGAAGTAGTAAAATGTCGTGGCCGGTATGAAAAATTAGGACTTTTTATGGAAAACGTTGAAAATGTTTTGTGGTTATTTTATTTTCCTCAGTCGTTATTTTATATTAATATTTTACTTACTATCATAATAGTGGCAATTCTGAGTGTCGCAAAAGCTAAACTAAGCTAACTAAAATTATTGCCGTCCCTTTCATAGCGATGGAAATAAAAAGGATGGCAATAATTTTAATGGGGGCAATTATGTTCAAATAAAAAAAATTATACAAAACAGAAGAAAAATAATATACCCAATATACAAGTTTTAATTTAATTACTTACTTATATGTATTGATGTTCTAATTTTATTACTTTGTCAGTTTCGACTCATTGATCTCATTTCGTTGGTATGAAAGACCATAATTATAGTCCTTGCCTCCTTGATGCTCTGTGTTAGTACTGGATGGTAATTAGGTATTTCCATTAAGTTGGTCAAGGTGGGTCGAATAGAGTAGTAAGAGTAGGTACAGTCAGACAGAAAGGCCTACTTAACTGATTAACTAATTAGATAGTATTTTTGAAAGTTACGTAAATAATAAGTATTTTTTACGAAACTTAATAGTTTGAAAATAAAATAAAATATACGGTAGGTACCTAGGTACCTACAGGTAATATGAATGAATATACTAACAACAAAATATACCTACCTACTAAACATTTAATAATGAATCACATGCAAAGCACGAATTTAAAAACATCTTTCGTCGGTTTGATATTTTTCTCTTGTAACAACCATCGGTACTATGTAATTCGTTTTTCTTAGTTACTTTGACTGAAGTTTTACAGTTATTACTGTAGTATCATGTAGGTTACTTCAGTTTTTTACGTGGAGTGTACGTTTGAAACCTATGAATTAGCATGCACCAAACGCATCTATGAAGCAACCCGTGGGAATATCCATTGTATAAAACGACACGGTTTAGGTTTTAGGTAAGTATATTTTGCTTGTACAGTCGCCTGCACTAGCAAAGCCAGGGGGGTTAACGCCAGTTTACCGTAGTATTGGATACTGTGCTCGATACCGAGTCAAGTACCTATCACAAATGTATGAAAATCCAGTGATTTTGATTTTTAGTTTCGAAGATTATCCTTAGTGACTTTACACATAAATTCACATTCGCACTCTCTATAATTACTTATACCTACATGATACCTTATTTCTGTAGGGAGCTACCTACAAACACTGCTGTAAATGAAGGCTATTTGGCTATACATAGATAAAACCTAAGAATAATCTTTGATAAAACGTTGTGTTTACTTACTCTGTGGCTATAGAGCCTATACAGATATTTTTTTATTCAGTAATTTCTGTTACGATCTGAAAAATGTCGGCGTTTACCATCAGAAAATTTAATAAATTAGTTTAAACCCAAAAAGTATTTTGGTTCCAAAAAAAAAATAGGTAGTACCTACACCTACATATTGAAGGTGTTTTTTCGAACCTTCCGATATGAAATACTTATAAATCAAAGGTACCCACCCATCAGACGGGTATTTATAATAATTTTGGGTTTTTTGGCAGTTTCAATTTATTACCTTCATAAGTCAGCTCTTCCATCCAAAACTACCTACTAACGAAACATGAAAAACATTTTTATACCTAAGTACTTACTTACATAAAGAATATTAACTGGATAACCTTATATTTATTATTTCATTGCCTGAAAACACGGAAAAACGTTGTTTTCTAAAAATGAATCCTAGTTAGATCGATTTATCGTCCCCGAAACCCTCATATACTAAATTTCATGAAAATCGTTGGCCGTTTCCGAGATTCAGATTACTAGCTGCGCCTCACGGTGTTACCCGCGGTAGTTAAAAGTAGCCTCATTATACATATAAACCTTCCTCTTCAATCATTCTATCTATAAAAAAAAACCGCATCAAAATCCTTTGCGTAGTTGTAGGGACAGAGAAAGCGACTGTGTTTTATACTATGTAGTAATAAGTACAAGAATAGCTTACGTGGATTTAATGGTGACAATACAGAGTTGTGAGATAGATCATACCTACTACCTTCTTATTAAAATGTGTTATTTTTTTTTAAAGTGCGATCGACTTTGCAGTAAGTACCTACTTAAGTTCTTGTCGACCAACTTGTTGGCCAACCTTGATTAAAGTAGGTAGGTACTCTAACAGAGTCCAAATTCAAGAACCGATTTTTACTGGTAGTTTTTTAACACGGGATAATACACTTAGCTCAGTAAGTATGTAAATATTATTATAGATAAGCAAATATGACTAAGGCCCTTACATTTTAATTTTTTACTTTAGGCTGTAACTAAATATCGTAGAAACTTCGCCGTGAATTGCGATTAAAACATCACTTAATTTGTTCATTTTAAACACGAACTACAAGCATTTCGTCAATGCAAAAGTATATCTTAGAACTCATAATACAGAAAGCTTAGAATTACCTAATTTTGCAAATTATTATATTATACTTAGGTATATTTTTATTAGTATTGATATTTTACAGAGATGTCACTAACATACATCATAAAATAATTGTTTATTTTTGCATCAATCGCAATAGCGACAAACCTCTAATTATTCATATAAATTTTGCATTAGTAGGATCCTAGCATTTCCGTAAAATATAGTTATATCTATAAGTTGTTAACGATTAGCAAAACGGGTGTCAAGATGGTCACGGATGTTACCTACTTTTTGCACAGTTATGGAGGTTTTTTGATTAATTATCTTAAACCTGTCTTTAGAAAATAGTAAGACTAGGTTTATCCTCGTACCTAAGCAGTTATAATATTGCAGAGATATGAAAAAGCCGCTAAGGTCAACGTGGGGAACACCGTCTAGGCTTTAAGTCCGTCTAGTGGCAATAACTCCCATATTTGAATAGCTAGAGCCCTATAACTCGGTGGGTAAAACAGCATCATGGAGCTCGTTCGAACTTGGGATCATAGATGGCCTAATATCTATATTTTGGAAGAAACTTGACAGTCATTTTTTTGCGCGAATTTGGCACAAAGTTAGAGATTGACGTCTTGTCGAAAAATAAAAAAAAAAGCGGAAAATCTAAGAAAATTTACGATTGTCTTTGATAACGTAAGGCATTTGCAGATCCAAGATTTGATTTCTGCTGTTCGATTCAATAATTAGGCATTAATTTAGTAATTATTACCGATTGAAAAAATATTACATTCAAATTTTCAAGTTGGGAAGTCCGTCTACCATGAATAAGGCAAGACCGTCATATGCCGGTCTTGCCTTATTATCAGATTTTGTCAACCTTTTCAATAGTTCACATTTTTTAAATTATTTTAGACAGTATGATTAGAAGTGTAGGTAGGTACCTACTATTTTTTTATTATACACCTGTGTCTACGTAATTATTGAAGAATATGCACTGGAATGTTTGCAGTAGGACTAGCATTACGTTTAACTGTCCTTGCTTACAAATTGTGAATGTTTAAGCACATAAGTACCTATTTTATTTTATTTTCGATAATTTTACACAGCAAGCAGCTTGGAATTGGCACGGACTTTATAAACAATGATCGTTTTATTACATAGATCTGATTCTTCTTTTATAATTTCGCCATTTTGAGTTAGGTAGTGGATAGGTTATGCCAGGATTTGAATAAAATTCGAACCCCTTTTATGATTATCATGGATTTTAAGGATGATTTTGTAGTTATCATTTCCAATTTCTTACACAAATAAAGATTCGTTTATTTCTTTATGTTTTATTTATAAAAAAATACTGAGGGAAGTAATTCGTAAAAATGTTTGCAACCACTGAAATCACGTTGTCACCAAAAATATGCCGGTCTTGCCCTTAGTTAGATATAATTTTATTTTCCTTGAAAAGTATACCTTACTTTTAAATACTTAAAACACAAATTGCAACGGCAGTTTTTCATCTTTGTTTGATACTGTTTTCATACATATTGGCTCACAAATTACGATTTTATTGCGAGATGAAATGACTAGACGGACTTACCTCAAACTGCTTGGGAAGTCCGTCTACACGCCGAGTTTAAAAAAAAATGCTATAACTAATGGGTTAATTACAATTAACCTTGTTTTCGGCCTATTTTGAGTAGATTAATATATTACCAATATTTTCCGCTAACTCAAGTTACTTAGAAAGCGTTTCTCGATTCATAAAGTTAAATTGAAATTGAGTTCAAGAATACTATGCCGGACTTCCCCACGTTGACCTTATTTCAATTTTAAAGTAAAATATAGATAATATTCTACTGGTTGAGCTGAGAGGACTGTTTTATATATTTAACTAAAATCAATGTAAATATCCGTATAGGAAATATTTAGCTCTATAGTGCTAATTTTCGATAGAGTGCCTGGTCCACCCCCCCCTGCTAGCGAAAAACGTCATATTTGGATATGAAAAGAAATTACACTGGCCTAGTGTAATTTCATTACTTTCCTAGTGTCACTAGGTACTTACTTGGTAGTAAGTAACATAATGATGCATTTGAAAGGAAAACAAGTTGACGAGTAATAAAGTAGGTCAACTAAAAATGTACACTTAAAAATGTTCGTAAAAGTATTTGTACTTACCTACTTCAATTCAATATAAAACTGTTTAAAACATTATCGAATGTACAATTACCTACATATAAATATAGTATGAGTAAATTATATATAATATTTTTTGCCGTTTCTTGTCATTCACACGAGAGAGAAGCATAAACAGTTTTCTAAAGCTATGTTATAGGTTTGTTATAAGGTATAGGTAGGTATATAGGTATACTAAAATGAATCCAGATTAGATGGATCAACTGGTTTTTCATAATAAAGTGTAAAGTTATGTAAATATGTAGCATAAATTTAGTTTCTACACACAAATTTCTAGAATTATCCAGATCCGATTGTCTATTTTCTACAAATATACAAAGTTTTATAAGTTAAGTAGGTATATAAACTTTTGATATGACATTTTTAATTATTTTGTTCGATCAAAATATTTATCTACACTAAACTTGCTTTACAAACGAACATTGTTATTTCAAGCCTATTCCATCTCAACAATGTCCCAATAGTGTCCCGCAAAGATTGCCTCCTGACTCTGTATAAATCATCTAGTAAGGACGTAACAGCCTGAGTTTTTTTTTATTCTATTAATATTTTTACTTTGCAAATATGCCGTCACATAAAATATGCCGCCTTGCATAGCGACTTGCATCTGGGGGTGACGAACGCTTAGGAATCCTAACTAGCAGTACCTAGACTACCTAAGCTACCTAGCAGTACCTACCTTAGGCTACCTAGGTACTTCTTTACCTATATAGAAGATTGAATAAAGTCTAGGTACTTAGATAAAAGTTTCAAACCTGTTTTATTTAAGTATCTTAATGCTTTATACCGGTAGCTAGTTTGTAGGTAGGTAGGTAAGGTAAGCTGTTACTTAATCGACGACCTCTGTGGCGCAGTGGGCGAAAGCCCGCCTGAGACGCAGAGGTTGCGGGTTCGATCCCCGCTGCGGGACAAATGTTTGCATAATCTGCAAATATTTGTTTCGTGTCTGGGTGTTTTCTATGTATAATATGTAGTATTTACAAAAAAAAAAATGTATGTATCAGTCGTCTGGTTACCATAACACAAGCATTTAATTGCTTAGCTTGGGACTAGATGACGCTGTGTGGAATGTCCAAGGATATTAAAAAAAATAATGGGCTCGAGGGTTCCTATAGAGCTCAAGTGGCTGCTGAATCGGAATTCTGAACAACAAACAATTATCTAAAGCTGAATAATTATTAACTATGAATTTTTAAATTATTAAAAATAAACCAGGGTTTTATTTATAAACAAAGAAACAACTAAATAAATAAAAGGAACTCTGTACCTATTCTATCCAAAATATTAACTAAAGATAGAAGACAGGTTCAGGTCACCGACCACAGGTAGAGTGCCCAAAAGGCTGGCAACGTTACCTCGTTGGATTGCTATCAGCTTTTTTTGACATAATAATGGCAAGAAAAAATATTATCTAGGTATACATACATATAGGAGAACATATAAATGGTCTGTAGTTATAAATAGTATAAATGACTGTTTGTTTTCCTAAGAAATAAAAATATATAAAAATAGAATAAAAATACCTACCTATAAACTCTTGTTAAAAAAACAGTTCAATGAATCAGATTTCAGAAAAATTATATTGCTAGAAGTTAGTTTGTATTTTTTTAAGTATTGTAATGTTCGCGTTTGTAACACATCTAGGACTACTTAGATGTCTGGATTAGCGTACATTTATAAGCAAATTCTTGCAAGTTTTTTTATAGCTTTTTCTATAAACTTGCAGACGTAGGTAATCAGTACAAACCAACGTATACCTACATACTTAATGTATGTGAATAATTACACAGTATCTCCATCTCTATGTAGTTAGATACTATAAAATAGTGGTAAAACACTCTTAATTATTTTAAAATTGCTTATTTACAACAATTATAATTAAATGTGGTGTAAAATTGCACACATAAAAGTGAAGTCACTCATTTACGTAGGAAGGTACTCAATCGCCAACGATATTATGTACTTATACCATTACATAATTTTTAGAATGATGTCTCAGTATGTTTACTTTATTTTATTGAAAATGTAGGTACTTATATATAATTTTGAAGCGTTTGGATGTGTTGTGTTGACCTACATCTTTATAAAAATTAAGTTACTGTGACATAATTCTAAAAATAAATATAAAATGTAAACATAATAAGTATTATTGCAGGTGACTGTACCTACCTAGCTACCTACCTACATTGTACAAAATTGCAAGCTCGAGTTTTAGGTACCTATGCACAATCTGCCATGGGTAGATGGTGCTTTGGTGCTATGCTATTGCTATGGTGCTTTGTTTGGACGTATGTATGGAAATCCATAGGTAAGTACCTACTTACATGACAAAGGTAGGTACAACATTTCAGGGGTCACTTAAAATTTTAGGGTCAACTATTTACTAAGTATATAGTTTGACCTGGAATGACACATAGGCTACTTTTGACCTAGCTAGGTACAACGGGGGTAACATAGTCTAGCTAGATTCCAAGTTTTAGCCCGATCCTTTCCTTAGTTTTCGCGTAAAGTAAAACAATAGGTACCTACCTACCTAATTACTTAGTTATTATTTTTATAAATATTATTAAACATTTTGAAATCATCCAACTCCCAAGTAGGTAGGTAAGTACTTACTAATCTTTAGTTTTTATTAGCCTGACAACTACATACCTACATTGATTGATTCCTATATAATACCTACGATGTCTGAATATTTAAGAGGATATTCACCGCGATTTGAAGATGCTAATGCCATTATTTATTTATCACTGATGAGATGGAACATTTTAATTTTTTCCCAATTCATATTTCCTTGAATACGCGGTTTTTCAAATTATAAACATTAATTAATTAATTAAAAAACCATTGCAATAATAGTATTTATTTATTTTAATTTTCTACGTAAGTATAGTGATTAAAAAACTTACCAAACGTTTCTGGATCTGGTAAATAAGGAGATGCAGCTAACATGCTCCTGAGGTCTCTGACACACCTCTCCATATCACCAGGACCCTCCCCTAGCTCCTGTTTGATCATCTCCGACTGTTTCAACGAAGGTCCTTGGAGGAACGCCATAGTTACACCACAGAAGATAAATTTAAAATAAAAACGTGTGTTCCAATTCCAAAAACTGCGTACTCGAGCTGAGTCAGGACAAAACTGCGCGCGAAACGCGATCGGCACGTTTTATAAACAAGCAAGCTATTGGAAAACCTAGATAGGAGCTATTCACACTGGAGTTTATATGTCAAAAATAATTACATTTAGCAGAAAAATCCAAACATAATTTTGTAATTTTATCTAAATACTTGCGTGGATCTTAGATAGAACTGCTCATACAAAAGACTTCAACTTCTTCTTCTAATCTTTTGAGCTTTCGCCCGCGGCTTTGTCGCGTGTTATCTACCTAGATAAAAAATATAATAAAATAAATAAATATCCTTGGACATTACACACAGCGTCCTCTAGTGACTATCTAGTATGTTCAAGGAGCATTAAATTGCTTTAGCTTTGGACTAGAGTATAGTCTAGTCCCAAGCAAAGGTTATGGTAACATGATGACTGATATAGGTACCTACTAACTACATTATATAGATAGATACTTATATTATTATGTATTTGTTGTCTAAACACATACATAGAAAAATGAAGCATAATTATGGGTTATTTAATATAATATTTAAGTATGTAGGTAGTTTCCGTGTGAAAAAATAAAAAACAAAACATCCATCTTCCCATCTATTTTTTCCATTAAATTTCCGCGTTTGTAATACTTATTAGTGGGATACTATTATTTCGGTTCTATCACATTCATCAAAGAAAATGTAAAGTATGAAAAGACCGAGTCAAAGGTTTTGACCACTTTGATGAACACAACTTTACCAGTCATCTGATAGGTATTTTGATGACGAGTTGTGAATTGATTTTCCACATAAAGTTACATTTATGTACAATACCTTTAAATACCTACCTCTGTGGCGCAGTGGGCGAAGGCCCGCCTGAGACGCGGAGGTCGCGGGTTCGATTCCCGCCACGGGACAAATGTTTGTATCTTCTACAGATAATTGTTCCGGGTCTGGATGTTTTTCTAACTATAGTAGGTACCTACCTACTTATGTAAGTATGTATTTACAAAAAAAATGGTTCTATGTAGTAGGTAGGTACCTATATCAGTCATCTGGTTACCTTAACACAAGCATTAAGTTGCTTAGCTTGGGACTAGATGACGCCGTGTGGAGTGTCCATGTATATTTATGTATCATATTACTTAATGCGTTCCAAATAAATATTGGATAAGTTTTTCTAATTCATTTATTTATTGTTCGTTACTTTTTATGTTCTTTTTACCAAATTAAAATTGTTCTATAATTATAACTCATTAGAATCAGATGCTTTTTGTTCCGCTACCCAACGATAGATGGCACAAATTTTACAATTAATTATTTTTCTATACTAGCAACTCGTTTATTGTGAACGTCAGAAATGACAGCAGGTGTTGGTACTTGGTTATGTCATTGGCCTTTGATCTTTCGATTTTCAAAATAACGGCGAACGAAACGAAAATGTACCGCGGGCGACATTTGGTTTCATCGAAAATTGTTTGAAAAATAAATAAAGCATGGGAAATGTTTATGAATTGTAACTTTTCTTTGTCAAGCCCTGTGAAATTGTGCTATTGACAAAATGGAACCTTCTAATGAAGCCATTGCAGTGCGAATTACGCGGATAAACCGCCAAATCCTAGGCAAAGTGACCAGTGGTTCGACAAAATTTATCAAAAAGACGATTGACCGTGAGGCTCTGCTAGATGCACTCACAGCTCTATACGACGAATGCAATGATGACCCTATCAAAAAGACTGACGAACTTGTGCGAGTTTTTGTGGACAAATGTAAGTATCTAATCTTTGTTATGCAGGTGGTCCTTTGTGCATAACATTTATGATCTTGCTTAGAAATCTTTTACTTTTCCAAATAATCTCTCGAATTTACGCCCAAAATTAGGGTTTAGTTTTAGGCTTTAGCCTAATTTAATTTGTTAAAAACTGACAATGGGTCATGTTTTTAATCATTAGTGATGCCATTTCAGTAATGTTCAAACTTATTATGTATACCTACTTACTGATATCTTTATTGGTATTTAAGCCGATATGGCTGAGAGGATGGTGTAAGTGATGGGCATGTCTAAAGCATAAAAACATTGCCGTGTGCAATCACAAAGTCATTGACTTGGTTTGCCTACACACTTGTGTTAGTGGTTATCAACTTTATTTAATTGCATAGGTGAAGGCATATATTGCCTTCTGACACTTTATAATCAGCCAGAGTTGATGTCAAGGCTTGTTGTTTTAGATCGTAGCACATTGGCAGATTTGCGAAGAACTAGAGTATGTTACTCAGACTTTGAAGTGCTACAAACCATTGGCCGAGGGTATTTTGGTGAAGTCCATGTAAGTTTATTATTTTCTCTTATAAAAAAGCCCATATAGCATGTGTAATCAAATTATCTTCCTACCTCTATGATGTTTATCGCTATGATCTTGACACATTTTTAGCCTCATTCAACTCTCACAACCTCCACTTTGCCCTGGATTTTCTCTAAAAATAAATACTGAATTAGAAAAAGTTTAAAATAAGGAATAACAGTAAACAAATGAGATTGTTTATCAGACATTTCATTTGTAACTAATATCATACACCCACTATTAAATTAAATGACTAACTATTTTACTTTAGAAATTGTACAATTTACTTTGTCACAGATGGTCAGAGAGAAACAGACACATGATGTGTATGCATTGAAGTCTGTTCGGAAAGAGCTGGCAAGGAAAAGAGTGACGGGAGCTGAGGATGAGAGAGATGTGCTGGCCACTGCTACTAATGCCTGGATGCCAAAACTGCAATATGCCTTCCAGGTAACAAATTCAAATTCAAATAATAGCCATTTCATTTTGACACTAGGCGTCCCGCGGTGAAAAAGTTCGCGTTCCCGTGGGAATTACGGGATCAAAAGTAGCCTATATGTTAATCCAGGAGATCTGCTATTCTGGTACCAGATTTCATTCAAATCTGTCCAGCCATTTGAGCGTGAAGTAACAAATATTCACACTTACATACACACAAACAAACTTTGTAATGCAAAATTGTGTAATGAAATCATGATGTGACAATATCTTGTGGGCCTGTTTTTCTTCTACTCTTAGAAACTACACGGTAGTTTTTTTTAGAGTATTGGAAAGAAGCATATGGAGGAAATTGCATCATTACACCGACAAGAGCTGAGCTCTTAAGTTTTATAATAGAAGAAGAACAGACCTGGCGGTAGTTTAACCTGTTTTATCTGGCCAGGTTTGATAAAAGTGTCAAAACAATGTAACTATACTAATCATTTTCAGGACAACAGCAATCTGTACCTAGTAATGGAGTTATGTTCTGGCGGGGATCTAGCCGGGCTACTGTCGCGCCGAAACCATCCTCTGTCAGAGAAAGACGCCGCGTTCTACGTGTGCGAGGTCGCGCATGCGCTGAAAGCTTTACACGGGATGGGATACGTGCATAGAGATGTTAAACCACATAATGTACTGCTGGATAGGTAAATATGCTAATACAGCTGAGTGCCCGTTAAATTTTTGACTATTCAGTCGTTGAGACATGGATGACGGACAAGGAATGTCCAAGGATATTAATTTATTTATTTCTTAAAGTTGGTACCAAAGTTCTTAAAAGACTGAAACAAGAGTTGGGGCACCACAATGTTAAAAGTCAATAATCATCTCAACTTCATCTAAATTTGTTGTGTCATGTTTGTAAACAAACTGTCATTCATTAAATTGTATTTTTTACGGAGTCGATAGTAATTTAAATTGAAGGGCAATTTTAGCTTTCAAATCGCTAATTCGTATTATCTAAGAGCGATAGCCACTTTCAATTATCTAATATTGATATAATACGTTTTAGCAATTTGGAAGCAAAAGAAACGTCGCCTGCGGGCCGAACTTAGGCCCATAACTATATTCGATTACTGTAAAAGCTAAATACAGTATCCTACTTCAGATGCGGGCACGTGAAGCTGGGTGACTTCGGTTCGTGCGCTCGCCTGACGGACGGCGCGGCGTGCGCGCTGCCGGGGGGCACGGCAGACTACGTGGCGCCGGAGCTGTTGGCCGCCGTGCACTGCGCCTCCACGCACACCGTGTGTTCCGCCTGCTGTCGGGGGATTGTCGCACAGGCTATAGTGCGTGTCTGCTGAAGTTCCTACTGTTTATCCGAGCGATGTTATATTCCACGTGAAAGATACATGCGGCGTTAACTTGATCCAATAATGTCATACCAGCCACAAGATGGACATAGGTTTCCCTGTTTCCCTCATAGATCTCCAGCCCCTGAATGTATGCATTTGTGTCGGATTGTAACCAAGTTGTATCAAGCAAAAATCACAGTGAATTGCTAAAATAACTGTTAGATTTTATGCTGATTAAGTTAATTAGTAAGTAACTTACTTAATTACTGTCATATTTGACAGTTGTTTTCGCGATTTACTGTGATTTTTGCTTTGATACAATTCGAGACAAGTGTAGACAATCAGGGGGCAGTTAACGGGACAGATTCACGCAAAAATTTTTTTACATGGCATTATTTATTATACCTGGCAATGTGACATTTAAATGCATCCCTTTAAAATACCCTACGCCTTTCTTTAGTAGAATATCCTGCGCTATCTGGCGCTTTTCTGAACACCTGAGATGAAAACACCACTGATAATAGTGTCTGCCACACAATATTGTGGGAATGCCGGACTAATTCCCACATTATTGCGTACTATCGCTATTACGAACCGTTAACAGCGCGACGTGATCTCTATACGCAAAGTATACTATTCTACATATACTTTTCTACGCATCGTATAAGTACTTATCCAAGCGTCGTCTATTAGTCCTCGCATCATTAGGTACTTGGCCGCGTGAAGTACATACTTGTCCACGCGACATTAAACACTTTACCATTATGACATTAAAACTCTAGCGCGTTTACTTCCCGAGCTGTACATGTCTGTAGAATGTCCTGCAGCCCTCTCTTGTCGAAAGCACCGCTGCTACTATGACATAACATACTGTCCTAACAATAATTTATCCATGAGTCATTCATAATAAATAAATAAAAAAAACTTTGCCTCAGATTGGTTAAAATAATAGGCGATTTTACAATTGCATATAAAACCTTTTAGTAAAAAGATTTTATTATGACATTACACAGACACTTCAATATAATTGATTTATGTAGAAGATATAACGTCGATAAACATAAGGAACTGACTAACGCTTACGCTTTGTACCTACATTAATTGCTTGAGTAAAGCTAGAAAATCAATATCTTTGCTATTCATTATTGATTTATAAGCTTATTGCTCCAACTCGTTCTAAAACGGATCATATTCAGTTGTTAATTTCGTAAGAGTTTAGATATTGTTGAGTTTGCTACAGATTTAGCAGTTTTTTTAGGTATCTATTACTCATAAGTATATTTTGAGTGTAGTAGGTTGGAAACAATTAAGTCTCATAAACTTGAATTAATTCAATAATGTTCCATATTATTTACTAATTTAAATAGTTAATTAAGCTTTAATAGTTAATCAGCATTTATTTTTGGATGTGATTTCGGTAATAAAAATGTAAGGAAGCAATTAAGAACTTCCATTGCCTTGCCTTGTTGCAAAAGATACATATTCAATAACTTTACTTACTGAATTTAAAAACAGACCCTGAAAACGTGATTTCAGTTTTCAGGGTTTACTTCCTTGCTTAGTTTGTTGTAAGATCTATGTATGTTAATTATACTTGGTTAAATGTTGGAGGTAATTAATTTAAAGAGACAGGAATTATTTCATAATATTATCATAATTCTTTTAAAGTATTGCCTCGCCTCGAAAGTCGATGACCTTACCTGACCTTTAAACGTACTAGAGAAATAATTTATTATAATTTACTTTGTCCCACGAAATCTAGCTTTACTCACTGTAGATAGATGGTTGTGCGAAATGCATCTGATTAAAATCTTAATACCTAATCTAATTTATGTTCCTAAATGTTAATAATAACTTCGCTGGCATGGTAGCTAAATGCCGACAATTAGTTGGTCTACAAAGTAGAATAGATTTTTTGTAAAATTGATTGTTATCTAATAAATTTAATTGATATCATAATTAAAATAATCAGTTCGTAATTAAAAATTACACTTAAATAAATCCTGTCTATTTAGTAAACCTTGAAGTATGAAACTTACGATTTCCATAACAGCATATTAACGTCCCGACTGAAAAAACAATATTTGTAGATCTTGCAAAAATGCACGGGAATCGTACTTAAACCTTTTGCGTCTCAACTGCTACTAGTTGTCTATTTTGTAGCTTCTATTTGGTTTTCTAGTAGATTTAGCACTTGCTTTGCCGCCGTGTCCTCTGTAGGAGGATATCACAGCACCACCTCTAAACTATTAAACGACGTGTCGACGACACAGAGTGTTAAATTAAAAATGCTTTACTTTGCAGTCTGCATGTGACTACTGGTCATTGGGAGTCGTCGCGTTCGAACTGGTGACGCTAAGAAAACCCTTCTCGTCGGACGAAGAGGATTCTGTCGCCAAAGTGCTCAGCAACATACAAAGGTACTGATCCTTCTTGTTGCAGAATTCATATATATGGTACTTGGCGCAATGAAGATATCGAATTAAATCCCGCAAGGTTGATAAATAGTACCGTAATTCGATAGAGCTTATGTAGTGCTTAATATTTTTGTATAGCTCATAAAGATTGCCCATTAGCCTTTGCTGTAACTAGGAGCTAAAGGGGTTCTTAAAATACAGACTACCTTACATATGTATACGTATATTTGGCATTACAGATACGAGCGAGACCCGAACCCCGAGCCTCCATTCGATCCGTCGCCGAATGGTCCGTCTTCTGAGTGGCGTTCTCTAGTGTGTGGACTGTTGAGGGTGCAGCCGGCGCGACGGTTCAACTATCTCGATACACTGCAACATACAGCCTTGTCGAATATACCCGTGCATAGTATCAGGGATCAGGTGAATATGTATTTTCTTGATACTTGGCAAGACGAGACGGAAGATGG
The DNA here is from genome assembly GCA_963582015.1 of Xanthorhoe designata. NCBI lineage: Eukaryota > Metazoa > Arthropoda > Insecta > Lepidoptera > Geometridae > Xanthorhoe > Xanthorhoe designata. Next base: position 4,481,644 of record OY757029.1, read on the forward strand.
ACTACAGCGATTGCAGATGTCTTGCGCAAATTTTACCTATTTCAATTACTTTTTAGTTAGGTAGGTACTTATATTATCATCATCATCATCATCATCATCCGCAGCCCGATTTCACCCACTGCTGGGTATAGGCCTCCATCTGTTTACGCCACTCCTCACGGTCTTGTGCCAGCCTCATCCAATTTCGCCCCACAATGCTCGTAATATCGTCCGCCCATCTCGCAACGGGGCGGCCGACATTTCTGTAGCCAGTTCTTGGACGCCATTCAGTTGACACCTTACTCCACCTGTCGTCATACCTCCGTGCCAGGTGTCCTGCCCAGCTCCATTTTAGTTCCGTGATAAGATTCCCAATGTCTTTCACCTTTGTTCTTATATTATCATTTGTTAAATATACTAAATAATTTATTTGGACGTATCCCTCCCTGACCTCTCAAACGTCTTTAAAGGATTTTGAATACTCTGATATTTTGAACACGTTTTTAACTTCACTTGTATGTAACGAAATCTTTGAAAGTAGTAATTTGGAGTATTTCGTAAAAAAGTATGTTCACCTATTTCTCTGTCAATAATGATCCGATTTTAAAAGTTATTTGTCTGTTTGACAAAATACACTCCCGAGGATCTGATGAGGATCTTCGAAGTTATGAGAATAAATGTAACTAGAGAGTGTTTCTCTATTCTTACTATATATAAAGTCGGTTTAATAAAAAAATGTTTTTTTTTATTAAATTTCTCACATGACAGGCTCCACCCTGGGTCCCATGCGTCCGCGGCGTGGAAGACACGTCCTACTTCACGGAACCTCCGCGTGTCATGCCCCCGCCCTCCGCCGCGCCTTTCCGGACACGACCGCCCTTTGCCGGACAACTGCCCTTCGTTGGTGAGACCTTAATATTAACTGATAATACTACGAGTATCGTATCTGAAATTTTAAGCCTTTGTTTAATTGAAATTAAGCTTTAAAATGGGGGTCTTTAAGCTCTTTTAACTTTTATTTTAAGTATAACTATAGCATTTTTTTTGTCTCAAAAGTATCCGCTGAATATAATTCCTTTGTCATTAGTTAATTATTAGAATAGTAAAATGAAGTTCATTAATTATATTTGAATATCATTTGTGCAGGATATTCGTATGTAGCGCCGGAGGACAATGATGACAGCACTGGTGGGTTCAACGCTTCCCACGACTGCACTGCTATCGACCTAGCTACCTTCAAGTAATTATTATTTTCAGTATTCTCATATGATTATGTGTTGACAAAACATTTCTAATACAATGTATCTTATAGTATAGCTTTTTATTTACAGAAACTAAACTACTACATATTTACATAACTGTACAAAATATAATTAGAACCATGTGAGCCACCTACAAACGATCTATAGGCAGCTTAACTGATCCAAACCACTGCCAGACGGAAGCGTGTATAGTTAGTCATTCTAGTTTCTGGCCTCCTTTTTTAACATTGGTCTGTGACACACTAGATACTAAATACTAGCTGGCATGTGCACTGTAATGATGGTATATGATGATGACGAAAGTAGCATATATCCTTCCCTGGGATGCAATCTATATTCATGCAAACTTTATCGTCACCGTTCAGCGGTTAATACGCGAAAAGGTAACAATCAGACAGAGTTACATTAACATTTACATGAATTAGTATGTATGTTGGCCAGAGTTGGCCACTTGCTCATACGAACTTACTTACTTACTTTTAGTATGATCATGGTATCCCATCCCCATACAAGATGGTTGTAGTTAAAAAATCAAATGAATAGATGTCGTTACGTGTTGCTATTTCGAAATAAAGTCTCTGGAAATTTATGAAAATGCCTAAATTTTGCCAGAATACATTTTCTGTTTTAAATTTTTTTTTTCAATAAAACGAAATAAAATATCCCATTATTTTATTCGTCGGATAGCCCGACGAATTGCCCGCAAATTCAGGATTGTTTTCAATGTTCTACATGAGGCATCTGTACTAGTGTATTATATAATCTGTGGTATGATGAACATATTAGTATGATGACATTTTCGTCAGATCGGCAGAGAAGCTAGCAGCGATGCGTAGCCGCGAGATCACGTCTCTGCAGAGCAAGTTGGCGGCGGCCGAGGCGAGCGTCACCGCGGCGGCCGAGCGCGCGCGGCAACACGCGCACACGGAGGCCGACACACAGCGGGCAGCCTTGCAGGAACAAATCACTGCACTTCATCTGCAGAACAGGTGTGTACAGTGCCACAAACTTATCTAGACCTATGGACCTGGTGCAGTACCTGGACGAACAGCGAGCGTGCCGCCGAGAGGGACAAAAAATGCAGTGAATCCATAGTTTCGTAGTACAAAAGCATCATGTTTCCGGCCATACAAAAAACGGCACGCGATGAGGGACAAAAGATATAAATAACGATTTGTCTCTTTTACTCACATGAGTGTTGTATATATTCTTCTCTGTTTATCTATTTCTTCTCTGTTGTGTGAATGAGAAAGGAATATACAGCGCTCTATTTCTTACTTTCTCTAAGTCTGGACCGGTGGACGATAGTGGAACTAATGACAATGATTCATTGTAAAAACTAATGGTCTTATTCGTAAAGATTTGTCAATTTAATATTGATTCAAAGAATGTTTTTTCTTGTTACTCTTATGTCAATGTAAAGAGATAGAACAGATTTAATATTTGTTTTAGCTAAAGTTGGTTTACAAAACCTTTTCGGAGTCAAGCCTACCTGGGCTACGAAACAACTGAAATCTAGGTAACAAATGCCTCAAATACATTGCTGATCTGTTATTATTACAGACGGCTGGAACGACAAGTGGAGGTAGAAAAAGAAGAAAGAATAGCTCTTCAGCGCAGTAACAAGGAACATAGCGCGGCGGGCACTGAGCGCGCCGCGGGCGAGGCCAGGGACGCGCGGGCGGAGGCCACGCGCGCGCTGGCTGAGAGGGACCAAGTGAGGGGAGACTTGACTAGGTAACATAGATCTCACTATTATACTCATTATATTATTTAATTTATACTTATTAATTTTGGATCAGATAAGCTACCTGTAGATCGTTTGTAATGATCCTTAGGTGGCTCAACTGGTTCTGATTGTGTTTTGTACAGTTATGTAAATATGTAGTAGTTTAGTTTCTGTAAATAAATGTGTATATTATACTAAGTAAGTTCGTATGAGCAAGTGGCCAACTACAGTGACGTAGTTTTAGGCCACCTAAAGGCCTTCGTAGCTTAACGACATTAAAAGCCAGAACCGACAATTTAACGTGCCCTCCTGAGCACGGAAGCGCTCATCTGTTAATGCCACTTGCGGTCACCCATCTAAGTTGTGAAAAAAAGAAACAATCATTTAATTTGGTAGGACCTCAAAGATCACTTTAACTTCGTCTTCGCTAGGTGATTCTATTGCAACGCTACGGGCGCTTCGGAGTTATACAATTGAAAGCGTAGCTTGCGTTGACGTTCTCGAAAGAAAATTATATAACATGGTGTCTTTTGGTAGGTTAGAGACTAGGATCGCAGAGTTGCAAGGAGAATTGTCGAGAGCGCTTTCCTCGGCCGACGCGCAAAGGGCTCAACACCAACATTATAAGGTATTTTTATCCTCTTCATAACATTTATTTTTGTTCTATTTAGATTCTTCAAATCGGACGATGGCAATTCTAAAAATTATAAATGATACAACAATATTTTATTTATTTATTGAAGGAAATCTTAGAGCAGGCGCAAGCGTTGCGCCATAGACGTCTTACTGAGATCAACGTTCGAGCTATCGTGAGTCGAAACTACAGTAGAAGATAGCTAGTAGTGTAGATAGTGTTCGAAATCAAACAGTAGAGCACATAGTGTAGATTACTTGTAAGTAGTGATACAAAATTAGTACATACTATGGTTAAAATTTAATTTGTAGTGTAATATTTGTAATTTTCGTATTGTATTTCAATATTTTTTAGCCGAGTCATAATGTTACGACTCCTCTTAGTGGGGATATAATGATTTCGTAGCCACACATCCATATTATAAATCTCTGTATCTAAATATCAGAATAATGTTTGTATTGCAATAACTCTTAAACCAGTGGACCAATTTGAATGAATTTTTGCCATAAAATATTACTAGAGGAGTCGTTGGCAGAAATTACAAGTCTATACGGTTTTAAAGTAGCGAAGGGACGTTTTTGTGTAAATAAATATTTTTGTTTTCCATTTTTATATTATTTAACGCAATTGTTTATTGATAAAGTTTTATTTAGTTATTCCAATATTTGCCACGTATATATCGCTGTACATTGTCCCAATATTTGTCTCGTATCACTGTACAAACCAGAACATACCAATATACTTCACAGGACTCCGTAGCAAAAGAACGGGCTTTACGTCGACAGACACTAAGCGGCGGTGACCAAGAAGCTCGTGACGCTGGTATAAGGATCGCCACCGCCGAAGCGAGCCTAGCGAGAGAGACCCGCGCGAGGGAACAGATGGAGAAGCGGCTAGCGACGCTTAACGACGAGTATGACCAGCTTCAGGGGCAGTACAAGTCGCTGCAGGCTGAGCTGGATGTGGCTAGGCGACAGCTTACTACTGCGCAGGTATGATATAATGACGGGAATCACAAAAAGTAGTTAAGTAAGTGGCCAACTCTGGTGACGGAGTTTTTAGGCCGCCTAAAGGCCTCCGTCATGGCTTATCGACTTTAAAAGCCGGGACCGACAATTTCACGTGCCCTCCGAAGCACGGAAGCGCTCAGCTGATAATGCGACTTGCGGTCACCCATCCAAGTAGTGACCGCTCAGAACGTTGTTTAATTTAACGATCTATCAAGAACGTCTTAGCAAGCTTCGCCACGAAAAAAGTAATTGATTCTAGCTTTCCAAGTCAGTAGAGAATTGGCAGATTTGAAAACCTAATAGACCTGAGGGAGGAATGTGAAAAGAACTGATGTTTTACGACCTTATTGTATCAAATGGATTTTTGTGATGTCTAAGTAGTCAGTAGTATTTCTTTGCCTAGCTCCACTTTGTCCGGTTAGTACTAGATTAGAGGTTTAATTTTTAAATTAATTTCAACTGATGTTTATGTCCCTGCCTACCCCCATGGGAAAGAGGCGTGATTTTATGTATGTATGTATGTATGTTTATGTCCCAGCGACCACGAAGTTCTCATGCAAGTTAGGTCATCAGTGGGCACCATATGTGACATGTTGAAAGTGCAAGGGAAGTCCGTGGTCTCTGCCTACCCCCATGGGAGAGGCGTGTCTTTAAATATGTATTATGTTTTAGACAAGTGTAAGTGAGAAACAGCGAGCGGTCGACACCTCGTCCGACCAACTTAGCGAGGTGCAGACACAACTGGCTCAAGAAAAACTACGCGTGACTACTCTAGTCGCTCAAGTACAGGTAAAATTCCAGTCGAAGCCCTATTGTTTTTAATTTGCAAATAAAGTTTTAGTACTGTACAGTAATATTAAGCGATTACTATAGTTTTACTAACTACAAGGCGCGATACAAACTTAACCTGTTTTCATGGCCAACTAGACTTGAAATAACCTAAATACTAAATCAAAACATGTCAGTATAATCCGTATTCATAGAAATACCACAATTCATAGAAATACCATTACTATGTTCACAAGACGTCAAATCACCTTCGTTTTTTATACACTATCACGTTCAGTGCCACCGACGCACATTCTGTAGCTTGACCTACAGCCCTCACCTTCAATCAGCACCTCAGAGGCAGTGAACGGAACTTTTTTTTGTGTTAGGAATTGGAACGCGGTTTAGAAGAGGCGGTGCGACGGGAGACCGCTATGGAAGAACAATGCGCGAGGACGGAGGCGCGGCTCAATGAACGAGTTGAAGCGGCGGAAAGTCGCGCGGCTAATGCTATGCAAGAGGACGCGAGGCATAGGGAGAAGGTATGTTATTTTCTCATAGCATTAGTGCTCTTATACCTACTCAGCCAAACGAAATAACGCATACCTAGTTGTGAGTAATATGTGAGATTTTAATATGTGTCATAAATCTGATCCCTTAGTGAACTTATCCCTTAGTCATAGGATCTAAAATAACTAAAAAAGATCTGAAAGAATTTGTCTACCTTGGGAATTTATAATCGTGATCATTTGATTATTTTTTTCTTAGAAACTAATTTTTTGCGCACGAATATAAAATCAAAAATAATATTATTTCAATTACTTTCCTAGGTGACATCATTAGAGCAGCTAGTCCGCCAGCTCGAGCGAGAAGTGAGCGCGTTAGAAACGCGTGCCTGCGTGCGTTGCCAACATAACGACGCGGAAGAGGGCAATGGGGAAGAAGAGAGGCATGCGAGGAAGAGAGACGCACATAGCGATACCGAGAGTGTGGGGACCATCGGAGAGGCGGCGATGGGACAAGTGGCGCTCTTGAAGGAACAGCTGGAACGAGCCGAAGCACAATTACTGGTATGCACAAGTTGCAATGCATTTGTTTTTTAAGTTTGCCATAACGCTGAAGATCGAGCGGGATAGCAAATATTTTTTCTCGTGAGTAAGGAGTGCAGAGTGCACGTCTATGCCGCTCTGTACTCTTTCACTCACGAGATTTTTTTTTAACTGGGACGTGCAGAGTTGCTATAAGCAAGCAAGTTCGTATGAGGTGGACACAAATATTCTATAACATTATTGATGTGAACACTTGTTTCAGGCCAAATCAGAAGAAATTATTGCACTGAAGCAGGAAGCGAGAGCGTCCAATCTTGCTAGATGGCGGAAGGTAATCCATATATATTTGTTATAAACATAATACCCATACATCCTTTTGCCGCAACATCACCAATACAATATTATATATAACTACTTAACTACTTAATAATCCTTATGTTACAATCACATACAATTCTACAGGAAAGAGAATACAACGAGCTAGCCGTAGAAATGAAAACCACGACCAGAGACGCAAAGCGCTTCGAAGAACGACTCCACACAGCGCTTGAAGCGAAGAAAGCGTCTGAGGCGCGAGCTAATACCCTGCAGAGCGAGATAGAAACACTGAAGCCGCAGTATGAGAGAGCGAGCAAGGACGTCGAGCGACTAAAGGACAGTTTGGAGAAGTTGCAGAAGGCACATGATATTGTTCAGAATGAAGTTGATAGGTATGAAATATCTTATGAAAAGTTAGGAAGTTTACTGTTAAATCAATGTTAACAAGCAGAGTCAGGGCAATCTAAACATATTGAATTGTTTGTCCTGACTGATCGATTGACAAGCCAAAACTAATATGTCTTGAAAGCTGGAATTTGGAATAATAGTTTTCTTACAGTAAGAATATTTGAAAATTTGAAATGCACTAGATTTGGCTCATAGTCTTTGTTCTTTGTAGCTGAAATCAACTTACTCATTTTTGACACGCAATCAAAAATATTAGTACCTACTTCTTAACAATAAGATCAGCTTCCATAGAAAATGGTCTCCAAAACCTTGTTTTAATACAAATCCACCTCCCTTCCTAGGTTTCCTATGCTGACAATCGCTTGTATTATGTACGTTTTTTTATATTAGACTTATGCACCTGGATGCAAATGACTCTACATGGCCAGAAATGGGAATGGATCTCGACCCATTCCCATTCTCCCCTTTCTCCCTCCACGTATCGAGATACGTGGAGGGAGAAAGGGGAGACCTTTGCCCAGCTGTGGGACACAATAGGTTGAATAAAAAAAGTCTTTATCTTGACACAGGCATGTACCATTTTCATTATGAGAATACCCAATAAACAGATCACGCAACGACATCCGCAAGTTGAAGTGCGAGCTGCAGTACAGCGAGAAGCGAAGGATGCACGCAGAGGAGCAGGAGGAGATGTCCTCCCGCGAGCGCGCGCAGATGAGGGACGAGAACCAGATACTGAGGGCGGATAACACGCAACTGGCACAGGTATATTATATACTACTAACTTCGTACCGCCAAAGATTTTTTTAAACGAAATTAAATACAAAATTAATTTAATGAAAATAAAATGATTGTCGAACATCAAAACTTTCTAACTACAAAAGAAAAGGTAACTACTTTTAAGGACTCAAAATTTAGCGCCATCCTGTAATAGATTGCGTTTACAAGTGGTATCAGAGAATAAATATAGAAGACCCACCCCACTCCGCGAAAACATTAAGGTGCCTGTATGGGTGAAACTAGCGCCACCGCCTATTTTATTTTATTATTACGTTGAACGTATTCTTTTATCTGTGGTTGAACAAAGGAATTAAAAAAAACTGAATGTACTGTTTATGAAACCTATCATAAGCTTTTTTTTAATACCTCTGTAATAGTTTCATTTTGTATAGTTTAGGAAGAGTAGCGAAAACAGAGTTTGGTGGCCACTAAGTGCAACTTCGTTATTCCTCCTAAACTATACAAAATGAAACTATCACATAGGTATTAAAAAAAAGCTTATGATAGGTTTCACAAACTGTACATTCAGTTTTTTTAAATTCCTTTGTTCAACGTAATAATAAAATAAAATAGGCGGTGGCGCTAGTTTCACCCATACAGGCACCTTAATTTAAGTAGCGACTCATACTACGACGCAACAAAGTTACGCTTCGTGCCTGCTGCTATACATGCCTAAACTTGCCATTTCATTCTAATGGATAACTATCACTGTCACGCACGTAAATAGTTTTGAGCGACGCTCGAAAACCGCTCGGGCATTGGCATTTAAGTTCCTTTGACGATGATCTGTAAATGTCAATATCTTTGTTGTCTCTAGTTTGGAACAAATATGTCGCTGCACAAACACTGTACTGTGAATCAAAACAAGCAAATTCGTCAACTCCGTCATCAATGGCACAATTTTTGCCAGCCATTGTTTGTTATTACGACGAATACCAAAACAAAATAAAGTAAACATTACTGTGAGTTCATAAACCTTTTTAGTTCGTCCTTTGTCGTGGTTAAGAAGACGTTTTCTAAATATATATCAAAGTGACTTTAAATAAGAATTTAAATAGTTAGAAAAGAAGCAATGTTTGGCTAAAAATAATCAAATTGATTGGCGCTTACACAAGCTTACAAGCAAAACGATTTTATTTAAATTATTGTTCTAGTATCGAGTCTTAAAACAGTGAACGAAAGTTGAATAACTTGATTTTGGTTTAAAAATGTTTCTATCTCCATTTGTATAAAAAAATCTCACATAAATAATAAAATATCATAAACTACATCGATTCTTCAAGTCAACATTCATTTTATCAACGTTTATTATCTCCACGTTGTACCTACATATTTACTACAAGACTAAAAATTACAAAAATACAAACAAAAAAAACATTTGTGTCATAAAAGTGGTGCCTCCCCTTTGAAACACATGATAATAATCCGCGAATTCCATCTAAGACCCATCCTCAAATCTAAAAGAATAATGGACAATAACATGGTAAAACCGGCGGTTCGCCCCAAGCCGGCTTACCTCCGCAGCGCGTGGTGGGTGGCGCGACGGGGGCGGGACGGGGCGTGGGCGCGACGTGTTCGTTTCGCGCTCGCCGCCGACCTGGTTCAAGGGAGATGCTGTGCGACTGATAACGCCATCTCTGTGATGAACAATCAGTTCAAATTGGTACTGTTTAATTAGACTATATATGTTCTGTCGATAACTTGGTTAATAGCGGCTCATTAAATGTAGTGAAAAACCCGCAATATATCATTCAAACAGCTTAGAAGATTTTCTTAAAACCTAGTAAAGACCTATCTCGATGAAGACACCTTTCAAACAAAAAAAAAAGAATCAAAATCGGATCATCCGTTCGGGAGCTACGTTGCCTCAAGGAGAAACACAAGTTCACAGACACACTACAAACTTATAACATACAAATACGTTGGTGGTTAAATATATAACTGACCGAAGATTGAGACGCTACGAAAGTGTGGACCCTTTTTCCTACTGTCATGGAATAGTTCCATGCCGGCTAAATTATAATGATCATAACCGTTTTTGATCTAACATAATAATTAATTTCAAAAACCACTCACTCTTTAGGTAAATTAAAATAGTACAATAAAAGCTTACGAAGATATGAGTACCTTACGCATACCTTATTTTGTTTATGAAAATTCAGTATTTCTCTAATACTGAATTTTCTATTAACATAACACAGATATATGTCATTATCATTACTCGCCACGCTGATTTCCTCCCACTTCTTATTTGTAGGTCATGGTGCTTACTGGATTATTTATCTTATCAGTTGGTTTACTATAGACCCGCTATCACATCTCCCAATCTTTGCATTCTTATAGTATCGCTCTTAGATATATCTGGTGTCGGACTAGGTGTAAAATGCGTTCAACAGTAACAAATTTGAAGTGATATTTGCTTATGTTCTTTCTTGTTGAGAAATCGACGCAGGTGCTGTTTTAAGATTATTGTTTTTCTAAAGTTGATTATTATGAATACCCGTTACAGTTTTCCTTTCTCTTTGAACCTATTTAGGAACTAACTAAACGCTAAAATCTAAAATGTTTTGTGAAAATAATGAAAAATGTTTTTTTTTTTGCTGTCAAAATAAAGTCATTTCCAAAATGATTTACTGATGAATGTGTTTTTCTAGTCTCTATTTTTGAAAATTGCTAAACTATTTTTCAATTCAACATTGGCAATTGTTCTTGTGCTGCTATCTGATACTTTGTGAATGATGCAAGACAATGACAAAAGAAAGACCAAGAAGGGTTTAACTTATTTACTTATTGAAGATTTTCCGCCTCATTTCTCTGTTTATCTTCAAAGTTCGTCTAACAAACAACCATCCTCATAAACTTTCGCGTTTATATATTAGTACATAGATTATAATGGATTAGTTGTTGATGATAAAGTGGAAGACTTCCTTCATAAATGTCATTGCAACGCATGCCGGGTGTTATTACTAGTGCAGTGAAGCGACCGTGGCAAAGCTTGCTAAAGACGTTCTTGATAGATCGTCGAAGTTCTGAGCGACCCATCAAAGTTGTGACCGCAAGTCGCATTATCAGCTGAGCGCTTCCGTGCATCGGAGGGCACTTTAAATTGTCGGTCCCGGCTGTTAAAGTCGTTAAGCCATGACGGAGGCCTTTAGGCGGCCTAAAAATTCCGTCTCCAGATTTGGCCACTTGCTCATACGAACGAACGAACAAACTATAGTGCAGTAAGCTGTATCGATCGCATTTCTTTCAGAATAACAAAGCGCTGCAGGAAGCATGCGGCATGCTGGAGGAACAACTGACGGACCTGGAGAAGCTGGCTGATATACACGAGCTCAAGAACAAAGACCTCGAGGTACTTACTATATTTAGTTGTCGTTTATGACAAGCAACAGTGCAGAATATCGGCTCTGGGGCCTTACTATTAGTACAGGTCGCGCCACGTAAAAAGAGCGGTGGCTGTCAAATTGCGCAGTGGTCGATGATTGGTAGAGAGGTAACGCGGCGCACTTTATACCTTTGCCTTAGCAAATGCTATTGATTCGTCAGCGAGTGAACACAAGCGCAAACATACCCCCGCTACTTCCCCGACCGCGCTCTTTTTACGTGGCGCGACCTATACCTACCTGAAAACAAAATTTTGTGCCAGTGTTCGCTGTTCAGCTTATGTTGTTGAACTGTTACGAATTCAGTTTCCACCAACATAAGCTGAACTACGAACATTGTCACGAAATTTTGTTTCCATAGGTACCCTGGCTTTGTCGTGCTACGATAAGGGAAAAATAATACAGCTAGTATTTCTCTATTGAATAGGCGGAGGTACAGCGTATCCGGACGGAACTAGATTCGTGTCGAGAGAAGCTGTCGCAAGCGCAGCGCCAGGCCTCCGAGTGGAGCGCCGCGGCCAAGAGCGCGGCCGCCGCGCACGAGGACGCGAGGGAACAGGCCAGCCATGCACACTGCCAGCTACAACTGCTGAGGGTGAGACTGACATAGGACTACTTTAGCTAAAACGGATATTAAATCTGTTGCTTTCTCTTTTCATTGACAGAACAGTAACAAGAAAAAAACATTCTTTATATCTATATTAAAAAGTTGCATACAAACGTTTTCACCCCTTTTCAACCCTATAGGGGTGAAACTTCAAAAAATCCCGTCTTAGTACGTAGTTTTGTTGTTCGTTCGTTCGTTCGTATGAGCAAGTGGCCAACTCTGGTGACGGAGTTTTTAGGCCGCCTAAAGGCCTCCGTCATGGCTTAACGACTTTAAAAGCCGAGACCGACAAGTTTTGTTGTAAAAGGAAGGTAGCTTCAGTGGTTTGGTCTCCACAAAAATGCTTATTGTTTTATTATGTTTAATATTGATTGACAAATCTTTATCAATAAAGGCCTATGTTCATACGTTACTTACAGGAGAAGTTAGAGAACCGTGAGACGCGCGTGGCGGAACTAGAAGCTCTCGCAGCGAACCTAGAAGGCGAACAGAGTTCGAGCGCGGCCGCGCTCACTAGCGCCGCCAGGCGCGTGAGGGACTTACAGGTAACTAACCTCTGTTTTTTTTTTGTTAGAAATAGGTAAACTATACATAAATAGGTTTAACCTTCTTTGTGTAACTTGTCAATAGGTTTGACATAAGTCTATACCGGGTCTTCTTTTACATTGTATTATTTTCTCTTCTAAATATATTTATTATAAAACTTTACACGTTTCCTTTATACACAAAACCTTTCTGGTTATGGGCCCAGCACGCTTCCACAGCGCTGTATTTTTCTGTATTTTTTTTGTGCCACGCTTCAGATTGTGCTGACACCGGAAGTGTCAGATTGAGCTTCACTTCACTTCTTATATTTGGCTTTCGCACGGCTTGTGCCACGCATTTAGCCACTACCATGTGTTTAAATTTTTAGTCAGTTTAGTCAAGGTCAAGTCAAAGTCATAGTCAGCGTCAGTAAAGATGTGGGTTCTTTACTGCAGCTTTTTACATGGACTTCTTGAGAGAACTCGAAATGCAATGATATACAGTTTTGTTTCATTTGCCTACATTTATGTACGTTCACGAACACTTAACAGTTAATAATCCACCATTATTACATATTAACATTCGCCAAAACACAAATTTCGGAAAATAAAACAAAAGAGACAACATGCCATCTTGAATTCCCGTCAAAAAAAAAAACCAGATTGAGCTGCAATGTGGCACCTATTGTCTCTCGGTTACTGCAAGTATGATGGTGATAGCTGAAGCTGTTTGAAGATGGATTCGGATCAATTTTCAACAATTTCCCTGTTTCTTCTACGTATTATGCGGGCAACATTCCAGTGAGAGGATCGATCTTGGACGGTTATTGGACACAAACAGAGCCATTGCCATAGCCATTCTATTCGTAGCCAATGTTTTAACCAAGTTGAAGCCTGTGTGGCACCCGCATTAGGGTTTCTCCATACTGTCCCAGTTAAAAAAATACTGTATACATACTTACTTGATAAAACATAATATTTACGGGTATTTATTGCTATTTACCTTTATTTAATTTTATCCCGACGTTTCGACTGGATTGCACCAGCCGTGGTCGCGGGGAGACGATAAATACCCATAAATATGTTTTATCATAACATGTGTTCGGATGGCCTAATATGTGCAACGCGTCGAGATGACAAATGAAATATTTTGATAATGTCGAACTGCTCTAACGTACTATGCTAGAGCAGGACAGTGAATTTGTCGACGACGAGAAGGTTTGTCGTTTTGCACATGTTAAGCCTACTGATCGTGAAAGTTTATAAAGGCCAATAACATACGTACTTTGAATGCGCCCTCAGGAGGAATGCGCGTCGCTCCGCACTCGCGCTCACGAGCACCATTCCAACGCTCTGCAGCTGCAGGCCAAGCTGGCAGACACTCAGGTAATCAAGTTTAAGGCAAGACTTCTCTCAGGTATATCTTCACTGGCATAAGGTTCTAAGTAAGTAAAATCGTATGAGCAAGTGGCCAACTCTGGTGACGGAGTTTTTAGGCCGCCTAAAGGCCTCCGTCATGGCTTAACGACTTTAAAAGCCGGGATCGACAATTTAACGTGCCCTCCGCGCTCAGCTGATAATGCCACTTGCGGTCACCCATCCAAGCTATGACCGCTCAGAACGTTGCTTAACGATCTATCAATGATCAATGATCTATCAAGAACGTTATAGCTAGCTTCGCCACGAGCGCTTCAGACCAGCCAGCTTCTAATATCACTTAAACATCTTACATTTTCTTGGCGACACATTCAACCCCCAAATACCTCGGCTACGTCATGTCAGTGTTAATATAGTGCGTGTTACAGGAAGAGTTGGAAGCGGCGCGAGAAGCCGCCGAGGCTGCCACGGCGTGGTGGCGCACTAGAGAGACCAAGACGGATGCCACGCTCAGACAGCAAGCCAAGCTGATAGACTTCCTACAGGTAATGTATACTTTTACATCCAGAGATCCACATCGAACACAAGTGGCAATTTTCTTTAACTGACTTTAATTTCGAAAGAAGTCAAATTTTCTGCACTCTCAATGTTTTTTATTGTTACTGAAAACTAGCCCAACACGTGAGTTAACTTAGTCGCCACGTGTCCCACCCTGTATTAGTGTTTTTCTTTTCTATATAGAATAGAATAGAATAGAATAGAAAAAAGTTTATTTTGTGACTTAATAAAATAAAACAAAACATAAAATAACTAAATATAAACACAAAATAGGTCGCCACTCAGCGTGTGCTGCAGCAGCAGAGAGCTGCTGCAGCGCTGGTATTCTGTGACGCCGCGGGGTTCGTGTGCGGCAGCAACTGCTACACATACTTAAAAATAAATAAACAAAGAAAATTTAAAAACTTAAAATTATATTATATACCTAACCTATACAATGTATTATTCATAAAAATATTAGTATTGCAATTTATTAATTTTGAAAGGTACTATTTTTAATATTTGTTGAACCAAGAACGACTACCTTTGAATTTGAACTTGAGAATCTAACAAGTATTTTTTTAACGATTTTTTATATCTATGTTTTATCAGTTCTCTTCCACTGTGTTTCTTCCTTTGTATTCTTTGTGTGTTCTTTTACATTTGCATCCAAAGACCACGCACGATTTCATAGTTTCTGCCTCACTTTGTTGTTAATTAGAATAATGTCTTTCAGACTAAAGTAGAAGAAGCGGGTCGAAAGAAGTGTTCTCTGAGCAACAAACTTTTCGGTCGGTCCGGCCGGCGCAACGCCGCCTCGCCGCCGCTCAGACGCGCTAACCGGTAAATAACACCTTACACTTACACAGCATTATGTCAAACCATCTGTTCCAAATCCAATGCAGAGATTCAATTGTTTGATTCTTAAGAAATCGCTCCAACGTCAGAGAAGTCATCCTCATCACTTTATGGTTGCGTTTCCTCCAGAGATGTCCGAGGGATGTGTTTCTCAAGAACCAATAGAATCGCTTCATCGAATCGCCTCAAAGAATGAAGCGATTCTATTGGCTCTTGACGAACACGCATTCTTGCACACGTCTCTGGTAGAAACCTATCTCTTAATCTTGGAAGACTATTTTTTTAGAAAAAGATTTAGGATATTTAGTCACATGGATAACATTTCTGTTATTTTCTGTCCACAGAGAGCTTCGCGATGAAGTTGATAGACTGAGAGCCAAACTTGCCTCTAGTAACTCTAGTTTCGATATAAATAGGTAAGTGATACACATAACTAATACATTACCTGTACTTATTGTTGTAAACAACCACTTAATATGCTATTGATTTTATTTTAAACAAACAGTCATTATATGTACTTAACTTAAATTATAACTACAGACCATTTATATGTTCTCACATATTGAGCTATAGCCTTCTTCCAATGCTCACTACACAGCCAGTTCTCCAACTTCATCTTAAGATACTGTACCTACTTATATTCATTCTTTGTTATATTACTGTACCTGAATTAATTCAATGTTAACCAAAAATGTGATAAAATATTACATCACACATTGGAATGATTGTGCTAAAGGTACTAACAACAAATCATTTTATGTTTAGCTTGCCGCCAACGCCTAGGAAACCTAAAGCAGTTGCCAATGGGTAAGTGATGTCGAAAGAAATTTGAAGAGAAAGAAAACTCAAAATAATGAATAGGAAGAGAAAAAAAATAATATATTTATTTTTTGCAGAATGAAAAGTATAGACACTCCCGATGGATCTCATGACGACACCCTTCTTATAATATGGTAAGTGAGCTGTTAGTTTTTCTTGTCGTTTCTACCAGAGATGTGCAAGAATGCGTAGCGAGAGGTGTGTTCGCCAAGAACCAATAGAACCGCTTGTAGAGCTCAATACGGATAATTCAGCTCTATACTATATAGTCATATAAGTCGGGATTCGATTACACTTACTAAACTTCGGTTCAAATATACTTTCAATATTTATTTTATAAAATAAATTATAAAGCATCAGGCTCTTTACCTGAAAAGGTCCTAAAAACACAATCACACTAATATTATAAAGGTGAAAGTTTGTGTGTGTGTGTATGTAAGTGTATAATTGTGTTTTTGTTACTCTTTCACGCTTAAACGGCTGGACTATTTGAATAAAATTTGGTATCAGAATTGCTTATACCCTGGATTAAAGAATAGGCTACTTTTGATCCCCGTATTCCCACGGGTAACACCGCGGGGCGCAGCTAGTATAAACTATTATGCAAAGGTAATTATAAGTATTATGCCTTCATCTTAATGTCTAGCAGTTTGCCAGAATATCTGGATTGCATTTCCACGGGAAACGAATATTTTTATTTACACTTAAGTGACCACACACACAGCTGTAATATATATTATAGCTGCGTGTGCGGTCACTTAAATATTTGTATACAAAATATATCGTAATATGCCCTGTTATAATTGCTATTTATAGTAATATATATAATAACTACGTGTGTGACGGGCTATAAGCTTATGCAGGACCTTTGCTGTGTAGACAGTTTCTCCAACAAGTGAATTGTCCAGGTCTGACGATAGCAGAGAGCGGATGCACGCGAGCTGCTCTGACGGCAGGCTGGTGCTCACGAGCGGGGCGCGCGTGCTGCGGGCTACACTACACGACGCGGACGTCAGGACCCTGCCGCAAAACGAGGCCAATAGGGCTTTCACTGTGAGATAACTGTTCCGTCTGGTTGTTTTTCTATGTATGTATTTACGACCACCTCTGTGGCGCAGTGGGCGAAAGCCCGCCTGAGACGCAGAGGTTGCGGGTTCGATCCCCGCTACGGGACAAATGTTTGTATGATCTGCAAATATTTGTTTCGTGTCTGGTTGTTTTCTATGTAGGTATAATATGTATGTATTTACAAAAAAAAATATCTATGTAGTATATCAGTCATCTGGTTACCATAACACAAGCATTAAATTGCTTAGCTTGGGACTAGATGACGCTGTGTGGAATGTCCAGGGATATTTATTTATTTTATTTATTTATTGAGACATCGTGAACTATCACGCCCACTAGCTCAAACAAACTTACCGTTTCAGATAAAGGTAGAGAACTCCGACCGCAGTTCAACCGCTACGGTAGTATGCACCACACTAGCCGACCGTACGTCCTGGCTGTCTCGCCTGCACTCCCCTCCACCGCCGGCCTCGCTCGTGTACTCCCCGGCTACTATAGCACAGCACGAGACCAAGCCAGCTGCAGCACTATATGTGGCGCCTAATGCCGTCGCTATCGGTATGTACTTAACTTATTTATCTGGGGTTTAAACGGGTGACTAGCTGGTCGATTTCGTGGTCGATCTTCATATTCAAATTCAAGTCACCTTCCAAGCCGCATGACAAAAATGTACGAAGATCAATCGAAAAATCGACCAGCTAGTCATTTGTGTAAACCCCGCTTTAGTGTCGCAGTTCGTCTATATCAATCTTTAGAACTATGAAAAAAGTTAAGCTCATATTTTTATTAAGAAATGTTATCAAGTTTAATATAAGTGGCTCTCTTGAAATTTATCGACGTTAACACATTCTCTCCCACTAAGCAAGTCTCGCCCTTTCCAATATTTTCATTTTAACACCACTGTCCCAATCCTACGCACTTCTCTCTTTTTTTTAAACCAACTGTTAATGTTAATTTTTTCTTTAGGGCGTTGATGTCTGCGACACAGTTTTTACAAACCTCTGCATATCATCGTTCCAATAGTTTTGTAAGCCACTGTAACTGTTCCTCAATAAATATGATTATGATTATAATGAAACCAGGTTGTCCCGACGGTCTCCATTCCCTCCGCGGCGCCATCCGCATCGAGTGGGACTCGGACATCTCCCCCCCGCGTCGCTCCCCCTCCGTGGGTCTGGTGGTCGCGGCGGGCGGGCGCGCGCTGCTGGTGACGGGCGCGGCGCTGGCGCACACGGGGCTGCTGGCCCTGGGCTCGGCGCTGCGGCGAGCGGGGAACTTGCAGCCCGCGGTCGAAGTCACTAGAGTGAGGCTGCCGGACTCTACGCCGCCGCATCTGTTGAAGGTGGGTTTAGACGCATTATAAAACCCTAGCTTACTCGCTCGCGTGCTTTTGAAAATGGCCTATGTTCCTTCGGAAAGTCCATGCTACACATCGGTGATGAGTAGTTTCGGAAATTACCCCAAACATACAAACAATCCAACTTAACCTTTTTATAATATTAGTATTTATCACGAATTTTACCTTTAATATCGCCCGACGTTTCGACCGGATTGCACCAGCCGTGGACGCGGGGAGACAGTCTTCTGAACAGACGGCTGGTGCATCCGAATGAGTTGGATTTGGACATACCTCTGATTATTTTCAAAAGATCTAAAAAGGCCTGAAGATCTCAAAAAATATATCTTTATAAATACAGTCGTGATATATTATTTAATTTTTTTCAGGTGATATCATCGGAGTCAGAGGAGGGTCCGTGCGCGGCGGTCGCGTGCGGGCGCCGCGTGTTCCTCCTGCGGTTCGAGGCATCCGTCTCAGAGTTCAAGATCGCGCGCTCACTCACCGTGGACCGCCCGCCTTACAGCCTACTGCTCACTCCTAGATGTCTGTACATCGCTGGCGAAAAACCACTCAAAATCAACCTTCCATCCGGTGCCTTGGAAACATTCGCAATAGACGAGCCGACAGTCGCCGCAGCATCGAAGAAACATCTACCACCTAAAGCGATCCTCCTGATCAGACAGAAACCTATCGAAATACTGCTATGTTACGCCGAATGTGGCGTGTTCCTCGACGAATACGGCAAGCGGACGCGTAACGAAGATCCCAAGTGGAGCTCGGCGGTACATTGCTGGGAGTTTGTAGCTCCATTCTTGTACGTTATCGGCGAAGAGAAAATCAGTATCATATACTTGAGCGATGAAGCGTATAAATCACCGCCATGTACCTGCGATACTCATTCGCTAGCGTCCACCAGCTCGGATTGTTGCTCGCCCGAGATCTTCCAACTGAAAGTCAAAGAGCCTTCTTTACTTGGCACCTCGCCTAAAGGTATCATCATACAAACGAAGGACGAAGACGGTTATAATGTATCTATAGTGGAAGGCATGGCCGCGTTTAGAAGTATAGGCGCGTCGGTAGAATCTTTAGACACTGTCATATCGGAAGCGAAGAGTTCGACAGACTTGGCTCAATCAATTACTGATCTCTCAACTTCGACACATGAAGTCTCGCAGGAAAGTGTAGAAGCAACGACCGGATTTCTCGCCGATATTAGAACTAGAGCAAGGCAACTACGCGCTAAGAATAGACAGGAACAGTCAGATGATATTATAAAGCAGATTTTGACAACCGAAGTGGGCATGAAACGTACATCCACTGGTAGGAAATCGCCCGCGACCACGTCGGAATTTGACTCCGATTCGACCGAGAGCGAGGAGAAGACTGGATCATCGAAAGGTACAACTGATTTGTGCGCCGAAATGTTTACTAGACAAGTACGTTTCCAACAAAAATAATGAGTGAACTAAGAGTGACTGGTTATGTGAAGTTTAGGTAGGTACTTGTTACAGAAATGAACGAATTTTTCGTAATGGTTAGAAACACGATTAGGTAGTAATAACCTATTGTTTTCCCATTAGTCTATAACATCAGCTTAGTTTAAAGTACCTGATAATAATTTTAGTATTTGATAGATTATTTACCGAATTTATCCGCTATTGTTTGAAGGCATTTTGATAACATTCTTGTCATATTCGTAAGTAATTACTTAGGTACATTAATTTTGGTGTTTTGTTACTAACTCATTACATTTAGAATGCATGCTTATGCAAAGGCATGCAAATATTATGTAGTACTTAATTATTTATATATATTTCTAAGGACATGTTTAGTTTTGAAGTCAAGTTTTATTATTTAGCCTGCTTAGAATAATTTAAGACTTGTTAAGACCAATTTACTGTGATTTAATATGTGACTTCTGTGTCTGTTTAGCAATTGTGTAAGCAATGCTCCTCTTATTATTACATAATTATAATTTATATTTTAATATAATTAACAGTTTTAATAACATATAACCGTTATTTTAATAAACCTTACACATTTTAACCCCTGTCAGGATTTTATAAAAATAGTTGCGAAGTATATACGAATAGAATCCTGTCGCGGGTTCATCGCGGCTTCGCGGGGAAGTGTGTGTCGGCTATGTGTATACTAAGGGATCTCCATCCCCCAGTCGTACGGTGGGTAATTATAACACTGCAGCACTTTGTTCCATTTGTAAAAAGTACCAATTAAAAATTGTCAGTACATCAGCAATAGTGGCAATTCTGAGTGTCGCAAAAGCTAAACTAAGCTAACTAAAATTGTTGCCGTCCCTTTCATAGCGATGGGAATAAAAAGGATGGCAATAGTTTTAGTTAGGTTAGTTTAGCTTTTGCGACACTCCGAATTGCCCCCAATGTTAAGATAGAATGGAGGAGTAACGTTACGTTGGTATAGTATTATATTATCTGTGGTGAAAGTAAACACTGGCTGCTCTATGTAGAACTCGAGCTGTTATTACCCTTTCTTAGGCACTACCACTTGGCACTACTAGTAGAGTGAAGGGAAATTTTACTTTCCCGTAACACTACTGGTGGTAGTGCTACGGGTAAAAGTTCATTTCCATTTACACTACACAATGATTTCCCGTGGCACAAGTGGGTCGTTTGGTTTTTTTCACTACTGACCCACGCCCATACCCCCAGTACATAATATGCACACCAATGCCTCTGGATGGATACAGTCCTGATTCTGTTGCGCTGGGTGTTTTTCTCCCTCTACTCATATCTGTTCCACCCTCTTCCACCAGTTGAAAATATCGTCCGTTCCACCTATTGGTTATCTTTACTCTACTCGTTTTTTCCATTTACAAAACAAAGTAACTATGTACTTCGACTCAATTACCTACAGTAGCCATTTATTCAGGCGATGTTTTTTTTTTCTCGAAGAGGTAACTTGGAACAAGTCACCTGCACTAATTCCAAGTGCTGGATTGAACGTTTTTGGATGGGAACATCTTAGTGCACGTGACTGTGCCATGGGTCAAAATGCAAAAACCTTAAATATATGTTTGGAATCGTTTATTTACAATCTTATACATTTTACATTAAATATGAAGTGGAAATTGAGAACACTCGCCCATTAGTCTACACATTACGCCAACGATACCGTCGATTCTATTAAGATATTTTAGCGTTGTGAAATTAGTTCTCAACATAATGAACATCCCTTACCTAATCTCAAGAGAAGATTCCCAAATGTCAAAAATACAAAATGATTCAGTAAGTTCAGAAATCGACTATAAAATTCATGTACTTGAATAGTGTACTACAGACATGAAATACAGAGATCTTTTTACAAAATAATATACAACACAGATACACGGGGACATGTCTATTCCACACCTAGACTCAGTCAACATAATAATAATTATAATACAAGACTCATTATTCTACTAATTACATAAGTTTCACTACACACAAGCGAAACACATTCACACACATGAGATGATAAATGAATGTGGCAGTTCATAAACGTTACATTGCAGTAACTAGTTAGGTGCCATTACCTGGGTCTAATCAAACACAATCAAAACTGAAAACTTATCCTCATAATCTTATTAATCACACACAAACTATAGCTAAAGCGGCTGATAAATCGGTTATCACTTTTTGTTTGTATAAATTGGCAGTGACACATACATTAAGTAGTACATAATAAGCGCAATCTAAGCTGACCGGAGTGAACATACGAGTAGTTATTGCGATTACCGTCGCAGTGGTCGGAAATATCACTATCTCTGTTTCACGTGCTGTTGATACGTCTTTTTATTTTCATTCGTAGTGACTAGTAGGCCTATGTTCGGCCCGGTCACGTTAGATCGCGCTAGTAGCTTGATAAAATGACGGTATTGAAATTTATTGAATGGTAATAGAACTAGCAGCAATAAATAACCAATGTGATGGAAAAAATACAAAGGATTAGTTCATTTACAATTTGCACAGTATTTACTTCTTTAAATAAGCTTTACATTGCAAGGCATATAAAATGAACATAATTATGAAAATCTGTTTGACTAGCTAGATCAATTAGATCATGAATTATACAAATGTTTAGACAACTTCGTTGGCAAAAAATTATATAATTTGTATAGTTTCATGGTATAATATTCGTTATATACCCTCTATTATTTTCCACATGCATGACATACTGACATCATGCAATTAAGCCGTCAACTGTGTCAACAATTCATCAGCTTGCGATTTGCGGCTTCAGTTCTTGTTAACTTCACAGATTTCTTGTGTACGCCAACATTAACTAAGAATTTATAGGCGTGAAGAATACATTGCAACATCAT
This sequence comes from Xanthorhoe designata, assembly GCA_963582015.1. Lineage (NCBI taxonomy): Eukaryota > Metazoa > Arthropoda > Insecta > Lepidoptera > Geometridae > Xanthorhoe > Xanthorhoe designata. Next base: position 4,504,435 of record OY757029.1, read on the forward strand.
ATTCTATAGTCACTTCACTTCACTTCTTATAATTTGGCTTTCGCACGGCTTGTGCCACGCATTTAGCCACTACCATGTGTTATATTTAGTCATATTTAGTCATTAGTCAAGGTCAAGTCAAAGTCATAGTCAGCGTCAGTAAAGATGTGGGATCTTTACTGCAGCATTACAAGGACTCCTTGAGAGAACTCGAAATGCAATGATATCCAGTTTTGTTTCATTTGCCCACACTTATGTACGTTCACGAACACTAAACAGTTAATAATCCACCATTATTACACATTAATATTCGCTAAAACACAAGTTTTGGAAAATAAAACAAAAAAGGCAACATGGCACCTCGAATTCCCGTCAAAAAGCCTATTCTATAGTCAGTGGGTTCAGAATATATAGATAGATAGACATGTTTGAAGTTAGCTGCTGTGCATATGAAGTATATGATTTATGTCACTAAAGCCCTATTAAACTGCAAATGAATACAACACTTATGCACCAAATATTTTCAAAATTGAACACATTTACCAATAGCGTTTAGCGTTTGCTTGAGCACGAATTTAACTGTGATTAATTTCAATAAATATATTATTCTCTGTTTTACTACACACTCGCATCATGGATGTAGTGCTTGTATCTTTCTTCGATCACTCGAATGATTTAATCGTTGCAATGTTTATAACATTGCATATTTAATAGCAAGCGACACTGCAACATAAAACCTTAGTCTGCTGGTGATAAGGTCTAGTTCAAGAAGCCTCGACACTGCGGCGCGCCACACAAACAAGGGATCTTTTCATCTTCTAGCGGGAACTTGTAATCATACGTGATTTCTTCATCGACTGCGATTGGCTGCTTCGAGTATATGACGATCTTCTTCTGAGACTCTATTGTTATGATCTTAGCGTAGCAGTTTGGCTGTGAACAAGAACGTTGAATTAAAAACATATTCCTGTTTTCAAGCAAACTTAACTTTATTCAAATCATTCGACCGACGATCGATGAAGAAGTTTGATTCGTAATTTGCATGTAACTTGGCTTTTAGGCCGGTATTCAGAGACCTGACTCAAGCGTCGATTTGAACTCGGTTCAGCGGAACTCTGCATAAGCATTGATTCGTTGCTTAAGTATCGTTTGTATTCAAGAACGTTGCTTGAGTAAATGCTCAGCTAAATCGAGTCTCAAGTGTCGATTCCTTTTTGTTTATGAATTCAGTCTGTTCTCATTTACATTTTTAATTTATTTTGTACTTCCATTCCGTTATACGCAGAAATTCAAAATGCCTGGATGAAAAATTAATGGCGACTCTCGAAAGTGAAGTAAAAATAACGTGTAACGGAACGACTTTAGAAAACTGACAAATTTATTCATTCATACGTCAGTCGTCAAGCAAGTCAATCAAATTTCAACAATCGCCAAATCGCGGGATGAAAATGTGAAATCAATGAATTTATTTTTACGCTTTGACCAAAGACAGGTAATACTGCTTGGTTATCGGCGGTAGTGCTTCTTGCCCTGGTCTGATGCATCATGTAGTGTTTGTAGACAAAAACGTTGTGGAAGATAGCACCAGCACTCGTTGAAGATGACGAGACACGATTCACGAAGGATCTCTCTCAACAAGCTTAGCCTGGACATGATCTAACGATTAGCTGTTTCCCGTGACTCCTATAAACTTTATTTAATACGTTTTAAATAAGTGTGTGTAAAATATTAAATAAAAACATTATGGTAGTTTTGTCAATATATTTTTTATTTTACCCCAGCCAAACCAAATGTGTTTAGGTTATGTACGTAAGTAGAATTTTCGACATAAATAAAGTAGGTAAGTAATCCTTATGAGTACCTACCTACCAAGACTAAACTAATAGTATTCTTTTATCTGTGCTAATACTAACTATAAATTCACAAGTCCTTATAACATTTGTCTGTATGAAACAGAAACAAGGTCCCCATGCATATTTTGAAGTCTTGTCTTGTGTGTCCGTTATTCTATCATGCTTAGATGACCTCGAAAATACAACGAATCGAATATATTATCCATTTTTACTGAAAACAAAACAAAAATGCTATCTGAGTAAATGCTCAAGCGTGGTCCAGACCACTCTCAAGCATTTACTCAGATTCCTTTGAAAAATGTCAAACTCAAGCATCGATTTCATTTGATTGAGGTTTTTGAATAAGGAATTACTCAGGTGAACTCGACTCAGCTGAACTCGACTCAGCTGAACTCTGATCAGCAAAACTACTCTCAAGTAACGTTCTTGAATAAGAAACGATACTTAAATCGACGCTCAAGCACAGATCGACGCTTGAGTAAGGTCTCTGAATACCGGCCTTAGTTTGAGAAGACGGATCACCGACTAAATCACAACGTTGCATGGTTCTTTTCACGGTATTGTGAACGGGCAATGAAATTTCCTGTGGAATGGGACAATACATAATATTATTTCTTGGTATCTCCTTTTTTAGAATAATCTCTTGAATAATTGAAAGGACCATGCCCAGCCGTCTATTGTATTCTTTGTCTGCATTTAATTTAATTTTATGACTGATAAATGTACAGATACTTACATTACAGCTATGGTTGATGAACCGCGCCAGGTTGCCGCATTTAGTCGCGTCTATGATAGTATCGAGGTCGATTCTGAACAGATATGAGGAGCCGATGCCCGTCGCCTCGTACTGTGCTTCGCGCACGTCCGCCACCACCGGCCGGATCATCTGTCCCACGTATTCTATGACCATCTCATCTGCTGCTATAGGCTCCTGGAGTAATACAAAATACATTTTTTATAAAACTGGTAAGTTGGTGGGTGAATATGTAACGCCTCAGATCAGAAATAAAGAAAATTGAAAATTGTCTATTAGTGCAACAAATAAAACAGACCCATAACTTTTTTATATAGAATACCCGACATAAATGAAATGTATCTAATATAGACACTAACTTTGAAAAATAATATCAAACCGCGTAAAAATCGGTTTATCTGCTCAAGGACTATGCTGCCACAGACAGCTTAGACAAACAGATATACGCTACAGAAGTATGACACCGATTTAAAATTACATAACCACCCATTTTTATAAATTAGTCATCTATACTCGTTTATGTTGTACATACTAATTAGGTTTTATAGGGTGTGATGTTACCTGTGCAAACAGACCCCAGTCGTGGATACCCGACTTGGCGAATTTGAGCTGCTTTTTCCTGAACTTGAGCTGGTTGAACTTCAGTAGATCAGAATCTGTGTCTGTACCTGTCAATAGATATGAATAACGTACATTTTATACACAAGCCAAAATATAAAATATGCCTCCTGGTAAATACTACTTTTTACGCTTCATAGTATTAAGAGTTCCCAGAGATCTAATTCACGCTACAATATAATAATAGTGGCAATTCTGACTATCGCAAAAGCTAAACTTAACTAACTAAAAATGTTGCCGTCCCTTTCATAGCGATGGGAATAAAAAGGATGGCATTAATTTTAGTTAGTTTAGTTTAGCTTTTGCGACACTCCGAATTGCCACTAATATTTATGTAATCTGGCAATAATATACAACAGACAGTAAAGCTAGCTTTATAGGGTAAAATGCTTCCGTAATTAGATTGTTGTTTATTGCTATACATTTTTGTTTTTATGTTAAAACTCCACAAATTATGTCATCTCTTCACTGTCGATACAAAACTTTAATGACATCATATTTATTGGGATAGTTTAATTAAACGTGCGGCAATTTTATTATAGATCTCAACAATATTTCAACACACAGCCTCCTTGAGTACGAGTTTGGAGCCAAATTTGGTGACGGAGTTTTTTAGGCCGCCACGACATTTAAAAGCCCGGACCAACAATTTAACGTGCCCTCCAAAGCACGAAAGCGGTTCGGAGGGCACGTTAACTTCAACGATCTATCAAGAACGTCTAATGCCCGGTTCCTATATCCAACCTACGGATGACCGTAGGTCGGTCGTCATAGCAACGATGTCTGTCAAAAAGTGTCATACATTTTGTGTTGAATAAACAACGTTGCTTTGACGACCGACCTACGGACATCCGTTCGTTGGATATAGGAACCCGGCATAAGCAAGCTTCGCCACAAGCGCTTGGATTCTGTCCTCTAACTAACCGAAAGCAGTGAGCAGTCTCCTCTGGTTGGAGCGAGCTTCTCTGGAGAGCAGTTGCATCTTGCTAGCCTTCAGTTTGTCCTCGGCCTGCGAGCTGAGCGCGGGCGCGCCCGTGCGGCCGTGGTGGTACTTGTACTTAGCCTTGATACGCACGTCCATCTTGTAGAAGCCTTCGGTACGCGCTGAACCGCTCGCGTGACCCTGTGAGTTTGTATAACATTCATGTTTTGGAGACCGAGATAGGAAACATAACTAGTGATCGCGTGATGAACTACTAAAGATGAACGATCACTTCAAACATCAAATCAAAATCAAACCTGAAGGCTAACCCCCTTATGCATATTGGTTCGGTAAACCTACTTTAGCTGAAACGGATATTAAATATCTCTTTTCATTGACATATAAGTAACAAGAAAAAAACATTCTTTAAATTATGAATAAGACCATACAATGTACGCGAAACGAAAATAAACATTGTTTTGTAAAAATATAACAAAATACAATAAACTAACATAAGTGTGTACAATCAGCTGTCTTATTATTAAACAGTGAAATCTCTACCAAATAACGTTTAGATAAATAATGATCAATAGAAAGACAGATACACAGATACACGTTAAACTTAAATAGAACTTGGGTCAGAAGTTAATAATGAGACAAACTTATGGAGTATAAGACTAACCTGTAAATCCTCATAGATATAGTTCCACCGTTTCGATTTCTTCTTAGGCGGGCTGTAACACACATCTGTAGGTGGATGGTCCACCCAATGCGTGTCATTCAGCCAATATCCCTGAGAATCTTCAGCGAGCAACGCTTCGTAAGCTCGCTTGAGGTATTGCACGTCTTCTCGGTCGATGCCTCGCGTTAGGAACTCGTACATTATCTGCATTTCTGCCATGATGTCGCGCGGTTTGAACGTCACGTGCGGATGGAGCATCGCGTCGAAATCTGGAGTGTCGTAGAGCCTAGAAATAAATAAAAAGTAAGTAAGTTCGTATTAGCAAGTGGCCAACTCTGGTGACGGAGTTTTTAGGCCGCCTAAAGGCCTCCGTCATGGCTTAACGACTTTAAAAGGGACCGAAAATTTAACGTGCCCTCCGAAGTGAAATATTTATAACGATATTGCAACTGGTATTCAAGAATTAATAGAAAATTTACAAAGTTTCTATACATTTAGCAACAGTTAAACTTTTTAAAATTGCTAAATTGACACAGTAACATTGGCAGTTGGTTTGCAGACGTCTGATATCGAGAATAAATGTAAAAAATGGCTGTTAATATAAAATTAAAATTATATTCAATGTTATAGCAATAAATATCAGATCCTTTTGTCCAAGAGTGAACAGTTCTATATTTGTCTGTTTCTCTAACTATCAAGTAAACGAAGCAATGTTAGCAATTGACTAAATTTACTGTTGGGTTAATAGCTCAGAGGTTTCAAGGTAGAAATTCTATAAAATAACAATGAATTTGACTAACTTATTCTGTATCTCAGCCAGTTTCTTGGTCTCGTGTTTTCTTTTATACGGCCTCTTGCCTTCCTTCTTCTCTGAGGGTTTGGAAGGCATCGTCGGCGACTCGGGCAGGGGCGATATCGGCTCTTGCTGTGGCTCCTCCATCCATGTGTAACCTGAGGGACATTTAAGCTTACTATGAAGGGAGGAAGTACTGGTTTAAAATTTTGCGGGGTACAGTAGAATGTGAAATATAAAATAACCCTCATAAAATGCGTCATGAGGCTGCAAGTGCAAACATTTTCCCACTAAGAAGCTAACTTGAGTAATGTCGTCAAGTTGTAAATATTAAAGTCCTAAACATAACAAACCGTGGTCATTTTGCAAATGGTGTAACATACTGTGGTTATGTTACAAGTGGTGTAACATACCGTGGTCATTTTGCAAATAGTGTAAAATACCGTGGTCATGTTGCAAATGGTGTAACATACTGTGGTCATGTTGCAAATGGTGATACATACTGTGGTCACGTAAATGGTGTAACATACTGTTCTCATTTTGCAAATGGTGTATCATACCGTGGTCATTTTGCAAATGGTGTAACATACTGTGGTCACGTAAATGGTGTAACATACTGTGGTCATTTTGCAAATGGTGTAACATACCGTGGTCATGTTGCAAATGGTTGGAGTTAGGCCGCAGATCGTCTCCATCGGGTATGGGTCGGCAGTAGGAGTGGTCGAGAGCCACTTGCGAGGCTTGCGACGCTTGTGATGCTTGGGATTGAGGGGATGATGTTTCTGATAATGCACTCCCAGCCTAGAAATTTAAACAGTTCGTAAGATTTACGAGGAAGTGGCTAAACATAACCGGGACCGACAATATAGCATTGAGCTTATGTAAGTAAATTGAGCCTGAGAGAAATCAATATCTGGTATGTCTATTCTAGACGATTATTATAAACCTAAGCCTGTGCTGTAGTATCTGAGACAATGTATAGTAGACTATGATAATTATAAATCATAAATGGCTGTTACAAACTCGTACAAACGTATTATTTCAATAATTCAGTCAACTTAACTACTGTAATCATCATTAAAAAACTCAATGAGTGCAAGATAGATGACTGATTACAATGTTTTATGGCCCGACGACTCAGATCATAACGCGGGCAGTCGGGCACTAAATAGTCAAGCAGGCAAGATTAATTATCACTATTAAACCCTTAAATAACTAACATGGGTGCTTAGAAATCAGTGCTTAAAAACATCTTCAAATACTTAGCTTGTAATACTTACATCTTTAACTCCATTAACACTCGCGCCCTCCGCCGCGCTATTATCACTGAGCGACACAACCCTCTTCCTGGCCTCTCCCTTCTTCTTCTTCTTGTCCTTCTTCCGCCGCACCTGTAATGACTCCTCTTCGGACGAGATCTCTCCCTCTTCGAGAGAGTCGTGTTTACTTTTGGTCGGCGACTTGAGGTGGTTCCTGTTGTTGACGGGGCTTGCTCGTGATGCTTCGGCTGTTTCGAGTGGGCTGTTGAGATTAATTTGAGTTAGACTAGATATTTTTAACTATCTTCGATGCGAAGGATATGGCAGAGCTTGGAATGGATAGCAAAATCGAAAATATTTATTCATACGGTAAGAGTCGCTACTTAAATAAATGTTTTCGCGAAGTCAGGCGTCTTGTTCTATTATTTATTCTGTGGTATCAGTAACAAGTACCATGATACCACAAAACTGAGTCCCGGAACAAACATTAGGCTGCGTTTCCATTGACGCGGAGCTGTGCTTAGTGGTGCATGAATTGACCAATCACTATGCTCGAAATCTCTACTCCGCGATTTCGAGCATAGTGATTGATTGGTCAATTTATGCACCGCTAAGCACCGCTCCGCGTCAATGGAAACGCAGCCTAAGTTAATCTGAACTATAAAGCTCAGTCAAAAACGCCCAACAAACTGTTCATATTAGAGCAACAACAACCTTATGAACTCAGTAGTAAGGTTACCTTTCGTCGGGCGGTTTCTCAGGCTGCGGCGGCGTATCGACCACCAAGCTTTTTCTTTGTTCTTCGAAAAACTCCCTCTCGATCTGCTCCATGTACTCTGTATTCCGTCTTCTTTTCGCCTGAAATAACATTTTTGTAAGAATGCGATGTAACAACGTCCGTTAGAGACGCTAGAGCCGGTTCGTTCGTTCGTTCGTATTAATTAAATGTTATTATATTATTATTGTGTTAAAGCGTTCGTACCTATTAACTAAATGTTATTGTATTATAAATGAACAATCTTACTAAAACTTTTGATATCGGCGGGATTCAAACTTGCGATCATACAAGTGATCGTTCTTTTAAGCCGCCTGCCTTACTACTCGGCAACGGAACCCCTAAAGTTTTATCTACAAATATAGTTCTATCTATTTATTTATGATTTAAGATTTTTTTTATTATAAGAGATATTAAGATTATGCTAGGAGTAGTATTGTAGATAATGAGGAGAGTATGTACCTGGTACTCTCGTTCCTCCTCGGAGTCCGAGTACAGTCGGTCGAGTATGTCGGGCGGCGCGGGCGCCGGCGCGGGGGACTCCAGCGCCTCGCCCTCCGACAGCGACGCCTCCACGTCCGGGATCGGGGTCTTCTCTGCACACAAACGTTTCACTCAACAATAGTGGCGATTCGGAGTATCGCAAAAGCTAAACTTAACTAACTAAAAATGTTGCCGTCCCTTTCATAGCGATGGGAATGAAAAGGATGGCATTAATTTTAGTTAGTTTAGTTTAGCTTTTGCGACACTCCGAATTGCCACTACTATTTACTTTATTAATTCCATTTTTATGTGAACCTTATTTGCCGAGTATCTCTACTTTCGACCGTCGTGGGTTCGAGCCCGGCCGTATATCAAATGATTTTTTGTTTTGAAAATTCTGTATTCTAAACGATGAAGGAAAACATCGTGAGGAAACCAGATCGCTTCTAATAGCGCCGTTGGGCTTGCAACCTGTCATGGCATGTTAACTTCTGCAAAATGTGTGAATGTACCAAATATATGTACCTGTGGCTACCCCCTTAGTCATCTACACAGAATAATTAAAAATGCCTAAAAATCTGAAAATAATATGTCAGTCGGGATCACTTTGGGAATACAAAACCTCTGCCTACACTATGACATGATGCTCTTAAGGCTGGCTTTCCACTAAATATAAAAAAAAATAAAAAATAATAATAAAAAATAAATATCCTTGGACATTTCACACGGCGTCATCTAGTCCCAAGCTAAGCAATTTAATGCTTGTGTTATGGTAACCAGATGACTGATAAACTACATAGATACATATGTGCAAACTCGCACCATAGAGCTACCTAAGGACGAGAATTGTATATTCTGTGTAATGTCACTTTGTAAAATGAAAGTTACCTCTCCTGCTCTGTTCCTCCTCGCTGTCTGAGGACGAGTAGACTCGCCTCAGCCTTTCCTTGTTCGCTACCAGTCTTTCCTTGTTTGTCACAACCTTAAACTGGAGTTATAGAAAACGCATTAATGGTCAAATAAACAATCTCTTACGGTTGGTATTGCCGGACGGACATATTATTGAAATGTTACGCTATTTTATAGAACCATACTATTACGTTGCAGATAAATTTGATTTAACGTTTTTTAGCTAACATTTTCATGAAGGCTGTAGAAGAAGTAAAATAAAATACAACCGTCTTACTAGCTATCACACGTAATTAGTTTATGAGTTAAGCTTAAATTCGTTATGCTATGATGAAGGCCTTGAGGCGGCCTTTTTGTTTCTTTGAGAATAAATTGTATCAAAAGATTACCTCAGACTCATCCAAGTCCGTGCCGTCGTCGTCCGAGTCGGAGTATAACCTCGGCGCGACCGGCGCCGGCGCCCGGCGCTCCGACTCCACTGATGATGATGATGAACGACTCGTTGATGATGTTGATGACGATCTGTTAATAAGCATACACAAGTTTTGGAAAATTAAATATTTTAAGCAACCCCCTGACACTAAGTAAGCGCTAGAAAACCCCAAACTTAGACATATTTGAGCATTCGATTATTCATCCCCATTTTCACCCCCATAACTCGTAAACGTTTTAACCGATTTTGATACAACATTGTTTAAGAATCTAGAAACTATATTCAAGCCGTTTATGGCCTACGCAGACAGGAACGGGCTGGCATAGGATTTACATTTTTACCAATGGACATTCAAATGTATCGTTATAGAAATACGACATAAATTGCTGCTTTAAAATTATCATTGGCATCATTTGGAATCCACGGTCTGGGTAAGCTATGGTGCCACAGACAGACACAGATATACATGGGGTTCAAAAATAGAAATAGACAGACTATAAAAAGGTTTATCCTACTAATATTATAAAGATGAAAGTTTGTGTGTGCGTAAGATGTAAGTGTGTTTGTTACTCTTTCACGCTCAAAAGGCTGGACGTATTTGAATGAAATAAGATACCAGAATTGCCCATACCCTTGATTAAAAAAATAGGCTACTTTTGATCCCGGAATTCCCACAGGAACGGGAACTATTCACTGCGGGTAGCCGTGGGGCGCAGCTAGTTTTAAATAAAATGTCAAAGTTAGTAAAAGCACATACCTAGATGAGCTGCTGGACTGCCGCCGGCGACTCCTAGAAAGGTATGAGCCGGTCGTTCTGTTTCTAGGACTAGTCGGTAATTCTTTCTCCTCATCTGAATTCTGCACCATTTCCTCCTGAAAACACAAGCACAAATATTATGCATGTTTTCAAAGGGAAGAACCAAAATTTGTTTTCTGGGATTTCAATAAGCAAGTTTCATCAACTTGTATAATGAAATCCTTGTTGTTCTCTAAGATCCCAAAAGAAACATAATCTCAAAATGCAACTGTACCTGATCGCTAAGTCGTTTGGAAGAGTCATCATCCATAACAACAGGCGAGGGTATCTTCCGTTTCTTCCTGAAGCTCGGCATCTTAGGTATGGCGGCGCGCAGGCCCAGCCCTATGCCCGCGCCGTACCCGCCCAGCTCTAGCGGACTGTCCCGGGACTCCATGAAGGTCTTTATAGAGTCCACTGTCTCTTCCTTCTTGTTCGAAATGTCCTGAGAACAAACAATTCAATCATGTTGATACGTCTCGATGGTTTGAGAAGGCGCCACCGATTTTCAAATAGCCAAACTTTTGATGTAATTCGTTCGTTCGTATGAGCAAGTGGTCAACTCTGATGATGGAGTTTTTAGGCCGCCTAAAGGCCTCCGCCATTGCTTAATGACTTTAAAAGCCGGGACAGACAATTAAACGTGCCCTCCGAAGCACGGAAGCGCTCAGCTGATAGTGCCACTTGCGGTCACCCATCCAAGTTATGACCGCTCAGAACGTGACTTAACTTCGACGATCTATCAAGAACGTTTTAGCAAGCTTCGCCACGAACGCTTCATGAAGTAAATTATATGTTGATAGGTCTCAACTCAATATTGTTTGAGGTGGGATTTAAGGCGAGGACCCAACAATTTTCAAATAACAGGACTTTTGTGTAGTCAATTATGATAAGTACCTGGATGACCGTTTTTGGTAACTCGTGTTTTTTGGAAATAAAACGACATTTTCTAAAAATGAATCCTAGCTTATTATTATCGCCCCCGAAACCCCCTGCATACTAATAATAATACTAATAATACCTGCATAAATAAAGTCGAGCCGTTTCCGAAAATCAAATTTGATATATACAAGAATTGCTCCTTTAAAGGTATTAGATGAAACGTACCTGCAAAGGTTGACTAGCATCCTCCTTCGGCTTGGTCGCCTTTCTGCTCTGTTCGTCCCACCACACTTCGTAGTTCTTGAAGGCTGTGCTTTCGATCATCTTCTTGTTGAAATCTTTTTTGAGGATCATTTTCAGTTCAGCCGTTACTCGCTCGATCACGCTGTTTATTGTAGGGAAGTAGGGGTTGTCCATTTCCTGCGAAATTATCAAAGAAAAGTTAGGTAACTTTAAGACTTTCAAAATTAGGCTCACTTTTGTGTGGCCTTAAGAATTTAATCTTCTGAGATTATTCTAACATTTAAAGTAGATTCATGAAATTGTACCATAACTGTGTATTAATTCGATACATGTATCGAAGTAAAGCCTTACTGCTTCTCTATTATTAGCTCAGGTGGATAATCCGAGCTCGCTTAGCTATAAAATCGTAAGGTTGTACCTCGGACTGCGTAGACAAAAATTACTGTTTTGGATACAAGGGGTATTGACGGGGAAAAATTCCAAGTCCTGTATAACAAGATGAATAGAGTTCTTCCAAACTCACCTCTGCGGGCACGGTCTGTTGCGGGTAGGCCGGGTAGTGGTGCGGCAACAGCTGCGGTCCCTGCGTGAAGCCGCTCGGGTACGCGAGCGCCAGCTCCGGGGCGTAGCCGGGGGGAGGGTAGGCTGGACAAACTATATACTATCATAACCATGGACCTAGTATAGTACCTGGACGGACAGCGAGCGTGACAAAGGGACAAAAAATGCAGTAAATCGATAGTTTCGTAGTACGAAATTCGGAGCATCAAGTTTCCGGTCATACGTACATAAAATCGGCACGCGATAAGGGACAAAAGATATAATGCTTTGTCTCTTTTACAAACAAGAATGTTGTATTCGTCTTTGTTTTTGTGTGATTGAGAAAGGAATATACAGCGCTCTATTTCTTACTTTCTCTAAGATCATAACTGACACCCGAATACTGTAAGTGGTGCTTATCTATGACATTATTTGACGTATACAGCGCTCTATTTCTTACTTTCTCTAAGATCATAACTGACACCCGAATACTGTAAGTGGTGCTTATCTATGACATTATTTGACGTTTGTCTATCTATACAAATCTGACAGTTAGGAACGTCTATGGTTATACGGTCCCAAATATTTAAGTAGCGTTTCATGAATCTCCAAAAAGATATTAGAAAAACAATAGTGTCGTTATGAGATGACAGATCTGGACATGAAAATTCTTAAACTTTTTTCTATTTCCGTGATTGATACAAGCGAATCTCTGTTGATAAAGGAGGATCCCGACTTCGAATTACGCCAGAATCGAAGAATTGTTTCATTTTCAATTAATTAAAAAAATATATACAAACCTAAGTAAATCATGTGCTTATAACTTAGTTTGAGGGTAGATCACGGTGTTTATTTTGTACAAATATATGAGATTCATGGGAGATTTTGGAATCGTTAAGCCTTTAGGCGGCCTAAAACTCCCGTCACCAGAGTTGGTAACTATCTTTTACAAACTTTCTTGCTTTTTATGGGAGATTTTTGTTCAGTAGTAGAGCGACATAAGTTAAATAAAAACAGGTACTTATGTTTTACCACCAGCTGGCTGACAGAAGCCCTACACCGAGGCGAATGGTAGGGAAATAGGGAGGGGAAGCCTTTGCCCAGCAGTGGGATCCAGTGGGCTGTTTAGATTAGATTTTAGAGAGAAACGTTACGTGTTGCGATTTCGAAATAATGTCTCTGGAAATTCATGTAAACACCAAAATTATGCCAGAATCATACATTTTCTGTTTTTAATAATTTTTTTTCAATATAACGAAAAAAAATGTCCCATTATTTTATTTCCTAGATCAATTTTTACAAAATAAAATTACATGACATGAACGCTAGATGGCGCTGATTCAGAAACACAGGTAAAACGGGATAGCCCGACGAATTGCCCGCAAATTCAGGATTGTTTTCAAAGTTCTACATGATGCATCTGTACTAGTGTATTATATAATCTGTGGTTTTACCAGTGAGATATAAAATATAGGTAAAAATAAATTACCAGTAGGCGGCCACATGTGTTGGTAATAATGTGTATGCGGCGGGGGCGCGGGCGCGGCGGCCGGGTAGAAGAACGCTTCGGCTGGTACTTGCTCCTCTATCTTGGCCTCCGTCGATGAGAGCGACGATAGCGACATCTGTGGGACAAATATATTATTTTACTCTATGGCTAAACAAAGAGGTGCAATAATGTCAATGTGTCTATAGCGCAGTAACGAGACGAGACGTAGACAAGAGGTGGATGTCAAAGTTCACAGGTTGATAGTCCGACCGTCCGTCCGTCCGTCTTGATAGTAGAAAGTTATTGTTTCAACCTTATTGTTCAAGTTACATGAGTTTCTAATTTATAAAAATATTCATAAAAGTTTTTATTCGAAATGACGTTTAAAAACCGTCAAGAAGAATTGACATTTGGAAACACAATGGCGGCTATTCGGGACGTCGGCAAAGCTAAACTAAACTAATTTGACAGCACTAAAATTGATGCCATCCTTTTTATTTCGATCGTTATGAAAGGGATGGTAACATTTTTAGTGCTGTCAAATTAGTTTAGTTTAGTTTTGGCGACATCCCGAATAGCTACCATTAGCTACTTGTTTAAGCCATTACCTGGTCATCATCCAAGTTGTCTTCATGCGCAGGCGCAACAGGCGACTTCTTAGGTTCCTCCCCCGTCAGCACCTCGTCCTCTGAGGAGGATATATCGCTGCCAATCTTGTCGAGCGCCATCAATCTCTTGCGGTGCTCTTCTCGCTCTATCTCTTTCGCTCGCTGCGAACAATGTTATAAACTATGTGACTGTAGATCATCGACTTAGAAGTAGTATGGACTGCTGGTTTTTTTAATTTAAGAAAAATATGACCTACTAGCTGCGCCTCGCGGTGAATAGTTCCCTTCCCGTTCCCGTGGGAATACCGGGATTAAAAGTAGCTTATGTGTTAATCCGTTAAAGACCGTGAGGAGTGGCGTAAACAGATGGAGGCCTATACCCAGCAGTGGGTGAAATCGGGCTGCGGATGATGATGATGTGTTAATCCAAGATATAAGCTATCCTGGTACCAAATTTAATTCAAATCCGTTAAGCCGTTTAACAAACACACTTATATACTTACACACACAAACTATCACCTTTACAATATTAGTAAGTAAGTAAGTTTACTTACTATAATATTAGTGTGATTAAAAAACTCACCTTTTCAACGGTGATCTTGATACACTCCAAGTAGAACTCTCTCGACAGGAAGGGCGACGGCGTCTGGGAGAGAGGCTCGGGGTCGAATTCCTTCTTAGTTGCCACCGACACCACGCTCTCCTGGTCATCGCTTCCAGACGCTGAAACAAACTTATAATGTAGGTTTCTAGATGCTTTACGCTCAACTCACACCAAAAGAGCGGCGAAGAGCAGCGAAGCGGAGCGCAGTTTTAGTGTCATATGAATTTCAACTTTATTTTCATTACTATAATACTTATTATACTTACACTAGGATATGACCACAGGTCTACTTTGATCATTCGGTATCATTTCGGTTTCTTGACGCTTGTCGCTGTATATTGCCGGGCGAGAAGCCGTTTAGGAGCATTGCTATTCTGAAGTATCTAAAGGACCACTGAGCTCACCTTCGTCATCGCTAGGCGGGCCCTGCGCATCCAAGTCTGGCATTTTAGCGGGTAGTTTGTCATCGCCTTCTCCGTCGGGCGAGGCGCCAAACGCGAGGAAGGGCGGCGCCATACCCCCGCCGCCCGTCGCTCCTTTTAGTAGCAACGCTATTCTGCAAACAATATAATTGTATTAACCTCTAATGTCCCACAGCTGGGTAATTCTCTCTAGATTTCCAAAACTTGCGCCCCAATGCGTGGGTCTCCAAGAACAGGCAGTATAATAGTTTTAAGACGTGGCTAAGTGATCTGATATGATTTTAAGGAATAAGTAAATTTAATTTAAACGAGAAGGAAAATTCTGAGATAGTTCTAGCAAACTTGTCTCGCATGGAATGTAGACAACAGCAAAACGTGGGCTTGTGCTAAGTATTTCTAACCTAGTATCGAGATCGAAGTTCTTGGGGTCGTCAACTGGCGGCGGCGGTTTGGGCTCTGGCTCTTTCTTGTCCTCCGGGTCTTCCGGCGGCCGCGGCTCGGGTTCAACGACCTTTACCTCAAGGGGTGGTTCCTATACACATTATACATACATTTTAATAATAAGCTTTATGATTAAGTGTTTATGAACCAAGACATTGCTAAATCTGCAAGGTTCTCTCTTGTTCATCTTAACTTGTTGCGAAAAATTCATCACCATCACGAAAAAATGACAGTAAATCGCGAAAACAACTGTCAGATTTGACAGTAAAAACAATATTACCGTCAAATCTGACAGTTTTACTGTCATATTTGACAGTTTAGTCGTGATGGCGACAAATGTGGAATTAGCAACAAGTTAGGCAATAGCCCAGCTCAGCTGGACATTTTTGTTTGGCATTGCCCAGAATATTATACAGTCATCTTCATAAAATCTTAATTGAATCTCTATACATATTATCCTGAGAATTATCACTTTATTATCCCCATTATTACATCTTATTATAAGGATTATAAGAATTTCTGATTAGAAAAGGCCAACGTGGCATTTATGAGAACCAACTGGCAATGAATTATGACTGATATATTCAAGTGTAAATGAGGCTTAATAAACAACACTTATAATTATAACTCAAGCTGTGATACATTTGGTGAAATGTTAGATTGTGTATAGCAAGCATTTAAACATAAACATGCAGACATGCAATGTGACTTACCTTAAAATGATGTATAAATAAATTAATACAATCATAATTACTTAATCTCTGCTACTATGTTTACTCTAATAAGAGCATCATCAGCGTGTATCATGGTACATGCTAAATAATATATTACTAAATAAATAAGTCGTAAGCATCAACCATAGACGCAAGAGGGAAGATATTGTATCTAAGTTATTTTTTAAAATATTGTTACATTTTAATTTTAGGCTTTATTATAAAACGAAAAGTAAAGTTAGGTATAAATAGTCAAGCAACTTTGGTTTTTAAACATTTATTAAACCAACATATTAAATTAAATAAAAGTAAAAAATTACATAGGCTAATAGTTGCTCCAAACTCCTGTTTGTTTTCATCTGTGGTTATAGAGAATTAAGTTCAGATAAACACCTATATTTATTTTTGTATTAATAAAAATTTTCAAAGTGCTTTATTTTATGTTTCGGTAATCTGTGCAAAAATGTGTATTAGTATCTGTACCATAGACCTAGGATGTCTAAACTGCCAGCTAGCGTGCCGCCGGAAGACACAAAAACTGCAGTGAATCTACGGTACCATTATTTACAAAAATTTGGAACATAAATGTTCTAGCCAAAGAAACAAGCCGCCCGCGAAAACGAACAGAACAATTATTTTACAAGAATTTTGTTTACGCTAATGTTTTGTATGACTAAGAAGGAACGGTTTCCAGCAGTCCATGCTAATTCTAGGTCTATGATTTGTACAAAATTGTGACATTACATACAATCTTCCCCCGTTACGTCTCTATACCGCCTTGCGAACTACGTAAAGCGCCATCTAGTATACCATTCCTACAACAATCTACATCAGACCTTTTCCTTTTCCATTTCAACCACTTCTGGCGAAGGTTCCTTTTTTTCCTCTTTTTTAGGAGCTGTTGAAACGCTTCGTCGCTCGTGTCGCTCCGCCCGGCTCTCCTCGTATTTCTAACAGGTTTATTATGAATGACACACAATGAATTAGATATTATTTACATGACACAAATAAGCGGGACAACACTTGAGACTTTGATCTTAGTAGTTTTGAAAGGGAAATAGAGCTATCTCTGTTAGCTCATTGTTTTGTTATTTTCAGTTCCATGTCAAATAAAAGAGACGGCAATTTAATATTGAATAATTTTGTTATTGTCCAAGTCCTGTTTGGTTAGACTTCATAGCGATACGCTGTGGAGTTCAAGTTGCCAACTCTGGTATATAGATTATAGAGTAAGACCGGTGAAGGAAATCAGTTACCCTACACTAGTCAGTTTTGCATCTTCGACTGAGATAATTTAAATATAGTTCAATATACGCCATCTAGCGGGTCTAATTGAAATAATTATACGATTCAAGTCTCAAGTGGAATTGAAGGCCCATGAAATGAATCTGTGATAACTTCTGTTAGTAAGAAAAACCATCCCTTAGTGCAAATTCGACACAAAAACAAACAATGAGATGAATTGGATGATTGAAAAGCTTAAAATTACAGCTTAGTTTTTTTTATACAGGCACAAAGAATTGTTTTATCAATGATTCCTTAAAATCATTTTATAATACAGTAGATTCAATTAAAAAGCGAAATACTATAGAAAAATATAATCATCGGATATTGTTTGGAGGCCTTTGCCCAGCAGTGGGACTCGAACGGCTGATATAAATAAATAAATAAATAATTGTTATTTCAAATGTAGGCATGTCGCTAACACACAAGTTGTCTCAGATCTCTGTGCGATATGTGTCTATAAATCGACTAACAAACTTTAAGTTTTTTTTTATATTCTTATAAGTTTTTTGTAGACAATATGCGTATTGCTCAATGAGTGGATACGAAGGGATACCATTGCCCAGCAGCAAAATGGCTGATGATAATTATGAAGATAATTGTTATGTCGGATGCTAATTGGCGGGAAACTTTAAAATGAGAAGCAACGTGTTAGCTTATTGACTCCATTTATTTGACTGCCACAAGTTTGGCGGGATGCAGCCTCGCTCATTAGCATAGATAATCAATATAAGGGTATACAATAATACAACTTACATGTCCGTGATGTGGATGTCGCCAGTCCCCCCACCACATGCCGCTACTGCTGCCCGGAGTTGCCCCCGGTGTGTAACCATATCCATAGCTGTAATTAACGAGTACCTATGAATATCATTAAGTGCCAATTTTGTAAACAAACCAAAACACCTAAAAGTAATTTTCTTTCTATTGGTTAATATAATTTTTTTTTCAATAATAGGCATGATGACATTAATCAAGAGTTACTAAAAAAATGTATTTATACGATTATTTAATACGATTATTAAATACGATTTATGGATCCTGATTATTTTTTATAATAAGAGCAAGATATATTTATTTAATATAATTAGAAATTACAGCATTCCGCCATGTTTTGTAAAACAGCAATCAATCGCAAAACGTCACGAAACAATCATTTTCTTGTCATTTAGTTTCGTTTGAAAACTTTGCACTTTCTTACCTAAGCGTGACGTCACGCCTTAGTAAAGAGGCAAAATGACACTTGCGAGCGTTTTGGCGTCAAACACAAAATGTGTTTTTAAAAACTCAATTCTGGGCTGATAAATGTTTCTTTTCGATAAAAATGGGTTTATTATAGTTACAAAGAAGACTGATAAGAACTTATTAGAATGATTTTTCAAAATTAGTCATCTTTCTATTGGGGATTTGTGACCAAAGGAGTGCCCTTCAATATAAATTTCTATCAACTCTGTCACAAAACCAACCCTTTGACTATGAGGGAATATGATAAACTTGGTCATACCCCGGTTGATAGTACGGATCGTACGGCAACGGTCCGGCCGGTGTGTACGGTATTTCAGGAGGATGGTTCGACGTCGCATACGGCGTCGGCAACGCGCGTGTCTCTTCACTAGTCTCGGATGTTGTACGCGAGTAGCGTTGCTCTCTGTCTCTGTGCCTGGTTATAAAAAACATTGTTATATTGCAGGATACAACGGGATCAAAAGAAGCTAGTGTTAATCCAGGATATAAGCTATCCAAATTTCACTGTCCAGCCGTTTGAGCGTGAAGGAGTAACAAACATTCACACACATACTTACACACACACGCACACAACTTTTACCTTAAAGCCCGTCACACACGTAGCTATAATATATAGTAATATAAATTATAGCAATGCATATTACGATATATTTTCTATACTAATAATCAAGTGAATGCGGTTTGTATAGAAAATATGCCTTGCTATAATTTATATTACTTTATATTATAGCTACGTGTGTGACGGGATTTAAAATATTAGTGTGATATAAAAAGTCCATTCAAATATACAAATAACAGCGAATGCACACTACATTTTTGCGCGTTCGAAGAATGTGGTGTACATAGGCTCTAAAGCGTTGATCTTTGTACTAATACATGCCTTCCATATATACATTTAGTTAAACTTTGTACGCCAAATTAAAAGATATTCACAAAGATTGCTAAACTTATTTAACTGTAACTACAATAGCGTTGATTTCAAAATCAAATGCATTCGCAAACGTAACAAAGAAACAAATTTTAAAATGTTGCCCCTTTCCTATTATTGATATTGTACGGCCATCGAGATATTATTATGGAGACACAATCAGACAAATAAAATGTAAACGCCAAAACTCTGGTCACACTACGCAGAGCGCGGAGTTTTTGTTTAGTTGTAACGCGACCACAATACTCATACAACGTCTGCGATGCCAAAGTGTTCGGTGAGTTCCTGTCGAAATAATTCCAGATACGTGAAAAAAAAGGATGGTGTTTCATATTTTAGGTAAGTATCATAACAAATTGATGTCCACAGTGCATGTTTCCATTTTAATTTCAATAATTTTAATTTTATTTGCAAAATAGACTTGGCGCCATCTTTTTCACGCGCGCGCTTATTTTGTTCGAACCCAAAGCTATGGAGTGGATTATTACTAATTAATATTTTTACATACCTATTTGAATTTATACATAATAATAATAGTCATGTTAAAAATGCTTTTTTTGTAGTTTTCCGAACAAAAAGTAGATGAGTCGATAGGGTTTTTATTGTTTTAAAGTAAGCATTTTAAAAAAGGTTAAGTGTGAAATTTGTTGTAACTCTTTGATGGCTAAAGAAAAACTGACATTCCACAACTTGATTGATATCAAAAACATGGGAGGATTGTTTTATTCATCAAAGGATGTGTTTAACATATGCAAAAAAACCGAGCACACTATAAGACATTGTCAGCGTTGTGAACCTAAGCTGAATCCACAAAAAATAATTTCTGCTGTTTTGAAGTCGTTCGTAGACACAATAGTTATGAAAGATTTAATTGGACATGAATTTGAATTTTCAAACCATAGAACCATTTTAATGAGAGCAGTCATTGAACGGTACATAAACATTAGATTTCATTACATTGCAAAGAAATGTAGGTACAGAAAAAATAAAAAACCCAAGTAAAAGGCAACGTTACAATAAATTAACATTGTTTCAGGGTAATTAGGTTTGATAATTTAGTTGTGTTTTAGGGTACCTAAGTTATTCTGGTAAAAATAGCAATAAAACTATCACAATACGAATTTTGTTTTATTTGTACTTATTTATTACTTTTATACCGGAAAACACGGTTTATCGGTATAAAAGTAGGTAGCAAAAAGTGTTTATCTAGGGTAGGTAAGTACCTACCTATACAAACTATCTGCTAATAGGTACCAATAAGAATATGTATCAAACTAACATTACCTGCACAAAATATTCCCTTTATAATAGGTATTTGTATATAATACCGTCTCCACCGGTCCCACTGTTCCGTATTCGAACGCATGGCCAACTAGATTCAATGTTTTGACATTGCGTACAAGCGACAGTGAACATTAATTCTAACGGCATAACGTCTACATTCGAGCAAATGTCATTGAAGGCATGGCCTACTAGATTTAATTGTTATGACATTGCGTACAAGCGATATTGAACATTAAAACAAACTTCATAACGTCTACATTCGAGCAAATGTCATTGTAAATGATCTACTATCAATGTATAGGTATGTAGAACATTGCTGCGGACGTTTTTTGAGTGTTGTCGGCTATTAGAATGCATATCTTTAAAATAATAGATCGATGTGTACGGCATCGAAAAAATAAGCATTAACAATCACAGCATTTAAATTTTTATACAAACAAATCAACTCTACAAAATCACTTACTTTCGTCTGCATTTCCTTTTATGCTTTTTTTTGCAGCTTGTGTGATAAAAATAGGTATTAGTAAAAGCAGAGACGATATAGATTGGTAAAAGCATTCCTATTATTTAATGTAAGACTAGTATTGAAAACAAAGGACAAATAAATAATGTGATTTTTATAAATTCCAGTTAGAAAATGTAACCAGCTTACTCGCATGGTACCTACCTAGGTAAAAAAGTAGACTACATATGTGTTATTCCAGGTCACAAACTGTTAATTCCAAGTTTCAGACAAATTGGTTCAGTAGTGTGCAATAAGCATCCACACATACATTTTTGTTTTTATTTATTTAGTGATAATTAGAGTGTGTAGTTATTATTAAATAGTTTAGATCACATTTTGTCCTAGTTCTATCTTCTTACCTGCCATCTCGGTCTCTATCTCTGTCTCTGTCTTTATCTCGTTCCTTCTCGCTCCTGCTCCGATGCCTGTGTCTATGCTCCCTCTCATCATCTGACCATCTGTTGTTGTTATCACTGTGTTCGCCGTCTTTGTAACGAGTGGAGTATGGTTGTTCCTACACAATGGATTTAAAAACGATTAGTACTAGGTCAAGGTGAGGGGGTTAGGGTACAGACAACATTTTGGGTTATTAAGGGTAGCTACCTTTTCTTTTGTAGTTAAAGAGTTTTGATCTTACACATTTGTTATTTTATTTTCAGTAAAATAAATTTGCATGTTAGATTTTTGAAAAAAGTATGGATGGATAGGCTAAAAAATTAAATTTGAAAAAAAAAAACAAATTGATCTAATAAACTCCACACATTTCCCAAAATTCTCATCAATGACCCAAGTTTTGCCCACACTGTATATTACAGACAGAGGTTACAATATTGGGATGGAAATTAAAGTAAACCTTGTATTTTTATCAATTATTAATTCACTACTCAGTTGCCGTCAAGATCTATAAAAAAACTAATAAGATTCAGGTAGAATAAAAAATAACAAGGTTATGGTTAGCACATACCTTATCTGATAGTTTGGTTTCTTCCGGTTTCTTGATTATAATAGGCGGTTCAACTTTTGGTGGTGGCTTTGGAAGTTCATTCTCAAATGTGGGCTTTGGATGCAAAGGAAACAGCCCAGACTTTTGGTCACCAGTTTTTGTTTCATACGTTTCCTGACATTTCTTGCCAAATGAGTCATGGAAAACTTCTAGTACCTAAAATTAAAAGGTTCAGAATAAACAAGAGATAAACTTAACTAACATAATGTAGGTGGGTATACACTTATCATCATCAGACTTTTAAATCTCTTTCTACAGTAAAAGCTTGATTCAATATAGAGAAATATCCAATTCATTTTAGTAACTAAAATAAAACTGTTTACCTTTCCCATAACAGATTTTCCATTGTATTTATCTACACATAGTTTAGCTGATTTCACCTCTTGAAACAATATTCTAGCAAATCCTAAGTGCCTGTTTGTTTGCGGATGGTAGTAGATAGTCAATTCCTCAAAAGGACCAATTTTATTCATCATATCAGACAAAAATGCTTTATCAATATTATCATTTAAATTTCCAATAGTTATTTCTATCTGCGGTGGAGTTCCCACATATTTATCATCAATTCTGAACCTGTAATTTTAAAACACAACATTTTGAATCTCCCGCCATAACTTCATGTCAAAAAATATTGTTATGTTGGCATCACTGTAAAAAAATACAATAAAAACAATGGGCAATTTCTTCATTTACTGAGTTTTTTATCATAATTTGCACACATTTTTGATGAAATTGCGGTCATTCAACTTAGAATCAAGAATTCTGAACAAAAATTGGTGATTTTATGGACTGAAGCAACAAAGGTGGAGTAGGTACATAATCAATGCAATGTTTGCATTATTTCAACGTTATGTAGGAATTACAACAAATTGAAGTCTCCTTAACTTTTGAAACTATTGTTTCAGGAACCTAATGATTCTGAAAATCATCATCTTGATATATACATTTTATAGTATAATACATTTACAGTGACTCCAATGTTTATCACTATTTTCTAAGTTTTGTTGAGGGATTAGGGCAAGTATTCGCATTTATACAGACTGAGAATGAGAATTACCTAGGAACAGGCAGGTCAGCTGGTTCTGTCTTATTCCATTTTCTAGAGAGCTGGGACCTTGGGTCCCTGCATTGCACAGGAGGATAAGTTGAATCTCCGGGAACAACTCCATCATATCTTTTTAAACTCGTTGCTCCTTTTATCAGGAAAGGGTCCATGAGCAATTTGTAATTTTTTGCCTTGTGAGGCAGCACATTGTGCCCTGGAGTTTTGTGCTCCATTCCTCCATTCATTCTGCAAAATAAAATAGAAAAATTGTTTAGTACAACATAACCTCTACTTTTTGGCTTTATCAATGTTTCTCTAACATTTAGTATAGAAAGGCTATTGCATTTCTTTGAAACCTGAAAGAACAACTGTTTATTAGTGACAAATGCATTATTAGAGTGCAAACAAACCTGAAATAATAATAAAACAATACATGAGAAAAATTAACAATTTGTAGAACTTGGACAATTCAAAATATGATGAAATTTCATCTTGCTTGAGTAAGAATACGGTTTCTAGCTGCAATAAACACAATTTTAGTATGACTTTTACTAAATTAGCACTGAATTATTAGAAATATAAAATAAATTCCTACAGCAAGCTCTCTCCATGGTGACATCAAGTTGAAAGCTGAAATAATGTTATAATAAAATCACTCACCTTGTATTTGGGACGTTACTAGACACAGAAGCATTATATTTTTATTATAATTTATTACATGACGATAAATATTTTTTTTAGTTGAAAGATAAACAGTAGAAAAAATAAAGCGTTGATTTGACTTATCGCAAAATGTTTATAATGAAGTACGAAGATTTTAGTTGACAGCTACCAAGATAATTTGACATCAAAAACTCTGTACTTCATGAGCACTTTAGTTTTTTTGGTATGTTGTCTATCTTGACGATTTGTGACATTTCATCAATCAGCAAAAGTTACCAACTTACTAATTAAAAAACACCAATTTTAGTTTGCTTGATTCTGATTGTTACAGAATTTGCTTTCAATAACCTTTTTGTCAAAACTTTCATAGTTAGTTACTATAGAGAAAATAATTTATAGCAATCTTTTTTTATATTTAAGAGATCTATTTTTTGATAATTTTACAACACTTTATAACGGGATAATTTTATTTTTCACTATTATCACCAGCTTTGTTTATCTCCCAAAGAAATTAGTTTTTTTTTAATTGGCAACACTAGCAATTGCTGTCTGTGGTTGTTGCATCATCGATTTCGGTAATTTCATGAATTTTCGAGGTTTTTCGTGATTTCAGGGTGGAATTTCCGAGGTTTTCTTAACTTCTGACGGTCTTTATAAGGTTTCTTACATTCAGTGATTGTTTGTTTCCAGGCAATATGTCTGAAAAAGTGTTATTCCCCGTGGTCAAGGCGGAGGAGGAGGAAGAGGAATTGGTGGACCCCCAGGTCCAGCTGAGGGTAAGACTCCTTGCATTACTAAAATTATATATGTACTATCACACTAACCAATTTTCTATTCATTTTCCATGACCCTGAAGAAGGTGGATGAGGTTAAGTTTCAGGAGAAGATAATTGTATGGTTTGTCCTACGACAACATTATGATTTTAAATACCTACATGAAGCAACCCCTTTATAATTTTATTTTTTTCTTGAATAGTGCTTCCTGAAGAATTTAATATATGAACTATGGGTGAATTAGATGCACTCCAAGACCCTAAAATGAACCCCGAGATATGAGGTTAAAATTATTATTTACATTACCTATTTTACTTGTAATATTTAGTTTAAAGTAGAGTTGAGAAGTCTCATTCAATATTTTAGAATTAGATCATTAGGTAGGTACATATCATTTAAATACTGAACTAAGTTGGTAAATCCTCATAATGTGTTAATGTATATTTGATATTGTATTCAACATCAAATAAGTTCTCATAAAGTTTGTAATTTTCAGGAGGAATGTGCGACTAAATCTGATGCACAGACCCACTGGGCTAAGTACCAGGAATGCAATGGCCGTGTCAACTCCCGCTCGAACACCGCCGAGACCTGTGAGGAAGAGCTCATCGACTACCTTCATGTCCTCGACAAATGCGTAACCAAAGACCTGTTTAAGAGGTTAAAGTAAAGTTTTACATATTGCAATTATTCTACCCATAGAAGTCATTTCTTTCATCATGTTAAGATTTGCAATGTCTGGTGCATTGGGTAGGAGGTAGGTTTTAGCTAATTTATGTTGAGAGTGTTGGAGTTAATGTTTATTTGTAAATAAATAATCACTGTT
Organism: Xanthorhoe designata; assembly: GCA_963582015.1. Classification (NCBI taxonomy): domain Eukaryota; kingdom Metazoa; phylum Arthropoda; class Insecta; order Lepidoptera; family Geometridae; genus Xanthorhoe; species Xanthorhoe designata. Next base: position 4,530,190 of record OY757029.1, read on the forward strand.
CAAAATGGTTTTTATTTACTAAAGTAGTTGCGGCTTGTAGCGGTTCACTACTTTACTAGTCATACCTATACCCTGACTACAATAAACTTTGTTTCATACTATTGTAAGGGAAATTTAAACATTTGCAATAAATATTGAACAAAGTTATTGTAGATGTAGGGCCCACTAGTCCTTTGATGTTCTTGTATGAAACCTTAACCTCCTGAGAGTCTCAAGAACAACAACATTGAAAGGCAATGGGCAGCACGCACGCAGAACATAATGTGGGCGTTTGGACCAACAGTTCTCGGATGGAGACCGCGGATCGACAATCGCAGCGTAGGACGTCTACCAACGAGATAAACAGATGATGTGGTAAAAGCCGCTGGTTCACGGTGGCTGCCGGCCGCTTTCACCCGAAAAACTGGAAATTTGGGGACCTATATCCAGCAGTGGACGTCCTGTTGCTGAGATGAGGATGACAGGAACACACTTATACTTTAAAATAAAACAAAAACATGGATTACAATAATTTTATTGTAGCAAATATAATTTTTTTGAAAGAATACATAATTTATAATCACAAAAATTAACATAAGAATAAGCTCCAGAACATCACAAGTGAGTGAAATGGCACAAAGTCAACTATAAAATTGCAGATGCAACCCTTTGCAAATCATTTACACAAGAAATATATTTCCGTGCCAATAATTTGGAATGTGTCAAAACAAATGCTAATCGTACAACAATTAAACACAAACTGATAAATTAAATTATAAAAACATGATTAAACAGTGTGTACCAATTCTTATACCTAAGGAAATGTTACCGCAATAGAAAATATTAGAAGTTTCTTAAACAAGAAATACCTTAACTCATACATTTTGAGACAAAAACAAAAACTTTGGCATACCTATCATTTTTTACAAATATATGACAAAAGGCAGGCACTACTCATTACATTACTGGACAGGCCTTCATTAAGATACATTTTAGGCATTAATTATTTTATTGTGATCTAACCTTATAATAAATCCACTATAGAGTAAAAACTAGAATCATACCTTTGAGGCAACATAACATTTGTGAAGTTAAACTGTTAAAAGTAAAATAAAAAGCTGATCAACATCTAGCCTCAAATTAAAACGTAGCTTTACTGTGAAGATTACACTTTACTGAGGCTGTAATTAGTGCTCAACGGTCAGCAGTCAGCGCGTATCGTACCGTATGCGCTGATCGTACGTCGCGACATAGCTATGAAAGCCGTACGTTTGTAGCCACTCGCTACACTAAACTAATATATTTTCATTGAAACAGCTACGCTCAACCGACCTAAGCGCTCACTGTCGGTTGAGCATTAAATACAGCCTGATACTACAATAGAACACTGGTATCCTACAACATTACCAAGATACAAAACGGACCATATTTACTTAAAACATTACCTAGGTAATTTATTTAGGTTGCAGCAAAGATTCTTTTAGGGTCCCCTTTAGAAGTCAAGTTTTATAGCAATATTATATCCGCAATAGAGGTACCTACGTTTAAAATTCAAATTACTTGTACCTAGCAAGTGTAGAACAATTTGAGATGTAGGTGTCTAAAAGCTTGTTCCATCTAAAATTATTTACTTGTTACATAGCGGTACGGTAAGCTTCAATCATATTAGCCAAAAGTACCCAAACATTTCTGATAGTTAGTTGAAAGCAGTTACTTCTGACTTTGTCCGATACCGGACCTCACTCTGAGATGGTGAAATAAGCTTCAACTCCAAATAAACTTTTTATCAAAATTCTAAGTTGCAACCTAAACAAATTCTATTCTCGAATGACTACAAAATAGCGTCACACCTAACGTATGACTGTTGAGTCTTCGTTGTTTGCGGTGATGGTAAGCACCGCATAACTCTTTGCATCAATGGTCTGAGGGCGCAACTTGTCTTAGGCGACGCAATGAAATGGTTGGATTACAAATAACAAGTGGCTAATTTAAAAAAAAATATTAAACCGACTCCAATTTCGTAAGAGAGCAATTTTCTGTACTCTTGAGGTGCATTTTTGTTCAAAACTCTGAAGATCTCAGATAAGGATTCCCTAAATTTCCCACACGGGAATCGGATCACCCAGTCCAAAGTTAACAAACAGTAAAAAATACAGACGAATTGCGAACTTCCTCTTTTTTTGAAGCCGGTTATTTCGATGTTACTTCAATAAACGATGTTATTTTTAATTCATCGTTTCAATAGCTAAATTGAAGCTAAAAAATTTGTTGAATTTTTTTTAAATCAGAATTAAAATAAATTTTTAGTCCACCAACTAATGTTGAGCCGTGTGATCTCGCTAAAAAGTAAGTTCGTATGAGCAAGTGGCCAACTCTCGTGACTGACGGAGTATCTAGGCCGCCTAAAGCTACGTTCAGATAGAACGCCCACTCCCTTTGATTGAACAAGGTTAAGTCGGTACTACACATCCGCTTTTATCAAAATCGTCGAATACATATCACACTGGCTGGAGTTAAGAGCGGTTTACATGATTCCAGTCGTAATTAAGTCCAAAGATCTAGTGCTGTATTTCAACCGAAGCATGTATCTATTGGAAATTGGAATTCTCCGCTGGATTCAGTGGGAGATCCAATCCTATCACTGGAAAAGTCTACTTTTTATAAAACTTGATTACACTTACAGCAATTAAAATTGTTTTCTTGTCCTTCTCATGCCACTAAAAAGAGATGGCAACATTATAAGCAGCCGTATATGCATGCATAAGTAGGTATACATCGATTACGAGACGGAGGATGTTCATAATCAAAGAACAGAGAAGTGACCGGCAATTACAATTATATTTTATATTGTCTGGATAACCTGACTGGAATAATGCAAAGGCTTTTTACCACTGGTTACTATAGTTAGATCACTGGCTAACTGGCGCCGACTTGCAGTACATTGAAGCATATCTCGCAGACGCGCTGGGGTTTGTTCATGCCGAACTTTAGGATAGGAACGTCTTGGTTCGAACATTTGTGGCACAGCATCCGACCGCAGTGGCGACTGAAACAAATAATAACACATTGAGAACAGTCTTGTAAGTGATTGGACCATCACTCGTGAGATAACTCTTGAACTCCAAACGGGTGCTTTAGTAGTGATTAAAAAATTATCTTTAAAAAGATAGATAGATAGATATAGCATTTATTATTACAACACAGAACACAGACGAACATTACAATGTAAAAACAGGAATTTCTACTGTCTAGAAATTTAAAAATTGTAGGGTAAGTAGGTACCTATAGCTAAATCAGGAACTGTCCCCGATCGACATAGGGTAGCCACAAGCGTCCGGCGTAGGTGTGGACCAAAAAGAATCGGTCTCAGCTTAAAAGTCGCCCTGCACCAAATAGGTACAGAGAAACGCCGGTTGCAAAAAGTGGACCTTTCTTCAAAAAAATCACAGTAAATCGCGAAAACATTACATATTATGTTTTTGCATGGTGAGTTCACTAATACTGATACTAAAGCATGCGGTGACTCACCAGTGATGTCTCCGCATGGTGAGCGTGAACTTGGTCCCGCACTCCTGGCAGAGGTCGCTCTCCGCCCACGGCGCCTCGGCCGGCAGCGCGTCTAACAGTCTGTGCAGCAGCTGCTTTGTTGCCACCTGGGGAATTATATAGAAACCTTAGAGAAAGTAAGAAATAGAGCGCTGTATAGGTATTTCTTTCTCAGTCACACAAAAACAAATAAGAATATATACAACATTCTTGTGAGTAAAAGAGACAAAGCATTAGATCTTTTGTCCCTCATCGCGTGCCGCTTTTTTGTATGGCCGGAAACTTGATGCTCCGAATTTCGTACTACGAAACTATGGATTCACTGCAATTTGTCCCTCTCGGCGGCACGCTCACTGTTCGTCCAGGTACTATACTACTCGTAGGTCCATGATAGAAACCATACCTACGATTTCAATCAACATTTTACTTTGAGATGGTGAAGTGTCTTAAAAAGCTAAATTTCAATGACCAAAATAAAATACAACATACTATCAGATAATAAAACATAAGAAGTACAGAAGACATTCATTTAAATAAAAATAAAAAATACAGGAAGCGCAGCGGTATAGACATGTCTTTCTGATCTTTATGCAATTTTTAGATCCTTTTGAAGATGTCTAAGGACGTAGTCAGAGGTATGTCCAAATACATAAAAATCATTTTAATAGCAATTCTTATCACGATGCAACAAAGCGCAATTCAGTTCGCACAATGTAAGCAGTACAAAGTTATCCATCATAACTCTGATACTGTCACTTCACTTCTTATAATTGGCTTTCGCACGGCTTGTGCCACGCATTTAGCCACTACCATGTGTTTAAATTTTTAGTCAGTTTAGTCAAGGTCAAGTCAAAGTCATAGTCAGCGTCAGTAAAGATGTGGGTTCTTTACTGCAGCTTTTTACATGGACTTCTTGAGAGAACTCGAAATGCAATGATATACAGTTTTGTTTCATTTGCCTACATTTATGTACGTTCACGAACACTTAACAGTTAATAATCCACCATTATTACATATTAACATTCGCCTTATCACAAATTTCGGAAAATAAAACAAAAAAGACAACATGCCATCTTGAATTCCCGTCAAAAACCCCTGATACTGTCATGCGCGAAAGAAGTTCCAGCGTGACAGGCCGCAGGATTTATACGCGTGACAGTGACAGTTGTCCACTAGAATTAAATGACAAGTTTAGGAAGCTATAGAGCCAGAAACAAAGCAATTGTGCATGACTATTGTTGCACTTGAACTATTGGCCGCTCGCTATCAGGCATGCGCTGTATGTGTCTTCCCTAAGTAACAATCTACTATTATGCAGAATGACTAAAATAATTTGAAGTTCAGAACTTAATTTTTTTAAATTTTATTTTGTACCATAAGTAAATTAACAAAACCTATTGCTAAAAATAACATTATCATTAAAATAGTAGAGTTATGTACCTGATAGTTGAAGATGGAGACTCCGTCCTTGTTCTCCTGCGCGAGGCAAGCCCCCGCCTTCACCAGCACGCGGCACATGGCGCCCTGACCGTTCATATACGCTAGCAGTAGGGGCGTGTTACCCTGTACGAAAACATTATTAATTAACTCAAAGATCATCATACTATAGTTTTTCTTAGGCTCAACGGCTCAACTTACACCAAAAGAGCGGCGAAGGGCAGCGGAGCGCAGTTTCAGTGTCATATGAATTTCAACTTTATTTTCATTACTATAATACTTATTATCGCATGAGAAACTCGAACGAGTCGCGAGGATGCCCGCGGCGCCGCGGGAATTCCGGCGAATTCGAATACGCGCGCCTTCTCTGCGATAATAAGTATTTGAAAATAAAGTTGAAATGAAAATACAAATACAATGTTTGGTGCCCGCATCAAATACGCAGATTTAAAAACAGCATAAATGCAAAATGTTCAGGACTGTAAGTCCGAGGCGTGGTTGATATTATTATTTCAGAGGTTAAGGCTGCCTGTCCAGTGACGCGGAGCGAGCTGGCGGAGCGGAGTAACGAATAGATAATTAACCAATAGGATTGGATTGCATAAAATCTTCGCTCAGAAATTTTATGCCATTCTATTGGTTAATCGACAATATCGATATAAGCCTCATAAAATATGTTTTGTAAAATGTTGTATAAGAGAAGGTGGGCTTACTTGGAGGTCAGTTTTGTTGATGGGATAATCTGGCATAAACTCGAGGAACATCTCGCAGATTGTCGCCGCATTGTCCTTCTTGCACCAACACAGCTCGTGCAATGGATTCCGACCTGGATGAACAAATAAAAAACTCAGGCGTTTACATCTTTACGATATGATTTATACAGAGTCAGGAGGCAAGCTTTGCCTACACTTAACGGGACACTGTAGTGCCTGGGACATTGTTGAGATGGAATAGGCTTGCCCAAACCAGCCTCTCAGCTTCCGCGCCAAAACTCGTGTTGAGTTTTACTTTTTTGCTAACAAGAGACATTGAACATTAAAACAAACGACATAAGGTCTACATTCAAATGTCAAATGTCATTGTAGAACATTGAATTTGCTCGGACATTTTTTGAGTGTTGTCAGCTTAGATTGTGATTGTGCTTAGTCTTTAATAGGTACATCTCAATGGGCGCGACCTATAGTAGCCTGTCAGGTCATTAACCTTTAATGTTAGTAGCGGCCGCGTCCACGTCAGTGTCCGCGAGCAGGGCGCGGGCGGCGGGCGCGTGTCCGTCGCGCGCGCACACGTGCAAGGCATTGTCCCCGGCCGCGTCCACCGCGCCGTACTCCGCGCCGCCGCTCACCAGCGCGGATATTATACACGCGTGACCAGCTTGCGCGGCCACGTGGAGGGCTGTTCGTCTGGGGAATACATCGTTTAACATTTGAACGCAGCTAAATCCTCTAGCGGGCCTACAATAACAATAGGGTTTGGATCTTGACAACAGTTACACTTATTCTTCACTCTAGCGGGCCTACAATAATAATTTTTATTGTAGGCCCGCTAGAGAGGTTTGGATCTCGACAACAGTTACACCTATTCTTCAACAGCGGATCAAACAGCTGAAGTGGAAATGGGTGGGTCATTCCACCCAGTTCATCTATTCGATCCGCTTGCTGACGACGTCTATGATTTTAGTTTTGCATTGTTTTTGGACAACCTCTGTGGCGCAGTGGATGAAAGCTTGCCTGAAACGACTGAGTTCTAGCCCCGCCAAGGGATAAATTACTGTTTTATATGTGAAATGTATGTCTTAGTAGTATCATCATTACCTAAGCTTTAAATTGTATAACTTTGGGTTTGGGACTAGATGGCGCTGTATGAATGTCCAGTAAAAATCCACTTACTTATGAGCATCTCTATCATTCGGTCTCGCTCCAGCCAGTAGAAGACTTCTCAGCAGCACTTCGTTTCCCGCCTGCGCCGCCAGGTGCAACGGCGGCGCTAGCGTCGCATCTTGGACCCGTGAGTTTACGTCAACTTCCACTGATAGAAGGAACATCACGCTCTCCATATCGCACTTCTGGATCGCCACGTGGAGGAAGTTACGACCTTTTTTGTCAACCTGTTAAAAATATGGTCTTGGAATTTTTTGCAATTTGGAAACATGGACTATTACTGTCAAATGTGCGCCAAGTGTTAAACATGCCGATTATCCTTAAAATATCTTGAAAGCAAAAGAGTGGGTTTTTGTCAGAATATAGTCGCGATCTGGTTTGTGTTAATTTGATTTCAGAAAAAAGTGTCAAAAACGTAAAAATAAGCCATCTAGCGAAATAAAAATATTTTTTGGTAGATAACTATTATTTCATGAGGTTTGCAAAAGCTTTTGTATGTCTTTTTGTTGACCATCATTATCATCAGTCTACCTGTTCAGCCGCCGAAGGATTCTTCTCCAATATAGCTTGCGCCGCCTTATTGTTCCTAGCAGTGAGCGCGGCGGCGAAAGGCGACACACCCTTGTTGTCCCTTGCCGACAAGTCTATCCCGGGCTGGGAGAGAAGGAGAGAGATGATCGTCGCGTGTTGGTTCTCTATCGCGATGTGGAGGGGCGTCTTGCCTTCTGCGTCTTTGGAGTTTATGTTCGCGCCGTGTTCTAGAAGCGTCTGGAAGAGGTTTTAGATTTTAATTGTTTGTAGATATTTGTTTAGATAGTATGTATATATATATGTAAGTATTATCTATCGTGCAGGGATAATTAAATAAGGACATAGGAATTTCTTAGATGACTGTTTATTATTCCATAGAGAACTGAAAGTTATGTCACATACTGACATAATCATTTTAAAATCAAACTAGATATTGCTGGAGTAAACAACGCACACTTTTTTGTAAAGTGTTACTTTTCAGACACTAATATATTTAATCCAATTGCACCTTCTCTCTATAGGTATAGGCGTCTATCATACACTCTGTCAAGTATTGGGCTACTTTTTCTTTTTACGATTCACATACAAGTTAAAAAAAACAAACATAAGCACCTGTATAATGAAAGTAAGTCCCCAACAGATGTAAGGGCGTGCGTTAGACACGACACTTGTTTTTCACCGCCTTCGCCGAGAAGTCTCACAGACTCCACATTACAGAACGGATGAGATAATAGCCTCAAGATAACAGTTAGACTAAAGCACCTGTATAACGTCAGTGAGTCCCCAAGTGCAGCACAGATGTAAGGGCGTGTGTGCGTCAGACACGACGCTCGCCCCTTCCCCGCCCTCGCCGAGACGTCTCGCAGACTCCACGTCACAGCCAGAACGGATGAGGAATGTGGCTAGAGCCTCCTTGTTCTCGTCGATAGCTCTGTGATACAATTAAAGAGAAAGAGGGGTAAATAATGAATTATTATGTTTATTAAGCGTTGGCTTACCTACATAACTTACAATACTATACACAGATTATCGCTGTGTGTTCTGAGCCATAAAATGTGAAGAGCAGATATAAACAGAGATGTTAAAGCGAATTTCCTAAAAAAAAATTCTATAAATTGATAAAAACATTGCTCTATGCTATGCTATGCCCTTTACACGAGCCATTTGTTATTGTCTAAACCTAAACCCCCAACTGTAGAGTATAGTTTCAATTAAAAATGGAGAGGTACAAAATAAACTTACTTGTGTAGTAAAGTTTGCAAACATCCATCTGGACCAGGGCCCCAGCAGTCGGCGTCAGCGCCATTTCTGACCAGAATCTGTTCATACAAAACATACTTTATCACCAAGCAAATAAAACCTATATTACACAAACATTGCAATTTAGGATTATTCTGAATCATTTAACATTTAACAAGACTATCCTTTATCTTCTACGTGATTTATACAACGGAGCCAATTAATGCTTAAACTTAAGAGCTATTAGTGCTTCGGATATTGTTGAAATAAACCTAAGCCGAATTTTGGAAGACATTGGTGGCTATTTGGGATGTCGCTAAAGCTAAACTTAACTAATTTGACAGCACTAAAATTGATGACATCCCTTTTTATTTCGATCGTTATGAAAGAGACGGCAACATTTTTAGTGCTGTCAGATTAGTTTAGGCGACATCCCGAATAGCCACCATTTTTAATAAGTATAAGGCTGACTAAGATACGATTTTTCTGAAGACTCAATCTACACTTTATAGTTATTAAATGAGGTTGTACTCACACTAGCAACCTCCTCCTGTCCTGAATCCAGAGCTGCCCATAACGGTGGTACTCCATTAGCATCTAACTTGCTCATATCCACTCCTCTTACACAGAGCGCTTCCACCACTAAGCCTAGGCGACAATGTATCGCTAGTTGTAAGGGCGTCTCGCCGGCTTCCGTTCTGTAGTGAATTGAGAAATTTGTTCACAATAACTGATCAAAAAATGATGACATATTTTTTTTAAGTTTGAAATCAAATCACACTTGGGTATTATTGTGAGCCAACGCCATAGGATAAGTTGGTTAATGGAGTGCTTTAACCCACTTATCCTATGACGTCGGCTTGAGTAATTTGAATCAATACGGGTTCAAATCCCGATGTGATGTTGCCTGTTATTGGCGCAGCCGGTAGGATAACAAAAAATCATTAAAACTGTTTTTTTATGGAACAGTCAGACAAAACGATACGGATTTTATGTGTGAGTAAATACCAAGTGCTAGTGCTATTGATATTAATTTTCGACCTAAAATAAATGTGTTGCACATACAAAGCGTTCATATCAGCCCCATGGTCGAGCAGATAGATGGCAGTTCTGGAATCTTCTTCCACTATGGCCTGATGGAGAAGTGTGAATCCTTTCCCGTTGCGAATGTTCGGGTCAGCGCCGCCCTCGATCAGTGGCGCCACTAGGTTCTTGTGTCCTGGTAATTAAAAAAACAATAATTATGTTAAACAAAAGACCGTAGTTGCTTTTATTTATAAGTCTAGGCCGTTTTGTGTTTTAAAGGGTAGTGATGGTTGAAAGAGAGAGATAGAAGAACTGGAAAGAGGACTTTTGCTCTAAAAGAAAGAGATAGCTTGAAAATATACCTTCAGACAACGCCAAACTGACAGGCGTATCGCCTTCGCTGTTCTTCAAATTCAGGTTAGGAATAAGGCTGACATTGCTTTTGTCAGTCGCTGGCATGTCTCCCTTCTCAATGAGTTTCTTGTGCTCAATAATAGCTAGCACTGCGCCTTCGTAGTTGTTTAGTATCGCCATGTGGAGTGGGGTTTGTCTGAAAGGTAAATATTTATATTTATTTTAAGCCTTAAAACTGACTGGAAGTGTCTCTGGTTATGTCCTTATCCTATATACACTTTATTTACCTACTAGCTGCTTCCCGCGATGTTACCCGCGGTGAATAGTTCCTGTTCCCGTGGGAATACCGGAATCAAAAGTAGCCTATTTTTAATCCAGGCTATAAGCAATCCTGGTACTAAATTGCATTCAAATCCGTCCAGCGGTTTGAGCGTGAAAGAGTAACAAACACATATACATACTTACACACACACACAAACTTTCACCTTTATAATATTAGTGTTATGTTTTACTGGCTGGCTACCACTGTAGATTGACTATTAAAAGGACGTAGGTTAACACCTAGTTTGTTGCTTGATTCTTTCCAGGTGTGTCGCATTGGAAAGCTTTTAGACGTTACAATGTGAGCCTAAAGGTCCTACAGAATATAATGTGTATTATGAACTCCTAACTCATCAAAAACGAATTGAAATATTTCACAGTTGACTCTCCTCTAGACACTCGTTCACATGTAGACACAAATTTCTCAAAGACACTTGAAATAGACACTCACCTATACACAGTGTCCTCCTGTTCTCCATAAGAAGTTTGCAGATTAGGCCTCGCGCCATTTTCCAGTAGCGCAGTGGTTAAACTAGCTAAACCATTGGCACAGGCAGCGTGTAATGCCGTCAGACCTGCCTCGTTTGTATGGTTTAAGTCACCGGCGAGATGTGATGCTAGGAATACTGCTGAATCCTAAGATAGAGGTTATGATTAGTTGTCTAAATGTATTTTTTTTTTCAACCTACATTGTCCCACTGCTGGGCAAAGGTCTCCCCCAATTATCTCCAACCTAAATGTTATACTAAAAAAATTATAAATTCACACGGTCGATATAAAAATGTTCTGTATTTGTGCTAGTAGTTTTCTTATAGTCAGTCAACTACATCGGGAACCGACCTTACCAGATCCGTCATATTGTAGTGGCCGTCATCTTTAGTTGGATTGTTTTTCTAAGTGTTCTACTTGTCACCTTTTATTTGATACCCTTTTGAGAGAACATATTTTGTAACGACGGCCAACTTGGATTGTAGATGATACTAAAACACATGACTGTATTGTCATTAAACCTAAAGGTGTACCAGATTTCAGATTAATTGCTCAACAAGAATAAGCCACACAAGGCACAAACTAATTAAAACCATAGAAAAAATAATGTCAAAACGAGAATGAAACTCCTTTTGTAATGTGTTACTGTTTGTTTACCCAAATAAATAAAATAAAATAAAATCACGCAGAAGAGTCCTATTAAAACTTCCTATTAAAACTCACCTCAAACCACCCTTGCGCCAGAATATGCAACAAACTATCTCCCGATCCAGTATAAAGCGGATTCGCCACACATCCTTTCTCCAACAACTTCGCTGCGAACCCCCTCTCCACCACACTCTCCTTCCCCTCCACTGGGTCTTCAGAAAACGCATTTTTATTCGTAACTGGCGCATCAAAGGGATTTGACCCGTTGACAACTAGAACTAATGTTTCCGATGAAGAGATCGAAGCTCGTCTGTCGTCGACTAAAGCGTAGTATAGTGGAGGGTGTTCGTCGGATTGGGTCCGGAGATTTGTGTCTAGAGTTGGCTGTTTGAGGAGGAGGTCGAATATTCGCTGGTTGCGTGATATAACTGCTTGGTGGAGCGGTGTGCTGAAAAAAGTACAAGTTTAGAACAAAAAAGCTAAGTGGTAACTTGGTCTAAGGCTCGTATTCGCAGTGGTGTGTCTTGCATTCGGTATTGCTCATCGTAAGACAAAATGAACTGTGATGTTGATGCTCATTATGTTTGTTTGATTTACTTTGAGCACACATGTAGATTGTAGAGTCAATGTAGAATGTGGCTAATTTAATGTCGTTATTTAAAAACTTCTATTTTACATCCACCTTTGATTGGCATTTATAATGATTTTAAGTTTAGTCCAAAATTAGTCTTCTGAGAAATAAACTAAAAAACATACAATCCTTTTCTATTCTGTCGGTTGATGTCAGCACCCTTTTGGATCATGACGTCAGCAATCTCGGCCATTTGTTCCATCGTCTCTTCATCGCAGGAGCTAGCTGTTAGAGACGCGATGAGATGAAGGGCTGTGTCTCCATCTTCCCTATAAAGTGTAAATAATATTGTTAACTTTTGCTAAATGTGGGCATGTACCATATTTTTATTTGGCCATACCTCTAACTGTGACTATTCTTCTAGAAATTATCAAAAAAATCTAAAAAAGCTTAAAAAAACGTAAATGGGGCAGTCGAAGCAAGTAGGCACAAAATAAACCACCAACCAACGGTGCACGAGATCTCGTTCGGGGCGAACTACTAGTAATATTTGTTTTATTCAATAAAATTCTTATGCTGGCTAAGCGCAATGAGTAATTGAGCCCTTTAAAAAAGAAAGTGGAGCGAGTCACCCACATGCATTATTTATTTGGCTAGCGTAAATTATGTTGGTACATCGAAGATAACGCGTGTGTAATGCTTGATTGAGGCCTGCTTAATTTAAAATCAGGATTCCTTAAATATGACCACCAAAATATTAGAAATACTTGGCCTGTTACAATTATTTAGTCAGACATATACTCTTTAGTTAGTTAGCTTGCAAACGTTTGGGCTCAAGCTGCTTTTTGTGAGTGTCAATAGTTAAAAGTTAGTGAGTTGGCCAAGCGGCCAATGATGAACAAGTGCTCATACAAACTAACTTTTTTAACTATTAGTTTAAAAAAAAAACAAAGTCTATTGGGAATTATTATTTGGATGTCTCTACTCTACACTACATCGACTTAAAGGCTATAAAGTATTTTCCTAGCAATAAGACAACTATATAACAGAAATCTCTTTAGAACAGCTAAAAAGCCACTTTCTTTATGTCCTTATTGCTTTCACACCACTAAATCATATTTTGCACCACTAAATCATTTCTTACTTTGTTGTAAGATTAGGATCAGCTCCATTATCAATCAAGAACTTCGCAGAGAAGGCATCTCTCGAGTCCACGGCTCTATGCAACAATGTCCTGCCACGGGGTCCTCTTGAATCAGCATCAGCACAATGCTGAAGGAGTGTTGTGGCTATGGAGGCGCTGCGTCCTCTGAGAGCCAGCTCTAAAGGCAGCTCGCCTCGAGACGACATCGCGTTTACTATGTCTGTAAGCTGCAACAAAAGAGAATGCATACTTAGTTGAAAATGTAGGACTTCTAAGTAGTTATAGAGGCTGAAAATAGGATTGATAGTGTGATACATGAGGATGGTACAAGTCAAAAATCTTCATACGCATAGAGTGTATTATAAGAGATTGAAGATCGAAGAGAAGATTTTAAGGCTCCTGACGTAATAAAAAGATGTCTTAAAGCCTTATTGAGTTTCTCATGATGACATTAATGTATGTGGCGTTCATAGCGACCTTCTGCGGTACCCTGGGAAGGAGGTCTTTTATATTGCTCATGTCACTTAAACTAAGTCACACCAAATATTATTTTCCAAACAAATTCTTATTCTAATCTATTTAAATGCAAAATAAAAAAATAACGGAGAACAAGTGACAAATTAAGCGAGTTGATCATAATGTGACTAAATACTGTTAAGATTAGTCAAAGAAATCTATTTTACTGTCTGTTTATTCGTCTACATTAAGATCTCATACTATTTATATTTGTGAAATACTAGGAAGTTGGTGTAACAAGTATGAACTAAAGCCAAACATTTACTCACGAACCTATTGCAGACACTTTAAAAACAGAGTTGTAAGATTTTAAGGTTAACATTGACTACAGAAAGGTTCGCTTAAACTAAACTTATAATAACTAAACTGGTTTAAAATCAGTAGATATGTCCGGAACAGGAAACTCTACAATTATGCACACTTAATACACGCCCATCAAGTTTTACGAGTATTACGTACTGTGAACAGCATAAAGAAAACTATCACTGTTCAATAGATACTAGTGTTTAACTACAAAATAACGCGGAAACGAAATAAATTTGAAATAAGATAGGTTTACTGTGTTTTCTCTTATTTCATTATATCATCAGTATGCAATTGTCAACTATTGACAACGGTCTAGCTAGCCAAACGCGTTAATTTTCTTACTTTTCGTGCCAGCTAAAGAAAGTGTGTAAAAATAAAATATGGGGTTTCATCCAGGTATACTGCTCGTACAGTTTACCAAAAGATATTGTACAAGTATGCAAGAAAACTACGAGACAAAACAAATGACTATTGGCCAGCTACGCATTATATTGATGATAATTTACTAAAACCGAAATATGTTTTTGTACTTCAAAGTCCCTCACGATATAAAAATGAATGCCTTCAGTCCCTGTATAATTGCTTTTTATAGTTACTCTATTGCCTAACTTTATCTGCTGTTTCGAAGAAGTTCAATTTAATTTGCGTTCAGAACAAAAGCAATTACGTTTTCTAACGTAACATAACGTCACTTAATCATGGCAGTGTAAGCTACGTTTAGCATAATCGAAACCGTGTTAAACGGGCCGAGAAATAATAATTGCTGGTAGTGACCGCCGGCCATTCGCACGTTATTACTTCGTTCGCCTCTTCTTCAAATTGGCTTGGTATATATACCACTATCCGGAGTTCTTCAATACCCTGTATTTTGCCAAGTGGCAACTTATTAACTTGTACTTTCAAGCCATCTACTCAAAAAACGACGAGTGAGATAGAGAGAGATAGTAGGGGGTCAGAATATTATTTAGCAAAACATAACATAACTTTTTTGAATAAATATCATTGAAACGGAAATCAATAAATTTCAGTTAACCATAACGGTATGTACATCGCCTTCTACGGCCATGACGTGACAGGGATTGTATTTAATTTATTGTTTTTTTTTACATTTGCTGTCTTTGAATCCCAGACATAACCTTTCTTTAAAAAAACTGGTACTTCTCTACGTATCGCTATGGGACGACCAGTATACTTAAATCTACTAATGACCAATGACGATTATGTTGTTTTAAAGTAATTTTAGGTTCCTAAATTCGTAATGAGATTACCGGTGTAGTGAAAGAGAAGTGTCGTGACATGAATACGATTAATCCGCATCTTCCTTCAGCTTTGTCACATATTCTACTTACGATGTCATTATATCAACTATGTAATAGCAAAGACGATTAATATCTAGAAGACAGACAAAGGCCATACACAAAATCGTAACCCGATCCCGCAGTACCAGATAGCCTGAAAACTTTAAAACATCAATTTTATCCAAGAAATTTCAATACTTAGTAGTAGGTAGCAACAATATTCAATATTTAAACATTTTTAACTAGAAAGTAATTGAAATTTCTTGGATAAAATTGATGTTTTAGAGTTTTCAGGCTATTTTTTAGGGTTACGATTTTGTGTATGGCCTTTGTCTGTCTTCTAGATATTAATCGTCTTTGGTAATAGTATCGTAATAAACCAGTCGTCATTTCCGATCGACCAGACTATAAATCAGTTGGCACATGTTTACAGTCCAAATAAATACACCAATATACAGGTTGAATTCTCATCACACACGCACAGTGATACGCGAAGAATTACAATAGATCACTTTCACGTTGCACAATGCATTGTGTCATATAGAACTTACCAGATTTTGGGAGCTCAGTAAACTTCAAGTATTTTAGCTAAATGAAAATGATTCGTGATTGAATGCTTAATTGAAGCGAGCGTGTCTTTTTTTGTGTATGCATCAAAAAAATGGCACGCGACGCAGCAATTTATTGCGATTTTGATAATGTGTGATACGATAACCAATTAATGCAACTGTCTTGGTAATAAACATAATGTGGATGATATATTCTTATTGTATTTTTAAGAACATAGCGTAACCACTGATATTGAGAGGTCTTAGATTTGGACAAATAAGTCTATGACAATTAATAAAATAAATAAATATTTATCCTTAAAATTCAATTAAAAAAATTACTAAAGATGCCCAGATCCAATCAAAATGTATCGATCAGTTCAGGAGCTACGTTGCCTCAGACAGAAACAAAAATACACATCACAAACTTATAAAACCCCTCCTTTTCGTTGGGGGTTAAAAGAAAGATTCAAGGAAGGTAAAATAAAACAAGGAACGTTTTTTTTTAAAGAGAGACAATGGAGCTTAAATATTTATAAAAGTCACTGGACAGACTGTTAATACGTGGACACTTGGACAGTGGAATCCATGTCAATGTCATACAATTAGCGTACAGACTCAGCGGTGTTCAAGGAACGTAATGAGGGAAATTATTGGCTGAAAATATTAGTGTTATTATCCCGGAGCAACTACTGTTGTAGGCTGGATTGTAAATGAACTTAATTAATGAGTAAACAAGTTATTTTTTAATGTTACACATTTTTGTAAACCTTTAATGCCTGCACATTGTACGGAGATGCTCACTTTTTTAAATTTTATAAAAGCCTTTTCCATGCAAAGATGCATCCAGAACTCTTCACATCCTCTACATTGAAGGATTTTTTTAATAGAATTGCTTCTTTCGCATTATATTTGCGACCGGCTCAGACACGAGTCTGGGGGGTTTACCGCAGAAATGAGCAGCCGATATTGCCGGTATGGCCATTGGAGCTTAATTTGAGTAATAATGACAGTAGAGATATTTATTTATAAATAAGTACACATTTTCATGTGTTATGCTGTCGGCAGTGTGTTCAAACTACGAGATAGGGCAATATTATTGAAATTCAAATATATACTAACATTTGGATCAAGTGTTTCAATCCAACCAAGGTCTAACCATTATGATTCTTTAATCTGATAAATCACTCACCAGGAAACATTTAAACATTTTCAAGGTAAGACTTACAAGAGTTGTAAGTATGACAGCATCAAAAATGTTGATATCACTAACCGTAGTTTTGCTAATAAGATGACCTCATCTAAATAACTTGCTATCCTATAAAAACATACTTATAATTATTCATATAAATCAACAATAATCGATTCGTCAATTCGTTGTTTTTTTAACTTTTTATGGCTCATAACTTCGAAAAGCGTTTAGTTTGAGCGCAGACATAGAGGGTCAATAGTATGAATATTTATTCATATATATGCTAATGAACGTCAATGTATGGTAATAGTAATTGGTTTAGTTATTACGATCGCTTCATGCTATATGATAATAATGACTAACGATTCATGAATCAGAGAGAGTCATTATTAAATGAAGTTATGAACAAATTGACATTACTTTTCATCGGGGTATAGGTCGCGCCACGTAAAAAGAGCGCTGAGGGGAAGTAGCAGGGGTATGTTTGCGCCTGTGTCACTCGCTGACGAACCAATAGCACTCGCTAAATCAATGGTATGAAGTGCGCCGCGTAACCTCTCCACCAATCATCGACCACTGCGCAGTTTGACAGCCAGCGCTCTTTTTACGTGGGTGGCGCGACCTATAAGTACCAACACCAAGCGAAGCTTCGGGCGGATACTACGAGTAGTTACAAGGTTTATGTTTGATTATTTAATTAAATGTAAGCGGTAACTTTTTTGTTTTAAACCTTTCCTCTATTGTACATGCTTATTATTTACACAAAGGCTACTCTTCGGAGAAGGCCATGTAGTACCTCAAGCTTAAACCTTGACCGATTCTAAACTCTCACGACCATTTATTTATACCAATTGAAGAATCTCAGAACACTTTTCTTTGAGAGACGGGAGTTATATGTTCAATATATAAGTGTACGTGTGTAGTAAGCCCTAGCAGAAGAGCTAAAGTTATTGTGTAGTTAAGATAAGAATAAACAAGACGCTCATAACCAATATAGAAATAATGGAAAAAATATCGAAAGAGCCGTCTAATCAGTAGTTTAATTAACAAAAATAGGAAGAGCGTTTTGAGTTACATTTTTTTTACGTGCGTGTATTACGATAAGGCAAATCAACCACAGAATAAACAATAGTGAAGCCAATGCTGTGATTTTTCTCGACACTTAGCACTATTCTATCATTTATTCTGTGGTTTTAGTTAAATAATATTTAGTTGTGCATCGTCAATTGGTTGATTGTCGTGCACTTGCCACTGGCAGTGATCAACAGGGAGCAACAGAACGGATGATAGCGATTGATGTAACTACCTAATGATGAGATCCGACGTGACGTACGCAAGGCTATAATTTGCCTATGCTATTGTATGGAATAATATTGGAATGAGATAATCTTATCTAATTATTAATCTAATTATTGTAGATATATCTATTACTAGTATCCGTCTGCGGCATAGTTCGCGTAGCACCTACCTGAATAAAAAGTGGACCATGATATTCCAGGTCATAAATTATGTATTTTCCATGTTTTAGAAAAATCCGTTTCATGTAAGATCCGGGTAAGAGTAACAAAATGTCCATCCATACTAATTTACTATTGCGTTTTATAATATAAGTAGGATAGGATATAATTATGCAAAATTATTATCCAAAATACCAAAAACAAAAACGAATTCTCCGATCGCTACCAAACTTCACTTCACAGGATCACCGAGCTAATCTAGAGACTGTCTGAAATTTCATCAAAATCTGTTATGCCATTTTGGAGTCTTTATGGGACATGTCGATTTCATATCATAAAGAAGATGATCGATGGTTCGAGATATATAATTAATTTTAATCGTGCGTGCAATTTACTGCCTGATCTATAAATGTCATCGGTACCTATACCAATTCATTGTCAATAGGTAAACTCAAGCTACATAAAATTTTGATAGTCTTCTGTTTTACTTTAACCTTGGTATTGGTTGTTTGTTGATGTCGTGTCAGGATGTCATTACACGCTGGTCTTTGTCTAATGTCAATGTCAAAATGATTTGAGTAACATAGTTTGTTCTTTTTTACTTATACGTTCCCATGTATGCCCCTACATTTCCAGCTAAATTGACTAGGCTAGAAGGGTAGGGTAGAAGGGTAGAGTAGAAGAAGTAGGGTAGAAGAAAATAACATAATCATTAAATGTAAAATTCTACTTAGGTTTAAATATTTATCAGCATTAAGTAAATGAATTCAACCTAATTATTGATAGAAGATATTAATGTACTTTTGATGATACCGAAAGTGCCAATGTACTTAATTAGGGTCAACCCAGAATAAAGCAGTTTTTATTTATTAACGCATACTGATAGAACACCGTCCTGACGTCAAATATCAGAAGGGGTCAACTGATAATTTTTAACCTAAAAAAATACTGTTTAATGTGCTTCTTTGCTTAGATATAATATTGTAGGAAGCTATAATTATTATAATATAGTAGGTACAAAACATAATTACACGTAAAATATAATTGATGTAGATATTGTGTAATGTATCGATTCATCCGGGGAATCATCATCTGAGTAAGAGTATGGTCGGTCACTCTTCGCGCTCATTTTTTGTCAAATACAACTGAAGAAAATTTTGAAAGTTAAATAGCTCTATAAAGTTTACTTGTAAGTAGAGCGGCTACAAATAATCTTACACAGGGATTTCCTATTTCTTGTTTGTTTGGAATAGTTTAGTTGGTAGTAATACTGCTGAAGTATGTATGTTTTCCACGACCGACCTACAAAATTGTATCATGCTAAATCAGTAAGTATAGTTTTTTTTAATCGCAATTCAAGATTACGATGATGAATCTTTTGAATAGTGGTGTTATTTTTTCTTTGGATACTTATTGCTTAACTTTTTTTACTTTTTACGCAGCGTGCACTCGCTGTTACTCGTACCGTGACGAATAACGAAAAGAAGAAATATTTTTATACATACTTATGTATTTAATCTACAAATTGTAAAACATTTTTAATAACGCAGAAAAAATATTTTTTTATTCCACAATAAAAATTAAATTATCGCGAACATAAAAATTATAAATAACAAAAGTAAAGAACAATCCGGATCAGTATAAGGTTTTGAACTTACTTCCCAGTTCCCGTGGTAGTGGTAATTGTGTTATGGCGAAGTAGCTCTACCAATTCGTACATGGTCTGTGGTTTGTATTCTATGACACAAGCCCTTGCAAGAAACCGGCGAACAATCTTGGCATTGAAGTAAGGTATTTGTAGCCAGTCTGCTCTGAACTACGCACCGTGACACATGTACGTGACTTCATAATCGAACTCGACGCACGTGCTAACGTTATTATGAAGTGAAATGCAGTTTTTGTGTATTGTTTATATCTGAGGTTATAATTAATTGTTGGAAAGCATAGCCGTTTGGTTTTGTAAATGTGTAAGTTGTGACTTTTCATATTTTAGTAAAAACCTATTGAATATCAAGGCAAAACTGTACTCTTGTGTGATGCAACTGATAAACTGTCAAAAGCATTGTGAATAATAGCTATAATTGAAAGCTCATTATTGTTCTGAAGTGTGATTGATAACATTAATGGAATCATAGTATGACTACACAATGAAATGATAGACGTTAACATTTTGACTGCTTTTATCATTTATTAAATAGAGATTTCAAATTGTTAAATAAGTGAGAAACAACGCAGAATCTCTGAGTATCTAGAGAACTAACCATAATAAACATTTACCTACATTAGTAGGATCATACCAATTCAAGTTATCATAAAATCGAGACGCTTCAAAAAATTTAAATAACGCGATAAAACCCCGTGTCCATGTATTTATAAATATGAATTGTGGTCGCGAAAGTTTAAGAAAAACTATAGATTAAAGTTATAAATTTTCAACAACTGCTTATTACTTAAAGCCTAGGTAATAAAGTTACGCAAGTTATTTTTTAAATTAAGTAACCGGGGCGAATGAGGTTGCCTTGACATTGTTATATCTATAGTACCAATCGAATGTAAGTAATTAAAACTATTACAGGTTCAAGGCAATAATTTAAATAAATAGTTAAAATATTAATAAACACGCTTTGGACAACCACTAGGAAGTGGTAGTCGTTTTTTATATTCAATTTTAATTTTTAGTCAGATCTCGATATGTATGCAAGTTTCAATTAAATTAGAAGTTTTGAAGTCGGAAAACCATGTTTACTGCACTCCTACATAATATTATCAAGAAAAACTTATAAAAGCTGGTTAAAAAACGAATAAGATTATTTGCAACATAATATTCTATACCTATAATAAGATACAAGATGCAGGAAAGGAAGTGAGAATACAAAAACTCGAAATGATTTCTTTGAGCACAAGGACGATTTTGAAAGTTGACAAACCTTGCGTTCTTTTCAAAAGTATAAAAAATGCTGATTATATTTTCTTCTGTTTTGTTATATTCATACACAAAGTATAAATTGTATTAAATTAGCACATTAACTAACTTTACCATTATTTTATTAAACGCAAGTAGAGTCAAATAATAAATTCAATGAAGCTTTCATTTCATGATTCTATTCTATTTTTAAAACCATGATTATATATTAGACAGGGTGGGGCAACATTTTAGGCCCTTAAGGGTAGCTAATTTATTTTGTAGTTAGAAGGTTTTGCTCTTAGGAAACATCTATTTTATTTGGAAAATAAAACACCCTGTATATGTGGGGATCGTTTTTACTAGGCGCTTTCAATTATATGTTCACACCTCAGTTTCAATGGTTATATTTGTACTAAAATCCTCGTATAGTATAGATATTACAACGTACAATGTCTAGACAGCAAAAGTTACCAAATAGCTCTTAAAATGCTTGACAGATTCCATTCCAGTAATATGTAAATTTTATGAGGCACTTAGCCTACGGTGGATATTTCTAGTTTCGTAAAATGTTAATCCCACTAAAATTATAAACGCGAATGTTTTATATGGATTCATGTTAGTTACTCTTTTACGCAAAAACGGATTTTGCTGAAACTTGGATTACACACACACGTGACCTGGAATAAAATAATCTACTTTTTATTTGGGTTAGTAGTACCACCGAAGCCGCGGGCGGAAGTTTGTATGTGACAATAAATCTACAAAAGTAATGAAAACATAATTATTCTATAAGTAGCTTACACGCCCGCGGCTTTGCTCGTGTGGTACCTACCTGGATAAAAAGAAGGTAGCCTTTGCTATTCATAAACTATGTACATTTCACATTTCAGCCAAATTTATTCAGCAGTTCTCGCGCGAACGAGTAAAAATTTAATAAAACATCCATCCATAGACATGCAAACATCCATCAAAACTTTCACTATTAATATTACATTCTATTCTTTTCTATAATATACCCCTGGCTCCTATTGAAACTACATATTTTAATAGGCAGACTAATTTCAACAGAGTATCGATTTCGATGTAGATTATGAAACATTTTGAACAACCAACCAACAGCGAGATTTAGAAAGAGGCGCGGCAGTGCGTACGCACAGGTCAAGTTCAACTTGCTGTTACTAACTCTAAGATATATTGAGAGACATACATACATAAAATCCGCCTCTTTCACATGGGGGTAGGCAGAGATGACGGATCTCCACTTTATACTCAGTGAGATATCTTTATTTACGATATGAATGAAGCAAAATGTTGCATGTTGTTGTGCCGACCCTACTTAGTGGGATAAGGGCAGGGAGACGATGATGAATGAAGCAAATATTGTATCAGCATAGCTAGTTGAAGTGATAATATACAGTAATCTAAATAATCTGAGGCAAATTTACAGTGCTTTGAGTTATAATTGTAAAAATATTTTTTAAATACAATATTTATCGGCCTTAAACAAGTTTCAAGGTTTCTTCTTTATACTTAAGACAGGCAACAGATTCAAGTTGACCTGACGATTAGATGAGAGGTTCTGTGTTCTTAAGTGTGTGCCATAACGCCGAGGAATGAGCGGGAGAGCGAATAATGTTTTTACTCGTGAGTGAGAAGCGCAGAACGATAGACACGCAACATAATTTATAGCGAAAAAACAGTTTTTATTTAATTACAAGTTAATTAAACAAGTAATCGAAAAATTAAAAAACCAGAACTAAATGAATACTTCTAGGCTATTTGTCAAAACATAAAACCAACAAAAATAGCGTTCTGTTCCTGAGATAAATAGCAAACTGTGTGAAAAACATGTATTTTTCAAAAAAATATATGATCGAGAAAACTTTTACCAATCGTGTTTCTAAAAAACCACAACGCAAGATAAAAGTTCAAAGTTTAATTTCTCCAAACATTATAAGGTGGTATCTTTCACGGATTTTGAGATCTAATACGATTCAAACCACATATTTGCTACCTACGGCCTCTTAACCTACTTAACTAAAAGGTACAATGCAATTACGCAAGCTTATATCAGATTTAACATTGAAAGTAATTAACTAAAGTGATATAACAAACTAGCTACGAGTTTTATTTTTATTCAATGGTCCTATGTTGATAGTGCAAATACAGAGCATAAATATTATTAAGAAACGAACATCAACATGGTTTTCTATCCTTTCTGTAAGAAATAAAATATATCACACTAGAAGGGATTGTTGATCAGACCAGACCAATTTTTGTTTCATTGTTATATAATATGCAACAAAAGAAAATAAACACATAGTTAAATCAAATTCAAGACCATGACTTATTTTCACAATTCATCCGGTCACATACGAGTAGGTGCCAGAAATGATTTGTTGCACACTCGCATCGCTGGAAGACCTGTTCTCAAAATGAATTGTTGGGACATTTAAGGTTGCGCATCGTGTAAAAGTGCATTTCATGGCTCACCACTGATTCTGACCAGTAGGTACGCAATAAGTAGTGTTGCAATTTTTAAGTTGTGAGCGAAATGAGCCATTGTGGAGTGAAATAAGAGTAATATTTTGTGATTTTTTATGGAATGGAACGTGACAAGCGAAGCGAAAGTGTTATGATAAGAGATTTCTTACCGTTTTTCAGATTAAAGTATATACATTGTATACGGTAGTAAATGAAAAAAGAGCTATGTAACTATTCTGTATCTGTTATTTAGTGTCCTTGATGACTATAAAAGAGCTCAATATTTATGAAGATTTAAATGAACACTTGAAAAAGAACACTATTCACGTCTTGAATAAAATTGGATAATTTATTTTCTTACCTAAACATCATAATTTAGTTTTCAGACGCTAGCAATATAATTCATAATAATGCTAGGTCACGATATTTTCCCTATAATCTGGTAGAGTCGGCAGAGAAAGGCCACAAGCGAGGCAGGCCAGGACCTTGAAACGACCAGGGCGAAACAGCGCAATAATATACTGAACTCGTTTTGTTACCACGTGTTACAGCATCGAAATATATCAATCTACTCGATCATATTTATAACTAGCTCTCGCATGCGACTTTAATTATACCAGATCTGCAAGATGGACAGATGATATATCGAGCGTCGTGGTACGAACTTGGATGAGCCTAGGACCGTGAGTGACACAAAAAGTGGAGGCCTATATCCAGTAAAGGGTGAAGTAAGGCTGCTGCTGATGATGATGATGGTGATATGCTTTTGCAGGCCACGATCTACTCTCATTCTAAGTTCTATCTTAATTAGTGATTGAAACATAACATACTACAAAATTATATCCCCAAGAAGATATCCAATACACTCTAACTTCTTTATGCATAATGGTTTTGTAAACCTACTTAAGCTAAAACGGATATTAAATCTGTTGCTATCTCTTTTCATTGACATAAGAGTAACAAGAAAAAAACATTCTTAAAATCTTTATTAAATTGACAAATCTTTATGAATAAGGCCATAAAGTTATACATATATTTTAAAGAATATGTCGTGTTTTAGCACGCATTGTGTTGATTTATGCGGTTTTTTGGTAGGTGATGAAACTACGTAACAATACGTGGTGAGAATTAGGTACAGACAGTTAACTATTTAAAGGTTCCTCGTATTGCAAACGCGGTTTTATCTTTAAGAGCTTAAATCACAGAAGCATTATTTTGATGTTATCAATTTTATTGTACTATATACTCTACATAATATCAAAAAATTGTATAAAATGTCTGTACGTACATACTATAATATCTTTAGAATTTTGGCATATGCAGTTTCTAGATGCTCATTGTTGACCATGCCAAAACTTACAAACACCATTGTTTGTGCCATTCAATGTCAATTAACAACTCCCAGATAATTGGAAGCCAATGTGGGAGGCATGATAAACGGTTAGTGACTAAGTCAAGCCTGTATGACGGCATCCTCCGTGATATAGGCAGGAGTTAAGGTATTGCAATATTTGCATTCATAGATTTAAGCTAAGTTAAAGTTGCAGACATTTGAAACTCAAAGAAAATGTATAATCTTAACACTATAGCTGTTTGTTTTGTTGTGTCTGTGTCACATGATAGAGCATAAGTCATCAAGCTTTTAAGACTTTTCAATGTGATCCCAGAGGTCCTAATAAATAAAATTAAATGCATTTTGACTTTTTACAAATAAACTAAGTAGCAAGGCATAGCCAATACAAATATTTCTTTAAACTTAAATACTTATTTTTAAACTTAAGTGACATTGATATATTGTAGGTATGTATTTTGTAAATATTAAGTTTTACCAGTACTTTGAATAACCGACAGACAGGCAAATAAAGATTTTATACTTTAAGATGTTTAGTGAGTGCCATTATGTTTAACAACAGGATCTAAAATGAATCATCGTTTTTCTCAGTTTAGGTTAATAGGAAATCTAAGATTAGGAATACTCATTTATTAGGTATCCTTAGAAAGACTACATACTGTATACAATTAGCTTAAGAAATCTATTGTCCAGTTGTATAACAAAGAAGTAAGCTCAGACGTGAATGTCATATAATGCTTAAAACCCCTCAGGTCTCCTTCTAAAAGTTTATGTTGATAAGATTTATTATATTTATAAGTACATGTACACGGGGTTTTATCGCGTTATTTACCTTATTTCTTTACTTCCCGACGTTTCGGCTATGTTGCAATAGCCATGGTCGCGGGTGGACTGGAGTATGCTTCAATTTGAGTTTCGTTGTGTAGCGGGTGGGTAGTTTTGTATCACTGGTTTTGTATCATAGCCGAAA
Organism: Xanthorhoe designata; assembly: GCA_963582015.1. Taxonomy (NCBI): domain Eukaryota; kingdom Metazoa; phylum Arthropoda; class Insecta; order Lepidoptera; family Geometridae; genus Xanthorhoe; species Xanthorhoe designata. The sequence continues at coordinate 4,556,382 of OY757029.1, forward strand.
CGTCGGGAAGTAAAGAAATAAGGTAAATAACGCGATAAAACCCCGTGTACATGTACTTATAAATATGAATTGTGATCGCGAAAGTTTAAGAAAAACTATAAGATTTATTATTATATTAGTGCTTCGGTAGACACGTTAAATTTCGGTTCCGGCTTAAAAACTCCGGCGCCAGACTTAGGCACACTCACTACCTCATATGAACAACATACATATTACATAATATATATTTTTGTGTCATGCCTCCGACACTCCAAATGAATGTTCAATCATCGTATAAATTAATGACTGACGCTAAATGCACGTTAGCATCCTTCACCTATTATGAACGACATTCCACACACACGCACAGCTATTCACCTCTGTAATCACAAGCTATAAATGAATGGGCCTTTTAAATCACCGATGTCCATGAATATTTTTTAAAACTATAATAGACTCAAGTATGGCTACTTCTACTACTCGATTATTTATTTTGTGGTTGTACAGAAAAATCCTAGAAACCTCACTCGTGGATACGACTGTTTCAAGAGCAAATGTTTTTAAATATTTTTAAGTGCGTCCACCTACGCATATAAGATTGGCTCTCTGTGAAGCGTTTTACCAGCCTGAATTGCGCTGAAATTTTGATGTAAACGGCGGCTTGCACCTTTAGTCATGATAATGTATCATAAGCCACAAAATAATTTAGCACTATCATAATAAAATTTGACGCTATTGTTTCAGATTCAAGAAGGATACACAAACCGATGAACGATAAATCAGCGATACCAAAGAACAAAAGTTGAGCCATGGAACAATACCTTCCGATCGTGGTGCTAACCATATTGTCCTTGATAGCAACAGGTTGGTAAAAGTTGTTATACTGTGGCTGTGGCATATACTAAAATATGGTGTTACGTATGTGATTATGGAATTTTAGCATCTGTTATTTGTGAACAAATCAGCACTTGAAAACCAAACGGGCACACGTGTGTATTAAATAAATTCACTATTCAGGGTCATCATTCAGTTTATTCTTATATCAGAAACTAGCCGACTCGGTGAACTTCATTTCATACCGACTCAGAATCCTGATAGTGATAACATAACTAAATCTATGTGTTTCCATAATGTTCAAGTAAAATTAATGAATTCGATTTTTTTTTGTTGAATAGGTTAGTTAGTAAGTAGTAATTATAGGTGGAACCGAGAGACGCAGGTAATATTAATAAAAGAAATTGTAAATTACGTGTATGTAATGCATGCACCTATTCAGGAAAATGTTCACGTGCATAATATAATTTGTTCCGGGATCCGCGTTACGTTTCATTTGCTTTGAAGAAAGAAACATCATGCAAGAAATTCATACGTTTATTTTGATAAAGGTAAACACTTTTTACGCATGTGTGACAGTTGTTTTTTTTTATATCTAATGAACCTGTATATCCTGTCAATGTTTAAAATATTCGTTTATTTCAATATCGTAGAGTCGTAGAGCCTTCGCGTCGGGTCCGGCGATTATTATTATCTTACATGGCTAGACGCTGACTAGGTGAGCCAGTAGGCCACTTGAAATGCTAGCATGATGACTAAGTAAATCTTAGTTGTCTTAAGGTGTTTTGCAATGGAGTACCTTCCAATAATAAACGATTTTTACTTGTACAAGCAGTAAGTCATAAAAGGATACTAGGTATACCGAGAAACACGAATCATACATACATTGTCCGTTGATATGATAATAAATTCAAAAAGAGTACTACCTATTCGGCGTAACACGATGATTCATAGATGATATTGACAATGGCACAATTTCGTTCAAGATCAACTCACTACTAACTACTTAAATAAATATCAATAGAGCTGCAGCCTAGAGATTTCACAATTCTATGCAGCCAATCTGCAATTCAAACATAGTGACCAGAATAATATTGAAACAACTAATAGCCAGCTTCTGCAACTAAAGTGTTCGATCTATCTCTTAAGGTGGGTACAGATTGGTGCAATGTAACATGTAATGTAATATTCTGCCTTACATTGCATGTTCCCTGCTGCCTTGGACGTGTGGCGCGCGCGGTACGCGCATTGACTACGAATCAGAACGAGAACACACACAACACACTGCGCGCCCCTTTGTGTTCGTACTAAAAACCGACAAATCTCGGATCAAGCCGCGCACGAGTTGTAACGCTCGGAGCGTGCGCGACCCAGGCGCAGTTCGTGCGCGCGAGGCGTCCACACTATGGGAATTCTGTTACATTACATGATACATTGCAGCAATGTGGACCTGAAATTCTTGCATTGCATGTTGCATTACATGTTGCATTGCACCAATCTGTACCCACCTTTAAGTTAAACCATTTTATATGTATGTTCATATGGTTTAAAAGTTTGTTTGTCTCATTACACCGCTAAATAAATCATAGAGAATAAGGGAAAATAGAGCAAGAGGCGCTAAAATCGCAGCGAGTCTGTATCCTTGTGTAGGATCACCATAGTCATAGCATAAAGCGTCAAATCTTCCACTTCTTTCCACACATAAAGAACCAGGGCTACCAACGACATAAATCGGTTCATCTGTGTCACATCTGGATGAGTCGTCTTCATGAAAAGTGTATTTAGTAACCATTCGTGCGATCATTCCTTTACTTCCATTGGAGAAGTCACGCAATTTCTGTCTAATCCAACCAGTTTTATAAATGTTGTTTAAGTTATCCAAATCAGACGTTCTTAGTATGTTTGCTGGTTTTTCGTCCATAACATGTTTTTTATAGAAGTGATTATCACTATAATCATCATCGCTATTTACTTTTTTCAAATGGATTCCCAGAGATGCGAGATATTGAAGATCGGTTATATCGTCTTTTTCACTAACAGAGTATTGTTCAGTGATATCTTGGTGGGCAATAAGGCCACAGTAATAATTACTCTCTAAATTATAAGGAGCTCCTGGGGTAAAGTTGCATACAACTCTTACGTCACCATTTGATCTTGCCCCAAAGGCACAGCCTATTTTGTAAGTTTCTGCCCAAAGTAACTGCACGGTATTGAAAGTGTCTGGAGCAGCGTGCCCACAATCTACATCTGTGGTGGTCAGAGTTTTGCCAGCACTCAGAAACCAAGCATGAATGCAGCCAATCACAGGCAAAATAAAACATTCATATTCAGGTATACTAAAAATAATAAGCAAAATTATTAGAACATACGCAATTATATCAAGAAAATTAATTAACTAACTTATCATCAGGACCTTGATGAATAGGTACAAACATGGAAAAAGTAGCTTTGATACGATATAAGAGTAGGACGATTAGGGTCTCAATATTTCAGTGCTTTTTGCATAGATACTTACAGTTTTTTCTCATTAGAACGGCAACGTAGATTATTGGAGATATAGAGCAAAGACCTCCCTTTCATCTCTCCAACTATCACAGTTTTGGGCCTTATTTTAATAATCATCTATTACAATTTAAAATATAGTTACCAGTTAATTGAAGGTTTGCCTTTATATGATTGGACACAGCAGAAATCGGCATATTTGGTACATTCTAATTGCATAATATACTGATTGTCCAAAGAAGAACATGGAGCAACACCAGGTAAGCACTGCCGGAGCCAAACGTCAGCCATTTCTTCTAAATCCAAGTCGTATATGACCTGCTTCATATTAGCCGCACGAGGTAAATGAGGGTATTCCTCTGCGGTGCCTCTAGCGACGCTATTTCTCATCGAATTTACTGTATTTACTAAAGCTATTTGTTCAGACATGGTCGGTGTATAAACTCTGTATTCTTTATCGCATAAAGGAGAATACATTTTGCGAGAGAAAAGACACAAGGTATGATCACCGTAACAAGGCGACACTGCACACCATTTATTCACAACTTTGGCTGCATCAATAATGTGATATTTTCGAATAGCTGGATCTTTGTGTGAATTCTCGTCTATTACATTTTTGAGTCTACTGAAGTAAACGAGGAATATCTCCGAAACTTTTGTCCTTCGACCTAATTCTCCATAAATAACGGGCAATTCCCAACAAGGATATTTTTCAGGAACGTACCAGACTTTGTCTTTGTCAATACTTACTTCTTTATTTTCACTGTAGCGAAATACACCTGCTGCTGGTTCTAAATTAAAAAACTCTGCGAGATACTTCAGAGACTTGTTATCAAGCTGCTGAGCATTTTCAGAACTATTCAAACCTACCATATTATCAGGTTTATCAGTTGAGATGTCATGGTAATCTTGGCCCATTTCTCCCCGTAGTTGATTAATGGGTTTTAATAAATCGTCATAGATATAATCGTAATTTTTTAAAATATCTATGTGTTTAGGAGTGCTGTTGGATACAAGATGATGTCTCAATATTTTCAAATCCTTAACTTTGTCACTACTATTCTCTTCCTTAATCGATGTTTCCGTAATGTATCCTGTTACAACTTTTTTGGTGTGTTTTTTCCTGTGTGATTTTCGTGTAGTAATATATACCTCGAATAAATTATCATTGTCATCATCATCTTCCGAGTCGATATAAGAACTTCTTAAGGTAAAATTATCAATCTTTACTTCGGAGTTGAAAATTCTCCGATTTTCAGGTTTATAGTCTTCGTTTTCCTCTATCTCACTGAGTCTATCAGAATAATAATCTGGTGGTATAGTAAGACATTCGATGCAGAATAAAAGCATAAAGACACAGCGTAAAAACATTTTATGATTGCGTCAATTTTTGGTCTTATGTGAAAATCATTAAAATCTAGAAGGTCTCGCTTCAATGGTCCTCTTTTGCGTTTCTGCGCCATCATATTGAGTTAGTTATTTGTAACGTTGTTATACACCAGTAAGTTACAGCATGTTTCAATTAATATAATAACAAGAAAAAGGTGCACAAAACTTGAGAGCCATACAAGATCATTCACCGGGATGCGTAATGCTCGCGCGTAGGTGTTGATAAACTGACTGGTGACTCAGACTTTCATGAATAACAACAAAAACTAATGAATAAGCGAACACAACTAATGAGAGATAAAGGATTGTAGAAAATAATCTACCAGCCTTTTATGCTAAACATGTGTCCTGATGTCAACGACCCCAATAGATCAACATTATGTAGTTCGTGACCAGAATGGTACGAGACAAAATTGAGAGCTTGAAAGGAGAATAGTATACCATGATGTATTGGAACAGTTTAAGTGGCGATAGCTTCTAATTAATGACTTAACTTAGACGTGATATATATGATCACGGTTGTAATTAGTGCGGTAGACATATTCTTTCAGATCTTTTGGAGACGCCTATGAATTAGTTCAAATATATATTTGGTCATTTACGGTAACTCACGTCACTGTTTTGAATTATCCTGCTTACGGTAATTAATTCGGAAGTTGATAAAGTTGATTTTATTACGTAGGTACGTATTGTTCAATAGGTCAATGGGAGTCAATTATTGATAAAATCTACCTTGATCTTTAAATAAACTAGTAAATACTGAGTACTCATAAATAATTAAATTTGTGATCGTATCCTTCACGGAACTGTTAAACAATCACATTACATCGAAACAATTATACAACAATTATATTTAACTGTAGTCAAATAACTTAGCGATAATTTTGTAATAAAATTAAAAAGATGATTAATAATCAAAGCTATAGAAATTTTGCTACAATACACAATTTGATTATTACGAAAAGAACTTCTACGATTTTCTTTGAGCAAAATCGATCTCTTTCTTCTTCTTCTTGATGGAAACTTCTGGATGGAAACTTGATGGAAAACAAGCCTCTAAGACATTTAGAAATTAAGAGCTGTGAGACTTTCGTTTTGGTGATAGGGTCGTGATTATTAAGTTATTGTTCTAAAGTTTAGAGTTTTAAAGTTTAGTAGTTTTTTTTAATTACAGTAGGTTTAGAATCTAAACCTACTGTTATTAAAGAAAATACTTCTCATTTCAGAAGTATCATCACTCCGTTGCTACCAGTGCCTGATCAACCCTCCTCCGGGACATTATTACAATACTACAAAACGGCTCTGCGTTCATTTCGACCATTCCGAAAAGTTCATAGTCGAGTGCCCCTTCTCTACTATGTGCATGAAGCAGGACTTCCATCTCGATATTCAGAACGGAGGTGAGCAACATCAAACGCATGATGACACATCGTCATTCACCGCTCATTTACCAACAGTTGGGTTAGATCATCATAATACTATACGTATAGGCCTGCCTAAGTTCGTGCTATCCACTACGGTCCAGTAGATAGATACGTATATGTAGTGTACAGTACAGTTTCAATAATCAACTTACGAATTTTAATGCACCCAGGTGCTTAAAGTTTACCTAGCGTAGAATTAGCGCAGGTGAAGTTCACTCAGCCGATCTATCGCCATACCAACGTTGTTTATATACGTAGAGTACATCTATGGTATAAGTTAAATATTGAAACCAGGTATTGTTTTTCGATCGATAATAAGAAATATAATTTTAAAATTGCAAGCCTGCTCATCTATAGAGAAATAAGAAATGTTTAAAGTGTCGTATTGGGTACTGGGTGATCCGTCATAACCTTTGACTATTTCTGTCGACATTCGCTTCCTATTAAGTAAAGTAGGTAAGTTATAATTTATTGCTTTGGATAAGAAACATCAATAACGTAATAGGGACGTTGTATTGTGGTGAATAGCATTGTTTTAAGTGATTAATTTACATAATGTATAGGAAATAGATGACATGCCACCTGAGCGGAAAAAAGAAAATAAAATTATTAAATATACATAGAAGATTTGTTATTGTATAGGAATAACAACAAACAGATCCATATTAAAAAAAAACTCTTGTTCACGTTTATATATTTTATTATAGTGTTAAACCACTTAGGTATTTTATTATAAACCAAAAATCTTACTAAATTTACAGTTCCGACAGGATTCGAACATGCGTTGATACAGGCTGCCTAACCACTCGGCCACAGAACCATTACTGAAACCAGCGATGACGTCAAATTTACCTTATACTCTTCAAAAATAATAAGAACTAAGCAAGGTGGATTCAGAAATAAACCGGCCATTTGAACAGGTTAACGACAGAACTACATAATTATCCTGTTTTGAAAGCACACGTTACGAAAGACTAGGAGCGAGAACTAGTGCCGCCGGTATACTTTAATAAGCTAATCTAGGAAGGAACCAATTTGTAGTCTATTAAAAGTAAACAAGGAGAAGCCGCTTCGGCTTCCAAGAGCAATAAAAAAAATGAGACTTTAGTGTAAGGAGAACAATTTGCTGTTGGACCCTCACAAATTTTTTATGGGACCACTTTGACACTTAAAAAAGAAAAAAAAATTACAAAATCGGCCCACAGTCGACGGAGAAATTAGAATACATAGAAAAAAAAATACACTCGGTGAAAACCTACCTAAAAAACTACAACCTTATTTTTTGATGCTGATTAAAAACTGATGAGCTAGAAGCCTATTTTCAATCTATGTATGCATTCTGCAAAATACGTACTTATCACACGTAAAAACAGCATTTTGGTAAACTGCCTTAGTTTACTATTTAAAGCAACAAACGAGTGCACTAGTATATGACATGTCTGAATACTAATCTTATAACTAATACTTTTCAGTCAGAATAAAAGGAGAGCTCCGTGATTGCGCGTCACAGAAGCACGAGTACCAGGACTACAAGAATGGGCGGTGGTCTCCGAAAATGGAGATTCTGGAGCCATACAAAGAAGGCTGTCTCAGCGGGGACGACAAGGGCGAAAGGGTCACAGAGAACAGGTAAGCATTCACAGTTTTTATATATTCATACAGGTATCGGGGATTTCTAATGAGTCTGAAGGTGGGTGACATTGTCTTTACTTTAATAAGAAGTTTATAATGAGCATTTGCATTTTATAATGAGCCTAGGAAATACAAAATAAGTGGCCTTTAATTTACATTGAAATAATCCAGACCGTATTAATTTGGCTTCACTTAAATAACACTATTGTAGGAAGACACGGAAATTACCTACGCAAAAATAAAGTCGATTTAAATAAAATTAATATCTTTGGACATTTTACACGGCGTCATTTAGTCATTTAGTCTAAGCAACTTAATGCTTGTGTTATGGTAACCAGATGACTGATATACTTCTTAAATACATTTTTTCAAAATACATACATACCTATTATAGATAGAAAAACATAAATTGCAACAATAATGCGATTCGTCCATAGAATCTTCGCCTGGATAAAGAGTAGCCTACGTAAAGGAGGGAGGGATCTCACGGCCGTTGTTACCCTTTTGAAAATATGCTATAGCCTGTGCACACCATTTTTTTGCAACGCGTTTCTATCGACACAAACGCCATACGGACGAGCAGCGAACGCAAGCCAGTCGGCAAGCTGTTAGAGACTATTTGTATACTCATAGATATAAACGCACAGTGACTGCGCGTTCGAAAAACGTAGTGTGCATAGGCTCTTACAGAAGTTTTGAAAGTAAAATAATTTATAGTTTCGTTCGGTTTTTAAATGTTAAACTTGAAAAAATCTTTATATTTCAGATACTGCTACTGTCGCAGCGATTTGTGCAACTCATCGCCGAAAACCACTCATGAGAGTTACACTGATATTATGGGTGTCATAGTAGTATTCAACCTAATGAAATACATCAACAGTTTAAGATAATGTTACCGAAATATAAAGGATAGTGAATCTAAAGGTATACTTGGTGACTACAAAACTAGAGGGGCTTTGTTTTACTCTCTGTTCTGTTATTTAATAGAACAGTTTGGCGATGCTGTACATACACACAGCAGTTGTTTGATGTCGTTCATCTTGCTAAAACTATATTAAAGAATAGAAAACGTTTTACATGCTAGGTGATTATATTGTCTGTTCCAACCGCGACACACCAAGAAAAAGAATCAGGCAAAAACACAAGGTGTGGGTCTTGCATTTTTTTACGGTAATCAATCAATCGGTTAAAATAGTCAAGAAACATAACAAAAAAACTTCTAAGTTGAACTCGCACCAACCTTGACTATAATATACTGTAAGGACATTAGGTTAGACCAATTTGAAGGTGCTACATCTTCGTTGCAATAATGAATGTGATATGTATGATAATTAATGTACGTGTACAGTACATAGGTACTGCTTTATCTGTAACAGCTCCTAGTAAAGAAATTGTAAATTAAAAGTATGTAGGTAGGTATGAATAAAAATATTGTATCATTTCATATTATTATTGTATCAGTCATACTGTAAGTTTCATATTGTCCAAGGGGAATGTTTAAACAGAATAGACAAATCACGCCATCGTGTCACGTGTAAGTGATTTGATTGATTATTGATTAGATTATGAATTTCCTCAGGGTTAATCATATATTCTAAAAACATGTACCTACCTGCGCTAAAGAAAGTAAAATTTGTAATGTCAGAACTTTTTGCAATACATACATAAAATCACACCGCTTTCCAATGGAAGGGAAAAACCACGGATCTTCACTTGCTACGATCCTGACACACCTGTTTTGCCTTCATTCACTTTTGCAAAGCCATTATGTTTAGGAGTTTAATTCTATTCGCAATATTATACTTTACTAGTCTGAAAAAATATTGTGATTTGATTGAATTTGTATAAATGTTACGCTATTACTTTTATAACGTATTCTTATTACTTAGTAAACTAATGTAAGATTATAAATAATGAAAATGTACATATTTCAAATAAACAAGATTTTACAGTATTTTAGTTTTGTGTGTGGTAGTTTATTATTTATTAACCAGATTCATGATTCTCTATTGAAGTAGCCAGTAAACAGTGATTTCTCAATCACCCACAACTAAATACTCATAAATTGGATACGCTTCAATATAAACTCAGTAACTGTCAAACAGGGGGATTCGAGTTTATGAAAATTGATCAGTTGGTTTTATATAGCTAAGTCCCTATTCAATTAATTTACTACTTTGTCTAGACAGGCTACAATATGACAAGTTTCAAGCAAATAGATGCAGGACACGGCATGACACACCTAAGTTCTCACGAAAATCAATAAAGGTTAATGGCCAATTTCCATTCGTGTATTTTCAATTAATTTTCAGCACGTCTAGGTAGAGTGGATAACCTTTTAAGCAAATTAGACCTTAATAATATAGAATTAAGTACACAGGTAGGTATTTTATTTGTTCGTAACTTGGCTAGTTTTTGATGGATCGATAAAGTTAAAGTTTCAGCGCAGTGACCAAATGGATAGGCGACTGCTAGTGGACAACCGAAAACTAGAGTTGACCATTAGTAAGCATTAAGCATTATAGTAAGCCTAAAAGTACCCGCTTTACTTCCGCTAATCAAAAAAGAGAGAAACGGTCAAATTCCGAGGAAATTATGACATGAACTTGAATCACGATACTTAATAATACCTTTACAGATAGGAATTTTTGAGACATAATATTGTATAATGTTTAGTAATACATACGAACGATTTAGAAGCTGTTATTTCAAGTATTTGTCACTCCACAGAATTCAATCCGACACATATGGACATTCCTAAAAGCATGAGTAATACAAAAAGTATGTTACACGAGGTCTGTTAGCGTTAGCTCGATTTAAAATAATATATTTTTTTAAATGGCTAAAACACTCGAACTTTAATAAAGAGCTCAACAATTGATTGGTATTTCTTGAAACCGTTCCAGTATTCTAGTTTAGTTATTTAGGCTAGACGATATAACAGGATATACAAACAACCACCAACTCACCATGCCAAACTTTCAGAGATAATATATATGATACTAGTCCAGAATAGGTACATAGGTATATATGAAACTAGTATCGGTTCGCGGATTCACGCGCGCGGATCCGGATAAAAAGTAGCGTATTATTAATTTATAAATCATAAACTATGTGCCAAATCCGTTCAGTAGGTTTTCGCGTGAAAGAGCAACAAACATCCGTCCATCCTGTCACATACTATCGAATTTATAATATTAGTAGGAAGGAAGTAGGCTACTCAGTTAGTAGGATAGTGAGAAATAGGACGATAGAGGCTGAAAGAATAAAAACAGCAAGAGAGAATTAAACATTTCTTCCAGAAGATTTTAGTTTGTCTCGCTCTCATCCTTTCAGGATATTTGTAAGTCTACTGATAACTAAGCATTCTTTGCTAAATATAACCCGTTCTAATTACATTTTATTTGTTCAATTACATTATAAAGAATGATGAAGCAAGCTCAGTGCGAGACGAATACCGACAGACACTTGGTGACGTCATTGGCGCCTTATCCAGACACAAGACCAGACACTTATTAGCAATCCAAAGGGAATTTGCGAAAAACTTGTTAGTATTTGTCGCGTGTAAAGACTTTAGATTGAACTATTTAGGTACTATTCAATATAAAAAAGGAGCTACAAAGAGAACGACATTCATAGTAATTTCGATGAAATATAAATATACACTGATAGAATATTCTATTACATTTTATTACATGGGAGTCGTTTCCTACACGTACACAGGATGTGGTGAGGTTAACTCAAACGTTGAACTATAAACTTGAACATGTTAATAATCAATGAATCCTTTATTTGGTAGCTCGTGTAAGCAAGAGCGACCATTGACTCGTGTGAAGTTTATTGAGAGATCAGCCCCCCTTAGACATTTACTAATCTACAATCACTAACCCTATAAAAACAGAGAAAATGCATGGAAATCGTAATTCTATAAAGAAATCAAGATGTCAGAAGTGTCAGAAAAAAGAATTAGATAATAAGTTTGTACGAGCAAGTGGTCAACTCTGGTGACGAAGTTATTAGGCAGCCTCGGTCGTGGCTTAACGACTTTTAAAGCCGCTGTTAATGCCACTTGCGGTCACCCATCCAAATTGTGACCGCTCAGAACTTTGCTTAACTTCAACGATCTATTAAGAACATCTTAGCAAGCTTTGCCACGAGCGCGTCGAGGATTAGCAATGATAGAATGAGATTCGATACGAAGCGATTGACAACCTGAGGGCAATCTGACAATCATCAAGAGATCATAAAGTTACCTTGAGAGATGTTGGTTTCGTTAAAACTCTTTTCGATATGGTCGCAGAGGACTACTGTACTACCAATATAGAGTAAACATCATTCTCTCATTTTTCCATAGGTAGTTAAAGAACGTTTGACATCTTGAAGGGTTAAAGGTGCTTTGAACAGTCTTACAAAGATCTAAGAAACTGTTTACATTACTTAAAGGATATAATCGTGATCTTATTTTGAGCTCTTAAGAAGCACATTAAAACGACCACCACAGTAGGATCATAAAACTATATCACGCACAGTGATAAAAACGTTGATCAAGATACTTACCGGAAGAGTATTTTATAATTCAATAAAACAAAGTGCGAATTTTCCGATCCTTTGTATATAGAAATAGCAAAGGTTTCCTCTTGCTACTAATTTATTGTAGGCACTTCGAATGCGAAATTTTCTTAGCAACAGCGGTAATTAAATAAGGTTAGTGTAGGTACCTACTAAGGCCAGTGCAACTTTAGATTTCGCATTGATGATGATAATGATAATTTTCCAGGATACGAGATGATTTCGGCCACGGCGACTAAAATCTTTTAAACATTCTGTTAGTTCTAAAGAAAAAAATAATAAAACAGAAATAACATATTTTGCTTCCTTAGCTTTTATGAATTTTTTCTACTTTCCAGACATAATATATTGCAACAATACATAATTATGAGTATGTATGTATGTATTAAAGGTTTATAGGTATATTCTTCTTCTGTTAGTGAATATAGTGTTAGTTCGCTCACATGCCCGCAATGTGCGAGGATCTTCTCAAATAAGATTGGCTACATAAGCCACATGCGGGCACACCATAGAAATCAGCGGAGCTGAAGCTGTCGCCATGACCGAAATCGGTCGGACATTATCATTCTTCTTCTGTTGTATCAATTTGTTTCAACAGGTGTGACAATGTGCTTTGCCATGTATCCATTCCACGACAACCAAAAAAAAAAAATGTATCCATGTAGTTTATCAGTCATCTGGTTACCATAACACAAGCATTAAATTGCTTAGCTTGGTACTAGATGACGCCGTGTGGAATGTCCAAGGATATTTATTATTTATTTATTTATTATTAAGTGGTCATCCTGTGTGCAGACTTATGTAACTGGGAACCCATTTCGTCTCCGAAAATCGATTGTCCGTAAATCACAATCAATAACAAGTGTCTCCGAAACATAGGAATCCATAATATTATGGTCCCATAACTATAGTTTGTAATAAGGTATTGTTCATCCTTATGCTCCTAATCCATAAATTTATGTTACCTAATATTATAATCCCTAACTTTAATCGTTATAAACATTATGTGTCATAATAATAAAGAATCATAATACTTCCACTTCCGATTAATAATGTTTTCGAACGTTTATAAATTATGTAAAACAGAAACAACTTCGGTTGTATTCACCCAGATCGAAATCAGTTGGTTAGGTTAGGTTTGAACAGTGACCACTAACGTGCGAGGCGAGCGAGCGTAGCGAGCGTGCCGCGGTAGCGGCCGCCGAAGCGCCAATTAAATGTGGGATAAAAGTAATCAGCCACCCAGATCGAAATCAGTTGGTTAGGTTAGGTTTGAACAGTGACCACTAACGCGCGAGGCGAGCGAGCGTAGCGAGCGTGCCGCGGTAGCGGCCGCCGAAGCGCCAATAAAATGTGGAAGAAAAGTAATCAGCCACCCAGATCGAAATCAGTTGGTTAGGTTAGGTTTGAACAGTGACCACTAACGCGCGAGGCGAGCGAGCGTAGCGAGCGTGCCGCGGTAGCGGCCGCCGAAGCGCCATTAAAATGTGGAATAAAAGAAATCAGCCACCCAGATCGAAATCAGTTGGTTAGGTTAGGTTTGAACAGTGACCACTAACACGCGAGGCGAGCGAGCGTGCCGCGGTAGCGGCCGCCGAAGCGCCAATAAAATTTGGAATAAAAGTAATCAGCCACCCAAATCGAAATCAGTTACATTCCCTATGCTGCCTTGTGCTTGAGACACAATGCTCTTATGTTAAAATTATTCTCATAAACTATTATGAAAATAAAGTTATGAGTTATTTACATTATGGATTATATTATTTATTGAGAATGATTTTATGTATTTTAAACATTAGGGATGTTGATATTAGCCGTAACTATATTAGGGATCCTTATATTATAGATCCTGATTATACGGGCAATCGATGATTATGAAAACCCTATTTATAGATTTTTATTTTAGGGGTATAAAATTTCGGAGACAAAATAGAGACCCTATGTAACTACATATTACGAAATGATTTATCCACAATGATAAATGAGTAATTGACCCCTTTGAATCACTGAATCACCTACTCTTTTGTTTAATGATACAGAAATCGCGCAAGCGAACTGTATTTTTATCACATTAGCAAAGGATGTCACAGGAACGATAACATGGAAGTGTGTTTCACAACAATGATTGCATGGAAAATGTGCTAGGTGTATAATTTAGCATTTCAAGTTTGTTTTACATTAACGTCTGACATTCTCGCTGTCAAACTTGAATAAAATGAACATTAAGTGGAATCGCTGATTGCACTTGGCCTGAATGATGGAAAGTAAAAAAACTTTAGGTGGGACAGCGTCAAAGCAGGTGACAAATATGTGAGTAAAGCATAAAGACATACTAACTAAATGGTAGCTTACTTTCACTTACTTTGAACTGGTGACAACTGTAGTAATCATTATTTTAAAAAATGATCTTTAAAATTTTGTTGAACCATTCAGAAGTGCAGATGCACAGTATACCTAAATAATAATTATTACTTACAGTTTATCAGTTTATTATGATAAATTTTAATCAGAAACCAATATAGATAAATGTTAAATGTTTAAATTACACATCATTTTTGCACTTTACTAAATAAATATTTCGTTTAAACACACTGGCTATACGTACTGATTCAACAGACGGTTAATTAAGTAAAAATAAACAAATATTATGTAAATTAGTGAATGCACATACCTAAAATGAAACTCGATGCAGAGCTCATTCAGTATTTTAAACTTAAAAATGTAAAATAATTGAATCTATGACCTTATAAGTTTTGTTTTTTCACCAACAAGAATAATTAAGGAGTATGCAATGTATTGTTTACTTTGTCTATTTTAATGCCGTGGACTTTTAGCTAGGCAAATACAGACCCAGGAGAAGTGCCAAGTAATGCAACCAAAAGTAAAAATAAATAATATTTCTTGGAGACAAACAAAGAATGTGTTGAAATAATTGTGACAAATAACATCGTAATTTCCGTTTCCTCAATTTGTAGATTCTATTATTGAAATATTTTAACTTTTAGATACTTACTTAGTATTTTATTAACAAAAATATTTCAAGAATGTCACGGATTCATTAAGTGCCCCAAATATAACCCATGGTTGCAGATAATAAGAGAAAGAAATAATCATCCGACTTGCACTTAGTCATTTTCTGCGAAATTCAATAAAAAATCGCCCGCCGAAAACCGGGAGCGAAAACAAACCAAAACATAAACTTACTAAACATTTGAAGCGTTCAACGTTCATCCGCCAAATTATGTTAGTAGTAGTGCGCCGGCGTTAGCTTCGATCGAGTGAATCAGAGCTATTGGCGCAGTTATAAGTGCTTTATTTCCGAGACATTTGGACATGTACCGTTTTGCCACTGGGCTTCCTTCCTGTGATTCATGTTAAGTAATAGAGAAGAGGTGCCAATTTCAGTCGTACGCTTGACGCAGACATAAGCGGTCGCGTAATTTAAAAAAATATTACAAGACGTGTTGTTAATTTTCGTGTGAATAATGAAATTCGTAATAACACGGATGTAAAAAATGTATTTCGGATAAATGAAACATTTTAGAAGTTATTTTAGTCTCGAAAATGAATTTTGCGGAGTATTTGCTCGTTTTCACAATGTTCTTGAAATGTAAGTACATGTTTTCGTGAATGTTTTCTTTTGAATTTTCCTCATAAATTTTCTTTTCG
Organism: Xanthorhoe designata; assembly: GCA_963582015.1. Taxonomy (NCBI): domain Eukaryota; kingdom Metazoa; phylum Arthropoda; class Insecta; order Lepidoptera; family Geometridae; genus Xanthorhoe; species Xanthorhoe designata. Next base: position 4,572,380 of record OY757029.1, read on the forward strand.
GAAAATGAAAATATGCATTAACACGAGGGCTAAACGATGAAGCAAAGTAAGGAAATCAATATAGGATCTGCTTTTGACTAGCAACACAAGTCGCATCTGAGGGAATACATAAAGTTAATGCCAGACAGCAAACAGTTCGGGATCCTGTTTCGCTTGATATCGTTTCACAAATAGTTTTTGTTTATGCAAATATTTTTAATTGCCATACAAATACAAAAATCCTATAAATATATTTAAGATTTATGTTTACCGTCTATTACAGTCTATTAAAATAATTAGTAGGTACTTAGTTGTTGATGTACCAATTACAAGACGATGTAGAATGTACCAATGATGATGATAATAATAAAATCAACAGCACTTTTATATCACGAAATAAGAATAAAATATTTCAGTTCTTGAGGTATTGACAGTTTGATGAGCTCATTAACAGTTTATTAGCTTTCTTAAAAAGCACCGTGATGGCTTTGCAGGGAGTCTGCAAAGCCATCACGGTGCTCTTTGGAGAGTCAGTGGAACTGCACGAACAAATGCATGTGCGTCATGGGCACTGAAATCGTAAAATATTTTATAAAAAAAAATTAACGATAATAATAATGACATGACCTAAGGTATTCTAAGGTATTTTTGACCTTCAATGGTATTAATAATTAAAAAAATATTATTTAATCCTGAATTTCATAAATTCATAATTTAAGTTCCTCTACTCGGTTATACAAAGGCACATCAACATTTTGTACATTTTATTTTTTTACAATATGTTAGCAAGTAGGTTTTACGTACGTTTAAAATGGTATTAACCGTTAAGGCAATACAATACGCGGTCAAGGTTGTCTAGTGGCATATCAATCCATTTCGTTACTAAACTAATTATGAAAGTTAATGAACAAATATACATACAATACAACAATGAACTAAGTGAAGCGTCTACTATCCTAACCAATATCAACAAAATATGATATTTTTTGTTACGCCTTACCTACTCAATCGATCAGCGTGTTACATAGATGTTGTAAGGGGTACAGAAAAGGACTTTATATTTAGGAGGTAGGTATATTTCATCAAAAACATTTCAAACATTCGATTGTTTAATTTTCGTAGATTTTTCTAACCCACATACTTTATTCCTTTTTACCATTTAAATCACTGGTATTGAATCAATTGCAGGATAAGTAAGTATAACACAATACGAGAAACATATAAACAATAATATATTTATCAAAATATATATTTACAAACATATGTTTTGATTCAATACTATGACCTTATTATAGCGTTATCAATCAAACTCTGATATTATATCTCTGAAACGAAAGATAATAAATTCAATGTTTTTATCACGCTTTTAAATAAATGTATCCAACTTCCGTATTGTCATTGAGTTAAATGAAAATAGGTTCATTTTGTGTGTTAAGTAAGTAAGTTCGTATGAGCAAGTGGCCAACTCATGTGTGTTGTATGTAACTATAAATGCCATCTTTGTCTGCCCTCATCCGACTTTTATGTGGGTTCTTCTGTCAAGGTTTCTTCTTTCATAGGTTAGGCTTCTAACAAAAATAAACTCTACTGTTTCTTTCTGTTACTTTTGCTAAAAGTTGTAAAAAAATATAAAGGTTTTTTTTTAATACTTTCAAACTTCATAAAAATTACACGCAGCACAGACTTTTCGTATGACATCAATTATTAGGGAATGCTAACTTCTGGAAAATGTGGACATGAACCATAAATATTTGGACCAAAAATTATATAACTTCATAAGAATAACTTTAAAGCACTACACATAAAAATTACAATAGGTTGTAAATGTGTCTGGCGGTAGCCATGGTGAAGCTGAATTAACATTGTGTGGGCATCGAACTTCATTATTTGGCATTCGTGCATATAATTTTGTCACGTAATTCGTAGGCGTAATGAAGGTCAAATCAAATTATTTGGAGGTGGATAGAGGTACATTAAAAACCTATTAACTATACCACGCGTAAGATATACAAAGGAAAAAACTTAGAAAGATAGAAAGAAAGAAAGAAAGAAAAATCATTTATTCTTGTAGGACCTCAAGGATCACTTAAGTATCGTTTTACATGCTAGGTGATTCTAATGCCTGTTCCAACGCGACTCCCTATAATGATATAATGGGCTGTTTTGTTGTCGAAGCGACCATAATACTCAAGCGTGAATCGTGTCTGAAGCGGTGATTCGTCATTTTATTTCCATAGAGAACTGTCAAAAAAATCGATACTTCAGCAAAGACTGAGTGGAGACTCTCTCCACCCCACGCCGCACCACAAATTAGACCTATAAATCGACTACCGCGCAGCTTGACAGCCAGCGTTCTTTTTACGTGACGCGATCCTAGAATAACTATTACTACTAACACACCCAGTCCCATTGTTGGGCAAAGGCCTCCCCCCACTTTCGCCAGTCACGCCGATCCAGTGCCTTCGTCCGCCGTCCCTCTCAAAGGAACACTGACAAATAATAATTTGCTTTCAGTGTCAGCAGGCCTACGATGCTACAAGTGCGAAGCAATATCAGAAACGGACGACGAGCCGCTTTGTGAACATTTTGACTTCAGTTCTAAATACCTAAGGGATTGTGTGAGTTCCTCCATGTGCTACAAGAGGATAACTATAACTCAATTTGGAAGTAAGTATATAAACAATAAAATCAGCCAAGTGTGAGTCGCACTCGCGCACCGAAGTGTTCGTCTATACGACCTATACATTATTTATCTATACAATAAACTATTCTGTGAATATTTTAAGCGTCTACGCTCTATTGCCGTTAGCAAAAAATGGCAAATAAATTACACTTGATGTTTGGGAGCCCCCTTAAATATTCAAATGAATAAATCATCATGAATCACTTATCGAACGATTCGATAGTGATGTCTGAGAATTTTACAGCATCTATGACTAAGTTGGAAATTTAACACATGTTTGAGCTATTTTGGCACAAGTAATCAGCAGTTGAGTGAAGTGTGCTACCATATTTCACAAGTGGCATTGACCCCGAGCAACCTTACCGTGAACTTTCATCAAAGCATTAATCCAAACAATAATATAAACAGGCTCACATCTGTACACTAGACTAGACATCTGGTCAGATCTTCGAGATTCTTTGAAGATGTTTATGGGGGTAATACGTATTTGGCACATGCCTACTTTAGGCTAGTACTAAAAAAATTTTTAAACAAATATATACATCCCGGTGTTCATTTATCGGGAATTATTGTTATGACTTTTGTAGTACTAATGGGATCCCCTGGATGGTTTCTTAGTTATTGTTGGAACTGGTAAATGCTGTTGTTATCGAGATCTCAAGATTTTTTTTAATTATCCGACCAAGCACCATAATAAATAACGACTATGCCAATGTCTATTAGAGCCTGGGCACACTGTGACTGCACTACCTATTAGAGCAGTAAAGTGTATAGTTTAAAATATAGTAGAACAATATATAAACAGATGCTAGTTGTTCCTTTAACTTTTTGGGATTAACCCATTTATTTCCTGAAAATACGTGTACCTATTAGCATTTAGAATAGGTACTAAAGAATATTGGATTTGCCTATTTTTTAAATGGCGTAATTACCGACAGGACAAGACCAGTCGCGACGTTGCGTCGCCGCGTCGCTTAAGGGCAATCAGGTCAACGGCTTAGCCATCGAACCCACTTATAAAAGGCCATAACACGATTATTGGCCAATCAATATTAGGAATTCATTGTAATACAGGTTTAGTAACTACTAACCACTATATGGGACAAGTATGCACATCTATAACCGACTTCATAAAAGAGGAGGTTATTCCACTGCATGTTCACCGATTATTTTGTCAATAGTTTAAGTTTGAAAATTATTTTTTCATTATTTGCACACGGGAAATTACTCACGTAAAATTATCGACGATTTAGATAATGTCTAATACAACTCACGATAGTTTTGAAAGTGAAATTATTTTTTCGTTTGAAAGAGTTTACTCCCGAGGTAGCATTAAACAAATTTGAGGATCTGATGAGGATCTTCGGAGTTATGAACTTCTTATAAAATAGAAGTCGATACTTATTTAACAAAAATTGAATACATGCGAGGATTCAGGAAAACATTTACTCTCACATATTACTCTAACATATTCACTTCAGGACAACTTTGTGGTGAAATGAAGCAGCTGATTCAGCTGTATAGGTAATAAATAAAATGTAAATTATGAATGAGTAACAGGGTTTACGGTGAATTATATTCAAACCTTCCAAGCAAAGAACTATCAATTAACTATACAATATTCATAAAAATCTTAAGAGCTCAGCTCCTGTCGGTGTAATGATGCAATTTCCTCCATTTACTTCTTTCCAATGCGATCTATTTTACTTCTTGATACGACATGACAGCGACCTTCTCTTTGATCTGACATTGGGGGCAATTCGGAGTGTCGCAAAAGCTAAACTAAACTAACTAAAATTATTGCCATCCTTTTAATTCCCATCGCTAGAAAGGGACGGCAACAATTTTAGTTAGCTTAGTTTAGCTTTTGCGACACTCAGAATTGCCACTATTATGTAATGAATTCTCGGTCTTCCCCTTCCTCGTCTTTCTTCTACGTTTCCTTCTATGATGTTCCTTATAAAACTGTTATGTCGTATAAGATGACCTACATCATTCATACTTCAATATTTCATTCTTCCATACAAGGAAAAAAACAATGCGCATGCATTCTTGTTGAAACGTGATATAAATTTAATAATGGTATTTCCCGTTAACATTTAAAAGGTAAAATCACAGTTTGATTGGCGTTATTTCCCTAACAAAATTATCCAAATAAGTAGTATAATTACTAAATGTCCTACTGTTTGTTTGTATTTGAATAACATCTCAAACATTGAGCACCATGACGTTGAGGGACCTAGCTAAAATATTAAAACCTTACAGTATTTCTATTTAATCATACTAACATCGGTACGTTTAGCGTGTTCGATTGCCGCCGCGAGACAAATGTTTGCATGATCTGCGAATATTTGTCTCGAATATGGGTGTTTTCTATGTATAAAATGTATGTTTTTACAAAAAAATATGTAGTGAATCCATAAAAGTACCATAACACTTTTGTTATGGTACTTTTATGGATTCACTACATATTTTTTTGCTTAGCTTGGGACTAGATGACACTGTGTGGAATGTCCAAGGATATTTATTATTACATTCATGTAGAGTACAACAATTTTGGAGGAAACTACTCATTCGATTTCAACAATTATTTCACAGGTCGAAAGATACAGTATCAGTATAATTAAATTGTAATATTTCAGTGTTTCAACATTGCGTAAAACCGCTTTTGTGTCTGACTGTACTATCACTGTTATCAGCTTTCGTCTATGATGCATCATGCTAATTCGTTGTGCATGAGCAATTAAGTTCATTATCTATGCTCATTAGAGACCACAGGTAGCGTACACTCAACGTGCATTGGTACTCGTAAATTATATCAGTAATAATTTCTCATACATCAGAAAAATGTGTAGATCAGCATGCTGTTTAAAACCGACTTAAAAAAGGAGGATGTTTTATGTTCCACTGTATGTATTGTTTTTACTTAATTATATTTTTGAACTGCTAATTCACCAAACATACCTACATGGCAAATTTTCAGTTCAATCGGTTAGGAAGAAATGACTTAAAATCCCTTAAAAATATTTGTTCAAAGCACATCAATATGTTATTTAACTTGTTAAGTGGTTCGTGTGTAAGCAATAATTGTTATAAAAACAACAAACCCAACTTCGAATTTTTATAGCGCCCCAAAAGAATATACACAATACATACATAAATCAATTAAATACATAGCCCTTCTTCTGGTTGGGTAAAAAGAGTGTAATTAAGATCTCCAACCGAGTGCATAGTAACTTCCGTGTGGCGCACTTAAATTTATATAACGACATAATGTTATCAATCGAATGTACTTTTAATGGACCACACACAAACCTATTATACACAGATCGTCTGTTTATAAACACATAAGAACACAACTGTAACGACAACCACGGTAGAAAGAAAGTTTCAGTATTTGGGGGAAAGGCCAAGTATAAATTCCAAAGCTAAAAATCTATTAATGCGCGGTTGTCATCCGAACTTAAAACCTACGAATCGAAAGTCTAGAATACATCCGAGTTGGTCTAGTCTTTATTCAGCTAAATGATTTCAAAAACCTGTGAAAGCTAATAAATATTAATTTGTTTCAGCAAAAATTTACGAAAGGGGATGCGCCCAGCAAACCATGGACGGCTATCAAGAGCGTCAAAACGGAAAGTGGAAGCATGTTTTAAAAATAAACGAAGTTTACGAAGAAGGCTGCGTAGAAAGTCCGGGAGACGAAGAAAGAGTGACGCGCACTGAACATTGCTACTGCAGAGGAGATCTCTGCAATGGAGTAGAGGATACAAGACGCAGTGTATTCGCAATGTATAAAGGGACGATCAATAATATCGCTAGCTTTTTAGTCATCAGTGTATATGCAATTGGAGTCAGTATGATTGGGACGTTAATTATGTGATAAAATAGTGATTTTAATGTAATACTCAGAAACTTTTGTAGAAGTCAAGGTGTCAACTACTGTTACGCGGTTTTGATCTGTCACCAACAAGAGACTGTTATGCAAATGTAACTGCCAATCATTATTATAGATATTAGGTAGAATTAAAAGTAATGTACAAATCACAGTCACAGAAGTTTGTTACAGCCCGCAAGGAGCACACATCGCGTCGCTTTCGCGCGAACCGCGTAGCGAAGCTGTCAACAATCCAATTTCACAGAGATTTGACAATATTGTTCGCGTTACTTTGACGCGGGTCAAAATACCGACAAAAATGAGGCGCGGATTGCCGTGAAGAATATGCGAATGCAATCTATACACTCCTGTTTCGCAAGTTGTTCACAGTTTCGCCCGCGGGAGCGGTAATAACTTTATTTTTTCAGCGCTTAATAAGTAATAAATCCATTTAAAAATTTAAAATAATTGGAGATGCTAATAAGGAATAGCAAGAGGCATATCCCAGTTTACTTCTCAGTAAAGTCCAAAGTTTAACAATCTTCATTAGTGGAGTTCAATCCTGCAAATAATTTACCTTGTTACTCCTATGGGAATTAAAAGAGATAGGAACAGATTAAGCATTTTAAGTTAAAAGAGATAGATTGCAAGGCTTCAATATATCTGTTTCTCTTTTGTACCATACATTCTCTAAATAGGTACTAAAATAAAAGTTATAAATAATGGGATAGATGTTTAAAATTATTATTCCAAAGACTCGGTGCTTAGCATTCTACTAGTCAAAAGTAGAATAGATGTTTTAGATATAGATATTTTTTAGTGCGCTAGTTTATTATTGTAAATTATGATGTAGGTAGATAGGTATATATATTTTATTTAGTGTTTACTTATCATCACAATAAATTCTACTAATATAATATAAACGCGAAAGTTTGTATGAATGTTTGTTTATATTTTACGCGAAAACTACTAAACGGATTTGGCTGGAACTTGAAATAAACATAGTTTATGACCTGGAATAAGACATAGTTTACTTTTTATCCAGGTAGGAACCACGAAAGCGAAGCCGCGGGTTTAAGCTTACATTATTTTTTTTTAATATTGTCGACATAGAATAAAGACTCACCCTTTTGTTTTGTCGTATTCCATTTCGACATTACAGTTTAAGTCATGAATGTTACGTGGTAAAAATTACAAAAAAGCAGAAAATTATTCAGAAAAAAATACCTGTGAGACCCCATATTCAATAGCAGTCAATAGTTTGGGAAAACTGAGGTTTTTTTTGTTTGTGATACATACTTGTATAGTACTACAAACAGTTACTTCTAGGTATATTACAAAAACAGATTGAAACTTTAGTTTGTACAAACGCATTGCGCAATCATAGTTTATGATTAGGGTTTTTAGGCTTTTTTCTAATACTCATGTAAATGTAAGAGAGCGCAACTGATTGTTAAGTTGCATTTACTATTTGTACTATTTTGATTAGATATGAATTTCCGAACAATAAATCATTCCTGCTTTGCTATATCCATTCTAGTTTTATTTTCCTCAAGATTTGTACAATCCCAAAAAAAAATCTTATGTGATTTATTAAAATTCAATATCATTCCACTTATGCCCGGTTCCTATATCCAACGTACGAATGTCCGTAGATCGCTCGTCACAGCAACGTTGTTTTCTGTCAAAAAGTGTCATACATTTTGTGTTTTGTAAACAACGTTTCTATAGAGATAGATCGACGGTCATCCGTACGTTAGATATAGGAGTCGGGCAATAATTAACCCTCAAACGGTCACGAGGCGTCGAATCGACCGTAATTACTTTATACTTCGTACACTTTAGTTCATAATGTCGTAGTTTCTTGTCACTTGTAGGAAGTCATTGTTTAATTTTGCACGAAATAAACAGTTTACTTTCTCTCTCTCCGCGCCCCCTTAGTGCACAGATCACATTTTCGCACTGCGTCATTACCATGACATTGTAGGAAGTCATTGTTTAATTTTGCACGAAATAAACAGTTTACTTTCTCTCTCTCCGCGCCCCCTTAGTGCACAGATCACATTTTCGCACTGCGTCATTACCATGACGTGCCATCTACACGTGCGCAAACTTGTAGATTTAAATAATTTATGTACATTAAAGTACCTACTTCATCCTATCCGCAAGAAGCACTGTGTCATGTTTCATGCATTATCTGTAAACTACACGCTAGGGCGTTATTGTTGGCAAATATCATGGTAAGTACAATTTAAGTTGACCAGAGTGAACATAGTTATTGCGATTAGCGTCGCAGTGGTCAGAAATATCACTATCTCGGTTGCACGTGTTGTCGATACGTCTGTTTAGCTCCTTTGTAACGACTGTACATAATGTGCGACCGCCCGGAGGTCTTAGTTCGCCCCGGTCCGGAAAACTATCATTGTTATGTTATACTCTATTTTTGAAGTTAAAAATCTGTAAAAGAATATCATTCCTGTCAAGTTAAAAAGTTCATAAATCTTAATAGCTAAGTACTCACATTCGCATGATTCTCGACCAGACACAAGAAGACTACATCTTCCCTCAGCAGGCGCACAGCACCGTGCAATGGCTGAGTTGTTTTACTCTTTAACATTCTGTATAGCAGAGCTGATGACATGTGTGCGAAGTCTTCCCCTGTGAAAAACATATTAATTTAACATTCAAGTGTCATTACCATGACTTGCCAAACTAAGCGCCCGCTAGCCTGTAGTTGAAATAATGTATGTACAATAGGGTAAGAATACACTCCTTTTTTGTGATTTAAATTAGTCATATGGTGATAAAATACCGTTATAATTTTATATACTTTTATTCCTTTTTTAAACAAATAGCATGAAAAACGAATTAATTTTCGTGATGCTTTTAACAGTCTTATAATTTAATTACATATTTTAAAGTGTTTTCTTACATGGTGCATTTTGAATGTATGCACTTACACAACTTACTTTTTGTATAAGTGCATACATTAAACATACATACAGGGTGTACAAGCAAACATAATGTTGTACCTGTCAGATCATCCCAATGAGCTGAGATCAATCCGGAACAATGCTCTTTCAAAGCACTCGCACCAATCTCATCTGCTGCTGAGTAGAACTTAACGCAGGTTCTGAAAATATATACAAATACTGCCTCAAAACTTCTTCTTATTTGCTTTTATATAATCTTTATAATCTTACAATAAATAACAACTTATATACAAATACAAAGATAACAGAAAACACTTGAACCAATAATAATAGTGACTTAGATCATAACACCCAGGCCTTATGAATGTATGTTACAATATCTCTATCACTGATAGAGGGTATTTCTTTCATGATTCATTAGAAACGATAAAGTTTTGTACTCATATACTCATGTCATTATCATTGATAGGAAAACAAGCCATCACTTTATTTATACTACTGGGTTCCCCACAATTTCAATTTGTAATTCTACCTTAGTAGGTTCTAGTCATGGAATCCAGTGAGTTTATTGTAGTTTATATATTTGGGCTTTGCAGTATCATAAAACAACATTACATCTCTATGACACCTTTATGTAATTTTTTTTGTTTATCTATAAAGAAAGTTGGCAAAACTATATTCCCTATCCTCTATAATTGTCCTCTCAATATAAAAAAAAGTTAAATCCTATTGATTCATGGTCAAGATGTGAAGCAAAAACTTTAGATCCTGAACATGGATATACTAAAATACACTCCCATTAAAAAACTCTTTAGATTATCTTCTTTCAATAAATTTTATATACAACAAACATCCAAATTACCTAGCTTCACAACCGACTACTATATAAACATCTCAAAAGGCTTAAAAGACAACACACCGAGTTGGATACATGATAGTAAACAAAAGGGGAAATAATTGATAGAGCATTTCCCTGACAATGTTAACGCACCCCACAAACATGCTGATTACTGATAAAAATAGTACATAAAACTAAAAAAAATATTTATTTCAATTTAGAACCAAATAATTGTTGAATTACCTTACACCAACAGTTGCTATGAGTGCCTGTTCACACTTCCCAACCAATCCGTATAACTTGAAGCTAGCTGCAGATTTCATCAGCTGCATTGCAAAGGTGTCGCCTCGCGTGAGGTCCACCACATCAGTGTAGAGCCACTTGAGGAGAGCTGAGCCAACATCATCGGGGAGTGTTGACCAGTCTGGAATGTGAACAAAAATAATTAACTACTTATTCTTACAGCATTTTGTCAGCTAGTCAGTATCTATTTTGGTCGAGACAAGAAGGTTAGTAGTGAATTGCATACCAAATGCATTATATTGACTCTAATTAATCACTACTACATTCTGAGGTCTATTTATTTCATAGAACAAATAATATAAAAATGTTTAATTATTATTAATAATAAATACCTATTTCAAGAACGGGGAAACATAGCCCAATAGTCAAATGAGAAATAGAGTATATTTATAATAAAGTGATATAGATTTAAATAAGAATCTAGTACCTAGCCAAAACATACCTAATTCATCAAGATTCTTCAAAGCCTCCTCACTCCAATCATCAGAGCGCGCATTCAGAACAAACTTGTGCCCTGGCATAGACTTGCCCTGTAGCTTGATAGCAATGTCAGAATAGGTCTCCCTCCCGTACAGTTGTGCTACAGTCATGAGCAGTCGTGCGACGAAGCTGGTCTCGCTGAGATCACCAGCAGAAGCCGCCGCAAGAGTATACTTGCGCTCCAGCTCCGTACAGTGACTCTGTAGTTTTCCATACTCCTCTTTCAGCAGCGAGAGATGCTGCTGAAGCTTCGTCACCTCGCTGGAAGCTGCACAAAACATAGTTATTGCACCGCTTAATCAACACCGCCCACAAAACAAGTTTCGCGAGACAATTCGCTTTGTTTACGTTTACTCACCCATGACGAGGACTACCAGCCGTAGTGAAACACCTACAAAAACTTAATCTTGGAAGAGTTTTTTCAATGAAATAAAAAATGTAATCATTCGCTTTGCAAATTGGAAAATGCAAAAGAAGATTATTTTGTCAGCAAAGCAAACGGAACGGAACTGTCAAACAATAATCAGCCATAGCTACGCTCCGTTCCACTATTTCAATTTGATTAATTTGTTATATTTTTATGCTAATAAAAGTATGTAGTTACGTTAGATAATAAGTTCTAACACTCTGTTCAATCAAATTACTGACGTAATTGTTTTCACAATTAGCTGTTTTATTAGCAAAATTATGTTACTATTATATTCTATCTTTGCGTAGAAAGGAGTAACCAAACGCGTTCCATTTCGTTTATTTTTGACCAATGAGTTAACATTTATAATATGAAAACTTAAATCGTTAGGATCCGATTTCTTAATAAACGACTTGATCTTCTAGTAACATAATAAAGAAGAAGTATGTATTTTAATTGAAAATTCGTAACTGTTGGCTTTTCTGAACAGTTTTTAAGTAATTTCGCTAATTTTATACGTTCTGGTTTACGCAGAAAAAAAGATAACAATCAGCCGTCATATAACTGTCAATAATCAGCTGTCTGCTGTCAATACAGATACAATACAAGGAGTTAAGGTCACCCTCAATAGATGTCGCTCACTGCTCAAAAAAAATTATACGAATCTATTTTCGAGATAACCTTCAAGTGATTTTGTCAACTTATTGATAACAAAAGAAGATTGTTAGCTTTGTTGTTAGTTAGTTAAGTGTCTTAGCAGCAAGCATGAATTCACTCAAAAAAGTGCTTATTTTAGGTTCAACATTATCGCAGAGTTCGAGGTACCTACCTACATTTTCAATGTTTTGTATTGAGTTTTCCGTCCGGCAACGTAGAACGTTTGCTTTAAGTAATGAGTATTTTATAGGTTGTTATCAACGACAAGTGCGCGACTAAACGCCGACGATGGATGGATTTCGAAGCTTTTGGTGCGAAAGATTGAGCCGACGAAGGAGTCTCATAGCCGAATGCTTAGCGACAAGGAGATCATCTACGCGCTACATACGCACAACATCAGACCAGACTGCATGGATAAATACTTAAAAAACTAGTACGTATGATGCAAGCTTACATAAGCCGGCTACGAGTCAGCATAATAAATTGCGTAATAAGCAACAACCTGTAAATAGAATGCTTAAATTGAGAGTAATGTACCTCTACAATCAAATCTAAAGAACCTTGAACCCATGCGATCAGTTGCTTGGTTTCTATTATCATCAGTATGGGTATGTTATCATTATCCTAACACCATACATCAATTGTGTAAAGCAAGGTATTTACAATTATCTTTTAGTTTTTGAAGCTAATGACTATGAAGTATGAAGTAGGTTTGAATTATTATCTCTAAAAGGGAATAAATAGGCTTAGGCTGTAGTATGGATGCAACAGGTCTAAATAGATAGGCTTGATTACTCTATCCTTTACATTGTTTAATTAAATGTTTCTACTAAGGATTGTCTATTGTTTCTATAAAAACTAAAAACATTTCTGTTTGTAATTTTTGGGGTTTAGTAAAAACCCTTGAATAAAGGCACTTACTCTGTGGCATAACTGAGTGAAGCGTGATGCACATCTGCTGCACACTGCCTTATTGGGGTTGGTGCAATAGTTTTGTTTCTTCCACTTTGTGTCTTTTTTTGGGCCTAGTGTGCACTTCTGTACCCTTAAAAATTGCTCTAATCTTATCCGTTATATATATGTACTTAGTACTTACTTTGTTCTGAAATTTAAATGATCCCAAAACTCTTGCTCTTGATGCTGCTCTTGTTATTACTGCATCATCAAACTATAAAAATTACTTCCTCAGCAAAACATCAGTTGAATTTGTTGAGTCCCGCAAAGCTGACCTTGGCTGTGAGCTTGTTGGATCATGGACAGTCTCGGTGGGAGACATGGATCAGGCTCTCCACTTATGGCGTTATGTCGGCGGTTTCGAGAAGATTGACATTGCTAAGAAACTTTTCAAAGAAAATCCAGTAAGTTACTTAAACATACCTTCTAGTTTTGCACTCAGCTTTGCTAATGTGGTATCCAACATAGTTTATTAATTTAGGGATAGGTACTGCAACTAATATAATAATATATGGTTTTTGATGATACTTTGTTGATCTATCGAAAATGATTAAGCAAACTCCCACAACTTGACAATGTCCAAGTCCATTTTCAAGTTATGCGTCCCGGCAAAAGAGAACATAACCACTACATTTAGTCCCAGCTTTTAGGTCGTTTAGCCATGGAGGAGGGAAGCCTACAAATTATAATATATTATGATGCCTGTAATCTTCGTCACCAGAGGTAGCCACTTGCTCATACAAACATCAGTTAATTTTCATTAAACCGTACCTATAGAAAATATAATTGTATAATTGAAACTCTTTATGATTTTTAGGAATACAGTACCTTAGAGAAGGAACGCGGCGGTCTAGTGCGGTCTCGTCATTTGCAGTACCTCCTCGCTTTCAGCTTCTGGCCCAACGGAGAGCCGCGTGAACCTAACAACATCTACGAGATCCGGTCATACAGGTAATCATAACATTGAGAGGCAGTTTTTAGGTTGCCAAAAATCAGATATAGCTTATTTACACTATCTATTTCATGTTCTTAAAAACATGAGTACCTACTTATTTTGATCACATCGTGATAGTCAATATCGCTAAACTTCAATAATCTACCGTTAAATCAGCATTACTACATCACAAGACCTTACTAAGCTAAACATACTTAAAATCAAAGGATTCACCGTGTTTCACTAGTGTTTGATTAACAGTCTTCTTCGAAAAATGTGGTGTGCATGGGTCACATGGCTTGCCGACTGCCTTTTGTTCGCCACGCGTTATTATCTATACAAAATTACAGTCTGCGTGTTGCATTCGCGTTTGTATCAATAAGTACCTACCAACGCGCAGTGTCTGCGTTCGAAAAACGTGGTATGCATATAGGCTCTTTCACGTTATTCAATCGATCGTAACCTTGACACTTCCAGCTTGAAGCCAGGCACAATGATCGAGTGGGGCAACAACTGGGCGCGAGGGCTGACCTACCGCCGAGCGCAGAATGAAGCCTTCGCCGGATACTTCTCACAGATTGGACGTCTTTACAATGTGCATCATATTTGGTGTAAGTCTTCCTTAGATTTTTATTTTTTCTAGTTAGTTAAGTCCAGCTTGTGAGTCACAGTCTTGGGAAGATGGACAGAGGCCTATAAAGGTACTTGTACATGCTTTTAACTACTTCCATTTCAGAATACTAGTTTTGAAAAATAAGAGCCATTGAGTAATCTGCGTTTTCAGCCCAGTAGAAACCTTACCTTTGGAGACAGTGATATGATAAAGTATCTCTGTGGTAGTTATTTTTCTTTTTTAATCGAACACGTAAGTCCGTGTGTTAAAAGGGACCTCCATAGGTATGGCATTAAGGGGCCAAAAATTTGCCCCACCCTGTATACCTGTCTCTAAAACTGATATATTTCCTCCAGGCTACAAGAACCTTCAAGCTCGCCGCGAGACCCGTGAGAGTACCTGGCGCAACCCCGGCTGGGACGAATGCGTCGCCTACACCGTCCCGCTTATCCGAGAGATGCATTGCCGCATTCTAGAGCCCACTGAGTTCTCGCCCACTCAGTAACTTGCCAGGTAGCTAGTGAGACCACTTGGGGTAGAAATCATCAAGAAATACCATAAAAACTTCATATTTCGTGAATGCTTCTTCATAATCCTGAAATGAACTAAGTTATGGTGAATACAAGAACTTATGCTATGAGTTAATTCTCTTGCAAAGCCTTCTTTACTCAAAGCTAATATGGTGAATTCACGGGCGTAGATATAGCTTTGACAAGGGCAAGGGGGGCGATCTGAGGCCCAAGCATACCCCACCCTTAAAATACGAAATATGAATACACCTGTGCAATGCAATCAAACCGAAATAAACACTTACCATAGTCAAACTAGAAGGATCGTAAGAAGCATTCTGGATTGATTTCTTGTGTCACAAAACAAGTGGTCTATGTGGTCTATCTTAGTCAACACAGCAGACACTCAGTGGCTCTATAGCCACTATGTATAGTATACACCATAGCTTCCTTCTACGATAAAGCTACGAACGATAGTACCTACGAGTACTAATTTAAAAGAAAACTATGGTTCATACTTAACTTTCTATCTATTTCTTCGATTTATCTGCTCATCAATGGACTATATAAATTATGTAGCTGTAGAAAGTATTGGCAAAAGTAGAAAGATTGCATGATGGAAAGATTTAAATAACCAGAGGGTTAACTCATTAGAAACCTGAATTTAAGAACCAGATTTGCATTCGACTATGACCAGAATTTTTATTAATAAGCATAATTATTGTAAATATTTTTTTGAAACTGAAAATAACGTAACCATACCTTGCAGATTGCATATTTATGATGCCTATATTTGTCATAAAAATTATGGTCTTTATGGCTATGCACTAAACTATATCTTTTTTTGCAAAATTAAAACTATTTTTGTAGTACCTACTAGGAATCAGCATCTTTATTCTTCACTGTTAAGCATTTATATGAAATCTAAATGTAAATTATATGGTAAGATCAATTTTGATATTTGTAAGCATTTCCTTTTAATACTTCTTGTATTGTTGTTAGATATCATAATATTCGTTATTTTGTTTATCGAAAATGAAGTAGATTTTTAAACAGCTCTGTATTTCATTTTACCCAGTTAGTCTTGAATTAGAAAAAGCTAATGATGACGATACACTTTGAAGCCATTGAGAAACAACTATAACAATTTCAGTGCACCAGTAAAGTAATACATGGAATCTGTAGCTAGGAAACGGTGCACTTTCTCTGGTAACAGGGTTGGCAACAAAACAACTGGATTTCTTTCTATTTTATTTATTTTCAGTTTGATTTTTTCATTAATAAGATTATATTACAATATTAATGATAATAATTTTTAAACTACAAGTCAGTGTTATTTAAATATAATATAACAAAATAATAAAATTAAAACAACTGTGCACAGAGCGCGCCGCAAACTGCAAACTATAAAACAAGTTGGGTGCGGCAGGCACCGTGACGTCACCCTCGCCTAACTATCGGTGATAAACGCCTATACAATGGTAAAATATCAAAATTATTTTATTAAATGTACATAATATGTGATTTTAACTAAGTTTGGTACTTCTATATCGTTATAATTATTTGTCCATCGCGACTGTATGTGACATTCGATTTAACCTAACTCTAGACAGCTAAGTGGTGGGGATTTGGGGAGGGAAAGATGCGCCTACGCACTAAACTTGTACCGCCCGCGCAGCTCGACGTGTCAAGTACATAGATATAAAATTCGTGTTAGAAGTTAATAAAACGAGTGCGCGGGGGTAAAAAGGCTAAGAGCGGCGAGCACTACGCGCCTAACTTTAAGTATCGTACCGACCATCTAGCACGCAAGCGAAGTTACACCTTACAATTCAATTCCATAGTGCTTCGATTGCCGATTTTTCTAAGATGTTTCAGTGCAGCAGCTAAGTTTGATTCTCGAAGGGATATACCGAGTCAATATAATGACGTATATTAAAAATACTTCATGGTGAATATAAAGTATTGGAATGTTATAGCTGCATTGATAGATATTGATATTGAGCGTTGAGCTTCATCAGAAGTAACTCTTAGTACATTTACTGCACAAAGTTTCCTGTACAATTATACTGAAAGCTCAATACCTGTACTTATCACTTTAGCATATTTGTACTGATTGTTTACTTAACCCAAAATTTAGTATACATGCATTAAATGTTTAAAATTTTAATAAAACTTAGCGCCATAAATGTACAGCGTAGACAAATATTTTCTTTTTAGCTGCTGCACCTTATTGAGATTATGGTATAAAGATTGTTCTTCATATTCTATGATCACGCCATGAATGCTTTAACTTGTAACCAATGACGTAGACTCACAGAATCACGTGAAGAAGACGAAGAATGTATACGAGTATACCATGTTTTATATATTACTTATAGGATGACGACCTTAGTCAGGCTGTGTCTAGAGATTATTGTCATTTACTTGGTCGATTCAGGAGAGGATAGTGTGGATCTACTTTTCTTAGATACAATTAACAGCTGACGAAGCGTCTTGCTTCCACCAAGCGCTATAGGATATTGACGCGTATTTTCAATAATTAGAGTTCATATTTGCATGTATGTATCTAGGATATTTTGGCCGCTAAATGCTGACATTAAAATATGAACTTTATTATTAACAAGGTTAAGACACGCTTCATCAGTTATGTATCGTAATTCAGATCGCAGTGTCACCCGCTGCCCTCAGCGTAATCTATAGAATCCAAGCGAATATTATTAGACCAACGAGTGACACAGCTTAACAATAATTTACGTACAGATTGTTCACTTCTATAATAATTTAAATCTATCTTGATTAGGTCGCACGGACTGTATCACTAGACGACAAATAACGCGACCACGTAACGATCACATCGTGTGATGTCTCTGCTTACAAGCAATGTGATAGGTAAAAAACAATATCAATAAAAAAAAATACTTTTTTAAAATAGCATTAACTAAATTTGGATATTTATGACTAATACAATAGTTAAATTAAATAATTATAAATTGTATTTACCTATATATTGACTGGTAAGCTTAGTTTGAAAATACAATGTGTATTTGGGCACTAAATTAGAGAAAATAGCACATAGGCGCCCGCGCGGGTCGCCTCACTTCCATTTTACACAAACAAATTGCATCGCACCTTACAAAAGTAACTAACTATGTATTATAGTTTTAATTATAATTTTATATCATTGTTCTTTATATACAAAACGCCGAGCTCCGCGCGCCCCTCCATGTATTAAGGCAATAGTGTGCTCGCTAATACAATAATTATACATAACTTTATATATTTACAAAACATAACCGGCTGTCGGTACACAAATCGCTACACAGCACCTGCATCGTTACTCTGGTTAAATAAAGCGTGTTACAATACAATTTTTAATTCCTAAAACATTAAGCGTCAATTTTGTATACGGTAATAGACCATTATAAAATCATTAGGTCAAAAACGAATTCGGTTTGCTCTAAATAATTGAACTAACAATAATCACATGCAAAATCGTTTCTAAAGTAAAAACTAATGATATGGATATTAGAATTTTGACTATCTAATGTTTGTAACTTGTAATAACAACAGTATTTTCAACATTCACAGTGTGGGAGGCGACCGCGGTGCTCGACATGTACCGATCTAAATCTACACAAGTTTTGTTTGTCAAATCAATTGTGTTATCTGAACAAGCTATTTCAACTTCAAGTATTTTTGAAGTACAAGTAAATATAAACTTCAAGGGTCATTATCTTTATCTGTAACCGTGATGTTACACACCGCAACGCAACCTTTCAGACCAAAAAATAATAATCAGTCAACTTTTCAATTAGACAGTAATCTCTTATATTTTTACGGATATAATATGTAAGAATACTAGAATAAGATAGAAACTGTCTTATTCAGATAACACAACTCTTGCGTATACTTTGAAAGTAACCGACCCGTTACAACAAAGTTTACTTGACGTCAACATCACATCGGTCGTATTGAAATTTTTCTATCTTGGACGACAATAGATCAAGATGAAAAATTAGCTAGAACCCCTATGGAAACATTATATACTACGTATTTTTACACGAAGAGTAGAAACAGGAATACTAAAGTTTCGTTCAACACGAGTTTCAGTCACTTTTAGACATTATTCTTATGTGTGTTAATTATATTAACCTGTATTCATCAACAGATCAATACTATAATATTATAAAGAGGTAAAGTTGGTTTATTTGTTTGTATGTTTGGGGTAATCTCCGAAACTACTCATTCGATTTCCAAAATTCTTTTACCGATGTGTAGCATGGACTTTCCGAATGAACATAGGCTATATTTTATCAAGGTAGGTACCACGCGAGCGAAGCCGCGGCCGTGTTAGCTAGTATTTAATATATTTACAAGCTGTTCCGGCAAACTTCGTCATGTCATGGTTACGCCCCTTGAAATAAAACTTCATTTATATTATGCAAATTTAGCCAAAATCGCTTGCTTTAGTTTATGAGATGATTTAATTTACAAGCGACGTTATTCGTCAAATTCAAGTTCAGTCATTGCTGAGAACCATAAACAAACTTTCTCTATTAGCAGATTAGAAAAAATAAGTTATGTGTATTGTCATTATATTTTACATAATCTTAAATAATTTCTCTTGAACCATTAAATGTTAACAGTACTAAAAGTATGTGTAAAAGCGACTGAATATCGCGACAAAATGTTAGACATCTAAAAGAAAGCATTTCATTCTCACGGCACATTCGACAAACACACGTATAGGGAATCTTTCACCAATTCCTGATAAGATAATCTATATAATCCATTGACAACACTATGGTTATCGTCATCGATAAATAGATTTATGGGCCTATGTATAATTATTGTTATTGTTAGTAACTTGGGCAAGACTTTTTGCAAAGATTCCTGACACAATACATCATGAAGTAAAAATGGTAAAGGCCTAACATATCATACTAAAATGCTACTTGATGTAAGTGGAGCATTTCTTTGACAATTTCGTTTGTGTACACAAATCTAATAATTTGGGTCAAATTAAATTGTATAAAAACTGGCTTCAATATCGTAAGAGAGCAATTTCCCGCACTCTCGAGGTGCACTTCTGATTAAAAAAAAAATTACATACAGTAGAACTATAGAACCTCCTTTGAAGTCTGTTAAAAAGTAAGAACGTCTCGAACAGTAGCGTTTTAGTATTAGGGCATTGTTTTTTTAGGCAAGACTATCCTAGCTGTCGGAATTTGGTGAAAGAGGCCCGTGTTGCTACAATATGTCTCGGGCATCACTAAGCTCTTCCAAGCACAGTAATAATCTCATACTAGGCATTTGAAGCAGCAACTACGAGTATCAGATGACTTTTTAGAATCGGTGGAAATTAAGGTCAATGACACTTAGCATACAGACCTTAGACGTAGATATGTCTAGTCTAGATCAACGTGAATGTCATTTTCGTTTAAAATCAATAAATCACACTTTCCTACGACAAAACCTGATTAATTTTAGGTACTGTCGCCTAATTTAGCTATCTACTACCAACATGCTATTATCTTTGCTGGTATCCGTTATTTATAACGATATATTTATAGAGCCAAATTTTATTTACAAATGTTCATGAATGCCAGAAACACATTGATGCATGGACAGTTGAAACGACAAGATACTAAACTTACATAATTATTCTTGATTGTTTATCAGTATTTGCATCAGAAGAAGGAAACATTAAAAAAAACTTGTTTTAGTATTTTTAGAAACACAGATGATATTATTTAAGTTCTCTGTCGACATGTTGCCCCTCTACAGACACACAAATCAATAGTTTAGTATCTTATCACCTCAAACACTTAATATAACGGAGTGCGTTAAACTTAATAGTGTAATTAATAGAAATAGGAAATGCCCTCCCGAATCACATAGCGCGTCAATACTGCATCGTATATTCATTTGGAAGACGTAACAGAAACATTAATCACAAAATAAATTAACTACAATTCGTATTACTGGTTTGGCCTCACTAGAAAACTACAACTTGTGGAAAACCGCCATTTTGTATATCTCTATAGACAAACATGAGATAGTGAAATGAAGTATTTTCTACACGATAGTTCCTTTCTTGTAATAAGCAAAAAGAAAAGTAGAAAGTTCTCGAATTGCCTAGAAATCCCTTTACGCGGGAGGGCGATACAGTCTCAGTGAAGTGGGAGGGAGATAGATGCCGCTGCCAAAATAATTAAACAAACTACGATCTAGCTCTGTCTTTCTTTTAAAATGCACCATATCTCTAGTGAGGTAGCTTTTATATTACAATTTTTGAACTTTTGTCTATTTTTTCATCCAATAACATAGTACAACAGAGATGTTATCAAAACCATGACATTGTGGAACTCAAACTTGACGATTTATTTTTTCGTCAAAGAAAGTGTTGACATTTATGTTGTACAGTCAGCGAAGTCAAAGTTATCGTTGACTGTACATTTAAAAAATATAAATAAATCCATTTTATAGTATTTTTTTATTCTTTCACACGCAGATATGCAAAGCAAGCAGACAACCACTCCATATGACACGCGTAACTAACTGTACTTCTAAAAACATTGGCAATATTTTGGCAGCAGCATTGGAACTTATCTACCTTGGAAATACGAACTTATCATCATAAATATCTAATTATTTTTCTCTCTTCTTTCTCAATTATCTAATATTTTTTTATTGTGTTTCGCATTTCTCTAAGGTAGATATTGCTTCGACCAGTTACATCAAAAGGTTAGGCCAATCGTAATATCTAGTTGTTTTCACAGTTTTGGCAAACTTTTGCGTAATCTATGATGCAATAACTGTATTTTGTACTGGAAAGTTTGACCCGCCCGTTTGACACTCGATCGAAGAGGTAATCTGTTCCAGGAGACAAGTTACATAAATGCTTACAAGTTGTAAGACTAAATAGGAAAAGTAATCCTTAAATTGTGTACAAAAAAATCACATTGCTTTTGAACGACCTGTGTCATCACATCACACTTCAAATGTTGAGACAATGCAAAAGAAACCTTTTTCCCTAGCGTATACAGATGATTATTGAGTTACCTCGTCTCGTGGAACGTTCGGCGGTTAGAGCGAGCCGGCTGCGAAACTCGCGGAGGAGTTACTATGTGCGAGCGAGAGCATAGATCCGGATAAGGATTGTTCTTCGTCGCCGTAGCCCTCTCGGCTACCTTCGGCGATCGCGAGAGCACTGGAAAAAAAGATAGTGTAAATACGAAGTTGTGGACAAAAACCGGCGTTGACTCGGACAATTGGAACACTATTAGCCATTAGGATTATAAGTTTCTGGAAATATAAATACAAACTCTAAACGGCACTCAGATATTAGCATCCGAGTGCTTCCGTGCTTCGGAGGGCTTGATGCCACTTGCGGTCACCCATCCATCTGGTGCCCGCTCGTAATGTTGCTTACCTGAATCCGAGGCGTGCGCTCTCGTTGTCGAAGTGGTCGAGCTCGCGCTCGTGTCTCTCGTGCAGCATGCGCGTGCGCTCCGCGCGCTCCGCCAGGAACTGGGCGCCCTCACACTCCATCTTGAGAACACGTCGAAATCGAATACATTTAACATTTAATAATAATAATAATAATAAGCGCAGGGCACCTTTGAGGCGAGGTGTCGGGGAGTAGCGACCCCGCGGACCCGAGTGCTCCTGGGGGAGGTCACCGTTCCTCACCTCCGCTTGCCTTCACTGGCCGGCCGGAGTGAACACTGACGAGGAACAGGTCCCCCCACCTCCGTGTTGCCTTCACCGGCCGGACGGAGTGGAGTCGCTAGAGCATTGCTCGGGGGCTGGCGGTGTTACGTAAGTGGTGAGTGGGCACGTGAAGCTGGACCCTCAGGGAGCTCGTGATCGTCGTTTAAAACCCGGTAACATCTCAACCACCCTCTAGCTACTCACGTCATGTTGCCCCCTTGTTGCGACATGTGCAACTATTTTGGGGGGGCCCAGTTGTGAGTTGGCGAGTCTCCGCCCGCCATTTTATACATGTTTGTTAACATTGTGTCGGCGGGTGCCATAGTCTCCATAGTTTCCCGGTAACCAGTCCACTACCATCACACCCCCATAGCCCGGTAGTAGTTTCCCACATTTTTAATAGTCCTGCACAGACCGAGGACTGCCTTTGGATGCATTTCTTGTGTTATTCAGGGTAGTCACCGGTATGTGTCTCCATCACAAAAACATCAAAACTGTCAAAAGGGCCTCTGTGTGTTGGCTTCGGCCCCATGCATGCCTATCAAAGGTCCGGAACTCCATAGTTCCGAGATACAAAAGTTGACAAACATAATAATAATAATAAAGAACTTTATTGCAACAACATACGAGTTATAGTAGGTAAATAAAAATAAAAAAATAAAAATCTTTTCACAATGTTTGTTACAAAAGGCGGTCTTATCGACTAAGCGATTTCTTCCAGACGACCTGCTTAAAACTAAGTAGAGACAGTAGCTATGCTCTTGACCTAAGACGGTGCTCGTATTAAATGTTCACCGTCCCCCGAACTAGTGTAAACTGTGTCTCAGGAGACGGCGTTCACTGTCATTTAAGAACTTCGATGGTGGGATTCAGCCAAGGACACACAGAGAAAGAAAGAATAATCGTTTATTTTGGTAGGACTTTAAGGATCACTTAAATTTCGTCTTACGTGCTAGGTGATTCTAATGCCTGTTCCAACGCGACTCCCTACACAACAAAACAATGGCAGCCTAATCCAATTACACGGTAGCGCGCGCGTAGTTTGGCAAGTCGTTTGGTCGTGGTCGTGGTCGTGGTAATGAATGACACTGATATAATAATCTACAAGTTATAATGTTGTTGGTCGAGTGGGATGTAGCTCTAAACTGTGAAGGAAAACATTGTGAGGAGACCCGCGGCTCGTCAGAACCACACGTATTGGACTATTGTCTTTCCTGTGGATACGGCTACGGATATAGTTACCTTCTGTTCAAGCAGCGCGCGGCGTACCGCGACCCTCTCTTCCAGTTCCCGTCTCTCTCTATTGCGCTGCGCCTCAGCTTGCATCTTGCTCTTGCTCTGATACGCCGTCAGCATATCCAGCTCGTGCTCCAACTGCATCTTCAGCTGCTGGCATTCCATCTGAGCACAACGTATTTTGTTAAACAAGCTTATACTATCACACTGATAGGAAATATCTCTCAAGTTATCTTACAAGTTAAGCGATTGCCAGTTTCTTCCCACCAATCAGCCCGGAATACGTCTAAATCATCACGCTAATCACTATTGCTTCGAGACCTTATGGTAATGGTCAGCAAACTTTATTCAAAATATCTTACAAGCAGGATTATTTTTTTATCTAATAAGATTTAAAATAAATAGCGCGCGCTGTCGATATTGTGACTCATTTTTAGTTTCTGAAATAACAAATGGCTCGTGCAGAGCGCATAGTATAGCACTACGTGCTTTGCACGAGTATCTGTTTTATTTTCGACTAGTGCGCATGACTAAACCTAGGCTCACATTAGGCGACAGGCGACATCAACAGCTCGGCGACTAGACGTGGCTACTAGTCGCCTAGTATGCGATGCTAAGAGGCAGTTTTGTCGCGTTTTAAAGACATATAACAGTTTAGACGCGTGTACTACAAATTTCAGTCTCGCGATAAGTTAGCCAATTGACTAGCAGATCAACTTGTCAATCTCTAATTGTCATAATATTATGAGACTTATATGACAATAAATGAGAAGAAAATCAGGGAAATACATACCATCTGGCTCTCATCTAGCCTGACGGTCTGCTTCTGCAGCATTTCAGTGATGCTCTGGTCGTACTGCTCTCCCAGTAACACCAGCTTACGCCTCTTCTCGTCCTTGAGAGACTTGATCACTTCTTTTTGTTGTTCCTGTTATAAAACAATGATAAATAAATATCCTTGGACATTCCACACAGCGTCATCTAGTCCCAGGCTAAGCAATTTACTTATGATAAGCTGATAACCTTACTTATAGATGTGACGTGGAATGTATCTGTAAATTCAATTAAGAAGTTATTCGAGCGGTGCTTTTCGTTTCAGAAAACATACTGAAATATTAACAAGTAACAGACAGCTTTTTTGTTAACAAACTGTTCGCAAAATGTAGGAGTCAAATTTTTATTAGGGCATACCTGACTGACTATTCTTCTAGCTAGCTATCTCAAATGTATATGACTAGCTTACTCGCCCGCGGCTTCGCTTGCGTGGTACCTACCTTGATAAAAGCCTATGTTCATTCGGAAAGTCCATGCTACACATAGGTGAAATAATTTTTGAAATGGGATGAGTAGTTTCGGAGATTACCCCAAAATACAAACAAACACACCAACTTTACCTTTTTATAATATTAGTATAGATAAATTGTGTATAGATGTAGCAATGAAAAGTGCAGTTGAGGTGTACTTACTTTAGCGGTGGTTTGCAGTATAAGCGCTTTGAGCTCCTTGTACTGGCGCGTTTGTATCTTGCACGTCTCCCGGAATTGTTTGCGTATCTGCATCTCTTTTTGCTGAAACAAATAATAAGATGTTATTCAAGATCGATCTGGAAATCTCTAGGTTCTAGTGGTGTATGAAGAAACCAGCGCTGTAGTTGCTCCTTGAGCTTCTACAGCAAATGCAGAGTGATGATCGATTTGCTTCACTCATATTTCTTACATAAAATATTTTAATTTGTAAATTGTACCTGTCATGTATGTGTGTGAGTGATGTAGATAAATACTTTTCTATTCTATTCTATTCTAGGACGTGCATTATTAGTTAACACACCACGAAGTCCCTACACTTTCCGTCTAATGTTGACTAAAGAAAACGATATTCCAAACAAAACAATTTTGGGGTTTTTAATGCGGTCTAGAAAGAGTTTTTCAGAGATTATACGTTGAGCGTCAGATAATTTACCACCTATTGCAGAAAAAGTCAAGTTAGGGAGGGAAGGTTCATGTCCGACGTAAAATACGCCGAGCGTATCATCAGTCCCGTCTATTCTAACTAACGTATCATCGGTTGAGTGTGAACGGTTATATGTTTTTCTATACATTTGTCTGTTCTGGCGTTACGCGACCGATAATACGCGACGCATGTTCCCTCAGATATGAACCTTCCCTTATTCTGGGCTTTTCCAGACGTATTTCCCCCGGAAAAAGTAGCGGATATACGCCAGATATTTGTAGTAAAGGTACCTTGAGACTCTTAGGCTGCTGTTTGAGCTGCAGCGCGTGTTTCTTCCTGAGCTCGTGTTCCGCGCGCTGCATGTACTCGCGCTGGTTGGCCAGCTCCGTCGCGTGCTGATTCGATAGTTGTTCTTCCCTGGAATAGTATCATCATCATCTCCCTTCCCTTATCACATGCGGGGTCGGGACAACTAGTGCTTTTCATCCATTTCCCCTTATCAGCAGTCACCTCAACACTCAACCCTTTCTTACTCATAATATCATCTTTCGTAATGCTACTAATATTATAAAAGGTGAAAGTTTGTGTGTAAGTGTATTTGTTACTCTTTCACGCTCAAACGGCTGGACGGATTCTAGTGAAATTTGGTACCAGGATTGCTATACCCTGGATTGAAATTAGGCTACTTTTGATCTCGGTATTCCCACGGGAACGGGAACTATTCACCGCGGGGCGCAGCTAGTATAGTATTAAATCTAAATATGGCGAATCAGGCTACTAGCTGAATAACGAAGTTAAGAGAGACGGGACCGACATGGTCGACTCTCTACCAAGGTCTCTAAATTAAAGTCTATTAATCCATATGCATTATTAGTTTAATTCGCGAGTTCTTCGCTTTAAATTCATTCAATGATCTTATAGGTTATTTTGGAAGGTATTTATTGTAACTTACCTGAGTGCATGCACACCCTTCTGCTGTCGATACTCAAGCTCCTGAGTTTTCTCGTGATGTCGCAACAGCATCGCGTGCGCTTGTTCTAACTGTAGTTGTCTCTTGTTCAATTCCTGAAATTATAACACAAGTATAACTTCTGACACCAAACATTTGATGCAAGCCAAAATAAAGCGCGGCATTCCCTCAAATTCATTATTCAGAGCTGATTATGTAGAAAACGGCCAGTCTTTTTACTCTTAGGAATGTGCCAGGCAAAATATTAGTCAACTTGTAGACCCGCGCTGCTTCGCTTGCGTGTTTGCAACTCTTTAAAGGGGTAAACTATTTTTTAAGTTAAGCGCTGGCAATACATCGGTGAAAACTGCATTCAATAGTTTTTGCGTGATGCGAAACAAACATTCATACAGAAAAAAAATTAAAAACCATTTTTTTGGCTTCTGTTGCTCTAATATAGACCTATAACCTAACCTAACCCACCATATTCATTTTTCATTAAAATCTCAAATGTACAGACATCGACGTGTAACAGTTTTATTATATGTACAGATATACCATGACCAGGCAAAACTAACTACCTCTCTAAGCAGTTCTTGCTCCTTATGATGTCCCGCGAGCATCCTGCGCCGTCGGAACCGACGTAACTCTAGTTCGAGGTACTCCCGCTGTGACCGCACTAGTCTCGCTTCCTCGGCCGCCTCAGCTTGTTTCAGGTTGTCTTTTTGCGACCTGCAATTAGAAACAAAACTTTGGAAACTCAGCTTCTTGGAAGCAACTTATAGAAGTTAGTTTTAGCGCCGCAGAGGTCGTCATATAGTATTCTCAAGATGCGGTAGGCATATTCTTCCAGATCTTTTGGCATTCAATTATCTATTGTCTACTTTTTTTGTAAGCAATACTATTTCTGCTTACTATCAAAATGTGACAGTAGTGTCAGTTCAGATGTCGCAAAAACTAAACTAAACTTATATGACAGCACTAAAGTTGATGCCATCGATCGTTATGAAAGGGACGGCAACATTTTTAGTGCTGTCAAATTAGTTTAGTTAGTTTTGGCGACATCTGAATTGACACAATTATCCACTTAACATTTTTCGAATCATGGGCATGTTTGACATTTTATTTATTACTGTAAATATTTAAAACCTATAAAACTACTCATAAATAAATACTCAAATATAAACTGTAATACTCACTGTAACGTCGCATCTCTCTGCCGCTTAGGCGTGGCGTCGTCCATACTAAGCTCCTTTTTCCACCTCTCTTTATTCGCCTTGTACTCGCGTTTGCGTTGCGTCTCGAACGCCTTTCGATCTTGTTCCTGGCGCGCCGTGATATCCTTTATGAGTTTCTTCTCGGCGGCAACATTCTGTTTCTGCTTGCGTTCTAGCTCTTGAGCGTGTTTTGTCTGGAAAAGTAAGTTGTTGTTAGTTTGGTGTCCCTATTTGATAAGTGAATATACACAAGATGATCTTAAAAACGTTGGGAACAGAATATTTTTATGAATACTTACAAAAGCCGTTGCGTTGTAAAAGCCGTGCTAAAGTAGCTAAAAAGCTGTGATAAATTCTCGTGTCTATGTAATTCTAAATTTGAATGGGAATTCTACCGGATATCTCAATTATATGTAAAAAGGAAGTCCGAAAAACACACATAGAACTATTCAAAGAACTTTTGTTTGTTTCTGAAAAATGCACCAACATTTGAAACGCATATCTACCTGTAATCGTTCAAGATCCCTCGACAGCTGTTGAAGCAACGCGTCATATTCCCTATCAAGTTGTGCTTTATGCGCATCTACGTCCGCCTTGCAACGCTCCTCCAGCTTCATCAACGCAGCTTGATGCTCGCGACGCATCCGCTTGTAGCCGGACATCTGCTCGTGCATTTCCTGAAAGAAGAAACAATTAGAAGTGCAAAAATAACAAGTACCGCACAGATTTGAACTCGGTTCGCAAGATTCAGAGTGCTAGCAGTTACACCATGAAATTGATTGAAATTATTGGTGTTATTTTCAAAAACAACACCATTTTGTTCACTCGAATTTATGAAACCTATGGAGATAAGTGCGAAGTTAATTTGTCATCAAAGATCAGCAGCATAAAAACTGTTCCAAGTCAAGAAAACTTATCAAACAAATCTAGTCTTCACAAAGTCTGACAGAGCGCTAATACTATTTTTGCGTTCCACACCGTTTCACACAAATATTGAAACGAATATTTGCAAATCAATACCAAGCATACAAATTATTATGCTAGCTTTAAACATGAGCATAAAACACTTAACATAGTCATCATAATATTGTGTAGAAGATAAATATTCACCATTGGACCGGCCATTTTCCGTCATAGTAATCGCACGTCAAAGCTCATTATATTGCAAGTGCAAAACATGATAACCGGTGTACACGAAAATTGCGATGTATCTGGTTCAATAATTAACAGAGATGCTATTTATAAGCAAGTGCTGATGTGACAAACTGGCAGACTGCCCACTTTGTATCTATACACTTGTAATTAATTGTGTGGGACAGTTTTGTTGCATTGTTTTCGTAATTTGGAAATTGGAACGTCTTAAAGTCTGTAGTTGGAATGTCATCAGATTTGGTTAAGTTTACTAGTCGGTATAAAACAAGATATTTTTCAGAAAACTAAAAACTTGCTATCTTCACGTTTATACTTGACAGTGCATATCTACAGCTTCAGATACATCTTCTCCCCATACTAGGATCATGTGTCGCCACTCGCCAGATACACGCTAGCTGAGTGAGATGCAAAAGATGTCGAAATCAACACTTACTATAAAATACTATGTACAATGTTCGCAAGAGTTAGTGGCTAACTTTGGCGAAGTAGTTATTAGGCCTCCATAAAACCCTCGTCATGGGTTCAATTGACATCGCATCATGGAAACGCTCAGCTGTTAATGAGCTCAAGAAAATTGTGACGGCTTAGAACTTCAAAGATCTATCTAGGCAAGCGACGCCACGAGCACCATAAAATACTTCAAGTGGACTAATGGCCCTAGTTCTGATATTCTTACAGTCTTTTTGCCATCCCACATTATGTGGGGTCAGCACAACATTACTCTTCTTCCATTTCTCCCTATCAGCCGCCATCTCAATACTTACCATTCTTACTCCCTATACACAGAAAAGGAAATAATGTATTTATTTACCTGATTATGCTCCTTCTGCTGTTTGGTGACTATGCTGGTCGTCCGTATCGTGGCAAAGTTGTTAGCGCCGTGCTCCGAAACGAGCGACATCGCTGCCGCCGATACATTGTTGCCAACTGGGGAATGATAATGAATATTAGCTTACACTTTCAATATGAATTTAATAATGTAGGTATACAGTAAAGCTAATTAGCACAAGTTGCTAGATTATCGTTGAATAAACCGTGGTTTTATGTCATAATTATATTGGTCTAAATAAGAATGAACTATGATCACGACTGTATGATCTGCGGTAGACGTATTATTTCAGATCTTCAGGCATTTTAAATCCTTTGAAGATGTCTTGCACTAAATAAATAAATCATATTTCCAAAATCCGATCCCGATTGTTCTATTTTCATATTCTTACTCTTAAATGGCTTGATATCGGTCAATATGATCAAATTCTTCCTAGGTATATTTAGCTTAAATACATTTTATTTAAAAACTTTATTAATAACTTATAGAAATCGATGGGAATGGAGAAGGCTAGAGGAGGCCTTTGCCGAAGGGCAACCGGACTTTCAACGAACAAGCAAGAGAAGCATAATAGAATACTAGACAAAACTCCTGAAAGTTCGAAGAAAAGGCTTAATAATAATAAATATAATAACATACCTAAAAGTATGAATCAGTAGCAATCATTCTGATTTATAAACAACTAAAAAGTTTTAATTACAACACTAACCTCTATTCTGCCTTCGCTGCGTATTCCTATTATCATCGCTACTCTCCTGCTGCCACGTCGACGGCGCGTTCACATACTCCCTATACTCATTCGACTGCCTCTCTCTCTTCTCTCTCTCCCTCGCCTCTCTTATCGCGTCTCTGTTCGCGTAGTCATCCCCGTAGTCGTCACATCTGGAATCCCGGTTCGCGTATTCCCTCACTGCTTCCCGGTTGACGTAGTCGTCGTGCGTCGATATGGGACTCTCGCACTCTCTGCGTACGAAACACCAACATGAGTAAAGCCAATGCCAACGCTTGCGGGAGGGTCTGAAAGGTGAAATGCTCGGTGCAACGTGCGTAAGCGGACTACGGTGCTGTGCAAAGCTAATATTCAACAAGTGTAACATTTTAATAATCATGTGTAGGTGTAAGATAATTTTACATTTAAAGAGATATTTGGCATGTTTTAATTAATTTATTTTATTGTGCTTTTAATATCCATTAAGAAATTACGCAGAAATTATAATTTCAATATGAGACACAATACGTGGTCTACCCACAGACAACTAGAAAAAAAATTAGGGAAGTACTAAGAATGTGGCCATCGTAGCAAAATTTAAATAGTTCTAAACATGGGTCATATTGTCAACTACTTACTAAACACTACAAAGCAGGATATCTAACTACTTATTATGACTGATCATGACTTCAATTTAGATTTTTAAGCAAATCATCTTAGATACAGGGTGTAAAAAGACTACTACCGAAAACTTTAGGGGGTGAAAGTACCCATCAATATGAACAACTTTTTCTAAGAAACCAACACTGTGAACGCGAAAAAAAAAACAGCTGTTTCATACACTTTAGCCAAGTAGGTATTGAACTTATGTATGGAACAGCTGTTTTTTTTTTCGCGTTCACAGTGTTGGTTTCTTAGAAAAAGTTGTTCATATTGATGGGTACTTTCACCCCCTAAAGTTTTCGGTAGTAGTCTTTTTACACCCTGTATAAGTAAAAGTCAAAGATCTGTCTTCACCAGCAAAACTGCTCTACAATACAAGTGCATTACAAACTTTTATCTATTTTCTATAAGCGCCTTGTCTTGAGCGTAAAAATTCACGTGCACTAAACTTTGTTTTAGAATTTCATATTTACATGCAATATTGCAACAAAAAATATATAAACTACTATTAGTAATGCTTTAAGAGTACTGTACATTTATCGACACATACATGCAACAAACAACTAACTAATCTATATCTATAACAATGTACAATATGTTATAGTATAATATATAACAGTTATACAAATGCATAACTCACACAACGTCACATAGTTTCCTTAGTGGAATCCACACATTGTAATTAGGCATAGACTCAGAATTATGTTTAGACTTATGAGATGCGTATAGCATCTTTAGAATGTGGACAGATAAAATAAGAAATCAAGAACTAATTCAATAGGCATTATAATAATGGGAAATTACTCACATAAAATATCGTCGATTTAGGTTCCGACAATTATTATCCTAGCGGGGAGTGAACATATAAACCACTCATACTCAGATGAAGAATTCGGATAAATAAATAATTCTGTATTTAAAAGTAAATTCACATGCATTATTATAACGTCCAATTCAATAGGTCCTTTAATCTAAAAGAATCAGAACTATTTATGTTAAGTTTATTAAATAATAACCAATTTCTCAATTGTGAGCAAAACAGACTCTCAGTTTTCAGAAATGAATGGTTCGATTGAGATAATTAATCCTCATTTTCTCAGTTTGCATAAAAAAAATCTCAGTTTCTCACCTGACAGCGTGCGAGACGTGTTGGTGGTTAACGTGCTGGTACTGGGGTTGCTGTTGGTGCTGATTATGATGATTTGCGTTCATCTGTGAACACACAAACCGAACGTCACAAATGGTACATGAAAAGACACAATGAACAGCTTTTACAAAATCGAAAGAGACAGCAATAGGTGCAAGGGGGAAATAAACTCTAGATAGTTTCACTAAATTTTTCTAGCCATGTTTAACTCGGTTATTGGTGTGGTACCTATTTTTGGGTCCTGTATTCCAAAGTAGACAGTCTACTCGTGACCACGGTGACTTTAACACTACAGTACACGCGCCTCTTTTTTTTACATGAGTACACGCGTGGCCTACTATAGTATGCGATTTCAAAACATCAATATAATAGTATATTCCTTATTTTCTGATTAAAATAACAAATAGAATAGATAATGTACTTTATTTTAATTAGTTTTACAACCTTAAATTTTAGATAAATTATTAAAAATACTGAAAAATCAACAACTTTGTTATTATCTAAGAAAAAGTAACAAATATGGCACTTCTGCGACAAACTGTTATTTTCTAACTTAAAACTTGATTAAGTTAAAACTTTTTTTTGCTTTCGTTGCAATCAGGACACACTTATGCTTGGTGATCGGGACAAATACATTTATTGCAAGTCTTGCACCACTTTTTTGTCGGCCGATTTTGGGGCTCTCAAACAAAGTGCACATCGACCAACTTGCCCTACCTTTGTAGTTAAATCGTGTTTGGGCTCATAGGGTTCTTGAACTGTGCTGCCTAAAAGTGCTTCTATCCTCAAATTAAATTGCCGGGAAGTGTTTCAATGGATTTTCAACAGAAAAACAGTTCAAAACAGGACGATGGATCCTTAGCAATTCAAGCTGCATCTCCTTTAGAGCCCTAATGTTTTAGGGTCGAGTTCGCGTTTTTGGTAGGACATCCTTGTGCCAAATAGTTTCATTCGTTAGTTTATAGCCTGCACCGCGCCTTCTGGTTGCTACTTCCGAGAGTGGAACGTCTTCTGAACCTGATGTGTCTGATTCACTCATACTTTTCACTTCATTTTCATGGAGTTCTGATTCGTGGAGTCCGAGAGTCAGAACTCCGTGCCTGCAAGTCTGGCTCTGCCTGGACTTCATCATCTCCACTTTCAACCACTTCTTCATCTTCATTATCTAACTCTCGCAGCCACCTTTCCACATATAAATCATCCATGACGTAAATCTGTAAAAAAACTAAAATATTAAAAAAAAGTACATTTTACAATTTGTAAATAACAAATAATTAATAATAATGTGATATACATATAAATGTATTATTATTATTATCAGGAAAACATTGTAATAGCGTTATAAAACGGTAAAACATAAAAAATTATATACCTGAATTTGGTACACCAATTCACGCGCGGACTACTTTAGTAGGCCCGCGCTTTTGGTGCCAAACTGCTGGTGAATGCGTCCCCGATGGGGTCGCACGGGGTACTGAGGATGTGACAAATATACCAGACGAGGATTACCTGGAATCTCTAGTTTCTAGCGCGCTTAACTAAAAAGTTATTGCAAAAAGAGTTACCCTGGTCTTCTATAGTAGGCCGCGCGTGTACTCTAGTGTTAATGTCGAGGTAGATAAATAAATAATAATGATTTCAATACGCGATAATATTTTCAAATAATGTTTTAAAGTCACGATAGTTATTATATACGATAGTAAAAAGTTTTAAGTAGCATTCTTTTGAATGCCAGCAGTACTTTTATCAATTCGATCGTGTGAGTATTCAAGAAAACAATAGGAAAACCTAGTAGGTATAACGATGATGCTAGCTTTGGTTATTTTGCTTACAGCAAGCGGTCGTCTACGAAGACTGCCAGAGGAGGAACTCTGGCTGGAGGCTCCGGCCGCGCTGTGCTCTGAAGTCGCCGAGTTGGACTTCGAACTGTCACCACCGGACCGTTCCTCCGCTGCTTCTTCACTGTCACCTACAAAGAAGAGTTCAATTGAGTGGTCTTAGTTTCTGATAATATTATCGACTTTTTGGTTTGTTAATTTATTTTTCCCAGGACAAAGGACTCCTACAAACACAGATTCTTTTCTTAAGTGATGTGATGCCCCACCACTTTATGTAGAAAACTGTGTAGTACATCATTCGATACTAATGCTAAGGTACAAAATTTAAAATTAGTAACTAAATATTAGTTGGAATTTAGTTTTATTTTTCGTAATT
This sequence comes from Xanthorhoe designata, assembly GCA_963582015.1. Lineage (NCBI taxonomy): Eukaryota > Metazoa > Arthropoda > Insecta > Lepidoptera > Geometridae > Xanthorhoe > Xanthorhoe designata. The sequence continues at coordinate 4,607,334 of OY757029.1, forward strand.
AAGTATCCTAGAACATAAACAGATCTGAAAGGAATTTGTCTACCGCTCCCTAGGAAAAAGGAATACAGTCACAATCAAATTTCATTTCAAGATTTAGGTTTTGGTACATGATTGGAAAAAGTACATGAACATGGAGGCTTATACTCGACAGGATGCGGGCACGGGGGTTAACAACAGTTTACCGTAGTATTGGATACTGTCCTCGATACCGAGTCAAGTACACAAATGTATGAAAATCCAGTGCAGCGCCGCCCCCGGTAACTTGCATGAACTAAAAATTCCATACATTTAGAATACTTGACACGTGAGCGAGGACAGTAAACTATACCACTCGAAAACTGATGATACGCTCTCTGATTGAATAAATAGTTATGTACTCACCAATAGCGCTTTCATTGTCGCCATCGACCATCAATATCTTCTTCATCTTCCTATAATTAAGGTTATCTAGATCCCTCACCGCTGCCTTCGTTCTTTGTATTAGATCCATTAACACGTTGGGCGATCGAGGCCTGAAAGAAAGAAGTAAGTAAGTACGTTCGTATGAGCAAGTGGGCAACTCTGGTGACGGAGTTTTTAGGCCGCCTAAAGGCCTCCGTCATGGCTTAACGACTTTAAAAGCCGGGACCGACAATTTAACGTGCCCTCCGAAGCACGGAAGCGCTCAGCTGATAATGCCACTTGCGGTCACCCATCCAGGTAGTGACCGCTCAGAACGTTGCTTAACTTCAACGATCTATCAAGAACGTCTTAGCAAGCTTCGCAAGCGCTTCTAGGAAAGTAGTGTTAAAATTTCTAAATATCTTTTGAAAGTCAAGAACGTTTTTTTCAATAAAATAGTTGTTCTAGATGTGTTAGCTTCCATTGTTTTTGTGATAACAGATGTTCAAAGATAGCTCTTTTAACATCTTCTATAACAAAAACAGGTGATTTTACTAATCATTTCATAAACCAAAACCAAAAAGTTTTTACCAATACCGTCAATAACAAGGACAACAAACACGGTTTGGAAACTAGTTTCATTTAAACGCACATAAGTTAGCAGTTGTGAGTCCAAGAAAAGTGGCTTCACCTCATCCAAGTGAGATGATTTATATGGTGTAGCATTGTTGAAATCTAACACAGTTTAACTCCGCTCTTAAAGTGTTCAAAAAATAAATAAACATACATAACCCAAAACATATTATATCTCAATATGACTAAAAACATAATTTAACACAAACACGTCCAACACACATCATTTGAAAAATAATTAGCACTCTGATTAAACATACATTTACGGGTATTTATCGCTATTTACCTTTAGGCTAGGTTCAGATGACCGCGCGGTACCGCGCGGTCATCTGAACTTAGCCTTATTTAATTTTAATTTTATCCCGACGTTTCGACTGGATTGCACCAGCCGTGGTCGTGGGCAAACTGCCCGCGACCAAATAGCGATAAATACCCGTAGATGTATGTTTAATCATGTGTTCTGATCGCGAAAGTTTAAAAAAGTCAATTAGCACTCTGTAAATAGGAATAGCAAAACACTAACCTTGTAATGAAGGGATGCGAGAGTAGCTTCATCGAAGTCGGCCGATCTTGCGGATTCTTCTGCAGACATGCCTCGACGAAGTAACGGAATGTATCAGTCCATTCTGGCGCCTGTAAAGCATGTAGTGATTCCGAATAATTATAAGTGAAATGAAACTTTACAAGGTTCATAATGATGTAATGAATAATGGATACAAGGACTTTTGCTCCTTTCACGAATCATCGCAAATAAAGTAGCGCTATAGCGTCATATCCTCTGTCTTGTTTTTGCTTTATCTTTTAGAGAAAATTCATATGTTACGAATGTCAGTCATTTTGCCTACACTTAACGGGACACTGTAGTGCCTGGGACATTGATGAGATGGAATAGGCTTGCCCAGCACCTAATCAATCCTCTCCCTCTCTTGAAAGACAATGGTCAATACCGTGTGGGGCTGACTGCCGCACTGTTACAAAAACTGGCATTTTTTTCTTACATTACTGCATAAATATCTAGTTAGAGTATAGTAAGACTAGTTAGATCGTTTAATGTTATAAGAATTTCTTACAAAGTAATTTTTATTATAGAACAATATTTTGGTAAGCATAATCAAATAAAGTCAGAATTAGTTCAATGAAATTTGAATTACAAAATACAACCTTGGACAATGAGAAAAATAGGTATTAGAAAAATACAACTTTACATAGAAAAGCACATATACCACTTTAAATGTACCAGCCGTAAGAACGATAGCTAGTGTATCTATACTGATATTATAAAGAGGTAAAGTTGGTTTGTTGGTATGTATGTTTGGGGTAATTTCTTAGGCGTCTTCTCTTTCATCGATATGTAGCATGGACTTTCCGAATGAACCTATTATATATATTTTATCAAGATAGGTACGCGAGCGAGGAGCCGTGGGCGAGTAAGCTAGTGTAGAATGTTTAAATGTGTTTCATGCACTCCGACTTAGCTTACTTGCAATGGCGGGGACTCGTTCTGTGCGATATGATACAACGCTGACATAGCGTTCATGTTAAAGTATGGAGGCTTGCGCTCTGCCAGCTCGATGCACGTGATACCTAACGACCACACGTCAACCTGAAACAAACAGACAACTTGTGAAGGATGAACTAGAAAATAGAAATCGCGAGACGTTTTTGTAAAAGTTAACAACTTGGCTCACTACTTTCATATGCTTTTTAAAATAAAATCTAACCTACGCTTTTTCCCGGGTTTTTCTATTACTAATAAGGTTTTGGTTCTCTTAGAGCGGGCATACACAAGCAGTCAGCAGTGATTTCTTCAAGCTGTGACTGCACAGCAAACTGCAAGAGCTTGCTCAGGCAGTTGTGCGGTCCAAGCGTAACCAACACGTTCCAACACTCCAATGTGTGGTGCCCGCATTACAAAGCATAAGTATTATATTTACCTTTCCATCATATTGCCCCTCATCCATAGCCAATATAACCTCGGGCGCCATCCAGTAAGGAGTTCCAACAAAGCTGTTAGCGGGACACTTGATACTGGCACTGCCAAAGTCAGCCAGTTTCACAGTCCCCTGCTCTGTGAGGAGAATGTTGCCAGCTTTGATATCGCGATGGATCCGACCGAGACTGTGAAGGTAGGATAGCCCGGAGACTACGCCTTCGCATATGGCGGCTATCTCTTCTTCGCGGAGAGGGCGTTTGTGAACCTGGAAGAGGAGGTTCAGTTTAGTCTATGCTGGTTTTTGTTGTTTATGGTTTGGAGTGGTTTTTTTGTTGTTTGTCTACTTCGGTCTATATCACTTGAAGGACATCGTGTAATTTATTTGCTATACTTATAGGAAAGTCGTGAGTAAATTCACAAGAAGTTAGTTACACTGAAAACCGTAAAAGCCCAAAGATCGTATAAAAGATTTCGTCCGTGGCTTCAATGGAGAAGGGCCAGGTCAAAACCTTAACCGGCGAGCGTGTATGAAGAATGTAATGAGAGTGAATAATACGAAAGAGGTGTGTCAGGATTGTAGCAAGTGGCGATCCGTGGTCTCTGCCTACCCTCATGGTAAAGAGGCGTGATATTATAATTATGTATATCCAAATAATTATTTGGCACATGTCCACGTTTTTCAGTAGTTAACGGAATTCTAGTCGTGCTGTAGTTTAATTTAAATCCAGTCAGTTAGGTATTATATTACCACACACCAAACTTTCAGAATCTAAATTAGATAATGATTAGTAACTCAAATTCATGATGCAAAACCAACATCATGAATCAAAATTAACTATTTTACGTAACACGAAAACAGGAAACAATACAATAACAATATTTATTATACATGTATTTCTATAGAACAATAATTTGCATAGAACGCGTGAGGTGGCATACAACCCGAATTAATTATGGTTATAGCTGCAGTATACACAATAGTTATCATAGCGAGAAAGTGAAACAAAATATAAGTAAAATCGCGAAAACAACTGACAGTTACTGTCATATTTGACAGCTTAGCCGTGATGGCGAGAAATGTTGTTTTTGCGACCAGTTAGATATTAGCCCTGCTGCCTAGCCCTAGTCATTGCTGAACATGTCCCTCGCAACTAACTTTCAGAAATGAAACAAAATACGACATTATAAAAATTTACAAAGAATGATAGAAGATATAGATCACTTTGACACGTCAAAGTTGTTTGATAATTTAATAATCTGATTTGAAGCACATTCGTAGATGTAATCTCACAGCTTTTTAATTAAAAATCATTTCAAAATAACTAAGGGGGTAATCAGACGCACGTATAAACATTTTTTCAGAACAAATAATACAGAAAACTGTGACACAGAGCAAGCGCCTTTGTTTGTCTGATGGAATTCGTTTTAGTCGTGAAACATGTTTGAATGATTTGCAGGTACCAATGAAATAGCCACGTTATTATTAGGTTATTTTAGAATGACATCACATATTGTGGGAAAGGGGCAGGAAAAATATGATAAAAACTTACTTTGTATGACTCTTCGTTTTATCTGAATTAATAATTTGTCGCAACAAAACAAAGATAATTTCGCAAAATTTAGATGAGTCAATGATCGCGTGTTTCCACTTATTAAGAGTCGATTTCTTAGAAATACTTACGTCACAAATCAGGATGCAAGATTTGGTGTGACAGTCGTTAATATTTCAAAGAAATAATTCGCATTGTTTATCTATGACGCGCCTTTTAACTCCATGTAAACAAAAGCGTACTACGAAATACTCTTCCTTCCAAATAAACCCTCACTGTACCCAAAATAAATCCGTGTTTGTCTAGCGGAACTATTCGATTTTATCCAAAGATGCAAATTCATAATTTGAATATTGATTCAACTCAAGCATTATTCAATATAGAATACGAGGTCATTTCGAAGATTTACCACTATAATTTATCGTTTTCGTCTTAGGAAAGGATGATTTACCTAAGTCAACCTAATGCTCACCTCACTCGGACTTCCGCGATACGGGCTTGGCCTAGTGTGGGGTTCAATGTAAATTATTTGCCCATTTTTTTTTAAATACTTACTTGTACTATGAACAATCTTACTTAAAGTTAACAGCTCCACTTTATCTTTTTTACACTTGTATCTACAAGCGATCGCTCTTAAGCCGAGCTGCCTGACCTTTCATTTCCTTGATTTTTCATTTATATGAAATACCTAAGTGTGGTTTAACACTGTAAAGTATATATGTAAAGTATATATTATTGTATCTATGTTTACCATTTTTATTAAATACTAGCTAACTTGCCTGTGGCTTCGCTCACGTGGTGTGGTACCTACCTTGATAAAATATGTTCATTCGGAAAGTCTAGGCTATAAATTGGTGAAGGAATATTCGAATTTTCGCGTTTCAGTATTTGAGCGTCAGTGTCCCTGTGGCATAAGCTACGAGATCAGGCTGACTAGCAGCCATCTCCTTATGAGAGCACCGTGGGACTAGGGCAGGAAATGGGTTGAAAATCACGCACTACATACAAATTTTTAGTCATTTGTTCCTAAAAGATTATAGAAGTTAGGTAGAAATTATAAATGTATCAAAATGTTACGCTACAAGCAACTTACTGTGTCAGAGAAGACTCGTTTGTACTTCTTCAAACCTAATTTATTAATAAAACGCGTGACTATTTTTTTACGACATTTTATTACGAGACAAGGATATTGCAACGAAATATTTCACTTTCTAAAACTAGACTAAAACAGGTATTTGTATTTGGATCGAAATAAATCATAAATTAAATTGATTTAGAAATTTGTCAACACTCGATTTGTCTTTGTCAATTTAGATAATTTTAAAATACCATTATAATAAAATATGAGTGAAAAAGTGCTCACTATTTATCTTGATTGATTCTCTCACGCTATACAAAGATCGTAATTTATTAGAGTAAAAATATGACAAGTGAAATCACGCGCCTTATAATTTTAGGCGGTGGCGCTAGTTTCACCCAAAGGCACCTTAATGATAACCCTAAAAATTTTCAAACACGCTAAATAAACAAGGTATCAGTTTCTAAAAGCTTTATGTAACTTACCTCTATAATATCTGAGGCGGACCCAACACAGTACTCCATGACCAGCCATGCTGTGTGCTCGCGTTTGTAGCAGCCCTTATATTCTATCGTGTTTGGATGTTCCAGCTGTTTCAGGAATCTAAAGGGAATTAAACATTTTAAAGAACATCTATTTTAACATTTACGTGTGGTCCTTGGAATACTAGAAATTTTATTTAAAAAAAATATGTTTAAGTACTATAAGTGGTACCAAGCCATGACGGAGGCCTTAAGGCGGCCCAAAAACTCCATCAGAGTTGGCCACTTGCTCATACGAACATACATACATAGTGGTACCCACTGTCCACAATATGGTATATTATGGCCCAACTAAAATAAGGCAAAACATTAACCAAGCATGGCCAAACCAACTGGCTAACCAATTAGTTTGGTACTCAAAAGTATATTTTTTTGCGTATTATAATGGGGATGGCGGGCCAGAGATCTTCTTATAATACAAGTAGTTCAGCCATCAAAGATATTCATCATTCTATTATATACAGGTGGGACAAAAAATCAAAATATGCAAATATTTTTGAATGATTGTCTAAGATCAAAACTTTCAAACTACAAAAGATAAGGTAGCTAATAACCGCAATGACGAAAATGTTACCCCACTCTGTATTGGTTATTCTATTACCAGACTTAGCCGCATCCTTGTAAGCAAAGCCTTGTTTGCTTTTCTAAGCTAAGGTTCAGTCATATTTCAAATATTCAACCCCTGTTCTGTGTTTGCTTCATTAATTTTTGTTTCAATCAACTCTAAATTCACCGAGGATAAAAATTCTTTATGCAAGAGTAAACCCAAGTAACCTTCTGAATTTCCCAGAAAAAATTGCAGGATATAAACAGGAAAATTTATGGTTAATTAATAAATGTAAAAAGTTTGTTGGTTGCACTCATAAAAACCTGTGAATTCAGCAGGACTGAGAACAGAGAATGTTTTTTAATTGTCTCTGAAAAAACTCAATGAAAAAAGATTGTTGATCTAATTTCAAATGTGACACTACTACCAGAACACATAAATTGACAAGAATAAAGTCCATGATTTTCACAAAATACTCACTTGATTTCCTTTAAGATGTCCTGCCATTTCTCTTCACTCTGCTTCCCGAGATAGGACATCTTCTTAATAGCCACAATCTCCTTTGTGAGATTGCAGCGGGCATAATACACCGCCCCAAAGGACCCATGCCCAATCTCCCGCAGATCCTCAAATATCTTCTCCGGATCATGGCGGCTGAATAACTCCGCGATGTCCGGATCTTTAAGGCTGCCAGGACGTGGCATATTTTACTGAAAGAAATCATTTATATTACCAGAGACTGCGTATGAATTAATGATAAAAACTGTGTTGGTCTAGCTTGTAGCACCTAGATTTTGTATCTTACATTTTTGGTTTGAATCATTGTCATTAATTTGTTCTCTTTATACAGTGAAGAAAAACACCAGGAGGAAATCAGTCAGAATGTCTGCACTATTTCGTTCAATTTATATACATAGATATGAGATTTACCCAATCGAGTTGATAACCAAATTATGTCAATGAAATTACAATTCAAGGTTTTGTAATCAATTCAGTCAAGATATTTTTTAGAGAAATTGAAAGACTATACATGGGTATTACAAAAGATTGAGAAGTAGTTCAAAATAATTGTTGAAAAGCTGCCTCCAAAACCAATAAGGTACAAGGTATAGTTACTATACCTTGTACCTTATTGTTCTATGATTTCATTATTTCATTCTCTCTAAATCATATTGTACTATACTATAGTACAATATGATTTAGAGAGAATGTAAGTATTGTATTCATGCTAGGTGACTTCATAGGTATTTCATTAATTTAACATTATAGTTTTGTTTTACTATAGGCACAATACAAAACATTTTGTTTTTCCTAGTTATTAATTATTACTCTCAATAAGAGGATACCAAGATTGAATAGAGAGAGAAGAGCTGTAATTGTTTATTTTAGGTAGAATGATAATAATGATTAGTCTACTATAATAATAGTTGGTAGTAAATGATAAGTCACCTATTGCCACAGAACAAAGGTAACCAACAATAATATAGTGCTGGAATTTTCAGAATTATCTCACTGAATGAATGAAAGATTATCATAGTAAAGTTCCTATGAATGTAAACCAATTTGAACCAGGTGCAGGAGACAATACACAGTTGAAACATACGTTTAGTGCCAGCTGAGCGCCGGCAGCGTCCGTCAGTTAATCAGAAAACTCCCGCGGCCCCGGGCCATCCTCCGCACCACTTGCTATCTGCAAAAGTCGGAAACGATACCGATAAGACTGGCCACGCCAAAATCTTTCACACACTTTTCTAACGTAGACAAAGACATTTATAATGCTGCTGAAAGACGGACCACAGCATCTAGGTCTAATCCCAAGAAAGTTAGAGCCCCCTTACACCTCATAATTTAATTATGCGAGCTCCAGATAAACGGCACCGCAGCCCACCTCGATGCATCGAGACACGAACACAGTCGACTGAACTGACCATGTTTTATCATTTCCCCAGTTGCGTAGCATCGTTCTTTATCATTTAACGACGATTGCAATCTTTTTAATAGAACCAAAATCAAAAATATTGCAAAATACTTGGCACTTACATACAAATTTCGCTTCAAAATGGCGTTGGGGTATCGTGCGCAATGATGGTTTTTTGTTTCATTGAGCACAACATTTAAAGTTTTTATCACTTTTAACATTCACATAATAATCATCGGCACACTTTAGAATAATCAAAGATTTCTCAAAAATTAAATAAATAGGATTTTTTGAGAAAATTATTTACAACTTTCCCGTATCGAATCATAGACAACAATTTTTCTATATTTTTTTTATTTGTCTTGTCTTCGCTATGATTAGTGATGCACTTTAGAAAAACCGATTGATATTGCTTGCTAGCGCAAGGTGGGGTCTGTAGATGGTCGATTGTCTATGTTTTTCAAGAGTGACAACTGACAGTTGAAAATGTTGACAATTGACATCTAATTGTTTTGTTCATTCAAACAAACAAAGAAATTACTCTACTCCTCACTCATTTCATTCATACATTCATTCATTCATTCATTCATTTATTTGATCGCGTTTGCGACGTGTGCTTTGCTTGGTTCTTTTGAAGTTTACGCCGGTTTTTATTTTTGTGAATTAAATTCGTAAGAAAGGTAAATAAATCTAAGAGTAATTACGTTTAGCTTATTGTACTAAGCAGAATCTAAATAAATCTCCGTCAACAAGCTTACTTCGTGCTATAACCAGAATGGCATCATAGCAGCATCAGCATCCTTGCCTTGCCAAAATGGCGGGAGGAAATTTCTATCCTAGTCCTAGCCCAGTAACTTACGCCGCGTTCTGTAAATTTGCTGAAATTGCATTTTACTTATTCGTATTGACAAAGAAATAATTTGGCTATAGAATAAGTACTTTGAAATGCGATTCTTAGGTTAAGTGAGTGTTTCTTCAATTTTAGCAACAGTTTGTGTGTGCTTTCGAGTTGAACAAAGATTTGGTGTTTTTCTTTAGATGGCAGATAAGAAACCTGGTGAACCCGAGGGAGAGGAGGAGTTCTCTGTTGAGAAAGTTCTGGATCGCCGCATGAGAAACGGAAAGGTAAAATACATCAAGGACGTTTGTGTTCTGGCGGCAAATTCAAATTGAAAATATGCCCTGCTAATGTTTCCAGGTAGAGTATTACCTCAAATGGAAGGGATACAGCGACGAAGACAACACTTGGGAGCCTGAGGAGAACTTAGACTGTCCTGACCTTATCCAAGCATTTGAAGAGGCTAGAAAGAAAAAGGAAGCTGGTACGAATATTTTATCTCATTAGTTTGTTCGTATGAGCATGCGGCCAACCCTCCAACAGTACGCCTAAAAACTGAAACGCTACTTATTTATTATGAAGTGTATTATCCTTTTGAAAGTGTCTTACTTGTCAGATTATTACAGAAAATGTCAAATGTCATAGATAAGCACTACTTACATCTGCAAACTGAAATGCTACTTAAATATTTGGGAGTGTATTAACCACTTGAGAGTGTCTTACCTGTTAGATTAGTACAGAATATATTATGTCAAATGTTATACATAAGCACCACTTAGATTAGGTAGCGTTTCAGTATTTACATTAATTTTAATATTGATAACCTCAATCTTATCTGCATTATAAATATTCCAGAGGGGAAAATAGTGAAACCGGATAAAGATTTGAAAAAACGTAAATCTGCAGCAGCCACCCCTGATCTGAAAGGTGCAAAGAAAACAAAAACCGATGAAAGGAAAACATCGGGCTTTGACAGAGGACTTGAACCTGAGAAGATCATCGGTAATATCTGTGTATACTGTTTTTTCCCATTTTGTATCAGCAATCCGTCTTAAGACCACAGTCATTGAGTGGATAGTGGGACTTCATAGTAAGTCCTTCCAGAAGTATCCAGTAGAGTTGCAGTGTATATTTATCAATATACTCAGTAGCCAGTAGCCCACATGGCAGTGATTAATGCTCAAAATTGAATCTAAAATGGTACATTACAGGAGAATGCTCAAGGAGACAGTTTTGTTAATTAATGCTTAAAATCATCATCTTTATAGTCATTACAGACAAATGCTCCCGGTCAGAGCGCCTTAAGGCAATATTCTAACATCTTTTTGCTTCAAAATTTGCAGGTGCAACAGACAGCAGTGGTGAACTAATGTTCCTAATGAAATGGCAAGGCACGGACGAAGCAGACCTTGTGCCGGCCAAGCAAGCCAATATCAAATGCCCTCAAGTGGTTATTCAGTTTTATGAGGAGCGACTAACATGGCACACACCCACGCCCGATGAAGGGGCTAACGAAGATTAGGTGCTAAGTGAGTTTCAAAATAATATTTTATACTGCCAGGGGCCATCCATAAAGTAAGTCACACATAAAGAGGGGTGGAGGGGGGCGACGAAGTGTAACGTTTGTCAAGGGGTGGGAGGGGTCGTAAGTTTTGTGACGTCACATTTCTACACACTCATCAATCAACAATATTTTTAAGTGATTAGTTCATAATAATAATAATAAATAAGTAAATCATTTCCTAATATTAATTTTATATTAGGCCGCACTCTAAGAGGCAGAAATAAATTGTGCAAAATTGTAACAGAATGGTTTCCAAGAGATGGCCAACGAAAAAGAGGCGGACCACATAAAAGATAGGCCAACGACATAAGCCAGATCGCTGGCAAAACCTGGAACAGAGTAGCAAGAAATAGAGATGGGAAAGGAGAAGGCTAGAGGAGGCCTTTGCCGAATGGTAACCTTACTTTCAACTAATAAGCAAAAGAAACATAATAGAATCACACTATCACACTAATATTATAAAGGTGAAAGTTTGTGTGTAAATACATACTATGTTTGTTACTCTTTCATGCTCAAAGAGCTGGACGGATTTGAATGAAATTTGGTTCCAGGATTGCTTATACCCTGGATTAACAAATAGGCTACTTTTGATCCCGGTATTTCTACGGGAACGGAAATTATTTACTGGCGGGTAACACCGCGGGGCGCAGCTAGTACTAAATAAAGCTCTGAAAAGTTCGAAGAAATGGCTTAATAGTAATAAATATTTTTATAATTATTTTCAGGTAGACAAGATTTATTCATCAAGGTGATTAGTGAGTATAGTTTGTATAAGGGGGAATACCTAATTACTGTATAATTTGATTTCTATCTAATTGACAAAGTTCTGTAGGAAATGCTGAACTTATTTCTAATCTGTTTCTGTTTCATATTGAAGTTAGAAACATTATTTTATTTACTTAACTGCAGTTTTAGTTGTACCTTGTAAACACAGGATTGATAATCTTGTTTTCTGAAATGCAGAAAAATATTTTGTCTTAATGAATTGTTAATTTGTCATTGTCAACTTTTTGCTCCTTCAAAGCTCCGATAGCGTTTTTGTTACATTCTCTGAAACTTAGTTAATTCCAAGAATTGTTTTATAAGCTACGTTTTTTTTAAATGTTGATGTTGCAATGAAAGCTACAACATGAAATTAGGAACTTGGTCAACCTCACCGATCATAATCGTTTAAAAGCTAGATCAACAATAGTATATCATTTCCCTCTTATAACTAGACTAGATTTATTTTTATATATAGGTATGTATACGTAAGGATAAATATTTAGTAAGTATAATTTCTTATAAGTGATAATTACACCAAAATTTCTGTAAATTTTGGTTAAAGGATTGTGTCCGTAAAAGTAATGAATTTATGATTACTATGAATATAGAAAGCATCATACAGAAGGGTTGTGCATTTTGTTTTGTACCAAGTTTGAAATTGGAGTTTTGGACAACCTCTTACTAGCCCTTACTTAAATATCTTCAAATGATCTAAAATGCCTAGAAAGATCTAAACCAAAGTCAACTTGACCTTGGGAATGCAGACATGTCTATGTTTGTTTTCATTTAGGCTGATTAGAGTAACTATTTTGATTTAACTTTACCTAGTGACTATTGTTTTCATCCTAGTTATCCTGAAACAATTATATTTCTTGAAAAATATGCTCAACATATTAAAATCGTTTCAAAATTACATTATGGATATACCTACAAGTAATAGTATGTATTGTGTTTTTTATCCATTCTAATGTAAAAAAATAAAGATGAATCGAACGCCTGAATAATTATATAAATTTGTACTAGGTCTAAAAGCTGCCTCTAAAAAGCAATGTTTGATCTAAGTTTTGCTATAAGAATTAGGGTTATAAAATGCAAACGGTCTGTCTCTGTTTTCGTAATATTAAAGTGAACGATTGTGAGATGGAATAATAATCTTCCATTAATGTAAATAAATTACAAATAAACTACAGAAGTAGCCGTCTGCTTGTGCAGTTTTTATTACTTTACTAAAATAGGTAGTTTTATGTTTTGTATGAGTTAACTCGTTAGTACTACGATAAGTCTAGCTAGAATAATTCTGTTTAAGGCAATAAATTAGTTGTCAATAATACTTATTTTTATTGTCTATACCTTTACGATATCAGATTAACGTATTTTCTACGTGTTAGGGTCCATGGAAAGAGCTGCAGTGATTTACTGTTTATTTTACGATATTTTCGTAACTTCATTTTTACATGAATAAAATATGTCAAAAAGGAAAGAAACCTTAAATACTCGTAGTACCTAATAGACTAGTAAATAAAAAACAATTATTAGTTAATAATGTTTATTATTCCGTATGGTTTATAAAAGTATTAATGACTAGATACAATCAAAATCCTATAGCAAAAAAAAGTTAGAAAAAAAATTTAAGACAGTAGAAATTATTTTTAAAAACCTATACTTGATCGTAACAAATCAGTTAATTTTATTGACTACAAGCTGACCCTTTGTGGGCACTTTGTAACACCAGTTTTTTTTAATGCACTAACCATCTAAGTACAAACTATTAGAAAACATTAAAAAAAAATATCCAAATCGGTCCAGCCATTCTCGAGCTATTGAGTGACAACAAAATAGGATTTATTTTTTTATTAGAAAGATTGGCAAAGATTTATATAAGACTGAACAATCTAAAGATTAAACTTACGCAAAGGTGCCTAACTAATATTTGTAAAAAGAAGATGTAAGTATTGAACTAAGTGACACATTATCTATGGAGAGAGCGAATACTGATGCAATCACACTAAGTATATAATTTATCTGGAGTTGGTAAGTACCTACATTATTCCTCTACTGTGCTTATAACGATTAATACTATTAAAGTTATAATTTTGTGTAGTTATAAGTTACATATGAATATCGTATGAGTTAGTTACCTATTCCGTTTGCTTGACGGCATAACCTAAATCTGCACTTCCTTGAAGGTACTATAGTAATGCATTTTGACTTCAACGGACGGGTGATCTTGTATAATCTTCTTCAGTTGTTGCTTTTTCACCTTGGTCTCTTCATCGCATCCGTAGTAAGGGAAAGTCTTCATAGTCGCGAGGTATCCCTGAACGAAACTGCTATCCGAGAGCATATGCTCAAATATTTTCAACTGGACGTCAATAGGAAAGTCTCCTAGAACCATCTCTAAAGCTTTGGAGTACAGCACGTAAATGCAGGAGAAATACAATTTCACATCTTCCCTCAAATATTCGAGACAGATTTTACCGAATTCTGGGGCAATGTCTGCGCAAATCTTATCCCAATCTTCTTTCTCGTTTGATTTCTCGATTAGTTCCGATAGTTTCACAGTCAACTTCCACATTGTTATTATCAAGTAGTTCTCAGATATCGGTAGACTTTGCATGCCATCTTGGATTTTAGTAAACATTTTAGTGGGGATGATCATTTGGTTTTCAATCGTATAATTGATCTGATCAGCCGACAGACATCGAAGCACTTGCTGAACATTACGACGTATGTAGTAATTACCTTCACAAGTCTCATTCCAGGTATCAAATGCGCGCTTCAATAAGGGCGTAAATAATTCTTCGTAGCGCTGCATCTGAACGTCTTCATCTTTAGTACACAGCAAGTAAGAAGAAAGCACGGTTACCATACCGCTGCCTGATCTCACATCACTCTGATATTTGTCAAAAACGAAGAACTTCTTGTCAACAAACTCTCCTATAATTTCTAAAATGAATTCCGTAGGCATAATGTCCATAATAATTCGTGTGTGCTCCGCCAACCTATCTACCTGGTATTGGTATCCATCGCGGTCCTTTTTCGAATTCTGTATCAGGGTTTTCAAGAACTTGTAGCTTTTCATTAAAAACATTGGCATGACACACAGAGGAACATCGCTGACTCGCGGCAACAATTCATAAATTTTCTCATCTTCTTCGAAGCTTAGATCGTCTACAAATACTTCTAAAAGCTCCCACAGTTCTATGGCCTTTTCATCGTTCGTCTCATTTTGCAAAAGTTTAAACATGAGTTGGAACGCTACGGTTCGGATGCTACTGTTTTTGCATGTTTTCCAAATGTTGGACATGTGTATCTTGACTTCGTTGTGATCGAGTTTGATGAAAGCGAGTCGAAGGCCGTGCTTTTGCAGCGATACGGGTGCATTCAGCAACTTTGGGACTTCCGTCTTACTCTCAACCCGGCTTAAGTTGTAATAAATGGATAAAAGAGACGGAAGGGCGTACTGCAGATAATCTCCCTTTGCGTATGGAAGGATATCTTCTGGTGATGGTTGCGGACGCGCAATGTGCATGTTCTTAGCAAAACCTCTCTGCAGGCTGAGAGATAGCTCATCTATTTTACTCCAATCTATCTTAGCTTGTTGTGGAACATATTTCTTTATAATGACATTGAGTTCGTTCTGAGGGAGGATTGCGCAGATCCCTCGTACGAGAGCCTTGTGATTACCAAGTTTGTCCAGTCTAGCGACATACGACTTCGACCAGTCGTCGGCTAAGGAGTTAGGCCAGTAGATCCTCAGTATATTCAATAGCTTTCCTAAAGAAACTGTGTCGTTTTTGCATATTTTTTCAACTTCGTCTTTGTAGCGCTCTAGTAACTCAGGGTCATGTTTTATAGCGTTGATGCAGACATCCTCCGTTGGACTGAGCATCACTGATTCTTCAAACATGAGTTTCCGCCAAGATTTATTTTTGTTGTACAGTTGGGCAAGGTCTGATTTCCAGTTGTTTTCTCTTTTTATTTTAATAAAATTTCTGATTTTTTCGTGTATGAACGGGTAGTCTTTCAATGCCTTATTCCAATCCAACAATAAGTTGAGCAAATAGTCCAACCAGGTGAAGGCTTCACTGAATTTGTCTTGGCTGTCCATTGCATTACTTTCTATCGTTTTTTTAGCACGGTTATACAAATAACCAAATACTCTGTTACCTTCTTCTACGCTGATTTTCTTTTGATAATCACAGAGAGTATAAAAGGAAAACTTTTTCTCTATTATCTCGGGTATTGACTTGTTTGTAAGAAGACTGTGGATCATCACTGTTTCTAAGCAATTTTGTGTGCTCGCTGTTTCTTTGTATACATCCATATTCACCAGAATTTTGTCTAGTAAAATCCAAGTAGCATCGTCATATTTGTGAATATCAGTATGAGCAACAACGTTGGTTATGAATTCATTTTTGTAATGTATTTCATCTTTGATGTGTTGGGCAATGTAGAAGGACAACACGGATTGTATGAGTTCCATGTCACCAGCCGTACAAATCAATAGAACTTTTAGCATCGAAGTTTTTGTACGAATTTTCGTTTCAGAGTGAATCAACTTTTTGATTTCAGTGAATGCAATATCAAAAGGTGCAAATTCATACCACACGTAGCTTGGGGTGACTGAGCACACTGCTTTGCATAATACTCTCGAAGCAAAAGCTTCAGAGTCTCTTTCTACAGTAGTTTCACCGAGACACATTGCTTTGTCAATAAAATGGTTCTTAACAAAATCAAATTGCTCCTCTTTAGGCATTTTTGAAACAAAGATTTTCATTGAATTATATTTGTAAAAACGGGGGGGCAGATTGTGATAGTCATTATGTCCACAAGCCTGTTTATACAAAAATGGTTTGATTTCCTCGCTTTTAAAATATTTTACGAATGTAGGTATATGAATCAATGGTGCGTATATTTCGAACTTGTTTTTGATTCTATCAGAAAATTGTTTCATTATTTTGTTTGTAGCTTTTGCATTGAAACTTGGTCGTCCGTGTTTATTTACCTTTTCAACGGCATCTAAATATTTCTCCAGGTGTGTATTTATTAAGGAAGAAGCTGATTTTAATAAAACAACACTGATATTATCATCCTCCCCTACAGCAGCCTCAAAAATCGTTACAGATTTTTCGCATATTCGCTTCAACTCAAGACTCATCAGGTGGTTCTTGTAAGTTTGTACGTTTTTCTCAATGAAAGACACTGAACAACGAGACAACCATTTTGCTGCATTTTCAGGATCAGTTTCGCTTTTGAGAAATTCTTCCACGCGAGATTCTTTTTTCAGATGCTGTCTGATGAATTTGGTCAATTTGAATCTGGCTTCCATTGTCATTTGCGGGAAAAGCTGGTCTCGTAGGTATTGTGGATTTATCAAGTTCTCATACTTGTCGTCTACTAACCACTTGCTTTTGTTAAGTGCTGTAGAAATGTACAGCATATCCTTACATTTCAGCACACTGAGAATATAGTCGACATCTTTTTCATTGCTCGCTAAATCTATTTTCATAAGATTATTGAGATCTTGTTTCTCTGGCTGAAATTCTTTTTCATTGAGTGCCTTTTTGTCGGCAATTGCATCCTTTACCCGTTCGTTGTATTTTTTGTGTTTTACACCAAGTGTCTCCTTCATATCTGGAGCCGCCATTTTCTGAAAATATCAGACACAAACATTAGACTTTATTAAAAATAGTACCTACCTACTTACCTAGGTACCTACATACCTAGATACAGTCTAGAGTTTTGATTTTTATCCAAGATTCCTCCAAAACTAAAAATAAAATCTCTAAGTACTTTTGTCTAGAATCATTGCGATGACCTCATTCGATTTGCTAAACACCTCCAAATAGGTACCTAAACCTAAACAACATAAACAGACAATAAGTAGAGTACCACTTAGGTCGATAATGACTTTTTAATCGATTCTCATTTTTTAATTAACCAGGAAATAATTTGCTTGTTTTAGTCAAATGTTAAAATAGATAACTCACCGGATGACTTTCCTCAGTTCCCTCGCCCAGGAAAATCGATAGCAAAGATATTTAATATAAACCACTACGTATCGCGATAGGTTTACAAAAACAAGTGAGCTTGTATTGTATTGTAGGTAACACAAATGAATGAAATACGGCAAGAATGAACGAACAGAATTGAACTGACTAGAAACGTAGGCTAGCAGCTAGTGAAGGCGGCAGTTGGCACTGGAGATGTAGGTATATTCGTTAACATCGATTATGTATAACTCGAATCAGACGATAGTAGGTAGGTACTTCGAATCGATTACCTATAAGTTTTCATAAAATAAAAAAAATTCGAATAAAAACGATGTAGGTATAGGTAGGTCCTACATCGTTTTTATTCGATACAGCACAGACAGTAGGTATACCACACAACACAGTATATTTTTACATTCCTAGGCCGGTATTCAGAGACCTGACTCAAGCGTCGATCTGTGCTTGAGCGTCGATTTAAGTATCGTTTCTTATTCAAGAACGTTACTTGAGAGTAGTTTTGCTGATCAGAGTTCAGCTGAGTCGAGTTCAGCTGAGTCGAGTTCACCTGAGTAATTCCTTATTCAGAAACCTCAATCAAATGAAATCGATGCTTGAGTTTGACATTTTTCAAAGGAATCTGAGTAAATGCTTGAGAGTGGTCTGGACCACGCTTGAGCATTTACTCAGATAGCATTTTTGTTTTGTTTTCAGTAAAAATGGATAATAATATATTCGATTCGTTGTATTTTCGAGGTCATCTAAGCATGCTAGAATAACGGACACACAAGACAAGACTTCAAAATATGCATGGGGACCTTGTTTCTGTTTCATACAGACAAATGTTATAAGGACTTGTGAATTTATAGTTAGTATTAGCACAGATAAAAGAATACTATTAGTTTAGTCTTGGTAGGTAGGTACTCATAAGGATTACTTACCTACTTTATTTATGTCGAAAATTCTACCTACGTACATAACCTAAACACATTTGGTTTGGCTGGGGTAAAATAAAAAATATATTGACAAAACTACCATAATGTTTTTATTTAATATTTTACACACACTTATTTAAAACGTATTAAATAAAGTTTATAGGAGTCACGGGAAACAGCTAATCGTTAGATCATGTCCAGGCTAAGTTTGTTGAGAGAGATCCTTCGTGTCTCGTCATCTTCAACGAGTGCTGGTGCTATCTTCCACAACGTTTGTGTCTACAAACACTACATAATGCATCAGACCAGGGCAAGAAGCACTACCGCCGATAACCAAGCAGTATTACCTGTCTTTGGTCAAAGCGTAAAAATAAATTCATTGATTTCACATTTTCATCCCGCGATTTGGCGATTGTTGAAATTTGATTGACTTGCTTGACGACTGACGTATGAATGAATAAATTTGTCAGTTTTCTAAAGTCGTTCCGTTACACGTTATTTTTACTTCACTTTCGAGAGTCGCCATTAATTTTTCATCCAGGCATTTTGAATTTCTGCGTATAACGGAATGGAAGTACAAAATAAATTAAAAATGTAAATGAGAACAGACTGAATTCATAAACAAAAAGGAATCGACACTTGAGACTCGATTTAGCTGAGCATTTACTCAAGCAACGTTCTTGAATACAAACGATACTTAAGCAACGAATCAATGCTTAAGCAGAGTTCCGCTGAACCGAGTTCAAATCGACGCTTGAGTCAGGTCTCTGAATACCGGCCCTAGTGACCTAGCGAATGAATATAAAATCTCCACCAATCAGAAGCGCGTAAATAGCACCAGTTCAAATGACTCTTGTGACTTGGTCTACAGGGTTCCAAATTCAATAATTTAACATCAAAATTTGAATTTGATTTGAAGTAGAATGAAAGTAAATTGAAACGGCGCCAAAATTAAAGTCGTCTAGTCCCAAGATAAGCAACCTAATGCTTGTGTTATGGTAACCAGATGACTGATTTAGGTATTTTTGTAGAAGTATATTAATTGTCATGTTTACAACACATAGTAAGTAGGTAGGTACACTAGGTACCTACCTACTTACATAGAACACACCAAGACTCGAGACAAATGTTTGCAGATTAAACAAACATTTGTCGGGCGGGCTTCCACCCACTGCGCCACAGAGGTCGATGAATAAAGGAAGGCTTAAACCAAGTAGCAAAGAGAATATAATCACGTTTTACCCAGTAGTGTGAGAAATCGGACTGCCGATGATGATGATGATAGACATAGATTGTCTCCTGTAGCACAGAATACAGAGACCAAGTAGGTAAGTATTTTATTTACCTATGTTCTGAATTAAAGGTAAAGACTGGCATGGCATCGTAGGTAAGGTATTCTACTTAACGATTTGGGTGCGGTTTTTAGTACAATTATGCTGTTAGTAAGTGCAAAAGGTCAGAATATAGGTCAATCACTAAGCTGCAACGGACTAAAGGTGAAATAGCAGAGATTATAAGCTTTGACTAGCTAGACTACCAATCAGATACCAATTGGGTTATAGGTAGGGTCAAGTAGGGTCAAGTAGGCAACAGTGGCTCAGTCGTATACAGTGACTCATTCAAGTTTCTACCCGAAGGAAGCTCTTGATATTGCTCTTTTTGTTACACAATAGAAGCGCACAAACCCCAAACACGTTCTAATCAATCGGAAGGCAGATCAAACACCGCACAGAGATATTATCGCGTTTTTTTTTTCGAGCCCCCAAAATTACTTTTTGATGTCATTTTCCTTCGTTTTCATACATCAGGTTGTGACAATTTGTACTGCTGATTATATTTGCCAATTAGTTGGTACTGTAGTGTTTTCATTTAGGTAGTTTTTTATGGTAGGTAATTATCATTTGACTCGAATGCTGTGGCTGTGATCAAATTTTTTTTAAATGACATGGTCGTACACAGTGGCTCAACCTAAATAGTGTAATTTAAATGATTAAATTGTTTATTCAGTAGGTGAAAAAATAACAATGGTGCTTCTTTTTTATTTTCATGTAAGTTTTTTTATTTTGAAAAAAAAAAATTTGAAAGAATTATTGTTTACCTTTGAGTCACTGTGTACCACCGGTGGTGAGTCATTGTGTACACCTAGGGGTAGGTACACAGTGGCTCAATTCCCAATGTTTAGTTTTTGCCCTCTCATCTTATTGTAGTAATGTTTATTGTAATTTCAATAATGCAGACATAAACTTAAATACTTTACTAACAATGCATCCACGTTTCAGATAAATACAATGATAATTTTCATGTTTTTTCGCCTTTTGAAAAAATCCGAGCCACTGTAGCCTCCTTGACCCTAACCTAGATGGCTACGTAAAGTGCCTATGAGATTTGAAGGCTTGAACACTAAGTACCTAAGTACACTCGAAAGCTGTAAGTAAGTAGGTACTTACATAAGTATATATTCATAGCCTGAAATAATTTGGACAGTAAACTTACCTAAGTATAAATTAATGGTGTTGTGATTTCGGTGTGATAATAATTCACGAATGTGAAGGAAAATTAATACGTAGAGGTACCTAAACAAGTAGGTACCTATGTAGGTACTTAGAATCATTCTATTATGGTTAGCTGTTCTATTATGATCCCTGCCTGAGGCTCTCTTTATTCTGTGTCTGAGGTTGAGGTGCTTGGTGTGGTAGGTAGGTATAAGAATGTTAGGGTGTTATTTAAATTGACTAAAGTTATCGATGGTACCATTGCGTACATAAATGAAAGTTTCTTTAGGCACCTACTAAATATAACAGGCAGTTACGCAACTTTCTTTCTCGAGCAACCAGCAGACCCAATAACTACATTACAATACCTACCAAGCGTTTGATTAAGTACTGTTGCGTACAGAACTTCATTGAATGTTCACTTATAGATTAATTCAAAGACGTCAAAAAAAAATCGATCCTAATCCAAAACGTTAAAGGGATTCCTGGCTAGGCTAAGTTGGTTGAGCTTCGGCTTGAGGAGGATTGATTCGTTCAGAGCGTTCGAATCCTGCCTTTTCGATCATTACTTATCTAAATTAAAGCTCAAGATTAAAGTAAACATGTTCGTATGAGCAAGTGGCCAACTCTGGTGACGGAGTTTTTAGGCCGCCTTAAGACCTCTGTCAACGACTTTAAAAGCCGGGACCGACAATTTTACGTGCCCTTCGAAGCATGGAAGCGCTGAGATATTAAGTAGGTGGTACCTACCCATCCAAGTAGTGACCGCTCATCAAGAATGTCTTACACCCGGTTCCTATATCCAACGTACGGATGACCAAAGAGAATAACATCACTACGTTATCCGTTCGTTGGATATAGGAACCCGGCATTAGCAAGCTTCGCCACGAGCGCTTCAGATAATTGAAATTCGCTAAAGATTTGAACAGTTCTAAATGCTTAGCTTATCTAGTTCAATAAAATGTTGCTCTACTTTTTTTATTGGTAGAGATAATTATGCCAAAAGATTGCATGCCTTTGGTCGACTTGACGTGTCAACTCAACTTGAAATTCCCGAACGCCCACAGCTCGCTCGGCAATTTCCGTCTGTTGCACTTCACGTCATTACTGTACCCGGCCGAGCCGAACCGCAACCAAACTGGGCGCGGTCGCATTACCTATATCGGAGATCTAAGAGAGCTAGCATACTATTTTATCACCTACCTACCTATTTATATTGTGAATGGATTATCGGAAAAAAAGGAAGGCCCTTCCGGAGCTTACCCAACGTAACACCTCTTGAAACCACCTGGGTGAACCGTGGATTTTTTTAACAACGTTTCACCTTTGTCCAGCCCCTTCCTTGTTCGATTATCTAACTTTGTTTGTTGCCAGCTTATTTTCTGGTGTGTCGCGTTGGGACAAGTGTGGAATCCTCTGAAAACCCTTCCCCTTTTATAACGCTTCAATTTGATCCTAGGAGGAGGATGATACCTAGGTAGGTACTGATTTTTTTTTACTAACCTATCATGCTAACCTATCATACTAACCTACCACTGCTGGGCAAAGGTCTCCCCCCTTCAACTTCAAGGTGCTGATTAAATATAATAAGAACCTATATAAAATATACCTATCCTTGGATATTCCACCCACACAGCGTCATCTAGTCCAAAGCTAAGCAATTTAATGCTTGTGTCATGATCCAGATAACTGATAAACTACAATAAGTACCTACCTACATTTTTTTTAGCTCAGGGAAATTAGGTCTTAGACTTTAGTTTATTGATTATGAACTGAAATCAGTATTCAGAATGGATGAGTGACCACACTAAGCTATGATTAAAATAACAGCTACAGCTGACAGATAATACTTGAAATTTAACAACCGATAAATAAATTAATTGAGACCCATATTCACAAACAACTAGGTACCTAGGTATAACAAGATAGTTTATCTGAAATTGTAGGTTACCTATTTATAAATAAACAAATGAATATAACCTACAATTTGCACCATCGCTCATCATAGGCTCATCATAGGCAATTTAATTAATTAATTTATATTTCAATGACTATAGTCATTGAAATATAAATTATATTTTTATTAATTTATTAATTTATATTTATATATTATTAATTTATATTTCAATGACTATAGTCATTGAAATATAAATTAATTAATTAAATTGCCTATGATCAAATAGGCAGGTAGGTACTTACTACTTATTGCCTACTTACTACTTACTACCTAGTAAGTAGTAAGTAAGTATCGCAAAAGCTAAACTTAACTAACTAAAAAGGTTGCCGTCCCTTTCATAGCGATGGGAATAAAAAGGATGGCATTATTTTAGTTACCGTACCTAGTTTAATTTAGCTTTTGCGACACTCCGAATTGCCACTAATAACTGGTTACCATGTTTATAAAAATTTTGATTTTATATAGGTAGGTACTTACCTAATAGGGCATTTTCAAATGATCTCTAGGTAAATATTGACGTCAGGTCAAGGCATTGTCAAATCGCATTATGATGTTTAGTTCAAATATTAGTCGCGTGTCAAAACGTTTATTTTTCGTACAGGTATTGAGCTAGGTACCTAAGTATTTAACCTAGGTACCTACTTATTACATTGCCGAACTGTTAATAATTATTAAATACTATTAATAATTATTGAATACTTATTAAATACAGCGAAAATGTGAAATACTTAGGTGGGAAAGCAGTTTTATTTTATTTTATTATTAACTTGTAGATGTTGTGTGGAATGTCCAAGGATATATTTTATCTAATTATTTAGATATTATATTAGGTATATATACCTACAACGTGATTCATAATAAATCCCCCGGAAGTGGTATTTTGTGACCATGAAAATGAACAGTTGTGTAGGTGCAAATCTTGTGAATTCTAATTTTCAGTTTTTCATACAAAAACTTTTTTGTTAAATCTTTGACAACCCTAAGTTTTTCATACAAAAACTTTTTTGTTAAATCTTTTGACAACCCTAAGTTTGTCTACTTGTATTTTTTTATAAAAATTTTTTTCTTAATTTTTTTTTATATTTTTTTTTATTACTTATAAGTACTTAGGTATTTATTTATTTTTTTTCTTAATTTTTTTTTCAGTTTTTTTTTTTAGAGATTGAAAATTGGTAGGTACAATAGGTAAACAAGTACTAGGTATGAACACACAAGGCAGAAAAAAAGGGCCACTGGCCAGTGGTTAGGGTCACCGGCAAAGTTCATGGATCAGCTGATTATTATAGGGTTGCTCTGTGTTTATTTCTGAAGGAACCTTTGCTAGTCATTTCTTGAAAACCATCGAAATTAAAAAAGTCGACGACTTTAAACTTACGACGTACTTAAAACAAATTACACTGATAATGTGAATGACCTCTTTTCGGGACAACATACCAATTATGAATCACGTTGTATAGGGTCAAGTAGGCAACAGTGGCTCAGTCGTATACAGTGACTCATTCAAGTTTCTACCCGAAGGAGGCTCTTGATATTGCTCTTTTTGTTACACAATAGAAGCGCACAAACCCCAAACACGTTCTAATCAATCGGAAGGCAGATCAAACACCGCACAGAGATATTATCGCGTTTTTTTTTCTAGCCCCCAAAATTACTTTTTGATGTCATTTTCCTTCGTTTTCATACATCAGGTTGTGACAATTTGTACTGCTGATTATATTTGCCAATTAGTTGGTACTGTAGTGTTTTCATTTAGGTAGTTTTTTATGGTAATTATCATTTGACTCAACCTAAATAGTGTAATTTAAATGATTATATTGTTTATTCAGTAGGTGAAAAAATAACATTGGTGCTTCTTTTTTATTTTCATGTGAGTTTTTTTATTTTGAAAAAAAAAAGAATTTGAAAGAATTATTGTTTACCTTTGAGTCACTGTGTACCACCGGTGGTGAGTCATTATGTACACCTAGGGGTACACAGTGGCTCAATTCCCAATGTTTAGTTTTTGCCCTCTCATCTTATTGTAGTAATATTTAATGTCATTTCAATAATGCAGAATTAAACTTAAATACTTTACTAACAATGCATCCACGTTTCAGATAAATACAATGATAATTTTCATGTTTTTTCGCCTTTTGAAAAAATCCGAGCCACTGTAGCCTCCTTGACCCTACTTAATGTGTGCGATGGCCCAATTTATTTACCCTAGTCACCCCTAGTGACGCAAATAGGGGCAATAATTTATATGAAAAATCTCATTCGTTTGTGAATAAGGTTAGTGTCGTGCCAACTGGCGGCATTCCGGCGTCGCGTGCGTCGCACGCCACTGCGCGTGCCCGACAGATAATTGCTAATCAAAGTTATTGCAAATCGCCAAATAATTTCCTCTGTTAGATGTTATTTGCAAGGATGTTGCGCGCAGGGGTTTGTAGTAGATGCATACCTACTGCATTACAAACTTTTTGTAAATAGGTAGGTAAGTAAGTAGGTACATATTGAACTAAAACATTGTTTTTACTGCAAGAGTTTTTAGGTGAAAATTTATCTAAAATGATAAAATCTTACAATGCTTTAGAAACAAACGTAGTATTTCAAGGCTATTGCACAAACGAGTAAGAACTTAGGTAGGTAGGTAGGGTCAGGTGTCCAACGTTGAAACAGTGGTACACAATGAAACTTTGAGAAATTTCTGAAATGTGACGTTACCAAATCTTGCAGTTTGTCGCATAAGGAGCCCCCCTCGAACCTCATGCTATATCTCAGTTTGCGTCGATGGCGCGCGAAAGAAGATTTTTTGCGGAGCTTTTTTCAATTTTTTTACAAAAAAGTACGAATTTTCTGCTTTCTTTCAAGATTTTACATTTTGTTATGCTAGCATATCTCATATTTCTCAGGATTACCTAACATCGGACATATTTCATAGATTAACGTGGACTATAACATTTTAATACAGTGATGCAATGTAGTAAAAATAAAATGAGATTACTAAAGATACCCATGGTAGTCAACAATGAAACAAATGTTACTATTAGAGTCTAATTAACTAGTACCTTATGGATACCATACTATTCTTATGTTGTTATTTTGTTGTAATGAAGTATTATTTTCAGAATTCTTATAAAAAAAAATATGATAACTAATGATTTTCATTATGTAAAGAATTTTTTTTTGCACATAACTAATTCCTTTGGTCATTTACCTATTTTATGTAATTTGGAAAGTCTGATAGCGTATTAACTTTGAATAAAACCTTTTTTTATTAAATACAAGCAATTTTTGACATTAATTTAACAATGATGGAAACATCCGGTACAAATTAATACGTTTCATTGTTTAATTTATGGTGTTTCATTGTGTACACGGTCGTGTACACAGTGAAACATTTCAAATTTTTTTGTTTTTATTTTTTTATGGCCTGTGTATACATAAATTGAAAAAACTATAAATGACATCCAATACTCAAATAAATAACCTGTATACCTGTAAAAAACTAGATTCATATCGGTAGAAACAAAAGATCTATGAGACTTTGAATTTTTGGTGTTTCAACGTTGGACACCTGACCCTACCTATCTATAATCTTTCACAGCTCCACAGCTTAATAGTGTTTATTAAGCTTTTATGGCTTACCACCTTATAATTCGAGCAATTAGTGTTGTTTAAGAATAAATCTTGTTACAAAATATTATACCTATAGCAAGGTTAATTTTTTTCAATGTCACTTTCAGTGCGCACATGCGCTTCGAGAGCGAGCCGAGGCACGGCCCACTACAGGATTAGGACAGGCAATAGTGGCAATTCGGAGTACCTACTATCGCAAAAGCTAAACTAACTAACCAAAAATGTTGCCGTCCCTTTCATAGCGATTGGAATAAAAAGGATGGCATTAATTTTAGTTAGTTTAGTTTAGCTTTTGCGACACTCCGAATTGCCACTAATGGGTTAGGTTAGGTTAGGTACTTATAGAGCTCTAAAGACATATATATATTTTTTCAATTAAGTAGGGTCAAGTAGGCAACAGTGGCTCAGTCGTATACAGTGACTCATTCAAGTTACTACCTGAAGGAAGCTCTTGATATTGCTCTTTTTGTTACACAATAGAAGCGCACAAACCCCAACGTGTTTGGGGTTTGTGCGCTTCTAAGCAATCGGAAGGCAGATCAAACACCGCCCAGAGATATTATCGCGTTTTTTTGTTTTCGAGCCCCCAAAATTACTTTTTGATGTCATTTTCTTTCGTTTTCATACATCAGGTTGTGACAATTTGTACTGCTGATTATATTTGCCAATTAGTTGGTACTGTAGTGTTTTCATTTAGGTAGTTTTTGAAGGTAATTATCATTTGATTCGAATGCTGTGATCAAAATTTTTAAAAATGACATAGTCGTACACAGTGACTCAGCTTAAATAGTGTAATTTAAATGATTAAATTGTGTATATAGTAGGTGAAAAAATAACTTTGGTGCTTCTTTTTTATTTTCACGTGAGTTTTTTTATTTTGAAAAAAAAAAATTTGAAAGAATTATTGTTTTCCTTTGAGTCACTGTGTACCACCGGTGGTGAGTCATTGTGTACACCCAGGGGTACACAGTGGCTCAATTTCCAATGTTTAGTTTTTGCCCTCTCATCTTATTTTAGTTATGTTTATTGTCATTTCAATAATGCAGAATTAAACTTCAATACTTTACTAACAATGTATCCACGTTTCAGATAAATATAATGATAATTTTCATGTTTTTTTGCCTCTTGAAAAAATCCGAGCCACTGTAGCCTCCTTGACCCTACCTACCTATTATATAAAATTGTTTCGCCCAAGGTCATAGGTTTGAGTGCTGCCTGTTTAAGAATAAAAATACTACTTGTCTTATTGTTTTTTTTCACGATATTAAAACGGTCAAGGAAATTATCGTGGGGAAACCAGCCCCCTGATTGTGTAACTTGTCTCGATTGTATCAAAGCAAAAATCACAGTAAATCGCGAAAACAATATGACAGTAGGTAATTAGGTATGTAAGTTACTTTGATACTTACAATCGAAACAAGTTAAACAATCAGGGGGCTGTTGTTATTACAATTAACGACAATAGGTAGCGCGAATATAATGAGGTGCCTAATTCTACGTTCGAAAATGCAATAAAAAAAAAACGTAAAATGTGAGATAGGAGTTCTTGGTACTTCACCGTCGATATTACTTTTTGTCGATGTCTGTAAGTAGGTATTAAGATTTGAATGAACTATCCCGGAATTAGGATCTATCGTGCGGCCTCGAAAACACATTATATTGACGACACCAGAAATAAACTGAACAATTTTATATCGCTTTTATTATTTTTGGTAAAATATGCATTTAAAATGCAGTCGCTTTACCGGACCTATTTTTAGAACGATGCGTTTTGTATCAAGGATATGAAAGTTGAAACTAGTAAGATTTTTTGTGCAAATAAAAGATGAAAAATAATATGAGGATATGGTGGTCTCGCGACACACAAGCATAGGGTAACTATTGATTGAGATTAGGTATAGGGATTAGTGGGAAGTCTCAAAGAATAGGGACGGTGGGACCTAAGTAGGTATATCGAACCAGCTGCTGGATGATATTAATATAGGGTAGGTAGTTCAACAGTGAACCAGGCAGCCACAATTAACCATCGTTATTTCTCAGAAATCTGACGTTGCCCATTTGTGCTTCTACCTGTAAATGATAGGCACATGTGTCCCCCCTCCGCACACCTGTTTGTGCAAGTCGCCCACTAATAACGGCTGTGTGAGAAGCGTTTGTTTGAAAATTGAACCAAAAAGTATGTTTTTTCTGCTGGCATCTTTAATTTTTTGTGTGAATTGTATAAAAGATATCACTTTTTTTATTACAAATATTAAATAAACATTTAGTTAGCTTTCTCATGTACCGCACGTAAGCTTAAAATAATAAGACTAAACCGTTGAAATTTTCAGATTAGTTCAAAGTATGTGCTGTGTCTCTCATAGAACCACATCGAGGTAGTTCACAATGAACCTGGTTTTTATGCTACTTGCTAAGTGTAATTTTCTAAAAAAAATAGAAACCTTGCTGATTTTGATTAAGGTTAATAATAAATAATAATTTTGATCTCTTTATCGTGATTTGAGTGTTTTTCCATTAGTTATTCAAATGTTGTATAGGTTAAATGTAAATTTTTGACCGATTAAATGTAGGAAAATGATAAAAAAATAGAGAAAAGTGTTTTATGCTACCAAACCATAAATATCGCAATTAAAAGCATAAAAGTACTATGTATTTTCATATATTGCCCTTTATTAATGTTTTATAATATAATTACGCTACCCAAAATAAGGTGGTTCATTGTGGAAAATACCCCGGTTCACTGTGTACACCTAAGAGTACACATTGAACCAAATCTCATTTTTTTTTAAAAACCATGTATCTTCTAAACTAATAAAATTTGTAAAGAAATTTAAATGCAAATTGAAAGACAGATAAATTCACTAACGAACAGTGAAAAAACCGAACACAAAAACCCAAGAAACTCGAAGCTAAAGGCTTCCAAACTTTACCTGGTCCATTGTACGACAATGTACCATACCTACCTACCTAACCTAGGTATAACATCAAAATATTAAATAATTATCTATCGGATTTAAAAAAAAAGTGGATAATTATAATTATGCATAGGTAGGTAGGTACCTAACACTACCTCTGACTTTATTTAACCAAAAGGCATTAGAATCACCTAGCATGTAAAACGAAACTTAAGTGATCCTTGAGGTCCTACAAGAATAAATGATTTTTTCTTTCTTTCTTTCTTTCCAAAGAATTCCATAATCAATAAAAAATACCCAACTTTTCATAATAAGCCTTCGATCTTCGAATTCAGGCATTCTCCTCAGGCATTAGAATCACCTAGCATGTAAAACGAAACTTAAGTGATCCTTGAGATCCTACGAATAAATGATTTTTCTTTTTTTCTTTCTTTCTTGATCGAAGTAATATGCAGTCATTTTCGAGTAGGTACCTAGGTAAGTACAATCCTAAAAATAAAGGTTTATGGGTGGGCCCTTCGTATCATTTGAACGTTGTGAAATTATAATCTTTACATTTTCAATTAGGTTTTGCAACGATAATAAGCAGCGATAGGCATCAGCAAGTTAATTAAATCGTGGCAATAAACCAATTAGAGGAAATTAATTTTAATATCTTGATTATGTCAGTAATACGCACTACAAATTTATAATCGCTAAACGGAAGCTTAGTTCTAAAACAAACAAGCAATTTTTTAAGAATCAGGTAACGTTAATTTTCTTTTTTAACAATACCTACTTTAAACTTTCATTTATTGACCACTGTAGGTACACTGAAGGTACCTATTAAATACTTACCTATCTAGGTACCTATAATCGGATTAAATTGCGTAATAAATGAATAACGAAATGTAACGCAACTAAAATTACTTAAATTACCAAATGTTCCGATAAAATTTAATCGAAAGAAAGAAAGATGGAAAAAAACATTTATTTCAGTAGGACGGATCACTTTGAATTGAATCCTCTTCATGCTAGGTGATTCTATTACCTGTTTCTATGCGCGATACCCAGGACACTAAGAAAAAGAATCAGGGAACACGCGGTGGTCATACATTAATATACCTACCTATACGATAATAGTACTTACTTACCTTTATCATTATTATTTTAAATTAAAAATTAAAATGTTACTATCATCATTGGAATACCTATTACCTGTCTACACTAGAAGTAGGTACTCATACGTACATTGATTTTCTTCACAATAAGGGTTTTTTTTTCTCTTCGAGTGTAAGAAACGTAAATTTTTCTGAAGAAGTTTTATAACACCCAGTTAATAATGTCATTTATTATTACTTTGCTAAATAGCAATTGGAATTTGGAGAAAAAACAGGTCGACATTTAAAGTAATTGATTGTACTTGAATCTAAATCAAATTTAATTGTCCACGCCTCGGGCTACGTTCGTTATCCATAAGAAGTTGAACACTTTAGGTGATCATTAATGCCAGTCAAAAGTAGGTACATTGGAAAATTTACCGAAGAGAAGAAAATATAAGACTTCTGTTTAAAATAGTTCAAATCAGATACGGATTGTTTTATTCATGTCGCTAAGTATTAAGTAGGTACTTATGTTTATTGGCGGTCTGAACTTTAAATAAAAATAATAGGCCTTGTGCTTCTTAACATAATTTTTTAAAGTGTTCTGTTCAGGCAAAAATCATGTCAACATCGAATAAAAACAAGGTTTTGATATTATTTTAATAACTTTAGATATCTATAAAAGCATTTTGAATACAAAGATCTGGACCCAAATGATACATCGCGCCAGTACTTACCTAATAACATTTTACCTAATTTGATCGAAACTCAATATGGAAACATTTATTTACTTAACAAATTTTGATGTAGGTATCCTTTTTGGTTTTGCGAGTAGGAGGAGCCTTGATAAAGTACTCAGGCATACGTACTGCATTACCATTTGAGTCGTTTTTCAATACAATGCTAAGGTTTTTTGATCGCTAAAGCTGTATAGCTACTTCTAACGACTTATCAGAATGACTTATTGCAAGTATTCATATTTAAAATACCAATTTTGCATTGCACTACTTACGAGAGCCTACCGTATGTCCTAAGTGATTTATTTTGCTAAATACCTACCTCAGTATTGACTATTATTTAGGAATGCGAGAAGTTGATTTGAGTTTTGAGTGAATAATCACAGCGTAGGAAGGATTGAAGACCTTCGAGCTAAAAAGCAGGATTTGCTTGAACCACACTTAGGTATTTCAGTATTAAATGAAAAATCTTACTAAAAGTTGACGGCATCGACGGGATTCGAGCCCGCGAGCTTTGAAATATTAAATAAGATTAATAATTAACACACGAGAACGCGACCTCGAGGAGTGACCATACAGGTGAAAATTCTCCTGATGAATTAAAACATTGTCAGTACATATTTAGATATTTTTATGCGAGTAATTTCCCGTGTGTTATATATAATGTCTAGTACAACTCACGAAAGTTTAATCATTCTTCTCGATTTCCCTTCTAAGGCCGATCCATTGCCGGCGGTTATTTGCTGCGTTGCGAGCACACTGCAAGCCATATTGTGGACTGGTCTTCGTAATTAGATCGGTCCATTAAGTTGGTGACCGACCTTATCCTATACGACTTGTCCTTGTAGCCTTCCAATGCAATCAACCTTTTGATATCTTAGCTAGGTAATCCATGAAACTGCAAGACGAAAGAATTTCCAAGACACTGAGGCTCTACTTGGAATAAACTATAGGTACAACATTTTGTGTCAAATGTTCTTCGTGTCGTTTTTTAAAGCACCGTGCTGAGCTTATTCAAGTTAGGGTTTTTAAACGCACGCGAACCCAAACCCTCTCGAGGTGCATTTCTGTTCTAACTCCGAAGATATCAGAGGCCCTAGCCATGTTACATTTCGACAATCGCTTTCGATTAGAAACTAAAAAAAATGTATAGGAATTGACATTCGATGACGAAACCTCGAGCGATCAGAAATGTCAAATCAAAGGTGTAGCGATGATAGAAATCTAATCGCTTCATAGCGAATGCCGGTTGGCTAGGCCCTTAGATCCTCAAAATAATTATGTTAATGGAACTACCTACCTCGGGAGTAAGTAGGTATACTCTTTACAACAACAAAAAATCATTAGGCTTTTCAAAGTCAATGAAGGTACCTACTTGTGGCTATGAGTAAGCCATAACCGATCTATCTCGTAATTACATTGGCTTCCGACCTCTCATGTTTGTCATTTCAACGGACAGACAGCGAGATATTTTGTAGATAACTAATTGATTAATGTCCAGTTCTACAATGTCCATTAATATTGAGCAGGTACGTTGATCAATTAAGTACATTGATCGATCGGGATCCGTATTTCGGTTTTAATTTAAAAACAATTTTACAAATAAGTTTAAGTAGTTGACGACCTCGGTGGTTAGGTAGGTACTGTATGTCTGAAATGTAAGAGCGGGTTTGATTCTCACGACTGTTGTGATATCATTTCTGTTTTACAAACTTAGGTTATAGTTAAGTAAACATTATGGAGTAGAGTATTTCTCTTTTATTTTATTATTTTAAATTATTTATTTCTCTCTACTTTAATGTTCCAACTTGACAGGCATAGCCAATTGTATTTGATCAAACTATTTTCCAACAATTATCAATAATTGAACATAAGATAGACATTGGTACCAATTCTGCACACGCCAAACTAAGCTAAAATCATACTAAAATTCTTAAATTTAGGTTTAGAGACTCAACCCTATTCAGATGGCACCAAACTAGACTAAAATCTGATTAAAATTTTTAAAATTCCTAAAATTATAGTTGGTTACTCAACTTAGACCAAAATGCTAAAGACTTATTCGGCGACAACCATTTTAGTATTTTTCGCGTAAATTTAAAACTTTATCCTAATTTTAGAGAGCATGTAAAAAGGTGTTGATTAAAATTAGTAGGTAAAGTGCTAAGATTTTTGTTGTGAAATTGGAAGCTATTACAGTGCAAAATCAAAGTAAATTATAGTAAAATGTATAAATAACAATGGTGTTTGGTAGAAAAGTGTTGTTTTAGTGTTATAGTTAACTAGAAATACCTACTGGTGATAGTGGACTTTGTGGTGGCTGCCTGTGATGGATTTTTCGGAAAGGTTTGTGTTTTTGGTATCTTCTTTAGGTACTACGTAGTAGGTACGAATGATTTCTACTAGTAGTAGTAGGAATCATTAGGTAGGTAGGTAGGTAGGTACATTGTAGTCCTTGTTGTTATGTTGAAATAGGTAGGTAAGTAGGTTGTTCCTACTCATAATTATCTACCTACTATAAATGTGCAGTGAAGCTTTATCTCTTCACATCAAAACTCAGGTGGGCTACCTACCTACCTACCTACTCATCATTATCTTTTTGCCCCTATTCCTCATTGCGGGGTCGGTAAAACATGTTTCTTCACCACTTTCTTCTATCAGCATCATCTCAGTGCTCAGCTCACTCACATTTTGTACAATTTTTGAATCTCTAGCGGTGTAGGGTCACATTTATCCATCAACAATCACATTCATTGTTTAGTAGACCGTATCTACCTACCATGTTGATAACATGACTCATTCCTCTTTTGATTTGCCCAGCCCATGAGCCCATGCCAGCAAAGAGCATGTAATAGCATACCAGGCTAGCCTTGTTCTCCTCAATTTATCAGTTCCAGGCATTATCTTCAATATTCCCCTGATCTATACACACACCTACTGCTATAGGTAGTTAAAATGTAACCTGCAACTAGGTTAGGCACCTAAGTAAAACCTTTTGAAAGAAATATTACTTATATCTAATGAATTGCCTACTATATTACAGGTGACAAGGGCTACCGTTATATCTTGGTTGACAACATCAAGAATGAGCCACACAAAGGACCGGAGGACCACTGATAAACTGAATAAGTGTCTACACCCCCACGGACCCTGATTATAAGCCCAGACAATGTACAAAAATCATAGTTGCATAACCTAAACCCTGGACAAGATTATGTTTATGGATAAAGTTCTCAGGCAAGGATAATACTGATTATGTGCTCACATCTCTGGTGTCACACTAATTATAATACTAAATCATGGTTACTTTTTGCAGATACACTGGAAAACCATGCCCTAGAAGGTGATAATACTAGTTAACATTCAAGAAAACAAGCAGAATGATATTGAGCTTGGAATGGACTTCCTTTCCAATGCTCGGGCTATTAATCAGTCAAATTTAAACATTTCTTGTTATGTAAAATTAAAACTAGTTATTTTAATTTTGTTACTTTTATTAAACCATAATTTGAGGAAAATAACAGTACCTACTATATATATTTAAGTTGAAATATAACCAATAAATCGGAAGGTACTACTATAACAATACTAGTTACATTCATTTGAGCGAGCAAGGATTGATTAGGATTGTTTTGTAACATAGCATGTGGTGTAGGTACCACTTTGACCAGACTTCTTCTACGGTAAGGGAAACTCCTGGTTCTGTAGCTTTGAGGTTTCTTTGCGAATGGTGAGGCAGTCAAAGGTAGATCCTAAAAAGAAAAATTGTTTTAATTACAAGTTACTTTAAGAACTTACAAATAACCTTCTAAAAATTGTTTTAATTACCAGTTTGATGTTCTGTCTTCTGAGGCAGTCGGAAAATCTTAAGAACTTTGTTGCTATTTAGGTAGGTATATGTTGTTGTTACTAATGTAGATCCACTCGAGGTGTCATCTGCATGTTCCTTGAGGTGTGGATCTGAACTTTCTATGCATTTCTATCACCCAGTTATTCAAAATCTATGAAAATAAAACATTGAAAGTTAAAATAAAATACAAGTCAAAAAACACTTTAAAGTAAGTAGGTAGATTTTTCTTATGAAAAGGTAAAACTTACATGTTTGTTTGTGACCCTTTACAGAAACTATTATCATAGAACTTTCAAATAATGAATTTATTTCGCCCTTAGCTTGATTAGGTATCTGAAACAAAGTCATTTAAAAATTAGTTTTACATACATACCTCAACCTATGTAGGTACTTTTTATACATAATACAATATAGAATCACGCCTCTTTCCCATGGGGGCAGGCAGAGACCACGGATCTCTACTTGCCAGGTACACTATGTGAAACAAAACAACATTTTTCACGCATTACTGTAATATCATTTTCAAGATCAAAATTTCTTTATCTTCCACTACTAACCTTTTCAAATTAGCATGGTATGAAGTGACCGATTGGTCGTCCCAAGTATCGGTGGAGCGATAGGATGGAAGCTGACTTGCGCGACCTCGAAGCCAACAATTGGCAAAAGACTGCAATGGACAGAAGAAAGTGACGAGTTCTCGGATCGGAGGCCAAGACTCACTTTAGGTCACTGAGCCAGTGGAGTAGTATGGTATGAAGTGAAGAAGACCTAGGCTCTATGCCTCAAATAGAATCTTTTTGAGAAGATAAATTGAATTCGAATTAAATTTTGTTTGTTTGTTTACTTTGTTTTTAGTTTGATGCGCTTGTGGCCTGTCAAAATTGTCAAATGTCAAATAAATTATATATGTCAACGTCAAAACATTAAATCATTCGTTCATACTGATGGAAACTGATGTCAAGCACCAATAAAATTTTCGAAATTGGCAACACCATGAATTCAATTTAAAAACCAGACTAGGCATGCCAAATCGGTTTAAATTTAGTATGTTGTGCTATGCGGAATAGAGTAAAACGCATTTCTAAACTTAGCTAGGATTTTTAACTAGGATTTTTAGTTAAAATGCGGAATAGCCACCATTAGGCCTCCTTTCTTTGCCACTTCTTCCGGTGTTGGGCCGCTCGCATCTAGGTCATCGTAGAGCGTACAATCATCACAAATGTGAAGATTATTAAAAGCTTGTGAAAAGGTGCTCCTAAAGTAAAGACCCTGCTGAGTAGGTTATAGGTAGGTATAAAATATTAAATGCAGATACTTTTTCCCTAAACATTTTAACAAATACCTAAAACGATTAGGCAAGTTGGGTAAATGGCAAGCGAGTTGTTGCAATATTTTAGTACATTTATATGACCACGATTGTTCTAGTAAACGTTGCCAGCTCATTATTATTTTGCCGCCAAACCTTTGGTCATTAAAACTATTTAGATTGTAGATAGGCTAAACGCATTGCAACGCACAAAGTAGCGGAAACTAGCAAGACAATAAAATATTTCATTCGTAGTGAAACTTGACCAGCCAACTGACGATGACGAAGGAGTGGTCAGAATTTGGATAGGTGACAGCTAGACGTAATGATATGAGCCTATGCACACGGTGTATTTTTACTGCGCGTTTAAAGTATCGATACAAACGTGATGCTTAAAAGCGCGCTTCTTTTGTTTGATACTGTAGGTATTTTTGATGTCCCAAGATACCTAAATACCATTATACTACTTACAACATTACCGTATTAGGGCAATAGGGTATTCTATATACCTACTTACCCTCCTTCACATATGTGCTTATTATGCTTATACAAAACAAACATATGTGCGCTTACAGCTTACAGTATCGATAAATCGCAAGCAATCCGCCAAAACGCCCTGCGAACTAGCAGGAGCGCGCTATAGGTAGGTAGGTACCTATACAAAAACGCAGTGACGCTCGTTTTAAAAACGTAAAAACGTCGTGTGCATAGGCACTAAAGAGAGTTTTCCCGTGTATCGGAAGGCACGTAAACGATCTATCGTTTCGATGACAGCTAGGGTCATTTACAGTAGAGCGTCATTGTGCTTCGAAATTTTCGGGCAGGTTTAGATAAGTGTCGGTTCTAGATTTCAAGTTACATCTTAGCTTCGCTCATGTTAAGTTGAAAACCCGTGATTTATGAGACAAACCAAACTATTGAATGTTCACGAGTAGAGTATCCCAATAGGTTAATTTTTGGTAGAGCTTTGTGTAGGACTATATTCGTCATTTATAATTGAGACACAAGAGAAACAAGCAGACATCTACTCACAGACAAATCCTGCTAAACAACTTAATAGTAATGCCCTTTGTAATACCGCATACCTTAGTGTTTAGTTGTAATACCATAGATAAATTACTATGCTAATATCCGTTAATAATGGCGTGATAATTTTACACCAGTTTTGCACAAGAGTGCGAGCGTGCCAGACAAGCATTTTGGCGTTTCTACGGATCGTGTAAAGCGGAACTAATTAATTTTATACTAGCTTCTCAGCTACGAAACATTCTTTAATATTACTGCTGGGTAAAAGTGTTAGGAATTGTCCCACGAAAATGAAAATTCTAATATATTTTGTTGATTCCTACGGGATTAGTTTTGTTATAATTCAGTGTTGTGTATTTTGAGTGCTTAGTAGCAAATAAATGATAATTATGTCTATGTCTATGATTAAAAACAGCATCCTCCTCGAGCGATGATGTATCGAAAACTTTGATAAGAATTTCCATTTCCGGACATGATTTGCTGTTTTATAATGATTTCTGCGCTATGGCGTGCCCCGGATCAGGGTATAAATACGCTGATCCGGGGCACGCCATAGCGTTGCTCCAGAGACCGATATTCGTACGCTGTGTGTGTGCGCTTTGGTTCCTTTAATAAAAAACAATAGTACTTAGGTAACCCTCTCTTTATTAATACTAAAATAAACTTTTATTTAAGTACATACTTACCTATAGTAAAAAAGAAAAAAATATAAATGAAATATGATCACGACTGTATCCCGGGAGCGGTAGACATTTCTTTCAGATCAGGCAATTTTAAGATCTTTTCGAAGATGTCTAAGGGGGTAGTCAGAGGTATGTCCAAATACATACATATTTGGTACATGCCCACTTTTTGCAGAAGTTAACTTTCCATACGTGACAGGTTGCAAGCCCATCGACGCTATTAGAGAGCTAACTGGTTTCCTCACGATGTTTTCCTTCACCGTTATAAGCTCGTGTTAAAGCGCATATAAATTTTTCGATGCGAAAAGTTCATTGATGCACGGCCGGATTCGAACCCACGACCTTATAAATGTATGCGTAAATATATGCACAAGCTCTACACGGTTAAGGAAAATATCGTTAGGCAACAAATGAGCTTTCGAATAGCGGCGATCGGATGCAACCTGTAACGTTTGGAATGATGGAATGGACAAGCCTTTGATTACCCCTTAGACTTCAGAAGATTTTCAAAAATCTGAGAGAATATTTACTTGGGGATAGGTACTTACAATGTTAATCATACTACACTGTAATTTTAGAAAAATAACTGTTAAAAGGTTAAGTATTTCATTCATTTTTTAGATAACGCTTAAGTTACGACAAAACAAAAATTTATGAGGTGTGTAATAGGACTGTGTGATGGATGTGAGTGCCTATCTGTTTCATTATTGTCGTAATATAATTTTGTAGTGGTATATTAGTGAAAAAAATGAAATATGATCACGACTGTAGACATTTCTTTCAGATTTTAATGCAATTTTTAGATCCTTTTGAAGATATCTAAGGTGTAGTGTGAACATGAACATACAAAAATATACGGAACATAGAACCTCCTCTTTTTTGAATTTGGTTAAAGATGAATCCCATAGCTGTCCCTTAGCCCCGCCGTAAGATGTGTGGATGTTTGTTACTCTTTCATGTAAAAACTACTGAATAGATTTAGCTGAAACTTAGAATATAGGTAGGTACATAGTTTGTGACCTGGAATAACACATAGGCTACTTTTTATCCAGGTACCCACGTGAGCGAAGCCGCGGGCGAGGAAGCTTGTACCTACAGAATAAAACCTTCGTTTTCTAATTATATCGTAATTTTTCGGAGACACGGCTATTACCAACCATATTGCTCAACTTTCTTTGCAATTCCACTAGTGGCAGTACGTGCTCACTTTTATTATATTCCCCTTCGAAATCTAAGCCTTTTTTTTTGTTATTCAAATTTTGTATCAGTTAATAGCATCTATTAACATGTAATGTCTGTCTTTTAGCGCTATGGCATGCAATTATTTTATTTTAATTAATTTGTTTTATTATTGGAACTAGTTTTTAGAGTGCCGTTTGAACTTTAATTATGATAATTTAAATGTTGAGTACAATTTCAATCAAACCTGACTACCTACACTGAAGCTTATTCCATAAAATTTAGGGGGTTATATCTTTACTAGATATAACTAATATCTGGTAAAGTGTATCTTTATAATTTATTTTCAAAACCCAAGTGTTCAATATCAAGGTTTTCTTACCATAAATGTTTGAGCGCACCAAAATTATTTACAGCTGATATTCTGACCAATGTTTGTATTCAATTACTTGGTCAACTTTTAACCACATACTAGCGTAGGCTCATATTTCTATCAATGTTAACTTTTTAAGGTTTCCTTCGTATAACCTACTTCATTCAGAAATCAGTGTACCTACAGCACATTTTAACTTTTAAACTTGTTTTAGTTCCCTTTTCTGATATTTGTTTGTACCCACGTCAAAGCTTATAAAAGCTCTCGGAAAACAGGGTGCCCCAAGCTGTGACTCATTCACACTACCCTCATCGCGTTTGTAAAACGCGCTGCGAGCAGGTGACGCGCCACACAAAAACGCATAGTGACTGCTCGTTCGAAAAACGTGGTGTGCATATAGCTCTATCTTTGTCCAAGGATGTCCAAGGATATTATTATTATTTTTCTTGATTCTATTATTAACTGCTATTAAAAACTACGATTAGTTATCAGTTTATAATATGTACCTACCATGTTTGAGTCTTAGATCTTGTCCGCATTATCATAATTGTGTAAAATCAAATCAAACCGATGTAGCATTCACATCTACACTTAAACATCATTCAATGATTTATTACAGAAATTAACATTTTATTGAGCGCAATAACATGCCGCCCGCTGGCCTTGCATTATTTTGCTATCATTTGAATATGTTAGTTGCAGAGTAGGTAGGTACCTATGTACTAAAAGCACCGCACCGGCTTGGCCGCCGGCATAGCATAACCCTATGGCTATGCGTACTCCACATAAGCTATGAATGAAACATCGAATTAACGAACTGCTAATTTTCGTAAGATCTACTTTGTAAACGCTCTTAATTACTTAGGAACGATAATTGTCTACTGCAACTTACTTTGGCAATGTGCCATTGCCGTCATACGTCCAAGTCGATTTGTACTTGATAACCTAATCTGACCCATAACACAAAAGAATAGAGTATGCTTAGCAATGGCAGAAACTACGTGAGTTTTAGCGAATCTATGATTTTTCGCTCTATTTGTTGTAGCATTAATCATGTTGTTGCGTTTTTTATTTGTTTACTTACGAAGTTGGATTATGTAGTTGTGTGGGAAAATGTTTCCTGCGTTGTTGTCACTTACACTTTTTTTGTACCTAAACTTACTTTTGGGGCTTCGCACCTTTTTGTTATCAATAAACTATTTTTTATACTTATGGTGCCTGTAAGCGTGAAACTAACATAGTACGTTGAACAAACATAGTACCTTGAACAAAGGAATTAAAAAAAAAATATTGTAAGTTTTTGATACATATCTTAAGCTTTTTTTTATATCTATCTATGTTGTAGTTTTATTTTGTATAGTTTAGGAAGAGTAGCGAAGATGCAGTTGGTGGCCACCAAACTCTGTTTTCGCTACTTTTCCTAAACTATCCATGCAAAATAAAACTATTAGAGGGAACTACTCTATTAGGTACTTATCTATCTGCTGCACCACCAACACAAGACCTTGAAAAACCGGAATTTTATATAAAAAAAAAAAACTCAGGCCTTTATATTTTTACTAGATGATTTATACAGTCAGGAGGCAAGTTTTGCCTACACTTAATGGGACACTGTGCACTGTTGTGCCCAGCGGGCCTAGCATGTGCAACACGAGAAATCATCTCGTCGTCGACAAAATATTCTCTCCTTCTCTAACATAGTACGTTAGAGCAGTTTGACATTATCGAGATATTGAATTTGTCGTCTCGACGCGTTGCACATGTTAGGCCTACAGGACATTGTTGAGATGAAATAGCCATATTTTTTGAACTATCTTAATAATTTAACTTAAAGAAGGTTAACAGCAAAGACGATTAATATCTAGAAGACAGACAAAGGCCATACACAAAATCGTAACCCTAAAAAATAGCCTGAAAACTCTAAAACATCAATTTTATCCAAGAAATTTCAATACTTTCTAGTTAAAAATGTTTAAATATTGAATATTGTTGCTACC
This sequence comes from Xanthorhoe designata, assembly GCA_963582015.1. Lineage (NCBI taxonomy): Eukaryota > Metazoa > Arthropoda > Insecta > Lepidoptera > Geometridae > Xanthorhoe > Xanthorhoe designata. The sequence goes on from OY757029.1 coordinate 4,649,226, forward strand.
TACTACTAAGTATTGAAATTTCTTGGATAAAATTGATGTTTTAAAGTTTTCAGGCTATCTGGTACTGCGGGATCGGGTTACGATTTTGTGTATGGCCTTTGTCTGTCTTCTAGATATTAATTGTCTTTGGTTAACAGTAAGGAACCTTCAGGGTACCAATCATATTTCAATAAACAGATCTCGTTGGTCAATTCTAGTAACCAGAGCATGCGATCATTAACATTTTTCTATTTTTGTAGGTTACGTATTTCGGTAATAGTTTAATTTATCTCTAACCAACACGTACAGATTACGTGTGATATGAAATGAACACTGTTTAGCCTTGACTATATCTAGACTAGGCGGGAAACCTTGGGATCTACAGATTTTGTAAAAAGAGTTTAAATCTGTGGCAGGAGGAAACAGAAATGAATATTATAGCTGTGAAATTGAACTGAAACTGTCTTTATATCGTCCAAGTTTAGCGACGTTCTGTATTAGCATTAACAATGGGATTACTAGTTCGTTAAACTGGTCAGACAGAGGTTTTTAGGCAGCCTAGAATCTCCATAATCTTTTTATCAAGTTCCTATATCTACTGATTTTTCTTGAGAAATAAATTATGGACTTTAATTTTTGTAATTGATCTATATTCTATAAGATTGATCGACATATTTATCGAATCTTGCATTGCCAAGTCATTATCAAGTAATTAAGTTAAAATAAATAAATAAAATAAATATCCTTTGACATTTCACACGTTGAGTTATTTACGGTGTTGCCATTCTTTGGTGTGGATAAATGTCATGGTGTTGACTTTGATATTATAATTTCCAGCGCATTTAAATGTTAAATTAATAGGCAACTGACCATCAGCACATACAAGTAGCTTAAATCAAAAGTCACTGAAAATAGCTTCCCCCCCATTTCCTCAGTAGGTACCTACTACAAGTCTCGCGTCACGTAAAAAGAACCCCGAGGAGAAGTAGCAGGGGTTGTTTGCGCATAGGTTAGATAAGATAAGATAAGATAATTTTTTATTGTAAAACTGTTGAATGGTTACAAGGATGGTAGGTTCGTTTAAAATAAAAAGTACAAACAGTTTGCCCTTTTCGGACGTACAACATTAAAAATACTATAACATGAATACCATCAGACAGAGATTAAGCCCCTAATACTAATATATCCTGCATAGCGGGTATCAGAAACTACTATTATCATATCACCCAGACCCGGAAAATACTATCGAAGTTGATTACGGAGTATAATCGCAAATAAAGGCCTAAGTTTTAGCTATCGAAGATTTATTAGACTATTATGTATGACTATACGACAGCTATCTAGAATAGGTATTGTATTTCCTGCTCTACATCTTACATAACCGCATGTAATCATGTTCTTTCGGCAGTACTTGCAGGAAATCCTATTCTTGTGCTTGTTATTATGTCACCGAACACATAATAGGAAGTAGGTACTATAACTAGAAAAGTTATTTCGTAAAAATACCAAACAGTAAAAATACCATCCTGGAATTAGTAATTTAGATCACTTTCAAAACTTTCGTGATTTGTACAGCATCTTTAACACAGGAATTAGAGACTACTATAGTAATAAACTTATTATCTGTGATTAGGGTGAGACCAAACGAGCGTATTTTTTTTAGTAGGAAAGTAAATTCTTAGGAAATTAAATCTATACACCAACGACAATAGTGGCAATTCGGAGTGTCGCAAAAGCTAAACTAAACTAACTAAAGTTAATGCCATCCTTTTTATTCCCATCGCTATGAAAGGGACGGCAACATTTTTAGTTAGTTTGCGATAGGTACTCCGAATTGCCACTAATGTTTGCATACAGTATCGCGGAGCTGGGCCGCGAATGGGTTATACAATATCGCGTTTACTGTCCATAACCCATCCAAGTACCTAGTGACCGCTCAGAACAAGCAACGTACTTCGACGATCTATCAAGAACGTCCTTAGCAAGCTGCGCCACGAGCGCTTTGTATTTTTACTGAAGTGTGAGATCACTTTTCTACAATACTTTTACGCGGACTATATGGCTTATACATATAACGATATACATTCATGCCATATTGTTGATAGAATTGCTCTATCAGTAAATTTAATCCAGTTTACCTACAAGCAACTGGTTACGAAGCTCCAGTTTCGTACGCGGCCGAAGGGAATAAATGGTGTACCTACATTATCTGGTGTGTATTTACATAGAAATCTTAAATGGATCATCAAAATTCCGATGTATTAACGAACTGGAGGTCGCTTAGTACAGTCAACTGCACAACTACACTACTACTACTAAACATTATAGGTTTCAATAAAAATGCAAAAATTAAAAAACATTTTCGTCGCGTTGACGAACATAAAAAAAAAGTTATTGTTTGTAACTGTATTGTATATATATGTTTACAAAATTAGATGAAATTTTAATTAAATTTAATTTAGATTGCAAACATTACTATTGTCCTGACGCTTTATGAATTATGTGATATAAATGAAGTGTTGTAGGTACCTACTTATCACTAAATCCTACAAATTTTAGGTACATACCTAATTATTCATTAATTTCTTTATCAAAGTAATTTAAAAGTACCAAACCAAATTTCTTTAAGAGTACCTACCGAAGTTTTTTTGAAACCACGAATTACTTCTGGTTTTGATTGTACCTACAGGCAAATAACCCGACATCAATGATAGCCTTAAGGTTTATCTTAACTGCCACTATTAAGTTCTTATCAACTAAAAAACGATTTATTATTTACTGCAAAATAATGAAATGAAATATGATCACGACTCTATCCCGGGGAGCGATAGATATCTTTTCAGATCTTTTAGGCAATTTTTTAAGATCCTTTTGAAGATGTCTGTGGGGGTAGTCAGAGGTATGTCCAAATACATATTTGGTACATGCCCACATCTTGCAGAAGTTAACTTTCCATACGTGACAGGTTGCAAGCCCATCGACGCTATTAGAGAGCAAACTGGTTTCCTCACGATGTTTTCCTTCACCGTTAAAAGCTCGTGTTAAAGAGCATATTAATTGTTCGATGTGAAAAGTTCATTGATGCACGGCCGGATTCGAACCTACGACCTTCGGATCGAAAGTCGAGGTACTAATCCACTTGACCAACAGACTCGTGCCAAGAAGTGCTAGCTAAGAAGTCATATTAATAAAAGCTCGGTTAAGTACACTTTGTAAACTCAATATTTTATATCCATTTATTATTATTTAATTATGCTGGTTTTCTGCTTTCATTGTCTGTAGTTCATACTTTGTGAAATTATATTAACCGCTGTCACATCATATTGACCATATTCTGTTACAAATGACCTACAGTGACCATTTTAATTAAGTAAAAAGTATTCTCATTTTTAAAGTTAATTGGAATCCTGAGAGGAGATGACATGACAGCGATAATAAGATGCCCTTGATGCCATCTTTGTATAAAATAAAATGAAATATGATCACATTTGTATTCCAATTTGTATTCCAAAAATTGTAACACCGAACTGCGCTCCCAAACACAAATCGCAGACGTAGCGACGAAGGCCGCTAAGCTGAAGTGGAACTGGGCTGGGCATGTCTGTCGTATGCCAAATGAGCTGTGGGCGAAGGTAGCCACCGAGTGGCGCCCCGACCCGGCGAGAAGGCGACGCGGCAGACCGAGACGGAGATGGCGGGACGAACTCGACAAATTTACAGCCAACTGGGAGATCCTAACACATGATCGTGACGTCTGGAAGGAATGGGGGGAGGCCTTTGCCCAGCAGTGGGACACTGACGGCTGAAAATAATAAAAATAATAAAATAATAATAAAAATTGTATTCCCGTAATTGTATTCTGAATATTATTCAAACTAGCTATGGCTTTTCGTTTAAACTGCATGAACTGATGTACCTACCATTAATTTTTTTGTATACAGGTGGAAATTTTCAATGCCACCTGGAGGGAAAGTCCTTTAAATATATAGATAGCAATTTTTACTGCTAAGAATAATTCAATTATTTTTGAGAAGAAACAACTCCACTTTGTATAAACATCGTAACAATGCTACCCGTTCTGTATAAATGTACGCTAAATCCACATTTCATAGGTACTAATCGAACACCTTCCAACTTTCCTATACATTAGTTACATTAGTCCTTCTTACAATTATTATACTGTGCATTTATAATTTTAGTGGATAGTAACTTTATTGATAAACAATCGGAGTTTCCAGTGGCTATTTGATAAAATCTCAGTAGTGAACACACAATATGGAAGACAATGTCTGGGATTGAGGATCCATTGCACTCACAGACAAAGCGCTTGTTTCCGAGATCCTCAAAAGGGGGGGGGGGGGGCAAGGGGGGCAAAAAGGGGGGGTTTGGGATTTTTTCCCAACTCACCCGAGTTACTTGTTTATTGTTTATGAATCTGTCAAAATATACCCACCTCCCCATCCACCATCATGACATAGTCGTTCTGGATAAACAGCCAAAGTAAAGCGAGCTACCTATTTTAATGCAATACTCTATTTTTATTGTATTAAACAATATTAACTAACTTTACTTTTTTTTACAGATTTTTTGTATCTTTTGTTTTGGTTGGACTGACAGACAAATAATTATACGAACAGCACCAAACGAACGATCCAGATGGACGGGCAAGTTATTCACTACGTCGATCGATGAGTACATATATCTACTTTGGCCAGTTAGTTTTATTTCAAAACAGGCAGGATAAAGAAATTGATCGCCGGATCGAAAACGCCTGGAAAAACTTATGGTACATCAATGAGCTAATAAAGGGAACTCTCCTATGACATCCTAATTTTTTATACCTTGTCAATCAATCACTTACAAGCAAGTAAAATAGCTTCAAAATGCAAAAACTTTTAAGTGGTCTTTAGTAATATATTTATTTGTTGTTTTTTATTACTGTTTGTTTTCCTAAAATATAAAAATAAAATAAAATAAAGAGCTTTTGTTTTTTTACTTGGCATATTTGTAAGACAGTGCATAATTTAGTCATAATCGCGTGGTTTATGGATTTTATATTTAACCTAGACATAATAATGTAAGTTGCGCAAAACTCTGTTCAAAAACCATTTGATCACGCTATATGCAAACGCACGTTTGTAAGACGTTAAGCCGTGGAGGCCTTCAAACGGCCTAAGTACAGTTAGTTAGCCACCTAGCTCTTATGAACTTTCTTGTAGATATTGTCTAAGGTCAGTTTTATTTTTCTTGGCAGTTAACCCAAGTTGAAGAAAGTGGGGCTAACCTTATCGACTCGATCGAGTGAGTAGTCACGAGTTAAGTGGTTCGATGTCTGACATTTTCAGCTATTTACATGCATGATCCAGATCTACATTCTGTTTCTTGCATATCTTAGGCTGTGTGTGTTCTGATAAGATGATAAAGTCGCAGCGGTGAAATAAATCGTAAAATCATATCGCCTGCCTCATCTCCTAAGTGAGTAAGTTCGTATGAGGTCGTGGTCAACTCTGGTTACTGATTTTTAAGTCGCCTTAAGGCCTCCGTCAAGGCTTAAGCTGGGTCTAATAATTTAACGTACCTTCCGAAGCACCTTATTGTTACCTATAAGCCTAAGAAAAGATGACATTAAAAAATACATGTGTATCACTATATTGCCACAAAAGCTCATTGCTAAACTGATGGCTTAGATAAGAAAATTTCAGATAAGAATTTTAAATTATCAGCTTATGAAATCACAACCCATTTCAAATGAATAGCACACAGTGTGTAGAGAACTCATAAAAATACCTATGTATTGTATAGTATATATATATAGTATACAGTATTTTATACTACCTATTGAAATTACACTAATTTCAATAGGTATTATAAAATGTTTGTTCTTTTTTTTTTCTTTGTTACTTTTATGTTCATTTTCGGTTTTAATTATACTAGAAACCTATTCAAGTGACACTTACGACGTAAAACGAGAGGCGGATTTATCCGTTTTAACTAGTAAACACATTAGTCATTTGTAAAACCAACTAGCACTTTAAATAATAATGAATAGATAAATATTTATATTGAACTTTTATCAGTACGATCTCCAAACCCTTCGTTATCAATTTATTTAATCATATAATTCATAAAATAGTACCTACACCGGGCATGTTTATTGCTCTTTTTAGATAGTATTTAGTAATAGGAGAACTAGTTTAAGTTATTTACACTATAACTGCCCATGTATACAAACATCATTATGTGGTTTTATTCGCATGAACGTGATAAATTGGACAAAACTGGTAAAATAAGTAAATAAAAACAAAAGAAAGTGAACTATTTAAATAATGATTTCTAGTGTAGCTTTTATTAATGAGATATTGTTTGTGATCGATTCAATGAATATATATGACATACACCAGCGCTTTCGCAGGCAATACTTAGTAGGTATTAAGCTTCCACTCAGATCTTCAGACACTGAAGTTCCTTTGAAGATATCTAGGGGATTTTAACAGGTATTTGTTAGTTTTAATTTGGGAGGTACCTATCTTTCTGGGAGTTTTTCTCTACAACTACACTATTGGTTTTATCATTCACTGTATTTTGACCGTAATAACCGCTAGTGCTTAAAGTTAGTGTTTGAGCGGTCATTAGGTACTTTATTTCTGGATAATTATGTAGTCCGATTAAACAAGTAATAAAACTACAATTTTCCTAGTACAATTTTCTCAACAAGATTTTGAAGATTTAGGTCCGATTCTACCAAATGTGTAAAACGACCTTTATTCTACAAATAAACCATCTGATTGTATCAGAACAAACAAAAATAGTATCTCTGTATATTGGTTAGGTACATACTGAGATTATGTTATAGGTAACACTAGAAAACAGCATTTGAAGAAAAATTACACAACTTAGTTTAATCCGTCAATCGGCCCTAGTTTTATTTAATGTGACAGGGCCAGTAATCAAGTTTATTAGTATAAAATAGGGGGTATTTGAATGAAGTTGTACTTTGATTTGTATATGGCACTGTGAAAATGGACACCGCAATTACATCGGTACCTAATTTGAAGGTTTTTAAGTAAGTGAATTGGAATAACAAGGTTTTATGGTTAATTAATGGAAATTCAACCGAGAACCATGTTATTATGAACACTTTGATCAGGTGTACTAAAAGCTTACGAACCAGTAGTTTTATTTTTTTAGCTGATCGTGGTTGACTGGCTGATTTACATACAGAAACTAATTTACTACATAATCATTGAATCTCCTTTTATTTATCATTTACCTACTTGCTTATTTTTCGAATTAAATTATCATCTTTACTTATCTCGATAGTAAGTACAATCTTTCAACAACCATCCATCGGTTATTTAGATGAAAAATTTAATAAAAGTGAACGATCATTTAAATTTTCTCAGTATTGTAGCAAAAAAACGCTGAAAAGGCTGCATGAGCAGTATACAGGTAGAGTGTATATGAATACCTACTACACTCTACCTGTATACATCTACCAATAAGAGCTACTGTTTTCACAGAAACAGTCACAAAATAGATCAAGCTTTAATTGTAAACATTAGCAATCAATTGTACGGAATAGCTACAATTTACATTAAGATCCGGCTGATATCTCCCACTGCACTGGGGACACATTCGAGTTTGTCTCTATTCTGTTGTTTTATTCAACACACATACTTGTCTGGTCACTGTGTTTTTTGCGTATATAGAGTTGTCTGTGTATGATTTTTAAAATGCTTCTTAAACTATAGAGTTAACTGTTAAACCTACTGCTTATTCGGTCAATCGTCGTTAGAGTTTAAACTCTACTTTGTTTTTATCTGTGACTTTGTACAGTTTTTTTGGCGTTCGTCTCTGACTACCAACAAGCGTCATCCTATCGCACTCCGGTTTCTCGAACGCAGCTCCAAAATTAACTAATCAATTGTCAAATCACGTGACAAGTGTCAAATTAGCAACAAATTTGAATACACACACTGATTCTGTTTATTTACGTTTAACATCCTCAGTAAAAAAGATACAACTGAATTCTTTCGACAAGGTCATTCAACCCTGTGTCTAGGAAAGTGCAAGTGAACCAGTCACTTACGTATGCGTTGTTTAATGAGGCGGATATTAGGCCAAATGCACTACCTATAGACATTTAATCGCAAGGGCTCGGTGCCGCAATTATAGCGCAGTTTGTTAAGACGACGACCGTCACAAAACGGGTGAGGAAATAAGACATCACCGGCACACATTATATGGCGGCTGCGAAGCTGACAGTCAATGCATTAAGGTAAAATAATAATGTGTAACAAATACCTTTTACTATCGTGTACCGAAATCTTATCAAAAAGCCAAGTTATTCTTAGGTAAAAGCAAAGGTATTTTGAGTTCATTATTTTTAGATTTTAGAATGTTTGATTTTGAACCATGTTGAAATTAAGTTAGGATATCTACATATTTGTAACACCGTTATCAGCCACAGCTTCTTAGGAAATCTAGACCTGTAGGTACTAGATATTTAGGGCCACCCACATTACGTCTAATAATAACGCGTGCAACCTGACCGAGGAAATACCACAATGGTATCGAAATGCAATTAAATCTTGTAATTTATTGCATGCTAAACCTTTGCTCACGACTTCGTCTGCATTTTTGATTGCCACCCACTTAATCCTGTTATTGTATTAGGCTTCCGTAGTTTGATTGCACTCAGAATTTACTTGAAAAAATACTGTTTGTTCTAATTCATATATAGTTTATTCAGTAGGACCTTTGGAATTAAATTTGAACTTTTTTAAGGTGATTCTCCTGTTCCTTCGCGACCAAAACAAGGAGGCGGGACAGCAAACAAGGTGTGAGATAATTGTCCCAACCTGTCACACTGTTACACAGAGAGTGAACACGTGACACGTTGGAATTTTTTCCCACTGTCACAGATCTGTCGTGACTCGTTGGGGAACCCAACCTTACGAGTACCTACGAGTAGCTTTCTTTTTGGTGATCCATATGCATATGACAATCCCCGTATTAATTCAAGCTCTTCAATGAATAAAGAAGAATTTTCTGCAGAGATCAATGAATTTTCTTTTGTGTCTATACCCATCGAGCTTTTAACGGTATCTTAGGAAAGCACAGTGAGAAAACCCGCGGCTTAGACAGCCTCCTTACACTTTAAATCTAGTAAAAGTGTAGAGGCGTACGTTTATATCTTTTATTAGTCAATTCATCACACCTACACTTGCGACTGCATAGCGTGACTATCGTGTCGTGTCGCGAGTAATCGCCACTTACGCTAGCAATACTTTCTTCTTCATCGGTCTACTTAATCTACGGTCAAGATTAGGATCGTCTTATTTCACAATCGAGGCACTTGTGGTGCACTTTGCCTTGTTTAACTTTAGTTGTAATTAATATTCAAAAAAGGTTTAGTCAAAAGTACATAGGTATATCTATAAAGATTAGTGCTATGTCACATAAAATCGCAACTTAAGTAAGTAACTAGGAGATATTATGTAGACTATTGATGGTTATAAAGAGAAAATAATGAAATTTTATATTGATGACGTACATTGTTTAAACCATGCAAATCATGTGTACCTATATTGCTTTAATATATTTGTAGGTATGCAATAAACTAGCATCGTGTAAATGGGACTTTATTAGTTTTCGGAAATTGACTAATTTTTTTACGAGTAACATACTTTGAATATTTGTAGATAACCTTAGATAATTTACAGTGAATTTGTCTGACATTGCCATAAATCTGTTGCAAATCGATCTTCAGTTCTGTCTGTCAAAAGCAGCAATATAATGAGAAGGCGTTGCGACTTAAACACGCCCTCAGTTTTATTGTTTTGGTAATTAGTGTACTAACTAGCTTCTGTATACGACTTCTACCTCCGACAGGAGTATTTATGTTCTGTAACTTCATAGTTAAATTAGTGCAAACACACCTAGATTTATTATCACCCTGTGAATCATAATTAACCTTTAGGCTTCCTACAGCTCGTATTCTTATCTTTATACAACAAATTGTTACGACAGCTTATTCGGTGCAAGTTATATACCTACTTGGAGTAAAGTGTAAAATAACCATTAGTCAATAATAAAAAAAGCTTCATAGTCTTCATAGTTCATGTAATATTGATGTAATTTTGTCTGAAATAAATGAAATGAATGTATAGTCAAATCTTCGACAGATGATTTTGAAGAAATGCTCTGTCTTATTGTCTAAATTCTTTTAGTATTTTGGCGTTAGGTACCAGCTCGTATGAATGACCACACATACAAACATGTTTGCTTCTCCACTAAAAACATTAATGTATATAGTAGAGGTCATAATTTTTTAATTTAAATTCTAAAATCAAGACCAGAGATTTCATTGGTCGATAATTATGTCGATCGAAAGATCAATTAATCCACTAATTGATAAATTACTCGCTGTATGTAAAAACATGCGCTCTACAAGTCTCGTCATAACATTGCATTCGGGCCGTGCAATGATGTACTTGGTACAGGATGAGGTATGAAATAAAATTGTTTTGCTAAAAAAAATATACGTTCTTAAAAAGTACATTTATAGTAAGAAAGTTCCTTTTAAAATTCACTTTCTTTCCGTGGTAATAATATTCTAAATTAAACAATAAGCAAAAAAATTACAAAGTATATAATATTATTATGTATGTAGGTATGTATGCATTGAAAACCAAAGATTATATCCTAGTCTAGTGGTAGTGATCTTCATATCATATCCAGCAATTTCGAGTTCCGTGTCAGGCCGCGCCTAAATGCTCAACTCTAACCGGTTTTCCATAATGTAGATCCTGTAATTTTATTAGATGCCATTCAATATTTAGCTGTAGGTAGGTACTTGTTCCTTATTGAAGTTCGAAGGTTAATAGGAATATTCGAGACCGATTAAGAACAATAGCTGTTCACTTTTGGCGTAATATGTAGGAGGTATTATTGATTCAATAAGCGATATTATAATATGAACACAATACTAGCTTCATATTTAACGAATATCTTATGTCATTATCATTTCCTCGTTACGAGGGGTACCAATTTTATTTAAAAGTTTAAACACTATCGCGTTCACTGCCCATGACGGACGTGGGTTAATTTAATTATGAGCTGTCGGCCACGGTCCTCTCCTTCGAAGATGACCGTGGTGACTGGGCCCTCAACGGTGGCGACGTTCTGAGCTGTCACAAATGTCCTAAACAACTGAGCGTTGTCGTGTCGTTTATTTGTATTTTTCAGGCGTTTTTTCAGTTTTTTTATGTGTTCATAGTCAATTCGTAGCAGGCAAAACAAATGCGTGCTACGAATTGACTATGAACACATTTTTCATACAAAAGACTTAAACGCGCTCTTTTAGCTACGAAAAAATTATATTATGTGTCTTCGAAAACTAATCTTAGAAGATATCGATATTTTGGCGTCTACAGATGTTAAAACATGTAAATATATAGATATTAGATAATACACCTTACGCTATTCTCAATAGAAACGTAAAATATATGCCATACTGCAAAAAATGGTACATAAATAATCCTATACTTATATTATAGTCTAATTTTGACGATGGGTTTATATTTGTCTGATGTGTTGTGTCTACGCGTCATTTCATATGCTGAGATTTATAACTATGTGTTAACATAACACCACTTTTGGCACTTTTAGTAGGTACATACCTAATCTTATTCTTAAAAGGTAGGTTACCTTGCACGGATCATTATGTGCAAGCCCCTAGTTTTTAGACGATTTAAAGGGATCTGTTGATCCTTGTGAATAAAGAAAATTTGATTTTGACTGACGCATCCTGTCTCAATATTATAATTTCGACTTTATTAGGTAAGTACTTTAGAATCAGGAACATGAAAATTGCAGGTACTATTTTCTTGAAGTAAAAAATACATCAGAATTATCTTTTTATAAAATAGAATGATGTAAGTCTGTCCATTCACTAATGTTTTGTTTAACAAGAAATTTCTTAGAAATAAACCGCCTTAGGCTGGGGACCGCTATGTACTACAATCTATAAGTTAATAATATTGGTAGGTATTTCAAAACAAAACGAATCTTGTTGCAATATAAACACGGCCACCAAATGGAACTATAATAGGATCGATTCTTGGAGTAAGAAATATGGCAACGAATTGATCGATTTGGTAGGTACTTATAGTAAAGTTTTCTTGACCAATTTAAGATGTAAAACATTGTTTTGACAATTATATTCAGCTGTTGGCCTTATGCGTTTTATCTTATCAATGCAATGTTATACACATTATAGGTTATGTTCGACTTTTATTTACATATCTTCTGTTTAGATTTGAAGGAATCGGGCTAAAAAACATGGATTTACCCATGAAGCCTTACCCAGTGACAACACAAGACAATAAAAACGTTTGCTAATATAAGCTATTTGCCCAGGATAGTAGTTTTGTTTAGTTTTTATTTTCAAAACTTTGGATACTACCTACTTATTTTGTAACTGATGATGGGTCGTATGGTTAAGATAACTTGTGTTCGAAAAGCCGATTACGCTGAGAGGTTGCTCTTCATCTCAAATAATGTCAAAGGCATTAGAGTATACCTAGGATGCCTTCTAACATTGTTCGATTCATCTAGTAAAGATGTTCTATTTCTTAACATGATTAGTATTATTAGTATGAACTATAATCATGGTTTGCTTACGGTTCATACCATACAATTGCTCAGTTGTTCACACTTCCCTCCGGAATGCTCCATTATCTTGCTCAAGGGGTACTTATGTCTTTTATCACCATTATATTGACAGCTATTTTAAATGTTATAAATCATTGCTTAGCAAACAAATTACAATTATCAATCAATCGGAATTATATTATTAAAAAGCAAAATGCATCAGTCATTTTGGTTACAATGTAGTTGTAAAATATTCTTCCATATTTTATTTAAAAGTATTTTATATATTATCAAAAAAGCAAACACCATGGTAGTTGGAATAGAAGTCATTTTATTTTTTCTTGCAAGCCGTCATGTATCAAATATAATTCCAAATTCAAAGATTATAACAATTTCAAGTTAGGTATAAAAAAGAGGATTTAACCACACACAAAAAAGGTTATACTTAACCTAAAACGTTTTCAACATACCGCCCACCAAGAACGACTGTGATCGTTCTTCATCAGCTATTCTTACATAACCGCCCACCATGAATTCTGTTAGGCAGTTGAAACAAACTTAACTTGAAACTTAAAAACACAAATTTAACAACAGCTTACAAACTTAGCAATAATAAAGTGCTAAACAACAATGTAACGTAAATAATACCACAGATTAATAACATTAAACAATATAAATATCAAAACCTCATTCTGTGGCAGAACAAATACAAGCAATATACACTTAAAACCATCCTGCCTTACATTATGCGAGCAAAAGGATGATTGCCTCACCAACTATCAAATCGTATCATCTAACAATATCTTATCCACTGGTAATTCCTAACTGGTAAGCTAATCCGTGGTTAACTTAGTCAACAGAACTGTTTCCATCAACTCACGAAGTAGAATCGAAACTTGCACTGTTGAAGCCACCGTTGTTATATCCGCAACAAGATGAACATGAGTGTTACCTTCTACATCAACAGTCCTCAGGTAGACTGCTGCAATGTCGCAATAATTGCATCACAAAACAAGACACCACGAGAGAGAATATCATTATTTAGCTTCAAGCCACCTAAGAATACTTGAGTAAGTTGCTTACATTTATTAGTTCTAATTGATAGGGAAGCTCATCGGGTAACTCATCATCCCAATCGATTCCGGCCAGCCACAACTTCAGGATCATGACCTTCGCAATTACGATTTACGACGCAAAGAGCTACCCAACCTAGAGGAACAGACTCAATTTGTTTGACACAACTTTGCTATAAACCTTTTTACCTTCTTCCAGTCTGGCACTCAGTGAGCAAATTATATTCACGAAACGGCAATCTCACTACATAGCATTCTGTAGCATCTCTCCGAGTTGTTTGACTTTAAAAGTCTCACGACGTTATTCCTCCTCAGTGAGAATTTTACTGATACCATTTTTAATCTGTCAGAATTTCTTTAGTAACTCTCTACACAAGAATCCTCACTTACCATAACATCATGATGACAATGATGAACTAATTCAGCCTTCATCAAGATGACTGTTCAGTGGGACACGAAATAATACACCCTAAAGCGGTGCATTTTGCAATCGGAGTGCCCTTAGAACACTTGATCAAACCCACTCTAACTATGTTGCTATACACATCGGCATCAAATAGAACGTCAATCCTACTGACTTTGTGAATTAGAGTATCTGCAAGAGTGATTTAAGCCAACACTGGTCAATCTGCAACTTCAATCTTCTTTGAAAGAAGCAGACCAGTGAACATACCTAATACATGTGCATCTACTTTTCAGCATTTGCACGACAAATTCTGTTACTAGACGTTCATCAGCAGCAGATGGACGCATCCATCTGCATACCTTTACCTACAACCGCAGTTGCTAACAGAACCTGTGGACTTTCAACTTAAATCTTCTTTGAAAAATGCAAACTAGTGAAAGTACCTAACACATGTGCATACATATTATTTTTAGCTGGTAACTGGGATCATGACACGATACGACGTTGATCTCGAAGATGTGCTTTAAGAACAAACCTGGTCTACACCGATGTCAAATTCTGAGCTACCACACCTATGGAACTCTTCTTCAGACCCACCATTTGCACAATCGATTCTGTTACGAGAGACGTTTATGAGCCTGCATACGCGTCTACAACCGTAGTTGCTAACAGAACCTGTGGATTATCAACTTCAATCTTCTTTGAAGAATGCAAACTAGTGAACGTACCTAACACAATCATGTGCATATTATTTTTAGCTGGTAACTGGGATCATGACACGATGCAACGTTGATCTCGAAGATGTGCTTTAAGAACAACCTGGTCTACACCGATGTCAAATTCTGAGCTACCACACCTATGGAACTCTTCTTCAGACCCAGCATTTGCACAATCGATTCTGTTACGAGAGACGTTTATGAGCCTGCATACGCGTCTACAACCGTAGTTGCTAACAGAACCTGTGGATTATCAACTTCAATCTTCTTTGAAGAATGCAAACTAGTGAACGTACCTAACACAATCATGTGCATATTATTTTTAGCTGGTAACTGGGATCATGACACGATGCAACGTTGATCTCGAAGATGTGCTTTAAGAACAACCTGGTCTACACCGATGTCAAATTCTGAGCTACCACACCTATGGAACTCTTCTTCAGACCCAGCATTTGCACAATCGATTCTGTTACGAGAGACGTTTATGAGCCTGCATACGCGTCTACCACCGCAGTTGCTAACAGAACCTGTGGATTATCAACTTCAATCTTCTTTGAAGAATGCAAACTAGTGAACGTACCTAACACAATCATGTGCATATTATTTTTAGCTGGTAACTGGGATCATGATACGATGCAACGTTGATCTCGAAGATGTGCTTTAAGAACAACCTGATCTACACCGATGCCAAATCCTGAGCTACCACACCTATGGAACTCTTCTTCAGACCCAGCATTTGCACGATCGATTCTGTTACGAGAGACGTTTATGAGCCTGCATTCGCGTCTACAACCGCAGTTGCTAACAGAACCTGTGGATTGTTTCCCCTCTTCTAGGAAAAATGTACCTTGTTGAAAAGTGTACGTTCACTTTAGAAACGTCATTACATGACGTCTCAACATTATGTAATGCTACATGGACTTCTTCTAAACCTGATTTGAATGAAATCGTGTGTTTAGATGTTAACTTTTGACTTGGGTGGAGCAAAGAGTGATGTTATTGTTTGCATATCTAAAATCTAGTATACGCTCGGCATTGGTAGAAAGAATGGTTCCTACACAAACAATTGAAACAAATGCTGTTCCCTTATACACAATAGTGCCGACCGTTATAATCTAGCTTAAAGAAATTGACAGTTTGTGAGTTTGTGATCATTCATCTTGCAGTATGGACACCACAGCTTTACAGCAGAATCGGAGCCAGTCGATATAGCATGCATGACTTTGTGCTTCTGGTAAGAAGAATCTGGTTTAGGTTTCAGATTGGGTTCCAAGAATTCAAGGGATCGGAAGCGTGTTTCTAAAAACTCACATAATTGATGTAAAGTTGGTAACTTGTCCGTGGTACTAATTTTAAATTCCCACTCCTTACGTGACTCCGAGTCTAACTTTGAACCAACCATGTATATAATTATTGTATCCCATGACTCTACCTCTACACCCAAATTCTTCAGACCATTCAGCGTATCATTCATTACATCCAACATATCCTTAATAGCAGTGCACGACTCGGATCCGATACTGGGTTGATTCATAAAGCGCTTCAAAAGGCAATTTGCTAAGTATTTTTTGTTATTATACCTATTATTTAAAGCTAGCCATGACTTTTCATAATTGGCCGCAGTTAAAGGCACGTGCCTCAAAAGCTGTTCTGCCTCTCCCGTGAGATAACTCTTCAAATAGTGCATTTTCTGAACCTCGTCAATTGAAGCGTTGTTATGAATCACAGAGACATACAAGTCTTTGAATGTTGTCCATTCAGCGTAAGAACCAGAAAAGTTCGGTATCGATATCTTTGGCAATTTGACATTGTTAGTCTCCCTTTTCGACGAGATATTACTTAAACTAGCAGTATTGTTTGTTAACTTAACTAAATTCAAAGCCTTCCTTAATTCTGTTTTGTACTCAATATATATTTCCTCAACACAACCATACACATTATCCTTGATATATTTTGCATCACCTGACTCTTCTTCTCTTAACAAAATATCTCGATGTGTTGCCGAAAATATACTCCATTTCTCTTCCAAAGCTTCTAATCGCGTCAGCAAATAAGCTTCATCGGAAAGACGGTCTTTAGGAGACTTTTTGAAGTTTATGTAATCTTTTTCAATGAGAAGTTTATAGCCCATTTGGCTTTTGACGTAAGATGACATTTTAACAAAAGAATAAGTCAAAACTTTTGAAAATCAAACAATACCTACTAAAACAATAGAATAATGTCAATCAATACCGTAACTTCAAAATTCTTAAAAATTCATATTCTAGAAAAATCCTACAATTTTACGCATATTTGTGAACAAGACAAATCAAACCAAAATCGGGCATAGGTTCCCCGTAGTATCACTTTTTGTAGAATTAATTCTAAACTAAGAGTCCAATAAAATAAATCTTGAAATGTTCAGACTGAATTTTTGATTCTAAACTGAATTGAATCTTGCTCCAATAGAAATAGATCACAAATTGTACTCACAGTTTCACTGGCAAACCATTTCACCTCCACACAGAGCCTCTGCCGCCTAGTCGCTCCAGCGACGATACCGCCACGTCTTCTCGTCACGGTTGGTTGTAAACTCCTGTCACAGATGTGACGTCAGGTAGCAGAGTAGCTCGCTGATGCTTCTTTTTGGTTAACCGCGGCTGCGTCTTCTCGCAGCACGGTCAGCCTCCCGACTCGGTACTCCACAGAGACCGCAATTCGGTGCGGAATTCAAAGGAAATGTTTCCAGACCACGGCTGCGTCTTCTCGCAGCACAGTCAGCCACATGACTCGGTACTCCACAGAGACCGCACTTCAAAGGAAATGTTTCCAGACCGCGGCTGCGTCTTCTCGCAGCACAGTCAGCCACATGACTCGGTACTCCACAGAGACCGCACTTCAAAGGAACTGTTTCCAGACCACGGCTGCGTCTTCTCGCAGCACGGTCAGCCACCGACTCGGTACTCCACAGAGACCGCAATTCAGTGCACACTTCAAAGGAAATGTTTCCAGACCGCGGCTGCGTCTTCTCGCAGCACGGTCAGCCACCGACTCGGTACTCCACAGAGACCGCAATTCGGTGCGCACTTCAAAGGAAATGTTTCCAGACCGCGGCTGCGTCTTCTCGCAGCACGGTCAGCCACCGACTCGGTACTCCACAGAGACCGCAATTCGTTGGCACTTTTAATAGAAACGTATCTTAAGTGCATAGCAAGCAGACTATACATAAAACTATCCGGCTCGAAGGACCATGTAAAATATTCTTCCATATTTTATTTAAAAGTATTTTATATATTATCAAAAAAGCAAACACCATGGTAGTTGGAATAGAAGTCATTTTATTTTTTCTTGCAAGCCGTCATGTATCAAATATAATTCCAAATTCAAAGATTATAACAATTTCAAGTTAGGTATAAAAAAGAGGATTTAACCACACACAAAAAAGGTTATACTTAACCTAAAACGTTTTCAACAGTAGTTTTGTGTAGGTATTTTCTAGGGCCACACAATTTTCTTAGGGAAATGATCTGTTTAGAACCTGTGACACAAACGTAAAGTTAAGATGATAGATAAGTATTTCGGTTGAGAGATAATGTATAAGGTGGCACTATAGAGTTTTTTTTTTATTAAAGACAATTCTAAGAATAGGAAGAGAATAAATAAAATCAAGGAGAATAATGAATATATTTTTGGAGAAAAATTATTGAAATTCAATAATCATTTATGCAGTCTGACCGAAGGACCACATACAATCGTCTTATCAGCTATAGGTAATATAGGTAATTCTACCTGTTCCAACGCGACACCAAGAAATCTGAGCTAATGTCTATTTTACCTCGTTTGTTCATTCGAATGAGCAAGTGGCCAACTTTGGTGACGGAGAGGTTAAAACCGAATTAACTTGATATTCGACAAGTATGAGACCATCTAGAGAATATTCCCTTGCAAATCTTAATTTGTCCACAATAGACGGAGGAAAGGCGAACTTACGAAAAAAACAAACATGAAATCGAACATAAACCTCCTTTTTAGAAGTCGATTAAAAATAAGGCTATTCATTACATTCATTTAAATTCATTAAAAACAAAATACGCTGAAACTTCTATATTTACTTACCAAGAAACCACGAGGGAGGCCTAAAAACTCAGTCACTTGCTCATATTAACTTACTTAATTACTTTAAGAAACCTACCCTAAGATTGGAAATAAATGTAGCAAAACTATGTAATAAACCCCAACCTTGCCCTTAAAACTGGAGCAAAGCAATCCTTACGTATTACAAATGATAATGAGATCGAATTACATAATAGAACGAGTGAGACCACTATCAAACCAGGAACTTCTACGATTACTCTAGCAACTTATTTCGTCGTAGACTTTTTCATTTCTAAAAATAATTAAAAGTATAAGATATATAAAGCACTAAGTAATATCAAAAAACTCCAATATATTAATGAGAAATAAACATATTAAAAAACCGAAAACAAAACGGTACCTAAAGCCAAAATCTAATTTGCATTCGATGGTCTTTAGTATTGACCGACTGCGAAAGAGTAAAATCTTATTCTAAGTTCAAAAATCCTTTCCAATGGAACCTTCTTCCCTCCAACATCCAAGCTTAACCAATAACAACCGTGATCTGATCCGTTCCGCCGGAAACGCATGAAAATCTCACAAATTAAAAAAATTACAGCATTCCACTTGCTGGCCAGTTAATTGTTTCCAATTACGAATACTCGAGCGGGGTGCACCATATAAAAGGGGGCGTAGTGTGTTCTGACGGCATTCAGTCACTGAAAGTGGTTGCGAACGCACGTAACTTAGGCGAAAATTCCTAGGCGAGTACTGGACTACCAGCAGCGCTTAGCTAGTTCGTTTGAGATCTCCTAGTTAGTTAAAACACATAGTAATCATGCAGTCTCTGGTGAGTACTTTTCGAATATCTAACGCTCCCTAAATATTTAGGTGTTTTTGTTTTTCTAAATGTATTTGTGAAAATGTTCCAAAATATATGCATATGCTCAGCATATTTATTAATAGATAGTATATTATTCTTATTATAACTCTTTTCTTTACTTGACTACTAAAACATTTTTTTATTTTTTCCCCAGAAACAATCTAGAGTCCAATATGCAAATTCTAAACCAAATCTATAAACTATTTCAGCAAAGCAATTTACTTCCGCAGGCAATTTTAATCGCTTTACAACTTTGCAATTTCAATAACTTTATCCACTATCTTACGATTTGAATATCTAATTAATAAACATGCACTTCGCACTGTTCCTGCCCACAATTTGTCGATATAAATCATTCGTGTAATTCTCAATCTATTGTTATTTTAACTTAGTTTAAACTTAACTTTTGCAAATTTTTGTAGAGTACTTTTCACCTGACATTGTGAAATTTACTACAAACATAACAACTAATTCAAATATATGTTGTTAGTTTAAATCTAGTTTTTGATTAAAGTTTTTGGTAAACATACCTACTACCCCAAATAAACGAAAAATCGTTCATAATACATTTCTAAGCATTTAAACATCCTTTGAAACTCATGCATATAAATAAGGATATTGTAAGATTGTGTCAAGGATCATAATATCTAGTATGGGATGATAAACATTGTATCGCCTACGGTTACTCCGATTTTGTAATGTATGTAAATGATTTCATTTAAATATGATTACATCTCAAATTGGGCGCTAGGTGTGTCACGGTTATAATTTTAGTAGAAAGTTCTTATTACAGCACGTAGTGTATTGTAATAATTTAAATGTGTATCAATGAGTGTGCATATTATATACTTAATATAACATTTTCATAGTAGAACAACAAAACTAATAGTATTCACACAGATGAAGTGACGTGTTTTGTAAATTTTAGACTAAGCCCAAAATTTTTATTGGGTTAAATAATTACCTATAAGGACAAATTATTTTAATTACAATAAAATATATTCCGATAGTAAACGTTCACCAAATGGTAAAAAAAGGATAAAGGAATCAGTAACGTAATACAATCTGTGAGTAATCGCTTCCGTCCAGCTACGATGCTACGCGTAGGGCGGGCGCGCATCTGCTACGAGTAACGTAGTGGGCGGAATTTGACTTCATTTGCAAAACTGCTTGTTATAAATTGTTGTGTATGTATATTTCAACAATTAAAATGCTTAGTGGGGTATTTAAACTTGCGTATGACAACTCTCTATATTTAAGCGAGTTTATACGCTTTTTATTTAAATAGATTAGGTACCATATTTTGTGCTATAAGTACCTACTTAGTACATAGATTTTTTAGACACAATGAATTTAGTGTTTTTTATATTTTTTTTTAACCATGTTCCTAAATCATAATTGTGTTAAAATATGAAACATCACCGAAATTAATGTAAATGCTTATCCTAACTTTCATTTACAGCATATTAAGAATATCATCAATAAACAAAACTAGCCCCAAAATGCAGTTTACGTTCAATCCTATTTAAGTTTTATTGTTTCAAATATCAGTTGAATATCAAATTCTCAATAACCTTTAGCTAGTCAATAATGTTCTATTGTCCAGGACATCAGACAAAGCAGCGTAATTCGAGGGCGTGGGCCTAGGGCTCGCCTTTGCATTCCCTGAAACAGTGCTGTGCTACTTTCCACTGTATAGCCGAAGTTTCAATGGCATTTCTAAGCGTTCATTAACGTAGCCGTTTTTGGAGTGCCTATTGTCACTTTACACATCGATTGTCATGTCAAGTTAAACAACGGTCTGCGTAGTCACAAAACACAAAGTAATCAAATCTGAGCCCATATCAATTCTTTTGGGTAACACAAAAGAACTGATATATTCTTTTGATGATTAAAAACCATCTCTTCAACTATCTGCTATTCGAAATGTTTCAGCTCAATTTTAAGTATCAGTAATTGCTTTCAAAACTCATTTACATACTCAACTTTTTTAATCAGTGATTTAAAAACCGATTAATTAAGCACGCTTAAGATTTGCAACAAATTTTGCACATACAGCTAGATCTCCAATCTTTCCACTTTGTGATTGATCTAAAAAGCCGGATAAGGCCGGATGGAGCAGCCCTAACGTGTTGCAACGGATCGGAATTATCATCGGCGAACTGGTGCACAACTGTGTTGCAAGCGTTGCACTAGGGAAGTGGGAGGACCTATGGTGCCAAGGCCGGATTTCTCGTGTGGACATTGAAATGTGAAATTGTTACGATTCATTGCAACTCTACATAGTTTTTGTGTAATTGCGTATTTTTACTTCCAAAGAGTTTACCGACTTCAAAAGATCAGGTCCTCAAATCGACTATATTTTTTTCGTATTATTTCCAAAATGCTATTTCATGTCCACTATCGATAAATGATTTAACACACTTGTAAAATTGTAAAGCATTCAAATAAAACAATGTGTTTTTTTTTTCTAAACATTGACTGTTTGTGTATAAAAGTAAAAGAAAAGGACCAACTAATTGAAAAAGGTTAAACTTCTTATTGCTTTGACTACAATTTTCCACATCTCACATGTAACATATACAGGGTGTTACCAGACCACTACCGAAAACTTTAGGGGGTGAAAGTACCCATCAATATGAACAACTTTTTCTAAGAAACCAACACTGTGAACGCGATAAAAAAAACAGCAGTTCCATACATAAGTTCAATACCTACTTGGCTAAAGTGTATGAAACAGCTGTTTTTTTTTCGCGTTCACAGTGTTGGTTTCTTAGAAAAAGTTGTTCATATTGATGGGTACTTTCATCCCCTTAAGTTTTCGGTAGTGGTCTGGTAACACCCTGTATATACCAAATATCATCTAGGAATCACAGCTGAAATAAAAATACGTTTACTAATTTTCAATACATTTCTAGAATAACTGAGCTACATTCGACTGAATTAATCAAACTCTGTACATAATTCAAATTACGCAAGATAAGAATGTCCGGACTAACGAACAACCCGACAGGTGCTGAGTTATATCTAGGAACTGTTTGATGTATGAGACACGCCTATTTCAATTTAAGTCTTAGCAATTTGACCTTTAAAATATATTGTTTGTACCTACCTAAAAAGTAAAAAAATTACGCCTTTTTCCTGTAGGGATAGGTATTAGGTAAGAGTCCACAGATCTTGCTATGATAATGACCACAGATAAATATGTTAAAATAATGATCTCTAAGTTTCGATCAGATTATAACAACCTATAGGATATCCAATATAATATCTATTAGTTTAAAAATCAAAACTAACTGTATTAATGGTCCCTATATTATTAAAAACTATATTTTTATACAGTTTTATACATAAAAATGTACGTTCAATACGACTCTACCGTTGACTTCGCACCAATATTAAGTTAGCAAATAAATGTCAGAAAAACTAAGGCGGCTGTAAAATTATTATTACATTCAAATGAAAACCTTGATTTGATTTGAAATTATTCCAGCTGTCACACTGACAACTCATTATGATCAGAATTAGAATTCGATCTCTTTGGTTTAACATTTAACTACACAGATAATGTCAAAAATGAGTCAAATACAGGACTTTAAAGTTCGTAGATAAGCTTGATCTTGATAAAGCTGTTGAACTCTGGCAGGCCATCGAACCTCTACGTCACAGTACAGGTCCTAGTGACACACTGACAAGTGAAGGTTATGGCTACACACACGATCGGTTGGATCGACCGCATTAGGAATACATGCGATAGTAGGTACTTAGTGTCATAATAAATTTTCTTAAAAAAAACTTAAAACGGAAATCAGTTGTATCATTAGGTTTGATAGACATTCTCAGATTTTATAAGCTTTCAAGATTCTTCGTGTCAACGTGTTTTAAATCGGGAGACAAGAAAACAATCGCTAAAAGTTCTATCCAAGCTTTATTAAAACTTCACTTTCTTTGCTTTACTTTTCCAGAGTAAATGTAATCGAAATACGAATACTGCTGAGTGATATATTATATATCAATATCCTACAGATAACTTAATTTCAATTTTCGATTCACTAAATAATGAATATTCATATTTTCTTTTATGCATTGTAAGCTATTGTAAGTTTCATTCAGTTCGTTCATCTAATGAATGGACTTTCTATGAATGACGTTCATTTTAACAATATTTGATTCAAGAGATAAAATAACTAATTGCTAATTACTAAAGTCATATCAAGATTGTTGAACAATTACAATTTGAATATGCAACATACAAGGTCTAAACTCTAAACTAGAGCAGTTTTTTTATTACGAGTAATTAGATGTCAATTTTAAATTAAAATGTTGATGTGGTAACGTAAAAGTTAGTAATTTTTCTGCATAGGTACATAAAAACCAGAAGCAACTTTTTAGTTAAATATACCTATATAGAAACACGTTTGTTTTGAGTAACTATTGCAATTGCAGAAAGTTAGATTAAGAAATATGGTAGGTACAAGGTAACTTGATTAATCTACATTTTGAGTACACACTAAACTAGAGTTTACTGAATAGGCTCTGAATTTGATCACTACACAATTGACACTATAATACTTGGACAATTTGGACGCTATAATGCTAATAAGTTTTTGCCTGCAGCTTTATTTGTAGTCACAATTAAAATATCCAATAAGTACGCTA
Organism: Xanthorhoe designata; assembly: GCA_963582015.1. NCBI lineage: Eukaryota > Metazoa > Arthropoda > Insecta > Lepidoptera > Geometridae > Xanthorhoe > Xanthorhoe designata. The sequence continues at coordinate 4,673,652 of OY757029.1, forward strand.
TTTCAGGACACTATCTTTACATATTCAAAGTTGCATTGATTAAAGTGTGATTCTATTGAAATATAAAGACTCTCGCAATATTTTAAATTTTCCAGATTTATAATATTAGGATAAAATGTACCTAAGCTTATGTATTGGAAATTGCAACAGAAAAAATAATGCGAATTCTGTATCGAATAATTTGGTATGAAGCAATCAGTCCAAACCTGTGGTTTGATAGTAGCAATAAACGCTATCATGTCGAATTGAAAATGTCTGCATGCTACCATTATGTCTTTGGTAACGCACAGCTTTCTTAGCCTATATTTATGTGACTTGCAATCAGCTACTAGACTAGTACGTAAATGTTGACGAAAGCAGTTGCTGTCGATAAAGATAGTAATTTAAATTGAAGGATATTTCACTAAGCAAAGCGTGTACTATGGAAACCAGATGACTGATTGAAAAAAAAATTAAGTACTTTTTAAATAGTTACTTTACGTTTGTAAATACATAGATGGTACAAGTTGATTGTGATGTTTCGAAAACAAAATCGCATATTTTTAGACTACCTAGGTATTTAAATACAATTCAGCTTAACAATGTAGAATACATAACTACTAAATTTTAACATTTCTTCTTCTAAAAAGTAAGTAAGTACAAATCAACGGTTCCAAATTAAAATTTGTTGTAATTAAATAATCACGAAACAAACGTGAATCACAATTATGTAATTATCACCGGAACAAATATACTAAATAGGCGTTAATTTAACACTTATAAGGTCAATACCAAAATTAACAATGCATGGAAGTATTGGTCAATTCCTTGCAATTGAAACACGATTTATCGTGAAAATAGTTGACCTTTGTCGTGAAAGACCATCTAAGTACAATTAATAACTACGGAGATGAAGGACTTTACAAAAAAGAAAATTGATGAGTCTTTCAACTTCAGTTAGCCCACAATTTTGAACAATGTAGATAGAAAGTGTAGTTAAGAATTCAGACGCGACCACTCTACTAAAAGTGCCGACTAAGCAGAAAATAATGACAACTATGATGGAAAAGCAGGATCTGTCTGATTAATAGTCCCAGGCATCGCACTGCCATATAAGATCTGGACTGATCCATCATCATATTGTGAAGAAAAAAAATTAAGTAAGTGAATGACGTATGAGTGACTCTTGTGATGGAGTTTTTAGGCCGCCTAAAGGCCTCCGTCTTGGCTTAAAGATTTTATAGGACCAACAATTTAATGTGCCCTCCGAAGCACGAAAGAGATATGTTAAATATCGTTTGGTTAAACTGCATAAAGAGAATCTAGAATTACTCAAGTTTGATTTGCATAAGTACAACTCTGACTTAATTTACTTTGCTTGTATTGAACACTAGTTACTATCTGATTTGGGATCTAGTGCATAACACAGCCACGCCTGTCTAGTCGCCTGCATTTCTAGCCTACCTAGGCTATCTAGGTACACAAGGTAATTTACTACACCTACGTTTGAAAGTGGCGGGTTAGTAAGGATTATGAACGAGTTTTAATGAATTGTGTAAACTCTGTACTAAATTAGATGTTCCACTTCTTCGAGAGCCCCAGAGCGCGTAGACAAATGACAAAATGTTTTAAATCTATTCTCTTTCTATCATCGCTAGACATACCTTTAATTTGACGTTTCTGATCGCTCGAGTTTTCGTCATCGACTGTCCTGTCAATTTCTATACATTTTTTTAGATCGTCATAACATAAGTTCCCTTCTCACAGTGTATAAATAATCTCAAAAAATCTTGACAACAATGATCAGTCAAGTCTAAAATTAGTTTAGTAGGCCATATGATTTCTAAAAAGACGTAGATTATAATCTCTAGAGATTTGTATCAAAGTCATACTTTATTGCTGTCATATTTTTCACACGAACTGGTGAAATAAACTTGGTTTTACATCATCGTATCATAACATCTTACTATCGTGTGAAATTGAGTTCTTGTCTAATTCTTTAGCAAATTACACCATTATGATTGAGATCTTAAATAAGTCTTTATAAGATCAAAATGAGAATAAATTTAACACAGCGAATAGATCAAGTAATTATCAGTGGATGCAATGAGGTTCTCAAGTCAATGTGGATAATTTTACACTACTCACACAGATTTTTTACCTACTAGTTAGCCTCTGTGTTTTTTACATCTAGGTATCTTGGTCCTGGATTTGCATTTCTCAGAATTATCTTTACTTTAGCTTAATGTAGGTATCTATAATTAATCTAGTTCAAAACAGATTAAGCCAATTATCTATTAAGTTTTCGTGTTTTAACAGTAGGAGTTTTTTGGTAGAAGCTTACCCCGATGCGAAAGATAGCTATTGGAATCATACCAAGCCAAATAATATTTTACCTGTAAAGTAATAATGGTGTCAAAGTCAGATATGGAATGGAACAAAAAATGGAATTTCTAGTGACAGGTGCAATACTTAACTACATTGGAGTGTCCAAATCACAGCACAAATTGTTCACGTATGACTGGCCACAGTAGTACGTTGGCTTACCAAATATACCTACTAAGCAGGGTTGGAATGAGGTCTGGGGCTAAACTATGATTAACTACACGTAGATAATTAGGTACTTACATACTATTTATTATTTGAAATAACTTTATGAAAATAAATGATAATGTATAAATATCTCTTTTTGCTGTCTGACCTGAGTGATCTGGTATTTCTTTATTTTACAAATGATCACAGCATTTAAAGTTTGGGGCTTTATAATTATTTTAACTTTTCATCTGCTCATTATTTATTTATTTATTTCTTCTCGGTTTCATATTTGGAAACATATATAGTTACTGTTACTGTACACCCAATCCAAGAAAGCATCCCTTAGTACCTACATCCTTCTCACGTCTCAAATCCGTGAAATCTGCGCACGCGCATGGGTAGCCACCCATGAGCTACTACCAATGTCAGTTAACACGTTCACCGAACAACGATTTACGAATGCGTTAACTGCCGTAAAGTTGCGTTGATCGACCGATGTCGGGCTAATTGCTTTATAGGTACTTAGTTTATAATGCAGTTTTTTGCAGTTCCGATTTTTCATGCTTCAGTTCTTTATTTACAAATTCAATTGAGGTAGTTAAGTGTGTATGTAAATTAAGGTGCAATTACCTCTTTGCTTAATCGCGAGTCATAGGCTAAAAGAAAAAAAAACATTTGCCTTGCTAATTTGGTGATTCACTGACGTCATTTTATTCTTAACTTCGTATCAAAACTCTATTGTTTTTTTTCACATACCTCCCCTTTGTCATTTGATGTGACGTGTCTATAGCAATACTCTTCATTGTTCCAGATTATCCTCGCAGCCTCCCTCTGCCTGGCCCAGGCCTCCTACTACGCTGGAGCGCCCGCGCCCGTCCAACTGAGCCCCGACGGCAAGTACGTGCTGGACACGCCTGAAGTTGCGCACGCCAAACAGGCGCATCTTGCGGCGCACGCGCAAGCCTCCACCGGACACGCCGCGTGGGCGCCTGCTGGCTACCTCGGCGGTGGTTACGGAGGTGGTTACGCCGCTGGAGCGCATTATGGCGCACCTGCTGCTGGTTAGTATCTGTAGTTGCTTAACGATATAAATCAACACGAGTACCTACCTACGTTTTAGTTGTGGATCCAGAACTTTTCTACAATCTTTTCTTTAGAATAGAAACGAAAAAAAAAGTATAGGAATTGACATTCAATGACGAAAACTCGAGCCAAAGAGCATGTATGACTCGAGCGATCTGAAGTGTCAAATCAATAGGGATACCACGTAGTGTTTATATTCTCTTTGGGGATACCTACTACCTACATGGGAACAGGAGATTTGTACCTACATCTTTAAAAAAGAAGCAACATCAACAAGCATGAAAGTATCTGATGTATTCAGCGTTTCAAATATATTCTACACGGCATACCGTTCAATCGTTTCCGCTACACTTCCCAGGTCTGATCAAATACGGCCCCGCTCCCCTTGCCCACGACGGTCGCGTATTGGACACCCCTGAGGTAGCTCACGCTAAGGCCGCTCACCTGGCCGCTCACGCCGGAGCCCACGCTGGTGCTCACGGAGGATACGGACTGGGACTCGGAGCTGGACTCGGACATGCCAGCCTCGGATACGCTGGCCTCGGAGCTGGACTCGCTCACGCTGGCGGTTACGCTTCTGGATACGGCAAATGGACTGGCCCTCAGGTATAACCCAGTCTTCTTTTCTGTTAATTTAATCTTCATTATAGACTGTGATACAGCATGGTTTTTTGTGGTTTTAAAATTTGATGTTCCATGATACTAAAGAGATATGAAATAACCAGGTAACATAATTATACTCTGTCTTCCTTTATTATTCCATAATGGAGTTTTGTTACCTAGGTTTTTATGGTGTGAAAGATGTTAGAGAAATTGAATACAACCTCGTAACATCCAATTACAAACTTTAACACTTTTTTTTAATGTTTATTACAGAAAATAATTAGTAATTATACAAATCAGCCTATATTTTTATGCACAAGCTCACTCACATTAAAGTCCGAAAACCATGTCAACCTATGCCTTAAACATCGATAATAAGAACAGTGTTCAGAACACTTTTGACAAATCAGCTGACATAATCTCTTCTTTCAGGCCCACATCCAACTGACCCACGACGGACAATACGTCGTAGACACACCTGAGGTCCAGCACGCGAGAGCCGCTCACCTCAGCCAGTACGCCCACGCCGCGCATGCCGCTGCCTCCGCTCCCGAAGAACCCTGGGGCCACGGCGCTCACGGCTGGCACTGAACCTAACGACCCTGCCTGATACTTTTTATACAAAACGACTATAAAAAACCAAAAAAATAAAATGTATAAAGTTGAACTTGCAAACTGCAGCGAACATGCAAATGTATAAATAAAAAAATCTAATAATGTTCTAAATTTTTTCTTTTATTTTGACATAATTATAATCTAACAAAAGTAAGAAAAGTAGGTAGTGGAAAAGTCCTTAATGGAAGAGTCCTTTTTACGTGAGTAATTTCCCGTTGTGTCTACTACAACTCACGATGGTTTTGAAAGTGAAATAGTATTTAACTTGGTTCCTGGCCCAAACATCAAAACACTTTTTTCACCAAATTGAAATTAAAACAAATCGCAATTTGCACATTTTTACATCATAGAATACCTACACGATTTCTTAGTATTTGTTTAGTATTGAACACTAAAATATTTTGAGTTTTTTTCTGTTAGAAACATAGCTTAATGGACTAGTAACAGAATAACAACACTGTGTGAAGAATAAAAAAACTTTCAGTCATAATTTTTGTTATAACGGGAGTCAACCAAATTATTTAATAAATAATATCGTCATAGGCGGACGAGCGAACATGATCAAGACAGGCATGGGAATTTTTTTAATGCGCATCAAATGGACTTTGCAGAGCCACGTCGCCGGACCCATAACATCCCAAAACATCTAAGTAATTACTATTTAATCCGAGTTTCTAATATCCCATGGCTTCGCTTACGTGGTGTCTACATAAATTCAAAAATTCACACTAGGCACAATACAGTTTTGGGTACATCTGTTATATTATTTTCATTTCTAATACTTGGAAAGTACCTATGAGAAATGAAAACTGAAGTTATCTGAACTGGACTTAAGTTATCTGAACATAGGGTATACTTGAATAAGTTACACGAGTTATTGTTTAACTTTTTTAATTACCACATATGTATTACCTTCGTAAACTACAAATAAATTGCATACTTATTTGGAATCCGTCACCTATAGGTACCTACTTAATTAGAAGATGAAACTAAACTGATGAAAACTTACATAAAGTGGGTTCGTAGCAGTATTTGCTAAGTGCAATTAATAAACGCAGGCGTTTCCAAACTAATGTACGAGTACACAACCACATGACCACAACCCACAAGTGTCTAGATCTGATTATGATTAAAAATAGCTTTATTTGGATCTAGACTATTATTAGGTTCTTATAATGAGACAATGGTACCAATTCTGCACACGCCAAACTAAGCTAAAATCATACTAAAATTCTTAAATTTAGGTTTAGAGACTCAACCCTATTCAGATGGCACCAAACTAGACTAAAATCTGATTAAAATTTTTAAAATTCCTAAAATTATAGTTGGTTACTCAACTTAGACCAAAATGCTAAATACTTATTCGGCGACAACCATTTTAGTATTTTTCGCGTAAATTTAAAACTTTATCCTAATTTTAGAGAGCATGTAAAAAGGTGTTGATTAAAATTAGTAGGTAAAGTGCTAAGATTTTTGTTGTGAAATTGGAAGCTATTACAGTGCAAAATCAAAGTAAATTATAGTAAAATGTATAAATAACAATGGTGTTTGGTAGAAAAGTGTTGTTTTAGTGTTATAGTTAACTAGAAATACCTACATGGTGATAGTGGACTTTGTGGTGGCTGCCTGTGATGGATTTTTCGGAAAGGTTTGTGTTTTTGATATCTTCTTTAGGTACTACGTAGTAGGTACGAATGATTTCTACTAGTAGTAGTAGGAATCATTAGGTAGGTAGGTAGGTAGGTACATTGTAGTCCTTGTTGTTATGTTGAAATAGGTAGGTAGTAGGTTGTTCCTACTCATAATTATCTACCTACTATAAATGTGCAGTGAAGCTTTATCTCTTCACATCAAAACTCAGGTGGGCTACCTACCTTTGTACCTACCTACCTACCTACTCATCATTATCTTTTTGCCCCTATTCCTCATTGCGGGGTCGGTAAAACATGTTTCTTCACCACTTTCTTCTATCAGCATCATCTCAGTGCTCAGCTCACTCACATTTTGTACAATTTTTGAATCTCTAGCGGTGTAGGGTCACATTTATCCATCAACAATCACATTAAGTAATTGTTTAGTAGACCGTATCTACCTACCATGTCGGTAACATGACTCATTCCTCTTTTGATTTGCCCAGCCCATGCCAGCAAAGAGCATGTAATAGCATACCAGGCTAGCCTTGTTCTCCTCAATTTATCAGTTCCAGGCATTATCTTCAATATTCCCCTGATCTATACACACACCTACTGCTATAGGTAGTTAAAATGTAACCTGCAACTAGGTTAGGCACCTAAGTAAAACCTTTTGAAAGAAATATTACTTATATCTAATGAATTGCCTACTATATTACAGGTGACAAGGGCTACCGTTATATCTTGGTTGACAACATCAAGAATGAGCCACACAAAGGACCGGAGGACCACTGATAAACTGAATAAGTGTCTACACCCCCACGGACCCTGATTATAAGCCCAGACAATGTACAAAAATCATAGTTGCATAACCTAAACCCTGGACAAGATTATGTTTATGGATAAAGTTCTCAGGCAAGGATAATACTGATTATGTGCTCACATCTCTGGTGTCACACTAATTATAATACTAAATCATGGTTACTTTTTGCAGATACACTGGAACACCATGCCCTAGAAGGTGATAATACTAGTTAACATTCAAGAAAACAAGCAGAATGATATTGAGCTTGGAATGGACTTCCTTTCCAATGCTCGGGCTATTAATCAGTCAAATTTAAACATTTCTTGTTATGTAAAATTAAAACTAGTTATTTTAATTTTGTTACTTTTATTAAACACCATTGAGGAAAATAACAGTACCTACTAGATACATTTATTTAAGTTGAAATATAACCAATAATTCGGAAGGTACTACTATAACAATACTAGTTACATTCATTTGAGCGAGCAAGGATTGATTAGGATTGTTTTGTAACATAGCATGTGGTGTAGGCACTTTGACCAGACTTCTTCTACGGTAAGGGAAACTCCTGGTTCTGTAGCTTTGAGGTTTCTCTGCGAATGGTGAGGCAGTCAAAGGTAGATCCTAAAAAGAAAAATTGTTTTAATTACAAGTTACTTTAAGAACTTACAAATAACTTTCTAAAAATTGTTTTAATTACCAGTTTGTTGTTCTGTCTTCTGAGGCAGTCAGAAAATCTTAAGAACTTTGTTGCTATTTAGGTAGGTATATGTTGTTGTTACTAAGGTAGATCCACTCAAGGTGTCATCTGCATGTTCCTTGAGGTGTGGATCTGAACTTTCTATGCATTTCTATCACCCAGTTATTCAAAATCTATGAAAATAAAACATTGAAAGTTAAAATAAAATACAAGTCAAAAAACACTTTAAAGTAAGTACCTATATGATTTTTCTTATGAAAAGGTAAAACTTACATGTTTGTTTGTGACCCTTTACAGAAACTATTATCATAGAACTTTCAAATAATGAATTTATTTCGCCCTTAGCTTGATTAGGTATCTGAAACAAAGTCATTTAAAAATTAGTTTTACATACATACCTCAACCTATGTAGGTACTTTTTATACATAATACAATATAGAATCACGCCTCTTTCCCATGGGGGCAGGCAGAGACCACGGATCTCTACTTGCCAGGTACACTATGTGAAACAAAACAACATTTTTCACGCATTACTGTAATATCATTTTCAAGATCAAAATTTCTTTATCTTCCACTACTAACCTTTTCAAATTAGCATGGTATGAAGTGACCGATTGGTCGTCCCAAGTATCGGTGGAGCGATAGGATGGAAGCTGACTTGCGCGACCTCGAAGCCAACAATTGGCAAAAGACTGCAATGGACAGAAGAAAGTGGCGAGTTCTCGGATCGGAGGCCAAGACTCACTTTAGGTCACTGAGCTAGTGGAGTAGTATGGTATGAAGTGAAGAAGACCAGGCTCTATGCCTCAAATAGAATCTTTTTGAGAAGATAAATTGAATTCGAATTAAATTTTGTTTGTTTGTTTACTTTGTTTTTAGTTTGATGCGCTTGTGGCCTGTCAAAATTGTCAAATGTCAAATAAATTATATATGTCAACGTCAAAACATTAAATCATTCGTTCATACTGATGGAAACTGATGTGAAGCACCAATAAAATTTTCGAAATTGGCAACACCATGAATTCAATTTAAAAACCAGACTAGGCATGCCAAATCGGTTTAAATTTAGTATGTTGTGCTGTGCGGAATAACCTATAACGCATTTCTAAACTTAGCTAGGATTTTTAACTAGGATTTTTAGTTAAAATGCGGAATAGCCACCATTAGTGGCAATTCTGAGTGTCGCAAATGCTAAACTAACCTAACTAAAACTATTGCCATCCTTTTTATTCCCATCGCTATGAAAGGGACGGCAACAATTTTAGTTAGCTTAGTTTAGCTTTTGCGACACTCAGAATTGCCACATTTGTTTAAATGGCCTAAGTTTGCCCTGCATCTCTTCCATCCTGTTAGTTTAATTGGCCCTAACCTATGACATTGTGTTTTCACGTGTAAAGCTGACTAATCATACATTAAGTTAGGGCTAATATTAGTTAAGTACTTAGCTAAAACGATTCAATCAAATTGGCTTGTTTTACTTATTTAATTCAGAACGAGTAATTTTTAAATTTCAAACAAACTCTAGAAACTTCTAAAAGGTTTTCCAATGCTCACCAAAAATTTAGTTCAAAGTTCTGCAAGTGAAAAATATCTGCTTTCCATCAGACGTACTTCTATTCTATACTTGATTCTGTAAAGTGAAAAGTTTGGCAATTACAACCTACGAGAAAAAACTTAGCACACATCGCTGAATGCCCTTAGTTAGTAGGCAGGCGTTAATTTGAATAGACCACCAGACCACCAAGTTATTAGGTATCTACGGACGAACACAACGCATATTAAGTTCTGGTGGATATGAATAGTATTATATTATCTGTGATATGGATTAGTTTTCTCATTACACGTGCAATTATTATTTAGGTAAGTATTAATTTTAACCACAACTAGATCATAGAAGTCCGCGGGACAACAGACAAACGGATACAAAATCGAGATCGCTACCAAGCTTTATTAGATTAAATAAATGTACCTACCTATGTAATGGTACCTACCTATGTAATGGTACCATGAACTATTTTATTCGTTCTTAGACGTTAGGTGATTATAAATCTGTTCTTTCGTGACAGTACCTACCGCTACCATGAAGAATCAGAATAATCTTTCAATATTCCTTCTTCTTAAATCTAAATAGAAAATCCCCGGGTAGGTAAACATTATATCAAAAATACAAACAACCTCAAAAGAGGGAAACAGAAACATAGAACCTCGTTCTTTTTAAAAGTCGGTTAAAAATTTTCATTACATTACAGAAATACGTGCTCGGTAGCCAACCACTGATTTGACCTCATTTTAGAATGGAAATGAATATGCAGAAACATATCTATCAATTTCATTGTCATAGTGGTAATCATAATTGGACTAGGTCACCCGTATTGTTATCTAGAATCTAGGCGTTAGGTAGGTAGGTACATCTACATGCATACGCTGACCGATGTTTCACTAAACCGCAAGCATAGGGCATAAGTATTGTTTTGCATGGAAATGTAGGAAGTTAAAGATCTTGGTTTTTTCTTTTTGGAGCAGGATCAGGTCTACTTAGTAGTAGGTCCACCACTTTACTTTGTCCATGTACCTAGGTAGAGAGTAGATGAGAGAATGATGCAAAAGAGTGTATCAGGATCGTAACAAATGAAAACCTATGGTCTTTTGTCTACTCCTACCCCTATGTTCAATATGTTCATGCCTGCATGTGTTTTAACCACAATACATATAGCCCTGATTTGCTGTGTGAACAGCAGTAGGCTTTCGACTATTGATGAATCTTAATAATATTATCGTAAGGTTATAATAATGTTAATCTGAATAATTAGCAAATGCAAATATTATTAAGATGGAAAAGGATAAGGTAACCACACTTTCTAAGATAAATTTTAAAATTTAGTTTTTTATATAGGTAGGTACCTAGGTACCTACTTAAACCTAAGAAACCGATAGGTACCTCTTATTTTTAGGAATATTTATGCTTCAACGTATTTTGTTTTATTATTTGTTAATCTTGAGAAAAAAATTATTGAAACATGAATACAAAGTTTTTTGAATCTTTAAATGTTTCCTCTAATGCGGGCACCACACATTGTTGGCTTCAACTTGTTTCCAACATTGGCTACAAATAGAATGGCCAATGGCAATGCTCCGTTTGTGTCCAATGACCGTCCAAGATCGGTCCCTAGAATGGAGTGTTGGATGGAACCAACACGTTCCAATCCAACCCAATTAATAACAATAATTACTACTGTGATGCCATATTCAAATAATTTTTAATTTTAATTTAATTTTTAATTTATAATAACCTAATTATCTACTTAGAATTAAGATGGTTTTTTTTACGCATGTTGTGATACCCTATAATTATGGGAGCACTAGTTTTTTTATTTCTAATATTTAGCTATAAATTGATGCATGTACAGTGTAACCCTGTGTTGGGAATCCTTAATAAAATAAATAAAATAAACCCACCAATGTGTGGTGTCCGCATAACGGTCAAATTCTCTCTTTACGAGCCTCAATGACATTTGCATTCATTACATGCTAAGCTCTGAGGTATCTTTTGAGGTGGGTTTTCCAATGTTTGCGCATACAAAATACGTTCCGCACTCATATCGATGACAGGCCACATTCATCATTTGGGATTCGTGAGAAAAGAATTGCAGATTACTTCTGAGCTTAGTGAGTCATTAGGTAAGTCTTGCAGCTTAGGTATTCCCAGTTGTCAAACATTTTAAAAATGAAAATTCTTACCAAAATTTCGATTCTGGCGGGATTCGAACCCGCGAAGTAACAGGATTCGAACCCGCGAAGTAACATTTTGTCTCTAAGACCAAAGTAGTTAAGTATCTAGGTGGGTCTACTAGTTCGCGCTAGTGGTCTGGTAGAGCCTTCGCTTTGGTTAAGACTTTTTACCCGGGAGTGAGAGATTTAAGGAGTAGAGTAGACTTTAAAAGGAAAACTCTTTTCTGTCTTTATTATTTTTGTGCCGTTGTAGGCCAAAACAATATGAATTCCTTCAGAACATATCTCAATAAAACAGATATGTAGACATTATTTTAATAGGTGTAACTATTTATCGGTTCAAAATTCAGAATGAACAGCATGGTCAATGCCTCGTAACTATCAATGATGCTGGCCGGAACACAAATGTTAGTAATGGCTCCGATTGTGAATTCAATTACAACGGATATTATGGTATTTGACTACCAGCCAAGGCCTTACGGTACCTATCAAGGCATGGTAATACTCAATTGTAATGAAAAGTGGTCAAACAGGCTTTATTATTCCTGATTATAAATTAGATTGCAGAGACATGTAGATATGTTATCTTTGATGAATCTGCCCCGCGACTAGTACTGTAAAGAACCAACACCAAAGTACCTAACAAAAAAAACTGAATCTAGTTCTCTTTGTTGTCTAAAGTTTGGAGTCTCTTATTTATTGTGTGTACTTAAGCTCTAATTAACTGTAGGTAATGTGCAAATAATAATTGCAACTGTAATCACAATGTCAAAAAATAATACTCAGGGTACTTTTATCTAAATGGCTGGTAATCAGAGTACCTACCTTAGCAAATAGGACGTTACAATTTTTTATAGTGTCGTCAGAAAGAAACCTTTTCCTTGGGTCCTGTTTATCGTCTCATTATGGGACATCCTGTACCTACATAATTTTTAATAGTGAAGAATGTTTAGTACTTAGGTACACATTGTTCTTGATTTACTAATATAACGAGCGTAATTATGAGAACATCAGGTTTATCTTTGTTTCTAGTATTCAATCGTTATTATCACTTTTTTTCTTGTATCTATGTTTTCCGAACATATACATCTGTTGGGCGATTTGCACTTCTCGGATTGCATTCGATTCCGAGATTTTCTTTGAAAGGATGTTTTATATGCGAGGAAAAGTCAAAGAATAGAATGCATTCCGAGTACCAACCTAGTGTGAATCGCCCCTCATAATGTTTTGTTGTCGGGAGGAACATTATGTTATGAGGTATTTATGTTTATTTCGTCTTTTTATTAATTGCTTGGCAAATTTTACGAGTAATTTACCTAGTTCAAGTGTTTTACCTAACCTACAGTTCAAGGTTACTTAAGTTCTCGACAAATAAATCAATTATGAACAGAATAATGGAGTCTAGCAAAAAGCTTTTGTTGTACCGGTTTTTTCGAAGATGTTACGATATGGGGATTTTAATACTTATATAGATTTTTTAGCTAATTCCAACAGAAAACAATAGATGGGTAAAAAATATTTGGATGGATGACCGCTAATAGCGTTTACAGCTGAGCACTTCTGTGCTTCAGAGGACATGCTAAATTGTCAGTCCCGGTTTTAAACTATGACGGAAGATTTCAGGCAGCCTAAAAACTCTGTCACAAACCGAGAGCAACGGTCAGCACATGTTTTGTTAGTAGGCAAGTAAGTAAGATGGGTCGACGACATTGTCAAAATAGCAGGTGGTAGGTATTTGGTTTAGACTGGCGCAGAATAGGGGAGGTTGGCACAAGCAAAGAGAGAGAGGCCTATGTCCAGCAGTGGGATGATTCGGACTGAGTGATGATGGTAAAGTAAGAAGTTCGTGTGAGCTAGTAGCCAACTCTGGTGAATCTGGCGACGGAGCTTTTAGGCCACATCACATGTTTATCGAATACACAGGAATTATATGCTGCTGTTTCGTGTTTATTTCCGAATTTGTTTTTTCTTTTTATCTATCTAGTTGTGATAAATATCTAAAATCTTATTTATACACCTCAGTACTAGCATAGGTACCTAGCTGACTCATCACTGACGTGATAAAAACCCGTATGACCATAGATTTATGACAAATTTGTAAGTACCTACTAGAACTTTATTATCATGTTTCCCATGATGATTCCAGGAAATATGACTCGCAGATTAAATGATGTTCGATGGTAATCTAATAATTTTCCGATAATCTATGATCAGGGTCCTAAAATGAAGAAAATTTGGAAAAACATAATCAGATGCATTATTAGTTAAAAGTAAGGATCTAAAATGACTGAAAATATGTATAAGAATTGTCTACCGCACTTATGGAATACAGTCGTGATCATATTGCATTTTCATTTCTATCTTTCCTTGTTTAGTGATAAGGTTTTTCATTCACGTGAGGTGCTCATCGCAGAGCTCATCTATACATAATATAAACAAAAGCTGCGCCGGCGCAGTCGACGGTGACACTCGCGCGTCTTCTCACGTCCGATTCCGGTAGTGTTTCCATGTCCGTAATAGTGCAAAAGTGAATTTCAAAAAGGTATTTTACAATTTCTATCAAATTCATGAAAATGAAAGATGAAAGTACGGCTCGACAGATTTAGTTGATGCTTTGTTGTATTTTTAATTAACCCTAGGTACATTTCTAAATACCTTAGAACTCTGAGTCAAAAACTGTTTTGGGAAAACTTACCGGTTACAATCCGTGCAACGGTTCATAAGTCTCGGTTTGTTTAATTTTCTGATTCGTTACGTTTAATATTTATTATAGATCCTTTACAAAAGCATTGTCAATTTTCACAGTCTAACGATATTTCGCGTAACCGGACCTAACGGTTCAACCTGTCATAAATATTGGCATTATATTGATTTAGAATTCTAATTCTGTAGGTAAATTATGAATGAACTAAAAGTTTGAGAATCTGAGCTCTTTGCTGATCCTTATCATAAAACATAGTTTTTTTGCAGAATAGTCTTTGGGCACAGAAAAGATTTTCAAATTATTGCATTTTTGTCACGACTAATTAAATTAATATGTTAGCATTTGGATAATTTATCTATTCCAATATCTTTCGTTTCTGAAATTGAATATTGCCTTAGCTATCTTCATATCATCGTCATAATTTAGGATATAGAAAGTAAGGTCGTTAAAGATAGCGTTGAATAGAATGCAGGTCCTATGCAGGTGCCCGGTGAGACCCCAAAAGTTTAGAGTTCATGTTGTTATACTTATTGATGTATCCGAGATAGAAAGTTGCCAGAAATCCTAAGTTTAGGTCCTTTTTGTTTATCTAAAATATCTGAATGTATTTTCTATTAAAGCAGATGAGCATTTGTTACCTACGCATTTCTCGATATAAGTACGAGTAGGTACCTATATCTAAGTAAGCGAAGGACGAGCAGTATTATCTTCGAATCCTAAACAATGTTGTACAACGATCTCTTTATGGAATGTAAATTAGTTCGTCTATATAATTCCGAATTATATAGACGAACTAAATTCTTCCTTTTTCTTAAAATCACCTACGAATTATTAATTCGTAGGTGATTTTAAGAAAAAGGAAGTGAGAAAGTAAAACATGGATGTAAAAATCGTAATGTTTGTTATAATCGTAATGCTCCTTAAAGTCAAACTTTAAACTTAATGTTTTGTTCAGGTATGTACAATTTATTCAAGCACATTTTCCATTCTACCATTTTTTCATGTCAACTAAAAGACATAATTTGAAAATAACACGATAACCTGCTCTACATAAACGAAACAAATAAAAATAAACAGTTAGGAATCTACCACATAGAAACGACATTAAGAGGACAGGTTTTCATAAATACCTACCAAGATTTGCTAATAGGTACATAGGTAAACGATTTATTAAATAACGTATTTCAAACTCAAAATTAAAATTTTATAATAACCGATATTCATTTCGTAAGAAAAGAGCAATTTTCCACTCTCCAGGTGCATTTCTATCATAGCTCTGAAGACCTTCGTCAGATCCACAATTTTTTTTAAGGGACCACCTCGGGATCACTTGGTCTATATATACTTTTTATATTTGCCGTATATATTTTGTACTAGCTGCGCCCCGCGGTGTTACCCGCGGTGAATAGTTCCCGTTCCCGTGGGAATACCGGGATCAAAAGTAGCCTATTTTTTAATCCAGGATATAAGCAATCCCGGTAGGTTAGGTACCAAATTTCATTCAAATTTCCAGCGCGTAACACCGCGGGGCTCAGCTAGTGTTTGGTGTTTTGAGAACCCAAAAATATTTCTTTTTTTTATATTAGAAAACTAGGTATAAGTAATAAGTACCTTTTTTTCAGAAGTTGCACACTTCAGCAAAATGATACGGGCTGCAGAAGTAAGTTATTTTTGTAATTACCAGTAAGTAGTCTAATAGTCATATGTTATTAGCTTATTTTTTTTAAATTAGCGTTTTGTTTTACACACGTTCATTCAACCTTTGCAAATGTAACACATTTTCGTCCAGTTATTTCCACTCATTCTGAGGTAGCAAACATACAGACGAATTAGGAACATCCTCTTTTTAAAGTCGAATATACATAGCAGTAGGTACCTATATTAAAGATTTTTATTTTTACATTACAAGTAAGTACCTAACAAAATTTATTCTGTGGTTATATCTAGTTAATTTAGTAATATTTCCTTATTACAGGATCAATTCGAACTTCCAAGTAATGAATAGATATTATTATTTCGTTTATACTTTAGGTAGGTAGGTACTATATAAAATTATAAAGAGGTAAAGTTGGTTTGTTTGTTTGTATGTTTGGGGTAATCTCCGAGACTACTCATCCGATTTCAAAAATTCTTTCACCGATGTGAAGCATGGACTTTCCGAATGAACATAGGCTATATTTGTATGATCCACCGTCACACTGATTATTTTAAAATAGGTCAGTATGAAAGCTGGGAAAGTAATTTCCCTACCTTAACACTGGTGTGAAGGCTCAGTGTGAAGGTGGGTCGGACGGGTTCCGAATGAACATAGGCTATATTTTATCAAGGTAGTACCACGTGAGCTAAGCCGCGGGCGAGTAAGCTAGTACGTAAAGGTAATAATAATACTAGCAAAAACGTTTCATCAATAGTTGTTGATGTTTGATGATTTTATCAACCACACGAATGTACAAAAACTATGTAGGTACCTAATGTGTGGCTTTGCCTTAATTGGCGGTTTAATGTTCAGATTTTTTTCTATAACCAATGTCTATAAAATGTACAAGTAATGTACAATGTACAAGGTACAGTCGCAGATAAATAGGTTAAATAAAAGCTAACGAACGAAAGCTTACTAAGTAAGTTCGTATGAGCAAGTGGCCAACTCTGGTAACGGAGTTTCTAGGCCAATAGTCTATAGCTCGCCACAAACAAATATACTAGCTTATTATGTATTTATATATTGATACATAATCTAGGTCTCTCTTACCTACTCTATAAAAATCAGTTAATTCACATGGAATTGATGCAAATAGCACACTAACTACAAAAATAATATATAAAAGATTTCCTGAGTATTCCCTATACGTAGTTATATAGGTGGTATTTAAAGGAATCTAATAGATTTTAGTGGATGTCTGACTGGGAAGAAATTTGCTGCTTCCAAATATTATTAAGCTGATTGTATTTTTAATTTTGTGGTTTGTCTATAAGAAATATTAATTGGTTCTGTTATCTTGGTCGTTTACTAAGATAAAATCATGATAAATGTATTGGAACTAATTATTAAAATTACAGCAAAAACGTTTTTATAATTCACCTAGATAGTATTAATTTTTTCCTAGTGTTTTTGCTGAGAAAAAAACGCTTCAAATGAAAAAAAAACTATAATAAAAAATTATAAGTTTAAAAAAATATATTTTATGAGAAACCACTTTGATTACTATACGTGGATGGATAAGTGTGAGACTTGGCATACTTAGTCAAAGTTCAATGTAAAGTACTTAGTGCTAAAATAAAAACGGTCAAAACCTTTTCTCTGAACTTTTTTTTTCAAATAAACTACAAATAAATAATATGGTTAAGGGGAATATTGTTAACAAGTGACAATATCATTAGGTTTTTTCTGAAACACAATTTCGTAAGAGAGCATTTTTTCAAATCCGTTCACTATTGACGGTGAACATACCTAATTCATAGAGTGGAACAAAAGAGCCAATTGATATTTAGATCAGGGTGCGTAGCGTAGACAAGAGTTCTACTATCGCTACGCCTTTGATTTGAAATTTCTGATCGCTCGAGTTTTCGTCATCGAATGTCAATTCCTATAGGTACATTATTTTTTTAGTTTCTAATCGAAAGCGATTGTCGAAATGTAACATGGCTAGGGCAGCTGATCAGATATTTACCTACTGGAAAGTAGAAAAAGGAAGTAGGTAAATCTATCTGAACGTGTGTGATATCTGAACGTTCAGATAGATTTACTTCCTTTCTCTAGAGAAAGGAAGTAAATTTATTTGAACGTGTGTGACCTAGGTCTGTGATAAGTTCTTAGGTAAGTATATGCAATCAATGATTTATATCGCAAGGTATCACGAAGCTAATTATGTAGTGAGGATAATCCGACAGATATACATCTTCAATTCTTCACGATTATGTATTTCCAGTTAGATCATTTTATGAGCGTTGTAATACTACCATAATCATTCAACCTGAGTTTTTAAATTAATAATTAATTTACGAGTTGACGACCTCTGTGGCGCAAGTTAGGGGGTTCGATCCCGCTGCGAGACAAATGTTTGTATGATCTGCAAATATCTGTTTCGAGTTTGTTTGTAATATATGTTTATTACGTATTTACAAAAAAAAATGTGCAGTATGTGTGTGGAATATCCAAGGATATTTATTTATATCGGTCATCTATCGATCGTCAAGCTAGGGACTGGATCTCTGAAAATTTCAGTTTATTTGAGAAATTATATCTGCATTTGATTTTTTGAGAATAATAGAGAATGAATATGCTATTCAACAATACGATACGATGCTTCAAAGCCGAGCAAAAACAATAATGGCAGGTGAACCTACCAAGCACAGCTAAGTATACCTATAGGTAGCTACCTAGTTTCAAATAATATAAAATAAGTGTAACCAAGACTGGATTTGAATATGTGACCTCAGTTTTTTGCTGGCCATGCTTTACTTATGTAAATTTTAGTTACCAAAAACTAAGCCGCTTCTTCAAACTTAAAACCAAGCAACAAAGAATAAACTTGAACTTGACTCTAAGCAAACTTTACAATGGAGCGGAAATGTAGAAATAATTATGTTTTTGCTCGCCTCACTGCGCTTATTTAGTTAATTACTGTTGCATCAAGAGCTTGGGTTCAGGCTGCGGTAATTTAATTATTTGTGCTAGGTATAGTCGTCGATATAATAACGCAATATATACCTACTATAGTACTGAATACTAGGAAGTGCAAAATTTGAGAGTTTGTGCGAAGATGGCCCTCCAACATTAGTAACTGAACTTATTATAAAAATGCTACACCATTTAAAAGGTAAATTATTTCCATATTAATTAGGTATAGGTACCTACTAGGTTACCTATTTTGAAAATCATAGGGTCTTGTTGACCAGTCTCTTCCAGGTCACCAGTCCCCCCTTAATATATCTTCTGCATTGACTGCAGTTTATATACACAACTCTTAAGACTGCTGACTACAGACCAGGACCAGTAATTTTTTTTTAAAGTAAGAGTAAGTCCAAGTTAAATAGTTTATTTAAGTACTTAGTAGTCTTAATTAAGTTGATATTGTAAAATTTACACCACAAAGTTAAGATAGCACGGCGAATAACAGTCGACCAACTTTTGTTGTTAACTGTACTTTGAAACAATCAGTAGCAGTGATTCATTACATTAGATATCAGGCTCGTCATGTCATTAGGTATCGATAGATGAGATTATAATGAGTTCAATTAGTTCATAGACATGCATACCGTTTCCTGATGTTACGATTGTGTTATTTTGTAGAGGTTGAGTTCTCAGTGCTTTGGCAAATCCGAAAAGGATCTATTTGGACTCACCAAAATGTTTTATACTTTTTACTAGCTGTTAAAAATAGTAGTTTCGATCCGAACTTAAGGTTTAAATTACCACAGAACCGATATTTTATTAGTAAACAGGAACATTGTAGAAATCGATCAAGAATATCTAAATCAGATCTAGGGGTTCAGAAATAGTCACCTACAAACGTAAAACAAATAATATTAGTGTGGACCTGTCTACCTTACTCAGGCCTTTACATATTTACTAGATGATTTATACAGCGTCAGGAGGCAATCCTTGCCTACACTTAACGGGACACTGGTAGTGCCTGGGACATTGTTGAGATGGAATAGGATATAGACTTTACCTAATATAAAATAGACCATACAATATAGACTATACTAAGTATAGACTTATTTAATAAACCACAATTGCTAAAAACCTGAGTGACTATGTAAAGTGCCTTGAGAATGATGATCTCATTATTCACACAAAATCTTCTTCCAGGCATGTGCGTGTCCAGTCCAAGAAGTCGGTCCATCAATGGCAGGATCCTGTCCCGGACAGTTCCTGCTCTTCATGAGCGTATTGGAGTCCTTCATCAATGGCCGCTGCGATCTCTCCGACCCTTGCAACCGCGTGGTCAGCAGGGATCTACCTGATGAGAGCTATGACTTTGTGGTGCTGGGAGGAGGAACAGCCGGGTCAGTGGTCGCTGGTCGCTTGTCTGAGAACCCTCAGTGGAAGGTATAACTACTTATTATAAGGAAGATACCATATTAGAGCTTAAGATGAATCTGATAAAACTAGAGGAGTTTATTAAAATAACCAGGAGAGAAAGTAATGGAAAAAGGTGATTTAATAATAATGAAAAATCTGATTCTGAATTTACTGAATTAGAATGAGTGGTGAAAACTTATACCCAAAAAGCAGCAGTGCTGTGTAGGTACTAAATGTTACTTGTAGACTTTTAAAACTATCTCACGATACCTAGTACAAAAAGCACTTCGTACATTGCATTATCGATTGATTCTGAATGAGCTATTGTCTTTTATTTCCATTATAGTAGACACTAATAGGTTCAAAGTACAAGTCATTCAAGATTGTAGATACAAAGGTAGGCCTCCTATTCTTTGAGGTAGACCGTCCGAAACGATTTCAACTTGAGAATCCGCTTAGTAAATTTTCATGACGTCATCACTGGGTAGGTACGTAATTATATGCCTAAGGATTATCAACACATTTACCTTCCTGATTTTAAAAACTTATTTTAATTCCATAGTGACCCTTTTATGCAAATCCTAATAATTAAGCCTTAAAATTTTTATTCTCAATGTCTTCCTTGCATTTTTGTTGTTAATGTTGCGACGATTTGGAACGATTTTAAATGCATTTTTGGGTGGCATTGCAGTTTTGAAGTAGAATGTCAATGATAACTTCATTTAGTCTAAACCAAGTCTAAACCAATAGGTCATCTTTCTCCACAATTGGCTTAGACGATTTGCATTATAATTTAATAATGGACGCATTTTGAAGCTATACAACAGTGTACTTAGTCAAGTGATAATTTTGTAGTTTAGATACCAAACAGACAATCACATCTCATAATGTTAGTAAACTTATCTAGCCAGGGATTTACAATCTTTGGATAATTTAGGTAGATCTCACTTAGATTTTTTACGATCTTATTCAATTTTTTTTACGTTACGACGAAGAGTTAAACTCAACGACGTAGAACGTTGAACGTCTTAGACATGAATGGGTAATATGCTTCGAAAAGATATATAGAATTCACTATTTTCATCTATAAACCTACTCATAATTTGCGTGGGAATGAGATACAATGAATACCTACTTAGTTTTTGAAGTAGGTACCTAAACAAGTTTATTACTTGCACCAAAAACTGTATGTAAAGCATCTTTGTGTAGCATTATTTTCTAGTAGGTAATAACATTTCCTAATTGATTGTTGCCTTTTTCCACAAGTCTCAGTTTTATTTACGTATTGTTTCAAATCCCCGCATTAATGGATTTTTGTTACATACCTACTCAAACTCAGACGACTCCTTTTTAGTCATCTTTGATGGATTTTCAACACCATAATATTATATCTGATAAAATCTTTGTAACGCTGTAGGTACAGTTGTATTTATTTTTCTAGGTATTACTTATAGAAGCAGGGGGAGACGAGCCCACCCAGTCATCGGTGCCAGCGTGGGTGACCGCGTACTGGGGTCGAAACGATACGGATTGGAACTACATGACGGAACCCCAGGAGAGAGCGTGTTTGTCTGATGGGGGCCGGTGTACTTGGACCAGGGCGAAGATGCTTGGTGAGTTTGTGAAACAGGGCCCTTGGCGCTACAAATCTTCAATCGATAGGTATTAAATAACATAAATGGAAAGACGGAATGCAACCGCTATAACGTCTATAAGTACGTAAAACTATGAATTATGAATGAATTCATCTCAATATGTAACCTAACTTGAATTGTGATAAGTAAAGTTTAAGAAATATTTTATTACATTGGATCAGCTTATGCTGGTTAAAACTCAACTAAGAACAATTAAGCTGACACGGTCCTGTTCTAAGCTCGTTTCGCTGCGACAAATCCGTTTCTGTATGTTATTCTTGGACGCCAATTCTTTTAGCTCTTTACTTAAACAATGACTGTGTATTGTGGAGATTTAATTTAAAATGGCTTCCTGACCGTTAGTTTACCGACACCATGGTATTTTTCCGTTTCTTTATTTTCGACTGGAACGGCCGTGGACATAATTAGACATGATACCTTTTTTTATGTTATGTTATAAAATTCAGCGTATATTTTAAAATTAAGCTAAAATAACGGTCTCCATACGCCATTATCATTCGAGAGTTTGTCCGCCTAATGTGTAAGATGATACACCTCGAACAATGAGCAGCTCTGATGGTGTTGTGCAAAAAATATTTAAACCCAACTAAGTACCTACCTAATATTTATTTTTCCCAACCAAACGAATATTTTCGATTTGAATGTAGCTGCTAAAGAGCTTATTGTCGAAAGCAAACACTTCATGGGTCACACTTAGTTATTATTCTAGTCCTATTGTTGAGTATCCAATCAATATGAGTTTTACTTTATTGGTCACGTAAAACTATCCCACGAACTGTCCACCGATTCATAACGGACTTACAAGCTAAGCTCGCGCTAAGCGGGGACGGCTGCTTAGTATGTTGCAATTTTTTTAATAACACGACGTGAGAAGTCATGACAAAATTACAGCTGATTATAAATTGGGGATAGCTTTGCTTTCTTTCCATAAATCTCATACATTCTTCGCAGGAGGATGCTCAGTGACAAACGGTATGATGTATATGCGAGGGCACTCGGCGGACTACGACGGGTGGGCGGTGAACGGAGCCACGGGCTGGTCCTGGTTCGACGTGCTGCAGTACTTCTTGAGAAGCGAGGATAACAAGGAGATAGGAAATGGAGTGTCGGGGCAGTATCATACCACTGGCGGGCCTTTGCCGGTGCAGAAGGTGAGTGACTTTTGACTATTTATAACGAACAACACATTTTTATAAATGTTTTTGGGGAGTCAACGTTATAAAAACAATTTATTTACCGTGACGTTTCGGATGATACTACAGTCAAGCCGCCCCGCGCCGCCGCCGTGGGTAAATTCACCGTGGGTTCCTAAGATTGAAATCCATTCATAAGATAGAACGAGGTTTTAGTGGATTAAAAGAAAGGGCTTTTGCTAAAGTGATTTAAAGGCAAACTTACAATAATGGGTATAAAAATTACACTGGTCGCGATTTTCTGTGCTTTCATTTATTTCAGAAAAACTGGTACATTATTTTACCGGTGATTGTGTTAGTAAGTTATGCATGTAGAATAAATATACATAGTGTAAATAATTAAATTATTCTTGTAGAAGATTCGTTTAAAGTAAAAGGAATGTCAGTAGAGTAGGTACCTACCGTTACCTTCCAGTAATTAAGTTCCTCAAACCTAACTGTTTACTATACCGTGCCTTATGTAAATTCTTGTGTTGTCAAAACGAGTATGAAGGTACCTCGTACAATTAACATAAAACTTAATCGTCCTATCGTCCAGGTTCGAACAAATCCTGAAACAAAGTACTAAAGCATTAGCTCTAGAATCGAATCTAATATCGAAGATTTTATCAAAAAATCACAAACTTTTACGACAAAGTACCAGAGTACCATCACTATCGAGGATACTGTTAAAACTGGATCTAAAGGACCGTGGTTTTCCAGTTCCGTTACGCGCCGCAATTTGCACACGACGTGGTCTCCGCGTCCGTGGAACTAGGGTACCCGCCGACCAGTGACCTCAACGGGGAGTCCATCACCGGCTTTACGATCGCGCAGACTTTGAATGAGTAAGTATGATAGAAACAGGCCAGTATTTAAGCAAAACTCTAAACTCACACTCACGAATTGTTTAAAATCGTTGCTCGATCAATAATGATTCTATGGAAATTGAGATATTATGACTGAATGAATCATTGTTTAGGATTTCAGACGCTTTATGTTTTAGCAACTGAATTTAAGCTCTTCTTAGAAAAATTACTAAATAAACAAGATTTTCTGTACTAATATAGGTAGGTACCTACTTAATATCGACCTACAGAGAATCTGTTGCGTTTTCGATAAAATTTAATTGAAACAACGCAATATTTTTGCTGTTTCAATTATAAAGAGATCACAAAAGGTAGCCTTGTTAAGGTTAAGGTGTAGGATAAGGAAGGTCAAAATATATATATAAGTAGATCGTTATTAGATTTAGATTGGATAACCGGTCTGTTTACAGATAAAAACAACAGGTTGATAAAACAATCTAGTTTTTAAACCATATTCTAAAATAATAGATTTATATTGTTTGCTATTATTATTTATTTATTTGCTAGTAAAGTAAATTATGTTTTTGCTATGATTATTGACGTAATAACACCTGGAATTATTCCTCTAAAACATTAGAGGCTCATTTTGGTACAATCGACAATTTTCATATATCGCGACATTGGTTAGCTGAACTTAGAACTTTTCACCAGCGTAAGCTGAACCAACTTGACATGCTAATATCGTTTTTAGCTTCAAGAAAGTTGCAGTAGTGGCCCTGTTTTGGTCTTGGTTCTTGCGATGTTAATAGGTACAACGAATATAACTAAGACAACTGAGAAAATGTTTTACTTTTCAACAAAAAAAATCTCAAAACACAACTCACCAATATTATCATTCCAGTGGTGGTTCCCGGTACTCTACTGCCCGAAGCTTCATCCGTCCGGCTACAAGTCGGCAGAATCTACACGTGCTCCTCAACGCACATGCATCACGGGTCATAGTGGACCCCGCGCTGAAGCGCGTGACCGGTGTGGAGTACATAAAGGATGATAAGACTAGGATCGTCGGGGTTAATAAGGAGGTGAGAAAAAGCAGGGTTGCAATAAGAAGGAGACTAAATATTAGGAAGAGTTCGTATGTTCACCAGTCACCCAAATGTCACCAGTGTTGGCCACTTGATCATGATCATGGCCACTTGATCATCACTTGACGAACTTACTTTGCTAAATATTGTTTGCCAGAAACAAAGAGCATGCAGAAATATGGCCGTGTATGGCGTTGGACATGACTGCATTGTACTTTATTTAATTTACTATTTATTTACAGGTGATAATCTCTGGAGGAACCATCAACTCCCCTCAAATCCTGCTCCTCTCAGGCATCGGACCCAAACAAACGCTAGACAAGTTCAACATTCCCACGATAAAGGACTTGCCTGGCGTTGGACAGAACTTGCACAACCATGTCGGAGTGAACTTGGAGTTCACGTTGAACAAGGAGCTGGACGAACCGATTCTGAATTGGGAAACTGCAACGGAGTATTTGCTGAAGAGAGAAGGACCACTGGCTTCTACTGGGATGTCTCAGGTACTTGTCTTTAACTAATCACAGTATACGCAAATCAGACCAATTTGGGATTATCAGTAGCCCTAAAAAACCCACCTGTACAAGATGGAAAATTGCCAAGACATCTCAGAACCGAACACAGTATTGAAAGTTGAAACGACCAACCCACGACTGGGCCGAATAGATAGAAATATAGTGATGACTGATGACCTTATACTTCATGAGGCTTTTTTAGGGCTATTATTGATGATAAGTCTGAAACAGTGAGTTATCAAAAAGTCATGTTAGGGGTCACAGTTTTAGACTTATCGATAGTGGCCATCAAAAAAACTCACCTGTATTCAACTTTTAAATGATAAGGGTATACATAGACACAGATAATAATATAATACCTACTATACAGATAGGTAGGTTACACCTTTACATTCGTTTTTAATGGATATAAAGGCAGAGTTTTTCGTGAATTCTTATTGAGTTTTTCTCTCCAGTTGACAGGTATAGTGAACTCTCGGTACGCGGCAGCAGGTGGAAGGCACCCTGATGTCCAGTTCTTCTTCGGAGGATACTACGCATCTTGTGGCACGGGAGAGTTGCCCGACTTGGACAAGTTGAAGGACAGTGGAAATAAAAGAGAAGTTTCGTTAGTATTTCACCAATAATTTTACTAGTGAGAAGAATATTGTTTTAATAGGCACTCTGCTTTTAGTACATAGTTAACCACTCAGGCTTAAACCTTGAGTCTTGGAACGTGTTGGTTCCAACACTCGCAATGTGAGGATGGCTATTAGACACAAACGGAGCATTGCCATTGGCCATTCTATTCGTAGCGAATGTTGGAACCAAGTTGAAGCCAATATGTTGTGCCTGCATTACGAATGCTTATGGGCATCTTATGGGTTATTGTTTTCATTTTTTACAGAATCTCAGCCATAGCTCTCCAGCCCCGCAGTCGAGGTTACCTCACCATACAGTCAGTGGACCCCAGGGTACCTCCTATCATGCAGCCTAATTACTTCGCAGAAGAACACGAGCTGAATGTTTTGGTTGATGCAGCCAGGATTGCTTACAGATTGGCTAACTCAACGGTAAGTGCTCGGTTATAATGCTACTAGTCTAGCTCTAAGTTTTAATGGTCAGGTTATTATAAGTACCTACCTACTCTCAAAATAGTCACGAGGCCACGTAGGTACACTACAACAATTATGATTCTTACATTAAACATTTTAACTAACTCTTGAATTGGCTACCGAAGGTAATATTCTTTTAATGCAACTTTAACTAAATTACTTAGCTTTTAACTTCTTCAATCTTCATCCTTATCAATCGAACGAACCTACCACATTTCAGATTTGGTCGTCAACTAAATTTCAAATGGGGGATAAATATATTTAAAATAATACTATCTATAAATTTTAAATGAGGGAGATTTTGCCCAGCAGTGGGACGATATAGGTTGACAAAAAAAAATGAAATTTGCCTAATTATCCTTCAGATAATGCGCGAGAAGTACGGAATGACCCCCACGGAAGGCTACGGTAAGGAGTGCCCAGGAGGCGGCACCAACCCCACCGATGAGTTCTTCAGATGCCTAGCTCGGTACCACACCGCGCCTGAGAACCATCAGGTCGGGACCTGCAAGATGGGACCCGCGACCGATCCTATGGCAGTTGTTGATTTGGAGTTGAGAGTTCACGGGATACAAGGTGAGTAACTGATCAAATCAATGACCTCTGGGATATTTTCAACTTTGTCTGAACATGGTTTAGATAACTAGAAGCGACTTCTTCACTCGCATTTGGCATGATGAAGACAAAAAACAGTAACTCAAACGTTATGGTAGCTTGTTTTGAATGAACACTTTATTGTACACACACATGATACCTACTCACTTATAGAATGCAAAGTTATAATAGACGGCCTTATCGCTTCTTCCAGGCAACCTGAGTGGATTATGTACCTACAACATAATTTCGTTTCTCATTAATTACATTAATCATTAAAGAAAGTTAATCTAATGTATAAGTATACCGTTTTGTTTTATAGGTCTTCGAGTAGCGGACGCGTCTATCATGCCTACTGTGGTTTCTGGTAAGTAAAAATTGATGTTTTTAAGGCATTGAGCTGCATTAAAGAGTCACAATCTAATAGCTGACAACACTAAAAAAATGTGCGAGCAAATTCAATGTTCTAGAATGACATTTGACATTTGAATGTAGACGTTATGTCGTTTGTTTTAATGTTCAATGTCGCTTGTACGCAAAAAATAAAAACTCTGCGCACTACGTAGCGTGCGCCGAGTTTTGGCGTTTACATTTTATTTGTCTGATTGTGGCTCTATAATACATCTCAATGTTTTAAGGGACATTCTTTTTTTTTCATTTATTATTGAATAATTTCCCCTCATTTCTTTGAATTGGTATAGATATTCCTGCATTCTCTTTTATAGGATCAGACATCTTTGGATACTTAATTAGATTGTTTACCAAAAACGGTGACAGCTAACGGGTTGCCCGCGAAATTCAACTTTTTAAGTTATTTGCAATTTGCTGGACTATTCGCTTTCACCTGAACTATCTAAAGATATCTTACAACATTCTTACGGGACTCGGGACCATTTGGACACAATTTTCTACAAAACCGTGTATCTACTTACTTTTTTCAGGTAACACAGCAGCTCCTACAATAATGATAGCGGAGCGCGCAGCCCAATTTATCACAGCGCGATACCAACTATCTAAGACGAAACCTGATGGATTGACGAACAAATTCGGCGATGACGCCGGGCAAGGCAGCTATGGCGTCGGCAGTACAGGACACGATAGGTATAGGAAATGAACATGGCTTTGAAGCATTCTATTCGATCTAAGGTATCCTTTGAACGATCAATAAGTAAAGATCATTTACATGATGCCATTTTCAATAATTACCTAATTGACGTTCGATAATTGTAAGCAACTTGGTTAGACCATGCAAGTCATGATGACAGTCAATTTAATTGTATGCAAAAGGCAAGACTCGTGCATCGTGTGAATGACACTTTATGTTTGAGCCTTGAAAAATCACAGGTAACAATTAATAAGGTAACCGTAATTTCTTAACAAATGACGTTATTGATCGTTTAAACGGTGCTGTTGGTTTTGGAGGCTGTGAATAGTATTAAAATATTAATATCTTTAAAACTAACACTATGTTACAAAGGCTCAAGAGGTGCATAATAAAAATGTTTTACTTGCTGCTTGACTTTTTACTCATAAAAATAAAAATAATGGCGACTGACGGAGGAGGGAACAGGACAAGATAAGATGAAGCGTGCATATTTTACTGCTAAATATAAAAAGTATGCATGTTCTGTAAGTGGAATGCATGAGAGAGATGGATGATGAAAAGAATATAGTTTTACAACTTTACAGTGTAAAATGATTAGGTACTTGCTTTAAGTTGTTATTCGGTTATGGCAAAACTATTTAACAATTTTATAACGTTTCATGACATTTAATATAAGTTGTATAAATAACCCTGGATGGAAATTTCGAACTTTTAATATTACTTTTA
The DNA here is from genome assembly GCA_963582015.1 of Xanthorhoe designata. Classification (NCBI taxonomy): domain Eukaryota; kingdom Metazoa; phylum Arthropoda; class Insecta; order Lepidoptera; family Geometridae; genus Xanthorhoe; species Xanthorhoe designata. The sequence continues at coordinate 4,702,816 of OY757029.1, forward strand.
AGCTCGTATTCAGTCTTCGCTCAAGTATCGATTTGTTGACAGTTCTATATAGAAACTGAGTGACTGTTGAATCACCGCGTCATGAAACACGATTTATGCTTGAGTATGGACTTTGAACACGGACCTTAGCCCGTCGAAGGTTTCAGGCAAATCCTAATATTTTGAACGAATGCACTTTGCACGGCATGATTTTAATATTAAGTGGTGTTGTGGTAATGGTGTTTTTTAAACACAAAATGGTTAGTATGGTTGTAGGACAGCGCACTTTAATGTTAAGTGTATTTATAGTAAAATCAAGAAACTAATCCTTTCTTCTAATTCACTGGGATTGGTGTACACAGAATATGCAAAAGACTGCAATGGGTATTATGACACAAAACAATTATTTACATAATTTTGAAGACTGACTAAATTACCAAATTCAGCAGATGGAACGATGATGGAGACTACTACGATTGGCAGCATAAAGACAACAAGACCCACCGCTGGGACCACAGATGGAAGCCGTGGGACAAGAACTGGCAAGCCCAGCAGTGGGACAACAACGCGAAAAACGCCAACTGGCAACAGTGGGACAAGCCAGAAAACTGGCAATGGGACAACAAAGAAACCCAGAAAAACCAAAACTGGCCGAAAACTAACCAGAACTGGAAAAATGACGGCAGCTACCATACCTGGCATAAGAACGATGAGACAACTCAATCTCCCAATTGGCAGAAAGACGGCAGACAGTATAATGGCAACTGGCAAACTAACTACGTGCCCAAAACTGATAATTACTGGCAGAATGAGGCCACTACGCCAACGTTTAGGAGTGTTCATTGGCAGACAAATACGCCAAAAGCAAGGTACAATTCTAGATAAAACATAGACAAAATAGTGTTGTTAACAAATTATATTAAGAAATTAATTAAACTTATAATACTTATGCTATTTTTTCTTTCCGTTCTTTCCTTTTGTTTTTGGCACGGGTTCTGGCTCTGGTTCAGACCTAGAAAAAACACGATCACTTTATTCAATGTGCTATATTTTAAGCGATTCATTACATACAAAGACATCAATTCAATATATTTTTTACTAGCTGCGCCCCGCGGTGTTACTTGCGGTGAATAGTTCCAGTTCCCGTGGGAATACCGGGATCAAAAGTAGCATATTCTTTAATCCAGGATATAAGCAATTCGGTACTTACTAAATTTCATGCAAATCCGTCCAGCCGTTTGAGCGTGAAAGAGTAACAAATACACATACACTCTTTCACACTTACACAGTACACACACACAAACTTTCACCTAATAATAAAATTTTAGTGTAAATTGTGATGTAAAGTGTGATTTGACTATCATACACCGCTACGTTAGACTAAAAATCATACTTAATGAATATTTTGACTTTGTGTAAACTATATAATTTCTTATTATAGAACACTCACTCGTCACTGGCATCAGGAGTTTCAGGAATAGTGATGTTGCCTTTGGAGTGTCTCGATGCATCTAGTTCACCCGAGTCATTCAGTAGAGATTGTTCCTAGAAAAAATAAACATTCGTACAATCATCATCATAGTTCAGTATAGGTCGCGCCACGTAAAAAGAGCGCGGTCGGGGAAGTAGAGGGGGTATGTTTGCGCCTGTGTTCTCTCGCTGACGAACCAATAGCACTCGCTAAATCAATGGTATGAAGTGCGCCGCGTTACCTCTCCACCAATCATAGACCACTGCGCAGTTTGACAGCCAGCGCTCTATTTACGTGGCGCGACCTATACGAACGAACGATCGATGGAGAAATGGACTTACAATTCCCTGATCGTACACAATAGTGTGTAGCGTATCATCAGACTCGTCGAAAGCCTGCGAGCTGCCCGCACTGCTTCTGTTGGAGCCAGTAGACGCTCTGGTCACTCTGGCTGGTACTGGTTTAGGCTTCGCTTTTGGAGCTGGTTTTACCTTCTGAGGTTTTGTGTCTGAAACAAATACGATCTTTAATAATTCAATACAATACAATTATTGCTGGACACTTCATACATCATACCTTTAATTAAATAGAAATTTACAGGGTTTTATCGCGTAATTTACCTTTTATTATTTCCCGATTTAAAAATATGAATTGTGATAGCGAAAGTTTAAGAAAGACTATTTCATACATCATCTAGCTAGCCCCATCGATCGATGGTGTAATGGATTAGTTGACGTCGATCGATAGTTTCTACCACGCCGATCGATGGTAGAATGGACTAGTCGACATCGATCGAGCTGATGGAATATAGCCGGAAAGTATGGTTAATAATATCCTTGGACAGGACATTCTACACAGCGTCTCTTTTAGTCACAAGCTAAGCAATTTAATGTCATGATGTTATGATAACCAGATCACTGTCGAAAGTCCGTGTGATGCTTCAGTAAAGACCCACATTTTTACTGACTCTGACTTGACTTTGACTTGACTTCTCTACTGACTTGAATTATAATAATGACATGGTAGAGTTGCTAAATGCCGTGCGAAGCCAAAATAAAAGAAGAAGACTCACCAGTTTGTTTCTTTCCCTTTCCTTTCTTCTCAGCACTCATCTTCCCCGAGCCACCAGTGCTCTTCTCAGTGGATCCCTCACTCCCGGAGCCTTGACTGGAATATCTGGAGGATCTCCGCACAGTCACATTGGACGTGTCGAAGTCAGGCGATGACAGTGGAGAAGGCTCTTTGGAAGATTGAGGCGTTTTCTTCGCTTTGGCCTCGGCTTTCGCTTTTTGAGCTATAATTAGAGTTTTGTTTCTTAAATAATTGTAAGTACTTAACAAGGTTTTAAAAGGTAACCGCGAGTTAATTTGTATAATCCTAAAAAAACCACTTTTTTTACTTTCGCGATCAGAACACAATGATAAAACATAATATATTTGAGGGTATTTATCGCTATTTACCTTTATTTAATTTTATCCCGACGTTTTGACTGGATTGCACCAGCCGTGGTCGCGGGCAGACTTTTATTCTTTTTATTTTTTTAAAGCAAAATTTTACTCCGAGACCGTGTTATAAGTTCGAATAGTTAAATAAAACATATCGCCCTCGGTAAAACTCACCTCTTTCAACATCGACTAAGGACCGCTGAGAGCGACTTCGTTTGACTCCTCCCGCATCTTCTTGGGACTGTTTCGCCTTGTCAGCTTTACTCTCCTTGCCTTTTGTTTTGTTTGATTCCACACTGGGTTGTTTGTTGATAGATAGCTTCTTCTTGCCTGCGGATCACAATTACAAAAATAGCTATATTTTTTTTTCTGAAAACTGTCTAAAGTAAAATAGAAGTAAATGTCTGCACAAGTAAAAAGCATACCTTTGGTAACTTTAGCCTTCTTGACCGGCGAGACGCCACTGCTCGAGTCAGAAGGTACCTCGGGGTCGGTGCCGCGAGCGTCCTTATCCGACGACGTCCGCGGACTGACTGACGGTATTTCAGATGGTTCTGGAATATTATTGTTGAAGTTAAAACGTATTACAGTAAGCGCAATCTAAGTTGACCGGAGTGAACATAGTTATTGCTATTAGCGTCGCAGTTGTCAGAAATATCACTCTATTTCATTGCTATCGATACGTCTATTTAGCTCTTTCGTAACGCGCGTAATTGTTCATAATACGCTTACTGCACGTGTATTAATTTGCAAAAAAAGTACCTTATGCCAAAAATAAGTTTTTTTAGTTTGGGGCTGTGTGAAATGCCTTCCCAATTTTACTGATTTCATTCTATTTATTGGTTATTAAATATATTATTAAGTCAATAAAAATGTTTAAGCAACCTTAGTTCTCTGAAGTTTTGATTTTTTTCAAGTAAAAGGAATTATCAAATAGTTAATAATGAGTGCTATATTTGTATACCTTCTGATATTCTGGATATGACGGTGTGCTCCGTAGGTGAGGTCTCGTCAATTTCTACTTCTTCTTCAACAGTTTCATTGATTACTACGTGAGTGCTGCGCGCTATTGGTTGGGCTGCAAATACATAATTTAAAACTATACCTCATATTCGATTCGGCTTTTTATCGTTAACCATTTAAAAACACTAACTGATTAATCCATCGATAGCGATCTACAGAAGTACTTAGTATGAGCAAGTGGCCAACTCTGGTGACGGAGTTTTAAGGCCTAAAAAGGCCTCCGTCATGGCTTTAAAAGCCGGGACCGACAATTTAAGGTACCCTCCGAATCACGGCAGCGCTCGTGGCGAAGCTTGCTATGACGTTCTTGATAGATCGTTAAAGTTAAGCAACGTTCCGAGCAATCATAACCTGGATGGGTGACCGCAAACGGCAGTAACATCTGAAGATATTAATTGTTTTGTTTAACATAACTTACGTAGGGAACTAGTAGTTCTACCCAATGGAGCGAGAGAGTCCTCTTGCATGGTCCCTTCTGTGATACCTGAAATAATACACTCCACGATTATAGATACAAGCCTTTACATCTACTAGCTAGATGATTCATAAAGTGTCAGGAGGCAATCTTTGCCTACACTTAACAGACACTGTTAAGTGTAGGCAAAGACACTGCCTGGGACATTGTTGAGATGGAATACACTTGCGCAGCACCTTAATCATCCTCTACTTAACCAGCATAGCCAGCCTACACAGGAAAGACAACGGTCAATACGTATGGGTTGGCATCCTTGCAGATAAAGTTGAGAAGTTAAAAAGTTTCGTAATTTTGGTTGAAAATGTGGAAATCAAGCGCTTGATTTCCACTTTTTCAACAAAAAAATACCAATTTCGAGCTAATTTCTAGACCTACTAGAATCGGATTAAATTATGAATTTTGCATCTGATGACGCATTTCTAAGGGAAGTTTATTATTTAGTACCTACTAGCTGTGCCTCGCGGTGAATAGTTCCCGTTCCCGTGGGAATACCGGGATCAAGAGTAGCCTATTTGTTAATCCAGGGTATAAGCAATCCTGGTACCAAATTTCATTCAAATCCGTCCAGCTGTATATGCGTGAAGAGTAACAAACACACTTACACACACAAACTTTCACCTTTATATTATTAGTGATATTGGTTTGATGTGATTGTTTTACCTGTGTGTGACATTTTATTCATGCTTGCTCGTTCAAACGCCTCCAATGCACCCAAATACCGGGTCAGGTTCCGACAAGATTGCTTGTCGGGTAGTTTCTGCAAATTTGCATATTTACAGAAAGATCTAATTTCAAAATTATCTATAAAAACTTTTAATTTTTTGTGTTTTTAAATGCACACCGAAAAACTAAAGCGTAAAATGGAGAGAGTTTATCGGAAGTAATGTCATGCAATATTTAGCGACAAATGGCAAGACGCCGATATTGCCCCTACGATATCGCATGTATAGTTTACATGATAATCTATCCCTCTTTCGATAATCGTATCTTCGGGGCGATAAGCTCTCTCCAACTAAATGGCGCACTCAACTCTGTGAATAATATTATCAAGGACAATACAGATAAATATCGTCCTTGATATAATGGACGACCTCTGTGGCGCAGTGGGTGAAAGCCCGCCTAATACACAGAGGTTGCGGGTTCTATCCCCACTGCGGGACAAATGTTTGTATGCTTTGCAAATATTTGTTTCGTGTCTGGCTGTTTTCTATGTATAATATGTATTATTTACAAAAAATATATGTATCTATGCAGTATATCAGTCATCTAGTTACCATAACACAAGCATTAAATTGCTTAGCTTGGGACTAGATGACGCTGTATGGAATGACCAAGGATATTTATTCTTATTATTATTAAATTGACTTACAAGGCAGAGTTCTCGTAACATAGTCGCAAGAGAAGACGCTAAGGAGGCGTCTCTAGGCGGCGACAGTAACGCTAGCATTCGACACGCTAGCCCCACTTCAGAGGAGTTCGGTCGACGCGCGATGTGCTGACATAGTACTGCTGCCATTTCGCCTTGACTGTCTGATAACTGGAAACAAGTATAATAAGCATGGGGGCGACCATCAAAGATGTGCAAGTTATTAGCCCAAATTTAAAACCTAGCCCAACTTTAAATTTAAATATTTATAATTATGTATATTTAACTCATTTTCGACAAAATGTCCCTTACGTTAAGAGATACTTTCGGTGACGATGAATTTACTAAAAAAAAATGTTATATATGAGTTATCAAGCGAACTGACAAGATTCGCAATACCACGCTACGTTCGAAAACAGGCATTGCCGATGTAGGCAGGAAGTCAGCCAGGCTAAAGTGGGATTGGGCAGGCCACGTCAGGAGAATGCACCCCGACAGATGGGCATCGGTCGTCACCAAGTGGGAGCCTGAAGACGGACGGCGACGCCGAGGCAGGCCTAAAAGACGCTGGCGTGACGACATAGATGCCTTCCATGAGGAGTGGTGGGAGGCGGCTGGTGATCGAAAGAAGTGGAAAGAGATGGGGGAGACCTTTGCCCAGCAGTGGGACACATTGTAGGTTATTAAAAAAAAAAAAAAAAAAAATGAGTTATCACGTATCAGTCATCTGTAATATAACCCAAGCATTAAGTTGCCGCTTGGGACTTGGGACTAGATGACGCTGTGTAAAATGTCCAAGGATATTTATTTATTAAGTTTTCCTTTACCATAGTTAACTTACTTCATGGTTGACTCTGGTCAGTGTGACTATAAACCGGACCACCGCCTCCTGGTCTATTTCAGAGAGCGGGGAGCTTGAAGGCGCGTTGGCGAGAGTTCGTAATGTAGGTATTGTAGCTTTCTGCAATAAATAATATCCTTTTAGCTTAGAGAAAGTAAGAAATAGAGCGCTGTATATTTCTTTCTCAGTCACACAAAACAAAGAAGAATATACACAACATTCTTGTGAGTAAAAGAGACAAAGCATTAGATCTTTTGTCCCTCATCGCGTGCCGCTTTTTTGTATGGCCGGCAACTTGATGCTCCGAATTTTGTACTACAAAACTATCGATTCATTGCAATTTTTGTCCCTCTCGGCGGCACGCTCACTGTTCGTCTAGGTACTATACTAGGTTCATGCCTTTTAGACTAGAGTCGTTGCTAAAAATATGTATTTGGTATAAATCTTTTTTTTCTCTCTTTATTTTGGCTTCGCACGGCTTGTGCATTTAGCCACCATCAAGTTATATTATTCAAGTTATGAGTTGTAGGAACACAAATACAAATTATATACTAAGATACAAATAATACGTCATCCCGTTTGGAGCCACCATTTTGGAGATGATCCGCGTTCGAGAAACTGGCAAAAGATTGGTTTTCTCTATGAGGGTATTTTTATCTTTGAGTGAGCACTAGCGCCTGTATATTGGACTTCATTCATCAGTGATCGTGAATCGTGCAAATGGACATTAATTTAGTGAATATTTACTTGTATTTGGTCTTGCGCTTCATCAACAGTGACTGGGAAAGTTTGGAAGAAAACTCCTATAATTTGTCGCAGCATGTCTTCTTCAACTGTAATCAAATAACCATACAATAGAAACACAACTTTTAGGTTTTTTTAATCAATTATAAACTTAATGATAACAAGAATAAAGTGTAAATACCTGTAGCAGGATTGAACCATAGAAGTAAAAGTCTGCTCAAAATGATTGGAGATTCTAGATGTCCTAAATACAGCAGCCGACATAGTCCCTCCACGATGATCAGTCGGTAGCCCGCACACTAAAAATAATGAAATCATCAGAAAACCTTATTCATTATCAAATCAAGTAAGTTCATTCATTTCACAATAAATCGTAAATTAATAAGTATTTAAGAAAATATACTTACAGGGCTATCCATTATTTTCAAGAGCAGTTCGATGACAGTACTGTGGCTTGGTGATAGAGACAGCGCGGACTCAGAAAGTGTTCCTATGAATAAATTATAATGTTTTATAATATAATATACATATAACTAGTTTTATTATAATCTTTATTTTTATTTCAGGCAACAAAAGATAAGTAACAAGATGTTAAATACTTAATCTAAGGCCCATTATAATAAATACCTTACAGACTAACATACATAATAATATTTTATTAACTAAGCACACGTTTGTCCGGCGACGCAAACATTTATAACTCACGCATCACAATATGGTTGATACAACGTTATACATCAGTCATCTGGTTACCATAAGTTAAGTTACACAAGCATTAAGTTGCTTAGCTTGGGACCAGATGACGCTGTGTGAAATGTCCAAAGATATCAGTTTTTAATAAACAAACACATTATAAATATTATCGTGATGTTTGTAAGAGACGAGCTATGAAACCGTTCTCACAATCAGAAGCGACGGAATTCACCTAATACGAACGAGTAGTGGAAAGTTGCGATTTACAAATAATACAGACATACCATCGTCATCTACAGTAGTATTCTTGGTAGTATTCTTAGTGATGTTCCGTTGGGACTCGGTCTCGTCGTGCTCGAAAACTAGCGCGCCGTGTACGCACAACAAGTCAACGAGACAGCGCAAAACTACTTTCACTGTGGGCTCATTTGATGTGTCTATCAGCTGTGAACAAAATAAAACGTTTTATCGTATTATATCAAAATAAAACGTGGGCATGTACCAAATAATGTATTTGTACCTCTGACACCTATAGACATCTTCAAAGGATCTAAACTTGCTTAAAAAATATTGAAAGAATTATGTTTATTGTATTTTGTTGAAGGATTTGAAATAATATCTATCAAGCCTACTTGTTTTTATAAAAAATGTGGACTTACATTAGCGAAGAAGAATGCTTTGTGTTCTTTAGCGAAGTCTTTGTCAAGCATTCCATATAAGGCGACCGTCTCCAGGGCCGGTAGTATTATATCTGGATTTTGGAAGATTTCTACCTGAAATATTAAAATATCAATAAGTAACATCTAACTAGACAACTGATAGAATAGATTGGCTATTTGAGAAATCAAAACTGATAGAATAGATTGGCTATTTGAGAAATCAAAACTTGTGTTTTAATTTTCAATGTTTGAAGAATGTTTTTTTCAATTTTGAATGTACTTTACAGGATAAAAGTAATACAACAAGTACAGAAGACCCAGATCGCGAAAACATTAATTTAAATAGCGACTCTTACTTCAGATGCAACAAAGTGCAATTCAGCTCGCACAAGCGCCTCGTGACGATAGTTACAAGTGCCATTTCATTCTTATAAAGTTACAATTATAACTCTGTCACTGTCAGCGCGTAAGTAGTTTTAGCCGAAGCGCTAACACCAACAAACTCAAACGCCAGCGGGATTAAGCGCCCCGGATTAAGACCTAGTTGTAGCTAATAACTTTAAGCAATACTCACCTCTAATTCAGAAAACATGATCCTTAGACTTGGTGTAACAGATGTCAGTTGTGGAGTATCCAACGCACAGTTCAAAATGGTAAGGCATTTATCTAAAGTCGCCACATCTGATAACTTTTCTTTGATCGTCTGAAATATAGTGGATAGCTAATTTTATTGTTATAACGTGTAGCTTGTTCACATCTTTCTGCTTTACACAAAAATGATATTTAAGGCAATGTGATAAGATAAAGTATAGAATGTAGAGTAACTTACGGCAATAGGTGGCGGTGGCGGAGCAGTTTGGCTCCCCAAATCTTCTAGTTTCTTCTGAATATCTGCCACCTGCAAAAAACAAGTTAAACGTATCATTAACTTTCATCATATTCTATGTATATGTAGTCGCGAGAAACAGGTAGAGTGGAATATTCAATTGTTTACTTATGAGTGAGAAGGACAGAGTGATAGACGTGCGAGGTATTTTATGGAAAAAACAGTTACTGACGCAATTAAATTAATAACTGTACCTTTGCTTTGCACTCAGCGGCTAGAGCATAGTTTTGTTCCCTCACTGCCTCCTCTTGTGCTTCCATTGCAACATTCAATGAAACACGAAGTCTTGCTCTCTGGAAACAAATCGAAAAATCAGTGCTTAACCTAAATCATTTAACCAAAATTTCTGTGGCCGATTTGGTAAGGCGGACTGCCTGGCTTTAGGACGAACGCTTGTATCACCGTGGGTTCGAATACCGCTATTGAATATTTTGGTAAGATTTTTCCACCAGTGGGTCGACACAGGCTGAAAATGATGATGAAATGATGAATTGAACGCAATACTTGTGGTCTGGGTAATAGCTGTCAAGTATTGAGTCGAATAAGGCGTCGTCCTAATAGAACGCGACTAAGCGATCATTGCAAGTTCGCGCGATTTTCAATCGTACGAATCCGCGATCAAACATTCTGATATGTAATAGGTGTCCTAACCGGCATTCGCGCGATGCTACAATGAAGACTAGAATGACGTGACCACACGAAAGTCACGTCGCTTACTCGCGCGATAAACGCGTAGTCGCGTTCTATTAGGTCGATGCCTAATGGTATATTAATTAACCTGTAGTTATTTATATTAACCTGTAGTTTGACCTCAGTAGGGTCCACAGTCGGCTGCGGCAAAGGCTCAGGTTCGGGCGGATCTCTGAGCGCGGTTATCACGCCGGCGATCACTTCTATACGCGATGACACTTCAGGCACAACAAGTTCTAGTGCCGACACGAACGCACGTATCACTTCAGAACTAAGGGGGCCGTAGTCACCTGGAAAAAAATATATGTTGTGGATTGTAAAATAGAGCTAATTGAAGTTCCATCTTTAAATGCACTTATGGACTTATGAGTTATCCTTGGACATTTAACACAGCGTCATCTAGTCCCACGCTAATCAACTTAATGCTTGTGAAATGGGAAGCAGATTACTGATATTACTTTGAATTAATACATTTTTTTTTTGTAAATACTTACATTATTATAGATAGAAAATCTAAGTTAATTTAATATAGGCCGTGGGTTTCAAACCCAGCCGTGCATCAATGGATTTTCGTTTCGAAAAATGTGTATGCGCCGCATTACGACAAGCTCTAAACTAAACGGTAAAGGAAACCATAGGCTTAGTCAGCCCTACACGTATTGACCATTGTCTTTCCTGTGGATATTACCTGTTAGGCTGAGAGGATGGTTTAGGTGCTGGGCAAGTCTATACTATCTCAGCAATGTCCCTGGAGCTACAGTGTCCCGTTAGGAAAAGACACTGAATAAATGAATGAAAATACTTTATTGCACACTTACAGAAAGGAACTTATGAACTAGTAACCTTAGCATTAATTGTACAATGGGCGGTCTTATAGTAAAAATCAAATAAATCATCTAATATAATAGGTAGGTCAGTTTTTTAATATGTCTACCGTGCTTGTTTGCTTACCAGTCAACACGTCAGTGATGAGCTGATGTAACGCGGTCCGCGACGACGGGTCAGTTGCATCATAAACACGCAACAGGCTACCCAGCTCGTGGAGCACGTACTGACGCGTGCTAAATCCAACCGGGTCGTCTGTTTCTGACGGACAGGGAGACTCGACGATACTGAGGACAAAATCACACGAATATTATAAAGGTGAAAGTTTGTGTAAGTGTGAATGTTTGTTGCATTTTCACGCTCGGCTGGACGGATTTGAATGAAATTTATTAACAGGATTGCTTATACCCTGGATTAACAAATAGGCTACTTTTGATCCCGGTATCCCCACGGGAACGGAAACTATTTGACTTACTTGCTCACAAGCGCGAACAAGGTCATCAGTAAGCTTCCCTTCCTCCAGTTTTTAAGCTCCCGCTCCCGCATCGGCCTTAGCCGTGTACGTAAATGCCGGACTTTCCAATCGGATGCTGCATAAATCATCTCATGTTTAAGGCCAATGATGATGACTGTTATCATGTTTCGTTTTCGATCTAATATTTAGATACTCATAGAGGATTTTGAGGAGGCTTTTTTAGCAGTGATATAGACTATACCCTTTCCAACCGTTTATTTAACTTTTGACAGCTGTAATACTGACTCAAATAGTGACGGGTCAGGCCGTTACCGATTCGATTTATTTTATCGATCTATTTTATTCATGAAGAAGTTTTAATCGATTTAACACACTCATTATTTACTATGAATTTCAACATTTTGCACCTGTTCATTACAAGTAGGTACCGCAGTTCATTCATATGTTTTTTATTTGAACCAACTACAGTAAGTCTAAACGATTATTTTAGATTCATTAATTTTCAGTGAATAAATTCGATCCCATTACTAGGTACGAGTACCTACGATGGAACTGTTTTCATTACGCAAATTATTTATGCATTAAAACAGAGACATCTAGGCATTTTAAAATAATAAAAGTTTTTACGTGATTTGATATAAAAATATCACAATAATTTTATTATACAATCGATAATCGATTTATTTCAAAACAGTTTATAGTCGGTGCGGTGGTCATTAATTACGAATGAAACATCTCTAAGTGGGCGGAACCCGTCCATGAAGTACAGTATTCCCTGTAGTACATTGTATCAAAAATTATTACAAAACTTCATGTGCGTGATCTGTCAAAAGTTAAATAAACGATTGGAAAGACTATAATTAAAAAAAAAAACATCTAGATACTCACGCTCGTATATACCCTGTGAGTACAATTAGGTCGGGTAGTATAGTCTCCAGCGTCTCATCGTCGTCGATCCTCTGCAAATGCTCCGCCAGGTGGCGCCAGTACCACGCCGTCTCCTTGTTCAACTTCTCCGCGGGAATGAGACGTAGCGTCTTGTCTGTGGGCAGCCATTCTAGAAGCTCTGATATTGGGAGACGTCTGGAACAAAAATAGGTAATAAAAGTTTTATTTTACTAATGTATTAGACGTAATAACAGTTATGATTACTCCGGAGAATAAACTTGTGGTACAATGAAAATCAATCAAAGATTTAAGAAAATTAAAAATGTGGAATGTCTCAGGATATTTATTTTAAAGTTAATTAGGCTCAGTAATTCAGTACTGAAATAACAGATTTTATTTTAAACGGTTTCTAAACAAAATGTAGTTATTTCCGAATATCTTACTTGAAGAGTGATTCTAGAAGCTTCCCAGCCACATACTGCGAGTCCTTAGCGTCGTTCACGTTGTCCAATCGGATCGCTTTGAGCAGATCCACAATGTTCCCTTGAAAGGTGCTCAGCCAACCAGGGATAAGGATCTCTTCCACCACGCGCCGCACGCGTTGACTGCGTTCTGTTAGACCCACCTAAGAAAAAAATGTAATATAACTATTACAATTTAGTAACAGGCAACACTAAATACTCCAAAGATAAAGATCTGAAAGAATTTGTCTACTAAAGCCATAATATACCCGAGGTGGTCAATGAAACCGTGGGTATATTAAGTTGGCGTTTAGTCTCGAGGTGCAAACTGTACTTTTCTTACTTCATATGAAGTACCTTCCTAAATTAAAAAAAAAATTACTTTCCACTCCCTAGAGACTAAAACAGTCACTTTAGTCCCACTTTGGTGTTAATTCAGATGTCGCCAAAATTAGGGGGCTATATTGGCGTACTTTTGAGAATTGAAAATAAATATGTTACCTTAAGAGTCAGCACTCTTTGCCTGACGCGTAGTTGCGTCACGTTTACCGCGGATATGTAGAGGAAGGCCGCGCGACGCACTGCTTCATCCACATCGCATAGACGTTCCAGGACAAACGGTACGTTACGGGTGCATTTCGCTATAGACATCACTATAGCCCTGAGAAACAAAAATATAATCAAAAACTTTAATGAATACGAAGTTAGTATAACTTCATCAACTAGAAAAAAATGAAATATGATCAGTGATCACGACTGTATTCCCAAGAGATGGTAGACGTATTCTTTCAGAACTTTTAGACATTTTTAGTCTTTTGAAGATGTCTAATGGGGTAGTTAGAGGTATGTCTAAAATACACATTTGGTACAATCAACTAGAAAATAGCTGAAAAAACTGAAATTCAAACAAAAAACCCATTGAAATAGATTCGTCCTTTTAGGAACTATGTAGCCTTAGGCTGTGTCCACAGTAGGCAAACTGTTAGCGGCCGACTGAGTGAGCCGAAACTGTTTGAGTTAGCTGCAAACTAAGATCAATTTTTGTGCGTCGCAAGCAAACTGGAACCGGTTTTGCTGTGAGTCGGCCACTAACTGAGACGGTCGGCGCGCGTAACGCTGCAAACTGCGTAAAGAGTTGTGTGTGAGTGAATGTAAATAAATATTTTTCAATTTCTATTTCTATTTCTAAGGTGAGCGCAAAACTAGCAAACTGTGGACACTCCATTTCAAATGAAATATATGGAAGGGCGTACTAAACCGATACGCCGCAAACTCAGTCGGCCGCTAACAGTTTGAGTACTGAAGACACAGCCTTAGGCTTAGACAAACATACAGGTACATACATTCACACACATTCACATACACAGACATTCATACAAACACATACATTCACACACATTCACATACACACCCTCACACACATACACACACAGATACACACTACAAACTCATAAGACCATTTTTTTTTGTCAGTAACCTTTGACGAAAAAAAATTGTCCTATGAGTTAAGGATAAACTATTAAGGTACAAAGAACTTGAAGGATACAGATGGTGGCGGAGATATGGCTGAGACCTTCGCCATGGAATGATATAGATAAAAAAAAACAAACCTACCGTCTCACTGATGAGCTAGGATCACAGCTCATATGAAAGCGATAAGCCCGGGTGACCTCGTCGTCTTGCTCCATTGGATTCTGCAGGCGCTGCAGGGCCAATGCTGCGCGACATCGCACCGCGCCGCGCGTGTCTTGTAGCCGTTGCATCTGTCACATGACAGTTAATATTTGCTAAAATGTAATTAGAATAACTTGACCGGGCCGAACTTAGGCCTTACAAGCGGAGATCATCATCATCATTGGCAGCTCAAATTATAGCCCACTGCTGGGTATAAGCCTCCTCCCTCAAACGCCACTCTAATCGGCCAAGCGGAGATAAGCAGAAATAAACATTGAATCTACAGCATGTGAAACAGAGGTGATATTTCCATCCACTCCAACATTAACCACAATAACTATGTTCACTCAAGTCATAGTCAATAGCAGGCAACTTTTGGACCAGAGAAGCTGCTAACAGAACTGTGTGGAGAGAGTTGGAGGAGGCCTTTGTCAAGGGACAAACAGATGAGGACACGGAAACAATATAACACTTTATTTAAACAATATAATTTATTATTTGCCTAGTAATTGTCAATTCACACACAATGTTAAAGTTAAACCAAAATTTATAGATTCAGAATCTTTTATGTAAAAAGTGATGGAAACTTATCTGAATAAAGGCTAATTATTATTATTATTATTATTATTAACTATGTTCACTCCGGTCAATATAGATTGCGCTTACTGTATTTAAAAAACTTAAAATACATGACTATTCTTACCTGAGAAGCCAGTAGCTTGTCACACAAGTCATCATCAAGTGAGGCATCTTCCCCTAAAGCTGATAGTACAGCTGCCAGTAGCTGACTTGCTCTGTATCTCACTGATTGACCCGATACACATTGACACTGGAGGATAAAGAAATTGCCATAAGTCATCATACTAATAAAATGTTCGTAAATAATTGAAAAATATCTTATATATTTTTCAATTATTTACGAACATTTTAACATTAAGGCTACTAAACTATTCACAAATAATGATCATCATGACTTTATCTAGCTAGACATTGTCTTTTTTCTGAGACTTCTTTAGTTAAACAAAATCAATTGCATGCCAGACTAAGCATACAACAACTGAGCCTAGTGAGGAAAAGCGATTTTTTCCTGCTATGTTGTGTTTTAAGATAAGTTCAACCATGATTTGCATTTAAGTAATATTTTTTTTTTGCATTTTCACTTAATTCAATTATTATGTACTTACTTCAAAAATTATATCAAATATGAACAAAAGAAACTCCTCCTCATCATCCAGTGATGTGCAGAATGTAGCCACAAACTGCACCACCCGATCCACATTAGCACTAGTGTCTCCGAACGTGAAGAGATAATGGAGTGCATTCTTGAAACTGTCACGGAAAGAGTTCTCATCCAGCTGAAACATTGGATAACAGTATTTTATCACTTGAAGCGCTCGTGGCGAAGCTTGCTAAGACGTTCTTGATAGATCGTCAAAGTTAAGCAACGTTCTGAGCGGTCACAACTTGGATGGGTGACCGCAAGTGGCATTTATATCTGAGCGCTTCCGTGCTTCGGAGGGCACGTTAAATTGTCGGTCCCGGCTTTTAAAGTCGTTAAGCCATGACGGAGGCTTTAAGGCGGCCTAAAAACTCCGTCACCAGAGTTGGCCACTTGCTCATACGAACTTACTTACTTTACTTGCAGCAAATACAGAGTCAGACGTTTTTGCTATAAAGGGGAAAACTACAGACTCTTAGGTAAGTTAGTAACTAAATCATAGATATACTCAGACTGAAAGCAAACACAGTACACTCACCTTTCTGTATAGCTTGATCATTTCCTTTACATATTTCTTGTGTTGGACGACGTTGTATTGTACATTTTGGAATATTTGGAACATTACAAGATTGTTCCGAGGATTTGGTTTTGGCGGCGCGGCTGAGGACGCCAGCCGGGGAACCTCGGTTTCCGCTACAGGCATTTTTGGCCAATCGAACTAATATTTAGTTGTACACAGATTCACTTTTCACACAGCATACAACACAAATTCGATTTTTATCTTTCTACCGAACTAAAATAAAATGCAAGCAAAGTTTCGAATATTTTTACCGTTGACGATCGATTTGTGTGTGATTGACTTTGTTTTGATTGACTTGACATTGACAGACGTTCAATTCAAATTTTCACTTCACTTCACTTCTTCTTTTATGGCTACTGCGACTTTTATTGCCAACTCTACCAAATTCAAATTTTGAAGGTTGGTTGCCTTGCCTTGCTTGATGTTGATTGTTCATTAACATGACAGCTGGCAAAAATGTATAAACTGAACTGACATTGAAAACGTAGTAACATGACAGATGATAGAAACAGATGGCGTGCGTTCGATGCCTGCATCCAGTGATTTTACTCTCTTTAGATGAATAAGAAAGAGGAAAGTACCTATTTCAAATCAAATCAAAAATGTTTATTTGTAACTTAGAATAATTAAATACAACTCAAACAAAAACAATAATAGAACAATTAGTTACAAAATGGTCCCACTTCAGCTTATAAAAACATAGAGTCAAGTACTAAGTCAGACCGAATCGCTGGTGAGTAAGTACGTATCAAACGTTAAGAGAAAGCGCGGCAAATTTGCAAAAACATAATTCGTATAGAGTCTAATCCTAACTTTACTAATATAACTATCATAATCCTACTAGTAAAAAGGTGTTTACTCTTTCACGCTCAAACGGCTGAAAGGATTTGAATGAAATTTGGTAAGTACAGAATTTCTTATAAACCCTGGATTCAAAAATAGGTTAGGTACTTTAGATCACGGCATTCCTACTGAAACGGCCAAACGGGAACTATTCACCACTGGGCGCAGCTAATAAAAAATAACCCTGTCTTTGTGAAAAAGTTTATTGTGTGAATTTGTATTACATACACAATAAAAATAAACTTAAATTACTTATGTACAAATCACGTGATGATTAAATTTTTAGCTAAATTAGGAAATTAATACAAATTAAAAAAATGGTTTTGAATGAAGTAATGTTCTTGGTAGGCAGTTTCGTGGTTAACTTAATATCATGTTTTTAATTGGATTTTTGGGCTTAGTTTCAGTTTATATTAGGTACTTAGGTAAGGTATACTTAATGTAAAAGAAATGTTAAAAGCTTATGACTGTATCCCCACGACGACATTAGGTAAGTACATTGATCCAAATCGGTAATTTTTATTAAGTACTTCATTTTTACTAAGCTCTTGATTAGGTTGGTAGGAACTTGCAAGTATTTTTTATAGTAGGTATGGCACATAAAGCATGCAAGTCAGTAGGTAAACATTGTGAGATTTTTTAGAGGTGTTGACTTTCGAAGGTCTTGAATGGCACAATCTAACTACCCAGGTATGACTCTGGTATGATGCAGGCCTATACATTTTACTACAACCAAAGACCTTCGCGTTTCCTATTTTCTTAATCCAGATCATCAATAAGTGAGTCTAGTTCCTTCTTCAGCGAGCAGGACTCCTCCCTTTGTTTCAGCACGTCGTCCTTTAGCCGGTCCACGTTCGCCATTAGAAGCGCGTTACCCTTCTTCAAAGCGTTCACTCTGGATTCGTGGCGTTTGACGCGAGTGGTCAGGTTTTCTTTCTTTTTGGGAATAGGGGCGTCCTGAAAGAGAAAATGTTTGCTCTAAACTTAAAACAATGGAAATATAATGCTCAAAATGAAGACCAAGGACTTGAAGGTGCAAGAATTTGACTATACTAGGGTAAATTAAAAATAAAATAATAAGAGGTAAATTACGCGATAAAATCCTGTAAACTATTTAAAAGTATATAAGTACCTACTTATATACTTTTAATGGAATGTAAGAGGAGTGAGTTCAGAGTTGACGAGCGACAGAGGAGAGTGGAAGAGGAAAACATGTTGTGCCGACCCCACTTAGCGTGGGATAAGGGCAGGAGAATGATGAAGTACCTACTTACTAGGGTGTTTTGGATCATTTTCTATTTTACTGTCAGAGCAGCATTTATGATTGGGAAAGGGCACTAAAGCTTGCCCCGTGTCAAATAAAAGAATAGCAGTTAGGTATGTAAACTTACTCTATATAGGTAACTGCTGATAGAGGGAAATGGAAGAAGAATACAATGTTGTGCCGACCGCACATAACACAATAATATAAGGATAAGGACAGGAAGAAGAAGACTATACCTATACTTAACTGCTCAAATACCATTTAACCCATTGCGTAGATTATCTTACCTCGGGTTCACTTTCGCTTTCAGTTTCACTCTCCGTGTCCTGCTCCGTCTCCGTTTCGGTTTCCTCTTCACTTTCTCCCTTTTCTTCTTCCTCCTCCTCCTCTTCTTCTTCTTCATCCTCGTCTTCGTCGTCTGAACCGACTTCCTTCATCATTGCCGCCATCTTATCAACTTCACGCTTGAGCTCTTTGTATTTTTTCTTTTCGTCCCTGTTAATAAAATAAAAACAGAGTTTGAAACAGGTTCTCTCTCCTCACTTTTATTAAGTAAATCAGTTGGATTGATAAGTGCTAATAATCTAAGTATGCAGCCCCTACCTAGGAAACATCCAAACTTGAGTTATCATATTTGCAGGTCATAAAACATTTGTCACGCTGCATGTACGGATCGAACATACCTAATTGGGTAAATTTTGCTGCAAAATGTTGTGCAACGTGTCGTGAAACATAGTGTGCGAAAATTGTTGCATAACTTACTTTAGAGCAGCCTGTTGGTTCTTCAGTGACATCTTATACGCCATTCGTTCTCTCTTCATATTGTCTTGTTTCTCTTTCAGGTGTCGTATCTTGTTCCTCATGTTGCGGACCTCCTTTTCCATTCGTTTCTGCTTCTTCTCTTCACTTTCCTCCTGGAATGTATTCATGAGATACATTATTGCGATGAAATGGTTTTTATTTTATTCGCACTTTATTTTGGTAGATAGGTACTTAATTACCTACTACTAAGGTAATACCTAATTTGAATCAGAGATTTAAAATAAACACCTACTTACTATGTACCTACTTGATTTGGATATTTAATTAGTAGGTATATAGGGTGGAACTACGAGTAGGTAGGTATTTTATAAACGAAAACAAACTTTGATTAAAATATTATTATTATTAGATTAAAAATTACCTACCTACGCATATTGTATTACCTACCACTACGATCACTATCGTTTAGGAATTTTGTTATGGTCATAATTACTATCAATGTACATCAACACCTAATTTTGCCTATTGTTAAACAGATAAGTTGGTACCTAATATGCAAAGTAATAATTAAAACTGTATGTTTTATATTTTTACGTCATTACCTCTTCTTCGTCAGATTCTTCCTCTTCTTCAAAGCTGTCATCTTTAGTGACCGACAGCTGCGACTTGATGGCATGACTGGAGCGTCTGGATCCAGTGTTTGTCGGCATTATACCCTGAAACCCAGAACATGATACATTTTATTATATAGCAAGTTCTTCTTTGTTAGATTTAGATACCTACTTAATTTATAGAAACGTCTAAGTATGGCCGTTGAGGTCATTTTGCTCTTTCTGCACATAAAATTGAAGCAAATTTAAGTAACACGAACAAACTACCTAATAACCTAATGTCTATTAAACAATACTGGTAGGTAATCTGCACAAATTTTAGATTCTTTGATTATTTCTAGGCAAGAAGTCAGAGATAAATCTAAACAAACGCTTAGCACTGCGCTGCGCCGCTGCGCCACAGGAGTCGTCATTAAGCTGGGGATACACATGCCAGTAAATCGGGAAAGTAGGTGGCATGAAAGTTACCGGCATGTACAAGTAACTGGCACACTGCGGATACATTTGCAAGTAATACTGGCATGCATACAGCGCCCTGGCATGCCAGTATTACCCTTGCGTATACACAGGACAGTTCGTAAGAGTATTTTGTACTAATTCTTGCGACCAAGACTTTGATTTTATTTTTAATTTCTTTTTCAGTCAGATTTAATTCTTGTTGTATTTTGCTGTAGGCATTGCCACGTGCTATTTTGTTTTTGTAAAGTGGGCTAGTCGGCTTCCAAAGACATTCGTATTCTCTGTACAAATGAATGAACTGTATAGTTTTCTCGTCGCCCCATCGTGCCATGTTGAATACAAAAACCAACAATAGAGAGAAAAACTATTGCACAACAGCTACTGGCATGCCCGTAGCTGTCGCGTCTGTTCACACGTGCCAGGTTAGCAGCCCCCCGCGTCCCCTCCCCCAACTGGCATGCAAGAAAATCAAATGTTGTGCTAGCTACTTGCAACTAGCTAGCTTCCAGTTACAGGCATGCCAGTAAGTGAATACACATGACTGTAGCTGGCACTTGCATGGAGCTGGTATGCTAGTGTGCAAGCTACGGGCATGTGTATCCCCAGCTTTAAGTAAAGTTGCTTAACTCGGGACAAGATGACGTGTGACATGTCCGAGGATATTTAATTATTATGATCAAACATAGACAGTACCTACCTCGTGATCCAAATTGTTAGTATAAGCGTCATAAGCGTTATTATTAGCATCAGAAGCGGCTTTTCTCAGTTTTTCAGCTTCAGGCGAATCAATTTCAATGTTCAGTAACCTACATTGCTTCTCAAAGTCGAGCTGTCTCTTTTGGTAGAAGGATAGTGGCTCTTCTGATAACAAGGATTCTTCAAGCCTATTCTGCAATAGGGTCAGTAAAAAAGCATTAGGTGTGCGCTAAAGCAAAATAATGTAAATTTTCGTTCAATGCAAGTTCAATCTTATTGTACCTATCATAACAAGGAAACTCCTGAAAACTGAATAATGTTTTCGGACCATGCATGTTTTTGTAATAATGTAGTACCTAAAAATAGTGATTTCGATAAAACGCCTACGAGAATATCAATCTGAAAACATGATTCGATTTTTCAGGAGATACCTAGGTAATCATAATAATTCACTCAGTCCAAAAGTGGTATGTTTGTATGAATATTAATGATTCAGCTGGTCAAAAATGACTAATAAAATTAGGAAATGTTTTTGCAATGTTGTGTTGAAAACACGCATACAACCAAAAGTTACCGCTAAAGCCTGTTCCAGTTTTTTTTCCAACTCTGCATTTCTTCTCTTCACTTCTTCTAGTTCGGTTATTGCTGTATCTCTTTCTTCTGCTGCCTGTAAGTACTGTTTTTCTATGTTGTCTGCAGTTTCTTTGGCTTTTTCTACTTCCATTTTTAGGTTGTTCACCAATCTTTCATCGTAAGCGTCTGTTACTGAAATTACTGTTTTATGTTGCTCTTGTTTGATTATGGCACGCTCTCTCGCCACTTCTGCTTCTAGGTTCGCTATCCTTGTTATTAGACGTTTGTTTTCTCTTTCTTGAGCTTCCTTATTTCTGTAAATTGATGTGAATTTATGAGATAGGTAGGTACATTGCTTATCATTATTATTTCTAAAGGGTTTGCTTATAGTTTATTATCATTTGTCGTATAATGAGCAGCTTCTGTTCATAATTTGGTTTACCTCTTTACTTAATGATCATAAAACTACGTTGACCATAATTTGTTTGATTTTAGCTCTGAAACCTATAACACCTACCGGTACCATAACATAGATTATTTACATTTCAGAAGATTGATCAGCGAAAACAACGGTTGGCAATGAAATCGTGTTATTGTGGGATTAGAATCACATAGCTCTTGAGACGCTTAAAGTTGATCCTATCGGGATAGATATTAAAATTTGATCACTGGAACTAATTTGAAAGTCTTTGAAGTGTGAACGTTCATTTTATTTTAATTTCTTACCTAAGTTCAATAGCAAGCAACTGCTTCGTGGATTGAAGATCATCACGCACGTGGTCAATGTCATCCATCTCGTCGATTTCTTCTTCTTCTGTTGTTGGTGCAGGGATCTGCGACTGTAATATCAGAGGAAAATGATTTCAATTATAAATTTTATCATTTAGTATTTTCTAATTGTACTGAGAGTAAAGTCCTCCCTCAATTGATATACCTAAGTAAGTAGGTACCTAAATATTTTTTTGTGTTAATCTATTGTATGCCACTGATGGGCCAGTCTCCCCGAAAATTGTACACTGGTCCTGTCTTTGACGATCTCCTACCATTCCTTCTCAAAGCCGTCAAGATCGTCCTGCCATGCACCAACGCCTACTCGGCCGGCCTCGTTGTCGCCTTCCGCTTTTGGACACCCAAGGAGTGACATTGTTAGCCTACTTCTTGGACCTAAATATTTTATAATGGCCTATATTTAGCCAATTCATTAAAAATACATTCAGCTCATCCCGTTACCTATCTCCACTAAATAATAATAATGGTTATTAATGTGATTAGAATGTTTGATACCTAATACTTTTTGTAGCACTTACATCATTCAAAGCTATACCCGAAGGTGAAGCGGCTAAATTGGCTTGTGACATTGACTTTTGGACTTGTTCTTCGATCGTCATCTGTCTTCTGAACTTCCTTAAACCCTCCAGATTTGGCTTACTCCTATCATTGGTCTTGGTCTTCTTTAGTTTGATTCCCTTGTTGATTTCAGTTAGCAGTGCATTGTGAGAGTCGGTCGGCTTCTCGGATTCGAAGATGAACTGATCTTTGTTCTTTACTAGCGTTGATTTCGTGATGATGGGCTGTGACCTAAAAATAATGAAATTTTCATAAAACAACTGTACTTAGGTACCTCAGTAACCAACAGGACACAACAAGAAAATTTTTATAGGAAATTAAAATGTAATTCACAACTGTATTTTTCTTTTCGGTTTTGAAAAAATGTGTTCACCTTTTATTACTCTCAAATCTCCGTCAAAATTAAGTTTTGAATTAATAAGATTTTTTTTCCCTGTTTAAAGGTAGGTAACTAACCTGTCATTACAAACAACATGTTTCAACTTCTTCCCTTCTTCCACTTCCTTCATCATATCGGTCCAGTCTGGTCTCCTTCTTGGTCTACTACGTAGTGACTCCAGCTTCTTCAACTTGGAAGGGTCCACTGGAGCCTTCTTGAACTCTGGTGGTGGCGGCATCTTCGGTGGGAGAGGTGGTGGCATTGGTGGCGGTGTTGGTTTTAGTAAGCCTGAAAGTATCGAGTAAAAACTTTTTAGTTATATACTCATAAATCTAATATAAATCAACTCAATATACCTAGGCATTAAAATTATAATAACAAGCTACATGAAGTTAGCTTATTAAATCTGTATCATCTCAAGAGTACCTACCTACCTACGACAATTTACAATAACGATTAGTTCTAAGCCAAGACAGAATTCACGGGAAAATAAAAAATGTACTAATTCTGTGATAAAAATGTGCATTTCTTGGCCGTGAAGAGACAATTCCACCAAACCAATAAATAACACTGACTTCTGTAGGGGAATAAATGTGGGTCCGATTCTTCATCCATTTTGAACGTTATAACTCAGTCACTATAGTACCTACACAAATACAACTTTTTATTCAAAGCACTTCTTAATTCTCTCAAGTATTTATTCCACTAACGAAAATCACAAATCACTGATAACTTCCAGCTTCTTGTAATACCAAATTGATAAACGAAAAACTAAATCGAGAGTGATTTCGGATTGAGACTTGTTCTCGTACTAGCATGACAGCGTTTGCACCTGAAGTACACACACGCGGAACTGCATGCTATTTCGGATCACATTTAGACCAAAGCTAGACTGGCGCACAAGAGATCAAAAGGTAACGACGTGCCTTATCCACTCGAGACGAATTTAGAGTTGTACAATATCGAGCGGACTTCAGTGCAACTTTGTAATAGGAGAAGGAATTTGGAGAAGGAGTCTGCTATTTAAACTAATTCAAGTCATCTGAATTAAAAATTAAACGCAATGATTACGATGTTTATTTTATAAAGATGGCATTGGCACTGTTGTAACACTGATTAGTTAATTTGAACAATGAACATTAATGTCCGAATTTCTGAAAACATGTCTACCTTTCCAGGATACTATCTTCATTCTTCTACTTTAATATAGGTACTTAGGACATGTACCTACTGATTTGATTCATGAGCATGAGCATGTTTAAATACTTTTTTTTCAAATACTTAACATAGATTGCTATCTTCTAGTTAAGCTAGTGTTCAAACAGGTGTTCAATCTTTTTATATATCTTTGGAAAGATATCTCTTTTAAAGCACTCATTGGTGCCAACATTGATCTAATAGGTTCATTCGTCACTATCGTTTTGTCAACGCAACTCGTAATCCTTCTAATTATAAATACATTACCTGCTATAGAAAGTGCATAGTGTGTCAATGTTGGACTACGCAAGTGGAGCAATCTATTCCTGATTAGTTGATTCATTGGCTTAATAAAAACAATAAGTCTTTGTTTATTAGGACTCTACAATAATCCAACTGTTAAATGTAACTTCATGATTAGTTTTGAAATAAGTATAAGTACACTTAACGTTGTTATTTATAAAAAAAAAGTACTTATTATGAATATAAGTATAAATAATAAAATGTAATGTCACCATACCCAACACACACATAGGTACACATACACACACCCTACCCTTACACGCACACATACACACCCACACCCTTACACACTTACACACATCCATACTCCAGCTTATATACACGTATTACAAATATTATCCACCACACCCTTGCACGCAAATTTTATTCTTGCTTTTTGCTTTTTGCATTCCTATATTTTTGTTATGTTCAATTTAGTACCTAATGTATTTACCATAATAACCACTGGTTAATGTCATCAGGGAGAGTACTGTTTCCTGGGCCACAGCTAACGCTACTCCAGGATACAGAGTCTCAAAAATTGTAATTTACCTTTTATTATGGCCAATAAAAATATTTCTATTTCTATTTCTATTTCTATTATGATGTGAAAGACGCTGAACTTATAATTATAGAGCAAAGGTAATCACTAATCAACACAACCAAACGCACAAAAGTGTAAAGATAGCTAGGTATTATCGGAATGCAAGATTGAATCCAGCATTTCACGCTATCAAAAATATAAGCTCACTACCTACTTAAAAATGGTGACAGAAGAAACTTTGGACTAATCATCATGACTTACTTCTTAAACTCTCGTTCTTGGTCAGTGTATGTCCTTTCGGAGTCTCGTTAGCCAGGGTCTTGTCTATGTTCTCCTTGACGCGCTCGTGTAGAGGATCCCTCCATTTCTTTACTGGACCATCCAATATGTCTTTTGATGGTGCCTTTTGAAGCGATGGTTTTCGTGGTGGGAGCTGAATATTACCAAAATAATATTAATCAAGTAGGTATAATAATTTAAAATTTTTTATTAAAATTATCAAATCTTTAATAGCAGATTATGATCTCGAATTGTATTATTATATGAATTACCAAATTGTATTGTAGATTATGTAGCTATCAATAACAATCATAATTAATTTTTCAATCGAATGTTATCTAAAATATTTGTTAGGTAGGTAAGGTACCTAAGTAGTGAATTTAAAGAAGTTTACGTAGGTATCTATCCTACTCTATGCTCATATTAATTTACCTTTGATGGTGTCTTTTCAAGAGGTGTGGGTGGTTTAGTAGCCATTTTAGTCTTTTCTTCTACTTTTTCTGGTATTTCAGCCTTTTCAACTTTAGAAATTTGTTTTACCTTGGCTTCTATTTTTTCTACTGACTTAACTGGTTCTGTTTTATCTACTTTCTTTAGAGCAGGTTTTGTAGGCTCAGGCTTCTCAATAGGTTTTAAAATAGGTTTTTCAGCAGCTGTCTTTGGTGCTGGCTTTTCATTTACTACTTTAGTAGTTGGCTTGTCTTTGCTTATAGTTAAAGTTTTATTATTGAGAACTTTATCGTTCACCGTGGTATTAACTTTCGCTGTACCATTTTTCTCTGATTTCTTGTCTACAATAGTGACAGATTTCTCTTTGGCTTTATCATCGATAGTTCTTACGCTTCTTAGAGCTGGTTTTTCTGGTACCTTTTCGGTAGCTTTATCTTCTGAAGGCTGTTTGGGACCAGTCCGAAGTCCTGGTCTTCCAAACCTTGGCCTTTCTTCTGGTTTTGATGCCTTCTCGGCTTGTTTTGTTGCAGATGGCTTAACTAGTTTTTCCTCAATAGGTTCAGAAACACCGTTTTCTGATTTGTCTGGCTTTATAGTCGCCTGCTTTTTCAGAGCAGCTGGAACAGAAAAAAAATATGTTCAGTTTGTTAGGAAAGCGCTCCCAACTTATCTACTTAATCTGAGATATCTGATATTTGGTTTTCCTTTAAAACTTGCGCATTTTTTTTTCGTTGATGATTTAAAGTAAATTAGGTATATTTTTTTGTATATAAATGTATACCTTGAACAAACAACTTTGCGTGTTATTAAGTGGGTGTGAGTAATGTGCGGATCTGACAAATCTTAATTTAAATTTATGTTGGCTGCCATTAGTTGATGTAGGTGTAAAACTTCTAAGTGTAGAAGTAAATACTTAAGTACCTACACAGGTGTAATTTTAAATTACTTAGGTACGTGTAAAATTATATTAGGTATTTAATCAAGTAGGTACCTATCTATCATAAATTTTGTTCCAAAGAAGATGGTACTTATATTATATAAGATCATATCTACATTTATGTTTTTTTGAGTTTTATGAAATGTGCTGAAAACACAAAACTCATAGAAGCACGTGTTCCGGCCCCGACGCTGCAGTTTTGCGGCATTCATACGTAAATAAACATGGCCGCTGCCAAGATGGCCGACCTTCGCTATTTTAGCACGGCTGTGTCAAACTACCTATTACATAGCCAAGCTATGGTATTCCATGATTCTAACGATGATGACTTGTGAAAGATAAAACATTCGTTAAGAATCTTACCATTAATAAGTGAAACTCCCCGGTCTTAGTATTCAGGTCATTTGGCACAAGTCTCCTAGGAAGTAATACCTACCAAACTATTATAGGTAGCCACTTATTTCACTATTCTCTGTTTAGTTTATATCATTGTTATGTAAACATATTGTTCTAGGTAGTTGCAGAAAGATCGCAAAACTGTTTTGTTGCATTAATGTGTCTCATCATTTTGGCCAATGCAATGTAGAGATACCTAAGTAGTCGATTGATACATTAAATTCACTTAAAAATAAGTTATACTTTCCATCTTTCATTCAATAAAACAATCTTAAAAGAGAAAATAACATTATGTCTAGACAGGCATAAATACAGTCTTTTACGATTCAGTTTTCATTTTCGTTATAGCTGTAGCGATCTCTTATAAATCACTGCTAACCCCATCTCCGTTTATTTTGTAAAAGTCTGTCCTCTCTAAAAATACCGCGTAAGTCGGCGTCGGCGTCGCTCAAAATATCTACATCTAAAGGAGCAAACTGACACAGCTAGCATGACTCGCACAAATACGAAATATTACTCACAGATCGTTCAAAAACTTGTATTGCAAAAAACAATATTTTTTTCTTGTAGGTAATTAGCAAGTTACCTCAGGGGTCTATTCTAAGTCCAGTTTTGTTTATTACACACGTCGATTATTTGCCGTTTATCGTCGATTGAAGTCGTAAAAATATTTTATGTCTAATAATAAAATATCATTAGATCAGTGTTAATCCATAAACTAGAAACGTTTTTTGTAAAAGCTCGGTCACATTTAGGTTCATTACGTCATAAGAAAAATAATGTTTGGTAGTGTATGAGTTTGACAAGTGATAAATTGTAATGTTTTTTTTCTACTGTTCCAGACTACCAGTTAGCATTGACACTTTTATTTGTAACGTATTTTGAAAAAATGGTATATGAACATTAAAAGGCATAGTTAGGTATAGAACACTTATAGAATAACCTGTTTGTCAGGGTCACACTTCAAAACCGTTATTAAACTGTGCTCACCAAAATGTGCCACCGAAGGGCTTGACGAAATCCGCGCAACTACGCACAAACTGATCAAAGCTGAACCACTCACAAAGCTTCACTTTACCAAAATACACACTTTTACAGCTATATCGACTATTAAAGTCTAAGAAATCCAGAAAGCACCATAAACTAAAGGTGTTAAACGTAACACAACGCGTACGATACCGAACTCCAGACTAACAAAATCTTCGGTTTCGGAGACTCAATTATTCGAAGCTCGTGTCTCCTGCCAAAGTTTCAGGCAGGTGCTGACGTCACACCATCCACATTCGTTTATGTATATCAACACGTATACAAACCGACGAATACACAAATTATTCACAATGAAATATTGCTCTTCGCTGGAGTAGCGTCAGTGAAAAAGTTGGGACGGCGCGCGCTATTTTTGTCTGCGATTATTTCTAAACAAGCGTGGACTCTTTGGTTTATGTTTGAAATGTATTAGTCACATTTTCATTTTTAATCTAAACTTTCTGTAGGTACCTATCTAACAGCTGAGCTTATCTACCTACTTCGTCTCACTCCTCTCCAGTTTTTATTTTATACACAGTGTTAGTGTAAGTAGTTCTACTTAGGCACCTATATTAATATTGTTTTAAAAATGTATCTGGTTAATAGATTTTGAAACTGGTAAAACATGAAAACTATTGAAATGTCCAAGGATATTTATTTATTTATTTATTTATTGAATTGAACATAATATTGTTTTATTTCGCTTGGTCATTTCCAAACTAATGCAATAGTAAAATTAGATTCACCTAGGTGGATTTGGCTCTACTCACATTAAAATTTAACAACATCTTTACTGACGCTACTTTTACAACGGATATGACGTTTTCTGAAGACACGAGAGACATGTTTTTCACAAAATAAAAACAGTTGAAAGTCATGAACAGAATCGATGGTGCCGATGATGCGAGCTTTTTAGTGTGTTTCCATCGAGTTACACTGTGATAGGATCTAGTGAGACTCGAGAGGAACCCATCAAATTAAAAACATTAAGTAAATTAAAATGCGTGGACACCAGTCACGTTTCAGCATTAGTTGCACACTTGCGTGTTGTAACCTTGAAAATTGTTGAGCACCTTGTGCAGTCAAGTGGCTCACACGTGCTCCACGCACTCTCTTGTGCTCTTCAAATGTAGAGATTTAGTAAAAAAAATAATTGAACAAAATAATGTCGAAAAATCCTTGTGTTTCACAGTCATGCGCGCCATGCAATTTCACTTCATGCCGATCTCAAAAATTATGAAAATATAGCAGTATGCTTCACTGCCTTCAATTTCTTTCAACTCCAAGCCTGTTTAAAACGGTCCAAAACTTTCACATCTTACTCACGTTCTAAAGGCTTTCTTGCCTGTTCTTCTACGTCCAACGAAGGAAATTTAAGAGTTGCGGTACCCTCCAATAACTTGAGGTTCCTCTGTGTCCAGGCTGGTGAGAAAGGAAAGCTCTTCTAGCAGTTTTTTCCAAAGAAAATGAAGTCAGTAAATAGCAGGTAGGTAGGTATATTAAGCAGCTACAATCACACCGTTTTCATTTCATATCTGCTGGTCATTGTATCCTGATAGTGTTTTAATATGATATCTTATACAATACAACTGACAATCATAATATTATCCAATGGTCAAATGCATTCATTTGACGTCACATTTTTATCGTCGTTTGTGTCCATGTTCTTGGTATAATTTTATTACTGATCCCGATCGAAGAAAATGAACAAACTGAATAATATTATAATAAAAAATACGACATAGGTAGTTATGTATGAGGGTAACGTACTACGAGACTGACTGTGCGAATTTGTGTTATTCTCAATCACCTCGTTGTCTTTTTGCATCATGCAGTGCAGTTTTGTTAAATATTGTCTTGCTTTAAAAGGGTTTGAATTTGAAGGCTTGATTATTTAGATGTAGCTTTAGCTTTAGTGTAGGCTTTTTATTACTCGTTTCAGTTAAAAAACGAAAATTAAGAAAAACGAGTACCAATCTACCTAATTGAATTAAGTAATTAATCTTATCATAATTTAATTATAAATAAATTCAACTTAAAATTTAAGATACGCGGGAATTACATAAATATACCGTTGAATATAACAAAAACAATGTTGTTCCCGCTCGTCCCCTTGCTTTGTCTCCATCGGACACCTTTCAGTAGGTACCAGTAGGTAGGAAAATATATCTCACTGTATGATGGATCTGGTCAACAGATCTACTGAAAGTAATCTTCGGAGACGAACGATCAAATTGGGAATATTGGGTAAAGGACCAAACATTACTAAATTAACCTTACCCTTACTGAATTAAAGTGTCAATTTCTCGTACGTAAGTTCCATGTAGGTATGTTTTACAAAAGTTTTGTAAAATTGTACTCACGTTTCAAAGGCTTCACGGTATAATCCTCGACCTCTATCGAAGCAAGTTTAGGTGGCGCTGAGCTTTCTGCAGCAACGGGCTTCAGTTTCCGCTGAGTCCAGGCTGGGGGCGTCTCCGTGTCCTTCTCTTTGACCCATGGAGGCCTAAAGCTCTCCCTTTTAGGCGCGGGGTCCCGACTCACGTTACCGATCGGCATGGCTCACTGAAATTATAACTTTCGGGTGAAAGCGAACGTTTTTGCAATTTCAGGAAATAATATTGTCATCTGAACAAAACCTATTTTGATCAAGATTAAACTTTAAATTGTCCTATTATTTAAATAAACTGGAAAATTTGAATTTTGCGGATTACCCTTTTGCATCAATCCATAAGCATCGAGAATTTTTTATTTCAAAAGCACTAGTTATTTAATTACCTAAAACTAGCTATAAACGGTGAAGCAAAATATTGTAAGTTATAAAAAAGTTAAAGATCTTTACTATGTTGTTGACTATGGTTAGTGAATCGAATAGTAAGTATATTATGTGTGTGATTATAAAAGCTGACCTTTATTAATGTTACCTCAACTAAGTATTGATACTAAAAAAACAAACCTATCTTGTAGGTAATTTAAATTAAATCACTTAAAACGTTGAGTGAATATTGGGGATTTTAATTTCTAGGTAAACTGCAGACATTCGATTGAATGGACTTTAGATTTCTTTTTAGATTGGCCAAAGTGAACTATTATTTCGAAGCCAAAGGGCATCTTGTATCCTTCCGGGATAAAAATGTAACTATTTTCAACCACAACGTTCAATGTCAAAAGCAAGCATAATAGTCATTTTTACTCATCTACAATTCAACTTTTCATGAAAAAAGCTTCGTTTAAAAACATCTAGCAATGTTTTTCATACTTTTCATTCATTGATAAGATATTTTTAGCGTTTCGTCACATCTACTAGACGCACACTTGCTTTTGAGATTTCATATAAATATTGTTTCTATAATATGCTTACATTTCGAGCAAATTCCGTATCTCTGAAGTCATAGACGAGATTGTTTGCTCCAATAAGCTTAGAATAGTAAAATTTAGACTGTTAATCACAAAATGTTGGCAATAGCCACTTCCTACTTGAAATAAGATGCACTCATAGTGCTCCTTTTATCTACTATTAAAACAGTTTCAGTCATTAGTCAATTTTATAAAGCTCTACTTCGTAAACCAATACTTAGATGTTTAAAATTTTCTTTTTTTGGTATGTAAAAGTTAACTAACTTACCTATGTTTCATATTTATAAAATTATTCGATTTAGTGTCTAAACAGTCTTGTTTGTCCCGCTGTTTATATATTTATCAATAAAATTAAATGTAGATTTTAAAACGCAGATTTAGCCTTTGAACCAACGGCATTGTCTACCCATATTTCAGTTTAAACAATCACAGTTATGTCTGAATTTATCTTCGAATTTAAAATTGTATCAACCATTTTCAAATTATACAAATATGCATTCTATCAAGCCGGCAATAAACAAAATTTGCTCGTACAATTATTTAGCTAGTGTTGCCAATCTTTAACACCTGTTTGATACATTTTCTTGTAACTTCCTTCGTGAAAATAGCGTTGTGATAATACTTTTACTACCAGAAGATGTTAGTACTTGTAGCCCAAGGATTTTGAAATGTAATTTTAAAACCACATCCGAGTGTAGCTGGGTAGGTACCTACAGGAAAATTTTAATGACCCTAATAAGACACTTAGGATTTGAGCTTATGCTTAATTTTAAAACTTGAACACAGCAAGAAATTTCTTCTTTTGAGATTATTGCAATAACAATAGGTATACCTACCTAGCTGCTTAAATCTATTCAAGAAGTAAATAGGAAACATGAAAGTTTATGTTCCGTAGGCAAAATTAGATAAGAGATCACTATTACATCCTGTTCTTTTGCGTTGCAAAATAAAACTCTAGCACCTCTTACATGAAATTCTTCGTGTGTGTTTCAAATATCACCGGTATACGCACTTTATCTTTACACTGAACTCATTTTTTATAATTCCCGTTAGCAGACGCAACACGCCGCGAGCTTCGCTCAAGACTAACATGTATTTCATACGAACAATCCACTGGAACTTATAAATAGGTGTGGCGGACGTCCACGAAAATTTTCAGGATGAAGCTCGTGATAGCGCTAGGTCGGCTGTATGATGTTATGGTCTCGTTTACGATTGATGTATGTCTGCCGGGATATCAATTTGATCTTGACTTGGGTTGGGTTATTGAATGATGTCGATTCATTCACGAGTATTCTAACTGGTGGGTTACATACTAACTCTTTTTCTAGTAAGCTGACTATGTAAAATTACTTATTATAACATACCTACACGTACAGTACAGGTACAGTTATGTGGCCTTACAAAATAAACATTTGAAAGGCTGTCGTTGTATAATTAGTGAGACTTATTACAAAGCGATTAGTTTGTCATGTCGCCGTTTATGCATTGTTTATTAGATCTCTATCATAAATAACATAATGTTGTTATTGCTAAATTGGTAGAGTCCCTTATAATGACCTAACTAATCTATGTTGACCTGATGAAGAGGATTCCCCAGCTAGATGCCTATAATTGAACTAAGCAAATCAAGGTCTTCTTCATCATATAAGTACCTAGCTGAGAATTACAATAGAATTTCAAGCACGAGTATTGTACCTACATTTATGATACCAATTTGGCAAATGATAGGTATTACTTTTTACATAAAAAACATATTACTGTTAGTTTCGTGGTAAAATATATTTTCCATAATTCATGTTTACATTATACAAACCAAAGCAAATTGCTTTGCATTAGAAAAATACTGGAGTTTTATAAAGGAACTACATTATTATGTAGGTATGTGGTTTACACAGAAGCACATTTAGAGGATTTTCAAAACCAATCTCTTAAGGCTGTATATTCCAATAACCTCTGTGGCGAAGTAAATTGTGTTTGTGCTTATGTACCTACACGAGCTTTTAACCGTGAAAGTCAACACAGTGAGGACTCAGTTAGTTGAAATGGCTTGTCACTCCTTTAAAATGGTATACACATTAAAATGAAAATCCCTCTTACCTGACGACGAATTACAGGACAAATCAAAATTTGCCTTCTTCTAAAAACCTTCGCTCATTGTGATTAAAGGATGTCCAGGGGCGCTCAAATGTTAATTGATCGAGTGCGAGCGAAG
Organism: Xanthorhoe designata; assembly: GCA_963582015.1. NCBI lineage: Eukaryota > Metazoa > Arthropoda > Insecta > Lepidoptera > Geometridae > Xanthorhoe > Xanthorhoe designata. The sequence goes on from OY757029.1 coordinate 4,736,827, forward strand.
GCCATTTTGGCGCTCCTCCCCGGACCTATCACCCAGGGCTTAGTGCTCCGGTTTGCCTCCCAGGAATCTGGACCTGTCATCAGACTATCTGGTGGGTCCCTGATGTTCTGTGTGACCCTGTTTCGCCACCACTCGGTTACTGCCTTAGACCATCTACCGTCACACTTAAATCGAGTATTTGTTCGCGTGAATATATTCTATATGTGTGTTTTTCACTTAACTCCTTTTAAATAGCTCGACCGATTTAGAGGAAAGAACATGTACCTAAGTATCTTTATTTGAGTGGGTTTGAAATACAATTGAATCTATTTGATGGCGTGTAATCGAGTTTTCTTGAAAAAACGTTAGAACAATAGGTATAATATATATCGGCTTGTATATTATAAGTATACATAGTATCTTATATACTACATTGAGTCTTCCGGGCGCCATATTTCCGGCGCGCCTGTTCTGACGCAGACGCCGCTCCTGAATATAGGTCCGTTCATGGCTGTTCTATGAAGCGTGTAATTGCATTGTCTCTTCCTTGTGTCGTAAATTATGTAATTAGAGTCAATACAACACTGAAAATGAATAACACCCCGATAAAAGGTTAAATAGGTACCTTTATTGACCGGAAACAAAGTGAATTTTCTAATAGCCTACAGCAGATGGGTTTTCAAACAATATTCTTTTGGCTGTATTCAAGAGACAAGATTTATTTTACTTTCTTCATATTCTCTGTAACTTCAACTAATAAATTAGTTCTACGCTTTAACTGACTATATTAGCTTACATACTTTTTAAAATAATTAAATAAATTAGATAGATAATCTCAGGCATTATACATTTTGAATTAGGTACATACTACAAAATTTCACACTACAGATATGATAGTGGAAAGGAGATTACACAAGTGGAAAAATTCAAAATGTTATTAAACCGACTTCAATTTCGTGAAGTGATAAATTTCCAGCACCTTCGAGTTACATTTCTGTTCATAACTCCGAAGATACTCATCAGATCCTCAATTTTTTTTACGGGATTACTTACCTCGGGAGTGTATTCTTCCAAACAAAAAAATAATTTACAAAATCGGTCTACTAATTGACGGAGTAATCGGTGAACTCATAGAAAAAATACATACAGTGAAACATAGAACCTCCTTTTTTTAAAACGGTTAAAATACTTAATATAAAACAAACCTAATTGACAGTAAATATATTATATTTCAAAGTATTTTTCTATCGAAGTCCTATTTTATTAAGTCACAAAATAAACGTTTTTCTATTCTATTATACTTATTTATAAAAAAAACACTTGTTACCAATCTGATATTGCTGAAAACATAACATAACTTCAAAGATAAATTTGGTATAATCATATCACTTTTTACAACCTCAGGTTTAAGCTCTGATAGTATGTATGATTAAGTTAATGCTTATTTAATTTATAAACGTAATTCTAATAATATTTATAATACGTTGATAACTTAAGTTTATTAATTTTGTTTTGATCATCAAAATAATGTGATTTATGACGTCACTATCAAAGCGTATGTGAAGAACCTATTATCGAGATTCGTGTAATGTCGTATATAAGTCTCTATATACTTTAAATCTCCTCATTCCTAGTAGTGCCTGCACGAAGCTCTTTAACTTTCATCAAATAATAATTAATTTCAAACAGTTTCTACTATTTAATTTTATGGTATGTAAACTCTCTAGTATAAAATTGTTTAAAGTCTGTCTAATTTTTAGGGTTCCAAAGTCAACAAGAAACCCTTATAGTTTAGCTATGTCTGTCCGCGGCTTTGCTTAAAGACTATGGTTATTAAAAAAAAATAATCTGGCATAGATTTAGGTACATAATGGGGGCAATTCTGAGTGTCGCAAAAGCTAAACTAAACTAACTAAAATTATTGCCATCCTTTTTATTTCCATCGCTATGAAAGGGACGGCAACAATTTTAGTTAGCTTAGTTTAGCTTTTGCGACACTCAGAATTGCCACTACTGATAACTCCGACAAAGTAGTAGAATAAAATCGTTAAAAAAAATATTTTTCAGGGAAAAATATTCACCCATACTTATATTTTATTCTAGTTTAACCATAGTATGTGGTGTCGTTGGATAAAGGTCTTTAAAAAATATTAGGGGGTTTCTAAAACCTTTTAAACATCAGTTTGTGAAATATTGCAAATTTTCGTTAGAGTCAAGTGTCCTCCTCCCCTGCCAGTCGTATTTGAAAATGTGAAAACAGTTAGAGTAGGTAGTTGTGCCATTCAATTCAAATTCAGTAGGTACAGTAGTAGTGAATTTGAAAGAAACTATAACAGCCATGTAGGCTTTACAGGTTTACAACTTTGACAAGTAATAGTAAGTCAAATAAAATTTAAAAATATTTATTCGTACCTCAATTAAGTTTATAACTGTTTAAAACATCATTGAATGTACATCTACGAGTACGATTAAATACCTTCGCATATTCAACTAAGGAACCCTACATTGAGCGTGACCCGACGCACTTGGCCAGTTATTTATTTTATTACGTGTTTAATTTTTTGCTAATGTTAATAAATCAATTATCAATTTTATTATCATTATCGTAAAGGTTAATAAGGTTAATGACTTCGATTAAGATTTGGCTGTTAACCTTTTTTTGGGTTGAGATTAAGATTGCAAAGGTTTTTCTTTGTTAAAAAAAGTAGGTAAGTAAGTATAAACAAAACTAGTACTTAAGTACCTACTTTTAAAATCAATACTTGAAAGTAAAGAGTATTTTATAACACAAACTTGAAGGAAGATAACTAAATCTCAAACTAAAGATTAGCTTTTCAATTTAATTAGATTGATAAGATCCTTGATCAAGATACGCTTATCTTTAGATAGGCTAATTATGACAATCTCCTTGACTTTGAGTAATTAAATACTTGTAAATCGCGCAATCTTGGCAGTTATACTACTCTTTTTTGACGCATCAGACTCTGCGGAAAAGTTTATTTGTGAAAAAAGGTGCAATATTTTTTTTCTTTTTTTTATCGTAAAATGTAATTAGGTGTAACGAATGACATTTTTTCCCCTAAAATCCCTGAAAATTAAACACTTGTCCAAACAAAGTACCCCAGAATTTCCTTGTTGAACCCCTTGTTACGTTTATAATTTCAGAAAATGGTGAAAATAACAATTATTGTATTAACCTGCTTGGCGTGCACGGCTTTAGGCTACCCGAAAACAAGAATACAAGAAAACAGTGAGTATTGCTTGCGTGTCTGTTTATTCGTCCAAGCTTTTTAACAGCCAATACTTATAGAAAATAGTCCACTGGACATAAGTAGTTCTCTTTAGGAAAAATACAACTATAACTAAATTAGCAATCCGCGCCGGCTTCGAACGGGTTTTTTTCCTCTTCATCTTTATAATAATGCATGTATTACTTACTTAGACAAATACTATCAAAAAACATAATTTTCCATGAAAATCATTATAATTAAACATTCCAGGTTTTCCTTTTCGCTACGTGAGTAGAGAAGATTGGGGCGCCAGAGACCCCAAATCAGTGACTCCGCTGGTTACGCCTGTGCCATTCGTCGTCATTCACCACACATACATACCCACCGTTTGCAAGAGTGGGATACAATGCAAGGCTGACATGAGGTCTATGCAACGAACGCATATGGACACCAATGGATGGGATGATATTGGATATAAGTAAGTACCGTGAAGCGATTGTAATGAATACAAATAAGTAGAGGTAGGTACTTATATCATCGGTGAAATGAAAGATGATAATGTAGAAATAGGTTAAAAAAGCTCTATAATAGCGTCGATGGACATGCAACCTATAGAAAGTCACGTATAGAAAGTTAACTTCTGCAAGATGAGGGCATGTACCAAATATGTATTTGGGCATACCTCTGACTACCACCTTAGACATCTTCAAAAGGATCTAAAAATTGCCTAAAAAGATCTGAAAGAAATGTTTACCGCTCCCTGGGATACAGTCGTGATCATATTTCATTTCATTTCAGGTTAAAAAAAAAATATGTAGAAAGATTGATTTTCGTCGAGATGATGATTTCAGTAGCTTTCTTTGCCCTTCTAGATACATCGTTGAAGTTAGTCATAAGTTAAGCACGTTCTGCGTGCTTTCATCATATACCTACCTACGTACTCTACGTAGGTACAATGTTTTGTTTGATGCATTCGACCACCACATTCTTATTTTTGAAATACTAAAAGGTTTAGGTACCCAATTTTTTTACTAGTAGCCTAACCTAGCTCCTTAGTAAAGAAAGTATTGATATGACTGTAAGCTCCATTTTTCAAAGTTAATACAGAAATGTATTCTAGCCTTGCTACAATTATTTATCAAGGCGCTATAATTTCATTCAGGAACAGGGAGTAGAATCATTCCCTCCGGTTAATCTCAAAATGTCCAGCTAATCAATACGACTGAAATAATGTCTGAAATTCAAATGGCGTGCTTACCAACTGAAGTTCAATTTGGCTTTTTCCTAAAATGTTCTAGGTATTCTAGTGTCAAAATATCTGAATCCCAAAATGTTAGCTTTTGAATAATGATCTCATTTTACTCGATATTTTATTGACCGTTGACTTTCAGCTTTGCAGTGGGTGGAGAAGGCTCGGTTTACGAAGGACGAGGATGGGACAGAGTTGGGGCACACGCTGTGGGTTACAACGTTAAAAGTATAGGAATTGTACTAATTGGAGACTTTGTTTGTAAGTATTTAAGCAGCTTCGCATACAAACTCATAAAAATTTACCATAATTAATAAATTGTTACTTAACTGTCAAATTAGTAAGACTCTTTTTTGATTCTACTCTTATTTTGCATTGAAAAAGAAACACTTATATTAGGCTTCCGCTATCTACTGTTATCATTCATTTTGTTACCTATCTAAACAAATGTAATATACCTAATTAATTAATTCATTATTCAATTCAACGAAGTAAGTAAGTAATGTAATATACGTCGTATAGTGCAGAAAAGGTTATTTAATATTTCTAACTGCAAACTAATGCAACAACTATAACTGCAAAATAATAAAGCCCGTCACACACGTAGCTATAATATATATTACTATAAATTAAAGCAAGGCATACGATATATTTTCTATACAAATAGTCAAGTGACCGCACACGCAGCTTTAATATATATTATCAGCTTAAAGATGGACCACTTCCGCCGCTACCTTTCAGATTTACACACGTTTCCATTTTCAGCTGAGCTTCCCGTGGCGCGTCAAATGCAGACAGCTAAGGAACTGATCGAAGTAGGTGTGCAACTCGGCTACATCTCTCCAAACTACAAGCTTATCGGCCATAGACAAGCTTCAGCCACGGAATGTCCTGGACAAGCTTTGTACAATGAAATCTCCACTTGGGATCACTTCAAACTGATGTAGATTTATTCCCACCGCAGACTAATTCCAAGATCTGATGAATTGTAAATGGGTTAGGGACAGTCTTTCATAAACTTTCGCGATCACAATTCATACTTTTAAATAGAAATTTACAGGATTTTATCGCGTAATTTACCTTTTATTATTTCCCGACGTTTCGGCTGTGTTGCAACAACCGTGGACGCGGTATGGGTTAGGGACAGACCAAAATACGTATTTGGATATCCATTTACCTAAATTTATCACGGTAACTAACATTCAATAAAGTTAATAGCGATGAATAAAATTCTTAAAGTTAATTCTGTCTTCGACTAACCACTACTAGACAATCATCAGATAAAAGAGCTCAAAAATGTCACCTGTCTTGAGGATGATCTTGCTTCGATTTAATAATCTGGCAAACGTAATGCCTACCTATGTTTAATCTATATACAATCGATTGCATTATTATCTTAATCTAGCGATACGGAATCGTGAACTGGTAGGTCTACTCTACAAAACATAGTGCCAATAATCGTAGGACAGCTTATTAACGAAATTCGATTAACAAACTTAAGCTGACCTGCGATGATTGTCACGATGCATCGTTTTTGGCTTATAGAGTAGCGGGGCTGCGTCTTTACTCCCAAAACCGAAAACGATACTTCGTGCTGATAATCGCAGTTCAGCTTATTCCGAATTAAAATACCACCAACATAAGCTGAACTGCGATGATAAGCAAGATGTTTCGGTTTTAGGAGTGAAATCGCAATTCACGATTCCGTCGAATCGCTAGATTATTAAGATAAATAAATAAATAAATAAATATCCTTGGACATTTCACACGGCGTCATCTAGTCCCAAGCTAAGCAATTTAATGCTTGTGTTATGGTAACCAGATGACTGATAAACTACATAGATACATTTTTTTTTGTAAATACATACATTACATACAAGATAATAGAAGATTGTATATTGATTAAAGATTGTGGTCTGCGAGGATTCTGAGACTGAATAGTGTAAATCAGAGCTGATTCTGTGATGATAAGTACGTTTCCAGTTTCTTGCCAAAGATAAAAATGTAAATAAAATAATTGTGCATGCGCAATCAATTTGTGCAAATGTTGTTACAGAGTAGTTTTAACATAGAGAAAAGAATTAGTGTTTGTGCAAATATTTACATTGTACATAATATTTAAACAATGTAAATATTTGCACAAACACTAATGGATTTCCATAGGTAAAATGTTGTGCAAACAAGCCAAGCTTGAGTGAGCGTAGCATTTTTTGTTTCTTCATATTTCAATGTAAATAAAATTAAAAATATTTATTGAGATTAGTTAATCCTTTGACTGTAGTCCGTTTACATAACCATTGAATGAAACCTGTAAAAAAGATAATCTACCCACAAATACATGGTATGGTTATAACTACTCTCTACCAAGATATTAATATAATGAATCCTATAAAATATTGAAATTTACGCTGTTTTATTTTGTGGACACTATATAATTATAACCTTGATGTTTTAAGTGTCACATGAATTTTAGTGTAGCTTGTTGCTGATTATACCAAAATGTAAACTTAACGAAGAAAGTGTACTTATCACACTAATATTATAAAGGTGAAAGTTTGTGTGTGTAAGTATGTACTTAAGTGTGAATGTTTGTTACTCCTTCACGCTCAAACGACTGGAAGCATTTGAATGAAATTTGGTACCAGGATAGCATATATCCTGGATTAACACAGGCTATTTTTGATCCCGTTATTCCCTCGGTAACGGAAACTATTCACCGCGGGTAACGCTACGGGGCGCAGCTAGTTTTCAATAAAATAAAGTAAACATACTGTGACATAATTTATTAACCTACATTTTACGTACAATTTATTCCTAGATGATTCTGATAAGTACCTACAACATGTTACCCTATTGTTGGCAAAACTGTGTGTGGCTATTAAATTATTATAAAACACGTTTCTACGATCTTTTAGCATCAATCATTATTAATAACTACTAAAGGGTTATTCCCTGGGTTTCGGTAGGTACTTGTAGGTACTATGTATTGTCATCCGATCAATGGTTAAGAGCGATTACTGGGTCATTGAAGGAAAACGTAGTTTGTAGTAAACAAGTACTGATTGATGTATCAACAGTCACTATAAAAAAGTACCTATTATTATTGTTTAAAATTTTAAGCACCAATCAAAATGTTTTATTGACGAATAAGAAATACCTGGATAGTAGGTACTTTAGGGTATTTACCATGAATACTTAGTTATTTAGTTCATATGAGCAAGAGGCCAACTCTGGTGACGGAGTTTTTAAGCCGCTTAAAGACCTCCGTCATGGCTTAACAACATTAAAAGCCAGGACCGATTCATGTAGTTTACTAAAACCATATTTAACTCGGGCTTTTAATGAGTTTCTGAAAATACACTACCTCCTTGGCTCTATCGTCAAATCAGCTGCATGATACCTACCTAAACTAAACTATTGTATGTCATCAATACTTGTGTATGAAATCCATTGCGTAGTTTAAAATATCTAAGCATACAGACAGCAGGAAGTGACTTTGTAGAGATGTAGAGATACAATGCTTCCGAGACCAAACATGATTTGTCAATTTGAACCAAAGACGATTAATATCTAGAAGACAGACAAAGGCCATACACAAAATCGTAACCCGATCCCGCAGTACCAGATAGCCTGAAAACTTTAAAACATCAATTTTATCCAAGAAATTTCAATACTTAGTAGTAGGTAGCAACAATATTCAATATTTAAACATTTTTAACTAGAAAGTAATTGAAATTTCTTGGATAAAATTGATGTTTTAGAGCTTTCAGGCTATTTTTTAGGGTTACGATTTTGTGTATGGCCTTTGTCTGTCTTCTAGATATTAATCGTCTTTGATTTGAACTAATGAAGCCTACCAATGACTCATTCTAACAAGTGACCTGTCAAGGAAAAATAATGACCCTAACTTGTCAAGAGTTCCCAGAACGAATATCACCCTTATCTAAACCGGGGGAAAGAACCGATGTATTTCACGTGCCTTATAAAACTCGATGAGATTTTACTCTAAGCGTGAGCCAAACAAGACGTGTAATAAAAATTAATTGATTATACGATAATAATATAAAAGATATGATGAAATTGATTTTAGTAATTTTGTTTATTAGTAGTGTGTGCTGTTTTCCTCATAAAAATAATGACAGAATTCCTGGTAAGTGTAGTTATAATGATAAGTAGTTAGTTTTTAGTTTTTATAATAACAACCATCAATAATAATTATTGATTAATTTATTTATTTTCCATTGACCCTTACCTACTACTAGTGAGAATATTATACTTTCCTTTCAATTCATTATTATTTGTTCATGCATTCCATTCATGAATTACCATTTTTATCGCTTTAACAAATAAAAACACAGTTCAATACAGTTAGGTACCCATACATACAACAAATAAATTAAATAACGATAACATACTTTTTGAGATTACAGGTAAAAAAAAACCATCTAAGTACAAAGCTTTAGAATAAATAAGTATATTTTTTGAGATCTAACTCATGTAAACGTTCCGGCATACAAAGGAAAACGTTTATTTAATGAGACCACTAGTACCTACCACTTCAAATTGTCTTATAAACGAAAACCATTCATCCGCAACCATACCATTACGAACCTAAGCAAAAACTGAACGCCAACATCAAAACTTGATAAAATTTGAAATTGAGACTGAAAAATAAACGATTTAGAATCAATATTTAAGCTTGAGCGCGATTTCTAAATACAGGTTCTAAATACGGGTCTAGTACATCATACTTATTTATATCATGAAATAATATTAGCCTCAGAATGAGCTTTAGGTATTTAAAATATCATCTAAAACGTTTACAAATAAAACACATTATTTTATTTTGTTATCGTGATCATTTAAAAAAGACATATTGTACAGTCGTCTGCACTAATTTGTATCTTCTTCTTCTTCTTCTTCTTAGCCACATTCAACCCTATGGGTGTAGGCCTCCTTCATATAATGCCATTCTCTTCGGTTTTGTGCAGTTTCCATCCATTTCACTCCAGCTGTTCTTTTGATGTCATCGTACCAACGCATTTGCGGCCTGCCTCTTGGACGTGTTTCATCCCATGGTCTCCACTCGGCCAGCGTTTTGCACCACGAGCCTTGTTTCCTGGCGACATGACCAGCCCATTGCTACTTAAGTTTCGCAATTCGTTTGATGACTTCTGTGACTTTGGTTTGTTCCCTAAGCCAGTCGTTTCTTTTACGGTCCCTCAGTGTGATTCCTACCATCTTCCTTTCGATTGCTCTCTGGGCGACTCTGAGTTTTGTGATGATTTCTTTTGTGAAAACCCAGGTTTCAGCTCCGTAGGTTAGTACTGGTAGGATACACTGGTCGTGAATGCGTGCTTTCTGTTCTGGTTTGATTTTCATCCTGAGAGCAAACTCTATCTTGGAGTAGGCTGCCCATGCCAATCTTATTCGCCTATTGATTTCGGTTGTTTGGTTTTCCTTGCCCATTACGACCTCTTGTCCAAGGTATATATATTTTTGTACGCGCTCAATGGTGTTTTGGTCAACTTGAATGGCCGAGTTGTTGTTCGTGCAATTGGTCATAACTTTCGTTTTATCCAAGTTCATTTCCAAACCAAAACGTCCAGAGGCTTCACTAAGTTCCTGTATCATGGCCTCAAGGTCGTGAGGGTTGTCCGAGAATAAGACGTCAATCATCGGCGAATCTCAGGTTACTCAGTCTAGTTCCCGCTATATTAAGACCACGATTTTCCCAGTCTAAGGTTTTAAAAATGTCCTCCAGCACTAGCGTAAACAGTTTCGGTGACAGAGTATCACCCTGCCTAACTCCTCTTCCTATTTTTACTGGTTTTGTTTCTGGTGGTAAATTTAGTTTTAGACGAGCATTTTGATAGATGTTTTGTATCAGGTTTATGTAGCGATGGTCTATCCTAGCATTCTGTAAGGACTGAATAACTGCCCAGGACTCAATGCTATCAAAGGCTTTTTTATAATCAATGAATGCGAGCCATAACGGTATTTGATATTCTGTAGCCTTTTCGATGACGATTCTCATAGCAAGTAAGTGGTCCATGGTACTATATCCGCTTCTAAACCCAGCTACCGGCTGATAAAAGTCCAGTTTTTTGGTCAAACGAACTGTAATGATTTTAGTGAAAAGTTTGTACAGTTGGGATAGTGAACTGATTGGGCGATAGTTATTAAGATCGTTTTTGCTGCCTTTCTTGAATAGAAGTATAACAGTTGCACTTTCCCATTTCGTAGGTATTCGGCTCTCTTCCAAACACACATTGAATATGTCTTTCAGAAAGTATATGACCGAATCTCCGTCAGTCGCACACGTGGCGTGAATCACGTGATTTTCGCGTAATAACAACAGACTCCTGATTTGCCAAAGTACCTACGATGATACCTAATCTACACTTCAATGACAAACGGAATATAATTTCTAAGTGTTTTAAATAAATTTTTAGGTGATAAAAGAGCATTCTAACTATTAACCGTCTTCAAAAAAGGAGGAAGTTCTATATTTTACTGAATGTATTTTTTTTATTACCTATGTAATGTGTTCACCGATTGTTTTGCTAATAGTGGACCGGTTTTGAATTTCTTTTGTTTGATGTTGTATACTATCCCGAGGTGGTCCCATAAAAAAATGTTAAGGATCTGATGAGGATCTTCGGAGTTATGAATAGAAATGCATTTTGTGCGTTTATTAGATTTCACTTAAGCCTTTAGGCGGCCTAAAAACTCCGTCACTAAAGTTGGTCTCTTGCTCACACCTACTAAGATTTCATTTTCCTTCTAGAAGACTTCGCATTATACACCCGCAAAGACTGGGGCGCAGTCCCGCCTACTTATACAGTCCCGCTCAAGACCCCTATAGAGTATGTAGTCATCCACCACACATACATACCAGCAGCTTGCAATACTACTGAAGATTGCAGCGCGGCTATGAGGTCAATGCAGAGATATCACATCTCGCTGGATTATGGAGATATTGGCTACAAGTGAGTAGAACTAAGTAGTAATTTTTGACGACCTATGTGGCGCAGTATCGGTACATAGGTGAAAGCACGCATGAGACGAAAAGGTCGCGGGCGGGTTCGACCCCGCAGCGAGACAAACATACGCAGAAATTTGTTCCGGGTCTGTGTGTTTTTCTTTCTAAAATAATGAATGTATTTACAAAAAACTAAACCAGGTTACCATAACACAAACATTAAGTTTCTTAGTTTGGGACTAGATGTCACTGAGTAAAATGTCCACGGAAAATTATTATTTATTTAATAACAATTAACCCGACATCCTTTAAGAACAATCCGAATCTGTCTGGTTCTTAAAACAACTATTTGGTATAAGTAGGTAGATATCGTGAACCCGCACTTGCTTTTCTGCCATGCTAGATGTTTCTTGATTAATGTTTAAGAAAACAACAATAAGTTCAGCTATGTTATCTTTATTGATGTTTGTGAATTGTGAAGCTAATTGAACTTATTGAACTTAGATAACCTGTTTCGTACAACCAAAGACGATGATAATCTCTGGTACAACAAATCATTTAATTTATACTGCGTAGCGTAGCCTTGTAATTAAGATTGGATTTAGATTAAGATTTATTTGACATATTTTTTAATAGGTACTAGGTCCACACACTTCTCGATACAAACGACGCACAAATGTTTTTCGATGTGCTTTTAATTACCTCCATACTAATTTTTGAGGATCTGCTGGAATAGTAATGGATATAAGTATTAACTAAAATGTTATTTTGCATTGTCCATACAAAAGACATAAACGCGCAATTTACTCTAACTGAAATGCACACTGATTCAAAAATAAATTATAAAAATCCTTGTGCCGCTACCACAGACAAAATAATACTATACTAGCCGCTACTATTTTGATTAACTGTTGTGATATAATTTACGCGATAGACACTCGAGACTATTATATTATGTAGATACCTACAACAAATTAATATGTTATAACAATTAATAAAAATTAACAATGTTATAAGTAAGTAGGTAAGTAAGTTCGTATAAGCAAGTAGCCTACTCTGGTGACGGATGTTTTAGGCCGCCTTAAGGCCTCCAGCTCGGCTCGGCTTTTGCAGTCGTTAAGCCATTACAACAACAGACAATTTAACGTGCCCATTATAAATAACACTACTGAGTCTGACTGTAAGACCAATTGATAGAAGCTCTTGTGGTGAAGCTTACATAAAATCTCTCTCTTAAGATCTTTGAAGTTCTGAGCGGTCACAATTTGGACTGGGTTTCGTTCGTAATTCGGAGTTCGTTCGTAATTCGGAATCTTCGGTCTCCGTTTTGAGTTGTTAAGCCATTAAGCATTCCCATACGAACAAACAATACAATACAGTAAGTATACATAACTGCAGACCGTGAGAAAAAATGAAAGGATTAGGTTTTTCCCCTGTCACTAAAACCACAGTTAAGTTTTTAGGCAACATTGGTATATTAGGTAGGTAAATACTAAAGAGGTTTTGAATAAGGTTATAAACATTCCGTAGAATATACATTTCATATGAGCTGTAAACTGTGAAAGAAAATATAGTTACAGTTTATTTAGCATTTCACGTAGAATACGTTATGTCTTTTCTGTGGATAATGCTGAAAAAGCTCAAAAGACCCCAACTTTAAATAGCATTGGATGTTGGAAAGCTTTAGAAAATCTTCCGTTTTTGAATCATTGTGTTTGATAGTTTCTTTTGTTTCTTTGATTAAAAATAAAGATGTTTAAATGACATTTGTCCTTAGCTTCTGCGTGGGCAGCGAGGCAGGAGCTTATGAAGGCCGAGGATGGCAGGCGAAGGGAGCCCATGCCACTGTTGCCAACAGCGTCAGCGTCGGTATCTGCCTTATTGGAGATTGGAGAGGTAGTTATATTATAAACTCTATTTGTAAGGATGGATAGATGGATGTTTGTTACTTTTTTACGCGAAGACTACTGAATGGATTTGGATGAAATTTGGAATGTGGCTTAAGCTTGCAATAACACCATACGCTACTTTTTATCCATGTGGTACCACGTGAGCAAAGCCGCGGAGGAGTAAGCTTGTTTCACACATCGTTTCTTTTTCCACTCCTCTTTATTACCTCATATCTTTTGGGCATTTTAAAATGCTATGAGTGGGACTTCGTGAAGTGTGGTACTTTTTACTTTGCTATACAACGGGACATAATAAAATATCTAAATTAAAGTTTATTTGTGGGCTTCACTATCAAAAGAGACTTTAACATTAATTTGATGTTCTAATAAAATGAAAAATATACGCACAAGTAAGTAGGTACATAATTATATACCTAATAAGAATAAATTTAATGCAAGTGTATTAACGAAGGTTCTTGAAAGATGTTTCAATGTTAATTACTTAATCATGAGGGTCTGCAGGTTCTTTCCCTATCGGGTTGTGTTAAGTTAAGTTTTATGTTGAATGTTTATTTTTAAGGTGAATTTGTAAAACTAGTTTTTTTATATCGATTGTTAAGTAGTTGAGCATCTACAAAGGAATAAAAAAAATTTGTATAAATCCAAATCCAGTGATTTTGATAGTGTTTGAATATAATTATGATGAGACTAATTTCAAAAAGAACAAATATTTTTGATTCCGGGCGCCAACAATTTAAGGACAAAAAGTAAAGACACACATCCTTATAAAATCAGCGCTCTGCGAATATGTATATAAGTAGTACCTACCTGTATCAGTCATTCAAAATTCCAAAACACAAGCATTTAGTTGCTCAGCTTGGGACTAGATGACGCTGTCTGAAATATCCAAGGATAGGTAATTATTTAATATCATTTAACGTGTTTTTTTCTTTTAACAGTGGAACTACCACCGCAGAGCCAACTGGACACTACAAAAGCTCTCATCGCAAGTGGAGTAGCTCAAGGGTTCATATCATCAAACTACAAGTTGATCGGACATTTGCAAGTATCGCCGACAGAGTGCCCGGGCGGGGCCTTGCTTGCGGAGATCTCGACGTGGCAACACTATGTTTCTGGACCGTTCCAACATTAAATTTGCGAAGAAAACTATATACTTACGTTGTTTCTTTTTCAACGACAATCATAGTTAGATTTCATGCGCTAAGAGCCTTATTACACCTACGCGATAGGATGCGCGCGGCGAACCCGCGTGCGAGTTTATGTACTTCGCACTTCAATTAACTGCTAGATTACTTGGGACTTTACTTGGAGATAGTAAATTAGATAGTTTTTTACTACTTAGTTTTTAAATAAATGCTTAGGATAACAACAAAAATAATTTCACTCTTTTTGCAACAAGAAAAGTAAGATTATGATCACAAAACAAGCAAAACAAGCATTTAGGATAAATAGCTTGAGTAAAATAAGCGATAAATTATTTCTAGTAACAAGATGTCAGTAAACTTGACCTCGTCAAGTCAAAAACCTTGCCATTACAATCTAAAATTAGACTCTACAAATATCCAGTTTTTATGGCCTGCCCAATTTGCAATCCATTATTTAAAAAACTGCGAATACCTTAAAGATAATTGCATTAATCGTATCTGATAATCGTAATAAGCAACATCAAACTTACCTGCCTGCATAATATTATTGTTGGGTAAGGCAGACTGTGAAAGGTTTTTTTTTTAATTTAGACTTCTGTTACAAACTTAAAATTTTGTACAGTTATGTAAAATGTAGAAGTTTAGTTTCTGTAAATAAATAAAAATAATTTCCTCACATATAGTAGGTAGGTATAGGTATACAAAGCACTCCTCCTGTCGTGTCTGAAGCACGGAATTTATTAATAAATACAATTTTGAAGATAAACCACAGCTGTTTATAAATAGAATGAATAGTTCTTATGAGCAGGTATTCAAAATTTAAAAAAAGGGATTCTTAACGTTGTGTGTAAGTTTCTAGGAACAATAACTAAATCGGATGAACTAGGTGTAGGTAAGTACACTTATTTATATAATATTTCATTCGAAGATATTTGTACATTATTACAGATTATTTAAAATACATAAATTATATAATAATTACCCAAGTGAAGTCGAAACATGCCTAGTATTAAAAAAATAACAATCTAACAAAGTACTTACTTTGACTTAAATTTTAAAAGATTCTAAGTACTTATTAGATTAATTTATGGATAGCAGGTACATAGGTAAATTTTATTTTAAGACAATGAACTTAACGAAGATAAAAGATAAAGGCACACTTTTGATAATCACGTAAAATAGAGATGAACGATATCGCTTATCACAATGCTTATGCGAAGACACAAAAAAAATAGTTTTACATTACTATACTTTTTACTACTATGTTAAAGTTTAAAAAAAATGACATTGCCTAATAAATAACTCTTCAAATTTATTAAAAACTGAAGATCACCAAAGAAGACATCGTAATCCGAATATCTACCAGCCTTTATAAAGGCACAACAAAATGTCCACTTAGTGAAATAGTTTGTACTATGATTAAACCTCTATGGACATTGGTCCTATTTTAAGTCTGGATCCAATCGTTACGGTATTTTTTAGCTCAATTCATTGCGGGGAATAACCTTTAGCAGACCAGCGACTATATAAAACTGTTTAGGACGTTTTTATAAAGTTTGTATAGAGCAGTCGTCGGAGTACCTTACTTACCTATGCGAAATTTTCTCTAAAGTATATTTAACGATGAAATTAAAAAATCTTTAGTTGCTCTTTAGATATGAAAGTTTAAATTAATTACGGTGTTTTTAAATTGTAATAAAGAAATAAAACAAAATTAACATAAAAATATAAGAAACAAATAAATTATAATAAGTATTAATTGAACCATCGAGCGTTTGACTGTTACCTCAACCTCATAAGTGGTGCTGATTGTAAATCTAGTAATCGATACACATATCGGATACGAGTAATAAGATAAACATAATGGTTATGAAACAATAACCCGTGTGTACAAACTGACCTCTGTGTGATAGTGTAAAATATTATACTTAACTCAAAACATTCATTTACAAGAGGATATCATGTTGAAGTACTTGTTCTTTTTTACGATAGGAGTGACCGCGGGACATCCATCGGGATTCACAGGTAAAATTTGTTTTATATTTTGTATACCACCATAGATTTAGAGCCTGAGTATATGTAGGTATATTGTTACCATAACACAAGCATTAAATTGCTTAGCTTGGCAATAGATGACGCTGTGTGGAATATCCAAGGATATTTATTTGTAAGTATGTAGTATATAAATGGTATGTTTGTGTTTTGGTGTCTTGGGTGTCGCGTCAATTTTTGATTGCATTTTTCTACTTTAATTTGTATACCTATCTATTTCCATTTTAATTAAGTAGGTATCGTTTATTAATTCGAGTATATTTTATACTTTATTTGAAACACAACACTTATCTACGTCATCATAACTAATGTAAGACACCCTTTAATATCGTTATAATGTGAGAAACAGAACACGTAAACAATCAATCAAATTTTTCTCAAGTAAGTAAGTACTTACATGTTCCTTGTTTGGTTTATTTCCATTTCGCTATCATTTCAGTTTAATCTGATAGTCTAGCTAGTCGTATCAATTGATAATAAATACGCAACAAAAAAATAATTGTCCAATCCATGTCTGTAATCTAGCAAGTCCATTAGCACTAGATTATTGGAAATGAATGCGTATAAGATAATCATGCTACCTACTTCAAAAAGTAATTACATGATGGGTGATAATCAGCGAAATAAAATAGCTAGGTACCCTGCATACCTACACTATGTAAAGTTATATTAGGTTGTATATTATATTTCGTGCAAAACATATTTATTGCTGATTCACACTACGGCATTTACTTCAAAACTTCAAAAGCTAGATAGTAGATATATAAGGTTTTATCACTCTCTTCATCATTGTTTAATTTATAAAAAAAGATAAATAGGTACTTAACTTTGATGTAGGTACACCTAGGAACAAAATCTAGTCCTACTAACATTTAGTTTTGTGTTTCAATCACGCCATAACTACGAGTATTAGTCTGATTGGAAGAAACTGCGAATAAGGTACCATGCGAGGAATCCGCCATGGCTTGGCATGCTCCTAAAGCTAGTAAGTAGGTACCTAATCTAAGTGTTTTTTTTTCACAGCTGATTCAGACGAAAATGAAGTTATAACATACGACTTCCCGTACTTCTCCCGCTCACAATGGAAAGCCAGGGCTCCATTAGCTGTGACACCACTCCACACTCCGGTATCCTATGTGGTGATCCACCACTCGTATTGGCCAGCTGCTTGCTACAGCAATGAGGAATGCTTTGCTGCAATGCGAAGCATGCAAGACTTTCACATAGATGATAGAGGCTGGTGGGATATCGGATACAGGTAAATCGTTATTCTATTATTCAAACTTGAAAATATTAGTCAATTTTGGTGTTTCAACGGAAAGAGATAGTAGGCTGCCTAGGTGTTAGATATTTTTTTTTGTCATTAGCATGGTGGATATACAAACAATACAAAGTCTAAAATCACTCCTCTTGTTTTAGGTAGGTAGAACATTTTCCGGAATTACTGACAGTGACAGAGTTTTGTAAACAGAGAATTTGAGTATAGGTTATGCATTAGACTAAAATGGCAAGTTAAGGTGGCCCTTCCCGGTGCGTCTATCATCGACGCGGGCATAGCTGAAAAGCTTGTTGTTTCATCCAGCGCAATGCTAGAAAAAGAAGCAAAGCGAAAAAAGAGAGATAGCGCCTCAGCGCTCGGCATTCAGTAGGTAGTTTCGCCGCTCACTCGCTCACTCGAAAAATAGTGTGCGGAAATTTCATAAAAAGTGTTCCAGGAAATACGTGTTTTTCAGTAAGCCTTACAAGTTTGTAAAATAAATATTAGTCATTTAGAATCTCCATAAGATTTGCAAGGTTTCTATGACAATATTTTCTTTACTTTTACAATTTATGAGTACATTATGAACGGCCAAAGTTCAGGTAAAATTTATGCTAAAAGCAGGTTTTTGGAAGCTTCTACTGAATTTGTTTCTCAAAATTTTGATTTTTAGTTTCGATAGAAACCTAGATATAGTGCACAAGATACCTATTAGTCCAAAAGTTTAAAAGAAAGATCTGTTACAACGGCATAATCACGTACGAGCGTTTGTATGAAAAGTGAGCCGGGTTGACCGCTCTTAAGGCATTTATAGCGGCACGGCAGCCGAGCTGGTGCAAGCTAAATTGCACTTGCGTTGTAGCAAGAGTCGCTATTTGAATGTTGTCAAGAAGTTGGGTATCTTCCCTACTATTGTTATACTATTTATTCTATAGATACCAAATTTTTAAGAGGTTTCTTGGAAATGGACTTGTGTAACGTTATTGTTTGTTTAGTTTTGCGGTTGGCAGTGACGCTGCAGCGTACGAAGGTAGAGGATGGAAGTTACAAGGCGCTCATGCAAAGGGATTCAACACAGTTAGCATCGGGATATGTGTTATTGGAAACTGGACTTGTAAGTTTCCTTATTACTTGTTTAACCATCACTGATTTAGGTATTCCCGGTTTCAATTATCAACTAACGAATGACTGCAGATCTATCATCATAGCAACTTAGTGTTAACAACAAAAAATGTGTAATACTTTTGACAGATAACAAACTTAGAGTATGCCGAATTGGATTGTGGTCATTCTTAGATTGAATTAATTTATATACTTAGGAATACACACACACAAAAACAGTATGAGAGCTGTCAACTAAAGTGCAAAGCACAGTTTTTATTTTGATTGAGCTCTACTATTATTCTTTTTATTATGAATTTTATTTTTTTGCTGCTTATAAAAACTAAATATTAACAAACAATTAGGTACTTATATCTGATTCTTCGATGATGCAGTATAGTATATAAATTTACAAATTAAGGTCAAATCTTCATAAAAGTGCTACTTTTAAGAAAACAATGTTAGATTCCTTATGTTCCCTCAACAAGGAACTAAGTAAATCGTGTGACCGCTACATAACAACAGTCAAACTAACGACTTCAACCTCAATAAAGTAACGTACAATGACAATGAACATACGTACCTAGGTATGTTCTTTGTAGGAAAACGGAAATACCTACCTAATGTTAAGAACAAGAAGAACATGAATCGTTAAACAATTATTAAGTATATCAGGATTATTAGTCATCATAAAAAATAACAAAACAGAAGTTTTACTTCTATAAAATATGATTGGACATAGAATGGAAACTCCCAAGTGGTGTATTAGGGAGGGGCTTAGCCTGATAACGCCTAACCAATGAAATTATACTTATTATATACCTATGTTCGAATATAATGTAGGTATTGAATGTAGGTATGTAGTTTCCAGGAAAAATAACTGAGTATCAAGGAACCATCTCTCCTGTTTACGAACTAATGAATCATAGCGGTAGTGCCTAAGATAATAAAGGAAATTATTAAGTACTAGCTAACTTGCTCGTGGCTTCGCTCACGTGGTAGGTACCTATCTTGATAAAATATAGTCTATGTTCATTCGGAAAGTCTAAGCTACAAATTGGAGAATTTTTTTTTTTAAATCGGATGAGTAGTTTCGAAGATTACCCCAAACATACAAACAAACCAACATTACCTCTTTATAATATTAGTATAGAAGTATAGATATAATAAATAATAATAAATAAATAATAAATAAATATCCCTGGACATTTCACACGGCGTCATCTAGTCCCAAGCTAAGCAACTTAATGCTTGTGTTATGGCAACCAGATGACTGATACACTACAAAGATACATTTTTTTTTTTTGTAAATACATACATACTATAGATAGAAAAACATCCAGACCCGGAACAAATATCTGTAGAAAATACAAACATTTGTCCCGTGGCGGGGATCAGACCCGCAACCTCCACGTCTCAGGCGGGCCTTCGCCCACTGTGCCACAGAGGTCGTCTCGTATGAATCTTCTTCGCGATGTTTTCCTTCACCGATTACAACTCGTATTAATACTTGCATATAATTTTTTAATGCAGGACCGTAGTCGGATAAGAGCAGGAAGAAGGAGAATGTTATCAATCTATTGTTTCTTTTCTACAGCAAAATTACCTCCAGCTGAACAACTAAAGACAACCAAAGCCTTGATCGCAGCAGGCGTGCAATTTGGCTTCATAAAACCAGACTACAAGTTAGTAGGCCATCGACAAGTTCGAGAAACATTGTGTCCTGGTGAAAGGTTTTACGAGGACTTGAAAACTTGGCCGCATTATAGCAAATTCCCAGCATCATACTTGGATCTGCCTATGTTACCGGAATTCCAAAATGTTACTACAACAAAAGATTAAATATTATCTTTTCTTTGTAATATCACAGATAATATAATACTATATACCTAGGTAATATTATGTCAGTCCTGTAGTCCTGTGTAATATGTCTGTATTTAGTGCTAAATACTGCCGACGGTCAGCGCGTACCGTACGCGCTGATCCTGGGTTGGTCATAGTAATTACCTATAGCTGTACACGCGTAGTAATTCATTAGCGCTACATTGTAGTCGTTCAAACATTTTCAGACATACAGCTACGCTCGACTGTTCTCTGCACTCACCGTCGGTTGAGCCTTAGAATCTTTGTAGGTTTTATCTATATGATTTTCATTCGCCAACTATTTTTAATAAACTAGATTAAGAATTTTCATTTTGTCAACTATGGTGTTATTTACTAATTAAAATATTTACGGCTGTTTCACTGGAGTGTGCCTTTCTGAATTAATACGCGTTTCGTATCGTCACGCTTATTTTGAGTAAGTAGGTAAGTTATTAGATGTTTCACTACTAACATTTTCTGTTATTTTTTGACGTGATACGATGGTGATAACATACAATTACATCTTCAATCAGGGTGCTACTCGTTTGTCACTCGGTTTGATTGTAAACCCAACTTCCTTGATTTACTCTACAACGCACTATTGTAAACGTAAGTGGTTAGTGCTCAAAATGACGATAAGGCTATTGTTGTATAAAACAATTTCAAAAGTGGGAAATCCTAGCAGTGATAGTGTTTTACGTTTGTGAGATAAGAAGTAACTTCTAAAGTAGGTACCTGCCAGTACCTACCTACATATTATACCTCCATATACTTCAGTGACTATGTTTTGTCCAAAATTAATAGGTAGTATAGGTATAATGTATGTACTTTATATAGATATAGAATAATCTACTTTTTTGTGATTTAAGTTCCTATTAATATTAAAAGATTTGTTTGTAGATTTTTTTTAGGTATATACTTTATTATCATCAAAGGCAAGACAATATTAAAATGATCAAAAATACACATAGGTATTTAAGGAAAATATTTTTATTATAATGTACCTACTTTTTTAAAATGCTTATCAGTAAAATGTTTTTCTGTTACTACCTTATAAATCTTAATTAAAATAATAGTTTTATTAATTCCGATCATCATTAGGTACATTTAGGTAATCTTATCATTTATTTTAAAGAGAAACTCAAGATTTTGGTGATAGTTAGTTCATTTATTTTTACGTATTAGCTGGGAACTTCTCAATCACTTTTATCAGTAATACGTAGATAGTGCCACGGGGAGTCCCTACGTAGTATTTTGTGAGGTAAGCAAAGCTTTCACAATTTGACATAATTATCTTCGTAAATCAATCATTGCATAATCAAATTCAACTTGTAGGGTATTTCCCTAGGACTTTGCCGAATACCATGAGCTTGCCATGACTGGCACGGAAAGGCACTTCGTTGTTCGTAATTTCTTATTAAGAGTTCTCATGCAATTTACCAGTTCGAAATCCTTATTTTCTCAGAATTTGTGAAATTCTTCTGATGCTTCGAACTTGTTATGTGTTTTAAAAACGGTTTTATATTTATTACTAGCTGCGCCCAGCGGTGTTACCCGTGGTAAATAGTTCCCGTTCCCGAGAGAATACCGGGAACAAAAGCAATCTATTATTTAAGCAATTCTGGTACCAAATTGTATGCTTACACATACACAAACCCAGATGAAGATTCTCCGGAAGAATCGAAACATTGTCGGTATCTAAGTCGACGATAACTTTACGTGAGTAATTTCCCGTGTGTTATTATAATGTTTATTAATAGTGTGATGTAATGTGATGATAGTGTGATGTGAAGTGTGATGTGATTTGTCTTCCTGTAACCATCATGGTAGGTATGGCACAGTACCTACAGTCGGCAAAAACCATTGAGTAAAACAACTTTTTGTAATAGAAATATTTTAATGACAAGATGACGTTCACAAAAATACTTATTTATCATGAAGGGGGTAAAATTGATCAGGATTAGGATACACATTAAATTCGAAAGACACCTACTTCGGAATTATATACAGTGCTAAATTAAGTGAAATAATTATGACAATTCCAAAAAAATTGCAATCGAAGTGGAATTTGTTATAAGAATTGTAATTAAATTAAATATGATCATGACTGTTAGACATCTTCAAAGGATCAACAATGACAAAAAAGATCTGAAAGAGAGATCTTTTTTGTCATTGTTGATCCTTTGAAGATGTCTAAGGGGTAGTTCAGTACTGTCTTATAATTAAACAAAGACCACAGCTGGTTTGGTTTGTTCGAAAAGGATCAAGAATCAACTAGCTCTTAACATGATTCCAGTGATCCTACTTTGATGAATTGACTGTGAATTTAAGTCCATAGACAAAAACTAGCAATTGTAGCAAATTGTTGAACGTTTCAGAAAAATAAGACCATTTACCATAATGACCCATAGTTTAGCGCTTCTTATTTGAGCATTTTATTTGACTCCGCAGTTTTAACTCCGTTTTTTAAAGTTCAGTTTGAGTGATTACGTAATTTTTCATTTTAATTTAGCACTGCTGTATAGTGATTATGACGCAAGAAGGTTAGTAATATACAGGTACACAAATTGCAATGATGATGACAATTACCTTAAGATACCTACACAATGACGTGATATACCTACAGATGTACAGAGCATTTTAAATACGTTGGAAATCTCGTGAGAAGAAATAAATATAATTATCTGACAATTTTGTTTGACAATTTTCATTTAGTTTATATATTTTACAGTGTTAAACCACATTTAGGTATTTCATTGCAGGTTCCGTAGTCTAGTGGTCAGGCAGCTCGGCTTAAGAGCGATCGCTTGTATCTACGCAGGTTCGAATCCTGCCGGAGCTGTTAACTTCATTATAATTTTTCATTTATTAATAAAGGTTATTTTTTTCTGAAACATTTATTGCTGAATTCATTTTTAACGATATTATCATATTCAATTGTCAGTGTTTAAATGAAATGAAATATGATCATAACTGTATTCCCAACGTGCAGTGGACACTTTTAGATCTTTAGGCATGAAAGTGTCCACTGATCCCCGCGGTGGGAATCGAACCAGTAATCTCTGCGTGTCAGGCAGGCTTTCACCCACTGCGCCACAGAGGTCGTCACATAAAGATGTCAGTATCCAAGTGAAGTCAAAAAGGAAGCTATTATGATTAGATATTATAAATTCAGCAATAGATGTTCTTTTGAATTAGTGTAACTACTTTTTTACAGACTAAGTTCAACTACTTTTTGACACCACACTGTGTTCAGAACACATTTCAAGGGAATTGAAAAGCTAGGCTTATTGGACTTAGGCCTGAAATATATTATGTACGAAATCACGTAAGCGTATTCAATCACAATTGATTTGATAGACATCGATTTGTATATTTTAGCGAAAAAACATTTAAAAGCCTTAGGTGTAACATACAGTATACAAATAGCTTTGTAGACGATATCAGAATATCAGTAAAAGATTTAGTAAATATTTAAGTTTTTTTTAATAATAATTTATTTTCAAAATAAATGTACTTTAGCAAATTTACAATTAATAACATGGAAGCGCGATTAATGTAACATCTTACAGCTAAAATGTGCAATCATAACTATAATAAATGTAAAATAATCAGAATATATGTAACAAATTATATTAAATGTAACTATTCCAATTCACAAATATATTTTGTTGTATATATACGAGCTCATACAAAATACAATAAGCAAAAACAAACGCTAGGGTATGTTCTACGAACAATTAACTATTTACACTTTCTAATGTACATTTAAGAAAATGTAAATTCTGAGTAATCTTTAAATACAAGTACTATTATTAAATAATATATTTTTATTTTTATTAAAAGTTATTTAACTAAGTACCTACTAAGATATTTTGTTTGATGTTTAGATAAACCGGGTGACCCCAAAAGTTGGTAGGTACACAGTGTAAAAATATTACTTAATAAAACGCGTATTTGGTTATAAGGGGTTAAAACTCTTATTTATTCTTTTTTTTGTTTATAAGTCAATGCCAATATTGAATTTTCATCATGATAACTAAATTTAGAATGTCAATGTGATTTTCATTCATATTTTATGAGCGTAAAGGCCATTTTAGATCAAAATTCGATCGTTTTCGATCATTTTATATTTATTCGAATAACGATAAAGTTTAAAAACACGTGAAATAATTTATTTTCTTTTTAATCAAGAATTGTTTTATTCGAATATATAAGGTATACGAATTTTCTGAATCTTTTTTAAACAATATTTTAGTGTCCCAGGCCAGCTGTGTCTGGCTTAGCGTTCCATTGAATGTAGGCATAGGTGCTCAAATATTATATATTTTCGTTACGAAAACCATTTTAAACATTGAGTTGAAAATAAATGACCTACCAGTCTGACCTACTTTTATACATAATACATAATGATCATGCAAGATAGCAAATAACTCATTTTACCTATTTATAAGATCATTTGTTTTGACGGATTTAAGGAAAAACATGATTAAAACTATGAATGATGATGTTTGGAAAGGCACAGGAGGAAGAATATACGATATGCGGGGATTTTAATTACTCATATTTATTTGAAAGAATGATAATGTTGCACCCTGTAGGAAAACCTATTTGATGATGTGGTATGTATGTAAAGATGACGCTAACATTTAATTTATTTTATAAATATTAAATTTAGTAAACTATTTTACTGTATATGTATGTTTTGATAATATTTTAATATTAGAGTAAATATATGTATCTTTGTAACATTATAAAATATACTTTATAATATATTTAAATATATTTTATAATTTAATGAAAATTTTAAGTTTCTACATGTTTTGTACTTTATAAAAATGTGCACACACAATATATCAGAAACATTTACTAGAAATCAAATGTTACACATTTATAATTTACATAAAGCAAAATATGACACCAATGAATAATTTTGTATGTTACTTTTTATTTAGAAATTTCGTCTACATTTATTAAAATTGTCTACTAATCTAAATAACGTCTACATTTATTCATAATACTCTTGTGAAAATCATCATTTCATGATGAATGTATCAAGGTTGTACACGTTGTACCGTGATCATTGTAAGGTGAAATGTACCTTATTTGTTCTCTATCAGAGTTTGCACTTGTAGAACTAGATCCCTAGCAAGAGAGAGTACGCCCGAAGCGTCGTGACGCTCTGCCATTTCTGTAACAACATTATTTGTTTTAATCATGATCAATATTGTATTTTATAAAATACAATATTGATAACACTGTTTGTCTGTTTGTTCATATATTATACTAGCTGCACCCCGCGGTTAATAGTTCCCGTTCCCGGGGGAATATAAAAAATAGCCTATTTTTTAATCCAGTGTATAAGCAATCCCGGTACCAAATTTAATTCAAATCCGTCCAGCCGTTTGAACGTGAAAGTGTAACAACTTACATACTTACACACAAACTTTCGCCTTTATAATATTAGTCTGATTATAATTACGGTTTACGGTTTAAGAATATTTATTTCGGTGGGGTGGTCGGTTGGGTCATTGGGTCTACTAGTACAAACATGGCCGACACTTAAAACAATCAAACATCGCTCTACAGTCAACAAACATCTTCATACGGATTAAGAGCACGGGGCTTTTACTAAAATAATTCTTACCATTGAAAAACTTGATGATATCAGTAAAGTCCATGGTGTTAGCTAGTATAACATCGCGGTAGGTTTCCAGCAACGCTAGCGCTATGAACAGCACCATGTGTTCCGATGAGACGTATCTCGCCGCCCATATCAGTTCCCAAGCTGCGAATACCTGGGCAAATGGAAAAATACACTATAGATTATATAGTCCGAAGTACCCTAAACCGGAGAGCGTGTATGAAGAATGTAATGAGAGTGAATCAGGCGAAAGAAGTGGGTCAGGTACGTAACAAGTGGAGATCCGTGGTCTCTGCCTACCCCCATGGGAAAGAGGCGTGATTTTATGTAAGTATGTATGTATGTATTTTGATTATATAGTACTAGCTACGCCCCGTGGTTATCCGCCGTGAAAAGTTCCCGTTCCCGTGGGAATACCGGGATCAAAAGTAGCCTATGTGTTAATCCAGGATATGATAGCTTATATCCTGGATTAACACCATGGTACCAGGATAGCTCCTGGTACCAAATTTCAAAGGCGTCCAGCCGTTTGAGCGTGAAAGAGTAGCAACACACCCACTTTCACACTTACATACACACAAACATTCACCTTTAAAATATTAGTGTGATGATATATTTAAAAAAAAGACGTGTGGCACTCGGAGACTGCCGCGGTAAAGCTATTGCATAGCATTTTTTCGAAATGGGGGGTGTTAGGTTATTTTCGTTACGGAATTTCTGGATTCTCCACGCTCAAGGCCCGCGATAGAAGCTATGCAATAGCTTAAAAAGAATATTAAGGATATTTATTTGCTATTCTACGAGTATTACTTCAACTTACATCTTGATAAAGCAGTTCCCTTTTAAAGTCCAACAAGAACCAACGATAGCAGAAGTAGAAGTGTGTGTAATCGCCGTGAGCATGCATTAGCTCGTACAATTCACAGTCCAGGATTTGAATGAGAGATCTGAAAAAAACAATGTTTTTCAAAGGAATATTTACAAGCTCAGATACCTACTTCAAACCTTCTTTGCCATAAATAGAGACAGAGAAAAGAAGTCGATAAATTTTCTGAAAATAAAATTAAATAAATAAATATCCTTGGACATTTTACACGGCGTCATCTAGTCCCAAGCTAAGCAATTTAATGCTTATGTCATGGTAATTGAATTGAATCAGAACAATAACTGAATAACCAATAACAAAGAAGCAATCGATTTTAATAATCAAATACCTACAATAACGAGCTATAAACGGTGAAGGAAAAGAATGGATTTGCAACCTGTCACTTATGGAATGTTAACTTCTGCAAAATGTGGGCATGTACCAAATATGTATTTGGACATACCCTTATGCCCGAAGACGAACGTACGGATGTCCGTAGGTCGGTCGTCATAGCAACGTTGTTATCTGTCAAAAAGTCTCATACATCTTGTGTTGAATAAACAACGTTGCTATGACGACCGACCTACGGACATCCGTACGTTGGATATAGGAACCGGGGGTTAGACATCTTCATACCTAAGTATTATATAAAATATAATATCTAAAATGACAAAAAATATCTGAAAGAAATTGGCTACCGCACCTTGGGAATACAGTCGAGATTATTTTTAAATAAAAAATAAAACATTACCCATGGACCTAGTATAGTACCTGGACGAACAGTGAGCGTGCCGCCGAGAGGGACAAAAATTGCAATGAATCCATAGTTTTGTAGTACAAAATTCGGAGCATCAAGTTCCGGCGATCAAAAGATCTAATGCTTTGTCTCTTTTACTCACAAGAATGTTGTATATATTCTTCTTTGTTTTTTTGTGACTGAGAAAGAAATTTACAGCGCTCTATTTCTTACTTTCTCTATGACATTTTACCTCATATCAGCGAAATGAGCGTCCATAGCCGACCCGGATGGGAAGTTATCCTTGGCCCGTCCCATGAGTTTAGCGAACAAGGCGTGGGCTGAGGCTTCTTCCTTCATCATGACTAGTAGAGGCGCTACCAGGTCGCACATGCCTTGCATGTACCCCGTCTCAAGATGTTCCCAGACGTATCTACAAGTAACGGTATGTTTTGACTTTTCTTTACTATAAACATTGAGATGTATTAAAGAGTCACAATCTAATAGCTGACAACACTCAAAAAATGTGCAAGCGAATTCAATGTTCTACAATGACATTTGACATTTGAATGTAGACGTTATGTCGTTTGTTTTAATGTTCAATGTCGCTTGTACGCAAATAAGAAAAACTCTGCGCACTACGTAGTGTGCGCTGAGTTTTGGTGGTTACATTTTATTTGTCTGATTGTGGCTCTATAATACATCTCAATGACTATAAATGAAAAATCTTAAAGTTTTACGGCTTCGACGGGATTCGAACGCGCGAGTTACAAGCGATCAGCCCTAAGCCGGGTTGCCTTACCACTCGGCCACAAAGCCCTTGGCGCCGAAGAAGAAACTAAACAGTAAGATGATATTTCGGTTAAAGCACCGATGATAATAATTTTCTATACTAATATAAAGAGGTAAAGTTGGTTTGTTTGTTTGGGGTAATCTCCGAAACTAGTCATCCAGATTTCCAGATAGATTTCAAAAATTCTTTCCCCGATGTGTAGCATGGACTTTCCAAATAAACATAAGCTATATTTTATCAAGGTAGGTACTACGCGAGCCAACTTTACCTCTTTATAATATTAGTATAGAAAACTGCCTATTATTGAATAATAAAGGCTACATAAAGATGTCGGCATCGAAGTGAAGTCACAGACGGAAGCTATTATGATTAGTATAAATTCAGCAATAGATGTTCTTATCAAAGACAATGAATACCAAGGTTCAACACCTGATACAACAATACCAACAAATAAGTTAAAACTCACGTGCACATAATATTCCTCAGTTTGTCAAGGTTCTCATCAGTAAAGAAGGGGTAGTTTCTGTCGCAGCGTTGGACATCCTTTTCGATTCGGTGGAGGTTTAGCGCAAAGCTTTCTACTAGCTCATTCTGGGAACAAATAAAACGGTTTCGAAAATCCATTAAGTTGCTTGTATGGGTGAAACTAGCGCCACCGCCTATTTTATTTTATTTTTACGTTGAATAAAGGAATTTCAAAAAACTGAATGTACAGTTTGTGAAACCTATCATAAGCTTTTTTTAAATACCTATGTAATAGTTTCATTTTGTATAGTTTACGAGGAATAGCGAAAACAGAGTTTGGTGGTCACCAAGTGCAACTTCGTTATTTCTCTTTGCTAGTTGGATATAATTTAGCCTACTGTTCGTTGCTTGAAGGCTCGTCATTCAAAAAATTGCCAGAATGTGATTCTTCTCGTACCTACTATTCCTAAAAAAGTTGTGTCTATATTCTTCATAGTTTCTATACTATACTTAATTACTTACAGAGTACACTCCACCGTTGGAGCTGGCAAGAGAGACGCAGTTAGACCTGTTCTCAACGCGAGGCTCGTTGTTCTGATTGCTTGGCTCGAGTGTATCAAACGATTGATTCGCAGAATGTGACTCCCCTCGAACTATTCTTATAGGAATTGTGTCTATATTCTATAAAGTTTATCTAATATACTTACAGAGTAAACACCACCGTTGGAGCTGGCAGGAGAGACGCAGTTAGACCTGTTCTCAGCGCGAGGCTCGTTGTTCTGATTGCTTGGCTCGAGTGTATCGAACGATTGGTTCGCAGAATGTGACTCCTCTCGAACTATTCTTATAGGAATTGTGTCTATATTCTATAAAGTTTATCTAATATACTTACAGAGTAAACACCACCGTTGGAGCTGGCAGGAGAGACGCAGTTAGACCTGTTCTCAGCGCGAGGCTCGTTGTTCTGATTGCTTGGCTCGAGTGTATCGAACGATTGATTCGCAGAATGTGACTCCTCCCGGACTATTCCTAGAGGACTTCTTGATGGACTAACAGGCGCTGAAATAAATATAAAGACTATGGTCTGGAATTAAGGTTCAAAATAAATATCTGCTAGATCTTTAATCATATTTTTCATTCTTATAAGGATAATAGAAATAAAATGATTGGGAATTAGGATTTTAAAAAGTGTGAAAATGTACTTTAGCTCAAAGAATATAAAATTAAAAGGTTTAATGTATTCTCAAGTCATTGGTATGGTAATAAAAACCATACATCAGTTATCTACTTTATGTTAATACCCTGTCAATGATTTAGTCACAGTCACAGCACAGATGTTAAGATTTTAGTAAATTGTTCAAAACCACCATACCATAAACTATGAATTTGAATAATACCTGTATACAATTTCAAAATAGTTACCTACTTTATGTATGACAAAAGATAGTTATCTAAATGGCGATGTTAAGCGTAAGTATTTTAAAATTGACATGCAAATAAAGATGCTTAAAACTGAACTGAGTCATTAGCATTGATGTTATTTTACATTGTCTTTTGATCTGTCAAGAACTAATTTACAAACTATTATTACTATGATTTTACAGTCTGCCTGAATCGTCAGTGCCAAGACGTTTAATAATAAATTGACTGACAAATCACTTCAAAACATATGCAAACGGATATTTATCACGAATTTTACCTTTAATATTCACCCGACTTTGTTCACCACGGCTTGCAATCCGGTCGAAACGTCGGGTGAATATTAAAGGGAAAATTCGTGATAAATACCCGTTTGCATTATGTTTCCTAATGTGTTGTGATCGCGAAAAAAAAAGTAAAAGAAAGTTTAAAATAGACAAATTCTTACCAGTAGTACCGCTAGATGCCGGCGATCCAGTAGCCACCAAATCAACCGACGGATTAGTAATTATAACACTCGTATGTTGATGCGGCTCATCAGATCTTATATCCCCGCCATTTATATTCCCATTCCCGCTATCCACACTACAAAGTAAACCTCTACCCTCCCCTTTCTGAACCATCCCTTCTGCGATCTTCTTTATCTCTGCTATACTCTCTCTCCTCATATCAGGGTTATCAACAACGCTTTTGATATGAAGATTATCGTCTCCGTTTACTTCTTTCTGTTTTTCTTCGTCAAGGTCTATATTATCAACATCGTCTATGCTCGGTGCGCGGGATAGTATTGGTTTTGCGTCTAGCTTCTTTTGCTCGGCTTCGCTCGGTTCGGGAGAAACGACCGGTGGGTTGTCTGATATGACGCTGCAGTCGTCTTCGAATACCTAAAGACAATGATATTCAATTACAAACTTTATTAGGATGTTTAATAAGAGCCGTGTTGCCTTGGATTAGAATAAAATAGAAAAAAAACTTCCATCAACATAAACATGGGTAGCAGAAATGAGAAATATTGACAAACGAGTGACTAGAAAATAAGGCTACCCCTCAGCATTTGCTCCAGCAGCATCATGATTAGTACCTTGACTTTCGATCCGATGGTCGTGGGATCAATTGATTTATCGTTTCGTGAAATTATAGTCTGTTCCTATCTCTCTCTTTTCTTCACAAAAGCCACTCCTGTTTCATAAGGACCTAGAGTAGTAATAAAGTATCTCTCACCTCAGGCTCTTCTTTCTCCACTGGCTTCAGTCTCCTCAAAGCCTAGACAGTCTTGCTATAGATCCTGCAGTCTGCTCCATATGCCTCTGTTTCCATTCATTACTGTTTCTTATGGACCTAGAGTAGTAATAAAGTATCTCTTACCTCAGGCTCCTCTTTCTCCACCGGCTTCAGTCTACCCGAAGCCTCAGACAGCCTGGCTATAGATGCTGCAGTCTGCTCCCTATCCCTCTGTTTCACGATGGCTTCTACACAAAGCCACTCGGACATTACTGTTTCGTATTGCTTACGGCATTCGGCGTCTTGTTCCATTCGTTCCGCGGCTGTTGAGCCGAATCTGTGAAATAAACATTATCTTTTTATGGTCAAGTTGAAACAGGACATTTCTCACAAGATCTGTATTTTTAGTTTGATGTAAGTAAGTGTACGGTCTTAAAATAATGTCACCAAATTTCACAGACCTAATAGTTTATTTACAGACTTTTAGAAATAAGATTCTTCTTCCTGCCCTTATTATTTTGTATTTTAAAATATCAAGCAAGTGTTTTTTTTTCATTATAGCAGATCAAAAACCCAAAAAATTATTAACCTTATAAATAGTAAAATTTCTAAAACTTTATCGGTAAAGTCAGATTTCATTTCTTATTTTCAATTAAGGGGACTGACCTCCTAAGTCTAACTTCTTTTATCAAATAACAATGTACCATTAACAATGTATAACTTACTCGTAATATCCCAGTAGATAGGGCCACACTTCCCTCCTGAGCTCGTGTTGAACTCCGCTATAGTACACCAATCTGTACACTTCGTCTTTATCGTTGACGGCGCCTCTTTCGTCAGTCATAGACCGCCATACTTCCTCAGTTATACCACCTTCTGCTCCTTCTGAAATGTATACAAGTGCTTTAAATAATGCTGTCAATTTCCTAACAATTCATCAAACTTCGTTAGCCAAGTGTAGCGTGTGATGCCAGACAACATTTTGTTGAGGTGTTAATATCTTGTTGAATAACCGGTTAGAGTTATGATACTATCATACATACCTCTAGGTACAATGTTCGGATGAACCAATCCACTAAGATGCGTCCGGACGGTAGAAAGATGGCGACAATACGCCAGCCAACCGTAGAACGCGCGAGATATGATCTGACGACGCATAGTACTGCAAACTAGCTCGATAGACGCTGTCTGTGGAATGATAAAATGTACATAAATTAGTTTTGGACTGGTAAAATTATAATTATGCTTCTAGCGAAATCAAACTGTTAGGTAAAGAGTGTAAAAATTTGCCCCACGTTGGGCGCCACTTAAAATATCTAAATAGTAATTACGAGTTTCCATCCGCAGTACCAACATTTTGCCTATAAGCTAATCTATAGTAACTCATTATAACAACAATCCTGTAGTACGAGCTTTAGATATAAACCAAACCAAATATTTTATTATTTCACGCCCCACTTAAATAAAACCATTACAAGTAAAATATTCATAACTGCGTAATATCATTTATGTTTACAGTAAACAACCAGAATTGTAATTGAGTAATGTAAATAATGGCGTAGCCTTGAAGATGTTTGATTCAATTACACCACGTTGGGCGCCACCCACGCGAGACCTTGTCTCATTTTTGTATCAATAATAAAGATAATAAATAAGAAACTGACAACATCTGCTACAGAAAAAATACATCAGAAGCAAAATGATTTGATTGAGGTAACAAAGGTAATGTGTGATTCCAATGTTTTAAAATGTATTTAGTTTAGGCAAAATGTTTTGAACATCTTCGCAAATTTTTTTTAAAAGGTTTTTTCATGGCACCAGAATTTCAGAAACATCATCCATTTATAAATAAATGTCGATATCTTGTCTCTTTCGAAAAACAGAAAAAGCTCATTGCATCGTGTTTATAATATTACGAGTATGAAAAATATATGGTCAGATAGAGTTATTATGTTATACTGACCTAACTTGTCGTATAAAGGGTAAAGAGATGATAATGATGGTAGCTAGGGAAGACAGCGTACAGAGATTGTGAACAAGACAAATTAATTCTCAGAATGTAGATATACTTGATGTTTTGTTTACAGATTAAACTACAGACAACTAAACTACTACATATTTACATAACTGTGCAAAATACAATAAGAACACACACACAATACAGTTGAGATCGTTTGTAACGATCTATAGGTAGCTGAACTGATTCAAACCACACCAGACGGAAGCGTGCCCAAGACACTGGCAGCATTGCCGCGCTGAATGGCAATGCTCATCCTTTGAGCCAAATAACTATTGATGTTAATATAATACCGAGGACAAAAAAAAATGCTTTACAACAAACTATAATACCTGTTCGATTGGTTGGTGCGGTACCGGCGTCAACGGTGGAAGTCCATTAATGGTGGCTGAAGAAGGACAGTCCACAGACATCGTGGAGGAATCTGAAGATGTCGTGGAAGTAGAAGCGAGAGGACGACGCGGAGTTCGCGGGGGCGATGCTACAGCGCGTTCTAGGAGCGAGTGTCGTATTGCTGGAAATATTCAAAAATCACAAATTTCTATCTTGATTCGACCTTTTTAGCCACACCGTAGTCCATGGGAGGGGCTAGTAATATAATTTAATGGTTTTAGATAGGTACCTATCTATATACTATGTTCTGTTGTGCCCGATTCCTACATCCAACGTACGGATGACCGTCGATCATCTCGAAAGAGCATGTATGATCATCTCTATACAAACTATGTTTAAACAACACAAAATGTATGACACTTTTTGACAGATAACAACGTTGCTATGACGATCGCTCTACGGTCATCCGTACGTTGGATATAGGAACCGGGAATTAGTCCATTTCTGTCCTTGTTTCTTCTTCTGTACTATTTGTGTGTGTGTGTTAAATAAATGTAATTTTATTCTATACTATCAAATTAATTTATACATACAAGGACCTAGCTCTTCACAAGATCAGATCAGCAGATCTTTACAAGAAGTTTAGTCACTATCACTTTCATTCCAACTAAAGGAAATAGCTACAAATTTAGCGGCTACAACAGCCACTAGCATGTTCAGTTACAGTTTATGTCAAGAGTGATCTCACCTTCTCTATCTGTGATAGCATTATTTACGATCCGAAACACGTAATCTCCCGCTGAATCCTCCCATTCAGGATCTTCTGTCTCACCGCTCTCACAGAGACTCGGCATCGGCCGTCTTCTGATTTTACCTCTACCGAACACCTGCAACAGTTTTGATAACTTACGCACTAGGACTGTTGAATTTTCAAATGATATATGCAGTGGCTGAAAAAACCAGGTAATTATGGTAATTATGTATCCCAAAGATTACAAGGGAAAAGAGAACATCAGAATGTACCTACATCTGACACATGCTTAGGTTAATAAACCTTTTAAAATCGATTTTGAAGGAATAAAAACCATTGAAAACATAACTGATAAATTAAACCTGACGCTTTAATTTATCTCTAGCTTTTGTTCTGAAATTATAATCGAACTCTGAAAGACTAGCATCATAACTGAAGAGAATGCCAGCAAAATTACATAGTACCAACATCGCGTGAACTGCGTTCCTTTAAATATAACTTGTAGACTATTCCTAAACGATCTTTAACGAGGGTATAGCGTGTTTACTAGCAAGTATAATGTCACTTACCTTCCCAGTGCCCCTTTGCGACCATAATGGCGGATCGAGCTGACCATGTGGCAAGAGACCCGTTTCTAAGTTACTTAAGAATGACAATAAATGACCACCTGTAACAATAATTCGCACAATTAAGAAGATGCAGGCTATTGTTTTTGAAAATAAAGGAACAAAAAAAGTAATCGTAAAAATTTGGTCTTTCGTGCCGTATCATGGTAATATTCTTATCTAAAAAAACATGTAGAAGCGGTGCTGTTTCACTGAAACCTTAGCTTTCTACTTCTGTCTATCCTGACTTCTGCTAATTGTCCAAAAGGAAGTTTCACAAAAACAAAAAATCAAAGTAGATATATCAGATATTTTAAGCGTTCGAGATCCTATATAGATGTTAAAAGTAAGTGGTCACGTTTATCCACACATTTTACAAATAAGTAGGTATATGAAAACATCATTTTACAAATAGAAAACAAAATTACCCTTTGGAAAGTGAATTGGCGGCCGTTGAACTCCATCCTGTCCGACCAGGATAAGAGCGTCGCTCGCCTGAGATCTATGGACGTGGACGTACACCACTTCCCACACGCACACCTGCAGTGACATCGCCCAGTATACGCTGAAATGTACAACATTGCTGCTCTAAGATCTCCCCAAATCTTTCAATATTTATGTGCCTATCTTAAAAAGCATTAAACCATCGTAATTTTCCGATTGTCTTTGGGTAAAGTCCTTCCCAAAACTTCCAAGGTTTACTATTGTGCCGCTCTCACTATTTAATTCTATCTGTGGTTTGATTTTGGTCAGGAATAACTGTGATCGAAATCGGGATGTGGATAATTATTAAAACAAAAAGATAAGAGAAGAAGCTTATTAAGCTTTCTACACCTCCATATAGCTCATCAATTTACAAATACTATGTTTTCGTATTTAGCTGTAAAGTACTTCTTTAGATGAATTCCAGTAAGTAAGTTCGTATGAGCAAGTGGCCAACTCTGGTGACAGAGTTTTAATGCCACCTAAATGCCTTCGTCATGGCTTAACGACTTAATTCCAGTTAAAACAAAATATACAATTCCACATTCCAAAATAATAAAGCTTTCCTAAATAAGCACAACAAACAAAACCCAAACTTTTTTTTACTCCGCTGTGTCCCACTAGGCAAAGGTCTCCCCAAAATTGTCTAATGCCGGGTTCCTATATCGAACATACGGATGTCCGTAGGTAGATTGTCATGGCAACGTTGTTGATTCAACACAAAATGTATGAGACTTTTTGACAGATAACAACGTTGCTATGACGACCGACCTACGGACATCCGTTAGTTGGATATAGGAACCCGGCATAACATAACAAAACAATAACATACCAATCAACACACATCGGGCCGCTACACGACCGCCGGTACACACTGCAAGGCGCCGCGCTGCACATAACACACTGGTTTGGGCACGCAGACGCATGCACTAGGTGACAACGAAGCAAACTACGCACAATACACAAGCAATCTATACTCTAAAAACTGGTAATAAAGACTATTTGGATTAACTGATGCAAGAGCACTAAAATGAAATGAGTTATTGTAGATACTGTTTTAAAGCCACGTGTTCCTGCAACTGCATTCTCAGTGTTTGGATCGCCTTAGGCATGTGTAGGTACTGTGTATTTTTCTCTTATTTTGTGTAGTAGTTGTAACAGTGAGGATGTTATGAGGAAGCTTATAAAGACAAATGTTTGATAAACTGATGCAAGAGCTCTAAAATGAAATGTTTTTTACAAAGACAGACAGAAAAGGCACTAGGTATAGAGGAATTGAAAATGTTGTGTGTGCTGCGTCTAACTAATGTGAATCTAATTTCATTGATTTTGTAGTTGCTAAGAGTATAGGTTTAACACACAAGCCTATGTAACTTGAAAGAAGGAAAAAACATTTATTTCGGTAGGACCTAAAGTATCACTTCGAATCGTCTTACATGGTGATTCTATTGTGTGTTCGAACGCGACTCTCTACACCAGGAAAAGAATCAGGAAAGAACCCGGTGATGTGGGCCTAGCTTTCTTTTACAGTGATCCCTTATACAATACAATCTTAATGGTCAAGCTTGAAAATAAGGGCTAAAATATACTGTTACATTGCAACTAGTAGAGGCAAGTATATTTAACCCTTGAGTAGCGTTCTACTCGTAACACAAAGACGAGACAACAAGCATTTTAAAATTAAATAATTTAATAAAAAGTAGGTAATAAAAATAAAATTTAATAAAAACTTTTAGTAGGATTTTTCATTTATAACGAAATACCTAAGTGTGGTTTAACGCTGTAAAATAATTATTTAATTTGTAACCTAAAAATAAATTGTAAAGCTAAATAAAGACTACATTAAAAAAAATTCAAAGCTATTAAAAGTTCTGGGAAAAAGTAGCATGCAGATTTGAAGAAGTCGTGCAAAATATAAAAAGTCGGATTAAAAAGTTCGCAAAAAAAAAAGTCCCAAGACGCAGAAACAATAAATTGTAAAAAGTTTTACAAAGTGAGTAATGGCATTGTAATGAACAACAGACTTTTCCAATGTTGAAGCATAATCCTTTTTAATACCTACACCCTTTAGAAATGAACTTAATAAATTAAAACATTTTTAATGGTTGATATGGCTTAATGTACTGAACGATTGCATTTCAAAGCAAGTTCTGCTTATCATTTTCCAAATCGCCAAAGACAGGGGTGAGTGGATAATTTTAGAGGAGACCATTGCCCAGCAGTGGGACACAATAAGTTAACAAAAAAAAGCAGTACAAAGACTGACTTGATTTTCAATAGCATGACATACCTACGATACATTATTTTAAATATGTTCTATTGTTAAAGACTTTTCAGTGGTTTAATTAATTAGCTTAAGAAAATATGGATGTGAATTATTGAAACTTGATAGGAATGAATGTTGCGATGACAAGTGATAGGGAAAAATCAAGAAAAAGTGGGATATCGTGTTTATTTAGTATCTCGCTAATCAATCCAAGCAAAACGTAGTAGCAATAAGCAAGGATATACTCATTCATTGTAGGAAAAAATAAAGCATAATATAAAGAACAAACAACGAACCAATTAGAAGAAAATAATCGCAAATTCATATCGATATAGTTACAAACCTTTTATCTATCCCTTCGCTTTCAGCGTATCCGTTCATCAGCTGGTTTGGGGTCCACTTGATGATCAGACCAGCAGACGACTGATGTAAGCTTAAATACCCTGGCATTGGCTCTTCTACATCTTTCTGTAAATAAAACAACATCCTAAGCTTAATATTTCAAAAACACTATCAATACATTCCCATTTATAATGAAAGGATCATTACATAAGGCAAACGGTTCAATGATTTTTGTGCTGCAAATTAAATTTACACAAACACAAGATAGAAAGAAAAGATAGTTCGAAACTCGTGGCCTAGTCATTTCCTCATTATATCCATATACTAAGCTTAAGTGGATAAAGTCTACGACGCTCAGTGTGTAGGCGCTACCTAAGACGCTGAGAGAATGGATTAGGCGTTAGGCAAGCCTTAATCCATTGTTATAGGTTTTCTCCTGATGAAATCGTTTAGAATAGACGTGAGAGGCAAATTTCAAGGCTAAGAAAAAATAAATTTACTGACACTCACAAAGAAACGCGAACCGGGAAGACGAAATTTATGTAAATATGCGTACGAAATATTCATTTGAAAAAATAATGAAACGACGACCTCTGTGCCGCAGTGGGCGAAAGCCCGCTTGAGACGAGGAGGGTGCAGGTGCGATCCCCGCCACGGGACAAATGTTTGTATGATTTAAAAATATTTGCTTCAATTCTGGGTATTTTCTATGTACATTACGTAAATATAGTTACCATAACACAAAAATTTGGTTGCTTCGCTTGGGACTAGATGACACTCACTGTGTAAAATATCAAAGAAATATATTTCTATAATTATTAATTTTTAAACTTGTGCTAAAGCTACTTACTGGTTGAACTCTAACGTTGTTTTTGCCGTAGAGTAAAGTAGCTGTGGAATTCTGGTGTAGGCTTTCTACGTAGTCTTTGGCACTGGAGCCTACTGATTTATTTGATCCTGGGAAAAACGATTTTAATTGTTTATTTTTTTTATTACTTAAATTAAATCGTGAAAGTTTAAGAAATACTATTTTACCTGTGTTATTCGTACTGCAATCATCAGATGAAGCATTTAGACTCCTCTTGAAGTTGAGAATCGGCCTCCGAACGGACGGCGGAGTGGTGGTACCGGCCGACATTCTGTGTCTTTGTACCTGAAGCAAATATTGCCCTAAGTGACCTTCCACAAAGAGATAATATGCATATGAGATAAGTTGCTCAAAATACATTATAATTCCTAGGTACTTAATGTTATAAACGCGAAAATGTGTATGGATTTGAGGATGTTCGTTGCTCTTTCACGCAAAAACTGCTGAACGGAATTAGCTGGAACTTGGAATATAGGCACATGGTTTCTGATCTGGAAAACTAATAGCCTACTTTTTATTTAGGCACCTCGCAAGCGCCAGGCAGTTATCAGAATATAAAAGTTTGGGCCTGAAATGTCACAATTCCTTTGATAATAATAGATTACTTGTAATCATCAATAATAAGTTTAAAGATTTAAAAAAAAACAATAATAAGTATAATGGTTAAAAAAGCTAGTAAAAACCTATTAGTTTAACATACATTTTCAACTTAAAATGATTTTCTTTGTGAAGGTGTTTCAATTTAAACCTAACTGTTCTGAACAAGCGGGGCAGTGTAGTAGAAAGGTTGACATAAAATCGATAGAATACAAATTGAAGGTTAACTGGATTAAAGTCTAGACTTTGCACCTAGACTTGCATAACAAGATAGCAAACACTAAACCCAAGGTTGAAGATAGCTGAAAGAGACGGCTTTGAATTCTATAATACCTAACTCAGAAAACGTGTTGCCATTCAAATATGATCTCGACTTTAAAATATCGGTATGAGTCTAAAGATCTGAAAAAATATTTTAAAGTTACAGTAATCCCACTCATATTATAAACTCGAAAGTTTGTATGGATGTATGTACCTATGGATATTTGTTACTCTTTCACCCAAAAACTACTGAACGGAACTAAAATGAAGTACAGTGGGAGAGAATAGGTATCGTACATATTAGGTATTCACTGGTTCAAACCATCCAATCTTCAAGAAAGCTATTGTAGTGTGAACTCTAATACATCCCTTTTATTAGATAGGTACCTACTCAATGATAGGAATGATCGGGTATATTCCGCCAAACAGTTTACAGTCATGTAACTTAAAAATAGCAAGCGATTTACTCGAATTTCGCTAAGGTAGAGTTAAAGCAATTACCAGGAGAGTAATGCAGTAGCGTCATATTCATATTCAATTCTAACGTATTCGAATTATATTTTTTTTAACATTATAGTTTTAGAAGAAATAAAATATGATGACAATATATTTAGTTATAGAATTTTCTTATAAGAGCGGACACGGACAGTTAAAAGTGGCCAGTTGCTATAAAACATATCATATATTCATTAATCTACACTAAAGAAGAAGAAGACGGACGGACTGCAAGTTGATCATAATCTGACCAATACATTGAACAATAATTGGGATAGCAGAACAGTCACTACAATCATTTTAAATCTTACCAACTCATCAGCCGGTGGATCGGTCCAAAAGCAAGCTGGTGCTTTAGCCTTCGAGAACTCCAAAGCGCAGGGTCCGACCAATAGCGAGCTGAGAATGCTCCCATAGTCTGGATCAGCCACTAAAGCGTCACGCTCGTAGTACCGCGTTGCATTGTTCACTAGATGCTCGATAATCTTAGCGAGCTGTCTTTCGAAGAGAGCTATGCGAATCCAGAGGTATCTGTAACTGATATATTGAAGTTAGGTTCTTTGTCTGATTGTTTTACTAAGATATACAACTTAAAGATATACAATCTTTATTTCAGACAATTATTAATCGATAAAAAAATTACAAATAAAAAATATAAGTTCCTAATTTAGCAAACTCAATTAGCCAAAGACATAGGTACGTAGGTAGGTAGGTACATAGTTGCTTTGAGAATGTTTACTTCGGATTTTTAGACTAAATAAGCTCAGAAAAATACCGTTTAGTTCAAGTCAACAATTATCTTCTATAAATAAATAAATATGTAGGTATTGTTTTTATGTTATGAAGTAAAGAACCAATGTATTCATGCGTAAAGCATATCTGGTAGCAAATACCAACTAAACTGAAAGTTGGCCTTCTGTGTTGTAGGACTTGTAGGTCATAAATTCTGTTATAGAAAGAAAGAAAGAAAAAATCGTTTAGTTTGGTAGGACCTCAAGGATCACTTCAGTTTCGTCTTACATGCTAGGTTATTCTAATGCCTGTTCCAACGCGACTCCCTACATCTCCCTACACCTTAGATACCTAGTAGTAGGTA
This sequence comes from Xanthorhoe designata, assembly GCA_963582015.1. Lineage (NCBI taxonomy): Eukaryota > Metazoa > Arthropoda > Insecta > Lepidoptera > Geometridae > Xanthorhoe > Xanthorhoe designata. Next base: position 4,778,856 of record OY757029.1, read on the forward strand.
TAGGCAAAATTTAAGAGGTAAAATGAATCCAGAAAGTCGAACAATGGTATCAAACACATATCTACTTTGTTCCGATCAGATAAGCAGGCATTGTGTAACTTCGAAGGTCGGTTTCAAATGAATAAAACTTTTCAGGAAAGAAAAAGTCGATAAGCTTGAAATGTTTACTAAATACCGTAAAAGCACCTTTCTGAGCCATTTTCCGCTAACAATATCAGAATACAGGGTGTTACCAGACCACTACCGAAAACTTTAGGGGGTGAAAGTACCCATCAATATGAACAACTTTTTCTAAGAAACCAAAACTGTGAACGCGATAAAAAAACAGCAGTTCCATACATAAGTTCAATACCTACTTGGCTAAAGTGTATGAAACAGCTGTTTTTTTTTCGCGTTCACAGTGTTGGTTTCTTAGAAAAAGTTGTTCATATTGATGGGTACTTTCATCCCCTTAAGTTTTCGGTAGTGGTCTGGTAACACCCTGTATAAATAAGAAAAAAAAACAGGTCTACATAATTAGCACGGAAACAACCAGCTGTTACTACCACACGCGGATTACCAATTCAAATGATGAGAACACAGAACGACCGACGCTTAACAAAAGTGAACTTTTCGTCAAAGAGTTATATAGCAGCAATGGTTTTAAAAACTGCCACGTGTAGAAACAACTAAAATGACCTTAAAGCATAGAATAAAGTTAAAGGAAAAACCTAATACATCGGCCACGGCTGAATGGAGGCCGAGGATGACAAAGAAGTGTCGGACGCCCGGTAGAAAATTTTAAAATAAATTATAGTTCAGGACGAATATTTGAGGGGACGAATGAGCACATGGTGCGAATTTCAGGGGACCAGTGGGTTCGGACCCGTAGCGAGGTGGGTCGATGACATAGCCTACGTAATGGATGCGACTAACAAAGGACCGTATTGGATGGCACAAACGTAGGGACGCCTATAGGCCTGGGGTGGGTATACCTAGCAGTGAGTAAAATCAGGCTATAGATCATCATCCACATGATTCTACCCTGCTTATAAAAAACCTATACGGCGTATATTTGTGTTGCATTTCTGTACGAGACGTAATTGAACACGCATTCCACTGGCCGATATTAATCGGATTTCCTCTGGATTTCCTGTTCGGAAACTGTGTTTTACCCGTGGCGTTTTGACCTATTATAAGCAGTGTCCCTTTTAGAGTCTGTAATTGTATTAGTAAACTCTGAAGTACACAGACATTTTCAATATAGTTATAAAACAGTATTGGTCTAGTGGAATAGTGCGTTGAATTTCGATCGGTCAGAAGTTCGATCTTCAATATTTTTTGTATCGAACATTGATCTCTAAACAGTGAGAAAACTAGTTTGTATTCAAAAAGACAACGATGAGCTTGCAACCTATTACGTACTGGAATACAAATTTCTGCGGGCATACCAATTATACATTTGGATGTGGCTCTTACTCCTTTTGATACCTTCATAATATCCTCGTCTAAAATATCTAGAATATGTCGGCCACACTTTGAAGATTACAGTCAAGACATTGTTTATTATTTTTCGTTTCTAGATTCTTGTAAAAGTTTACTCTTATAGAACATTCTGAACAAAACATTTTGAAACAGTAAATAGTAATAATACTGATTAGAGGTCTTTCAAGCACATTTGTTCTCTACGAGTTGAATTCAATAATTTACGAGGGTACTTGAAAACAACAAATTTAGAAGTGGGATCACTGCTAAAAGGGTAAACAAATAGACATCAATAAAAGCCTTTCTACCATTACGCAGGATCACCAATTATTATTGCTAAGACCCTCTAAGTACCTACGTGTGTACTCGAATCCAATACAACCTCTAATACTCATTATTGTGCTCTGTAACGACTGGATATAAACTGATACTATAGAAAGCACTCACAAACCTATGTTTTACTGCAACTAAAAAGCATCTCTATACCTGACACACAAGGTCGAGAGTTCTAATCTAGAATGCTCGTCTAAATGATGTCATAAACCGAAAACAATCTCGTAAAAAACAGCCATTCGAAGGGTTTCATGGACGTTTCAATACAATGTCGTCTTTTAACAGATGGTATTTGGTTTGAAATTCAAGTGCTGGAATAAATTCGTTTGCGAAGGACTTTGCAGAGCAATTTAGAACTTTTGGCGAAAAATTCAAGCAGAAACTTTAATAGAGTTGTAGAGAAGGTCTGTACTCTACCCTGTTCATATAGCTACATCAATTTAAGAAGGTTAACTGTTTTAGAACTTCACTTCACACATCTATCTTATATCTAATACCTACCTCTAAACGAGCAATTCTTGTATATTATAATAACATAACCTGAATCTCAGAAACGGATCCAACGATTTTCATGAAATTTAGTAGGTATGCAGGAGGTTTTGAAAGCGAGATCTAAATAGGTAAGTACCCCTAATTTATTTTATAAATATTTTATATCAAGCTTTTAATTTTTTATGCTTTATTAAATTCTTAAGATATGTTGTCATATCGCACAAAGTAAAAAGTGGTAAAATTTCATCTTGGCAAGCAATCTAGCAAAAATAATCCGAATAACCACTTTGACCTACTTGCACAGAAGGAAAATCCCAATTCTTTACCATAAAAGAAGCCGTTGAACAAAGGCTATAAATCAACTGGTAGGTATTGTTCTTTGCTCAGAGAACAACGAAAATGCGGTAAAAAGCGGTAATATCCCACCCGCATGGCAAACTCTGTAGAACGAGAGATACTGTTTAATATCTCATAACATTCTTTGTTATCTGCTTAAAAATCGATCTAATAAATTAAAGACTACATTCTCGTAAGTAAAACTACATTGCTTCTAGAACTTTTAATGTATGGTAACGTTGGTTATCATAACATTATAAATTATTCCGGATACAAAATGATTACTAGCCCCGGGGCTATAGGAGGTATTTGCATTTCATTCCAGACAGTTTTTATAGCCAGCCAATATAAACCGAACCCGGTGTTCCGTTCGCGAGCTAACGTTATATTTGACAGCGAGGGGTCAGCATTAAATTGCGACACAGAATATAGGCAACCTCAGGAACTTCGCATTGCCTCTACATGACAACATGAATGTTAATCTGAAGCAGTAGCAATTCACTTTAAATTAGTATTGAGACCTAAATCGTACAAATTACGGTTAATTTCCATTCGACGCAGGTTCTTCAGCAGGATTAGCTTCAATACTAAATTCCATGTTCCAAATACGTACCATTTATTTCAGAATTGAATCTAAACACAACGAGATTAAGCTTATTTTCTACCGAATGAAGCTGTATAGTGACACACAGAATTCAGGAGCTCGTATTCGAAACACGCGCCAGTGAGATTCGTGCGGAAAATGGCCGGCCGGGTACGTTTGGCAAATGGAAACTCGCGGGTAACAAAATTAGTTTTATGGAGTGCTGGAATGTTCCAATGAACTGTGGAGACTCAGATAAAGAACATTTATGTGATGTTGAGAGGAAAACCACGTGAGTTTTTATATTGTTCTACACATTTGCCGGATTTATATATATTCCTTATGGACTTTGCCGACTACCACTAAATGAAGATGTATTAGTTAGAAAAAGTTTTGTTTGACTCCATTATTATGTGAATAACTGTGAATTTAGTACCTAAGGCTTAAGTTAGAGGGATGACTTTTCTTGTCTCTCCTAGGTCAATGCAAAAAAATACTTAGCAAGAGATATTTTAGCAACCATATATTTAGGAAGTCCATTATAAATAAATAGGTTATGAATAAGAAAATAACCAAACGTGAAAAATGCTTTCGCAAAGTATAATACGCAAATACGAAGAACCAACAAATTAGTAAAAGGCTATGAAACATACGAGTACCTACAACAAGGAAAAAACAATCATAATAATTTCCCGACGACAAATCCTTTTCAAGAATTCACTTAAGAGGAGCAAACAAAAAGCTCATAATGCCACGATTAATCGAAGACTTCCAACAATGGGGTCTCGAATCAGATTTTAATAATAATTCTTTGTAGAGAGCTTTCACCGACCTTTCTCGCATTTGTTCCGGCTCGTATTATATGAAGACTAGTAAGTAATTTCGTATGAGTAAGTGGCCAACTCTGGTGACGGAGTTTTTAGGCCGCCTAAAGGCCTCCGTCGTGGCTTAACGACTTTTAAAGCCGGGACCGACAATTTAACAGGCCCTTCGAAGCACGCAAGCGCTCAGCTAATAATGCCACTTGCGGTCACCAATCCAAGTTGTGACTGCTCATAACGTTGCTTAACTTCAACGATCTATCAAGACGAATCTTCATGAAGACTGAAATGTATCAACCCGATTGATATTTATTTATATATGTATTCGTATGTTAGAAGGTATTGGTTTATAAAAAAGAAATAATTTTGATCCCGGTATTCCCACGGGAACGGGAACTATTCACCGCGGGGCGCAACTAGTAATACCTATTATAGGTAAAGGTGAAAGTTTGTGTGTGTGTGTGTGTGTAAGTTATATTTAGGGTTTCTTACTTGATAGTACCTTTTAAAATCAGTCTGAGAAAACACATAAAAACATAATTATTTATAGGATCCACAACAATGTTACAAAAATACTCCAGAGGACTATAAAAATTTAAAAACAAAATTTACTTAAATATTCGTTAATTAGATGCCCTTGTGACTGTTATTAAATAATGTTTATTATACGCCAATAAAGTATATTTATTTAATAGCACTAGTATTGCTTTTGACTTGTAAGTAAATAACTAGTTATAGATACCTACTGTAGTTCTGTCGCGATCAAAACCGGGCAAAAAATATCGAATGTTTATTCAAATAAAACATTCAATATGCTCAATGAAAAAATAAACTTTATAAAACGACCTATTTATTTTTACTGGGCTCATAACCTATAATAAAACAACCATTGCAAGAGCACGAGAACAACTGTCGTTTATTTTCTCTCTGACGCTTACATAACTGACATAGAACACAATCTGACATAATTTGATATAATTCAACAAATATCACTTAAACTTCTAAAGCTTTTAAACAAGTCCTTGAATATAAATCACCCTCTATATCAACATAAAGAGATAACTGAATTATCGGAGAATAAAGGTTCATCGTAAAAATCTCATAAATCAAGGCGCGTAGTTTTGCTTGCCAACGATGGCAACTCCCAAGTGTAAAAATAACAAGCACAAGATTCGCCTCAAGGTCACCTTGAAAGGGACTAGATAACTTAGCTGATAATGTATCTACCTATACCTAGCCGAATTCGACGTGCAAAGTTTGTAAACTAATTCAATACTTAACCTAAAAAAACTTTCTGTCTGTTGATTTTTATACATGTTCTGATTCTGTAAACGATAACATTGTGAAGAAACTCATGGTTTAATCGATCCACACTTATAATACTCCCCAGTCAATCTATCTCTTTCCGATGTTTGATGTTTGGAATAGGTTTTACGAATATTATTTTTGACTATAAAATGTTGTGGTGCCATTACATGAGTGATCGTCCTCTCTGTTTCGCATTTTTATGAAAACTTTTACGTTTATATGACAAATCGGTAACACCAGCATGATTAATTTCGGTCGTAAAAGCTTGTTCATTTAAACCAAGATATTCCTCAAAATAACAGTGATTGATGAAAATGAGTTATATTTCAGAAATATTAAGCCTACGAAAACATATAAACAAAGATTGTGGTGCCAGTAAAACAATTAAAACAAAGAGGAGAACCTCGCTTAAAATCCAATAAAGCTTGGAAAATACGGGTGATTGTTTCAAAATATTATTACTACGTTGGAAAATAGCTATGAAAAGTTACAACTTTCATAAAGCAAAATATAAAACGTTTATGATCGTTCAGGATCCAATATCCCCTCTGCGTATTGGCAATATCATTTTCAATTTGAAATGGAACTTTCCAACGGCATTATTTAGGTACCTATTGACTGCAAAATTCAACTCACGATATCATTCCGTCAGCCCACAAAGTCACAAATACAAATAACAACCAGCAGTGACAAGTAGCTATGACCAGAGGCCGTATTTGGGATCAACGAAAAAGAAGTTTCCTGACAATTTTCGGGGTCAGCTTATGCTGGTGGATACTGAATTCGTAAAAGTTCACCAATATAATTGGAACCCGAAAATTGTCACGAAACTTCGTTTTCGTTGATCCCGAGTAAGGCCCTGGCGCTTCATGTGTTGTGAATACCGAAGTAACATGGTAATGTAAGAAGAAAAATGGGCACAAAATTTGACAATCTACTCTTGAGGCTGCACGAGAACTACTTTTAAACTTTTATGTCCGAAAATACTTTTACTAAACTCAGTGCCCTTTTCACGATCTTCAAGTAAGTTCCGAGTAGGCTAGTCACCAATTAAAGTGTCGAGTAATTGACAATATTGACATTTGGCGCATAGAACAAATGACGTTACTCGTTAAGTAACTAATCAACACTTTACTTGAGGATGGTGAAAGAGGCACTCAGTCTTTTTATAGACTTTGAGTTGTTTTAAGCATAGCAAAAACAGTTTTTCTCGATGGAGAATGTTAAGAGCTAGCGAGGTAGATCCCAAAAAGGAGGACGAGGGATGGGGGCCCCATCCCTCGTCCACTTTGGAATCTGTCATTTGACTTTCAACTTCTGTAGCCGAACATCAATTCATTTTCTATGGCTGAAGAGCCACAGAGAGAACTTAATAAATAAACTAGAGTTATTTTGAACACAGCTATAACAGTTTACCTGGGCATAGGAGGAGGGCTTTGCGCGAGAAGCGAGCCTGAACCTCGCTTGCAAAGCGGAGGGCGAGGCATAGAGGGCCGTCTTTCAACTCCTGATGCTGAACGGGTGGCGGGAGCCCCTTCTGTCGATAACACCCGAGCTGATACTAACGCGGCTTCGGGGCAATGCTGTGAACAAAGATAAATAGCGCGTGATTTAGGAACATTATGTGTAGAAGTTCGTGGAAGGTCGTGGGTTCGAATCCGGCCGAATTGAAGATAAACTATGTCAACGCACTTAATGGAAAACGAATGCCCATCGATCGATTAGTCATTTTAGATTATATTCAAATTATATTATCATGCAAATAAGAAAGATTGAACCCATATTATGGAGGACAAAGTCACGTACGCCAGAGTAAGTACCTATAAATAAAGTAGAAATGTGGTTCTACGCCGATCTTATTTCTGAGGCAGTATTTTCAGAAACGACCGCGCAGCAGACCTCGCCGTAAATGGAGAGACGAGTTAGATGCCCATCCGAAGGATTGGTTCGCAGTTGCCCAAAATAGGGATAATAGGAGAGAAAGGAGGCCTTTGACCTGCAGAGGGACATTATAGACTCTTAATAATGATAATAAAATGCTGCCTAATAGAATAATGTCCCTTGGAACTACTTAAATTTTCTATTTCTTAATTAGGATTCGTATCTTGGTATTAGTATCTTTTCCTGTCGAAGCAATAAAATGTTTCTTAACAGTTTGCACGTTATTTAATTTACTGTTATTGCTTTGTCGAACAGACAGAGAATATATGAGCCAAATAAAGTAAATAAGATGTAAGATGTGATATTTTTTTTTATTGTGCCACTGTTATATCTACAAGGCGAGCGAGGCCGCAGTCATATACTAGTCGTAAATATAAAACAAAATTGCTCCCTACAGTCTGTACCTACGCTAAGATCTTTTAAACTACGCAACGGATTTTAATGTGTTTTTCGCCAATAGACAAAGTGATTAAATAAAAAAGTTTATGTTACATGCACATTTAAAAGAGTGAAAACACCCGAGATATGCTGGTACGGGTCGTTAGTATCTTAGTAAGTATTATAATTAAAAACCTTTCAAAGAGAATTTAATAAATATAAATTTAATTTAATTAAGTTTAATTAAGGAAATCTTTATTTATACTCAGAGATAAAAGCCCAGCTCAAATACTATTTCATCCGTAGGTAGAAACTCGTCTATTTGATGAACACAGATTTTCCAGCAACTTTTTCCGGAAAGCATAAATGTTAAAGCTACAAAATACATAATTAAATGTTCTGTAAACTCACAGTCCAGTTGGACTTGTGTGCTTTACGGATTCATAAATAAATAATTTCAGTTTTACTTACATGTTATGTATTACAACGTCATTTAAACATAGATCTTTTCTACACATACGGAACTCACAATAAAAATCTTTTATAATAAAACAAATTCTATTATTTAACTGTTTAGCAATAAGTAATTGAATGACTAAAATGTACCTTACATTTTCAATAAAACCATTAAAAAACAAAGACAGATTTAGCAGCTGTGTCAAACGAGCGTCCTTTGACTACTCTTATATCTATAGAAATATAAATGAATAACTTTCACTAATAATTGTTCACACACTTATTGAAAAACTTGTTACAAAATACAAGTTTCAAAGACACAACATAGAAAAAAACATAAAACGTAGTCTGAGCAGTCTCTCTAAAAATAAATAGCTGAGTGATTAATAAAGTCACTCATCCGAAGCTGAAATCAGACATCGAGCAGTTATTGAATCATTGGATGAACCGTTATAACGATTTGTTACTGCAATCTCAACCTTAATCCATTTCAATAAACTAGCAAGGTTGCTGCTCCAAGCACTTTTTATTCCAAGATAGCACTGCAAGATGAATTCTAATCCCTTTAAATAAATCGGAATATCGTCTGTCCGTGGCAAGCTGACTTCGCTACTAATAGTACTAATGCATTATATCTTTTTCTTGTTTTCAATTAGTGCAGAAGTTTCTTAATTGCTTAGACGTTAAGCTCTCGGCCTTAGAGAAATCTACTTTCTTATCAAGTTACAATGTAACTAGAAAAGTGTAATCCCACTTCAGATGATGAAGTCATTTCTTATTTGACTGGAAAGTTGAAGGTATAGCCTTTGATACTTTTGATTGCATCAATAATTCAACATTTCTATCTACAATTTTTTTATCAAATCGCAGTACGAAAATACTTTTGGTCCGTTTGTGATTTTTTGTGTGATATTTATTTTACAGGCTCAACGGAATGCCATTCAGCGCGGAAATGCTGCCAGTGTCTTGGGCACGTTTCTGTCTGACAGTAGCTTGGATTAGTTGAGCTATCTATAGATCGTTTACAACGATCCTTAGGTGGCCCAACTGTGCATGGTTCTTATTGTTTCTAGTACAGTAATGTAAATATGTATTAGTATAGTTTCTGTAAATAATTGTCATTAGCCTATGAGTATTCGCATCTATCTAACCTTCGATAACAAGAGCGGAGCTTAAACCGCAGACGCTTGCTAGACGAACTTACTATTTCATAAGCCTTATTGACAGCACATATTAATTAGTTTCAGAGGTCCCTATCGATTTCCATTAAGCCTTCTAATAGGACCCAGCGGGAAAGTAAACTCAACCTCTGGACCCTGAAGGTCACGCGTGTCTAGTCTAGGCTATCAATGATTTTGAGACCTGTGAGTGCTATTCAATAATAATAATAATTAAGATTTCATATGCAAAACGTATCAAGAATCCTTATGGCATATCGTTTTTTGCAGGTCTGTATCTTCTAAGCTGTAATAGGTAGACACTTCAAATTTTGATTAAAAAACCATATCTACGAAAAGAACATAAATAATTACTTTCACTACACTCTCCTCGCACTTAAGGTTTTTTTATTCAACAGTTAATAATAATAATTTATTTAATAAACATATGATACAAAAATTGAAAAGATTAATTTTATACTTCAGCCGCAACTTTTTTAATTACTTATTAAAAAAGTTGCGGCTGAAGTATAAAATTAATCAATATTGATTAAATTTAACAGATACTGCTTATAGATTCAGCTGAAAATTTTTAATTTACCTTATAAGAATCCAGAACAATCTGTTCAGTATATTGTGCTTAGCAGATAGGCTACGCGCTACGGCTGCTACGGCGTAGCTGCCTCTACATCGAGTGTCAGGTGTTTATTGGGCACATGACGCGCAGCAATTTTTCCATTCATTACACACGATAATGAATTCTCATAAATATATCACCTACCTAGCTACTTCCCGCAGTTTCATTGGTTTAAAGATGGCGAGGTTTGTTTAGATGTTCTTGATAGGTCGTTAAAGTGACGTTTTGAGCGGTCACATAGTATAGGCGATCGCAAGTGGCATTAACAGCTGCTCGCTGTCCGTGTTTCTGAGGGCACGTTAAAATGCCTTTAAAGCCGTTAAGAGATGATGGAGGCTTTCATGGTGACCTAAACTCTGTCAGTCTGTCACCAATGTAAGAAACTAGCTCATATAAACCATATACAACCGCAACTTTTACCAAGACTAAAACTATTAAGCAACGTCCAACAAACATAGATATTGATAAATCTTGTATTCAACTACGCCAAAGTTCCTAACTGGTATGAATTATTGGAATACTTCGCGATATAGGTAATGATAAAGTTTCAAACCCCTTATTGACGACTGATGTACCCTGAATAACTTGGTAATGCCTGCGACTTTGCTCGCTTCAAATTTGTTATTTACCTACCTAGAATAAATTTGTATAATTTTAAGGACAAAATTATTCCTATAGTTCTATTTTCTATAGCGTATCAATACAAACGCAAGCAATGTGTCAAAACGCACTAAAATAGTGCTTTTCATTTGCATTTGTATATATACAAATGCGAGGATCATGCGTGTGCATGGGTCACAGTTTGCCGACTGCCTTGCGTTCGGTGCGCGTTTGTATCGCTACAAACGCGACGCAAAAATACGCCGTATGCATGGGGTCTTTTTGGTTCTATGTTTATACGCCGATTGTCATTCAGCTAGTGAATAAACGGATGTATATAGTGAGTTGTTTAAAACTTTTAATTTGATTTGAATCCCAGCTTTGTAAAGGTCACAGTTTATAAGTTATTTGAATTGTTTGATCCTCTCGAATGAAAAGCAGTCACGGGAGCGAGCTTCTGGAAGTTCATAATAGAATCGATCAAAATAATTGCTGTAATGTTTTGAAACTGGATTTATGTGTTTGTCTTCAAGCAAATTATGTAGGTATTCGGTCTTTTATATTCTGTAGGCGAAGAGTAACGAACCTTATATTGCTCACACTATTTTCGAGTATTCTTTTGACTCTCTCAGAAGTTTTAGACATCAAGGTATGGATATGAAATAACATAATTTAAATGAATTTACGAGACTTTATCGCGTAATTACCTTCTTTCATTATTTCCCGACGTCTCGAGTGCGTTACAACTCTCGTGGTTACAGGCAGTTTAAATTGTACTATGAACAATGCTTTCTATCAAAATCACAACCACGGTCGTAGTTAGTCTTATTTTTCCTTCACAGTTTGAATTTGTACTGAATTATATTGTACAAAACAAAGTTACTCTCGAGACAACAAAATGAAACCAACAAAGGACAGAACAAACAATGTTTTGTTCCCAGGCTCTGTTCAATGGAATAAAATAATAGACCTTAGTTCTCAACATTTGTGCTTTTCAATAATAAAACAACACCTAATATTGCACGAAGAATTAATTGAGTGAAGAACAGAGTGATGTGAAAATATCTACAAAAGCTACTAGTAAACGCAAATGTTTGTATGGATATGCATTCATATTCTATGTATAATCATGTTCACAAAAAAATGCATCTATGTATATAGTCATCTGGTTACCATAACACAAGCATTAAATTGCTTAGCTTGGGACTAGATGACGCTGTGTGGAATATCAAAAGATATTTATTTATTTATCATTAACTCTTTAGTTTAGTATTAACTCATATCCATAACATAACACTGTCCCCAAGATACTATTAACACATTAATGAATCATTTAATTACAATTTAGTTTAAACAATACCACAACAACAATAATATAATTAATAATGTAAATTTTGAAAAGTTTTTATTGCATTGGTGTTATGAAACCACGCCGAACCAACAGCAATAAATAATTCGATTAAACTTTACACATAGTTCGTGGTTAAAAATAGTATAAAACTACTTTAGTATCCAATCAACTGACATTGTTACGAAAACAAACTTTGGATTTTTATTATAAAATTAATTAATTCACTCCCACTTCACACAAAAGCTGATGTTTGCATATGTACGAACACTGCACATAGAATATTGAAAATGCAGATAATTTCATCGTATCGTCTATATTTATTCATATGAAATTTTGACGCGACCGCGAGTCCTTCCCAGAGTCTAAATATTGTCCACATTGTAAACCGACGTGAGTTATTCCTGTGCTATTTTAAAAAATCGCGAAGGCAGGTTGATGTTGCTTTGTATTAGCCTAACACAAGTTTACATTATATCAACAATGTGATGCGGAGAGTAGGTACATCAAGTTTAGAAGTGGCAGGCAGTGTTGTAGTAGATTCTACGGCTAATCCAAATTATGACATGGGTCTGACACTTACAAGCTAAATATATTACTATCGCAAGCAAGCTAAATTATCAAATCATTTATTATCTTTGTATTAAAATCTCAAAATTTTGACTGAATTTAAATTTTATTATAAAGACGTTGAAATATCATATTTAAATGGTATTATTCTAAAATAAGGTATAATTAAATCTTAACGTTGTGCTAAATTAAACACAAGTTCTAAAAACCGAATACATAAAATAAACTCAACACAAACGTTTCAAAATTTAATATCCTTTCATTTTCTATTAAAAAGCGGTTGACGAAGCATTTGGCACGCGTAATTTATGAAGATTTCATTAATTCCTTCTTCATGCATAAATTCAGCGGGAATTAAACTGTTTCTAGCGGATTTGTGAATTGCGTTGCGTTATATTACTTTCGAACTGAATTTGTAAAGGTAAAATATTCTCGTTATATCAATCATTCTGTGTATCAATCTCCAGAGTTGGCCACTTGCTCATACGAACGAATCATTCTGTAGCGGAAACGTGATCAATTTGAAAGACGTAGAAATTTTTTATTCTACCTCAACACTTCTTCGGGTAGCACGCACTGGTACAAATATTCATAATTTGAACACCTTTAAAACTATCGTGACTCTCTACGTTTTGGATGACGTTACGAGTACCTACACTGCTAAATGGTAAGTTGAAAGATTTTAAGACATGATTGACTCGCCCGCGGCTTTGCTCGCGTGGTACCTACCTACCTTGATAAAATATACCCTATGTTCATTCGGAAAGTCCATGCTACACAACGGTGAAAAATTTTTGAAATCGGTTGAGTAGTTTTGGAGATTACCTTCCTCAAACATACAAACAAACAAACTTTACCTCTTTATAATATTAGTATAGATAGACTTATACATATACATAAGCCATCACGCATGGAAAATAAATTCAAATCCATTCAATTGTTCGCAGATCGTCTTCGAAACCATATCCCAGTGTTGTGGTTTCTTAAAATCAGATGCCAACTAAGCATTGAAACTGATATTGGAAATAGAAACGCTGATCTGAAACGCTATTAGGTACATCAGCAAACTCAACCATAGAGATATAGGTACTTAGCTCAGCTTAGCCCACTTATACCCCCATTGGATGATAAAAAAATGAAAAATGTATTACGACTATGTGTTTAAAGTTGTTGTAATTTATGAAATTTAATATAGTTATTAAAAAATGTATGTCTAAGTAGACAATACCCCAACGAAGCTTTTATATCCTCTTTTTCTGTTCATTCAAAGGTTTGCTGGAAGAAAACTCTAGTTAGGGTTAAGCTCGCCTTTGTACATGCCTTTTAATTTAGTTTTTTAATTGTATTTTTTCTTGTGTACAATAAAAAATTAAAAACTTTTTTTTATTTTGAAGGTGTATTCCAAAAACTTTTGGCACATAGTTGAAGCGCTCGTGGCAAAGCTTGCTAAGACGTTCTAGATAGATCGTCGAAGTTAAGCAACGTTCTGAGCGGTCACTACTTGGATGAGTGACCGCAAGTAGCATCAGAGCGCTTCCGTGCTTCGGAGGGCACGTTAAATTGTCGGCCCCGGCTTTTAAAGTCGTTAAGCATGACGGAGGCCTTTAGGCGGCCTAAAAACTCCGTCACCAGAGTTGGTCACTTGCTCATACGAACTTACTTACTAGTCATCCTAAATTATTTTTATTTATTATGAAACAAAGCAGCCATAAGAGCAAACAATATTTTTTTGAATTTCTCTTTTCAAAATAAATGCAAACCATATTATTTTTAAAAATCGAACACGTAAGTCATAACATGACTTCTTGATAACTTTCACGGTAAATCTAAAATATAACTCACCAATTTCAAAAATGTTAAATGTAAACAATAATGTTTGTAGTCTGTTTTCAGAAATGTTATTAAGTTTTTTTAAGCAAAACATTATTAAATAGAGTTTGTTATTAAGCGGAAATTAAACAAAAATCTCAGTTATACCTGGGTATATGTAAAAGAATAAACCAAACAACAAAAGAACAAAAAATATCAAAGCTCTTTTTAGATTCAAGATTTTTGAACAAAGTGTCGCAAATTACATTCTTCCAATTCATTACTTAGTGAGAAACGTAACTTCCGTATCTTTTATTTATGAGGTGAAAAAAAAAAAAGAATACTGCAGTAAAACAGTTATTGACAAAACATTAATAACAGACTTCGTAAAGGAGAAGGATCTAAGTTCGATTGTATAGATTCGTATGTTTTATGTATAGGTATGTTATAACCGATTTTTTCGAAACACACTATTTGGATATTCATTGGTTTTTAGTTTTTGAAAAAAATATTGTTGACAGCTTTATTCTTATTATTTCCAGATAACGAGCAGCTTTGAATCATAAGATATGTTATTTTACTAGTTTATTAAATTACTAGTAGACCTGCGCGGTTTTGCTTGCGTGTTTGCAACCATTTAAAAAGGGTAAATCTGCGCTAAAATGACGCCTATATTTTAAGTTAGACCTCTTGCAATACATCGGTGAAAACTGCATTTAATTCCATTCAGTAGTTTTTGCGTGATGCGGAAACAAACATACATACTTACAGACAGACAAAAAAAATTTAAAACCATTTTTTGGATTCTGTTGCTCTAATAAAGACCCTCCATATTAGTTTTTCATTAATATCTAAAATGTACAGACATCGCCGTATTACAGTTTTAATATAATGTAGAGGTTATAATGATGTTGTTGTTGATGTTTCTGATTCAGTAGAAGCATCACAAACTTTCTCATACAACATGACGTAACTTGTTCTACGCAACTCAATCTCGTAGACATTCTACGGCGTAGCAGCGACGTAAAATAAGCTTCTAAAGCTTATAAACTTTACAATAACAGCCCTACACGTTATTCGACTAAACTTTCTACTTGCCACTGAGTGTTTGCCCCCACAATTCACACACGCTAAAATTGATTAAATATTGTCAGAAAGGGTTTAGAATATGAAACTCAAGCCTTCGTGCATTCATTATTATAACAGCCGAAGTTCTAAAAATGATTGGATTTAAAATACTATGTGAGTAAAATAACTGTGGTCGGCGTCTACTCGAACTAAGTGTGGAGGTGAATTCGCACACAGGTTTCAAACTAGAGCAAAATTTTAGAGAAAAATACATGTAATTCTTTCCCTTTTTGAGCCCCTTGACTTTGACAAAAAAGGGTGCGTTTATAAGTGTGTTTTTGTATTTGAGGTAACGTTGCTCCTGAACGGCTGAACCGGTTTTTTATGAAGGGTTTTTATAAAAAAAACATATATAACTGTATTGATTTCTTAAAGTCTTTATTATATTTTATAAATATTGTTCTAGTGGCCGTAAAATTGCACACTAAAAATGAAGATAAAATAACAATTAGTGTCTACCCAATATATTATTTATGCTTCTCTATGGTGGACGGATAGACAGACAACGGAAGCTTAATAATAAGGTCCATTTATCACCCTTACGGAACCTTAAAATACAATACCATATTCTACTCGTATTAAAGATATTATAAAAGACATCTTTCTTCGCTTTTTTCCGTGTGTCGTTATTATAAATTGCCCTGTGAGTCTTTAATAAGCTGAGACCTCCCGGATATTAAATACGGGAATGAAAATTACAAACGACGCGATCCAGTAATGAGATATGACTTGAAGCTGTCGTTTTCGTCGTACAAATTGGAAGTGCCCTGAAGTTGGAACTTGACGCCTTTGAAAAGCATCTGGTTATTCACTTCAAGATATAAAATTTGTTCACTTACGCGAGATAGCGTCTTGTTTCTAGTCGAAAGAAGTAGAACAAGTTTATTTGGTAATGTAAAAGGAATAGACTGACGTCGTGCCAAGCATACATCTTTTATAATTATGGTCTTTTGGTTTCCCGATAAAATTCGAGAAACAAATCTACGAATTATGGTCAATATCCCGTTTAAGTGTTTATAATGTTCAAAATCATGATAGTTTAAAAAGCTTTAAATAAACAAAAGTCATACGCATTACTTCACGTTATTCTTAAAACTGATCATACAAGAGTTACAAATTTTTATCTTAAAAGTTTCATTAATGATTTATCTTCGTAGGCTTTCAAGCGCAATTAAGCTATCTGATACCAATCATGATGAAACCCATCCATACTACTAATTATAACCCGAAAGTTTGTATGTCTACCTAGAATAGATGGATTTTTGTTACTCATTCACGCAAAAAACGGATGTAAGTAACTGAAACTTGTAATAATATAGAATATAATAAAATAGAATAGAAAAAAAATATATTTTATAACATAAACATGTGTAACAAAAATGAGAAATATTGACAATCGAGTTACAAGAAAATAAGGCTATATAATATACACACATAGTTTAAGGCTACCTTTTATCCGGGTCATACTACGTGAACGAAGCCGCCGGCGGAACGAAGCTTGTGTTGAATACAGTTAAATTCTACAATTATTCACGCGATAAATTTATTTTCAGCAGAACGCAATTTTCAACGAGGTTTCTAGGATTCATCTAGGAAAATAACAAATGGAAATGGCAGGGACAGCGCGAACAATAACTGTCTAATGGGCAACTCTCGTAGCTTTTAGCTAAATGAAAACTAGTGTTAAGACTAGTCAGTATTGGACGCTAAATTATTTTAAATTTCAGTACTTACCTACTTACATGTTAAATCTTTTATTTTCAAATATTTTTGAGTAACAATTCAGGTAAACAATTCAAATGAGCCTAAACACAGGGAAATTTGTTGTTATTAATTTAGAAGTTCTGTTGGACAGCTTCTTACTTAATCGTCTGATCAGTTTATTGTATTGTCACTGATAATTAATAACAATAAGTGTGACTTTGGTCTCAGTCAGATACCAGTTATGCTATGTTCACATGCACGCCGTGCAGCCCGGTGGGCTGCCTGGCGGGCTGCGCGGCATGCAGCCCGTCCCAGGCCGGCGAAATTTCAAGCTGTTCACACGCACGCCGTCGTGTCAGTCAGTGCCAAAATAACAATCTAGCGCATGGTTTGCGAAAATAACAATCTAGCGCAGACACACCCTGAGAATGTACTCGTAAAATATTTGGTCGAGTAAAACAACCAACGTAGGTGTATAAATGAATGTATTTTTCACCGTTGACCTGAACAAATTTCAGCATGTTTTAATGGGTTTTTATATGTACGTACAACAGTTATTTGCTGCAATTTAAACTCTAAATAAAGTAAAATCCTTGGACATTTCACACAGTGTCATCTAGTCCCGTGACTGATATACTACTTAGATACATTTTGTTGTATAGAAAAACACACAATTATTTGTCCCGTGGCGGGGATCGAACCCGCGACATCCGCGTCTCAGGCGGGCGTACAGCCACTGCACCACAGAGGTCATCAAAAACCATATTTCCTAGAAATCATTTATACTAACATGAATTAAAACTCGAGGGTCTACAATCGAAACTCGATGTTTACTAAGTTTAGTTTACGATTTTAATGTTACCATTCCATTCCATTGGTTGGTAAAGAACCGATGTCCATAACTAAAACCGTTCCATGTTTATATCCAGTAGATAGGTATTAAATCGGAGCACAGACTGCATGCGAGCAAATACTGTGTTTATTATCAGTCTGTGCTGTACTCAGTGTGTAAATTGAATAACTCAATGTTCGGAGTAGTAACAGAAGTCTTCTTACCTAATATTTTTTATATGCGGAATATAAATTGCAATTAATCCGCTGAAATTATCAGGGTAGTTTTAGAAGTAGTGGCCCTCCCCGACTGAGCCCGTGTTTACTTTTAATATCCAAACCTACTAAAACAAGAAAACAATCAAATCTGTGGAACGTTCTCAAGTGATAATATTTCATATAAGCGGTAATTGATTTTTGTTTAGGTACCTACGGTCGGCCAAAAATGTGGTCTACCACCCTACGGTTGAGTTATATTTGAACGTCATGAAACAAGCAGGTCTATTTCCACTTGCAATAACATCATCATCATCATCATCATCAGCCATTTTTAACCCACTGCTGGGCATAGGCCTCCCTTCGTGAATGCCATTTGCCTCTATCCTGCGCTAGTCTTATCCACGTGCAACCCACTGTTTTTCGAATGTCATCAACCCATTGAGCCGGTGGACGTCCCCTATGACGGTGTCCTTGTCTAGGCCACCACTCGGTCAGCATTTTGGTCCATCTGCCGTCACTCCGTCTTGCCAGGTGACCTGCCCAACTCCACTTAAGTCCCAAAATCCGCTCGGTGATGTCTTGGACTTTAGTCCGTTTGCGGATTTCGGTGTTGGGGACTTTTGTCTAATAACGTAATACCGAGCATGGCGCGCTCCATGGCTCTCTGTGCAACACTGATTTTGTGCACAGCCTCCTTAGAGAGACGCCATGTCTTCGTTTCAGCAAACAATACTAGGTCATCTGCAAAACGAAGATGTGACAGGTAGACACCATTAACATTTATACCACAATGGTCCCAGGGAAGCCTTTTTACGACGTCCTCTAAAACAGCCGTAAAAAGCTTGGGTGAAATAGTGTCTCAATAACATCATGAAGTTACAATTGCTCTCTACTATATTTACGTCATGCCATAATAAATATGTCAAGTTCGAATTCATGCAAGAAAAAGTCAACCATATCAATAATTAGCTCTCACAGAAAGTTTTGTCAAAACTGGTAGCCCACTTTCTTGACCGACCGTAACGTCAACAACGTCCCCAAAAACTTGATGACGTAACTATATTGTTTAAATTGCAATTCGTGCAAAAGTTCGATTAGGGGAAGGTTAATTAATGGCCTTGACTAAGAGAAGCCTATTTCCAGCAATGGGTTGAAATTCTCATGATGATGATAATGATGATCATGCAGGAGAAGGTAAAACGTATTTTTTGCTATGTAAAAAAATATGAATTCCATGACAAAAACTAACTCAAAATTAGATTCCAAAACACTTACAAGTTCCCAACTAAAATTGCAAGTAATAAAAAGAACCCTACTCACGTAAGTCAGGTAAAATAATGATCATTACAAACTTCGAAGCGGGCAATTACAAAGTGCTTGAAAACTCCCATCCAACTCAACTCGAATGTAGCAAAATCGATAACCATTGTGTTGGTAATATACCTATTTATACACGTTACTGAACCGATATAGGTAGCCTGTCAGATGCAGATAAAATTAAGTTTGCACTTCGCAACCAGTTACCCACAGTTAGGTACCCAAGCGCTTTCAACAACAAGCAATTTTAGCATTTAGTCTAAGTTTCATCATTTGATCCACGATATTAGCACTAAATGTAATAATGTTAGTAAATTAAAAAAAATATATAATTCGTGCTTTTTCGAACAACAGTTATCTACAATACAAATATAGGTAATGATGACAATATAGGATAATATATTATCATGAACTGCAAATGGTTATGACTTTTAAAAATAAGTGTTGGTTTTCCAGAGATCCACACATCAACAATATTGTATTTATTCGCATTTTTATCTATGTAATATTTTTAAAATAGGTGTATATTCCCAAAAAAATAAATAATAAGCATATTTTTAGATACTGATACTGTAACATCAACCAAGAATATCTATTAAGAGACCCTGAGACCTTGAGACCTTTATTGAAAAATAAACGTCATGAAATAAAATACTCTTTCCAATAATCCCTTTCATGAACAATATCATTATATCACTTGAACATAATAATAAAAAGCTATTCCATGTACGACTAAACACATCCAATCTCTACAACAGACGTCTCAGTTCAAATGTCTATTGTGAAGGTTTTCCCAGAAATTACGGTTCATTAATATTTGCTCGGTATTGACGTATTTGATCTTAGGATACAATAAATACAAGTTTCAAATAGAACACTTGTAAGCGGTCCTTTGAGATATAGCTCAATAGTAATTTTTCTTATATCACTAGCATTATGCTATTAGACTAGCAGTGCCTCGCGGTTTCACCTGCGTAGTTCCCGTTCTCATGGCAATACCGGGATAAAATTAGTCTATGTTACTCAGTGATAATGTAGCTTTCAAATGGTGAAAGAGTTTTTGAAATCAGTCCAGTAGTTTTTGAGTTTATTCGTTACATACAAAAATAAAAATCTTTCCTCTTTCTATTATTAGTACCTACTTATAGATTGTATACTCTCGATTTAAAAAGGTGATTTACATAAAAAAGGTAAAAGTACGTACGAGCCCGCGAAAATGAATTTTTAGCAATTTGCAGGATAATGTCGGGTTGTATCATGATCAAAACATGATTCACGCAACAACGTATTTCCATAATTATAAAGCTTAAGAACCACCAATAACTTGGATTTAATTTTGGTTGAATATTTTGTCGTATAATTTTACTTATTATCTTTAAAATTTTGGGCTTGTTCCCCAATTGAGTAACGTTTTTCAACATGTTTAGGTAACTAATAACTAGTGGTGAAAATAATGAGACAGCGTAAGGATCTTTGAGTGACCTACGCTGCCCACATTCCATTAAAATTTCAGTTTTTTAAAGCTTGCATATCAGGAATTCCTTTGTGCATTCATGCTCTTCAGAACTCGACAAAGGCTCAAAGCTTCAAAGTAAAATCTAGTGTAATTCCCTTTGTTGAAAATTCTCATAGTATAACGACTAAAAGTGTCTTTAAACGTCATACATGTAGATAGATTTAACACATATTATAAAATTTTAGATAGAGGGTTGGAAGAGTTTGTGGATTTTAATGAAAAAAAAATACTTGAAACCATTATCCTAACAATATAATCAAAATAATAAATAAAATAAAACTTTATATCTAAAATGAAACACAATGTTCGCTTCAAAGATTTCAGAGGCCATACTTCATCGAGGCGACAACATCGCCCTTGGCCAATAAAGACGAGTAGGTAGACAGGTAAGGCGTATTAAACGAAGGTCATATTACTATTTACCATACGAAACAGGTTCAAAAACCTTCAGAGATACAGGGTTTTTGAACCAGCATAATATTGTTTTGTTAGTCCATAGCGACGAGGTGTATAAAACCAAGTGAAAACTAATTTTCCTGACAAAACATAATATTGTCTGTTGGGAGATGAGAACATTAGCAAAATATTTATATTAGATATTTTTCAGAAAACAATTTGTACTTACCACAAGTAGAATTATATCTTTAAGTTGCTATGTAAAATATAAATCGCATTTATATATGAAACTGACTCATAAAGGGATGGGGGGTTTAACATACCTTAGCAATTTTATGTAGTAGCGCAGTCGTAGAGCTGGTCTTGAAGAGGCCTAAGGCTCGTCTTCTTAGTCCTTGGCCAAGGCAGGCCTCCACGGCGCCGCATAATGTTGTGACTCCTCCACTATCTTCATGTACGAATTTACGGGTTACGGCCTGTACGAAAAAAAGACAGATATTTAAAAGATAGACTTACATTATAAGTTAAAATAGTAAATCATTCACATTAAGAAAATGATAACAAAATCAAAAACTAAAAACTTCCACGGCTTCGCTCGCGTGGTACCCAGCGTACAGGTGCGCTGACCGTACGTTGTAGAAATTAAAGCGCGAAACAAATTGATCAGCGCTGCACTGTTACAGTGCTGTATCCACGTTACACTGACGATAGCTGACATTATAAACGCGAAAGTTTATACGGATGTTTGTTACTCTTTCACGCAAAAACTACTAATTAAATGGATTTGGCTAAAACTTGGAATGTGCATAGTTTATTACCTGTAATAACACGGGCTTTTTATCCACTAAATACAGTCTAAAACTTTTTATTTTTATATCCTTAAGGCTTGTGTATTTTTATATTATTCAAGTTAAAAGTGGTTTTAGTAGCTACTTCTTAATAGATTCTCGAGATGCTGGTTAGTTCTACCACAGAATACAGATAGGAACAGGTTCTACTCAGCGATATTGAAAGCTGTAAGAGCGGCACTTTTCATTAAAACTGACGTTTAGATTAGTTGGGAGTTGTGACCTTTCTCAGAGAGAGAGAAACATTCCCTAAGTTAGTATCTATCTTCATCAACTTATAATTAAAAAGTCAGTTCGTTTGAGCTAGTGGCCAACAGCTCAAACGAACCAGATAGCAAAATTCATTGAAACATGCGTGGCAAAATGTAAAACTTATAAAACCGACTTCAATTTCGTAAGAAGAGACCAATTTCCTGAACTCTCGAGGTGCATTTTTGTTCATATCTCTGAAGATCCTCATTTTTTTAATGGTCCACTTCGGGAGTATACTTACCTACTTTTTTAAACAAAAAATGAATTTTTAAATTCGGTCCACTATTTTCGGAATAATCGGTGAAAACACATTATAAAAACATACATTATTATAACATAGAACCACCTTCTTTTTAAGTCGGTTAAAAATATTTCTACATTGTGAGACGTATTTCCATTATCTTTTCATGCACGAGTAGTCTTGAAACCTACGACCTTCATATCCAGTAGGTCTACTCTTGAAGCAAGAACAATGTATGTACCTATTGGGACATTTATCGTGGATTAAGTTAAGCTTTACCAAATCTATCATTGTATGCTCTGAACTTACAGACAGATTCGACACTATTTCACTTTCAATACGTTCTCAAGTTGCAGGTACCTAAATGAAATTGTATAGGGAAATAGAACCCAGCCTAAGTACTACGAAAACCGAAAATTATATATTGTGCCAATAATCGCAGGTCAGCGTATGTTGATGGGCACTGAATTTTATACATTTACAAACACAAGCTGAACAGCGATTTTTGGCACGATGTATCGATTTCGGTTTTGGGAGCTCTGTTCAAGATGAAGGTGAATCGAAACATTGTCGGCATATAAATACCTACTCATTCTGAGAGTATCGTCGGGACGATATATTGGACACTTGCAACTATTATCGTTATTATAGCCACTCATACAGACATAGTCATATTCATTTATTTATTTATTACATACTAAGTAGGTACGAGTATTATCGCTGTTTCGCCACTTTTAAGCGTAAACCTTGTCTGAAACATGTCCCAAATGGTATATTCATTCATGTTCGATAATTACAACATAAGCCACTAAACGAACAGAATGTCAGTAAAATGCTAGCACGCAATAATGGTCACGGATAGGAACAAACACCATTATCGGTCAGTTTGTTCTCGCGAATGAATTTCGGTCACAGAGGGCAAACATCATCAAGGGTAGGCAGGGATGTATTCAGAAAGCCTCAGGAATAGTTTTATAGGAAAGACCTTCATCTATTGATTAGCAAAAAAAAAAAAATTATCTATGTAGTTTATCAGTCATCTGGTTACCATAACACAAGCATTAAATTGATTGCTTGGGATTAGATGACGCTGTGTAAAATGTCCAAGGATATTTATTTATTTATTTGAAAAGAAAAAAATTACATCACGGTTATGATTAAGATTCTCCGGAGATGTTTTAAGGGATAGTCTAAGGTACAAATACCTAAATTTAGGACATGCCAATATTTTACAAAATTGCACTGAAAGTAGGTAAGTATTTTAAAAATAACATCATGGATCCTATTGAAAGCTGATCCTTTTTCATTTAGAAAACTAAAGGAAAATAAGGATCTGGTTACCTCACGATGTTTACCGTTTCGAGCTCGAATTAATGCACATACCTACTTATTAATTTTTCAAATAGATTTACGAAAAACATTCACTGACTCACGGCCTAAATTCTAACCCTTGACCTTCGGATCAAAAGTAGAGGAACTATCCCACACGGCTCGCAATATTTCAGTTTCATGATCCCGAACACAGACCTTTTAGGCACGTAGGCTTTCGTAAAACGTGACTTTTAGATCACAAATCCAAATCTCCATTTGCTAACATGAAAACCTACTCCTAAATTGCGCCTGTTCCATTTGGAAAAACAACAAAATAGCCGACATTATACGTTTTATCGGATAAAGCATTTAAGCTTGTTTTTTAGCCTAAATAAACTAAAACCTTTGTGTTATTAAGATATTAAGGATATTATGTACCTACCTATCCCCGATCCATTTCTGGTTGGCCCTGTATAGTGTAATGTAAACGATAGCACACAATGCTAACCAAGAAATAATTGAAAACACCCTTAGGGAGGTGACAAAAAGAAAATTGTTTTGATAACGGACTCCATTTTGTGGTTGATTCGTTCGTTTGATACTGATTTTCTCCGGGGAAGTCTTATTTTTATTCGTTTTTATTATTGCTTTGGCTTCTGTTTCACTCTATTATGAAATACCTAGAATAAAATATAACTTTATTGCAAACCATAATTAACCAAACACAAACAAAGAAGAAAAAAATCAGGCAGTGTAACCAATTGGACATCTTATTGCTGAAAATGCCAGCCAACCTTTGGTTAGAAAGAGATGATTTTAGTTAACAGGTACCTACTTATATTTATTTATTTATTTACTGTATCTACTGCAGTATTTGGTTTTAAGTCAACGATACTTTTTACGCGACTACAACTAACGAAAGTTTTAAAAGTGAAAAAGTAAACTTTATCTATTCTTCGTTAAAATCTAGGTATTAAAAAAACTGTGTAAGTAATTTCTCGTGGCAAGCTGATATGTAGCTGCTCTCTGAACTCTCTCTTAAGATCTCCCTAGACGCAGATTGCCGCTTGACCTGCGCGAAACCATTTATTCCACTTTGTACTAAGATACATAAACTTCCTATTAAGGAAGTAGCAGGGAGGGCCACACAAGTCTCAATTACACTTGCTCCCGTCTACCTATCTATATATCTATCTTCATCCAGTACCGTTAAAAATCGCTTCTAAGAGCATTTCCTACATGTTATTAATTTTCACTACACAATTATATTTAATTACATTGCTGTATCTCGCAAAGGCATACCTAAGAGGTACCCGTAGCGTAGGTATATAAATTACCTAGATACTAACAGAAATACTTACGGTAAAATATTTGTAGAGAGAATATCAAACCGCTAGTTTAGTTCATGTTCAAAATGGCTCTCCAAAGTTTTAGCACGCAGTGTTCTGTGTCATTGTGATATAATGATGCAGCATTTCTACACATTTACTAAATTGCATAGCAACCACTTTTGCAGTTTTCTTCGGTATTTTGTGTTTTATGTTTCAGATAAAAAGGGCGACATTCAAAAGATTTGAATGTATACGTAAATAGCATGATTGTGAGTTTTCATATTTTAATAAATAATAGGTAATAATAAATATCCTCAGACATTTTATACAGCGTCATTTAATCAGTCCCAAGCTAAGCAACTTAGATTATGTTATGGTAAATGGATGACTGAAAATTTACTACTAAAACATTTTTTTTTTGTAAAATATATAGGTACTTAGGTACTATAGAAAACACCCAGACCCGAGATAAAAGTTTGCAGGTCATAACCTTCTGCGTCTCAGGCGGGCTTTCACTGACTGTGCCACAGAGGACGTCTAAGTAATTATTAATTTTAAATCTACTAATCTTTTCTGTTTATGTTACCTCTTATCCGATATTTCTTAGTAAAATAATAAAATACCTGCCAGACAGACCTTTGTCTATTCGTTCATGTCAAGAACCTTTACGCTCGAGATCAAAGACTGCTTTATTTGTTCGTTTCAAAGACATGTTCTTACAATCGCTTTAGCTACAGCTTAGGTTTCCCAAATCAATTTTGACACAAGTATATTTTACTGAAACTTGTAGAAATTAATTAATTTAAAATGTTAAAGTTTTACTTTATTAATGAGCCCTGCTTAATTGAAAGGCTGACCTTCATAATTTGTTCTTACATCTAAAAGTTATTTTACCAACTGTTTACTTTACAGAGAGGTAATAGGAGATTATGTACATTGTACATTTCAAAGGCTCTTGGCAATAATTCTAAACTAACATTTGCCTCACAAAAATGGTTTACCTCGAAACATACATACTTTTCCCTACAAGTAGGTAGGGATTAGAGCAACCTTCCATAAAATTT
The DNA here is from genome assembly GCA_963582015.1 of Xanthorhoe designata. Taxonomy (NCBI): domain Eukaryota; kingdom Metazoa; phylum Arthropoda; class Insecta; order Lepidoptera; family Geometridae; genus Xanthorhoe; species Xanthorhoe designata. Next base: position 4,805,247 of record OY757029.1, read on the forward strand.
TCTTTAAAATGTAATACTTATGCAGAAAGTGGCATGAAGTAGGTACTCAAATAACGCAGCGATGTAAATTTAAAAAGGTTAAGTATTTCAATCTGCACTAACTTCGTAGAAAAGCAATTTACCTTCAAATTTCTCAACTCGTAAAAGTTCCTTATTGCTTCGTCAACGTAGGTACCTACCTAAAGTAAAAGGTTAGGTTAAGAGTCTAACCGTTAGACTAAAGCTATGTTCTCATAGGTCAAACATATCCAGCACAAGATTGTTCGTTCGTATTATCAAGCCATATTTTTAGGAAAAGGTCTATTACGAATAACGATTTAAGAGGGCTATCAATCAAAGAGGCCTAATACTTTACTCAACGTTCTGTACATTACTGTCTCGGAAAGAGCACATCATCGTGTGACTGTTCATATAGGTACTTATTTCTTACAAAATTACAAAAATATATTCTTGGGAACGTGTGATATAGATTTTCGGTTCTAAAGCAACTGATTGTGATGGATTGATGTAGAACCTTTACTCAAACCTATTGATCGATTGGAATAGATTGTTGCCAAAATTCAAGGTTTTATATTGAAGATAGTGAACGCAAATAAAGCATGGAAGACTTTTGATATAAAATGAGATTTTAACCAATTTCAAAAAAAGAGTAGATTCTATGTTTTATTGTATGTACCTATTTTATATCCTACCTAGCTATATTATTGGTATACCTTACAACATAATATCATTTCTAGATGATTTTTACGCGCAGTTGTTGAGTCGATATTATTTAGTTCGACTCTTATCGATTTCTTTAGTCGCATCTCGTCTACTGCCTTATTTTTTTTCCACTTCGCTATTTTCAAAGTTACACGTTTATAACATTCAGAAAGACTCGAACGTCACAAGTTTCCATTGGCTCGGGGCAATGGCTTCAACCTTGCGATATAAGATAGCAGTTTCCGTTCATAAGGGTGTTTCATTTATGGTTTCAAACTGTAAACCCACATGTCAATGAAATCATTGATGGCGACTGTAAATGCCGCAAACTCATGTTCGCATTTAAAATCTGTTTATTTATTTAGGATATTTCTCTATCTACGTTAGAATGTTCAATTGTACGTATTGACTTCATAAGGTCAAGGCTACGAGGCCTTTGTTGTTAGGTCATTAGAAGTTCCGAGTTTGTACAAGTTTATTGTTTAGTACCTTCCTACGAGTTTATGTCACGAAGATAATAGTATTATGAAGTGCTCTGCCGTTGGACAGCTTTCTCAATAATCGAATAAAGTTGTTCCTTTCTCTGAGTAGGCAGAATACTAATTTTAAAAGAATAATTATATTACTTAATTAACTAGTAGTTCGTCCCGAACGAGATCTCGTGCACCGTTGGTTGGTGGTTTATTTTGTACATACTTGCTTCGACTACCCCACTGTTGAATTGATTAATTGATTGTTTATGAAATTTGGCTGCTAGATCTCTACGATCCAATCAAGTCCAATCTCAATTATCAAATTAAAAATATCAGTGGTCGTATTTTGATTCGCAACCTTGCAAACATAGATTCAGATTAAAAACTCTATGAATTTACCTTTTTTATGGTATAATACTGATGTTTGTTGACACTTCAGTCAGAGTTGCTAATGTCATGTCAGTCACTACCTTATTTCAAAGAAGTGTAGCACGCAGCTATTTAAAAATATGGTCAAAATTGATTTTGTTACAATTTATATTGCTTTAGATAAATATTTGATGGTTTTTGTAAAAATATAGTTTCTGTGAGGGTGTCAATTAAAACAAAATTGTTTAAAGAAACATTTCTGTTTTTCGGCAGTAAAATTTTTTTTGTTGGTGTTTGTTTGTTGTTTTTGGTATCTACCAAACCAGTCATCTGACTGCACCGAACCGACGAAGTTGTTTGTAGTGTAGTCATTTGATACTTTATAAAATTCAGAAAAATCTCTTTTCGTTTAAAAATTCGCTAGATTTGTCGAAATGAAACACTTTAGGTTGGAAGCACTGAAAAATAATAGATTTTACATTTATCGATGTATTTTAAAAACTTTACATCTTTGAATGAAAAGTAATACCATTTTAGAATGTACAAACAGAACCCTTTCATATGACACCCCCCTCAAAGTCTATGAATAACTTTTATTTTTTTTCACCCCCTTATGATCCTCATATCTTTACAACCCCTTGACCGATCACGCTCATTAGTTGAGCCGGGAAATCCCGTATCACTACCTATATACTTACCAAGTATCATAAAGATTGGATTAACGGTTCGACAGTTATGCCGCGACATACAAACATACAAACATATAAACATACAAACATACAACGCAAAATCGCCCAAGTTACCACTAAGATCTTCGTTCGCTTCGCTCACTCGATCGATTAATGAATGGCTTGTGGTTTACATGACCTTATGGTATTTGTCATTTCTAACCGACTTCAAAAAAGGAGCAGGTTGTATGTTCCACTGTAGACTACCTATGTAGATTTAATTTTTATATACTTACTGATTTTTTAAATTACTTTATTGTTTGAAAGAGTATAGTCCTGAGATAGTCATATAAAAATTATTGAGGATCTGATGAGAAAAAATGCACCTCGAGGGTACAGTAAATTGTTCTCTTCTTACAAAATTTAAGGTTACAAAAAAATTTGCACAGGGTGCCAACTTTAAGGACCTATAGCCCCTATAGGGGGGAATTAGGGTTCTAATCAGACTCAAGTTTTCAGGTAGCCTAAAAACTCCGTCATCAGAGTCAGCCAACTAGCTTATAAGAAATATACACAATGCCTATTCTGTTCTGCTTGACTTCTACTTCTACATCTGTAAGCAAGGTAACTTACCTCTTCCATCAACTGCTTGACTTCCTTCTTGACGGCAGCGATGAGCTTCTCCTTCTGCTCCGCATTGGGGTCTGCCGCGGCCGGCATCTCTTCAGAATCTTCGGCTGCAACAAACATCTCATCAACATCATAATAATCTTCTTATTTATATAGATAGGTGTTATAAGTACCTATAGGTAAAACAAAGTCGGATTAGTTACAAAATTTATAACTCTGGAACGACTGGGCAGATTTTGATGCATTAGCATAGAGGTAGCCGACTACTTTTTACCCGACTACCTAAAGGAGGGTAGGTACCAATGTTTTAAATGTGTCTAATAAACTGCGGGAGTCCGCGACGTAATACCATATCAATGATAACAACTCTCAAATCGATTTAAATTATTAATTAGTTTATTAATCATTCCAGATTTTGGCAAAGGTACCTAAGGAAGTTTGTCGGGACAGCTTGTAAAATAATCCTAAAGTGACGTATAGATAATTTCATTTAATATAAACATCAAATGAAATTACACAATCGCTGGAAAAGATACATTTTCAGATCTTTTAATATGACTAACGATTCCGTGAAACATTAAAAATTCCGCAGTAACAAATTATGTTTAGCGATACCCTCTACCCTTTGAAACCCGTCTCAAGCACAAATCCCTGGGTCCAGCCCAGACACGGGCACCTCTCAAGTGTTCATGATCAAAGCGTTTATGTTTCAAGGTATTATTTCTGTTGTTTTGGAAACATTTTTTAGTACTTAGTTCCAGTTATTAATTTTAAGAACTAAGTACCTATATTACCAATCTGCATAAAAATTGAAATAGGTCTTACTGATTTTTCTTATAAACACACACAAATACCAGTACGTCTCTCTCTATACTTTAAAGAAATATTATTTACCAAGTAATACTTAGTTTAGGTAATTCGAATCACTCACCTAATAAGTAAAAATAAATTCCTACATTTTTAAGAAATAAAGCAAAAATGGCTAATTTGTTTTTTAAAAACGTCAATCAAGGAGCTTTGCAAGTTTTCCAAGTTTTCCATTAGGCATGGCAATTCGTCTCGCTCCTAAATGAGGCGAGCACTTCGTAGATTTATCAAAATCATCAGCAGAACATTTAAGTCAGTAACAGAAAAACCAAAATTAAAAACGATGTTTAAAAGAACATTATCACGAAAAATAACTTGCTTTAACAAATAAGGTACAGAAAAAACAGATTTTCTGAATCCATTTGGTGTACGTTCAAAGTACGGTTAAGAGGTCAATTCAAATTTACCAAATAAGTAGGTTGAGTAGTTGTTCAACTTGAGTAGGTCTTACATAAAACATATCCAGTTATTGCCACTCAGTCTAAGCGATCTTCAAGAAGGTACCTACTTAGACGGGCAAAAACTATTTTTTGAAACTCTCCGTGAAATATAATGTAAGTAAAGACAAGCTCTGTGAAACCTTTTTCAGGAGTAACGAGAGGGTCAAGACACAATATGTTGAAGCTGCACTTACCTTATTTAATATGTTATGTACCTACTACTACTAAAATTCGTAAAATAATATTAGTAGGATATCAAATTTTTATAGACAGCCTGTAAGCTTTACCTACTAAGAAATGGATAAAGCTATATCATTGAAAGTTTTCGATTCACTTCATCTCTGAAGTACCTACCTACAAGGTTAATAGGATAAATCCCAAAAGACTCTTGTAAAAGGGCGACCTTATTTTTTATTTTTGACGACCTCTGTGGCGCAGTGGGCGAAAGACCGCCTGAGACGCAGAGGTTGCGGGTTCGATCCCCGCTGCGGGACAAATGTTTGCATGATCTGCAAATATTTGTTTCGTGTCTGGGTGTTTTCTATGTATAATATGTATGTATTTACAAAAAAAAAATGTATCTATGTAGTTTATCAGTCATCTGGTTACCATAACACAAGCATTAAATTGCTTAGCTTGGGACTAGATGACGCCGTGTGAAATGTCCAAGGATATTTATTTATTTATTTTATTTAATTAATTTTTATTTTATTTAAGTAATTTCTCAGGAAACTTAGGTAGCTACAAGATTATTGGAGCGAAAAAAAAACCTATATGATTGTTACTTGTGAAAGTTTCTTTAAATCGGACTCTCACAAGTAACAACTGATCTTAAAAATAGTTTGTCTACCGCAGCTTAGAAATAAAGGTGATCATATTTCATTTTTATGTTTGAAATATATATTTATTGTTGAAATTAACATTATACGTACCTATATTTTCTTTGTACCTATGCATGCACAGAATAAATAATAGCTTTACTTAGGTATACATAATTATACATTACCTACACCTACCATATTTATTGGGTTAAATCTAATAAAATGTGAAGTGGCTAAGAATTATAAAAAAATATATGTCCATCCCAAGCAACATGAAGCGAATATTTGTAGGTAGCCCTTTTGAGTGAGCATTCAAATTACTGTAACATTCTAGACATACAGCTCGCGGATAATGCTGTGGCACATTAAGTTATTTTATAACTGTTTGAAATGTTTCAAAATCACATGGCGTCTATTCACAAAGATTTGTCAATTTAATTAAAGGTAGATTTAAAGAATGTTTAAATCTTGTTTTTACTCTCATGGCAATTAAAAGAGATACTTAGCAACAAATTTAATATCCATCTTAGCTAAAATAAGTTTAGGTACTTGTCCAATAAGAATAACGAGGATAATAGTGGCAATTCGGAGTATCGCAAAAGCTAAACTTAACTAATTAAAAATGTTGCCGTCCCTTTCATAGCGATGGGAATAAAAAGGGTGGCATTAATTTTAGTTAGTTTAGCTTAGCTTTTGCGACACTCCGAATTGCCACTAATATTTAACTATAAATTATTATAGCCTATCTGCTAAAAGTTTCTAGAACAAGTGCAATTAAATTTGTTTACAAATTTGTTTGTGCGTTTTACCCACGCACCTTGCGCTCTAGGTGTAATGCGTTGTTAATTGGAACAAAGTGATGCGCTACTTGGTTTTACATGGACCATTGGACATCACCAAAGGCGCCAGTGTAACTGGCGCCGATTGTATTCGTATTTATATAGGCTGAATAAACATGACCAAAATGTGGGTTGGTAAGTTTCAGGATTATTTATTAATCTGGGTAAGAATTATAATTAACAACTGTTGTTTAATTATAATTCTTACCCAGATTAATAAATAAAAAAGGACATTGATATTAGGCCTGTTACAGGAAACCTAATATCAATGTCCTTTTCCATTTCGCCAGAAAAAAACCAGAGTAGGTAGGTACTTTTTCTTTCATTATTCTGGAGGCTATTTACCATGTGCCATGTGGTAGGTATATAGCAGTTGTATTTAGGTCGGACTTTGATACTTTATACCTACCCTTGGAAGGGATATTGGTAGGTAGGTAGGTACTTTCGTTAAGTACTAAATCCGTTGGCGTTACAAAATTACATTTTATCATCACGATAATGATTTAGCCAAAGCCATTTCATATATTGTTTTAATTAGGTAGTTTGCTTGTCAGTAGGGGTAGGTACTCAACTCGGTTTCTTATTCTGAATCTACACAAGTGTTTGTAAGAACCAATAAATATTTACTTACTTACCCCTAAAGGGGCATTATGTTTTACGAATGTGGGTATGTAGCACATAGGTAGGTAAGGCAGAGTTCATAATTTTGTTGATTTAACCCCAATTCAGGGGTTTTTGTAGGTATTTATTCTTTGTTCCAAATGGACGAACTAGGTAGGTACATTACTAGGTAGGTAATAATAATGACAATAAATAGCCGTTTAAATTAAAAATACTAATAAAGAATAAAATAAGAAGATGATGTTAGGTACATATACCTAAGTCTTAATATTCTGATACAGTGATAAATATAGGTGCTCATATAAAATATGGAAAACATTTAAGATTTAAGTAAAAGAGTAAGTAAGTACCTACTTACTCGTAGGTGCTACCTACTTTTGTAATTGCTGAAAAACACGCCAATCCGGTAGGTATTTTGTAACCAACTGTTGCTCCTTGTATTTTTTCTACAACAAAATAAGGTGGGTTAGAAAATAGGGTCAAAAGGATTCAAATAAGTGGACCTTAATATAAGTGTTAGCATCATAGTTTAGTTAGATTATATTTTAATCGTCGCCACATTCAACGTTAGTTCAAATACATTTTAACAATAAGTAAGTACCTAATTGATTCATGCAAAATAAAGTGTCATGAAACTACCCTTATCTACCGATGTCATATTACATTTAAGTCTACAAACACAAATCACATGGCCGTCGCCCACACAAATTGATAACGAAACGTCAACTATACTCCACAAGAACTACCGTACCGTGCCCTACAAAAACCTTACAGTATCAATAAATTTTGTAGGTAGGTATAAATGTATCTAAAAATCGAATTTCGTACTGACCTTCATTTTTTGCGGCCATAGCTTTCAGTAGGATATTGCATATTTTCCCGGTAATTTTTTTATACCTAATCACATTTCACACGTTTACGCGATGCGCAGTTACCGCTTGTTATTCTCAGCGTGTTTATAGTTGTACTGCTCTGGTTGGCAATGACTTGTTTGGTGGAAAAATCGATGGAACGCGCGCAACCGCTCCACAACCAACGTAGCTCCGATAAGGGACCCGACTGTCCCTCTATACATCACCTACATAGGGATATCTACAATACCTAACACCGTATAATACCTAGTAAGTATAGTAGGTACCTACCCACCTATTATATTATCTGCGATAATATGTGTTGTAGGTATCAGTTTGTTAAATCTACTTTACGCTGATTAGAATCGAATAGGAATGAAATGTGGCTGGCTATAGTGTCTTTGAAGGGAAATGGTTTGATATGAAGTCTTTTCGATTATATCCGGATGTGTTTTCATTGTTTGTTTTTATTTTATACTTGTTATTTTGTAATATGGATAAGTACAGGTAGGTACCTAAGAGGTCATGTCATGCTCTACCTACAAAGAATTTGAAAACAAGCTTTACTTAGAAAGAGGTAGGTAGGTAGGTACCGTAAGTACCGTAGGTAAGTACCTACCTAAAACAAAAATGGTAGGTAAGTAGGTACCTAATCAAATACTAATTGTTTACACAAAATTTATTGTGGTTTAGACAACTCATTTTTCGGCCCTTGGTAGGTAGGTACCTAGGTACGTAGGTACATAATAACTTCAAGTTTCAACATAGCAGCTAAAACGTACCTATAGTGCTTACTTTACTTTGTTGTAGCAGCCACCAGGCAGGCAGCAAGTATAATAGTTATATTTTAATTCATAAGAAATTAAAGAACAAACCACTGGTAAATCATAGTAAAGACAAACAAAAACAACACAACATAAAGATAATAACGGTATGTAGGTACCTATAGAGAATGGTAGACAACTTTGACTGGATTATTTATAAAAATATTTCGAATATTGCCGCCATTATGTGCTGTCATTACAGATTACAGACAAAGAGAATAAAAACCATTGACATTAAAGGATTTCCTTCTTCTGAGATAAAAACACTACGTGCTGTCATTAGAGATTGATGTCAAAAAGAATATAAATTAATGTGTCCGATAGAGTCAAAGATAGAGTGAGCATCATGCAGTCAAGGCAAACGTAGTGATTTTATGCATGTCTCTTTGCATGCAGGAATGCTTAAAGATCTACACATTTTTATCTGATTCTGGACGAACACAAGTAAATTTTACGAATAGGTGCCTACAGGTACCTATTTTGTGAGGGCCAAACAACTTTGTTCCTTTAAATTTTATTTCTTTTCATTTTCAACAAACTTTATATAAAGTTGTGTATCTTAGAGAAAGAAAGAAATAGAGCGCTGCACATTCCTTTCACACAAAAACAAAGAAGAAAATATACAACATTCTTGTGAGTAAAAGAGACAAAGCATTAGATATTTTTGCCTCATCGCGTGCCGTTTTTTTGTATGGCCTGTCGCGACGAGCGTATCGCGATATAAACAGGTATACAATTAAATGGTTAATAATTAAGATAGATAAAATTATTATAAGGCGAAATGTGTGAATTACATAAATTGACATGTTGACTGGCTGGAAACACCGAACGCATTGAACACCATAGACAATGCAATACAAAACGAGAGAGCTGTGAATATAAGTTTATCTGTGGCTAATAAATGGCGGGCTTTGTAAGAGTACCCGAAAGAACATTATAAGGTGAAAAGTTGTTCTTGATGTGTTCGGTGATGAAAGCGGCAACCTGAGACTGGATCTCACCTGAGAGGAAATATAAAGCTAAGTGATAATCATAAGTTATGATGTTTAGAGATTCCCAACCTGAAATACTTCATTCTAAGAATTCACACTACGTGAGAGTCCTTGTGGAAGCGTAGTCAATTATGATCGTAGGAGTTGAGCATAGAAGCTCAGCGGCCTATAGAGATCATGGCTAGAGTAGAGCATAGAAGCTCAGCGGCCGATCAAGATCATGGCTAGAGTTAAGCATAGAAGCTCAGCGGCCTATAGAGATCATGGTTATAGGAGTGAGTGCTAGTAACTCAGCTGCCTTGAACCTACGTACTGCCTGCATGCATGCAATCTATAGATAGGATTAGAACACATAATTTAGGTACTTAAACGTGTTCACTTTAACTATTACATACGTATCAGAAACGCATACATGTGGGGATGTTAGTATGATGGTTGGAATCAATTGCTCCTTTCTTACTACAGATGGCGATCCACTACGCGATTCACCACACGGCGCCGGCGTACCATTAAGAACACAAACAAATAAGCGAAGCAACCCTAATACTTTCTTACTTAGTTATTGATTACTTCCTATTCGGATAAACCCTGGTATTATAAATTCCGTGTTTCATTTCAAGTCATCAGTCATTTAATCACATAAGTACATAAGATATCATTCGCGTGCCATCCGCCCCACATAGACGCAGGGAGGGCCCCTCTGCGTCGTAGATGTGTGGCGGATGTACTAGAGAATTAGAATAATCGCGCGACATGGCCGGAAACTTGATGCTCCGAATTTGTACTACGAGACTATGGATTCACTGCATTTTTTGTCCCTTTCGACGGCATGCTCACTGTTAGTCAGCCTCCTCCTGATCGTGTAACTTGTTTCGGATTGTATCCAAGTTGTATCAAAGCAAAAATCACAGTAAATTGCGAAAACAACTGTCAAATATGACAGTAATAAAGTAAGTTACTTACTATACCCTTTCCAACCGTTTATTTAACTTTTGACAGCTGTAATACTGACTCAAATAGTGACGGGTCAGGCCGTTACCGATTCGATTTATTTTATCGATCGATTTTATTCATGAAGAAGTTTTAATCGATTTAACACACTCATTATTTATTATGAATTTCAACATTTTGCACCTGTTCATTACAAGTAGGTACCGCAGTTCATTCATATGTTTTTTATTTGAACCAACTACAGTACCTAAGTCTAAACGATTATTTTAGATTCATTAATTTTCAGCGAATAAATTAGATCCCATTAGTTAGGTACTAAGTACGAGTACGATGGAACTGTTTTCATTATGCAAATTATTTATGCATTAAAACAGAGACATCTAGGCATTTTAAAATAATAAAGGTTTTTACGTGATTTGATATAAAAATAATCACAATAATTTTATTGTAATTATGTGTTATTAATATAATCGATAATCGATTTATTTCAAAACAGTTTATAGTCGGTGGTCATTAATTACGAATGAAACATCTCTAAGTGGGCGGAACCCGTCCATGAAGTACAGTATTTCCTGTAGTACATTGTATCAAAAATTATTACAAAATTTCATGTGCATGATCTGTCAAAAGTTAAATAAACGATTGGAAAGACTATAATTTACTTATTCAGCGTTAATTTTGACAGTTTATTTTCGTGATTTACTGTGATTTTTGCTTGACTGACTGACTGTGTTTTTTTCTTTGATACAACTTGGAGTCCAGTACTTTACACTGTGACCCTTAGAGAAAGTAAGAAATAGGGCGCTGTATATTTCTTTCTCAGTCACACAAAAATAATGAGGAATATACCTACAACATTCTTGTGAGTAAAAGAGACAAAGCATTAGATCTTTTGTCCCTCATCGCGTGCCGCTTTTTGCATGCTCTTTGCTTTTTGTATGGCCGGAAACCTTGATGCTCCGAATTTCGTACTACAAAACTATGGATGCATGCACTGCAATTTATGTCCCTCTCGGCGGGGGGCGGGGCGGCACGCTCACTGTTCGTCCCATGGATGTTTCTTCTTAGGTTCGTCCAGTACATTGACAATATAAAGGAATATCTTTCCTTCTTCTGAGGTCCAGTATAGGTCGCGCCACGTAAAAAGAGCGCTGACTGACAAGCTGCGCAGAGTCGATTTTTAGGTCCGATTAGTGGTGTGGACTGCAGCGCGGGGTGAAGGGGTAACGCTGTCATTGATTCGGCGCATGCTATTGGTTCGTCAGCAGTCCTTAGCTTCCCGCGCTGTCACTACGTCAAATTCGTTTGCAAAATATCATCGCGTACAAAAGTTTTCGCTTACGAAATGGTTTTACATAGAAATATCAGAAAAATTATTTATGACGTAGGTACATAGTTTTATGAAGAGAGAGGCTGCTAAAAATCCTGTTGATGATAATAAAACAATGTATCAACAATTACCTACCTGAATTTTGTAGGTACCTACTTACTTAATTCAATTTAACAATGAACACTGACTAAAACATGTTTTTAATAATAATTCCAATAATGATATTCATCTAAGTAATTTCTTCTTCTTCTTTATTTTGGCTTCGCCGGCTTTTGCTTAGCCTACCACGCACTACCATGTAATTATAATTCAAGTTAGTGAAGTCAAGTCATTAATTTTATTCATGAAAGACAGTGACATAAATGTTGAAATGAGTAAAATATTTATTACGCACACATAATATTTACCTATTGTCAACAGTTGAACCAAAGACGATTAATATCTAGAAGACAGACAAAGGCCATACACAAAATCGTAACCCTAAAAAATAGCCTGAAAACTCTAAAACATCAATTTTATCCAAGAAATTTCAATTACTTTCTAGTTAAAAATGTTTAAATATTGAATATTGTTGCTACCTACTACTAAGTATTGAAATTTCTTGGATAAAATTGATGTTTTAAAGTTTTCAGGCTATCTGGTACTGCGGGATCGGGTTACGATTTTGTGTATGGCCTTTGTCTGTCTTCTAGATATTAATCGTCTTTGAGTTGAACTGACAAAAGTAGTCTTTAACAGGGGGTTAAAACGGTGTATACTAGCTTGCGCGAGCCGAGCCGCCCGGCTACAATAATACAATAGGATTAGTACTTTCGTGCGCGAGTGTAGCCATGCGCAAACATACCCCCTCCACTTTTTTCCAGCGCTCTTTTTACGTGGCGCGGACTATACATGCTCTTTGGTCCAGTACTATACTAGGTCAATGGCCACTTCATTCATTTACTGTATGTCGTTGTCAGTTTATTGAAAGTTAAGTAAAGTCAAAGTCATACGTCAACGTCAAATTTCAGTGTATTTTACTCACTCATTTTAGTCATTTTACTTTACGAAAACAAAAACAATTTTTGTCTGAACTTTCTGCCCTAAAATTCAAGTATTTAATATTATGAGAGAAACTAAAATGAGTACACATCTCGGTGGTGGCAGACTCAACGTAGCTCTGGTACAGGAAACCATGAGAACAGAATTACTGAACCTTTTACAACTTTACAAAGGGCCAAAGGTAAGCTGAAACATTTGAGGATAATTTCGCCGAGTTACTACTGCTACCTACTTACTTATCACAAAACTATTAATATATTCTCGCAATTAATTTGTACCTATTTTGAATTTTTCGGTAGCCATAGTTTGTTAGGAAGGAAAGTACCAATGCAATAGTTCAAAATGTTTAAAAAATTGGGTTGCTTGAAGTAGGTACTTATGTGTATCCTAGATAGGATCTGCCTATAATGTAATGATGTTGAAAAAAAATATTTAACTTTATGTCTACTTAATGTCACTTTATCATGAAAATGTTTCAGGTGACAATATGGGATGAATGGCTAGCAGGACCAATAGGCCTTGTTGCTCAGTATACCCTGCTGAAAGACCATGAAGTGGCTGAAATGTTCCCGCTGCGCCCTGGCAACTTGCCCAACATCTCAGTCAAACATATTGTGTTCATTGCTCGACCAAAAATAGCTCTTATGGACCTGATAGCTGATTATGTTCTCTCTCTCAGGTAAAGATCATTTTCTGTGAAAAAAGCCTGGTAGATTAGGTTTAAAAACTTGTGATTCTATTATATTCTATTGCTGAATCTTGAATGCAGTTATTTTATTGCAATTCTATGTACTTTATAGGAAAAATCATGAAAGAAAATAATGTAAAAAGTCAATGGGCTTGCCCACTATAGTCTGTTTCAAATAGGATGGGTGACACATTCACTACCACATCCCTAAAAAACTCCAAACACTTAATGTGTGTAGAAATAGACTTTAGTATGGAATGCTAACCTTGCAAAATATGAACATGACATGTGTTTGAAATTTTAAATGTGCTTCTGAAACTTGAATGATAAAAAAACTTTTCTACCAAGGCTTGAGAATACAGTAGTCTTGTCCAATTCAGATTTTTCTTCCACATCTTTGTCAAAAATGACCCAAATTTATATTATAAGTTTATGAGATTACAGTTTTATACATACAAAATGGCATAACATATTATACGGCGATATTTCATAGGTGAAGATCACAGATATATATCGCTGATCTATAATTATGTTACAGATCAAAGCAAACAGCGCCTCTAGAGTTCCATCTGTTCTTCGTCCCCCGTAAGAGTGAGCTGTGCAAGATTCACCTCACTAACCGAGGAGTACTGAACAACTTGACAATACAGGAGTTCAAATGTGACATCTTCCCATTTGAAAGTGATGTTATGTCTCTGGAACTGCAGAATGATTTCAGGTAGGTATACTAACTTGTATTAGAAATGAAATTAATTGCCTAAAATTTGTATTGTTGACTTGCAAAGTATTGGCTAAATGTGTGCTTGCTTGGGCTTGTCATCAGCGGGTCTATATTATGTATAATTTTTTTGTCTAGTAGGTATAAGCCACGAAAGTTTTGAATAGAAAAGCGAGTCAAATAATGTTCTTCGTAATTATTCACAGAGAGAATTATCTTGAAGGTGATCCATCTTGCATATATAACGCCGCACAAGCGCTTCGTACGATCCAACAGCTTTATGGAATCATCCCCAGAGTCTATGGAAAAGGACAGGCTGCCAAACAGGTTTGTTGTACTGTATACTAAAGTTACAGACAATAGTGGCAATTCTGAGTGTCGCAAAAGCTAAACTAAGCTAACTAAAATTGTTGCCGTCCCTTTCATAGCGATGGAAATAAAAAGGATGGCAATAATTTTAGTTAGCTTAGTTTAGCTTTTGCGACACTCAGAATCGCTACTAATATACCTACGTCTTTATTTATAAATACATGTACACGGGGTTTTATCGCGTTATTTATCTTATTTCTTTACGTCCCGACGTTTCGGCTATGTTGCAATAGCCATGGTCGCGGGTGGACATGTATTTATAAATATGAATTGTGATCGCGAAAGTTTAAGAAAAACTAATATACCTACGTCTATTCAATAAGACCCCTGTCTTCTGGGATCACTTTGAATCTGATCCCATAATTCTAAGGCGAATAATTTGTGACTAACAGCCAGTTTTTCGAACGCAGATCATGTCCAAAATTACCTTGTTGAAGTATAGCCCAAGTTCATTCGGAAATTCCATGCTAAAATTCGGTGAAAGAATTTTTGAAAACAAATGAGTAGTTTCGGAGATTACCCCAAACATACAAAGAAACTAACTTTACCTATCTCACTTTTAGGAACATTCTCAAAACTCCTTGAAAAATTAGTAAACGAGCGTCTTGTTGGCTTTCTTGAATCGCATAAATTAATATCGTCAAAGCAGTTTGGGTTTCGCAGGGGAAAAAGCACTGAAGACGCAGTGTCCATTCTAACAAACGCTGTGGCCTCCCAACTAGATGTCGGAAGGTGCTGTGTTGGCATATTTTTAGACTTGGCCAAGGCTTTTGACACTGTCTCCACCCCTATTCTACTTCAAAAACTTGAGTGCCTAGGAATCAGAGGAGTTGCATTAGACTGGTTCAGAAGTTATTTGACAGATAGGAGACAGTGTGTGAGAATAGGCCAGTTTACTAGTAGCTCGCAACAAATCAATTTTGGTGTTCCTCAGGGAAGCATTTTGGGACCCACGCTATTCCTTCTTTACATCAATGATATCCATAACATCTTGCTTGCGAACGCAGAAGTTTTGTGTTACGCTGACGATACTGCAATCATATTTAACGGCCCTACGTGGCCTGCTGTGTACTCCTCTGCATCTCGTGGTATGGCGCTGATTTCCCAGTGGTTAGAGAAAAATCTTCTTACCTTAAACACTAAGAAAACCCAGTACTTGTGCTTTCATAAGACTAAGGCCTCGGCTCCCGTTGAAGACGCAAACATTAGAATCCACAATAGCGCATGCATTGGTACAGACTGTCTGTGTGATCTAATTAGCCGCAAAACATCTTTAAAGTACCTTGGAGTTTATATTGACGAAAATCTGTCGTTTAAAATTCATATTCAGCATTTATCAGCCAGAATCAGAAAGGTAATAGGTGTCATGCGGAATCTAAGGTATGCTGCAGGCATCGAAACCCTCAAATTGGTATATTATGCACTGTGTCAGTCTCTGATTGTATATTGCATAACATGCTGGGGCAGTGCCATTAAATCGTCCATTATTCTGGCTGAAAGAGCGCAGCGCTCAGTTTTGAAGGTTATGCTCCGGAAACCTTTCAGATACTCCACAGAACATTTATATAATGATGCTGGTGTACTTAGTGTGCGCCGGCTTTTCCTGCTTAAAACTTGTCTTACGATCCATAAATCTGTTATTTCCTCCATTGAGTATGAGTCTTATTTAATTCGCCGAGTTTTTAAAGTACCAACTCCTATCGTTAACACCACATTTGCTCGACGTACTGGTAGCTTCATGAGAATTCACGTGTATAATGAAGTTGTCAAACGTTGCGACATTAAACGCAAAACAATGTGCGAAGCGAAATTCCTGATTGTGAAATGGTTAAATGCTTTAAATTACGACCAAGCCGAAAAAATAATTGAAATTGAAACCTAAATAGGTTTCAATCTGATGTGATTTTATTTTTATATTTTTATTTTTACAATTAACTTTCTTTTACCATGTTTTTATTTTTATTTTATTTTTATTTTTGTTGTATTATTATAATTTACGTATTCTATTTAAAATTATTAAGTATTATAATGTAGGCTTACTTTTTATACTTTTTTTGTTTTTGCAAAATAAGTTCTGTTATATCTGACCTAGCCATAACTACCTGAGCTGTCGTAACAAAGTTTCCTCGATACAGGCTTTGCCTAGTGAGGAAACTGATAGATATATTCGTTGTTTTGATTTTCACTGTCTGTAAATTAAGTTAATTTTAAGTATACTACTTTGTAAACTCTGTGTAAACTTCGCCCTTATTTTACAGTAATAAACATTTTTCATTTTTCATTTTTCATCACCTCTTTATAATATTAGTAAGTAGAAAGAAAGAAAGAAAGAAAAGAAAGAAAAATAATTTATTCTTGTAGGACCTCAAGGATCACTTAAGTATCGTTTTACATGCTAGGTGATTCTAATGCCTGTTCCAACGCGACTCCCTACACCAGGGAAAGAATCAGGCAAGAACCTGGTGGTGTGGGCCTAGCTTTTTTTTAAAAGCGATCCCTTAACAATCTAAAATAATCTAAATAGTCAAGCTTCAGTGGGAAGCCAGTCGAACAAAGTAAGGCATGTCAAAAAAAAGTAAAAGTAATGGTAAAGTTAACAAGATAACACCTCAACAAAATGTTGTCTGGCATCACACGCTACACTTGGCCGACTTAAGTGGTAGGTACCTACTTATCAAGGTAGTAAAGATATTGTATACCATCAACCGTCGAGGGGCAGAGCGACATCAGGCCACGTAATTTTATCATTAATAAAACCCTCAATGGAATAATACGCTTTCTCTACAAGAATATTCTTTATGTACGTTTTAAACCTTCGAGTCGGTAGGTTAGTTACGTTGATTGGGAGTTTATTGTAAAAACGTACAGTATTTCCCATAAAAGAACCGTTTACTTTTTCTAGTCTAAATTTAGGCACACATAGTTTATTTTTATTTCTAGTGTTAATTTTGTGCACATCATTTTTTTTCTTAAAGTTGTTTATATATTTGTGAGTGTGCAATAGGTTTACATAAATATATTGCGAAAAAACAGTAAGAATATTTATTTCTTTAAATCGCTCTCTTAAAGAGTCCCGACGTTTCATTTTGTAAATGGCACGGACAGCTCGCTTTTGTAAAACGAAAATAGTTTGAATATCTGCTGCTTTACCCCAAAGAAAAATACCATACGACATCACACTATGGAAGTAACTGAAATATACTAACTTAGCTGTTCCTTCGTCAGTAAGTTGCCTAATCGTACGCACTGCATAAGCCGCGGAGCTAAGCCTACCTGCAAGTGTTTCAATATGCGGACCCCACTGCACTTTGGAGTCAATTGTAAGACCTAAGAAAACAGTTGAATCAACAAGATTAAGTGCTTCCCCATTTAATTTAATTTTTGTAGGTCTCTGAACCACGTTAGGCAAAGTGAATTTAATACATTTAGTTTTTTTGGCATTAAGTAAGAGGTTATTAGCAGTGAACCAGTTTGAGACTTGGGATAAAGAGGCATTAACATCATCATAATTATCTTTAGACCTATCAACTTTAAAAAGTAAAGATGTATCATCAGCAAAAAGAACAATGTCACACATGTCTTTTACAAAAGAAGGAAGGTCGTTTATGTACACTAGAAACAGAAAAGGGCCTAGTATCGAGCCCTGTGGCACACCCATATCAATAACTGACCCTGAGGACTTTTCACCTCCTACTTCAACTTTAAGGAGTCTCTCAGAAAGATAAGATCGAATCAGGTTAATAGCTTGGTTTACGACACCATAGTACTTTAATTTGGAGATTAAAGTCGCATGACACACGCAGTCGAACGCTTTCGACAGATCGCAGAAAACTCCGACTACGTCTTGTGAGTTCTCAAAGGCATCATAAATGTGCTTTAGAAGCAATGTACCTGCATCGGTTGTTGATCTACCTCTCGTAAATCCAAATTGGTGCTGGTGTAAAAGTCCGTTAAGATTAAAGTGAGAGAGCAGTTGATTAAGAATTAGTTTTTCAAAAATTTTACTTAACGCAGGCAGAATCGATATTGGTCTATAATTAGCGGGGTCAGTTTCATTACCAGATTTGAATAAAGGAATAACTTTACTCATCTTCATTAGATTGGGAAAAACTCCCTCGTCAACGCAATTGTTAAAGATATAAGCTAAACAAGGAGCAATATCACCAACAATAGTAGCTAATATCTTAGTCGAAATTCCCCATAAATCTTCAGTGTTTTTAATATTCAGTGTTTTAAATATTTTGACAATATTGTCTGCGTTAACATAACTAAATCTGAATTCATTATTACCCTGAGCAACACTGCATTCCAAAAGGCCGTATGCTATAGTGGCGGATGAATTTAATGACTGGGTCACCACATGTGGTATATTAGAGAAAAAATTATCAAAAGCGTGAGCGACCTCATCGCTTTTAGTTAATAAATGATCATTGACTTTTAGATTTATCTGTTTGTGGCCACGTTTTGTCTTACCAGTCTCATTGTTGATCAATTTCCAAGTGGCTTTAATTTTGTTAGGTGCTGTTTCAATTTTATTTTTTAACAACATTGATTTTGCTACCTGACATACTTTTTTGAATGTTTTAGAATAATTCTTAATGTAAAGGTTATGTGAAGGATCGTGGAGCATTAGTTCCCTTGTAGAATACAGATCATAAAGTTTATTTCTACTTCTATAAATACCAGGTGTTGCCCAGTCTGCAAAGCTTGCACTAGTTTTAGCTATACAAGTCTTTAATTTAAATATTTCCTTATGCTCCTCAGTAATTAAATTAGATAAACAGTTAAACAGCTCATTCGGGTCTTCTATACAAGGCAAAAGTGACATTTTAAGTTCTATGCAACCCTTAAACTTTGTAATACGACTCGCTGTGATATGTCGGTAAGTGAATTTATGAGGTTCATTTAGTATGCAATTAGGAAATTTAACACTTTGACCATAATGATCTGATCCAAACTTTTTTATTAAGTTCTTACTAATTGGTTCACAACTACTAAAAATATTGTCTAGACATGTGGCTGTTGTTATAGTTACCCTAGTTGGTTCATTGAAAAGATGCGTCAGATTAAAACATTTGAACAAGTTAATGAACCTTTCAGACAGAGAATCTAAAATAATGTCTATATTAAAATCCCCGCAGATTATTAAAACTTTACTACTAGTAAAAATCTTAAGCAAAACTTCTTCCATAGTGGACTCAAACCGCCCGTAATCCGCGTCAGGTGGACGGTAAACACTCACTATGATATGTCGCTCTAGCTCAACGCACGACAGCTCAATAGTCCTCTCAATAGAGAGATTAACAACATCTTTACGTTCCTTGCATTTTAAATGATTTTTCACAATAATAAGAGAACCGCCTCTAGTGGCGTTCTTACGTTTGTATGAACTTACTATATTAAATTGTTCAAAATAAGGGAGCAACTGATTATCTACAATCCAGTGTTCAGTCACACACATAATGTCTACATTACATCCCTTTAAAAATAACTCTAATGCTAGTAATTTGCTGGGGAGGCTTTGCATGTTCTGATGTACAACATGCAAAGTGCCTAGCTTACCCATTGTCGAAGCGGTCAGTTTAAATGCTGACCGGCAGTCCCTACTACATTAATAACCCTATTAGTACTACTACTAAATACAGGCTCGTCAGTTAAATATGTTATACTACTTATAACACCATCAAAAATATTATATGCTAACAATTTAGCAATTATCAATTTACTACAGCTACTATGGTACATTGTACCTCTACTTAAGCTAAAGTCACTAATAAAATTATTAGTGTCAAAATACAAAACGTCACTATGACGACATGTCAAGTTGTAAAGTAATAAATTGATTTTATATAGTCTCTGGTTTTCAAGTTCACTCAGAGACTTGGAGTAAGGGAAGGCACAAATGATTAATTTGCTCAACCCTAGATTTACCTTCTCTAACAAAATGTCAACAAGGTTTATTATGTCTAAACGTTTTATGTTACTACTGTCACCTAAATGCAACACCATAGTGGTATTGCTGTCAAGTGATGTATCAGTAAGTATAGATATTCTTTTATCTGTGGTACCTATAGACTAGGTAGTAGCACAGATAATATAATACTATACTAGTAAAGATTATAATATTATAACACTGAAATCGTTAGGTATGGGATCTCCTCTGTCGTTTGAACAAAGAGGAGCAAGGATCAGGCGTGCGTGGGGCCAGCACATCCTGCATCGACCAGCTGTTACTACTGGACCGAGCGGTGGACCTCGCCAGTGTCATGGCCACACAGCTTACTTACGAGGGACTTATTGGTAAGCACATTGTAGTGTCAAATACTTCAAATTAGATGTGTGAGGTTGACCCCTGTTTGACCAGCTTAGGTCTTTCATTCATAAAGATTTGTCAATTTAATATTGATTTAAAGAATGTTTTTTTTTCTTGTTACTCTTATGGCAATGAAAAGAGATAGCAAATTCACTAATATCGTTATGTAAAACTTTTCACCAGCTGTCGCTCATTCGTTCCTTACTCGACGTATGCCTATCATGTGCAACGTGTGGAGACGACAAACGAAATATCTCGATATTGTGAAACTGCTCTCACGTAGGTACTAAGCTAGAGCAGGAGGGAAGGTTTGCCGTGTTGCACATAGTCCCACAGGATTCAATAACCATTCATAATATAAAATCATGCTTTTTTTCTCATGGGGGTAGGCAGAGAGCACGGATTCCACTTGCTACGATCCTGACGCCCATTCACTCATTACATAAACCAGTTTAATAAATCAAGTTAACAGCTCAAAAGTTTATTGAATATTTATTTTCAGACGAGATCTACGGCATAAAGAACTCTACTGCCTCTTTTCCCGGCGATCGGTTCGCCTCTGATGAGAATGGTGGGGAGGCTTCGCGAGAAAACAAGCGCGTGATCCTTAACTCGGCTGAAGAATTGTTTACAGAGCTACGTGATTGCTACTTTACATCGGTATGCAACTAAATTATCCATTTTATACTAGCTACTCCCCGCGGCTTCCCACGCGTGGTACCCGAACAAAGAATAGCCTATGTCCTTCCCCAAGGTCTAGTCTATCTCTGTACCAAATTTTATCGAAATCGGTTCAGTGGTTTAGGCGTGAAAGCGTAAAAGAGTGTAGGTATTATAAAATATCAGTAGCGATTTTGTTTGAGAAACATACAGTACAATACCTACAATAAAAATTAATCCCACTAATATTATAAACGCGAATGTTTGTATAGATGTGTGGATGTATGGATGTTTGTTGCTCTTTCATGCGAAAACTACTAAACGGATTTGGCTGAAACTTGAAATATAAATAGTTTATGACCTGGAATAACATATAGGCTACTTTTTATCCAGGTATGTACCACGTGAGCGAAGCCGCGGGCGTCAACTTGTCTTAATATAGTGAAGTTAAGAGTCTAAACCCACAATTAAAACCTTGGAAGAATAAATGAGTAATGTAATTTATATATAAGTATTTTATGTTATTATATTAGATTTCATTTATTCTAGGTAGGAGCAGCGCTTTCAAAGAAAGCTCGCGTGATCAAAACTCAGCTGGACGAGCGACACAAAGACAAAACGGTGCAGGAGATCAAGCAATTTGTATCGCGTCTGCCGCAAATGTTGGCCAACAAACAGTCGCTGGCAACTCATACCGCCATCGCTGAGTATATCAAAGAGGTATGTATCATTCATCTTTTATTGTACCCATTTTCGCAATAAGTACATTAATTATTATTATTATTATCTACTTATAGTTCAGCCAAATTGCCGTTGCTTGTCGAATTTGGCAGAAGTTTAGATATCTAAATGATTTATATTATACAGCGTCGTTAGCTTGAATACATTTTTTTTGAGCACAAGTAATAGGTACCATCTGAAATACCTTTAAATATAATTTCTAGATGATACCTACAGTCAGGCAGGGAGTTACAAACTCGGCATAAATATTTGAACAAAAATTGTTGTAATTTTTTTGCAGACAACAGACAGTTTTGAATTCCACGACACTATACAATGTGAAGAAGACTTTTTGAACTGCGTCGAAAATGAAAAAGTTTGTCCGTACATCGAAGATCTAATCGCTCAAAAGGCACCTTTGACGAAGGTAAGAAGACTATAATGCTCATATAAATACGACATTATTTATAAAATACGGTAATTTTTTTCGATTTAAATGGTTCTAAAAAGTTTCAACTAAAAAACCTATAGCAATTAAGTATCTTGTAATTTCCACATTATTAGGACAGAAATGAAACCCCATGCCATTGACCCTGACTACTCCTTTACATCTTAAAACAATCTTGAATGATGATCTTTGTGGCGCAGTGATAGAAGGACGCCGGAAGTAGCGGTTTCAAACCCCACCGAGAGACTAATTTTTTTTTTATTGTGCTGCCATCTTTAAACTCCTGTTTAGGGCCATTTTCAGGGTTACGATTTTTTGCATGGCCTTTGTCTGTCTGTCTACTTAGTATTAGATGACGTTGTGTGAAGTAGTGTGTACTATCTTACATAAGTTTACCCTCACATCCCAGGTGCTTCGCCTAATCTGCCTGCAATGCGTGACGGGGTCAGGACTGAAGCCGAAAGTGCTGGAGTATTACAAGCGGGAGCTTGTACAGGTGTATGGCTTGAAGACCTGGCTGACACTCTGC
Organism: Xanthorhoe designata; assembly: GCA_963582015.1. Lineage (NCBI taxonomy): Eukaryota > Metazoa > Arthropoda > Insecta > Lepidoptera > Geometridae > Xanthorhoe > Xanthorhoe designata. Next base: position 4,828,111 of record OY757029.1, read on the forward strand.
AACCTGGAGAAATGCGGCCTCTTGCGACCACAGCAAGGGATAAGGCAATACGTTGTCTTGAGAAAGGTACTTATAATAATACAAAAAAAAATGAATACGTCTGTCGAATCCGCTAGTTATTATTGCTATTGTCTTCAATTTTTTGATTACTTTCAGTCGCTGAATCTCACTATGGACGAAGTGGAGATGAACTCACAAGACCAGAGTTTTTTGGCAAGCAAATATACACCATTGACCGTCCGACTTAGCGAGCATATTGCCAAGAACAAGGGCTGGGCAGGTAAGTCAACTATATTATGAAATAATTTATTTACAAAACAGCTATAATAACTAGAAGAATAATTACAATAATGTAATAATAAATATCGTCCTATTTTTGGTGAAGGAATACAAAAAATATAATGTTCAGGCACAGTCGGATTTTGTCTTTTAACTTTGTTTGAAAATATATTGTTAGTTTAAGATAAAAAAAATGTAGTTATGTATAAATTTTATCAACTTTATTTCGGTGTTATCAGCACATAATAAAAATTAAGTGCAGTTGATAAAACTATGACGCATAAAACAAATTAATTGTAATACAGTCGAGACGAAATCACCCGAATGGGATTCAATGGAATGCTCTAGTTCCTATCGACCTTCGACCTTGTTTCAATTCGTATGCTAATTAAATGTGTGATGTTCCTGGCTTTATTGTACTGAATATATCGGTAGATAAATATTATGTTTAACCGACTTCAAAAAAGGAGGAGATTCTATGTTTCACTGTATGTACTTTTTTTTTCTTATGATTAAATCGCCAAATGTGGATCGATTAAATTTTTTTTTTTGTCATACAAAATTATAAATTCGTTTTTACGTTTAAAGTCAATCAAAGCATAAACAAATCAATTAACTTCATTCCAGGTATCCAAGACGTCCTAGGTCTGCTACCAGGGCCAACAATCGAAGAGCTTCAAACCCTACAGCCCCGCACCGTCCGAAGAAACTCAATCTCCAGCGAAAACTCGTCCACGGATTGTCCTAGAGTAATACTAGTCTTTTTCATCGGAGGATGTACTTACCAAGAGATATCCGCGTTGAGGTCCATTAGTCAGCAGGAAGATTCATCAATGATGAATGTGGAATTTGTCATTTTGACGACTAAACTTATCAATGGAAATAATTTTATTGAATCTTTGATGGAGCCCGAGGTCTGATTGAAACCTTAAGTTCAAAATGTAACGCGCGTTATAGCGCGCGTCAAAGCACGATCAAATAGATGACGAGCGCTAACGCGCGTTGTGAGAGTATTCGTCACTAACAAAATTACGTGCGATCTCGGTGAAATGAAAGCGCGCGCTCATCTGAACAACGGACAACAAACAAAAGCGCGACTACCCGCGTCTAGAGATTTTTTTCTCAGAGCGCCTGCGTTGTCGATCGCTGACGTGCGTTAATGCGCGCGTATGTGATCGGTTATTAGGAAATATTAAGATTTCATGTATTAAATACAGGGCGTTCAACGGCTATGTGTAGGGCATGCAAAACCAGTTTTGAGGGCCCAAAACCGAAAACCGGCGTCAGCCCAATAGGTTTCGGCAATATTGTTATTACATTAATTATCTTGGATGATAATTTACCTTGTATTAAGCTATGTAATTAAAACATTTATTTGTATCTAATTGTATCATACTACCTAAGTGTACATTTTATTGCATTCCTAAAGTTATCATGATATAAAAATAAAAGTTGTTTATTACTTAAAAATGCTTTTATTCCATCTGACCAAATCTTTCCATGAAAAATAAACATTGAATCATAGATCTGGACTATTCTGGACCTATTAAAATCTCATATATTTATAACTTGGATATAATATTTCAATTTGATCCGTTATATAAATAAACTTACAAAACCTGCATGCTTACTACCTATATATTACAATTTAAAGCTTTAGCATAATAAAAATAATTTAATACATTTACAACATATCTAATGTAATGACTATTCTCATAAATATTCGTTACTTGTATACTTTGTGATGTTAGCTTTCTTTGGCGCGACACTCACACCAAACTTCTTAGCCAATGCTACCAACTTTTCATTGTCATAGCTCATCTCTTCCTTGTAGCATCGGAGCATAAGAGGCATAACTGTCTCCAAAATAAACTTAAAGTTAGTTTGGGCGTAACTGGAGTCGTTCCCAAGAGACAGATTTAGGCGAGCGTTAAATATTGCGTAAATACACTCGTCCAATACATCCATCATATCTTTAGTTACTAGTTTAAGTCCAACTTTCTGCACAGTTATGACAGATTGCGCAAACCATATTGTACTGCTAGATAGATCTACCCAAGTTTCGTTTATGATATACTTAGCTAGTACTAGGCCTAAATTCTCCATTTGCGCTAAGAATTTGTTCACACCGGTTTTTGTGTGCATATTCACTGGAGTCCATTTATCCTCGGAGACTTTTCCTTTCATTGACTCCACAATCCTCTCTTTGTATTCTCTCAGTGCTTTTATAATAGGTGTTCTTAAACAGCTATTCAATTGGAATCTTAAATCAAGGCCGAATTCACAGAACAGCGTGCATTGATCCCTAAGGCTTTGAACACAGTCTAGAAGAGAGTCTAAGGCGCACTGTGGGGTGAAAACCTGCTTTATAATTTGACTCATCAGTACCCTAAGTTGCAGGCTCGCCCAAACAACAAAAGCACTAATTTTATTCTTAGGAAATAGTGAGATAAACTCAGTTAAGGCATCCGTGAGTGAACAGAAAAAGACTTCCCCCACTTGTTTAACATAGCTGTCTATAGAACCTTCCAATTGGACCCCCTTTACGTGAACTTTGACTGTATGACTGCAGATAGCTAAGTACATTTCACACGCTTGACTGGTCATGTTAAATTTGTTGAGTATTAGGACAGAATGTCGAGTGGATTGCAACCCTCCTCTTGGACTCCAGTTATGTGTCACATCTAGCTCTCTCAGTAAAATCTCAATCAAAACTTTTTGCTTTTGTTCAATTTTCTTTAAAATATCAGGCTTTTGTGGGTGGGATCTATATTCACCAGTATTCAAAGCTTTCTGAGCTTTGACCATCAGTTCATAAGTCTTTTGAAAATGTCTTTCCACTATCAGTACATCAAGCTCTTCAGTTACATCAGCCAGCCATTCAGGAAGCGGGCCAATTAGTGGTGAGGGCAGTTCCTCAACAGAAAGACTAGGAGACTCGATAGAAGGTGATTTAGGTTTCTCCATACTTTCCTTTTTCTTTTGCTTTAAATTTTCTTTTTCAACATGAAGTTTCTTAGCAACATCAAATTTATCCAACCAATCCTTTTTGATAGTCAAGCTATTACACTGAAACACTCTTGTATCTGGGAATGCTAGGACTTTGAAAGCTTGTTTTACAGTCCCCAGATCACGTACATTTACTACAGCAAGGGTACTTATAGGATAGCTGGCTTGAAACTTGTACCTCATAGGACCTCTTCTGTTTGATATCCAAGAGGTCAGCATGAGACAGTCATTGAACAAATAGACATGCATTCTCTGCAGAGCAGTGTTCTCCTCCCCGTCGATCTCTAGTAAATCGCCTTCGTGAAGCAAATATCGGTCGGAAACGTCGAGTAAGTTCATACAACCTTCAACCTTCTCACTGATGTTGTTTAGTTTGTTTTTACGCTCCTCCTCAGTGTTGTCAGATTCTAACTCAGGATTGTCGAGGGATTCTCGCGATACGGTGTTGTCATAGCCCAAGATAGAGGCGTGAGACAGCGTAGTGAGGACCGTACGCTGCTCGCTTAGCAAGTGCGATAGCTTGTACATTTCTGCTTCTAGGTGGGATATCTCGGTCGCAGTCTCGATGAACTGCATGTAGTTTTCGTAAACATTCTTTTTTAGGGCATTGGCGGTTTCTTCAGATAAAGATTCTATTTTTTCTTTTTGCTGTTGGAGATCCTCCCCCCCGACACAGGTTTTCGTCAGCTCCTTTACGTAGCGCTCTGGAACGAAGTCTGGTACCGCAAACTTTTCCATGTTGACGTCGGACATGGCGTCTCATAAATATTTATTGTAACAACGTTTATTTTAGGCAAAAAACACTATCATTATTCGGTAATCGAACGGCAGCCAGCAGCACGAAATGAAATGAAAATGTTACTAGCTAGACAGGTTAAATCAAATCAACTCTGAAAATGTCAAATGCGTGAGCGTAACTGAATGTCATAATGACATTGATTGATGTTTACTGTTTAGTTTTCATTGTCATCAATTTCTTGGTTGGATGGAACCATGCTCTTTGGTTGGAACCAAAGAGCATGTATAGTAGTTGGAACCATGTTGGATGGAACACAAGATTCTTTTTAAACAGTGTAGGTACTTATGTTTATTGTTTTTAAACATAAGTACACTGTAAAATAGAGCGCTAGCACACATATACAGACGTTGGATCATTAAATTTTACTGTATTTATATCTATCGAAAGCAATAGAAAGAATAGATCCTCTCTTACTATTAAAAAAGTAAAGGAGGTAATGCACTTACTTTTTCACACAGCGACGATGTTCATTCCAATACCTATTTAAAACTCGTTCTTATAAAGTAGGTACCTACGCTAAAGAGTAAGCGTTAGGGTTTTTGAAATAGTAGGTACAATTAATATAAAGTGTCTATGTACCTATACTTCTATACCTACTAATAAATATTATAAACAGGTAGGTAAAGTTGGTTTGTTTGTTTGTATGTTTGGGGTAATCTCCGAAACTACTCATCTGATTTCAAAAATTATTTCACCGATATGTAGCATGGACTTTCCGAATGAACATTAAAGGCTTTATTTTATCAAGGTAGGTACCACGCGAGCAAAGTTGCGGGTGAGTAAGCTAGTTATTTTAATAAAGTTAAACAAGATGGTTCAATCGCACTATTTATTAGTAACAAATAAACTTAAACAAACTGTAATGTAGGTACCTACCTATGCTTATTTTTATTTTGGCAGTTTGAGAAAATCACGGTACCTATTTATCACAAATTGAGGTTTGTTATAACATTTCGTTAATAAATCAAAGCATTTTACTATTTGATCGCGTCACTTCCAAATTTGTATTCAACAATTTTAAATCTGACATGTCTCAACCCTTACTTTTTCGTTGAAACAAAGAGGGAGAAACTGAAAAAAATTAAAGGCAAGCTTTTTTATTTAGTGCTTAGCCTTTGATATAATTATCAACACATTACAAATATATCAAAGCAAGTGTTATGAACTACATTGTGAGTTTCTTTCTCTCTTTGAATATAGAATCGGAAATGACTCGGGTATCATCGGTAAAGTTCATTAACTTATTCTTCTTTAGCAGCGTTTTCTTTCGAAGGTAATTCTTCCTTGGCTTCTCTCTTAGCGAGTTCAGCTTCCTTCTCGGGTATTTCAACTTCGGCGGTGAAATTGCCGTTACGTTTGTATCTGTAGAAGTTGCGAGCGGTGGCGACGACTGATTGGGACTCGTAGCAGTTGACTAGGGCGTCTCCGTTGCGGCCTAAAAAATTAACATAAAATTATAGTTTGACGTTATTAACGTATTGTTTCAATATTCTTTAAGTGAGCAAAGATCGAGAGTAAGCGTAACTGGCCATTTAGTTAGAGCTTTTAAATTCCACTTAAGTTCCTTTGCGACCAGCCAGCAAACTCATTTTTGGAGTCTAAACCTTCTTAAAGATTCATTCAAATTAATCTAAATTGTCTAAGCTTCGTTGGCCGTCAATCAATCTATTGCAAGTTTGCACGTGATTAATGAGCTTACCTGTAGGGCAAGTGCAGACAGCAAGATGTCTCCTGGCCATGCAGACGGCGCCGGAGCCGCACTGTGTGTTGCCGAGGCACGGGTCCACGCAGCGGTACCCCACGCACGCCAGATGGTCGGAACATTGAGAGTCCAACTCGCATTCACCCTATTAAAATGAATATTAAATTATGTTCATGACTGTACCCTCAAGTAAGGCGCTGTAGACTGTTTTTTCAGAATCGAAAAAATAATCAATGCCTTTGCCTTTTTTTTTAAACTTTGAAATTAACACAGTTATGAACATTTGTTTTTCATTTAGCTGAGCTAGGTAATTCAACCCTAAAGTTCTTCATTGTAGATAGTTAGGTGGGTACAATAGTTTTGACTTACACGTTCGCAAGAAACGATTGCGTTTCCGATGAACCCACTAGGGCAAGTGCATACAGGCCTCTCGGCTCCGGTGCGGTCGTGTCCAGGAGTGCACTTAGCGTTGGCACCACAAGGGTTGGGCTCACATAGATCACCTATAGAAAGTTAAGATGTTACATTACAGGATTATATAGTATAGGACCCAAGAATGAACCTTGTGATACTCCGGGAATTTTCCAATGGCTCATTGAGCATTCAATAGTTTAACTAAAGTATCAAATTAACAAAGAAATAGAAAAGAGAAACAAGTTTTTACGATGTGAATCTAACATTGCTTCCTTAGGTATTGTAAAAATCATGATCAAAAGCCTATTTACCTACTACCTACCTAATTACTTTATTTATTTTTAATTTATACTAACGTTTGCATCTCACTGTTAACATTTCCTCTTTCATTAACAAACATCTTAAACTTACGGGCTTCGAAAGGCCTGCAGAAAGTGAAGGGATCGCCAGTCATGGTCTTAGGGCAGGAGCACACGGGGGTCAGACCACGGAGGTTGCAGTCTGCGTTGTATCCACAAGCGTTGGTGCAAGGGTTCACGCACGCGTTGTACACACAAGCTGGCTTGTAACTGGGGCATTCGCTGTCTGATGTGCACTCGGCTGAGCAGATTTTGTAGGGATCGCCGTGGTAGCCCTGGAAGTAAAGATGTAATTTAGGTAACATGGTACATAGAAGCAGTTTTGGCCAATAAAAGTCAATCAGAATTTCATGCTTCGAAGAGCATATTCAACTATTGGTGAAGACTGGAGAGTCACTTAGCCATGACAGACATCTAAAGGAAGAGAGATAGGTAATAATTGTTTATCTTCTACCCTCGGGCACTTGCAGGGTGGTGGATGGATGAGCGCCAACAGTCTCACAGTCCGCATTAGCCCTGCAGTCGCTGCGTGGATTAATGCACTTGAATTCCCGACACTTTATGTAGCATAGCAACACATCTCGTCAATACTGTCCTATTATGTATATTCTGTTTGTAACTTACCCTCGGGCACTTGCAGATGGCGCGGTGAGCGGAAACAGTCTCACAGTCTGCATTAACGCCGCAGTCGCTGCACGGGCTAACGCACTTGAAGTCCCGGCATGACTGCTGGGCGCCGCATTCGCCATCCGACTCGCACTCGTGCCGACAACCCGTCAATGGACTACCCTGATAAGTGAAATTAAGGATATAGAATAGAACTGTCCGCAACAACATTGCAACATATAGGTACAGTACAAGAATCAGATTCCTACAAAATTTATATTTAAATAATTTGTAAAATAAGGAATAGGGAAGACGACTGGTATTGAAGTCGTAAAACAAAAAAAATTAAGTAAAACTGTTCTAGTGGCTCCATTTATAAAAGGAAAAAGGTACCTACCTAATTATAAATATAATTGAAAATGTTAATGCAAAAACACTAATGGTTTTACCTAGAGTAATCAATCTTATATTTCTTGACACACAACAAGTATAATAACTTACTCTGTATCCGGGCAAGCAGGTACAGATGGCCTGGTTGTTTGCTACGTGGCATTTCGTGTTGGGGCCACAGGGAGATGGGTGACACGCTTCCTCTGTAAACCAACATCATCAGATAAATATAGCTTTTCCTAGAACTACCTAGAAGCATAACAAAATATGTACCTACCTATTTAGACAAACCTCTGACCACATCTTCACTTTAGTAGCTAAACTAATTCAAGTCACTGAAGATGGTTATGTAGTGGGTCATTACCTGGGTCAGCAATTCTGCAGGAGTGAGAGGGGTTGCCAGTGTAGCCAGCGGGGCAAGTACATACTGGGATGTGGTTACGGACCTAGAAACATAAAAAATCATTTAGTGCAAGTAAATTTTCACGGCGTTTAATTTAATGTCAAAAGCAAATAAGGAAGGATGTAATAAAATGCAATTGGTACTTACATCACAGTTAGCGTTGGTGCCGCAGGTACCTTCGCAAGGGTTGATGCAGTGCTGGTTCACGCAAGTCTGGTGGCTACGGCATTCGCTGTTATCTACAGAATAAACACATTTAATATTGAGATGAATGCCCATGTGAATAAAAGCTACCCGAGCGACACGTTCAATCTTGATGCAGTGACTGAACGGATCTCAGGAGTGTCCCGCTAATCAGACACAGATTGGACTAACACGTCACTGAATACAGTGGGCCTGTTTATAAACATCTACTTACCAACACATTCGATTCTGATGCACTGACTGAGGGGGTCGCCAGAGTGTCCCGCCAGACAGGCGCAGACTGGCCTCACGCTACCCTGGATGCAGTGGGCTCCGACACCGCAGGTATGGGAACCGCACATTACTGTCGTGTCAGAGATTGAGCGTCCATGCTCATACAGGTCCCGTCCGAAGTAGCTTCGGGGATTGTAGTTATAGTTGTAGTAGCGTTGGGCTGAAATGGAACGTCCGTTGTCATATCTATCATAAATAGCAAATAGCATTATGTATTCCTAATCAAGTAATTAGTCATCATAATTATCAGAAAACTGTCGAACATCATGATCAGCATCAAAGTTCAAAAGCTTTTGCAATATTTGAAACGTTAATTAATACAACTTCCTTGCGAATACAGATCGTGATTATAATTATTATAAACAATTAAAAATACTAAGAGCTAACAACAAAGTCTTATTAAAATGCATAATTATTCCCTAATAGAACCACGCGGAATCAACCCACACATCAATTTATGGTTAACGAAGGATAGACTCAACAACTCGGCGGTTAAATTATGAAGGATGAAGATGATTATCAGTCCTACATAGGCAAAAAAATGTACTTACTTAAAATGAAAGAGCATAATATAATAATAAATTATTGTTGTGTCTCAATCAGGCCGTAGGTAAGGTTCTACCCCTATCTACATAATTTCTTAAATAAAAACAGAACTTATAATCTTCTAAAAAAAATTGTATGACTTCAGAAAAAGTTTTGATAAGTGCGGTTGAATACGCGGTATTCAGCATAGCAATGGAATTGGCAACAAAGATGATGAGATAATAATTGTAATCCAGAACAGGTGCAACTATCAGGCGAGTGAAGGCACAACCGGAATCTATACTTAACTGATTAGATTCATTATAGTGTTTTCGTACCACGTCTGTGTCCTCTTTATGCTTGTCTAGTACCAGATGGGTTAGAAGGACTGTAGGCGGTATCAAGGCTGCATTAAAAAATGGTTCTTCGTCAAGGTTTTTTATGGCTATTTTGTTTACCTTTAGGTACCTATGTATTTGTTTTGTTGAACACTGCGGAGGTGTAGATCGTTTGGAGATGTTATTGAATTGCTAGTTTTTGTTGTTGGGAGATTGATTTTGATAAAGATTGATTATGATTGGCTAATTAATTCATTGTGCTTTAAGTAGGTACCTATGTATTCTACAGTTAGAGCTATTGTAGGTTGGTATGGTAGATACTACATGTCTGTCAGGACAGTACCTGGATAAGAAGTACCTACCAACCCTTATGGTTTATATTAGGGTGAACTACCTACCCAATTTTAAATAAGATCTTTCCAGTCATCCTTAGATTTGGTACCTAACCATACAACAACACTTACCTAATCGAATTAATGAAAAAAAAAGAGAACATTAGGTAAAGTACCTACCTATTTGTTTTCAGTGCGACGATCGATTTAGTGTCTATTATTATTAGATAAAATTTTACCGCAGTAAAAAAAATAAAGATGAATTTAAATGATCATATATCACACAATATGTCTTCTTGTGACTTATTTTTTTATGATTCCTTATTGATTTGCAACGCAGTTACACCCACCTCGATACTAATAAGGTTGTATTATAATCATCTTGTTGTTGTAATGATGATTGATATTATCATTACTTAATCAAATTTGTAGAGGTCGTGCAAAAAATCGGAAGTAGGTAGGTAAGTGCCTAATTCACCATTTTAATTTAAGTAAAATTAAATCTCGTTAGGGTATAATATATATATTATTTGAACCTATTGGGGTTGGGGTTATGTATGACCCTGCTTCCGCGGGTTACCGGGGCCCATCTGATGTCTGGTCTGATAGATAATGATGATGTCTAAGTAATTCTAAGATTAAAATGGAGTCGAGGTCGGAAGTAAAATTGAACATAGTAGAATTTTGATTTGATCATTACCGTCAACGCCAACCTGGAGGGCTAGTAGCACCAATGGTGCTATAGACAACAGTTTTCCGCCCATCTGAAAAAGAAAAAACACTAAAACCTATAGCTACAAAACACAACAGACGGCGCTTCGCAAAATAACAACATAATTCACTTTACAAGACTAAAGTTTGACCTGTCTCAAAGAAAATACAAAGACGAATAGACTTATGTAAATACAGCTGACCATAGGTAGGTTCCTACATGGAACATGGACACACTCCAACACAGCCTACTGAAGGTTGCGTGATTTTATGAGTCACTTTGACGTATGTAAGGACCATTTAGTTGAGCTACTGTGTCAACGTTTTGTTATTTATTTAATTACTCTTTAAGTTTTCGCAAAGTAAATAAATAGCTACTAATGGTGCCTAATGTCGAAGTTCTAGATATAAATATTACCTACTATTAAGTGGGTAAAGTATGTAGGTATGTTTGTGTGATGAACATTCAACGTATTAATGCACCTACTTATGTGTTTTAGTTTTCAACTAATCTTTAGGAGAACAGGTGAAGTTTTTAGAAGTCACACAGAACCTTTATCAATTTGTTATGAAGTTTCTCAAAATGATTACTTAAGTACAGTTGTAAAAATTAAAAATCTTAAAACTAGTTATTTTCACAGTCAAAAAAAATACACTTGTACACAACACTGAACACTTACAATTCGTCTGTCTGTGTCGAGGAAACAACGCTGTGAAGAATGTGCGCAGTCCTTATACCGGGCAGTGCGCCTACGCAATCCTATAGGTAGACTGCGCGAATTTATGCAAATTTAATAACATACACATTTTAGATTTATTGCTTTTTAATCGAATTTTGTTTCTATTTGAAGAAATGGGTGTGGCTCTTGGTAAGACAGGAAAATTAAAATTAAATAGGTAGGTACTTAATCAATTAGAGACATTAATTAATCTCAAAAAGTTAGTTACAAACATTAAGTAAATACCAGTACCAAACTTAATTTCTTTAAAAAATACGATGTTGCCTAGGTAAGGTACCTACCTAGTGGGTACCTATAGATAGATAGAGCCGTATTAGCCGAGTATAGGATAGGATCTAAGGACCACGACTCCAAAAGTACCTAAGTACCTATTCATTATTATAAAATCGATAAAAAATCAATAGGTACAGATTTAGCAAAATAGTGGTCTTCAGAAACGCAATAAATTCCAAGGATCTTCCTGTTATTTCAAGAGCACCTTGATTAATCTGAAAAACATTTTTTTTATCCGCTATGATCACTTTCCCGCCATATTTGGCTATCACTACCACCTGTGAATAGTCAACTTAACAGAAACAGAATGACATCATTCGAGTATTTAACTCGAGTTCTGTGTAAGGAATTGACTAACCGGATCTAAGATAAGCATTTCCATGGCATATTTAATTTAGAGTTTAGACAATCTGTGATTTTGGATCCACTTTTACAGTAGCGTCAATGCCCATTGACGCTACTGTAAAACCAATTTTAGACACACCTCTGAATACCCCCCTTAGATATCTTCAAAAAATGCCTAAGATATCTTAAAAACAGTCTGCAACACCTTGAGATTAAATTTGATAATGGGGGCAATTCTGAGTGTCGCAAAAGCTAAACTAAGCTAACTAAAATTATTGCCATCCTTTTTATTTCCATCGCTATGAAAGGGACGGCAACAATTTTAGTTAGCTTAGTTTAGCTTTTGCGACACTCAGAATTGCCACTAATTGATCATTAAAAATTTTAAAATAAGGTACTTACCTACAGGCAGGTAGGAAATTAACTAATTTAGTTACCTTTACCTACCTGCCTGTACCTTATTTTAAAATTTTTGTTCGGCTCATATCAACATAAGAGTAGGTAAGTACCACCTACCTACTGGGCCTTGCAAAAATTTAATAAAATATGAAAATGTAAAAAAAAGGAACCTAAGGTCTACTTACAGAATATGCCTAGTTTGAACTGAAAAAGATTTAATTTGAGACATCCATATAAAAATAAATTTAGTGAACTTATTTATTTTCAGTCGTTCGTGTCCCACGGCTAGGCAAGCAAAAGTTAAAAAATCTTTAAAAATGTTTTATATAAAAAATAGCCTTAGGTATTCTCATTGATTGATTGATCATTACCTACCTACATCTGCAAAGGTTGTCTCCCACTATCTCCGGGTATGTGTATCAATTGCTTAAAACATCCATGGGAAAACCAAGAGGTCGTTAAATGGAGGCGTAGTACCTACCTATGTCCGTGAAGCGTCATAATTCACCCGGTTTATAGTCGATAAACAACACCGCCACAATAAAACACGCCTAAAAAGGGACTTGACAACCGTCCCTCTTCATAATCACTTCGACGGCTGATTTATATATCAACGGGACGTACCAGGGACGGGATGGTCGAGTGTAATGTTTATTCAAATCAATGACAATACAACGGGTAGAAAAATACCTACCTACCTACTTCAATTATTTACAATCTTATAGTTAATAAAATATAATAGGGTATGGGTAAATTTACAAGTTGCATTGCAGTAGGTACCTACTTACCTACCTATTCTCAATTTTGTCTCTTCTCATCCGTGAAGCATCGTTCGTCGTTCCGCTAACGTTCCTTCCGTGTAACATCTTCAATGTTTGAAAATTCGTTTAGGAAGACCAACTATCCAAATACCAACTTTAGCATAACAATTTGGCAATCAGGCCAGGAACAATAATATTTTTTCAATTGATTGACTCATTTGGATTCGACCCACAATGATTACGTAACTTTGTTTGTTGTAGGTCTAGGCATCTACTAATTGTAACATCTTGTAATACAAATTACATCAAGGTTTTCATGGATTTTTTTTAATTTCTGATTATAAAAAATACCTATGTTCTCTTAACTTACTGAACTAAGTAAGGTCAACTGGGGTAATTGCGTCATATTTCTCGATCACTTCAACTTGACTCCATATTGTGAGCGAATTTATGGCATTTTTCACTTTTTGAAACTGTAGTCCAATAGTATGGCTATTTCTGTACAAATCTATAGGAGTGAATTTTTCGCCAGAGTTTTAAAAAATAGTCAAAATGATTGTTTTTTAAAAAATGGACATAAAGATGCATTTACCCCCTTTTGAGGCAAATGCGTCTTTCTTGAGTAAAAACTCTTTTGATAAGCTTTTCGTGTTAAAAACAAAGGATTTTGTTTTGCATCAAGTTTCTGTGCAATGGAATGTCAGTTAAACTAGACAAAAATAATATTTCACGCATTCAGGTACAATTAAGTAAAAAGGGGGAAAATGCGCCTAGTTTTTGATAGACGCATTTGTCCGATACTCAATGCAGATGTTGTCAACATTTTACTTGGGTGGCTCGCGCTTACTACCTTTGTAAATGTAAGCACTACAGGTTTGCAAAAAAGTAATGGTGGCGCCATTTTTATATGCCAAAATACTGGCAAGTAATTTTACCTTTATTTAAATCAAATTAGGCACTTGTTAGTTCACTTCGGTACTATCAATTATAGTATTACGAGATCAAAAAGTTTAGAAAATCATATTTCGTTAAGTATTTGTCAATGTCCAATAATTTCCATGTCTTTCAATATCACCATGGCAAGTAAGTAGGCATTTCTCTGAAATAAAATTTAATTTAGATACCTTCATTTAAAAACGTAAGACATAAAAAGGTTGACGTTTTCTGTTTTCGGGGCAAATGCGTCCCACAGTCGCAATTGCCCCAGAACGGCAGACGCATTTAGACCAAGTTATTAATCCAAATCTTAAAAATAGAGATTTAATTATTTCTTGAATTATGGCATATTTACTAATAATAACTATCTGTGCAAGCGAAGGATTCTCTATTCCTTACAATCATTATTGAAGAAATCTGTCAACTATTGAAAATAAATGTATTGACATGGATTTGGTTACTCACCTCTTGCAGTTGCAACTTGTCCAAAAAAGTGTAATTTACAAAATGGCTCAATACTTGAACAAGTGAACAACAACGCCATCTTTACAAACTACATGTTAAGTATTTAGTTTAAACAAATGTAACTAGATGGCAGAAACCTGTATAGAATAAACCGTTTTCGAATAAGTTCTAAAAGACGCATTAGCCCCGTAGACGCAATTGGCCTAGTTGACCTTACCTACTGTGTAGGTATTTAGTACCTATGCCTGCGTTAAATGGCCTAACATAGGGTAATTAATACATTTTCAAAATTATCATCATCATCATCATCCATAGCCCGATCTCTCCCACTGCTGGGTATAGGTCATTTATGTATTTTTAAAATAAATGACTAAATTTATGAACTGCAAGTGCAACTGCAACTGCCTAAATACTCCGTGTCACCAGAGTTGGCCACTTGCTCCATAAGAACTAACTTACTTACCTTACGTTTTCAGCAAGGTTACAACAATAGTAGGTAGGTACACGTAGTGGTTATATTCTCTTTGGTAGGTGCCTACTTAGTTACCTACAAGGTAAGTTTACCTAGGTAGGTACATTATGGTGTCAATTCAGATGTTGCCAAAACTAAACTAAACTAGGTAATTTGACAGCACTGAAATTAATAACCTATGTGTGGTTAAAATAACTTAAAATTAAGAAAACATACTAGGTACGAGTACCTACTACATACTTCCGCCCTACTACCTAACTTTATTTAAAAAAAACCAGAAGCTTTTCGGAATGGTCAAGGTCACTGCGTTCACCTTTCAAAGGACTCCTTTAGCAGATGAATCGTTCCAGTTACCGAAAAAAAAGAAAACAACTTTTATAATACATATTTATCATCCTTCCCACACGAGGATTAGCATTTTAATTATTATTGATGTTGCTAAGCGATAATAATATTATGCCAGAAAGTCATTAGAGATGACGAGTGAAAAGGTGGAGATTTAGGTACTTAATTACCTACCTAGGTACCTGTATTTCGATAGATTTGTATAAGGCTATGTTGGTGACAAAGTTTTAACAAATACAAACTTACCCACTTAGGTACCGTGAACGTACCGGTAATGGACAAAGACCCAATCATGGACACATGAAATTTCAATGGCATAAAAATAATGCTAAAAATAGTTTTACGGAAATGACAACCCCACAATTTGAAAGCATAAACTTCGATTTGACATATTGACAAATAACATTCAGTATTAGTCTTATCAATTAAAAATGGCGAAGTAAAAAAACTTGTGCGGCGTTATTTTTCAAGTTTTTTGTGATTTATTGTGCTAATCGTTAAGGAGGTAAGTGTACATTTTTATTTATGAAAAGTATTTCTCAAGATTTATTATGTTTTACTATGATTTTACGGAAATAAACTGAAATTTAACAGATAGTTTTAAAGAAAGATAAAAGCTAGAATTTGTTGGAACCATTTTAGAAGGGGTGTACATCACTGGTACGTATATTTTACTGTAAACCAGTGATGGACATAAACTACCAATAATGTACACTATGTCCATAATTGGGGGTCCATAACTGGTTTTCTTATTTTGTTTAGATGGCGTCCAAAAAAAAGTATTCCTAAGCAAATGGGAGATATGCCTTTGAGGTGGTACGAGGTGGAGAATCTGTAGAGGCTGCAGCAAAGAGCTTTAGGGTTCCGCGGATCATTTTAAACAACAAAATATCAGGTGAAATCCCCATGCAATGATCTCAAATAATATTGATCTCTCTCCTAACTTGCGGACGGACTGTGTTTAGTTCAAATAGTTTTAAAATATTATTTTTATATATATACTTTATATATATGTCAGGAATACTATATATATTTATATATATATAGTATTCCTGACTCTGTCCGTTCTCTTTACCCCTAGCACGCTTCCATGGCTCTTTGGCAGACCTTGAGTTTGGACTTCTGAGCCTCGGTTAAAGACCATGTTTGGGCACCATAGATAAGAATGGGCAGAATACACATGTCAATGAGTTTTCGCTTTAGAGACAGTGGAAGGTTTCCCTTCATTAGCGGTTTCATAGACCAGAAGTTCCTCCAGGCATTTTCAACGCGACGATCGACTTCTTTGTCCTGCCTGTTATTGAAGGAGACTATCTGGCCTAAGTAAGTGTACTCATCGACATAGTGTAATTCTTGCCCATCAACCTCGATCTTATGTTTGGTGCCGTTAGTCATGATTTGTGTCTTTAACCGATTCATCATCAGTTCAACCTCCAGGCCTGCAGTGCTCAGTTCTTCGAGCATATTCTGAAGTTCTGCAGCGGTCGAGGCAAAGTGAATAATGTCATCGGCAAACCGCAAGTTTGTAAGTTTCTTGTTTCCGATTGTGATACCCTTTGACTCCCAAGATCGTGTTGGTGTTTTAAAAATGCCTTCTAGGGTGCTTGTGAATAATTTGGGAGAGAGCGGGTCACCTTGTTTCACTCCTTTATCAATTGTGAAATGAGGTCCTGATGTTGTTAATTTTATGTTCGCTGTACTGTTACTGTAAATAAGCTTGATGAGGTCTATGTAAGTTTTATTAATATTTTGTTTTTCAAGGGCTTCAAAAATTGCGGAATGTTTAATGCTATCGAAAGCTTTAGTGTAATCTACGAAGGCTAGATATTTAATTTAAAAAAAATAAAAAGAACTACATACCTACCTATCTATATTGGTTTTATTTAAGTAATATTATTATTAGAGACGAGCTTGACTCCTACTGTCCACAATGGACTACACTAGCTCACACTAGATAAGAGTGGAGAGAAGGAAGGGAGGCCTTTGCCCTGCAGTGGGATGATACGGGCCCCTAATAATAATAATAATAAGGGCGCAGGGCACCTTTGAGGCGAGGTGTCGGGGAGTAGCGACCCCGCGGACCAGAGTGCTCCCGGGGGAGGTCACCGTTCCTCACCTCCGCTTGCCTTCACTGGCCGGCCGGAGTGAACACTGACGAGGAACAGGTCCCCCACCTCCGTGTTGCCTTCACCGGCCGGACGGAGTGGAGTCGCTAGAGCATTGCTCGGGGGCTGGCGGTGTTACGTAAGTGGTGAGTGGGCACGTGAAGCTGGACCCTCAGGGAGCTCGTGATCGTCGTTTAAAACCCGGTAACATCACAACCACCCTCTAGCTACTCACGTCATGTTGCCCCCTTGTTGCGACATTTGCAACGATTTGATTTTGGGGGGCCCAGTTGTGAGTTGGCGAGTCTCCGCCCGCCATTTTATACATGTTCGTTAACATTGTGTCGGCGGGTGCCATAGTCCCCATAGTTTCCCAGTAACCAGTCCACTACCATCACACTCCCATAGCCCAGTAGTAGTTTTCCACATCTGTAATAGTCCTGCACAGACCGACGCTGCTTTTGGATGCATTTTTATAGTGTTATTCAGGGTAGCCGCCGGTATGTGTGTCCATCACAATAAGATCAAAAATGTCAAAAGGGCCTCTGTGTGTTGGCTTCGGCCCCATGCATGCCTATCAAAGGTCCGGGACTCCATAGTTCCGAGATACGAAAGTTGACAAACATAATAATAATAATATTATTATTACCTATAGCACCCTACTGAATACCTACCTACCTATCTTAGAACGGAAATAATCATAACTATTATGCCAGAAAAACGTTGCATTCATAGCTAATTAGGTACCCACACGATGTCCATCATTAGGTGTCCATTACTGGAGAGGTGTCCATTATTGGTTGTCGAGCACTGGTGTTTGGGTGTCCATCACTGGTGTTTTTGTAGGTATTTTAGAAATACTTAAATTTAAATGACACGGTAGGTAAATGATGATTTATGTTTTACGTATGTATTAAGTAGAGTAAATATCCTGCTATTGTATAATGTTTACCTCAACATTGTCACTTGAACAATAAAAAAGTTATAGTCAAAATATTACAACTAAATCCTTAAAGTGTCCATGATTGGGGCCTTCACGGTAGGTACTTACATGTCATGTCTATTTTTTGGTCTTTCTTGTGGACGATAAATACGACGAAATACGTGCTTAGGATTTTTCGGTGAATAAGTTAGTCAGCGAACAACAGAGTCATCGCCACTGCATTGAGGAGGCATTACACTTTTAGGGCTTCAGTAGTGGCAATTCTGGATGTCGCCAAAACTTAATTAAACTAATTTGACACAACTAAAATTGTTGCCATCCTTTTTATTTCGATCGTTAAGAAAGGGACGGCAACATTTTTAGTGCTGTTAAATTAGTTTTGTTATGTTTTGGCGACATCCAGAATCGCCGCTATTACCTACCTATACCTAGGTCTAAGTAGTAGGTAGGTACTGAGTTAGCCATATAAACATCAAGCAGTAAAATTGAACTTAATGCAATTAGATCATCATATCATCATATCCCTATTTCAAAATTATAAAATTAAATTGAAATGGAAAGTAAGTGTGCTTCCCCTGTACTAATATTAATTTAAAAAACGTCCAAAAGTGGAGTAGGTGTACCTAAGAATCTATGAAAATGTATTGCCTACCTGCCTAGATAATAATAATTGAGAAAATAATAAGTAGGAACTCAAATCTGTGCTCGAATTCAGTTTTTCGTGATTTTTTCGACATTTTCCAGCAAGTCAAATCATGCTCTTTGGTCAAATCATGTGGATTCAAATTAGGGATGTGAAAAAATAATCGATTTTTAAAAAAATCGATTAATAATCGATTTTTTTTAAATAAAAATCGATTTTAATACGCGATTTTTTATTTATAAATAATCGATTAATAATTGATTTTTTTTATAATCAATCATTCAATCAATACCGATTTTTTTTCTTAAATCCTACTTTACTTTCCGTGGATATTCAAAGGTTAGAAAGGTTAGAAAATAATTCTAAACATAACAGTCTTTCTGAAAAGTCTGTGTTTTGAAAAAAAGATCCTTCTTCGCGACCTTTGTCCCGCGCCAAGCGATACTTCGCACGCAGTGTGAGACGCGACCGCGAGGAGTGAACACACTCATACCCAGATGAAAATTCTCCGGAAGAATCGAAACATTGTCAGTATCTAAATCGACGATAATTTTACGTGAGTAAATTCCCGTGTGCTATTATAATGTCTAATACAACTTACGATAGATTTGAAAGTGAATCATTGTTAATTTAATTTATGTGAAAAACATTTTCATTTGAACTAATTTTTTTGCTAAAACTTTAATTTGTTATGATTATAATAATAAGCTTGCTGTTTCTGTTGTTTATTTTTAATAAAAAAAAAGTTATTTTTAATTAATAAATCTATTGATATAATATTTATGACGTTTATTTTGAACTTAATTGACAAATTAGGAAAAAATCGATTAATATAACAAAATCGATTATTTTCGTAAGAAAAATCGATTATTTATTAATCGATTTTTCATGCTTCAAAAAAAATCGATTAATGAAAAATCGATTTTTTAGGTACAATGTCACATCCCTAATTCAAATTTGAGCTCGGTTGCGGAACGTCTACTGAACAGCTGACCGCTGAAAATTATGACAACTTTGACAGTTGGCTTTGACATTTAATTTCAGTCAAACGCACACAATCACATCCACATACTCACATCACTCATTTTTCATTTCTCCTAGAAAATGCATTGAGTTTTTGTATCGAAAATAATAATAAATTTTACACTGTAACTAAAGCTAACCAGTATCATACCGTCCGCTCTATAACGAAATATGTCCGCTAGTAAATTAGATGCGGTGTACCGAAGTATTCTCTTGACCAAGTTCTTTACTAAAGGATGGGGGAAACCAGAGAACTTGCGAAGGTTGGAGCTGCACCATGTGTGTTTCATTGTGTAACATGCTAAAACTGCAAAGTTTGTATTTTTCTGATAACTTTACTTTTTTAGGTTATTTGAGTTCAGGAAAGTTGTGTCCAACCGGGATGAATGCTTTAAATTGGTTGAAAGGGACTACCCTGTCACAATTACCAAGGTAAACAATTCAAGAATTCTCTATCCATCCACTATTAAAAGTACCACTTGAAAAACTTTTTTTTTACTAGGTAAACAAGTCATAGTATCAATGGCAATGGCACAAAGTAGGTTTTAAATGTGTTAGCAAAAGTTAGTAAAGTTATGTCATCATACATTTTAGCTGTTCTTTATTAGGGATCAGTAGGGATTGTGTTGAGGTGAGGTCCTTCAATCCTTATATTTTTTTGATCAAAGATGTATAATTTAAACCTAAAATACATTAATACATTATTGTTTACAAAAATCATAATGGATTGTGTTGTTCAAAGATGATAAATATTTTTACTGTGTTAGAAGACTGCTGACTTTGACCTAGTTGGCATTAGAAAATAAACATGACCTCCCTATACTATATCCAACCTGACACTAGCATTATTTCATAATCTTACTGTTTCTGTAGACAGAATGATTCAAGATGAAGGTTTTTATGAATAATACATGCATAATATATTATAATCTATGAAAACAGCCATGCAAAGCTGGGGCTCGTTGCTAGTTAGGTCCTTATATCTCAAAGTATTATGAGCCTTTACCCAATGGGGATTCAGTGCATAATAACATAACTTAAAAATAAGTTTATTTTTTATTCTATATAAAACTATGTAAAATGTAAAAATGTACTGGATGAAAAGGCTATCATCATATTATTATCTCAAAGTATTATATTGCTTTTAGGAACAAAACCTAGCCGACTGTAAGCTGATAGAAGGTTACTTCCTCAGTCCCCTAGAGAAGCACCTACCCGGGATTGTCCCAGAGATCGCCCAGAAGGCTCATTTCCAATGCCTTCTACCTATCCACTGGCCGGAAAAGGGGGTAAAGCCAGTATGCCTACATTTAGCCGGAACTGGAGACCATGTATGTATAATAAATTATCTAAAAGCCTTTGCTTTAAGTTACTTATTTTGAGGTTGTAGAAATTAAGAAACGTTTTTGTAGTGACTGCTATTGGTATTAGCAACTTAAGCTTCCGTGCTTGGGAAGGTATATTTAATGGTTGGTTGGTGCCAACCTTGTTATTGCTACAGAGGCCAAATTATTCACCGCTAAAAACCCCTGGCCATGGTGCCTCTCCCAGAAAAAACATAGTAAACTACCATATTTCTAGCAATTGATCAAGCCAGCTAGTTGTTTACGAGTGTGAACCTCATAATATCTCTTTATGTAGGTACTAAGTCATGCCAATTATAACCTCTATCTATTTACGTTATCATAATAACACCTTGCCTATTTCTTATCTATGGTTACATACTTTCCATAATAACACAATGTAACGTCACATCATCACATGAAGAGCATGCGTCACTTCCATGTTCTGTAGCGCGACAAAATAATAACGTAAATAAAGTTGATGGATGTGAAACTTGTTCAAATCAAAGATGAGTGCAATTTGCGTTGTAATAGGGTATCAAGTTGCGATTTCTGTGGGACAAGCGATACATAGCCTTCATGTTGATAGGTTATTATTGATGGTTGTGTCATGTATGTAATGCCAGCACAACAGATGGGCTTCAACTTGGGGCCAACATTAAAATGGCTAATGGCAAGGCTCCGTTTACGGTTATTAGACACAAACGGAGCATTGCCATTGGCCATTGTAATGTTGGCCCTAAGTTGAAGCCCATCTGTGGTGCCGGCATTACATACATGATTGTAGCTATATGGAAAGCTGTGCTGTGGCTAAATGCTGAGTTTGTACTCTCACTACAGACAGCGTAACGATATCTGTAGAGACATTATGAATGCATTTTTAAAGGAGTTTTTAATCATTATATACCGTGATAATCGATCGAGCGAGTAAAGATCTTTGTTTCAACTTGGGTGATTTTGCGTTGTATGTTCCCACCGTTAACCCTTTATAGGTTGTTTATGCTAAGGAAATTTACGGCTAATCATTATGAATTTAATCGGCGAAGGAGTCGTAAAGGTTTTGTACGTATATATTAGGACGTATCTTTCTAGTACTATTGTATATCCCATTAGCTTGAAATAATATGATTTCGCTTCTATAACACCTACTAGACTATAACTTCCTACTCAGGTCATCAATAACGATATCTTGCCAAGCGCGCGTCAGCCCACATGTTTATCTGTTCTATGTATGCTGTTATCTATATCTAACGTGTTTATTAACTTTATCGGGATTATTATGCTGTAGAACCATAAATATTTAAATTATGTGGGTAGATAATGCTTTGCAACCACATACATTTAGGCTCGTATTCAGAGTCCATACTCAAGCGTGAATCGTGTTTCAAGCGGTGATTCATCACTCAGTTTCCGTAGAGAACTATCAAAAATCGATACTTGAGTGAAGACTCAAGTCTGATATACAGTCTCTGAATACGAGCCTTACTTTGTTAATTTTAAGTCACCACAAGGTTTTACATGAGAGAAGCAAACGCAATAGATGCACGAGATGTGGCAAAATAAAAAATATCCTTATTTATTTGTTAAGGTTAAATTTAAATGGGTACTTTAAGTTTTGCAACTTTTTTAATACTTGTATAGAAAAGTTTTTAAAATGTTGATTAACAATTCTTATTTATTTAAACCAGTATTTATACCATGCGTTTGTTGTTTTTATGGCGACTAACTCGTTTGTTACAGTTTTTCTGGCGACGACGGAATCTAATGGTAAAGCCGTTAATAAAAGAAGCGGGCATTGGTGGTATCATCTTAGAAAACCCGTTCTACGGCCTCAGGAAACCCACTGATCAAGTGTAAGTATAATTGACAAAACATAAACGTATTACTACCCGTATTAAGACCGTGTTGGCCAAGTGGATTAGTTCCTTGACTTTCGATCCGAAGGTCATGGGTTTGAATCCGGCCACAGTGCTTCAATGGATTTTTCGTTTCGAATTTATTATGCACGTTAACACGAGCTCTGAACGGTGAAGGAAACGTGAGGAAATCAGCTATCTTTCTATTATCGTCGGCTTGCAACCTGTATGAAATGTTAATTTCTGCAAAATGCCTCTAACTACCACTTTGACATCTTCAAAAGATCTAAAATGACTAAAAAGATCTGAAAGAATTTGTCTACCGCTTCTTGGGAATACTGTCGTGTGATCATATTTCATTTCGTTTTAAGTGTTTATTGTCCCACTGCAGGCCAAAGGAATACTTATTGTATATTTTCGAGTTAATGGATGCTATGTAGGTACTTCGTCTCTAACTGTTTCAATCGTCCAGTTATTTTCTTGAATTTCTAAAAGCAATATTGACCTTTTTTGAACGGGATCTCACTTCTCCTACCGGATTTTAACTCAATTGAAAAACTTAAGAATAAAAAAACGAAAGTCGACAAACATCCCACTAGGCCAAATCGACTCCTGCCGAGTTTATTAACATGAAATACCTATCTATTTTAGCAGTCATTTTGACCCTTGCCAAGAATACCTTGTTGTGTTCGTCTGCGCTCGTGTTGCCGGATTTCAATTGTATCAGTCATTATGTAAATCTAACAAGTAAATGCGATAAATTATATTTCGCTAGTTGCGCCCCGCAGTAGTTTCCGTTCCCGTGGGAATACCGTGATCAAAAGTAACCTGTGTTATACCCGGTCATAAACTATGTATATTCCAAATTTCAGCCAAATTCGTTCTGTAGTTTACGCACGTGAAAGAGTGACATACATTCATCTATCCATACTTACAAACTTTCGCGTTATAATATTATATTATATAATATTATAGTAGGATAGGATAGGATAAAATGCCCCAAGATTACTATAAACTGTTTATACCGTCGGCTCGCCGGCTCCTCATTTGTGATTCGGAAGCTTATTATATTTACCTACACCAGACGGTCGTCACTACACAACGTGTCGGATATCTTCGTGATGGGAGGCTGCCTGATCCTGGAGTCGTTGGTGCTGTTTCACTGGTGCGAACGGAACGGACTTGGCCCGCTCGGCGTCACTGGCCTGTCTATGGGCGGACATGTACGTTATATATGATACTAGCTGCGCCCCGCTGTATTACCCGCAGTTAAAAGTTCCCGTGGGAATACTGGGATCGAAAGTAGCCTGTGTGTTAATCCAGGATATAAGCTATCCTGATACCAAATTTCTTTGAAATTCGTCCAGCCGTTTGAGCGTGAAGGAGTAACAAAAATTAACACTTAATATACACAAACTTTCACCTATAGAATATTAGTGTGATTATATCTGCACATGCTACATTTTACTGAATGTGATATATCTGATTGAACATTCCATATTTTATTATTGTGTACACACTTAGGTTCTTGATTATAAATTAAAAAGCTTACTAAAAGTTACGACTCCGGCGGGATTCGAACACGCGATGATACAAGCGTTCGCCCACTCGGCCACGTAACGGAACCCTTAAATTGTCTGTCCCGGCTCTTAAAGTCGTTAAGCCATGACGGAGGCCTTTAGGCGGCCTAAAAACTCCGTCACCAGAGTTGGCCACTTGCACATACGAACTTACTTACTTTAGCTAACTCTTTTGTTGTTATAAATTGTTTTTATCAGGGCTTGGAACCGGTTTGAAATTTACCTGTTCGGAACCGGTAAAAACCGTTATTTCAATGAATTTCGTTCGGAACGCAAACGTTATCGCGAACTAATGAAAAACCTCAATGAACCGGTATATCCAAGTGTATCTAAAACGCGTAGGTTTTCAAAGGTGGCAAATCTTGGCGGATAGGCGCGGCGCAGGCGTGGACGCTCGCTACGAGGGAAAGAACTAATCATTTTCGTTCTATACCGGTATTTCGAGCAAAAACCGCTTGGACAGTTCCGCTCGCATTAACCGCTACGATAGAGGTTACGTTAGAACGTTACCGTAATGAAAAGGTTGTAGGTATTTAAGGCCAAACCGGTTTGAATTTTTTTCCGGTTTCCAAGCCCTGGTTTTTATATTATATTTTTCAGATGGCATCCCTGTCAGCCACTAATTGGCCTAAACCTCTAGTCTTGGTGCCGTGTTTATCTTGGTCGACAGCCTCCGCGGTATTTTTACAGGTAAACTATTTATAAACTTTTGCATATCTTTGAAATATTATTATTATTTCAAGCTTTTATATAACTTCGTTTATTCAAATCTTTGTAACTCAAATGTGAACCATTCTCAGTGTCTGCTGGAGCTAATATTAGTTAGCACACATTTTTCGATTACTTACAAGAAAATATCATAGTCAAAATGAGCTGATCTGATAATGGAGTCAGGGGCTAACTAAAAGATCTGTGAATGACCATAAAATATCCATGTTTAGGCTTTAAATTCAATCAGTTTAAACAATCCTGACAAACGTCTCTTCAACGCACGTATAGAAAGAAAGAACAATCATTTATTCTGGTAGGACTTCAAGGATCACTTCAGTTTCGTCTTACATGCTAGGTGATTATAATGCCTGTTCAAACGCGACTCCCTACACCAGGGAAAGAATCAGGCAAGAACCTAGTGGTGTGGCCTAGCTTTTTTTTTAAAGCGATCCTTTAACAATCTAAATAGTCAAGCTTCAGTGGGAAGCCAGTCAAACAAAGTAAGGCATGTCAAAGCAGGTAAAAGTAATTGTAAAATTAACAATATAACACCTTAAAATAATGTTTCAGGGCGTGATGTCACAATCCATCAACTGGGATCTGCTTGAAGATCAATATCTATCAGACGGAGTCTACCGCGAAAAGCTCTCCAAAATGGTGACTATTGTCGACGAAGCTTTTCTTGCTGGGAAAAAATTCGCACGCACCTACTCAGAAACTGTAACACCGCAAAAAATAGAACCTACCACGAACACAAAGATGGATAATAAAAACGTAGATATAACGTACAAAGAAAACCAAGTAATAGATGTTAGTAAAAATTTAGAACTTAATGTTAAAACGCCGAACTATGAGCCAAAGTCTGAGTTAACAGTTAATATAGAGAATTTATACGCGGAGCTCAAGAAACTATTGGATGAGAGGAAAATTACTCAAGTATTGTACGATAAGTTGGTCTCTAACGAGAAATTTGCGCTCCAGCCGGAGGACATACTAGATATAAATAAATTGACGGAGGAGAGACTGAAGGAAGTGCTCATGAGGTGTAAACTAGGTGAGAATCATTTTTGTTTTATAAATGACTAGCTTACTCGCCCGCGGCTTCGCTCGCGTGGTACCTACCTTGATAAAATATAGCCTATGCTCATTAGGAAAGTCCATGCTACACATCGGTGAAATAATTTTTGAAATCGGATTAATTTCGGAGATAACCCTAAACATACCATAAACAAACTATCCTCTATAGAATAGGGTTGTGTTTTCAACTGAATTGTCTTGCTGGGTTGTGATCATATTTTTTTGTTAGAAATCGAAAAGAGACAAGTAACAAGATATTTTTATACATTTAAATAATTGAAGGATGATTGCCGGCTAATAAAATCACAATTTGTTTCCCAATATTAAAAATAAAAATAATTAAAAATAAACACGATATTAAAAATTTTAATTTCGATTTTTTTTTATTAATTTGATCTGAATTTTTTAGCTTTTATAAAACAAGAAGAAGAAGAAATCCGGCTTCTCACAGCGCAAGAAAACGCACAAAAAACAAAACACGAATCGGATGAAAAACTCCTAGAAGTTAAATCAACTCTACCCGACAAAGTGCAGCCGCTACCAAAAGCGATAATCAAAAAACCTAAAGAGAAAAGTTCGTGGAATCTAACAGAGCTGGCATCTGATTGGATAAATCTATCGTTTTTGAAATCGAGTGAGAGGAAGATAGATATAAGTAAGATACACTGGAGGGACAGAGAGGCACTGCAGTTCATGAGGGGTGTTATGGATGAGTGCACGCATTTGAGTAATTTCTCTGTGCCATTTGACACTTCACTTATTATCGGTGAGTTCTACTTCTATTTATATCTTACTTGATTAAAATTTAGATGAACAAGCTTCCGCCAGCGGCTTTGCTCGCGTGGTATATCTACCTGGATGAAAAGTAGTCTTGTGTTATTCCAGGTCAACTCTGTATATTCCCAGTTTTAGCCAAAGGCGTTTAGTTTTTGGGCGAAGCATTATCAAAATATTTGACGACCTCTGTGGCGCAGTGGGCGAAAGCCCGCCTGAGACGCAGAGGTTGCGGGTTCGATCCCCGCTGCGGGACAAATGTTTGCATGATCTGCAAATATTTGTTTCGTGTCTGGGTGTTTTCTATGTATAATATGTATGTATTTACAAAAAAAAATTTATCTATGTAGTTTATCAGTCATCTGGTTACCATAACACAAGCATTAAATTGCTTAGCTTGGGACTAGATGACGCCGTGTGAAATGTCCAAGGATATTTATTTATTTATTTATTTATTTAAACATCCATACAGACTTCGCATATAATATTAGTGGGATGAATTTAATAATTTCAGCGGTATGTGCCAAACACGACGCGTACGTACCGCGAGAAGATGTAGGTACTCTAGAGGAGATCTGGCCTGGGGCTGAGGTCCGCTATGTCGACGCAGGACATGTCTCTGCCTACATCCTACATCAGTCGGTTTTCAGGTATAAACCTTTATCATCATTCTTCTGCCTTATCCCACACTAGTATTCTTTTATCTGTGCCCACGCTAAGCTTTTTCTCTTCACCATTACTCATTCACCTCTATCATTTGTCAACTACTATACTTATTATTTTGAAAAACTTGCTGTTAAGGTCGTTAATCGGCCTGTTTTTAGAGACAGCGATTATGTAAAGATTTATTAAATTGCTGCCTTTTAAGAATCTTAAAAATCTTGAGTCTGAGCTGTAGCTGTAATTTCTTTTACATTTTTCTAAGGAAATAAATATTGATATTTTATTTTTACGTTCATTATATTATATTAATTTATATGTGATATTTTATGTTGTATCAATACTA
The DNA here is from genome assembly GCA_963582015.1 of Xanthorhoe designata. Lineage (NCBI taxonomy): Eukaryota > Metazoa > Arthropoda > Insecta > Lepidoptera > Geometridae > Xanthorhoe > Xanthorhoe designata. Next base: position 4,856,252 of record OY757029.1, read on the forward strand.
GATCGTGCATTCGGGAAGCGTTCGAGAGGTCAAAAAAGCGATGGAAGGACGGCGAGCACATTGTCTGACAGACGCATCTTCGGCGCCTTTCAGACGTGTCATGGCGCCTCACAGACATACCACGGCGCCTTACAAACGTACCTCGGCGCCTCTCAGACTTAAATCACCCAAACATGCACAAAATAGTGTCGCCCAAAGAACCACTCACATTTTCGGAGTAGTCAGTTGACATTGGTGCAAAATCATGGTGTTTCATGATCGAATCTAATAGTTAAACTAAAAGGTTGCATAGTAAAGTATAGTTTGCTAATTTATTTGTAACATCGTTAGTTTAATATTAACCTTTTACGTCAGGGAATGCAATCGTAGAAGAAAGACGACACGACGTCAGGCGGACGTATTCAACAATTTATATCAATGCTAAATTGCTGATATGACTATAGCACTTAAAGTGAGTTAGAACGGGTTGTGAATTAACATACTTTATTATGCAACCAAATCATAGTTATCACAATTTTGAAGTAAGCTTTCTTGCAATATTGTAATGTGATACTGGTGATACTAGGGCTCTGTACAGCCAATATTTTTTCAAAATTAAATAGTTTCTCGTGAGTTTTGAAACGTGAAAGCTTTTTTGAAATATTGTCGCTCAATTTTAAAATATATATGCGCTATTATTAATAACCGGTGTGTGCCATAGAAATAAAGTTGTAATTTTTTGGTAGAAATTATAAAGTTGTAGTACCAAATTGGTTTATCTAGACGAAAATAGAATAAGCATATCGTTAGAAATAATTATCCAGTTTGTTATTTATAGGCCAGTGGAGATGAGCGAAGCTGGACTGTTTCTACAAAAATTATCTATTGCAATGTTTTGTAGGTACCTACACATTTTGGTTTAGCATGTGTTGGCCTTAACATACTTTGGACTTATTTATTTTCAAACCAAGCTACAGAGAAATTTTATTTCAACCTGTCTGTGAAGTACAAATGTTTTGAATGAAAATGTTTTTGTTGCTAACACTTTTGTGCATTGCTTTTAGATAATTTATTTACAGTGTATCTAGTGTGTTAAGCCTATACACTATTCTCTATTGAGATTGTAAAGTGTAAATTGTATTTTTATATATCAAATGTTGTTATTGAATATATTTGTTTGCATAAAGGTTGCATGCCTTTTATTGTTACTTATTTATTTGAGACAGTGAACATTCAACCACGGTGCACCACGGTGCTCGCCGAAGAAAAGACTAGAGCATGCTACTAGGCCAAGTGGATAGTGGACGCGTTAATAATAACAGTAAAACCGAATTCATGGCAAAATGACAAATTATAGTCTTTCCAATCGTTTATTTAACTTTTGACAGATCATGCACATAAAGTTTTATAATAATTTTTGATAAAAGGAACTACAGGGAATACTGTACTGTCATGGACGGGATCCGCCCACTTAGAGATGTTTCATTCGTAATTAATGACAACTGGTTTTGAAATAAATCGATTATCGATTATATTAAAACATACAATAAAATTATTGTGATTATTTTTATACCAAATCACGTAAAAACCTTTATTATTTTGCATTAAAATGCCCTAAATGTCTCTGTTGTAATGCATAAATAATTTGCGTAATGAAAACAGTTCCATGGGATCGAATTTATTCGCTGAAAATTAATGAATCTAAAATAATCGTTGACTTACTGTAGTTGGTTCAAATAAAAAACATGTGAATGAACTGCGGTACCTACTTGTAATGAAAAGGTGCAAAATGTTGATATTCATAGTAAATAATGAGTGTGTTAAATCGATTAAAACTTCTTCATGAATAAAATCGATCGATAAAATAAATCGAATCGGTAACGGGTCAGGGTATCACTATTTGAGTCAGTATTACAGCTGTCAAAAGTTAAATAAACGGTTGGAACGAGTATAGGTATGTATTTTTTATTTACACTCATTTTTTTTATACTCTGTAAAATTTATTATAAGTAGTTTGATTCGCGTGACAGCTGTCATACTTGTCATAGATAGAGAAGAACCCTAGGATCATTTAACACTGGCTACTTTTTATCCAGGTAGGTACCACGCGAGCTAAACGCGGCCAAGTTAGCTTGATAATCTTATAAAAGTAAAACCACAGTTTATACTGTACTAAAACATAGTTTTATTACGAATAAATCACTGAGAAAACTAAGTATAAAATATTTCTTTTGAAAAATTAAAATATGACATGACTATAACATTATAACCACAAGGATAGTAGTTCAACTCTATTACGATTAAATGAAGTGAATTGCAAACAAATACAGTACATTATTTTGGTTTACCAATACTATTTAAAAATAATATCGTCTTAAAAATCAAAATCAATATCGATGCCCATTCCTGTGAGAAAAAGCACATTATACTTAACATAATTTACAACGTCTACTTATAGGTGTATGTAAGTACAATTGTACACTATCTATTAGTTAGAGTAATGCCAATTTACTCGAAAACGAGAATTTCTTATGGATTATTAAAACCATTGCTCACGTTTGAAACATCAGCACAAACCTAGATACATATTTAAAAATGTATAAATGTACTTCGAACAGGAAAAGATGGGGATAAAGTTTATGATGCATTCGAGCTAAACTGGCAAACTGCGGCCTTTGAGCGCAAAGTGGAAGTTAAAAAGATACTTAACCTTACCAGTGGGACACGATAGGTATATGAAAAAATGTACAGCTTAAGTAATTGTGAACTGCTGACGGAAAATTATACATCAAAGCATCTCTATCGCTAGAAAATGTACCAACTCAATGCCGCGCATTGCAACGTTTTCTAAACTTTTAAGAAAGCTACGAAAAACTTAAAAGCTAACTAGTCAGTCGCGTGCGCTGTTATTAAAAACGAATATTTTAGTTAACTTATCAATACAACACCCAATTTCTAAACATCTAAGGTCTTATGTATATAAATCTATCTAAACTTAACCAACGCTTATAGTACTACAACTCTTATTATTTAATAAGGTTAGACAGTGATAGAGCTACTTGAAGCAATATTTACAATTGAAAAACAACGATATATTTTCGTATTGTGAGTAATTGAATGACCTAACATGTAATTTAGTACAACTATGTGGGATAACTATTCTTTTTTACGGAGTAACAAACTTCTGAAGTCGCTGTTGGATTTAGGCTTGTCTTGGGTCGCATCGGCGGCTTTGCTGGTCGACGCAACAGGTTTTTGTAGCACGCTAGGAATGAAACTGCTCAACTGCGTCCGCCGCCTGCAAAACAATTTTTTTATTAAAAAGTCGCAACTCTGTTACATAAAAATCTAGCTAATGTGGGTAGTCAGAAGTAAAATTAAAACACATTTGACGATAAAATGCCTACAAATAGGTACTAGGTACTACCACAGAATAAATAATAGAACAAATACAAAAGCCCCACTTCGCGAAAACATTCATTTAAATAGCGACTCGTAGTACGACGCTATAAAGTGCAACTCAGCTCGCACAAGCGCCTCGTGCCTATCGATAAATCTCGCCATCTCATTCTTACAAACTTATCCATTATACAAGGTCACTGACCTTAAGGTCAAAGATCCTTAACCTGAACAAAAGTTACCCCGTTAGGCACACCCTCCACGATGCCTTAACAAAAAAATTCTGTCTTTTTTGGCTTGCGTCCCGTAAAGTATAATCTAACCGTAGATAGTAACTTACATGCCACCCCCCGCGTCTCGTTTGGGCAGGCCTAGCGCCGCGGGCGCCCCCTTGGGCGGCGGGGCGCTGATGGCCACCTCTATGTTCCTCTCGCCGAGCAGCAGCCCGTTGGTGGCTTCGATCGCTTTAGACGCCGACTCCTCGTCTTCGTAGTCGATGTAGGCTAATCCTCTGGGCTTTCCGTCTCTGTGAATTAAGTTTTTATTAATTTGTAGCCAATTTAGGTGAGGTTTTCTTGGACATTTCACACAGCGTCATCTAGTCCGCTAAGCATTTTAATGCTTGTGTTATGATAACCAAATGACTGATAAACTACATAGATACTTACATATATTTTTTGGAAATACATACTTATTATACCAAGGACGATAAAGATATACCTATATCGTCCTTGATTATACGAGTACATATAAAACACCCAGACACGAGACAAATGTAACAATTATTAATTAATTCAAGAGCACTATTCTCTATCATCGAAACAAATGATACTTTGATATCAAAAAATATTCCTTTTGATGCAATTGGGTTATTATAATAATATAATAGTATTGATTGTTACTTACTTGTTAGTAACAATCCTGACATCATTGAGTTTGCCGTGTGGCTCGAATATAGCCGTCAACTCCTCCTTATTACAACTTGCAAACGGTAGATTTTTGACAAATAACTTATTCATCTCCTGTGAAGTGGCGTATTTGAACTGCGGTTTAGTTTTCTTAGCGGAGTATCGCGAGAAGAACATCGGACGGCCGTCGAGCGGTGAGCGGTCATGTTGCAACGCTTTGTCGACTGATTCCTGGAATATAGTTCATTAATTTAAGAATGTGCCATAACGCCGAAGAACGAGCGAGATAGCGAATAATGTTTATTCTCGGAAGTAAGGAGTGCAGAACGACCAAAAAAGTGTAGGTAATTTTAACTAGAAAGAATTAAAATTTATTTGATAATATTGATGTTTTAAAGTTTCCAGGCTATCCTGGTGCTGCCATCTACTTTAAACTCCCATTTTGGGCCATTTTTAGGGTTACGATTTTGTGTATGGCCTTTGTCTGTCTAGGTACTTGGTATTCATCGTCTTTGACTTTATTCAGGTATGTACTTACAACGTTCTTGTATTGGCAATAGCAAATAGATCCGCCAAACGCTTTCACGCCACTTCTGACGCGAAACGACACGATATCGCCGTATTTCGACAGGTTGTCTCTCAGGTTCTGCTCATTTATTCTAAAAAATAACATGTTAATATTAGAAATTGTTTGTGAAAGTATTTCTGACTTCCACCAAAATATTAATTATGATAGATAGATCTAAGAGTTTTTTTTGGTAGTTTACCGTTTGTTTATACATTGATGAGCTATCTCTGGTGACGTGGACGACTTTTTTTGGACCGTGGCCTGAAGGCCTACGTCATGGCTTAACGACTTACGGCCAGACTCAATAACCAATCTTTGGTTGTGTCCTTCCATACAAAAAATTACAAATATTTACCCACAGTAAACAGACCAAAGATAGATATTATGTTATTGTATTGAGACTGGCCGTTAAAAGCCAAGTCTGATAACTTAACGTCAATCTCGAATTTTCAATCGACACAAACGTTAAATTCTGCTCTCTGAACCACGGAAGCGCTCAGCTGATAATGCCATCCAAATTGTACCCGCATAGAACATTGTTTACCTTCAGCGATCTATCAAGAAGGTTTAACAAGACTTACAAGACAGGTCCAACAAGCATAAGGTAAGCATTTTTAAAAAAATCAGACATTTAATTTCAATAGCATTTAAATATCATCACTGTTTGGATATTTATATCAAATACTTACTTAAATTCAAGATTGCTGACGAAAAGTGTGCATGCTTCTCGAGATATAGCTCTGGCATCTTCACTTTCTACTTTCAGTCTCTTACTCTCATTATCTGAAACAGAAAGAACATGCTTACTCGCCTGCAGCTTCGCCCCCGAGGTACCTACATGGATAAAAAGTAGCCTAGATATTATTCCAGGCCATAAACTATGTAATAGGTACTAAGTTTTAGCCAAATGCGTAGTCTAAAAGGTAATTTTATCTTTGAATTTACTAACTGTGGTTAGAGTTTGATAATACTTCCAAACATTAAAATGTTTTTTTTTATTAAAGTAAGCAAAACTACAGATAGATAGAGTATTGAAACTGGACGTATGTAAGACAAGCCACGAGCATTTTAAAAACTTTTTCAAACTTCACTAATAGAATATAAATATTTACCTTCTTCATCACTATGAGATCTCTTAACTCCTTGATTATTACTACTTGACTGTACGGTATCAACATCCATATCGTCCTCTCTCTTTCTCTTACCATCAGAGCTACTTTCAACCGCATCAGTCTTTCTCTTTCCTTTAGATTTAGTTCCATCATTTTTATTATGCTCTTGTTTTGCAGAATTTTGTTTTTTATCAGAATGTTTCTTGTCGCTTTGTTTCTTATCAGGTTGTCTCTTGTCGCTTTGTTTTTTATTGTCCTGTTTCTTGTTTTTGTCGTATTTGTTTTTCTTGTTATGTGCGTTTTTCTTGCCGGTCATATGTTCTTCCATGTTTTGGTAGTATGCATGCCACTCTTGAATCTTTTTCTACAAAAATATTAAATAGTTTATTAACAGTAATTAAATTACTCCTGATATAATTTAAAGCTGGAGTCACACTCAATGACAAAAAGTGTCACTTGGTGTCATTGAGGTACAATCTATAAGAGCCACAATCAGACAAATAAAATGTCCGCGCCAAAACTTAGGCAAAAAAAACTAATAAACTTACGAGCGACATTGAACATTAAAACAAACGACATATCGTCTACATTCAAATGTCAGATGTCATTGTAGAACATTGAATTTGCTCGGACATTTTTTGAGTGTTGTCAGCTATTAGATTGTGACTCTTTAGTATAGTAACTCTTTAGTCTAGTAACTGCTTAGTATAGTACTTTTTTAGACTTTTATGGTTCCAGATATCTGAGTGACACTTTTTAGCATTGACTCGTTTTCAATTATTAGGAGTTACCCTGGAATCCAGAGTCATCATTCTCCTGCCCTTATCCCACGCTAAGCGGGGTTGACATAACATGTTTTTCTCATCCACTCTCCTCTATCATTCGTCAACTCTGAACTCACTCCTCTTACATTCATATTCTCTTTCACACAATCCATCCAATTCTTCTACGGCCTTCCTCTACTTGTATACCCATCCTGGATTGCAGAGTACCACATCATATAAGACACTGATTTTGTTTTATAGCTTAGTCAAAAGGCCTTTCGCCTGGTGCCGGTTTATCGTCACATTATGGTGTACTATAAGCCCTGTTAAAACCAACTTTTCACTCCTTTTCATTCCATCGCCTTTTCCCAGTCAAATGTGACAAGTTAGTAACAAGCTCCTTACCCACATTGACTCACGACCAATCTCAATAACCTATCTATGTTTAGTTTTGCTTAATGTGGGTGGATTTTTGACATTATTTTCAAAAACTACGCACAGCAAAACCCAAGATGAGACTGACCGTTAAAATATTGACTAAGGATCAACCTAATGCTTTTTACTTGTTTTTTTACTTTTGTGCCTGTACTTGTTACTTACCTCGCAAGCTTCATTACACTCCACCAACGAGTCTAAAGTTCCATAATCCTGTTCATAGTCTGTCCACAAGGTGACGATAGCTGGGGGGTAGTCAGTGACAGCCTTCAGCGCGCGTTTGAACAAATCTCTCAGTTTATGCTCGGCCAATGGCGGACTGCGACGCATTTCTAGCCGGATCAACGCTTCCCAGTATTTAGACATGGATCTGTTCTCGCCGTACTCTGAAAAACAAACATTTTAAATTTTCAATCCTACTTCCTACTAATATTATAAAGATAGTGTGTGAGCTTTACAAGTATTCGAAAAGAGGACGCCAGTTTGTTTGAACCTTACTAGTCTCCGGTTTTAGCCAAGTGTATTATATTATCTGTGGTATAACTCACTGAATATTTCTTCAAAGATCTCCCTCCCCTCTTTGGGCGCCTTTATGCGTTCGTATTCCAGACGCGCCCAGAATATTGGGATCTCGTTGTCGTTTGCCTCTTCTCCATAACACTAAACAATACAGAATACAGTACAATTATAAAGTATAGTCATAAATATTTAAATTATAAATAATGGTTACAATCATTCCAGATTTTGGCATAACGAAGTTTGCCACATAGAAAACACCAAGACTCGAGCCGATTATTTACAGATCATACAAAAATGTTTTTCTATGATCTGTAATCAATTGATTTTCGAGGCGGGGATCTAACCCGTAAAATAAATTAGATACAATCTTAAAAACACGAAATAGCAAAATCCTCTTGATGGAGTACATGAAAGCCACAGCGAGCTGCCTGCTCCCTCTATGGCTTGCCTGTCCCTCCATGGTTTGCCTGTCCCTGCATGGCTTGCTTGTCCCTCCATGGCTTGCTTGTCTCTACATGGCTTGCCTTCCCTCCATGGTTTGCCTGTCCCTGAATGGCTTGATTGTCCTTCCATGGCTTGCTTGTCCCTACATGGCTTGCCTGCTCCCTCCATGGCTTGCCTGTCCTTCCATGGTTTGTCTGCCCCTGAATGGCTTGCTTGTCCCTCCATAGCTTGCTTGTCCCTCCATGGCTTACCTGTCCCTGCATGGCTTGCCTGTCCCTCCATGGCTTACCTGTCCCTACATGGATTGCCTGCTCTCTCCGTGGCTTGCCTGTCCCTCCTTACCTCTGCCAGTGAGTCCCAGGCCAGTCGGAAGGTGCTGCGCAGTCTGTCGACGTGCTCGGCGCTGCTGAAGTCCGTCTGCCGCCGCTTGTACTGCAGGTAGCTGAGCCACAGGGCACTGCCTTGCTTGCACGACTCCATGCCGTACAGTAATGCCGCTTCCAACGACATGTGTACCTGATAATATACTGATAATATAAAATACCTGGTACCAAATTTCAATCAAATCCGTCCAGCCGTTTGATGCGGGCACCACACATTGGAGGGTTGGAACGTGTTGGTTCCAACACTCCAATGTGGGGATCGATCTTGAATGGTTATTGGACACAAACGGAGCATTCCAATGGGCTATTCTATTCGTAGCCAAGGTTGGAACAAAGTTCAAGCCGCATGTGTGGTGCCCGCATGAGAGTGAAGGAGTAACAAACATACACACACTTGCACACAAACTTTTACCTTTATAATATTAGTGTGATTACTTTTCATCTTTTCCAGTCTATTGCCTGTATCGATTTTGACTACGCTCCCGTGCTGCGTTAAAGTGTCCCGGCTTTTGAAGGACGTAAAACCATGACAGAGGCATTTGAAAACTCTGTCACCAGAGTATGTAGCGTATGAGTAGCTACTAAGTACTACATAACGGGACACTGTAGTGCTTAGCTAGGATATTTTTTAGATGGAATAGGCTTGCCCAGCACTAGCTTGTGTAGCCGAGGCCAGCGTCTCACCCGTCCTTAACGTCAGCAGTACGTCTCAACTGAATGATACTTCCAGTCCTATAACTATCAACATACCTCAGCGATATCGCACTTGTCTCTCTCGGCTTGTTGCATCTGCAGCGTCCAAAAGTGATGTGTCCGAGGCCAACGTCTCACACCCGTCCTTAAAGCACGTCGGTACGTCTCAATTGGATGATACTTCCTTGTATGTTGGGCAAACGATAACAGCATGTGTAGATTTGGACATTCGCTGGTCGCTCGGTTGTATAATGCCTACAAATTATATATAACGTTTTAACCACACCGGGATTACTCACGTAACAGAGAGATGTTCTGTACTCATCCTGTGACGTATCTCATCTCATCCTATTAGGTATATATTATCTTAATAAATAATAAATAAATATTAGAATAAATATTATAGTATACAGGGTGTTACCAGACCACTACCGAAAACTTAAGGGGATGAAAGTACCCATCAATATGAACAACTTTTTCTAAGAAACCAACACTGTGAACGCGAAAAAAAAAACAGCTGTTTCATACACTTTAGCCAAGTAGGTATTGAACTTATGTATGGAACTGCTGTTTTTTTATCGCGTTCACAGTGTTGGTTTCTTAGAAAAAGTTGTTCATATTGATGGGTACTTTCACCCCCTAAAGTTTTCGGTAGTGGTCTGGTAACACCCTGTATATTATTTATTCATCCTAAACTGTCAAAAACACATTATACTATTTTTAATTGATATTCTTAACTCAACCGAAATACAAAATAGTACCGACAATGTTTTGAGTCATGTAAAGTACAACTCACAAAGGTTTAAAAAAATAACGAACATAACTGTGTAACTCAGATCTCAGGCAGGAGGATTTGAAGATGCCTTAAAGGTTAGTCAGAGGCAATTTTGCTGTAATGGCTGTGTGCAAAACTTTAAAGTATGGCATCTTACCTTAACTGTATCTTCATAGTGTGGTTCGTATTGGCCAGATTGAAACAGCCTGTTTACTACTTCTAAGTAATCTTCGTAGACCATCAATTTCTCTTCAGTTTCATTTCTACAACATAATTATTTAGACTAAAAAATAATACTTTGGTAATAGATTAAACAAAAACAACAAAATAACGATGATCACGACTGTATTTTCAAGGTGCAGTAGAAATTGTCTCAGATCTCTTAAGCATAAGATTCTTTGGAAGATGCCTAAGGGGCAGACAGCGGGACATCCAGATATGTTTATATATAAATTAGTATTTAAATAAGAAAAGTAAATAATTCTATAATATTGTACTTACTCTATTGTCAGCAGTTGGTCTTCAAAACGTGTTATACGTTTTAGAAACTCCAAAGCCATTTCATGTCGTTTTTTTGTCTAAAATAAAAAGTATTTTGATCAGAGTAACATAATATTCAGATGGTGAGACGAAAAGTGACGGAATTCGGTTCTTTTTTCTCTTTTTCCCGCCATTAATCATTGTTACTTGTAACTGTTAGGTTCAGGCGACATATAAATGGCGTCGGGCGCGGATATGCCACGGCGGTTACCTATTTCATTCAAATTTCATACAAAATACATGGAAATAAAGCACAATTTAGGACACACGGTATGTCGTTGCTAGGGCATGGTTATGACGCGCCATTTCGCCTTGTCCTCGCCCGATGCCATTTATATGTGGCCTTCATTGTTACTGGTTTTCAGTGACCGAGATTGTGCCAACTTACCCTTTCCACAAGGTGAAGTTCATAGCTTGGGGTGCTCGTAACATATTCTTCATAGAGGGGCCACGCCTCTTCCACTCGCATCACGGGCCGAGACACCAGGTCTTCAAGGCATCGGCAGATGCGCTCTTTCTGCTCTTTATACTCCGGCTTGCTTTGATCATCTTCCCTGATAATAAATTTAAATTATTATTATTATAAATATTAATATTTTAAAGAGTTTTGTTTCTTTGGGGTAATCTCCGAAACTACTCATCTGATTTTAAAAATTCTTTCACCGATGTGTAGCCATGCTCTTTCCAAATGAATATAGGCTATATTTTATCAAGGTAAGTACCATGCGAGCGAAGCCGTGGGCGAGTAAGCTAGTCTCGTATAAAGCACATATGATCTGTCAAATCACTATTTATTTATTTAATACAGTTATGACAGAAAACTTACAGTTAAAACCAAAACGCTAACTATCTAAGATAAAAACATAAGAAAACACTCAAGGAGTTAAAAATAGTGGAAGAACTATCATAAAAAATGCATTGAGTAAAGTAAGCGCCCTCAAAGTTGGCGCATTATTCGCATGATGAGTACGCGGGGTGCGGCATGCGAACAGAGAATGACAACGCCGGCCACAACGCACGTAGTTGTTGGGTACATAAAGTGTGATCATGCTCAATATGCTCGGATTATTGACTTTGCCACGAAGAATCAAGCAGTAGTGATACGCGAGCTGTAATTTACGCCATAACTCAAGTGAATCCATACCGATCATACCAGAGACAAATAGAGAAGGGAAAAGGTACGGGTAGTAACCATACAGTTGCTTGTAAACATATCTAGCAAATTTACGTTGCAGTCTTTCAATCAAAAGTGAATATTTGTCCTCACGAGGATCCCACCCTATGGACCCAAATTCAAGCTTGCTACGAACAAACGCATTGTATAGCATACTATGACAGAAATACTTGTAAACACAATCTCTGCTCTCAATTTGCTTGTTCGTTTTATGACACAAAACGCAGAATGCATTAGCATCTAGCAGACTCCACTGTTTAGGTAGAAAAATACGGATAATAATAAGTTTAAATTAATATCCTTGGACAAACCACACAGCGCCATCTAGTTCCCAAGCTAAGCAATTTAATGCTTGTTTTGTTATGGTAACCACTATGACTGATATACTTACTACATATATCCATTTTTTTTTAGATACATAAATATTTATAGACAACACGAAATACGAACGAACAGCCGGGCTCTTGCCTTACTAGCCCTGCAGGAGTTACATAGCTTTACATTTTATACCATATAAATGTGTTTTCCTTCATGTAAGACATAATCAAAGCTTACCCAAACGCCCCCAGCTGAGATTTCTCATAGTCGAAGAGAGCGTCCCAAAAGACTTTTCCCGAGAGAGGGTCGGCGCCCGCGTAGTCTAGAATCTTCCCGAGCTGCTCCCGCGCGGAAGATGGCGATGCATTGCCCACGCTCCAAGAACACCATTCGCTTAGGATCTCAACAGCTGGAAACAAAAACTGAGTTTATGAAACCTCATTAAAGGCCTGACGTGACAGCTAAGCGTTTCCGTGCTTCGGAAACACGATCAATTGTCGGTTCTGGCCTCAAGTCGTAAAGCTATGACGGCCTTCAGGCGTTTTGAACAGACTAACAAACAAATAACAGTACTTACAATAGCAATCCTCAATGGCCTTTTCAAAGAGTTTGGCGATCCTCTCGTGAGCGTCCGGTGAATGTGACAGTGAAGTTTCTGTCCTCAAACGCAGCAGCCAATCCTCGGGCTTCAATGCCATGAGGCCGATAACCCGGTCGAAGGCAGAGCGCCAGCGCTCCAAGTCTGACAGCGCCCTGTGACCGTAAAAAGGTGCTGTGTAAACTTATGTAATAAATAAATAAATAAATATCCTTGGACATTCCACACAGCATTATCTAGTCCCAAGCTAAGCAATTTAATGTGCTATTATTGTGTCCTATCCTATTGTATCAGATTTAATTGTATTGTCTGATTGGTTCAGTGAGCATTGTGACACATCAGCAGCCCTACTTAACAAATCTAGTATATATTGGGCGATTATAGCGGCTCCGCTTATATTTGTGTAAGTTGAACTCAGAACATTTCACCATCATAAGCTGAACTATGAATATTGGCACTAGAAACCTTTTTTGGCTTCCAGAATAGGCGCCCTGAACCAACAGTTTATTCCGACAGCACCTAATATGGTATAACAAATGAAGCTTACCATAGTGCCTTGACCAGTTCAATATGATTATCGTAGCCATAAGGGTCATTTTTGACCATAAGCTCCAATTCTGCCACCTTTCGTTCCAAAGCTGCATCAACCTCGTCATCATCATCCTGAAAAAGACACTCAAAGTCAAGTCTTTCTTTAGGTACAATATCTAGAAATAAAATTAAACATGTCACAACTAATATCCAAAGCATGACCTAGTACACAATATACACATCCTCAAATTAAGTAATACCTAAAAATCTGTGAGAATATTTACAATGCCTGGGGTATAGTATAGTATAGGTACAGTCATGATCACGCCTCCATAAAATTGAAGGTGATGATTATTGTGTGAATTTGTGTGCTAGCAGGGGGTAGGTAGGGAGAATAATTTGTGAAGTTAATAACTGTATCCCATCTATCATTATCTAAGCTTGGGCCCCGGTCTTGTGTCACCCAGACCTTTCCAACCCAGTCCGATCCTGTGTTATACTTACCCTATTATTAGCTGTCATTTTAGCAAGGCTTTACAAGTATTTTTTTTTTGTTCTTACATGAGAAAAAGATGGCAAAGCTTTTAGGCAGCTGTTTGAGCGTATAGCAAGCTTCTAAGTCCAATAAGAATAACAGGGTTAAATTCATTTTGATTGTATGAATCAGAATCACTTGAGCTACTCAAATTGAGTTCTAATAAACAAAGAAAGATATCGGAGCTATAGTTTTAATTGCAAAATGTTTATGATGAATTTTACATAAGCCAACCAACCCAAGAGTATTAAATTTGGAGAGGAGAACTACAAGACGGGCAGAGCCCACGTTTTCTACAGTTTAGGTTGGCTGTTCAATGTTAGCCAAATGTATGAACGGATTTGTATCGTACCTCAGATTCATCGGAGTCATGGTCTTCTCCTTCAAATTCTGCAACCACAACCTCTACTTCATTTTCTTCTTCCGAATCATTCCGCACTTCCTCCTCTACGATAGCCATTTCTAGAGTACAATAATGTTAGCAAGAACCGAATTCTTCTGCAAAATACAAAATCTCTCTAGCTTTTCTTGATTAATGAACGAGCTCCACCACAGAATTCAAAAAACAAAAACTAATCAATCTCATTCATTCATAAGCAAGCACAGACTAAGTAAGATTTCTTACAATATTTTTTTTTTCTTCCTTCCTCTTTGTGAACGACACTTTCCAAGGAACGAAATCACAGAACATATCGTCGCTGTCATTGCAAAAAGTCGTATGTATTTTTTTTCGTTTATTTTTTATTGGCTGTATGCGTAGTATGGAACGTAATGCATCTACCTACAAAATATCATAGACTGTTGTGTTCTACGATATAAGACTTTATTACGTATGGCAAAAGGTTGTATTTCATACGCATTAGTCAAAATGTCTTATGTTATCCATACGACTTCTTGACTACCCACTTTTTAAAATTTTCAGTTATTTTGTGCGTTTTTATACGACTTATACGACTTTTTGACAATACATTCTCTTAGCAGGGTACTGTTAAAATTGTATTAAAAATGGTGGTTTATGTACTATTGTAATCAACGTACGGTACCTAATTATTTCAGGCATCTACTAAACAAAAATTAAAAGATATAGCAGAGGAGCTGACCTGCTCATGAGAGCGATGGCAAAATCCCGGATCGATACAACGATATTGAAAGCGTACCTATCTACAGAGCAGAGTCTATCAGACTTAGACATTAAATATTAAATTGAATAAATAAATAAATAAATAATTGATTTAAATGCCAAATAAATTTCAACTCGCCATTAGTTATACCTATTAGGTACCTATGCAATAAACCTATGAACAGCTTACAGTACGGGACCATAAGGTCAGATGGTTGTTGTTATCTAAATCGGAATTAAACGGTTGTTTATGCAATTTTGAATTGTGCTGTTGAATTAAATTTAGTCATAGAGCAAAAATATTTGGAGCATGGTCATCCTTTTATGGAAGTAGATTCTGAACATAGTGTGATCGAAAGATAAAAGAAAAACAAGGACAACAACGTGCCTGCTAAATACGTGGATATAATACGGTCGGCTAGAACGAATCCAACTCCCTATGAAGTACCTACGCAGTCTAAATCATAACTTATTTAGGGATTTCTCAAAGATACAATACTATTCAAGTACCTATACGACCTGGCAATCGAACTGGTGATAACGTTGTCACCGATATTCGCTGCTTGAAGTATAATCCAAATGGAACTATTGAATAAATTGTTGTACAATGGATGATTAGACCTTGTTACCACGTATAGGCCTATAGGCGGCCTAAAAACTCCGTCACCAGAGTTGGCCACTTGCTCATGCGAACGAACGAACGAACGTTACCACGTAGAAACAAAATGCCATATCCCAACATTACATTAAGTAGGTACCTCCATTACCTATACAATTCAAAAAAAAATAACTCTCAGAAAGTTACAGGATCTGCAAGACCAAGGTTTTAATTCACGAAAATTACCATCCTTATTATGATTCCTTGCCTCATGAATGTCAAGGATAGCCACCACATCAAAACTTAGGCTTATTTTTTCGACTATTAATTATTGTGAATGTTTCAAGCGTTATAAATATTTTTTTAAGCAATACCTTAGTACCAAGAACTTTGTTCTTTTCTATTAGTTGTAGGTATAGGTACTTATAAGTAGCTAAGCTGACGTAAAATGAACATGCCTACCTACCTGAGTAGAATATAAAAAAACTTTTATATACCTAGGTACAACGTTGATTTCAGAAGATCAACTTAGAATGATGTTAAATAGACTGGTTTAAGGGCTAAATTGATGCAAGTACCTACGTATACCTACCTGCTAATTATTGTTAGATTCTTTGTAGTTGATTTTGATTGCATTGTGTTAAGAAGAATACTTTTATAATATTCACCTTATTTTTTTATATTTTTATTGAATTTGGTCAGCTTAAATAATAAATAGACAATTTTTTTTGTTGATCTATGATAAAACTTTGATAAAAGTAAGGCACCTTACCTGAGAAGTAGTTTTTTTTTATAAATATATTAAATTGTGATTTTAACTAATGAGGTGTTTTCCAGATCAAAATATCCTATGTTAGAAATTTTAAATCAAAAAGTCGTAACTAAACTCAAAATGTCGTATGTTTGATATTTTTGTAAAAAAAAAACCATCAATAGGACGTATGGCTTCAGAAAACCGTTTTCTGGCTGGAATCTAGTTATGAAAGCTTTGCATATAGATAGAAGACTTAAAATTAAAGTTTCTTACATTTAAACATAGCAGAATAATTGCCCACACTCAATAAAAAACAGTTTTTTGTGTCTCCTGAAAACCAGCTTATTTTACATACGACTTTTTGCAATGACAGCGACGATATTTACTCTGACGAGACGAACGAAATGAAGAAAGAGTAAAATAATACTACGGGGAAAGGGGGAAATGAACTTAGAGCAGACAGGACATGGACAGGACACCGTAGAAGAATTTCTGAATGCAGGACACTTCTTCGTCTGAGCGTGGTGAGCACATTAGCAAAGAGAATGTATCACTACGTTTAGGATACATTCTACACCAAAGAGTAAAATAATTTAATACTACCAAGGAAGATGAATACTAAGGAAAGAGTAGATTTCCGTAGTATTCTTTGGTAGTATTATTTTACTCTTTGGCGTAAGTACCTGTCTTGTAATCATTGACAATATAAAGATCTTTCTAATTTTTATAATTTTTATAATTTTTATAATTTTTATAATTTTTTATTTTTATTTTTATAGTTTTTATAATTTTTTTTATAATTTTTCTAATTTTTATAATCTTTCCTTCTTCTGAGCTTGTAATGTAATCAATGACGTTTTACCCCTTTCATAATATGCGTTAGCATCCTATACTCGTTCCAACCGTTTATTTAACTTTTGACAGCTGTAATACTGACTCAAATAGTGATACCCTGACCCGTTACCGATTCGATTTATTTTATCGATCGATTTTATTCATGAAGAAGTTTTAATCGATTTAACACACTCATTATTTACTATGAATATCAACATTTTGCACCTTTTCATTATAAATATCCTTGGACAATAAATATCCTTGGACATTTCACACGGCGTCATCTAGTCCCAAGCTAAGCAATTTAATGCTTGTGTTATGGTAACCAGATGACTGATAAACTACATAGATACATTTTTTTTTTTTTTTTTTTTTGTAAATACATACATATTATACATAGAAAACACCCAGACACGAAACAAATATTTGCAGATCATGCAAACATTTGTCCCGCAGCGGGGATCGAACCCGCAACCTCTGCGTCTCAGGCGGGCTTTCGCCCACTGCGCCACAGAGGTCGTTTCATTACAAGTAGGTACCGCAGTTCATTCACATGTTTTTTATTTGAACCAACTACAGTAAGTCTAAACGATTATTTTAGATTCATTAATTTTCAGCGAATAAATTCGATCCCATGGAACTGTTTTCATTACGCAAATTATTTATGCATTACAACATTTACAACAGAGACATTTAGGGCATTTTAATGCAAAATAATTTTATTGTATGTTTTAATATAATCGATAATCGATTTATTTCAAAACCAGTTGTCATTAATTACGAATGAAACATCTCTAAGTGGGCGGATCCCGTCCATGACAGTACATACAGTATTCCCTGTAGTACATTGTATCAAAAATTATTATAAAACTTTATGTGCATGATCTGTCAAAAGTTAAATAAACGATTGGAAAGACTATAGTAGTCTGTGCATAATATCTTTGGTTGTAATAGGGCGGGAGATTTGAAAATTTTGAAATCGATGTTTTTGTCACTCCGAATAAAATATAAAAATTTACCCCTTTCATAATATATGCGTTAGCATCCTAGTAGTCTGTGCATAATATCTTTGGTTGTAATAGGGCGGGAGATTTGAAAATTTTGAAATCGATGTTTTTGTCACTCCGAATAAAATATAAAAATAAATACCTACAATAGTTGTAGTATTTTAACCAAAGAGTAAAGTATCTATCAGTACCTAGTTATGAAATCTTAAAATAATTTATATTACACGAGATAGTTTAATATCAAGGACAATATAAGTTATCAATCCTTTTTCCTGCAACAACTGTTTTATACTTTACAAGAGGGTTGATTTGGATGAAATTGAAATAAATAAAAAAGTGTTGAACATTTTACACGGCATCACTGGGCATCACTAGTCCATGCTAAGCAACTTACCTAATGCTTGTGTTACGGTAACCATTACTAGCTAAGTAGTAGGTAGGTAACCTACTACTTACTTAGCTTAGATATTTATTTTTAAATAGTTACCTACGTACATACCCCTAAACAAACATTTGTTCCGTCCGTAGCGGGGATCAAATCCGCAACCTCAGCGTTTCAGACAGGCCTTCACCCACTGCGCCACAGAGGTCGTCATAAATGTAAATCATGGCTTGGAAGACTATTTATTAAAAAGTTTGTTTCACGCAAGTGAAGTCACAGACAGGAGTTAGTACTTATAGAATAAAATCCAATAAAATACAACGAAAATTTGATTTCACGTTTAATAAAAAAATAAGATTACATAGAAGCTTGTAAGGACGAAGGTACAGCGACAGAAGTATACGACTGCGACGTTCATAGAGAATGAAAGTAGGCCAGTCTACTCATAAAAGCAATAAACATAACCATTTGAAGGTATAATTATCATAATGCAGTTCACCGATATAAAGTGAAGAACGAAAATTTACTATATTGCTTGTATGAGTAGACAGCTTAACATGAGCAATCGGTAGGTACCTAACTCTTTGTCAAGCGATTTTCATCGAAGACCATTGTGCAGTCGTTACCCCATACCATCAGATCCTAATTTTTGAACTCTTCACTACCCTTCCCTCCAAAAAGTTTCCAGATTATCCGAATGACTATTGGCTTCTGGGCTACGATAGATTCATCCAAACGAACTTCAATATCAGTTATAAACTTTGAACAATAGGCCATACAACCAGGCTTAGTGAGAACATCAAGGATCGATTTCTATCAGGATCTAGCCAATAATCGATTCTTCTATGTTCATATTCACATAGTCAAGGTCATTAAAATGAATAAACTTACTAATTGATTTTTTTACTACATTAAGGCTCGTATTCAAAGTCCATACTCAAGCAGGAATCGAGTCTCAAGCGCTAGTTCATCACTCGTTTTCAGAGAAATGTCAAAAAATCAATACTTGAGCGAAGTCTAAGCCTGAGTGCAGACTCTGAATACGAGCCTAAGAATATTAAAGGAATTTGTAAGTGGATCAGCCACGAAAGTTTTATGATTGATTGATCCATATCTCAAGAAGTTAATGTGTTTACAAAATATATTGGATAACTGGAAACGCTCATACAAAGCTTCAGTCAACTACTCCTTTGGCACCGTATAACATCTATTATTCGAATGACAATTCGATCTATACTAGCCAATTTAAATTACAATTATTTCGCTTCAAGTTCGATATAATATATTCTACATCTAGTGTAAAATAAATGCACCAACGTGGGAATATATTTTAAGTAAAATGAGAATGATAAGATTCCTAATTACCTACCTAATTAGTTCTAATTAGGTCATGCATAATTTCTCCTAAATTACAGTCACAAGCACATTCAGCCTTCCTTCATTTCGATATCAATAATTGATTAAATTCATAAACAAATCGGTACATTACTTACATGTCAAATATAACTTTATGAAAAATAATACAATAATTATCATATAAACTAAACGAATTCAGTCATAAAATTAAATTAAAAGGATTACAAAGATCAAAATTGCGTACTAATACTTACTTCAACAATCATATAAAATGTAATACAAAATAATGTTTATAATACTTTACGCACACGAATAAGATGGCACAAATTCTTACGATTCTACAATCGGAATATGCCAAAATAAACATTGAATAGTGCTAGAGCACATTACTATTTAGTGAAAGATGATCGAGTGTTTGCTTGGACAATACCAGTTATTTTGCTTAGAACAGTACTTTTCCTACTACAATCATACATCAGTATCAACTTAGTAGTTAAAATAAAATTCTAAGAAATTTCGAAATACTACGAAAAGCGACTAAATCACTTAGCCAAAAACAACGAAAACGAAAGTACGTTCAAAGCTCAGTAGCCCGCGTAATTAATCAGATCTGGTAAAACAAATATTTCATTTACATTTATGTTCATATCAAACACATACGAGTACATACATACCACATATAATTATTATGTAATGGGGCTTATATTGCAACGTTTCTCCTCACATATTTATATTCTATAGGAAATTATATTCGATATTAATCAGATTTACAATTAAGAATGTTCGTATCGTATCTTCTTACTTACAAAATATATTTTAATTCAAGTTATTAAAAGTGTAATATTTTGATAATAAACAAATTAAGGTCTATTCAAACCTACGCGGTGTGGCTGTGAGTAGAGAAAACCGGTAATATTACTGTTCACACCAAACTTCATAGAAAATACCTAAACGGAATCCGCTCTACCCATAGCGGCAGCGAATACCGCGTAGGTTTGAATTGGCCTTTATGGTGATAGCGATGCCAATATGTAACACGTGACAAACAAGTTGTCCGTTGATGTTTACCTCTGTCTCGCTCTATTGCCCAAGAATTGCGTATTGCGCGTCCTTGTCACGTGGTTTTTCAGAGGACAACTTATTTATCGCGTACTATAAAGGCGCTTTGAAAGAATATCTGCTATCTAATAGTAATACGTATAGTTTTTAGTAAGAAGTATACAATAATATAATTGTAGCATTAATCCACAAGTATTTATAACTACTATAAGTCTATAAAGAATTTAATCTCTATCATCTACTAGAGAGAAGCGTCTACATAATTATTATAATCGCCATTAGGCTATTAGGAAAAAGTCCTATTAATATTGAAAGTAATATCTGAGTACGAAAATAATACCTTTTAGTTAAGGCCGTGTTCACAAAAACATTACAAATTATTCGCCACAATAATAAGGGCATCTTTAGGCCAATTTCAAACTAATGTTTGATAAATATTTTTTTTTTCTATCATAGTTTTAAATGGTTAATTCAATTTGGTTTTCAATTATTTTGTTCAAAGTATCACTTCCTTGGTATCGCTGAAGAGAACTACACCATCAAAGTATTTTTCAATCTATGCGTTTCTGTGGCATGTAACGGCATGTTACTTGGGCCCTTAACCTGAAGTAGAACGAGATAGGCCGAGCCAAGAAAATAATGTAATATTAACTCGTGTAAGAAATGGCTTACGTTCAGTATTCTGTGAACACGGCAAATGGATAAATATCTATAATCTAAGTAGACATCAATTGGAAGTAACACAGTAAGGGATGGCTCGAAGTATTGAGTTCACGAAACTGATCTCCGTGCGCAGTTGAGGGCCATTGTCGCAGCTCAACTGAAAACAAAACTCTCAACTCAAATTCCGGGTTCTGAGCTTTAAATATGCTTCGATACAATCCGAGACAAGTGTACACAATCAGGGCGCTGGTATTGGGGCCAAGTATCAGTAGTCCGATGATTTAGTTCTATGATCGGACTGCTGATACTTTTTAGACTCATCAGTCCGATGATGCTGATCAATACAAAGATCATCGGACTACTGAGCCTTTTAGTCCGATATTTACAAATTTCGACTTCCCCAAAAAATAAATGCATTAACTTTTAGGCTGTGTCCCCAGCAGGCAAACTTTTAGCGGCCGACTGAGTTTGCGGCGTATCGGTTTAGTACGCCCTTCCATATATTTGAAATGGAGTGTCCACAGTTTGCTAGTTTGCGCTCACTTTACGCAGTTTGCAGCGTTACGCGCGCCGACTGTCTCAGTCGGCGGCGGCGATATGGGCGAAAATTGATCTGAGTTTGCAGCTAACTCAAATTTCAGTTCGCCACAAATTTGCGGCTCACTCAGTCGGCCGCTCACAGTTTGCCTACTGTGGACACAGCCTTACAGTTATTTGGAGTGGACTAGTCTAGACATGTGGTGTGCTGACCTGTGCGGGCATGCACTATGCCGAGCTGGTGGCGCTGGCCGCCTGCAGCTGCATCTGCCGCTGCATCTGGTCCAGCATCTCCTGCATCCGTCTCAGCTCCGCCTCCTGTTATATTACATTAAAAAAACTTAGGCCTTTACATCTTTACTAGATGAATTATACAGTCTGGAGGCAAGCTTTACACTTACGGGACGTGTTTGAGAAGGAGTGGTGGGAGATCGCTAAAGACAGGGGTCAGTGGAGGATTTTGGGGGAGACCTTTGCCCAGCAGTGGGACATAGTAGGTAAATACGGAAGACCAGCGCTTTGACAGGTTCCTTGGTTCCTGCCTAAGCATCATGCTGAGTAGTAGCCATTTTTGTCATTCTTCTTGTTTTATCTTTCTCTTTTTATATATGTGTTTTCTATAATAATTGTAGGTAATGACAAAATAAAGATATTTCTTTCTTTTCTTTCTTTCTTTCTTTAAATAAAAAAAAAAAAAAAGAATATTATCTTACCTTTTCACGAAGAGCATCCTCGTTGGATCCATTGTTAGCGCCATTTGAATCAGCTTCACTGAGTCCGCTCTCGTTTGATCTATTGCACAAAAATATACTTTATTATTACCGAAAATTCGAAAATAAAAGGGACAAAAAAATATGTAGCTTAGTTTGAGTCCGGAAATCGCTGTGTAAACTCAACTATACACCACTATTTTGTAAATAAATTTAAGGGCAGTTACAGGAGATGCTACAGATAATAAAAGCACTGTCAGAAATTGTTAATATTTATCAATAACGCTATCAAAGAAGGTTTCATGTGCCTAAAAATTGGTAATTTTATGTAAACGCCGGCTCCGCCTCGTTAGCGAGTTGGCAAGCGATTTATGAATGTATCTTATTGGAGTTAAACATCAGTAGTTAGTATAAGTATAGTTCACTAGCTGCGCCCCACGGTGAATAGTTCCCGTTCCCGAGGGAATACTGAGATCAAAAGTAGCCCTTTTTTTAATCCATGGTATAAGAGCCGTTACGATCGTCGGTTAGTTGCCTAGTCGCCGGCGACAAGTCGACAGTGCGTAACGGCTCTAAGAACTTCTGGTACCAAATTTCATTCAAATCCGTTCAGCCGTTTGAGCGTGAAAGAGAAACAAACATACTTACACACACACAAACTTTCAACTTAATAATATTAGTAGGATAGTAATAGAGCAATTAATTATTTTGTATTTTGGGATAAAAAAAAAACATTATTTTCAGTTTTTTTCTTCATAAATGTGATCAGTACAAGACACCGAGTGCACTGATTTTTTGTAGCTACATAATAGTGTATTTATATGTAAAATACTCACGTATGACGCTTAGGCACCTGTCCATTTCGAGCCAGACGTTCTGAGCGGTAGTTCTCATAGTGCACCTCCTGGGTCACCTCCTGGAGATCCTGCATATGGGTACTGTGGACAACAAAAAAAAATAAAAAAGAAGAAAAAAAACAAAAATGACGTCTGACGTTTGGATATGTCAGAGGAAGAAAAAGAGAATGCAATGGTGATGGAAGGAAAGTTAAGTTTGAAAGTTCTAATAGATGTGTTTTGTTTTAGCGTAAGAGTCAATAACATTTATGCCGGGTTACTATAACAAACTAACGGATGTCCGTACGTAGGTCGTCATAGCAACGTTGTTTATTCAACACAAAATGTATGAGACTTTGACAGATAACAACGTTGCTATGACGACCGACCCAAGGACATCCGTTAGTTGGATATAGGAACCCGGCATTAGTTGACAACCGTTATACATCTTGGTTGGAATAGTATAATTAAATTTAATATCAGATACAACAATTTAATTTAATATAGGTTTAAAGAATGATTTTTTCTTTTTACTCTTATGTCAATGAAAAGAGATAGCACCAGATTTAATATCCGTTTTAGCTAAAGTAGGTTTACTAAACCAATAGTGGCAATTCTGAGTGTCGCAAAAGCTAAACTAAGCTAACTAAAATTGTTGCCGTCCCTTTCATAGCGATGGGAATAAAAAGGATGGCAATAGTTTTAGTTAGGTTAGTTTAGCTTTTGCGACACTCCGAATTGCCCCCAATATGCATATATTAATGTATAATGATCTCAAGTTTTCCAGAGCAAACAATGAATAGTCCTTACATAAGCATAGTCCTCAGCTTGATGAAGTCGCAGTGGTCCGGGTTCTCGACCTCGACGACCCCCCACGGGTAGAGGCGGCCGCGCACGCGTCGGCCGCGCACCTCCAACTGCTGCCCCGCGCCGCACACAGCGAACGGAACCGCTGCTTTCAATTGACGGACCTGCCAACAAATTATTACTTTATTTGAGACTACCTTTTTTTGATGATTTATACAGAGTCAGGAGGCAATCTTTGCCTTCACTTAACGGGACACTGTAGTGCCTGGGACATTGTTGAGATGGAATAGGCTTGCCCAGCACCTAAACCATTAACCTTTTTTTGACGACCTCTGTGGCACAGTGGGCGAAAGCACGCCTGAGACCTCTCTGCCTCTGCGGGTTGCGGGTTCGATCCCCGCTGCGGGACAAATGTTTGCATGATCTGCAAATATTTGTTTCGTGTCTGGTTGTTTTCTATGTATAATATGTTATATTTACAAAAAAAAAGGAAGTATCTATGTAGTTTATCAGTATAGAATATTAGTATAGAAGTATAGATTTGAACAAATAATATCGCTATCTCGTAGGCAGACAAGCGAACAAACGCTCTACTAAACAGTGATAGCGATATTCGGACCGATTTTTTAACGCGCCGCGAATGCACTTTTCCGAGCCACGTCGCCGGACCCTTAATGGTCACCAGTGCCACGACTATAGGTATTTGTTTGTACCTGCTCCTTGTAGTCTTCATCTTCGTCGCTGTCACAGTCCGGGAGGGGGTAGATTTTGATGCCTTCTCTTTCAATCTCTTCCATAACCTAAAACATCATACAATTTGTTAATAAACCTGACAAACGGTTATTATTGTGTGGTAATTTAAAATCACACACAGAATAAATTAAGTACTTTAAATTTTCTCGTACCTACCTACCTACCTAATATTCCAATCTTCAGGACCAACTTTTTCAAGTTTGTTTCATCAAAACTGAGACTGCATTCCAAAGGTGCGCTAGACATATTCTTTTCAGATCTTTAGGCATTTTAGATTCTTTGAAGATGAGACTTTAAATTTAAAAATTTGTTCTAAGAGTTTTTTTATATATTTTGTATTATAGTGTATTATAGTATTGTATTATAGGTTAAACCACACTTAGGTATTTCATTATAAATGAAAAATCTTACTAAAAGTTTATATCCCGTCGAAGTCAAAAACTTTTAGTAAGATTTTTCATTTATAATATTCTAAAAGGTTCTTAAAGTGTAACTAATAAGGTTCAGTTTAGTTTACCCTTGTCTTGAGCCTCTGAACTTCCTTCTTAGTGAGGACGTCGGCTTTGGCGATCACAGGGACGATGTTAACTTTGTTGTGCAATTGCTTCATGAACTCGATGTCTAGGGGTTTCAGACTGCAGAATAAAATACTAATTAGTAATGGGAGTTTAATTTTTCACTATCAGCGCACCGCGGTGTTACCCGCTCCCGTGGGAATACCGGTATCCAAAGTAGATGTATTAATCCAGAATATAAGCTATCCTGGTACCAAATTTCATTCAAATCCATCCCGCCGTTAGAGCGTGTAGGTGCAACAAACAGTCACACTTACACAAAAACTTTCAACTATATAATTTATAAGTGTGAAGTGTGATTATTTTAGGAGGTATGTAAAATCGGGTTTAAAACATGAAAAAACTCTTTTTTAATACAATCGCTGACAATTTTGTAAATGTCTACTAATAAAGCGGAGAGTTTGTTTGAACGCGCTAATATAATTCTTCTCATATTACAATTTTCAATACATAGAGGCTAAATAATTATGATAGATAGAGTTTTAATATGGGTGACGTAATGTTCAAGGAATGATTGGAAAGAGATAGCGAGTAAAGTGAGAGAGAAACATGATGACGCATAAACATACCCGTGTCCAAAAGGCGATATAAAGTAGAAGCAGCAGTGTATGCGGTTGTCGACGATGTTGCGGCGGTTCAGTCCGCTCTCATCTCGCAGGAAACGCTCAAACTGTTCGTCGATGTACTGGATTATCGACTGTGGACAGACGCAAAGATTTTATAAGAGTGACACAATGAAATTAGATTCTAAGTGCCAGGACACTAGAAAAAAACCACGACGAATGTATTCTTACGGCGCGGTACACATTCTTTCAGATCCAAAATATTATAGATCACTATTAGTTACGTACGACCCGCGGTGTTACCCGCGGTAAATCGTTCCCGTTCCCGTGGGAATACCGGGCCTAACCTATATCTTGGGAAAGAGGCTTACACTTTTAAAGCAAAACGACTGGAATTTGTGTGTTTTATTAAAGTACCATTGAAAATTAGTGTTAAATTTTCAATCTAATGAATAAGATTCCTGTTGTTGGACTTGGAAAAATCCAACTTCATTTTACAATCAACAATTAATTCCAACGATCTACTTCTTTCAATTGCCTTGACATTGAGTATCGGTGCGAAGTAACTTGATGCAAATGAACTATTTATACACACATATACAATCAGTCCGGTACATCGACCCACGTCCCGTTACCCAGAGACGGACTGAGGAACGGCCCGGGTGAAAAAGTTCGGGGCCTTGGCCTGGGTGGTTAATCGCTATGATGGCACAACAAAACGTAACGAAACAAAACACGGCTCGTCATCCTGGATAATGGTAGATTAATACTAAAGTTTTAAAGACGGAGTTTTTAGGTCACCTGCAGGCTGCTGTAGCTATCCCCCGCTAGCTTGCCCCGTGGAGGGCCCGCGTATGGGCAATCGCCACCTCGACTTTATGGCCAGTCCGACCCTGCTGTTACCACAGATTATGCACGACGCCATTGTTTCGTACATGTGTTTGAGATTGCTTTTATTGCAACGGATATACGCTACTTCGGGTTTAGTGTAGTTTTTAATTGAAAGGGATATTTTTGTAGCGATTTGAATGTAAGTCATAGCTTCCGTTTGAGGGTTTCACGGGTGTTTTATGGCTTAGGATTTTGAAGTTCTTAAAAGTCTATTAAACTAATTCTGTCGTGTAAAAAAATAAGACTGAAAACATATTTCATAACTTGACGGCTTACAAACAGATTTATCGCTTAATTTCGAGGACGACGACGACGAACTTACATAAAAAAATGCGTCTTCAATTTAGTGTTGAGGATAGTCTGACGTCAAAAAGTTATATGATCATGTTTTCAAATCATGAACGCACGAACAAATTTGACATTACATATTTCCAAAAAAGGAAGCATTAGGTACTCCATTTTATAATCCCGGTTCGAATTTTTTTCGACTTTTTGTGCAAGTCCAAGAGAACTCTAACTCACCTTAAAGCAGTCGGTGTTGTCGATAGCGTCTCCATAGCCAGGGGTATCCACAACTGTCAGGCGAAGTTTTACCCCTCTCTCCTCAATCTCTACGGTGGACGCGTCAAGCTTGACGGTCTGGTTCGTTTTCTCTGAAAAATATGTTTATAGTTTACAGATAGCAACAGGAATATGTACATCTGCATAATTCATAAATATTATGACATTTAACTGGGGTCGGCAAACCATGTTTCATTCCTCCATTTACCTCTTTTTCATTCGTCATCTTACTACCAACCAACTAGGTACTTTCTGTGTGTCAATTGCGAGAAAGCGCGGTTCGCGAGTTACAGAAGTTTAAAATTGTTAAATTCCTAACATCAGTGCTTATGCCAATGCTCAACTTACCAGTGGCATCAGGTATCACCCGCTCCGGGTACAAGTCAGTAAGGAAAAGAGAATTGACGAGAGTGGACTTGCCCAGCCCACTCTCCCCGACCACCATAAGCGTAAACTCGAAGCCTTTCTTCACGGACTTGCGGTGCACTTGGTTAGGTAAGTTCGCAAAGCCGACATAGCCTGGCGTTTCGAGGTTTGAGAACTGTGGACAAATGTGTTTTTATAATAAGTGAAAATTTCTGGGAATAACTTAACTTGCGTTTATAAAAACGTAATGTTCAATATGTTCATGCCATGATATTTTGTGCTTTTCCGTCACGCGCTTCTAACGCACTAAGGGGACGAAAAGTAGCTTATTTTGCCTAGCCCCTAACTCACCCGTATAGCGTTTAGAAGCAAAACACGAACTTATAATCTTACGCATTATAACATCAGTGTGATTCATCTAATGTACCTATGCCGGTAAGAAGCCCAGAGGCCCTAGCCATGTTACATTTCGACAATCGCTTTCGATTAGTGATAGGTTTTCGTTACAAGCGCTACACTTCCGTCGGATGTAGGGCATACCCAGCGCGTTGTTGAATGTATTATGTATGACTCATGTGTTGATGAACAAAGACAGAGTATGTTCGTAGGTAGAGGGGAATCATAAAGTATACATAATTGGAATCTAGACTAATCAAATGAAAACTCCTCATATAGAAAACCCATTTAAGTACAATTCTGAGCCGTTCCTATTTTTAACTACTAAAATCTAAACAGACACAAGACATCTCAAGTCGACTCAGATGATTAAAATATTCAAGATCTTTTACACATAGGGACTTAGGCCGTGCCCAGTTTTAGTTAAAAGTTAGTATCATAACTACCACGTAAAAAGATGCGAACCTATCAAATATATTTGAAAAATTAAATAAAGCAGATAGTTACACTTTAATTTAGTATAACAAAAGGACATTAAGACATTGAATCCTAGCATCTCGTAAAATCTTCATATTTTGTTTTCGTTAATGAATCATTGTGTGAAAGAATGCACGTTCTCTTTGCTTTATTGGTCATCGCATGGTATCACGCACTGCATTTATGATAATTTAATGGTAGCTTTTACTTGGCAGTTGTGCTGAATATCGCAGTTTTAAGGTAAGATTGAGTTGGTAAATGTGCTGCAGTCAGGCTGCAGTACAAATCCACTATTCAGATAGAATATTGATTACGATTTTGATAAAAAAACTTCGAATGATTTTTGCATTTATTTCAAACTAGCTAGGCTTTGACCCAAACAAAATTTAGCCCTATCTGTGAATTAGCCTATGTCCCGTCCCAAAGTCTAGTTGATCTCTGCACCAAATTTCATCAAAATCTGTTCAGTGCGTAACAGACAGACAGTTACTTTCGCAGTAATAATATTAGTAGGTAGGGATTATAATATCACTCATCATTTCAACCTATTTCTCAGTAAAGTGGATTTCAAGAAATATTCTTTTGGTGATTTCTATGCTAAAAACTGGGTCTATAAATCTTTAAATAAGGTTTTAGTTTTACGTCAAATTAAATGCATCCCCACTAAATCTTACTAGATTTCACTTTATTACGTGTTATCGATCTAGAATCTTTCTCGTGATTTTTAATCAGTCTTTTCTATAGTTTTCATCTAGGTATCACGTATCGTAACAAATTAAAATGTTTGTATAGCAGGTGTCACTGAGCTGAGCGAGATCAAGACCTGTAGAACCAAGGTCCCAAGCGAATTTGCACAAGAGAATTAACACCGACAACCTTCACCTCAATCAGCCCTTCTTGGTCTTGCTCAGTAACTATGTTCTGTGGTCTTGCTTGAGTAGAACTTGTACACGGTACATTGTTTTTTACCCAAGTGCATTATTAGCTGCAGGGTTATATTTTCCAGTGTTTTTGCTTTGGTACGCTCTGCAGCCTAAACGGCTTGATGGAATTCATCATTGATATCGTCAGATTCGTCTTGATTGTTTAATTGTAGGATTATAATTTATTAGTAGAATAATAACAAATAGAGGTTTTGCGAGAATTTGAAAAAATTTGAAATTTAGTTTTTGGGTTACTTACATTTTACCGAAAATAAAAAGAAAATGTTTTTTTCTGAAGTATTTTCTGTTATAATGAGAATGCAAGACATTCAAGTATGTGTATAGCAACAGTTGTAACATCAGACAGGACATGAAATAAGGTAAATTACGCGATAAATTCCCGTTACTTATAATGTAATACGGTTTTAGATTTCTTTATTCCTCAAAAAGATTACAATAATATATCAATTCTTATTCCGATAGTACCTACCGCAGTTCCACGTTTGAACGGCCTCATGATAAAAACCTTATGTTCTCTAGGGCCTAGTTCCGATCCATTAGGTCAATGTACACACTAGCTAGTCCTTATATTGTATTTCTTAATATCACACACTTTCACCCATTTATAATTTTAATTTAATTGAATAGTCCGCTTAGTAACTACATGACTTGTTCTAAGGTTTTTTAAACCTACTAGCTATTGTTAGCTCTGTGGTCTACTTTTACGTATGAATTTACAGTTTGCACTGAATAATTTTGTATGCAGGCGTCGCGTGACACACATTCTTGAGCACCGACAATAGCGTGACAACAACAGAAAGTTGATAATAATAATAATAATAATAATAATTTATTTTAATAAACATATGATACAAAATTTCAAAAGACATAATAATTAAAAAGAAGGGCAAAAACGATTTACAAACTAACCCCGCACTAGGTCAAGCCTGTATCGCGGAAGTTAAAAGTAAGTTTTTTTTATAATAATACAACTACTAATATATATTGATAAACAATCTGTTAGGAATTTTAATTATTGTAATTGGGGTGTACAGTTGACTCAGTTTGGAGTTAAGATAAGCCCCTATCCTTTGCTTGTTGTACTGGGTAAACATTAGATATGCCTATTATTTTAACTTATTTGACAATATTGAAAATTTACCTGATTTTAAAAAAGTAGGTCCTATGTTCCACTGTATATTGGTTTTTTATTTATATTTGCATATTCCGTCAATGACTAAATTGAATGCTAAAAGATATCCTAAATATTGAGACAATTTTTAGAGAGACTTTATCAAGAAAGAAAATTATAAATGGGTGAAAGTGTGTGATATTAAGAAATAAGGACTAGCTAGTTTTAACTACCGCGGGTAACACCACGGGGCGCAGTTAGTTTACAATATGAATAAGATTTCTGAACACTAAGCCCGTCACACACGTAGCTATAATATATATTACTATAAATTATAGCAAGGCATATAATATGTATAGGCTATAATATATATTATAGCTGCGTGTGCGGTCACTTGAATATTAATTTGTATAGAAAATATATAGTAATATGCCTTGCTATAATTTATAGTAATATAAATAAATAAATAAATATCCCTGGACATTTCACACGGCGTCATCTAGTCCCAAGCTAAGCAACTTAATGCTTGTGTTATGGCAACCAGATGACTGATATACTACATAGATAAATTTTTTTTTGTAAATACATACATACTATAGATAGAAAAACATCCAGACCCGGAACAAATATCTGTAGAAGATACAAACATTTGTCTCGTGGCGGGGATCGAACCCGCAACCTCCGCGTCTCAGGCGGGCTTTCGCCCACTGTGCCACAGAGGTCGTCAAAAAATATATATTATAGCTACGTGTGTGACGGGCTTTACTCTTTCTTTACTCTATTCAATGTTCTTGACAGGATAAGTTTAGCTAGTAAGTACAAGAAATGATTATCAGGTAGGTAAATAGAATAAATAATAGTACAATGAGCTGACAAAGCTGTCATACTCTCAGTAGCTACATGATCCCTATTTCCTTGCGATAAGATGTACCTACCTACTGTAAACGATATAGAGGGATGATTCATCATACGGGACTGGGAGAGTACATACAAATCGATGAACTTTCGCCAGTTTTGTCTTACATACAACAACAACAGTAACTATTTGGTAAAGTATGGGTTGTGAGATAGCTGATGTTGCATATTGTATCAAGTAATCAGTTACGTTCGGTAAAGAAAATAAAGAAAACTTACATTCTTGTTGTTTGTCGTGTCGCTGGACATCTTGATTTCTTAGGTCACGATCACAACTTTTACTGATATGTATTTATGATTATGACACAGTGACACTGTACAAGAGTATTGGTAAATTGAATAGTTATGTTTTAGTTTGCTTTTTACAAGAAAATAACAAAAATAGGCCGACAGCGAAAGCCCAGCCCAACACTCAGTGTTGCCAGTGGCAGGTAGTGAAATATAACATGAGACAGGTAAAAAAGTAACATTTTCACTAGAAAAGTTACATTACCATCAGTTTTGCATGATAAAGTTATATATTATTTAGAAAATATTTTGAAGATAAAAGCAACGTGGTTTTGCCTATGGTCGGTTTTTAAATTGCGCGGAACGATGCGAGCGAAGCGAACAAAATTTTTTTGAAGAAAAAAGCGACGTGACTTTTGATATTGTGTATGGTTGGGTCGGTTAATAGTTTGCTAGAATCGATGCGAGCAAAGCGAGCAAAATTTTTTTGAAGATAAAAGCGACGTGGCTCTTGATATTGTGTATAATGGGGTCGGATAATATTGCGCTAGAATCGGTGCGAGCGAAGCGAGCAAAATTTTTTGAAGAAAATTTGTTCGCAATGTACTAAAGCTGATAAAACGCGTGCTAATCGAGCTTTGAACCAAGCGAGCGGAGCGAAGAATTATAACAAATACAAGTGACAACATTAAGAAAGTTATTAAACCGACTTCAATTTAGTAAAGTGGAGAGCAATGTTCTGCTCTCTTGAGGTACATTTTCTGCATTACTCTGAAGATCCTCATCAGATCCTCAAAATTTTTTGGGACTACCTCGACTACTTTTGTATTTCTTTGCTTGCCGCGATCGACTGGACTCATAGCAGCGACTGACTGGTCGATCGGGATCGACCACCAGTGCAGGCACTATAAGTAGGTACCTACCTACACTCCACTTAGATGCTTTTTAAAATCACAAAAACTAATACCTTTACACTTTATGGTTCATTGATTAAACTGACTGCAGGAAATCAGCACGTTAAAATATACATAAATACAATTGAGAACTTAGCTTCCTATTTAATTTTAACTGCGTTCACCTTTAGGTACTTTGTCATCAATAAATATGAAAAACGTCATCTTAATAATGAATGGAGACAGGGTAGCTAATTTGAACTGGTAGTTAAAGTTTATTTTGAATTACCTAAAAGTAACACAAAAGTAACATATTGAGTCGTGTAACATGGAGGTAACATGAGAGGGTCAAAAGTAACGTAAAATGTTACAAAAGTTACATTCTGGCAACGCTGCCAACACTCAACTCATTGACAATTGTTGAGTGAATGCGATTGAATGAAATGAATCAAAGCAAAGAGCATGAATGAATGTGAATTGTGATTTGAGTTGTTTGACCGAATGGAATGAGAATAACAACCCGAGTAAAATTTACTCAATTACTCACTAAGGTAAACGCACACCGGGAGGCATAGCAAAGGATTTTACATTTTTTTTACCAATAGATTATGTATGACACAGTGACACAAAATGTTTAATAATGAAAATACGACATAAACTGCTGATAGAAGACTAGATGCTATATTTAAACTAAAATTCTCGAAAAGAATGAATGAATATAAAGAAATCCATGCACGCTCGCATTAAACGTGCATTAAACATGCGTTAGCATCCTAGTAGCTAGTAGTATGTGCATTAAACAACATCCTAGTAGTATGTGCATTAAACCAACAAAACAAAGTACCTCTCTATTCTGTCTGTAAACCTAAGAAGAAGGATTACTCCATGCTGTAAACGTACGTAGTGTTACATTCTCTTTGACTCGCATTTAAATTGTATTGCATGTCAATGTATTGCATAGTTGTACTGTCAATGTCAAGCATTTATAATGTCAATTGATTCTGTTTGATTGACGTTAATCTTTTAACAATTCAACCAAATCATCTGTCTGTGTGTGTGTGCTGTGGGCAAATGTGGGTTGGTCTGGTCATCATCAAACCCAAAACGATTCGAAAAAGAGATCTCGAGTTATTGATCCAATTTAGGTATAAGTGGTGCCATGGCTACATCAAGCGACACCTCAGACCAGAACGTGAAGTCTAGGCGGCCCGCAGGTGAGTCCATTACCGCTAAATGTCACACCCTGCTGTTTTAAGTGTCCTTGTATAGGTATCGATTTTATGTATTTACGCTATCGTTAATTTTAGAGTCGGCGTTTAAACAACAGCGTCTGCCTGCATGGCAGCCTATACTGACTGCGGGGACTGTGCTGCCGACATTCTTCGTTATAGGCATAGCTTTTATTCCTGTTGGTATTGGACTATTGTACTTCTCTGATGAGGTAAGATGTTTTCCTCTAGTTGGTAATATGATTTTCTAAGGAGCTTGCTCCAATAGCTGCAGCCAATTTTTTTTCTTATCTAGACTATAAATTCCCAACATTTTTCCTTAGTCTTATTTATTCAGAACAAGATGAAGCGCTCATGGCGAAGCTTGCTAAAACGTTCTTAATAGATCGTTGAAGTTAAGCAACATTCGGAGTGGTTGCAACTTAGATGGGTGACCGCAAGTGGCATTATCAGCAGAGTGCTTTCGTGCTTTTGAGGCACGTTAAATAGTCGGTCCTGGCTTTTTAAAGTTGTTGATCGTATTAGCAAGTATTAGAGAGTGGATAATTCTGGTAATTCGGTTTTTAAATTTCCTTGTGTCTTGGGGATAATATAGTCATAATCCTGTTTCTATTTTTACTCTATGGAATCAGTAATTTGTTTATCTATGTGCCCAAATCATTTTGTAAACACATTATTTATTTCAGGTCAAAGAACATGTCATAGACTACACACATTGTGGGATGAATGATGATCTGAACACAACATGTGCAGACTTTATCAAACAGAACCCACTACTGACTTGCACTTGCAACATACCCTTTAAGCTGCCCGAGGACTTTAAGGGAGATGTCTACTTTTACTATGGCCTCACTAACTACTACCAAAACCACAGAAGATATGTTAAATCAAGGTGAGTACCTTTTTCTTGCACTTGCTTCAAGAGAAAAAAGAACCTATTTATTGTCATGTTATTTTTTATTGTTTTGATAAAATGGCAACAATATAGAGAATGTTGTTGCCATTTTATCAAAACTTGATAAGAATGCCAAATTTGGACTTGATCAGAATATTTCTGAGAAATTATGTTGTACAGCTCCTGACTCCATGATCTCCAATTATCAGATTAATTCGCTGTTATCATAATATTGCATTGTCACTGCGAATCATTAAGTGCCAAAAATCTGCTCAATTGGAAAACATGTGGTTGAAAAGTTGGTCTATGCCCAGTGGAGACTTCAAGTGTCAGGCTATGAATGATGATGATGATGACTAGAAGATGAATTTAAAGCTCCATTACTGCACATCTCTTGTCTCTTAAACTCTGCAAAAATTACTTATGCCCAGTGGGATATCAGGCTATGGATGATCAGAACCTTTTTATACACCTCTTGGGTTTTGAACTGTTCTCACAGAGATGACAGCCAGCTTCTCGGTCGCCTGTCCCTCACTCCGTCATCCGACTGTGATCCCTTCACGTACGCTGACGAGGGTGGCAAGATGAAGCCGGTCGCACCTTGTGGAGCCATCGCCAACTCTCTGTTCAATGGTAAGTGTTTCTGCACACTGCGTTTTTGTACTGCGCGTTTCATTTGCAGCAAGCATATTTTTTTTCATTTTTTATTGTTAAAAGATGGGAAGGAAAGCCGCACATTATCACATTTGTATCGACGAGCAAAGAACGTGCTACAAAAACGCGCTGTGACTCCTTTTTCGAAAATCGCGGTGTGCATAAATGTGATCTCAGTGGTCTTCTCACAACATGGTATCCCATCCCCTTATAAGATGGTTGTAGTTCCAAAAACAAATGAATAGATGGCGTTACGTGTTGCTATTTCGAAATAAAGTCTCTGGAAATTTATGAAAATGCCTAAATTTTGCCAGAATCATATTTCTTTAGTACATAGAAATTCAATAATCATGTCCTAGATCTTTTTCTACAAAATAAAATGAAAATATGGTACACTAGCGGCAAATATTGGAACTACGTAACAAAATGGCCCGATTCACCCGATTCAGCAATCAAGTAGTTGAAACTAACGTAGAGTGACGTTAAATTTTGCTACTCGCCTCTAGATGACGCCAGTTAGCTACACTAAAGCCGGGGCGCGCGTTTATAGATTATTATCTGTGTTTACTAGGTAGCCACCAAATTCGATTTGATCTAAACCACCCACAGTAGGTACTTTATAGTAGTTAATTTATACGGAATTAGAGCTAAAAATATCTTGTTATCTAAAATTGGTAGGTATGTAGTATGTTACTATGGAGAGCTCACGTGCATCATAACATAGGTAGGTAGGTAGATAGATTGTCGGTGCATGCATCTCAAAATTCTCAAATGAGGTTGCGTGCGCTTTTGTGCGACTGATCGCGCGATGCGTTGTTTATGTAAATTGGACGCATAGACTTTTTTGATTATCTTTTGAATTTACTTACGTTTACCACATATTATAGGTACCTACTGGGGATTCGGTATTGTAGGTACCTAGGTATGATTTTAGGTAAATAGTTACCTACCTACCTACCAATATTCAGGTGTGAAATATTAATTAGCCAACTGATTATTTTTGTTACCTACCTAAGTCTACCGTAGGTAGGTAGGTATTTTATAATCCTTCCTATAAACTAATATCATAAATGCGAAAGTTTGTAAAAATGGATGGATAAAATTAGATGGATAGAGAAGTACCTATGGATGTGTGGGTGGATGTTTACTTAAGTAGGTAGGTAGGTACCTACTTACTACTGTTTCACGCGAAAATTACTCAACGGATTTACTTACTTAGCTGAAACTTGGAATATTATAGGTACTTAAACTAGGTAGGTACTTACATGAATGCGCCATAACTCGAGCGACGCCCGTGCATGCCATGCACCGACTCGTTTTTAACGAGTTGACAGGCTGCTTGATATTTTCGTCGCCTGAAGTACGATCAAATTGGCCTAGTGGTCACAGCCCTTGATATGAAATTGATAATCGCAAGCTCAAGTCAGTGCACCCCATGTGATCTTTTTGCACTCTTTTTTTCTTTTTTTTTCTATTTGAACATAAAAATTGAGTTCCAGTTGACAAAAGATACACAAATTGAGACGTTGGTACCTACTTACCTATTACTGCCTCATAATTTATTGGAATAAAATAATATAGGTACAAATGGTAGGTATAAAAAAGGTAAGTAAGTACCTATATTTTTATTTTTTTTCGTAAACATTTTAAACAAGAATGCAAGCGGGGTGGTGACAACGGCGCGCGGCGGGCGGGAGGGGGAGGTCCGCTTGGGGGCGCGCGTGAAATGTGCGATTATGAATAAATCTAACTTTTCAAATTATTAACCGACTTCAAAAAAGGAGGAGTTTCTCAATTCGCTTTATTTATTATGTTCCCCGATTACTCAAGGACGCCTTGACCGATTTGAAAAAATATTTTTATGTTTGATAGGGTAGGTAGGTTTATTTTCAAAAGCTTTTATTTAAATTGCACTTTATTTCTCACTCTACCCATAATTATATCCATCCACATGCATGTAGGTAAGTATAATACCTACTTATAGCAAGCACTAAGCTCTTCTATTTACATGCCATTCTTCTCTTCTCGTAACATGGCCATACCATGCCAACCAGTTAGGTACTCATTTTTTCACTTAGGTACCTACTTAAATAAAGCGAATTTCACATGATTTTAAAATCTCGGGATTTAATAATTATCATTATCAACATCCCGGGACTGTAGAAGAGGTAGGTACCTACTGATTATATAAGTAATCAACTTCCACACTGGTTTTTTATTAAGTAAGTAGGTTGATGTTGATGATGTTGATGTCGACGCGTGATCCGAGGGCTGGCACTTATTTGGCTCAAAAGATCAGCATCGCCATCCAGCGCGGCAATGCTGCCAGTGTCTTGGGCACGCTTCCGTCTGGCAGTGGTTTGGATCAGTTGAGCTACCTATAGATCGTTTGTAACGAACCTTAGGTGGCTCAACTGGTTCTAATTGTATTTTGTACAGTTATGTAAATATGTAGTAGTTTAGTTTCTGTAAGTAAGTACCTAGGTAGGTAAATAACCTACTCTATCTACCTACCTACCTATTCCGATCACTGGTCAAACTCCGTCACCAGAGTTGGCCACTTGCTCATACGACGAACGAACGAACGAACTGGTCAAACAATGATATTCCTAAATTAAACACAGATACCTAATTACGTTCGTTCATACACACATAAAAGAATACGTTCATAGTAATTTGCGTTAGGTATAAATTATTATGTTCCAAGCAATGTAAAACAGTGTAAAACACACATTGACAAGTTTTACTGAAAAGTAAAACAAAAGATATGAAACAGCACGCAAATGAAATAGATAGCTATAATTTTAATGATTGCACTTCAAATGTTTTCTTGTGCAAAGAGCAACATTTTCTAGTTTCTCAAGCGATACTATGTATTATTTCAATGAAGATAAAGTTTAAAATTATGACACTAAAACTGCTAGCGCCATCTGGTAGTGAGTGGATGCGGCTTCAAGCCACTCACTACTAGATGGAGTTAAGAAATCTCGATTGCGGGCAAGACCACTCACTACTAGATGGAGTTAAGAAATCTCGATTGAGGGCAAGACGGGAACGCCATCTCGCGCTGACGGAATGTAAGGTTATCTGGCCCGAAGAAAATCGCCCGAAATGAAGGGTAGATTTTTTGTTCTACGTGCGGCATCTGTACTTAGTATTCTTTTATCTGTGCTCACAATTAGATATCTCACATTTTTTAATCCGAAGGATTCTAAATCCGGCCATGCCTTAATATTATTATAGGCTTTTTATTTGGAACAGCTATCCCGGCGTACCACCTCAGAAATATCTCGTTTTGCCTTCTACCGGGTTCAAAAAATTAATAAATTGCGCATTTTGTTGAGACGAAATGTCTCAACGAAATACGCAATTTGTTGAGACAAAATGTAATCTAAAACTTGAAGTAACTTTTTTACAAGTGAAATATATCTACAAAATTTAATCAAGTAAAAGCATAACCTTTTCGGTAAAGGTCAATCGAGGGAGGAACCCACATTACATAACAATACCTACAAATAGGCAGTTTAGGTAAGGAGTGGCGCTTAGGTGGGACTTTGTCACGCAAATAATCACTATACGACAGAAAAAACCAGTTATTTATCATATTACCCACTTAGGAATGAAAAGGCTTTTAGGATTGATAGATAATGTATAAATAATATTTAAATTTATCTTCAGCTAAATGTTGTATAATGAAATAATGATTGTTTAAGGAATTGGGAAATGAAATGTAGATAAATATATATATTATATTAATTTTAAATGACATTCCGGTTTGACCAGCCATTCTTTGCCCATTGTTTTAAAAAATATTTTTTGCTTAAATAAGTTGTCATAAAACAGCAAGGATTACGACCAAATTTCAACAGAATTAATAAAATAGCGTATTACTTTGTACTAATTGTGCCAATAAAACTAGAGTTTCTCTAATTTTGGTTTTCCTTAATTTTAAATAAATATTTTTATCGCCAACCGCCAATTCACAGTTTGCCTGACCGTGCCGTGCACTCAATAGACCTAATAGAAGTTTGAAAGAGCTCAGATGCCTGCAAATTTTTTTGCGTTTTATTGACATGTATTCAAATGGTACCTTTATTTCAGCAGCACATATTACAATAAGCTACCGTTTAATTTTAAAATTCTTGAAGGTAACAAATTTAAAAATCAGCTTAGATATTTGGCTTGTTAAAAGTGTATTTTACAATCTTGGTATTTGAATACCTATCTACATACTTTAGCCTAGTTTATTTTATCACTAGGTATCGCTTATTTAATTTTATCCCGACGTTCGACGTTAGTCTTCCCGCGACCACGGCTGGTGCAATCCAGTCGAAACGTCGGGATAAAACTAAATAAAGGTAAATAGCGATAAATTCCCGCAAATGTATGTTTTATCATTGTGTTCTTATCGCGAAAGTTTAAAAAAGACAATTCGTTTATAATGAGTTAGAAAGATGTCTGCACCATTTTCAGTTTAACTACTCCTACACAGATTCCCTTTCGGTGCACTCGGTGGATTCGAAGCGAGACGTGCCGGTGTTCCGCACGGGCATCGCCTGGACCTCCGACAAGGAGATCAAGTTCAGAAACCCACCCGGTGACCTCAAGACAGGTAAAATAAAATTATTAAATATACTTCGACGTTCTACACAGCGTCATCTAGTCCCGAGCTAAGCAATTGCTTGTGTTATGGTAACCAAATGACTGACATGCTACATTAGATAATTTTTTTTTGTTAATACATAATGATACATAGAAAACGTAAAGACTCGAAACAAAAAAATTGGCAACAAGCTGTTTGCATCGCAGTCATATACAACATTTACAACTAATTTCTAACCACGATTACAAGATACCACGAAATAAGTAAAGCTGTAAAGTTAAAGTGAAATATCCCACCGGCTGCGCCAACTAAAAGATTTAACTAACTCTCTTTTCAGCTTTCGCTAACTTCACGAAGCCTGTTAATTGGCGTGTCCACGTGTGGCAATTGGATCCTAACAACACCGAAAACAATGGATTCCAGGTAAGCACATTCAAATGGAAGGATGACATAAATAATACGTAACAAAAGCTCAGTAATAGTGTTTGTTTCCAGAATGAGGATCTCATAGTGTGGATGCGAACGGCTGCCCTACCAACCTTCCGGAAATTGTATCGTCGCGTCGACCACTCCGTGCTAGGATTCGGTGCGGGTCTTATGCACGGCTCTTATATACTTAACGTGGAGTATAGTAAGTATAGTCTAACATCCTATTATGAATCACACTATTATTATAAAGGTGAAAGTTTGTGTTTGCGTACTCACACGAGGAGTAAACACTTGTGAATGTTTGTTACTCCTTCACGCTCAAACGGCTAGGCGGATTTGAATTAAATTTGGTTCCAGGATAGCTTATATCCTGAATTAACACATAGGCTATTTTGATCCCGGTGTTCCCAACGGGAACTTTACACCGTGGGACGCAGCTAGTAATATTTTAAATGCTAATTTTAGTTTGTTCATCAAGTTATAAATATTTTCCGTCAAAAAAAAGACAAATCAGATACAAACTATGCAACAATCTATCAGCATTTGGTGTAAAAAAATTGCAGCAATAGCTTGTTTTCAATAACTGTTCTTTTCTGTGTTTATTCTATAAAATATTTTTTGTTTCAGACTACCCAGTAATCGATTTTGATGGAACAAAATCGTTTATAATATCAACGACATCGCTGCTCGGCGGCAAGAATCCCTTCCTTGGCGTGGCCTATGTCGTCGTCGGAACTCTCTGCCTACTCCTCGGCATTGTCCTGCTCGTTATCCACGTCAGATGCTCTAAGAGGTATGTACTACCAAGACAAGGACGATATAGATTATAGATTAATACGACGATAATCTATATCGTCCTTGGTACTACTTATATCGTAAATAATATGTAATTCTTGTATAAATTATGTAGGTATATTAGTTTCTCGGATACAGCTCTAACAGTCATGATTAAAATTTGTATGTATAGAGGTATCAACCCTGAAAAAAGTGCTAGGAGACACACAGGGTACTCTTTATATATGGCAACCATTATTGAATGTTAGCTAATAATCAAAATGTATTTAAATAAAAAACTCCAAGTTCTCTTTTTGCCATTTCAAAAAACGCTTTTATACGATTTCGAATAAATATTTTTACAAAAAGCGTCAAAAATGTATCGATGGCGGCACCTATATGTATAAAAAAATATATTTTTGGCGATTTTTAGAATAATTTCAATGGAGAATTACACTTCAAAATATATATTTAATTATTTAGCGTCAATATACTATCCACCTATGCCTAAATCGTTATTATAACAAACAAAAATGTTTATTCAATAAAGCAAAATTTATTTATATTCCTATCAGCCTAATATTTTTAGTTAATTTATTATTTATTTCTTTTTTTAATTCTTCTTGAATAGATACCCTCCTCCTTTGACCAATTCTTACATCGTAGATGAAGAGAGCACCTCCCAAAATGCCACTTTGAGTTCGTAAGTCCGAGTTGAGTTGAAAGTAAGGCCGTATTCTTTAACGACTTTTTTGAATCTTGCCTCAAGTCAAGGGCGGATCCAGGGGGGGGGTCATGGGGGTCATGACCCCCCCCTGGGCTGGGTCCTCCGTGGACCACTATTTAGAATTGTTAAACATAGGTAATGGTTTTAAGTAAGGATACATTTTTTCGTCACAATATAGATTTGATGTACATAATATACCTTCAAATTTTAATCAATTTATTATATAAATTAATATTTTGTATGATGGCAAACGCATTATTCGGGAACTAACGCATCGAAAATTTGAATTTTACCGCGCCTGTGGATGGTGAAGGATATTAGGTGAAGCCGAATATCGGCTCTGGATGGTGAAGTGGCAGAGGGGTCAGGACAGACAGTTTTTTAAGGAATAGGCGAGACCGTGAGCAAAATCAAGCAAACTCAAAATATATTTATTCAGTAATAAGATCGTTTATAGACCACTTTGAAACGTCATGTCCTTAAAACTAGGGGATTATTTTGCCAAAACTACGATGCTTTTTCTTAAAAAAATTTTGCTCGCTACGCTCGCATCGTTTTTAACAGAATAAAAGCGACCCTCAGTAAAACAAAGTGCCACGTTGCTTTTAGCTTCAAAAAAAGTTTA
This sequence comes from Xanthorhoe designata, assembly GCA_963582015.1. Classification (NCBI taxonomy): domain Eukaryota; kingdom Metazoa; phylum Arthropoda; class Insecta; order Lepidoptera; family Geometridae; genus Xanthorhoe; species Xanthorhoe designata. The sequence goes on from OY757029.1 coordinate 4,899,199, forward strand.
TTTAAAAATTAATTGTAAGTAAGTCTTGTATGCACTTTAGCTAAACACACAGAAAAGTGTCTCTTCTGAGTAGGTACTTACATGAAAGGTACTCGGAAGAGACACTTTTCTTTTCTGTGTGATAAGACAAGATATTTATAGGCGTCGCGACGCAAAACTTATTTTATTATGTAATTCCTCCTCGCAGAATGAAAACCGACCGTAAGAAAAATGGTAGGTACTGACGTTCAAAAGCTTTCGACAGTCTGCATCACAGCTCAATATTTCAAGCGTTAGAAGAACAGAACATAAAGCCAACTTACATTCACCTATTACGAAATATTTATGCCAATAGTACCGCCGCCATAAATCTTCATACTGCCGGGCCATCATTCCACATACAGCGAGGAGTCAAACAAGGAGACCCGCTATCTCCCAAGCTTTTCACGGCCACACTGGAACAGGTGTTTAGAAACCTGGCGACCACCTGGGTAGAACGGGGAATTGTCATCGGCGACAATAGGTTAACAAACCTCCGTTTCGCCGATGACATCGTTTTATTCTCCTCCTCAGCGTCCGAACTCAGCCAGATGATTAACGAACTCAACAACGCAAGCCTCGAGGTCGGACTGAAGATGAATATGTCAAAGACCAAGCTCATGACAAATAGCACGAAGCGAGGGGTAGATGTGGAAGGTGTGAGAATTGAGTACGTCCAGGAGTATCTTTATCTCGGCCAAACAGTCTCTTTCCAGGCAAGAACAGAAAAAGAGGTTGCTAGACGCACAGAGAACGCCTGGAAAAGCTTTTGGTCGATGAAAGATCTAATGAAGGGCAAACATCCTCTCACCCTTAAAAAGAGACTCATGGACGTACGCATTCTCCCCATCCTTACCTACGGTGCTCAGTCTTGGTCTTTGACAAAACGTCAGAAGTCCGCCCTCGGGGTTTGCCAGAGGGCCATGGAGCGTAGTATTTTAGGTAGGTATAAAACTGTCAGACCGCGTGCGGAACAGTATACTGCGCTCCAAAACCCGTGTTGTTGACGTTGGTCAAAAAGCCGCCAGTCTGAAGTGGAACTGGGCTGGACACGTCTGTCGGATGTCGAACGAATTGTGGGCGAAGAGGACCACGGAGTGGACCCCACGACAACAACGCGACACGACGACGTGGAAGACCCAGGATGAGATGGCGGGACGAGCTAGACTCATACCTTAGCACATGGCCTGTGGACGCGCTAAGTCGCGAAGAGTGGAAGAAGGGAAGGGAGGCCTTTGCCCTGCAGTGGGACGATTATGGCTGAACAATAACAATAACAATAACTTACGTTGCTTTTATCTTAAAAAAAAATTTGCTCGCTTCGCTCGCGTCGTTTCACACGGAATAAGAGCCGACCGTAAGCAAAATCAAGTGTGACGTTGCTTTAATCTTAAAAAAAATTTTGCTCGCTACGCTCGCGTTGTTTTTCGGAAAATAAAGTTCGACCCTAAGCGATTCGAAATGATATGTCGCTTTTTTCTTTCAAAATAGGTAGGTACTTTCATTTTGAAAGAAAAAAAAATAATTTTCATTTTTTTCATTTCAAAAATTTGCTCGCTTCGCTCGCGTCTTTTCACACGGAATAAGAGCCGACCGTAAGCAAAATCAAGTGTGACGTTGCTTTAATCTTAAAAAAAATTTTGCTCGCTACGCTCGCGTTGTTTTTCGGAAAATAAAGTTCGACCCTAAGCGAATCGAAATGATATGTCGCTTTTTTCTTTCAAAATACTTTCATTTTGAAAGAAAAAAAATATAATTTTCATTTTTTTTATTTCAAAAATTTGCTCGCTTCGCTCGCGTCCTTTCACACAGAGTAAGAGCCGACCATAAGCAAATTCATGTGATACGTTGCTTTTATCTTTAAAAAAATTTTGCTCCCTTCGCTCGCGTTCTGTCTCGGAAAATAAAGACCGACCATAAGCGAATCAAAATGCCATGTTGCTTTTTCTTTCAAAATACTTTTTACTTTTATGTAGGTATGATTAAAAAAAATTATAACTTCTTGTGACTTGACCACGACTATGTGACCCCCCCCTGGTACCAAAGCTGGATCCGCCCTTGCCTCAAGTACTTATAAATAGTAGGTACCATAAAGTGCATGTTAATCTTCCTCTTTTCTTTTGTTATCGTGATAAAAGTATAGGTATGGTATAAAAGTTACTTAAAGTTTAAGGTATGGAATTTTGAAAAGAATTAAAAATGTATAAAAATCTCTAAAAAACTTTTAATGTAAAGTTCCTCAGATCCTTAAAGAAATAAAGCTACATTATTTCCATTTCTAGGTCCACATATTATTTACGAGACCCATACTTGAGTCTAGGTTCAATTAGAGCATCGTTTTAGAATACGGAACCTAAAATTTACAAATAGTTTGTTTTTTGTAACAGTTTATAGTATTTTGTTTCGTTTTGATTTGTGAATAACGTACGTTTATCACGAAGACCCCCATATTTGAATCGTATATTCAAGCTTGCTTCAGCACCGTTATGCTTTGTTTACATCGGTCAAGTGGTTAGTAAACTGTCGAGTACTCACTTACCTCTGAAGTATTATGCGTCATTCGTATTAGACAAGTGTTTTTGTGAATAAATCTTGCAACCTGTCTCGTACGGCGTGCTTACTTGTGTTTAGGGTAGGTATTTCTAAATATGTATTTGAACGTGCTTCTGTATGACTATCCTATTTAAATATAACCACATTAATGCATGAATGTGTCGAACCCGCGAATATTAAATCATAAAATCGAGGCATTATCCCACTACAACATTCCTCCAGAAACAATGATTTTAAACACTTTCTATTCTCATTTATTTTATACAGTGCGAGAGCCTAAGTACCTATACGATTGAATTATTGAATTTTCAGAGTATTTTTTTAACAGAGAGAAAAGCAGAGTCAAAATGTTACCAATAAATGAAAAGATAATTAAGAGGTGTAATAGTTTGCCATGAGAAAATAAGAATGGCATGTAACTAGACATATGCATGAAGATGGATATATTATGGGTAGAGTAGGGTAGACCAATGAAGAGATGGTATTATGTGAAAGTTGAGATGACAGCTGGCAGAATGTAGGATAACTGCAGGAAGGAGTTCAGAGTTAAATGATGTGATTTGATATATATATATATTCGACACAAACGGAGCATTGCCATTGGCCATTCTATTCGTAGTCAATGTTGGAAGCAAATTGAAGCCAATGTGTGGTACCCGCATCATGGTGATACAGTGCACAGTGCTGAAGCATGCAATGAACAGTTTGACCCTATTGCACAATCATATCAAAATCCTAGTCTTGTCCATCATAAACATTTATCAACCCTTTTTGACCACACTAAACGATTTATATTTAAATGTCCAAGGTTTTTAGTTATTTTAGTTCAGCCAGTATGAACACTATCAATTCCACATAGTTAATCTCACTTTGTTACTTACCACATTTTTGTTTCATAATGAATTCACTATTTTTTAATTTTAACACATGTTTAGGCTCGTTTTCAGAGTCTGCACTCAGGCTTGAGTCATCGCTCAACTATCGATTTGATTGCAGCTTTTTATGGAAACTGAGTGATGAATCATCGCTTGAGTATGGCTCTGAATACTTTAGAAATGATAAAAAAAAATATGCTCGCGATTGTATTTTCCAAGAGACTTAGACATATTCTTTCAGATCTTTTAGAACTTTTGTTGACTTGTTCACCGCTTTGACTGGCCAAGACCAAATTTGATGTAGGTATTTGTAAATATGAAAAGGAGTGACATTTTTATACATATTTTGTTATTTATTTGTCCAGTTGGTTATGATCTAACTAAGCCATTTAAAGTTTATCAAAAAGAATACAGTCACTTATAAAATCATCATCATTACTGCATTGACCAGTACCTACCTACCTACATTGCCATTCAGCGCAGCAATGCTGCCAGTGTCTTGGGCACGCTTCCGTCTGGCAGTGTCTTGTATCAGTTGGGCTACCTATAGATCGTTTCTAACAATCCTTAGATGGCTCAACTGTTTTGTCTAGTTAAGTAAATATGTAGTAGTTTAGTACCTACATAGTTTAACATCGACATTTATTTAGTTGTATTTATTTTTACTCTTAATTCCGTACATTTATGTAATGTTGTTGTTTTGTTACAGCACCACTGAAATGATCAACGTGAATCCTCGGACCCCGTATTCATAAACACAACACAACTAACTTCACATAAAACCAAATAGAAATAGTTACTACATTCTCTCATTTTAATAAAAGATGTGACTAAATTTTTAGGCTGCCTAAAGCCTCTGTCATGACTTAACGACTATTAACGAGCGCTTCAGAAATGTAACTTAAAACAATTTTTATAGTCGGTATGATGTTATTATTATAGATTTATTTCTAACATACCTAACCAATGTTTATAAGAAATTATCGTAGAAAGTACCTAGATATTAAAAAGAAAATAAAAATATGTTATTGTTGACATTATTGTTGTGATACGATTGTTTTAGCGATAATTAAATTTTCAGTATTCATAAGTTTCGTTGTTGTATTAATTTAATACTAAGTTATTTTGTATTTTGATTTTATATGTTTTAAATAATGTATCTCATATTATTACTTAAAATATATGTAATAGCATTTTTCGTGTCATTAATGATAATGAGTTTAAAGTTAATAATTATTAACGCGTTGATCTCCAAGTTTTAAAGAAGTTGTATTTTCAAATAATACAACCACATTTCCTATTAAGTAATGATATATTGCACCGCCTTATTCATAGACAATTGTTTTAAAATAGATCAGTATGAAAAATACACCGCTTGATAATATTAAATGGTTTATGAATAAAGTAGAAATAAAACACTTAAAATGTATATTTATTGGAACATACATAAAAATAAACAAATAATACATACAGTGAAACATTCGGTTAAGTCGGTTAAAAAGTAGCTCGTATGTTGTCATCATTATTAGTACGTAGAGAATTTATAAATTGGTCCCAATTGTATCCGGGATCCATCCCAAAACTAAAATTTATATTTGAAACTATGTACTTATGTAAGTACTATCACCAAAAGCGTCGCTTTACCAATTTTGAAACAGTTTAGCTTGCATGCAAGATGTTAGCTAGCTGATCCTGCCCTTTTTATTTTGACCAATCGGAGTCATAAACATCTAAAAGCAATAATTGTTTGATGACTTTTACCATTGTTAAAAACTTACTGTTATTATTTGTTCTTCAAACTTTATAACAAAGCACCGAAATTTCAAAGACTTTGTTGCTATTGGTGTTCGAATGTTGCAAAGCGGTGTAAACTGCTAGTTGCGTCACAGAAAAAGCACCCTTAAGGTGGTGAAGCGGTGCTTTGGGTGATAGTACCTAGTTGTAAACAAAGTGCCTTTTAATATTAACGCTTATAGAACTCTTCTAATTATTATTAATCGTAATGTCCAGTGCAATAATAAGTTATACCAAAATAATAGTGGCAATTCGGAGTGTACACTTGCCACTTTTGTATTCTTTAATTGTACAACAAAAAAACACCAATCACAAATAAAAAAAAGCTACTTAAATTAACTTGATTATAATTACTTACACTGGAATCTAAAATATTATCTTATTATTATATCGTACTTAGGTAGGTACTTAACAAAGCTTTGTTATTGTTTAGGTTTTTAGCACATTTTTTAATTAGTAGGCATGTTTTAACATGGCGAAAGGTTTTTAAACATTATATTTAATCGCGTAGTGTCATAATGAGGCTTACTTTATTATTTACATACCTACATACATAATCTTATTCAAAACAAATTAATTGTCAGTAGTTCGCCTAGATATTTGCTAATAAAATGTTTAACATACCTACTCGTATTAAGTAGTTACAAATAAATGTTTAAAATAAGAAGTAACTTTTATTGTCTCTTTCTGTTATTCCAAATTTAAAACGAATAATTAAGTTGGTGTGTTTATAGGTATCGCGTACTGTGCACTGCGGCATTTACTCACATAAAAATATCATCGAAAATGTTAGGAACTATCAATTTTGAAAAAACGAACAAATTTTTATAGCGGTGTCTACCATGATAACTACTCAAAAAGAGCTTCCTAGCTCTCTGTGTATAAGCTATCTTATTTATATTTGATACACAATAATTTTATCCTACGATGTACTTTCTTTCTTTCTCGTTTTTTTTTAAAACGCTAAATAATAGTGGCAATTCGGAGTATCGCAAAAGTTAAACTTAACTAACCAAAAATGTTGCCGTCCCTTTCTTAGCGATGGGAATAAAAAGGATGGCATTAATTTTAGTTAAGTAGTTTCGTTTAGCTTTTGCGACACTCCGAATAACCACTTCTGTCTCCATATTTACCAATACCATAAATAAGGTAGTTAGGTATAAATAGAGATCGATTAATTGCCAATTTGTTTATCACAATCGTTATCAAACACATGCCTTAAATCAATAAAACACATGCTTTGCCAATCTAATCACAATCACTAATCTTGAAAACGTAGAAATACATAAAACAATATTACTTAATGTTTGTATGCTCATAGATATACAGTTTCCTTTTGAATTTACTAAACAAATTAAATTACCTACAGATTACATAGGTATTCGAAATAATGTAGGTGCACAGAGGTGCACTGACAATGTTCGTCACGCTATCGGTTAATTATGTTGTCAACTTATATGCGGTTATAGGGCCTTCGCTCTCCAAGCATAACAAATCGATTAAGCAATGGTGACGATAGGTAGATACCTTTTCACTTTTATTGCTTAAACATCATCAATGTTTAATTAAAGATCCGTTTTAATTTAACATAACGTGTTTTCAAGGCTCCGCGTTGGTTTCAAATTGAGCACCTCAAAAATGTGTGATAAATTGAGTATTTTCAATGTCATGGTTTTATTTGTAATTCATAAGTTTCATCTTTAATTTAGCAGGGCTTGATTTAGAATTTTTAAAGCCAAAATTGTAACTAATGAATTCCCTCAGAATAGAGAAAAAAATACCTATTAATTTGGGTTGTGACATTTTAAGACTTGTCAATTAGTTAGCAGATTATTCAATGAAACGAATAATTTTGTATTAATGTTCTCTATCTCAACGAAACATTCATTATCATCGGAATTATCGCTAATCTTACGTCGGGTTTAGCAATTTACTTGGATTATTAGTCAAAGGTTGTTGGAGGCGTGTCAGCGCTATGTTAGGCGGAATTGTGTGTGTTTTAGCAGTGCTTGTCGCGGTAGCTGCGCAGAGTAATGAAGAGTATGAGTTGAATATCATACATTACAATGATTTCCACGCTCAGTAAGTACCTACCTAATTCATTTCCATTAACCCACACGAAAAAGTTTGTAGTGTCTGTCTGAGGCGATGTAGCTCCTGAACGGATGAACTGATTTAGATTTGTTTTTGTTTGAAAGTTGTCTTCATTCAGAGTGTTCATAAAGTTGTTTTTATAGGTATTCTTACCTATATTACTTAACGGTAAGAATACTATAAAAACAACTTGTTTCAAGAAAATCTGCAACGACGTTTGAAGATCATCAGCTCTGCTATTAAGTATAGCTGGTAGATGCATATTCTATGTACTTAGGTGGTTTTTTATTAATTGTTAAATTTCATTATGATTTAGTTTTTGAAAACTTAGGTAGGGTAGGATGGTCGACAATGAGCCACCAAAAGTTTGAGGTACCATAACTCAGTCCCTATTTATGTTAGCGAAAAGGTTTAAACACCAAATTACGAAGCATTTCATTGACTATTAAACTCCATTCATCAATTTATACCAATAAATTCAGTTTAGTAATAATTTATGTTTTTTTTTTAAATGGGAATTGGCTCACTGTGTACAATGTGTAGTACACATTGAGCCAGGGGGTAGTACTCGGTGAGCCGGGGGTGTTTACAGTGAGCCTCTTGTACAAACATGACGTCATTACTTTGGATAATGAGGTTCTAACAAGGGTATGGTAAAATAAAACGATTGGTTAAAAAAATAATCAGTTTTATTAAACAAAAATGGCACTTAAGGATCGGGTACCTAACTAGATTTTTTCAAAGCTTCAAAAATTTCATTCATTTGTAGAAATCAAGGGGTATGTAGCAGCTCCTTTTTTTTGTTTTTCGGTTGCTTTTCGATCATCCTGAAATGTTAATAGTAGTAATTAGGTTATTAAAGACTACTAATAATCAAATACCTAAATATAATAAGATTTTTTTTTGGGGATGTCATCTTATGAACCCACCAATACATAGTGTGGCTCATTGTAAGCGCAACCAGAATGGCTCATAGTGTACACCCACGTTCTCAAAACATTTTTAGTTATGTAGCTTCTACAACAAACATGCGAGAGATTCGACAAATCTTCTCAAAGTAGGGTAATGAAACACTATCTACGTTCACATATTGCACCTATTGATATGTGTAAAAAAAAAGAAATAAAAAACAAAAGCACTCTGTTGTTTTTTCTTCGTTTTTTCACTTTGAAACAATAAACACCTCCGTTCAAGTGAGTCGTCTAAACGAGCTCGCCGCAAACTAGATAGGGACCTCCGTAGGTTGGGCTGCTTTCACATAATGTCAATTGCACGAATCAGCGACTTCGCATTTTGGCATGAGAAGGCTGGATCATTTGTACCCGACTGGCTCATTGTCGACCATCCTACCCTATACCAATTCTGAGTGTCGCAAAAGCTAAACTAAGCTAACTAAAATTGTTGCCGTCCCTTTCATAGCGATGAGAATAAAAAGGACGGCAACAATTTTAGTTAGCTTAGTTTAGCTTTTGCGACACTCAGAATTGCCACTTAAAGTGGCAATTCTGAGTGTCGCAAAAGCTAAACTAAGCTAACTAAAATTATAAAACATTTACAATTACAATTATAAAACATATGCAAACGGGTATTTATCACGAATTTTACCTTTAATATTCGCCCGACGTTTCGACCAGATTGCACCAGCCGTGGTCGCGGGAAGACAAATATATAAATAGGTATATATTCGTGATAATACCCGTTTGCATATGTTTTATAATAGGTACATTAAACAAGTTTTTCGATTAAATTCAAACCCATTTGAATGTTTCAAAAGGAATGCTTACCTACTTAGTTCCAGGATTTTGTTGTGAGTACAAATGAGCCTACAAATTTTTGAGCATTTTTATTTTATCATCTGTATCGTAGCAGATTGGCCAAGATTTCCTATGAAAAGATGGAACAATCTAAAAATTTGTGTTTAACCGAGATTAATTAACGGGTATTTTAAATTTCTTATTTGGCATCAACACTGTTAAAAAGTAACGAAATTGTCTAGTTTCGACGAAGTGAGCCCGCAAGGCACAGTATGCCAGCCAGAAGTAGATCCCTGTGTGGGAGGCTTCGCTCGCCTCTACACAGCAATTAACGAGGTGCGGGAGGCTGAACCTGAATCCATACTGCTGAACGGAGGAGACACTTTCCAAGGAACCATATGGTACAATTTCTTACGATGGAACGTCAGTCAGCATTTCATGAATATGCTGCCTCATGATGCTCATGTAAGTTGCCTCAGTTTAGCATCCGCACCTTTAATTTTTAGGATTACATTTGCACTTTTATTAAAAAATAGGTAGGTACTTTACTTTTCATACTATTGGTCTTCTGAAGTAAATTCAACTAGACATGCACAGGCAACCAATAAAGCATATAGGAAAAGCGATTTTAGCCCCATGTTGGGTGCCAATTTGGCAGTAGGTAGGTACCTACATTAAATCAATAGCCTAGCGCACAGGCTCGCGCGGCAGCCTCGCGAGCCAAATGCCTCGGTGATGTGGACGTGCCTTGGGCGGCCTCGAGCGCGCGTTCGCTCGCCTGAGCACGGCTCGGCCCCGAGCCATCTGTTGTCGGTAAACTTGACGTGCTCAAAGGCGCCTCAGGGAGCGCTGTGCGTTAGGTGGGAACGGTCATGTTTTGGCTCGCGCGCGAAGCATACACGACTGTCCATTTCGAATACTCGCGGACTTATGATGGCTCAGCCTGCCTCGCGAGGCTTCCTCGTGTAAATTGAACAAAACTACTGAGGCTGCCTCGGGAGCCATCGCTCGCGATCTGGACACCGAGGCTGCCGCGCGAGCCTGTGCGCTAGGTGGGTACCCAGCTAATGAGCATTCTCTTTAGGTTCTCAAATGCTCACTCCTTATTTCAATAACCTCATGCAGAACTTAGACTAGATTTATAGTCACATTGGCCGCCAATTTAGATATTCACTAGGCAACAACAAACGTAACATAATGTAATGTATCGTTTTCCAGGTGCTAGGAAACCATGAGTTTGACCACGGAGTGGAAGGTCTAGTGCCATATTTACGACATCTTAAGGCCCCCATGTTGGGCGCCAATGTTAACACAGTCAATGAGACTTCTATGACACCTTTGATTAAGAACCACGTTGTCATTGTGAGACGGGGGAGGAAGATTGGAATTATTGGCGTGCTTCTGCGAGCGGTAAGTAATAGCTTGCTGCTACTGCTGTTTAATAATGAAGATTGATCTCTAGAAAACAAATATGTATCACTAAATGGGGTACTAGACTCATGTTATAAGTACCTACCTATTGTTTATTGTTATCTTATTTTTCTAATACCTACCCAGTATAGGTATACCCACTGAATTGTAAAATGATGGAGATGAGTGGAAGAAGAGTCCGTTTTGTGCCACCCTACCTAGTGTGGCTTTTAGATATCGCCTTAATTCTGTTGTTTTTGTTCAATGAATAGTTCTAAACAAATCAAACGTACCTTGTAGTTTTCCGCGCCCACCGGAGGAGTGATTATAGAGGATGAACTGACAGCTATCAATCAGGAGGCTGCGATTCTGACAGCGCAGGGCGTCGACATCATCATCGTTCTCTCACACGTGGGATTTACTAGCGATTTGTATGTACCTTCCTACCTACCTAAACTTATCTCAATTCGTGTTACCTAGATATATATAGGTACAAATCGGTACAATCATATAGCACTAGATGAAGTCAGGGCAGTGTCGCTGTGGGGTCATCAGGGAAAGTTTTCAACATTTTTGGGTTTTATCTTGAGTGTCTGAAATGGTCATTCAGTTGTCGACAAAAACACATTGGCCAAACTTTGAGCCTTGGCCGATAATCAGTCGAAAACCAATACGGCCAATCCCCGAGTTTAACGCAAAACTAGGCCGCCTGGGCCTTATTCATGGCTTATCGACTTGATAGCCAGAATATAGCCTCTGAAGTACGGAAGCTGTTAATACCAGTTGCAGTCATTCTTGCTCAAAAGGTCTCTTAACTTCAACCATCTGTCAAGAACGTCTACGCAAGCAAGGTATGCCACGAGCGCTTCTATCTAAATCAAACTGATCATCAATTTTTAATGAGCACCCTTAGACCATCTGAATCATGTAACACAACCTAAAACCAATCACATTCTTTCATTCTTAATCTATTCCTAATCCCATACATTTCTGTCCAGGGCCCTAGCATCCCGAATGTCTTCAGATGTGGACATCATAGTAGGAGCTCACTCGCACACTCTTCTCTTCAACGGGGAGACGCCGAATGGCGACACAGCGGCCGACAGCTACCCCACTATTGTCACACAAGATAACGGACATCAGGTAGACTTCGCTCACTTTACCAAGAATGTTCAATTCGTGTCTACAGATCGTGAAAGTTTAAGACATTATGTTATCCTGTAAAACATATATTTACGGGTATTTTGTCGCGATTAGGTACCATTTTTTTATTTTGTTTCCGACGTTTCGACTGGATTGCACCAGCCGTGGTCGCAGGCAGACTGAAGTGTTGGAGGTAGACCGCAGCAAAGCGAAGGCCTATATTATTATTCATCTATCCTCACTTGGTCTTCATAAATATTAGTTAGTGCCGGTTGGTTTTAATGTGTTCTGATCGCGAAAGTTTTATTTAAGTAGGTACCTACCTAATCTGTTTCATTTTAGATCGCTGTCGTGCAAGCGTCATGCTACACCCGATATCTTGGCAACATCAAGTTCGTGTTTGATTCGCAAGGAAAGGTGCTCAGATCGGATGGATTGCCTATCTATCTGGGTTCATCTATTGTTCAAGGTACGGTACTGAAATGGTATAACCGTCTAGCTAGCTAGATCATTAGGTCACCAACATTTTTATCTGAGGCTCCTAAACCGATGAACCAATTTTAATACGATTTGTTTGTTTGAAAGTTGACTTAATCGAGTGTTTTTAACTTCATTTAATTTGTTGGGGTCTTTTTTTAATCTTTTATAATTTATTTTTTTCAGATCCCCGAATAATGGAGCTACTCGAGCCGTGGAGACAGGAGGTGGACGCCGTGGGCAAGGAAGTGCTGGGCAGGTCGCTGGTGACGCTCAACCGGTCCTGGTGCTACCGCCGCGAATGCAATATGGGCAGCTGGGCATGCGATGGCTTCTTGGAAGAGGTAGGGGAAACCATCTGATAGGTACCCATCGAGGCATTGAACACAGATTCTTCTTGGAAGAGGTGTTCACTGTTCAGATGTCGTTAAAATTGAATGAGTGACATACTATGGTGCTAGTAGGTATCGCAGATACGCATTTTTAAGTTAGACTAACTTATTGACCTTGCAGCATTGTAAGTATGGTAAACTCTGGCTTTTGTGTTGTAGATTGTAGGTAGATTTTCCCCTCTTTTCAGGACAAATACTTATTCGTGTGAAATTATGGTTTTCTTCTGCAGGTTATGATGTGATTTTCAGATGATGTCACAAGCAACCGGAACTAATTGGAACTCTGCACATGTTTGCATGATCAACGCGGGAGGCCTTCGAGTGCAGATCAACCCTGGAGGTTGGTGGCACGTTAATAACAAAGCGGATGATTTGTAGCAAAAATAGGAGAGCGGTAATGTATGGTCAGAGTGGGATTTATAGTGAGGAAGATTAATAACAGGTGGAGGTTTGTCAGTCAGGATCGTAGTAACTGGAGATCTGAGGTAGAGACCCACAGATCTCCTGACGCCTCTCGATCACGTAGGCAGAGACCGTTAGGGGAAAGAGGCGCGATTTTATGTATGTAGGTACTAGCTTACTCAGCCGCCCGGAGTGCAGACCTCCAGAATCCCTTCTTTTAGGTATAGGTACGACCGTGCCAGGATTGTAATAATAATGTCACCCTGCCTAACTTAGGTAGGTACTTTACTTTCACCCTGTCTAAGTTTCTATTCTACTTTTAACATCCAGAGGTTCGTTCGTTCGGTCGTATGAGCAAGTGGCTAACTCTTTTGACTTCTTCCTTCCAGAGGTGACAACAGAAGGTCTTCTAATGGCGATGCCGTTCGAGAACTACGTGCAAGCGTACGACCTGAAGGGCCAGTACTTGCTGGAAGCGCTCGAGTTCTCTGTCGGCGTCTTCCAGTCGGAGCCGGGTGATTTCTATAGTGGAAGGATGCTGCAGATTGGCGGTAATGTACCTTATGTTGTAGATGATTAGAGTTAAATTCAGTCCAGACTCCAGTTGCATGAACTATGCTCAGATTTAGGGTGAATGGTATTTTGTCACTCGAACAAATTTTAATGCTTATCTTTAAAATTATAGGTATCTACGACAAACTGTTACAGTAAGCGCAATTTAAGTTGACCGGAGTGAACATAATTTTTGCGATCGTCAGTAGTCGGAAATATTTACTGTTTTACGTACTGTCGATGCGTCTGTGTAGCTCTTTTGTAACGACTGTTTAAACCTTATGCGCGATTGCTTAAGTTCGGCCCGGTCACATTATATTGCGCAAACCACTTACCCCGAGCGGCATAAAATCATATTGAATTTTTAAAACCAGAGCCTTGCTCTTGAATACCTAGTTGGTTTTGGCACTACCACATGAATGCATATGCATGACCCCGTAAGTTTTTACCTCGGTTCAAAGAACTCGTAGATCCTGGGCTGCACAAGTGGCAGGATAATGTATTGTAACTTCTCCTCAGGTATGCGTAACATATACAACGCGTCAGCACCGGTGGGATCCCGCGTGACCGCGACCGTGCGCTGTATAGAGTGCGATGTACCGCGCTACCTGCCGCTCGACCCAGAGAAGATGTATACAGTCGTCACGCAGAACTACATAGGAGATGGTGGCGGCGGATACACGGTAATTAATATATCCTTATAGAATTGGGCACGTCTGCTGCATGCCGGACTGTTAACTAAAATGACCACTGGATGGAGCCCTGAGAGTGAGAAGACCACGCAAGCGATGGCGCGACGAGCTGGACATCTTTAGCGCTGATCAGTGGGAGGCAATGGCGTTAGACCGAAACGACTGGAAAACTCGAGGGGAGGCCTTGTCCAGCAGTGGGACACTCCGGGTAACTTGTCGAATGATAGCAGGGGTAGTAGGTAAGGCTTAATGATGACCAAGGCTCGGGCATTGAAATCATGCGCGATGGCTCCGATAACATAAAAAAACATAGATTTTGGCTACGAGAAGCACAAACCAGGAATAAGCAAGTCTACCAACTGTAGTGACGGAGTTTTTAGGCCGCATGAAAGCCTCCGATTAGGTCGACGTTATAAAAAACATAAATTTTGAATGCAATACATAATTATCAGCAAGAAATATTATGTATTTGAAGATACGTCTACTTTTTATTTGTCCACTAAATTTCGACAGGCAGTGTCGTGGATCTAATGTATTTCGGAAGTTGTGTACCTCAATATGCAGTCGACACAAGTATAAGTATACCTACAATAGAGTGCAGAACAGAAAGTTTACTAAAAGTATATTGGATGCACCTAGGTGAATTAAGCTAACTAAGCTACGATTCTGTAAATAAATATAACATTAATCGACGACCTCTGTGGCGCAGTGGGCGAATGCCCGCCTGAGACGCGGAGGTTGGGTTCGATCCCCGCCGCGGGACAAATGTTTGCTTGTTCTGCAGATATTTGTTCCGTGTCTGGTTGTTTTTCTATGTATTTACAAAAAAATATATGTATCTATCTAGTATATCAGTCATCTGGTTACCCATAACACAAGCATTAAATTGCTTAGCTTGGGACTAGATGACGCCCCGTGTGGAATGTCCAGGGATATTTATTATTATTATTATTTATTATTAATTTTCAGATGTTGTCAGACAACCGTCAGAACTTAGTGAACTTGGACGTAGACTACATGATGCTTCAGAACTACATGCGTCGACAGGACACCATTATGAAAGATCTCGATGGAAGAATACAAATCGTTTGGTGATTCATTGAATGTTAACTTGTACAAAATAATCAGTACTTACCTATTTATTGCGTTTTATAATAAAATATTCCTGTTTTATTTATAGTGTGTTATTTATACACGTTACCTAGTGTATTATATTATCTGTGCCTCTATGCAGTCAAATTTTGTTAGGCGGCTTACACATCTGATTTAAAAGTATTATGGATTTAGTTAAATACTTCGCTAAACGCATTTAGCTATACATTTTGTGTTGTGCAAGACGTTAAACGCGGTTACCTATTTTAAATACGTTAGTTAAACATAATAAGTGATAGTATGTAAACCACCTATGAGTTAACTTGTACCAAAGATCTGTCATTTGTTTTTATGAGGATGGTAAAATACGATTAGGTGCAAATTAATTAATAAAAAAATATACATCACATCATTTATTTAAGTTCAATAAATTCGTAACTATTACAACTATTTACAAAAGTAATAAACTCATGAAGTAAAACAAACATAATAAGCTCAACAAAAGTTCTCAATAAATAAGTATCTATTTGCAACTCACGATAAAAAAATATTTAATACAACGTTTCAAAATGTAATAGAAATGGATTCCAAAAAAAAACAAAAAGATTAAGGTATGTATGTTTAGTTGAATATACGTTAATGATTGAATATATATCTAAGTATGTATTTTTAAATAGTTTCGCACATAAACACCAAATAAATTAATACCGGGTTCCTATATCCAACTAACGGATGTCCGTAGGTCGGTCGTCATAGCAACGTTGTTTATACCAAAGAGCATTGGTTTATACAACACAAAAAATGTCTGGCACTTTTTGATAGATTTTTGAACGTTGCTATGACGACCGACCTACGGACATCCGTTAGTTGGATATAGGAACCCGGCATAAGAACACACACATTTTCAGTGTTCATAAAGAAGTCTAGATCTTATTATTATTTTATGTAAATGGAGTACATAGTAAGTGATATCTTATTTATTATTTTGATCTAGTATCAGATATAAAACGTTCTTACATGATCCGCATACAGGAAAGAAAACTACTTTTTACTGATACTTAAATTTAGCTATACTGATAGCTGGCAACCCTAATATCGTTTAGTTTAGTTTAGGCGACATCTGAATTGACAACACTAATTATCTAATTGTATTCGGAAATCCGTGCATGGTCTTTAGCCTACCTACTCCCAAACTGTTGTTCATCTAATACGAGATTTGTTTCTATCATTAAAAATTAAATGTATGTACTTGATAGTGATAATAATAATAAAAACATAAACTACTTTTAACTGTTTTTCCTATTTTTACATTACTTTCATTATTTACTTTTATTAATAAAAGACGTCAATATTATCCAAAATAGCCTCAAGTCAGTTCATTTGTCAAAATACTTAATTGCAATTGGACAATCCGCATTTCTAGTTTCTACGTAAAATTCGCTTTTCAAATACTACGTTAACGTTTGTTAATAAATCGAAGTAGGTAACTAAACTTCATCGTCTTATCGTGATGAAACAACGAAGCTGTTTGAGCGAAGCGAAGACTTGAGCGAAGACTCAGGTTTGAGTCTTCGCTCAAGTATAGATTTTTTGAGAGTTCTCTAGGAAAACTGAGTGATGAATCACCGCTTGAGACACGATTCACGCTTGAGTATGGACTTGAGACACGATTCACTATAAAATTATTTTTCTTTCTTTCAGATGTACAATAATCTTTGATTCGGTCTTGATATTCATGTATTTTGTCAACAATTAATATTTTTGAATAAACCTTCAAGTTCAAACTATGTATTATATGTTTTCAGCGGTCTTTTTTTTTATTATAATTTTTCACCGTTTACTCACAACTCCACCATTTTGATAGGCGTCTCAGTGTAATACTTTACCCGTTGCACCTCAGTGCAATCAACACAGAAACTATAAAACACAAATATAGACACCAAAACGAGCATAGCAAACTCAAGTGCGATCCTTGGTCAGCATTTCTTGGGTATAGGGTCCTTTTTGAACACAGGCAGGTCCTTTTTGAACTCCTCAATATCTTTTATGAATTCAGCGGCGGGCTCGGTGATGTTTCCTCCCAAGGAATCGTTTTCGTCGAGGAAGGCGAGGTAGTAGTTGCCGATTTCGTTCTCTGAGTCGTTCATTCCGGCCATCTTGTGGCCCATTACCTGAAACGTTGTTAAAGTTTTGAATCTTGTCGAATCACGAACGAAAAAATAAAATAAATGAAATAATGATCACGACTGTACTCCCAGAGCGACATCGTTGAGAAGTACAAGAAAATAATGGTGGCATTGAATGTGTTAAAATAATACAAAAAATTTTGGCTCTATAATAGTGGCAATTCGGAGTGTCGCAAAAGCTAAACTAAACTAACTAAAATTAATGCCATCCTTTTTATTCCAATCGCTATGAAAGGGACGGCATTATTTTTGGTTAGTTAAGTTTAGCTTTTGCGATACTCCGAATTGCCACTAATGTCTGTTGTTTGGCTGTCCATTTTCTTAAATTAGGATACTCGTTTAGCATAGTTTCTTATTGATAGAATGAATGAATGAAAATTCTTTATTGTACACTCAAATAAGATACATTTAACAACTTGTGAAGAAACTAAGTACCTAACAATGTACAAGTGCCTCATCGATAAGAAGCGATCTCTTCCAGGCAACCTTTGGATGGAAAGAAATCTTAAGAAATGTTAGAGGGTCCGTAGCCAAGTGGTCAGGCAGCTCGGCTTAAGAGCGATCGCTTGTATCTACGCAGGTTCGAATCCTGCCGGAGCCTTTAACTTTTAGTAAGATTTTTCATTTATAATGAAATGTAAGATTGGTCCAGGTGATTAATGAATGATTGATTGATCCTCATTCAAACTAAAGAATTAAATTTTCATGAATCAAAGACAAGCTTTTCAAATAATTTATCACAAATGTTTGTTAAATATATATCAGACCTGCACAGACAGTTTCCGGAACATGGACTTGTTGCCCGAGGCGAAATGGTTGTCCACCCATCTCTTGATGTCAGACAACTGAACCTCGTTGATCGCTTCCGCCTGTAATGTTTCATTGAATTTAAAAAATAATCTAAACTAGATGCGCCTGAATAGTTCCCGTTTTCGTGGGAATACCGGGATCAAAAGTAGCCTATTCTTTAATCCAGGGTATAAGCAATTCTGGTACCAAATTTCATTTAAATCCGTATAGCCGTTTGAGCGTGAAAGAGTAACAACACACTTACATACACACAACACACACTTTCACCTTTATAATATTAGTGTGATTCAATTGTTGACAAAGAAAAGTGAGCTAAATTCTGTTGTCTCTTTTCAATGTAAAAAAAAATGGCCTAAAACCTTGGTTATAATGAAATATGAACGGAGCAAGTTAAGAATAATTCTATTTGGTCTTTGGAAAGCTGTTAGTTATTGTAATTTCTTGTCATAATCTCGATGTACTTACCTAACTTTTAGTTCTAAAATAATGCATATCTTTTTTATAGATCGTAATAAGGGGCATTAAAGTCGCCGAATACTGGCCGAATAAAAATAGAGGTCAAGCCATTGACTCGAAAGAAGAAGGGATATAAGTTAGAACAACTTCAAAGCACTTACCTCATTGTATAGTCTATCGAACTGGTACTCTTCTGACGAAATTTCTTTGAAGTTCCTTTCCACCTGAAACATTTTGAATTTTTAGCAATTTGCCCTCCAAAGCAAGGTAACAGCTAGTTATCATTATAACCACTACTCATACAGATTGTTTTTAATCTAAAATAACTTTAGGTTTGTTTCTAATTGTGAAGGAGTTATCTAAAATTGTTTCTGTAAATTTCATTAGACAGACTAACTATTTAGTGCTTATAATGTTCATAGCCCGATGGTTTTGAAAGTTGTATCACCCCTTTTAGACTCAAGTTTGTGATATTGCATTGAATATCTCTATGACAAGATTTTAATCCGGTCAAATTAGTCCAAAATATAAAATCGAAGGTACATAAAAAAGCTGGAAGTTGGTAATATTGTTCAAAACATAACCTAAAATTTTTTAAAGTCTCATCGATCAAGTTACTTGAGGTCAAAGGTCTAAAACCTATTTTTGACATTTGACCTCGAATAAACAAGGTCAAAGGTCAAAAGTTTTTTGACTTATGACCTCGAGTAAGCACTCGCTTTTTATGAATTATTGTATCTTCGGATGTCTATTTCACTTTATCTATTCATAATTAATGACCGGATTAATTATGAAAGTGACTATGTCACTTTTATTATTAATTATGAACTTCAATAACATTAAAATTGTCTTTCAAAGTACTGTACCTCTTCTTCTAGCTCATAATCAATGGAATGTTTGAGTTGTATCAGCGACTGTTTGGTCGCAGCGAGCGTCTTCTCCGTAAGTTTCCTCATGTCACGCGCAAACTTCTTCAAGAACGCCTCTACTCGACCGTCCACGTAAGCCACGCTGTTAATATAAAAAAAAGGTAGAGGAAGATTGTTGTTTGTTTAAAAAAAAATTAAAAAAAATAACAACATCGGCTCATCCATTCAGGAGATATGTACCTTAGACTAATACATAAAAACAAACTTATAACGAGGGGTGTTATAAGTTTGTGATGTGTTGTGTATGTTTGTCTATGGTACATATATCCTGAACGATGTTGATTCTTCGTTGGGGGTTAAATAAAACCAACAATAACCTGAACTTATCAGCCTGTGTGTGGACGGTGACGGAGAAGGCCAGTACTCCGAATGTATACCGCATCATACTAAACACGCTGTAACCCAACTGTTCCTTCGTACGCAGCATGTCGAATACTGGCTCCTCCATTAACATCTGGAAACGGACATTATTATTAAACACTAGCTGCGCCCCGCGGTGCTAGGCTCAACTCACACCAAAAGAGCATCGAAGAGCAGCGAAGAGGAGCGCAGTTTCAGTGTCATACGAATTTCAACTTTATTTTTATTACTATAATACTTATTATCGCAGGGAAGGCGCGCGTATTCGAATTCGCCGGAATTCCCTCGAAGCCGCGGGCATCCTCGCAACTCATTCGAATTTCTCATGCGATAATAAGTATTATAGTAATAAAATCAAGTTGTAATTCGTATGACACTGAAACTGCGCTCCGCTTCGCTACTCTTCGATGCTTTTTTGGTGTGAGTTGAGCCTTACCCGTGGTAGTTCCCGTTTCCGTGGGAATACCGGGATCAAAAGTAGCCAAACTTTTAATCCATGGTATAAGCAATTCTGGTACCAAATTTCATTCAAATCCGTCCATCCGTTTGAGCGTGAAAGAGTAACAAACACACACACACACACACAAAAACTTTCACCATCTGCCCCAAACAGAGTAGGTACAAACCATGAGCAGTTCAACACAGGCAGTGTCCACCGGAGTGGAGAGTTCCGCCTGGTAGTAGTTGGTGACGATGCTGTTGGTGGACTGAGTGTTCAAGCTCAGAACTCGGACCTTGTGGTATCCTAGTGGAAGCTGCAGTACTGTTAGCTGAAACAAAAGTATACACGGTTATTAAATATAAATGCACAAATACTTCAAGAAATCAACAAGCAAGGATAGATGATTTATTTTTCCTTTTAGAAGATAATTAAACTTATTCGGTCTTATTACAAAAAACGACTTGAAACTAGGTTTAAACCAGAACTATGTAGTCTAGGGTTTAAAGTTAGACCGAGGTCTAAACCGTTTCTTATTACAAAACGACGAGTAACGAAGGTTTTCTTAAACCTGAGATCAACTTAGGTTTAAATAATATGCACAGATTAAACGAAAACTTATGTAAAACCATTCGTTCATTTCGGTTCGCTGGCCACGTCTGAAGCTATTTTATGTCAAAAATGACAGTTTCTCTGTCAGTGTCAGCTTAAAATAGCTATGCGCGCGAAGTTTGAAAGTACCATTTTCATCATCATCATCATATCAGCCCCGTTGCACCCACTGCTGGGTATAGGCCTCCTCTTTATTACGCCACTCAGTCCGATCCTGTGCGATTCTCTCCCACGCTTTCCCGGCAACGTTCACGATGTCATCGGACCATCGGGCTGGTGGTCTGCCCCTTGGTTGTAAGGGGGCCCAATATCTCGCCCCCAAGCCAACCTAACCTGCACGTGATGCACCCTGCTAGATAACAAACTAGGCTCTGGCGACTCACCAAGACGCACTGGCCAGCGTGGTGTTTTACGGCTAAAACCCCTTTTTTATGATAGACCATTTTACCCGGGGCGAAAAGAAGTGAAGTGAAGCCCGGGGGTTTTCCCCGTAGCTTCAACTAAAACCTTTGCTCTACCAAGATTCAAGAAGAAAAGAAAAGAAAAGAAAAGAACCACCATCAGCATTTATTTTTTTTACTCTAATGTGAGTAAGTACAGTCAATAGCGCCAATGACTGTTAGAAAATTCGCTATTGTGCGGAACTTCCCCATGGTCTCCTCTTGTTGGTTCAAAGTTGCAGGCATTTTTATCCATCTGTGAGACATTCGCGCAAGTATTTCTTCAACTTTTTTGCAAGTTTTGCTGACTACCGGTTGTGACACTCCATGTAAATCACCAGTATCGTCTTGAATCTACCAATAAAACAAGGAAGTATCAGTAAATTTGTTATTTTACCTACCTAAGTGCCTACCTTCTTCAATAGAATAATAAGACATAACTTCTACGTACTTCGTGGCGTGCCCAGTTGCGTAGCGCGCAAACTACTTGCAATTTCGGGCTTAGAGGGCATCCTCGAGGATCCTGCGACAAGTTCTACCGCAACAGGTCCACGATTATTTCGCCAAAGCGTTTTGTAAATCTATACTTATAACAGAAATCTTCGTCACTCATATCAAAGGGATTGATTCTATGACGATGAGTATGGGGTCGTCGTTGTATGGGCGTCTCCAGCATTTCCAAATCTTCCAAATCAATGAGGTCAATCCTGTCCAAATCCATTTTTATTTAAAAATCACAACACTCACTTTACATTACAATAAACAACAAAACAAATTTGACATTTTGAGGTTAGTACCAAAGATAAACTAGGGGTCTCGGAGGTTTATCTCTAAACCACAGACGAACCATGGTTTAGTGCTAAAACTTCGTTTTGGAATAACGTTTTTGTTAGACCATGGTCTATACCGAGGTTTAAACCTAGACTATCTTTAGACCTTGTTTTGGAATAAGGTAGATTATGTCGAATTGTTATACAAAAATAAAAATGCTTTATTTCAGACTTTCATCATTATCCACTTTTTTCAAATAAATAAATCATTATCGATGAATTTGGAAAATAAACAGTTCTAAAGCCTCTTTATTCGTTGTATATTGTATAATAAATATTATTCGTTGAGTAAGTGACGATGAAGAAAATATTATTTGTTGAGTAAGTAACGAAGAAGAAAGTAGTTAGTATGATAATTACCTTTGGCATTTCATTTTCAGGGATCGCCACGCCATCGATCTTGTTAACGATTCCCTCTGAAATTCGTATAGCTTCGTGCCACGGGATGTTGCCTTGAACTAAGGCCTGAAATAAAATACTTAATTTATTCATTTGTTTTGATGTCAGTATAATAGAAAAAAAAAATGAAATATGACCACAACTGTATCCAGCGGTAGACATTTCTTTCAGAAATAAAAATAATGAAACAAACACAGAAACCTAATTTCGCGAAAACATTCATTATTCGCTATTTAGCGACCTTACTACAACGTAACAAAGTACAATTTAATTACCTTCACAAACTACTGAACGGATTGAAAATTAGACTGACGGGTGAAAATTAGAATATACATGGTTTATGAGCTGGAATAACACATAGGCTATTATTATTATTATTTTCTTGTGTACACTATGACCCTGTGCTTTTAACGGTCTCTCAATAGTCTCAAGGTTTGCTGGAAGAAAACTCTTTTTAGGGTTAAGCTCGCCTTTGTAAATGCCCTTACTATCTGTATTTTTAATGTATTATTTTATTGTGTACAATAAAGAATAGGCTATTTTATCAAGGAAGGTTGAAAATCAGTTAATACAAACCTGGATTTGGAAGCGTCCCCACAAGCGAGCGGTGAACTCTATCATCTCCTCAAAAGTGATGTCATTGATAACCAGAGCTTTGTCTCGCGGAGATATATACGGCTCTAACAGCACGTTCATACGTAAATCTCTGTAAAAAAAAACAAATCAAAAAGGTTTATTTGTAACTTAGAATTAAACACAACACAAACAAAAACAATAATACAACAATAATAATAGAATAATAGAACAATCAGCTACAAAATGGTCCCAACTCAGCTTTTGCAGATTCTAAAAAGTCTGTGAGACCAAGTAAATACGATAAGAGACGAAATAAGACAATGATGTGAGCCGTGTTGGCCGAGTGGGCCGGTTCGAATCCCGGCGCATGTTTATAACAAGACCCGGCCACTTTTTACCATGGTGTTTGATAAACTATGAAGATGGAATTATCGACAAAAAATATTTTTTTGATCGTTTTCATGCTAGGCAAACAGAGATAGAAATGTACTATATTTTTCAGGTAATTTTCTAGCTAGGGGACTGAAAAGAACTTACTTGGCAAGTTTCTGTGGCTTGATCAGGATATTGTGATAAATCCTAGCGCGGACCTCCCTCACGGCTTCGAACAGCTCCTCTGTGAGATTCTCTGAGCACTTGTGCATTTCATCAGTGATTAATTTCACTAAGAGCTGAAAAATCGTATTACATTGAGTACGGTACTTAACGTATAAAAATCATTTATCAATAAAGGTTTCGAAGTAGAATAAATATAAAACTTACACACGAACTCATACAATTTCTACACTAATATTATAAAGAGGTAAAGTTGGTTTGTTTGTTTGTATGTTTGGGGTAATCCGAAACTACGCATCTGATTTCAAAAATTCTTTCACCTTATCATGGACCTTATATTTCCTTAGCATGGACTTTCCGAATGAACATAGGCTATATTTCATCAAGGTACCACGCTAGCAAAGCCGCGGGCGAGTAAGCTAGTTATTTATAAAGATTATCATTCATAACATCTTATTAACTTGGAGTAAAACACAACTTACATCAGAAGATTTCTTACTTACATGTAAGTTTTGGCTGTAACCATTAACTTTGACAGTGACGCCCTTGTCGCTCACGTAAATGGAATGAGTGAGGTCCGCCATGTTAGCTGGATATGTCTCCTCCTAAAGCCACAGAAAATGTGAATACAAAATTAGAGTTATCATTTATTTTATTATTAAGATCACAATTGAATATCAAGTATCCAAAGAAAAATCCAGTAGTCTTAAAATGAATGCTTGACTATTTAGATTGTTAAAGGATCGCTAAAATTATTATATTCTTACTTTGAGTCCTTGATTGAGTACATCAGTCCAGAGATCAAGCAAACAGGATCTGTAAATAACCAATACATAGTAAGTTCGTATAAGCTAGTTACCAACTCTGCAGTTTTTAGGACGCCTAAAGGCCTCCACCATGGCTAACGACTAACAAACATAATTATTTTTATTGTAATTATTTTGCTAGCCAGGGTGGTTATTCGCTTTGACCCAACAAACCGCGTTATCGTATTGTATTTTGCGCATTTTTCTTTGCCGTGTTTTGTTTCACATTTTGTTAGGTCATAGCGAATAACATCGCTGGTGTCAAGTCGCAGCGAACTTAGACTTGGTGGCCACCAAACTCTGAATTCGCTACTCTTCCTAAACTATACAAAATAAAACTATTACAGAGATATAAAAAAAAAGCTTATGATTGGTCTCACAAACAGAACAATCAATTTAATTAAACTCCTTTGTTCAACGTAATAATAAAATAAAAAGGGGGCTGCGTTAGTTTCATAGCGACATCTTAAGAAAGTAATAAGAAACAAACGTACACCAGGGGCCTTACTCAGGATCAACGAAAACGAAGTTTCGTGACAATTTTCGGGGTCAGCTTATGTTGGTGGATACTGAATTCGTAATAGTTCACCAACATAATTGGAACCCGAAAATTGTCACGAAACTTCGTTTTCGTTGATCCGGAGTAAGGGCGCCTTCAAATTAGTCCATCGTGAAACTAATTATACAACACTATGATTCTCGAACCAAGCTACAGCAGCGCGGCCGCAGCACTGCATCCGCGCTGCCTCCGCGCGTCAATTTGCGGCTAATTTGAACGCGCCCTAAGGCCCCGAATGTAATATCTAAGTAGTGTACTTACTCTCTAGGAGACTTGAGACTCAGCGGTGTGATGAAGTAGAAATACAGCAACGCAGTGGGGAAGCGGAACTTGAAGTCCGGTTTGTACCACAGCTCCAGCTTGCCGTTCTTGCGGAGGAGATTCGGCTGATCGAGCCTAGCACACAACACAACACATTATTACTTTACAAGCTAATTATGGTCTTTTAAATGAAAAATCTTACTAAAAGTTTCACGGCTTCGACGAGATTCGAACCCGCGAGATACAAGCGATCACCCTTAAGGGCTGCCTTACCACTCGGCCACGAAGCCCTTGACGCCGAAGACGAAACTATTATGGTCTTATTCATAAAGATTTGTCAATCACTACATAGTATAAAACAAAGTCGCTTTCTCTGTCCCTAAATCCCTATGTATGCTTAAATCTTTAAAACTACGCAACGTATTTTGATGCGGTTTTTTTTAATAGATAAAGTGATTGAAGAGGAAGGTTTATATGTCGTATAATAAGGCTACTTTTAACTACCGCGGGTAACAAGGCCGTCATGGCTTGACCACTTTAAAAGCCGGGACCGACAATTTAACGTGCCCTCCGAAGCACGGAAGCGCTCAGCTGATAATGTCACTTGCGGTCACCCATCCAAGTTGTGACCACTCATAACTTCGACGATCTATCAAGAACGTCATAGCAAGCTTCGTTACGAGCGCTTCATGACTTCAGTGCAACTACAAAACTATATACTTATTGAAATATATTTTTTTGACGACCTCTGTGGCGCAGTGGGCGAAAGCCCGCCTGAGACGCAGAGGTTGCGGGTTCGATCCCCGCTGCGGGACAAATGTTTGCATGATCTGCAAATATTTAATTGTTTCGTGTCTGGGTGTTTTCTATGTATAATATGTATGTATTTACAAAAAAAAAAAATGTATCTATGTAGTTTATCATTCATCTGTTTACCATAACACAAGCATTAAATTGCTTAGCTTGGGACTAGATGACGCCGTGTGGAATGTCCGAGGATATTTATTTATTATTTATATTGATTTACCTAAAGTTCTCTACAGCGGCCATGAGCTCACCATGCGTGAGAGTTTTATTAATTTTCTCTGCTGAATCAACCTTCTTCCTTATGTCCTTCATGCTGGTGTTCTCTAGATCCACGCCCAACTCCGCGGCCACCTACATTATACAAGAATAGAATATCTTTATTTGATAGTTTGTATGGCACATTCAAGAAATTAACTCAAACAGAAGAAATTAAACAAACAAAAGATTGAAAAGATATTAAACAAATATGTAAGTATTATATATATTTTCTAATCTATCCATCCACAGGTTGTCTGGTAGAAAAAGCCCCCCCCCCCTTAAATATTTGTTTTATTCTGTTTTTAGTAAGTATAAGTACCTATTAGTTGAGCGGAAACAGAAATACATGAGATAGACAAACGGACGGACGGACAGCGGAGTTTTATTAATAGGGTCCCGTTTTTACCATTTTTGGAACCCTAAAAATATTCCTGAGAACATTTACCTCAAGGTATGTCTGAGACGGCTTGATGAGTGAGAAATCAGTAGTTATGTAGATATTCTTGTTGGGAAGGTGGAAGTGGGGGTAGGGTTCCACGTTGAGCCAGCGCTTCAACCAGTTCTGGGGGGTCACTGTAATAAATTATTATAATGTAAGTTCGTATGAGTTATGATGCACAATGGATTTTTCGTTTCATTTTCGTATTGATGTTTGTTCCTGCATCATGCAAAAACTACTGAATGGAATTGAATGCAGTTTTCACCGATGTGTTGTCAGAAGTCTGACTTAAAAAATAGGCGCCATTTTACTGCAGGTTTACCCATTTCATAGGTTGCAATGGGGTGTCAGTTTTTATGGAAAGTAGCGTGTATAAGACGCAAGCGAAGTCACGCGAGTCTACTAGTTAGAAAGAAAGATAAACTTACCCTTTCGTTTGTACTCTGTGCCGAACCATTTTTCCTTAGAGTCGTATTGTATGGGCGTGGCGTGCTTGTTTGATAGGATCATTATATTCGCGCTATCCGCCTTCATGCATTCCAGAAGGTCGGTTATACCCTAAAATAAATAAGAATGTATAATAACACAAGAAATACTCACGTAAAATATACCCACGGCCTTAGCCCGTGTGGGACTCACCTGGATAAAAATAATCCTGTGTTATTCCAGGTCAAAAACTATGGTTTTTAGGTTTTAGCCAAATGCGTTCAGTAGTTTTTTCGTGAAAGAGTAACAAATATCCATCCATCCATCCTCACAAACTTTCGCAGTTATAATATTAGTAGGAAATGATAAAAATTCCATAAAAAAAGTTCGTACGAGAAAGTGGCCAACTCTGGTGACGGAGTTTTTAGGCGGCCTAAAGGCCTCCGTCATGGCTTAACGATTTTTAAAGCCGGGACCGACAATTTAACGTGCCTCCCGAAGCACGGAAGCGCTCAGCTGAAAATGCCACTTACTCTGAGCGGTCACAACTTGGATGGGGTCACCCATCCAAGTTGTTGTCCACCGCTCAACGTTGCTTAACTTCGACGATCTATCAAGAACGTCTTAGCAAGCTTTGCCACGAGTTTTACCATGACGTGTGCAAGGTCACAGATAGTTCTAGTTTTTGAACTTTGAATTTTCCTATTTGAAAGTATACAAGTCCATAGTTGTAATTACCTTAGGATCGTATTTATAGTAGAGTTTATCTCCGGTGATATAATGCTCTGGCGGGTAGAAATGCATGTTCTCTACCAGATTCTCAACGTAATCCGCCGGCTGAGATTCCTCCTCGAAACGGAAGTTTGTCTCCTCAATAGCCTGGAAGATGTAAATTAGACTTTAATACATTTCAAATTGTTTATTTATTTCTCTCACAACAACATATAAATATAAAAATATAAAGCAATAAATTTTAAAAATAAATACAGTTAAAAATAATGATAAATTTAAACAATCGTAGGTTAGAGGTAAGCCTGTTTTGTGAGAGACTGGTACAATACAGTTATACTTAGGAAATTTTATTTACAGAAACTAAATCACTACATATTTACATAACTGTACTAAATACAATTAGAACTAGTTGAGCCACCTAAGGATCATTACACACTATCTATAGGTAGCATACAGTTTAATTATACACTTGTTATAATTTTTTTTGTGTCTCTAAACTTACTTTGATTTCTTGGTACACTCTTTCTGAAGGTCCAATCTTCCTCAGCATATTTATGTAAGAAAATATAGCTTCTAAAACCTGAAATAGAAATATTGATGTGCACAAAGCTATTTTAGAAATATACAGAGTGGGGCACAGTTTTGACCCCAAAAAAGGCTTTCTTTAAGGTAGTTAAAAAGTTTTGTTCCTAGGAAACTTTACTTTGAAGAAATATATATGTAACAATTTGTTTTTTTTTTTGTTTTTGAAAAACAGTTAGCCTTTGAAAAATAAACACACATTACATTCTTATAAGTAAGTATACAATTTAAAGACGTTATAATGCTTTTGATCTACACCTATTCTATTTCCATCATCACATCATCAGTTATGATATGATTAAAAAATAAACATACAATAATTTTAATATGTAACAAATTTCAGATGAATAGTAGGAGAGGATCTTAAATGCCAGTAGAGTGCTGAGTTACGATCATAATTTTCTGCATTGTCTAGTTTATTGGAGAAAGTCAAAAATAGAACGCTGTATATTCCTTTCTCTGTCACACAAGAACAAAGAAGAATATAAACAACATTCTTAAAAGTAAAAGAGACAAAGCATTATATCTTTTGTCTCATCTCATCGCGTTTTGCTTTTTTGTAAGGCCATAAACTTGATGCTCCGAATTTTGTACTACGAAACATGCATTTTTTGTCCCTTTCGGCGGCAAGCTCGCTGTTCGTCCAGGTACTATACTAGGTCCATGACTTACCTCGTCAATACGATTCAGTCCTTCCTTAGTAAGTACCACTTGTGTTGAGAACAGGCTGTACATCGAAGTATAATCTATTCCACTTTCAGAGTTACCTGTGTAGATGCCCAGCGCCCAAACCCTGCAATATTGTAAATTATTGTTACATTCCATTGAGTTACTATACTAAAGAGTCACAATCTAATAGTTGACAACAGTCAAAAAATGTCCGAGCAACGTTATACATACCTATACAATGACATTTGCTCGAATGTAGACGTTATGTCGTTTGTTTTAATGTTCAATGTCGCTTGTACGCAAAAACTAAAGGAAAAACTACGGAGCGTGCGCCGAGTTTTGGCTCGGACATCTTATCTGTCTGATTGTGGCACTATAGATTGTATCTCAATGTTATATTTATTTCGGTTACGATTTACATCGAATCGGCTATACAGGAAGGTCTTAAAGAGAACTATGTCGTTTATAGAAACCTATTTAAGATGTTTAATTAATAGTTATTCTGCTATTCAAATCGGTGACAAATACAACGCGTGGTATCTACCTGGGTAACGAGTAGCCTATGTGTTATTCCAGGTCATAAACTATAAATATTCCAAGTTACGACCAAATACGTTGAGTACTTTTCAAGTGAAAGAGTAACAAACATCCATATTTACATCCATACAAACTTTAGCGTTTCTAAAATTAATAGGATTTATCGTTCGTTCTTTCGTTCGTATGAGCAAGTGACCAATAATGGTGACGGAGTTTTTAGGCCGCCTAAAGGCCTCCGTCATGGCTTAACGACTTTAAAAGCCGGGACCGACAATTTAACGGAATAGGATTTATAGGAATAACAATATAAACTCACTTCTTCCTAAGATAGGACAGTAAGCTTCCCTTGCCCTCATGTCCGAGAAGGTAGGACACATACTGATGCGGTTTCGACTCGTACTCAGATATCAACGAGCGCATGGACCACGTTATATGAACCTGTTAAACAAAATAGGCCTTATAAAAAAAGAAACAATATTGCACCACCTAGTCCCAAGTTAAGCAACTTTATGCTTGTGCTATGGTAACCAGATAATTCTACGTAGATACATTTTTTTTGGTAATTATTATTACAGATAGAAAAACCACGCAGAACCGGCAAAATATATCTGCAGAACATACAAACGTTTGTCCCGCGGCGGGGATCGAACCTGCAACTTCCGCGTCTCAGGCGGGTCTTCACCCACTGCGCCACAGAGGTCCTCAAAATTAAACAACTTTAAAAAAAAAATCTGCACAAATTTCAGATCCTTTTGAGTTATCTAAGGGGGTATATTCAGAGGTAAATCCATGACATTAAACCATTGAGATATATTATAGAGCCACAATCAGACAAATAAAATGTAAACGCCAAAACTCTCGTTTTTCTTTTTAGCGTACAAGCGACATTAAGCATTAACACAACCGACATAACGTCTACATTCAAATCTCAAATGTCATTGTAGAACATTGAATTTGCACGCACATTTTTTAGTGTTGTCAACTATAAGATTGTGACTCTTCAATACATCTCAATGCATTAAACTCAATGTCCATGGAAGCCTGATTACAATACCCACCTCAGTAGTATCTCCGACAGGTTTAACGTAGTAGATGCTGCGGAACTCGGGCGTGACAGCGTCGGGCCGGAAGGAATGTTCTGCGAAGTCGTCGGCAGGCAGCTTGTTAGTGGGGATCCGACCAAACGTGTTGATCACGTACTGCTCCAGCACTGGGATGTCCATGCGAGCCTGGGAATATTATTTATTATTATTATTAGGAGCCCGTATCATCCCACTGCAGGGCAAAGGCCTCCCTTCCTTCTCCACTCATCTCTATTGTGAGCCAGTGTGGTCCATTGTGGACAGTAGGATGGGAACGGAAAAGGATGGGACTGGGAATATATACTTATTAAATACAAGAACATTATTGAATTAACGATAACCAAATAAACATCACACTAGTGGCAATTCGGAGTATCGCAAAAGCTAAACTTAACTAACTAAAAATGTTGCCGTCCCTTTCATAGCGATGGGAATAAAAAGGATGGCATTAATTTTAGTTAGTTTAGTTTAGCTTTTGCGACACTCCGAATTGCCACTAATATTATAAAGGTGAAAGTTTGTGTGTGTGTTATGAGTTTGTTACTCTTTCACGCTCAAACGGCTGGACGGATTTGAATGAAATTTGGTACCAGGATTGCTTATACTCTGGATTAAAAAATAGGCTACTTTTAATCCCGGAATTTCCACGAAAACGGGAACTATTTACCGCTGGTAACACCGCGGGGCGCAGCTAGTATAATATAAAGAATGCTATTAAAAGCTATAGGGTCTAGGGATCATATCCCGGCCGTTTCTATCACTCAGCTTTATCACCCGTCATTTCAAGATTTGATCCTTTTTAAAGAAAGATTTCAAGATTCA
The DNA here is from genome assembly GCA_963582015.1 of Xanthorhoe designata. Classification (NCBI taxonomy): domain Eukaryota; kingdom Metazoa; phylum Arthropoda; class Insecta; order Lepidoptera; family Geometridae; genus Xanthorhoe; species Xanthorhoe designata. The sequence continues at coordinate 4,931,019 of OY757029.1, forward strand.
CTATGATTCCCTCATTCATCTTTTCTTGGTCTACCTTTTCCGCTAAGTACATCCTTTTACATTTAAATCTACGAACTTCCCGTCATTTTACTTTATCTTAAGCCAGTTTCTAGAGCTATTTCATTGTGCTCGCTTATTCAATAAATGCGTTTACTCTTATTTGTTTTGTATCAAATCTAACTTCTTCAAATAGTCCTTCGAACCGGATACTTAGAAATAATTTCAGATTCACTATTAATAGATGTTACCTGTACAGCTACAGTCATCCTATTAGCACTGTAATGCCTCTTCCTAAAGTCGTGCGCTGCTTGATGCAGTTTCTCGTCATCATTGATGTCATCCTTCAAGCTCTTCAAGTTGCCCCAAGTGAAGGTTCTAGCGGGGTGGCCTTCGGGGAACAAACTGCAAAGCAACTGGTCTTTGCGGTTCGAATCCGAAGGAGAAGCGATTGCGAACTCTGTAACAAGGAAAAAAGGATTAAATTACAATTTTAACACTCGTTCACATTATAATTACGATAAATATTGACGACCTCTGTGGCGCAGTGGGTGAAAGCCCGTCTGAGACGCAGAGATTGCGGGTTCGATCTCCGCTGCGGGACAAATGTTTGTATGATCTGCAAATATTTGTCTCTAGTCTGGGTGTTTTCTATGTATAATATCTATGTATTTGCAAAAAAAAATAATATAAGTAGTATATCAGTCATCTGGTTACCATAATACAAGCATTAAATTGCTTTGGGACTAGATGACGCTGTGTGGAATGTCCAAGGATATTTATTATTTTTATTTATTAAATAGCAAAAGAAGGAAGATCAAATACGAAAGCGTTTTCAACCTTCTCTTGAAACTAAAAACGATGAATCGTGTCAATTTCTAGGAGTTGCTTATGTTGGTGAAATGTTCTGAGCTCAATAACCGCCATCTTAGCTGTAGCAATTGTTTTATTAAGGCCCATGTTCACAACTTAAAGTTAATGACACAATGTTTTACTATTGTGCAAAAATAACATCTTGCATGCTTATCACAAGCATGATGGACACAAAGGACATTAAAATCTGTAACTAAAGCTTGACTGAGTGGACAATTGTGTGAATGTGCAATATTCCCACAACTAATACTTATTGTTCTGAGCACATTGTCGCAATTTGACAGACACCTTCAATTATATACAGATACATGGACAAATAATTAACAATGAATGCATTAAAATATTTCATCTCTAGAAATAAATTTGAAACAAAAAAGACATCTCAACAATGTCATTGTAAATGTCCTTTTGGTGTTGCGTTAATCATCAAAACCTACTTACTGTGCGTCTCAATAACCGATCTATCTTTGGTTATGCTTACTGTCAGTAGCTATTTGACGTTTTTTGTATGGATGAAATGTCAAATATCTACCCGGAGTAAGCAAAACAAAAAATAGATAGGTTATTGAGACTAGCCGTTAATCACCGCCATATTTGACAGTTGTTTTCGCGATTTACTGTGATTTTTGCTTTGTACAATCGAGACAATTGTCTTCGGTGAAACGAAACCTAGGTCCTACACCATGTGTGTTGTCCTGATTCTTCCTGGTGTTGGTACCGAAGGAACAGCAGCTGAACGAAGCCCACGAAGTTTTAATGTGATCATAGAGGTTCTACCAGAGAAGAGACTAGTAAAGTAGTAAAGACCAGCAATCTTTAAAGGTAGCTTTTGGCAATCGTTTTTTCTTATTTTATTTAAGAGACATGAAAAAGTAGCAAACTGGAATTTATTTACCGACAAACAAACTGATGCCATCTTTTCGTATACTTTTAAAGCTCGTATCGCAAGGCTCGATAGATGGCAGTGTTATTAATTGTGACGAAATACTCATCAATGTTCTGGTACGCCATCTAACTAGATTTTCGAATGCACGCAGATTTAGTTTAAGATTCTCAAGTCTTTATAACTTTACTGGTCTTTGGTTCTACTGAATAAATGATTTTTGAATTTAGATTTGATAATTTAAGTAAAAGTCTTTTGATGAATCAACTCACCAGACTCAATAGTCTCTCTCTCCCTCTGCATAGCCTCCTTCTTCATGAGCGGGCTGACGAAGAAGTTGCTGAACATATCCATGGCGTGAGGAAGGTGCTTCTCAGTTATCTCGAAGTAGAAGGTGGTCACCTCGCAGTCTGTTGACGCGTTGTCTGAGCCACCTTTTTTCTAAAACAACATACACGTATAGGTCGCACCACTTAAAAAGAGCTCTGAGGGGAAGTAGAGGGCTCTGAGGGGTATGTTTGCGCCTGTGTTCACTCGCTGACGAACCAATATCACTCGCTAAATCAATGGTATGAAGTGCGCCGCGTTACCTCTCCACCAATCATCGACCACTGTTTAACAGCCAGTGCTCTTTTTACGTGGCACGACCTATAACTTGATGCAACCTGTCACGTGTTAAAAGTTAACTTCTAAAAAATGTGGGCATGTACCAAATATGTATTTGGACACATAAATATACCTTTCACTACCCCGTTAGACATCTTCAAATGATCCAAAAATTGCATATAGATCAGAAAAGAAATGTCTACCGCTCCCTGGGAATACAGTCGTGATCATATTTCATTTATTCAACAGACATTCAAGGAATTTTCAAGATAGATGATTTCAAGGCGATTGTATTTGCGAATTACCTTGATGAATGAATCGAAGTCATTCTCCTTAGGATACTTCTCACTGCCCATGAACACCATGTGCTCCACAAAGTGCGCCAAGCCTTGTATATCAGAAGGGTCGCTGTAGCTGCCCACGCCAACTGACAATGCGCAAGCGGCCTGTAACAATACAGAATAACTGTTATACACATTTCAAAACTATCGTGAGTTGTATTAGACATTGTAATAGCATACGGGAAATTACTCAAGTAAAATTATCGTCTATTTAGATACCGTACCAATGTTTCGATTCTTCCGGAGAATCTTTATCTGGGTATGAGTGTGGTCACTCCTCGCGGTCGCGTCTCACACACTAAATCGACGCTAATTTTACGTGAGTAATTTCCCGTGTGCTATTATACCTAATGTTATACACCTTTATTATAACTGGTGAAAACTTCTTGAGATGGTGAAAAAACATTGTACTCGCGACACCGTCGGTTTGAATGGGAAAAGAAAAATGTGATTTTTACGCTTTTCCAAAACATCCCCCATTAACTAGGAAAAAGCTGATAATCTTCAAATGGCTGAGCAGTGTCTTGAAATAGTTACTAACACTTTCAATGAAAACACGTTTAAAACAAAAGAAAACTACTTAATCAAAATCGGTTCATCCATTCAGGCACACAGAAACACACTACAAACTTATAATAACCCTCATTCGTCGGGGGTTAAATATCAATGTATGTAAATTGTAAGTATGTTCTCTACGAACTCCAAAACGACGAGAACTGTTTTGATGAAATTCCAGACCGCGAGGATCGTGTGCAGCAAAGCAGACTACCTTGTTTCGTTTGCTGATCGTCCTAATCCTAATCCCATTCAACGTCATCAGTTCGTTGAAAAACGATTTGTACAGGAACAGCTCTACTTATTGACTATTTATTTCTAAAGGCAAAACTTGCCATTAACAGCACATATTGTGTAAAAAGACATAAAACATCAATAGTCAAGTTGAAAATAGGTCATGAGAAAGAAACCTATATCACTCAGGCTTATAATAACGGGATCGATACATGTATTTATTTGGACATACCTCTGACTACCCCCTTAGACATCTTCAAAAAAAGGATCTAAAATTGCCTAAGGAAAGAAATGTTTACCGCTCCCGGGATACAGTCGTGATCATAATTTCATTTCATATTTTATTTTCGATACAATTGCCTGCATAGGTAACTTGACCTATCTATTGTTACGTTGACATTTTAACTAACATAAACTCCAATCTGTCAATCTTATCTATCCTAAATATAATGTGAAAGTTTGTGTGAATAATTATGGCTCAATCATGTCCTACCGGCTGAACAGGTTTAAATGAAACTTTAGACTTGGAATAGCATAAACACCATTCGAATACTAACGTCGAGCGCACGTTCATATTTAAATATCTTCTTGTACATAAAATATTTCTACGTGCTTACCTACAGATCGGTATCATAGATAAACAAATACCAGCAAATAATTATAATTATTAAACTCATTTTAATGCATGGAAGAGTTTGTGATTAGGATTCGAAACTCAGTCATGCATCAATTACTATTGTTGTAAACACGAGTGGTAAAGCTAAAACATCGAGAAGAAATCATTTAATATTCTACTCATCATATTACATGAATGGCCTGTCTGCAAAAAATAGGCTTGTGCCAAATGTAGGTATCTCTAATTATTCTTTACAAATCTACAAAGATTCTTAAATTACTGAAATCTAGAGCATAACTCCAAAAACTCTACTCGATTATGATTCTAACTTATCTTGGATTTTGCACTTGATCGATTCGAATCATGTGACCAGCGCATACAGTGAAATTTCAAGTGAAGATATCAGGTATAACAAATCCACGCAGAAGATGTACACCAAGATTTGAAACCACGAGGAACCGAAGGATCACAAGTTAGAGAACCTTTCGGCCAACGCCACATACAACAAACAGTGAAAAGTTAGTGATCAACTATTAGAACCAATAAGTCGATACCACGTCGATACCTAGTCGCTTCTTTATTAAATGAACAACAACAGCTAACGTCGTACATTAACGTTTAATTTGCAATGTAACACTTACAAAATTAAATGCACCATTATTTCCATCCAAGTACCTATTTTTCATAAGAGATTTACGTAAACAACGGAAGTCATGTAACAACGCTGTAATAACAACGATGACGGAGTCATAGATTCACGTGTTACAAAATGATGTTTGAACAATTTAACTTGCAATTTTAGATGTAAGTATGATTAAAAGTCGGGTCTGTAATTTTAGAGATTTAGGTACCTATAGAAAAAACATGCAAACAACTTTACGGCAAAGTATAGAGGTATAACTACAGAGCATTAATATCCGTTTCAGCGGATAACAGTAAACGTAATAGTCATTCTATGATACTGTGATAGGAGAATTTAAAATAAGTTTAGAGTATACCTAGATCGCGTAACAATAAAACATATTTTCAATAGAAAATAAATAGATGATTGATTTATCTTCGAAATTTGAAGTTCAAATATAGATTTGAAATGTTGCATTGCATCCTCGTAGTTTCTTTAAATTATATTTTGTACCTCCGGTAATACAAGGGCATACCTACTCGTAGTTGTTAATTTTGTACAATTTGGTACCATATTAGGTATATTCTTTAGAAAAATCGTAATGAAACTAAACTAAACTATTGTTTTATGATTATGATTCATCTGAACTTCTATTCTATCCTAATACTTTCTATACTATTACAATGAACATAAAAACGTATGACTTTAGGCCTAACTACCTAAACCATTAGCTATCGGCAACTACAGACAAGGTATTTTACCATTATATGATTCAAATAAGCGTAATACATTTAAGTATCTGTCGCTAGGTCGTACCGTATCGAGAGAAAGCTGGTGAAACAAGATCTCGTATAGCTTTCTCGAGATGCTGCTACATGCGCTCTTGATGTACTTTATCACTTTTTTGGGCGAACTCTGTCAATTACAAAAGTCTACATAAAAATCTAAAAAAAATCGTTTGTACTATTCGTTCGTTTTCATGTGCTAACTAACACTAGTGATCAATTTGTATTGTAGGCAGCCTAGAATGAAGTCTACTTTTAAATCTAGCAAGTTTTTTTTAGTCAAAAACTCAAACTCCAAATTCCTTTATTTAGTACGATCCTTTATAGACCATTTCGACACGTCACGTCCTTAAAACTAGGGGATTCTACGTCAGGGCAAAGACGATTAATATTAATCGTCTTTGGTCAGGGACAGATTTTATATGGAGAAGAATTAATTGGTTCCTTCCTATACCAACTTCTAAGCGGTATCTGTTTTATCCATATCATATAACAGGGTGTCCCCGAAGTCTTAATTTTAGTTTGATTTGTTGAACAGAATACCATGATCATAATGTTTTGATTAAGTATTGAAAAGACAAAAATTTAAAAAACTATTTTGGATTTTTTTTCGTCAAATAACTTCAGTAACTTATGACAGCTAGGATGTATTCCATTATATAGGTGCCACTAGTAAGTAATTCAAGCAGTATAAAAATATAGGCAAAGTTGTTTGATAGTTTGGATGTACCTAGGTCAGAGACTACTCTGAAACTACTGAACCGATTTCGAAAAGTCTTTGGTGGGTGAAAATTACTATAATCCATTATCATAAGCCATGTTTTACGTGGGAATCCATGTACTGAAGATAGTTCCAAAACTGACATAGTATCAACCTCATCCATGTAACTAAAACCGAGCATTCACTGTTCTAAGCATAAACATTTCAAGCCAACCATGACCAAAGCATTGCAGTGTAAACTTCATAATATCCTATCTAGTTTCCGCCGCGGTCTCGCTTGTAAGCATGTAACATAAACAAACATAAAATAAAGAAATACGCTCACGATGAAATAGCAGAATAGATATAGATAATATTATGGCAGAATAGATACAAGTTGCAAAATTTAAAATGTTATTTAACCGACTTCAATTTCGTAAGAAGAGAGCAATTTCCTGCACTTTTGTGTGTGTAAGTATGTGTGTTACTTCAAACCGTTCCGCTCAAACGGCTGGCAGGATTTGAATGAAATTTGGTACCAGAATTGCTTATACCCTGGATTAAAAAATAGGCTACTTTTGATCCCGGTATTATAACGGGAACTATTCACCGCGGGTAACACCGTGAGGCGCAGGTAGTACTTAATTGTTCATTAAAATATGTACAATATAATACAAAAATTAATTGCAATGATGGTGAAGTTAATAAACCTTAGAAAAAATAAACAGGCTCACAACTATATTCCCAGGTACATTAAACATCCACTTATATCTTTAGCTATTCAAGATCTTACTTTTTATTAACTAACTTAGTTCCATCATGTCAAAATGTTGTTAACCATTCTATTCTATTAATACAGAGATGTGAAACTCACCTGGCCTAGTTTTTATTCCATTTCACTTTTCAATAACTATATTGACAAAAGAATCAATAGTGCCAAGGTGAAGGCCTTACAGAACATAATAATATATTATCAATCAATTGTCCTACTAATATTAAAAACGTGAAGGTATGTATGGATGTATAGATGGATGTCTGTTACTCTTTCATGCAAAAAATACTGAATGTATTTATTTGTCTGAAACTGGGAATGCTTAAAAAAAACTCAGACCTTTTTACATCTTTACTAGATGATTTATACAGAGTCAGGGGGCGAGCTGTTCTAAACTGTTATGAGAAATGCCACTCTACCAATTATCAATTAAAGAAAGCAGATTGGAGCGAGGCTTGAGTCTGGCCCTCGCCAATGCCAGTCTTCTCGGTAACAACGGACTCCCCCAGGGGGCAAGCTTTGCCTATACTTAACGGGACTAACTGTGGGTTTCCTCACAATGTTTTCCTTCACCGTTTAAAGTCTTTAACACGAAAAGTCCATTGATCCACGGCCGGATTCGAACTCACGACCTTCGGATCGAAAATCGAAGTACTCATCCACTTGGCCAACACGGCTTTTTTAATACACACATAGGTACATACATATACATAGGTACATAGCTTATACCTAGTATAACACAGGCTTTTTATCCATATTGTATGTGTATTTGTTTGTGCTAAGTTAGAATTGTTGTATGGAATAGCTTAAAGGTAGTATATAATATAAGGTAACAAAAATGCAGAGATGGTCATGGTCAGATGGAGGTGTCATTTTTATGTGCATGTAAAAATTTTAGTATTTTGTAAGTGAAGTTGTTTATGTAGATTGTTAGATGAAAATATACCTACACAAGAAATAATTATGTTAGATGCCATAAATTAATAATTGTAAGTAAGTGTATATTAATACCAGCTTACATACAAACAAACCAACTTTACCTCTTTATAATATTAGTATAGATAATAGTTGTAAAAAATATAGTAAAGCTTATGTTTGGATAGATTTTGAACATTTGGTGTTAAAAACCATGTAACTGCTAATTTTCATGAAATTAATTAATTTTAATGGTGCTGATGAGTGTTATTCAATATATTGATTTGTTAGGTAAAAGCCATAAAGATTTACTATTTTTATTAAAAAGATAACTGAGAAAATCCTTGTCACGATTTCATAAAAAATTTGCAAGTTCGCCAGAAAATAAAGAAATAATTCAAGTACTTAGGGTATTCTTTTGAGACTGTAGAACCCTAAATATATTGAAATATTCCATGAAGTACTGTAGAACCCTAAATATATTGAAATATTCCAGCCTGAAGTAGATTGTTTTTCTTAGCATGAAGTAGATTGTTTTTTTGCAAATAAATAGGTAGGTAATTCTGAATTTGTTGTTTTTGTATAAAACAATGCTTACCAATTTCTCTTCATCAAAATCAACTTTTCTTGTTGATGCATGTTGATCACTAGCTTCTGAGTGTTCAGAGTGAGTTCCATCACTCTCCGAGCCATCAGAATCACTGCTGCTTTCTTCATCACTTGAGGGTGTGTCGTCAACCACAGCCGGGCGGCTGGGGTCAGATATGAGGAGTGCAGTCAGACCATTTTCTAGTCGTATAGTCCTAAAAGAAAATTTTTAGAAAAAGTCCGATTATTTTCCTTTGCAGCTTTAGTGAAAAATTATACAGATCGAGTTTATTTATTTAAGCTAACATGAAGGAGTAGTTTAATTTAATAAATTTAGTAAATCTTACTTGTAAATTTTCTTGTCAGCCTCCGATTTTAGAGGTGCTGAGAGAATTTCAATTTTATCTTTGCGAGGACTCATCGTCACGACTGCCTGGCGGTTTCTGACCGATTTCACCTGAGGCTTAAACTTAGGCGCCCTAAAGCCACTTCTTTTGTGCATTGCAATATCAAGAACTATTTGATTTGCCCGCAAGAAACCAGATGCTTTTTGAATGAAATTAAACAAGAATTTTGACATTTACTAGGGCATGGCGATGGTGGACATTTACATTTATTTTGAAAGTTTTGACTTGACTGACAGACTGTTGACAGACTAGAGTAGACGCATGTGTGACATGAAATAGAAGGAAAAAAAAAACTTACATTCACTATCCTGCAAATAAAGGGATCATATTCATATCAATGATGCCGCGTCCTCACTCTTCAGGAGGCGACGACACGACACGAGGCAACGCGAGCGAAGAGTGAGGACGGTCCCCTCGTCTCGTCTCGCCTCCGGTCGCCTCGCGCGCGCTCCGCTTGGTGTCGGTTTTTCGGGCGCGAGTCAAAGGACATGAGGGGGCGAGGCGAGACAATCATCCACACTCTTCCAGTGTGGCCAACGTAGGCAACAAATCTGTCGCCATTTAGGCTACTCAGAATGAGAATCGGCGATGAAAAAATCTGAAAGGCGACTGGTCGCCTATTAGGCTACTTCAGTGACAAGCTATTTAAATTAGAATAAAATTGAATAAAATCAAATGGCGACAAATCTCCTACGTTGGCCACACTGACTGAACGGAGTGTGTGCTGGGCTTGTCGAGCGGAGGCTGCCATCTAGTAGTCTGTGGAGGCTGCTCTCCGGCCGCCCGCCTCTGCTCGACAAGCCTCGCGCGAGGGTCTCAGAGTGAGGACGCGGCATAAGCACAGACTACTAGGATGCTTATGAAAGATAGCAGTTATGGCGCTGCGCTGATTTGCTTTACAGGACAGCCCAATCAGCCCATAATGAAACGCATAGCATTTCGACCGTCACCGTCAGTCATCATGCCGTCATGCGTTTATTATTTAAATCTCGAAACAATATTATGTTCCGAGAAATAAATGGGATACTTTTTACTGACTATTTAGGCCCGGGGCTGGGCCCGGCGAAGAAAGTCAATCCGAAAAAAAAAATTGTCAATATGTCAATGTCACTCATCAAACTACTCAATCAATCAAATCAAAGCACAGACTAATAAGATGCTAACGCAAAGTAAAGTACCTAAGTAAGTAAACCAAAGAGACAAGACAAACAGACGTTCAAATCAAAATTCAAATTAAAAAGTTTGTAATTTCTCTGTAACTCTCTTTAATTAGAATAATTTAGCGGAGTGTACAATGGATCAATCTTATTCAGATAGTGATATATCAATGTCCCCTTCTCAACTTTTGGAGCGGCTACAAATGATCAGACAGCTGCAACTACTGCAGCGCGGGAAACTCCAAAAGCAGCGTTTGGAGTACCAGGACTCGTCTGAAAACTATGAAACTTCGTCGTGTATCACGGAAATGATAAGCCATTTCAGCAATAGCACAAGTTATAACACATTTCAGAGTTTATTGCAGTCGCCACAAAGTACAGAAACGCCACGACTGAACAACAGTGAGATGTCCCAAAAAGTGAAAGAAGTAGATCTTGTTGACGGTGTCACAGTCCTGAATTTGTCGCAGGAGTCAGAATTCATAGAAAATTCACCCGCATCAACTAATAGAGCTCCTTCAAATAATGAAGTTGGTATTCCTTCCACATGTACAGTAATAACTACTATAAAAAATAAGCAAATATCACTTGATGAAATGCCAATTCTCTCTCCCAGAAAAGATTTTGAGGAGATGGTGCTAGAGCAACTGCAAATAGAAAAGAGTGGAAAAACAAAAAGTCCTAAAAAACCTAACACAAATAATAAGAAGCAGTTTCTTAAACGAGGGGAAGGTATGGCCAGATTTGGAGTAAGAAAGAATGATCTTGTGATACAAAACACAAAATCTCTGCCATGGAGAAAGAAAAGTTTAGGAACTAAACCTGTACAATCTCCTGTTAGAACTATAAAGTCACAGGTCAATCAACATAGTGATAAACTTGACATAAAGATATTAGAAACAAAACTGACTTTAAAAAGAAAACCAGAACCCAAGCCAGACACAGCAACAATAAAGGAAACAATTAATCAAAAATCTGAATGTGACTCATCTATCATCAACTTTGATAAAGTTCCTGATAAATTAATACAAATGCCACACGGCAAGCATCCGCTGAAGACGACAGGAAAGACATGGGCTGCAGTACTTACTAACGAACAGAATGACTTCCTCACTAAACTGAAGCAGAGTGAATATTACAAGAACTTTGCATCACCCGCTAAGAGCACCGTCTCTGACATCAGTTGTGATGAAAATGTCTCTGGACTAAGGCAAGAGAAAGAAACCGCTGAACAGAAATTATTTGAACTCCTTGAGAACAAGGTATCCCAAGACAATTTTAATCTGGAGAGCTCATTTTTCAACAGATTCCTAAGAAGAAGTAACCTTGAATGCTCTGGAGAAAGTACTCCTCTGGTTTTACAAAAATGCTTAGCTGACAACCCAAATTTGATTCATATATTCCCTGAAATGAATCGGAAACACAATTACCAACAGCCCACTTCTCTTTATGAAGAGAGTGAATGTTGCAGTGATACCTGCTCCTCAGTTTCTAGCTGCTGCTCTTGCAAAACTGTTGAACCGGCTACCCCTCAAGATTGTAAAAGAAGTAAAAAGATTGAAACTGAACAAAAAGAGGTTTTAATTCATGACAGAAAGAAAAATGACAGAGATACTGAAACTGAAGCTATGAAAGCTAACATGGCCGAAATGAATGCAAAACTGGTAACAACAAGTGAACTTTTGAAAGAAAGACTTCGGGAGTTGGAGGATGAAATAGAAACATTCAGAAAAGAAAATGTGAACTTGAATAAATTAAGAGAGGAAGTAGATATAGAACGTCAAAAATTCTATGAAGAGAAGAACAACTTTGAGCAAAAGTTCAATGAAGAGAAAATCTTATCTGAATACTATCTAGCAGAGGAAAAAGAAAAACTCAACAAGCAAAAGCTAATGTATGAGAGGTATGTTAGAGAAATGAGAGGAAGACTCAACAAAAAAGAGAAAGATGAAGTTGTAAACTTGAAACAAGAGATCAGCAGTCTCAAAGACGAAATCAGGTTGAAAGATGCGAAATCCACATCCACAATAGCGCGATTACGCAATCAAATCAAAATTGCAGAAAAAGATAAGATTGACTTTCAAGCTGAGATCGAAAAACTCAAAAAAGAAAACCGAAGAATTCAACACAGTAATGATATTACCAGAAGATTGACTAATATGAAGTATTTAGAACAAATAAACAAGAAACTATCAAACATGAATAAGGAAACTCAGTCTGAAGTAGAGTTAAACACCGATACAAAGTACAAAGCATTTGAAATCGAAAGGCAGAGTCGCAGTAGAAAAGCACAAGCGGCTAACACTATTAGACCGAGAGCCAAAAGTGTACCCAATCTTAAAGTTACTTCTAGATATGCCAAATACTTCAGTCAAAAAGATGCTATCAGTGAAAGAAACAACTTAACTAACTTTGAAAGACTAAATGATTCTGATGAAGAAGTGTTAGAAAATGAAGACAATTCTGATGATGACGGAACAGCCAATGAACATGATGTTGAAGAGGATAAGTTAGAAAAAATGTACATGGAGACTTTCAGATCAAACTCACCAAGAACAAAAGATGAGAATTCAGACTCTTTGGCAAACAATGACTTCTTTTTAAGAAAATCTGATACTAGAAATTCTAAGTCGCCAGTCATAACCCAAACCTCACTGAATAGATCAAAATCTCCAGTATCTGTGACCAGCTATAGATCCAACAGGTCAAACAGCTCACTTGATCGAGTTTCGGACTCTAGCAATTTTAGATCCAAATCCCCATTATCAATTTTAAACCATAGATCAAGCAGAAACACTGAGAACGCATCCATCTCTCAAAGGTCAAAATCGCCTCCACTAAGTACCCATTCATCTCTACGATCAGGAACAGTGATACAAAATGATGCATACAGAGACAAGTTACTAAGTATTAGTCCCGAACCAACCAGCAAAACGAGCTTAACAAAAACAAGCCTTAACCCCACAGAAATACGGAAGTCTGATGGATCCAGAGAACTAAGATTCCCTAATGGAAATGTAAAGTTTATTTCACCAGACGGAAAGTATACCAAGTTTGTGTATTACAATGGGGATGTAAAGGAAAACTTCTTGAGTGATGGAAAGATTAAGTACTTTTATGCTGAGACTAAAACATATCATACTACTCATGCAGATGGATTGGAGGTCCTGGAATTCCCTGAGTAAGTTCACACAGATAAGAAATAACTTAGCTTTTGATTATGGCAAGCCCTAAGTTTTGTCTTGTTTAGTGGCACGAGATGGGCTGCAGTGATGATGATATTCGTATGAGCTATGCTAGTTCTTGTGACGGAGTTTTGGCCATTCTACTGACATCAGTGGAATCTTTCTCTGTAAGTAATATATGTTCCTTTGTACATACAACCTGCTTTGACTATGTCGTCGACCGTTACATAATGTACAATTAATTTAAAGCATTTATCTTATTCCAGTGGCCAAGTAGAAAAGCGTTACGCGGATGGTTCGTCGGAAGTGCGCCTGCCAAACGGCAGCGTCCGCTACCACGACCCTAAGAACCAGCACGTGAGGGAGGAGTGGCGGTTCCCGGACGGCGCCGCGCTCACCGTGTCGGCCGCGGGGGAGCAGAGGATAGCCTTCAGTAACGGACAGGTTGAAGTCCACGCTAAGGACCATAAGGTATTCTTCTACTCTTATTTAATCTGTAGGGTTACCGGCGGTTTTTGTGTGGTATAGTAATCTATCCTCGCTCACGTGTCAAGTATTCTAACGCCAGGTTCCTATAATTAGATTACGAGTGACTGTAGGTCTATCACCACAGCAACGTTGTTTTCTGTCAAAAACTGTCACACATTTTGTGTTGTATAAACACTAGGAGATAGATAGATCTTTAAGTTGAATATAGGAACTGGACGTATGGAATTTATAGTTCATGCAAATTACCGGGGGAGGCGCTGCACTGGATTTTTATACTTACATTTGTGATACTTGACTCGGTATCGGGGACAGTATCCAATACTACGGTAAACTGGCGTTAACCCCCCTGGTACATTTGCCGGCTTCGCTCATGCTATTGAACATTTTATAATTTGTATCATACAATGATGAGCTTGCAACTTGTCACAATGGAACACATACAAAATGTGGGCAGTGCCTGTTGCTACGCCCTTAGATTCATGTTTCGTTTCCATCAGGAAAAGTACTTATTTTTTTTGATGACTGGTACCAACCACCCTTTCTAGATTTCTTTCTTAGATTTCTTTCTAGATTCATGTTTCGTTTCCATCAGGAAAAGTACTTATTTTTTTTGATGACTGGTACCAACCACCCTTTCTATAAAAATTTCGTTAAAAAAATAAATAGGTAGGTACTTACCTACTTCAGTTAACCCTTAAACTCGGTTATAAACTGAATGTATATCTGAGTAAATACCTTACTTTGCATTAAGCGTGGCCCGACAGACACAACTTTTAAACTCGGAGAGTTTAAAAGTTTGTTTTTACCATAACACAAGCATTTAAATTGCTTAGCTTGGAACTAGATGACGCTGTGTGGAATGTCCAAGGATATTTTTTTTTTTTTTTTACAAACTTGCTTGCTAATTATTTATTTTTTTGTTTTAGCGTCGTGAATTCCCTGATGGCACAGTGAAGCTGGTGTATAACGACGGTACCTCAGAGACGAGGTATGCCTCTGGCCGAGTCCGGATCAAGGATAAACACGGGAATCTAATTATGGACTCTGCACCCGGATGACAACATATTTTTGTTTGAACTTGTTTGTCAAATGTCTGTGTGATATGGAAGCGCGCTCTATGGGGTTGCCTTTATTGATATAAATCATAGGTACGCCCCTTTGTTTTTTCGAGTGAGCTCACCATTACACAATGATTTCTACGCGGACGTTTAAAGCTAGGGGCTACTGAGTTTAGGCAATGGTCGACAAAACATAACATTATCATTTCTGAATCTTTATCTTAGAGCTCACTTTTTTTAGATAGGTAATTTTTTAGTCCATCTGACTTTTCTTTGGCCTTCCTCTATTCTATTACATCTATACAGAATTTCAGATGTTACAATCATTTCCCTTCTTTATACCAGTTTAACTGATGATCATCTAAAAAGTGCCTTACCATTTTTGGTGTAATTTAAATGTGCTAAAACTCTTTTTGGGCTATAGTTTACGATATTACATTTAAGCAACTCATGGTTGGTAGGTACCTATACGATAATTTTTATACTGAATTTAAATATATGACTTTGTACAATTGTTTAGTCAATTACATATTTTGGTGCTCTGGTAGACCAATAATTAAATTAAAATTATGCATGTGAAATAATTAGGACAAAAATGTGACTTGACATGGTGATGATTTAAAGCTATAGCCTAGCATTGTAAATTGTGTTATGAAATATCAACTTGTGCCAATGTTATTTATTGAAATTTTATGTAAGTTGTAATTGTTATTTTATAATTTAATTGTATTTATTTTGTAAGCATAGATTGATACTGAATATATTATACCAATAATTATAGTTGTTTTAATAAAAACCAAATTAATACATTACTATTTTATTGCTTATTCCTACACTACAGGTTTTAAATTAACTAGCAGATATTAGATATCTTTTTTGAGAGTCGGGTTTAGGTATTCCCTCGATTTTAAAGCTTATAGGTTTCATGTGATCTTCTGTGCCGAAAATCTTCTTGAGTGCTTCTCTCGCTGCCATTTCTTTGGCAATCGCTACTTTTTCTCCAAAACCTGAAATGTAGTACAGTCAACGTCATTACCTATGTTTATTACCTAACGGTAACCTATCATTTTACTCATCATCTCAACTTGACAGATGTATTGGAATTTTATGGGTCTGTCTTTTTTGCCTGTACAAAAACAGCTGTTTGCTGACAGATTGCGAAAACATGAATACCTTTTGTGGTAGAAAACTGTTGGTTGTTATTCGTTTTTATATGCCATCAATGGACTTTTGAACCCCACATTTATATGAAGCCCAGCGTTCATGTTTTAGCACATCACAACTTCTTATATTTTTACCTGTTGAAATGAGTTGCCTATCAACATAAAGGCCGACTCGGTAGCATGCGAGGAGTGTGTTCTTTCCCGCCTCTCCAATCAGCCTTGGCTCGATCGTAGCCCCCTCCTGCTCTATGAAGTCTGTCAGCATTGTCCATGGGTCTTCTATCTGCCAGTATTCATTCACATCTTGCCCTGAAAAATACAAGATGAGAAAATGTAGATTCTAGCTGCGCCCTGTGGTGTATAGTTCCCATTTCCGTGGGAATACCGGAATCCAAAGTAACTTATTTTTGAATCCAGGGTAATAGCAATCTTGGTACCAAATTTCATTCAAATCCCTCCAGCTGTCTGAGTGTGAAAGAGTAACAAAAACCCTTACATTTAATATTAATGTGATTTCACACAACTACACATGAATATGGTATCTGGATGTTGAAGAGATGGTCTGATTCTTACTTTTAACACAACAGAAAATTATAATAAAAAATAAAATGGAAGAATAAAAAAGAATCCATGTAGTAACAACACAAACAGGTGCATCTACTCACCTTGCAACTGTGTAATGACAAAGTCTCTGACAAAATGTGCTGCACTGTCTTCACCAGAGGACTGGAGTAGTGCTCCTACAAGAGCTTTGAATGTTGTGGCCAGAGTGAGATCATCAACTGGATAGTTCTGAAATCAATAGTAGTGTAATTCATAAAGTTGGGTTTTCTAAGATGAGGAAAAATGTCTGTGATTATTAGAAAACTCATTGCACAAAAGTCAAAATCAACTTTTGGACAAAAAGTAAATTCTTTGATCCAAAATATTTTAGAAACTAAATGATACTTGTAATGTAAACAAGCTATAATACAATGATGCTTAATATACATCTATGCTTCCTGATTCTTCTGAATCCCTTAGTATTGCTTTACTTACAGCTGCAAGAATGATATCCTTAGTTCCGAGATGGCTGGACACATTTGCAAGTGTGCTAATGCTGGTGAGATGTTGTCTGATAGACTTCACTCCTTGAATTGGGAACTTTGGGAGTGTGGTTTCCAAATACAGCTGTACATATTCATTGATGAACTTTTCTCCTGAAAATTTACATTTTGAAATCAATTTTAACCCTACATAAAGCTATTTTAGTGTCATTCTAAGGCTATATTTCATTCATAGTCCACAAGACCATACATAGTCATCAAGAACTCAGTTCATGAATAGAGCACAATAATATTGGTCCAAAATAAAATATATTGGAACATCTAAAAACTAACCACCATCAGCCAACTCTCTGTTGTCTTTCATTTTTAGGTCAAATTCCATTTCTTTCTGCTTCATCTCTTCCTGTATTACATAAGATCTGTCTGTAAAGGCCTGGAGTAGTAGATCTGCGTCAAAATCTTCATTTAATCGCTTTCCAAAGGCAAACAATTCAGCTTCCAGGTTCCATTCCAAAAACTTATTCCTGGGAAAGGTTATCTTGCCTCCTTTTTTGTCTTCACGACGCTTTAATTCCATCAAAGTAGGCGCTACATATCGGTGTATCTTATGACCTATAAATGTACAAAAAGTAATGCAAATATTTATTTTTTAAGAATCTTGAGATGATCCGAATTTTATTAAAAAAATACATTACTTTGGGTGGCAACCGGATATATTTTAATTGATTTTGTAAATAAGGGCACGCAACGTCGAATTAGTGCCATTTCAATGCAAGATAACTGATAAAATATCCGCACTAATAAAAAATTTCAGTTTCAAAACATTACATTTATTTACGCCAAAACAAGTCTCCTAGATTTTAGGATTTTAGGTTATATTTCAGGGCTACCAACTCTATCCATTCATTATTCCTAAAAAAACCGTAAAATTCTACCACAAACGGAGAGCTGATAATTTTTCAACGCTGGTAATGTAGTCAAACCGGAAATGGCTAATCCGGATGTTCATTTTTTACTTTTCCGGAAGTCGTAGCTCTAAGTCTAAACTTCGTAGCCACCGTAGCCAGCCGTAGCTACTGTCTACGTCTCGAATCTCGATGCACAAGAAATTCGCGTGTCGCTGGTTTTGTGTTGTACATTTGAAATTAACAGCATGGTGTTCTTGAAAATAGGTACTATCCGCTTCACTTCGCTTTATTAAAATATTGCATAACCTTTATAGGTAGGTAAGTAGGTATATATACCACAAAATAAAATCAAATCAAAGAAAAATTCAGCAAAAAACTTTAATCAAAACAAAACAGCAAAACGTGCTAAAAATTTATAAATGTATAAATTATCAACTTTTCCGGCTGGTAAGAAAGTCCCTGACCGAGCTGAGAAAGCTCCGCTTAAACTTGCTGCTCAGCGGGTGAATGGAGTGGTCGCTGTAGAACGACACCGATGTGTCGTAGATAGATGACGTCATTTCTATGCCCTGTGGAAGATGAAATACGAGTTAAAGAGACGGTAACAATGGATAGGCTCTGAATTTGTTGTGCTTGTGTGCTGAAAATTGCATCTTTCCTCTTCTTCAGCTAATTATTGTTCAAGTAAATTTTATTTGCCCCAAATATTGCCAAGACTATGGCGTTGTAATGTGAAAGTTATCCTAAAATTATTTAGGTCCTTGCATTGGGTGTTGAATTTTCACGATGGGAAAACATTAGGTAGGTACCTACAGCTAAATGTATACCTGTAACTAACTCAATTATATCCATTCGTATAATTATATCAAAACTGGTAACGTGCTTGGCCTTCCAAAGCCCGGAAACGGTCAGCTGTTAATGCCACTTGCCACCATCCAAATAATGACCAACACGATCCAAATCCTTACCGCAAATGAAGTGCTGACATGATACGAGTCTACAGAACTATTCGCATTCTGAGGAGACACTGCAGGCATTGGTATCTTTTCCGAAACTCTTGAGCGCAGCACGAGACAGGACATCAATCTCTTTAAGAACGGTTTCTTTGTCTTTGGGTCTGCAGAGAGCTTTAAGGATTGTGACTCGGAAATGCGAGCTTCTGAGAGAAGAGAGAATGCTGATGTGCCAAGGTTCGGGGTTAGAGACTTCTTGTGTCCTAGAAGTTAGCGGAGTTGTTAAATCTCAGATGGAAGTTAGTTTTGATGGTTCATTGCTTCTGGGCATGATTGACAATAGAATTTTGAACTTTCTTGACAAAAGTATTTATCAATAGAATTTGTCAAGAAAGTATGAGTGAATGTTTGGATGATTGATTTATGTGTAACACCAGAAGCAAATTATTGTAGGTACCAATATACCTAGTTATAGGTAATTATTTATTTGTAGGTACGGACGGACTATCATAAATCTTACCTGTAAAAATAGTTTCCAGAGAATGCTGGTTCCGATTAGTGATGCTCGACGACCCAATGGATCCCATATTAGTCGACGAAAACGTGACATGTTTCCAATACGAAATGCTGGTATTCCGAACCTCTAACGAAGAGGCTGCTCGTTTTACTTTAACCTTAGATGGCTTTCTTTCTTTGACACTTCCACGGGCTTCATTTGAGAAGAGAACGACCGTTTCTATTGGTTTTTCACCCATCTTTGAACTTTTTCTGGACTTCTTGCTTCCATTAATAGATTGAACAATCTTTGCTTCTCTGTTAGAATGGGTATTATCTAACTCCCCATTCTTAGGACTAACAGACACGATACTCCGATTGCAAACACACCTTTTGCTCTTCTCTTTCGCCGATATCGTACGTTGTATTGTTTTCTTAATTTTGTTGTATTGCTTTTTGGACAAAACTATTGGTTTCTTCTTCGCAAATTGTTCGACTTGTAGAAATATTTGGATATTGCGGTTCAGAGTAAGTTGCTGGGAAAGAGATGTTACATTTGAATTATTATTGGAGAGGTCACCTCGCTTGGAAGCGTTAGTAATTTTGCGATCAACATCGGTTTTGATTGGCTCTTCCTGATTATTTAGTTCTTTATTCTGTGCAGATTCTGTTATTTTTCTTTGTGTGATAAATTTATCGCAACATGGTATATCACATGTGTCCGCATCATCAAGGCATGGGCATGAGTCTTCATTCATTTCACTATATTCGTCGCGGTTTACACCTCTGAGTTGCGTGCTTGCATCTTTGCATTTACAAAAAACATTTTTATTGTTGTTTTCAGATTTTTCCTTCTGTTCATTTTTGTAAGATTTATTAGAAATTGTACCATGACGTGATTTCTCTTTATGGTCGTCAGCTTCGTTTACTTTGCTCTTATTTTCCCGTTCAGTTTGTTTACTGGTTTTATTTGATTTGTTATCGGCATTATTAGTAGGAAGAACTTCTTCGTCGTCATCGCTATCGTCATCATGGTGCAGTTTGAAGTCAGAATCTTCACAATTAGCGTCATTGCAATCGTTATCGTTATTGCAATTACATGGGGTTAGAGGCTGGCTCAGAGCGAAGCCAGTTACAAATAATTGTTCACTGCAATTATAGAATTTGTTTATTAAATATCTATAGCGTTGATGTATCGAGTGTATCTACCTACCTAGGTACCTTCTACTCAAAAGATGGACTAAAATTTCGGGTTCTGTTTGTTAGTTAGATAGCAACGTTCAACAATATTTTTTTTAAAAGTGGGCACGATGGGATTGTTTTGAAAAGTTATTTCATTACAAGAGTAGTATTTTGGAACTAGTAAAACAAAGACTTCCGAAGAACTTCTTAATCATGTTCACTAATTAATTTAACTATAAACAAAATAAAAAATAAACCATTGTTTGTTATAGAAGCAGCGACGCGATAAATGGTTTTCAAAAGCGACGACTCGATCCTAAAAACGAAATAAATAAAATGTATCAATTAATGTAAAATAGGGATATGGAAATTGGCAATATTTTTTCCGATTATTTTCCATACTTTTCCTTTAAATCTAATTCGGACTAAACTAATATGTACCTATATGCAAATATAGCTAAATACCTTTGAGTCATTAAAATATGCATTGTTCCTCCGTTCCTCTACTCCCAGCAACTCTCTAATCTCTCGGTCCCTCTCCAAAGGGTCGCATATCGTGCAATTATCACCAGTGAAATGTTTTATCGGAGCTAAAATTAATAGAACAACAAAATATACAACGAAAAAAGCCGATGGTCTAAGTAGTATTTGCCGTTTCAATTTAAAAATCAAATGGTTAATAGGTAGGTATACCTAGTAGGTACCTACATGTGTTTAAGGAGATAGTCTGTCAAAATGTCGTCTTAAAGATTCAAAAGATCTTATATTTGCTGAAATGAAAAATCTAAGCACATCTCTAGGTACCTTGTCCAGTAAGTACTTACCTACCTGTTTATAAAATTCTAAGATAATTATATTTTGCTCTTAGTACCTAGGAATTCCATGTCATTATTGTTCGCAGTAGGCACTATAGGGGACCGATGAGTTTGCGTGACTTTAATAACTTTACCCTCGCGTCTGAAATTTACCAAAAATCAAATGGTGCTAAAACTATAGGTAAAATCATTTATCTATTTTACTAATAAACAAGAACACAATCTTGATTTAAAATATGTTGTTGTACTTTCAGAAACAAAAAAATGAATAAAGACGAAAAATAAAACAAAAATAATAGCTACCTGTGGCCAATTTCTAAGCTATCTCGGACAGCCAACTTTGGTGTATCTTTTTCTAAATCATCTTTTTGCTGAAAACATAATTCATTTAGAACAAATAATTAAATAATCGATGAGGTTTCTAAATTAATAAAGTGAAATTCTACACTGAATTATATAGGTACCTAGTTTTATGATGATTGAACAATACTTACATTTTCAACAAACACTTTCTTAATTTTACTACTCTTCTTATGTTTTGTTCTCGTATTAGGATAACAATGATTAAAATCTTCATTCATCTCTTTTTGTATACTAGCCTCCTTCATAGTTCTTCGTACATTTACATCCGTATTTAGTTTATCCTGACGAAATGTTACATCGTAACATTCATGCTCGCTGTCAATATTGACCGAAACAGCCGACAAAGTTTTTTCAGGACCTTCTTTATTTCCACTCAAATGTTCAGTCATTTTGGTTGTGTAGGAATCTACCAAAGCTTGTTTAGTCTTTTGATGTTCAGTATTTATACCTACATCTACTTTTTTTGTTTTTTTTGCTTTAGTCTTCAAACTTTGTCTTGAGAGTTTCTTGTTTTGTGGTTCTCTTTTAGGAGGGGGTGGAGATTTGGCTCTGGGACTTCTAATTGGGCTTGTTTTAGATTTCTTATCATTTGTGTCACCAGGCTTAGTGCTTAAAAACTCTTGCTTCATCGTTGGCTGCTTTGGAGACATCGTGCCCTTTTTAGAATGTTTTTTACCTAACTTAGGGATATCGTTTCTTGTAATACTTTTGGTATGTCTAGTTTCTAAAATTTTATTGACTTTAAATTTCATTTTCCTGCCGGTCGGCGACGGCGATCTAAATTCATTATCTTTGTCTGTAGTTTTATTCACATTTATATCAGCCATGATTTCTGCTTTATTATCGGGATACTTTCTCATTGCAAGTTTATTGTCTACATGAGCGCATTGTATAGTCTGTACTACATCTGCTTTGTTGTTATTTTGTTTAGGAAATACTGATATGATGACCAAGGGGCTTTGGCAAGATTTCAGTGTTGCTGGGCAATGATGGCTATTGTCTATTGTCTCTATCAAAGGACTGTCCTGATTGCTACAATTACATATTTTGACTGGCTCATTGTGATACGCGTTAATCTTGCTTACAGTTCCATCACTTTTATTGAAGTTAACTTGCGTAGCTTGTGATTGGTTGCTGAAACATTCAAATGTGAATGCTAACTTCGGTACTTAAATTGCCGGTAGCGGCTTTTAAATTCGTTAAGCCACGACGGAGGCCTTTAGGCAGCCTAAAAACTCCGTCACCAGAGTTGACCACTTGCTTATACGAACTTACTTACACTTACCTACTTAAATCGTTCGTCACTATTTAAAATTCTAACCTGATTCTGTGTTTGTTTTGTATTTCTATAAGTAAGTCGTTCACAACGTTACCCCGTACTTCTGTTTGCATCAAAACATCCCTTAGATTTCTGTAAAATAACGACGAAATATTTTTAGGCTCTTAAGACTTCCATTTCTGCTGCCTGTCTGGACTAGGTACAAAAGTTTGCTCCAAGTTTTATTGCAAAATTATTGAATTTCTGCGGAAATATAGCAAAGATTCTACGAATCTAACTTTCGAATGCAAGGGTTTAACATCAGGTAAGGAGAGCCATGCATTGCATGCCTATTTGCTTTCGTTCAGAAGTCTAAGCATTCTGTGCTTTAGATGGCATTGAGATAAAATATATCAAGATATTCAATTACTTTCTTACTATGGAGAATGTACCTGCATCTCTCACTACAAGTAGGTACGAGTACTTAGGTAGGTTTTATTGCTGTAGGTCCATCTACTAGCACTTAAATTGGTCTAATACCTTACAGGCTCCTCTTGTACATCATCATCGCTCTCTTCTTCAGACACCGCATCTTTAGTTTTCCAATATCTGTAAATGGTATTTTTAAAATAACGATAAGTTCACCTTCAAGAAGGTGATCCTGTAAGAACAATATTTAAATGTGGTTCTAGAGGTAATTATTTTTTTTGTTTTTTATAAAAAATATTGTGAAAATCTTACTCGTCAGGTATATCCCGATCGTTGTTTTCTCTCACACACATCAAGCCAGTATTTCTCCATCTGTTCATTTAAAATTAAAAATCAGTTTCATACTCCTCTGAAAACTCGAGAAAATAAAAAAGTGGGGCGATTTACCTACCTACGTATTTCGGAATGCATTTGATTTTAACTGAACTTTTAACTTTTAACTGAAAAAAAAACATCAACATTTTAAAAAAATTTTCGAACCGATTGCTTGGTCTGAGAAGTACTTACTTATTTAAACCGCCTCACTGAATAAGAATTTGCAACACACAATTTAATGTTGTTTTTTCAAGGCGAGCATTTAGTAGGACAGAGTTAAATATGATACAGTAGGTGATGAATAATTCTTACAGCATTGGTTCCTCTTCTTCTGGTTGAATTTCTTCTCTCACACGATCGTTTCTAGTCCTCCGAAATCTAAAAGGTATCTCAAATCAGAAGTTCTTCAAATTCTAGTTGGGAATCAAAACTAGCAGAATATATTGTAGGTACCTACCTAATCTAAAACTGTCTCCAAAGTGGGCTAATATACCTACCTATTAAGGTGTTTAATTAAACTCCACTCAGCTGGTCTTTTGGTCTAAGAATTGTCCTACATGTTTTGAACTTTCAATAAATATGTTGATTGTTAATAAATTGTTGTTAAAAAAACAAAGTAAAGTTTCTTAATAATTCTGACGGGTTTGAGCCATCCATTTATTGGATTTTAATAGCTTTGGTTTTTTGTAAGAAAGTTTTATCATCTCTATGAGAAAAGAAAGAAAGAAAGTTACCTCCCGGGTTTGTCTCTCGTGTTCTTCTCACACTCTTCTTTCCCACTAACCAGCCCAATGTTTCTTTCATATCTAAGTATTTTCAAATCAGAAATAAATTTACCTAATACTTAATCATAATAGAAGACTATCTTAGCATTAGTTTGAGTTTTCTCATCATTCTTTTAAATTTACAGGATTTTATCGCGTTATTTACCTTTTATTATTTCCCGACGTTTCGACTGTGATCGCGAAAGTTTTAGAAAGACTATTACCTCTAATTATCATTCACATTCATGATGAAGTAAACGAGAGGAGAGAGAGAGAGAGAGAGATGAAGTGAAATTGCTGTTAAATGTGTGCCTTCTCTTTTGTGCTAAGAGCTGGCAATTTTTTATTAAACCGACTTTAATACAGCAATTTCCTGCACTCTCGAGGTGCACTTTATTATAATATATAAACTTAGACTACCACTCACTCACTGACTGACTCATTGACATCATTGTTCTCCCTGATGGTGGATGGGGAGGTGGGTATATTTTGACAGATTCATAAACAAGTAACTCGGGTGAGTTGGGGAAAAATCCCAAACCCCCCCTTTTTGCCCCCCTTGCCCCCCCCCTATTGAGGATCTCAGAAACTAGGAGACCCGTAATTCTTGTTTTTTGCGGAATCGGATAGAGGAGGCTCGGGGAAGTAAAAATTTTTTTTCAGTGTTGCCCCCTTTGCCCCCCCTCACCCCCCCTTTTGCGGATCTCGAAAGCCTTAAGACTTGGAACAAAAATTTTTTCAGATTCTTGTAAAGGGGAACTTCCTTAGTCAGAATATTTTTTCAAAACTCACCCCCCCCCCTCCCCAACCTCCCCTAAAATTGAAAGAGCTGTAACTTCACAACGGTTGGAGATATCCATTAGGTGTTTGAACAAATATTATAGTGGGTAGGCGTCGGAGGTCCTGAGTGGAGCGAACCTACGAGACCTGAGTGGAGCGGAGGGGGGAGGAGGCGAGCGAAGCGAGCCGCCGACCCCCGTAGCGTAACGAAGGTCGAGTGGGTGAGCGTAACTCAGGGCCGACGATTTGGAAACTTGAGGGTAATATTTTTTTTTATAAATTTTTTTTTTTCTTAATTTTTTTTTTTTAAATTTTTTTTTTTTTTTTTTTTCATAAATTTTTTTTTTTTTAATTTTTTTTTTTTAATTTTTTTTTTTTTTTTTTTTCAAAATTTTATAGGGGTCTTTCTACCTGTCAAAAATAGGAAAAAAATACCGCGAGCTGCTTGCAGCTCGCGCACCACGCAAACATCAAACAGGTCGGAGGTCCTGAGTGGAGCGAACCTACGAGACCTGAGTGGAGCGGAGGGGGGAGGTGGCGAGCGAAGCGAGCCGCCGACCTCCGTAGCGTAATGTAGGTCGAGTGGGTGAAGCGTAACTCAGGGCCGACGACATGGGATTTTTTTTCTTTTTTTTTTTTCTTAATGCTTTAGGGCTCCTAAAGGGTTTTCATACTGATTTAGGGCTTCCCATAGCGGTTTATTAAATATTTTTAATCTCCTATGGATTCTCAAAATTTTAAAAGGGTAAACCTACCTGTCAAACACATGGAAAAAGAAAACCGCGTGCTGCTTGCAGCACGCGCACCACGCAAACTAGTTATAATATATAAACTTAAACTACCACTGACTCACTGACTCACTCATTGACATCATTGTTCTCCCTGATGGTGGATGGGGAGGTGGGTATATTTTGACAGATTCGTAAACAAGTAACTCGGGTGAGTTGGGGAAAAATCCCAAACCCCCCCTTTTTGCCCCCCTTGCCCCCCCCCTTTTGAGGATCTCGGAAACTAGGAGACCCGTAATTTTTGTTTTTTGCGGAATCGGATAGAGGAGGCTCGGGAAAGTAAAAATTTTTTTTCAGTGTTGCCCCCTTTGCCCCCCCTCTCCCCCCCTTTTGCGAATCTCGAAAGCCTTAAGACTTGGAAGATTTTTTTTTTCAGATTTTTATAAAGGGGCAGGTGGATAGTCGAAATAATTTTCAAAACTACACCCCCCCCTCCCCAACCTCCCCTAAAATTGAAAGGGCTGTAACTTCACAACGGTTAGAGATATCCATTAGGTGTTTGAACAAATATTATAGTAGACTTGAAAATTGGAAACTTGAGAGTATTTTTTTTTTTTTTTTTTTAACGTTGGTCGGAGGTTCTGAGTGGAGCGAACCTGCGAGACCGAGTGGAGCGAAGGGGGGAGGTGGCGAGCGAAGCGAGCCGCCGACCTCCGTAGCGTAACGAAGGTCGAGTGGGTGAAGCGTAACTCAGGGGCGACGAAATGGATTTTTTTTTTTTTTTCTTAATGGTTTAGGGCTCCTAAAGGGTTTCATACTGATTTAGGGCTTCCTATGGGTTTTTGTACTGCTTTAAGGGCTCTGAATGATTATCATAATGTATTCGGGATTTCCATAGCGGTTTTTAAAATATTTATTAGATTTTCATACTGATTTTATACTGATTTAGGGGTTTCTATTTTATTCAACAATGTTGATATGGGTATTGTTTTCGAGTGATTTGGGGGTGCTGATTTAGAATATGACATCCGTTTTTTAATCCAAGATGGCGGATTTTAAGTTTGTTAAATCATGTTGATATGGGTATTGTTTTTGAGTGATTTGGGGGTGCTGATTTAGAATATGACATTTGTTTTTTAATCCAAGATGGCTGACTTTTATTTTATTTAATAATGTTGATATGGGTATTGTTTTCGAGTGATTTGGGGGTGCTGATTTAGAATATGACATTTGTTTTTTAATCCAAGATGGCTGACTTTTATTTTATTTAATAATGTTGATATGGGTATTGTTTTTGAGTGATTTGGGGGTGCTGATTTAGAATATGACATCCGTTTTTTAATCCAAGATGGCGGATTTTAAGTTTGTTAAATAATGTTGATATGGGTATTGTTTTCGAGTGATTTGGGGGTGCTGATTTAGAATATGACATTTGTTTTTTAATCCAAGATGGCTGACTTTTATTTTATTCAATAATGTTGATATGGGTATTGTTTTCGAGTGATTTGGGGGTGCTGATTTAGAATATGACATTTGTTTTTTAATCCAAGATGGCTGACTTTTATTTTATTTAATAATGTTGATATGGGTATTGTTTTCGAGTGATTTGGGGGTGCTGATTTAGAATATGACATCGGTTTTCTAATCCAAGAGGCCGAATTTTTAATATGTTAGTACCTAAGTAATTAAGAAGTTACCTACCTACTTAATTATTATTATTATTTAATTTAATTGTAATTAAAATTGAAGAATTCCTAAATGTTTGTAAAAGTTTTCTCGGATTGCACCATAGCGATTTTGGCGTAGGTTCGTTGTCCTAATAAAGTCGACTGTCAACTTCCTTTGTACTTAGGTATAGTACCTACCTGCTATATTTACCTACTTACACAATATATATAATAAATAATAATTAATACCTAGGTACCTACACAATATAGGTTGCAGGACAATTTTCGTGGTATATTATTTATTCTGTGGTAACGGACTGACAATAAAATAAAAGACATAGGTAGGTACTTACCTACCTACCTATTGAAATTTAAAGTAAGTACCTACCTACCTACTTACAATTTATTGTTTAATCAATTTGTCAAGTAGTAATAAGTATACCTACCTACTTCCGAAAATGCTCCTGTACAGCCAGGATGTATTTTGGAGGTCAACCACGGGCAGGACTGCTTTCGCATTTTTTATATTAGTACTAGGAGACGCCCGCGACTTCGTTCGCGTAAATTTCTTCGTAATTTAAAGAAGGCTGAAATATTTTACCTTTTACGCAGTTTTTAGCGTTTTTTTTTTTAATTCTAAAACACGTGACCAACTATTTTGTAATTATAGTATCCAAACCGAGATTCAAGCCAATCGCACCTCATAAATACGTTTCACTTAAAAATTCGACACTGCATTTCACCCTTTGAGCGCTTCCGTGCTTCGGAGGGCTTGTTAAATTGTCGGTCCCGGCTTTTAAAGTCGTTAAGCCATGACGGAGGCCTTTAGGCGGCCTAAAAACTCCGTCACCTGAGTTGGCCACTTGCTCATACGAACTTACTTAGGTACTTACCCTTTTAGAGGGTTTTTTCGTAAAACCCATAAACACGTATAGGTATAGGTACCTAGGTACTTACCTATTTATTTTGCATTGTTAGTATTGCAACCGAGTTTCAAGCAAATTGAACCACTCATTGAAAAGTTCTTATACAAACTTTGACACCACATTAATTTACCCTTTTTTAGTAATTTTTTTGAAAAACGTACCTATACCTACTTAAATTAATTTATCATTTACAATATTTATACCCAGTTTGAAGCAAATCGCTTCACACATTAAAAAGTCGGCTGTCATCCCTTTTCAACACTTTAGGGGTGGAATTTCGAAAAATCCCTTCTTAGTACAAAGTTTTGTTTTAAATGGAAGCTACCCTGCAAATTTCAGCTTCATAGCTTCAGTGGTTTGATCTGTGCGTTGATTTCACAAAAATGCTTATTGTTTTATAGTACTTACCTTGATAAATTATAGCCTATGTTCATTCGGAAAGTCTAAGCTACAACTTGGCGAAAGAATTTTTGAAATCGGATGAGTAGTTTCGAAGATTACCCCTAACATAGAGGTTTTACATCCATCCATCATATTATAATTATTAGGTGTTACGTACTTACCTACTGGTTCGCCGGTACTGCTGGCCAATTCAATTCGCTGATACTTATTATATTTAAATATAGAAGGTTAACATTTAGCTGTACATGGCAATGCACAAATAAAAAAAAACCAAAGAAAAAAAAAGCCTAACACTCTTTTGTTTTTTCAATTACTTACAGAAGTTGAATTCAGTTGAGATTGAATTTACCTGAATATTAATTTTCATCATGAAACGAGTGAGTAGTGAGAAATATCCTGTTGCATCCCGTCGTAGGGCCATTGAAGACTCTACACATTGTCTACTTGCTGGTAAGATTACAATACCTACTTACAATTTATAGAAAATATTTCAATAAAATTTTCTTATACACTTTTGCTCAGAATTGCCTATCTCTAGACAAAATGTTCAATTCCTGTCACCTTATAAAATTATCAACCTAGGTACCTATTTTTAATCGTATTAGTTTACACTAATTTCATAAGAGAATTTGATAGATAGATATTTCTGCAGAAATTTGATAAATATTTATTAGATACGGAAAAAAAATATTTTGAATTTTGAATTCTAATTTTGAATTTCGCGCCACGCGCTCCGCTCAGAATGTTGTAATACATAGTATTATGTTATCTGTGGTAATAATAAATACGCGATCAGGTACATACAACAGTCTGAGTAGGATAATGGTCAAATTTTTCTTTGTGCTTGAGAAATAAATAATTACCTACACTATTACCTACCTATGGGTAGTATATAATACCTACCTACATATAAATACCTACACAAACAATTCAACATTAATACAACTTAATAGGTATACCTAAAGTATGATTGTATGCACTTTAGTTTGTAATAGTCTGCAGCAGAGAGCCATATCAAATTCTGGTACTCACTATTGAGAATGAGTTATCTACTCTTTATTGCCCTAATTCAGCCAGGAGAACAAAAGCAAACTATACCTACCTAAGCTTTTAACATTAGGTACCTATCAACGGAATTGTCATGATATTTCTCACCCTTTGAAAGCCTAGGTGCAATCAGTTGCTAGCACAAGTCCAAGCAACACTGCCACTTTAAATCATGAAAGTATTACGTAAGTACCTACTTAATTAGTTTAATTACAATACATTAAGATTTCCTTCCTGGTGGATGAGTATCTATAAGTAAGCTCTTAAAATAATACTGAACACCGACTGCATTACCTCGGTCTTTTCCTCTCACCAGTACCTAATATATAATCGGTCAGTTTAATAACAATACATTAAGATTTCCTTCCTGGTGGGTGAGTATCTATAGGTACCTAAGCTCTTAAAATAATACTGAACACCGACTGCATTACCTTGGTCTTTTCCTCTTACCAGTACCTAATAATAATCGGTCAATCCTTATCATCACTACTGTGTAGTAGGTAGACTAGGTAGGTATTAAAAACAATATTGCTATACAACCTATAAAGAGTGTCCAAGGATATTTTTTTATGAATACCTACTTTGATGGTTCATTCTTATATGAACAAATGGCCTCCATCCATCATGGTGCCCTCTGAAGCAGGGTGATTTTTATGTTGTTAAAGTCTGTTAGAATCAAACATGATTGTAAGTAAAAAGGCTCATTCCTATCACTATCATCCCGTTTGTAATGAAAATAATGTTCATAAAATTTCAAATCTATTATGATCATTGATTCGTTCGTATCCAGACACTTACTTATTTTAGTCTCTAAAAACAGTAAGTAATAGGTACCTACCTATGCTATGATAACTAACATGCTTGCAATGGACAGATGGTACCTACCTATCTATCCTGTGATCTAAGAAACTTCCATGGAAGCAGGTCAGTGTCCAGCTACGAAAGCTTGTTTTTTATACTATTGGGTGGCCTTTTCTTCTTTATTAATTTAAGTAACTATGAAGGTAAGTGTTTGAAATTCTAGGCAAAATCTGCCTTGTCAAGCTAAAGATAGGTAGGTAAACAAGTAGGTTCTTTAGTGTTTTGTTTGAGACTTCACATGATTTTGCGTAGGACAACAACAACAAACCTTTTTCTACAGTTTGAAACCAAGCCAAACCAACTCTACAGCGTAGCTATTCAATTCTTTTATGTTTTTTGTCTTTATATTCCACTAGACAAAGCATACAAAATTCCAAATCTTGAAAAGGCAAACAAAAAAACAAACGTAATTTAGGAGGTTATTCTTTTTCTTCTTCTTTAATTTGGCTTCGCACGGCTTGTGCCACGCATTTAGCCACTACCATGATAAGTCAAAGTCAGAATTAGAATCAAGTTAAAGATGTGGGCCTAGGATCTTCCTAGGATGTGAGCAAATACAATATAATCACTACGTTTAGATGTGGGTCTTCGTAAACAAAGTTACTTTTTTTTAGCCTGGTAAGTTAAAGTTAGGCAGGTTCTAATCTACTTTGTATTCCTTAAAAATCGATGTATCGAGATTTATAAATCGAGATTTAAACAGCAAGACATATTATTCGATTATTACGAACAACAATCGACTAAAAATTATCAATAGCAATCATGCGGGCTTGCTGAAATGGTAGGCAGTCGATTAGATTTATTACCTATTTATTATTCCAGTAGAAAGGCTGACTGAATTAGTAAAAGATACCACCTAGGTACATAGACAATCGAATCTAAAGCGAACAATAATTTACTGCAAACGAACAGGCATTTGATTGCGGACTAATAAAACAAAATAATTCAAAATTATCGATTATTGTCGATTGTCACTGTCATTGTCAAAGATAACTAACTTGGCAGGCTTGGCAGTGAATAAAAAAAAATCTAAAAAGAGCGGCAAAGTTGCGATTTCCTTCTGTTCGTTTTCGGTTTGTGAAAATTATTGTTGAAAGTTGATTAAGTTTTTCTGAAAATAAGTAATTAACATGAAACGAGCAAAACGAACTGAAAAGTTTTCACCAGTGTCGCGTCGCCGAGTTGACGAGTATTCAGAATGTCTTATTTCTGGTAAGTTTAACCTTGTTAACCCCTGTAAAATGGTGTAGGATCGCTGGGGGTCCACCTACAAAATGTAGGTATGATTACCAGGCTTCTGGCTTCCAAACCTGGTAGGTCGGTCGATGTCGAGATTGCGATTTATGACTTCTCGCGAGCCAAATGACAGATAAAATTCGTGTGCTTGAGTGCCAAGAAGACAACAGGAGCATTTATATTCATGTATTTTCTCTTTATAATAAAATTATGTACTTAAGGATATGGCAAAGTTGCCTCACTGCCGTAGGTTACCTCGCGAGATACCTACCTATGGGTGTACCGTGATTATTTTGCATGTAAGTAATTAATAATTATCCCACTAGGTAGGTACCTATAGTACATATCGCACCCTCGGTAGAACAAGGGCCGAACTACATGTTTTGTAATTTTTCAATACAGCCATTATAAGTTTTTATTTCACTTCGATCGTATTTATCTATGTGTATTTTATGCCTAAGTTAATTTTTTTTTGCGTGAAATATACCTTACACATTTGTGAGTTGATATAAATTCCATAAAGGAGTAAATTATTTATTATTACTACAATATTAAATTAAATAAAAATTTTGGGGTACACTTATGCCCTTATTCCGCCAAAATTGTAATTACTTTGTAATTATGTCCCTAGTAACACAATTATATTGAGATGGTTTATAGAATAAAACTAATACATTTTTAACAATAATCGTTTATTTTTTAACCAACCAAACGTATATAATCAGGAATTTTCAATGTCGACATAGTAAAAATCACTTGAAAAAGGTATTCAAAAGAGCTAGAAATAATTGTGACGGCCTAATACCATTTCTGCCTTAATACTATCTGTGTCTTAAATCAGTCGGTCATAATCAGTGTCGTTTTTGGAATCATAAAGTTTGTCTTAAGATAATAGACTATCTATTTTAAAATAAAAAATTACTGAAACGACTTTGTTCCTCCAAATAATTACTCGTATTTAAGGCAGAAGTACACAACTTGTGTCTTTGTCCTTCCAGAGTCTCAAACAAAAAATGGCATAATTACCTCAATGTCTGTGTCGCTCCAGAACACAAATTCACCGCGCGCAGGCCCCGCCGCAATTGACCAATGAGACTTTGTCGCGCCAATACGGTTGAAAAAACGCTTCAATGTGACAAAGGCACTGTCGCCCTCTGGCGAAATTAGATGGAATTGAACGAGTGTCTTTTTACCTCCGGGTAAAAATACGTTTTAAAAGCACTTTGGCATACTTAAGTCATTTTTCGAAAATTTGGTAGTTCGGCCCTTGTTCTACCGAAGGTGCGATATGTCTACACTTTGATGATACTGCTAAGTCTATTGGCTTTGGTGTTATCTGTTGACATTTACTTTCTCCAGCTCTACAAATGCAGTGTTTGGGCCACGTATACACAAACACTATCTGATCAGGAAATAATTATTCAAGTGAAAATAAATAATCTACTTATAGGTAAGTACCTATCTTCATTCTATGCTATCATAAATTAATGTTTGATGTTTACTATTGAAGTAAAAATAAATAATATCATAGGTAAGTTTAACCTTAATTACTTAATTCTATGCTATCACAAATTAATGTTTCATGTTTTTAAGTATGTACCTACATATCAAATAATAAGTTATAAGTAGGTACCTACATAAAAAGCAGTTTCAGCATCACTTTTTATTAACTAATATAAAATTATAATAAAAGTAAGTACCTACTTAAAGCTTTTTCATTTTCTTTGTTTTAGGAAACAGACCTACATCCTACTAATCATCATTAGAAATAATGCTTTAGACATCATATTTAATGGCCATGCAGACTTTTGGACTCATTTTGCAGTGATATTGATTTAAAGAAGAATCAGCAGTTAACATAATTATCATCCTGAGTTTTACAATTGTGAATATTGATATTTTATACAATTTATAATGCATTTTTGTATGTATTGATTGTTGTTTCATTAAATCTGGTACTAAATGTACCTACCTATGCCCAAAAAAATGAGTGAGACATTAAATCATTTTTTCAAATTAGGTAGGTACCTACTGTTTAAAAAAGTTTATTATGTAGTGTTAACTCTAATTTAACGTCGAGTAATTTAATTTCTAGTTGTTGTCATGATAAAACAATAGGTATGGCAATGAACTGACAGCACTTATAATCTTACTTTAATTATTCAGGGAACTTGCTGTCAGTTCATTAAATCATTTATAAATGGTCTGTAAATTAGTTTTATAATTTAAAGTTAAGGTATTAATATTATTTGTATTTTAATAGACAAATCAGAGTATTATTTTTGTAATATCTTTTAGTTTAATGGAATGTTCCGCCAGTATTTGGTTTGACTCGGGAGTTGTCGAAAAGGGATATAAAAGAGGGTACACCAGGTACGGCGAACATTCCGTGTTGTGACTTGATGAAGTGATGTTGCTGTAAATTGTTGCTGTAAATTGTTCAGTGTCAAAGTGAATAAATAATTTATTTAATCATCCAGTGTTTCACTTCTTGGGCTTTTAGCTCCGAAGTGGGAATGTAACACGCTGTCCTTTGACAAAGGCCATTTGTAAGAAAGCGAAAGTGGAGGTAATGTAAAACAACAGAAAATTCATGGTAAGTTATTTTAGTAAATTATTATTCTGTTTTTGTGTTTTATATTTTACTTTATTCACACAACGGTTGTCTGTGAACCCTCTTGTGTTAGTTAGCGAATTTTTTTTTTTTATTGGTTGTAATATTTTCGTTGCGGGACTTGGCGGTTCACTTGACTGAGCGTTCAAATGGCTCGATTACCTGTGCGAAATGATGTGCGAGTCAAAATGCTCAACAGGCATTTAACCCCGTTAGCAAAGAGCGGGTTACGATTTATGAGTTTGTAGTGTAGGTAGGTATATGGTGTACCTACTTATTCTATGTGTTTATGGAAGACAACCTTCCTTTTATTTTAGTAACGTTGATAAAGAAATATATGGGTTAATTTTCAATAAAACTTTTATTTTTCTTCATTTTAGACATTTTAACATGGGTAAACCAATATCAAGCAAGCGACGGAGGCGCAGGTCAGTCTCCGTTGTTGATCGGCCGCGCAGTAGGAGCGCAGCAGGCAGTGGTGGTTATACGCCATCACCACGCCGTAGCCGATCACGTCGAAAGGTGCCACGGCGACGTAGCTCCCAGTCACGCAGCCCTGCTTCGCGCAGATACAACAACAGGCGGCGTGTCACAGCTTCGAAGGGGCATCGCAGCCAGCCACGCCTAGGGCGTAGCCGCCGACGCAGATCCGTGTCAACATCAATCAGTAGGGCGTCAAGCTCTAGCTGTTCTTCACGGCGTAGGCGCCATAACTCCGCCGCACGGCGTGATCGCCGAAGCCCAAGATACAAGGAGCGGCGGTCGCGCAGTAAATCTCGTCGAGTTTCTGAGGGTCACCATCGACAGCGACAACGCAGCGCAACACGCATACATCAACGGAGCGAGCATCCGGCAACAAACTGCCAAAGCAGCTTCAGGCAACACTGCGAGCCACCTATCGAGACAAGTCAACGTCAAGAAACTGGTGAGTCAGTTGAGTTTGTAACTTTAGGTCATAACAATTGTGAACATGAAAACATTGTAGAATCTCAAAATAATATAACCAGTTTAAACAAATCTGAAGAATTAACCTCGAATCAATTCATGAGTTTCTTAGAAGCTTTAAAATCAACTTTTGATAAAAGTAGTCATAAAATGAACATGACTCACAATACAATACCTGAATTCGACCCCTCTAAACGTAATCAAACCATGGTTATGTGGTTAGCTAAGGTTAAAGAGATATCCAGTCTGTACGGGTGGTCAGAACGTGAGACAATTCATTATGCTTTGCCGAAATTGACTGGGGTAGCACAAAAATGGTATCAAGGTCTATCAACTATTCAGTTTTCATGGGAAGAATGGCAAACGAAATTATCAAGTGCTTTTCCAGGTGACGAAAATTATGGGGTTATGCTTACTGACATGTTATGCAAGAAAGTTAAATTTGGTGAATCACTCGAAGAATATTTTTATGAAAAAGTAGCTCTACTGAATAGGTGCGACATATTGGGAAAACGAGCAGTTGAATGTATCGTGCTAGGAATAGAGGATAGGACTATTCGAATGGGTGCAGAGGCAGGACAATACGCAGATCCTGATAAATTATTAAATTATTTGAGAAGTGTTCGTTTACCATCTAGGTTTAATGAGAAAAATGAGTCTCAGCCAAATCGTGATAGAAATCAATACCAAAGACCTCGTCCTAAGTGTTTTAACTGTGGGTTAATTGGACATATTTATCAGAAATGTAGATTACCTTTGAAGAAATGCACAGAGTGCAGACGAATGGGGCACACTTCAGAAAATTGTAATGAAAAAAAGGGGGTGCCTGTTGATATCACAAAAAAGGTTATGTTTACAAATAGTGGTTCAATTTTAGATGCCAAGTATTATAAAACGGCACTAGTTAATAATAATGAATTAAAATGCTTTATAGACATGGGAAGCCATTATACACTAATAAGAGAAAATGAAGGTAGTTTAGTTTCTCATGATTGGGACAGTTGTACAGAGTTTATTGGTGGGTTTGGACATAATGCTGGGACGAAGTCTTTGGGAAAAACAACATTAAAAATAACTATCGATGGTGTTACAGCTTTGGTAGAGTCGCATTTAGTTTCAAATGAGTTGCTTGACGTTCCGATCCTAATTGGACATGGTTTTACAGAACAGAATCATATTTTTGTTCATAAAACAGCTAAAGAACTAGTTTTCCATAATGAAGAATTAGAACCTGAAAATATTAAAATAAAGTTGTTTTGTGACTCTGATATTGTGGTCAAGGGAATAGATCTTGTATCAATACATTCAGATCCTTCTTTAACTGGAGATATTTATATCGATGCTGGTTCACGATCTAAGATAGGTTCTGAACATTTTGTAGTACCAGGGTATTTTAGTTTGAATAATGGCAAGGGGTCGTTATTGATTCACAACATTTCAAATGAGGGTACTACAATTAAGAAAGGTAGTTTGATAAAAAGAGTAAATGCTACTTGGCAAATAGACCATTCACTTCTTGAACAGTCTAAAGATATTTATCGCGAAAAATCAGCACTAGATGAAATAACACATGATCAAGTGGTAGTAGGAGTTGAGGTAGATAAAAATGAAAAGATAGAATTAGTGCGACTTCTTAATGAATATAGGGATTGTTTTGCGCTACATTTGAATGAACTAGGAAGCTGTAAAACCGGTAACATGAATATAGTGCTTACTGATGAGACCCCCGTGACATACAGACCATACCGACTTGCTTACAAGGAGAGAGAAGAAGTTCGTAATATGATACAGGAACTGATTGAATGCAATATAATCCGTGAATCAACATCGCCTTATTCCAGTCCAATTATCCTTGTGTCAAAGAAAAATGGTGAAAAGCGCATGTGTATTGATTATAGAGCCCTCAACAAAAAAACTTTAAAAGAGCAATACCCAATGCCCCGAATAGATGACCAAATAGATAGACTTAATGGCTTTGCCTTTTTCACGACATTAGACTTAGCTTCGGGCTATTATCAAATACCTCTCAACGAAAATTCAAAACATGTAACATCCTTTGTAACCCCCGACGGACAATATGAATTTAATAGGATGCCCTTTGGGCTTGCCAATGCACCCAGTACCTTCCAACGCACATTAAATCATGTTTTAGGGCAAATGAGGTTTAAAGAAGTTATAGCTTATATGGATGACATTATCGTCCCTTCAGTGACTATTGAAGAGGGCATGAAATTGCTTAAAACAGTATTAGATAAATTTAGGGAATCCTCGCTAACGTTAAAAATATCGAAATGTAACTTTTTTATGAGTAATGTGGATTTTTTAGGGTTTGAAGTTAGTAAAAATGGGATTAGACCCGGTTCTAAAAAAATTGAAGCAGTACAAAAATTTCCAACACCTGAGAGTCAACATAATGTACGACAGTTTTTAGGGCTAGCTAGTTTTTTTAGACGTTTTGTTAAAGATTTC
Organism: Xanthorhoe designata; assembly: GCA_963582015.1. Lineage (NCBI taxonomy): Eukaryota > Metazoa > Arthropoda > Insecta > Lepidoptera > Geometridae > Xanthorhoe > Xanthorhoe designata. The sequence goes on from OY757029.1 coordinate 4,969,228, forward strand.
TCCACTATAGCTAGGCCTCTAACAAACTTGTTAAAAAAAGATGTACCCTGGCAGTGGGGTGAAAATGAAACTAAAGCATTTGAAACTCTTCGACATGAACTAATAAAAAGACCTATTCTTACTATTTATGATCCGTTAGCAAGCACTGAACTGCATACCGATGCAAGTAAAATAGGTATAGGTGGTATCCTCCTGCAAAGAACTAATAATAATGAGCATCAAAAGGTAGTCGCATACTACAGTCGTCAAACTACTCCCGAAGAGCAACACTGGACATCATATGAGCTAGAAACATTAGCAGTTGTAGCATCACTAAACAAATTTAGAGTATATCTAATAGGAATACAATTTAAAATAATTACGGATTGCAACTCGTTAAGAGCTACGTTTAATAAAAAGGATATGATACCCCGTGTTGCTCGTTGGTGGAGTTTGATGCAGGAATTTAACTATGAAATTGAATATAGGCCTGGGGTCAAAATGGCTCATGTTGACGCATTGAGCCGCAATCCTGTTAAAGATAGTCTAGAAGATTGTCCAGATATTAAGTTAGATCATCGTGTACTTAGAATTGTGTCTGATAGCGATTGGGTAGCTACTGTACAAATTTCAGATGACGAAGTTAAAAGAATCAAAAACACAATTGAAAATACTGATCCGGCTGAAGTGCAACATATGCATGATAACTTTACGATAAAGAAAAATATTTTGTACAGAAAAACCGAAAAGGGCGATAAGCTTGTCATTCCAAAAGGAGTTCGTTGGCAGATATTAAAAAAATGTCACGATGACATAGGGCACTTTTCTTATGATAAAACTCTGGCTAAAATAAAAGAGAACTATTGGTTCCGAAAAATGAGTAGATTTACAAAAAAATATGTCGAAGCCTGTTTAGAATGCGCTTATAATAAAGTTCCAAGTGGCAAAAAGCAAGGTATGCTCCATTCGATACCAAAGATTGATCGTCCCTTTCACACGGTACATATTGATCATTTAGGGCCATTTGTTAAGAGTCGATTTGGAAACAGCTATTTGCTAGTCATTATAGAAGCGTTTACCAAATTCATTTTTATAAAAGCAGTAAGAAATACAAAATCTAAAACAACAATCAAAGTCTTAAAAGAATACTTTAGTATATTTGGGGTTCCAGAGCGCTTAATATCCGATCAGGGTTCCGGGTTTACAAGTAAAGAGTTTAAGGAGTACATTAATAGTGTAAAAATTAAACATGTTTTGAATGCAGTAGCTACACCGAGAGCAAATGGGCAGGTTGAGCGCTACAACCGAACAATACTAGCTGCAATAGCGTCGTCTAGTCATGATAAGACAGAAAATCAATGGGATGAGTGTATAGGCGACATACAATGGGGTATGAACAATACCTTAAATAAGGGTATTGGAAAGACTCCTTCTGAAGTCCTTTTTGGTTTCAAAACTATAAGTTCATCGGAAGCTGGCATTTTAGGGGCAATAGAGATAGAAAAAGAGCATGATAGGAATATAATTCGAACTGAAGCATTAGAACATATAAATAAAAGTCAAATTGAACAAGAACTCCGTTACAATAAAAATAGGAAGGTAGCTAAGACATATAACATAGGCGATTTAGTTAGAGTAGAACGTACAATACAACCATATAAAAAAGATAATAGTAGAAAATTACTACCCAAATTTAGTGGACCTTATAGGATCACTGCTGTGCTTGATTATGACAGATATGAAATTGTTGATACGCCATTAACGAAAAAGGGAAACTCTACTTACAAAAATATAGTTTCAGTAGATAAGATTATGCCATGGTTAAGTTTTGGTGAAAATGAAAGTAGTAGTGAGGAAGACATAGCCGAAACGATTGATAGTAATGACATAGTAATAAACGATGGCTTAGCTGAAGATGATGTGATAACCGGTGATTCCATTAATAATGATCATTAAAACAAATGAGTTGATTCGAGTGAATATAATAGAGTGAAGAAAGTATTGTTTTAAGATTAAAAATAATTGTCGATTGTTATTGCCCTCTATTATGCAGCTGAAATTAGCTTATTTGGGTGAAATTACCCATAGTTTATTTTTCGTGAAATTATTATTATTGTGAAGCTGGAATTAGCTCTTTCGGGTGAAATTACCCACAGTTTATTTTTGGTGAAATTACTATTATTATGCAGCTGAAATTAGCTTATTTGGGTGAAATTACCCATAGTCTATTTTTGGTGAAATGACTAATATTATGAAGCTGGAATTAGCTCTTTCGGGTGAAATTACCCATAGTTTATTTTTCGTGAAATTATTATTATTGTGAAGCTGGAATTAGCTCTTTCGGGTGAAATTACCCACAGTTTATTTTTGGTGAAATTATTATTATTATGAAGCTGGAATTAGCTCTTTCGGGTGAAATTACCCATAGTTTACTTTTGGTGGAAATATGTTATTACAGAGTTGAAATTAGCTCATTTATGAAACTTATATGAAGAACTTATAATGCTAAAATTTTCTCATTAGGGTGTAATTACCTATGATACTTATATAATATGTGTAAAGAATGCCTATTGTTTTATTAAGAATAATAATTAACATACTCCAAGTATTTTTACATTATACCCGAGGGCGGGTACTGTGTTTGGATGGCCGAATCTGTTAACTCTAATTTAACGTCGAGTAATTTAATTTCTAGTTGTTGTCATGATAAAACAATAGGTATGGCAATGAACTGACAGCACTTATAATCTTACTTTAATTATTCAGGGAACTTGCTGTCAGTTCATTAAATCATTTATAAATGGTCTGTAAATTAGTTTTATAATTTAAAGTTAAGGTATTAATATTATTTGTATTTTAATAGACAAATCAGAGTATTATTTTTGTAATATCTTTTAGTTTAATGGAATGTTCCGCCAGTATTTGGTTTGACTCGGGAGTTGTCGAAAAGGGATATAAAAGAGGGTACACCAGGTACGGCGAACATTCCGTGTTGTGACTTGATGAAGTGATGTTGCTGTAAATTGTTGCTGTAAATTGTTCAGTGTCAAAGTGAATAAATAATTTATTTAATCATCCAGTGTTTCACTTCTTGGGCTTTTAGCAGGTAGGTACTAAGATAAAACATAAAGGATGCAGTACCTGAAGAGTAAAAACAACAGAACCTTATTATATACAAATGGTCTTATTCATAAAGATCTGTCTATGTTTTTTTCTTGTTGCTCTTATGTCAATGAAAAGTGATAGCAACAGATTTAATATCAGTTTTAGCTAAAGTAGGTTTACTAAACCAATATGCAAAAGGGGGTAAGATAAGACTGCTGTTTGTCCATCTGTCCATCTGTCTGTTAGTGGACTTTATAGCTCATGATCATGATGGAAGACTAAAAGTTTTATCAGAATGTGTATTTCAGTTGCGGCTAAAATAAATGAAATATGAATTTAAATAATGTGTGTATTTAAGTATATGTATTTGGACAAACCTCTGACTACTCCCTTAGACATCTTCAACAAGAATCTAAAAACTATATAAAAATCTGAAATAAATGTCCCAGGGATATATTCATGATCATATTTTTTTGTCAACAGACTTTCTGTAACGCATTAATCCAATCAAATGAAATGAAATATGATCACGACTGTATCCCGGGAATGGTAGTCATTTCTTTCAGATCATTAGGCAATTTTTAGATCTTTTCGAAGATGTCTAAGGGGGTAGTCAGAGGTCATACTTGTAGGTACTCAGTAAACTAACTTCAATTTCGTGAGAAGAAAGCAAGCAGCACACGCTGAGTGGCGACCTATTTTGTGTTTATATTTAGTTATTTTATGTTTTGTTTTATTTTATTACTTAAGTAACAAAATAAACTTTTTTCTATTCTATTCTATTTTCTGCACTCTGAAGGTGCATTTCTGTGCATAACTCCGAATATAGGTACCTACTCATCAGATCCTCAAAATTTTTTTGTGGGATCACCCTTGGAATATCTTCTTTCCATCAAAATAATAATCATTAAAATCAATTCTTATATGATTAAGTTAAATATATATACTTAGGTATTAAATATCATAAGTCGAATTGAAAAACCTCCTATAATTTGAAGTCTGTTAAAAAACAACAAATTTTGGCGCCTTTAATTCAAGATGGCGGCTAACACTGTGAACCCATGGGGTAGAAAATAGTTTTTTCATGGTTAGCCTGTAAGTAGGTAGGTACTTGAGCAATACAAAGTACTTAATACATTTTCTACACCACCTTTTGTAGGGCAAAAATACCTGCTTACTGGACACATACATTACATACTTAATCGGTAATAGGTACCTAGAGTTGAAATTTTTTAAATAAAATACTTAATAAAATATTTAAGGGGAATTGTCTTGCGCTTTGCACACTTGACATTGTATTTTGTAATTTTTTTAGGAACTACAAATCAAGGCAGTGAAATGTACAAAGGTAATAACGCTCAATGCGTGGCAATGTCTGCTTGCGCGTCAGTTTTGTCAGTTTGCAGACATCGAAATCTGACTGTTCATGATATCGATGTCATTCTCCAAAGCGGTGACACGTTATACATGTCACTAAAACCATTTCTTCCGAGGGGTGTCAATTTTTTGAACCCCGAGGAATTGCCTACGGAGATTGTCGTCGGTAACAATAAAGCTAAAATTGAAAAAATGAGCGACAATTGGATTATAAATGGATTATTTCCTCAAATAGAACAGAATGAAAGCGGCATTTTAACTCTCGCAAACTTAATTGATTCCGAAGTTTTTAACGCAAACCACAACGATGAGACGGATAGCTATATATTTACCGGGCAAGGCTATACAGTTTCTTTTTGGAGATTCGACGGTGCCTATTATTTATTTAATAGTCATTCAGTAGATGAAAGTAACAAATATTCCGCATGCGGAGTAGCACGTTTGTTCAAATGTAATACGATTCGTGGATTAGCCAGATTGCTGTTTAGGCAAAATATAGGTGTAGGTCAGTATTCAATACACAGATTACGCGTCATCAATCACGATACTACGGAAAATGTAGTTGTAGAACTTCTGTCTCAAAATTCGGATACCATACTAGATGGTTTTATTGATGGGTTTGAATCTTCAATAAAACTCGACTCAGATTTAACCCAGGCATCCATAAACGACTTCGATAGTCAACTAATACAGTCAAAACAGGTACCTACAGAACTCCGAATTGAATCTGCATTGTCATCGTCTATCGAGTCTATAAACGACTTCGAATGCCCATCAACAGATAGCCAATTGTCAGAATCCCAATCAACGTTGCTTGGATTTGCCCCAGAATCGGTAGTAGAAACGTTTCTTGTCACAGACACCACTAAATCGGAAGTAGCAAAATTCAAAAATACAAAAATAACCAAGACTCACAAACCGGTGGATGTGGCAACAGACGTAATTGAAAAACCAGTTGTCGTTTCACAAAACATGTTTTCGGAACTTGTCGTGGACAATGTTGACACCTCTGTGGCGTCAACAAAGAGAGGTCGGCCCAAAAAACTAAAACGTGGCAGGAAAAGTACAAAAGTAAACGCCCATTTAGATGCAGTTAAAAAATATAATCAAACAAAACCACAAATAAATCGCGATGCCGTTAAAAAATATAATCAAACAAAACCACAAATAAATCGCGATGCCGCTAAAAAATATAATCAAACAAAACCACAAATACATCGCGATGCCGTTACAAAATATACCAAGAAAAATCCAAAAATTAATCGCGATTCCGTTAAAAAATATAATACAGAAAATCCTGAAATTCATCGCGAAGCTGTACAGCGTTATACCAAGCAAAACCCCGAAATAAATAAAATAGCCTCTGAAAAATACAACAAAAACAGCCGTCATATTGACGTACCGCTACGTCAATCTAAAAACATAGCTCAAAAGAGGGACGCTGAATTAAACGTTGTAAAATTATTTTCTCTAAAAAAAACGACCTTGCCTTCTTCAGACATCTTTAGGTGTCCAAATTGTAATGCGCGTCTGTTTGAAGAAGAAAAATCGCGAATACAATGGTGTTGTGGATCGGGCGCAAACAACATACAAAATTTCATGCCGTTGACGGAGGACTTTTACACTCTCCAGTCGTTTCTGAGTAGGCCGCGAGCATACAATAACTTATTTGCCTTCAGTGCCTTAGGCGTTTCTCACGGGTACCAACAACCTTCGGGAATATCTTTTCTTAAAATTCAAGGTCGAGTCTACCATAGAGTCTTTGATTTAGCTTACACTGGTAGCTCAAATAACTTGGGAATGTACATTAGCGATTCAAACGAACGCGTACAAAGAGCCGCTGAGTTGAACCTTGATAGTCAAGTAGTCATTTGCATAACAAACTTTTTACATAACGTCAATCCTTTTATTGAATGTTTTAAGAGATTAAGCAGAGAACCTTCCGATGAGGCCTTTATTAAATTTCAGCAGACGTCTCGCTCAACCCACGGTAACATTTTAGGAGATGTACCGGTGGGTAAAGAAGTTGCGGCTATGATTAGTACAGAGCGAGAAAATTTTACACCTCATTGCATAGCAGTGTGGAAAATTGGTGACAAGAAACCACACACTGTTGATATTATGCATCCATTGTATGAAAGCTTTCAGTATCCACTACTTTATCCCGAAGGTAATGCGGGTTGGTACCCGAACAAAGTGAATAATAACGGAAGCAAGTTAACACAAGCCAAATACGTTCGATGCTTGTTATTGTCGGAGCAACGATTTTCCGAAATGGGCAGGCTATCGGAAGAATGGTTAGTTGACATGCATTGCCGAATTATAGAAGAACGCCTTCGCTTCTTAACAAGCTTGCAAAAACACAACTCGGATAGTGCATTGAGGTCCGCTCCGCTTCAAGAAGTTGAAATGAGCATCGAAGTTTCGCGTCAAATTCGTGAGGATGAAACCATTCAGGGAGAGGGATTCGTAGCTGGCCGCGTTTATTTGCCCAGCTCTTTTACTGCGGGGCCGCGATACATGAAAGGGAAATATAGTGATGCTATTGCAATAGTTAGTAGATTAGGTAATCCGTCATTTTTCTTGACGTTTACCTGCAATCCCAAGTGGCCCGAAATTCAAAAAAACACTCAAAGCAGCTATGTAAATCCTTCTGTGTGTGCTAGAGTTTTTAATTTGAAGCTTACCGAACTATTAAGAGATATCCGAGGTGGTAACTGGTTCGGTAAATGTATTTACATGATGCACGTAATTGAATTTCAAAAGCGAGGTTTACCTCACGCTCACATTTGTTTTAGGGTTGAAGGTGGCGGGCCTGTCCAAAATATAGATATTGATAAATTTGTCAGAGCTGACATTCCTAATGCATCAGAGGCACACGGAAGATTACGAACAGCTGTTTTGAATCACATGATTCACGGTCCTTGCGGTCTTTCCCACAGAACAAATTTGCCTTGTTGGGATAGTGATAAAAATAAATGTTCAAAATTTTTTCCAAAACGTGAGACAGCCACCACTTTTTCTGATGAAAAAGGATTTATTAACTTGTGTAGGGACAGTAAAAATACAGCCACTATAAAATATCGCGGTGCCGAAGTAACTGTCAATGATACGTGGGTAGTACCTTACAACGCAAGTCTTCTTTTAAAATACGATGCTCACATTAACTTGGAAGTGTCCTCGCAACGCACGGTTGTTAAGTACTTGTTCAAATATATAACTAAAGGTCCCGACGAATCGCGCGTAGCTGTCGTTCCGGAAGAACATCAGAATAACGAAATAGAGCAGTACGTCACAAAACGTTATATAGGCTCCAGCGACGCTGCTTGGAGGACGTTAGAATTCGATGTGACCGCGCGCGAACCCAACGTCAAACAACTGTCCGTACACTTAGAAAATCAACAGAACGTTTATTTTAAACCAGGCACTGAAGCGGAAGCCGCGAAACAAGCTGGTTCGGATCTTATAACCTATTTTAACCGCCCCGTACGAGACGAATTGAACTCATTAACCTACTTGGACTTTTACGAGCAATACATTGTCCATTCTAAGCGTCCCTCTACAAAAAATACGGAAATTTTGGAAACCACAAATAATAAATTCATTACAAAAAGACAGAGGGGTGAGCTTGTCGCGCGTCTATTTTGGGTCGCACCTAACAGAGGTGAACAGTTTTATCTTAGAATTTTATTAAAAACATTCCCGTGTCGTAGTTACAGCGATCTTAAATCTCTTGGTGGTCCCGATTGTAAAACTTTTCAGGAAGCTGCTAAAATAGTTGGTCTTGCCGATGATGAAATCGAATACGAAAGAGCGATGTTGGAAGCATCAAACTTTTTAACGGGATCACGCCTGCGTAGCTTCTTCGTATGTTTGGCCGTAAACGGTGTCCCAGTCGCGTCTTTCTGGGACACTTTCAAAAATCAACTCAGTGAAGATATTTCACATAGGTTAGGTAGCGATGCGGACATTGAAAGAGTACACACTTTGTGTCTCATTCAAATAAATAGGATGCTTCGGAAACACGGATCGACGCTAAAACAACACGGTTTGCCAGAAGTAGAAGATTCAACTACAGAGTTAGGCAGGGAACGCGTAGAACACAACCGCGAATCATTAGAGGATTTCGCGGCTGAATGGATTCCCCGCCTGTCCCGAGAGCAACATGATATCTTTGATTATGTTGTTAAACTTTGTAGTTGTACCGGTTTCCGAGCCGCGAATAATACTGCGATTTTCGTCGATGGTCCCGCGGGTACCGGTAAAACGTTGTTGCTAAAAGTGATCACCGCTTACGTGCGCGGCAACTTGAACGGAGTAGTTTTGTGCACTGCAAGTTCTGCCATCGCAGCGCAAAACTACGAAGGCGGGATCACGGCGCATAGCATGTTTAAATTCCCCATCGATCTGGTGGACGACAGCGGTTTTTGGTTCATTACAAACGGAACGCAAAGAGCCGAATTGATAACACACGCGGACGTTATAATCTTTGATGAAGCCCCTATGGCACATAAATTTTTGATTAATTTGCTGGATAGATCGTTGCGTGATCTATTGCGTAATAATAACATTTTTGGAGGTAAAATCATTATCTTTGCGGGAGATTTTAGGCAGCTTCCGCCTGTTATTACAGATGCAAAAACCAATTCCGACATCCTTAATGCATCGGTTAAAACATCGTGCATCTGGCAAAGTGTAAAATCTTTCTCCCTGGCTACATCGCAAAGATGCAGGGATGACTTAAAATTTGCAGAATTTTTATTAAATTTAGGCTCCAACAAATTACCATCTATTCCTTTTCCTATTGGCAATGGTATTCAAAATTTAGTTGATTTAGATGGTATTGAAATTGTTTCGGAATTAGATGAACTAATTGACTTTGTTTTTCCATTGTTAAATGTAGAGCCCTGTGCCAACGTACATAGAGCAGTTTTGTGCACACGGAACGACGCCGTTCGAGAAATAAATGACCTAATACTCGATCGGTTAGATGGAGAAATTCTGCATTTTTACTCCATCGATAAAGTCGAAGATGAAAATGCAGACGAATTGTTTTTAGGGCCAGATGCACTTAACCGAATGCAACCAAGAGGAGTTCCAGAGCACGACCTTAAGCTCAAAATCGGATGCATTTGTATGATCATGCGGAATCTCAGTTTCAATGACGGATTGGTAAACGGTACCAAAGTAATAGTAACGAATTGGTCGCCGCGATTAATAACAGTTCAAAAATCGTCGGGTACAGAAGAATATCTAATTCCACGTATAACTTTTAAAACACAAATTGATCCAAAAAGTCCCTTCGAAATGTGCCGCCGTCAATTTCCTTTACAGTTGTCCTACGCGATGACCATTCACAAAAGTCAAGGGCAAACTTTAAGTCGTGTAGGAGTGGATCTGAGGTCGGATATGTTTAGCCACGGGCAACTGTACGTCGCGCTAGGTCGAGCCACTAAAAAGGAAAATGTAAAAATTTTAATTCACGAAGATCGCGTTTTACATGGCAAACCGTACGCGAAAAATGTTGTAATACCGGAGCTCCTGTAAATCAATTAATGTAAATTCAATTTTAGCGAAGAGAAGGGAATGAGGCCTTTGCCATGCAGTGGGGCTTCTAATAATAACAGTAAAATTTAAATATTTAGAGCTTCCTGAATAAGTCTGAAACTGTTTACCTCTATCAAATCTTCAAAGGCAAATTAAATTTAAACTCGAATAATAATAATAATACTTAACTTAATTCTAATAAAATTCAATTCTTTTTTTTGTTCAGACCTACGCGGGAATCAAAATACCGCGCCGCGGAACTTTTTGAAAATATCTGCGCGTCATTTTCGAAATACCTAAACAGGTCTTTTTTCATAAATTAAAAATCTTTGTAAATGTTACTGACTTCGACCAGGATTCGAACCCGCAATGACTCGGCGACAGGCCATAAATAATCATGTAGACATTGCCATTTAATGAGCGTTTTTTATTTAAGTAGTTTTAGCTTTTTTATAATCATGTAATATAACATTATATTGGTATATATATACTATTTACATTACACTTACTGTGAAAAATAAATATGTTATAACCAGTGTTTATAACAGATGTACATTGAGCGTTGTGTCGAATAATAACTCTGGTCTAAGCTATTTATAATTATTTTAAATAAATTAACGGATCAAAGAGGTAAGTTTTTGATGATATACGTCTCTTTGTGAAATCGGTTGAACCATGCTGGTCTGTAGGGAATCTTTCCGATTCTAATCGGAAGCGGATAATTGCCGGGTTAACTGTCCGATCTGTGAGTAGTTTGGCTTTGGATTCTGATCAGAGTCGGCTTACTGCCGAGAACATGTTATGGTTGGTGATGAAGTCAATAGAACCGAATGATTGCGAATTCGTCGTTGAGGTGAGTTGTCGTACCGATGATGGGGGTCAGTAAAGTGTGGTCGGTGTCGGCTGATTGCTGGGATGTCTTGCGTTGTCTGGGACGCGAAAGTCAGGTTGGGAGTCGGTGTCAAGTTGTGGATAGTATCTGACTTGTAGTGGATCAGTCGGGATGGATGATATGTCCGTTAACATGGGCAAGCGGCATGGAAGTTGAGCGCTGTCTTGAACCCCGTGACTGCGCGGTAACGATAATCGCTATCGCGCAGTCCACGTGGGTCTCACTCAAGTCAGCGCTCACCATCCATTCCGAAATGATTTATTTTGTTGTCTTATCAGTAATATGTCGCACTGAAAAAGGTGTAGGTAGAGTCATTGGTTCATTCATTCAATGGGTTGTTTTCTTTGTACTGGGATGAAAAGCGATTTATTTACCATGTACTTATTATTATATTATATATTTATTTATTTACATTGTAGGTACCCATGACGTGTTTTTTTTATTAGGTACCATGCGAAAATCACGTTCATCAATATGCAATTCTTTTTCTTTTTGTGGTTTATTTTAAAATCAATTTCTTGTGATGGTATTCGTCATTAATGTTAATGAATCGTCTCAGTTTAAAGGCTTTTTAGAATAAGTACTTGTACTTTTGTATTAAGACAAATTTTTATTATTCAAGAATGCCGTTAGTATATATTTGTAACTAGGTAGGTACATTATATAAATAGAAATAGATTTTTATATAAAATTATAATTTCAATTTAAACAGAATATGCTTTGCTAAAAGGTTCATGTTAACAAAATGTATTGGCGCACCCAATCTTTTTACTTTGTCTATCACTCTTTCTGTTACTCTCACTCTGATTTTCTCTCTTACCGCGTGCGAAAAAAGAGCCTCAAAAGGCGCACTCAATCTTTTTACTATGTCTTCACTCTTTCTGTTAATCTCAATCTGATTTTCTCTCTTACCGCGTGCGAAAAAAGAGCCTCAAAAGGCGCACTCAATCTTTTTACTATGTCTTCACTCTTTCTGTTACTCTCACTCTGATTTTCTCTCTTACCGCGTGCTAAAAAAGAGCCTCAAAAGGCGCACTCAATCTTTTTACTATGTCTTCACTCTTTCTGTTACTCTCACTTTGATTTTCTCTCTTACCGCGTGCGAAAAAAGAGCCTCAAAAGGCGCACTCAATCTTTTTACTATGTCTTCACTCTTTCTGTTACTCTCACTCTGTTTTTCTCTCTTACCGCGTGCTAAAAAAGAGCCTCAAAAGGCGCACTCAATCTTTTTACTATGTCTTCACTCTTTCTGTTAATCTCAATCTGATTTTCTCTCTTACTATGTCTACTTTTGCTATCTTAACTGATGTTCATTCTTCGCCAATTTTATTATTAGAATAAGTACTTTCACTCAATTTTCTCTTATTATACCCTTTATGTTAAGAGTATTTAATATTAAGACAAATTATAATTATTAAAAATTGCCATATGTATATTTCTAACTACATGATATTATACTAAAATATAAAGAGATTTTTATAAAATTATTTAAATTCGAACAGAATATGTTTTCATGTTAACAAAATGTGTTGGCGCACTCAATCTTTTTACTTTGTCTTTCACTCTTTCTGTTACGGCGCACTCAACCTTTTCACTCTGTCTCGTACTGTTGTAATCTAACCGTCGCCGCGTCGCTTCTATTTTTACTTTTAAGCTGCGTTTGTAAGAAGCCTAAAAACTTTCATTACAACTTTTACGATTTTTATTCTGCTAATTCTCACTCTAACTCCAGTTTGAACCCCAACTGTTAGCTTTTAAATTTCAATGTAAACGAAGAACTACCATAATTATTAATTGTTATCATAATAATTATCTCAGTTTGTTTCAAGCACATTACGTTGAGTCTGTAATAAGGTGTTAAAATAATAAGCAATGCCGTAGTTTTCAGTAACTGATTCAGTGTCTGCTTCATAGGAAATAAATTTTTATACTAATTTACCTTTGGTGTCTTAACTGCTAATGTTTATTCTTCGCCAATTTTATCTGTTTTTTTTATTTACATTTAATTGCAAGCATGCTATTAAGCTCTTAGTTTGAAATAGGTAAATTATCATAACGCTTTTCAACTATTTCTATGCAAAATGTCTAGCGACAATAATATGTGCACTGCTTAACATTATTATTTTATTAAAAAATGTATTACCTACCTTCCATTCTGATGATTATCCTTGTATTCTGAATTGAATGAAAAAAATGAAAAAAGAAGACTTAATTATGAAATCGTCGCATTGTCGCATAAAAGCAAATTCAAATAAAGCATCTTGATGGAATTATCCGAAAACTGGTTTTAACAAATTGCAACAACGTTATCCAGCTGTCGCTTACTGCAAAATATCCACTAAACCTTCAAGCTTATTAACAACCATAGCTTTGAATTTAGATTTTGAAAACAAAAATCTAAAAAAGGCGTCGCTTGCTCCAGAATACCACTAAACCTGGCCACTGAATTACCTCACAAGCAAACGTATTTTTATTTGCGTCATCTGCTTTGATATTTTTAATGGCATAGAATATGAGATCTGGATGGAACTCCATTGACGCCTTAACAGTCTGCTTACCTACCTACATATTCTGCAAATTTACACTGTGACACAATCTACGTATAGAAAATCTCATGCATGACGCATTCAAGATCACTAATACAGCGCACAGAATATCCACTAAACCTGGCCACTGAATTACCTCACAAGCAAATATATTTTTATTTGCGTCATCAGCTTTGATTTTTTTATGGCATAGAATATGAGATCTGGATGGAACTCCATTGACGCCTTAACAGTCTGCTTACCTACATATTCTGCAAATTTACACTGTGACACAATCTACGTATAGAAAATCTCATGCATGACGCATTCAAGATCACTAATACAGCGCACACTGGACTATAAAATGCACTCAAAATTCAAATTGCATGGATTACAAAACTGCAGAACATTCTTTCGAATCATAGATAAAAACTATGGGTACCTACGCTTTTACTATTTCGACGACGATGCTCAATTCGTATCATCCTTTGAAGATCCTCATGAACAGAAGACATAAAATGATAAAAAAAAAAAATATGCAAAAAAAAAAAGCAAACGAAAAAAATACAAAAAACGTGCAAAAAAATGGGCCATGTTAAAAAAAGATACCATGCAAAAAAAACGGTCATGTGTGTAAAAAAACAAAAAAAAACAAAAAAAAGCATAAACTATTATGTACTTACCTACACTATGTGCTTTGTTATTATAATTAATATTAATACGATATTGTTCTTAATAAATTTTAACTAAAATACATAATTAAGATGTAGGTAGCCAACAAAAACGCTGGAAAGCATAATGCAAATGTGATTTTTAAAGAAAACTTTCCAAGCTGAGTCAAAGTGTAAATGCCTTTTGAATTGAGACGGATCATGTTTTTGAAATTTACCTTTATCTTGGAATAGATAATAATAATAATTACAAAACTTATTTTATTAAAGAACTTAATTAAAAAAAAATGTATATTCAAGCACTTATCCTCGCATGGTACCTACTTTACTTTATTTATTTTGTACATTACAGTACTTATTACACTTATTTTTAACTTAAAAGTAACTAAGTATGACATCTATTCACATTTCACACTGTCGTGCACAAAAAAAAAACCCATAAAACCAAAAAAAAAAAAAAAAAAACCCCGTAAAACCCATAACCATTTTTTTTTACTTACTTTTAACTTAAAAGTAACTAAGTATAACATCCATTCACATTTCACATTATCGTGCACCACAGCAATCCATGGCTCTTTATTTTTTACATTACAGTAAAAAGTAACTGAGATATTTGGACTGCCATTTTAACCCAAACCGCTTTTTTTTTGTACTTACGTTTAAGTTAAAAGTAACTATGTCATCCATTCACACTCTTGTGCACCACAGCAATCCATGGCTCTTTATTTTTTACATTACAGTAAAAAGTAACTGAGATATTTGGACTGCCATTTAAAACCCATAACCATTTTTTTTTTACTTACTTTTAACTTAAAAGTAACTAAGTATAACATCCATTCACATTTCACATTATCGTGCACCACAGCAATCCATGGCTCTTTATTTTTTACATTACAGTAAAAAGTAACTGAGATATTTGGACTGCCATTTAAAACCCATAACCATTTTTTTTTACTTACTTTTAACTTAAAAGTAACTAAGTATAACATCCATTCACATTTCACATTATCGTGCACCACAGCAATCCATGGCTCTTTATTTTTTACATTACAGTAAAAAGTAACTGAGATATTTGGACTGCCATTTAAAACCCATAACCATTTTTTTTTACTTACTTTTAACTTAAAAGTAACTAAGTATAACATCCATTCACATTTCACATTATCGTGCACCACAGCAATCCATGGCTCTTTATTTTTTACATTACAGTAAAAAGTAACTGAGATATTTGGACTGCCATTTTAACCCAAACCGCTTTTTTTTTTGTACTTACGTTTAAGTTAAAAGTAACTATGTCATCCATTCACACTCTTGTGCACCACAGCAATCCATGGCTCTTTATTTTTTACATTACAGTAAAAAGTAACTGAGATATTTGGACTGCCATTTTAACCCAAACCGCTTTTTTTTTGTACTTACGTTTAAGTTAAAAATAACTATGTCATCCATTCACACTCTTGTGCACCACAGCAATCCATGGCTCTTTATTTTTTACATTACAGTAAAAAGTAACTGAGATATTTGGACTGCCATTTAAACCCATAACCATTTTTTTTTTACTTACTTTTAACTTAAAAGTAACTAAGTATAACATCCATTCACATTTCACATTATCGTGCACCACAGCAATCCATGGCTCTTTATTTTTTACATTACAGTAAAAAGTAACTGAGATATTTGGACTGCCATTTTAACCCAAACCGCTTTTTTTTTGTACTTACGTTTAAGTTAAAAGTAACTATGTCATCCATTTCACACTCTTGTGCACCACAGCAATCCATGGCTCTTTATTTTTTACATTACAGTAAAAAGTAACTGAGATATTTGGACTGCCATTTAAACCCATAACTACTTTTTTTTACTAACTTTTAACTTAAAAGTAACTATGACATCCAATAACACTCTTGTGCAATCCACGGCTTTCTATTTCTCATAACATAAATAGTAACTAAATCGCTTTATACATAATATGTAATGACATTATATATATTATATATTATGTCATTATATATTATATATAATGTCATTCCCATTCACACTCGCGTACTAAAGCTGTCCACAGCTTTTTTTTTTTACTTTACCTACAGTAAAAATTAACTGAGACATAAAAAGTAACTAAGACATGTGGTATCTGCCATACTCATATCATAACTTCATGCCGTATAACTTATTCAAACAATACAATGACTCCACCTACACCTTTGCACACTACGACTTATTACTGATCAGACAACGACTTTACCCATGTTAACGGACATACCATCCCTCCCTACTGATCCACTACAAGTCAGATACTATCCACAACTTGACACCGACTCCCAACCTGACTTTCGCGTCCCAGACAACGCAAGACATCCCAGCAATCAGCCGACACCGACCACACTTTACTGTACCTAGGTACTGACTCCCCATCATCGGTACGACAACTCACCTCAACGACGAATTCGACTCGGTTCTATTGACTTCATCACCAACCAGACCGTGTTCTTGGCAGTAAGCTGACTCTGATCAGAATCTAGACCCAAACTACTTACAGATCATTCGGTTGATCGGGCAACCATCCGTTCCCGATTTACAATCGGTTAGATTTTCTACTGACCAGTAACATGGTTCAATAGCGATCTCGCATTGATACGTATTCATCTCAAACTACCTTACGCTCCGTTTAATTTATTTATTTATAATTAAGAAGGATAGTTTAGGCTGGAGTGTTTGTTTGTCATGATTATCAATGGAAATTTGTTATAATCATTGATTTTAATTTATTTATTTTTCATGTACACATACACTTTGCACGCACGTACTCCGTATTATATCTATTGCTAGCAATTCGTATGTAAAATGATGATTAAAAGGGATATGATTATGAATGAAGTCAAGGGGAAGTATGTGTGTGTGTGTATTATGTGAAATTGTTTCTCAGGGAGCGGTAGACATTTCTTTTTCAGATATTTTAGGCAATTTTTAGATCCTTTTTGAAGATGTATAAGGGGGTAGTCAGAGGTATGTCCAAATACATGACAGGTTGCAAGCCCATCGACGCTATTAGAGGGCTAACTGATTTCCTTACGATGTTTTCTTTCACCGTTAAAAGCTCGTGTTAAAGCGTATATAAATTTGTCGATGCAGAATGGTTGTAGAAGTATGTTGTGAAGCATGTGTACTTGTGATAGTTATAGAGTATATTTGAACGTATTTTTATAACTTTATCATTACTACCTATATCACACTTATCAATGAAACTGACACAGAGTATTTATTCTTTTAGGTATAACTATTAATTGTTTTATTTTCTATTTATTATTATGATCATGCTCGTTATTAATGTCTATATAATAATATTTTCAATAATTTGTTTTTCTAATCTAATAGTAATAATATGTTACCTATGTAAGTATACTTACCTACTGCGTGAACGAAAATGAGAATAGAAGAATAGAAGATGATTAAAGAGTGATGGTGATATTATTATCTGTTTTTATATCTAACACACCAACACTAACATAATATTTAATTCAGTTTATTTATTAATATTAAGTAAAAATATTATTGTATTTTGTAATTTTGTAAGTGTAAGTATATATTTTAGAAAAGTGTAGATATTGTATTTTGTACAGTTATGTAAATATGTAGTAAGTAGTTTAGTTTCTGTAAATAAATGTATCGCAAAGTAATGGCCTGTTCGTACCTATTATATATCCGCCGCCGCTATGGGAAGCCAAGATACCGCGCAGATGTTTTCCATGTAGTTGCATGAAGTTCCGCGGCGCTCTATGTTCGCTTCCCACAGCGGCAGCGCGTTTAGTTTAGTATTGTGTATATATACTGTAAATAAAATTATCATGTATATAAGATAGAAGTAATTAGGTGGAATAGGCCTCCTCATGGGGGTCCTCATGGGGGGGGATACCACGTTAAATAACAAACGCGCCCTAAACCATACCTCACTCAGGTGGTGTGGAAAGTGGTTTACTTAGTATAGAAATATTTAGTAGTGCCAGAGCCATATTTATGGCTCTGGCCTTTTTTAATTTTTACTTTGATTCAAGGTTTCCTTCTCGGCTCATTTTAATTCGAGTAGAGGTACAAGCGAAGCTGACTACCGGCACACAAGAAGTTCAGAAGCTCTTCAGCAGCAAGAAATCTTCGAGAGCTTTTATCAACTCATATCCTGTCGAAGAATCTGCATTGCAATAAGTATTTTGTGAGTTTGTTCCAATTTATTCCTTTTTTCCTTCCTTTCTTAACCTTATTTCTTGCAAAATAGTAAGATTTCGTGAGTGAGTAATTTCTATTTCTCTTCGTAAATATAATATATGGCAGCATAAAATCAAATCTTTCTAACGCTTTAAAATAACTATAAGTGCATCAGCTGCTATAAAGCATAGCATTGCTAATTATTTTATGACACGGGGCGCAGCAAAAAGCTTATCGCACAGGTGTTCTTTTGTTCTCGCTAGCCCCAAGTCACCCTTATCGCTGCTTGCCGCATTCTTTCAGGTTATTCCTTATGACCGAACTATTTCGCCTAACTGATTTCGAACTCTTATCAAAAATTACATCCACCCAGATCGAAATCAGTTGGTTAGGTTAGGTTTGAACAGTGACCATTAACTCGCGAGGCGAGCGAGCAGAGCGAGCGTGCCGCGGCAGCGGCCGCCGAAGCGCCAGAAATGCACTTATGTTTAAGTTCGGCCATGAGGATATTATGTTAGTCCTCGTAGCCAAATCAGTTGGGCGAAATAGTTCGGCCATGAGAAATAACCCATTTTTTTCGTCTTTAAATTATATTTCGAGGGCCGCTTTAGTAAATTTGATGCCATATACCCTATTTTTGACAAATTACAGTGTGACATCAAGATGCTTTCGGAAGATCCCGCCGATGAGAGTGAGGAGTGCGAACAGTTTGAGGATCAACATTATTCCCTGGTAGCGAAGACGCGCGACCTTCTCGGCGCCCGCAGCGACCAGCGCGATCTTCGGGATAGTTCCGTATCAAGCTGTGATGATGTACAGGTGAGTCATTTCCGATTATATTGAGGAACTTATTCATTTCTTTAATTTTGATACACGAAATAAATAAATCACATTACTTACATGCTTCTCTCAAAGGCATTACTTGTCATTGACAATTTAGATTTGAAAGCCGATAATTATGATGCCGTTTGGAAGTTATTGTGCAATAGGTATGATGACAAGCGATTACTTGTAAACAATCATGTCCAAGCCTTATTTAATGTTGTTGCTCATAGATGTAACAAATAAAAACTTACGAGCCTTATCTTCATTAGACAACATTGGATATTCATTGATCATTCTTAATAACCCACAATCCACAAATTTTAGATACTACTCTTATAGATACTACACTCAATAAAAACAAAACAAATATTTACAGTAATAATAATAATAATTCTTGATTTATGTCCCATCCAGACTTTCCACGAGGCTACGCGCGTGAGAGAGTGAGGACGGTGCGCTCGCCTCGCCTCGCCGGCGCGCTCCGCTTGGTGTCGGCTTTCGGCGCGAGTCAAAGGACGCGAGGGGGCGAAGCGAGACAATCAACGGCGGGCAACTAAATAAATGAGGAATGTGGATGGCTGACACTCCTGCCGCCCCCGTGCGGCATTAAATATCCTCTGTGTAATGATTCAGATCCCTCACAATTGAAGATAGGCTACAAAAGGCCAAGGAAACAAGTTTGTCTTTATTGCCTTCGATCAGGTCATTTTATGCAGTCTTGTCCCATGTAGGTACCTACTGCAAAAAGAGGCATAACACACTGTTACATTTTCATGAATCAGAGACATCTCCTCTGCTTTCCATTCCAGTGAATAGTATAAACAATTTCGCTAATGATTGTTATAATACGCAGTTGACTACTCCCTCGCATGTGTTACTGTCCACAGCCGTGGTGCGCGCACTCCGCGCGAGGCCGGACGAGGGCAGCGGGCGAGCTTTGTTACCGACTCGATGTGCGGGCAGCTGGCGATGCGACACTCCACTGTCACAGGTATCATAAATCATACTTTTAAAAGTAGGTACACAGTCTTACAGCCTCACTTTAATGTCACTTCATGACGACTTCAAATTTACTGTCGACTGTCTTATATTCTCATAAATACGGAAAATATTCATCTTCCTAAAGGAATCATTCTTGCTGATCCTACTTTAAATATACCATCGGTCATAGATTAATTAGATACTGTAGTGTGTAGCAGCAAAGCACCCCCCCTCCCCCCATCCCTATCATCAGAAAAAACGTGCATGTGAGCAGAGTTTCCATTTAAATACGACTCTGAAAGAGGACGATCGGTTTATCGTGATTATGCCACTGAAGGAAGAGTCCCTTCTGTCTTAGGCGATTCATATCAACAAGCAAAATGTCAATTTTCCTTTTTGGAGCGTAGGTTTTCAATAAGTAGAATTTAAAATTGTTCCAGCCTACACACCTCACTTTAACATTTTAGCAGTAGCAGCCGATCGCTCAACCAAACATCATCTTAAGCGGCTCTTAGTAACGCATCTTACATTATGTATGAGGAAATGGCCACTTGTCTCACTCAAATTTAGGCTATTTTGAACTCTCGTCCTCTCACCCAAACTCTCCTCTGATTCCCCTCTGCTCTCACTCCTGCTCACTTCATAATTGGACGACCACTGATATTAATAATAATATCTGCACTCTTCCAGATCATTGAAGCGACCCGGGGAGCGTGTCCGAGACCGGATCACTTACGCACGGGAGGAGACGCGCGGGACGCCGTGACGTCATCGCGAGCAAGGTGGAGGCGCGGCGCACGAACTTCCTCGCGGCCACTTGCCTCCGACACTCAACAACGCTCTCTCGCGATCCCATATTGATAACGGACAGGTTATTCCTCATGTCCGAACTATTTCGTCTAACTGATTTGGCTACGAGGACTAACATATCCTCATGGCCGAACTCGTACCAAATATTACATCCACCCAGATCAAAATCAGTTGGTTAGGTTATGTTTGAACAGTGACCACTAACACGCGAGGCGAGCGAGCAGAGCGAGCGTGCCGCGGCAGCGGCCGCCGAAGCGCCAGAAATGCCGATAGGTCCTATTTGTTCTATGGAACATGACGTTATAATAACAGTTTAAGAAAATATTGTCCCTATTTGTACTTTTTATCTCAAATTGTTTCATTGAACAAACTAAGTAGGTACATTTAATGTTAAACTGCTGTTTTACTTTTGATTTGCAATATAATCGAGAAATGCTTAAGTTAAGCACTTTTATTTAATGAGGATATGTTAATCCTCGTACCCAAATCAGTTAAGCGAAATAATTCGGCCATGAGGAATAACCCGAACGGACCCCCGTACCTTTCTCTCTGACTCATCATTTTTAACACCGCCAGGAAATCTGTTAGGTACCTTTTATATCAAATAAACCAGCTTTAATTATACAGTTTATTTTTATTGAAGGCCTCCTTTACCTACAGCAGGAAAAACACCAAAGTATTCTAAGGCTCAACTTACACCAAGAGAGCAGCGAAGCGGAGCGCGGTTTCAGAGTCATATGAATTTGAACTTTATTTCATTACTATAATACTTATTACTATAATACTTATTATTTATGACACTGAAAACGCGCTCCGCTTCGCCGCTCTATAGTTGAGCCTTAGTGATGTAGGATTAGATAGATAGATAGGTAAATCTATCTATCTACACAATACAATTGACACTTGAAGCCATCTGGCGGAAAAAAACAACTTCACTACTGAGCAGAGTGCACGTGAGCAGCATCAGCGGGTGACCGTGACGTCATCGCGAGCAAGGTGGAGGCGCGGCGCACGAGCTTCCTCTCGACGACGACCACTTGCCTCCGACACTCAACGCTCTCTCGCGATCCCATATTTGAATGGATCCCCGTACCTTTCTCTCTGACCCAATCATTTTGAACACCGCCAGTAGATCTGTTACCTTGTATAGCAAATAAACCAGCTTTATAGGTACCTACTGACCATTTTTATTGAAGGCCTTTACAGCAGGAAAAACACCAGAGTACCTATTCTAAAAGTAATGTAGGTATATATACCTAAGGTAAATTACCTACCTATCTATACCTACCTAATTCAATAAAAAATAATAATAAAATGCGCTTCTGTAGTGCGTAAGCCGTAAGGCATGTTCGCTGATGTGCGCACTGACGCGCCATCTAGCGGAAAAAAAAGGCCTCCCTCACTACAGAATGCGCCCGGCCCAAGCAGCAGGAAAATCTCCCAGAGACCGAAATATGATAAGTACTGACCCCTAATCTTCTAAGTTTAGTTACTAACCATTCTGTGGACTATGTTGTCTGATTATAAAACTAATAATTATTATAAAGGGTTCATAGTTATTAAAACGATGTTTTTTATCTAATGGTTTTATTCATAAAGATTTGTCAATTTAATATAAGTACATTTTATATAGGTATATTTTTTTTTCTTGTTATGTACTCTTAAGTCCGTTTAATATCTGTTTTCTTTAAATATTTTAAGGACTCTAATGGAATTTCCAATTCATTTTAGGTTTCCTATGGATTCTCATGATTTTCTAAGGGTGATAGTGAGGACACCACTGCTGCTTTAACACCTGGGCATTTTTAATTGGGGAAAATCCTATAAAAGTTCCCGATAAAAAAAAATGGTGGTACTATTAAATTTACCTTTGAAAAATTCAAGTGTTTGGGACTTAGAAAAATTCGCATGCAAATGACTTATAAAAAATTAGTATAGTGATTGAACCTTTGAACTTTATGAAACATCTTTACGAACCCAATCTATTACATAGTTTACATTTTAATTAACCCAACTCAAACTAGATGGCAGCACATGTCAGAATCAAGTAATCAATATTGTTATAATTTACCTAGCATAACTAGATGGCAGCACACATAAAATTAGAACGCGCTATCATTGCGTTTTGCCTTAGGACTGACCTTTGTACTGATGCATTGTACCATATGACCTTTTCAAAATCTTTAAAGGTAAAGGTAACTAATGAACTTACTAATACATTTTAAATAAATCTCCAATAAAGTCTCAAAATTTGAAAAGGGTAAACCTATCTGTCAAACGGTCGAGTGGGTGAAGCGTAACTCAGAGCCGACGACATGGGTTTTTTTTTCTCCTCATGTTTTAGGGCTCCTAAAGGGTTTTCATACTGATTTAGGGCTTCCCATTGCGGTTTATTAAATATTTTATATCTCCTATGGATTCTCAAAATTTTTAAAGGGTAGCTACCACCTATCAAACACATGGCAAAAAAAAAACCGCGTGCTGCTCGCAGCACGCGCACCACGCAAACTAGTCTGTTTATAACTCCGAAGATTAAATACTGATTTTTTTTTAATGGGGCCACCGTGGGAGCTCTTTCAAAGAAAAAATAAATTTCAAAATCGGTCCACTACCATATTGACGGAATAACAAGTGAACTGAACATACCTACATATAATGAGTGGAACATATAACCTAACATAGAACCTACTCCGTTTTTGAAGTCGGTTAAAAACAATTGCCAGATGAATATAGTTAATGTGTAATAATAATGATAAATTAACTCACGTTGAAGTTTCGGCATTTCTGCTGCAGACTGCTAAAGAACTGCTGTCGGATGGCTGTTTTTTTAATGCTGATGTTAGAACTGCAAAAGACAGATCCAAAGTGATCTATATGATCTTATGGAATAAATAATTTTATAAATTAAATTTATTGTAGGTACCACAGATATAGTATAACGTACTATATCTGTTAACCTCGTGAGAGAGTGTCTATGAGAGATATAGTATATAGGTAAGTACTTATATCTGTGTGTATACTTACAACTTAAGGACGATAGAGATAAATCATCTCAAGAACAACTTTATAGTGTTAACGTGTTAAACGAGTTTGGATCCTTTAATGTAAAATTGCTTACCTGGCTTATCATCGACAGTGGCTTGACATTTTAAAACATATTTATCATCCTTAGTGAGTCCGATTCGTCCGAATATGCGAACTCTACTTCTCCCCGGCCTTACTTCATGCACGCTCACTTCAGATCCAGCCGGCGAACATTTACACGCATGTCCTATATTATGCGCAGTAGTCTCGCAAATATTAACCTGAGTTTCATTTCTATTAGCAACTTTCTTCTTATTTTTCTTCTTCCTTTCCATATTCAATGATTTGATAAAGTCTTTGAAATGGCACAAGTGATCTAGGGCCTCATCTTTGATTGTTTCTTTTTCGAATTTTACACTTCCTGTTGTTTTGATTTCATATATTTTATCCTTTTTTCGGCCTGCTACAACTAGGTATACGTTCTTTGTCTGTATAGAGTTCTCGTGGTTAGAGGATGTGGCCAGGATAGTCTTAGGGACTATTCTTTGCTTTCCGAATAGTTTAGGCGCAGCGTTTTGGTCAGATTTTGGTATTACTGTCACTTTTATCAAGGGTTTGTCTTTAGCGATAGGTGTTTTGGGTTGTGGGAAATTAGATTGTTCTTGACAATGGAGACCAGTGTAGCTCACTACTGAACACTGCTTGAGGATCTGTTACATTATATCATCTAGTTAGGTAGGTAGGTACCACCTAATACTATTAATGATAGTTTTAGGCTGTTGATTTTTAATAACATAAGTAGGTACATACCTACAGATGTTTAAATGAAAAGCTAGCCTAGTATAAATAAATTACACACAACAAGTCACTCCAAAACGGTCCATCCCTTAGGGAGTGTAGGCAATCAATTGCTGTGTGAAATGCTTATAAAGGATGGATCAACGATAACAGGTATGTAGGTACTTAATTTTTTTTTAGGTAGGTATAGCACGTAGGTATTTAGTATTAAACTTAACTGTACCGTTATTAGAAACCTAATTATGAGAGTAGCTTACTTGATTTTAACCTAGTACAAGTCGTGCTTAATCAATCCATCCTCTATATCCGCTTCCCCTTCCAACTCCGCCCGCCCCTCCGCTATAATTTCCCCCACCATCCACCACCTGGCACCTCGAGCCTGGAGCGAAGTCTGGGCTCATTGGCTTTTTGATTTTCGACCAAGAAGGTCGTACTAACACTGAGTCTGGCTCCCACGGACTAGGGTCAGTGTTTTTTGTCGTGCAGTGCAAATAAAGATCGGTAAGTCTTTAAACTTTTCTACATGGTGCGGAATAGGCTTTATGCCTCACAAACGGCTTTGCCGTTCGATTTCTTACAATAATCAAAGGCTTTGTGTAAAGTACAAATTATTTGCCTACGATGTAAGAATTACATTTTATTCACTGTTATTTTCTTTTAGAAAATGGTGATGCGGGTAGTCGCATTTTATTGGATGAAAGTGTTTCTTTTTCGTAATATTTAACATTAACCGGTGTACACTGATTACATCGGGTTTATTGTGGATCTTTTTCTATTTTTAGAAATTGTTGGCGAAGGTAGACATATTTTATTCGATGAAATTGCTTCCTTTTTGTAAAAATTAACATTTTTTATGTTGATTTTAGCTTTTGACATCGAGCAATATGGAAAAAGTGATCAATCCATCGGAGGATGAGCGTGTGAAGCGGAGTAGATCGCGTAAACGGAAGGTGTCGAGGTCTTCGAGCTCAAGCTCAAGTTCTAGCTCGAACGAGAGCTCAAGCGCTAGTAGTGATAACCGTGATCATAGAAGGAAGAAAACTAAACGGAGCAAACGAAACAGTAAGTTTAATCAACTACTAGCGGTCATTTCTAACCTCGACAGTAAAATAAGCAAGCGTTCTTTGAGTGGGTCAGTGGCAACAGGGGAAGATTGCAGTAGTTGCGCGATAGATCCAAACATAAGTGGTGATTTATACGATGAAGAACCATTTGACATGCAACCTGAGCCCGCTAATAGCCCTAGCAACACTGCTGCGCCCCCCTGTGACCCACAATTTGATTTTTCGGTCAGTACGAAAATAAAAGAACCTGCTGTGCCTTTGACTTCTTTAGCGTATTTGGAACATTTGAAAGCTCTTCAACACTTTGGAAAAGCTGAATGGAAGAGTGTACGCTACACGGAGGCTCAAAAACAGTATGTTCACGCTCCTGGATTCACTAGCCTCGAGTCCAACACTGAGGTCAGCAACTATGATAATTCTAAGTTTACAGCGCATATGGAAACTGCATTTTCCGGATTAACTTTTGCCTTACTCAAGCAAAGTGAAACAATACGAGATGACATGCGTAATTTCCTCAACTGGGCACAGCAAGAAGGAGAGCTAAACTATACAAAGATATTTGAGAAACTCAACGAAGTTTTCACGAATGGTGAGTACCCGAAAATTACCAGTGACTTACTTCAAATGACGTGCGGCCACAGGGCAGAGTTGATTCAATACAGAAGGGATGCCATACTAGCCTCTGTAAAAGATCCACTGCATAAAGAGGTTTTAAAAAAGATCCCTCCTTCTTGTGTCGCATTGTTTGATGAGGAAAAATTCAGTGCCGTGCTGGAAAAATCCGGAGGTGTCCGAAACTTGTTTTGGCCTAAAAACAAAGGCCGCACGACCGCTGCGCCTCAAAATAATTCAAGGCCGTCTGTAAACCAGCCAGCTTCGAGCAGACATAATCAGAAGCCATTTCGAAACCAAAATGACACCAGAAACAACACCCAACCCAAAGCCGGGCCGAGTCATAACTCGCATCGAGGCAGGGGTGGCAAACATTACAGAGAACAACGTGTGCAATACAAAGGTCGCAAGACCGGCTCTCCCTCATCCCACCGGGAAAGGAGCAGCCAGCACAAACGGAGATATTGACGTGATGAAGCCTTTTCGTGCCGGGCAACTACAAAATTATTACCATCGGTGGAGAATGCTGAGGGCTCCGCCCTACATTCTGAAAATGATAAAAGGGTATCGAATACCTTTCGTAACAAAACCACCTTTGCAGTTGCCGAATCTAAATTACAAGAAAACGACATACTCGCCAGAGATGTCAAGAATTATTCTGGAAATGAAATCCAAAGGCGTGGTACGTCAAGTAAATCAATCTCCGAGCTTCATCTCCACAATCTTTTTAAGGCCAAAAACAGACGGCACGTCAAGGCCAATATTCAATTTAAAGGATCTAAACAGATATGTTCTCATCGACAAATTCAGTCTGATAAATACCCGAAAAGTACTACAATTCCTTCAACCTCAAGATTGGTTGGCCAAAATAGACCTGCATCAAGCATACTTTCACCTCAATATAGCACCGAGCCATCGGCGCTATTTAAGGTTGAATTACAACAAGAATTTATACGAAATGACCTGTCTTCCATTCGGTCTGGCTTCGGCCCCGAAAGCGTTTGCCTCCGTTACAAACTGGATGGCCCAGATACTGCGGCAAAGAGGACTTCGTCTAATAGTTTATTTGGACGACTTTATGTTAGTTCATCAAGACCAAATAACTCTACAAAATCAAATCAAGGACACAGTACGCTTAATGAAACATCTGGGTTGGATAATAAACCAGCAGAAGTCCATTCTGATACCACAGAAGTCTATAGAGTTTCTGGGCATTGTGTGGAACACCTGGCAGAACATCAAGTACCTACCGGATCGCCAGACATCCAAGATAAAGGTTCAGGTACAGAACATGTTGAAAACAAACGCAACAAACTTACAATGCCTTCAAAGACTGATCGGTACATTGAATTTTGCATGTTTTGCGATCACAAGAGGAAGGTTAAACTTTCGAGCCTTGCAAGCGCATGCAAATGCCTTGTTAAAAGTACCTCCTCAATCAGTCATTTGCCTAAGCCCGAAAGCGAGAAAAGAGCTTTATTGGTGGCTGAAAAATTACCTTTCGGGATCAACGATACACAACCCTCTGCCCTCACATTACCTGACAACAGATGCCAGCGACATAGGGTGGGGTGCAACACTCAACAACTTAACCCTACAGGGAAATTGGTCCGCTGCCGAACAAAATCTCCACTGCAATCTAAAAGAAATGATCGCTATTCTCAAAGTGCTGAAAATGCATGGACAGAGCCTGACCTCACGAGCCTTGTTGATCCAATGCGACAACAAGACCGTGGTCTCATACCTGCGCAACGAAGGCGGAACCCAGTCGCAGGCCCTAGTGAATTTGACCGCAAAAGTATTTCAGCTGTTGGACCGGTTCAATATACATATGACCATCTACTACCTGCCGGGGAATTACAATACCGAAGCAGATCGCTTATCACGGCAGCGAGATCCTCCGGAGTGGCATCTGCTCCCGTCAGTTACGAGGGTCGTATTCGAGAAGTGGGGCGTACCTGTAATAGATCTCTTTGCCTCCAATCGAGCTCATGTTGTTCAGAATTATTGCACGCTCGACGTGTCCGACTCGCAAGCACAGCATCACGATGCTCTGGGGATGATCTGGGACTTCAAGCTAGCGTGGGTATTCCCCCCACCGCACCTCATTCCAAAAGTCCTTGCTCATCTGAACAAAGCATCGGGAATTTACCTTCTTGTAGTTCCCCGTTGGGAAAAGGTATTTTGGAGGCCCGATCTAAAAGCCAGAGCGTTGACCCATCCGTTCACGGTCAAGAATCTATCGAAAGTTCTCATCGATGTATCAACGAATCGTCCACCGCCCAGAGTGCAAGAACTAACACTCGAAATATGGAGATGTGGGGGTGGGATCCCTTCTTGAGCGATTGGTCAGATCAACAAAAAGCGCTGCTGACCTCTAGTTGGCGTCAATCTACACAGAACACTTACCGACCAGCCTGGAAAAGGTGGCTCGCCTGGGCCGCCAACAACGATGTCAATGCAGTAAGTCCCAATGGATCTCAACTTGCGCGCTACCTAACTGACCTGCACCAGAAGGAAGGCCTATCATTAAGAACAATAATGGTGCATAAGTCTGCGGTATCTACTTTGTGCGACCCTAACAGTCAGACGAAGCTGAGCTCTCATACACTTGTCAAACAAGTTCTAAAATCGATATCCTTAGCGAACCCGAAGCAGCCAAACCCACCGATTTGGGACATTGATATGCTAACATCCTTTTTAAGACAAAGAAACGCTGACACTACAAGTTTTTACGAAGCATCAGGACATACGGCTGCAGTTCTTCTCCTATGCTCGGGTCGTCGGGTACACGATTTGACCCTATTAAAAGTCTCGCCACAACATTTTATTCAGCTCGAGGATAGTATTATACTTTGGCCAGCTTACGGTTCCAAAACAGATACAGCAAGTCGAAGACAGTCCGGCTGGAAATTAATTCAAAACAAAGATGACAAGACCTTGGACCCTGTATATTGGGTGAATCACCTAATCAAGCTATCTGAACCTAGAAGAGCAGAAGCTACCTCTGATAATTTATTCCTTAGCACATTTGGCAAGCCAAAGCCGGCTACGCAGACAATTATTTCTGGATGGATTAAGAAGTTGTTGCGACAAGCAGGCATTGAAGCCACGCCAGGTAGTCTCAGATCGGCTGTTGCTTCGAAAAATTGGACAGAAAACTTTCAATTGGATGACATCCTGTCACGCGGAAACTGGAAGTCGGCCAATACATTTCGGAAATTTTACTGTAAAGAAGTTGAACCCAGGACGGAGAACCCTGCTTTGATTACTTCTTTCTTCAAACCAACAGATTGATTGTTGATTAACAATCGTTGTCTTGAAGAAGAACTTACATAATAGTTAAAATATTTGATTTCGGTTTGGAAACAATTACAATCCATGGTTTTCATAATATTGTTCTCATATAAGTTGATTTCTGATGCTAATACTTACAGAGATACTAGATTTACTAGATACCTAATAATATAAAGCCTTGTCTTCTGTGTTATTTACTTTGTACCTAATAAATATTTACATTTCATAATAATATAAAAGTTTTATTAACCAACTCTATTTATGCCTGCAGATCAGACATAAATTTTCATAGTAGGTACCTACCTATCACATTGGCGTCACCATCACCACCAGGCGATAACAGACATCTCTCTCATAATTAGGTTTCTAATAACGGTACAGTTAAGTTTAATAGCTACGTTTTACCTGTAATTAAAACGTTTATTAAACATACTTACCTTATTAGAAACCTAATACTTTAAACCCTGCCTGGTGGCCTAGGCTTTATTGTATCAGGGAAAAGCCAATGAGCCCAGACTTCGCTCCAGGCTCGAGGTGCCAGGTGGTGGATGGTGGGGGAAATTATAGCGGAGGGGCGGGCGGAGTTGGAAGGGGAAGCGGATATAGAGGATGGATTGATTAAGCACGACTTGTACTAGGTTAAAATCAAGTAAGCTACTCTCATAATTAGGTTTCTAATAAGGTAAGTATGTTTAATAAACGTTTTAATTACAGGTAAAACGTAGCTATTATCAAACCTGGGTTTCTGAGGTCTTCTTCAAAATCAAAGACGTCGACGAATCTTCGTGCCTTCTTTGTTGAAAATAGTTCTTAGTCCCACATTTGCTTTTAAACTTGTGACCAAATTCTTTTAAAACTTGTAAGTTTGTATTATTACTGCAGTATACGGTAAAGTCTCTGTTTGCGTTCCCAGTAGCTCTTTTTACGGGCGGACGTAACAAATTCAAGGACTCTACAAAAATAAACAATTTTATAAAAAAATATCAAATAAAATAAACCTCAAGATATTTAAACGAACCGATCACTTCAGAGTCGAAATTATAATAATCCATTCTGAATTTCGATGATTTAAGTATAAAAATAAAAATATGTTTGATTCACAAAACCACATTTAGGAAAATGAAATAATGTTGACACTGTTGACACTAGTCAGACTGGTATTGGTATAAACAACAGTTTTTGGTCTGCAGAGTGTGCCAAAGAAGGTTATTCTACCCTTTATTAAAATACCTATCACTGACCCAAGATAATTTTTAAAATAAGTGGTTTCCTGAATGGAGATTTCCCAGTTTATCCAGGATTCCCGGTAGGTAATACAATGTATTTTCATACTTACCTTCATAAAGTAACAGTCGTCATGATCAGTCATGACTGATCATGACGACTGTTACTTTATGAAGGTTTATGGAGGTACCTACTTAGCATTGTATTACCTACCGGGAATCCTGGATAAACTGGGAAATCTCCATTTCATGCATGATCCTTACTTACTCTGCGAAGATAATTATGGTCTCACAGAGTAAGTACCTAAACTCTACGTAGGTATCTTTGCTACGTATCAAAGAGAATAAAAACACTTGCTACGTATCGTATGGTCTGTTTATGATTTATGGTTTGTTTCTTTGTTTGACACACTTTATTCGTGAAAACAATGTAAAATTCATTTAAAAGTTTCCGTTATTTTAAAATCAATAGTAGTTTCCTTTTCCATCGCTATTCGTTTCCAATGGCTCACGCACTACCAGATCGAGAGATCACTCAGATGGTTATACCTGTTTCTAAAGAGACCTACTTCAATACGAAATGGCAGCCGAAAGAGGCACCTCTAAACCCTTATGACATGCTTTACCATCCACCTGATTACAACCCTAAATCTGCGAGGTCTGACAGACAGGAACCTAAAATTATCAGGAAGAATATTTGGACTCAGGTAAATCCTTGTCCGCACTAGGGCACAAGCTGGGTTGGACTGTAGTCGAGTGACGATAGCCAAGGAAGGGTAAAAATAGCTATTTTGACTACTTTACCTAGGTACCTACCTACACACGACTTGGTTTGGTATCCAGCACAATCATTTATGAGTTTATTTGGATATAAGCCGATACCAAGATATATAAATAAAGCAACAAAAAATATTTTTCCTTTTTTTATGAGAGTTAACAATATAAATATACTTTACATGTATTTAAAGGTTTTGAATGCTTGAATAGTCATAGGTGCAGATTAAAAGTTTGATTTTAATCATTTTTTTATAGATTTTCTTTAATTTCTCAGGAGTTTCAAAAGGGAATACCGTCTACCACCCACTTCCAGCTTGGCAGACCAAAGTGGAAGATTGCCGATGTGCCCACCAAGCAATTTGTCAGAGTACAAGGTATCTTCCAAGACATTTTACGAATAATCTTCAACTTGCAGCCTAGACAAGCATCACTACTTTGAATAATTATGAGGCAAGCCCGAGGATAAACATAGTTCTGGAAACGTGCCCACTATAATTATGAGCCTATTGGTCTTATAACGTTAGGCTGGCACACAAACGGAAGCTTCAGAATAAAAAAAATCATATCAATAAAATAAAACTGAAATATGTCTGTGAACAGTTTTTCGATGATTCGTATTCAGTCAGTGAATGTTTCGAAATACATCATATTATTCAAATGCAAACGCCCGGCATCAAGTAATGGAACTGTTAGAAACTGGTAACTTAATAAAGTTTTCTTACTTTTTCAGTTAAGAGCGAGAACCCTCACATGAGACTCTACAACGTTTTGGAATGGGCCGTGCTTTTAAACGAAGGAAAGCCAAGTATTTGTGATTAAATAAGTAAAACAGCTTTCAATATACTTTTTTTTTCTAATACTTTTGATAAAATAAGTATATGTTCAAAAAGAAATAAAAATAAAACTGATCAAAAATGTTTTTGATAACAAAACAGTTTATCGTATTGTGACGGAGTTTTTAGATCGCCTAAAGTTCTCCAACGTGGTATAGCGACTTAGTTAAAGGCTAATTTATTGGTAAAGTCACTAAAGTCCGATCGTGATACCCGATATCCATGGACCTTGTCGAACAGCGAGCGTGCCGCCGAGAGGGGCAAAAAATGCAGTGAATCCAGTCTCGTAGTACAACATTCGGAGCATCAAGTTTCCGGCCATACAAAAAAACGGCAGAGGGACAAAAGATATAATGCTTTGTCTCTTTCACTTACAAGAATGTTGTCTACATTCTTCTTTGTTTTTGTGTGACTGAGAAAGGAATATACTTACAGCGCTCTATTTCTTACTTTTTCTAAGCCGATACCCTACTTTATCTGTCTCTGTCGCTCCCGTGTAAATATATTGCTGTCACGCTCGCTCTGTCTGTGCAAGCGCGACGGTAATATAATTTCCGCGGGAGCAACAGAGACAGATATAGCCGGACAATGAACGAAATTCTTCCTGCATCGTGATCGTACTTTAGCGACTATTCATAAATTTAAAATTATATGTAAGTATAGAGAGTAATTATGTTAATAAATAACAAAACAATAGTGAGATTATAAAATTTATAAGTACATAATGAAAAAATACATACATGATTACAAGATACACACATTACTAATTCTATGTTAATCTAAGCTAAATTCATAATTTAAAACATGGTGTCAGTTCTTAAACATACTTCATTTAGAACAGATTCAGAAGGAATGATAGAATAATACTTGTTTTTTAAACAATTTTCGTATTTAAATTGTTATTTACTTCCATCTCTTCAAGCTTTTTTAGAATCCGCGCGGTATTTACCGCTATCCACAGAGGCAGCGCTTATCGCGAAGTCTGAATAGACCCTATCAGATAATCTTATTTGTGTTTAAGAGATATCAACTCAACTCCAATTAGGTGTTTATAATGTAAACCCTTTTAAAAAGAGTTCAAATAAGATGGAAAGAACATACTTAATCATATTTTTTACCTTGAAGATTAGGTAGGTACATAACAATTAAAATCAAGCCAAACGAAATCACTGTTCAATGATAATGGAATAATTAGAAAATGCACATTGACCGATTGAAATGCAAAGAAATAGGCTTTAGCACCTCCTTAGAGATTATTATAAATTCCATACCAATCTAACTTAAAATACTAGTTTTTATACATAATACCAATTAGTATAAAATAGAGGGGAAAAGGTAGAAAAGTCGTAAAAGTCATAGTTATTTAGTGTTAAAAGGGACCTTTATCCTTTAACGCTCTGAAATTGATATTGTAGACTTATATGGCATTTTATTACATAAACCCAGCAATATTATATGGACAAACCATAAGAGCGTATAGTGGAATCAAATTAGGCCTAAGTTATGAAAACCGATGTGACGGTAAAAATCGCAAATTGCATTTTTGGTTTACAATGCAGTTATCTCAGTAGTTCACAGGATGGCTTGAAACTTTTTATTATAATTATGAAAAGTTTCAACCTACAAGTGTACTATTTTCTGAAAAAAAAAAAAAAAGATTTTACCTTGAAAAATAACAAGATCATGTTTTCATGATGCGATTTCATTTCGCAAACATTAGATTTACATTTACCAATAATCTTAGGTATAACGCGAGAACGCGATATATAACACTGATTATTCACTCGACCAGAAGCATTACTAAACACTAAAAACAGGATATTTCTCATGACTCGTGAATTTATGTACCTACTTATTTCCCGATATTTCGGCACAGTTGCATGCGGAATGAACAAAAAAAATTAATTTTTTTTTAAATATTCGGAACAAATTACATGGTGAAGTAGGGTACAACAAGGAACGTTGACTACCGCAAAAGTTGAAAAACTGAGTAGCAGATCACGATCCTATCCCGTTTTTAGTATTTATATGCAAAACCTTAATAGTTTAAAAATGAAGCATCTATATACCAGTACCTCAGGCCTATTTGTTCCATCACCGCACACCTTACTGCTCATCCTTATCCTTGGCTCCATGCTTGAGAATACGCGTGAACTCGACATAGTCGAAGAGTCCATCTCTTATTGGCGCCTCTCGAAGCATCTCGTCGACGTCGTCGTCGGTGAAGCGATCGCCCATTGTCGTCAGCAACTCACGGAGTCGCTCCTCGTTTATAACTCCATTGTTCTCTTCATCGAAGCATCTATAAGAATGGATGTTGGTTCTATTTTAACACGCTTTCATTAGAATGTATAAGTCGCGCCACGTAAGAAGAGCAGTGGCTGTCAAACTGCGCAGTGGTCGATGATTGGTGGAGAGGTTACGCGGCGCACTTCATACCATTGATTTAGCGAGTGCTATTGGTTCGTCAGCGAGAGAACACAGGCGCAAACAACCGACCTTTAATATACAACCCGTGCGAGTTAACTTCACGCTGACGTCATCGTGATGGTACGCTATGTATAGGTCGCGCCACGTAAAAAGAGCGCTGGCTGTCAAACTGCGCAGTGGTCGATGATTGGTGGAGAGGTTTTATACCATTGATTTAGCGAGTGCTTTTGGTTCGTCAGCGAGTGAACACAGTTTTTTACGTGGCGCGTCCTATAGCACGAAGGCAAGTGCCGGGTGTCGCGGGGCATGCGGGGCATTCCAGCGGAGTCGCACGTGTTTAGGACCACCTCGGACATATAAAAAAAATGAAGCATATACTCTTTCAAACAAAAAAATCATTTACATATCGGTCCACTATTGACCGAATAATTGGTGAACATACATAAAAAAATAGATTCAGTGGAACAATTAGATTCGCTCACACTTAAATTATAACTTACCCAAAAGCATTCTTGATGACATCCTCAGGGTCGGTACCCTGGAGACGCTCACCAAACAGAGTCAGGAACATGGTGAAGTTGATGGGGCCGGGGGCTTCGTTCATCATGCCTTCAAGATAGTCCTCCGTTGGGTTCTTACCTGGAAATATATATTTTTTAAGAATAAAAAAAATGAGAATGACTATTTAGAACTAAGAGGAAATTGTGTCGCAAGACTTAAACAAGTGAAAATCTGTTCTCTGCTTACTACAAAATATGCATGTATAGATCGCGCCATGTAAAAAGAGCGCTGGCTGACAGATTGCGTGAGCAATTTATTTTGAACATATCATCGCGCATAAAAGTTTTAGATTGTGAATTGGTTTTACCTATAAAAAGTAAGAAATAATGATGTAAATAATATTTATGATGTAAGTACCTACCTAAATTGTTTTTGGAAGCGACTCATAATAATGTAGTTGATAATTAAAAACAATTATGAACAACAGAAGCAAGAAAATATAAATGTAAGTTTTTTTTTTTAAAAGATACTTATCAATAAAAATCTATATTCCTAATATAATCTACAAAGCCGCGAGTGAAAAATGCTAGTTCAAAAATAAAATAATAGGCTTATTAATTTCGTGCGCGAGTGTACCCATGCGCAAACTTACCCCCTCCACCTTCTCCCAGCGCTCTTTTTACGTGGCGCGGACTATAAATAGGCATGATTGTTCGTACTTTGTAGTGTAGATAGTTATATTAAAATATGGTAACCTGTAATTATTATATCCAGAAGGATTATACATACAGTGTAAACTCTATATAGCGACACTGAAGGGACTGTGCATTTTATGGCGTTATAGAGAGTTGTCGTTAAATGGAGAGAAGAAACATCAGAATTCGAAAAAGAAAAAGTTTATTTCCGACTATTGTTAGTAGTTATGTGCTTATCTTCTCTCCCGTTTCTATTGCGCGTATCAGTAAAACTTTTTCGTCAATACACAGTGATTTTCTTTTATTAGCCATGTTTACAGTTTGAAAGTTTGTGAGCAACTAAGAATATGATAAGTTATAGATAATCCATGACTCCTACTTATGAGTCATGGTCAACAACAGTCTACACGTACAAGCAATCCCAATTTGTAAACAAAAGAACGAATTTCTTAGAAAGTTCGGTATGCATGATGCCGACAGTCGAGTTTATTGCGGGCTAGGATAATAGAGCGACAATAGATCGTACACAGCTGCGCAGTTTTTACTAATTTTAGCAACTTAAAAGGTACTTTTTATTACTCAATTGTTGTCGTTATTGAGAGTGGGTGTAATGCTATGTAGAGTGAAACATTGTATGAAAGACAAGCTAAACCAACCAAAGCCAATTGATTTCGACGCTTAAGGGAGTTTGTCGTTAAATAGATTGACGTTACATGGAGTTTACACTGTATATAAAAATAAAAAATAATAATATTCATATTTTGCATCTTGCTATCTAATTTACACCAACTTTCATGTTTAGTTACACATAGACAGTAATTGACCCAGCAATAAGATTATATACTATGTCACTGCAATAAGATTATTGCAGTGACCCAGCAAAGATGTAGATGTGAAATAAGATTTTAAATATCACTTACACTAAAACCTGTTTTACTTACCAAGAGAAGCCAACATGTCATGTAGGTCATCCTTATCAACAAATCCATCTCGGTTCTGATCAATCATGTTAAAAGCCTCTTTGAACTCGGCAATCTGTGCCTGATCAAACATAGCAAACACATTGGAGGTGGCGCGCTGGGCGCGTTTCTTGTTGGTGCCACGGCGGCCGGCAGTCTTACGTGACGACATGTTGATATTTCTGAAATATAAATAGCATTATCATTATGAGTTTTAGGTATTACTGTATTACAGGATCTACTGTTCACAATTTTACTTGCACCAAATGGTTGTGGACAAGATAGTTCGTGCAAGTTATCAGCTCTGTTGAATTGCAATTGCAATTGGTAGGTATAATAATGATACAGGTAAACGTAACTGTTATAGTACAAAGAGTACATAATGAATCACCTATTAAAATTATAATCACAAAGGATCCTTATGTTACTCAGTCCTTGGCTTCCTTCCTATGACCCCACCTGGTTATGATCTGCTCGATTTCAGCAGTAAACAATTCGCCGATGTCCTACGCAGATGCAAACTTCGGTATAAAAATAAAAACTTAATGAACTGCCGTCTTTCAACTTAACGTCGTTCACGTCCGCTAACGAGAAGGTGACTCATTGCCAAAACGGCTGTTAACAACGTTAGTTGGGAGTTATCTGGGCCAGGCAGGCGTTGTCACACAAGTTTACCTTTTATGGTAATACATTTTCAACAACACATATGGCCGGAATAGCATGAGAAACAAGTTCAATCAATAGCGTGAATACTTACATGAGTTTTTACAGTGGGAAATAGAAGAAAACGACTGTTTTTTTCTAAAAATAGAGGTTTAAAGTTCTCTATTACTTTATTTCAGCTACTCACACAAAAATTCACAAAATGACTAATTTTTTCCATCCCATCCACGCACGTCAACCAATCAAGCAAGAGTAAACAAACACATTGTCACTGTCTCGTCTCATCTGTCAATGTCAATGCCATGAGCCTGTGTAATGTAAAGGGAATTTCGCACAGCCACGCGCTTGTAAAATAATAATTATTGCGTGATTTTTTTAATTAAAAACTTCCATTCAAATTCCATTAAATTGTGCACTAAAATAGAATATTATCTGTGCTTTGCTTGACGTACTTTGTTTTGCAAGCTCCTTTGCTTGACTGACGCTTAGTTGATAGATGGCGAGAACCCACCGACCGACCCTTATGACCCACAGAAGGCTTAGGACCATTGACATATCTTTCCTTCTTCTGAGCTTAGGACCATTGACAAATCCTTCTTCTGAGCTTAGGACTGACCAATACCTCAGCAATCAAGCAAGACCGACCAAAGACCAAAAGACCGACACAATCAGCTGTAAAACTGACAGCTTTGTTGACAGCTTTGCTTGACAGCTTGACAGTGTTATGTCAAAATCATTAGATTTTTCCGAAAAACAAAATAATGTACCTGACAAAATAATTTTGGAAAAGGTTTGCCTATTGTGTTTTTTAGTAATGAACGACAGCGAGCAAGCTAAGCTAAGAGTTCTTCCTCTGTCTAGCAAAAAGAGGTTCCTTGCTCTAACCATTCCTTATAAAAGGACTTGTTTACTTTGATTGTATGGTTTTGCAGATGCTCAGCCAAAGGTCCAGGCTGGTTGGGGGAGTAGTTCGTACACTAAGCACATCTTGCAGACTAGACGCTAATCACTATGATATTTTGGGCATCACCCCTAAGGCTACACAAACAGATATCAAAACAGCCTACTATGAACTCTCGAAAGTCTATCATCCGGACAAATCTAGCGTAAGTTTCAGTATTTTCATAAAAATAACCCATGTTATTTTTTTGCATACCATACCATACCTTCTAGCGTTAAAATCATGTTTATTGAATCTTTAAAAAAAAACATAGGTAGGTACTAACCTGTTGGCATTGACCTTGTAGTTACATAAATATTTCCCTAGATAAAAACAGTGATCTAAATTTTCATTTTTTTAATGTAAGTAATGAATTGTTTACTTTTCAGGATGAAGAATCCGCTAAGAAATTCAGACTTATAACAGAAGCTTATGAGGTGCTAGGAAATGTCAGTTTAAAGAAAATGTATGACAAAGGTACCAATTCCAGTAAAAGTATATGGTTTAAAAACACTCAACTTTGATTGGGTTTAAAAATACACCATAGTTTTGATTAAGTTCATTTTATATGTTTTACTCTGGCTGGAGACTCCCAAACTTATAAGCTATAGTTATTTGAGAAGCTGTTCAAATTGTTCAAACTATTAAGTAGGCTATTTAATTATCTGGACCATCCCATGACAGAAACAACACTTATTGATGTTATGACTAGTGATCGGAATACGTAAGAGTATATTTACATAAAGTTCACAATGTGGAAGCAACACACAGAGCTGATAATTACCTCCACAATCTCGAGATGATGCTAATGATGTTTAAATTCTGGAATTTCAAAATCATGAAATGAAGGAGTTATGTATGACACGTGAGAGTTATGTTCCTGCCCTTGTCCCACGTAATGTGGGACAATTGCAGGAAGAAGAAGAAAGAGTTATGTATGACCCATTGTCATCATCCATAGCCTAACTTTACCCACCCACTGTTATAGGGTAGGTATAGGCCTCTCTTTGTTTACACCATTGTTTCACCTATGCTAGCCTCATCCGAGTTTGACTGTGTAATAATATTTATAATAACAATTATTCCAGGACTATTGGTAGGCAGAGAGGGTGCAAGTCCAATGGGGTACCAGCCAGAAGAAGAGCCTGATGACCCAAAGCTTAAATTTTACAAGTCTCGCTCGCGCCGCTCTGTTACACCTACAATGGACGGGAAAGCACCTATCTACGACTTTGATGATTGGTATGTAACATAATTCAATGAAGAATACAACAAATACAATTAGATACTACTAGTTAGTACATTACAAGACAATGTCAAATGATTATTGATCAAGCGAGCAAAGCGAGCGCAGATCTTAGTTGCAACTTTTTTTTTTTTAAATCTTTTAGTTGCAACTTACTTACGACAAATTTTGAACCTACATACATAAAAATTTAGGTTCTAAATTTGTCGTAGGTAAATTTGACTTAGTGAAACATACATTCTACTCCTTGTTTTAAGTTTGTTAATAAAAATTTGCTTCCATTCCTATTCTTAAGTATTATTTCATCTTTTCCAGGTCAAGAAACCATTATGGCAGCTTATTCGATAGAGCTCAGCAAGATAAAGAACTACTGCGTAAGAAGCGCCAAAAACAGCATGACAACGTTCACTCCACACAGCAGGAAACACTATTAATACTCATGCTAGCGATTAGTGGTGTGTTTATAGTTTTGGTCCTGAATGGAACTACAGACTATGATAAGGACAAAACACAAAGTAGGCAAAAGGAGTCTAAACCAGATGGACCTAATTAGAACAAGATCTTTTTAAATTATAGTAGTAAATTATTACGGGTGTTTTAAATACCATTTAAAATCTAGCATCAATTTATTTTCGTATGCTTGTATTATATTGTACATACATAACAATTTTTCTTTAGATTTAGATATTTGTGATATTTGAATAAAGTGAATTACAATCGGAATTACTTATATTTTATTTAGGTACATATTTAAAATAAATTATAAAAAAAAAACCAATTACATGTTCTACAATAATCTCTAGAAAATAGATAAGTAGGTTTATTTTTTAAATAATAGTTTTAATTATTACCTTTTGAGACAAGAGTCTAAAAAATATTGAAATGAGATTAAG
Source organism: Xanthorhoe designata (assembly GCA_963582015.1). Classification (NCBI taxonomy): domain Eukaryota; kingdom Metazoa; phylum Arthropoda; class Insecta; order Lepidoptera; family Geometridae; genus Xanthorhoe; species Xanthorhoe designata. The sequence goes on from OY757029.1 coordinate 5,010,092, forward strand.
ATTGGACAATAATAATTTAGATTTTCATTAATTGTTTTTCTACTAGTTGCGCCCCGCAGTGAATAGTTCCCGTTCCCGTTGGAATCAAAAGTAGCCTATTTTTTAATCCAGGGTATAAGCAATTCTCCAGTCTTTCAGCCAGTAGTTTGAGCGTTAAAAAGTAACAGACACACAAACTTTCACCTTTATAATATTAGTAGGATTTATTACATAATTAAATCATTTTTATACACAAGATTTCTTGATTCATAATCACAATTTCTGCCTACAAGCACCACAATTAAGCGGGTAGTCTAGATTTAGGACTATGCCTTACCGAGTTGCTCAGCGAAGATTCAAAATTTAGCCTTACTTATATGTATAGGTAGGTACTCATCATGACTTATTGGTATCACTTTGGAGACATTTAACATACTTTGTCTTAATGGTTTTATGAAAAATTACAATTGACCAAATTGTATCTATAAGAACTTTCCTCGCTCTAAGAAATATGTAATAAATGAATAATAAAACTAATGATAACATAAAATTCAGGACCATAATTGTGTACAACGGTTATTTCTTATTCTTTTAATAGTTACTATGGCCTTTAATTTCTGTAAATTGTTACCTTAAAACACAAGATAAAATATTGACACTTAAAAAAAAATGAACACATAGCATACTTAAAAGTGATTCCCGTACATTCCAGGCATGGGCATGTTTAAAGGGCCCATAGGGTATGGCACACTGGGCACCCCTTGAGGGGGTCCGTAACTCGGGTATGGAAGGTATGATGGTCCATTCCGTAGCCCATTTCCGTATGAACCTATACTACTTGGTCTAAGCAGTTCAGTCATTTTGTCTGCTTTGAATTTTCTTATGTGCATCTTCTTGCGTAGTGGTTCGAAGTCTTCGAGGAACTTTTCTAAGTTAATCTTCCCTGAGAGGAAGTCTTGTGAGATTTGTTCAGATTCCTCCTCTGCTTCTGCAGCTGATGTTTGGAGTAAAGCGTGTGTTGTATCAGGAGATATGCCTGCCGATTTTGTTTCTGAAAGTAGTAATGTTTATTTTATATAATGCACTTGAACGTCAGAAAATAACAAAAAAAGGTAATTACGCAAAATCTACTAGATAAAACCTACTATATTCATCAAGCAATTCCTGAATTCGGCTGCAGAGCTGCTCCCCCATTTCAGACTTCTGCTGCACCTGAGTCTTCAGCTCCTCCAGCTCTGGTTCCTTGCTCAAGTTGTACTCGGCCAGTGATCTGTTGCTTGCTATTATCATCTCCCGCTCTGTCTCCCAATCTTTCACCTGGAATAAAATTCAAAACAGTTCAGTCAGGTTAGTATGTAAAATTTATCTAAGACCTTTGTAATTGTACCTTTACCTGCCTAATTTTTAGATCTGAGTTGACTTCTTTATTGAGTATTTTGAAGTTTTCCCAAGTACTTTTCTAAGATTGATCATAATTATATTTAGTGAAATCTTATAGATTTTTTTTTTGAACATGGACCATGTTCAAAAAAAAGACCAAAGGGGTGGTCTATTCCATTCACAGGAAACAATACTTAACTTAGTAGTTGTGGTCTCACAATTACATTAACTTATAATAAGTTCACTCTTACATAAACTCATACCATATTCGAATAATCAATAGAATAAATTGATTCAATTTATTAGGGTTCAATAACAATGACTCATAGTCATACATTCATTTCATTACTCAATAGCTTTGTGCTTTGTATATTTGAACAAGAATAATGTAGTCTATGTAATGATTGTATGCGTGTTGAAAGTGCATGCTACTTTATTATTAAGGGTAATTACCTGTTTCACATCCTTCAGAACAGTCTCATCAAACTTGGATTCATCATTCAGCAACTCTTTTAGTTCGTCTGAATTCAAGTGTGCCAGTAATCCCAAGGCCGAAGGGTAGTCCGGTTGAATCATCCTGTCTTCTTGATAGTATACACAAACAAAATTGTAATAAATTCAAACAATGTACGTCGCAAATTCGAGAAATGTATTTAGCGGAAATGTAATGTAAAAGAAAACAATGGTTTTGACTTTTGTTTGACTTGGCAATGATGGATGAGAATTTTGTTTTCTTTTTATTTTTGGCTTGGCACGGCTTGTGCATTTAGCCACTATCCACTTGAACGTCCAGCGCCCTCAGCGGAGCGAGGTATACAATAGTACTCTGTGGTTATCCGCATTCTAGTAGTTAGGTAGGTAAGCGAGTTGATTCGAGTTGCGAATGAACCCGATTCGAATCAACTCGTTTAGACTCTGATTCGAGTTATTCGAATCAGCCAACTCGACTCGCCCATCGCTCGCTAGTAACATTTGGTAACACACGGTCGGTGATCTTAGAACAAAAAGTTTTGCCTATATTTAGTCTGTGGGTCACAATCCAAATAGGACAGTTCCCTCCCCCTTCCTTCATACTTCTTTCCTGTCCGACCCGGACGCCATCTAGGTAGGAAACTATAAAACGATACGATAACCGCCCGCCATTGTTGTTGTTGTTTAATATTGACTTTGTGAACGTGGTTTCAAAGTTGATCGAGTGAAGTTTTGCGTTTTAGTTTTATATATTTCCGTAACTTGCCCTCAGTTTTTGAGGCTACAATATCATCTCGCAATATGTACAACAAGCGCTGTGTTACCTATGTTAAGAGCTGTGCTAATAGACGAATGGACGTAAATTTTAAAAGTTTCCAAAAAGTGAGATAAGACTCTGAAAGTGGTTAGAACTGTGAAAGACTTCGAAGACTGAGCTTCAATCAAAGATCTTCAGAAACAGTCTATGTCATTGTGTCGGAGACACTTTGAGAATTGGTTTCATGCTTCGCCTCGCGTAAAATATTGTCTTCACCAGCAGCATAAAAAACATAACCAAGTTGTTATTTTAGGTTGTAAATAAATAATTGTCTATTTGTCAAGTTGAACAATAAACAAATGAGAATATTACGTGTTTTATTAATAGTAATAGTCTTCCATGTAGCTCATACAATATTAAAATCAGTAGGATTGAAAGCAAGCAGTAAAAAATTGCATGGTAGAATGCATTTCCAGCCTATGCCTATTTCCTCCCCTCCCTCTCTCCATTTCGAAAAAAAAAGTTATCTGTCATATGGGGATTGTGAGCACTCTATTGGACGAATTTTACTTTGGAAGTGCCCCGTCTGACTGATGCGTTAGCATTCTGTGTGGAACAGAGGGGTGATTGCCTATTTTATCATCGAGATCATGACAACATGAAACAATTTTTTGGAGATTTTTTGGAGAGGGATCATGCAGTTCGTTTGATCATTCTATTGTCTTGTCATCAACATGTCATCAAGTTATCACTAAGGAATTTTACAACGTGAAGTTGTTTGCAAATCATCCTAACCCGACTTATTTCCGAAGTACTATTGTAGCAAGGACCGGATACGAAATGTCTAACCAACTTAAATCAACAGCATTATCTCAAAAATCTTGTTTGCTCTGTGGTCTGTGCTGTGTAAATGACTGACATGACAATGACACTGACACATGCATGATGCATGACTGACTGATAAAAAAGTTTGCTGGCCGGCGTAGTGGTTGGTGTTAATATTTTTGTTTGCCGGCGTTTTTCAACTGTGTAATTTTCGCATTTCCAAGTTCTTGTTCCTTCATGATCATCCTTTATCTTAACTCTCTCAAGTTCATCCATCTACAAACGATTTTTTTCAAAGCTTGGTGCCAGTTTTCCACCTGACTTTGGGAATCGACTACTCATTGAGTTTGTTGAAGGCAATCGAGCTATCAACTTCAATAGTGGGGCGGGCGGGCGGCCCTTCGTGCAACAAAGGGCTGTCAAGGCATGGGAAGATTGTGCCCGCAAGCTCGAAGGCGTGGGTGACGGCCTCGGGCCTCCTAAAAACTGGCGGTCAGTGGTCGTCGTGACGGTGGAGGCTGGATCGAATGGTTTGCATGTTTTTTTAATTTCTATTATATTTACAAATTCACTCATCCTAATACCTAAATTATCATTAAAATAACAAACTTTGCAAGGCTCCTTTTTGTTATAATAACTCAATTGCTTTGTTACCAACAAATAATTGGGATAAAACTTGGTTGATAATGTTCTACACTACACTACCTACTGTTTGTTTTGAAAAATTTAAAAAAACAAACCTATTAATATAACATAATTAATCGGGTGGTTACAAATTATACTAAATATGAAGAAGTGCCTAGTGTTTTTAATTTTAACCCTTTTATTAAAGTATACGTAAATTTTCAGAAATCCATAATTATTGTACAAAAGGAAGGCGGATGACCCTTATGCCTACCTACCAGTCACAATCATTGAAATGGTCTCGTCACATGGTAAGAATGAACATTAATAAAAGTAGGTACATAGAAATATTTTGACTATCAATAAAGTAGGTATACTCCTTAGTATTACTAATGGCCATTCTCAATGACCATTTGGCTTGCCGTGGTAAGCTATTAGCATTTCTATGATAGAAATATTGACAAATATCAAACCACAGTAAGCTAAACCAATGGTAGATAAGTTGTCGATACTGGTGGGAGTCTGAGCAAGTAGATTTTATTTACTTAAAAAGTCTCAAATAAATAATATAAATAAATGAACTAAAGATTTCACAGTTTAGGTATTATTATTTTCAATTTTCTTGTTTTTTTATAGATCATAATGATGCACCTTGCTGGGCCAGGAATTTGGAGGCGAATAGAAATAGAAGAGCAGATGGTGAATGATGTAACCGATATCAACCCTAAGGCACGAAGCATTGCAGGAGTTATATATTTGCATGAGCTAAAATAACATAGAAGTTTTTTCTGTCAAACATTTATATTTTGTAAAAGAATTAATCTCTGGATTTTATATACAAAATATTATTATTTACCTACATCTATTTTTGTTCTCTATATTTCAAATGCATCCTAATTCACCAATAGGGTATTCTATCTAGGTCATGAATAAAACAATTGAATGAATTCCACTGAATATATGTAATTTTATTGTAAGTCTTATTATTTAAATAACATTAACAAGGTATATATTTATATTACAATTAAATGCAAAATACCTTTATCATTTGATTATTAGATACATTATGAGGTGGAGCAGTAAATAAGTCCAAAGCAAATTTATGATGGAAGTTAGAGCTACACAATTAAAATTTCTCATTAAATATAATTAACATGCACAGGGACAAACACATTCACTGCTAAACACACTTTCAGGAAGCATAGATATTGTATTAAGTACTTTAAAAAAGTTACAATATCTAGTACTTCTCCGCCAATGTATAGGTACCTATATCAAATAAGTTTCCGCAGGATGTTCACACAAAAACCACTGTCCATAGCTAAGCCTTACTATGCCAGGCTAGGTGTAGAACTCCTCAGGTGACTCTTCAGCAGTTCTTAAAATAGGCCTCATCATAAACGGCTTCAGTGCATAGTCAGAATCTCCTGTAACAAGTAATAAGCAATGTGAATAAATAATTATTATGAAATAATAGTGCACTTCTTATTTATCATAGTTTTACTCAATGTAATCACACTAATATTATAAAGAAGGGGGTACCGGGTAGGGAAGTTTATGTACTTCCTCAACACTTCTGCGGAATTGAGAGCATGGTTGACCACATCTCAGGCCATGCCATGTTGGTATGAGCAAAGCCGAAAATATACTAACCTAACTAATAAATACAGAGTCAGTAGGTTCATTTGATCTAAAACTCCTATTCTACAAAATCATACCTAACCTACAAGTAGTCTTTGATGAGCTAGAGAACTTTGGACAAAGAACTTACCTTGTTAACACTCCTAATCACTGTCGGCCGGACACGTTCGGAAAGCAAAGGTATTACATCCCGCGAACGCTTCTTTGTTGAGCCGATAGGTATCTTGCCGTGAAATCTTCTAACACTTTCTTTGTACAATAATTTGCAAATTTTGTTTTTATAAGTTTGGGCAAGACGCAGGAAAACAATCTTGATCTTGTTCTATAGGTAGCGTTCGAGGTGTTTCCATTTTAAAATTCGAATTCGCACTTCTTCAAACACTTTTTTTACAATAATTTGCCAATTTTGCTCTAAAACATAAGTTTTTAGCTGGCAAGACGCGCTTGCAGACAGCCTTCGAGGTGTTTCCATTTGACAGCCATTATCAGCGTAAAAAATCATGGCGAATGTGCTCCACAATCACGTTTACATGGCCTTTCTATTGGCCGTTACATCATTCTTGCAAAGAATTTGCTGAATGTCATCAATGCTTTCTCAAGGCGTTCGTTGATCGCTGGACTGTCAAATCTGTCAGATTTATCGTGATTTACTGTCATATTTGATGGAAAGCGCTGACTAACTTTGTCTCCATAAGTTCGCCAATCACCCCTCAGCTCGTAACGTAAGATGAGAGATTAGAGCAAAAATCACAAATGATTTTTTGAAAATAGTTGATTCTACATAATACTGGTACAGAACTAAAGAAAATGATACTAAATTAAATGACTAACACTACGATCAATCGCCCTGAAAAATATAAACACTTATTCTAGTCAGAAATGTTGCTAAATGACTGGCTTTATTGGGACCTGGGATGGTTCAACAAGTTTTACGTGAATATTCTAGCTGAAACTCTAGTATATTGTAAGAATTTTGCATTGTATATTACTTTGTGGTTTGTGAGTTACTTTGTGGTGTGTTGTGTAGTGTACCGTAAGTACGCCCGGCGCCTCCAAACTCGGACTCGCGGAGCGCTCGGTGCGAGGAGAGTACTCATTGTGATAGCTCATCCAGACGACGAATGTATGTTCTTCGGGCCTACAATATTCCGACTGTGTGAACAAGGTGCTGACGTCTATTTGCTGTGTCTCTCTAATGGCAAGTATCTTTTCTCTGTAAGTATTCTAATAAAGCGAATAGTAGTCGATAGGATTGCAACCAGAAACCTACCCCTGCAGGTAATAATAAGTAAGTTCGTTTGAGCTTGTGGCCAATTCTATTGATACTCCATCACCAGAATTAGCCATAAATGGCCTAGTTTCAAATGTATTAGGATGTGCTGCTGACTACACTCTTGTTGTTCAATACCTACTGTCAGACTTGAACAGGCATTCAATATTTACCCAGTCTTTATACATGAATCTGTATGTATATTGTTGAATATGAAATCTGACACATCTCTTTGTCTAGTGTATCTTGCTCTCATAGTAAATGAATACAGCTAAGTAACCAGGACAAACCTTGAACTTTTTGAAGTACATAATTACTAATTGTACGAACAATTCAAATGTCATTACTTACTAGTCAACGATTTGTTTTTTTTTTCAGGCAACCATGAAGGTAAAGGCCACATCAGAAGAAAAGAGCTATGGGATGCCTGCCTTGAGCTCGGAGTCCCTGAGCAAAACATATGTCTCATCACTGACACAAGACTTCCGGATAATCCCAAGATCCACTGGCCAGTGCCGGTGGTTGCTAAGCTGATCCATCATCAGCTCGAAAGTCTGGATATAGACACGCTCCTCACATTTGATAGAGGAGGTGTTTCATCTCATCCTAACCATTCAGCAGTATTCTATGCTGTTGCTTATATCTTTGTTGAGAAAATAATGCCTAAAAGTGAGTATGGAGTTGTAATCATTTGTTTTTTAGTCTTATCAAACTGGGAGTGAAATAATTGAGGAAATAGATAAGGATAAAATGGTTGCAAATGTACTTTTTATCTTGAATGTTAGTTTTAAATATGTAGGTAAGGTACTCATGTTTGTTTTTATGTTAATTAATGCCTCCTAAATGTTCTAAAACCTTTTAAAGCTTTTCTATAATGTTATTTTAGTTTCCTGATATCTAGGCACATTTGCTGTAAACTGTGTACTTTCTTTGTTTTTATAAAAGATGAAATTTTTGTTTTTTTTGTTTCAGGATGTTCTGTATACACCTTAGATTCTGTAAATATTTTAAGAAAATATTTAGGATTTCTGGATCTTCCTCTTAGCTTTGTACTGTCTTCCAAAAGGTTAGTGAAATATTTTCTATTTGACACAATATTCACTTTGCATTATTTAATAACTCACTTACCTACCTACTCTTATTATTCAACCATACCATTCACTCACCAATTTGGATTTAGATGGGTGAATGCAGGTCGCACTATGAACAGTTGTTAGGAAAGAGCCAAACAGACGTATCGACAGCAACTAACGAGTAGATTGCGCTTGCTGTAGTTAGATTGGTAAAATTAACCTTTTAAGATAATTTCTCTACCTTTCAGATACTTCCTCCGTTGGACGGAGAGTCGCCGCGTTGTCCGCGCAATGAAGCACCATAAGTCACAGATGGTCTGGTTCCGATACCTCTATGTTGTATTCTCTAGGTATATGGTCATCAATACACTGAGACGCATCAGTTTGACTGATATAGAGTTAGAGCTTGAAGTGGATGACTAGCCCCACACCACCCACCTTGCATAGAATCCGTGCTATAGACCCCACGTCAAGCTAAATGAGACAATAGGTACCCGTTCTGTCACCGTGTCTTCAGACGGCAAAATGGTATATCGTGTTTCTTTCCGTGCCTGGTACGGTGATGGTATTTTACGCGGTAGCAGAGACTAGTAAAGTTATCTAGTCTATCGCATGAAGCGTCATGTTTGTGTCGAAATCTAAAAGAGATGCTAAATTATTGTTTAGGTAGACCTTATTTACACTGAGCGACTAGCCGCATGCCTATGTAGGTACACTATGTTTTTCGATCGAGCAGTCACTGCGCGTTTTTGTGTTGCTTGTCACCTGCTAGTTCGTAGCGCGTTTCAAACGCGAGGATAGTGTGCATGGGTCACGGCTTGCCGACTGCCTTTTGTTCGCCGCGCGTTTGTATCGCATCTGTATCGATGCAAACGCGCAGTGACTGCTCGCACTAGAAACGTGGTGTACCTCTACATAGTGTTTAGTTTAAGACATGTATCATACCTATTAACGCGACCGGTGCCTCACGAATAAAAAGCCGCGCCAGACAGTCAGATTTTGAAAAAATGGGAATTTAGTTGTTTTTTTTTAACTACTGAAATTCGGCTATAAGTACATTAAGTACACGCATGAAAGATAGGCAGAGCCACTAAGAAATTAATGACATATTTAGGTATTTTAGTTTAGGGTAGGTATCTACCTACCCTAATCTTAGCTAGCTTATAAAATATGCGAAACTAAAGTTATAAAGATAATTTTGAGAGGCGCGCTTTTACGTGTTCAAATCTCTACCTACTCGTATTTTGGTTTCTTTTGTATTGTTTTTATCAAAGATAGATCTTGTAGGTATTTAGACAATGATGCATAGTACCTAATTATTATGTACCTACAGATAAATTAGGTACATAGTTTAGATATTTTATTAGCTCTCTAAGGTACAAGAATATGTAGATACATACATACAACCAACGAATGGTTGTAATTAAGAATCAAAATTGTGAGCTAGTCTGTAAAATAAATAGATTTTACACTTTAAATTACGCTGATAAAGTTTGTTTTAACTGTGATACGATTATTTTAGTTGAAGTTCGCTTGACAAATTGTAATTTTTCGTATGCTTTTTATTCATTTAAGAAATGAATTTGTTGAGTCTGCAATAGCCAGGCATAATAATAAATAATGGAAACCAAAATTCATTAAGTATAATAATATTACTAGTGTAGGTAAATACAATATAGGTAATGTTTTTGTGCAAACATCATCTGAAGTAAATACAGTGCGAATAAATGGAAATCCGATTATATTATTTTAATTAAGTAGTTACTTTATTTGTGTTGGCCTCAAAATATGAATAGAATAATTTACAACAAATACAATACAATTATCCTTATTTCGAACATGGAAACTTTCAAACATCAATTAGCTAAATATTTAAAAATTGACAAAGTTCTATTTTACTCAACATTAGTAAAGTTAGGTTAAGATTTTGAACAAGGAATCTACTTTGTTATTGTCTAATGCCCCGGGTCTAAAACTAGAGCCTACTTACGAATTTGTTTGACATCACAATCTTTCATAATATGGCCCATACCAGCAGGGGGCTACTGCCTAACTTGTCGATAAACAAAATTCATCTTAAAATTATTAAACTGTCTTGGAGTTAATAGCGAAAACAACTGTCAGATTTAACAGAAAAAACATTTTTAACGTCAAATCTGTCAGTTTTACTGTCATATTTGACAGTTTAGTCGAGTTGGCGACAAACTTTGATTTCGCGACTTCAGCTAGGTAATAGCCCTGAGATACTAAGGTAGCTAGGTAGGTACACACGGTGTCCGGCAGCGCACAATAAGGAAAATAAAGGTTGGTTTCTTAGATCCGAGCCATAACACTTAATTTCACCTATTTATTAAATACTGGGCGTATTAAGATAACTCCTTACTTCAATTTCTAGTACTGTATTTTGAGTAGTTTGGAAAAAAAAACAATTAGGTACCCACCTATTTTTTTCTTAATACTCGGCGCTGCTCGGAAAACATCTGAAGCTTTCATTCGAGTTTTCAGTAGATGGACAATTTGAGTAGTACCTAGGTATTAATGGAATGATGGTAGAAATTTTTATCTAGCTCCAGTTCATGAAATTCCGTTGACTCTGTGTTGTGCACTTAATTTTGGTGTGTGTAAGCCCAAGAACTAGATTTGAGCTTACCTACACTAAAATAATTTGCATTTGTATTACAAAAACGCAACGAAAAGTTAATGTAAGTACCTAAAACTACTTACGTAGGTACTTTATTTAAATTATTATTCCAATTTTGAGATTATTGACAGATATATCAAACAAGTCAGTACAGGGAGTAAAAGCGCAACTAATAAAAAATTCCATTCATTACTCACACTTAAGGTAAAATAAAATTATACTTTAATGTGTGTACTTAATTTTATTTGGTAACCGCAACGAATAATTTTTAACAACAGCAAGCAAAAGCTTGATTAATATATTACAGTTTTTACATAAATAGAGGAACCAAAATAACTTAAAACAATGTTGTTTCTGGACAAAATTGTGCACTTCTCTACGTCAAACATAATTAAGTACTTTTATTATGGAAAAATATAAAAGAAATACACAAGCTCTAAGCGCGCTAAAAGCGGGATGCGAACCATATTTTCCTCTATGGCTATAAAAAAAAACTACTACTGACATAATATATAACACGCTGTATTGATGTAAACTTATTGCAACACAAGTATAAAATCTTAAAAACAAAAGTGCAATATTAAGCGAATACATACATAAAAAAAACACGGCACAGCTCTCAGATACTTATGGACCGCCTCCACGGGCGAGTGTATCGCGACGATTCCGTTCTATCATAATTTACATGGTAAGGCAATTATCATAGGAATTACATTTGCTTGTCAATGTCACTCTTAGTATCGTAGCGATGAAATCGCCGTGTGGACACGTTCATAGAGTGTATAGAAATACGTGGCACGACGATAATATCGCCGCGATTCTCACGCTCGTGAAGGCGCTAGGCGGTCCCTACCAGGTAGACATTTACCAGCACAATTATGTTTTGTATTTCCGTAAATGGTAATGATGATACTTTATATACCCATCGTTCATACAAAACATTTTCATAAAGAACTGCCTAAACAATAAAAGCCAATGAAATCACTTCAATATATTCTGTATTTAATACACCCATTGGTTTGCTTTTAATCACGTGATATTTCAACACGTGGATTGTTTCATATTATTATGCATCATAACTGGGTTCTCAATTTAAAAAGTTACTTTCATAAAATTCATGATATTTTATTTACAACCGATTTCATAGTCCAAGAGCCATGTTAAAAACACAAAAGGCCATAGGAGTCTAACATAGGTTAAAAAGGAACAATTCGAATAATTCGACACAGCTACAAATGATAAACATAAAACTAATTTACTACCATTACATTGTACTGATTGATGTTTAAATAAATAAAATAATCGATCGCAGCGCACTCATTTGTCGGTAAGAGAGCGAATAAAGATAAACAAATAGCAAATCATAAAACAATGTTCAATGTTACCATCGGTAAAAATCTGGAATGTCACACAAATATTAAAAATACTGATTTTTTAAACAACAAACTTATTAATAATAATATACATGCAATCACTAGTTTTGGGTGTTGCAACCTGAAACCATTTGTAATAAATAAATGCTAGTCTCGCATTTCAACCGGTACTCACTGTGTCAATGGAAAACTGGGTTCAAGTAGGTACTCTAAGGTGTAAAATGCTATCAGCTTATCCGTTTAGTTGACGTCGCTAGAGTAACAAATGTGGCATCGTTAATCACACGATACAGTATCACGTTGTCTATTTTCAGCTTTTAGCACTATGAACAAAATGTCTATTGACATAGGCTCGGTTTCAATATTCAACAAAACATGTATGACACTTTTTTACAGATAACGTTGCTATAGCGATATATCTACAGTCATTTGTAAGTTGATGAAACCCGGCATTAGTTAGTATCGGTTGAGTACAAAACAGGCTATAATGAAAACCGAATAATCCCTTATCACCGACAACCATAAAGTTAGTACATTCACCTTGCAACACCCTACAATTTTACCATTATTACAATTTAAGTTTCGGTTTTGCGATTAGTAAAAATATATTGCACCGTTTATTTTTCTTTTTAGTAACATTCGTGCCAGAGCCTTGTAAGTCTATGCTTCAGGACATCAGTTATATTGCAAGCATAATACCATTCAATAAGCCTTACTTTTGAATACAATGAATCGTAATTGGTAACCTGGCTCTGAAACCCTGAAAATGAAGTTACGAGCCAATCCATGTTCACAGTTCAGCCAAAGACGATTAATATCTAGAAGACAGACAAAGGCCATACACAAAATCGTAACCCGATCCCGCAGTACCAGATAGCCTGAAAACTTTAAAACATCAATTTTATCCAAGAAATTTCAATACTTAGTAGTAGGTAGCAACAATATTCAACATTTAAACATTTTTAACTAGAAAGTAATTGAAATTTCTTGGATAAAATTGATGTTTTAGAGCTTTCAGGCTATTTTTTAGGGTTACGATTTTGTGTATGGCCTTTGTCTGTCTTCTAGATATTAATCGTCTTTGGTTCAGCTTAGGTTGGTGAACTGTTACTTAATTCAGTATCCACCAACATTATGCTGTACTACGAATATTAACACGCATTTCTGGGTTTTATAGTAGTACCGTTTAGAAATTGAGAGAGATGATTAAAGAGAAATAAGTATTTTATTCAAAAGTAAGACACCTATCTAGTCTCTTGTTTAGGATAGGATAACGCTTAGCGCTGAAGCATTTTCCAGACTTGAGTTACTATTGCGCATATAATGTGTTTTATCATATAATACACAACAGCCAAATAGCCCGTAAGGACTCCCAACTAAACATGACAACATTGTAACAGTGAAATCTTAAACCGTGGCTTAGAGACGCCGACAAGTTCCCACGAATTTCGTTGCTATTGATAATAGTCAAAAGTTTTGAAATACAATTGAATGTAGGTAAACAACTACCTTTAACTGACTACGACTTATCTGTTAAACAATTAAATATTTATCTATGTTTTATTTTTCTAATGGTAAACTTATGCCCTAGCTGAAACTGAGATCACAGTATGTATTGCTTTATTTTCTGTTGCTTACTTCAAATTTGGGGCCGAGGGAAAGCATCAACAACTGCCAGCAGTTGTACTAATCACCATTGCGTACTAAATAGTCTAATTTAGAAGCGAGTTTTCTTGAGCCATATTGTAATCTCAGATGTAATGCTCGGGCATGTGAGCGGGAAAGAGCGCGGTCAAATACATCGGAGCGGAACAGGAAGTCTTAAAATGCATTTATGACCAATGAATACAGATGCTTTGGTCTATAACATGGCTTTATTTTGAGGAATGGCGTTTTCTTTATGAGGACACGTTCATAACAAAATTCAGGTAAATAAGGTTAAATTGGCCCTAACTATATTATCTAAACCTAGACAAAATGCTAATCATGCTTCCTATACAGGGGTTCTTAAAGCAGAATGGTTTTTGGGAAAGGTAAAAGCACTTCAAAAGACATCAGACTTCACACAACAGCTAGTTGATTGGCTAACTTGTCGCGAGACTGAAATCTGCAAAAGCAAGCAGTCAAATATGACTGTAAAACGAGACCAAAAGTGACATATTTGACAGTAAAGATCTTTACTGTCACATTTGACATCCGCTACAATCACTAGCTGATGTTGGCTCAATTAATAACGTAGTACAACAGACCTTGTATCAAAGAACATCTTTCTCTCATGTTATATGCACTACCTCCAAGGATAGACAAGGCATTGGTTTCTAGAAACTTTGCCTCAAAGGGTAGACTGCTGAAAAAATAACAAACCACGCCTCAAAGAATTGCCGTACACCACGCCTCAAAAGTTTAAGCCATAGACCATCGCACATTCAAAGGATAATAGACGTTACATGACCGCGACAGGTGTTGTATTGGTATTACTCGTTATCGGCGCGCATGCCGCGGACCTCTCCTTCGCGCCGAAGTCGTTCCAACTCCTCTTTAGTGCGATCTTCGATGGCGCGGATGTCGGCCATCGTCATTCCGAACCAGTCGTCCATAGAGCAGAACACTTGTCTGAAATAATAGGTGAAATCACACTGATCACACTGATATTATAAAAGTCAAAGTTTGTGTGTGTAAGTATGTAAGTGTGTTTGTTACTCTTTCACTCTCAAACAGCTGGACGGATTTGAATGAAATTTGGTACCAGGATTGCTTATATAATACCCTGGATTAAAAAGTAGGCTACTTTTAATCCCGGTATTCCCACGGAAACTATTCACCTGGTAACACCGCGGGGCGCAGCTAGTTTAGAATCAATGGATTTTTTGTTTTGAAAAATGTATATGTGATGAATTATTATTTTTTTAGCATAAAATTTAATGTTACCTGTGGAATATGGTGAAAAGCCGCCGTTCTGATTTCTGAATGACATTCTCTACTTTGCTCTGAAAACAGAAAAAACACAATTCAATAAATACCCAATACTAGTTCTTACATTTTTAGATAACAGTGTAGATGCCACAATAAAGTTATTATCTTTTCTTTTTCTTTTCGCCTTGAACTTGGTCAAGTCTATATCTCACATGGAGTCCGAACCATTTGAACTCGGCGGTGACTAGCTTGTAGCAGGTCATAACAGGCTTGATGTCTGCCTTCCAGATGGGACCGACGATGGGACCACGCCATCTTCTACTTGAACTTGGTCTTTATATCACCTAGATACAAACCATTTGAACTCGTGGTGACTAGCAAGGTAGCAAGTCATTATAGCCAAAAAGGAAGACGATGATAACTAACAATCTTTTGTTCCTTGAACTTGGTCATGTCTATATCTCACCTGGAGTCCCAACCATTTGAACTCGGCGGTGACTAGCTTGTAGCAAGTCATGAAAGGCTTGATGTCTGCCTTCTACTTGAACTTGGTCTTTATATCACCTAGAGTAGGAACCATTTGAACTCTGTGGTGACTAGCAAGTCATTATAGCCAAAAAAGAAGACGATGGTAACTAACAATCTTTGTACCTTGAACTTGGTCAAGTTTATATCTTACCTGGAGTCCGAACCATTTGAACTCGGCGGTGACTAGCTTGTAGCAAGTCATAACAGGCTTGATGTCTGCCTTCCAGTTGGGCCCGACGAGAGGACCACGCCCTGTCTTCTTCGACTTGAACTTGGTCGGGTCGGTCTCTGCCTTATAGTCCGCGGACGGAAGAGGGTCGTTAGCGATGTCGATATGGACGACCTCGCGGTTCTTTAGCTTCTCTGGCGGCAATTCGTGTACCTGGAAATAAATTAATATAGTAAGTAAGTTCGTATGAGCAAGTGGCCAACTCTGGAGACGAACTGTAGGCCGCCTGAAGGCATACGTTATGGCTTAATGACTCGGGTCCCTAATCTACGGATGCCTCGAGTCCCTGGCCATAGCAACTTTGTTTATACAGCAATAGTCAAATGTATGACACTTTTTGACAGGAAACAACGTTTCTATGGCGATAGATCTACGGGCATTCGTAAGTTGAATATGTATTGAAACCGGGCTTGCAAGCTACGCCACGATCGCATAACATAGAGACAACCTTACCGTAACTTGACATGACAATACAGTCGTATTTGATTTGATTTCAATTACGACTTCGTTTCTGTAGTTTATGAGTATGAATATTTGTTGCTCTTTCACGCGTAAACTACAGAACGGATTTTGCTGAAACTTGGAATATACATAGTTAATGACCTGGAAAAACAATAGGCTTCTTTTTATCCACGTAGATACAACGGGGGCGAAGCCGCGGGCGAGTAAGCTACTGTTGTTATAAGACTCGTATAATTTGTTTGAACGGTCGAGGTGTGATGTGATTCAAACATAAATATACAAATTTCCCTTTAGAATATTAATAGGATTAGGGATTGATAAAGATTATCGATTTTATCAGCTTATACCAGGAAAAAAACAAATTTTAATTATCTATTTCATATAAAACGTGCGCCTATCTCTGCATTTTAAAATCATGATGATGAGTAAATGAAAACGTAGACAAAACATTTTTTTCGGACACTTTTTTAACACTTCAAGTAGTATTAACACTATAGGTACAGTGATACGTACAGTATGAAGCGCTCGTGGCAAAGCTTGCTAAGACGTTCTTGATAGAACGTCGAAGTTAAGCAACGTTCTGAGCGGTCACAACTGGGATGGATGACCGCAAATGGTATTTATATCTGAGCGCTTCCGTGCTTCGGAGGCCACGTTAAATGGTTTGTCCCGGCTTCAGAGTTGGCTACTTGCTCATACGAACGAACGAACGAACGAACTATACAGTTGTCATTCTAAAGAGTTATCGGCAACTTTAACTTGCCGCGTAACGTTACATAGGATGGAACATATCAATCAGATAATTACTGATAGATGGTGAAATAATTGGTAGCTTTACGCTGTATGGCCACATACAGGATGGGTGACCGCAGCAACTGTCTGGTTTGCATACCTAAATACAGCAGAAATGTATTATCTAATTTTAATCCAACCGTCAAATCCACTATAGTCGTTTTTAAATTTTAATAGTGTATGGTGTCAATTCAGATGTCGCAAAAACTAACCTAAACTAATTTGACAGCACTCAAAAAGTAGCCGTCCCTTTCATAACGATCGAAATAAAAAGGATGACATCAATTTTAGTGCTGTCAAATTAGTTTAGTTTTTGCGACATCTGAATTGACACCTATGTCTAAAATTCTTTGTCTAAATCAGACGTAATCATGCTTATGGGGTAGGTTCGATATCGTTTTTATTTCGAGTAAGTTACTTTATCGTGATCGTAAAACTTTATTTGCACTCTATCTGATAAATCGGCAAGCGCCTGCATCGTCGGTACGAGAAATTGAGCCCTTGTTTGAATTTTAAAAGTCAAAACATCACTGCAGTAACGTAATACAATCCCTAATTGAGAATGGTACCTATCTCATAGTTTAAAATCGGCATAGGCCTTGTCACTTTTAATAGATACTTGGTATAGTTGGTTGGTCTCAACACATTCAAATTTAAAACAATCCAACATTATCATTTTACAGTTCGGAGAACAATAGGCATAGTGACGACTAGTGGATAAGACTGGACGGAGTTTAGAAGCGTCTTCAAATAAAATATGTGAAGAATACCCATAGGTGTTTTGAAACCGCAAGTAGTATATCAAAGAATAACAAAATTGTATACATGATAATACATTGAAATTCAATTGTGCATGTTTTGTATCTACATTACCATTATGTTTTACAAAGTATTTAATGTGCCAACCATCTCATGTTTTGGACACACCTATTTTTAAAAACGTATTTTTTTATTAATGTTTTATATGTAGACCAAACGTTATTGTATAAATGGTGAGTGTAGAGGTGTGGGTAGGTACAACTATATCTTCAACTTTTCTTAACTTTCCCTTATTTATTATAATGTAATGACACTATTTAAAGTTTGGCCAAGGTTGACAAGAAACCCGTGTTGTTCTAATGCACGTTAGGATAATTACATCACAAAATCTAGTAAAAGCATCAACGGGACCGTAAAGTTTGGCAGGAACGAAAGGAGACGCGCCCTTGAGAAATTATCTAATATCCAGCTTCGTCAGCAAAATGTAAAATACCCTAAAACGTATTCGATATAGGTACTCTCCCAAAACTAAAAACATCTATCGTGCCAATTTTTGTAGTTCAGCTTCTGGTGGAAACTGAATTCGGAACATTTGACCAACAACTGAACTTTGGAAATTGGCACGCTATTTCGTTTTTAGTTTTGGGATTAGGGGGCCCGGTTATTTCTACGTTCTGTGCTTGAGTACTACTGGCAACGCCCTATTTACAGCACTGTTATACCCAGCAGTGGTTTATACCTACTGGGCTAAAATGACGATGAATAACAAGCAACGGCAGTAATAAATAATAATGTCATTTAATATCTTACAATTAACTGTAATTGTTCTTGCGCTGTTTCCGCGATGGCTAGGTGTCGTAATCGGGGTCATTCCTTTGTGCACGTGGAATGGTGAGAAAACGAAATAAATGCACGAAAGTTTTACTTTAAAATTACTATCAGTTATTTCTGTGAGACAGGTACCCCTTTACCCATTTACAAAGAACTATAGTATCAGCTTCGCTCGCGTGATAGGAAGTATCCTACTGTTATTACAGGTCATAAAATTATGTACTTCATTCTAACTTTAGCCAAATTTGGTCAGTTTTTTGCGTAAAGGACAAAAATTCATCTAACTTTCGCATTTTAATAATAATCATGCAATATTTCCCTGACATCCCACTAAGTGGTCGGCACAACATGTCTCCTTTCTCCATTTTCTATCATTCGTCATCTCAGCACTCACTCCTTTCACACTCACACGGTCCATCGACCTTTTCTTAGGCCTACCCCTGCCAGTGTATCCAATAGTATCCATCCACATACATCTGAGTAAAAAAACCCTAATTGCAATGCCGTACACACATGGTGTATGCACTGTACAAAAAATGAATAGGTAATTTATAGCTCACAGTGTGTAACCCAGGCCTTTAGCTATATTTTTTTGAGATTTGCATATAGTGCGGTCTTTCAAAGCAAGAATACATTGATCCTAAATAAATTATAATAGAGGAAGTAATTACATCACTTTCAATAATAACACTCAATACATACCTTTCCACGTTATCTATTCGCAAGGTTAAGTACTTTTGTTATTTTCACCGCATTTTGATAAGGGATACCTTTAGTAAATAAACCTTATCTAAACTATGTATTTTTTCACATTATGTGAAATCTGTGAAACCGTGGTAACTCTATTGTTCTTTATTACTTTACATATTTTTACAACAAAATTTCTGTTTTAAATCGTTGTTCACATTAAGAAACATTGGAAATTGAATGAAAAACCCCCATAACCTTCCTCAACAGAAAAAGATGATCTTCAAACGAACAAATCTTTAACACTCGCTGAAGAACTTATAACACCCCTCTTTTTATAACAAACCAGAAACCATTTATTTTTTACCATTTACATAGGCTTTTAATTAATTCGAACTTGAAGTAGAGAAATGTTCCATTTACAGGCCGCTGTCTCAGTACCAACATAAAACCTAACAAAAGCCGCTGACGAAAACAATCAATCTCTGTAATGTTGTTTCCAAGTTGGAAAAGTATTTCCATCTAGGCTATTCAAACTATTGGAATATCCGAGCCGTTAGTCGCATCTAATACTTTCTTACACAAAAACAAACAAAATCTTAGCATTTATATTTGATGGGTTAGACGACCTTTTCCTACCTTTTATGACACTTATAGCGCCTGAGGCAATTTGTAAGTACATATCTACTTACAATTGCCTCAGGCGTGTGCCTTCAATTCATAGTCAATAGGTCAATTCAATAAGATTACTGGGATTTGTTTCTCTATGACCAATGCCGTAAGTTCGTATAAGCAAGTGGCCAACTCTGGTGACGGAGTTTTTAGACTAATGCCGTGACGGGCAACTAAAACGACTAGCAGAGCTATTATTTAGGTGATCCATCATTGTATAAAAACCGGGAGTATAAGTGCGGAGTAAATCGAACAATTAATTATGGCTTTAGAAAATTCACAGCGTAGTCAAAAACAGGGAAAACATCTATCACCGTTCGCATTAACATGATAAATTGGGAGAAAGGATAGAAAAACCAATCCTACTAATATTATAAACAAAAATTTGTATGGATGTATAGATGTAACGTTACTCTTTTGAATTTGAATTTGACTAAAACTTGGAATATACGTAGTTTATGACCTGGAATAAGACATAGGCTACTTTTTATCCGGGTTAGTATCGGACGAAGCCGCGTTTCTTACCTATGCTATGTTTGAAAAGTAATCAGTCAAATGCAAAGTCCTACTGCCCTCGAGATTTGAGGTCGGAGCAGTTCAATAACGTGAGTTTTGATGCACAGCAAAAAACTTTATAAATACGAGTTTTTTACGACTTGTTGCCAACCATTATGACATCACGCGCCCTGTTTTAATTTTGTTTGTGAATCTCCACGTACACGCTTAGACGTTAATTTGATTAATACATCGACTATATTACACGGATATTGGTAATAAAATAATGTTCGAGATTCGTTATTGTGTAGTAAAACGCTAAAATATAACTTTTTTACATAAAAACAGCATCCCAATGTCAAAATACTTTATATTCTAAATCTGACCCCTAATTGGTTTTTCTTGCACATACTTAAAACATTTTAAAGAAATCTTACATACTAGTTACTAGTGCATGAAAGTAGCCTTTTAGGCGCACTCAAAATCCTTTCACCACAACTACTAACACGTGACACAACAAGAAGAAGAAGAAGAAAGAAATCTTACTTTTCCATTATTTGCAGGTAAACTTTTTCCTGGTAAAAAATGTTTTAACTGCTAAACGTGTTTTAATTATACTTGTACATAAGATTGTACTATGAATATAATTTACCTGATTATGCTGTATCATGTACGGGCATAGGTCAGTTTGACTCTAAACGATGTACTAAGGTTACAAGGTATTTTAAGTTTAGTTAGTAGCAATATAAAAGAACACATTTTCTTATACAATATACTACTAAGATAATAGAAAATGTGTAAATTGGTGCTAAAATATGATCTTATCAAGATTAAGAGAAGAGCCGTGGCTAAGCACTTTGATTTGATCAATGCGATATCGAAAAATCTTAAAACTTTAGCCCGTATTCAGAGACTTAACTCAGACTTGAGTCTAAGCTCAAGCATCAATGTTTGGCAGTTCTTTATCGAAACTGAGTGATGAATCACCGCTTGAGACACGATTCATGTTTGAGTAGGAACTCTGAATACAAGCCTTAGATGCTAATTGCAGTAATAAATCGAGACTTACATTGTGTTGGTCACCACCATCAGGTACATGCAATGACTCTATGCAAATTACGAAGTTCTCCTTCATATATCCAGGATTCTGAAAGAGAAGGTATTGTTAGAGAATACGTCAAATCAAGAGTAGACCTAATTAGATCAACAAGTAGGTACAGACAATTATTATTCTGATTAAAGAAAAAAAATAATATCAGATTTGATTATAGTGTTTTCAATTAATCATAATCACCAAAAACTTTTAAGTAAAAATAATATTTGAAGCTTTAACTTGCTCTAACCAATTAAGTTACAGAGTAAGCATCAGAGGGTTTTTCGGGATTACCGTCGTAAAACATACAGACAGACTTATTGCACCTTCCCAAATAAAATGAAGTTAATAGAATCGCTCTTCTAGGTCAATAAAGCGAATCTATTGGTTCGCACATCGTCTGGAAACGCAGCCTAAACATCAGTATTTCTCACCGTTAGTACTGTTCGGCAGTAAGGGTACGCATTCCACGCCTCTTCGTGCACTTCCAAGGAACCTTTGGGCGCTAGCAGTCTGATGAACGCCGGCACTTTCGACGCCAAGTGGTAGATCTTGTACGTGTACTGACCAGATGAGTATCTGCCACCTGTTCGAGAGTTCTACTTTAGATGATAATGATAGGATAAGCTGACTCGGGGCTGTTCATTTATTATGTAAAACAATTAAAAAACCGCGGCGCTAAAAAAAAACTTGTTGGACCTTCTCCTCCCCAAAAAACGTCTTAAATGAAATACCTACTCCAACGACGATTTTGTCAGTACTTCTTTTAAAATAAATGTGATTTTTTTATATCTTTTACATAGTTTTTTTACAATATTAGCTTAGTAAACTTTCTTCTTTCAGTTATTAAATCCGTATAATTATGTGTTTATGGTGTATTAAAACTATTTAGGCTTCTAATGTCGGCTTCACAAATCAAACTAAATCCAATTAATGTTTTGGAATGGCACTTACTTGCACGCAACATAAATAACCACTACAGAGGTCTAGGTAGCATAATTTACTTCCTAATTAGACATTGCTTATGAGACCCTGTAATGCCTGATGTTTAGATAAAGTAAGGCTAACCTTGTTTAGTTTATCTTAAGCTCTTGAAAAACATAAAACGCCAACGAACTTTATATTTAACGTTGTTACTGTCAACCGTATTAAGCTTGCTTTATATTGTGCTTTTTTTTTAGGCGGCCTAAAAACTCCGTGAGCAGAGTTGGCCACTTGCTCATACCAAAGACGATTAATATCTAGAAGACAGACAAAGGCCATACACAAAATCGTAACCCTAAAAAATAGCCTGAAAGCTCTAAAACATCAATTTTATCCAAGAAATTTCAATTACTTTCTAGTTAAAAATGTTTAAATATTGAATATTGTTGCTACCTACTACTAAGTATTGAAATTTCTTGGATAAAATTGATGTTTTAAAGTTTTCAGGCTATCTGGTACTGCAGGATCGGGTTACGATTTTGTGTATGGCCTTTGTCTGTCTTCTAGATATTAATCGTCTTTGCTCATACGAACGAACGAACGAACGAATCTTGCTTTCAGTTACAGTACGGGAAAGATTCGAACCCTACACTTCGGTTCTTAATCATTCATCAAAAATGATAATTAATTCACGAATGGGCTTCTGTTGCGGATATTATCGAAGATCTGCTGAATCGTCATAGACCAGTTTTTTTTTTTTTTTTTTTTTCATTTTACTTCCAGTTTGTGTATGATTTGCTCAAGGGCGCGGAAGCTCGCACCGGACGCTAACAAACAATTACTTACGTCACTGCCACTACGAAACATTTTATCACCGAAGCGTAGCAACTTTTACATTGAAATATTAAAGTGGCAACCCAGCTTTGCAGCTTTTACTCTACCCTTGGGAAAGCGGGGATATGACTGAATTTTTAAAATAAGAGAAACGCGAGCCGAATACATTTCTTTGTAAGCTTGAAAATTGTTTTAGCGATTATTGAAAAGTACTAATTTCGTGAGTGTTAAAGTTGGGTTTCGTGTATAATAAGGGTCTTGTTCGGAAAGATTTTTGCCTCAATAAGGGCGAGGTTGCAGTTTCAAAGTAATTTTTGGGATGCATTTTATAGGTCTTAATAATCTCCGAGTTTGTTGTGTTGGATTGGAACTATATTTACAATCTTCGATCAATTCGATCTAGCGACTACAGCGTAATTAAACCACTACAAAAATTTTCACTTATCACACTAACATTAGCTTTACGAAGGCAATACACAGAATCACTCTTATTTTTGTTAAATTACAAACTAAAACCAGTCTGAATGCAATCTGAGATAGCCTAACAGATTAATTTTGCAATCTTGCAAGTTTGCGCGACTAGAGGCTGATCAATAACCAACAATGCGTTGGCCAATAGGACGAGGTCGTGGTTTGATAAAAAGCATCAAGCAGTGAGGCTAGACCTAGAGTATAGATTCGATAGTTAGACCAGCCCCCTAGCTCTGAACCGGACATGTAAAGTCTCTCTTGAAACTAAATACTTATGTATTTTGTAGTACGTAAGGAAAATGCCCGATAAAACGTTTTTCATATTTCGTTGTTTAAAAGTAAAATAATAAACTGATGGGCTTGCAGTCTGTCACATACCTTACCTACTGAATGCTAATTTCTATTCCGATTTTTGAATCGTGTCAATAAGAGGATTTTACCCATTTTGACACTAAAAAATCAGGCGGTTCCCTCAAAAGTTCCTTTGAAGATGTCTAATGGTTTAGTCAGAGGCTAATGTATATTTGGTACAATCTGTCCAGGCTTTGTAGAAATTAAACTACGAACAAAATTCAAGTACACCTTAGTCAAAATGAGAATTAAAATAAAAACTACAAGAGTTATTTCCTTTGATTTCTAAGTTCATCAACGGCGGACGTCATTGAGTTGGGGACAAAGGGGGTATTTTTAGAAAGTGTAGGCGTTGGACCTTCGTAGGAAAGCTGCAGCATCGTTATACAACTGTGCCCTGCGGTTTATCAACATTTGTTAAGATCCATCCGTTTTTATTCAAATTTTGAATCGAACTTATCCAAATAAATACATGGCATAATAAATTATCTGATTCAAAATCGACGATACTGTTAAGTAGGTACCTATAGGATTCCCGTAATTTATGTTATAATGTAATAAAAGGAGGTTATTGAGCGCCGGGTGTCGTGTTTTCCTTCACTGTTAAAAGCATTATGTCGATGCGCATACTTTCAAAAATTAATTGATGAACAAACATTTTATTGCTAAACAAATTTTGATAGTTCTATTTTATCCCACTACTAGACCAACATCTTCGTAGAACAGATATTTAAAGGTTATTTAGAACCCATTACTTGACCTCTGTATGAACCTACGTCACACTTACAAGCCCCATCTGTGTAAACTTGCATTGCAGTGTACGTCAGGATCGACCGAGGCGGTCGCGTAAGTCGATTATGTTTTCCTCATTATTTTCAATTTAAAAACAGGTCCATAACTGTGCCGCTAGAGACAACAACCTTCAGCCATTTAGGATTATTTACAAATATTTATTGCTAGGATTCTACTTGACCTTTAGAAACTAAATGATAGCTTTTATACGGCTATCTATAGGTACATACATATAGTTATGTAAAAATTAACCCCTATTTCTCCTGGTCATGCTATAACTTGAGAACAGCTTTACCGATTTCATTCGGGGCAAAAAGTCAACTTTGCACCGAAAGTAGAGCATTTGATACATATGTAAAAGATATTGAATAAAACCCGAAAAATTAAATTAAAAAAAATAATGCTATATATATATGTATGTATAGATTCAACTAGACATCCAGAACGTAACTTACAGAAATGATTTGACCGTTCTAAAAATCCATTCTATTCCTTGAATATAATCCATTCTAAAGGAACTTTAAAATCATTCTTGCGTTAGATTTGTGTCAAAACATAAATCCGCGACACAGTAGACTTGAGATGAGAAATTACGAGATATTCTTAGTATTAGGCAATAGTGGCAGTGACCTCAATTCATTTTGAAACGAGATCTCTGGGTATAACGTGTAAGCAACTAGTTTAGCTTAGCAACAGTAACATACATGGAACAACTGATCAAACAACACATAAATACGCTAAAATATTGATGTATCAGAGGTTTTTAATGAAAGAGTAACCTACTTTTACAGAGTTCATCGAATCACAATACTTACGGCAATCATTTTTTACTCAGTTATCGAGCCTTTTTTGGTAAAATACTTATACGCAAACATGGTATACTACAGATACTTAATGTTGCCTGATAAATTTATTAAAGTTTGAAAACAAGTGCGTTAAAACCGCATTCAAAGCACACCTGGCAAAGATACAAAATAATGATTACCTATATCATTTTGCAACGATATTATCAATGTAGCTAATGTTCATCGTAAAACAATGTACCTAAAATAGGCAAACCAATAGTAGTAATTTGATAGGCCACAGGGCAACGAATAGCTTGTGCACCTTCTGTAGTTAACGCGCTCAATGGCAAGGCTTACTGACCGTGATCTTACGTGGCTGTCAATGTCAAACAATTTACAAAGTCCTAAAACAGGTTTTATAGGGTACGATGTGTTTATAATTTACGTGGTCAAATGATAAATGTAGTATGAATTTCCTTATTCGTAATGGGTTTTATACTATCAAATTTATAAATCTCCTTGTTACTTTATAATTAATGGGATGGCAAGAGACATTATGGTTTTTAACTTTTCAACAATATTTGACTAAATACATATTTTTCGTTTCAGTTTGTAAATTTTACGATCCCCTATGGTACACACGTATAACGTACTAACTACTAACCAACCCCAGCCCCTACATCGGCAAATTTTCCAGCTGAAGTTAGAAAACTAGTAAAAATTTTGCGCTACTAGACAACTTGGTACGAGACGGTCTGTATCGCTCAAAATTACGTTTTGAACAGGGTATCATTTGGATTTAATTGTAACTTTATCTATACTTCGTTTCAATGTATAAAATTGTTCCATTTTGTAAATCTTAAAATAAATGCAATGTACAACCGAACATAGTTGCGGTAATATTTAACTCATTAATTAAGTTTAAATTCTATATTAATTTAGATTATACAAATTACCTATACCGAATCTAGATGTAATTCAGTTGGTTATTTTATTTTTATTTTTTTGTAATAATTATTGGCGTTCTTCTTGCCTGAAACACAGGATTACCTAGTTCAGGCTCTTGTAATATTTTTAACTTTACCCTTAAATAAGACTATAAACATGTAAACTTTTAGTGTAATGAAATTTTTTGAATAAATTATTATTATTATTATTCGTAATTATTACAATCAGTCGATTTTCCTGTGGGGTTTTTAGACAAAGTACAATCACAAATCTAAATGTAACTTGATATTCAATAGCACAAACCAACATTTACAAAATACCTACGAATGATTACTAACAATACAAGAATAAATGGAACTACGTATAACGCCGTAGCGCAAATGTACCAGATTCAATACAAGTAGGGCAAACTCCACAAGAATCAGTTTCTTTACCGTCTGCACTGTTCGATCCAGACGAATCGGGTTTAGCTGGAAATAATTTCCTAGTTAGAACACGTAACCAGGCTCACGATATCACAAGGAACGGATATCAGAGAGAACCTATCTACAGTCTCTACTAGTCTAAGTATAAAGGGCTCTTTCACGCCAAAAATACTGAACGAATTTGGCTGAAACTTGGACTGTAAGATGTACATAGTTTATGACAACACATAGGCTTTTAGTACTTTTATCCGGGTTAGTTAGTTACTGCGCGAACGTAGCCGCGGTTGTGTAAAAACAAAGTCGCTTCCCGCCGCCTGTACGCTTAGATCTTTACTTCATTCAAGGGGGTTTTTCATTCTTTTTTTAGCCCTTTTTTTAATATCCAATTTACTACATTTGCTGGTTAGTTAGCGAGTCCGGCCTATACTACATTTAATCTAAGCGTAATCGATCGTCCATTTTTAATGAAACAATGCCTATAATTAAAATATCTTGGAAAAGGTCAATTGAGTTAGCTGGGTAGTCTGGATTCATACAGCTGAGAGAGGAAGGCTAGCTCACTTTTCCATCGCATTGATTCAGCTGAATTTGCGAGATCAAACTCAACACAACAATCTGTGTTGTCATGATGTTTCATTCCTACAAAGATCTAGTATGCAGTATGCATGCATACAGAACGCTGAATGGCTTCCTACTTTTAAAATAGGTGCAGGTGCAGTGGTCCTGGAGATTACTGTCGTGTCCAAAGGCACATAAACTAACAAAATAAGATTTTAGTATAGATCATAAATTAAAAGCGTTGCCAAATCTCAAATGAGAGAGTGGGACTCAGGAATAAGCTCATGGCTTCACCTATGTCGTCTTATCTCGTTATTTCTAGATAACAATTAACAATACTACAGCAATACACGCTTTGTACAAACAGTTACGTTTGCGAAGCCTTTTTAGGTTCGCATGTCCTTGTGAAAATACAAAGTAAATAAACAATGTTCATTATTAAATAGACTAGTTTGATAGTGATACAGTTGTGTCTGGATAAAGGAGAATTGATTTGCTAGTGATTAGGGATTGCGATCCGGTACCAGGGCCCTTACTCTGCAAAACGAAAAACGAAGTTTCGTGACAATTTTCGGGGTCAGCTTATGTTGGTGGATACTGAATTCGTAATAGTTCACCAACATAATTAGAACCCGAAAATTGTCACGAAACTTCGTTTTTCGTTTTGCAGAGTAGACCGCGTTGTCACGCGTGTAGGTACTTTAAACATTTGGCACTTGATAAATCTACTTAGATGTCAGGTCGGTGAGAAGGAGGCATAAGCCCAGCAGTGGGTCTTAACAAAGCTGAAAATTAATAATATTGATCACTTAAAAATCTTTTGAAACGTAAAAAGAAGACTGAACCACCAGCTACATTACGTAGGTAAGATAAACACATTACAATTTTTTGAGGTTTTTAAGATTTCGTTTGTGATATTATTTGTTCCGGCGATAATTTTCTCTCAAATTTGTTACAGTGGAGTTGATTTCGTATTTAATTTACACTTAACGGTCCATGTTGAAATGAAAATGAAAAGTAAGTTATCCGTGGCAAAACAATTCGGACGGATCCTGTTGGATTCATGAAATCCGGTCCAAGTCCGGCCGGATTGAAAATGACGCCGGATTACAATCCATAATAGTGGTACAGTTGTTTTACTGTAACTGTGACACTGATCGAACTATTGTCGTGGGAAGAAATTGATTCTAGTGGTTTCCAGTTGAATGACTGAAGTTAACGATTATTTCAGAAAAGTAAATTACATTTTCAGAATTAACAAATAACTAGCTTCCGCCTGCGATTTTGCTGCAATAATTTTAGTCATTTAATTGAACTAATTAACGATTACACTAACGAACTTTAATATTTATAATGCTACTTTTAGCTCGTAATCGTAACTAGTGTGGTATTGGTATCTATATATTGAGAAGCCTGTCAAGTATCGAACTTCAACTACTGCTAAAGTAACACGCTGTTACTACAATGCTTCTTCAGATTATTTCTGGGGTTCATCTTCGAATTAACAGAGAGATTTTTATTTCACTTAAGCCAAGTCTGAAACCGTGACAGTTATCAAAAAGAAATAAAAGCACTGTTGTGAGCCTGTTTACGTTTAAAACTCATACTAATTGCATTCGTTTTAAAACCATATAAAACCATAGGTAGTTGAGTATTATAAGATTCTAATCATAGTATCTTCCGATTGAGGCGTAAGAGCCAAATGATTTAGGATTGCAGCGAGTAGAAAGCTTTTGTTAGAAAGTTGCATAGGTACGTAAACAGTACACTAACGGCCGGTTTCAATATTAAACTTACGAATGATCGTAGATTGATCGCCGTAGCAACTTTGTTTAGACAACAAAAAATGTAGGACACTTTTTGACAGAACAATATTACTATGGCGACAGATCCACGATTATTAGTAAGTTGAATATTGCAACCCGGCATAAACCTACTGTTGTTTACTAACGCTCATAGTTAAAATTATGTTGATAGAAACTGAATTCGAAACATTTGATCAACTTAAGTTAAACCACGAAATATTTTTTTTGGAGTAGGGGAAATCAGGTACTTGGAGAATAAGCGAAAACGAAATTTCGTGCCAGTATTTGAGATGATAGTCGAAGGTCAGATCATAAAAAAACATAGGTATAGGTACTTAAGCTTTAACTTACCAAGCAAGGGGTAGTCCTTAAAGGGTTCATTTTTTAAGACTTCTATTCCTTCACCGCCACCTGTTTCGTTTTTGGACACCTCGGCCACACAATACAGCTGAGCAACTTGGTACTGCGAAGAAAATATACAATATTGTACTAATATTATAAACACCAAAGTTTGTATGGATGTTTAGATGTTTGTTACTCTTTCACGCAAAAACTACTAAACATATAGCCTTAAACTTTGAATAAACACAGTTTAATACCTGAAATAGCACCTAAAGGATATTAGTTGCTATTAACTGCATCTGATTTGCCACAGGCTGCTGCTGATGGCAATAAAACCTGTAAAGTCTTGCTTATAAAAATAACAATTGTTCGTTCATTCGTATTAGCAAGTGACCAACTCTGGTGACAGAGTTTTCAGGCCGCCTAAAGGCCTCCATCATCATTGTTATACAAATAACAATGTAATATTTTAATTTGATCAGTAGGTAAAAAAAATAATGACATATATGAAATGATTTCAATAAAACTTGTAAATTTTGCTTTGTAACTTATACTACTTTCGAGTAATCATTGAACAAACATTGAATACACAAGTTCCTCTTAAATCGAATGCTGACATTATAGAAGCGATCGAAAGCTTTAACAGTTGCATCCAAGTAGCTGCCTGGAAAGCTACTCCTGCGTACTCATATAGTTCCCAATTTATACCTACATTCCCCCATGTCGTCTCCGACGCTGTTCAAGAAAAGAGAAAAGCGAGAAAAAAGTGGCAGACTACAAGACATGTTAAAGACAAAAATAATCTTAATAGACTGACCAAGAAACTGAAAAACATACTCAATGACATCTCAAATCAACAAATGGAAGACAAGCTAATGAGTCTAGATGCCACAGTCGCAACCGACTATTCTCTATGGAAAATCACAAAATCTATAAAAAGACCTTCTACATACAAATCTCCCCTACGTAAAAGTGATGGAACCTGGGCTAAGAGCGATGCCGATAAAGCGGAACTTTTTGCAAAGCACTTATCAGAAGTTTTTACTCCTAATGATGACACTGGGTCGTCCAAAACACATGAAATAAGAGAAAGCTTGTCCGCTACTCACCAACTAGCCCCTCCTTTAGACAAATTTACGAAAGCTGAAGTTCGCTCTGCAATCAAGAAATTGGATTTAAATAAAGCCCCCGGTTATGACCTAATAACTGCAAAAATTATTAAGGAACTACCCAACACAGGTATCACTGGTCTTACTCAAATCTTCAATGCTGCCCTGCGACTTGAATATGTCCCTGCTCAGTGGAAGGTAGCAGAAATCATTGTACTAAACAAACCCGGCAAGGACCCTTCCAACGTAGCTTCTTACCGCCCCATAAGTCTTCTTCCAATATCTTCAAAACTTTTAGAGATACTGTTCCTAAAAAGGTTAATGCCTGAGGTAGCTAAAACCGAACTTATACCTTCACACCAATTTGGATTTCGCGCAAAGCATGGGACAATAGAGCAAGTGCATCGCCTAGTTGCCACCATAAACAACACCTTTGAACACAAAGAGTATAGTTCGGCAGCTTTCCTGGACATTTCTCAAGCATTTGACCGTGTGTGGCATGATGGCTTGTTATTTAAGATTTTAAAAGCCCTACCTATAAATTACTTCCGTTTCATTAAATCCTACCTTGGCCAGAGACATTTTTATGTAAAGCTTGAAGAGGAAAAAACTGGTCTTTTTGGAATAAAAGCAGGGGTCCCCCAAGGGAGTGTCATGGGCCCGGTCCTATATTTAATATATACACATGACCTACCAGTTACAGAAGATGTAATTGTGGGGACATTTGCTGATGACACAGCCATCATTGCATCCCATGCAAATCCAAAAGTTGCTTCCGCTATGCTGCAGAGAACCTTAGATACAATCTCAACATGGCTCAAAGATTGGCGCATCAAAGCAAATGAAACAAAATCAGTTCACGTAACCTTTGCCCTAAGACATGGCACTTGCCCCGCAGTTGAACTGAACAAAATACAAATCCCCCAGTGTGAAGATGTGCGGTATCTTGGTATATACCTAGACAGACGTCTTACATGGAGAAAGCATATATTCACCAAAAGAAAAGCTCTGGGCTTGCAGCTTAGGAAGCTCTACTGGCTTGTATCAAGGAAATCTAAACTATCTCTAGAAAATAAGCTACTGATATACAAATGCATCCTGAAACCAATATGGTCATATGGAGCGGAACTGTGGGGTACAGCAGCCAATTCAAATATAGAAATTATTCAACGCTCCCAATCTAAAATGCTACGGATGATAACAAACGCACCCTGGTATGTCACAAACAACCAGTTACACCAAGATTTGGAAATACCAACAGTTAAGCAGGATATAATGAACAAACTTCGCTCATACTCCAAGCGCATAGAGCTACACCCAAACAAACTCGCCGTTGATCTCATGCAAAGAACCACCACAGTCAAAAGACTAAAGAGGAGAGCCCCTCAAGACCTTATTTAGCTACTACGAATACTATATGGAACAACCACTGGGCTGTTTCCATTCACGTCATACTAAGAACAAAACTCTAGCCAAATGCCCAGATAGGCAGATTGCAAGAAAAAAAAAAGGATAAAAAAAAAAAAAAAAAAAAAAAAAACTTATAAGTTGTTCTAGGAGAATAAACAATACATTGAAATGAGTCAAACATGATCTGACTGAGTGTCCTTGAATGAAGATTAGCAAAGTTAAAGTAAGCATACCTCTTCAACTGTTAGAGGCAGTGTGACACGGCTGAAAAGAAAAAAATAAATTGTCAATAATTTTCATAATGATACATTCAGGCTCATCATTACACATATTGTGAGACTTCAACATCTGTCAGCAAGGAAAACCACTTCAATGCCCAAACCTTGACCTGGAGATTCTGTCACTGTCAGGATTGCTCTCAAATATCGGCTAGTTTTCACTAAAAAGCTATTACACTACATTGGTCATAATTTATGAGTAATATTATCTGCTGATAAGGTAAAATTACGGAACCGTGGCAATTTGGAGAGGATTTGGCAAAAATCGATTTATTTCGCCTTCTAACCTTCGCGAATAATACTTACAATTCTTTGATAAGCATGTTGTATATTTATTTCAAAACACTATAATGCACATCAGATTGTCCCACTACCACCGTAAAACAGACTTATCACATAGAAAGACTCGATTGCCCGAATATTGGTATTGTAAATTCTAATCTATGATCAACCTGGATCAACCAATGAAAATGACAAGGCGCATGCCTCGCTATGACGCAACGGATATTGCGTCAACATTACATGCGTTCCATTTTAGGTTTAGAAATCTAGGCATGAATGCATGATTTACTCTAAAAGAATAAGAAGTTGAAGGGTTAACTTTTTATCTGGAGTAATTTGGAATTTTTTTGCACGATTTACAGTTACAAAGAGAAATATTTTTCTTCAGTTTTTTAGATAGGTGCCTACGTTAATAGAGATAAAAATAATGATATTGGTCAAAAGATTACGTAGCATGAAACATATTCAAGTGACAGTGACATATCTTTGACAGTTTCCTGAACGCTCCATTCGGATTATTTCGGATACACTTCCGTCTCAGTCCATTGCATTGCATTGCTACAGTATTTAATTAGCGAATAACTAGTTATCAAATCCAAAATCTAGCAATTATCTTATAAAAATCTAAATTAATATAGTTTCACCTCATCGATCACTATCCTAAAGCAGTCGAATTCAATATACCTATTCAATATTTTTTTCATTTAAACGGAAACTGTCTGATTGAACTAATGAAAACATCCGAACAGAGTAACAGGCAACAATCCGTCAGTTCCTGTCAGTTCAGCTAAACTTCTCTCTCTCTCTCTCTCTTCTTTCGTTGGTGATTGGTCAGTTATCAGTCAGTCAGCACAGAGTGTGTTGATTTGATTTTCTATGCTGTTGTGCAAAATTGTTTAATCGCTAAAAACTGATCAAAATGCAATAAAAATGGTTTGATGCACTTTTCAAATATTTATCCTACGATTGTGCCTATATTTTTTGAGACTACTCACTTTTAAACCATAGAAAACAGTACTGCCCTCGATATATAAAAATGAGTTTGGTTGGGAAAAAGTGCGAATCAATAACTCTACTCGAACCAAAGGAAGACGTAATTTCTTGTGATATAACACCGGAGGAAGTTCTTAGACTTGATAGAATAACCGATAACTATATGTGTAGCCCTGAAGCGAATGTATACGATATAGATTTCACACGATTCAAAATTCGTGATTTGGAAACTGGGACTGTGCTGTTTGAGATTGCGAAGCCTCCGACAGACTTCGGTGTGGATAACGAAGGGGCTGAAGATGCTTCTGAAGAGCAGCTGGATCCGAACGCTGGAAGATTTGTTCGCTATCAATTCACACCTCAATTTTTAAAACTAAAGACTGTTGGAGCGACGTAAGTTTGCTGCTTTAACTAACTTACTAACGATCTTGACCGCCTTATTGATTATAGGAAGTCATCGCAAAATGTTCAGTTGGTTTTCTTTAGTAGAAGCTTCTTTTCATACCAAATGTGTATGGTTTGCAATGTGGATAAAGCTCAAACATTATACCTACTCCAAACTGATGATATCATTCAGTTTGCGTTTCAATCATGAAAAATTAGTAGAATTCCATATTGTTTTAACATTGAGTGTTTATTTGCAGGGTAGAATTCACTGTGGGAGCTCGTCCAGTAAACCACTTCAGGATGATTGAGAAGCACTTCTTCAGGGACACTCTTTTGAAGACATTTGACTTTGAGTTTGGCTTCTGCATACCATTCTCCAGAAACACTTGTGAACATATTTACGAGTTCCCAGCTCTGCCCCCTGATCTTGGTAAGCTAATAAAATTAGAATGTCAAATAGCAATTATCCTTCAACTCATAGATGGCAGAAATTTATGTGATATAAAAACGGCATTAGCCAAACTTTATATTTGACAAGACTGTGGCTTCGCGTGCTACTCGCCGGGATAAAAAGTAGCATATTATTGTGGTATTTCAGGTCCTAAACTATGTATATTTCAAGTTTTTGCGTGAATGAGTAACAAAAATCCATCTATACATTTCTACAAACTTTTGTGTTTATAATATTGGTAGTAGGTATCTGTAGTAACAATTAATTATTATGTGAGTACTGACCTTCAGGTATGCAGTTGGCGAGGAAAAGTTTTTTATTATACTAGACTTGTCTATGATAGGGTAATATCCATGTAAAGGCAATATTTTTTTCTTTCAGTGGAAGAAATGATTGCTGCACCATTTGAGACATGTTCAGACAGCTTTTATTTTGTGGATAACCATCTTGTGATGCATAACAAGGCAGACTATGCCTACAATGGAGGCATCAACAACTGAACTAGTTGTACCACTATTTTTCTAGAAGTTTAGCACTTTCTCCCTTACTGATAAACTTTGAGCAATGAGCATGAAATAATGGAATGGTATCTTTGATGTGTCTACCATACTACATGAGCTTATAAAGTTATTTCTAGCAAAAAATATTGGCATGCTAATCAATCTTTATCAGTAAGAGTTATAATAATGTGGTATTTTTTTAAATCAAAATCACTTTTTTTCACCATTTTAATATTTTCACTAACAAGATGTTGTATAAAGAGAAGTCTTAGGCCGGTATTCAGAGACCTTACTCAAGCGTCGATCTGTGCTTGAGCGTCGATTTAAGTATCGTTTCTTATTCAAGAACGTTACTTGAGAGTAGTTTTGCTGATCAGAGTTCAGCTGAGTCGAGTTCAGCTGAGTCGAGTTCACCTGAGTAATTCCTTATTCAAAAACCTCAATCAAGTGAAATCGATGCTTGAGTTTGACATTTTTCAAAGGAATCTGAGTAAATGCTTGAGAGTGGTCTGGACCACGCTTGAGCATTTACTCAGATAGCATTTTTGTTTTGTTTTCAGTAAAAATGGATAATATATTCGATTCGTTGTATTTTCGAGGTCATCTAAGCATGCTAGAATAACGGACACACAAGACAAGACTTCAAAATATGCATGGGGACCTTGTTTCTGTTTCATACAGACAAATGTTATAAGGACTTGTGAATTTATAGTTAGTATTAGCACAGATAAAAGAATACTATTAGTTTAGTCTTGGTAGGTAGGTACTCATAAGGATTACTTACCTACTTTATTTATGTCGAAAATTCTACCTACGTACATAACCTAAACACATTTGGTTTGGCTGGGGTAAAATAAAAAATATATTAACAAAACTACCATAATGTTTTTATTTAATATTTTACACACACTTATTTAAAACGTATTAAATAAAGTTTATAGGAGTCACGGGAAACAGCTAATCGTTAGATCATGTCCAGGCTAAGCTTGTTGAGAGAGATCCTTCGTGTCTCGTCATCTTCAACGAGTGCTGGTGCTATCTTCCACAACGTTTGTGTCTACAAACACTACATGATGCATCAGACCAGGGCAAGAAGCACTACCGCCGATAACCAAGCAGTATTACCTGTCTTTGGTCAAAGCGTAAAAATAGATTCATTGATTTCACATTTTCATCCCGCGATTTGGCGATTGTTGAAATTTGATTGACTTGCTTGACGACTGACGTATGAATAAATGAATTTGTCAGTTTTCTAAAGTCGTTCCGTTACACGTTATTTTTACTTCACTTTCGAGAGTCGCCATTAATTTTTCATCCAGGCATTTTGAATTTCTGCGTATAACGGAATGGAAGTACAAAATAAATTAAAAATGTAAATGAGAACAGACTGAATTCATAAACAAAAAGGAATAGACACTTGAGACTCGATTTAGCTGAGCATTTACTCAAGCAACGTTCTTGAATACAAACGATACTTAAGCAACGAATCAATGCTTAAGCAGAGTTCCGCTGAACCGAGTTCAAATCGACGCTTGAGTCAGGTCTCTGAATACCGGCCTTAGTGTGATAGTTTTATTTTTAAGACATTCCAATAGTACTATTATATTACAATGTGATTTAAATCATTCCAAATTTAATAAGTTATAAAATTAGATAGATAAATCGTAAATTGTATACAAAGAAATTGAACATTAGGGTAAGTATTAATTTACCAATAACATTGTTGGTAAAAAAAACTGATCTCTTGCGGAACCTTTTATGACTTCAATGTAGGTTTTTAAAACCAACCCATGCTACAATATTATTTATTGGTATAATTTGATTTTTCAGAATGGTTAATAAATTGAGAAAATGTCACTTCTTTGTTGACACTTAAATTTAGTAAGCACCATACTTTGCACATTGTGTTGTGATTGTGTAACACACTTGCTGTAAGGAGCTTGGGTGCTTGTATTGAATTCTAGTCATTGTATAGATCAGAAAAAGGAAAATATGAAAAAAAATACAGGGAATGGAATATAGTTAAAAGTTGCTTTAGAATTGTATCCGAATTGGAAAGGAAGAATTGTTTTATAATTGAAATGCAGTTCAATACGTTTTTGCAGTTCATAAGACGGCAATACTAAATTCTAAAATAAGTACCAGATGAATTGGAAAATTTATCAAGCCGTCCAAGAATATTTTTTAGTTAAGTGTCCTTGATTTTACAAAATAATAATGTGTTCAGTGTAAATGTTAATGGTTGCATCGGTGATCTATATTTAATTGTGTATTTAATGTAATGGTATTGACTTTGGTAATGGTTATGA
This sequence comes from Xanthorhoe designata, assembly GCA_963582015.1. NCBI lineage: Eukaryota > Metazoa > Arthropoda > Insecta > Lepidoptera > Geometridae > Xanthorhoe > Xanthorhoe designata. The sequence continues at coordinate 5,047,541 of OY757029.1, forward strand.
TCTGAATATAAATATTGACTCCTTTAATTCCAAAATGGCGTGTCGCTAATCTGTTGTTAATTCTTCTGTAATTTCATGTCGTATTTAATGTCGACAATATTGCAAATGTGTGCAGTAGTATATTTTATTATTCATGATACTTGAATGTAGATTCGTGTAATCCAAATGTATCAACAATTTAGATTCTATTTTAATGTGTGTAAGAGTGTAATTTGTAGTTTGAACCCTAATTTTCACTGTTTCACTGATCACTACACTAGTTTGAAGAAATAAAAACCTAATGGGATATGTATTATTTTATTAACACAACCATTTCTGCTATATTATTTATTTATCGTTTATATTTGGTACCATGCATTAAATTCTGATAAAAAGTGTCAGCGTCATAAATGATCCTACTTCCATAGAAGTGGTAACATGACGCTAACTTCACATAAAAATATTGAAAAATATAATTGAATAGGTATTAATATTTCTATCTTATAATAAGTTTCAATTCCATAATTAAGTTTTAGTGCCACCAGTTTAGCTGTAGGTAGGTACGTAGGTACAGGAAAAAAAATGCTGTCATTCTTCCTTTTTATAAACAGTAACTATAAGTTGCACTGTAAACGGGAATTGATTAACAGGTTAGCTGTCCGATGAGGCACATGTGCCTCATGGGTGATTGCACTGGTACGTCCATGAGGCATATGTGCCTCATGTTAGCTGTCATTATTTACTACGAGGACGTGTACAAAGAAGATCGAAACTTGCTTCGGGACAGCTAACCTGTTAATTTGCAGTCGAGCTGCTGGCACTTACACTTTTACATAATAGGTAGCTACAAGAAGACAAAAATAAAATCGCTTTCCAAGTAGTACGCGCGATTAAATACCATATAAAATGCATCTAGCTAAGGCATCAATATCACAATGTGGATACTTAATTATATTTTGTATAGTGCCAGTAGGTAAACCCAGGTACTGGCAACATTTGCGGTCCACAAATGTACAAATATACGCGTTCACTGCCAAGCCTACAGCCTTTACAAATCGACAATCGAGATATAGCGGCTCATCTTATATTGGTGTAAAGTAAACACAAAACATTTCACCAACATAAGCTGAACAACGAAAATAGGCACGATAAATCGTTTGTACCTACTTCAAGGGGTAGACCTTATGCATAGCTGACCCTGAACGTCATAATTATAAAAGTACCTAATAATATACTTTAGGATACGTATTTTATTATATTGAACGGCATCAAAAAACCCATTACAAAGTCTTAAAAATCTAAAGCTGTCTTCACATTTTAGACGGCTATAATAATCATAGTAAAAGTTAGGAACTTTTTGGCTTCTCTAAAAACACAAAAATATAATAATTAAAAACAAAAAACTTACCTTTACTAAAATGACACAAGAACCCCTTTCTTAAATCTTATAAAATACCTAACTAAGTTGGCACCAAATAAAAGCTCTTACAAAGTTCTTTACCATCTTCATAATTTATCAATTTAAATGAATGATGATTTAAGCTAATAATCGTAATATTTTTAAAAAAACCTTACCAACTTCCTATAAAAAACTGTTATTTTGTATTGTTTCGTAAGCTGTATTATTTTCAGTTACTACATTCATTTATAATCATCCTAGAACCACTATGCTTTGCTTATTATCACATACCAAATCAATATGGTCTCATTGATCCCGCATTACAAAGGGTGGTGCAATTTGTGTGCAAAAGAATTTTTTATTCTGAATGACTTCACTCTTATTTAAAAAAAGTCTGTTAAACGCACCAGTTCCTAGCATGTCCAAGACGTATAATATAATAGGTTAGGTGCCTTAGTTCTATATCAATTAAACTGAGCAATTAAACTGTAGCATGTGTAAAAAGTTACGCTTTTTGTCTTTTTACGTTTCACATGTTCATTAGTAATCTTGAATGTATCCTTCTTTGTTATGAAAAGGAACGTGTCCAAGAATCAAGTATTATCTGTCTACTGTTGATACAATGTGCTCCAGGGTTGGGCTAGCCATATATGTATAGCGTTTATTTTTGCAAGCGAGGGATAGTTTTCGATAGTATGCCATCTAGCACTATTCAGGACTTGTGCCCTTCCGCCCAACCCTGCTACGATCTGACAGTTATTTGAAGATTTGTTAAAATTTGCGGTTGCCCCCGCGGCTACGACCACGCCTGTTACTAGACACGTCTCGTCTAGTATTAGGGTTTTGTCTTGTACAAGAAACGTCTCTCGGTTCAACCCTGGCACCTTCTTTCTTGATAAAGAACTTGTAAGCTATAGTTTTGTTGTTGACAAACGTTTGCGCGTATTGCAAAGATATGACCGCACATTTGTTTTCCTTCTGTAAGTCATCGAAAGGTTCCGAGTTGGAGAAACATTTATCTACGTATTGAAACTTCCTTCGTGGCGCACTTTTGTTATACATATGTAGCTCGTAGCTCCATTTGGCCGCGCTATGTTTAGTGCCGAGTAGTTGAACCGCGATGTAAATGCTGTTTGTCGCTTGAGAAACTCTCAGGTTGAACACAAAGTTGAAGTTTCCTATTTTGACGAGCTGCATTCGTTTGTGTTCGTTCATCCTATCGATTTGTAGGAACATTTCGGTGTCAACTTCGCCTATGTTGGATGGGTGGAAGTTGTTGAAATGGATGGCCACTTGGGATAATTTTCCTGGAAAATCAATCAAAACTACGTAAGTATAACTTGTACCAAAGACGATGAATATTAATATGTAATATGAATATCAATTCGTTTCCTAGCGACACCTAGTGAGCTATAAGTTAATTAAACCCATTTTTACGGTACCACGTTATTGCGTGGCCATATCAATCTAGGCTTTAAAATAATCTTTGCTCGTACTTCGAATGATAATTGGTTCCAACATTAGAATGGCCAATGGCAATGCTCCGTGTCGAATAATCATAAACGAAGCATTGCCATTGGCCATTCTAATGATGGAACCAAGTTGAAGCCAATGTGTGGTGCTGGCATCACACTATACAATTGAATCATGTAGAAAATATGTAAAGCCCTAGTTTTATTTACCTTTCCACCTACACAGGTTTCCTGGCATAAGACACTGAACTTCACTAAAAGGGCATTCTTTCAAATGATTATCCATATCAGCTAGCTTGAAGTTCAGACAGCAGCCTTCGTCTGCATTGTAACATGGTGATTTGATCTAAAACAAAGTAAAATATTATAAAAACAAAAAAAAAATTTTAAGTATACCTAATAGGTACCTACTACCAACGACGATTAATATCTAGAAGACAGACAAAGGCCATACACAAAATCGTAACCCTAAAAAATAGCCTGAAAACTCTAAAACATCAATTTTATCTAAGAAATTTCAATTACTTTCTAGTTAAAAATGTTTAAATATTGAATATTGTTGCTACCTACTACTAAGTATTGAAATTTCTTGGATAAAATTGATGTTTTAAAGTTTTCAGGCTATCTGGTACTGCGGGATCGGGTTACGATTTTGTGTATGGCCTTTGTCTGTCTTCTAGATATTAATCGTCTTTGCTACTACTAATATTATAAACGTGACGTTTGTAAGTATGGATGGATTAATGTTTGTTACTCTTTCACGCGAAAACGAATGGAACGGATTTGGTTGAATCTTGGAATACACATAGATTATGACTGGGAATAACACATGGCTACTTTTGATCCTGGTATTATTTAAAATAATGCTTGCGGTGTTATCACAGGACTCATGTTATCACACTAGTTAAATTGTTATAAGATCTTTCTGCGTTAAAACTGTTTTCAGGTCAGGCACGGATGGTCAGGCAGTTCCAGTGAGCGCCAGAATCATACTTGATCGAGCGCTAGAATCATACTTTATGCCCTGACGGAGGCTTTCATGCGGCAACAAATGCCATATCGAGTTAGTCCGTCTATCGATTAATTGGTAGGTACTTACGTCTTTTTTAAACTTCGTAATCAGAACTTAAAACAATAATTATGTACCTATACGGGTATTTATCACGATACCTTTATATTATTTTGTCACGTTTCGTGATAAATACCGGTAAGTACAATGTTTTGTAATGCATTCATAGGTAGGTACAGTACGCAGTACAATGTAAATTGACCGAAGTGAACATAGTTATTGCAATTAGCGTCGCAGTGGTCGGACCTAAAACTATCTCTGTTTCACGTGCCGTCGATACGTCTGTTTAGCTCTTTCGTAGCGACTGTTCACAATGCGCGTTCCTGGACGGCCTAAGTTCGGCCCGGCCACGTTATTATAATTTTATAATTTTTATGGGTTCCAACGGAAATCCCAAAATTTAATAAAAATTAAATATTTTGTATAACTAAGACAATATACTTACTAATATTCTAAAGAGGTAAAGTTGGTTTGTTTGTATTTTTGGGGTCTCTATCTCCGAAACTACTCATCCAATTTCTTTCTTTCACCGATGTGTTGTAGCATAGACTTTCCGAATGAACATAGGCTATATTTTATCAAGGTAGGTACCATGCGAGCGAGCGGCCGAGTAAGCTAGTATTATATATATACATACATTAATAAAGCTCATTTTATGATTTTGAAATCCCGCTATTTCTCAAAATCTCTGGATTATAACGAGGTATTACAACTCTCGTCGGACGTATCCGTTGTGGGCTAAAGCCACTACCGAGTGGACGCCACCTAACAATAAACGACCTTACGGCAGACCACGCCTTAGATGGAAAGACGAGTTAGATTCTAAAGCATTGGTCCACAGTGGCCCAAAACAGGGATGACTGGAGAGAAGGAAGGGAGGCCTTTGCCCTGCAGTGGGACATTACAGGCTCATAACATAACATACCATTCATTACATACAACTCTGTGTTACTTAGGAACTTAGGTGAATACTCTACCTACTCCTGCCACTGATTATTAGATACCTGTAATGCGACTTCCTCCATGCTAATGTTCCGCATATCAGTGATGGTGGCGCCACAAATGCCGCACGGCTTCCGTCGAGACCGACAATCCATGCACGAGGCGTGTCCACTCAAGCAGTTGAATATCTTCGTGCCAAATCCTCTTTCGCAAGTTGGACAGTTCACTTCATCGTTGGAACGGGGTCTGAGAATTAATATTTCACATTCAAAAGTTGTAGTTGTTATAAGTTAATCTTTACTTAGATTTACTTATATCCATTAACTCTTTATGTATGTTTATTTATGTAATGTTGGTTTGTTTGTTTATATGTTTGGGGTAACGATCGGATTACAAAAATTCTTTCACCGATGTTGCAAGAAATAAAATAATGGGATATTTTATTTCGTTAAATTGAAAAAAATATATTTAAAACAGAAAATGTATGGTTCTGGCAAAATTTAGGCATTTTGATAAAATCCAGAGACTTTATTTCGAAATAGCAACACGTAACGCCATCTATTAATTTGTTTTTGGAAATACAACCATCTTATAGGGGGATAGGATACCATGCTTACACACACAAACTTTCACCTTTATAATTTTAGTAGGTAAGGAAGTAGGTAGGTACTGTATTTATGATATGGGTAGAGAAGTTATGTGCATGTTTAACAAGTAAATTGTTGATTGTTGTAGCCTGCGGTAAGTACCTAGGCAAATTACCTACCTATTATTATTAGTATTTAATTATTAGTTATTTTGTAGTAAAAATACAGAGCTGCATGACATACTCAAAGTCAACACAGTAGCAGAAGAGATCAAAGCTGCTGCCAAGGCCTACCAAGACAAGTCGTCAAACCATCCCAACCAACTTGCACAGAAACTCACAACACCCTCATACAGAAGGAGGCATAAGAGAAAAGACGTCATGCAGCTCAAAGACTGAAAATGAAGAGTACCAAATGCCGAGAAAGCAGGAGTGCTCTGCCCGATAATATACCCACAGACCATCTGCTCATAGTTTAATAATTGACGACCTCTGTGGCGCAGTGGGCGAAAGCCCGCCTGAGACGCAGAGGTTGCGGGTTCGATCCCCGCTGCGGGACAAATGTTTGCATGATCTGCAAATATTTGTTTCGTGTCTGGGTGTTTTCTATGTATAATATGTATGTATTTACAAAAAAAAATGTATCTATGTAGTTTATCAGTCATCTGGTTACCATAACACAAGCATTAAATTGCTTAGCTTGGGACTAGATGACGCCGTGTGAAATGTCCAAGGATATTTATTTATTTAATAACTGATCGCAGATAATACTAGAGAAAAAAAAAAAAAAAAGTTATTTTGTACGTGCTCAATCTATCCGTACTCTTTAGAGTAAACTAAAATAACTAATTGGGGCACGACTTTGTTTTATAAATCCTACTATCCTACTAATCCTACTAATATTATAAAAGTGAAAGTTTGTGTGTGTGTAAGTGTGTTTGTTACTCTTTCACGCTAAAACTACTGAACGGAATTGGCTGAAACTTGGAATAGACATAGTTTATGACCGGGAATAACACATAGGCTACTTTTGATTCCGGTATTCCCACGGGATCAGAAACTACCGCGGGTAACACCGCGAGGCGCAGCTAGTACAGTATATTGGTACCGAGCTGATCGCTGCCGTGGCGGACTCGCTGACGCAGGCGGAGCCGATGGCGCAGGCGGTGCAGATGGCGCACTTCTGCAACAAACAAGACTAAGTATATAAATATCCCATTAAGTATAGTGTTCAGTGCCCGCGACGCACATTCCGTGAGTTGTCCGGCGACCCATCATCAAAATTGATCATAAATTATTTCATCAATATACTCTTCCTTCAGTGTTGGTCCTGAGAGAAGCGTTTATTAGATGTGGTTTATTTTATATACTTTAGTATTTCATTATAAATGAAAAATACCCAAAGTTAAAAGCTCTGGCAGGATTCGAACCTGCGTAGATACAAGCCGAGCTGCCTGACCACTAGGCTACAGAACCTTTTAACTACTACACTTACTATACTTTAGTGCGGATGACGCATTTTATACCTATATTATATAATTAAACATAAACAAGATTACAAATGAGTTACGAGTAGGTGTTATTCCAAAACATTGTGTTTACATTACATTATAACCAAAATAATACCCATTTATGCTGAAACAATAATATTTAAATTTACTTTATACAAATAGTTACTTAGAACTTAGAATAGTTTTTTTTTTTTTTTACAACCTTTAATACATTTAATACAACGAACTATATTTATGTGTGTACCTAAGTTGATCTGAATAAAAGGCTATATTATTATTATACAAAACCAAAGCTTTATATGTTGCATGCACTCGTGCCTGAGCAGGGAATGGGTTAAGCATCTTTGTCAGCGACGACTTTCATCCGGACAAGATTATCTTACCTGAGATTACTATTCACGAACACAAAGTCCGAGTTAGCAGCTGGAACTGAGCGTTGCTGGTTATTATTTCCACGGTTTAAGACAGAGTTTTCATTGGCACCAAGGTTTGGGTACAAAGAACGCGATCTGTAAATAGATAAATAAGTAAATAACCTTTGAACTTTCACTCAGTCACAGATATTTGTAATAAAAGTTTAGTATCTCTAGTAAGTTTTGAACTTTCACTCAGTCACAGATATTTGTAATAAAAGTTTAGTATCTCTAGTAAGTGGTTGTAGATATTACTAAAATAGAATAGAAGAAATAGATTAGGAGGAATAACGAAAACAGAGTTTGGTGGCCACCAAGTGCAACTTCGATATTCCTCCTAAACTATACAAAATGAAACTATTACAGAGGTATTAAAAAAAAGCTTATGATAGGTTTCACAAACTGTACTTACATTCAGATTTTTTAAATTAAAAGATAAAAGAATGAATAATAAAAGAATGTAAGTAACCCTTTTTGTAATGTGTTACTGTTTGTTTACCCAAATAAATAAAATAAAAAAAATAAAATAAATTCTTTTGTTCAACGTTATAATAAAATAAAATAGGCGGTGGCGCTAGTTTCACCCATAGACGCGCTCTTAACGGAAATGGGCTCACACAAAATGGTAGGTGTAAGTATAGAACAAAATTATAGAACAGAAAATTACGCCTAGTATCAGTAGTCCAATGATTTAGTCCGACGATGCTGATCAATACAGATCATCAGGAGTAACCAGAACAAGTGGCCGAAATGCGTCACTGTTTGGTATCCACAAGATGGAAGGAAGAAAAATTTTAAGCAGTCCTTTGATAAACCGGGAGTTCCCCAAATATAATTTACAATAGATTGGAATTTTTTAGGGACTTTCCCGTACTCTTTCTGGTTCTTTCGATAGCATGTTAAATTGTTACCTGACAATTTATCATGTTCTTGCATCTTGTAAATGCTGTCTCTGAACCAATATCTTTTTGAGATGATAATCATGATCACCTCAAAAAGATACCTAGGTACTGTCCCCTCTTAAAATTAATCTGGTCACACTGTCGTCTGCCACAATAACTTTGGGAGCGAACATCTTTTATTTTTTCATTTATCATGTGATTAGGTAAACATACAACCTAACTAAGTATATTTGGTTTCACTGTGGTCGGACTTTCAACCAACTACCTACCAACAGTAAGCAAAACCATAGATAGGTTATAGAGGCTGGCCAAATAAACTTACGGAGGTGCAGGTGCAGGCGCAGGGGATGGTTGTGTCTGTATTTGTTGCATTACATCTAGCAGCATATCTTGGGTTTGACGCTCAAACATCCTTCTTTGTTGTACCAATGCTCTTTGTATTTCTGCATTGCTGCTAAAAAAATTAGATGTAAGTAGGTACCTAAGTACAAAATTCGATTCGACACATTTCGATTCGGCTGGAAAACTGAGCAAGTTTTGAAAGATTTAACACTTTTAGCAAACTTTTAGTTCTAAATCCGGTTATATCTTTCAAAACTTGTTCAGTTTTCTAAGACTCGCAGAAAAACGTCTTATAAAACTACTTAGTCCTAATAATTTCAATTTCTAGCATTATTTGATTGACTCTCACTCACCTGGCATTTTTTTCACTTCTTGATTGTTCAGATCCCATTGTTTCAAATAGGTTTCAAACGTGTTCTATTCTAAGTAAACAAGTACCTACAAAGTGCTTACTGCCTATCAAGAAGTCTTTTGAAATCAGTTTATGTTTATGTAAACTTTTGTATTATTTAATTCAGCCAAGCCAATAGCACACACACCATCACCACAAAGCAACACACGTCTCGACTTCTCGAGCGAGTCTCGTCCGTTCTTGTCTTGGTCCGTTCGTCTGTTTTGTTCTATTTCGGCACACTAGTCATGCTCTTTGCACTAGTGATAGATAGTGAAGTACTTTTAAATTAAAACTATGAAATCATAAATCGACTCGATGATTTGAACTTTGAACAATGATGATTAGGTAAGTACCTAATACCTACATAAACAAATACTTAAATAAAAAAAACTACGAGGTCATAGCTTAGACATTTAATTTTGTGTTATTATTATTATTACTTAAGTACTTACATTAAGTTACAAGAATTATTTTTACAAAATAATAATAAGCCTACCTACTTACCTACCTAATTCTTAGTTCTGTTCTTAGGTTAAGTGGTTAGGGGATTGTCTCTTTGAAAACCTTAGATTAGACCAAATTATCGTGGATCAAGACCAATGTAGATATCTGTAACCTCAAGAACTAGGTAAGTACACACATGATGTACTTAGGTACTTATCTACCTACCGATAAAAATATTTAGGCCAACTACGTACCTACCTACCTAATAGGTAGGTAACTATGATGGTAATACTTTACTGGGTAGATAATTTAACTTCCTCCGAAGCGCTAAACCGTTCAGTTTTTAACGCTGCACTCGTTTTATGGCCCCTTCCGAATGAGAAGCACTAGACAAGGTGCATTACTTTTAAAAAATCGATGTTGGATTTACCACATGAACACATCACTATCATACTACTTTTCTTCCCAGTTCCCATCCCAGCCTATTGCTTTGTTTGTTGCACTTTGCGGAAAGAACCAAACATAGACAAGATAAAAGTACCCTAATAACCCTTAACTTTGACAAGTCATGCTTGCTTTGCAAATCGAGATGAGATGTTTATAATATAAATCTTTGCTTTGCTGTGTGATAAAATGCAAAATAATTTAACAATTTAATTTCTCGTCCAAGAAAAAAAAAAATCAAAAATAAGATTCCTATCCTATGCTTATGTCACTGTAATGTCAGGGCAGTCCATATTGTCAACGTCATCAGTCATTAGTCGTTTCCCAACCAAACTGTTCAAAACCCTAAAAACTTAACGTAACGTAGTGTAAATTCTCTTTGCTAAAAACCTCAGAACTAAAAACGCGTAGGTATTGGACGAATTTTACTCTAAGGGAGTACTTTAGGGAAGTGTAAATAGCACAGCACAGCAGCGGGGCGGACCGGCGGAGCCTAGAGCTAAACATAGTGCTAAAGTGATATTTCTCTTTGCCTAATTAATGCATTTATTTTTTAAATCAATAGTGTAGGTACGTTTTGATAATTTATTTCAATTTTGGCATCTAGTCCGTTCTGTGGCATTCGGTTTGAGTGAGATCCATGTGAAAAAAAATGAAAAGTTCATGTAGGCAGTAATATAAACTACATGCTCTTTGAGAAACATAGGTATAACTTTCTCAACGACAGGGTCGGCAGCCAAGAGTAATCAGTCTCCACCACAATACGTTTACCTACCTACATGTACTGCCCTACTAGTTTATAAGTGATTATGCTCTTGTTTATTCACAGAACTCGAGATGCCTCACCTTCGCATCGAAACGAACGTGCCTAAAAGCAAAATCTCTGCAGATTTTGTTACCAAAGCTGTCCCGGTGTTAGCTAAATCTCTTGGGAAACCAGAGCAGGTAAAAAAAGTGCAGTAGGCTTTCTATCAGAACTAATTGGGTATTGAAGATCCTTTGATTTTTAAGTTTATGGAGTTAGTCAGAGGCCTCCATGTACACATTTGGCACCTCCCACATTTCACGGAACCTGTTACATAAACCATTAGGTATGATATTATATTTACTTACTTATATATTAATTTCTGCTTTCAGTACTGTGTGGTGTCTGTGATTCCCGAGGTGCCTATGAGTTTTGCTGGCACAACAGAACCATGTGCGATTGCCAATGTCATGTCTATTGGGGCATTAGGAGTGGAGCAGAACAAGAAACATGCTAAGGCACTGTTTGCTTTGGTTGAGAAAGAGCTTGGGGTGAAAAATGATAGGTATATGATAATTTTTAACATTATTACCTATCCTCCTGCGGCTTCGTTCGCGTAGTACTTAGATAAAAAGTAGCTGATGTGTTATTCCAGGATTTCCAGGTCCTAGGTCTTGTTTCACCGAAATCTATTCAGTAGTTTTTGTGTGAAAGACTAACAATACAAACTTTATAATATTAGAAAGATATTTATGAACATTACAAATACTGGCCTCCACTTGTGGGATACACCAATCCCCTGTTTGTGTAACTTGTTTTGGACTGTATTCAAGTTGTATCAAAGCAAAAATCACAGTAAATCGCGAAAACAACTGTCAAATATGACAGTAATTAGGTAAGTTACTTACTAATACAACTTGGATACAATGCGAAACAAGTTACACAATCCAGGGGCAGGCTATTTAGATTGAAATTCCTTAACAAAATTGTTGCTCTAAAGGCAGCACACAAGGCGACAGGCGACAGCGACAGATCGGCGACTAGACACGACGACAGGCTGCGGACGACAGTTTTCATACTTATATTTTGTTCAAAGCCCCGCATTTTGACACCTTGGCGTCAGAGTCGACTGGGCCGCTATAATAAGTTAAATTATATGCGCACACAAAGCGACAGCACGGCGCGACTAGACGCGGCGACTTGTCGCCCAGTGTGCGCTGCCGTTTAGATGGGATTCTACATAGTTATGTCTAACCTAACCTTCGATTTAAAGCTCAAGTTTGTCTGTTACTATGGTAGTTGCAAATGTTGCAATTAAATAGGTACTTAAATAACCACTTAAATCTTGATCATTATTGAAAAATTATTTATTGTAATCATGATAGTTTTAGATTAAAGGTGATAAAGTGTTATCTACATTATAGTTAAGGATCATATTCATGTGATTATGACATAGTGAGTTTGCATATTTATGTTTATTACAATCTTGCTTTTTATCTTTTACAGAATGTACATAACATTCCAAGATGAACCGACTGGAAATGTAGGCTTCAAGGGGACTACTTTCCATGAAATTTTCGGATAATCAACAACAGCATTTGATACAAAAATAATTTATTGTAAAAAATGTAATGGTTGAGAAATAAGATAAAATGTAGGTACCTATGCTTGCCAATAAAGGCACTGTTTTTTAGGATATAGAAGTTGTTTTACAAGATCAATTTGTTTTTTGTCTTAGAACCTATTCCAAAAACCACAGTAGGATTGTATTGTAAAATTTGTAAAACAAATTGACATAAAGTAAGCTAATCATTGATTAGTAATCAATAATCATTCATCAAACAGAATATTAAAAAAATACAAATTATAATAAGTAGGTACCTACAATAGAAATTTTGACGAAACTGAGTCAATAAATATGCAGAACAGTTAAATCTAAAAACTTGTAATTTCTAGTTTTTAGAATTTTGATTATAGTAAGTCGTATTGTTATGCATAGTTTGTATTTTGTTAAAAGTTTTTTATTAGAACATATTTACCTCATCTTTGCCAAAATATTCCTTACGCTAGGTGATGCTTCTCATATCAATATCATAAAAGTCGCCATGACGACAGCTGGGAGCGTTTTGGTGCGAAATCCAAATAAAATAAATGTTTTTATTTCTGTAAGTAACTTAAAACTTATTGTGGGTTTGGGACCCCCTTTTAAGTATGAAAATACCTGAGTACAAATGATACAAATGAGTACCTACTAGAAATGCAAAATAACAATAAGCCATCTAAATGTTTGATTTTTACCGAAATATTAATAGCAAAATTTGACTGTGAGACACACTTTAAACTACTTTTTGGGCAACTAGCCTATTAAGCCAGGGTGCACATAAGGATTGCATTTTAAATATCTTTAAAATCCTACTTGCTCCTGGCCTCGTCCCTTAAGCATGAGGTTGACACTATAAAACATTAGATATTAAAGTAAGTAAGTTAGTATGAGTTGGTATGAGCAAGTAAAAGAGCTCTATAGATATGATAGATATTACAAAATACGGGAAGAATTAATGTTTAGCTCAACATTTAAAATTACTTAAAATGCATTTAAAGTTTTTTTTTTTTAATGCACGCACTTATAATTTCTTCGTACTTGTCGATTTTATCTTTCATCCTTCGATTCTGAGCTAGCACTTTATTTATAATTAATTGCTGTCTTTTTATTCTATTTTCCATGTCTCTAATTTTTTTTGGATTCATTATTGAAGTAGTAGAGGCAGTAGTAGACTTGAATACCTCCATTGAATCAGAGTCTGAATCTTGTTCCAGTTTACACTCTCGTTCTTCCAGTGTTGGATTCAGTAATTTCAGCTCAAAAATTGTGTCCTCTTGTTTCTGAAAAAATATTTAGTAAAAATAATAATAACGAGATGAGCTTGACTCCTATATTAGAGACTGGCTCCAACAGGCACAGAACAGAGATCAGTGGATGGGAGGAAAGGGAGGCCTTTGCCCTGCAGTGGGTATCGTCAGGCTTATAATAATAAAAAAAAATCTTCAGGTCCACATTAGCCAAAGAGAACAATGGTCACAATAGGCATGATGACAGTAATAAAGAATTACTAAAAAATGTTATATATCTAACTAATTGAATATGATTCATGGATCCTGAAGAAATGGATTTATTTTTATAATAAGAGCAAGAATTATATTTATTTTGATTAAATAGAATTAGACGCCACGCCTTATGCGGGCACCACACTTGGGCTTCAACTTGGTTCCAACATTAGAATGGGCTTTGGCAATGCTCCATTTGTGTGTAATAACAGTAATCATAACACAAGCATTAAGTTGCTTAGCTTGGGAATAGATGATGGCGTGTACAATGTCCAAGGATATTTATTATTTATTTTGTTTATTGTGGTTGTTATTTGATCTTCAGATTTAAGACATTACTTCGAACACATACAACTAGTGATCGAGTAAATCTCCTAATTGATAGATATTCTAACTAAACATTCACCACAGAGCCCAGGAATACCCCCGATTTGCAGGGAATCTCCCTCCTGGGTCCAATAAAATAATCTATTTCATAAAATGTATAGCTAAAAGACCACAAGGTAGCTATAATTTGTACTCACTATAAAACTTAGAAGATTTGATGATGGAACAGCTGTTCTGACAAGGTACTTATTTCCATCTGTCTTTTGCAAAAAATCCACGTCTTTGAAGTGTAATGAACAAATAGTGCTTGTTTTCGTGGGTAGCCAATTTTGTCGACCAGTTGCATTTATCCATTTTTCTTTTAGTTCTGGTTCATTGGGAAAGCTGAAATTATGGCATATTTTAAAATATGTAGGTAAGTACTACCTAGTCAACTTCATTGTTCAGTGCTGTTTTTCTTAGCTATTGTGCTTGACTCATGAATGTAGTCTGTTTGTTTTGAAATTCACTAAAACTAAAACTATGGACGAAATTAGTCCATGCTAAAACTAATATTATTTAGAAAATATAACTTACCGATGATATGATATACCCATGTTTGATAAATTCATACTATGGCTATCATTTCTACACCGTAAAACAGCGCAATACGGCATTTTTATTAATATTTACTTATCTTTGTACATAATATGTGTTAGCAGCTGCAGCTACTATTGCAAAGAGAATAAAAACACGCTCTTTCTTTGATAACAGCGATCGATCACAATTGGATCACAAACACAGAGTACTATTGTATCTGAAAATCACAAACTTGCACAAACTCAACAAAACACAAACAAACCAAAATGTTTATCACAAACCAAAGACACAAACTAAACTACAAAACAGCTTAATAGAGAGAGAGAGAACAAAGAGCATGGGAATAAACCACAGAACACTCCTGAATAAACACTAATATAACATCCTTAGAGAAAGTAAGAAATAGAGCGCTGTTTATTTCTTTCTCAGTCACACAAAAACAAAAAAGAATTTAAACAACATTCTTGTGAGTAAAAGAGACAAAGCATTAAATCTTTTGTCCTTCATCGCGTGCCGTTTTTTTGTATGGCCGGCAACTTGAAGTTGAACTTGATGCGCCGAATTTTGTACTACGACGAAATTATGGATTTATTGCAATTTTTGTCCCTCTCGGCGCGGCACGCTCACTGCTCGTCCAGGTACTATACTAGGTCTATGATAACAGCGCTCGTGATTTTATTCTCTTTCTTTGCCTGCATAAACCAAAGACTAGGAACAAGGATAAATGGTTTTTGAGTTTCTGGACTTTTGTAGTGTTTCTATTCTCTTCTTTGGCTATTGGCCCTCACAGATAAAAAAATCCAACGTAGGTAGTGTTTTTATTCTCTTTGGTTAAATTTTATATTCATTTACATGCTCGCTCTTTGATTCAGATAAAACAGATAAATTCTCAAGCTTACTTGCAAAGAGCTTACTTGAGTTGAGTGAGTTTGATTGATTTACTAGCAATTTAATACGAATACAAGAGGGACGTAAAACTTATAGTCGTTTCTACCAATAATAATAAAAACAGAAAGATCATCATGGACGAGCGCAGTGTGGAAGAGACTCCTGCCTCTCAGAGGCTTACAAATGATGACTTCAGGAAGCTCCTGATGACTCCTAGAGCTACTCCGTCTGGGGGCTCTCATCCTGCCGGTTCCGTGAGAGAAGCCATGGCTAATTCTGGGTGAGTTATTTCAATAAAAACATACTTAGAGAAGATCTTGTGTCTTGCTTGTAGGAGTACCTAAAGTCCTTTCTCATGTATATGTATGATAGTAATAAATTATCTACTACTTTAATTTTCAGGTCTATGCCACCTCCAACAGAAAATAAAAGTGAGCTACGTAGGAAAAAAAAGTCATATTATGCCGCATTGAAGAAGCAGGAAGATACAAAGCTCGCAGAATTAGCAGAGAAATACAGGGATAGAGCCCGGGAGAGGAGAGATGGGTCTAATGAACTCTGCCCAACAGACCCTACTAGTAACACCAGTAGTGCTTACAGGTTTGCCTAAGATTTAGAGTAGGTACTACAGTTTTAGTGTCATATTCTTTCCTATAACACTTTAGAATGATGGTGTAATAAATTTCAAACCTCAGTCATTTTGGTGGCTTAAAAACTCCATCGCTGGAGTTAGCCATTTGCTCATACAAACTTACTTATGAGCAAGGATATATGCTGCAACATGGGACAGCTAGACTCTTGTTTGAGAACCTTGTTACAGATTTGGAATGAGAAGAGTTTGTTCGTATGAGCAAGTGGCCAATTCTGGTGACGGAGTTTTTAGGCCACCTAAAGTCCTCCGTCATGGCTTAACGACTTTAAAAACCGTGACCAACCGTTTAACGTGCCCTCCGAAGCATGGAGTGGGAATGGGAATGATCCACTCTACAGTGAGACAAAGATGATACATCTTATCATTCTCTTGACTAACACTGCTACCCTACAGGCAAATATTTAATAAGCAATATAAGAATTATACTCAGAGAATCCATTCACACACAAATCTATATTTTACATCCACATTTTCTTAGGCCTACCCCCTGCCAGCAAATAACACTTTTATTAAGTACCTACTTCCATTGAAATGTGCTAACATTAACTAACTGAACTCTTCTTTTATTATAGGGCAGTGGCACCCGATGTCAAGTCTGGAATGGATGCCAAAGAGAGAAGAAGACAAATGATTCAGGTGGGGTTAAACTGTCATCAAACCCAGATGTTATACTCAATAATAGTTTCAAAAGGGGAAGTTATTACGTTACGCACTAACATCCCATGCAAAAAAAACTTTGACCCAGACACTGAAACACACACATTGTTGCATCCTCCATATTATAGTTGTAGACAAGGATAGATAGATTAACTATAGAATCATACAAGCGGGACAGCAAAGGCGGCCGGCCGATTTGACACTAGTTGTGCAATTCAATAAAACTTGTATAATTTTCAAATAAAAATAAGTTATAAGTATTTTAGCTGTACCTACGAGTGAAATGTACTTCCGTCTGTTATTTTTCTTCCTTAAGTGATTAAAACACCTATAAAAGACGGCATTATTCTCTAAAATTTGCGACGTCCGTTCAACACGATAGTCCGAACGGAACTGAGATAAGAGTAGGTGAGGCCACTGCACTCAGTTTAGTTACTAAACTCCAGTGGCCTCACCTGACTTACTAGAAGCGCAGCGCATGGTTCTACTAAACTTTAGTAGAACCATGCGCTGCAGTAAGTCACCTTCCCCTTTTGAAACTATCATTGGTTATACTCTTAATTTAGTGAGAGGGTCTGTTCTATTGATTTATATCTAATCAGATTTTTCTAATCAAGTTCAGTTTGGTAGTTTTAACCCTTTATAGGTTAGAGGCGATATTTTCACCACCATAATTTTTAATTTTTTTTGTGCGGATTTTTAACTTCCGGTCTTTTTATTTTATCCTGGCCACTTTTATGATTGTCTATCGACATTTTGACAGTGTAAAATTTGACACATGTCATAAGTATTTTTCTAATGGCGCCAAGTTAAATTTTCGAAAGTGCTCAATTTTGTTGGACGAATTTCAACCAGGGTTTATCTAGAAAATCTTCGAATGATAAAAGGTAATTTTGTTTACTATCGGTTCATCTTGTTTTGTTCTACAGATACTTGATAATATTTGGGTCCCTGCTATTTGGATTTTTACACAGGCTTGATTTTTTGTGGTGGGTTGTATATTCCCTATGTCTGTGTGGGACATTTTTGTGGTGGTTTGTATTTTGTATTTAGTATCGCTGTTTGGGTTTTGTTAGTGTTTTCTTTGCTTTATTATACAGATGAATCGGAAGGTCCTAAACGATGATGAAATAGAGGGGGCTCTTCAGGATTTATTTGGTTTACCAGAGGATCCTGACCAATCGGATGACAATTTAGAATCTGACGAAGAATACGTACCTAAATTTTAGCACAGTCCGCCTTCAAAGAATCCTGGAAGATTTATATGAACCTGGTCCTGCAAATTTACTACTGGATGATGGTGCCAATGCAAAGTCCATCGTTTATTTACGATCAGCCTAATTCACCGTTAGTAGTTCAGCAACCTGATAACTGTCCACTCAGCCCAATAGTACTTCAGCCTGAAAATTTCCTGCTCCTGCTAGAAAATCAACAAGACCAAGGCCTGCTGCACCTGTGCCGGGTACCTACTTCTTCTGCACAAAGACCAGTAGGTACGGTCAGTACCAATAAGACCTGTCATAAGTGATTCTTCAGATGAGTCAGATGCCGACGAGATGAACCGGTGATTATATGAGGATTGTAATTCTAGTAAAGTAAGTTAGGTATAACTAAATAAACAACTTACTTATTATTATTGTTTTATTCCAATATTACCTAAAAATAGACTATTTACAATTGCTTTTCTTGCCATAAAAGGTCCAATTTGAATATGCGAGCTCGCACTAGACAGTAGAATGGAGAAAATCTGACAGGTAAAGGGAATATATTTCCCACCATGTATGTACTTACTAAAAAAAAAAAAAATATATATATTTTCCTTTCTACCCCTATTATATAGCTCTAACCACTACCAGTTTTATTTTTCCACTGTCCACTCCTTATGACCGTTAAAGGGTTAAAGATCTCAAAATAGAAAGTTACAATAATCTGACTGATTTTATTTATGCCGTTTTATAATGCCTTCAAACTACCCCTTCAAACTACCTTCAAACTCATACACTCAGTAAAAAACAATTTTCTTTGCAAAGAGCTTGCTTAGACATTTTAGGTTCTACATAATTTAGTACATACATACATAATAAGTACGACTACTTCCCATGGGGATAGGCAGATTTTCACTTGCTACAATCCTGACACAACTTTTTAGCCTCATTTACTCTCTCTCATCACAATTATCCATGCAAGCTCGCCATACTTTTTAGTATTATTTCTATTGTCTTGTCGAGCCACTGTAAATTTCCACAATAAATTTTATTTATTTTTATATTATTTTCAGGAATCCAAATATCTTGGTGGTGACATGGAGCACACTCATTTAGTAAAAGGACTTGATTACGCACTACTGCAAAAGGTAATGTTTTTATTTAAATCTTCAATTAAATATACAACTTACATACTTTACGGATGAACTGTGGGCCAAAATTACCACTGACTGGAGCCCTGAGACAGTGAGACGGCGCGGTAGACCACGCAAGCGATGGCGCGACGAGCTGGACATCTATAGCGATGATCAGTGGCAGGAAATGGCGTTAGACCGAAAAGACTGGAAAACTCGAGGGGAGGCCTTTGCCCATCAGTGGGACAGTAAAGGCTAAAAACAATAACAACAACAACATACTTATTTGTTTCTTTTAAGCTCTATAATTATTAAAAATTAAGGTCATATTTTTTTAGCATTCAATTCAAACTAGTTTTTGATATAAACTTAGGCGTACACTTAATGGTACACTGTTGACATGGAATAAAATAGATTTGCACTGCACCTAAAGCATCCTGTCAGTTTAGCCGGCCATTCCCCAGGTAAGACAATGATCAATAAGTGTGGGAGTCACTCAGGGGTTTGTTTATTCTCCTATGCCGGGTTGCAATATTCAACATACTAATAACCGTGGATCTGTCGCCATAGTAATATTGTTATCTGTCAAAAAGTGCCCTACATTTTTTGTTGTCTAAACAAAGTTGCTATGGAGATCAATCTACGATCATTCGTTCAATATTGAAACCGGCCGTTATAGGTTCGATCAGAGATCCAGACCAAGGAACTGGAACAGGAGGAGGAAATGGAGAGGCTGGTCACCGCGCCTATTGAAGCTCCCAAAGAGAAAAAAGAAGTTGTTGTAAGTAAAATATGTAAACATTTCTTCATTAATCATAATGATTTGTCAAAAAGTTAAAGCTCTAGAAAATACGTTTTTCTTGTAACTCCTATATTGATGTAAGGAGAGGCCAACAGAGCTTTAGGAAGCCTCTAACTCTATTACGAATAAGGGTTCGTCAGCTTAATTTAAAACTAAAACTTTTAGATAAATAAATTTAAAACTTTTAGTAGTAGGTCCTTGTGTCTGTAAATTATGAAGTTATCACAGCAAATTAATATTGTTTAGAAGTAATTAGTTCTAAAATAAAATATAAGAGAGAATTTAATGTGTTACAGCCAGAATCTGAAGAAATGCAGTTTAAGACAACCATGGGCAAGAATATTTATAACATGGTATTGGAACAAAAGTAAGTTTTATGTTATAATAAAATAAATAAATAAATATCCTTGGACATTCCACACGATGTCATCTAGTCCCAAGCTAAGCAATTTAATGCTTGTGTTATGGTAACCAGATGACTGATATATTACATAGATACATTTTTTTTTGTAAATACATACATATTATACATAGAAAAACAACCAGACCCGGAACAAATATCTACAGAACATGTAAACATTTGTCCCGCGGCGGGGATGGAACCCGCAACCTCTGCGTCTCAGGCGGGCTTTCGCCCACTGCGCCACAGAGGTCGTCAAGTGTTAAACCACCACTTAGTATTTAGAAATATATGGACAGGCGATTTTAACGCATTATTTACCTTGTTTACATCCCGACGTCTCGGCCATGTTACAATAGCCATAGTCTGCAGAAGAACCGCGAACATATATTTCTAAATATGAATTGTTAAAGTTTAAGAAAGACCACAAGTACTCATATAAATTAAAATGATATCAAAATTATCGATTCATTCGGGATACGAACCCGCATAGTTTCAACAATCATTCTCGGTCCGGAGCTCCGGAGTAACTAATTTAGCCATTGTTTGTTTGTTCGTTTGAGCCAACTCTGACGGAGTTTTTAAGCCTCCGTCATGGCTCAACGACTTAAAAGCCTGGACCGACAATTTAAAAAATTTACTTAGCCATGGAACCCTATGACGTCATATCGAAAATGCTACCACGCGAAGCCGCGGGCGGAGCACACTCATTTAGTTATTTAGTTCTTCAATTAAAGTATGCTACTTACTTTTTTGTTTCTTTTAAGCTTTATAATTATTAAAAATTATGTAACTATTATTAAGGCCGTGTTGGTCAAGTGGATTAGTACCTCGACTTTCGCGCGCTCTCTAATACTGCCCTCTGTAGGAGAAAAAGCACAAGTGACAAATTTTGTGAAATTGAGTTACATACATTCCCGGGCTCAGCGAAAAAAATGTGATTTTTCTGTCTAGGAATATAAGCGATATTTCCCATAGGAGCCAAGTTAGACTAGCATAAGTGCATTACATTTTCTCAAAAGTACTTCCTGTTTGATAAAGAAAAAACATAACCCTGACATCAGACACAGAAAACTACTTAAGTAACCACGTATGATTTTTTATATTGGTATACGATTTGAACGAAATGATCGACTTCTATTCTGAAAACGCATAACATTGAATACTAAGTAAAATAAACACAGATGTGAACAAATGCTTTTTCTTTATAGTGCTTAAAACAAATGACAATACCTTTCAGAAACTAAATAAGCATATGAACATAGTTATGGGTTTTCTGATTCGTACAAGTAATATGTCGTATCAAAAAATATCCAACTTTACACCAGAGCCAAAAAAACTATTTCAAAAAATCATAACTCTTAAACGAATGAAGATAGAAAGTTGAAATCTGGTATATATTTATATCAATCCAAACGTTATTTAATACAGTTCATGAGAATATCGTAAAGTTACTACTACATTAATTTCTTAGGAGATACAGCAATTGATGTTTCATAATCGAGCAGCGGAAATGCTGTATCTCTAAGGTGAAATGTATGACCACTTGAAATAGATACAAGTTTTCATGCTACGGATCTGCTGTATCTCAAATATGAACCATACGAATCATAACATTTTTGCTGTAAGAGATTTTAATGAAATGAGTTTATAAAAATAAAATGGTTTAAGTACAGTCTGAGTTATAGATGTTATTCAAATAAAATACTGTATCTTTTATTTAATGCTTTTATTGTAATTTTAAGAATGTAATGACACAAAAAAGTCCGATAAAGGTACCACTTATCAATAACAATCAATCTGTTATATTTTCTCTTTATAATTAGTTTTAACAATCAAGTCTGCTATTTTTCTCTTCGTAACTGGTTGCAATAATCAGTCTGCTATATTTTTTTCGTCTTCATGATTAGTTTCAATAAAAGAAGTGAGTAAGAAAGGAGTGAGTGCTGAGATGATATCGGTAGAGGAAAATGAAAGAAGAAGACCATATTGTGCCAACCCCACTTAGTGGAATAAGGGCAGGAAGAAGAAGATTAAGTTTCATCAGACTGATCTGCTATAAAAAACATTCAGTCTGCTATATTTCTTCATTTAAAGTATTATCATCCCTATCTGATGGTAGGGTTTGCTTTCCTCGTCTTCTTCTTCCACTTGGCTCTATCTAACGAGTCTTCCTGGTAAACACTGCAGTCCAATAAATATTTTTTGATCACGTCCATCTATTTTTTTGGTTATTTCTGGGTCCAGGCGGAAAGGAATCTCCGCCTGTACCCAGAAATCTTGAGCGACATCATTTTCTGCGTGGATGGTCTCCTTTGAATGTGCCCAAACCAGCTTCGATCCTTTTCCTTACCACTGAATACACTTATCTTCGATGTCGCGCACGCCGAGACTCCCGCACTCAAATTTGTTGCGGACCATGTCGCTTCTCGTGATTCCGTTCATCCACCGAAGTATTTTCATCTCCACCACCTAGATACAATGTGTGTTTGTCCAGGTTTCGCTTATACTATATGCAAGTATCGGTCGAATTACACTCTTATAAATAATTTATATTCGTCACACCTCCTTGTCCATCGATAGTGAGTGGATTTCACTATCGATGGATCACGTGTAGTATGTATGTATGTATGTATGTATGGGGACTCCCTTTTCCGCATTTAGACTCAAAGGCGGTCCTTTATGCGTGGGGATGACCTGGCTCACTAGTAGTGAAGCCAGCCTAGCTCCTCCCAGAAGCACAGAAGTTTCCTGGGGTCTTCACAGGCTTCGAGGAGCGACCTCGGATTGTTGAGGATTTGTTGCCGTTGAGCTGCTACGCCCACGCATGCCAGGACTACGTGGGCCGCTGATTCTTCTTCGGTTAGACATCCTCTGCAGAGTGGGCTGTCCGTGATGCCGATGTTGTACAGATGTTTGTTAAGGGGGCAGTGTCCTGTGAGTGTCCCTATGATTATTTTGAGGTCTTTTCTTTGGAGGTTCATCAGGCGACGTGTCAGTCGTGGTATGGCCGCTGGTATCGCTGCTCTAGACTGTCTGCAGTCCGTCGCCCGTATCCATCGATCGTTATGTAGGTTTTGGGTGTGTTGTCGTGTCCAGGTTCGTAGCTGGGAGAACGGCAGAGGCAGGAATGGGGCCGGGCCTTCCACTTGTGTTTCCGAGCCCTTTCTGGCTAGTTCGTCTGCGGCGTCGTTTCCCAGTGATCCACTATGTCCCTTGATCCATTGTAGAGTTACTCTGTTCTTTGCGGCAATACTCTCAAGGGCAAGGTGACATTCGTGTATGAGCCTGGAGTTGCACTTTTGGCTCTCCAGTGCTCTTAGGGTTGCTGTGCTATCAGAGAGTATTCGTATTCCGTAGTCTTCTATCCTTCTCCTTTTGATAGCTGTGGCAGCTTCGGTTATGGCCACACATTCGCATTGGAAAATGGAACTGTGTGGGCCCAGTGTCATTGATATGTTGATGTTGAGATCCAGTGAGTGTACTCCGGCTCCTGTTCCCATATTTGTCTTCGATCCGTCAGTGTATATCCGGACTTCATTGTTTCCTGACTGATCGCTATTGTTTTCATGTGTCTGTATTCTGTAGTGTTTCTGGGATATTGATTGTCCGGGGATCTTATCGCACGGGGCGCATGTAAGCGGTTCGTGTGATATGGCTCTGTCCAGAATACATGCATGAGAGCTCCTTGTGTTGCCCCATAGGTTCAGATGTTTGAGTCTGATAGCGGCCAATGTCGCTTCCTGTTGTATGTATAGGTCGAGTGGGACAAGGCCTAGAATAATCTCCATGGCCGTTGTCGGTGTTGTCCTCATGCAGCCAGTTATTGCAGAGCATGCCAGTCTCTGGAAGCGTTGCAATCTGGTGGCCGCAGTGTTGAGTTCAGTTCTTTTCCACCAAACGATAGCACCATAAGTCAGTGTCGGTCTTAAGACCTGGATCACGTGTAGGTATACACACCATAATATACTATGTCTTGCCTTTACTGAGATGCAGGTAAATAACTGTTGCTTCTATTCCCCGAGTTCATTTTATAGGTCTTGACGTGATCTTGTGCAGATGGCTATATCGTCTGCGTAAATAAAAGTCCACTGTGCTTGAGTTTGTGCTTTTTCAGTGAGCGCATCCATCACCAAACAGAAGAGATATGGACTGGGTACTGACCCTTGATGTACACCTTCATTTTATGCTGCCTGTCCCTCTGTGATTTTTATAGTAAATCTGACTAGATTTACTATAAAAACCACAGAGGGACTACCAGAGTTGGCCACTGACTGATGCCGTCAAATAGGGTAAAATTTTGGGAAAATGTTCCTGTTAATGACGAGGTTGCTGATCTTATAAATGATTATGACACTTGAGTGCACCTACGTAAAAAACATAATAAACCCTAATATTAAGTAAAATTGCATGCAAAGTTAAATAAACCTTTTTTAAATTGTTGCCAAATTGTTTTACATAAAACTATAAGATATAGTAATGCAAATAAATAGCTACTCTTTATGTGATTTCATTTTAATAAATACTTTTAAAGTTTTCTTATGTTCTTTTTGTTTACTATTTCCCTATGATACTTAAAAGTTACTAAAAAATAAAGCACAATTACGTATTTGTGTTTTTTTTTCTTCCTAAAATTACTACATAGAACAATAAAAAAACACATGTGTGTAGTTGTGCTTTTTTTCTTCCTCCCTTAACACAAAAGGGATATTAAATAGGAGGTAGAAATGGTTTTTTCTAAATAATTAATTTAATTTCAATAATATCTATTAAATTATTTCATAGAAAAAATTATATACTAATTATACATACGATAAAAAAAGATTCAGCTTCGTAACTCATCTCTAAAGCAATTGGACTAAAGCACAAAGTTTTTTCAATTTTACTCGAAACTTAGTTTACAGCACTTGTGCTTTTTCTCCTACAGAGGGCAGAATAGCGTCGATGGGCTGGCAACCTGTTACGTATGGAAAGTTAACTTCTGCAAGATGTGGGCATGTACCAAATATGTATGTATTTGGACATACCTCTGACTACCCCCTTAGACATCTTCAAAAGGATCAAAAATTTCCTAATGATCTGAAAGAAATGTCTACCGCTCCCGGGATACAGTCGTGATCGTATTTAATTTTTTTATGTAACTATTAATCAAGTTAACGGACAGAGTCCGAAACACCGAACTGCGCTCCAAAACTAAAATTGCTGATGTGGCTTCGAAGGCCGCTACGCTAAAATGGAATTGGGCAGGACATGTCTGTCGGATGCCAGATGAGCTGTGGGCGAAGGTAGCTACCGAGTGGCGCCCCGACCCAGCGAGAAGGCGACGCGGCAGACCAAAACGGAGGTGGAGAGATGAAATCGACCAGTTTTTGCCGGACTGGAGGGTAGTTGCCGAGGATCATGAGGTGTGGAAAGAGTGGGGGGAGGCCTTTGCCCAGCAGTGGGATCATCACGGCTCATAATAATAAATAATAATAATTATGTAACTATTACATTCCAGGAACAAAAAGGTGACACGCAACGAGCTATTCGCTCCAGGGCGGATGGCATACGTGGTGGAACTCGACGAGGAGGGTACTATAGACAGTGATATACCCACGACCCTCACCCGAAGTAAGGCGGACGTGCCCGAAGTCGACGAGAGGAGTTCGGCTGCCTCCGCCAATGACGTGCTTCTCGACAAACTGGCGCAGATCTTCTCTTATTTGAGACACGGGAGGCATCGCAAGCTGAAGAAAACTAAGGTGGGTATTGACACTCAATTATAAAAGACACTTGACTGATTTAAGACACTTGACTAATTAAGACAATTAAAATTCTTTTGACAAACCAAAAAACATGTCTAAAAACATGTGGTAGAAATTAATTATGGACGTACGTATACAATGTGTCATTCATTACTATGACTTGTAAGACTACGCGCGTGCTAGCGTGTAGTTGTATTAGTCACTAATACAAGTATTAAAATTGGACATACACTAATAATTAGTGTATGTCCAAATTGTCCAATTTTAATACTTCATTTGAGATACACTCTATTAACTCGAGACACTTAGCTAAATAAGACACTTGATTAAATAAGACACATGACAATCGTACTAAGTTTTTAGCTTCATTTCTTGCATGTTTTCTAGGATAAAGCGACAGATAAGGGCCGTAACGACGACTCCATCTACGGCGAGATAGGAGATTACAACGCGGGTGAGAAGCGCTCGGATCGTCGCGACGATCGCCCGCGTACTGGATACTTCGATAAACCTGTGAAAGCTGAAGAGGAAGAAGGTACCGTGCCTTATCAATCTATACTATCTTCTATACTTCTATACTATCTTCTATACTTCTATACTATCTTCTATACTTCTATACTATCTTCTATACTTCTATACTAATATTATAAAGAGGTTAAGTTGGTATATTTGTTTGGGGTAATCACCGAAACTACTCATTCGATTTAAAAAATTCTTTCACCTATGTGTAGCATGGACTTTCCGAATGAACATAGTATATTTTATCAAGGTAGGTAAGATACCATGAGAGCGAAGCCGCGGGCGAGTAAGCTAGATACAGTGCTAATATCAGCCCGCGGCTTTATTCGCTTGGTATCTTACTGAATAAAAAGTATTCTATGAGTTATTTCAGGTCATCAACATAATATTTCAAGTTTCAGCCAAAGTTTAATCGTTTTTGCAAAAACTTATTAACTTTAAGTGACATACGGGTAAAATTGGGGCGGATTATAGGAATTAAGCTAGCAAGCTTACGCCCGCGGCTTCGCTCGCATGCTACCTACCTGGATAAAAAGCCTGGTAATCGCCCGTGTATATCTTCTGTCGTACCTTCAAGAACATTTAAATTACAGGTCCGGGCCCAATCGCTCGTCGCCCAAACGCCGAGGAGAAGGATAAACGTTCAGCAATGTTACTGTCCCGCCTCGCAGCCGAACCCGAGGGCTACGCCGAGTGTTACCCGGGGCTGCGAGAGATGGACGACGCGATCGACGACTCGGATGATGAGGTGGATTACACCAAGATGGACGCGGGGAACAAGAAGGGACCCATCGGTGAGTACGCTTACCCTGTGGGATACCGTGTGACTTTTCGTTTTTAGGCCGCCTAAAAGCCTCCGTCATGGCTTAACGACTTTAAAAGCTGGGACCGACAATTTCACGTGCCCAGCGAAGCACAAAATGCTCAGATATTAATGCCACTTGTGATCACCCATCCAAGTGCAAGTAGTGACCGCTCAGAACGCTAACTTCGACGATCTATCAAGAAAGTCTTAGCAAGCTTCGCCTCGAGCGCTTCATAAATATTGAATGTTAATAAAATCGTCAGGTCGTTGGGATTTCGACACTCAAGAGGAGTACTCAGCATACATGAGTAGCAAGGAAGCTCTGCCCAAGGCTGCCTTCCAATATGGCGTCAAGACTCAAGACGGACGGAAGACGAGGAAAACTAAAGACAAGAGTGAAAAGGCAGAGCTGGATAGAGAATGGCAACAGGTATTGTTTATTTCTATTTGATATTTTTAACTCAACATGTGTTATCCTGTCCTTTCGAGTTCATACAGAAATCACGCAAATTTTAGTTTACCCTTTCCAATTATTAACCGACTTCAAAAATGGAGGAGGTTCTATGTTCCACTGTATGTTTTTTTTAGGATGTTCGCCAATTATTCAGTCAATAGTGAACAGATTTTGTTTTTTTACAGTTATAAACAAAAATGCACCTCAAGAATGCATAAAATTGCTCTTATTAATGCCAGTTGTGGTCACTCATCTAAGTTATGACCGATATTAACGTTGCTTAACTTCAATGATCTATCAAGAACGTCTTAGCAAGCTTCGCCACGAGCGCTTCTTGAGCTGCGCTATAGAGGATAATAATAACACTTGTCGCATTGTCAGGAAATTTTTATCCCCTAGCCAGTAAAACCAAAAACGATTTCTCGTTTGGTCAAAAGCCCGCGAAAATCGTAACACCCTCGTCTTAAGACGAGAGACTAAAATGAAAACCTTAAATAATAATAATAATGAACTCTTTATTACACCAACAATAGGAATATACAATTACAGTAAAAATAATAGTTTACTTTATCACAAAACACCGATGATAGAGATGACACATAATCAAACTGACATATTGAATTTGCTTACAGATTCAAAACATCATTCAGAAGAGGAAAGCACCTGCTCCATCTGAAGAACCGGGATATAAATCCGCTAAATTCTAACACGAACCGGTATAATTACATTTGTGTTTATTATCGTAATATACATTTTACTGGTTTAAAAGTTATACGTGTCACGCCAAATGGCTAATGATTTTCCACTAAATGGAGTTAGAACGCAGTGTTTTAAAAGTGAGTTCGAGTTCTGATTCAAATATTTATGTGGTTGCGAAGCAAAATACACATTTATCGAATGCTTCATGACATGAACCGCCTTTCACAGACATATTGTCATCTACCCGATTTGTAAAATAGGATCTAAAAATGTCTAAAAGATCTGCAAGAATATGTCTACCGTCTCTTGGGATTACAGTCGTGAACATAATTCATTTTATTTTTACCCAATTTGTACTGTTCGCGTGTGTGTTTTACTAGTCTGGTTGTATTCATAATTCCTGAAAAGTGGGACTAATCCTGCCCCGCACGGGACATTCCCTATTTCACTAAAAAAGCGGGACGGTCCTGCCTGACGGCCGAAATTAATATTCAATCCGACGATCGATCACAGATCTATCTATACTTCTATACTATACTAATCTATACTCTATAGTATAGAACTTTACCTCTCTAAAATGTTAGTATAGAGTCTATACTATCTATACTATATAATATTATAAAGAGGTAAAGTTGGTTTGTTTGTTTGTATGTTTGGGGTAATCTCCGAAACTACTTATCCGATTTCAAAAATTATTTCACCTATTTGTAGCTTAGACTTTCCGAATGAACATAGGCTATATTTTATCAAGGTAGGTACCACGTGAGCGAAGCCACGGGCAAGTTAGCTAGTTATATACAACTTTGTTGTAAAACACAATTTGTATGGCACTTTTTGACAGATGACAGCGTTGCTATGGCAACAGATCTGCGATCGTTCCTCGGATTGAATATTAATTTCGGCCGTAAATCGGTCTGGCAACGATGGATTAATTTAAACACAATACTTTATTTTGTATTGTTTTTCATTTAAGCTATGAATTATTATCGAAAGTTGGCGCTTATTTTTACAAATGGCTTGAGTCAACTCGATCGAACGAGCGAAGCCTTGGGAATCTAGTTGTGAGTCTTTTTAAAGATGCCTTTAGCAATAATTCAACAACAATAAATATTATTAAGCTACATTTGTAGGCACATTTTAGATAGTCAAAGTAAGAATGTAATGGTGACACGTTTTTTATGTAAGAGCTAGATATTAATCGTCTTTGGTAAGAGTGAGCCAATGAACGTTTTCACATTGGACGATAATAGACGCACATACAGCTCGGATGATATCGTTGTCGTCCGCGCTGACGAGTGTCGGTGTCGTTATCGTCCCAGTGTGAAAACGCATAATAGGTAAGTAATGTAAAGTTATTTGTAAATAATTAATGTTGAATAAATAATGTGTAAGTAAGTAAAGTTTGTTTTTTATAACCAATTTTAGTAAATAAGTAGTACATGAATGAATATAAAAAAAAATTACATTGAACTTCATAAGGTATTGTTATGATGTCAAGAAGGATATTTACTATAATAAGTGTATTTATTAACATCTTGATGAGCTAATGCACAACAATATAATAATACAAAAGAATGCTGTTTTACAAAACCACATCGTTCAAAGTTCGTAATAACGACTTGATGAGGTCAGCGCGGCACGTTTTTGCTTAGAGTTTTATTTATATTACCTTAAAATGTGTCTTCGTTGTTCATTCACACGGAATCTTAAACAATTTATCATTGAGATTTAAGGGACACAAGGTGTAGAGTGGTTTAGAATAAATTGTTATAATTATTCAGCATAAAATGAGAAATCGTCGGCAAAAACTACTTCGAAATAAATTGTAGGTAGTAAACTAACGTGTCTTAATTGAATGATTGTGATGAAATACAATGAAACATGCGAACAAAGCGCGGAATGCCAAGGTTGATAGGCGAAAATTACTTTGAAATACCAAACGTGGATTTAGTGAGAAACTGCCATGTCCTTTCAGAAACGGTAGTCTGACTGACTACGCGTGAAGATAGTTTTCAAAGATCCATATTAGAAGGACCTAATGCAGCTATGACACAGAAAGTAAAGAAAAGATCTCCCTTGCGACCTTCAGATTTCACTGCAAGACAAAAGTGTGACATTCCATCACGTCCGACGCGGCGGGCCGGCGAAGAGAAATGCGGGCGAATTTGCGACGATTCGTTTGGTTTGACACAATGCCGGTTCATCGCCACTACCTATCCTACCCTACCAGTCGGTGTCTTCACAGGTGCGTATGGGCAGGTAAGCGGCCCCTCCCGCGCGCCGCCATCTTGAATTCCACTCACTCAGACCCGCGTCTCGCGGCGGACGCACGTCTCGCGCGAACACTCCGTGTCTCAAGGTTCAGTGTCATGTTGTGATAGTGCAGTGAGAATGGAGTCGACGCCGATATGTCGGTGCCGAGTGCTCTACCTGGGCTCGGCCGTGCCGCAGCAGAGCAAGGACGGCCTGCAGGGCATCCAGGAGCCGCTGCGAGAGCTCTACCCGGACAAGGGCGCCACCAGCGGCGGCATCGACTCGTGGCTCTCCGTCTGGTCCAACGGGATCCTGCTGGAGAACGTCGACGAGAGCGGAGCGAGGGTCGCGCGCTTCTTCCCCATCTCCAGCCTGCACTACTGCGCGGCGGTGCGGCGCGTGACGGTGGAGGGCGCACCTCGCTTCCTGCCGCTGGACTCTCCGTTCGCGCGCGCGCCGGCGCCGCGCCGCCCGCCGCTGTTCGCGGCCGTGCTGCGCCGCACGCAGGGCATCAAGGTGCTCGAGTGCCACGCCTTCATCTGCCGCCGCGAGGCCGCCGCCAACGCGCTCGTGCGCTGCTGCTTCCACGCGTACGCCGACAGCTCCTACGCCAAGCGGCTCGAAGCGGAGCGCTCGCCCTCGCAGCTCCCGCCGGAAGCGGACGAGGAGCTCGAGGTGTACGACGGTGATGAGAACCACAAGGTGTGGGTCGGGGAGATCGAGCGAGACGACGCGAGCGACGACATCCCTCACACGGCGCGGGCGCCGCGGCCGAGGCAGATCCAGCGGCCCTCGTCGGTGCCGCCGCCGCCCCCTCCGCCCGAGGAGCCCAAGAAGAAGGGCACCACGAAGAAGAGTAAAAAGAGATCATCTGCGTCCGCGGACGAGCTGTACGCGGGGCCTCCGCCGATG
The DNA here is from genome assembly GCA_963582015.1 of Xanthorhoe designata. Classification (NCBI taxonomy): domain Eukaryota; kingdom Metazoa; phylum Arthropoda; class Insecta; order Lepidoptera; family Geometridae; genus Xanthorhoe; species Xanthorhoe designata. Next base: position 5,079,320 of record OY757029.1, read on the forward strand.
ATGAACGGGAGGTCGCTGGGGCGCGCCCCGCCGGCGTGGGCCGCTGCACATCCAGGGATGGTGTTGGTGGCGCACCCGGCAGCCACCCTGCCGCATCGCCACGCGACGCTCGGCCACAGGGGGCGGGTGCCTCAAGCCTTGCAGCCAGGTCCGTTCCCTCCAGGCCCGCCTCCGGGCAGAGGTCGCATCCAGTATGCGACCGTGGACCCTCGCCGCTCGAAGCCGCCCCCGCCGCCCGCGCTGAAGGCGGCTCAGAGCATGAACGGGCTGGACGCGGACGACGGCGGCGGCATCTACAGGAAGAAGGGACACATGAACGAGCGCGCATTCTCGTACAGCATCCGGCAAGAACACAGGAGTCGTTCGCACGGATCTCTAGCCAACCTGAAATTTGCAGCCCCACCTGAGGTAAGACCTTACAATGTTTCTTTAACTTGGCCCTTGTACGAGCCCAGAGGTTGGTTGCTAGGTTTTATATAAACATCGAAACCGAAATAACACTTAGTAGGTATTTGTAAGTAGGTGTGTTGAATACCTACCCATAAGCACTGCCTGCACTGCATACCTACCAATGTTAAAATTATGAACTTATGTGCTGTTTTCCGTTGTTTTTACTACGTAATATTATGATTGTACTGTACACACTTTCACTTATTAATGCCTACGTTACTAATTTTTTTTTATTCTATTTCTTGTTTGGCATAATTTGATTGCCAATATCTAAAAGAGAATTAACAGTTACCGATCCTGAATGCAGGTACAAATATTTTGTACATTACCTATGTTGAATACCCTAATAAGATGTGAAATCGTCTACAAAGACTGAAAAAGATACCTATCTGAAATTAATTTATATTTTCAAACTGTAGCGACATAAATAATTTTGATTGCAAGAGCAAACTTCATTGTTTTGTTAGAACCCCTGCGGGGGTTGCAACATTCATAAATATTTTTCGAAAGACGTGGCCACAAATTAATGTATTCGTATATGAGGAGCCCCGAGCGTTTTTTTATTTGTACAAAGAATATCGTTCCATATACTTTCCTTTTATGTCGAGGAGGTTGTACCTATTTCAGTCCTTTTTAACCGACTTAAAAAAAGGAAGAGGTTCGGCATTTATTTTTTCTATGTACCTAGGTACCTGATACTAACATTGCTTTAAACTTAGAAGCAGCCACTTGTTCTTTTCTTGCAAGGAAAAATAAGACAAGATGTCTTTCAAACAAACATAACACAAATAACCAATAAAGAGAACGAATATGGTAGGTTTATTCGACCTTCAAATAAGCACGAAAGATATGAGAACTTGCAAAATAAAAAACACCTCAAACAACAAATTGGTAGATTTCCGTCTAAAAAAAATTGGTTATGATCTTTATGCCAGGTATATAGTTTGCATTGTAAAAGTAGTTAAGAAACAGAAATGTTTCTGTAAACATCCTACCTGCCGGTTTAGTATTGATAATTCTTGTTTACAAAACAAATCGTGAAACCTGCTTTTATGGTAAGGGTCGTAAAAGCAAGTGTTTATGTCCAATGATTTGTATGAAAAATAATTCTGCACTTTAGCAAGTTTATGGTACCTATTTGGTATAAGTGGGTAGGTACTTATTTTCGTCTATGGTAGGTATTATTACCTTCCACTACTTACCTTTTTAAATATTATTTTGATGTGTAAAGTAACCAACATGTACTAAATATACTAATAAATATTATGCGATTGCCAAATTGTATGAATTTATGAGGACTTATAAACTCTGAAACCTAATAGAAACTATGATGTAGAAGGTGCTAAATACCTACTATAATAGCACAACAACCAGACGATATCGCAAAATACTCAAATTTTATCTCTTGTCTGAAATTGAACTACCATTTGCTCACTCACTTTGCTGAGTAGCTACCACCGAAGTCTTGAAATTGCCCAAGTTAAAATTATTCAGAATTTTAGCTATTAAGTGATCGATTAATACCTTCGGACAGTAAAACTGATGATGATATTACAGATGAAGAATTTAATAAGGAATTTTGAATAGAACAATTAGATATTAATGTTTATATACCTAAGTAGGTACATCTGCGTAATTATAGATATATTCAGAGGTTATTACCTCTATTAAAATGCCAATCCAATCCTCGACCTCTGGAATCTTATCTTCCGAGCTACTCAGATAATTCGACAATTAATAAGCATATCTAGTTAGAGGAATGTATAGACACAACACCCACAAAACCTGTTAGTAGTGCCTTTGAGGCCAAACGCGCCCAGTCGGTAATCTAAATATTGGGTCTGTCGACAGATAGATGTCAATCTACTTAGGTACCAGTCGTACTACTATGTGTAAGTTAGTTTCTCTGTTTACTACACAGAGTTGACAGTCTATTAGCTAATCAGCAGAGACACTGGGGGCTCATAACCTCCTAGATATAATCATGAGATTTATTTGATGTTTGGCTTTTGTAATTTTGAATCTATGAGTGTGATAACAGTAGTGATAATTAAAAACTCATGTCGGTTCAAATGTATAAGCTCTATCCTATTTATTTCAGGTTCTGTAAAATACAATGGAATTGTAGATATTTTTTCTCTACAGAGTAGAAAACAGGATAGGTTGTACAGTTTCCAAATAATTACGACTTCAAAATGAAAATCAATAAGTTAACTTGCGTTAAAAATCTCAGAATATCCATTAGGCGTTCAAGTCGCGAGCATTCCTCGAGTTAGCTATAAAATATGCAGTTATACGAGATAGGTTACGATGTGGTTACGTAGATTAGGAACAAGTTGACAACGCTCGAACCAGTTAGAAAATACTGATGCAACAGTATGTTTAAAGTAACGTTTTCTTGATCGTGTTGCGGGTTTTTTGCTTGTAGGCTTTCCGCATGCTCATGTCAGTACCCATTCTTGTTATATCCTGTTGACTAAAACTACATAATCTATTAAAAAAAGCTTGACGACTGGCCAGGTCAGAAGTCCGATAAAAATTAAATTGCCATAAATGCATATTATGTTATAAGTCATAAATATTTGTCTTGTGGTCTTCAATATAAACAGCAAAATGTAATCACACATTTATTTATATAATATTTTTCTTCTCTTTCACTTTTTAAAACTTCTTTTGTACGTACATACCTGCTGATTGATAAGCGATTTGATGGTTAGGTACTATTAAAGACTAGCATTCAATAATTTAAAAAGCTCTAAATCTATGAACTTTCTCGGCTAGGCATGTTTTTATCCTAAAGAAAGCGTCAAGAAACCCTAAAAATTAAATGAATCAGTCAACCTATCAAGTTTTTTCGCAACCATTCTTGTGTCGTTTAACCGATTAAATCAAAATGAACAGTAGTACTTTAATTATACTTCTTCACTTAATTTAATAACGTAGACTTTTATGCAGCTAACAACCCCGTCACCAGAGTTGGCCACTTGCTCATTCGAACTATTTTGTTTATTAGTCGAATTCTTGTATAATATTTTATTTCTAAAAAATGTTGACCAGTAGTGTTTTCAAAATGATTACCGAATTGAAAGATAAAGTTTAATTTATCCACCACAGTTAAAGGTAACTTTTACAGCAACGAATATAAATCGTGTAGCCCAAGACTTATTTTGCCTAGAACACTGTATTGATATTCTATTCTCATAATACTATTCAAAGGAAGCACAATGTTGTTTATAATTATTGAATAGTAAGAGTCCATACATATGGATGCACCGCTCAACTACGACGGAACAATGGATCGTTAGCTTAATAACACAGCGAACCATTTTCAATTGCTGATAAAAAGTGACCTATTTCAATGTAACAAAGTGATTGGGTCTTTGTCTAAGTATTCGCGAATTTGCTAGAATCAGAAAACTATTTGAAGTTTTCAGTACATGTAGGCTCTCATGCAAAAAGTTGACAACGGTCAGAAATCATTCAAAAAAGGTGACGTTTAGAGATCTTTAGATAATTACCTACTTACGGTCAAGTTTTGTTAATAGAACCTATGTCTTTGCTTGCAATTAATTACGGGATTGCTTAATACATTCCATCTATATTGTCTTGTACAATATTTGCACACACACAATATTTTCCTCTACCTTATTGAAAAATCTGAATGCTCCATTTTATCCGGCAACGAATGGTACATTCTTAATGATATGACTTTCATAAAAATAAATAAATATGTTACAAAACAACAATATGAGTTGGACAGTCCATTCATATCTTACCTTTGACGTTGGCTCGTCTTCATAATTTTGTTTACGTACAATCGTTGTCCTTGGCCCATTCAACTAACCGTATTGTGCTTTGAATGCACAGACTGTGACGTTCACAAATGAGTGAAGTGTGTACTTTATGTTATTAAAAAGGCGTTGCGCTTGAGTCGAACGAAATCCAAGCAGTTTTCTCTGAAGAGAGAAAGGGTAGCAATTCTTTCGCTACCAATACCGCGAAGAATCAGGCAACAGATATGACTTTGAGCCTAAATTTATTTCAGTCATTGATGCTCCAGTGTCGTCCAATCGAACAAATTTAAACTAGTCAGAGTGAGAACAGAATTCGAGAATTTCGAGAAAGAGAATCTTCGGTAACACCATTTCGAATCTGTGATAAATTAAGAGCAGAAATTATGAGATGTATTCAAAAATTTTTATTAAAATTTTATGATTCATGATATCCACAGAACATTATTTTAATGCTGCAACAGAACACTGGGACCATTAAAATGTTACACAATTATTGCCTAGGATTGTAATTTGACAGTCACTTGTTTCAAATTATGATTACGAAATTTACAAAACGGTAATTTGCCGCTGTTTTTCAAGAGTTTACGTGTTTTATTGAAAATGTACACGAAAGAAGATACCTTTGGTAGGTACCTAGATAACTACATGTTTAAAAAAAAAGTTGAAAACATTTGTTTAAAATTAGGGTAGAAAAAAATACTAAAGTTAAGCAGCCAAAAACGGCTTTGTATGCAATAGAGGGTAGGTAGGAACTTAAATGCTTTGCTACTTCAATGTAAGGATATTAAAAATGTTAACAATGTAAGTCAATCAAATAAATAAATGAACATAACTAGGTAGGTACTAGAGTTGCTAACTCTGTTATCAATGTTAACATTTCTAAAGCCTTACGAAAATGTTATAATAATATCTCTTTTTATTGACTAGGACTAGGAGTTACACGAAAATTAATCCTAAAGCCTAATTGACTGATAAATATATAGGGAATTTATAGGGACTGATATATTTTAAAACGATCTTTAACAAGTCTCTCTGTAACAAGATTCAGTCTATTAAATTATTTCGCTGAGTAAAGGCACTTAGACGAAGCATTGACCGTTGTAAGGCGACCGCCTCTCGTGGGATACCAAACCACCAATTTACCTTTACTATCCTTTGAATCTTATCACCTAGAGAAGAAAGACTACTATCGATGGCACTAGTTTATATATAAATTGGTAGATACGACAATGGTAGACAGTCGCACGCGTGTTGAATCATTCTGAAGTAGTTCAGTGTAACTGTTGGTATGTGTAAAAAGGTTTATAATTTTGTAACACATACCTACTTTACAATCAGTAATTGGTGATCACGATCTTCAGATGTTTTGCGATGCTGTAAATCACTGTTCAGAAAGTGTTTTATACTTATTAATTAATTAACTCCTGCCGAAAAAGAGGGCTGTTATAAGTAATAATAATAAATAAATAAATATCCTTGGACATTTCACACGGCGTCATCTAGTCCCAAGCTAAGCAATTTAATGCTTGTGTTATGGTAACCAGATGACTGATAAACTACATAGATACATTTTTTTTTTTTGTAAATACATACATATTATACATAGAAAACACCCAGACACGAAACAAATATTTGCAGATCATGCAAACATTTGTCCCGCAGTGGGGATCGAACCCGCAACCTCTGCGTCTCAGGCGGGCTTTCGCCCACTGCGCCACAGAGGTCGTCAAAAGTCGCCACAGAGTACGCAGCGTGTATCTTTTTGTGTCTGTCTGAGACAACGTAGTTCCTGAACAGTTAAACCGATTTATTTTTTTATGTTTGAAAGTGTGATAGTTAATTTTTTTATGTACTTAGTGTACTTAACTATGTTCAATGCATTTCGAGAGTACAAGAAATTACCTACTCTTCTTACGAAATTGAAGTCAAAGTCATTTTCATCAAATTTGTAATTTTGCCATAGTTGAAACTTAAATAAATAAAAATACCTACTTACTTCAGAACAAGTTTGACGGGCATCTTACAATTTCATTCAATATCAATGATAGCTGTAACCCGATACGTATAGAAGCAGTATAAGTATAAGTTTGCATGTTCATTAATGCAACGTGTAATCTAACACTTAGTTCGTCATCCATGGTCGGAGCTTACGTAAGGAAAAGTCTCGCGTGAAACATGTAAATTACACACGTTCACATGTTATAAATTCATCATCTATAATACGAATCTATTCAATATACCCCTTTATATTCTCTTCGGAATCACTTTTAATTGGCTCTCTACTTGCTTGGTTTCGATTTTTGCTTACTATGACCAAAGATTATTCAAATAAACGTTGGTTATTTATTGGTTGTATTCAAATCTTAGTTATCATCGTCTTTGCTATGACCATGGATCATGTACTTACTTACCTAATTATTTTTGCCCATGCTATGACGAACCTCAGTGTGACTCCCCACTGGAGCTTGTGTAGGTATTTAGATTTAAGATTTAAGAGAGAATGACGAAAAAAATGCTAGGTCTCAGCCTAAAAGCCCTAAACTGTATTTGTTGCCCTAATTCTTACTGGCATTGCTCGCGAAATAACAGGAAAAGCACCTAGCTTAGATGATTCAAATGTGGTCAGCATCATAATTGTACAATATAGTGTACTCACTATATTGGTATGTGTGTTAATTTATTGGAAAGAAAAAACCCACTATATTCCTTATTAGGTACTGTAGATATTCTCTTAAAAATTCAGACAAGAAAGACCCTTTCAAGGTAAATGTTTACTATTGTTTTACTTTAGGCTTGAATTTAAATACTTAAATAAATTGCGTTGAATTGAAATCACAGGCAAGATCAAACGATCACGATTGGTTTATGTTCACATTTTTTATGAAAATGGTGGTAAATTCATTTTGGTAGACAAAATGTTCATACAAAAGATCTCAACGCGCTCTTTTTTGCATTTTACGATTTTTGGGAACACATTTTGGACACAGAGGTATTTTGTAGCCATTAGGTACACCGATTATAGTCTACTATAAGTATACTAAATGCATTTTCCTAATTTATTAAAATCGCTCAATAATTTGGCATGACACAAACTAATTTAAAAGGTCTATTTTTAGTAGATTGAGATTTTTGAGTAGGTAAGTATATGATTTGAAAATGTAACAAAATGAGATTTTTTTAATTTATTAGGTAGGAAATTAGGTAGGTATAGCTACTGTAGTTTTTCTAATTATAATAAAGCTAGATCCGATCGGTAAAACATACTTAAATCATGTCACACTGCCATTGTCCCACATTACCTACGACGTGGAGTCGTCACAACCCAACACTAAACTTCTTCGATATCCCTCTATCAGCCGCTATCGCCGTACTCAACATTCTTTTTATACTACCTGCTCGTCAATGGCATATTATGTGTCATACAAACCTTTCCTAAAGTAAGTCATTACAGCTCCTCGGTCTAGCAGGCACATAATGTTGTATGGAATATCTTTCTTCCCCTAGAGAATAAAGTGATTTGAATTTGGAATTCAACCCTTAAAGTGGTGCTTGATCGAGGTTGGTTTCAAAAAAGTTTGGATGGAATGAGATTTTATTCTGATTTAGGCTGTATGTTATCATTTTCTTTGCACTACAAATAAAAAAAAGAAAAACATGAAAACTTTTTACGAACTTCATTCTCACGCGCGCGTCAAGAAAGATTTGTTTATAGTTAGATAGAATAATAATCTGTAGTGGTTAGTTCGACATTCGAATAAATTCTTTATAATAAATTTTAATTTGTAGGCAGTGCAACGAAAATGATAACATACAGAAAAACTCAGAATAAAATCTCATTGCATCTAAACAGTTTGACGCATAGAACCACCTTTATGTACTTTCTATATAACAGTCATTGGTTTCAATTGCCTCGCAGAAAGTATAAAAAGTAGTGTATGCATCACTGGCTTAAATGTGTATTTGTCTTGGGCGATCTTGAACCCCTCGTACTCAGGATTCTAGCCATAACTCCCTCGCTCCTCTCGGGAGTTAACTCTAGAATCCCTCTTACTCGGGGTTCAATATAGCGCCCGCTACATAATACACTACTTTAAGCCCTTGTTGCATAAACTACTATAATGATACCATCTACATAATTAAAAACACAGTAAATAAAACAGAAGAATGAGATAATTTAAGCATCGATGATAGATTGAATGCTATGGGTATACTTAGTTATCAAGTACGATCGTGACCGATTTGATATTGAACGCAACATTGCAGTTTTTCTACGCTTACGTAACCGATGAGCTCATAAATATACAATAAATTTCACGATAACTATTATTTGACCTACTGTAATAAGTGTACATTGTCGGTTGTTATTATAGTCTGGCTCACACGCGATCATCGAGCCCTTAGCCCACTTTGTGTGAAGATGACTACATCATTCTGTCTTAAATTAATACGTTTGTAAACAAAAGTTACAATAAAATAAGAGTAAACTATTGATTTATAATGTAAATGGATATTGGTGTCAATTCAAATGCCCCCAAAACTAAACTCAACTAATTTGACAGCACTAATGTTGCCGTCCCTTTCATAACGATCATAAATAAAAAGGATGTCATCAATTTTAGTGCTGTCAAATTAGTTTAGTTTAGTTTTTGCGACATCTGAATTGACACCAATATCCCTTAGTATTATGAATTGTACTATTATTTACTCTGTGGTGAGAGTCCGAATTTTGTGAGAAGGTATGAGATTATGTGGTAGGTACAAATAGACGTTGTAAATTGTATGAGTTTATTTAAAAATATTTATAAAAGTCAATTTTAAAGATAAAACATATTAGTACAGACTTTCTGTCCACTTGATATGTGGAAAGCTATTATAAATAACGGGGTAAATATTGAATAAATACTTGAAAAATTCGAGAAATACCCGCGTAAACGAGTTTTCTCAAGTTAAGTAAAATTATGGTTATCGTCAGCACAAATACCGCGAGGCTAACAAATGACTTTCTCTTGCAAAGGTTAAAGGTAGAATGGAGGCAAACCCTTATTTATTTGAGGCTAGATGGAGATTGTCTTTTTTAAACTTTCGCGATCAGAACACATTATAAAACATATGCGGGTTTTATAATGTGTTTGTAACGGGTATTTATCACGAATTTTACCTTTAATATTCATATTGAGTATTAATGATTTTATTCCTCAAAGTGAGTATGTGTTTCCTTATTCCATTACCTACCATCTATCACGTCATCTCAGTACTCATACGACACGTTAAATTGTTTGCCCCGGCTTTGAAGTTGTTAAACCATGACGCTGGTGATCTGATAACTCTGTCACCAAAGTAAGCCACCAGCTCATACAATCCCATTAATACGAGTCTTGTAAACGCGAAAGTTTGTATGGATGTATATTATGTTTGTTGCACTTCACGCAAAAACTGAAACTTTGAATTTTCATAGTTTATGACCTGGAATAACACGTAGGCTACTATTTATCCAGATATGTACCAAATGGGCGAAGCCGCGGCCGAGTAAGCTAGTACTATAGCCCATCTTTTCCTAGGCCTGCCTGGTTGATATCAAGTAGCTTGTCTGTCTTAAGTTAGCCAGATACTAATATTTAACTCATTTTTTTGTTCGCAATAAATCTATTCATCATCCAGTCCGATACCGTTGACATAATAAGTGGCCCGTTAGTTAATTGAAGTACGAAAAGTACACGATACGCACTTTTGTTTTATGGAGCGACCGGTTGATAATGACATGTCAATTTATAACTGTATACTATCGCTTGGCACAATCTAGGCGTTCACTAACTTATGAGCTATTATTATGATGGTGAATACTGTTACTACTGTCAAAGCTACTGCCAAGCTAGGCCCCAAACCGTGTTTGTTGGCCTGGTTCTTTAAGATATTAAACCCGTACTCATTTCGTCTTAGTAGTCGCGAATGAACAGGAGTCCGTTCCTTCACGACCAGGATATGGTCTAGGGGAAGGCAATAGGACATGAGTTTGCAAAGTGGGCTGTTTTTTCTTCAATTAGAGATTCGAATCATCAACTTATGTGATCGTCTGTGCAAAGATCGATAAAGCTATGTACATTAACGCCTGACAAACATTAAATTTACGAAAGCGTGTCTTCACTAAGTATCTGCATTTACATAATGTTAGCCACTAGAATTTTATGATTTAGGTACGTTAAATCCGTAGTCAATCTACACATAAAAACATTATGTCTGGCACATATTAGACAACACTTTGTAAGCATGTCTTACAATGATGTATGCTGTTTCTGAGTCATATGCCTGTCTAATAGCCGTTCTGTATAGACTGGTTTATGATCCGTGGTGAATACCGAAAGTAATGTTTCTAGATTATCGTTGTAAAATTATAATTGAAGCGGTAAAATCATGTTACATCCAAATCGTATAAATTCGAAAGAGATGTTACATGTCACATAAGAATAAATCATCTCTGAATAAAGACTGCACAAAATCGTACAAAATAAGGATTTTAGTTGACATGACTTTAATTTTGGTATTTTGAATTTGTAACTTGTAATATTTTTAATTTATAGGTATAAGTAGGTACCTACATCGAAAAAGCTCTTAAACCAAGGATTTGGGCGGAACTACTACACTTGGCCGTCATCTTTAGCTAACTTTTATTTACAGTCAGCTGTCTGTTCCCGGAACAGTGTTCCGATATCTGTATTTAGTTCGAAAATGCCACTAAAAGGATGTCTTGTAAATTAAGGCTTTATGTCTAGATATGAACGAGTCACCATTAAAAGAAAACTGTTACAAAAGTTGAATATCTACGTTTTTCTGTGTCATAATTTTAGCAAACAGAAGTTTTATGTATGTCAGTCAGTGTAATAATATTTGCGTAACCGAGAAAATAGTATTTTAATTATCTACCTAACAGCTACTATAAATATTAATGTGAATAATATGTAAGTAAGTAAAGTACTTAAGTTTTTTATTTTTTATTATACAAAATTTTCATGAGCTGTAACAAAAACATAAAGTACCTACTTACTTAAGTATATTATTAAGAAATTAAAAATGTTATGTGCTGTAAAAAGGAATTATAAATGGTTAAGTACAAAATACTTTACTTTTAAACTAAAGATCTATTGTCAGTCATCATTTTGGCAACCACCCAGAACGTTGCGTTGCTTAGCTTTGTCAACCTTAGAACTAGTAATTTAGTTAGCTTCCTCTATAATTATTTACTAATCAGGTTTTTCGTATGTGTAGGTCAGTCAAGTCTATCTTTCATCTAAGATGTCATAAAGAACAAATATTTAACACAAATCATCCTAAATATTCGTAGTGACTTTTTAATAGAAAAAACTAGCACGTGTACCTCCTACCTATGTATGTTGTCATTAAATACACTTGTCTATTTAACATACTCATAATACCATACCAACTATGCAAATAACTATAGTGTAAACGAATGCTTATTTCCAAATAGCACTAAATACATTAAAAGTAATGAAACCAGCATTTTAGCCAGTTTTTAAGCGATTGCTTGCATGCAATGCGTAACGTTTTGCAATCTCTAGGAATTCTCGTCGAGTCCCGTTATGTACTGACTGCTATCTAAGCTGTGGGTCAACTATTACATAGGCTGTGACAGATAATAGGTTGTTGTGGTGGGTGCGAAAGTGACAGCGAATCTGAGCTCAGCGTAGGTCTAGTTTTAGATAGAATTTATATTGTAGTCTATGTACTTTATACCTAACTGTGTAGTCTTTGATCTCAGCTACACTTCCGTTCTTGTCCTTGTTCACCTTTTAGTTGGTGACTGTGCAATAAAACATACTCTTTGCCACAGTTGATTAGTTAATAGGTAGTATTTATTCAGTAGGTGATTCGCGATTCGGAAGGAACAATCAAGTCATTAATCCATTATGCAACGACAAAGGTATTTTTGGCCTTGAAATCTTGAAATAGGCCTTAACTACACACACTTTAATACGGTAAAAACCTACAGATTAATAAAATTAAAGGTTTTCATTACCCCAAAGAAAAACATCGTAACACCTCCGTTGCGTAACCCATGCACGATATGCGCCGGCGCACAGCGGAGATAAAACCAGATTTTACGGGAACCTCGACTTTACACTTAATATTATTTTATTTTATGTTATATTTTTGGATAACAAACATATGATAGCAGTAAATATAGGCGTAGAGGTAGGCCAAAGAAATGAATGGACTGTGTGAGGGATGACATGAGTAAGAAGAGTGAGTGCTGAGATGACGTCTGATAGAGGGAAATGGAAGAAGAATATATGTTGTGCCGACCCCACATAGTGGGATAAGGGCAGGAAGAAGAAGAAGAAACATGTGATAGTAGTTATTACACTGCAAAAATGTAAAGGAAATTGTAGAGACAGCATGAGGGGGCATTCGAAGCAATATATTGGTCTTAGGAAATGAAATTGCATCACTAATGTACTCCCAGATTTCTCGATTATCTCGCAGCACCTCTTTCATCATCAGCATCGTCATCAGCATCACGTTATCTCGTGAAAATACTATTTCATCATTCCATTACAATTTTCGGATTGCTGTTAGAAGGTAGAATATTGTAAAATAAAGCTATGGTCACAATATTATTATTATTTACTTTAGTACCTAGTTCTATTAAATATTAAGGTGTTGAGACTTCTAGTAACTTAGACTTGTCTAGTACCTACTCTAATTACTTACTCAAATTAAAATATTATTAAGAAGGTAGGTAGATAAGATTTCCGACTGATGCTGATAGTAGGTAATAATAAACTTAGGTTCATATCTAAGCGATATTGCATCACATTAATTAGCGAAATAGCCAATGAAGCAATAATTATCACATCAGATAATCAATAATTAAATGGTTACAAGAAAAACTAACGCCAAAATTGATTAAACACCTTCCTGTAGCATTTTCTATCCGCTCAGAATAAATTGCATCTAATTATATTGGAAATCTATGATTGTTGATTGTAAGTGGCTCTAGCATGAAAATAGTGGCAATTCGGAGTGTCGCAAAAACTAACTAAAATTAATGCCATCCTTTTTATTCCCATCGCAATGAGAGGGACGGCAACATTTTTAGTTAGTTAAGTTTAGCTTTTGCGATACTCCGAATTGCCACTATTATTATACACAGAAAATGATCGGGAATCCCCTTACTGCAATTTACTAATCCAACTTAACTTAATCCAATTTGCTAGCATTCACTCACGACTTCGCTTACGTAGCTTTAACAATAACATAGCCTATACATTCACTTAGGGATATTGCAGACTTCCACTCTTTTATTAGGTTTTGGAATAGGATAATATGCTTTCGAAGGTTAACCTCCAACATCCAATTTTAAAGTCTTAAAATTTAATTTATTACCTAATAGTACTTAAATAGATAGTACCTACTAGTACCTACTTAAACATTAAAAATAAACAATTAGATCAAGCGTAGGTACCTAGGTAAGTATTTGCTTTTTAGTTATTAGTAAGTTCTGTTAGCATAATCACTAAACACTTTCTGTTTTGCACTGAGAACCATCAGAAAAAAACAATGCAAAACTATTTTCTTAAATTAAAAATTTGAAGCAAAAAGTAACCTGTAAATTTTCACGGTATAGGTTAGATGATTGTTTTTTATAGCCTCAGGCATGGGACTCTTTGGCGTGTTGACTGTCAGTCAGCAACACATATTTAGGTAGGTATGTAGAGTCAAGCTAATGTCACACAAGTGGCACATCAATGGAATGTAGGCTTCGCATCCACGTTCCTAATAAGTACGCAAATATAACTCGTATAACCATGCTACTAAGGTAGGTACTATAGAAAAGCAGTTGCAAAAGAAATTATTGACCTTCGGTACGTAGTACGAATAATTGTTGATTATTTATGCAAGATGGTAGATACGGTAGTGAGAGATAGGTATTTAGATGTAGCCTTCGATTTATTGCGATACCTAAGGTATGTGAAGTGAAATATGTACCTACTTAGTAGGTAAATAAGAACAAAAGTCTGTATTTTGTTCAGTGAGGTTCTAGCCATATTTCATCACTGACTAGGTAAGTACAATACAAAGTTATAACCTAAAAAAGGAAGTTTTAAAAAGTGGTAATGACGTCATCTACAATTTCATTCGAAATATTCAACATTGGAAGTACTTAGGTACCTACTTACCTAATAATTTTGCCACTGTAATTTTGTTTAGCATTAGGTACCTAATAACTGATGGGTTGTACCAAAATCTATGAAAATACGAGAATATGGGTCGTTTAATTAAAGCAAATCCGCATTGAAGTTATTTTATAAAGAGTCTATTGTATTAACTTTTAAATTATATAGGTAAGTACCTACCTATATAAGTAGGTACCTCGTATGAATAAATAATCTGTTTAATATCTATAGGTTATAAATTATCGCAAGTTAAGTACATCTTTTCCATTTAAATGTAATATTCAACAATCATTAGTCATTGCGAAAAAGAAGCCTCGTTTGAGAGCGCCATAGCTTTCTAAATAAAGCGTGTAGGATGTAGGTTGAGTTATCTACTCCTGTAATGTGTGTGATGTAAATAAATGTTTTGCTATTCTATTATATTCTACTCGTGTATTTTAACACGTTTTGTATGATACGTAAAAGATGGTAGGAAAAAACTTTCCTGGATACGGAAGAAAACGCAGTGGATAGGAATAAAAAAGGACCTAACATAGCCTATTTCGGATAGCTTAAAAGGCAAGGCAGAGTTTTTTTAGCCTCTCCCGCTTTGTGCATTTAGTATGTATCAAGTAATTTGAATACCTGATTAAAGTTAAGAGATATACTTACATAAATACAAATATAAATGATGTAAGTAATAAAAGAGGTAACGAAAACATGACTTCTCAAATTCGCGCCAAAAAGTCGTCCTAAGAAAGAGTTCAAGAGGATGACCTTTATTTAATAACTGGAGAGGCACTAGGTAGGTACCTACTATAAGAAGAAAGATACTTACTTACCTTCGTAGATCTAATTGATATAAAACCACGTAGTCAGACGTTAATTTAGAATGCAGAGGTATAATCTGTTGCATGGACAGATGCTTAGTCGGTAAATAGCTGACCGGTTCTATTCAAGATTCGTGGGAAAAAGTAACAATTTATTATTGTTCTTTTTAAAGACTTGAACATAATATTAATAAAATTAAAATATTGAACCGTTAATGAGGAAACATCTAAAATTGTATAAATTTGAGATGAAACGTTGAATGATTTTATAGTTAGTTTAGTAGCTTAAAAACTAAAAGCAATGGATCTCGAATCCATAAAATGAGAACTATCAAATCTTTAAGAATGATCAATGGTAAGTACTAGTATTGTTTTATCTGTGGTACCTACTGTAATACTGTACATACTTAGGTACCTACAGAATATAATACTTAACCCACTATAGAGCCAAATCAATGGCCAAATAAAAAAAAACATTATACCTACCATGGCCAATAAATTATAACATGTCGGCAATATTTTAACACGCAGGTGGGCTTGGTCAAGATGAAAAAAATATCGAAATTCATTTATTCATGTTCCCGGTATCAATACTCAGTCACGGGGCGGGTCTACATAATGTCAAACGGTCAACGACCTCACTTTTTGGCGGGAGAAACTTGAGGTGCGACTTTTTTGTGTATTTTACTTTCTCGGCCAACAATTTGTAAGCGCGTGGCAACGCGATGTCGATGTCGTTTAAAACAAAATCAATAAAGGTACCTATTGTGGCTTCGGAGAAAATCATTGTTAAAATTACAGGATAAGTAAACTTGTCGAGCTTTCGTTTTTTGTTATTCAACAGGTAGGTATCTACATAATTTTGATCACTTTTGTACCATTTAAATCGATATTAGATTAACTTTGATGAATCATTTAAGTATTCATAATAATATTCCTAATGGACTAAGAAGTTATCATTCAGTCAATTAAGAGCAATCGCTAACCTATTTACGCAATTAAATAAAAAACGTTGTTTTAAGCATTTTATAATGTGCAAAACACTCAACAAAGTGGTTGTCTAAAATCCATCAAATAAACGTCATAGTTTCCTTAACATTCCTCAAATTAAACCTCCTTCTAACGACACAGCACACGCGAGCAAAGTTCTGTCCCATTGGACCAGCTGATGGCGTGAAAGCTATAACCTTGAACGGGCGTAGTGTCACAGAATACTGGCGTTGTCGCGAATGTGAATGGATAGCCGATGTGACCTACAAAGGCTGCAACTTTGGCTGCAACGTCACTGTCAAACTGTACCTACAGTTTCGGTTATCTTAACTACCAGTAGGTAACCCTAACTAGTCTGTGTTACCTACATGAAACGTCCATGGAAAGAAGTATATAATTTTTCAATAAAATGAGTATTGATAAATATTTATTTATACCTATTATCGCCGACTAAGAATTCTTTCGTGTCGTACAAAAATTTGTTGTCACGATTCCATGTTTGTTTATCCAACACACAAACGAGGCTTTTGTGAGGCCACTGGTCATATTAAAGGTTTGTAGACATTTAAACCAGCTTCACCACGACTTCTCTCGCCTAGTAGGTAGGTATCCTACCTTAAAATAGCCATGCTATTCCAAGCCACGACCTACATATATTCCTAGTGTTATCAAAATCCGTCCACAAGACGAGAATGAAACACAAACATACAAAGACTTAAATTTAGAAAATAAGTACTTACCTACCTACAAAAACATTTAAATCCGCTCAAACCTCGGTTACATAAAACCACAGAACACATAAAACAAGAGTCGTGAGAGTTATAAAGATACGCTGGCATCATTTTCATGTCTTTCTCACAACGCGAAGTGCCCGGGAATCACGCTAAACTCCTATTTAGCAGCCGTTGTCGACGCATTAGTATTAAATGCTTCGATCGCAATTAACTGCCATAGAACACGTTTTGTGCTGTGTTTATGCACAAGCAGAGCGGTGAGATGAGCGGTGTGGTTAAACGATTATGTGGAAAAATTAAGGACAAGTAAAAAAAAACAAACGATGAAAAAAATAATTATTTTAAGTAGGTACCTAGTACCATAGACGATGATAACCAAGTAGTACCTAAGACGCTGCGATAGGACGCCAGGTATGACGTGGTATTATCTCTACTAACAAACTACTAAGTCTTGCGACTAGAAGCAAATGTGTTAATTTGTTTTTTCTCGTTTGGTTTGTGATCCACTTCTGGATATAATACCCTAAGTTTGTTACGTTACATGTAATTCGGCCTTGTTTAAGCGAGCTAAGCTGCTAGCTGGTTGTGTTGCTAAATCGTTGCGTTGTGTGTTCATTTGGCAGTAGTTATCATGGTATTTATAATTCAATTTTAGTTATGAACCAGGGGATATTAGCTATTGATTTTATCATCATGTTCTGAGCTCTCTCACGAAACCAAGTTGTCTTTGTTCGCTCTGCTTATGAACAATGACTGCATTACATTTCCATAAAGCTCGATTGGCATGCTCACGTGCACCGAAGTCGTGTAGAATCAATGCACGGCAGCTTTCGTGAACATATTTTATTCATCGACTAATTTGTAGTCACTTGGGGAAAAGAAGTCAATCTCGAAGTTAACTTTATCAATCGGATTACGTCTTATTAGCAGTCTATTATACTTCTATGATAAATGGATTTGTAGGTAACTCTTCGATACCGACCAATCCTCATCGGTGACAGATATCGGCATTGATGACGGATGACAAGCAATCCTACAACTTGTTTAGTTGTCCTTTGCCACTATTTCAAATCTTTGACCATATTAGCTAAATAGCTACATATTAGTTGAAGTTAAATCAAATATTGTTTGTACAAAATGATTCATTCCAAAAACTTCACAACACACTTCACAAAAGGTATCTGATTTCTAGAATGTTGGAATTGAAACTTGCAGACTGACTGTAGTTCTTTCGAAAAAGCTCATCATTTTATGTAATTCACAAAAAAGGGCACTAATAGATTTTATTCTGGTTTTGTTTATTGTAAAGTAAAACTTTTCTACAAACATGTTTGTAGAAAAGTAAATGGTTTAAACCTACCTGATTGAAAGTAAAACCAGCTAAAAAAATTTGTTTTATAATATTATTTTCTAAACAAACCCTCTCTACAAACACAAACCCGATTGCAAGTCCAAGCCAGAACGGGCTAGTGTTTTGTAAGAAGTCTTACGAGTACTTTCTACCGGTACGGCCAACTATGCAAACAGTGTCTATTTGCGTATGCGTTAGTCATTTGTATGCAATATAGCCAGCCTTACTCAATGACTGAATAGAATGGCAGGTATTATTAAGTGGCAAAATTAAAATATGTATTTATAAATAAAAACCAAAGTGTGCAAAAATCGCATCAAGATCGGTTCAGCCGGTTTGTAGATGGCGCTAATCGGTGCTTTAATCATCATCTTACTGATAGTTTAGTTGTCAGCGTCATAGGCTTCGTGGCCGAATGGTCAATGGCAACCCGGCTAAAGGGTTATCGCTTGTATCACGCAGGTTCGAATCCCGTCGAAGTCATAAACTTTTAGTAAAAAATTTCATTTATAATGAAATACCTAAATGTGGTTTAACACTAAAATACAAAATATGTAAAAAGGCATACCTTTTCAACATCGGTTCGGTTACCATGTTGATACGGAGCTCAAGCGGCTTCAGAGATATTTATACACGACAGCAGCAAGTACCTAATGTACACTATGTAGGTACAGTGTCCATAATCAGGCATGTAATTATTTCAAGGAAACTTTACAAGGCGAATTTCGCTATTTACCGGTTTATTACACAACAAATGTACGAGCCAACTTGAACCTTTATCGAATTTATTGATCAGCTGCGAATTATGTGATTGAATTTAAAAAAATACGAAAATGATGATATTTAAATAATAATTAAATATCCTTGGACATTTAATTTGTGTGTGAAATGTCCAAGGATATCTAGTTGACGATATTTCAAGAACAACTAAGCTAGCTACACCAAATGGTAAAACGCATGTTTGGATTTGGACTGCGATGACATTCAGAGAATAGGTAAAATGTCTAATTTGATATTACTCAGATCAGATATAAAATTAAGAACCCTATACCTACCTTTTAGCATTTTGTTCATACGCGGTTGTTAGATTTGCTAGTTTAGGCGTAAATATTATTATAGTAAGTACCTATCTATGTGTTTTAATCACGCCTTTCTCTTTGGATGAAAATTAGAATAGGCGTTTGACTCCAGTAGCAAGCGGAAGATAAGTACTTAATAAATATCTAACAATTATTAAGATATGAGACAGCTATACCGATTAGCGAGGCGTCATTTCACCTTGACTGGGCCGCTTTGGTATTCTAGCTGACCAACCCGTTTCGGTCTATGAATACCTAAGCACTCATTTGAATGTTGGGGTGGACGGTGATAGGTTCCTATTGACAGGTACAAGGTGCTTGAAGGTAGCTGGAATTATACAAGTTGCTTACTGCTTAGTTATTTCTTTTACGGGTGCATTAAATAAATAGTCATACACATTTTCCTGAACTTTTCAGGCTTACCTACAGTTCATTATGCACCTACAATAATGATAGGCAAGTTTAAAGATAATAATAATTATAAATTCATTCAAAACCAACAAACTTTTGTGTTTACTACCACTTTGGCTTGTGTGTATAAGCTACACAGTGGGACACGATATGAATATCATTTACTTATATTGTTTTTTACTACGCTAATCGTACGTCTATAGTAGGTAAGTAGGCAGGAAGAGAGCCGACTTGTCATACAATCATAAACCTATATGTTAGTTAGGGTAAGGTTTGGTCGAAAGCCAAGAGGTTTGGTAGGTAGGTAGGTACCTCCTATAGTTTTATTACTTTCGCTCTTGTGTGTATTTTATAATCGTCTCTATCTAATGGATATGAACACAACTAAGAAAAAAGCGGTAAACCCAAACGGAAAATGAAGGTGTTTATTTCAAGTAGGTATTCTTAGATAGAACCATTTAGCCGTCTACACGTTTTTGACAAATCGGATAGAGCAACTTCGTATGAGCAAGTGGAAAAAACGGATGTCTACGGAAATACAACCGTGAGCCGAACTTGTCCACTGACGCTGATAATATTGATTTTAGATCTACATATTATGGTGTGACAAGACTTGATGCGTATTATAATGTCTTGGGTTATCCAATGGACTCTAGACAACCTAAAGTCTAGATTTCCAATTGCGTGAAGTCCGGGGCTGAGTCAGACCCTGTATCTTGAAACTCCGGTTTAGATTAGTCATTATTCAAGATGGTGTATTTTTACATTGATTTAAAACCGGATTGGTTCAACTTTCGACTCTAGATCCAAGTTTACTGAGTATGTGGAAATCCGAAGCGATTTTTGCTTTCTTTTGATGTTTGTCCGTACGTAAATGGCAGAGTGATATATTATTAAAATAATGATGTAAGTACTTACTTATCATAAGTATTTGTCAGAATTGAATTATAGCCAGAATTGTATTTTTTTGGGTCCTTACAAAAGATAATGCTCATAAATGGAGTTCTGGCCAAAGTATGCAAGTGGTAGACGGTTATTTTACTCAATATTATAATTTTAGCATTATAAAACTTATAATTCATACCTAATTATTCATAATAATTGTCAATAAATATCCAAAAAAGTATAAAGGAGATTGTACTACTCATAAGTACGTACCTTAGTAGGTACTTAGCTCATAACATAAGCAAAGACTTTGAAATCGTTCTATTTAGTTGTAAAACAACAAAAAACCTGCAAAAATCAAGCTGGCAACTCTAGGTAGTGTATCAAGAACTTTACCGCCATTTTATCAAAAAAATCTACTTAGATCTAGAAAAGGTTATCTGATGAGCACAAGATGATTTATTTGAACTTGATCGCATTCGGCCGTATATATTGGTTGTTCACACTTGACTTGTTACGTGCTTTTAGCATAAAAATTATAATATTCTTGAGGCCAGGATATTTTAATTTATTCAAAGTGTATTAATATACCTACTACATCTCTCGGCGTGAGATAACTTGAGTAATGCTTGTATTAAGTAATTCAAGTTAGATACCTACAATCGGCCAAGTGGGCTACCAAAGTTTCTGTAAGATCTAATTATCGATAAGGTTCGTGTTTTTCTTATTACAATTCGAACTGGCATGACGTAAATATAGGAAAGAGAGCAATAATTGTCACTACGTAGACCACATTTTTGTCCGACCATCACTCAAATTTTCTTCAATAATTAGTTGACGTTTTATGAAGATTATACACATTATAGGTATTCTTTCAATTAATTCCATTTTGAAAATCACGTATTCACTGTTGAAAACTTTTAGAAATAAATCTATTATGATGAATGAATAAATCAATGAAAATTCTTTATTGCATACCTACCAAGTAAACATAAAACAGAACATAAACAATGTTAAAATTAAATAACATGATTTTCTACAAGCAAAAAAATGGCAAGGTATATAAATTGCTTTTTCCAGCCCACATAGGCAGGTACATTTATTTCCAGTTTTATCCAACTCGGTCTACTGATTATGGCAAACATTTACTAACTTTGAAATAATATTGGGGGCAATTCGGAGTATCGCAAAAGCTAAACTAACCTAACTAAAACTATTGCCATCCTTTTTATTCCCATCGCTATGAAAGGGACGGCAACAATTTTAGTTAGCTTAGTTTAGCTTTTGCGACACTCAGAATCGCCACTATTAGTAGGTTATTTTAGTACGCCTGTAAGCAATCACATTATGTAGCTAGTCGCGTAGAAAAAGCAATAACTCATACGTCATAACTGTATTCGTTATCCAGAATCGATTTACACTCGGGAACGACATTAGGAGATATTCCCACACACCCGCCTGTCATTCAAGTTATGGTAAACAGGTAGCCCCCTTATTCAATAAGATCTAGAACTAAAAATACAAAATACCTATAAATGGACATGTAGCCCCGGTTTCATCTACGATTTCTTTTGAATCGGGGCAAAAACTCAAAAGTCGCGCCTCGGTGGGGGGCAGAAATGCAAACCGCCCCGGGAGGTGGTAATGCCCGCTCTCGCTCTTTGCATCTCATAGCTTGATAGTGAATACGGGGGCAGATGATGTTTCATAACTATGTGGTATTCTTTTATCTGTGCTATGTGGGCGCTTGTTGCAAGCTAAATGCAGTACTTAATAACTGTTTTTATTTTGAACTCTATTGTTTTGTTGCTTCTGTTTTACGAAGTCGAAATTGTTGGCTGTTTTCCCTTTTTTTTTGATACTAAACACTAATATTTGACTTGTAAGTTGCTAAGGTTGGATCTAGGAGGTTATACTGAAATACTCATTTTTCTTTAAGAAATTGACCTGTGTCCACTAAGTTCAACCAGTTGAATTAATTGCACCAAAAAATTGCAGTTTTTCAACTTAGTAAGTACCTACCTATATTATTGGAAATGGTTTTTGAAAACATTCTTGAATGAACGCTAAAATAAAAAAGATAGATAACAATTTAAATTAAGATAGGTACCTACCACTATCTAGTTTAAACTTAATGAAAAATAAGTATTAATACTTATACCTACTTATTATTTATATACTTAGTATTTCTCAGAGAAATATCAAATCATTTACGATAAGTAGGTACCTACGCGTTCCTGAATAAACTAGGATCTAAGTGGGGTCAGATTATGCGAGACCAAATGGTAGGTACCTAGGTACCTATCTGGTTACGAGCGTTTTGGCTAGATAAAACTTATGAAACTATCATGGTTATGATCAATATAAGTAATGAATACCTATGCGATAGGTATTCATTCATGGTAAATATTCTATACTAGCTTCCCCCTTGACTTCATTTGAGTAAAGTCTAACCTAAACTAAGTCTTTTAATCGAGTGGTTCGTCGACTGGTCACTTTTCAAACTGGGCCTTTCTGACCAGTTGACGAAAACCAAAATAAATATTATTTCCATTCGTCAACTCGTCCGATTATTTTAATTAGCCTTAAAAGCATGAAGTACCTACCTACACTCATTGAAAAAAGTGTTACGTGTAATACTAGCATACTATTGTACGACTTATCATCGGATAATTTTTATTTTTATTTTTGGCGTCCAGGTGTATTCAAAGTAGCTTTGTGTTATTCCATTCGTAAGCAATATGTATTAAGTAAGGTACCTATATACTTTTCAGCCAAATCCGTTTAACAGTTTTTGCGTAAAAGTGTAACAAAAATGTCATCCATTCATCCTCACAAACTTTCGCATTTATACCTAATACTAGCGACCCGCCCAGGCTTCGCACGGGTTTTTTCTCTACCATAATATGCATGTATGTACTTATAAACCTTCCTCTTGAATAACACTGCCTAATGTATATAAATGAAAACTGTATTACAATTCGTTGCGTAGTTTGATAGATCCGTTGCGTAGACGCGACAGCGAGAACAGACTTTATTTCACTTTAGTAGGATTTAGTGCTCATATTGGCTAGAGTGCAACAGACAAGTATGATAAGAGGCCAGGCTTGTGTAATAGCCTCGGTGGAATGTGCACATAGTTGGCAATCTAAGCGTGAGGTGAGGCCACGTACGCTGGTACCTGCCTTAGTTATCGAGGCAGGCGCCTATTAGTTATCGAGTGCCGCTAAATAAAACGCGCTTTACTAACATTGTGAAGTAAAACGTGACTGAAGTTTATTTTAATAAATATTGGAGGATTACATTTACACAGTGTTAGATGATTGAACGTTTGGTGGAAAAACTTAGTATTCAAACTAGCTTCCGCTCATTAGCCGATAGGAATGCTATCCCAGACTATGATCGATAACTACTCCAAAGTTTATGCAAATCAGTCCACTGAGTGGCATGATTGAAACTTAAACATGCTCACAAACTTTTAAAAATATATCGTAGGATAGACTGATAAGGTTTGAAGATTTTTTGCTTTATTATCCACAGTCCGCGCGTATTTCCCTTTGTCTTATCCATCATACTACAGGTATCAGCAGGATTTTTTTTGAGGATAAGACGAAAATCTTTTAAATATAATTTTGAAGAAGACCTACTAAGTACACCACTATTGAATTCTGAATAATGCAACTGATCTTACGGTAAAATTTAAGTAATATTTTAATCACTAACATTGTCTCAAGACTTACACTAGCTAGACTATAAGGAAACAATGGGGGCAATTCTGAGTGTCGCAAAAGCTAAACTAAGCTAACTAAAATTGTTGCCATCCTTTTTATTCCCATCGCTATGAAAGGGACGGCAACAATTTTAGTTAGCTTAGTTTAGCTTTTGCGACACTCAGAATTGCCACTACTAACCACTTTATACATTTTACTAGTCACATGATTATCCTATTCTCTTTGTCTACTCTGTTGTTTTATGACATTGCTTTGCATAGTTAATTTTTTTTTATTATTATTCATCAGATTGCTATGGGTAGGTAGGTCCCGCTATAGGGCAAAGACCTCCCTTTTAAGAAATCATTTTCTGTACCTACCTACTAATACTTTTTTAGAAAATGCTTGTTTTACTTGAAGGGCTCGTTGTACTAGAAGGGGTATTTCCGGAACAACAATTATCTATTTTAAAAACTCTTTCACCATTAGATAGGTTCGTTATTTCAGATAGGCAATTGGACATGCTGGGGGCTGTTAGTTTACAGTGACGTATAGTTAGCCTACTGCAAAAACATTGCTAGTTGATATGTGCTAATTAAAATTGTGTTTATGAGATCTGTCTTTGATTTAATCTTAAAAATCTTTAAATACTTTTACTCAGGTACCTACCTACATTTCTGTTCAAAGATCCTAATCAGATCCTCAACATTTTTATATTGGATAACCTCGGGATTAGGTAACTTATTCAAACAAAAAACAGCTGCGCCTCTAAATAAATGTAGAGAATTAAACGTCTACGGCCCACCCCGCCGTGTTTTCCGAAGTGAGGGTAGCGCGCGGCCCAGCACGGCGAGTCAGCAGGTCTACTCTACAAACCGAAAACGATGCATCGTGCCAATAATCGCAGGTCAGCTAATGTTGGTGGAAACTGAATTCGGAAGATTCGGACATAAGCTGTCCTGCGATGATTGTCACGATGCATCGTTTTTGGCTTATAGAGTAGAGGGGCCAGAGCCTACGTGCGTCAAGCACTGAAAGTGTAATACATAAACATTAAACTGTACACTCGCTACCTGCTCGCCAATAGATCCCTCTATTTATAGTGGAAGATCTCTTAACTTATTTCTTCTACATCCTTATTACATCTTCAAACAAATCTTCTCATAACAGCTTCATACGCAGTTTGTTAGGATGTTTATAGAGTTTGAGCAGAGAAAGGTGTGAATAACTCCATCAGGTTTTCCGTCTGTATTGAAACACACGTAACAAATGTTAATAGGCGGAACAAACAATGTAGGTATTCATTCAACTTTTAACAACCTAAAATGTATATGACTACGTCTTACTCGAAAGTTTATGCGCTAAACTTACCTGACAACGCTTAAATTCAGAGAATAAACTTAGAAATTGTTCACTATTCATCAGGATTCAATGTGTTAACTTAAAAATTAGTGAAAATTTGATATTGACAGATGTTTTCATATAATTTATATGGATTCACCGCACACAGTTGACGCTGGGTGGTCGCCACATGTATGCTCTTTCGTTCTGAGGCCCTAGATTAAACGAAAACAAAGGTTCGTGACAGTTTTCGGGTTCAGCTTATGTTGGTGTTCTATTACGAGTTCATCCACCAACATAAACTGAACTCAAAAATAGTCACGAAATTTCGTTTTCGTTGAATACAAGTAGCGCCTCAGGTGACGGCGTTTGTGACTGACGCATGTGACTCATTTTCAGACACACTTAAGACAACTAAGTGTTGCCAGTTTTCTTTTGTTAATCTTGATTTGCCTATATTCCAGGTGGAGTCAGGCCGCGAGGAGTTGAAGAAGGAGAGAGAGATCATGCAGCTGGTGGCTGGCCTGCAGCTCGGGCCGGAGGAGGCCGAGCGGAGGGAGCTGCCTCCTCACATGCTGAGGCAGAGGCACGCACCAAGGTTAATACTAGGAATTCATTGTTAATTTTAATTTCTGAAAACGAAATATTTATTGTTGTTCGGCCAGGACTTGATCGAACAACTTCGGATTGAAAACTACAATATCGCTAGCCAACATGGCTAGGTATATTGTATACAGGATTGAGATGGAAGGGCACGAGTGGCACAAGTCCGGGGTCTGTAACTTACAGACTGTAAGTATAAATGGTAGATGGGATACTATCGAAACAGAATGAAATAAATAGACAAAATATTTAATCATTACCATACCCAATTTATTCCTCGCTAGCCAGACCCGTGGGGAGCCCGCGCAGGCTAAAGCCTGGCTGGCAAACGCCACCTCGACTATATGGCCAATCTGATTGTTTACTATTGGCAATATACCAAGCGAACCTGCCTTACGACGCACAAAAACGCCAATCACCCTTAACAGTCCAATTGTTACAAACTTGAATTGATTTCGTCAATTGTAACAGATTCTAAAACTGTATTTTTCTACGTTTCAGATAACCCCACGCCACCTCAGACGGACAGCTGAGCGCCACGCGTGTGCGCCCGACCGGAAACGACTCGATCCCTCAACCTTATCTCCATTCAAATAAGGACCAAAATCGAACCTATTTCACGCTATTAACGGTTTTAACCCACTCTACTCCAATACGAATAAGGGTCAAAATATAAGGTGAAACCGTAACGGTCACAGTATCGATTGAAATTAATATTTAGGATTTAGGTTGTAAACGTGAGTCAAGATACTTTTATAACAACGATATTTTAAGGCTGTAGTTAGAGTATATTTAAGTTTTATGGTTTCTTTATCGAAATAAAACAAGTTGGTTTTAATGTCTTTTGAAAAATACTTTTAGGATAAATGTTTCTTAAAACTAATCTAATATTCTTGAAGAAATATTTGTGGAAAAGTAAAGAACACCCTAAAGCGATGACATCTTTATAGTTTAATCATTCATTCATTAAAATGCAATTAAAAAATATTACACAGCCACAAATGATTGATACCTATAGATAGATAATTATAACTTCATTGATTTAAATTACAAAAGATTGAACTTTCCACAAAAGTTTATAAAAAAAACTGAACTTTTATAAAATATAAATAGAGTGCTTCCATTAGTGTAACAATTAATGAATAGAAGTAAATTATTCTATACTGGCCACTTTCAACGTTATTATAACAAAAACAATATTGTACTTATTACTTATTGTCATTCTGTACACAATATTAATAAAACAACCTGATTATACCTATATCGGTATAAATGAAAGTACATAAGGCAGAATTGTACAAAAATAGGCGTAGCTGAATGTTAAAATATATAATAAATTTAAGTTAGAAGAGTAAAATGTGTAGTATTATACTAGTTTAGATAAGTAAGGTATAGTTGTTTCATGCATTTGTTGAAATAAACACGTTGCAACGAAAGTTAGATAGTACCTATATAAAAAAGTAAGTAAAGTGTAGGTATGCATAAAACCTCTTTCAGGCGAATTAAGGGTAAAAATTCACCTACATTAAACTATTATAATTCTTTATTTAGTTCATGAATTAATTGAATTCCTTAATTTACTAATCATTTTATTATTTAAATTTAATCGTCCAAGAAAACATCGTTTTTGCCAATTATTGAATTCAAGATGGATTAATCAATTAAAATTTTGCTGGCTTGCTCTGAATATGAAACTATGCGATATCGTGTTACATGTAACACACGAAAATTTGTAATATCGTGCAGATGTCATCAAAAAATGTTGACAGACTTGAAAATATAAACCTCACAAGATTTCACTTTCGAAACTCTTGTACCTAAGTTTTGTGTTCCTATTTACATTGTGCATTTGTGCTATACGAAATGAATGAAATACATAGAACTAATATAAACACTGAAAATATTTAACTTTCGTAATCACAAATAGAGAATCTTAACAGCTAGGGGCTTTTATTTACCCGAAAACGAAATTCCGTGCCAAAGTTCGCAGATAAGTTGGTAAACTGTTACGAATTTAGTATCCACCAATATAAAATATAAAAACGAAAATTTATTTTCATGTATTTTAGAGTAAAGCTCCAGGTTTACTCCAGAATGCTACAAATATATTCTGAGCAACTCAGAGCCGTGGAAACTTAGTGCACCTTACTAACGAAGACTGGACCAGGACAAATATAGGTAGGTAATAGGTAACAGTTTGTCATTTTAGGAGAATACCTTATGAAAAAGAAATAATACCTACTATTACCTACCTATATTTTTACTTTTACTTTTGTGTGATGAGTTACTCCATATGTCCATATGTGTAAATAGACAGAGAAGAACAAAAACCTACTTTTTTAATTTGTTAAATACCTGAGCTTTTACTTCAGCTTATGTTGGTGGACACTGAATTCGTAACAGTTCACCAACATGAACTGAACCCGAAAATTGTCACAAACTTCGTTTCCGTTGACCCCAAGTAGTCTCTGTATTTTAACCCTATTGAAGATAGGAGGTTTTATGAACATGCTTTATAAATTAATTATTTAAACATGTTAGATAACATTAAATATATTATAATAATTATTGTAAATAAAGTCAACAAGTGTTTTAAATAAATAAACATCAATATTATAGGCTATGAGTGCCATTAATTCAATGTTTGAAAGCATGGAATTCTTAAAATGCTATGTAGATATTTTGTCTGAATTTCAGTCAGTTTCATAATGCTTGTATTTTCGTTGTATAAATATAAACTTAGCATGTACCTTTATCAATTGCAAGAATAAAATAGTTTTTAAAATGTTGTGTAATTTTTATTTCTGCTGTACGAGTATTAAAGTGTTATAACTTTAGTGTCAAATATCGTCTTAGAGCTAGGTACAACTTTTCTTAGTTCAAAATCGTTTTCTTAGCCTGTATCCATATTAATATTACAATTACAAACGCTGCGTATCGATTCTCTTTCTATAACTTGGTCAGAAATGCCAAATCAAAGGAATAGTCCTTTGATTTGGCATTTCTGACCAAGTTATTATCGTCATCGAATGCCCAAAACAAATAAAGAAAATAGATAAAACCCTTAGCACTATCATCTTCGAAAAAAAGGTAGGAAGACCTAACTACCTAACTATAACGTAAGTACAAGTGATAAAGAAAACTATTGTAAGGTACTTTGTTAAACTGCGCTATGTTATTACTGTTACCAAAGACGATTAATATCTAGAAGACAGACAAAGGCCATACACAAAATCGTAACCCTATCCCGCAGTACCAGATAGCCTGGAAACTTTAAAACATCAATTTTATCCAAGAAATTACAATTACTTTCTAGTTAAAATTACCTAAATATTTTTTTATATTGAATATTGTTGCTACCTACTACTAAGTATTGCAATTTTTTGGATAAAATTGATGTTTTAAAGTTTCCAGGCTATCTGGTACGGGTTACGATTTTGTTTAAGGCCTTAATTGCAGTCTTTGCTGTTACCAATAACTTCGATCCTGCAAGGTTGCAAGGTGCAAGGCTCGATACCAATGTGTGATATGATAACAGTACCTACTGAAAATTATGCCTTCCTTTTTCACAATTCCTTGCGAGGCTTAGAGGACATTTATACCTAAATGAGATAGTTTTTGGGTATGCTTAGATGTTTGTTTAAAATCACGCTTAAACTTGTAGCTTTATTTGAATAAAACTTGAAATACCTAGGTGAAGATTACAGCTTGGCACTAGGTAAGTACTTACATGTTGAGTTGAGAACTAAACAAGTTGAGTACATAACTAAAGTACAAGGGCGCGCCGTTGTGCTTGCTACGCCGCGTACTCGGTGTAGCAGGGCTGCTGTAAGGATATCGCAGAGAGAGCCGTAGCAAAGGAACATTTTTAATTATTTATGTTTTTCAATACGTATTCTTACTTGATTCTAAGACATTAGGTATAAATTTACACATTATACTATTATGTAAGCAAGTGGAGATCCGTGGTCTCAGCCTACCCCCATGGGAAAGAGGCTTAATTTTATGTATGTATGTATGGTTTAGTTGACTTGGCTATATTATATTCACAGTGCCATCTAGAGGCTGGATCCTAAAGCTTAATACATAGAGAAAGGTGTTTAGCCTACTAGTATTGTTTTATCTGTGGTTTAGCCTACATTTACCGTTGGTTTCCACAATGTTGGTTCAATAGAATCGTGTAAATAATTGTGATAGATATCCATAGATGTCAGCACTATCACTATAAAATCTTTTAGGTGTTGATTTGATCACCTCACAGCCGCACAGGTAAAGATTCGCGGTATGGTCACTTCTTATGAAGTTACCAAGGACCCAATGATGTCAATTTAGATGTCGTCAAAACTAAACCACAGATAATATACCTAATACTCTAAACTAAACTAATTTGACAGGACTAAAAATGTTGCCGTCCCTTTCATAAGAATCGAAATAAAAAGGATGGCATTAATTTTAGTGCTGCTCAAATAAGTTTAGTTTTTGCCAAAGACGTTTAATATCTAGAAGACAGACAAAGGCCATACACAAAATCGTAACCCGATCCCGCAGTACCAGATAGCCTGAAAACTTTAAAACATCAATTTTATCCAAGAAATTTCAATACTTAGTAGTAGGTAGCAACAATATTCAATATTTAAACATTTTTAACTAGAAAGTAATTGAAATTTCTTGGATAAAATTGATGTTTTAGAGTATTTAGGCTATTTTTTAGGGTTACGATTTTGTGTATGGCCTTTGTCTGTCTTCTAGATATTAATCGTCTTTGGTTTTTGCGACATCTGAATTCACAGCAAGTTCAACCGAAAAAAACGGTCACTTTTCGTGGTCGAATCGACGTTCGCCACCCTCTATTTGCAGCTAAAAATGTTGAGTTCTAGCGACCGACGTGCTCGAATACACTAGACATTAATGGGCGCGGAAGTCCCATAGGCTTCATATAGTTCCTAGGTAGTGTAACTTTCTATCCTCATCAGTCTTTAGGGATTCAAATCTAAGTCTAAGTGACTCCGGCTAGCTAGAGTAGTCAGAAAATATTCAGTTTTAATTGTCATAGAACTTTTACAACACCAACATAAAATTAAGATAAGGGTAGAGCGATGATGTTACGTTTTAAGTAGGTAGACTGATATTAACAAATATTATACATAATATACATACATAAAATCACGCGTCTTTCCCACGGGGGTAGGCAGAGACCACGGATCTCCACTTGCTATGATCCTTACACACATATTATATATTAGTAATAATAGCCTTTTAACCAGGAATTTATTTCCAAATCTCTTAACAAACTAGTCTACTTTATTTATCAAAATTTATTTTATCTGTAACTAGGTAGGTATTTAGTATCATAAAGCTAGTTTCTATACTATTGTTAGTATTTTAAAAGCAATGTAGGAGGGCCATGTAGACGGTGGACCGCAAAAACCATACAGAAGTAAGTCCTTGCAATGTGACAGAAGCATGATTTTCATAATCATAACAAAATGTAGGTAGGTACCTACTTCTAAGTACGAGCAAAGACGATTAATATCTAGAAGACAGACAAAGGCCATACACAAAATCGTAACCCTAAAAAATAGCCTGAAAACTCTAAAACATCAATTTTATCCAAGAAATTTCAATTACTTTCTAGTTAAAAATGTTTAAATATTGAATATTGTCGCTACCTACTACTAAGTATTGAAATTTCTTGGATAAAATTGATGTTTTAAAGTTTTCAGGCTATCTGGTACTGCGGGATCGGGTTACGATTTTGTGTATGGCCTTTGTCTGTCTTCTAGATATTAATCGTCTTTGGTACGAGTAATTAGTAGTAACATTTTATGTACTTACAGAAACGGTGTGTTCACTTCTCTATAAAATTATTTCACACCTGTGACTCACAAAGTGAAACCAACGAATTTATAATGCAATAAGTGTTTATTTATTAGAATAAAGAGTCGGTGTTCACTTTCATAGCTACATAGTCACTTGGGACCGAATTATATGAGACTTAACCTCTAGCTTTCACAAGGTAAATGGTAAATAAATTAACTACATAGGTAAATATCGTTGTTCCAATGAAAATAGTTAATAATGTTGTAAAGATTTTGATCAATGTTAAAAGTAATAATTTTGTTTTACCTACAATATCTCAGGTGTATTTTCACAAACCGAAGGCAGGGTTGATGTGTATGTGGTAGATTGATAATGTACCTTAGTCCAGCAGTAATAGATTAATAATGATGATGTACTTATGTAGGAGGTAGATCATTTTTTTATTGTTAAAAAATACAGCTAGCTGAACATTGAACACGCTTTTATGGTCGGTTAGAAATAGAGAGTTATGTTAAGACTACATACAAGACAATGTTAGTTCCCACAAATATATTTCAGCCATTTCATAACAGCGTAACACAAGTCCAAACACTACCACCTAGTTACAAACAAAAAGTTGCGTTCCAAGCATTTTATAAATTATCTAGAATAACGTGATGAAAATATTTTAAGAGTTCGGTGACGTGGCTCGGCAAAGTCAATGTGACGCGCGTTCTAAAGAGCGTGTAATAGTAAGAGACGGAACTGCCATATAAAAAAAGATCTATGAAAAAAAGGAATTTGCTTTCAACGTTACAAAACCAAACTACGCCATACTGCCAAGATAGTAAAAACAAAGCATTATAACTAGAGATGTACCTTAGTGACTATCGATAATTTATCGATATCGGCTCTAGGTGGGATTTCTGGATTCCATAATTCTTATTCATGATTTTTTGTATTTCTTACAAATAAAAGAATGAAATTTATCTATTAATTTATTTGAACATAAAGTTATTTCGGTGGCGATAAATCGATCTAGCTAGGATTCATTTTTAGAAAACGACGTTTTATCCGTGTTTTCAGGCAATGATTGTCATCCAGGTACTTTCATTATAGTGACGATGATCATCAAGCTTTTGTTTATGCTTCGCCATGCTGCTTCGATTTTTTTGTATAGGTTTATAGGTTATCTGCAACAAAATTTGTTGTATTAATATATTAAAAAGCATCAAAGATAAAGATAATATTTCAATGATAAAACACTTAGGCTCAACTCACACCAAAAGAGCGGCGAAGCGCAGCGAAGCGGAGCGTGGTTTCAGTGTCATATGAATTTTAACTTTATTTTCATTACTATAATTACTATAATAGGTAAGTACTTATTATCGCAGAGAAGGCGCGCGTATTCGAATTCGCTCGGTCTCGGACTCGGTCGAGTTTCTCATGCGATAATAAGTATATAGTAGGTCATGAAAATAAAGTTAAAATTCATATGACACTGAAACCGCGCTTCGCTTCGCCGCTCTTTTAGTGTGAGTTGAGCCTTATGCATCCGTCCTAATAGAACGCGATTACGCCATTATCGCGTAAGTAAGCGATGCGACCATCGTGTCGGTCACGTCATTCTAGTCTTCATCGTTCTAGCATCACGTGAATACTGGTTAGGTAGGACACCTATTCCATATCAGAATGTTTTGATAAAAAATTAACATGATATAATGCAAAACCTACTAGGTACCTATAAAATAATGTCTAAGTTGCGTAAATTATGGTTTATGTATCTAAACAAAAAAAAAACTTTACAAAACATAGCAATCAAACAAATTAATTAGAACGAATCATTTCAGTTTCGTAAAACCAAATATCGATATCGATAAATCTAGGTTGATGTGTGTCAAGCACTATGTATTGTTTACATGCGTTATGAGGATAATTTTCTTGCAAAAAACACTGAAACCTTTACGAATTGTATCATAAGTTTACTTAATTTTGATATTAAATGGCATAAAATTGCTTACCAATCTATATCTAATGGAAATTTAGACATAAAATAAGTTTATTGTCATCCAGACGGCATGTTCTTTCTTACACCACACATTTCACATGTCACATTATTTTGTTCACATTATTTTAGTCATTTCACGATCAAACACTATAACAGCCTACAAGATAAATTAAAGTTTTAGACAGTATTTAGTGAACTATAAGTGGCAATTCTGAGTGTCGCAAAAGCTAAACTAAGCTAACTAAAATTGTTGCCGTCCCTTTCATAGCGATGGGAATAAAAAGGATGGCAATAATTTTAGTTAGTTTAGTTTAGCTTTTGCGACACTCCGAATTGCCCTCATTAGCGATTTTATAACAAAAATGTATGTACGAAACAAACAAGACTTTGTGAAGTTTTTGAATTGACACAGATTAAAATGATTGATGACGGTGTACTTCTTCGTTCTTATGTTCGTTCATTCGTTCTTACTATATTCCGTCTATGTCGGAGTGTCCTACTTTAGTATAGCTCTATAGAGTTTCCAGTGCTCTTCGTTATTTGAACGGGTTACGGAACGGCCATAAAAAAGAAAGCAAATTTCTTACAATCGTGTTTTCGTTCAAAGTTGGCACTAGTATAGTTGTCATAGCTATTTTGCAAGAAATTTGCCTTCCTCCCGTAGTCCCAAAAATTATGACTGAAAATTGTTTTTATTCTTCACACAGTGTTGTTTTTCTGATACTAGACCATATAAGCTATGTTTCTTACAGAAGGAAACTTAAAATATCCTAGTGTTTAATACTATATAAATATTAAGAAAACATGTCTTCTATGATGTAAAAATATGCAAAATGCGATTCGGTTTAATTTCACTTTAGCTAAGTATTTTGAAAAAAGCTTCTGGCAGAGACCTAGATAAATGCTATCCTAATACGAATAATACCATACTATGCTGAAGATATGCGCAAATTTCAAATGGTTATGGTATTACGTTTGTATGGGTAACTCGTACAGCTCAGAAGCCTTAAGATTACTTTCTCAATTTTCCAATTAGTTTTACCTACATCCACAAAAGATTTTATTTCAAATGATACATAAGTTTTGCTTGAAAACGCAATAAATCACGAAGCGATCATACGGTTTCATATATTCAGCTCCAGTGCACCTTGCGTGCGTTGAAATCTCTCAGTTCTCTCACTATACAGTTGACCATAGTCCGGCGATCGACTCGCACGCAACAAACCTCCTTCAAGCCGCACGCGGAAAAAATAATAAAAAGTTGCCGCGCGAATTTCAAATACCGAACGCGAAAATGTGATGTGCATTCTGTGCTGAATTTTCAGTTTTGCAACGAGTTTAATTTTTGTAATGTTTAATTGACTGTTACGTGAAAGATTTTTATTTGGATTTGCTTTACATCGTCAATAATGGTAAGTAAATGGATTAACTGTTTTTGAGTTTCAGGATTGCAATAGAAAAATCAGTTAAGTTAGATCTTGATTTATCTAGAATCAACGTAAAGTTCAGCCGCTAGATAACTACTAAGACCTGACACAGCTGACTTATTAAACAGTTTTACAGTATTCAAGATATTATATATATTTGACCTCTTGTGATAAATCTTTCATGTGATCAAGCAATTTGAAAGTTTGTAGAAATTATAGATGTGAAGAATGATGATTATGAATTATCCAATCATGCTACTACAAAAACTAAGTGATCTTTTAGCCATTAAAACGAGATCAATATAAGTAATCTTTATTCCATGCTGCAAATGAGATGCTTGTTAATGTGTAGTTACCGTTACGAATTATATTAAGATGCATATAGACTACATGCACGCATGGTTTAGCCATCATCATCAGCATCGATATGATTTGTAGTGTGTATTAGTCAGTGACAAGAGTATTTTTAGGCCTCCATCTGTTATAGCCGGGGCCATAAAATGTGCATGGAAGCGCTCAGTTGTTATTGACACTTGCGGTCACCCATCAAATTTTGTGACCTCGCTGGACGTGGCCTAACTTTATCAAGCTTTAAAGAATTATTAAACGGCCTGCACCACGTTTTGAGCCACAGAACATTATACCTATAGGTAGGTACTCTGTATTGAGCTAGCTAATCTTACAGAATGCTAACTTTTTTCCAAAATGATACTTAACATAATTTTACTGAAATGTATTCAAGTATCTATTGTAACAAATCAAAAAGTTTGTATAATGTGGTTAATGAGCATTATTGAAACACAGTCAATAATGCTCATTAACCACTGGACTGATTTGGATAATCTTTGTAAGTACAATGTAGGTAGATTGGTAGAATTAGTGACCTGGAATAAGTCCACGGGCCATTCAAAATGCTGTTCCACGCAAGCGAAGCGGTGGGCAGAAGCAAGCAATGTTTTTTTCGGGGACACAGTGTTTTTAAGACGTGACAGTTAATAAAGTTCTGTGACAATGGAAAACAAAACTGCATTATATTTCGTCGCTTCATTCTTCAGTTATAAAACAAGGTAGTATCGTTTCATGCTACTGGCAACTTCGCACATTTAAAAATAAAATAAAATAATTTCCTTCCTGCGGTGTGGCCTGCGACGGCTCGTCATTATTTTTTCGTGCGCGGCAACAAGCACACGCTTTTACCTTAGTACGGCACTACTTCTAGCTAGTAAAGCAAAAATTTGATAAAATGCCGAAACGTAGTGCCGACGAAAAGTTAGAATATTACACTAAAGAAATTAAGAAACTTCGTAAAGAAAATACTTCGCGTGATTGTGTATTCATCATCATTTGATTCCGATAAAAACCCAGGTGAGTTTTTTACAATTTGTTATACCTAAGTGAAGTGATACTGTCTGACAATCAGCGTCTGTAAGCTTCCCTGGAGGATTAACTGCGGGTTATCACGATGGGTTAGCATGATGCTAAAAATAAGTGAAGTGATACTGTCTGACAATAAGCGTCCGTAAGCTTCCCTGGAGGATTAACTGCGGGTTATCACGATGGGTTAGCATGATGCTCAAAATAAGTGAAGTAATACTGTCTGACAATCAGCGTCTGTAAGCTTCCCTGGAGGATTAACTGCGGGTTATCACGATGGGTTAGCATGATGCTTAAAAATAGCCTAGAGGTTCGACTGCAGGTCAACACGAATGTTTTCTCTTCTCAAATCTTGACGAAAATAAAATTCCTTTTTATTTCTCTAAGAAATTTATTGCGAAATTATTTTTTTTTCAACTACCCTCAAAATAATAAAATTATTTTTCGTATGTAAAGGATTGCAATTCAATGAAAAATGCATCCATGTCGATGGTGGAATACCACCTGCACCGTCACCTCTCACGAAATTGGAGGAGACATCAGTGCTTCCGCAAGAGACTGTTGAGATTGTGCCGAAACTCGATCCTGAGTTGTTACAGGCCTTGGGCGATGCTTTAGATGACCTCCCGTGTACAGTCATATACATACATATAAGGGTATACATGACAAGCTGGCCCAACTTTGGTTACCAATCCTCAAAAAAGGAATACAGAAGGAAGTAAAAGAAAATCTGTCAAAAGATTATTCCATTCCCTGTAATTGCAAACTACTAAAAGCACCCACATTAAACGCGGAAATATCCGCTGCCGTGTCTGAGTTAGTGAGAACCAAAAAAAAAAAAAAAATTCAGCAAATTAACAAAGCAATCTACTGCTTACCAGCGATGATAAGGTACAAGCCGTAAAAATATTATTTGACGGCTGTCGTATACTGACAAACTATACCGAATCTCAAGTCAGAACCAAGCTTATCACTCCAGGATTGGAGAAAGCGTTCCTGACTTTAATACAGGAGCATGAAAGAGATAAAACCCTCTTTGGTAGCAAACTGCCTGAAATAATTTGAAACCTCAAAGGTTATCGAAAAACAAGGGTTGTAGATCAAAAAGACTCCTAATCCGAAGCCTTCTTCTTCGGGTACTTAGTCGTTAGCTGGCCGTTATCAACACCAGGAAAACTGGTCTACCCCCCTCGTTATCCGCCATTGAGAAGGGGGGGGGGGCGGACAGCTGCATACAAGACGACAACGCAACAACCGTACCGCCGAGCCCATCTAACGACGTCGTCGCGGTTCACGCGTCCGTCGGCGAGCTCGAGCTACACCAAACATATGCCCCTACCTACGATACAGTAACGCAGGTACATGCCAACAGATTACAATTTTATTAAAATTGCTGGATTGGCATTACTAATAATAAAGTTATTTTGGATATTATTCGTAACAGTATACCTTTTAATCGTAAGGTAGAACAAAGTTATCATTGTAATAACTGTAGTTCAATCAAAGAAAAGAATGAAATGAGGTTGGCCATCCAGAACCTTGGCTTAGGTGCCATTACTAAATGTAAACCACAAAGAATCAATTCTTGTCACATATTTTTTTTTTTGACACCAAAACCTAATGGCGGCCATAGATTTATACTAAACCTTATATAGCTAATTATATTAGTTTCTAATGCCCATTTTAAAATGGAAGACCATAGGACTGCATCGAAAATGATACCTAACCATGGATATGGCAACTATCTTTCTTAAAGAAGCACACTTACTTGTCCTTGTCTACATCTGACCGCAAGGAATTTGACGAAAATTACGTTTGTATTTAGTGCTTATGGGCTATGTTCGGCCCCTCGAACTTTTACAAAGATAGGAAAGAAGTTGTAGGTTCTGAGACATTGCGGATTCATATCCGTAATTTATCTCGACGATTGGCTCTGCCTAGGTTATAGTTACGATGAGTGCCAAAGAAACTCTTAAGCTACTTAACTGTTTAGGTTTCGAGGTCAATTTCGATAAAAATTTAATAAGATAAAAGTTTTCTTACAAAAGTTGTAAAAAAAAAAAAAAAAAAAAATTAAGATTTATGTAGGTACAACTCTGTGAATATGTCAATATCACTGCCATGAAACAAACGACGCAAAATACTTATGGTCTTATTCATAAAGAATTGACAATTTAATATAGATTTAAAGAATGTTTTTTTTCTTGTTACTCTTATGTCAATGAAAAGAGATAGCAACAGATTTAATATCCGTTTTAGTAGCTAAACAAGCTAAAAAGCTAAAGTAGGCTTACTGAACCAATATGCATAAGGGGGTAACTCTGTAACTCTTGTAAAACATCAAATCTAAGAAGATAAATTCAAACCTGTTGTTTCCTTGTACGTGGTTAAAAAATATTCATTACACCACACTCTCTCTTGAACTTGATTTCGTTCTAGAATTTTTTACAGATGCGTCTAGAACTGGTACTAGAACTGGGGCGCATGTTGTTAGAACAAGCGCGTAAACGGTGGATGGAAAGATAGTGAGATCAATTTCCATATCTATTATTTTGAGTTACTTGCTGTTTTTCTTGGTATAAAACGTTTTGCACAACTGCTATAAGTTACATTATTAGGATGGGAGGGATCCAATTCCCTCATCTGACAGATTTAACAAAAACATTTGGCAGTGATGCTAAAGGCAAAACATCTGGCTGTTCGCTTCTATATTAAAACAAAAGACAACATAGCAGATCAGGAATCTAGAAAAGTTAATCCGGACATTTAATGGTATCTTTCAGCATCGGATTATCAAAACTTTTGGCGAACCAGAGATATTTTTCGCTTCTCGCACCAACGCAAAATATTAAAGCTATGCCTCGTGGAGGCCAGACCCAGACGCTATAACGGTTGACGCATTTACTATAAGCTGGAAAAGGCTCTACTTGTATGCATTTCCACCGTTTTCACTAGTTTTGAAATGCATACAAAAAATAATTAAAGATCAGGCTGAGGGTATCCTAATATTCTCTAATTGGCTGTTTCAGCCTTGGTCTCCCCTGCTTAATAGTCTAATTTGGTCTGACATTATATATTTTACCTCAAATATCTTCCAAAAACACTCTAATTCGGTACAATGTAACCTTTAAATTGTGGTGGCAGTTCTGTTATACTCGTAATCAAAATCCTTATGTATGATAATTCCCAAACGTAATGTTATTTCTAACAGAATAGTTTAACAACGGACCAGCTTACGGATATTTGAACAGTCATCGTTCAGATCCATCTTTACTCTTAGGTAGTAATAATAACCTTCGATGACCAGGTGAAACGCCTCCTCAAAGGTGTCTACAAGCTCAGACCAGCTGTGCCGAGATACACCTCCGCTTGGGATCCACAGATAGTTTTAAAACTATGTCACGGGTTAGATACCCAATAGGGATCTACTCTTAGAAAAAATCACCAAGAAATTTGACATTTTTTTTTAGCATTAAGTACTGGAAATAGAGTGCAAACACTCTCCTTGATAAATTAGAAAATATTTTGTTGATCCCACCGGCGTTAAGATAGGTATTCTGATTTTTACCTTCTGATTTTTACCTTATTTTCAAGCAAATAGAGCAATATGTCCCGCTACTATAGTAGAGGGTTACATACATACCTACCACAAATACTATCCGATCTGACGCTTTTAGTCGTATAATATTAACCTACAAGCGACCACATAAGCCTGCATCTGCCCAATCGATTAGTAGATGGATTAAGCAGGTGCTGGTTACAAGCGGCGTTGACGTGACGCCGTTCGCGCACAGCACGCGGCACGCCGCCGCATGCGTCGGCGGCGCGCGCCTCTGGTCTCTCGTTGGATTCTATTAGATAAACGGCTGGTTGGACTAATACATCGCAGTCTTTTGCAAAATTTGATCATCTAGCTAGTAGATGCAAGACAATAACTTTGCAAGATCGATGTTATTACATAAATAACTAGAGTGATTGATTGTAAACAGGAATTTAGTAAATATGTAAAATAATAAGTATAAAACCTGTTCTAAACTTATCTAATTTTATGTTCTAAACCCTGCTTTTTATTACACAAAATTTTATCTCTAAACATCTACCTTGTTTTATAACTGAAGAATGAAGCGACGAAATATAATATATGATCAAACGAACTTACAAAGTGAAGTTCGATCGATATTATATGAGTACGCTTCATTCGAAGTTATATACACCCTCCCACCCAATACCCAAAGAAAAATTTTGTGGTTCTTCTCTAAATATAATGACGAGCCGTCGCAGGCCACACCGCAGGAAGGAAATTATTTTATTTTATTTTTAAATGTGCGAAGTTGCCAGTAGCATGAAACGATACTACCTTGTTTTATAACTTCGAATGAAGCGTACTCATATAATATCGATCGAACTTCACTTTGTAAGTTCGTTTGATCATATATTATACATGACTAAACTAGATTCAAACAAGTATAATTGAGTCAAAAACAAGCTTAAATTAAGGTCAGGATTTAATGATTTTAAAGGTGACATGCTCTTCATCAGGACCATCCCGGAATTTGGATATGAGAGTAAATTGTAGGTAATGAAAGTATGCCGGTTTCGGTACGGTACCTACTTAGAGTTGATAAAAATCTTTTACTCATCACTAATGTATTTTATGGGCTAGCTCATTATAAACAATGATAACGTTACAAGGTCCTTCCTTATCCCTTTGTAATTACCGTTACAAATAAAAGATTCACAAAAAACTTTGATTCTTTTTGATCTCATTATCATTTTGTGATTAAATTTTCACTAAATACAAACCTTTCTATTTAATTAACTAGGGAGATTTTTTTTAAGATGATGGTTATCTTTATATTGCACTATAATTTATTAGTCATCATCTCATCATTTCTTTTGGATTTGGATAGTAGTATTTCCACAGGTATATCTATTAATTCTTTTTCGTATTAAGTAGGTATTATAGTAGAGGGCTCGCTCACTTGGTTCAAAAATGTCCTAAACATAAACTACGAATGTTCCAAGTTTCAGCCGAATCTTCCAAACTTTCGTATTTATGTTATCGTATAGATTTGACTTCAGTATAAACCGATTAATACATTAAACCCATAGTCAGTACGGTCCATGTTTCGAGATAATATCTTTACTGTAAGATTGAGTCGTTTTTAGAAGGAAACTCGGGCAGTACATTCTGAATTAATTCGCTTAATTTTAGCTTTCACTTGCGTACGTTGGATTTTCTTAAGAAGCGATAGCCGTCATATAGCAGAATATATTTATCTTGCCACAAACGATTTTTATGATATAAGACGATATTAGAACGAATTAAGCAGATTCTGAAATATACTTTATTACAAATAAGCGCGTTGTCGAAACCCTGGATCAGAGGAGCGCAGAACCTAAATTTTTGGCAAAACGAAAAGGCTGCCACGCCTCTTCTATCCTTTTGAAAAAACCTCTAACTCATATATACCTACCCCGAATGTAAACACGCTGAAATAATTATAATGAAAATAACATGAACGTACATTTTGGATCCCTAGTAACGTAGGTTAATGTAATACTTTATCCATTTCGCCATTATAGCGTCAAGGCAAACGTAGGTAACGTAGGTATGGTAATTTCAAATAGTTGTACCTATGTATGCCTATAACAATTATTATTTATTAATTAATTGTTATAATAACGTACTTGTCTAAAACACACCCTGGGAATACAGTCGTGATCATATTTAATTTCATTTCCTAAACGTAGGTGCGTCGTACATTCAAAGACGGTTGTAATTTCTTTGAAAACCAGGGCTTTACTACAATATGTAATTTATTTCGTATTTAATGGTTTTGTTTGTAAGAAGATGAAAGGTGAATTGTTTGATAAGATCATAAATTTTATAACTTGATATGGTATTGGCTTATCTCAACTACGATGATTATTTTGATCCGATCAGATTTGGTGCGTCAAATGGTGACTTTTTCAAATAATTTAGAATAAATATTGTGTATGCTTGTGTTATGGTAGTCAAATGACTGATATACTATGTTATAGTGTGGTTTAACACCGTAAAATATATAAACTACATTACATAGATTCAATTCAAAAATTCAAATTCCAAAAAATTTT
Source organism: Xanthorhoe designata (assembly GCA_963582015.1). Classification (NCBI taxonomy): domain Eukaryota; kingdom Metazoa; phylum Arthropoda; class Insecta; order Lepidoptera; family Geometridae; genus Xanthorhoe; species Xanthorhoe designata. Next base: position 5,122,395 of record OY757029.1, read on the forward strand.
TTTCGAACAAAATACATATAGTTAGTTTAAACAATAGGAAACGTTGGCACCTGCAAAAGTTAAAACTGTACCTATAGCAGATATTTTCCCGCATCACGGGGATCGAACCCGCAACCTCTGCGTCTCAGGCAGGCTTTCGCCACAGAGGTCGTCAAGAATGGTGGAATAATACAATACAATAGAATGGAAGATAGAACTCAACAGTTTCATATAACTACATAATAGGCATTTCATACTTTGATTTGAGGTTATATTATTATGTTTCACTGTATGTACCTATTTCTTTGTTTGTTCACCGATTATTCCGTCAATAGTGGACAGATTTTAATTTTTGAGGATTTGAGGAGGATCTTCGAAGTTAAGAACTAGTAATGCACCTCGAGAGTGCAGGAAATTGCTCTCTCCTTACGAAATTGAAGTCGGTTTTCATAAAATGAATTATTTTGTCACTTGTTTTATTTAAATCGATACCAGACAACCTTAGGCAAAGTTTTATCACAATTTAATCAATGGTTTAGAAACTCTTAAAGAACAAACATACAATCATTCAGTTTTATTTATTTATATTAAATAAATAAATAAATATCCTTGGACATTCCACACGGTCATCTAGTCCCAAGCTAAGCAATTTAATGCTTGTGTTATGGTAACCAGATGACTGATAAACTACATAGTAGATACATTTTTTTTTTGTAAATACATACAATATATTATACTTACATAGAAAACACCCAGACACGAAACAAATATTTGCAGATCATGCAAACATTTGTCCCGCAGCGGGGATCGAACCCGCAACCTCTGCGTCTCAGGCGGGCTTTCGCCCACTGCGCCACAGAGGTCGTCAAATTGTATCTAGTATCTGAATGATCTAGTTCCATTCGGTAACTTTCATGTGATTACTCCATACTTATTATGTCAAAGTAAAAATCAAGAGCCCTACTTAACCATTGTGATCAAGCGTTTTGCAAACTAGACATAAACAAATGCTTGCTACTTACATAAAAAACCTAAAAAGTGACACAAACTGCCAAAACGATGTCAACAGTTTAAAAAAAAAGCAGGAAGTTGACAAATCTAGTTATAAGTACCCTAAGCACTAGTTTTTGCCTGTCAATCCAAAAATATACAGGTAAAATACATTGAATCAGAATAAAATTGAAGTTCTATATTGTGTGACATCCAATATAATGTGCTAAATGTTTTGTCACTAGTCGGTTAACCTGATCTTTTTCATTCCACCTTTGCCCTACTTCAACATTATTACACCTAAAGTTTTAGTAATTTAACTTTGAATATTGCCTTTCTATAATGTTACTAGGGCTACTATGTAGTATAGTATTATATTATCTGTGCTAGGGCTGATGTGAAAACTATCTTTTGAAACCCCTCGTTTTCAATGACTACAGCGCGAACTCAACTAAGGAAAGTTACAAAAATCAGTCTCTATAAACAAAGATATTGTTAATTTGCATTTGCGTTTAGAAGTAACGTGTGAAACTAGTGCTAGGGGAACTGCTTTGTTTCGCAAATTCTCTTAGCTTTTAGATAACTACATAATATTAAATAATCAACACATTGGGGGCAATTCTGAGTGTCGCAAAAGCTAAAATAAACTAGCTAAAATTATTGCCATCCTTTTTATTCCCTTTCGCTATGAAAGGGACGGCAACAATTTTAGTTAGCTTAGTTTAGCTTTTGCGACACTCAGAATTGCCACTATTGTGTCTCGTCTCGGTTGTTATGCATCACATACAGAAGTCATTTTAATTTTATTCAATGGTGCTAGCAAAAAGTCATTTTAATTTTATTCAAAGGGTTTAACATTATTATCATTCATTTAATTTTATGCATTAATTAATTGTTTCAAACAATTTACACGCCTAGAAACGAGTTTTAAAGCTGAGGAAAAATATCAAGAGGAAATGAGTTCGCTTTAATATCAACAATAAGCTTGTAACCTGTCATGTACGATTTACTAATTTATTTATTTTTTAATTTTCAATTTAAATAATACTTAGTCGAATCAGATCTAAAACTTGAGCACTGTATATAATATAAGTATGAGCAAGTTTTTTGTTAGTCAGTTATTAGGCCGCTTAAAAAGCCTTCGTGGCTTAACGACTTAGCCAGGACCGACTATTTAACGTGCCCTCCGAAGCACGGAAACGCTCAGCTGTTAATGCCACTTGCACCCATCCAAATAGTGACCGCATTAAACGCTTAACAACAATCTATAAAACACGTCTAACGCCCGGTTTCAATATTCACCTTACGAGTGACCGTTGATCTATTGCCATTATTATTATGTAGTAATAATTATGTAGTAATATTATGTAGTAAAACATATTATTATATTTTTATCTGTCGAAAAGTGTCATGCATTTCTTTTTGTGTAAACAAAACAGTTTTGGCGTTAATCTACGGTCATTCGTTAGTTGAATAATGAAACCGGGAATAAGCTTCAAGCTAGTGAAACAATATGATCCACTCAACTTATAACACATGTCTGTGAATCACGCCCTAGTTAGTTACAACTAGACAAGGCACTTTCATATCGCCTGTGTAATAATGAACTCTCTCTACTACTGATAACTTCCACTATTCACTTAGATCTGACATTGACAGCGATTTTTAGTAAATCTAGCAGACATATTAAATGGATTGTAAAGGATTAAACTTGAAAGGTAATTACTTTTAACTTTTCCAGAAGCTGAAATGTGAATGCGATGTAATTTACATTATTTTCGACTGATTTATTTTAATTTGATAAAAAAAATACAGATTAAGTAGTTAATTAAAACACCTAAAATATTTCTAGCACCACAATAAATAAATAAATGATGGTAATTTATCTACGAGGTCGGTAATCTGACAATCTTTGCTCGCAACTAATAATTTATCCTTATCTGTTATGAAGTGATTAGGGAAGACTGCGCTCTCTATTTCCTCATACCTTTTCACATGTAATGACATTTTATTATAAATTACTAATATAATAAAACAGAAGAGTTTGTTTGTAGTAAACGCAAAATCTCAGCAACAAGCAGTCGGCTTTGAAAAAATATTTCTATTAATATGCCAGCATTATGTAGCAGACATAACAATGGACATCTAATTTTATTTTTTATGTAGGTACATTTTAGTTTCCTTACTTTTTCATCAATTGAAACTGAAAAATAATACCGTCAAATCGACCATGTAAGTAGGTATATACGCCTAGGCTTGCTTTCTAGCGAAACGAAAGACGCCTGATCATTGACTCGACATTGCAAGTTTAGAGACTATTGAAAGCCTAATCAATTACCCCACGCCACGACAGTATAAGATTATGAAAAGCTGACTTTGACTTAAGTCAAGGCTTAGCACTGAGTTATTCAAAGTGATATCATTCATATTGGCTAAGCCTTACTAAATGTTGGGTTTTATGATCAGCTGTCAGCAAGGTAGTATTTATAGTATTGGATATCAGCGCTGCGAAATACGATTAATTTAATATATTATCGATCTGCGTAGTGTGTGTTGCTCCTTGAGTTTAGTTTAGTATAGAGAGCGATATTGATAGAAACGCACTTAATGGTTAAGCCGTTTCAGAATTAGCTTATTATACATTTTCAATTGTCATTTTGACAAGATATACATACCCCCCTAGCCATATTACATTTCTATAATCGCTTTAAAAAAGAAACGAAAAAAATGTATCGAGCGATCAGAAATGTCAAATCAGAGGAATATAAAATGCAATAGATACGAAGCGTTTGTAACTTGGCTACAGGCCCCTAAATAATTGATTTCTTGTGAAAAGTAGTTTTACAATCAAAGTGGATAGACGATCCCGGTAATGTGGCTAGAAATGAACGATAAATTCTTAAGAGACTTCTGTGATTCTATGATTAGCTGTAGGTAGAGTGTCCGAAACTTTACTTGCGTCAAATACCGTCTGGTTGCAATTTTAGCGACGAAAAAATAAATAAAACTCTTCATATACAGATGATGATATAGGAGAAGGCAACCTTATTTAAATATTGAGTTCCTTAAGTGTGAGGTTAATACTATTCAAATATCTATTTAAATAGGTACGAGTATTAACAGATCACAGTAAAGACAGTGCATTTCCTATGCCTGTCGGTTTAAACGAATAATATGACACTTCCTACAAAGGAATTTCACCGTGAAACCAATAACACGTGATTTACAAGATGTCATACGTCTACGATGCGTTTCACACTCGCTCGACCGCGAAATAAGATAACGGGATCATCTTACGTAGAGCAAATAAGATTTAGGATGTTTGTATGTTTTTGGTATTCGCAAAGGTAGTGAGTTAAGGATTTCAAAAAAAGAAGTAACCGCCCGCGACCTCTTTCGTCCAAGTATCCAAAAGGAAGCTGAATAATCACACTAATATTATAGTGGTAAAAGTTTGTGTGTGTGTAAGTATGATAGTGTGTTTGTTACTCTTTTACACTCTTAACAGCTGGACGGATTTGAATGAAATTTGGTACCAGGATTGCTTATATGGATTAAAAATAGGCTACTTTTACGATTTTTTTTCAAATAATCCAAATAAATAAGTGTTTACTATCTTTTGAAAACGAAATTCCCAGTTTTCCATATTCTCATTTTTTTTGAAAGCTGCACAAATATTTTTTTTACGAAATAATATTTAAGTTAAAACGTTTTTATAGAAACACCTTCAAACCTTGAATGTCGTTTGATTAGTTTTCAAGTGTAAAAAGTTTTAAGTGGGTGAAGTAGGCTATTGTACACATAAATACGCAGCCGGCGATCAGCCGTTAACATCACATGTTATAAACTTTTTAGAAACTGATTGAACACCTTGTTCACTTACGCACGAAGACTTAGGAAAAATATGTAGTGAGAGGCATTTTTAAATATTTGTTTTTTTACCTTTCTATCACTATTTCAAATTATGTCTTACAAGTCAGTAAAATCTTAAAAAACACACGGGAAGTACTCACGTAAAAATATAGTCAACTTCTCTCAGGAGTGACCGTACTTAACCCACTTACCCAGGTAAAGATTCTCTGAATTTATTCCTATTTTTAATAATGTCTAGTACAACTGTTGATTAATACTTAAATTTAGTAGGTGAGAATGATCGTTTATGAAGATAAAATTATCTATTGTACAAAATCTAGATAGGTAAATAAATAACGCATGTTTAAACCAAGTAAAACTCTATTTTATGATCACTAAATACCAACAGCGAAGTTATTAGAAGTAAAAGCGAAGTGTTCACTTTGTACAGTTTGAACCCGTCTCAAAGTCTCAGCACACTTTCAGAGTGACTTGTCATTCTATCAAAAGCGTTTCTTGCACGTCTGCGTATCAATACAATAAGTACTGACGACTGATATGTAATGGCTTGAGATTAAATTTTGAAATCACGTTTTCACTTTCACTATGAACTCCTTTGAGCACTGACATTAATTTATTAAATGATTTGCTTCCAATTATGGAGCATATGAGTCTTCCTTCTTTTTATCTTTATCTTGCAGTTTCTTTGAAATATGATATAAATGAGCAATTGGACGTGTCAGATTAACGGCCAGTTTCAATATTCTAACATCTGCGATTTTGCTTACTGTGGTAAGATACCACAGTAAGCAAAATCTTCAATTGGAAAATATTCAATACGCTTCATCGATCACTGAAGAAAAAGTCTCGGATGTCGGACTGTGTAACGGTAAGGCAGTGGCCATATGTGGTCACTGATCGTTACAGTACGACCCCAGTTATAGTTACATTCAATGTAGCTTCAGTTTGCATGCGATGACCTAGATTCCGAATCGTAAGTTTAGAAAAATGTTTGTGAGTTGTATCACAGCTAGGACGGTAATAGTAGTAAGATAGATGGTAGAGTCACATAATCCTACTCTACTAATATTTGTGAAGATGGATATATGGATTTATAGACATACTTCTGACTACCCCCTAAGACACCTTTATGTCATGTTACTGCGAAGTATGAGTTTTTTTTTAAAAGCTCGGCGAAAGGACCGCTTTCTGAATTTGAATACTTTCCTATTGAAGAATACTTTTTTTAGAAAGAAATTATTATACTTACCCATTATACACATGTTATTAATATACCTATTATTTGTATTCCACACAAATCTGTTCAACTGTTATAGCTTTTTATATAAAATACATTTCACAAAATGATGATCTAACAAAAATTCAGTCATTGTTCATTTCGGCACCAAATTAGTAGCACAGTTAGTCGAATTACGAACAATACAACAGGTAATTCTCAATTGACCTTCCAAATTATAATGCATGAGACACAAACGTTCTGCTAAATTACATTACTCACCAAAGAGTCGATGATCTGTGTGATTACTGTATTTACTGTCGCCCAAAAAGTGAAACCAATCACATACACACTCATTTCCTACCGTCTGACCCTAATAAGAAAGTATAAATTTCATTGTCAGTCATCTGCTTACTCTTGCCATTGTATTTCCTGTCCTCGGTGTTTTCAACAAGGTCGTGCTTTCAATAGCAGTTTGGTCAAGGATTAGCCCAGCATCTGCTTCTGCAATATTCAAGTTCACAATGAGTCGCGGAAGTTTATTGTTATTTTGGTAGAAAGTGGAGGTTACAGGTCGTACGTTTTGGACTTTGTTTTGCAGACAAAAGAAACCGATGAAGAAAATGTATGAAGGCTTTGTGTTCTCTTACTTTCTTTATATGAAGATATACCTAAAGAAAGTAAAAGAACGAAGAAGAGAAGGCGTCGTATCCTATCTACGTTAAAAACTCTAACGAACCAAGTTTGATGTTTGACTGATAGGTTTGAACTAATTTTTCCTTTAATTGAATCAATTTTGAAGGTTTTAAATAGGATTTGTCTGATTTGGTCTCTTCGGTCTTTCATGTAAAAGATTTCAACGCGCTCTTTCACAAAAATGTTTCACTGATATAGCATACCAGCGACCAGCGACCTGACACGACGATATTGTAAATGAAATCAATTGATCACAACATAAATATGACTGATATTTTTTCATAAAATTAAAAAGTATTTTGATCTATAATTTTAATTGTATGAATTGTATTGGAAAACAGTAATACACAGCAGTTATGACTGAATAATACAATAGAAACGAAGTGATTGTATCTGCAGAAGATTTTAAAAACTGTGTCAAATACAAACACCTAAATTTAATAAATAAATAATAATAATTTAATTTAATAAACCTCAATTTTGTAGATTAATTCCAAATAATTTTAAATTAGACACAAATTAACTATGTATGTGACACAATACTCACTTTAGATCTGAAAAGAAATGTCTCCCTGGGAATACAGTCGTGACTTTATATTTTTTAATTGTGCCATTGGAAATAGCGTGCACTGCACACTGACAGTGTAGAATGGACCCACTCGTAACTTTCTAGAACATCGGGAAATTAATACTTTCCGCAAGATCTCAATACTTCATGTTATGTGTAATGCAAATGTATTGCTAGGAAATCATAGTACTGTGTTAATGCGTGGTTTTATTTCGAATGACATCAAATATATGGGTAAGATTGCGAAGTAGGTAATCATAACACAGGACACCTCAAATTTAGGTAGATTTAGGCTTGATCTTTCTTTTGGAGTATATTCGATTATTTTGTGTAGTATCTACACGAGAATTCGCGCGTTAGGATAAAACTAGTGGGTATATTTATGAAAAATTACAAAAAAATCATGATGTTATAAAAGAAGAACTATTAATAATTATTATTTTCTTGTGTACCTACACTACGACCCTGTGCTTTTAATCGTGTCTCTCTAGGGTTCTCGCCTCAAAGGTGTGCTCAGGAAAAAAACTCTTTTAGGGTTAGGCTGCGTTTTCATTGACGCGGAGCTGTGCGGAGCGGTGCTTAGCGGTGCATGAATTGACCAATCACTATGCTCGAAATCGCGGAGCAAAGATTTTAGAGCATAGTGATTGGTCAATTCATGCACCGCTAAGCACCGCTCCGCACAGCTCCGCGTCAATGGAAACGCAGCCTTAAGCTTGCCTTTGTACATGCCCTTACAAATAATGTATTATTTTATTGTGTACAATAAAGAATAAAGAACGTACCAAATACATAATTTTAAAGTTTTTTATTTGTAAAAGTACTGAAATACGTTCACACCGGAAATTGCGGTGTCACAATGTTTACATCGGATGTCTTCAGATCCAAGGCTACTTCTGAAAGTGAGCTAACCTTTGAGTTTCGAATGGAATCTGCCTTGAATGCATTTATATTTGAACTAGTAAAAGTTACTGCAATTTACCAAGATTATCTTTGATATTAGTCTTCAGAATTCGATATTATTATTAAGAAGCTTCCACCTGCGGCTTTGCTCGCGTGCTACTAACCCAGATAAAAAGTATTCTATGTGTTATTCCAAATCATAAACTATGTATATTCTAAGTTTCAGCAAAATCCGATTAGAAGTTTTTGCGTGAAAGAAAAAAAAAAACAAACTTTCGCGTTTATATTTTAGTAGGATTTTATGGTGTGCATTTTGCATAAAAGTAATGTTTTGTAGAATAATAACCGTTTGTGTATAAATGCGTTTTAGATTGTATTTTAAAAAATCTAAACTCCATTAATTTAGAATAATAAATTGTCAATATAGAAAGTTTCCTTTATAAAGAACTACCTTAGATATGTTTCGTATTGGATGAGGTATCAATCAAATAGCATGTTAACCAACCGTAATACTAGTAACTTTGACCATGAAGACACCATTTAGGTCAATGCTACAATTTGGACGGTACTGCTCACTAATAGGGAATAACAATTACCGTATATAATAGTCGACCTTCATTGTTTTATTTTTATTTTGCATGAAATTTAACCATCGCGTGGTACCTACCTACCTTGATCAAATATACTTAGCCTATGTTCATTCGGAAATTCCATGCTACACATCGGTTAGTATAGATTACGCAACAATCGATAAAGACATTCATCATAACAAAAACTAATGTTTAAAAACTGCTCAAATATTACTTTCACTATAAACATTTCAAAATTTATATAAAACGTGAAATATCGAAGGTCCATAAACTACTAACTCATCAGTTATCGATGTTAGAAAACACATAACGTAAGGTTAACGATATTACAAAATCGATGCATTTACATATTGTGGTAGAAAGTAAACAAAGAGGAAAATGAAGAGGTTAGAATCGTGTCATAGTAACAACAGCAGCGGAAGCGAATGTATAGATGATACTCTTATTATAATAGATGGAATTACTTATATAAAATATATGGAAAATTTAAGAACAGACATTTTCAAACATCCTTTATATTTGTTCTTAGAAGAACTTCGAAGAAAAAAGAAAGAATTCCGTAAAACTTAGAAGGTAGGTATCGAATTTTCTGACCCTTTGATTTTATTTTATACATATAGGCATATTGATCGTGGGTTGGGTAAGGCTACTAGATTTTCGCTCAATAAGATGTTATCTGTTCTGTGTAAAAGATAGTAGGCAAGATGTTATTGGCTACCATCTTTTAAGAGGCGCTACCGCATCGGTTGTTCATTTTTATGCCATATTAATGATAATTTTCACTGCCTGTCTTCGATTTATTGGATTTTGATCTAACTGGATTGGAGAAAACTTTTAAATTCCGACTAGGGTTATGGTAATTGATGTCATAGTAAATGATAATCATTACATAAGTCAAGGTAACATCGCTGGTATGCTAATGATATAGTTTCTAAGTGCTATTTAAGTTCTAATAAATATGTAGGAAACGATAAAATGAAACATGATCTGTAAGTCACAGTTTTAGTTGTCTTAGATATTAAAGCATTCAAAATGATATCTTACCTATGATTTTATGAAGGTAGTCAGAGACATGTCAAATACTTATTGGTCTAAGTCCATGTTTTGCAGCAGATTATATTTCGGACTTATTACAATTAAGGATTGTTCACTGAGATAACTTTTAATTAATTTTCGTTAAAGTATGTAAGCAGACAAACAAAAATGTTAAAGAGTGTTGACAAGAATGTTATTAGATAAATGCCAATTTCACGACTTTTTTCGACTTATCATTTGTGATACCTATTTTTTTTTCTTGAACAAACCTTGTTTACCACATTAAAAAATAACTATATTTCCAGATGTTTAATAAAATAGACAAGTTAGAATAAAAGTAGGTACTTATTATATGAATCTGATTTTAATTACAATATCATTATGCTGTATCATCATTAAGAGATAGTTTCATATGCAAGAACTATAATGCAATACATTTGCTTTGCAAATCAAGTCTGATGACATTTACACAATATGTGTGGCAATTCAATTGACCTGTCGTTAATATGCCTTAAAATAGAATGTTCAAAAACTAGATTATCTAATAATCAAATATCACCTTGCTCCATCGGTTTAAAGTGGTTTTTTAAATATATGAGGATGTCGAAAAACTTATCAGATACCAGACCATTAGATGTGAAAATCATGTTGCCATTGTTAATACAATATTGATCAAGCAAGTTGTCCATAGAAATGAGTTATTTAAAAAAAAACATTTTAATGCGGAACAACTCTTTTTCTTGTAAATATTTTAGTGTATTAGAAGAAAAAATCTGAGCACCAGAAGTTTGTCTTTAATATAATATTTTTGCATACACCAGGCCAGTGCAAAGTAGGTACCTACCGAATCATAGTCAATAACGTACAAAAAGTGTTTCATAATTATTATAATTGCTAGGTACCTTGTATCGTCCTCTGCAGGGCAAAGGCCTCCCTACCTCAATATCCCTTTTCTCAATGTAATAAAACTAAATTTGATTTACCTACATGAAAAAAATATAGGATCACAACTGCATTTCCAACCAAAAAAAAGTCTAGATGTTTCAAGAAAAAAATATCTAGGACTGATTGAAAAGAGCAGAAACTGTAAATCCTTCAGACTAACGTTACGTTTAAATATTAGTGTTTTCCGAGAATATAAGCTTAATATAAGAATATAAACTCACAAAGAAAATAGTGAGGAAATTTCGTAACAATAACTTAACTCATTAATCAATCAACGAGCACTATTAAAGTCTGTAGTATTTTACAATCATAATTGCTCTTTACATGATGGGTTGGGCCTAGATAAAACCAGAAGTAAAGGCTATAAACCTAGATCCGTCCAGATTTACTGAGGTGAGTTGCGGTCCATTTAGGTACTAACGGGATGTATAGGCCTTATTCTCAAAATTGTTTCTTTGATGAGTTGCAAACAGAGAACGAGCAAGTTAAAGTTAAGCTTTAGTGGTATGAGTTTGTTTTGTCCTAGTTTTATTTAAAGGTAGGTAATACTTAGTACTTATGAAATTATAAAATTATGGCACGGCTAATATTGCTCTCAGATCTTCAGTCATTCTAAAATCTTTGGCATACAAAGTTATTTAGTAGTAAAGTATTTCAGAAGTTAGTAATAATATATTATTCTTATTGAATGTTTATTATGGACTACCTTGGCAAATTGTATCATGTACTAACATTTTACATCTAACAAACGACATAGGTGAAAAAATTTACTTATGTAGGTAAAAAAATATATGTTTTGATTACTTATAACAAATATTTAAAAGATTTAAATAAGTCAAATCGTGTTATGCAAACGATTATGACTTCAATTTTATTTTAATTACACAGATAATCTCACAAATTAATATTTTAGTTAATTTATTGCATTATAATTTATCAAAAACCTAAATCATCTGAATTTTAGAGGATGTCATCACAGCTTGTTAAATCTTTTTGATAAATTATTATTTTTCTTAAAATTTATGAAATCGTTTCATATTTCATTTTCTATTAATAGATATTGCTTTTACTTTAATTGGCTTTTATTTAATTATGTGTGTTTATCCTTTTAAGTTATTAGAATTCAAGAACTTACAAAACAATTTTAATTACAGTTTCGTCATAAGATAGGTAGGTGTATTATTTACTTTCACTGACGGCGAAATATTTGAGTTACGTTTACTTGATTAGCGAAAATATACAGTTATATCATAATAATCATCATCATTCATACTCTGATTTTGTCCACTTTTAGGTAAAGGCTTTATTTTGCTATTGCTAAGGTACCTATGCTAGCCCCGGTTCTATGCTAGCCTTTTCCTCAATAATATATAAACATGAAGATACATTAGCACCATAACACCTTAAGGTTAGGTAAGAATAGGACTAAAATTACCTAGCTTTTAAGTCTATTTTGTGATGACAATGAGAACCTAGCTTAAATTTAACTTAATTAAATAAGAAGAATTCCATTGACTAGTTAGGAATATAGGTAGGTAGGTCAAAGATGTTTTGCCCATCAAAAGTTATAAAAAGTGATCAATTTCCTCAGTAGGTACCTACATATCTACACTGCATATTGAAATATATACGCGCTATAATATTATACTGTTACTTTTTGACCGGAACAATGATATGTGAGCTTTACAAAAGACCTACACAAAAGGTAACTTTCGCATTCATTGCAATCGTTATACCTATAAAAGCTTTCGCTCACAAAAATCAGTAAAATTTGACTTTTAAATCAAAATGCTATTGCACTGTTGGAATCGTGATCGTAATGAATGTCACTGAACGTATTGTCATGCTACATCTTGTTCATGCATAATGATAGCTATATACCTTGCAGCTATTCAATGCTAATTTTAATCTACCGTTTTGGCTTTGTGTCAAACATTACGATTATCTAGGAGAACATAACTGGATTATTCATTCGTGATGCATTTTAGATATGAAATAGTCGTGTTACTATCTTAATAGATCGTCAAAATTAGTTGACGTTAGGTACGAGTATGACCATTGTGTGGCCACAAAATATGAGTGACCACTTATTGTATTGTTCTACATTTCAAACAGATTTGAAGTAAAATTTGTTCAAAATAACACACACAATAAAAAATATATATTTTTCTACCTAAAGTTTAATAAAAAATAAAAAACTTATTTTTTTTGATTCCGACGTGATTTGTATAGGTACATTGATACAACGATCCTCTTGCTGAGGAACGAGCCAGAGTGCCTTTACCAATTCAGCCGAGGAACCCTTCTGAAGTCAGAATGAAATTTTTTACTGACTATTTTCGGCACCCAATGTCTGATTTCTTTTGGCGAAGCTGTAAGTTTATGTAGTAAAAAAAAAGGTCGCCGGTCAAACTGACCACTTCACAGTGAAAGCGACAACGCGTCGCAATCATCACATATAATGCCGTTGAGAAAACCCATAAACTATGCTAAGCCGATGACATTTTATACGGCATAAAATGAGTTTCATTCTTTAATGTGAGCAATAAGTAAGTTTGTATATAAGCTAGTGGCTAACTCAGGTAACGGAATTTTTAGTATAACGATTTCAAAAGCCGGGACCGATAACGTGCCCTCCGAAGCACAGAAGCGCTCAACCTGTTAATGCCTCTTTCTTGCATCCATCCTAATTGTGATCGCTCAGAACGTCGTCGCGTCGTTTAGGTAACTGCCCAGTGTACTTAAATAACCTTAAGGGTTAAAAGGGTTAATTTTGAAGGACACTATCCAAACCTTTTATGCGCCTAATAATCGTTTATAGTCAATTCAATCATCAAACACTCAATTAACATTTGTTGGTAGGTACAGACATTTAGCAATGAACGTACATCTACGCGTTTATCGGTAATAACCAAGTCCATCCGGTTTAATTCGCTGGGCGATTATCACTGCAAAACGGTACCTTACCCAAAACATCGCACGTGCGACTTACGTAATGTTTCTATAAAAATGTAGTTTTAGAAACGGTGAAATTTCACTTTTTCCACGAGCAACTGCGTCATAGATCACCAAGTATTTTTACGGTAAGTGTACTTGCTATGATCGCATAGAATAACTAGGCCCATGTTTGTTTTAGAAATATCCTTTCACCACTATTTTGTCTGTCAGATAAGGTATTAGTTTGTTTACTATCGTTGCCAAACCAATTTTTAATATGTGTTTAGCGATTTTGATTAAAAGGCTTCGTTGTTTTCACATGTCAATATTAAATTGTGAAGGTATCATTTCAGGTGAAATTTAAGTGTGACAGAAATTTTTAAGTGTTGTCAATATACCCACACTATAAAGCAATGATAATTTAAAGGAAATAACATAAATAAATCAATTAACTCAGAAGATTTAGGTCTGGCTTAAGCAAATCTTAATACATTTGTACGTGCCCACATTTTGAAGCATTGAAAAATAAACATTGTATGAAGCTTATTTGGACAAACTTTCTTTATTTGACCAAACCAATAGATGTTTATTAAAATAAAATAAAAAAAACTATAAACTGGCTTCGAACTATTAAAAAGACGTTAAAATACCTACTCCAAAAAGTTCAAACCATTAGAAATCGAAACTAGTAGCATTTATATGAATATATATTTAGGGTCAAAGTTCCCTGATAGCATGTCAAATTGATTACGACAAAAAATTGCTACCATGCGTGTTAGAAATATTAGATTATTATGCAGTATTGCACCTAATTAATTAGTAAATGTATACTTTAAGTGTCGACGATATCGTGACTTTGGTCTTTGAGTGATGTATCAATTATAGACACTTTAATTTTCAGCTAAAAGTATTGCCTGTGTTGTATGTTGCCTTTGTGGAATGATTTATTTCGTGAAATAATTGACACAATGGAAAATAGTTAAAAAGTCCGTAAAATATATACCTATTAGCAAAGACATTGATAACCAAAGAATAATCTTTGCTGAAAAAACTTTCCTGTGCAGTGCGGAATGTAAGGCAACATACATAAAAAGGCCGAATACCTATTTTACAAATACCTAGGTATCAGTTATCAGGTTCCCAAAATACAGGCTAAGCTTGGGATACGCTTTGTGTAGTATCCACAAACATTTTATTACATGAAATAAAATCTTGATACACTTCTGAGTTGCTTTTGCCAAGCACATATTTAGCGATCTCCTTTACGACTTTATATCAGCTTATTTAGTCTTCTATAACATCTTAAAACTCAAATTGTAGTTATCCAGGCAAGTAGGGTACGCAACTGTCAGATGCAGGGTGAGGTTAGCGGTTCCTCGTGCCGTTATAATACGAACAGTACGTTTGCGATTGAATTTGATGCCTCTGATACAGATTATGCGTTTATAACGGTATCGTATAAATGCATACATAGATAGAATTCTTTGAAAATTATTTCGGTTTTTGGTAACGTGGTACAATTAATAACGTTTTTCGTTCTTCTAAGTTTATAATTCATACCTATTTTATTTCTAATTATTAATACTTGATATATTTATAAACAAACTTTACCTCTTTGTAATATTAGTGTAGGTACACAAACTAAGCATTTATCCATTTTGTTCTGTACTTATAAGTTGTGCAAAATAAAATAACAATTCATTTCCTCAGAATTTTGCTATTTAAAAATATTTGGCATTTGACTTTTGTAATTTTCAGTAGTATAATCGTATCATTAGATGTTTTAGTAATGAATGTAAATATAATATGCAAATATTGAAATTAATAAATGCATAAAATTAAAAAAAAAACAGAAAATATTCCAAAAATACTATGAGGCTAAATTTACAAAATACCTACCTACAATAATATTGATATTTTTATTTCTATAGAGGAAACACCAAAAACAAATTAAGTATATCTTTACGTGAAATTTTACCCAGAATATAAATCGGACACAATATTTTTATTGCAGTACCTACTTAGGTATAAACATGCCGAGAGAAAATACACAGGTACCTTTTCAATCAAAGTGCCAATCTCGTGTCATATAAGTTTGCGTGATATCTCGTATGTGCGCTGTGTCCCTTGCATTAGAGTCAACGGACAGCTCACGAACAGTATCGAATTAAGCCCCAGTTTCTGTCGTCAAACACAGATTCACTGTAGATATACTAATTAATTTGTTTTAATAGATAGTTTAACATTGTCAGTAATGTTAGGCAATGTTAGGTATACCTACACTAAGGATATTATAATGCCTGCGCTATGTAGTGTAGTAAGTAAGAACTTACTTTACTTAGTGTAGCAGTATCGTGTCACGGTGTTTTAACTGTCAAGAATTTAAATTGTCTGAAATAACAGGTATTATTAACTATTATTTTATAAATTACATTAAGTACAAAAAAATATAAATAGTAACTTTCCTAATTTAGTAAGAGAGCAATTTCCTAAAAAAACACATACAGTGGAACATAGAACCTCCTCCTTTTTTGAAATCGGTTTCGGAGCTTTAATAACTGGACTTTACAAGCATTAACAGATATCAAATACTAAAATGACTCGCTGCTTATTACATTAATTGTTTATGTTCTAACAGTGCAATAATTGATCACCTATCTTGCATATTCTTGTCTAAATGGAGTAATAATTGCCAATTATCATCAAGATAGGCAAATCTTGACAAAACTGACTGACAAGGTGTGCAAATGTTGCGATGTTCGCTTTTAGTGACGCGTCTCTACCGGTGCGTGCTGATGATATCGCCTAAAACAGACATGTCTAGACTTTAAGTGATATTATACCATTGTTTATGATAATTTTTAAATTTATTTTCATTTCTGGAGGCTAAGACTGCGTTTCCACCAGAGATGAGGGAGGATGCGTTACAAGGCATGTGTTTGTCGAGAATCAATAGAACCGCTTTATTCTTCGAGATTGTATACCTTCCTCGCAACATATCGCATATCTGGTAGAAACGCATCCTTAAGGGGAAAAGAAAGAAATAGCACCAATTTTAAACGTTGTAAGCGGAAATTTTTAGACATTATCGACTCTACATTAACTTTAATTGTATGGCCTAAGTTTATGGCATGTTTCGCATATATAGAATATCGAAATACGAAATATGCGGCTATAAAACTTAGGCTATTTTAATTTGGTTTCACACGAACTATAGAAAGATGATATAGATGAGTTTTATGAGTTTATATCTATTTCTCAGGTAACTGCAAAATTTAATTTCACAATACTGTATGTATTTTGCAACCGCAATGGTTTCGCAGAGACTCTTAGCCACATAGGTACGTGTTGATGTGCTGGAAGCGTAAAGGCATGGTGGTAAGTAGAGCTTGCGTGGACAATTATGTTATGTTATGTTTGACATTGATGACAATTATCACAAGATCTTGTTCTCTGTTTATAATTTTAATAGATATTGAGCAATAATAAATAATAAAATCTAGACTTCCTGCTCAGTTGGTATTTAATAT
The DNA here is from genome assembly GCA_963582015.1 of Xanthorhoe designata. Classification (NCBI taxonomy): domain Eukaryota; kingdom Metazoa; phylum Arthropoda; class Insecta; order Lepidoptera; family Geometridae; genus Xanthorhoe; species Xanthorhoe designata. Next base: position 5,139,657 of record OY757029.1, read on the forward strand.
TGAATATTTATGACTATGAACTAACTATCATCGAATTCACTAAGATCCAAACTAGATGACCTTGTTATGACACAAATTAATCTACATTTAATGACTAACTCAGGTCATATTTATAAATACATGTACACGGGATTTTATCGCGTTATTTACCTTATTTCTTTTCTTCCCGACGTTATAAAACGATAAAACGACGATAAAATCCCGTGTACATGTATTTATAAATATGAATTGTGATCGCGAAAGTTTAAGAAAAACTAACTCAGGTCATTTTAGATTTTAGGTATTAAATAGTTAGATATCACTCTAATTCCTTATGGTTGATGTGTCAGATTTAAAATTTAGTTTTCTGAAGTTTACATACATCAGACTCATCAGCATCATCATCAGAATGTTGCTGTCCACTGATGGCCAGCATAGGCCTCTCCAATTGCATGCACGGCTTCTCCCATCAACCTCCTGCCAACTTTGACTATGGGTGATAATTTGTAGAGAATGAATTATGCTCTATTTATGACTGTTTTCTTGATGTCATTCGAAATAATAATCTTAGCAGTAAAATAAATAAATATCCTTGGACATTCCACTCAGCGTCATCTAGTCCCAAGCTAAGCAATTTAATGCTTGTGTTATGGCAACCAGATGACTGATATACTACATAGATATTTTTTTTTTGTAAATATAATACATATTACATAGATATCATTTTGCAGAAAAGTATAAACATTCATCCATTCACTTTAATCAATGATACATACAGATAAACAAATATTATTGAGAGTTACCCATAGGTCACCGAACTAACTGCAAATAGAAGTGCCATAGGTAAAACAAAGACACCCGCTAGTCTGTTTGTTTTTCATAGGAAGCACCTGCGGCTCTGGTCTCTCTGTTTGATAACTAGCGGTGGGTAATGTTGATTAGGTATAACTAGGACGGAACGATGAAGGCTTTTAAAAAGGCGCGTTGAATCATGGAATTTACACAAGTTTGATTCAAAACAATTATGAAAGTACCAAGAAATTGTTTCTAACTGTAACTTTAGTAGGTACCAGGAGTTACTACTTACTTTATTTATATACATATATGTTAATATATTTTCAAATTCGTAAAAATAAATGAAATTGTAGTATTTGCATTTGAGGAGATAAAAAGAAGGGGCAAATGCAGTGAGAAGTAGCGCCGACTTCTTAATGTTATTGTTTGCTTTACATACTGATCATATTTTTTTATTACGAGTAGGTACGTATAGTATTATATTATCTGTGCAAGTACCTACCTATTAAATTGTTTGACTTGGTGGTTACTTCTGGTAAATGCTTAATCTGGTCAAGTTTTATTTTTGTTTCCGAAAAGAATGATCATTAGTTCCTTACTGACTAAACACGCAATCTCGTGACATCTTGGCAGTTTTTAGGTAAGAGATGTCGCCAAATTTTGCCGCAAGATCAAATCTAAACGTTATCTAAGTTTAGCTGATGAAAGTATTGTGTTTTTAATCCGAAGTCGGCACGGGTTGCTAGCATTTATCTAGAGTAGGCTACAGAGAATAGAATTGTTGGCTCAGTAGTCATAATCAAAGTTGTAATTTCACATTTAGAAAATAATTGAAGTTCAATCACTCTTATAATGTACACCACCATAATTGAACAAACATTTCCGTTACTTTCATAATATCATTGCTTCTTTTTGTAACAATAAATAAATATGTATTGAAAACAGAAATGTGAGAAATCATGTCTAAAGGAATAGTTTTATTTACATAGTTTGACAGTTAATTTTACGTAACGTCCTTTCTAGTAAGTAATTCATTTTCCGCAAACGTTTATACACAATACAAAGAGAAAAGTGACCACATTTATGACGCCTTTTCAGACTTTATGGAGGTATGAACAATGGATAGAATTACCTTTCTGATTTTACAGTCGGACATTAGAATACTAGCTGTGCTAGGCGGTTTTATCTGTTTACCTTTATTATACAGCTATTATGTAGATGTATTTACAAGAAGTACAAGTATTACAATTATATTGTATTTACAAGTATTTACAATGTATTATGTATGAAGTACTAAAACACAGACAGATAATTGTTGGGACTAGATGACGCCGTATAGAATGTCCAAGCATTCTATTTACTGTTCTTCTAAGTATACGACCTAACTATACTACCATAGTAATGTCGAATAGCCCTTAATCTTCCTCATAAAATGAACAATCAAATACAAAAATATTTTTTGAAATTTGACTGGTTATTATTTGGTGAGCTTAGCGTTTAAACAAACAAAACTTTTTCGCTTTATTATATTAGTATAGGTTTAAGCGATGTGAAAACTACTTGGGAAATTAAGCACCTCTTTCAAATATATTTACCACTTCCAAAAACGTAGATATTATTGATACATTAAACAATTAAATTACTTTAAAATTAAGAATGTTCAAACCCGTTACCGGTTAAGTGCACAAAAGTTTTACAAGGAAACTTTCTTTCTAGAAAATAATATTTTACTGCTTTATTGAGATTCGAATTGCAGTTGTAAATAAAATCAGTGGGTCAGTATTCAAAAATTGCTATAAATACTTGTCACCGTTGACAAGGTAATTATTTTTGATTATTTATTGAGACTGGTAAGCATTGACAATGTAGCCAGTAATTAAAAGGACAGATACGACTCGCAAAGAACTAGAATAATGAGACATCTAATACCTAACCAGTGAGTGTAAATGGTTGAAATGATTATGAAGATGTATTCATTTATTATACTATATACTATATTTTGCTTCTATATTATATGGTATATACATACATACCATACATGTGTAAATCTTTAAAGTTGTATGAAATTATCTACAAAGACCTAGTGACAAATAATTTCGAAATAAACAACTTAACTCTATATTTTGTAGAAGAGAACAGAATTTCGACAAAATGTTATGGCTTTTAATATCAAATAAATCTGTCAATAAAATGCCTTTATCCGAAGCATCAGCATCTTCATTATAACAAATGTCGACACTCGATACATAAATCTAGAAATAAAAGTCATCACGGCCTTGACATAATACTTTAATCCATTCTAAAGTTCAAATGATAACAGTTTGCCTTGATTTTGGCTGATATTTTAAATTAAAAATATGCAGATGTAAACCACACGTTCCAAAACTAGTAAAATTTTACGCTATTTGTTGTGAATTCTAACCATGACCGCAGATCCTGTTACTTATTCGTATTAAACAATCTAATACCTAAATGGTTGCTGTCATATGGATATAGGATTTATTTCATAATAAATAATACTTAATATTTGTAGAAATCTCATCATGTAGAAAAATAAGAGCACCTATTTCACAGTACCTTTATTAGTTATACACTTGTTTTGAAACCTATTAATTTTGTTTGTCGTTTCCTTAACACTGGTTATTTCTGGGTAGAAGCGTTATTAGCCTTAAATAACGTTCAATTGTGAAAGTATGTAAATTATTGTCTTGTCCGGTTTCATTCTAAAAACAGTTTTATTTTTGAGACTGAGGAAACAACTCATCCGTCTATTATAGAGAAGTAGGTACATGGATATTTTTTAAAGCCCCTGTATATACCAATTGCATTTTATACTGTTTTTATTAGCTACGAATTAGCGGACCATACACATATTTACGACTTTATTTTAATATCTGATTTACATAGTTTACGTTTTAAGTAAGACTCTCACTTAAAAAATATTAACGGGACTTAATCGCGTATTGAAATCAATATTATTTATTTACCTCGACGTTTCGATGACATTACAATCACCGTGGTCACGAGTAGACTGACGGCCGGCATCCGCTCGCATCTTCAACTGACGAGGTTTAAGACTACCCTCAATCAGTCAACACAAACTAAAACTAGGGTTGCGACACACCACACTGACAGTGTCCGGCGATGTGTTAGACGATTTTTTACGATGCGTACACAATTTGATGACTGGATCCCACGTTGATGACAATTTGTAACCACTGTCCCGGTTAAAATTCCTATGCTTCTTAATTTCAACCGCTTCACGCACAATTCGGTTATAATAATGGCGATCATTGGACAGGATTAACGGTTTGTGCAATTCTATCCAGTGGTTTGATCCTAATTCAAGCAAATGCTCCGCTATCGCTGATTTTTCCACCTGGCGGTTTTTGACAGCTGCGATATGTTCTTTGACTCTTTCAGCAATAGTCCGCTTAGTTTGTCCGATATAAGAACTACCGCAACTGCAATCAATCTTATACACCCCCGGTGTTTGATAGGGTATGGTATCTTTGACTGTTCCTACTTGCGCTGCTATCTTGCATATCTTAAAAAGCATAGGAATTTTAACCGGGACAGTGGTTACAAATTGTCATCAACGTGGGATCCAGTCATCAAATTGTGTACGCATCGTAAAAAATCGTCTAACACATCGCCGGACACTGTCAGTGTGGTGTGTCGCAACCCTAGTTTTAGTTTGTGTTGACTGATTGAGGGTAGTCTTAAACCTCGTCAGTTGAAGATGCGAGCGGATGCCGGCCGTCAGTCTACTCGTGACCACGGTGATTGTAATGTCATCGAAACGTCGAGGTAAATAAATAATATTGATTTCAATACGCGATTAAGTCCCGTTAATATTTTTTAAATATGTTTTCAAGTCGCGATAGTTTAAAAAGTTTTAAGACTCTCACTTTTGCTCTTTACGTTTTTCTTAGAGTGACATCATACTTTTTTATGTGTTAGAAAATATTTCATAGGCTTCATTATAAAATGAATAGCAAAATATATTTTTATACTAAATTTAGCTTACCCGGCCGCAACTTCGCCTCCGTGGAACCTACCTGAATAAAAATTAAGGTACTCCTTCATGTGAAAACTACAGAACGGATTGGCTGAAACTTGGAATATACAAAGTTTATGGAAAAGCTGTAGTAGCTTGAATAGTATATATGCTACTTTTTATCCAAGTAGGTACCACGGGTGTGAAGCCGCAAGCGGAAGCTTGGGTCTTTATAATATTAATAAGGGTAAGGGGTGCCTCATTTCAATTACTTAGCACTAACACCTAACAAAACTCATTGGAAGAGAATGCACCTCTATATAAATATTATATATTATAATTTGTTACCAGTGATTACAGGGCAATAAAACAATACCATAACGTAGTTTTCACGAATCACGTAAGAAAAATAAAAACAGTTAAATAAAACCTATAAACTATTACGATATTACCTACTTATATTATTATGAGTCTATGAGAGTATTTTGGTACATGTGCTCTCATATTTTGCAATCATTGAAGTGCACTCCACGAAAGAAATCAGTTTCTCTACTAGTCCCCCCTCGTCCTACCAACGAGTCAAATTATGATCATCATAGTTTTTGTATCAAACCTCTTTTTCAAGAGCAAATTGCTTAGTTGCTTACCCATCCTTTTATGATGTGGTCGATGTCAGGAAATGAAGCTACAAAACCACACTATCCTTGCTGCAGGTATTTTGATCATCATCTTGTGGTTCTCGACACAGGACGAAAACATAAATTTTTTCGTAGAAAGAAAATTTATTTTTTGTAATTATCTATATGTGAACGTTGATTGGTAACTGATCCAACCACTGCCACACTGAAGCGCACCTACCTAAGACACTGCTGGCAGCATTAACGCGTCGAACGGCAATGCTGATTGCTGATTCAATATAATAATATTAAGATGCCAAACAAGAAGTCCTGAAAAAAAATAATTACGCATTGATATAACTATTTATTTATATTTCAGGTGCTACAGTTAACGAGGCAACGTGAGTCAAAATGCTAAGAAGCCAAGGGCCTGGGGCCCATCGATAAACCAAGAAGTAAGTTTATCTATGTATATCATCATCGTCAATGGCCTTAATATTTACGTCAATTTGGAAGATCCAACTCTTTCAAAGGTTGTTCGATTGGCCAATACGACAGCGACAGATAAGACCGCAGATTCGACAAAAAATTGACTGTGTGGTAGGGTTTGATGGCGTCTCTATAATTCTAAATAGTACCTGTCTAAACGTTTATTAGGTAGGTAGATAATATAATCTGTATACGTATCTTGTGTATACGTATCTTAACCGACTTTTTTTCACTAATTTCGTTATATATTTTTCTTCTTATCTTTTGGTGTTTCTAGCTCATGTCTTACACCATCTATAAGATGCTAGCATGTCATGGGGGGGATTGTGTTATATGAATATACCTCTTACTATTTATGATCACGAAAGATCTTCACATTTAAATTATAAAACGATTGATCTGTGTTACATACACTCTTACTCTTACAACAGGAAATCCATGTTGGAATGTATAATGTCCATTGTTTTTGTTATTGGACATCTTTTGTTTTGCAATCATTAATCATTTAAAGGTTGTGTTTGGGTGTTGTATGCTTATGAACCGATTGGATAAAATTTGCACTACCAGTAACACTTTTACACAAGTAACAGTTTAGCAGTGGCCTAGTAAGTATAGCATAAGGCTTAATGTTAAATGTTGGTAAGAGCGATCGTCTGCCGATAAATGGTCAAAGCAATAATACAGTATAGGATGGAGTGTCGCGGCTTACTTCACGAAGTTGTCACAAAATATTCACCACGAGTTAATATCAAAGATATGATGTAGGACAAATTGAAGAGATAAATAAATGACCTAGTGAAAGAATTGTTAACATTTGTTAATTATGAATTACTAGGTGACCCCGTTGCTTTAAGAGTTGGAAGTATGCAGTAGGTACATTGTATTTCATAGGAACATCTTAATTGTCAGTGTTGCTACATTCTTGAGGCAATAGAAGGTCCGAAGCCCATCTTAAAACATTAAGTTTACGCTCTACCTAACTTGCAACACAGATTCTCCAAACTTGTAGGTACTTCGGAAGACTGAAACTGATGCTTAAATATTGTTCGAAATCTACTCACATAGGTAGGTACTTCTCTTTATTTAATAGAAATTAAAAACATGATCACTACTGTATTCCCAAGGTGCAGTGAAAAGAATACGAGTAAGTATATTATAGGTAATATTATTTACAAGATAAAAATATAATATAATTATTCTTTTCAGATCTTTTTTAGGCATTTTTAGATCCTTCGAAGATGTCTAAGCGGGTTTTCAGAGGTATCACCAAATACATATGCGCACTTAGTTAACATCTCGAGACAAGTTGCAAGCCCATCGACGCTACGTATTAGCAAGCTAACTGGTTTCCTCACGATATTTCTTTCAGCGTTTAGAGCTCGTGTTAATGCGCATATAAATTTTCCGATCTAAAATCCATTGATGCACTGGCCGGATTCGAACCCACGACCTTAACACATTCAGCCAACACGGCTGAATGCACGGGCAGCCAAATGGCATGTGAAACCGCCGTGTGCAGCTAGTTATTAGTATACAAGATGGCGATGTAAACCTTCGAAATGTAACATAAAGATGATTCATTTCTTAACATATTATTGTGACAGCATCCAAACAAAAGACTAGTCTCTAGTCTCTCTATTCAGTCTCTCCATAGAACGGACAGTTATGTATTTTATTACACTCGTAATGTCCGTATAACTATGATTACGAAAGTTTACTAAATACCTTAGTTTTTATATACTCACTAAACTGTCTTTCATAACTAGCTGATAGGGAGCGATGTGCGTAGAAACCTGCGCAGAGATCCGTGGCATAGCGTTCATGTTTTTGCTTAGCACGGCCGAATGCTCAACTGAGCACATGAATAGGATCCAATGAGAGCTATACGACGTGAGCAAAATTAATTATAACAATATTTTACAGTAACAACGTATTAATTTATGGATATTATTATTGGACGACCGGATATCCATTGATCATGTCAACTAGGTTGAAAGGATAAAATAGTGTTTATAACTATAGTCTAAAAAAACAAAAACTATTACTTTATATAAACAACTATAATGTGGATCGTCGTATATGTATAAACTCCTAATTAAACTCAAAATATAAACTCCTAATTTTATTTATTAATTATGGAGTAGGTGTTATAATCATTATATGCAATTATTTATATCCGCTGTGACACGCTCAAGTGTGAATCTAAAGTAACTTCGGGATTAGTAGGTACAGTCACCAATAAAGATTGATGAACCATTTTGGGCTTTATTTCATTTAACTTTTTTATATTGTTTCCCGAAGTTTCGGCTGTGGTACAATCCAATGGTAGGTAATATTTATTCCGGGTACTAGAGTTGGTCACTTGCTCTTACAAACTTACTTTTATGGTACACTTTAAACACGATCGGTATCGTTCAGTAGTCCAATGGTATGCGTATACGCAAGAGTTTCGAGAAGAATTCGATAAATGCGTTTTAGAACTCGTTCTTTAGATTCCATGAATTTATTTCGCAACCTGAATGCAATTGTTGCAAAATTTTTGTCTGTATCGTCTATGACGAATAAATTTGCACATATTATTTAGTGTTATTGATTTACATTAGTTAATTTATTTTATTTCCTGGTTTACAACCATATATTTTCAATAAACCTAGAAAAACGACAAATAGTTGAAATGGTAATAAATAATGTAATCAAACGCTGTTTTAGCACTTCACACGTTTCTATTGGTTTATTAATTTTTATAATCTAGGTATAATAAACTTCCCGGTAAGCAGACGTTTTCCTGTCATAAATATAGGTAGCAAAAAAATATCTTGACAACAGAGTATCTAACGGTAACTATAGCTAATAAGTATATAAGCACCATCTAGGCAATAATGTTTAGGGGATGGCGAGTATGTATGACCATTGGCTGCATCCCAACCACTATGATAATTACCAAAACGCTATCAATTCACCAAAACATTTAGGAGAAAAAAAATTACAAACGCACACACAGAGATATCTTATTTGTCAAGATAACCAGATTAGGATTGTCTTTGAAAGTCGGTTAAAATTACATTTCAATTTGAATATTCTAAATATAAAAAAAACTATAATACTATGTTCTATCTTTGTCTAGATGGTAACGTGTGACCAGGAGAGCGCATCACCGGGCGGGTTCCACTTGAGCGCGCGCGAGGATGCGCCGCGCCGGCCGCGCGCCCCGAGCATATCTTCGCTCTCCTACAAGCAGAAAATCGACGCGCTGTTCGACGACTCACGGTCCGTCGCCAGCCTACCGCAGTGCCCTAGCTTCGTGGCTCAGCTTGAGAGGAGGGATAGCAAAGTAAGAAGCCCTTTTATCTCTCCGTCATAATTTTAAGGAGTCACATCGAGTATATTTTAGCTAGTTCCTCCTAAAACTCCCCCTGAGCATATCTTTGCTCTGCTACAAGCAGAATTTCGGTGTGTTGTTTGCCAATTCACGGATTATCGCCAGCAGCATCTTAGCAAGGAAACTAAGCTGTACAAGAGAAAAGGAGCCGCCAATAATAGAGATAAACTTTTGATGAATTTGTCCTTTTAGTCAGCTTTCTATTTAGAAAACCACCCTTTCCCTTCAGTTAAGACTGGTATCTCGCAAATAATCTCAGTCAACAATGAGATACATAATATAATATGTAATCAATCTGTTTTGTTACAGGTGAGTTCAACTACTGATGACAAAGTGACGCTATTTGAAGATGACGATCATTTCTGCAAGAAAACGCTTAATAGTATGAACAATACTGTCCAAGATCGCATAGAAAGAATGTTTATGGACATGGCTGGGGATGCGAGGACTTCTATGGAGAGCATAGGAGTCCACATGTTTAGTGTCCACTATCTAGGCTCCACTCCTCTGCAGAGCAAAGTTACAAGTCTTTCTGGCCTTCAAAGTCCTCTCAGAGATCTTTACTTCAGCTACAGAAGAAATCTTCGCCATAAAAGCTCTCTGAACGGCCGTCTAGAGATATCGAAAGGAGGCCTTAAAGTTAGGTATAAGGGGGAAAAAGGTGACCTCGAACAATTAAACCCTTTTCCCACGATAGCGGTATGGTCAGCCGTTAAATTTGTAGTCCAGCCTTCAGAAGAAAACAAAAAAGATTTGAGCTATGCATTTCTACCTCTTATCACCGATCCCGACAACATAGATCGCCAGGCGCTATTCAATACTTTAGAATCTCCCGATAGAAAATATATCCTCTCCCACAACGAAAATTCGCATTCTCCCCTTTTCGCTGTCGTGATGAGGAAAATTGGCGTCGCCAAGCAACTGGAGTGTCATGGGTTTGTATGTCAGACGACAGAAGATGCTATCGTTATAGCAGCCACGTTATACAAATCTCTAATGTCACACATGAGTCGGCAGGGTCATAATGATAAGAAGAAGTTTAAGAATCGGAACGGAGTCAGTTGCATGAGCATCGCTAGCAGTAACCAGAATGATGCACCGGTCAGACCGCCGCGCAAGAAGAGAAGTACGTCGTCTCTGAGTGGTGATAGTGACAGAGCCGATGGCTACTCAGCCAGTGAATCCTTTTCAGAAAAAACACATTTAGAAAGGAATAAGAAAATCTCCATGGAGAGTTTGCCACAGCTTCCCCCACCTCCGTCAATCCCTCCCGCCGAAATCAAACGAATAACAGTCGAAGAAGTCAAGGCTAAACTAGACTCTATAAAGCAAAACGAAAGCGGAAGCGATACTCAAGACTCTAAAAAGTCCGCGAAACCGATCAACCCTAATCTAAGTAAGCTTCAGCAGTCAAACCCTCAGAGCGGCAGCGAGTCTTCCGTCCGCAGCAAAGTCTCTGAAAAAATCGAGCTCTTTAGAGAATTGGAGAGAAGGAGGAATTTACAAAGACCACCGAATTTGCCTCCGCCTATCCCAACCAAACCGCAATCAGACTCGCTATCAGAAGCATCGAAGGAGCCTTTGCGGCGAAGTCAAAGCGGGAGGAAATCAATAAACGAATCTGGCGATATCTTGACAAAAGTGGCGATTCCCCGATCTGGCAGCTTTCTGAACGCCGGCGGACTCACGAGGTACAAGTCCATCGGACACAGGTATGTGCATTTCTTTCCGTTTCGTTACGATCGATTCATAAATCAGACCTATCACTTCTCGGTGATTTCAACGCTTGAATGACATTTCCTTTCTACCGGTGCGCGCAACTGATATCTCAATCCTATACTTTTATTTGTCGTGCGTGATCCATTTTCTCAGAATTCGTTACTTGTGGATGCATGGAGCTAATGTTTTGCTTACTGGAGTGTGAGATCCTCGCATGCTATTAATTGTGTTGCAGCCGCGTCCGCTACATTTTTCTTGTCCAGTGTAGTAAGTCAATGTAAAAAACATAATTTTAAGTTTTATATTAGTACATCTCATTTTTCGCTCTTTCGAAATTACTCGCTAAATATTTTTCATAATATTTTCAGAAACAATGGAAAAAAAGGAGGTGGTTCACCCCTAGGGTTCAATGAACTTTTTAATGAATTCAAAGTTCAGGAGAACTTGCACTCGATGGATGAAATACTTAACGCTATAATAGACGCCGAAGGAATGTCCTTCAATGACCTTAAACCGATTTACAAAGAGTTCCTGTTAAAACTAGCAGTAACGCTAACGAAAGATGAGCTATTTCAGCATAGCAAAGCGATTATGAAGAAACAAAAGAAGAAAATACTTAGACGGAACAGTATATTTCAAAACAAACGACGAAAGATCTTCAAAGGCGCGAGCGGATTACGGATGGTTTTCCGAATGCCGTTCGGCAAAGAAGTTCGAAAGAAGGAAGCTAAACTCGGACCTACAGACTTCCAACCACCAGCAAAAGAGCCAATATCAGAGAGCTCAGTTTCAACCTCCAGCTACGACATAAGACAGTTTCGACCCAAAGAACCAGCTCTCCCGCCTCCAAAACGCCAAGTGGCACGACAACGGCATTCAAAACGCTCAGAAAAATCTGTGCACGTATCGAAACGCAGCGGGAAGGTATCAAGACCTGGAGAAAGAACGTCAACGTCCGAGGACTCAGACTTTCTGACTCTTTCTAACAGACTGGGATGTCAGAATCGGAATAGTTCGAGTGGTTACGTGTCGTGTTCGGAATGTGAGTCGGAGAGTTGCGCGGATCGATGCTATTGCTCCATGAAGGAGTGCCAGTCGAAATGCTATTGCTCTGCGGTTGAGAAGAAAGACCCTGCGAAGACCAGGCTTTTGGCCAAAAGCAAGAGCTGCAAGGATTGTTCAAAGTAAGTTCTAAGTACTCTGGTATGAAACTGTGTAGTATGTTATGAAACTTTTGAAACTATCATGGTTATGAATATTGTAAACACTATAAACGGGATATTTACTAAGATTTTATAAGGACCTACCTCGTCCAGACTTGAAGTTGATGACTTTAACTAAACAGATATCTTGAAAAAGTTACTCTATTGAACTTAAATTATGTTGTAGGTACTCATTGTAATTGAAGTTTTTTCAGAAATCAGGCCATTATGAAACTTTATTAGGTATAATTTAAAACATATAAAAAAACTAGCAGACCCGCGCGGCTTCGCTCGCGTGTTGTATACCTACCTTAAACACTGGTCGTACTGACTGGCTATTTTGAGAAAAGTGAATCTTGATAAATGGAGGTGTACCTACATAGAAGGGATTTCTAGAAATTAAACCAAAATAGAATGAATGAATGGAGTAAAATCGAATTTATATCACAACACAACACAACAAAAAGGTCTCGTAACATTTATTTTCAAAACTACCTCTCAAATGTGAAGGGATCATAAGGTTGTATTAACTTGTATTTAAAGTGGCTACCTACGTTGATTTTGCTTACGGTGCTCATAGAAAAGGCTGACTGTTTGTCGGTTCATATTCTATGGTCTGGCACAGTTCAATCTGCTTGCAAAATATTCTAGAAGCTATGGTGCGAGCACAGTCAGCTAAACTTTTTTACTGTCACTTGATTTTGCTTACGATTTTCATAAAGAAGCTGACTGTTGGTCGGTTCCTATTATGGTCTGACACAGTTCAATTTGCTTGCATAATATATAGGAAATTTTAAACGGGCTTAGCGATTTGCTTGAAACTCTGTTGCAATACTTAAAAAACAAAAGCTTTGAACCAAGAACTTCTTTGACTCAGAAGCGAGCCGAATTTTTTTAAGACAAATGCGTCATGTGAAACTTGGTTTTGCTTGTAGTAGTATGGTTATCATAGAAAAGACTGGCTGTTGGTCGGTTCTTAATCAATCGTCTGATACAGATAAATTTGCTTGCAAAATATTGAAGAAGCTACCGGGCGAGCGAAGCGAGCTTCAAAGTTTGCGAGCGTAGCGAGCCGAATTTTTTTTAGACAAATGCGTCATTGACTCTTAATTTTGCTTATAGATAAGGCTGGCTGTTGTTCGGTTCATACTCTACTGTCTGACACAGATAAATTCGCTTGCAAAATATTGAAGAAGCTACCGGGCGAGCGAAGCGAGCTTCAAAGTTTGCGAGCGTAGCGAGCCGAATTTTTTTGACAAATGCGTCATTGATTCTTAATTATTAAATACAAATACAAATACAAATTGTTAAATAAACAATTTGTATTTGTATTTAATTTTGCTTATAGCTAACTAAGGCTGACTGTTGTTCGGTTCATACTCTATCGTCTGACACAGATAAATTCGCTTGCAAAATATTGAAGAAGCCACCGGGCTAGCGAAGCGAGCTTCAAAGTTTGCGAGCGTAGCGAGCCGATTTTTTTTTACACAAATGCGTCATTGATTCTTATTTTTGCTTATTCTGCTCATAGATAAGGCTGACTGTTGTTCGGTTCATACTCTATCGTCTGACACAGATAAATTCGCTTGCAAAATATTGAAGAAGCTACCGGGCGAGCGAAGCGAGCTTCAAAGTTTGCGAGCGTAGCGAGCCGATTTTTTTTTACACAAATGCGTCATTGATTCTTAATTTTGCTTATAGCTAAGGCTGACCTGTTGTTCGGTTCATTACTCTATCGTCTGACACAGATAAATTTGCTTGCAAAATATTTAAGAAGCTACCGGGCGAGCGAAGCGAGCTTTAATGTTTGCTTTAAAAACCGCCGCGTTTCACTCTTTAAAGGTTTTTTATTTTGTATTTTAAGCGTTACAACTGATTTTGTCGTACAAATCGCTCCACCTTTTAATACGTTTAAATTCACTTCAGACTTTGTCACCGAATTTCACTCTTTATAAGGGTTTTGTCGAAAAACCCTAAAACAATTGCCCATTTATTTTGTAGTATCCATACCGAATTTCCAGTCAATCTCACCTCGCTTTAATACATTTCACTTAAAACTTTTAACATCGGATTTCACCCTTTTTAAGGGTTTTTTGGAAAAACCCTTCAACGCGTGTCTATTTATTTTGTTTTTTAAGCAACAGAGTTTCAAACAAATCGCTAAGCCCGTTTAAAATTTTCCATACAACCTTTGACACCACTTTTTGCCCCTTTTTAGGGTATTTTTTGAAAATTCCTGAAACACGTGTCCAACCATTTTGTATTTTTAGTATCCAAACCGATTTTCAAGCCAATCGCGCTTCCCTTCAATACGTTTCACTACAAACTTTGACATTGCATTTCACCCTTTTAAAGGGTTTTTTTCGAAAAACCCTAAAACACGTATATATTTATTTTGCATTGTTAGTGTTGTAACCGAGTTTCAAGCAAATCGAACTACCCATTAAAAAGTTCTCATACAAACTTTGACACCCCATTTCACCCCTTATCAGGCTTTTTTTTTTTAATTTCTGATTAACATGTAAATTTATTTATCATTTACCATATTTAAACCAAGTTTGAAGAAAATCGCTTCACGCATTAAAAAGTTGCATACAACGGTTTTCATCCCTTTTCAACCCTTTAGGGGTGGAATTTCGAAAAATCCCTTCTTAGTGCTCACTTTTGTTTTAAAAGGAAGCCACCTTCCAAATTTCAGCTTCATAGCTTCAGCGGTTTGGTCTGTGCGTTGATTGCAGAAAAATGCTTATTGTTTTATATATATTGATTGAAGCAGTCTTAAATAATACATCATTTATTTTGATAAGGGTTAATACCAAGGTACAACACACACTATAGCATACGGCCTTTTGGAATGCAATGTTGCTCAGGGTAATAATGAATTCAGATTTAGTTATGTTAACGCAGACAATATTGTCAAAATATTTAAAACACTGAATATTAAAAACACTGAAGATTTATGGGGAATTTCGACTAAGATATTAGCTACTATTGTTGGTGATATTGCTCCTTGTTTAGCTTATATATTTAACAATTGCGTTGACGAGGGAGTTTTTCCCAATCTAATGAAGATGAGTAAAGTTATTCCTTTATTCAAATCTGGTAATGAAACTGACCCCGCTAATTATAGACCAATATCGATTCTGCCTGCGTTAAGTAAAATTTTTGAAAAACTAATTCTTAATCAACTGCTCTCTCACTTTAATCTCAACGGACTTTTACACCAGCACCAATTTGGATTTACGAGAGGTAGATCAACAACCGATGCAGGTACATTGCTTCTAAAGCACATTTATGATGCCTTTGAGAACTCACAAGACGTAGTCGGAGTTTTCTGCGATCTGTCGAAAGCGTTCGACTGCGTGTGTCATGCGACTTTAATCTCCAAATTAAAGTACTATGGTGTCGTAAACCAAGCTATTAACCTGATTCGATCTTATCTTTCTGAGAGACTCCTTAAAGTTGAAGTAGGAGGTGAAAAGTCCTCAGGGTCAGTTATTGATATGGGTGTGCCACAGGGCTCGATACTAGGCCCTTTTCTGTTTCTAGTGTACATAAACGACCTTCCTTCTTTTGTAAAAGACATGTGTGACATTGTTCTTTTTGCTGATGATACATCTTTACTTTTTAAAGTTGATAGGTCTAAAGATAATTATGATGATGTTAATGCCTCTTTATCCCAAGTCTCAAACTGGTTCACTGCTAATAACCTCTTACTTAATGCCAAAAAAACTAAATGTATTAAATTCACTTTGCCTAACGTGGTTCAAAAACCTACAAAAATTAAATTAAATGGGGAAGCACTTAATCTTGTTGATTCAACTGTTTTCTTAGGTCTTACAATTGACTCCAAAGTGCAGTGGGGACCGCATATTGAAACACTTGCAGGTAGGCTTAGCTCCGCGGCTTATGCAGTGCGTACGATTAGGCAACTTACTGACGAAGGAACAGCTAAGTTAGTATATTTCAGTTATTTCCATAGTGTGATGTCGTATGGTATTTTTCTTTGGGGTAAAGCAGCAGATATTCAAACTATTTTCGTTTTACAAAAGCGAGCTGTCCGTGCCATTTACAAAATGAAACGTCGGGACTCTTTAAGAGAGCGATTTAAAGAAATAAATATTCTTACTGTTTTTTCGCAATATATTTATGTAAACTTATTGCACACTCACAAATATATAAACAACTTTAAGAAAAAAAATGATGTGCACAAAATTAACACTAGAAATAAAAATAAACTATGTGTGCCTAAATTTAGACTAGAAAAAGTAAACGGTTCTTTTATGGGAAATACTGTACGTTTTTACAATAAACTCCCAATCAACGTAACTAACCTACCGACTCGAAGGTTTAAAACGTACATAAAGAATATTCTTGTAGAGAAAGCGTATTATTCCATTGAGGCTTTTATTAATGATAAAATTACGTGGCCTGATGTCGCTCTGCCCCTCGACGGTTGATGGTATACAATATCTTTACTACCTTGATAAGTAGGTACCTACCACTTAAGTCGGCCAAGTGTAGCGTGTGATGCCAGACAACATTTTGTTGAGGTGTTATCTTGTTAACTTTACAATTACTTTTACATTTTTTGACATGCCTTACTTTGTTCGACTGGCTTCCCACTGAAGCTTGACTATTTAGATTATTTTAGATTGTTAAGGGATCGCTTTTAAAAAAAAGCTAGGCCCACACCACCAGGTTCTTGCCTGATTCTTTCCCTGGTGTAGGGAGTCGCGTTGGAACAGGCATTAGAATCACCTAGCATGTAAAACGATACTTAAGTGATCCTTGAGGTCCTACAAGAATAAATAATTTTTCTTTCTTTCTTTCTTTCTTTCTTACAAATAAAGAGCTTTTTGTAGCGGTGGTATTTTAATTTCTTTTTTTCAATAAAAAAACGCTTATTGTGACATGACTGTAATAGTTAGAGATATGCTGCCGCTGATTTTTTGTAGATAATGGTGTGTTCTAAAAAAATGTAGTATATCATTTTGTTCTATCATCAATAGTTTTCGCAGCGCACGCGATGTAAGGTAGTTTTTTGATATTTTTTTCACACCTTGGATTACGTTATCGTAATTTTAGTAAGGATGCCTATTTTTTTTGAAAATGAAATATAGCCTATGTCACTCAGAAATGATGTAGCTTTCCAACAGTGAAAGAATTTTTCAAATCTGCCAAGTAGTTTCGGAGCCTATTCAATTCATACAAACAAACAAACAAACAAACAAAAAATCAAACCTTTCCTCTTTATATTTGTATAGATGTATAGATTGAAGCAGTCTTAAATAATACATCATTTATTTTGATAAGGGTTAATACCAAGGTACAAATAAAGAGCTTTTTGTAGCGGTGGTATTTTAATTTCTTTTTTTCAATAATAAAACGCTTATTGTGACATGACTGTAATAGTTAGAGATATGCTGCCGCTGATTTTTTGTAGATAATGGTGTGTTCTAAAAAAATGTAGTATATCATTTTGTTCTATCATCAATAGTTTTCGCAGCGCACGCGATGTAAGGTAGTTTTTTGATATTTTTTTCACACCTTTGATTACGTTATCGTAATTTTAGTAAGGATGCCTATTTTTTTTGAAAATGAAATATAGCCTATGTCACTCAGAAATGATGTAGCTTTCCAACAGTGAAAGAATTTTTCAAATCTGCCAAGTAGTTTCGGAGCCTATTCAATTCATACAAACAAACAAACAAACAAACAAAAAATCAAACCTTTCCTCTTTATATTTGTATAGATGTATAGATTGAAGCAGTCTTAAATAATACATCATTTATTTTGATAAGGGTTAATACCAAGGTACAAATAAAGAGCTTTTTGTAGCGGTGGTATTTTAATTTCTTTTTTTCAATAATAAAACGCTTATTGTGACATGACTGTAATAGTTAGAGATATGCTGCCGCTGATTTTTTGTAGATAATGGTGTGTTCTAAAAAAATGTAGTATATCATTTTAATAATAATAATAATAATATATCTTTATTTCAGAATAAAATTCCATATCAATACAATACAATTCACATAAAATATAAAAAAATAAGATACATAGGTACTACATAGGTACGTTACGTATACCTACTCATTTCTTATTTTCGCTGTGGTGCACAGATATCCAGTGACGATAGAAATCGTTATCCGGACACTCAGCGATTGTCCTTAGAATAGTGTTGTTAGTTGCTCGTAATCGTGCCCAGAAGGACACGATTCGAGCACGGAGGATAGCGTAGAAGTCAGGAAGCCCTGCCTCGGCGAACATGCCCGATGCGCTACAGAATCTAGGTTTTCTCATTAGTATCCGGAATGCGTTATTATATTGTATTCTAAGTGAGCTATAGGATTTATGAAAGTAATTAGTCCAAAGTTGACATGTATATAAATTTTGACAATATGTTGTAAAGAGGGTAAGTTTGACTTCTTCATTACATTTAGCGAATCTGCGAGCGAGCATGTTGCACCGTACGGACAGGGCGCGACGTTCACGCTCCATGTCCGCGTCATCACTAATGTCATCGGTCAAAATGTGACCCAGATATTTAAAACTTTTTACAATCTGCACTGGAGATCCATCCAAGAACACCGGGGGAACTCTCTCCGGACCGCCACCATATTTGAAGACCACCATTTCGGTCTTTTTAGCATTGTACTTAAGTCCATGAGACTTGGCGTATTTGACACATATATCAAGTAGTTTTCTAATGCCTGTTATCGATGGACTGAGGAGGACCATGTCGTCCGCATAGCTGAAGTTATTGAAGCATACATTCCCGATATGACAGCCGACCCTGGCTCTCCTCAATTCAACGATCAGGTCGTTCATATATAAATTAAAAAGGTCCGGAGAAGTTAGCCCGCCCTGCCGAACACCATAGTCTAACCTATAGTCGCTAGACAATGTTTCAGCCCATCTTACATTGTTAATTTGATTCTCGTACCAGTACCGGAACAGATCCACAATACTGCCATTAACATTAGTTTTATCTAGTTTCTCCCAAAGTAAATCATAGTTTACTAGATCGAAAGCGCGACTGAGGTCTAGAAAACATGCGTATACAGAGGTTTCTCGCTTGTTGTAATATTTAACTGTATGCTTTAGGCTAAATATTGCAGAATCCGTTCCGAGACCGGCACGAAAACCAAATTGTGCATCGTCAATATCAAGTTCCTTCACCAGTGCAGGTTGTAAAAGTCGCTCAAGTATCTTACCTATAATGGTCCCTAACGAAATAGGTCTATAGTTGCTTAGCTTTGTTAGATCGCCAGTTTTATTTTTAGGTACTGGAACTACCACGGTTCGCATTAGCTTGATCGGTAAATATCCATAGCAAAGACATGTGTTAAAAAGTTCTGATAAAACCCTACACATCTCGTAACCCGCATAGAGAATGTGTTCGATGCTGAGTCCATCAAAACCGGGCGATTTTCCTCTTTTCATCCGACGCACGACCATACATATGTCATCAGCTGTGAATTTCAGAGCATCACTGCGTGGTGTAATCAGGTAACGTTGGCCGTGCGGTTGACCTCTGGACACATCCTCTACTCGGGTTACCGGATCCACTTTAAAATGATTAGCAAATAAGTTAGCAATATCACCATGATTCTTTAAATTTTCTACAGTTACTGGAGCACTACTCTTACCATTAAACTTTTTTGTATCTTGCCAAAATTTAACAAAGTTTTTAGTTTTTCTACTTTCCGCTAATATATTCATTTTTATTTGTTCTTCATTATTTTGACACCACTTTAGTTTATTTTTAAATGTTTGACGGCTACTACACATTGCTTCATAAGCTGGTCCAGACCTAGGCTTACCCTGGTCTAGCCAATCCCTAAAACCAATACGCGCATTATTGTGACTTTGCTGGACGTGGTAGTTCCAGCCCGTCACTACTTTTTTCTTTTTATGTGCACCACAGCGAGAAGCACTACTTAAGATTGCTGCGGCATGAACAACATTTATAATTTTATCATAAAATTCGTCAATATAACTAGGCTTTACATTTAAATGTGAAATAGTTTCCGTACAATTCAGAGTTATTTTTCTTAAGTTTTCATTACAGAATGTATTATACATATTTATTTGGTTTTCGTCACGTATCCCCCACTTAACTTTTAGGTGCGAGCTAGGTGCTTTTACACATTGTTTCGTCACTAGACACTCTATGTTACATATTATAAACATCGGGAAATGATCGGAACATGTCACGTCATAGTCTACGAATACTTTAGATATAGTGTCCCCTGCCGCGCATGTAGTTAGACAGTGGTCGAGCCAGCTAGTCGTACCATGGGCTTTGCTAATGAAAGTGAACATACCCGGGGTAGATCCAAGAAATTCCATGTCCTTACACAGCCATTGCTGTTCCGCGCAAAAAGATAACATTTCAACACCAAAGCTCTTCCCCGGGTGGGCGTTAAAGTCACCTAGAACGTAAGCCGCTTCCAGACCACTGTCCTCCACTATCGAACATACACTTGCCATGACATCAGTAAATTCAGGAAGAGTTTTTTCAGTGTCTACAGGCATGTACACGCTAAAGAACACAAATTCACTCGTACCCACATCAAAACGCACTGCACACAAACGATCACTAAAACAGTCCACTATTGACACACTTGGTAACGCTGTCTTTCGCCATAAGATAGCCACTCCTCCATAGGGACGCCCCCGTAGTATTCCAGCACCGGTGTCGACCGACGATTTTCCCGTACAAGCAAAATCCTCGTCAATTTCATTCAAGAAATTGAGATCGTGTGGAAGTAACCACGTTTCTTGAAGCGCTATAATATCGGCCTTCTTACAAAGTGATCTTATGTGCTGTACGTTTCTTTTCACGGATTTACAATTGAATGTCACCATTGTTATATGTTTGGATGTACTAAACATTACGATTGATTATGTTCCTTTGCGGGGACCTTAGTCCTCCCGCGCTGCTCCCAGAAGCGGCGGTAGACAACGCCAACCGGCCAGAATGTTCTATCATCAATAGTTTTCGCAGCGCACGCGATGTAAGGTAGTTTTTTGATATTTTTTTCACACCTTTGATTACGTTATCGTAATTTTAGTAAGGATGCCTATTTTTTTTGAAAATGAAATATAGCCTATGTCACTCAGAAATGATGTAGCTTTCCAACAGTGAAAGAATTTTTCAAATCTGCCAAGTAGTTTCGGAGCCTATTCAATTCATACAAACAAACAAACAAACAAAAAATCAAACCTTTCCTCTTTATAATATTTGTATAGATGACATATCCATAGTAATTAATCCTTAAGCCATGGTAATTAAAGTGGTTTGAGCACGATTTCAATTTCGCATCTGTGTTTTCATAACTTAAATTTCTCTACTTTCTTCCTTCGTTAGACATTTCATTTATCTCCAATAGGCTCTCGGAGTGAGTGTATTGCATTAATTACTTTACAGAATCATTGTACGTGCACAGTAATTCGAACCTTGTTTGTTTACGTTTACGGTTCTTTATAATTAAACTGATTATCGTAGAAATGAAATGTGGTGGTTATTAGAGCGTGGCGCGTCCGCGGCTCGCGACGGCTCATGACTAACTGAACCAAATTAAAATTGTTCACAGTTTATCCGCAATTTCACTGAAATCAGTTCGGGCTTCATTGAAGTTTAGACAACAAATCACTTTTTATTAGCTCGGAAATTTCCTAATGACGACGCTCCGTACAGTAAGCTACTTCAGTATTATTTAATTTTGTTCCGCGTGAGGATACGTCATTATAATTGAGCAGACACATAAAGCCTAAACAATCTCGAATGTAAGAAACGTTCCAAAAAATCTTTAGTAAGTACCTACCTACCAACGAATTTTCAATCAAAGTATAGGTGTTAAAAGATAGTATACCTACCGCTAAAATAAATATAGTGGAACAAAGAACCTCCTCCTTTTTTGAAGTCGGTTAAAAATTTAAAACTATTTAAATAACCTGGGTAGATCCGATGATTATACACTAAATTAAGTAATTAAAAAAAACAAAAAAGCTTAAAGTTCTCTTCTTGGTACTTGGCTCTTGTTCTGTTACATGATAATGTGAATGCTCCTTAATCTTGGGTTTTATTACTTCCGAATAAATAGCTATTGCAATTTCAAAATATATAATTTATTGACACGCTAGCTTCAAACAAACAAATTACTTAGATAAGGTAAATAATTTCAATTTCAAAGTATTTTAAACATGAGCTAATCGCGAAAGTTTAATACTATTTGAAGTATTTCCAACACATACTGAAATCATGAAAATGGCGGGAGTGGAGACATTCTTCTATAGAAATAGGCTGACTTTAATATCACACCTCAGTCTGTGATTGCGAAAAAATTTCGCGTGTACGCATGTTTAGTTTAGTCCAATCTCACTGGAATGATACCCTTGCATGACTAAGTCCATAAATCAAAGTAACTAGTATCGAAGTACTGAGCCACCTTGTTTCTATCTAATTAAAAGTGTCTGTTGTCAACTATGTAGATCTATAAACATTTTTGTGTGCTTGGTTTATGGAAATCTGTAGGTACGTTCATTTTGAATCAGTATTTTATTTGGTTGTAAAATAAAAATACGGCAAGTAATAAGCCCTGGGTTTGTACCTATACCTAGGTCAAAACAAGCTGTTATTTTGGGTATTGAGCAAGCCTTGTCCACCTTATCGTTATCAGTACTAAAATTTTAAGTAGAAGGAAGGCGTAGCCTGTTCTCTTATTCTGTATAATTCATCTAAAAATTATGTAATAATTAAAAGCTCTAAAACAAATATTTACTACTTGCAATAAGTAGGTACTCGAATGCCATAGTTATATCCAGACATCTTTGTAAACCTCTTATAAGGGTTTGAAAAACGAGTGTTTATCGTCCAAAAAGATTTAATCCTAGTAGGTACCTTTAGACTTCCTCAAACAGTTTAAACAACTGTGCTAGAGAAATTTACGCCATCTGTTTTATTTATACCGTAGAACTGGTCGTACCTTTTTTCTACCCTCAGAGTTTTTCTACCCACTACAACGGAAAAAGTTAAAGAATAATTTCATGTCATTTGGTTTTCATTATTTAAGCCTTCATTTGAGGGTAATCTACCATTATTAAAGATCGTTTTTATGTCAGAAGTACCCTAAACCGGAAAGCGTGTATGAAGAATGTAATATGTGAATGAGGCGAAAGAGGTGTGTCAGGATCGTAGCAAGTAGAGATCCGTGGTCTCTGCCTACCCCTACGGGAAAGAGGTGTGATTTTAGTACGATTTGTGGGCTGAAACTCCGGGCAGAATACTAAACGTAGTGCTTATATTCTCTTTGCAGAATACAGAATAAAATATTTAGAGACAAGTTGCAAATAACTTAATGATTTACTTGTTAATAAAATCCGTCAGCTGTCTTTTATGTAGGTATGTATGTTTTTCATGCTATTTCTCTAATTTCCAGGGAATGTTACGAAGGTGACTTCAGCTACTGCTCGTGCGACTCGGAGAGCTGTGCGGACAGCAACAAGTGCTACTGCCCCGCGGGCCGCATGGGCCAGAGCTCGCAGAGTCTTGAATATCTACGGAGTCCTTCCCAACGGACCTACTCCGACAGAATGAGGCGTGCCTTCGATGAATACGACACGAAAGTCTCCAGGAACAAGTAAGTCAAAATCATACATGCATACATACATAAAATCACGCCTCTTTCCCATGGCTTCGAAATCTATTAAGTGTTTTTGCTCTTTCTACGAATTAGTGGTGGATATTGTGCCACACACTGTTTATAACAGATTGCCTGCCCAGCGCTGTCAGAAGACAAGTCTCGTGGTCGTGCAATCGATCATGGATCATTGTAGGAATGTATACTTCAGCCAAATTGGACGTGTCTATTTTAGTAAACAATTTGTCACTCATAATTTTTTTTTAAAAAAGCTTTGATGAGCATGACCTGCCCAGTCCCACTTGAACTTTGCTGTTATGCTCCCAACATCGGCAATGCCAGTCATCGAACGCAGCATTGTATTGTATTACAGGGTACCTATCTATAGTATAATAATTTATATTAAAGGGAGTGGTTACAAATCCTAAATAATTGAGAAAAATGCCTAAAAAAAGGCTTAACTTAAGGTTAAGCATTTACAGTTTGTTTACATAATTTGCATTTGCTGGATGGCCGAAATAGTTCAGCCATTATGTATGAAGCCAAATGCAAATTATGTTATGGAGGTTCAAATACTAGTGGCAATTCGGAGTGTTGCAAAAGTTAAACTAAACTAACTAAAATTAATGCCATACTTTTTATTCCCATCGCTATGAAAGGGACGCAACATTTTTGGTTTAGCTTTTGCGATACACCGAATTGCCACTATTATCTAGCTGATTTTGTATGATGAATTCTTAAAATCTCAGCTAATGTAAATGTAATGAAACCTCTCTGTATTCGAGGAGTGGAAATCGTCGGCGCGAGGAGCGCGGGCGGCGCGCGCGCAGCTCGGACAGCTTGGCGCTCGACTACGAGCTGCTGCTGCAGAACAAGCCCAGGGACAGGAATAGGAACATGCAGCGGCTTACTGGTATTACTTTTTTTAATTTTTTTTAGGAACAACAAACAATTGTACAGTGACGGTTTGAAAATGTTCGTCGGTTTTCAACTTGATTCGTTTAACGAGCACGAGCACATAATACCTTTTGAAACTTGAAAAAGGAACGTCACTGGTAAATGTTGGTACAATAAAAAATGATTCTTGCAAACTGATGCAAGCGAAAACAGACTCTAAGGTGACGAACATTTTCAAACCGTCAGTGTACACTAAAACTTTTTAAACTATCGCGACTTGAAAACATATTTAAAAATATACGGGGCTGGTTGTACACTTAGAACTACTAGTAAAACATCTTATTTATAAGTATACTTTAGTCTTAGTGTACAATTTATTTAAAAATATTAACGGGACTTAATCGCGTATTGAAATCAATATTATTAACGTCGAGGTAAATAAATAATATTGATTTTAATACGCGATTAAGTCCCGTTAATATTTTTAAATAAATTGTACACTAAGACTAAAGTATACTTACTTATAAATAAGATGTATTGCTAGTAGTTCTAAGTGTACAACCAGCCCCGTTGTCCACAAACATAGGGTACCGGTATAATAGTATGCTATAAATGTTGGTATGTTGACTCTAAACGCGAAGTTCTGGGAGTAAAACAACTTACATCCCGTTCTATACATAAATGTATATTCTCTTTGATATTCAACAGGAATGATCGTAGATCTATCTCCATAGCAACTTTGTTTATACAACACAATTTGTATGACACTTTTTGATAGATAACAGCGTTGCTATGGCGATAAATCTACGGTCATTCGTCAGTTGAATAATGGAACCTTTAATAAGATGAGAGGTCGATAGTCCGCCAGTTGGTATCTATAATCAGTCTTGTTTCTATATTATTTAATTTTGGAAGTAAAATTACTTATTCTGACCCTCTCACTATACCACATTCAAGTATTAGCTGTGTTCACAGTCCCTTCTAAGTTGGTTGATTTAAGAAATCTTGAAACTATTTTAGTTCATTTTGGTTTTTCTATTGCCTTAAACCAACCTTAAACTAATACAGTTTCGGTGTTTAGTACTCTATTTTTATATCTTCAATTTAATAATAATAATCATCATCCTAGCCGGTTTCGGCTACGGCGACCTCATTTCTGCTATGTTATATGAGGATGGACTCTGAGATGACTTATATAGCCAATTTTGGCTTTGAATGTACGTGCGCAATGAGCGCAAGTCAGAGTTCCGTTCACATAGTTGTATTGAACGTTCGCAGGCGGTTTGTTCTTAAGATAGTCTCGTCTCTCGTCTAGTTCGCGCCTGCGTTCGTCTTCAAAAGAGTGGACATTACGATGCACTAGATTCCTCCACTCTGGCCGATTTTCTGCCAGCGATTCCCAACGAGAGGGCTCAATTTTACACTTCTTCATTGTTCTCTTCTGAGCATCTTTGTATCTGAGGAGTTGGCCACCGCTTTTCCGCTTACCATCCTGAAGCTCAGAGTAGAAAGTGCGCTTCGCCACTCTCTCGTTGGACATGCGTAATAGATGCCCGCACCAGCGCAGTTGACGGCGCATTAAATACGCCTCCATCCCGTAGACATTCGCACGTCGAAGCACATCGGTGTTTCTCACCCGATCCGACCAATGTATGTTTAAAATGTCACGCAGGCACTTGATGTGGAACCGATCTAAGGTTCGTATGTGTCGGCGATACGGACACCACGTTTCCGCGGAGTACAGAATATTTGGCAGGACTATAGCCATATACACCTTTATCTTCGTACTTAGTTTGATGTCATGGGAGCGGAAAACTTTGACCCGAAGTTTCCCAAAAGCAGCAGAGGCAGCACCGATCCTGTGGTTAATTTCTGAGTCGAGATCGTTTTTTGATGTGATAGTGCTGCCTAAGTAATCCAGTAAGCAGAAACAGGTCAGATGCGCAGGATATTTTAAAGTGCATAAACGGGCGCGCAATCGCAGATGCACTCTCTCGTCCACGCTCCTCTTGGCCTAGTGGAACGGAAAACCGCTACAACTAGAGAGGAACAGGATGCAGTGTCTAGCCGACGATAACTATAGGACCCCTATCGTCGTCTTTAAGGCCTTTCACTATGCCTTTGCTGTCTCGCCACCGTAGGTGGTTTGCATATGCCGAGACAGACTTGTGCACTGAGCGGGAAGTGACCGCTAAGGCTTGAAGTACCGAAGCACTCAAGCCCCCCTCTACCAGGTTTAGCCCACGAGTCGAAGTGGTTACCAGGGTGTGGCGCTGCATGCAGGACAGCTACGAGGAGCCACTGGCGAGAGTTTGAGGTTTCCAATGATTTTAACCAAGAGATCAGCCACCCATAGGGTTCGACTGGCTGAACCGGACACTGAAACCCTCTGAATAAACAAGCCTGCAAAATAAATTAACCCGTAACCTCTCATTCCAGTAAGGAGCACCGGAGCTGGCTCCCAAGACGCCCTAAGTGTAAAAAAATCAGCTGAAATGGCGGCTCTCTTCGCCGACGTTCGTCTTTCCCAACGCACTGATGTCCGTTCCCTCGCCGGGGGGCGCAGGCCTAGGCCTCCGCCGTTACCCCCCGCACCACCCAGAGGGGCTTCACTAGCCAGGGTGTTCGACCATAGACCGCTGAGCAGGAATGCAAGTCTTGAAGATACTTTGGGATACTTACCTTGAAGATCGCATTTTACTGAAGCTTTCAAAGCTTAAAGGTAACTAAATGATTACCGGAATTTTAAACAATAAAATCAACGCTCAAAAATTTATAACGATAGGTACTTGTAAAACGAAATTGTGATCATTCACAAGTTCAAATGATTTTGACTCGAATATTTATGTTTGAAAAAGTCCAAGAATTAATTTTTGTAATGGAATTTGAGAAACTTTAATGCACCTCATACAGTGACGAATTAATGTTGAACTGAACTTGTGATAGTTCACATCCTTACACATTTTACAACTAAGATATTGTATACGATCTATAAATACCTACTTAGATAATGAATTTGTTTGAAGACGTTCATGTATCTCGAAAATATGAACTACATTATTACCGATAGCTACAAGACTAAAACTTTTCTGAAGTTAAATTGCTCAGATTGTTTGTAATCCATTGGTTTACTGATAATTCGAAATGCACCTGAGTAAATTCTTAGAGCAAACACTTATTACGAGTTGCTAATTGTATACTGATATAGATATAGATGCTTCGACAATCATACAGTTCCATTTATTCACTTTTGATACCAGGGTAATAGTAGTGGCAATTCTGAGTGTCGCAAAAGCTAAACTTAGCTAACTAAAAATATTGCCGTCCCTTTCATAGCGATGGAAATAAAAAGGATGGCATTAATTATAATTAGTTTAGTTTAGCTTTTGCGACACTCAGAATAGCCACTATTGGCAATTCTGAGTGTCGCAAAAGCTAAACTAAGCTAACTAAAATTGTTGCCGTCCCTTTCATAGCGATGGGAATAAAAAGGATGGCAATTAATTTTAGTTAGTTTAGTTTAGCTTTTGCGACACTCCGAATTGCCCCCATTATACCTTTAAACTATAATGAATTCGTAAGACATACTTATACTTGCTTTAGTCTTAGTATGATTCTCATTTACAATGTATACCACCTTATTAATAAATAAGGACCTAAGCTATAATATACCTAATAATATGAGTTAGCAAGACTGTATGCGTAAGTACCTACTTGTGTATTAGTTCGAAAAATAGTGTGCAATATAATAAATTTAAAAATGAAATTACCTAAGTAATTATGCTTAAATAGATTTACTTATTTTTCAAAAAATCTCTTTGTTTGAATATTTTTGTAAAAAATAAACTTTGTATAATAATTTTAGTTTGCTGAACTGTAGCATAAGCTCAATTTAAATAACTACCTATATAATTTTTGTTTAATGTATTTATTTGTAATATTGCAATTTGCATGATGAGTATGTATTGTTGAATATACTTAATATTTCTAATAATTAGGAACGATGGATCTACTGGTTGTTATTGGAACTTATTTTTTAAATGATTAAATCTAAAAGTATTCTAAAATGATATTTTGTAACATGTGCAATATTTGGTGCAATAATTTTATTTAATGTAAATGCAAAGCATTTTCTTGTGCAATTCGCTGTAAATAAAAAATATTATAAAGTTGATGTTTCATTCGTTCCTAGCGTTATTCGACAAATAAACGCGTTGAAATCTTTTGTATTGACATGTTACAGTAATTTATAAATACATGTACACGGGGTTTTATCGCGTTATTTACCTTATTTCTTTACTTCCCGACGTTTCGGCTATGTTGCAATAGCCATGGTCGCGGGTGGACTGGAGTATGCTTCAATTTGAGTTTCGTTGTGTAGCGGGTGGGTAGTTTTGTATCACTGGTAAAACTACCCTCACAGATCTTAGTCACTAGTTCTATCTCTAGTTTTACCCGGTAGCAGGAGCGAGATGGAAGTTGTTTGAGTCTCATTCGCGCAACGGTGTAATGAATTGGTTTCTTCTGACGTATTGCTCCAATCAATGAATGTTAAAAACCAATACAAAACGACGACAGCTATTACAAATACTACATTTTAGTAAAAATTCAGTGTTGGTGGGTAGTCAATACTAACCAGTTTATTTTCTAATGAATGGAGCATACGTCAGAGTAAACCAATTCATCACACCGTTGCGCGAGTGAGACATAAACATCGTGCGTCCCTATCCTTACACGACAGCTATTTTAAAACTATAAAAATGAAGTTATTGTGGGTAGAAAATTAATCATTATGAATGGAGCATACGTCAGAGTAAACCAATTCATAAACCGATGCGCGAGTGAGACGTAAGCATCGTGCATCCCGCTCCTGCCACTACCGGTTCAACTCCTCAGAACCTATGCTTGCCTGGTACTCAACCGAAAATAAAATCTTTGTGAGCGATGGTCCATCGTTCAAAAGCAAAGCTACTCCGCTCCATACACTCCTAGGTATATTTTAAAAATGTAAAAAAGAGAGGTGTTATAAGTTTATAGTGTGTATCTTTGTTTTGTCTGGCGCTTCTTGTATCTGTAGGTAGGTAGTTTCCGTTGCAGTCAGTTTACTAGGCAAGCGGTTTAGAGGAGTTGTGCCGGGGCAAGAGCCGGGACGCACGATGCTTACCTCTCACTCGCCCAAAAGTGTGATGAATTGGTTTCCTGTGACGTTGCTCCAATCATTGAATAAAATTACTTTAAATGTATTTTAGCAAAAATGAAGTTTTTGTGGGTAGAATTATTTAGTACCAATTTCGTTAAATATGAATGGGTTCTTCACATCGTTGCGCGAGTGAGACAAAAGTAACGTGCGTCCCGCTCCTACCACTGATTCTACTCTTCTGAACTTTTGCTTGCCTGGTACTCAATCGCAACGAAAGTCGTGTATATTCCAAGTTTCAGCTAAATCTGTTCAGTAGTTTTCGTGTTTATAATATTAGTAGGAGGAAGTAGGTTTTATTAACCCCCGACGAAGAAGAGAGGTGTTATAAGTTTGAATTGTGCATCTGTGTCTATCTGTGGCATCATAGCTCCTAACAGATAGGTTTCAGAAGCGGGATTGGCACTTCCTGACACGAAAACGCAGGACGAGACAGAGGACGTAGATTCCATAGTGGCGCTAGCTGTAGCGGTTTGTTGGGTACTAGGCAAGCATAGATGCAGAGGAGTTGCATAGGTGGCAGAAGCGAGACGCACGTTGTTTACGTCTCACTCGCGCAACGCTGTAATGAATTTGTTTACTCTGACGTCTGCTCAACTCTATGAATGGGTAATAAACCCATTCACGAGAAACGACATTGGTCTTGACTACCCTCAATCACTTAATTTTTACTAAATTATATCGTTGTGCAAGTGAGACACAAGAAGCACCCATCCTGCTCCTGCAATCAACCCGTGCAACTTTCTAGTACCTACTCAACTCGCTTATCGACTGCTCTCATATCCGTTCCATCCTTACTAAAATAACTCCTGCATTGTCCTGATCGCCTGGTAACCTGAGTTGATTTTAAATTGTTGATATTGTCGAGTGAAATGTAGGTACCAGGAGTAGGTACAATCTAAAAGGCGGTAGTGGAGTAAAATGGGGTGATGGTTTGCTTTAGGCATCGAGTTAATATACTATATCAATGGCTTTGAAAGCAGTAAACCAAGTAAAGCAGTAAAACAAGTTGTTAAAACTCCATACTTTATTTTTCATTTATGATAAACCTAAATAAAATAAAAATTTCCAATACAAACAAACAATCTTTTTCAATTAGAGCAACAATAATAATTTTATTGTAAGAAAAATACCTAAGTAAGATGTTTTAATTTTTAAACTATTTTATAATAAAGATCCACCGACTAACTATAACGGGATTATTATATATAACTTTAACAGAATATTATACACCAAGTTAAACATTCAGTTTCATAATAAGTGTCTAAAAATTTTAATTTAGGCGACTTTAATTTTGATTTATAATTCCAAAAACTTCATCTACGAATATACGAAACTCTAAATACCAAAAGCATCGAAAATCGGTGTACACATTTTAGTACAGGAGTAAACCACAAAGGTACCTACTTGTTATATTTACATTTACACAAAAAACAGTATAATGTGACATGCGTTTTAAACTGAGTATTAGAACATAAATACGAGTAAGTATAATCTAAAACTACCGTGTAGGCACTTAGAATCAGGATTCTTCATTAAGCAAATATCTGATCAATAATGATCAACGTAACAGCATTTTTTTTATAAAATACACCTACTAAAAAAATGGCAATTTATCCAAAAAGATTATTAAGATTATCAACTTCAATTTATCACCACAGATACAAATGAATAGATAAATACAAATCAAATACATTTTGTTTTAGGTACGGCTATAAAATAAGACTTTATTCACAATATTTCATAAAATCGTAATAATGTTTTTAAGCTTCAGAAGAACCCCTTTGTGACTAAATTTAAAATACATATCTTTATGTATTAAGTCATAAAGCTTATTCTAAACGATATATTATTGATTAAATCAGGTATTTAACAAAAACTTCAACTTGATCTTAACTTTATAGACTGGCCCAGATTCTATATTAAGGGCACTAAAATTAGTTTCAGAGAAGGGACCGTACTTAGCAAGGTTATAAGGTACTCATCAAATAGAAATACAAGGTTCTCTCATGTGGATATTATAGCTCCTAAATTGCACATTAAAAAAGCACCACACTTAATATTTTGGACGGAATTTGGCAGTTCAAATTAACGATATATATCTCGCTGTGCTTCTTCGCAGTGTAGTCTATTTTCTTAATCAATTTACATTCCGTTAACCGTTTAAATATCCAATTCAACAATCAGCATCGTCAATGCATTCTAATCTATTATGGCATTTCAATAGGGTCGCACCGTACCGAGGCGACCTCTCGGAAGCGGTTCCGCATAGCTGTGGCGGAACTTGTTCGGAGGTCGCTCGGCCAAGTCGCGATAATCCCTGTACTCTCTGTCGTAGTATCTATCTCTGTCTCCTTCAGTGTACGATTGGCGCTGCTCTTCCAGAAGCCGAGAGCGGCTGAACGCGCGCTGCCTGTCGGTCCAATCGCGCCTCGTCGTCCTCTCCTCGATTACTGGCTCGATGATCTCGTCCTCTTCAATGCGACGATCCAACTCTCTTCTTTCCCTATATCTGTCGAACTCTTCTCTATGAGGTTTTGGCTCCATTCTGTTCACGAACTCATCTCTGTGCGGTTTCGGGTCCATCCTGGTCAAGTAATCCTCGGTTCCGTACTCGTATCTCTTTCCTTCTTCCCGTTTCCGTCCCACGCGCGGTAGCCTTTCGATCTCCCTGTGTCCTATCTCGTCCCTGCCCCGTTCCGGATCCTTTCGCCTCTCCGGCTCCCTGTGAGAACGCTCTAAGTCTCGATGAGAGCGTTCCGGTTCCCGTCGGGAGCTCAGCTCTCTGTGCCGGTCCGGCCGCTCGTCTCTTCTTTCTTCCTCCGGGGAAGAAGTCGAGCGGCTGTTCCTTTCGAGCATGTTTCGTCGGATCGCCATGTGCTGCTCCAGCTCACGGTTGAACCTCTCCCTCTCCAAGTTCTTGAATTTTTCCTTCGCAACGTTGAATCTGTCTTTGGGTGAAGCGTCCGCTAGCTTCAGGCTGCCTTCGCTGGCGCCTCTAGTCATCTTCCCGAACCTTCTATCGTCCACTCGGTCTATGCTGCGATTAGAAGGTTTCGTGTCAGCGATGTATCGTCGTCTATAGTTAACAGTTTCGTCGGCAAATTTGTCGGTTTTGTCTTTGCGTTCGGGGGATTCGTTTCTGAAGCGACGCTCGAAAGTCTGGTCTCGGAAGGGGACCACCGGGTCTCGGAAGGAGGTTGGTTGGTCTCGGAAGGAGGTTGGTTGTTCGCGGAAGGGGGGGACTTGTTCACGGAAAGGGGCTACTTGATCGCGGTACGTGTCGGGGTAGTCGTCGCTGAACTCTCTGTCGAAGCGTGGAGACAGGGCGCGGCGCGGCGGTGAGCGGTGAGGCGACGCGGCGCGACGTGGGGACGCGTCGAAGGCTTCGTGCATCATGTAGGCTGTGCTTTCTGCCCAATCTTCCTCTGAAATTAGAAAATAAAACGATTAGCTTGATATCATTTTCATAAATGAGAACAAGTAGGTAAGTATACTGGTGTAAGTATCAGCATGTAATGTTTAGTGAATCTAGATAGGCTTAAGACCTTGGAAAGTAACAAGAACATGAGAGTATACCTAATGGATGTACTTAGTCAAAATGAAGTCGTGGGAACAAAGTATCATTTCAAGGGCTCTGTCAAAAGTTATAAATATGCAAATCATAACGATGGAATGTTAAATATCCATGATCTATAATAATGTATGCATGATGATATAAGCGACATTGCCATTGACATCAAAATTATCTAACCATGCAACACGCTCATAAATAAATTAAATCAAACGAAACATTTTCTCATTATTGAGTAAAAAAGTTTATTAAGATTTCATATGAATGAATAAAATATGTTGATTACAAAACTATTGATTTTTTATAGTTAATTGCTGAAATATTTTTAAATGCAAACATGTTGGTCGGTAAGCATTGCACTCACGGACTCTTTCGACTTGAGTCTTGACCTATTGTCACTTGCTTACATTAACGGGACAGTGCTCATCTCCAAAACAAACTTGTTCCATCAAATTGGCACAAAAAAGAGTCAGTGGCGTTTCTCACGAACCGCCATTTTGTTTTTTATCTCGCCATCTTGACTAGCTAAAAGCGCGGGCTTTTAATTGTTCCTATGGGATTTAGGTAAGCGATTCAAGTTTCATTTTATTGTTGTGCCATGTCGGTCTAGTTCACTGTACGTACATTATTGTTTATTTTGAGTACGAAGAAATTTTGTTTTGTAAAGTAAAAGTGTTTAAAAGCGAAAGTTAATTTCTCTTCTACCTCCAGTTTACCTAGATAATAAAATAGACTGTTCTAGTAGGTAGACTCTTCAATAGTCCTTTCTGGTTATTTTACTCGTCAAAAATATTTTACAAGCATTTCTAAATTGAAGTAGAAGCCTTCGAAATGGCTTAAATGAGCGCCTAATATTTGTTTAATATTTTTATACGATAATATTTACCTATTATAATGAATGGTTGACACTTACGAAAACATTTGAATGTTAAAATCAATTAATTCTAAAATATTTGCAAAATACGTTATAAATAAATGCGTAGTTTGTCGAAAAAACTGGCCACTGGTGTCATTAAAAACGAATTACAACTCAATTAGCCTACTTTGCTTAAATGTTTCCTGCGACGAAAAATTCCACGCCTTCTGACACAAATACGGGTTTCTGTTTGATTAAGTTTTAGCAATAATTTTACTTAAACTTTTCACAATGAGTGTGAAAATAACGATTGCTTGTTAAAGTTTCAAATCTTGAAAGACTGTGCCTCAGTAAATAATGAAGGAATGACTACAATTATTAAAGTAGGTATAATAAGTATAAAATGTTGTATGGCTAATATCTTTGACAAACTCGACAGATTTACAGCCGGATGAAGATCCTGACACAAGATCGTGACGTCTGGAAGGAATGCGGGGAGGCCTTTGCCGAGCAGTGGGACACAAAAACAGCTGAAAATAAATAAATATTTTCTTCGACAAAGTATGGTAGGATAGCAAAGTTAGAGACGGTTGAGAGGGTTTGGGGGAAATAATTGCGCAAAATGGAACGAAAGAGTTTTAAGAAAAACCAAACATAGTATATAATTTCGAGTCATATACTCGTTTGCAAGTATCTTATTGCATGGTTAATAGTAGAAACAAAAGAAACATTCATTAGACAAGACAAGGGAAGGTCAATCCATTGAAAATATTTTCCATGTGTTTTTTTTCGCTTTGGGAAACTGCGCCTCTGCTCTTTGTGGAGGAAAATGTATTTTGTCTCGTGTCATTGTTTTTGTACATTGTGTTAATGGAGCTTAATTATTGACTTATACCATAGAGTTCTGCAGAATTAAACATAAAAGCCAGGATCATGGCTTTTTCCCAAAGGCATTGTAGACTTAAGTCCAGAAATAGCTGGCTACTTTGGTATACGCTTATATACTTTTGGTAGACATCCAAGATCTAAATATTAGGTATAGAGCTGCTCGTAGTTAGGTAGGTACTTTGGCACATGTTCACATTTTTTAAGATAACTTTGTATAAGTAAATTATAGGTTGAAAGTCACTTTTAGGTAAGTAGTTTTCCTCACTGTACAGCTCGTGTCATTGCGCGTAATATTTTAAAATAAAATGTATCAGTGTTTGTCTACTTTCTGTAACAAACAATATTGCAACGCTTTACTTATTTTAACCATACATTATTGATAAATAAAAAGACCTCCGGAAGATATATCTGAGTTGCAGATGGGAATTATTATTTTGAATGATTGAAACCAAAACCTGCATTGAAAGCTACTGAATGTTTTTTAAATTTTGTTATCGAGACGGTATTGTAAGTAGGTATCACTGTTTGTCTAACTACTTGAAAACCTGCTTGCTGTTTGTTCGTGAATATACAGTACTTGCCTGGTTAAATGTGTGAATATATTAAGAGAGAACCGTAAACATCCTTATAATTACCTACTTTGGCGAGTGTCTTTCGAGTGATGGTACGCCTTTCTATAGGATTCATTATCATAATAATCACACTATCACACTTAACGCGTTCAGTGCCCAAGACACACATGGTGTTCGGGACAGGTAATGAATAAAACTAAATATTGTCCTTAAATTACAAAACCTTATATCTGAATATAGAGGTAATATTACGTTAGGCAACTGCTTAATAAACAAAATAAGTGTACCTACAATGATGTATCGAGTAACAAAATACTTCTCACTCATTCATAGTGTTTCGCAATAGTAATTAGCACCTCATGGGTTTCTATACCAGAAGGTAATGTTCTTGAACTATTTGAATGTGAACGCTCAACCTGAAAATACTATGTTCAATAATTTATTTACAGAAACTAAACTACTACATATTTACATAACTGTACAAAATACAATTAGAACCAGTTGAGCCACCTAAGCATCGTTACAAACGATCTATAGGTAGCTCAACTGATCCAAACCACTGCCAGACGGAAGCGTGCCCAAGACACTGGCAGCATTGCCGCGCTGGATGGCAATGCTGATCTTTTGAGCCAAATATAATAATAATAAGTGCTTACTTAATTTAAATTCATTTTACAATTAGTACCTATTGATATGATAATTATTTTGTACCCGTGTTTTAGTATACGAGATTTTTTTTAATAGGAACTAAAAACTTGAACTTTACAAGAACTTTAATAAAAAATTACTTATCCAGCTACTAACGGTGCATCCACACCGCAGGTATTTATTGTTGAGTAAAACTGCAACACGGTAACATCTAATAACTATCTCTAACTTACGGAACAACGTATTGAAATTAGCATTAAAAACGTAAGTACTATGCATAATCCATATATTTTTTTTTTCTTTTTAAATTTAATATGTGGTCTATTGATTGAAGTTTTAGATAAGCTATTACGCAAAGACGATTCAAGATTTACCAATCCTAATACAATCTGTACATTAAAATTCAAAAGCCGACTGTATCCATAAAAAAAGGTACGCATTGTTGCACGCAGACCTTCGGAGTCAATACTCGCACGCAGTTCAAGATAACACTGTTTACTTGCTTTAAGAATGTGACGATTATATTGACGTGAGCGAAATACTGGAGAAATGATCCCGTGCCAATGTTTACAATGTATCGGTTTTTGATGATCGAAAGAAGATACAATCATGAGGTTTTTAAAGTTAGTTATGGTTTCTTTTCTCTATTTCGAATCAGTATGTTTATATATCTAGTAGTGTTGACATTTATATACATACAGAATATCTATCCAATCAGCCCACATCCACCCACAGCTGAGTGTAGGTCTCCTCATTCTCACGTCAAGACCCTGTGCCATGCCCGTCGAAACCAAGTCGCCATTACTATATCATCATATTCAAGACATTGACATTCTAAACAAAATACCTAAAGCAGGTATAAAGCTGCCTCCATAATTCGTATATTGTATCGCTGATGTACAACATGATAGTACCTACTAGTACATCGTGATATCAGTACTATTGAGTAAAGGGATTTGCCGACTATTGCGCCACACTTGGCCTTTTCAATGGGTATTGATTATTACGAATAGGTGTTCGTGGTGGTTTTTAAAAATGTTTCTAAATATCAATAATTGAAAGAATGGCTTACCAAACCTTGAAAACATTTAAGGTGCTATTTTAACACAAAACTCAGGAACAACTCAGACGCAAACGTGAAAGTAAGACCGTGACCATACCACAAGTTCTCCTCTTAGCTAGATGTAGATTGTCCGCATGAATTGAAACATCGGTATCTAAATCGACAATATACCTGAGTAATCCCGTGTTATTATAGACTGTAGGTAAACTATCATAGTACAGGTGTAATTCGTGTATTTTGCGGAGGAAGCGAGCAAAAACTAATTACTATGCATTTTGTTCATCTCCTATTTACATTTACTTTTTACGCACAGAAGGAAGGATGTAGTATCATGCTCTACAATTATGTGTAATTGTTGTCTGTCACGTCGCACTTCCTCGATTCGATCTCATCATTCAATTCTTAATTATGAAGTGATAGAGACCTGACAGTGTATAATTATAATTTAATAATGATTGAGCTGGGTTGTGTGGAGAAAAAGAGTACCTCTACGAGTATATATCGCTTTCTAAAAGAAAAAAATGATTGGCAATCAAATTTTGATAAGCCACAGATTTATTAATACCTACTTTTGGTTTGGTTTTAGTGGATTTGGTATTTTTTACAGCTATTCATAGTATTATAGATGTGCATTCAAAATACTTCAGACGTTAAAAAAAATAGCCATAGGCACGTCCGAATAGAAATTTAAAACATGCTGAAATTATATAGCGTGTAAATTTATCATTTTAAGTGGTTTGGGACTTGATGACGGTGTGTGAAATGTCCAAGAATATTTGTTTATTGTTTTTTTTTCTTATTGAACCCGATAAATTATAGGATATCTTTTTCCAGAGACTGTACCTTAGTCGTGAGCGATGATATTCACCTGGTTAAGGGCACCACGAGCACCTTTGCATCGTGACTCCTCGTTTATTCATACACCAGCTCGAATCGTGTAAACGATACAGTAAATTGATATTTAAATGTGTTTTTTGTGCATTCAATTTGTGATGTTATTTGTAAAAAGTACTATGAAAGGTGATGGATAACATCGTGAGGAAACCAATAAGCTTTCTAATAGTCAAATATAATATCCTATCTGTGGATTTGCTTACTGAAGTTGGATTATTAATCTATCCTTCCTTACTGAAAATGACAACTTACTGGGGGTAAGCAATATCAAAGATTTATAAAATTTGATACTGGCCATAAGCAAGTTACATAAAACCTACTGAGTTAATTAACAAAGTTGATATAACAATGCAAGATTTACAAAGAGCTTGAAAATCTATCAAAAAATTAATTAGTTAACTTTGACACGGTTGACCTACGATTTCGTAATTTATTTAATTTGCCATTAGCTTTAATAAACTAGCAAAATTCCACAATGATGTATAGATGATGTAAACAGCTGGTTTACCTGCCGCAGTGAATGGCAGGTCACGACTTCTGACGCCATCGTTTGTAAATAGTGTTTTTTGTCATAACCCAAATATTTAAGGTAGGTGTTGGATTGGGTATTATATTTACGTTTTATTGGGGTAAGTAACCTGTAGTTATTGCCTTCTTTGAATTTATTTTGGAGCCGCACTCATACAAACTTAGTCGATAATATTAAAATTTACTATAAAAGTAAGTAAGTTCTTATGAGCAAGTAACTATGGTGGCGGACGGTTCGTAGGCCGCCTAAAGGCCTCCGTTTTGACGGGGCCGATAGTATAACATGCCCTCTAAAGCAAAGAAGCGCTCAGCAGTTAATACCGTCTAAGGAAGCTTCGCCACGAGCGCTTAAAAAAACAATTATTCACAAGTTTTAGTTACACTAAAAATATGATTCTTATGACAAAACCAAAAGTTTCATGAACATTTCTCTTGTAAGTACATAGTTAAACTTAGATCAAATTTGTTTTCATGTAAATCAGAAAATAGTAATTTGTTTTTAATATCACGATACCTTAGATAGAACCTTTTTTTGTATACATAATACAAAATAAAAACAACTACAAAAACCGAACATGATCATCATTTAGGTAGAGACTGGTTTCCTAAAAACAGTTAACGTTATTACTCGTGAATTAAAATATTTGAACGATATCTAAACAGAGTCTAGACAGTGTTCTCAAGCATAGTACCTATGTAGATTGTTGTCCCAGTACTTCAGAAGTAGGTAGGTAAGGTACTTGTATTTTCATAGAAAATTAGAAAGTATTGGAATGTTTTTTTATTATAGTAAAAACTTACTGTTTTATTTGGTAAGTTCCTTTGGAACAAGTGTTAGGTTAGTGGGAAAGAGTCCATTAAGATCAAACTTGTTTTTTTTTTCACAAAAGATATTTTATGAGCTAATCGTACTTTTTTTTAAATAAAAAAAAATAAAACAACGATTGTCTCAAGGACTTAAAATGTTGCCCCATTCTGTATATTTAAGGCAGTCTAAGTTGCCAAAGTTTAAATTATATCTTCTACTGTATACCTACATATTCAGTTCTTAGGAACCGTGGCTTAATAAACTACGGTGATTATTTTTTTTCTGCACGGAAACGATCATATTTTTCATTCCAAACCTCTTCGTAACCAGTGACGAGCAAGAAATAAATTATAGATACACGATACGATACAACTCAGTTTATTGAGCAAAAACAAGAATGTGTATTAAAAGTTATTGAATTACACTCTCGCTTTTATTTTATGGTGTTTATAGTTTTTAATGGTACCAATTTATTACTTTTATAACTCGGTGTAAGTTCAGTGTCATAAATAGTAGACGAAGATGAGTATCTTCGTCCTATGTCATGAAGGCGATGTTTCAAAGTTGCTTATAAAAGATTTAAACGCGCTAGTTTTAGGTTAACTTTGTTATAACCTTTTTAAATGAAATGAAAAATGAAATATGATCACGACTGTATCCCAGTGAGCGGTTGAAATTTCTTTCAGATCATTTTGAAGATGTCTATGGGGGTAGTCAGAGGTATGTCCAAATACATATTTGGTACATGCCCACATCTTGCAGAAGTTAACTTATATAAATAAATATGAAATCAATACGTATGATATAAACAACTCAAATATTACTAAACGGTCGTTCAAAATGAATCAATATACCATCACTACGCGGGTAACAACGCGTCAACACACTCCATTAAATAAAAAATTAGGCAGAGATATTCAATAAGGACCAAATTCTTTAACGAATTTTGCGTCTTGCGGTCAATTACCCGCGGATTAACCACAATTTTTTCTATACTAATATTATAAAGAGGTAAAGTTTGTTTATT
This sequence comes from Xanthorhoe designata, assembly GCA_963582015.1. Lineage (NCBI taxonomy): Eukaryota > Metazoa > Arthropoda > Insecta > Lepidoptera > Geometridae > Xanthorhoe > Xanthorhoe designata. Next base: position 5,180,440 of record OY757029.1, read on the forward strand.
TGGGGTAATCTACGAAACTACTCATCCGATTTCAAATTTCTTTCACCGATGTGTAGCATGGGCTTTCCGAATGAACATAGGCTATATTTTATCAAGGTAGGTACCACGCGAGCGGAGCCGCGGGCGAGTAAGCTAGTTGTATATAAAAAAATAATTAAACAAACACTTACCACTGGTGCTATGATTATCATGTTGCCGCGTGTACTCGTTCCTCTCCGGAGACGGCGCCAGATCGCTCCCGATCCCCGAACTGCCTCCCGAAGACTCCAGTTTACGCCTCGCATTTACCCCCACAATGTTCTGGTTGAGGCAGCGTCTTGTGTCAATGTTGTTTAAGTTCCCCTTCTGACGATGAACAGTGTCATAGTCCCGGGGTGGAAGGAGAATCGGGCTTTTACCTAAAATATGTGATGGGGTTAGATGGTGGAGAGTGTTGGGTTACAAAGCTGGAGCGATTTGTGCTGTGCTTGTAAAAGTGTTTAGATTGGATAAATATTTATAAAGCGGCAGTGTTATTCAATTACTCATGTAGGTCATTTCAGTGCTAAATTCTAATATTATTGTTGTTTTTTGTTTCAATTTTGTGTCGCAATGGTATAAACGAGTTTAATTATGGGGAGCTGACTTATTTCCTGATCTACAATTATACAATTATATACAATTATTTTATGTTCTAACTAAATAAACATTTCTTTTTACTTAACAGATATGGATACCTACTGGTAAAACTTAGAATGATCATAGATCATGAGTTGACAATAGAATTGCATGTACGCTAATTTCTATACAAGTCTGGGTGTTTTCTATGTTTATATGTATGTATGTATTTACAAAAAAATATTATAAACAGTAGTGTATCAGTCATCTGTTACCATAACACAACACAGCTTGGGACTAGATCTGATGGCGTTGTGTGGCAGGTCCAAGGATATTTATTTATTATTTATTATTCTATCCGAATACTAAACAACCGGATACTTATATGTAAGCTCATATACCAGCATAAATACATACCAATGCAAAATGCAGAAGCATCTACCTACGATAATCAAAGTTCACTGACCTAGACCCTTTTTACCTGTCGACAACTTTTGCTTCAACTCCGCCGCCAGACTGTCGTACAAGTTTGCCACACATCTCTCTTCATTACTCCCTGAGTCTGATTCTCTAGAGACTTCAGATCCAAGGGAAGAGTCTGGAGGTTTCTTTGAAGAGGGGAGGGCGCCTCGCATTTGGAGTTTCCTCTCTATGTCAGCGAATTTCTTCTGATTCTCAGGCCTGTCGATCAGGGCTTGGAGATGGGTGAAAAGCATCTCAGCTGTATGGTCGGAATCGCATCTGGAACAAGAGATTCAAAGTTAATTAAATCTTTACATAACTGTAGAAAATACAATTAGAACCAGTTGAGCCACATAAGGATTGTTACTAACGATCTATGGGTAGCTCAACTGATCCAAACTACTGCCAGACATAATTTTGAGTCAAATATTTAATAGTTTAGTTTCTGTAAATAAATTATGTTCCTATTTAAAAAAAAAAACTTTATTGTAGTATCAACTAGCTAGTAAACACAATAAAAGGCGAGTGCCGTTAGAAGGTTCAAAATTGAGCGGGTGATGAAATGTTAAACATACGATGGCACGTGTAATTTTCTTTACTCACGAGAGGATTGATTTTGTTTTTCAACCAAAGGCAAGTCCAGGTAAAGAGAAGTATCTTTTAAAACAAAAACCCAAAACACTGTAGACGTCCGTCTAAGCTTGATGACTTCTTTGCCGGAACTGACATAATTATGAATATTTCTTTAAGTGGTAATAAATGTTATGAAACATTATGGTTTAATTGATTTACATTCGAAAAAACCACAACAATGTATCTTTAAAATTAGTAGGAATATGATTTTTGTTATGCCATTAGAGGCACTAAGATTTTAGGAATGCATCCTAGAACTTGCTCTAAACCTGAACCCTATACGGCCACCATTATGCGATTTTTCGAAACATCCCAAAAGTTGTCCCTGACGGAGCTTGGACATCTCAGTCTATAGTTACCGACTCTATAAAATTAGCGTAATTTATCAATTTAGATACTAAGCAATTGATTGTTAAAATTTATAACAATCAAATGCAAAAATAAAATTTATAGAAGTACATACATTATTATGTCAAAGCTTTTCGCCGTTATCACCGTTATAACACGCCGCAGATATTTTTCTTCTGCAGTTTCGTTTGCAAGATCAACTTGAGTTACAATAGTTTTACCTCTATCTTTGGGTTTGCTTGCTGTGGTAAGATATTTGACATCTAGGTAAGAAGGTAAGTAGTATGAAGGCATAGAAAAAATGACAAATATAGTTATACTCGTATATTAAGCAAAGTCACAGATAGATAGGTTATTGTGTGTGACTGACTGTTAAACATTCGTACAGACATTTCTTAACCTTTTCTTACACAAGTCATCGATATCTCTATGCCTGTCGCTCAATGTCACCAATAGATGTCTATTGCAAATATCTATACTTACGTCCCACTTAAATGCTAAAGGGCACGCACTAGATTACGTAACAAATATCATTCAAAATTCTTGTTTAGATTTGTAAAAGGATTAGGTAGGTAAGTATTTATAAAAATAGGTACTTAAGAAGTATTTTATGAACTCATTTTTCAACATTTTTTTGTTAAATACAACATAGATAGCGTTTTTGGCAAATAGTTTTACAGTCGACTGCATCTACTAGGATTTTGTGGTTTGCTGCTCGTGAGTGTCAAAGGTGAGATATTCGAAGTGACAAGGCTGGATGTGTCAAATCAAATTAACCTGCAAAGTAATAATTTTGTGCAAGAATTGAGTACAAGGAAGGAACCTTAAAATATTGATCTTGCGAACATAGTTTCCATGCAAACAATGCCGTACCTAACCCTTCAATAATGTACTGAAATATGTAAGGAAATCGCTTGTATGTGTTTATATTGAAGTCAAAGGCCAAAAATCTTGATACTGTATAAATCATTTTAAGGGTATTATGTGGAAATATAAACTCTATTGCTGTATTACGACATCTAGTAGAAGTGTTGTATGTGCGCGCCATAACTGGCCAGAAAGTCTGTAAATTTTTGAGTTGGAAATTAGCGTACAAATCTCCATTCAGATCTTAAATATGGTCGCATTCTTTCATTTCTTTAACAATTTAATTAAATGGAATTTATTAAGCAAATTAAAGAATGCGACCATATTTATTGAGATAGATGGATTATAGATGGATTTCAAGTAGCACGGTTATGCGCTTGTTTCACAAACTCCTAAGGTTCCAAATATACCTATCTGTCAGATACAAGTAGCAGTAGCCATGCAGAGTAGTACTAACCATTTATCATTAGTTATTGGTAACTTTTATAATGTACCAGCTTGTATAAGTTCTGTTAGCATCATAAAAATATTTATTTATATGTATCCGACTTTTAATTGATTTGTTAAATGTTCCTATCGTGGAAAAAACGTAGTAACAGTAAATTTGTCCCATAGGTTTGAGCTGCAAAGGATGTTGCAAGTCACAAGCACGCCCTCTGGTATATTAGCATGTAACTATTGCTGTGCCATTGAATTGAGTAACATATTAAAATGCTGTTCAGTAATACATTACGATTGTGTTATGGTAATAAAATACAGTCGCGCTCTACATTTGTTTGTTTGGCAACTATCTATTAAGAAAGAGATCAGTACAGGTTATAGTGGCTGCTCTTATCAGTAAATGTCAACTCTATGGCCAGAGATCATGTTTCTTCATTCATCTTTTGAAGTACGAGTAGGTAGTTGTCTTATTATTTTAATCTAACTTATAACATTATCAAAATGGTGGTTCAAAATTTGATTGATAACTGCTAAATCAATCGTATAGTAGCTTAAATGGTTCTAACGTAAGTACCTATTTTGTTTAGTTAGATAATAGTTTTTGTTTGAAGTCTTTGAAAATTAGTCTATGTTAGGTACTCATAATTGACTAGGTACTTACATAATATTATTTATGTGTTTCTTTACACAACAGTTTCTTACAAAAAACACAATGCGATTCTAGCCTGACATGGTAATTATAAAAAAAGTCACTTGTCAACTAGATTTAAAATAGGAGTCACGATTCAATTACGCTTGCCACACGACATTCATTTGGTATTAACAAAAATAAAGCGATACTTTTTTTAAATGATGTCACCCCTAGACTTGCAATAAACACAAAACAGCCTCACCTGGTAGTTCTAATGAGATTGTTGAAAGAATATTTATACAGGTCAACTCAGGAATAAGGTAACGACTGCAAATAATTTATTAATTATGGACTGATAGCGACTTCAAATTAGTAATTTGCGAAACCAATGCACATTATTTATACAGGGATAAATAGTTTTGAAATTTTAAACAACTCGTATAATCCAACCTGATAGATAGATAGATAGATATATAGATAGATAGACCTGCCAAGTATGTGTGGTGATCACAAGAACAACTAATAGGTTATTACCACCATCATTGTCTTAGCGCGGAACCACACACCCTATGATCTTCACACTATGTCATTGCGTCTATAATAACTACAATGTAAAAAGTAAACGCACGTTAGGAAAAACCGTACCACAGATAAATGCCGCAAAACATGAGAAACACGGAAATTACTCATATGAATTTTAATAATCGATACACAACCGTCTTAACTAAATGAATAAATTATGATTAACTGCGAGCCTGGTTACTCATGGTGCCCCTGAAAACCAGCGCTCCAGCAATCATGTACCTACTTACTGCTGTAGCAAATGCTAAGTGGCTGCCTATTTTCTGTCACATTTTTTTTATGTTTTAAGTTCCTAATTGTTTTGATGTTGATTGTGGCGAAAATAAATATTTTCTATTTTATTCTAATCTTTTTAAACTATCGCGACTTGAAAACATATTTAAAAATATTATTGAATAATAATAATATCGATTATTGTCATCGAAACGTCGAGTTCAATACGCGATTAATTCCCGATAATCTTTTTAAATATTATTTTAATCTATTCAAAAGCCCATAAAATTGTTAGTCTAGGAATCTTTCAACGGAAATATACAATGGTATCGATGTGACTTACACCTTTAGTGCACATGTACTGCGTAAGCACTGGAATCATTGACATCAGAGCCTTGACATTAAAATGTCAGCATTCTTCTAGCTCGTCATTTCAAGACGAACAATTTGCATAGTTTAGCTCGCTGCCTTGATTTCCTGAAGTTATAATAGTAAATAACAATCATTGTAATTATTTTGTAATACTACGTCTCATGGTTTCGCGGCAGCTAGATTTCTATGGACCTAATACCTAATAATAATGGACCTAATAATAATAATGAATAAAAACATTGGCAATATAGTAGTTTTCTAACTCAAATACCTTTGTATCTACACATAATAACTCTCACCCTTAAGAGCGGTCAACCCGGCTCACTTTTCATACAAACGCTCGTACGTGATTATGCCGTTGTAACAGATTTTTCTTTTAAACTTTTGGACTAATAGGTATCTTGTGCACTATATTTAGGTTTCTATCGAAACTAAAAATCAAAATTTTGAGAAACAAATTCAGTATAAGCTTCCAAAAACCTGCTTTTAGCATAAATTTTACCTGAACTTTGGCCGTTCATAATGTACTCATAAATTGTGAACGTAAAGAAAATATTGTCATAGAAACCTTGCGAATCTTATGGAGATCATAAATGACTAATATTTATTTTACAAACTTGTAAGGCTTACTGAAAAACACGTATTTCCTGGAACACTTTTTATGAAATTTCCGCACACTATTTTTCGAGTGAGCGAGTGAGCGGCGAAAGTACCTACTGAATGCCGAGCGCTGAGGCGCTATCTCTCTTTTTTCGCTTTGCTTCTTTTTCTAGCATTGCGCTGGATGAAACAACAAGCTTTTCAGCTATGCCCGCGTCGATGATAGACGCACCGGGAAGGGCCACCTTAACTCATATATACGAGTATGGTGCTTAGTTTGGGACTAGTAGGGTTCACGGCGGTTTTTGTGTAGTATAGTAATCTATCCTCGCTCACGTGTTAAGTATTCCAAATGTATGAACCGAATTTTTAGTTCATTCAAGTTACCGGGGGAGGCGCTGCACTGGATTTTCATACAATATTTTTGATACTTGACTCAGTATCGAGGACAGTATCCAATACTACGGTAAATTGGCGTAAACCCCCTAGATGACGCTATGTGAAATGTCTAAGGATATTTATTTATTTATATACCTTCTTCGTTCTGTCACGGGTAAAACACATTGTATTGATGCTTAGTCAATTGTGTACAGATCAATAACTCATTAATTGTTTGCGTGACGATTCCTGTGCGTTTCATCTTGATAACAAAATACCTACATGCTATAATTTTACTTAGTAGCGATTATCCAATTAACTTTGTTCACATAAAATTATTGTTAGTCACACCTACCTATTATATTACTAATCTATAATCGCTTTCGCTGTATAAACAGAGAAAATGTACAGAAATTGGCATTCAATGACGATGTCACGTGGTCTGGAAGAAGTGTCAAAACAAAGAATTAGAGCAATGATAGAAATGGATACCTACGTTAAAAAGGTTGGTAATTAATTAATAAGTAAGTCAGTAAGAATTTAAATAAAACAAAATCGATGAGCTAGAGTTTCTGAATGTTATAAAAATCTGATGACAAAGTTGTAGAGCAATTTTGGTGCAATACATAACGTAACACTACACATAAATGTTTTAATTTCATAATTTATGTATGGCAACTCTACATTTTAAGTTGGTCTAACAATACATAAGAAGACTATTTAAAATCCAAGAAAGCCGAGGCGTGCTGCTAGTTCTTTATAATTATAGGTTATTATGACCTCAGAATTTTACCTCTGAGTCATGTGACCCATGGAAATCTAATGTCAAGGATTATGTTATACCTTTTTAAAATAAAAATAATATATATATACTCGTAGTATCTTATTTTAATTAAGTAGAGGCATTTAAACGTGTTATTATTGCATATTTTGAATAAAAAATTTAGTTCTACTGAATCTTTAACCTAATTTTTTTAACGAAGCTTCATTAAAAATCAGTACCTACTTACCTACCTAGTTATTATGAAGGTGTGAATTTGAGAATAGAATATCTTTGGCAACATCGGACAATACTGTCCAGAGATACAATCGAACTCAATACCGTTTGAAATAAGAAAAAAAATCTGGCTGTCAATACAAAGCCACTGCGAACATTTTAATTTCTACTTTACGCTTTATTAAACAGACCATTCAAAATATTTCGCGCACAAGCGTGTTCTATTGTCAAATCGAGTTTTTATTACAACTGGCAGGCGACAAAATATTGGTGAAAGTGTTGCCAACTTTTTACTTAATATATTTAAATAACTGTCAGAAATGACGCAAGCTGTCAAAACGTCGGTGAAAGGACAATAAAAACTAAAAGTTGAATGAATGGTTTTACAATAAGTTATCAAAAGTATTGGGTTTGTGTGTCTTTGCTGTAGGGGTCACGGAGCCACCTTTGTGCTAGAAAACGCTATGAAATGTGTTCATTAGAAAGTATACGAACAACGGTACTTAGCATAAGTCACTAGATTAAAATTGATGATTGCAATTGATTGTGATCGTGCCCTTTGGTCTTTCATCTATGATTTTTTAATGTCTTATGCCAATGTTTTTCCAGCTTAAATAAAACGAAAGTCATTTGTTTGCTATTAGATAAATAACAATTGAAGTTATTAACCGACTTAAAAAAAAGGTTTTACTTCATATATTTCGAATGGGAGACAAATTACATGGACAGTAGGTACCTGAACAGCTTGATAATTATGTAGAAAATTGATAAACAGGTTATATGCTAAATTAGCTGCCATTTAATGCCGGCTTTTCTATACTTTAATTTAAAATCCAATCAGAGTTTACAGCTTCCACAACACCTAAACGGTTTCAACTAGTTATGGTTAACGAGGTCTAGTTTTAGTAGTTCTAATACTTAGTTTTAGTAACAGATTTAGATTGGCTTTAACAAGGGTCGTTTGCGAAGTCATTATTTTGTAGAACTTACTTTATTTACTTTACTTTACTTTTTAAAACACACTTACACACACCCTAACTTTCACCTTTATAATATTAGCACGATAAGTAGGATTAAAAACCTATGAATTTTTCAAATGTTATCCTGTTGTTTTGTTTATTCATTTGCATTAAAAGATGAACCAAATACCTAGCTGCTTTTTAAAACTGGAATTTATCCAGTTAATTCAAGAAGTAATTGTTATGAACTATGCAGATATGGCACTAGCAAGTCAGTTAAAGTACAAAACAGTGTCTTTAAAATCAAGTCTCATTAAAAACTCCAAATCACCTAGCACAATACACCACAACAGCATCACAAACTTTAATTTTTATTCTAAATGGCGTTATGAAAGTGTGAATAGATAGGCCTTGTCACAAATACCGAACGGGTCGGTAGATGGCGCTGCGACCCCGCGTCGGATGCGCACAAACGTGATATGTCAACATAGGGTTGCCAGCAAAAAATAAATCTAGCGTAATGTAGCAAATGTTTGTGGAATGTCCAAGGATATTTATTTATTTTTATAAATGTTTGGAATAACAAATACAAAGCTTTAATCTACAGTAGGTGTTCTATACTAACATCATGAGGCGGCAGAGTTCGTTTCTTTTGTCTGAAAGCGATAATGTCCGAACTTCCAACCAGATTTGTATTTTTTTCTAATTAGATCGTTTTTCTGTTTATTTTTTCTGGAATGAATGAATAGCTAGTTATGTATAAGGCTTTTTTGATATCGATATAACAATAATTTAAATGAAACAAAAAAAAAAGCACACGTACATCTAAACAACAAGATCCGTAAGTACATTTATCTCAGATCTTTTTTTTTAATTTAGTACTACATTTACCTATGTTTATTTTTATATCTTTTTCAATTAAATCCCAAGAAACTACTGTCTACTGTGACATGCTTCGCTGCAAATATATATTAATAAGGAAAAATACATTAGGTACATACTTCAAGCACTTTACCACTACAGAGGTAATATTTATGAAGGCTGGTAAGTATAAGCAAAATTTATAATACAAGTAAGATTACAAATAAATAAACATGCTATTTTTATTGTCAAACATTATTATACCTCACGTAGGTAATAATAATAACTGTATTTTAATCTTTAGAAAAAATATATTATACAAATAAAAAATAATACGAATATTACGAATAAAAAAAACTGTTCGATAAGATTTTACTTAGAGTTGGCCACTTGCTCATACGTACATACCTACCTACTTACTTTTTTTTTTATAAAACTTTACAGATATTTAAATAAAATGGATTTTGATATTATGTCGAAATATGATAGGTACTCGCTGTTAAAATATTTTGAAAAGTTACTGCTAATAATTGTCCATTGCACGATTATTTCGCTTCGGCCGTATAATAATAAAAAAAATGAATACGTTTTATTCGGCACATTCTACCCATACAAACTTGCGCATCTTTTAATACATATTTAATGGGATTTATTCAATAAAATCAACACTGAACCCTTACAGAGTAGCAGGTTGAACATACGTAGAAGCTACCGTTCATTGGCTGGTATCTGGTAGGTAGGTCGCCTGCCTTTACTAGTAGACATATTTTTACTGTGACCTCTTGTTGAGCATTCCTAGACCGGTTGAGCACTTCTAAGTTTTTATCGCTGCGTATGGCCTAATACTACAATTTATCGGTAAATTGACCATTGAGCTACTACTGTTATAAACAAATACCTATATAATCTCTGACTGACGCTATAGGAATTAGTCGTGATGATAAATAACATTAAGGATATTTTATAATTATCATTAATAAAATAATACTTCTACTTTTATATGTATCTATCTCTCATGGTTATTTCTAAAAGATTTTTAATTAAGTTTGAAAATGATGACTAAAGACATTCCTAGTCGAAGCCAGTTTCAAATTAATGTAAAACGTCCAAATATACAATAAGTTACCACATGCCCTCTTGTTGAAAGTATTAGGTAGGTACTTATCTTTTTATACGCGACAAAATTAATAGAGCGCCCACTAAAATGACAGGTGAGTATGAATAATGGGTTAATAATACCTACCTAGTTTGATGAAACATAAACACAGTATTTCATCAAAGCGGAATCCACAATCATTGTTGCCTCACTTCAGCTAAATGTCAGATGAAGAGGCTTCAATCCTTTGTTTTTGTTGACTTGTGGCCGCCATATTTGCGTACTAAGTTATAACGTTTATTGGTATAATATTTTTAAAGATACTTTAAACAGATGATTATGAGATGACCTGTCAGACTGAAAAATGTTCGATGTGAAATGAAATGTATTCATCAGAGGATGTTGATTGAGAACTTTCAGAAAGGAACGTTTTGTAACTAAATGTGAAATCAGTATCATAACTATCATATCAACTAAACTTACTAGGTAATTATACCTGAATACGTATAAAATAGTCGCGAAAAATAGTATGTTATGTACATCTTTATACTAGCTGAACAAGCCAATTAAAAACTTGATTTCACACTTATCAACAAAGGAATATAATCGGAAATTCTGTAAGTGTTTATTAACATCCAATAGCTGGCATTTGCAAAGGTCGCTATAATGCTAAGTGTCTTTAAGTATTTTTCTAGCTCTTAAAGGCACTTTGACACTCCTATGTTTGCGAAATTTCTGGCACACAGATGATTTTCCTACAAGCATCTAGGTTACCATTATGTATTCAGTACGCGGCCAATAAAAGGAGAAATACCTGGCTTTTATTGCAGATTGAAATCAAGAAATAAGTTTAATAACTTAGAATCCATGAATAACTTGAAGGGTTAAAATGTAGGTCATGACGTAGTGCGTGTGAAATCATGACATACGAGAATAGAGCCGTAACTCTTGAATTTAATGTGGAGTTAAACGATTTTCACGATTATTTATCTTTTCCAATCTTTGATAAATCTCATTTCAGGGGCCTTAACTGTTACAATTTCAATAACAATAAATGAAAAAATACGAAATAAACGTAAGTATGTAAGATTTTATTAAATTCTTTACCTCAATCTGTTATTTTTACACATAAAAAAAGGAACGAAAATATTTTAATAAAAACATTTTATTGCAACAAAAAATTATTTAGGCACAAGAATGAAAATAGTATCCTTGACACACAAAGAGGTGACAGGACAGGTTCGTAGCAAGTCGGAATCTGTGGTCCACTCATCCTTATGAGATGCGTGTTGCATGTACGTACTTGTAATGATTGTATGTAATGTACTTACCGATAAGCATGAACATGAACCGGACATCCCGTCAGCGGGTTGTACAGCAACAGCACACACGCTACCACATCCCCCTGCACCACTGCACTGGTAATGCTGCCATGCGGGATGAAGTGCTTGATGGTCTGCTGCTTGCCCTTTGTCGTCACATTCTGAATGATCTTCAGCCCTTTGTGCGACACCTGGAAATGACACGAGATTTTTTTACTAATTTCTGTAGTTTTACCTTACGCCCGAATACTGAAACGCTACTTAAATATTTAGGAGCGTGTTAACCATTTAGGACGTTCATACTTGTCAGATTTGAAGGACAAACGTGAAATAATGTCATAGTAGCCTTTCTGTGTTCGGCGCAAGAGTATGTTGTAAACAGTAACGAAAGTGTGAGATTTAAGGACTTTCTCGACTAATCTATCATGACTGTATTATACGGTGTTGTTCGGTACGGTACGGTCTAATGGGTGTTGTTTCATATTATTCAACACAAACATTTTTATGTGGCTGGCACGTTCCTATTTCGGTCATAGCACGCTCATGGCACGGTGTAGTCAACAAATAACTTTATACCGTTAATTAACTGAATGATGGTTGTAATATTTTATCGCTTTTCTTTATTCGATGGGCATTTTAGCTTCCCGAACTATAAATTACGAAGCAAGCTGCATTAGGATCGCATAACTGTTGTATAAACCCTCGTAAACTAAACTGTACCTAGCAACTTACTGCCGGTAATATATTATATTACTTAACATGGAGATCGTCTTGATATAGCCTATAAATTGACCCCTGGCTCAATGGAAACTCATCAATGAGACGCGAGATATGTTACGTAACGTAATTACCTAGTACTTACATAAGTATATGGGCACCATTGACGCTATAACATAATGATGATATAGTATTTATTAAATTGCGTTCTTTAAAATAACGTTTGATAAAATCAGCTGTGCTGGTGGTCGTTTGCGACATCGCTGACAAGCTGCAGGAGAGTTAGGTTGCGGTGGTATGGTCACGTGAAGACTGCCTGAATACGTTGAAAATTTAGCACTACAACTCTCCATTCCTGATCGTAGGTCTATGGAGACGAGATAGATGTGGCGTTAAAAGATATGAGAGAGTGCCAAGTTACCAAAAACGACGTCGAGGACAGAGCGAAGTGGATGAAATATACAAGGAAAGCTGACCATCAAGTCATAAACAAGATTTAAGCAAGCTGTTTCTTTTCAAATGCAGTTTCTGTACATAAAGCTTACAATCTTTACAATATAACATGATGCATCAGTTAGACCAATAAATCAATAGATCTCATACTTTCTACTCGCCCTTCCAATTCCGTTAGAGCTTCAGGCTATATTACACAATGCGGGTTGCTGGCGCCAGCGTACCCTCTTATTACCTATTGATTAAGATAGTCATCGAGCATTTACAACATTTTATCGCACGGTTAGTTGAAACCCGTGACTGTGTGTTTGACCGTGGGTTTCAACTTAGGCCTTCAAAACTTTACCATAAAAAATTTCAGCCGAGTTTTTATCAATTATTTAAACTCTCTAACTTCGTTAAAACAGAAGAATGTATAAAGTGTATTGTTATACCATTACATAGACTTAAAGTGCATAAAGTGTGAGTTAAGTGTGTCGTTTTGAAAATGTTTAAAAAATGATGTTTTATTCTAGAGATAAGAACTCCTTATCGATTTTCATGTATGCTAAGAAATGTTCACCAAAAACAGTGACTGATGGAGCGTCTTTATTCAAAGATAATCTAATGAAGCATAGACGCAACAAGAAGAGTAAACCTAACGGGAATAGTGCTCCAAGCGGTCACGCCAGTAACTAGTGCCAGTTGCTCGCCCTCTAATTAGAGACGATAGCGATAATGATAGCTTTGGGCCTTATCGGATAGTAATGTGAAGGTGCGTTGTAGTTAAAAAGTTTTAAATTAGTTTGAACTTTGAACTTTCTTACTTAGTTACTATGCACTTTTTAATGGTAACCTACGGCACTTTCTTGATTGAAAAACATCACTACTAACTTTCATCACCTCCACTCCATGTATTTAATAGATACTGACAAAATAAATGCCTAAATAACTGGCTAAATAAAAAAGAATGTAGCAGATTTAGCGGTCGCGTGAGTCAAAATCAAAATAAATTGAGCAATAGTAAGTACTCGTACCTATTGTAAAATGATGAGTTAGATGATCACTTCACCACTTTAAAAATTCTATGAGTGCTGGATACTGACTGGTAACCTATCTCTCTTTTTCCTACGATAATAACCCAAGGTTAAATACAAGTTGCTAACCTGTAGTGTAACTTTAAAGGGTTCCAAGTCTCTGGCCCGTTCCTCCAAAACCGCTATAGCTGGTACTGCGAACTCCTCGCCACGGAGACCACGCGACTCCTGCGCACCCAGGAACCAGACGTAGTATGATGCCTTCTTTATGTCCTTTTTTATTCTGAGCGCCATCTTGGAGGGTTATGGCATTGTTGGGGGGCTGTAACAATTGGAAGGAATGGTATTTACATTTTGAATCATACTTTAAAATTTCTTTGTTTTAATTTTATATAAGCTTTTGTGAAATTGCTGAAGTTTTCCGTTATGGTGTAAAACTATTCGTCTTGGATGTTGTAGACAGATTATAAGGCTATTAGGGCTCATCGCACTCAGGTAACTGTCTAAAAATCAACGCTTCGGCTAAGACTCAAACCTGGCTTAAATTTTAAACCATGCCTGCCCTCGGCCCTTTGACAGAAATTACTAAAGCCTAAGTTAAAGGCGTAAGTAACAAAGGTTTATTGAGGATGCTGTCATCAATTTTGGAAGTTCTACCATCAAATGATCGGAAACTCCATATTTTCTTAAAAATCGTTAAAACAGTTATACCTAATGTTCGCCTGTAGGCGTGAACTTAACATAGAAAACAGAGACATAAAACCATTAAAATTATTCAAAACAACTTTGGTTATTCTTATTTTGGTAAAATAAATACCTACCTGTTTCCAGCCACGTGTTTTTGTTAAATAGCGGTAACTGCGTAAAATGGACTTAATAAGGACAAAGTAAGAAACTTGCCAACCAGCTAGTAGTTGAATGCAACCAAACGTGATAATAGTATTAAAAGTACTTGTAGACGTACATTTTTCCACAATCTTCTGGCGGATATTGGCTTAAATGTCAGTACTACAATGACTAAGGAAGTCGAGTAGAATCATTAATTGTTCAAGACTATTATTTAAGCATGTTTCAAATGTAAATGTATCTTCACTAGGTAGATACATAAAAAACTTTAAACTTATCAGCGAAAACCACCGTTTTTGAACGTAATTTTCCACTTTAGAACGCAAATTTCAATTAAAGTTAGAATTAAAACTGAGTATGTACAGTGCGTCTAGTGAATTACTACCGACCATTATATTAAGCTTCGTTTAGTATTTTACTGAAGCCTTATTCCATACGAACCAATAGGTAAAACGTAACGCGGCAACACGGCGTTACCGTATTATGTATGCCAACTAAACGTACGTAGAATTTCAAACGCTTTATTAGCTTGGACTTGTTTTTGGATCAATTTATTTGCATCCAAGCCTAAGCCAAATCACATAATCGTGCCTCAGTTTGTTCATTTGCCCTAAACCACTATTTACAAAACTCTCACGCACTCATTACCTAACGTTTTAACCTTGAGTCATATTTTTAATTGCTTCAAACTGAGAGCTTGTTGATAGAACTCATTGGGCAATAGTAATTATGATTCAATTTATATGCAAATACTTGTAGGAGCCGCTATTTATCATTTTGAACAAAATGATAATAATATCTCATAGTTTAGGTATACGATTGAATTATTTTTGGAAGGAGATGACACTAATGTTAAATACACGAGTTTTTTTAGACTTTTGATCAGGTTCTTTTTAAGCTCATATATCTATGTGTCTTACACATGAGTTAGGTAGGTAGGAAAATAAGTCAACTTTGATTATTTCTCCAAACAAAGTAAGTACAATTTTATGCATAGGAAAAAAATAGAGGCACTTTACGCAACTATTGAAAAGTCTTGTCAAACTTTTAAAAAGCTCCATCTCCAATTATTCAAAACATATTCTTATTTTACACTAAAAAGTGCGAAATACGTCAATAATCTTGACATTCTTACCTACATCTTTCTTGATTCTCATCAAAAGAACACTAGCATTACAATAAATCATTTCTGACCTTGATAGATCACGAATAAATTAGAAACAGGTTGCTCTTTCGATTTCGCTATAATATCATTCGACACATCGATAAATAACTTACAATAGAAATGATTCATTATACAAATATTGTCCATCCCACACGGCTGAACACCTGTGGAATACTCGAGCTTAGAAATTAGGGTCATAACCACACCTCAACATTGATCAGTATTGTACTTGAGAATTTGCATATTATAAATACCATACCTGTTTTGTCTTAATGATAACTGCGGGTATAGAAACGTTTTGCTGGTTAAATATCGAGAACTTTTACGCGCTCGGTTGAATTTGAAACATCTGTGTTAGTGCGTTTATCAGCTGGAGCTTCTAATGTAATAAGTACGTCAAATACAACAAATTGATTGTAAAATTAAATGAATAAATGAAATAATATGATCACGACTATATTCCGAGGTGCGGAAAAGAGTGATCCAGTCCATCTTAGAATAGAATAGAGTGAGTTATAGTAATATCTAGTTTTCTGACGATTGTTATTTTTATATTATTAAGGTGAAACAAGCAGCCAAATAAGTTTGTTTAAAAATCAATTTATGAAAATCACAAGAATAAATAAATGATTGTATTAGACTGAATGAAGTATAAAATTTAACTATGCAGTTTTTAAGGCCCATGTTATTTTAAAAATGAAGATCTAGTTTCAAGCATGATCCAAATCTACCCAGCTGTTCAAGCATGGTCGAAAACAACCGGACATACTTACAGTCTTACACATTTTCGATTCACAACATTGTTAATACATAGTACTTAAGTACCTAATTTTGTCGCTGAAATAGGCAGTTGCTGACAGATGTGATTTGACCCTAGAAACTAGCACACATATCTCACATACCAGATCCAATGCCAGCCAATTATGCAGAATCAAGCCTAGAATTTTATTCCGATATTCAAATCAAATCGGGTTTTACTAAATTGATTCGAAACTTGGCCTGAATACCACAAGAAACATCTTCGTATTACCATAATTGTGGTGATATTGTCACTAGTTCTTTTTTTGTCATTGTGAGTTCAATGCACTTTTACATGAAATTGAAACTTATGAAATGGGAGTTTAAAAAAAAACATAATTGATTTGAAATGAATACATACATATTATGTGCAGTACCAGTAAGTTAACTAAAACTATGTACCAGTACCTAAATGTAATGTACCTACATTATATAGTAAAAATAGGACAAGAAAGAGGAACATTGCTAATAACAAATCATAAAATTCGTACACTAACTCTTTTCCTAGGAGAACCTGACAAACAAAACGGAATTTCATGGGTAAAACAAAACATCACACACACAGTAACATCGGTACTTCTTCAACAAGTCGTAACTTTAATGTAAGCGTGGATAATTATTTACTTATTATTTATTTGGCCGTGCAATACTCTATACCTCTTGGATATCAAACTGTATTGGATGATTACATTTCTGAGATAAATAAAATCCGCTAAAGTAAGTAAGTTCGTATTAGCAAGTGGCCAACTCTGGTCACGGAGTTTTTAGGCCGCCTAAAGGCCTCCGTCACGGCTTAACGATTTTAAAAGCCGAGACCGATAATTTAACGTGCTCTACCCTCCGAAGCGTTCAGCTGATAATGCTACTTGCGGTCACCCATCCGCTCAGAACGTTGCTTAACTTCAACAATATAATCAAGTCTTAAAAAGCTTCGCCACGAGTAAAATAATAAAATCCACTGATGCAAACTGATCTTCATTCAAACGCAAAAAGAACATCATATATTTTAACGTCAGAAAAATAGGTTGTTATAAAATTACTACAAAGTTTTTATACAAAAAGGTTATACTTAGTCAGAACATAGCAGAAGCGCCTTGTAGTTACAGTAACATTATTATACTTTAGCAATAGTCACGGCAATTTTATAAAATTACTCATATGATTGCGGTAATGTACCAGTTATTTACGCCCGCGTTTTGTCACAGCTTTAGAGAGCAGTTTCAAGATTCCCACGATATTAAGGGATAGGCAGAGACATGTCTTTATTCAGGAGATATAAACGTCAGCAGACATAGGTCTTCAAAAGAATTAAAATGACAAAATAGTAAGAATTATTATTTATTATGTCATTTTAATTCTTTTTTTTTACTTTTTGGTGTTATGCTTACTAATTTGTCACGTCTTGGAGTATGGGAAAATTAGGTGAGGCAAAAACAGATTCAAAGTCAAGAGTATAATAGGATTCTGTGACTCTACTTCTATAATGATGAGGTATGGTGTATTATTTACATTTCCAAAACTTAAATGTAATGCCATTCAATTGGCATTATTTACGAAGGTTATATATTTACAGGTTAATTTGACCTTTATGGTCAATATTTTCATATATTTGTCTCTATAAAATCATCAGAACTCCAACTAATTTAATCAGAGGCACTTAATCACTTCAGAGTACTTTGTATACTAAGGAAAGTAAGAATGACGCTGAGCCCCACCTGTTAAATGCCTCAGTGGTTATGACAAAATTAATGTTTTACAACACTGACCGCAGTCGGTGGCATAGGCGCGAGGTTACGTCGCCTTGTGACATTTTCACATACCCAAACACCCTTTCTACTTTCTATTTCATTCAATCATTTTACTTATTCATTACGATAAAATGTAGGCAAAATTAGTTTCTTCGAACTGATCAATTAATGAATAGTCGGCTCGTCCAGTAGGTACCTAAGTATATAATGTTATAGCAATAAAAAATCAAAACATGCTCATTGCTTTATCGTTATAGCGCGGTTCTTTCAAATGTTTGGGCATTAAAGATGCTTTGCAGATCTATAAGTGAGAGACTCGTTCAAATACATACTTAATGAAGTAGTTACTATTGAGTTTTAAGACTGCGATACATAGAGGACAAGAAGCAAGGCCTTTAATTTACAGTCACAGTGGGATCAATAGCCTAATAAGATACTCGTAGGATACAACTAATAAGACAATTCCCTAGTGTAACCCCACTTTAATATTCATGTGTTCATCATCAAATTTCTAGGAAATTCCAAGCAAAAATTACAACAATAAGATCTCATGCACCTACAATACAAATGTGTTCCAAATTGACATAACATTTTAAAGTAGGCTGCATTCTTTCTTTAAGAATTTGTGCCAGAATGATTTTTCGACATGTCTCGGTTTAATTCCCCCATCTCACTTTAGTTTAGCCCAGTTTAGATATTGAGAATTTGGGCTACAAAATCTCCTAATTTATTAATTTTATTATTATTTTAAAATTTAACTAAAAGTTAACGGCTCCAACAGGATTCGAACCTGGGTAGATACAATTAAGCGATCGCTATTAAGCTCTTCTTAATTGTAACTCTTAAATGCCGTGGTGGAAGTTTTAGTTAGATAGATTGTTCTTTATACCACTACTTTTAGGATACTAGCATATTGTATAAAAACTGGGCTTTGACATCTAACTAAGTAGATGATTTTTCCAGTGCCAAGAGTCAATATTTGCCTATACTTTACTGGACACTGTAGTGTCTGGGATATTGTTGAGATGAAATAGGCTTGCCCACCACCTATAATAATATATACACCACCTTAACCTACCATATTCACAGGAAAGACAAGGTGTGAGGCTAAGTCGCGGGTTTCATTACTATATTTTCCATTGATGCATCCCACTCGACCAACATGGCTCTTATATAGAGACGGACAACCCTCTTTTTCGGCATCGCGGAAATTAACAAATCAATCTTTCTACATGTGAAAATGTTGAGAAAATTAAGTCACACAAACAATTTACGATCTGTTTATGAAATCTGGTCAAGGTTTAAAAAGTAATTTATACGGAGTTATATAATTCGAAACAGTATATAAATTATTGGCTCATCCACGATGACATCTTGATAACTTTTAATATATTTTATTTTACCCATTCATAATATTAATAGTGTGTTTCTTGATCAGTTCAGTTGCATATTATTTTGATGTAATTGATGTAATTTGATGTAATTCTTCATTATTATGAAATTATTATTATGTTATTAAAACACAAAGCCCTGTTAAATAGACAGGTTGAGTGGTTATGGCAGTCCGGCTAAAGGGTGATCGCTTGTATCTCGCGGGTTCGAATCCCGTCGAAGTCATAAACTAAAAGTTATAGTAATAGGTAGTAAGTTATAGTAAGATTTTTAATTTATAATGAACTACATATGTGTGGTTTAACACTATAATAAAATATAAAAACAGTGTTTGGTAACGGGAAATATACTTAGTCGAAACTAAAGCCCTCATTCTTTTGATAGTTTTTGTCATGCACCTCATTAGCTGGTATGTTGTTAGAAGTAACCGAGGAATGTATGTTCGTTTTGTTAGTTTTTTTCTTGTGTTTTAAATCATGACCGCGGGCTATCAATCTGGTGAAATAGAGGTGTCTAGTTTCTAGCCGAAGCCGAAAATATTTATATCTGATAAAGCCGAAGATGTAAGGTTATTATGAGTGCGATAATAGGTTCTTTGTTTAGAGCCATTTTGAGCCATTTTTAGATAGGCTGTACCATTTTCACTTCACTTCTTCTTTTATGGCTACTGCGACTTTGGTTGCCACAATTCTGCCAGTGTCCGTGTAATGCTAGTGCTACTTTTCCGGAGGGTAGTGAAATAATAATATGGCCCGTCTGTACTATTTTGATTATACTATTTTTCTCCTTGTCACTTTGAATTTTATAAGTCTGAAATAAATGAAATTTAATTGAATTGAATTGAACTTTCATGACCCAGATGACAACAATACCAGCATAAAAAGTATGAATAGTGTGCACGACAACAACCATCAGCGGGCGCCGACGCACATAGCTAACTTGAATTGTTTAAGTTAGGCTACTTTTAAGACTATTTTTCAATAGCAATATAAAAAGTCGAGTCATTTAGGTTAAGATAGTTATAGGGCCTTGCCAGCCGCCTTTTACCAGTCGAGTCATGTTTGTATCTTAGGGTCTTTGTTTTAGTAAATTATTAACCTAGGAGTAAGTTTTGGGTAAAAGGTAGGCAGGGGCAAGGCCAAAGTAGTTATAAGTAATAGTAGGACCTCGTTAGGGCCGCCCTTCTACCGTTCGAGTCGTTCTTTATAATTTAGAGTCATTAGTAGTAATAATAAAGTTAACCTTGCATTAGAGTTTGGGTAGAAGGGTAGGCAGGGGTGGGTTTAGTGTTAAGATATAAATAAAACTTCAATTGGTGGGTGGTCTTATTTATTCCCGGAGGAGAGGGTGGTGGTAGGTAGGAGAGGTAAAGTAGGTAGGGAAGGTAAAGGTAGTCGAGATAGGGGTGCCCGGGTCAGACAAATACCTACCTAGGGAACGGGAGGACGGTCCAGGCTTAAGGTTGTCCTGGCGTCCTGGCCCTTGTAGCCTAAGTAGGTACTTGTGTTACGGCACGTGTAAGGATCTCTGAAGGTCAAACAGGTCACCTCACACCACACCTCCTCGTGTCAAATCGGGACCTATGATTGGGTAGTTTTTAGAGAGTAAGTGAGAAAAATGTAAGAGAGAGATAGACTATAGTTTTTCAGTGGTTTCTAATAAAAACGCGCTGCCGCAGTAGTATGGAGTGGCCAGGCGGGACTTCAAATATAGGTTCGCACATTTCGGTGCAAAACCAAGTTCTCAATTCTCAAATGGCAATTCGCAAGGCGAAGCTCTGCCCGACCGCTCCCAGACCCTGCCAAGCTTAAACTAGTAACCGACGTCTTTTCTTGTACTGCCTGCTCCCACCATCTGCAGCCCTAAAATACAGTCCACTCAATCGGAGCCGAGGAGGACTCGAACATTTGGTCCTTCGAGCCGGATCTCATCTACCAGCACAGGAGCAGCAGTACCATCATCATGCCGGTTACCAGGAGCCGTCAGGGTCGAGACGAGACCCCAAACACCAGCTCTGAGGAAGCCACTACAGAAGAGACTACTTCAACGGAGCGAACCACCGAGACGGAGGAGACCACTGCGACCGAGGAGACGGAGGTCACGGCAACCCGGGCGACTGTCGACGCTGAGGAGGCGCCGGCGAGGGAAGACCCCGGGACTGCGCGGGCCCGCTCACAGCGGTCAGCGGTCTCCAAAAGGAAGAAGGTGGCCAACGCGAAAACAAGGCTGGCGGAGCTGCTCGCCGCAGAAGCGCAGGCGCAGGCGGCGGCAGCCAAGGCCGCCAGGGAGCTCGCCGAGGAGTGCCTCAGGCGAGCTGAGGAGTCGTCCGACGAGGAGGACGGCGACGAGGTGGAGGACCGCGAGCAGACCAAGCTCGCGTCCGGACGAGTCAGCGAGTGGTTGGCGCGGCGGCCCGTCACAGAGCCGCCGCAGCCGCCGGACCTGGTGCAGAAGGAGGCCCCGAGCGCGCCCAAGGAGGACCTCAGCGCGCAGCAGAGTCAGGTCATGGAGAGACCTGGCATGGGTGCAGAACCCGCCGCGCCGCAGAGGCCTGTCGTCGACCTGGAGGCGTTGACGGCGGCGCTGTCGCGCATTGCGACAAGGAGGGACCCCCCGAAGTACATGCAGGAGCTACCCATCTTTAACGGTCAGGTTAGTGGGTGGTTGGCGTTCAGTGCAGCCTATAAGGACACCCAAGAGTCCTTCTCCAAGTTGGAGAACGTGGCCCGCATCAGGAGAAGCCTGAAGGGAGCGGCCTTGGAGGCCGTCGGCAGCCTCCTCATAAGCCATCCCGAACCCGGGGCCGTGCTGGAGGCCTTAGAGAGGAGGTTCGGGAGGCCGGAGGCTCTGGTGCTGGCGGAAATGGAAAGGCTCAAACATCTGTCCAAGGTAAGCGATAGTGCACGTGATCTATGCATATTCGCCGGGAAGGTGGCCAACGTAGTGGCCACCGTCGAGGCCCTTGGACGAGAGAAGTACCTCCACAGCCCAGAGATGGTGCGGAGCGTGCTGGAAAAGCTCTCCCCTATACTACGCAACAAGTGGTATGACTTCGCTGCCGTCAAGACGGAGGAAACGCCAGAGTTGAAAAAGGTATCCAATTTTCTGAACATAGAGGCTGACAAGTGCGGGGCGTACGCGCTGCCCGAGGTGGCTGAAGAGAAGCCGCAGCTTCTCAGGACGGGCAAGCGCAAGGAGGCTGAGAGAATCTACTCGGCAGTAGATGCCCCCGACGAGCGACGATGCCCGCGCTGCAGCAAGCCTCACAGGTTGGTCGATTGTGCTGAATTCATAAAGGCGGAGTTACCGGATCGGTGGTCGATGGCGAGAAAGTATCACATCTGCTACCAGTGTCTCGCTGAGAAGCATCGCCGCGACCAGTGCGGTGCGAAGAGGTGCTCACGAGGCGGATGTGGTAAGTCGCACCACATATTGTTGCACGGAGAGTCGGTAGAGAGAGGAGCGCCCAAGAGAGCTGAAATATCCGCGTGCGCGTCCGAGCCAGAAGGGCCGGAGCGAAGGGGTAGTCAGCGGCGAGCGTATTTGAAGATAGCACCGATCGAACTTGTAAGCAAGAGCGCAACTGTAAGTACATTTGCCTTACTCGACGATGGAAGTACGTGTACGTTTATTGAAGAGTCGATCGCCGAGCTACTGGGCATAGAGGGGCCCAGAGATACGCTCTGGATACGGGACGCGAATGGAGGAGAAACAAAACATGAGAATAGCAGAACAGTCAGCCTCAGGATCCGAGGAAAGAACCAGGCGAAGGAGCACGTTCTGCGCGACGCTCAAACAATCAAAAGGTTAGATTTCATCACGCAAGCGATCCCGGCGCGAGAGTTGCGCGGATGCCGGCACCTGACCCCGATACTGGACGATATCACGTATGAATACGCACAGCCTAAGGTGGTGATCGGGCAGAACAACTGGGATCTGTTGGTGAACACGGAAATCAAACAAGGACGGAACGATCAACCCGTCGCTTCACTCACGCGGCTCGGCTGGGTGTTACACGGATGCAGTTATTCCGACGGCGACGCATCATCCGACTTCTGCGGATATGTATCAGCGGCGCGCCCTGCGGATAACTTGGACGAGGCGATGAAGAACTTCTTCAGATTAGAGTCACTGGGCATTCAAGAGCGCAAGCCGGTGAGCGACCCGGAAGCTAGAGCCGTGCGGATGCTCGATGAAAAGAGCCGACGGCTTCCCGACGGGCGCTTTGAGACCGGACTCTTATGGCGAGACGACACGGTGAACCTACACGATAACTACAGAGACGCAATGAAAAGGTTAGTCACGTTGGAGCGGAAACTAGATCGCAACGAGGACCTCAAAGCTAAGTACTGTGAACGTGTCAATAATTTACTTGTGTCTGGCTATGCTGAGCGCTGCGAGGCGCCGCCGACAGAGGGCCGCACGTGGTATCTGCCGCACTTCGCCGTGGTGAATCCAGCGAAGCCCAAGATACGGATGGTGCACGATGCCGCTGCCAAGTCTGCCGGCAAGAGCCTCAACGACATGCTGCTGACCGGACCTGATCTGCTTCAATCTTTACCTGGAGTGGTAATGCGCTTTCGTCAATACCCATACGCCGTGACAGCCGACATCAAGGAGATGTTTATGCAGGTGAGGATACAGCCGGGCGATAGAGACGCCCTGAGGTTCCTCTGGCGCGGAGACCGAAGAGGTGAGACGGCCCCCGAGGAGTACAGGATGACGTCGGTCATCTTCGGGGCCTCATCGTCACCGTGTACGGCGTTGTACATCAAGAACAGGAACGCCCGGGACTTCGCGGATAAACATCCCGCTGCAGCTTCAGCGATCGAGAGGAATCATTATATGGATGACTATATCTCGAGTTTTCTGACCTTAGAAGAAGCTGTGAAAATCAATAAGGAGGTGGACTTCGTGCATCGGCAGGCGTGCTTCGAGCTGCGAGGCTGGGCTTCCAACGACCCGAGGACGATCAGCGAGCTGGCGGCGCATTCTGGCGACCGCACAGTCGTCATCGGCGGGAGCGAGACCGAGAAGGCGCTCGGCCTGCTGTGGAACGTGCGCGAAGACCACATCGAGTTCAAGGTAAACACAGCGAGAACTCCAACAGCCATACTCGAGGGCAAGACGCCCACGAAGAGGGAAGCTCTGAGCATCATCATGTCGCTCTTCGACCCGCTCGGGTTGATATCACCCGTCACGACGCCGGCGAAGAGGCTGATGCAGGACACATGGCGGCACGGGATCAGCTGGGATGATCAGCTGCCAGAGGAGCTTCAGGTGAGATGGCGAGATTGGATCGTTAGCTTGAACAACCTAGCATCGTTACGAATACCGCGGTGCTATGACTACGAGCCGGCCGCTACGCATCAACTGCACACCTTCGTAGATGCGAGCGAGGAGGCCTACGCCGCCGCCGTGTACTGGCGCATGACGCGCGCCGACGGCAGCGTGAGCGTGGCGCTCGCGGCCGGCAAGAGCCGCGTTACTCCGCTGAAACCAATCTCCATTCCAAGACTCGAGCTGCAGGCGGCGTTATTGGGAACGCGCCTGGCCGACACAGTCCTTCAGGAGCACGACTACAAGGTAGAAAGCAAATTTTATTGGAGCGACTCGCGCACAGCCTTAGCGTGGATAAGGGCCGAGCCGCGCGCTTTCAAGACTTTCGTCGCGCATAGACTGGCGGAGATCGAGGAGACTACGAAGCAGTCTGAATGGCGGTGGGTGCCTACGAAGGAGAACGTGGCGGACGACGCGACGCGCGCGACGCCTGAGGGCTTCGACGCTAGCCACCGATGGTTCGTAGGACCGGCTTTCCTACGCGAAGCCGAGCTAGCGTGGCCGCAGGAGGCGCCGACGCAACCGCCGCAACATACCGGAGAAGAGAGGTGCCTAGCAGCTGTAGCAGTGAAGGTCAGTCACCCGACAGGTCATCTACCCGATGTCAGTAGATTTTCCAAGTGGCTGAGACTGATACGAGCGACGGCGCGAGTTCTTCAATTCATCTCGCTATGCCGCGAGAAACGCAATCGACGTGTGGAGAAGGTAGCCGCAGTTCGGAAGCGTACGCTTCGCAACCCCGAAAGCGACGGCGATTGGCGTAAGAAGAAGCCAACGAGAGCGCGACGAGCGGTCACCCGTCCGACAGCGGAGGTCGTCAAGGTGAAGTACGTCGGTCTAGAAGCTCACTATCTCATCGAGGCTGAGCGGCTGTGGGTGCTGAGCAGCCAACGAGAGAGCTTCCCGGACGAGATCGACCGATCACCGAGCGAGGCGACACCGCGCGGAGGAAGACTGGACGCGCTGAGCATCGCCAAAGGAGCCGACGGGACGCTCCGTCTACGCGGACGCGTAAGTAAAACGCCAGAGATTTCCGAAGAGGCGGCGAGCCCGGTCATCTTAGATGGAAAGCACGCCTACACGAAGCTTTACATTCAACACGTGCACGAGAAGCTACATCACGGAGGCGTCGAGACGGTTGTCAACGAACTACGTCAGAGGGCGTGGATAGTCAAGATCCGCCCGGCCGTCAAGACCGCAATCAAGAGTTGTATGAGCTGCCGTTTGAAGAAAGCGAGGCCAGGCGCGCCAGCAACCGGCGACTTGCCTACTGCGAGACTTGCGCACAACATGCGCGCATTCACCTACGTCGGATTGGATTATTTCGGGCCACTACAAGTGACAGTGGGCCGTCATAATGAAAAAAGGTACGTGGCGTTATTCACATGTATGACCAGCAGAGCCATCCATCTCGAGGTCGTCGCATCCCTCAGCGCCGACTCAGCGGTCGCGGCAGTGCGCCGCTTCATCGCGCGGCGAGGCTGTCCGCGGGAGATCCACTCCGACAACGCGACGTGCTTCAAGGCCGCGGACCGCGAGCTCAAGGCAGCCTGGGTAGAGGCCGTTGAAGAGGATGCAACGAACCGCCAAATCATCTGGCGGTACATACCTCCTGCCGCGCCCTTCATGGGAGGCGCGTGGGAACGCATGGTGCGCTCTGTCAAGGAGGCGCTACGAGTCACACTGCACGAGAGGAGCCCGAGCGACGAGACTCTGGCTACACTGCTCGCCGAGGTCGAGGCGACGGTCAACTCGCGGCCACTCACTCACGTGGCCGTTGACCCCAATGACCCCGAGGCGCTGACGCCTAACCACCTGCTGTTGGGCCCCAACAGTCATGTCCCCGGCCCGGGGGCATTCTCCGAAGATGACGAGCACGCAAGGCAGCATTGGAGGCGCGCGCAGCGCCTAGCTGATAACTTCTGGCGGCGGTGGCTGAGGGAGTACCTCCCTACTCTCCAGCACCGGCGGGAGCCCCGCACAACGGGCAAGCCGCCCGAGGTCGGTGATCTTGTCATCGTCTGCGACGAGAATCTGCCCCGCAACACATGGCCACGAGGGAAGGTGACGGCGGTACACCCCGGCGAGGACGGCGAGGTGCGCGTGGTCGACATCATCACCAGCGCAGGACACACCTGGAGGCGACCTACGAAGAAGATCGTCGTGCTTCCGGTGGATCGCGAGACGGCGACGGCGGGAGAATGTGCACGACAACAACCATCAGCGGGCGCCGACGCACATAGCTAACTTGAATTGTTTAAGTTAGGCTACTTTTAAGACTATTTTTCAATAGCAATATAAAAAGTCGAGTCATTTAGGTTAAGATAGTTATAGGGCCTTGCCAGCCGCCTTTTACCAGTCGAGTCATGTTTGTATCTTAGAGTCTTTGTTTTAGTAAATTATTAACCTAGGAGTAAGTTTTGGGTAAAAGGTAGGCAGGGGCAAGGCCAAAGTAGTTATAAGTAATAGTAGGACCTCGTTAGGGCCGCCCTTCTACCGTTCGAGTCGTTCTTTATAATTTAGAGTCATTAGTAGTAATAATAAAGTTAACCTTGCATTAGAGTTTGGGTAGAAGGGTAGGCAGGGGTGGGTTTAGTGTTAAGATATAAATAAAACTTCAATTGGTGGGTGGTCTTATTTATTCCCGGAGGAGAGGGTGGTGGTAGGTAGGAGAGGTAAAGTAGGTAGGGAAGGTAAAGGTAGTCGAGATAGGGGTGCCCGGGTCAGACAAATACCTACCTAGGGAACGGGAGGACGGTCCAGGCTTAAGGTTGTCCTGGCGTCCTGGCCCTTGTAGCCTAAGTAGGTACTTGTGTTACGGCACGTGTAAGGATCTCTGAAGGTCAAACAGGTCACCTCACACCACACCTCCTCGTGTCAAATCGGGACCTATGATTGGGTAGTTTTTAGAGAGTAAGTGAGAAAAATGTAAGAGAGAGATAGACTATAGTTTTTCAGTGGTTTCTAATAAAAACGCGCTGCCGCAGTAGTATGGAGTGGCCAGGCGGGACTTCAAATATAGGTTCGCACATTTCGGTGCAAAACCAAGTTCTCAATTCTCAAATGGCAATTCGCAAGGCGAAGCTCTGCCCGACCGCTCCCAGACCCTGCCAAGCTTAAACTAGTAACCGACGTCTTTTCTTGTACTGCCTGCTCCCACCATCTGCAGCCCTAAAATACAGTCCACTCAATCGGAGCCGAGGAGGACTCGAACAAATAGGTATTATAATTATGTTTTATCATTAACATTTTTTGTTACGAATTTGTAAAGATTTTTGTAGTCTCTAAATGTTTCAATTAAAATAAGTAATTGTTCTAAAACTAAGGCTCAAGTTTTAATGAAATAATGGGGGCAATTCTGAGTGTCGCAAAAGCTAAACTAAGCTAACTAAAATTGTTGCCATCCTTTTTATGCCCATCGCTATGAAAGGGACGGAAACAAATTTAGTTAGCTTAGTTTAGCTTTTGCGACACTCCGAATTGCCACTACTAGCAGTCTTGCCGAAAATTTGCCGAACGACGAAGACAAACACTACACACCGTTATGAAGCGCTCAACATTCTAAGCACGAATTTTGCCGTTACAGCTTATTATAAAAAACTAAAGTGTGAGGATAACCCGGATTCTAAAATTATGTTAATATTCAATAACATTTGGAAAGTCGTAGTTGATCTAGTTTTAGCAGGTGATCCAAATCTCGCCATTATTTAAAGGAGACATGCTAAACAGATAAATTATTGTTAAGGCGAAAGCTATACCGAGTATGTTTTTTGTACTTTATTTAGTTTAACATTCATAGGAAGAACTTAGCAAAATATGCGTATGCATTTTCTGCTGTTTCCAAATACATTTAGCAATATAGCGGCCTTTCCTACGAAATCAAGATTCTAGTCTCATAGAAATAAGATGTGATTTATGTTTTCTATGTATCATCACCATTATTAATTAACAATGATCACTCATCAACTCATAAATCCACGAATGATGGTAAATATTCCGTTTTTAATATAATGTTCAAAACCATGATATAGGTACTTACCTACTTTAAAAAGTTAAAGTTTTATTCATTACAATCGAAATCTATTGCCGCTGACGACCCCTAACACGACATCAAATCATCAGTAGGTAGGACGATTTACACAGTTTTTATTAATTAAAATACTACTTAGGTACCTATATTATACAACGTGATTCATAATTGGTATTTTATCCCGGAAGGGGAATTTTGTGACCATGAAAATGAACAGTTGTGTAGGTGCAAATCTTGTGAATTCCAATTTTCAGTTTTTGATACAAAAACTTTTTTGTTTAATCTTTTGACAAAAAAGTATGAATACTTTCATCGCCCGCCCCCCTCCTACGTCACACGGGCCACTGGCCAGTGGTTAGGGTCACCGGCAAAGTTCAGGGATCAGCTGATTATTATAGGGTTGCTCTGTGTTTATTTCTGAAGGAAACTTTGCTAGTCATTTCATCAATGAAAAACATCGAAATTCAAAAAGTCGTAGAATAAATGTTGTTCACACTGATGAGGTGAAACCACCCCTTTTCGGGATATCATACCAATTATGAATCACGTTGTATATGTTATAAGTATTAATATGTTCATACTTGTACATTGTAAAGCATAACGGACTACTGTATGCAAACTAAAGTTATTGCCATGCAAATTAAATGCATGCCATTGTCATAAATATCGTGGGTTTCCTATTACATAAATGTAGGTACAAACTGTGTACATTATTGTTTTGACACTTACGTCATTTGTATAATTATTATATATGCCAAGGTACTAGTTACTAGTCCTTTGCATTGTCTGTAATTATGCATTGCAAAACACATTTTGAAGTTTTTGAAACGATTTAGTTAATAGTTGTTACTCTTATTTCAATTAAAAGAGTGTTGAGTGTTGGCTACAAATGTAGCAATCATTCAACCTAAGTATTCATAATAAATGTAGGCAATAATGTTTATAAATCCTTATTAGTCCAGATTATTCAAAATTATTTTGTGAAGGAATTTACTGAATCGTTTTTATTGTTACAAAGATCAAATAAAATAATTTAAAAAGTTACTAGGTAACTAAATCTACTGCATACAAAATAAAAACTAATATCATTTTAGTTGAAAAAACATTTTATTTAGGTACTTACCTTTGAAAAATTGCCTGCAACTGAAAGTTCTATATACCTAGATAGTATTATTTTTATTAATTGGTTGTTAATAAAGATACGAAATGTTACTAATTGCTACAGCGGCACCTACAAAAACCTCTTACATAACAAGCCCTATCAGTTGTGTAATTAAATGGACAATCGCCAAAACTATTCGATCACTTTCACCGAGTACACTCCATCATATAAATTAAATTTTTAATCAAGTATGAAATAGGTCCTAACACATAATATTTTTATTTTCCATTTTTTTATTAAAAAATAATAATACCTAAGCTCTATCTATAATAGGTACCTAATAAAAGTTAACTAGGTACTACTACTTTTACTAATATCACACCTTTATTACGAACCGTCCCCAAAAAAAAACAGGATTCTGGGTAGGTAGGTACTTATAGTTAGAAGTTAAAAAAATTAGGCAAAACTTTCCTCAAAAAAAAACTCCGTTTTTATAGGTAAGTACTAACGGTTTCAAAAGTAAGGTGCAATAATGTTGTTACTAATAATTGTAGGGTTATTTTGATTACATTATGTAGCTGACTGTACGGCGTGCGACAGTCAAGCTCCGTAACGGAACAGAATCCATTCATGCGATCCAAATAATTGGGTAAGAAATCAGATAATCTAAGATTAGCTAATTGATTCCGATCAAATAAAATATGCGTTTGATCGGTTATCTTTGAATGGATGAAAATGAATTAACTTATCTTATTTATATTTTCTTGTAAATATAAATATTTATTGGCTCAAATCACAAAATAACACCATTTCATGAAAAATAAGTAGACTCTACTTGGAATGAAAGCATAAACAACAGTTTTTCTTAGCCACAAAGCAGAGATGCAGGTAAAATTTCATGCAATGAACATTGGCTTGCCCTTCTCTACAGCATCAGCACCTCCCTCGTTTACGGAATACCGGAAGATGGCCTAAGCTATCTTTCTATGCCATTGGGAGCATTTGGTTTATCGATATTGTGGGCTAAACTGCCTCCTTCCATCAATGTATGAGGAAAACCAGAATATCAACAGCTGAAAGACCCTAAAGAAACCCGTACTGTAGGTCACTTATGAGCTGGTACTCCTCCAAATAGTACCTCATGAGCTGGCAGCTAATGATGCCATTATTTTGGAATGGAGCTAGGTGATGGTCATGGCTATAATTAGATGCATTTGACGGATAGCCTTTTTTCGGGATCGGTTGCATAAAAACCATCTTCCAGGAGATCAAGATTACGTCTAATGGACAAAAGTAGCAGAAAAAAACACGTTAGAACTAGAGCCAACTATGGAGCACACCTCGTAAGCGCAGTTATGGGAATTTCATCAGGCCCACTTGAATTGTGGACGTCTAACTTGAGAAGAGCTTTGCTCACAACTGTTTGCCAGAAGCGAACTTCTGGCATCCACTTTTTATACTATCGGATGGTTGGCAATGGATGCTTTTTGTCGCTCAGGGTTGACTTGAGCTACGAATGGTTTTTCTTTTGCATAGGTACCGAAGATGGCTTACAGAAACTCCTAATAACAGCCTTGACAAGGGACTAGAACGCAATCTGGAAGGAAAGTGAACAAGTTTCTCGCCAATAATCATTTATGTGCTTTGATTTTGCTGCTGGAACTACTCTTTTGAAGGAGCTAGAGTCAAAGTGGATCTCCTGTTTAAGACTGCTGGGATTTACACTCCGGGACTATGATGATTCTACCAAGACTTCATACGACCCCATGCTTTTTATTGAAAACCAGCATAATACTTAGGCGTGTTTGTCTATAACACCAACAAAACATGAAAATATTGTATAACTTAAGTTGTTTAAATCCAATACCAGTCTATAAAAGGAGTAAATATCCTTTTTAAGGGTTAAAATAAGAATTTAACCATATAGCCTGTTGTTTAGTAGTTGCGCAGTGTAACACCCATAATACACCTAATGCTAGAACTAATTTACCGTATGTTGCGCGCTGTATTACGGGTGATACGTACAAAAGAAACTATAAATTACATCAAAACAAAACAAAATAGAATGCCATTTACGCACGTTTCAGTTGAAGGCAATTACCAACAAACAAGTTTTAGTGCTAAATTGTTAGAATATTATAAATTATCAATATTATGAATAAAAACGTAACAGGCGTCGTTGGCCTCAACAACGTCTCTTCATAATTTTGCATTTTATAAAAAAACGGCGAACGGGAATGTCTCCATTATTTTAACATTAATTAACAATAATATTACAAATAATATAGTAAAGTTATTTCAATGAAATATTGTTTGGTTTTCGCTAAATATTTTTTTGTTTAGAGTGTATCAGCTCAATAACGTTGCGAAATAAAGGGTTAAATACTTACCTATATTTATATAAGAAACGTCTTATCATTGTTATGGTTTAGTATAATTATAATAATGCTAAAACTATTTTGTTTCTATAAATACTAAGAATTGACACAGGATACGAAACGCTTGCTAATTGAAAAAAGCTTGTTGTGTCAGAAAAAGTAAAAAAAAATTAATTAAGTACTAATACATCTGCTCGTTTATAATTTTAACTTTTTAGAAATCAATAAATAACTATTTACCTCTGTATTAATTAAAAGAAAATTGAAACACATGTTTACTGTGAACCAAACTAGATGGCGCTGCTAAAAATCAACAATTTCTAGATCGCGCTATCGTTGCGTTTTGGTCTCGGCGTATCGTCGCTGCGCGCTGATTTTTCTTCAATAAAAGGGTGTTTGCCGCTTCGATGGCACGCGGGCCGGGGCTCCGGCGTCGGTCCGCGGGGTATGGCTATCAAGACATACTCAACACTTCATTTTTAGAGCAGAGAGGCTGTTGGCTACCACTATGTACCGGCGCCTCCTCCATAAAAACATGTTTGGTTAATGAATTATAAAATAAAAATGATCTTAAAAATTTTATAATTTTTTTGATAAATAAGTATTGATTTAATTTTTAGTAGATTTAAAAAAAATATCTCTTTGTCAGTTGAAAACAAAATAATCTATGAAAATATATCAAATCATCCAATGTTTACTTTTTCTTCACATTAAGGTTTAACAGCTTTTTCACTATTATGTGATTTTAGGTTATGTATAACTTTAAAGTTTCAGATTCATATTACGTACGCTATTGTCTATAGAAAAGTTTTAAAAAAACTAGTTATGCACATCGCGTGCAACGTTCACGATGCGACGTATTCTAATTACGGTGTATTATACGAGTACCTAATATCTAATCAGTTGTTAATTGTCAGTTAATAGGTTCCACGGTATTGTTCTGCTTGACCTACACGGAGCTAACGGTCACTTACCAATTACATATGGTACTGGTGACTTCTTGTTTCTTTTAGATAGACAACTTCTAACTAGAAAGAATATGAATGAAGACAGTTTAAGATTGTTTTTATCTATAAATAAAATAATAGTACATACCTGTTTTATGAAGTAAAAGGGATATATTTACTTCTGAGTCAATATTCGAGAAATCCTTGTTTATGTAATTTTAGTTCATTAATTATGTAAGTAAGTATTTCTTTATTTATGTTCCTCGATATCATCAAATGTGGACTGATTAAGAAAAATATTATTTCTAAAGAGTACCTACATTCCAAAAGTGAAATGAATGAAAACTCAGGTACCTACTTATGTTCCAATAAACAACTATGAAGTCAGTTTTTAGTAAGTATTTTGTAAAAAAATAAATGCGTGACTTTTTCTTTTTGTTTTCCCTAATACGATTTAAACAACGCTCTATTTTGCAAGATGTTTGCATGAATACTATTATTGTGTAGATATAACTATGTGAACGCACAATGCTAACGAAATAAACAGTGATAGGTACCTACGTTTGAGCAAGAGTCACTTAGCAAGTAGTTATGTCAAGTCGTATAGGACCTAAAGCGATACAAAAACCATTGTGGTAGCGAAACCTCTAATTTGGGAAAATATGCAATCGTATGAAATGAATAGTGCAACTTTAATACAGAATTTTCCAATGGGCAGATAGTTACTTACTTTTAATGTGCATTGTAGTTTATGATAATTTTGTGTGTTAAAAGGTTTATTGGGTACCACTACACAGCAAAAACCCCCAACTTATTTTATATTTTTGAATATAGGTACCCCTTATTATAATTTTGCCCATTCCTCTTCTATTTTTCATGGTCCATGGAGTCTCGCTTGACTCTCTACTCTAGAGTTTGGGAATAGCATCAAACTCATCAAATTCAACAGTAATAGAAACAGAAACTTAGTTTTGATATTATGTTTAGTTTTTTTAACCCTGATAAGATTGTACTACCGAAATTGTGAGTAACATAATATTTGCAGTACCTAGGTACCTAGTTATGTTGGGTAATATCCGTGATGGTACAAATGCGCATTTTTGAACATTGTTATACAGTCGTGGTCCTGTTCCAATGAGGATCACAATGTGATGCACAATTAAAGTGAGGTTGTCAACGTTACGTCACAGTAACTGTGGTAGTAACGGTGTCTGACAGTAACGGTGTCGCGAGGTCGCGCTTGCGATTGTTTTTATACGGCAAGCTTGTATGCACTAGGATTTGGACTAGCCATACTTGAACACGGATGGAAGATAAATAAATAAATAAATATCTTTGGACATTCCACACGGCGTCATCTAGTCCCAAGCTAACCAATTTAATGTTTGTGTTATGGTAACCAGATGACTGATAAACTACATAGATACATTTTTTTTTGTAAATACATACATATTGGTGTATTGGTAAGATGGTAGAGAACACGTAATTTTCAAGTGCTAAAAATTATATTGATTGAAAGTAACGATCTGGGCTCATCACATAACGTACATAGCCATTGTTCTGCCCCAAATAAGAATTCCCACTGTCGGTTTAGAAATAAAAAAATATACTTACCACATAAAATAGACAAAATCTCGTTAATCCAGGATATCATTAAATCCGCTCAGCCGTTTGAGCGTGAAGGAGTAACAAAGATTCACACTTACACACACACAAACTTTCACCTTAATAATATTAGTCTGATTTTTTAGTCGGTCTGGATACGTCACTATCCCTGTGAGTGGCTCTAAAAGCTGTGAGCGCTGACACTGTCATTTAAATGACAGCTTACTTTGTACCTTACTCATAGTGTTTACTATTCACTTTCAATCTAAATTCATATGGCAAAGTAAATAATTATAGCACTGATTCACACGTGTACAGCGAAAAGGCGTGTGCTAGAACAATGCGCCATTATGCTTGCGGACGGAAGGCACAATACATCCTATATTATAATGTGGAGTTTTTAACCTGGTTCTTTGTTAGGTGTGCCTCTAATCCTGTGTGGTATTAGGTGTGTCATGGTTTAAGGCAAATGCTATTGAAAAAACCCTGATCACGACTGTATTCTAAAGGCGCGGTGGCATTATTTCAAATCTTATACGCATTTAGGTTGTAGTCAGAAGTATGTATTGAATTTGTTTCTTTGGGGCCTTTATTAGTAAGTTTGTAGATAGATTATTTCCATTACCATAAATTTAAAAAGCTTATTATTAGTCTTCGATTTTTATTGTCCCAACTAAACTAACCAATAACTATACTAACCTAATGACCTGTTAGCACCTTTCCACTGTCAGGCGTCAAAGATGATCTCATAAAACAATAAAGCAAAAACACGGTAAAAGTTTTCCGAACGATTTCCGACTTTCATTCCGAGAGCGTAAAAACAATGTGAATGCGCGCTTTTTTGCGCATTCTACAAGCGCTCTTCATTTTAATGAGCAATTAATATCTTTATTAATTGGGTAACTCGTGTAAATAATTAGTATTTCTCTACATTGACTAAACATTTTGTTGTATAAGTTGCAGTAAGGTTTTGTAACAGTAATATTATATCAGATTTTATGATAGAGATTTTTTCTTTGCTCTTACAATTCATGCCTTTTACATCTTTGTATCAGGAAGCAATATTTGCCTTTAGTTAACGTGATACTCGTACCTAGGACATTATTGAGATAGATTAGGCTTAAAAAAACATGATCATCTGTTTAGTAATGGTCTTCTCACGGGTCTATTACTCTAGCTCGAATGACGATACCTCGACGATCAACACCTCGAGTCTCTACCTCGACGGTACAATTCGTCGATGGGTCGGTACATCGAAGGGTTTCTACCTCGAGTGATGTGTCTTTCACGGTGTTTTTCTTCACAATTTAAATAAATGTAAACGTTTAATTACTTGAAAATAATAACGAGATTCTATCATTTTATTTTTTTTAACTATAGAAGAGGGACCTTCTAAGCCAAAACAGTTTCGCCTAAATTACACACATGATATAATACAACTTAACAAACTCTTCAATAGGTGCAAACAATGATCTAACTTCCGGCGACGGAAGCCATTATGATGTCATTTCCGTTAGTTTAAGGCTCAAGAAAGCAACTGTAGTTTTTACCTTATAGTTGAATTGTTCTTTTTTTAAACCTGTAACAAAGTAAAAAAACACATTATTAAAAAGAAAACGAAATACCTATGTTATTCTTTAAATTCTTACTAGTAAATCTTTTCTGTATAAGAATTCAAGCAAACCTTTCTTATCTTAGGTCAATGACCTGAGATAGGAACGAGCTTAGTACAAGACGTTAGAGTACTATGATTGAAATCTACGGTTCAATGGCCACTAGGATTACAGAATAAAATTACCATCAATGAAATTGGATTGCGATTTTTTATCTGAGCTTTTTTTGCATGTGTTCGTATTGTTCTGGTGTGTTCGCATTCCAATATACATGATTGTTATCGCTGATTCAATTTAAATAAGTAATAAAGAAATAAATATATTATTATACGGTCGGTCTATATAGGCCATGGTTTTAGTGATGAACTTTTTCAACTTAAAAATATTTATCCTGGCTAAACTATGTGTGTGTGAAATGATAACCATAAGTACCTACACCTATTAATTTAATAATAACGTAATAAAATACTCGACAAAGGACAAATGTCTGGGTGGTTTTCTTTCTATAATATGTATTTATTTATAAAAAAATATCTAATAAGTATAATTATCAAAAAACTTAGGCCATTACATCTTTACTAGATGATTTATACAGACTCAGGAAGCAAGCTTTGCCTACACTTAAAAGGACCCTGTAGTGCCTGCGACATTGTTGAGATGGAATAGGCTTAGTTATATTATATACTTGGATAATTATTAGTCATCTGGTTAAAATAACACAAGCATCGGGACTACATGACGCCAGCGTATAAAATGTCTTAGGGTTAAGTTTTTTTTTTTAATTATATCAGTCTGGCCGTTTTCATGCACTCACCAAATCTTATCATTATTTTAATAGATGTGAATGTTCATCAACTCTGCGTCTCACAATAGGTAAATGCCTTCTCCCAAAGTGGTCCAAGGTTTGCCACGCACAAACAATTTCAAACATTTCTACTGGTGTCATAATTACTTTAATAACGGTATACAATCTCGAACTGAGAATTAAACGCCCAAAGCGTAGGTTTTCAATGACCATTATTTTAACCAGTTATTTTACAGTGTAGTGTAATTTTCTATATTCTAGTCTCACTTGGATTACTCGCGTGGGTAGATAAAATAATCTCATATTGAACAATACTACATATAGCTGTTTTATGTTTTTAGAAGATACAATATTCGTTTTTGGACATACCTCTGACTATCCTAATGAGGGAATGCGACATGCCTATAACAAACCCCTATAACATCTTTGAATAATATATGTCATATAATGGGTTGATGTATAACACACAAGTGACGGAAGAATGTAGGTATATGGAACGCTATATTTCTGCGGAAAACTTTATTCGCCGAAATCTAGCGTTCCTTATACATCCTTGAGTCCTGATTTGTTATTGCTTAATGTATTAGCTAAATTAAAAGTCAATTGTCAGAAGATAAAATGCCTAAAGAGTTGCAGACAGACATTTCTAGAATAACAAACTGGCAAAAGTTTTTGTAAAAAGTTATTTTCAGCTCCACACCCACTAAGACCACATACACTTTATTTCAAATGATTAAGGTTGAATATTGCTTGAACTCGCGCAAGATATTTCGCAAGTTAAGATCGTTGTGTTAATCAGCGCAAAAAACTACTCAAATCGAATCACGTCTGCGGCCGACCGCTTACTTTACGCTTAATAGTTAACTATTTAACGTTATTTGTAAATAATGTCTCGTTTTTACTCACATTCACGAGTACGGTAGACATTATAGAGATGTACATTTAGGATAATAACAATAAAAGCGATAAAAAGATCTACGAGCCATTTTAATTTATAGTAAAAATATAAATATCTGGGGATGCATCTTGTACAATATGTACATGTGTATATATCGAAGTAGTTTCTATCTACCGTTACAAGCAAAACTTTGGTACATGTATACGTGCTGAAATTTAGAGTGATAGGTTGAAAGTTCATTGACGATCATTAAACTAAAGGAAGATTATAATTATACAAAAAATATTAATTGTGAAATATTTGCTCTACTTACTAAATTTACTTGTTCTTTGTATTTGTGTGTACTTACAATGTTTTTAATAAATTATTATTATTATTATTATTATTATTCAGATATAGGTAGGTACCTAGCAGGATTTAATAATGTCTCTGAAGTTTTTTTTTTTTTTTTTTTTTTGGACCATCTGTCTTTTTGAGATTTTGTCCCGCTATTTTATACGGGGTTTTTTATTGGTAAATATGTATTTAAAGATTATCTCTGTAGTTCATAAGACACTTTTTTATTTCTATATAATATTACATCTATTTAACATGAAAAACATGTTGTGCCGACCCCACTTAGCGTGGGATAAGGGCAGGAGAATGGTTAACTTCATAAGTTTTCTTTGTTGCAACACGCCTGTCTTTTAAATGCTTAAATTGTCTATTATAGATAAGTATTTGTAAAACAAATCATAAATAGTTTACATAATCAAACCTAGTTTACGTCCCATCTTCTACCGTTATTTACGCCCAGCATGATGTATCAAGTACCCCTTTAAACAAGTACTCATCATGAAGTAGAAACGCTTATCCCGTTATTAATTAACAAGATTCCTAGATGTATTTTAAGTTGTATATCAGTCATCTGGTTAGCATAACACAAGATAAGATTGGGACTAGATAACGCTGTGTGTGTGTAAAATGTCCAAAGTTATTTATTATTTTTAATTATTTATTAAAGCCCACATTCATCTTAGGTCTTGTTAAACCATTTCTGAGTAGGTTTTAAGTAACTGTCATTTTAAAGTTTAAATTCTCTGAAAAGTTATTATAATTATTTGCAGGAGCTATTGATATTTTTACTTGCCTAATGACATTCCATTATTTTGTACCTAACCAAAAAATATTTTTTTAAAACCGAATACCTCTGAATAACGAATATCAACCGTATATTCAAATTTTACAATTATATATTGTAAAATTTGAGTATACGGTAGTTCTGTTTTCGTTTCTGTATTTTTGATGTTCAAAGCGTTTTGACTCTTGTCTAAGACAGCCGGTCAAGACAGGTTTCTAGATTTATACCTAGGAAGTGAGGGCAGGCCTTGAATTAGATAAGATTGATAGTGATTATGCATGGCACAGGTACTTTTATCCAATTATAACTGTGAACGAAGAATTCTTAGGTTCTATTCTATAGATAACGTAGAGTCACTTAGAAACTAGTTTTGCTTACAGGGCGAGAAAGGATATTTACTCGTTTAATTAGTACTTATGTATTTACAAAAAAGTTTAGGATATTGATTTTTTTCGTTTTCTGTTTAGTAAAAAGCAAGGCAAGTGAATATGTCGCCTGGGTATATAAATTAAATAACCCTACAGATATTTGTACAAGGTTCCTTTTAAATCAGGTAAGTACATAAAAGTGGAATAAATAAACTAACTTTAAAAATTACAAAAAACCTGCCAAGTGCGAGTTGGCTCGAGCACAGCAATCATCACATAATTTTATCCAATTTTACCACTTTCAAAAGGTTAAAGTTAAAAAGTGGTTTAATTGTTTTTGTAATTGAATTAAGGGACGGGCCTTTTTAGTCATGAATCTCAATTTAATATACTATTATAAGCGCTTGTGGCATATATACTCGTAGCTTGAAAAAAGGTTCTTGATAGATCATTGAAGTTAAGCGAGACGTCCTGAGCGGTCACAAGTGGCATCCATTACTGAGCCCTTCTAGGCGTCAAAAAACATCGTTACCAAAGTTGGCTAGTTCAAACGAACTTATTAACTATGAAATATTTTCTCCTAAATGAACTGGTTGGCCAAACTTACAATATTTTATTAGTGTTAAACCACACTTAGGTATTTTATTATAAATGAAAAATCCAGCTGTCATCACGTGTTCGAATCCCGCCGGAGCCGAAACTTTTAGTAAGATTTTTTCATTTATAATGTTTGGCCAAGTTTTACCATTATGGTCACCGGAACCCTAAAAATATCTGAATAAGTCAGTGCATTCCAAACTAAGGCCAAGTTACATTGAAATTTTGAGGAATGTTATTCACGCAGCAAAAAGTAAGGACTCGCCTTGATAAATAGCTCCATAAGAGGCGATACTAAAGCGTATTAGAATCAATTAGCGCGGCCTCGACTGATTGACACTCGCTTAGTCGTTGCTTAGTAATAGTTTAATGAGAGGCTTTATTTGAATCTGTTTGAATTTAAAAAAGTATCGTGTGTAAATTAAAACATATGCAAATCGGGCATTTATCACGAAATTACCTGTTCTTATCGCGAAAGTAAACAATATTATATTATGTGTATTGTATCAGTTATCTGGTTCCAAATCAATTGAAAGATAGCTTGAACAGAACGAATATAACATTGTAGGTTC
Organism: Xanthorhoe designata; assembly: GCA_963582015.1. NCBI lineage: Eukaryota > Metazoa > Arthropoda > Insecta > Lepidoptera > Geometridae > Xanthorhoe > Xanthorhoe designata. The sequence goes on from OY757029.1 coordinate 5,221,309, forward strand.
AATTTAACCGTTGGTTGAAAATATCGTTTTAATTGTCTTACTATTGTTTTAATAGCCAAAGCCCTACTTTTTCTTAATTCATTTAATATGTATAGTAAAAAGGTGTAATACTTAGGTGTGATAATATTAAGTAGGTGGAAAGACCTCGAGTAATCAACATTTAATAACCTTTGACTTTGGTATAATCACTATTTGGTTATTGTGGAGAGATGAGTGAAGGATGATGGATCAATTAATGACGATGAATTCGTTAATGTGTTGCGTAGGCGCAAAACAAATGATAGCGTGGGCATCGTGATCATCAAATATTTATTAAGCTTTTCACGGTCATAGAAAATCATTATCCTCATTTATAATGAACAGAAACTACAAAAACTGTAGTGAATGTGAATACATCAAATCTAAATAGGACAATATTTTCATGAATAACTGATGATTGCCGACAGAAATTTGCCGCGTATTCAGACAATTTTTTAACACTAATTTAAAAGATTTTTCAGAACGCATTACCTATTACCATGTGTTTCTCTGTCATCTGTCATAATTTTTTTTATGTAATGATAAGTTATGTGTAGCCTTGGAAAGAGACAGGCATGGAATGTCCATAAATAACACACAATGTACAATGGTAATGTGCAAAACAGGCTTCCATCAGTGATGTATCAAATTGCCTGTTTCTTGAAAATGATAAAATCTAAGCAAAGGGAAAATAAGGTATAGTGCAAGGCAGTAAAGGCGTAAGCAGTCTAACTGAGTGTTCATACTCGTAATATTCAAATGGAATACTTTTAATGAGAGGAATCTTAGACTAAGCAACATTTTAAGTATATTCACTGTTCCTATAGTGTATTAGGTACCCTATGTGTGCGACTTAGGAATCAAATAAATGTTTTATAAATCTAAGATATATCTATCAGTAAACAGACATAAGTTTTTTATATAAGTAAAATCAAAAAATCGATTTAATTATTATTATAATTAAGGCTGTGTGTGATGAAAAGTTATGAGGGAAATAAAAAAATACTGGGACAAAAATCAATAAGATTCTGTAAATGGTTTTAAAAACAATGAGACTTGGGCTCGTACTCAGTCTGCACTCAGACTTATGTCTTCGCTCAAGTGTCGATTTTTTGACAGTTCTCTATGGAAACCGAGTGATGAATCACCGATTGAGCCACGATTCAGGCCGAGTATGAACCCTAAATAGAGAGATTATAAAATTAAAAGATCGCTCAAAGCTGAGGCTCATTATGTTACGAGCTTTACTAGAATCTAGTAGGTAGTTGGATCATTCGTTCCATGATGGGATTGGCCAGAATTTATAGTATTTAATCGCCCATTATAGATTTATATTATACTAACGTTAATGCCATACTGGTAATATGCTCTTTTGAAACTCTGTATACAATTTTTTCTCCGAGTATCTTAAGACCTATGGCTTCATATTTGCATAGATTGGTCATACATATTCTTGGTTTATATGTAAGGTGTCTATAGATGATGTTGAATTTATAATGTGTTTTAAAATACTTTATATTAAGCTGAGTACATTTTATTTGAAAATTATGGTAAGTACATACTTAATTTAAGTTGACAAATTAAAATATGGGCTGAGCTTATGTCATAAACATCTATACTCGTAGTAGAAATATGTAATGAAATAAATAATAATATAAATCGTTTTAAGAGAAAAGAGGTTTTTTATACGTAAAAGTGGTTGTTAAATAAATGGTTGTTACCTATTTAAACATATTTCAGATATCTTCAGATGGATACAATTTAAAATTCCACAAGAAAGGTAACACGAGAAAGCAATATTTACATCGAACATAAATTCAATCAAAGAACAAAACCATCTAACAGGTTTTCGCATACCGAATTCTAAAACTAGTCTTCTGAATAAGTCCACATTTTTATCGACTGTCAAAAAAATCAATCGACATTTAGGTCGCGATCGATAAAACGATAGTAAATCATATCAGTTAGTACTAGGTTAATAACCAGGCGTTAAAAGTGATCGATAACCAATAACCGTTACAAAAACAGTTTAATGTTTTAACGGTGCTGTTTCACTGGTTAGTTGATGGGCATTTGAAGGCTAAGACTATAAAAAAAATGCATTTCTGTTCATAAATCCAAAGATCCTCATCAAATCCTCAATATATAATGGGACCACCTCGGAAGTGTACTTTTAAAAAAAAATATTCAAAATCTATCTACTACGGAATAATCGGTGAACAAACATATAAAAACATACCTACAGTAAAACATAGAATCTGAGTATCTTTTTGTAGACGGTTAAAAATTCATGGTAATTATATGCTAGAACTCTTTTCATACAATTAAATATAGAAGATAAAAATATCATTGAAACACTCCTCGATCATTTGAATGATTGATAAATACAACTTAAGCTGATATTAAAACGTTACAATCGAGTTGGATTTCAAGATAAAGTCAATGACCAAAGGGCCAAGAAAGATTAAGATGCCGTAGATTTCCATGGTTCATAAAATAGATACAAATTAGACACGCTAAATAAAAATCAGTTGCAATGCTCTTGTTGTGATTGACCATGGTATTCACGGTCATACCAATCAATTTAATTTGACTAATAAATGTAAGTAGTCACAGAAAATGTAATACATAATTTAAATAGACTTTGAAAGGCAATTTTTAATTAATTTTTCAAATCTGTAAACAATCAAATTAATTACTTTATTTGATCAAGATTGTAAGCCATTGGAACAGCATGGCCAAAATAATTGTTTTATTAGTCAATAGCATAATTGTGGTCTAAGGTCAAACATCTAAAGCTTGTTAATCTCTGTAGTTTTCATTTTGCTTAGAACAAATTGCTTAGTGCGCTAAGGCCGCCCATTGGATTTGATTGTCTGTTCTATCATTCGTCATTAAATGTTTAATATATTGTATTCAATAAAACAAAAATATTCATTAATATAGTCATATTAACAAAAATAGTGACGAGTATCATGAACGTTCTAGGTAATGAACACACAGTAGAAATTCTGAATCAAAAAACCTAAGTAAGATACCTAGTTAGGTTATAGCTTAAGCCGCCTTATATTAGTGAACACATTACTATTATAGAAAGACTAATAATGGATAGTCTATGTGCAATCATTGTGAATACCATCTTATGGAAAGCGAGGAAGTGAAGCTTTCCATTCAAGAAAGTTGAGACACTTTTGTATTGGAAAATAAAAACTTTTATTTGTACGCTATGAACGGTGGCTACTTCGTTCATGGTGTACGCATAAGAGAACCGTATTTCCTGAAAGAATGAGAGATTTTTAGAGCCTTTGAATACGTACCTACTACGTATGTATGGTATGTGTGTTCTAAACATTTTTAGTGTCGAAGTGTGTATGAACATGGTATACCGTCTGTAAGTGATGGTGCGGCACCCTTGTTTAAGACATCGCAGACGACAGCAGTGAACGCTTTATGTAATAAAAAACATTGTTGAACGCGCTTTCAACTACGGACTTTGGATTGCAATGCAAAGAAATCCCTTTGTCAAACAATACCTATTTCAGTAATTTAGTAGGACGATGGCAATTTTCATCATTTCACATTCGGTATAGTGCCTTCTTACATAAGTGTTTCAGTAACATTTAGATAACTTAGCAGAGCCGTGCAAAATAGTCAAGCACTTTTACTTAGCGAGGTTCCGCTAAAGATATGCCAGCGTTTTTTCAAAATGAAACGTTTCGAATATTTGAAGATTGAAATATTTTATTGTATTTGAAATAGTTTTATTTGTAAGTCAGAATAATTGTAGTTTATTTTTAAAACGTTCAGAATTGAGATTGGTTTATTATTACTCACGGACCAGAAAAAATAAATGTTACGTGTAGGCGTAAACGAAGTAGCGAATAGTTATGTAATTAAAGAGTAGTTGGCAAAGGTATGTATAATATTTAACTGACGAAATAAATAATTACCAATTTGTCTACCGTACCTTGTAAATACAGTCGTGATTATATTTCATTTTTACAGAGTGCATGAAAGAGGAAAGGCGGTCGAAAGAATACATTGTGTGACGAGCTTACATAATGTGGGACAAGAGCAGGACGATGATGATGATGAATCGTGGGGCACCTTCTATGTAAATAATGTTTATGAATCAGTTTATTTATTTCTTTCTCAAACAAAATCCACAGCTCCTCAGTATTCACAAAACAAACTTATTTACATTTCATACAGTCAATAACGGATTTACATTTTTTGAGTACTACTTATATTAGAGCCTATAGGTACGTATGCACACCGCGTTTTTCGAACGCGCAGTCAGAAGTGCGCGTTTGTATCAATACAAACGAGATACGATATAGGCTCTACCACAAATAATATAATACTACTTACATACTATTTCTACTAACAATTACCTAGCTGACTGGAAAGCGTTCGCTGCGTCCGCATCGCGTTTGTATCGATACAAACGCGCCGGAAAAAAACGTGGTGTGCTCTTAGTGACATCAATTTTAAACTAAAAGAACATGTCGCTGGTTAAATGCTAAACTACCACAATTCAAAATTTAACTTTTTTCAGTAGGGCCATTCAAAGTTTTCGATAAGGTTTTTTTAATTTTTTTCAGTAAGTCTTATTTTTATATCTATGTATTACCTATCAATCGACGCGTAATTTTAATTAGAATTTAAGTGCATTTTTAGTTTCTCCGTAACTTTAACCCAACGTCATATAAAAGCAGATAAGTGACTTTAGCATATAAAAAAATGTTATAAATACACAAAAAATATATCACCAAAAGACCATATTTCATTAAAAAATAAGGTTTATTAAACTAAAACAAGTTATTTTGAAGGTTTGAATCACAATCTAGTAGTATTATGCAATTTAAATGTTACACGAACAACAAAGTTTTATAAAGATCCTAAAAAATACACTTTTTTAAATGAATATACACCGAAAAATAATATCCTATCAAAATAAATGCTTCTAAAACCATAAACATACTAACGTGACTAACATTTTGGCTAGGTAACGGCCTTATCAATGCTCGAAGGAGCATCGTACTAAGTTCCTCCATCGACTTTGCCCATGTGGCTCTAGTACCACCCATGTTTCGACCGAATCAAAGGCTTTCTCAGTGTCCACAAACGCTAGACAGCGGCAAGCAAGTTACAACCAATGATAAATAGTTAGTATGCCATTAAAAAGATAAAGTAATTTCAATATTGTTTTGAAGCAACTTAAAAGTTGATCTCATTATTTACATTATTTCTTACCGGATGGTTCAAGATTTATGATAACTCTCATAGCGTATGTTGTTCGTTACTCTCATAATATTGTTGATCTTAGCGTAGAGATAGGTACTTATTTTGTGTAGGTATTTGAGGTTTTTAAAGCATTTATTTGTTTTATTAGTTAAAAAACGGGATAAGATTTTAAGCTAATAAAACAAATAAATAAACACACAGAGTTGTGGTTTTATGTTGTTGATTACATTCTTTTATATTTTTAGATAGGTACCTACTGCTATTGTATTAAAATAGTTTTATTGTTCGACATTAAAATTAGACGTTTGACATTACTTTTAAAATGTTGTACCTACTTACAGGGAAAAAAAATAATAAAACAGTGATTTTTGTATGATTAAAAACCCGTTTAAAGCAAATTAAAAACAAGCACATCTCAAAAAATATTCTTACGTCCTGAAAAATAATTTTTGATTTCTTATAAAAGTTATGTTCAAGACAAACGCATCTCAAAAAGGCACTTAATGCTTTAAAAAATTATAGTTAAGTTCACGTAAAAGTTATGTGCAAAACAAACGCATTTCAAAAATGATACTTTTGAACATACACACAACGTAATATCAATACAATAATCTTGTGCAAAGGTACCACATTTCGGAATGTGGTACCTTTGCCCAAAAATAATATTTGTTTTTGACTTTTATTTATATTCAATAGTACCACATTCCGAAATATGGCACTTTAGAATATAAATTTTAGTCAAATTAAGTGCGCTTCCGCCAATCACTCAACCACAACTGAAAAAATGGCTGTTTAGCTCTGAAATTTGGTGCCAAAGTGTATAAATGCTAAACAGACACAACTGTTTTTTGGTAGTTTTTAATGCGAAAATTAAAAATGTCTTTTACTCATACTATAAAACAACTATTTGTAATCTCATTTTTGTAATAAAAACGATTTTCACGATTTTTGATTTGTGGTACCTTAGCATTTAACCAGCGATGTGTTTCCGTGTGATTAATACACGCCACACTTAAAATAATTATCAAGATTGACATTGCCCGTATGAACATTTTATAATTGAATTTTGTTCCAAGGAACTTCCGAAAAGCATAAAATGCATACCAATAGCAAGGCTACTCATACCAGACTTCATGATATCGATTGTTTGTTGGAAAGTGGAGCACAGGCACACTTTCGCATTATGAATGTGAAAATATTTTGTTTGAACAACAAACTTTGCAAAGGTATTCGCAAATACATCTTCAGAAGATCTTGAATATCTGAAAATTCAACCGAATGTTCGTTATCGTACCTAAGTATTTTCCTTTTACACAGAAAAGGACTTTATTATATTATACACAGGGTTCACATAGGGTTAATTTTAAATCACTAGAAACCTCTCGCCTCGTAATTTTCACTAAAGCAACAAGATATGTTCTACGACTACGACATTTTATTAAGTGTCATTTACACGATGCAAGATTCATGCCTGTTGCATACAAATTAATTGACTGTCATCATGACTTGCATGGTATAAACAAAAGTTGCGCGTAATTATTGCTCTGGTACGTACAAGAAAATGACATTATGTAAATGGTACTTTAGCCTGGATCATCACACCTCACGGTAGTATCCAATAATTCCAAGAACATTTAATATTCAATTAACTTTTGCAAACAATACGTAACGAATAACTGATTTGAATATAAAATTTTACTGGAGGCCGCTGCTTGATACTGGTTCAACAACACACTTAGCAAAGCTGAGAAAATAAAGTTGAAACGATTAAACTAATGATCACATACACATAACTACAAATCCATTGACCCCAAAAACGATTCTTTTTGGTACCTTAAATACGGTTTTAGGATTTTGCCGACTACCACGTATGGTAACATGAGCGTTCTATGACCGTATCAGACTCGGACGAATTAGTTCATAGTTTTATTATAGGTCATGGCACGCTACGGTGTTGGTCGGTAAGGGACCGGTCTAATAAGAGCCTGGCGTTCGTGTTAAGGTACGGTCGTGGTATGGCACAGTATTGACGACAAAGACGTCTATTACAATAAAAAATAAACAAAGTTCCCATCGTCTGTAGGCTTAGATCTAAGGGTTTGAATACGGTTTTCATCAATAAACAGAGTGATTCAAAACAGAGGTTTCTTTATAATAAAACATGTATAATAGAGTAGGTAAGTACCTAGAGAAAACTCACATGTGAACGGGGCGAGTCGCTAGTAGGTACCTATATAAATAAAAACTTGCAAACGCATAAACAAGGAACGAAGCTTATCGAGTGAAACAACAAAAATACAGTGAGTCAAGAATGCAGCTAGCCTTGGGCGGAGGGCGACCACTCAGACAATGGCCGGACTCTAGACGTTGCAAGTTATAGTGAAAACGATAGGTATATTAGGTATTGAGCTAACTACACACAAGCTTGTGAAATGTATCTAAGTATATCAGTCATTTGGTTGCCATAACACAAGCATTAATTTGGGACTAGATGACACTGTGTGGAATGTCCAAGGATTTTATATTTAAGGCTCAGAATGATTTAAGGATATTTATTTATTGATCCATTTCATTTATCTTAAACTAGCTGCTGACCGCGGCTACCCACGCGTGGGACCCAAACAAAATGTCTTTTCCCCAGTTTATGTCTATAATTGTACCAAATTTCAAACATCAAAATCGGTTTAGTGGTTAAGTCGTGAAAGCGCGACAGACAGACAGAGTTATATTCGCATTTATAATATTAGTAGGAATACCTAAGTAAGTATAGAGATAAGAAAATCTAAATATTTTTTACCAAGCATGGATCAAAACAATACCATCACCATTAACTTTGATTGTTTAAATCTTTAAATATTTTCAAAAGCAATAATATAAACGAGCGTTTGCAATAAAAACACCATAATAGACACATAATTATCACGATGATATCTTCATAACGACTTCCCGTGCCACTCGACTGGTCAGCGAGGATGATATCATTTTGCTGTTATATCATTAAATCTACCATCATACGATGCTGCCAAAATACTATAAACTTATAAAATCTAAAGACTTGATTGTTTTTATTTCTGCGATGCCTTGTGGTCACATTTATATATTTACTCGAATATGTTAGACGAAATGTTATGTTTATCGATATGTCTATTTCTTAGACACCTTCGGATGTAAACATTTGCTGAGGTGATCGTTAGATATGGTATTGATAGTAGGCTTTAATCAAAGAAATGAATAGGCAGAGACCACAAACCTACAACTTCCATCTCATTCACTCAATACATCCTCCAGAGAAGCTCGCTCAGTATGACCTGGCCCTTATTCAAACTGTACTAATAAGTTTGATACAAGAATTTGTATAGGAGTTTCCCTTCCAGACGTCCTCACACTACCTGTTGACGTCTAACTAAAAGAAAATACCTTAAATAGTAGCTTTAAGAGAAAAATCATAGCTACTATTTAAGATTTATCTGCTGTGAAAGGTCATAAACTTAAGACTCCGTGCTTTGACCTTGGTCAAGCTTTCGCTAACCACAGGGCTCAAGTAAGGTCAGACTTTAGAAAAGGTACCCATATCTATAGTTAGGCAGCTTTTACCGACGCATGTTGAATTTTATTAGATACTTTACATTCTACATTCAGTTGGATTAATAGGAACCCGGTAATGAAATTTAATGCTTTAAAGTTAGGGCATTACCGTTTTATCACCTTTGAAATGTTCGTGAGTTACTTTTGTAGAGACTGCCCGGGACCATGAAAGCAGTAATGCACTCAAATGAATATAATAAGATTATTCAACTATAAAGTCCCGGTAATTCCCGAAAATTATAAATTTCGTGAGTTATGCTAGATGTAGAAACCTCAGTATTGGATTTTGTCATAAAATGCAATGGAGAAAACGAGGTGAAGAGTAAAATGTAATTAAATTTAGTTAAATCTTGCGGCAATTTTTTATTTTTTTAATCTTGCGGCTGTTTTTATGTAAAAACATAATAATAATATATAAGACCAGCCTCTGACAATAAAAAATAGAATCACATTGAATAATCGTTTTAAACACGCTTCTGTCTAATCCTTTAAACTCAAATTCTTCCACACTAAAGATTTCGTATCAGATTTAAAAGCAAAAAATAACAAAGAGCGTATTAAAATACCAAAACAACGGCACGCGATCGGGAATCGAACCTGTACCATTAACGTGCCAGACACACCTACCTGCCTCGAAAAAGGTGACCCTGTACAGTTGTGAAGAAATTATGATTAGAGATTTGCAGCGAGAGGCCAAAATGGGTTCGAGAGCTTGTTTTGAACGAGTTTGGTTATAATATTTCGTAGATGGGAAACTATAAAACTATTTAATAAAATTATACCATTTACTAAAAAGCATTCGACTCCGGATAAGTCATTTTGTGTTTTAATATTAAGTTTTATGATTTGATTTGGAACAGGTAATTTAAACGAATTTAAAATTTGTCAATATTGCTATTTTCATCTCGAAAGGAGAAGTATTTTTTTATTTTTAATTAATTTTGTACAAAGTTTTAGGTAACTATTTTGTTAGCGACTGCACAAAAAAACTAGTTTAGAATTATACGCTTGTGTACGCCGCGGCGCGAGATTAGAGATAAAAATAAACAGAGAATCGAAAATATGCATTTATACCTACTATAGAACATATTTCTAAAGAGATCCGGTAGCATAAAAGAACCGAGTAATTTCGACCAGATTACTCTAAAGCTTTTTCATACATCTATAAGCTGCATGATTTTATCTTTTGCTTTATTTACAAACCATGTTCATTATTTCCAAACTCAGTCCGTAAAAACCGAAATTTAAAGTTAGTTAAACTGATGGTAAAATTTTTGATATTTATTAATTTTGGCTTCCATTTGTCATAAGGAAATGAAAACTTTGTTAAGTAACTGAATGTTTTAAGATCTTCCGGCAGTTTCGAAACCGAGTTATTTCATTTTGCAGTGTCATTTGTGGTCACATCAATTTCATAAGCTAAGTAGGTACCTACTGGGGTACATCACGCAATATATCACGCACTTGTACTAATAATAATAAATATCCTTGGACTTTCCACACAGCGTAATCTAGCCCCAAGCTAAGCAGTTTAATGCTTGTGTTACTACTATTGAGGATTAAAAATAGGTAAAAAAAGATATAGGCGCTCTATGAAATATCCACCTATGCTCTTAGCAAGGAATGTCAACATAGGTTACATTTTCGTCTTATTAAAATAAGTGCTAACTTGACGAACGGGAAAGAACTCAGTTGCGCTTCTACACGTTCAGAACCAGTAATTAAACCAATAGGTACAATCGGCAACGGAAGTTGATAAACATTTTGGTTTTAAAAAGTTTTAAACTAATTTCATAGTAATTTTGATCGGGAGGACCTTTTCTCATTGGTTTTAAATATTTTAAACGATATGAGTTATTAACTTAATATCAAACAGGCTTATAAGTGTAGGATTTCTACTCAGTTCGTAAACAATCTAGGTACTTGAGCAGTGGAGAAAAAGCGTACCTGACATTATTATATTCGCAAGATTCCGTTCAGTTAGCATGCTACCACAGAATAAAATAATAGTAAGCCATTCTACTCGAAAGACATAACTTCACTTCTTTAAACATAAAACTGGTTTCTTCAAAAATAATGTATTAAAAAACTTATTAAAACACTTTTAACAAATCCAGAAAATAAACCACGAAAGAAAAACGAAATACCTATAAAAGGGATCCCTATCATGGGATCACATTTACACTGTAACTGAGTGTACTAGTAATTACGCTACATTGGTTTCCTGCATCTAATCGGAATTTGGTGCAAACTGAAATTGGTCAGACAAGCGTTTTGCAACAACGTTACGTGTTTTACCGTAGAAGGCTGTGGTTGCTCTAATGAAGTGAGTTATGTGAGATATGAGGTCTTAGTAATAAGTAGGTAATCGTTGATACGCAACATTTTAATACTGGATTTGATTTTGCTTGTCCGGTAAAGGAAATAACTTTACTTTTTAAATGTTTTGCGAGCGTTGGAAGAATGTAGTAGATGTCGTTTATTTGGCACACAGCATAAAAGTGAAACACACAAAAAATAGATACCGAATTATTACACAGAATATTACAAATTATGATTTTACGAGTAGCATCAAAGGGGATTTTGGTAATTTAAGTTTCAAAATCCCCTTGATCTGAAATTTCTGCTCACACTAAAATTACCAAAGTCCCGGGATTTTGACACTAACCCGTGTCAAATACATCCAGTCTGAGCTTAGTGCCACTCCTGGGGTAGACAGCGCTGCTCAATACGTATTCAGAAATCGATCGTCAGTAAAACTGAATGGCCGTCAATGCGCAAGCGCGCATCCAATTAATGCATCACAATCTATAATTGATCACTTTCGAAGCCTCGCGAGCCTATAGAAAGTAAGCTCATCTACTCAACCAACTAATACGTTAACTGGTCTGCACAGAGCATTTGAAATGGCTGTGATACTAGATACATATTTTTATGTATTTACTATCACAGCCATTACATTTTCAAAGCTTGCGATAATTATTTAGTTATCTAGGTAGGTAATAGGTAATAGGTTAAAAATCATAACTGTAGACTTTCAATTATAAATTATATTTATGTAAGTAGGTACTTACTTACTTAGTAATAAAGGAGTATACTCGGGAGGCTCTTTTAAGCAAAAAAATAATTTTCAAAATCGGTCTACTATTGACGCAATAATCGGTAAACATTATATAAAAAAAATACAAACAGTAAAACATAGATAGTACATAAGTACCTACTTTTTTGGAGTCTGTTAAAAATAAAGGTGAGATAACTTGTGTCACGGTCGAGTTACGCGAACATATAAATAAAAACAATGTAGGTACCTACACTACATTTTGATATCTACACATTACTTAAGTTGCAGTGAATGAGCTGAATTATCCAGGCTGTGGCTGGTCTATGCTGACATAAAGGCAGCTTTCCCTGTTGCAGGAAAGTTGGTTTTCATTATCATCATATTAGGCGCGAGTGAGATCATTGAAAACGAGATTTATATCACTTCTCAGAACCAATAAGCTTTGCTGACCGAGGATCGTGCCTCGACTTTCAATCGTCTTTCCACCAAGGATTTGAATCATAGTCGTCTATTGATATTGAAAATTTATTAACTACACAACACAAGCTCCAACAGTGAAAGAAAACATCGTGAAGAAACCAAGTTAGCTTTCTAATTGATGTTGACGAGCTTGCAACCTGTCATTTGCAGAATGCTAACATCTGCAAAATGTGGGCATGCACCACATATTATTGGATGTGCCCCTGACTTGGACATTATCAACAAGATTCAAAAGAATATCTACCGCGTGTTGATGGTTGTGATATTTGTTTTTTATAAATTCGTATAGGTATAAAAATGTGTTCCATTCAATGCAAATAAAAATATAGGCAAGGCATTGCCAAACGTGCCTCCTAGCACAGATAAAAGAGCTCCTAGCTAAACATAATGCCCGCTAATGCAGTAGACATTGTATCAATAATGAAATGAAATAATAACACGACTGTATTCCCAAGATGCGGTAGATATTATATTCTTTCTTTAGGATTTTTTAGATAATGGCGGCGATTCTGTTGCAACACTGACTAGTTAAATTATTCCTAAATCCGAAAGCTCTTATTTCGTTCCCGTTAAAGTTCAAAACAAAATAATAGCCTGAGTGACATCTCTAAAATTACTATAATTTAGTAAAATTAAAGTGAATGTGGGTAGAATTGATCAAGACCATTTTTACTTCTGACTAAAACTACCCGCAAAGAAGAAAAACAAGGTTAAAAGTACCTAGTTCTTCAAATGTTATTTTCAGTGCTATGCTAGATTGGTCTTTAGCATGAACGTAATAAAAGCTTTCGATTTTAGTCATAATTTAGCTAGTCAGTGTTGCAACAGAATCGCCGCCAATGCCTACTAATACTGTAGAAATGTGTACGAATACTTGTAAATCTCATATTTTAGTAGGTACCTACTCGTATACCTATCGTGTCGGTAGGAATACCTTTCTCCAAGCCACATTACTAGAATATTTTGTGCATATACATGTATAAAGGTCATTCGTCCGTTTGAACAAAGAGATAATGAATTGCTTAAATCGAGTTATCTAGGTAGGCTTTTCTTTGTTTTAACTTCCTAGTGGCTGTTTAATCGAAATGAAGGTGAAGTTTACTTTGTTCATGACTTTGTACAAATTTATAAATTCAAGAACCTATTAGCTTTTAAAATGGTTAAGTAAAGGCGTTGTTGTTCTCCAGCTTATAATCACGACAGTTGTGGAATTTTCAAGCTGTTAGCGGGCGTAAAGCGTTTGATATGACGTAATAAGGATACAAATGTTTAATCTAAAATTGCAACTTTCATATTACAAAACACACTTTTTTGAATTTTCTTAAGAATAGAGTTAAATAGTTCACCAAATATAAAATGCTAATTTAAAATCAGAGGAATGTGAGCATTTACCAAACGCAACTTTACTGTGTTCAGAAATGGCCGCTTTTTGCAGCAATTTTGCTTACCTATCAAAAAAATTTTTTTCAGTAGGCCAGTTTTCAATAAATTTCTCAGCATGAATAAATGTCACATTTAAACTTTTTAACGGATCGTCTATTAGCTAAGTAGGTACACTATAATCAACATCCAAATAAGGTTATTTCCTAAAACTTAGCACGGAACCATGAAAAACATAGATTTATAACGATTTCATTAATGAAATTTTAATCGAGTCAAAGTACCTTCCGCGTAATTATAGTGATAATTAATGAGTGTGTACCTACCATGTACGATACCTCACATGCTGTGCTATAACCGATAGAACATTATGTTAATGCTTAGTAAAGAAATAATAACTACAAATAGTTCTTCACTTACTTTCAAAATTATTATAATTGATTGGTAAAGTGTTGGAATTATTCACGTGACATATTTCGATTGTGTATTTCTATTATAAGACATCTAATAATGGGACGATTAATAGGAATAATTTTCATTTAGTCATTTAGAGTTTCATAAACTCTCCTAAAACAAAATGTTTTTGAGATATCTAAAGATCGTGTACCAGCGATCCTTGGATGGCACAACTAGCTCTAATTGTATTTTGTTATTAAAAAAAATAATAAAAAACAAAAAACACTATACTTTTGAATATTGAAAAATCATTTCATGAAAGTATAAAACTCTCTCGTTTTTAAATGTTTGATAACAATACAGGAACTCAAAATTTGTATAAGTACCTATTAAAAAAATAAGTACCTACTTATTAAAAATGTTATGTCTGCTGTAAATGGTTAAAGATCAAGATGTTTTCACAGAGAGCAAGTTTCTAGAAATGTAAGACAAAAATCTAGACTTTTGACGTAGGTACTATCAAAAGAGACATCACAACAGGATTCGCTTCAGGTCATAAGTACGCAAAGAAATGCTTGAGAAAGTACTCGCATACATAATACATGCAGACTGATTGTTTTCACATCATTGCGTGAATATAAATAGTAAAAGTGAATCTGACAGTGCAGAGAATTGCAGATTACTATTGTAATAAAATTACCGGTATTGTTAAAAGCATTATCTTTAAACTGGTATTTCGTCATTGTCGTAAACTTAGTTTAATTTAAATTTACTATTACATCTTAAGGGCCGTGGATTTTGTTAAAATTAATAAAATTACAAATTTATCACATTTATAGATAGCTTAAGATAAAGCAATAAGTCCGTTAATTTGCTTATTTGCCTACTTAATTTCTAATCTTAACAGTTTTATAAAGAAAGCAAATTGTGGCTTAATTGTTTAATTAATTAAATTCTATTGGTCGTATAAATAACCAGCCTACAAACAGAGCTTAATTATTCAAATAATAATATGGAAAGTAACTACCAACTAGAGGAAATAATAAAGTTTATTAATAGCGTTTTCCAAGTGAACATCACACTTCCTACTATAATACATATCAATGTGAAAGTTTGGATAGGTAGATGTTTATTACTCCTTCACGCAAAAACTACACAACGGATTCGGCTGAAACTTGGAATATACATACTATATGACCTGGAATAACACATAGGATACTTTACATCTGGGTGGGTATGCAGGCGGATACTAGTAAGTAAGTTCGTTTGAGTTAGTGCCAAGTCTGTTGCTGGAATTTTTAGGCCGTCTAAAAGCCTCGGACATGGCTTAACGAGCCCTCCGAAACTTTCAAGCAAAGCACCTATCTGCTAATACCACTCGCGGCCACCCATCCAAATTGTGACCACTCAGAACATAAACAGTCATAGTAGTAAAACTATAACACATTGATGTATGCAAATTATGTTAATTCTCTGGACACGGTTAGAAACTGTTGCCGTAACTCACCAGAAGCTCTTAAGTTTATTAGCTGACGATTGAAAATTAATTCAATTATTCAAACAAATTCGAACACTGTTTTAATGTAACTAGGCCAAATTCTAACGTAACTCTGTTCTTTCGGCACATCTCATTTTGCAAAGGATGGTTTTACAATCTGATGGTGGCCAAGGACAGGTCGTCCAGTAGCGATGGTTCGATGATAACATAAAATCATAGGTCAACCTCACCCCCCTCCCCCCCTCCCTTTTAAATCTAGTGCTAGTGTTCGTAGCTAAGGTTAAACCATCAAAATGAAATAAAATATGTTCACGACTGTATCCCAGGGAGCGGTAGACATTTCTTTCAGATCTTAATGCAATTTTTAGATCCTTTTGGAGATGTCTAAGGGGGTAGTCAGAGGTATGTCCAAATACATATTTGGTACATGCCCACATTTTGCAGAAGTTAACTTTCCATACGTGACAGGTTGCAAGCCCATCGACGCTATTAGAGAGCTAACTGGATAAACCATCATAATCATAACATAAGCTAATTGAATAATATTGACTGATATATTTATCTTGCGCCCACGGTATTACCCGCGGTGAATAGTTCCCCTTCCCGTGGAAATACCGGGATCAAGCTTATGTGTTAATCCATGATATAAGCTATCCTGGTACCAAATTTCATTCAAATCCGTCCAGCCGTTTGAGTGTGAAGGAGTAACAAACATTCACACTTACACACAAACTTTTACCTTAGTGTGATTAGTAGAAGAAAAAAAGGTCATGTAACAAGGATATACGACGTAGGAAGATATTGAAAGAAAAGAGGCATGCTTTGTTTATTCATCCCAGGATTCTGTTTGGTAGTGGTAGTTGGATATGAAAATGATAGTCTTTTGTACTTTAGGATGGCAAGTTGTGCTGTTACATGCTGAACAATATTGTGACAAAATAAGGGAAAAAAGGTATTTAAGGATAAATAAGGAAGACAAGTCAATACAAGAAATAACTATGAAAAAGATTATTGTATGTATAATCTATTCAGTATCCAGAAATTTTAAGGGAGAAAAATAGCCTTTTAAAAATTTTGAAATAGTAGTTTGTAATCAGCCCGTTAAAGTTAAACAGATAGGTAGTGCTGTAGGCCGATGATCTCATACAATGTTCTCAGATAATCACTGTGGAGGTTATCAGTATTATCTAGTTATAAAGTGTGTGAGGATTAGCATTGTTGGGAAACTGGGCTTACAATGTCAGGGGATTTTTTGTAATCCGTAAGTAAACTATAGTACTTAAACAGCTGCGGGTAAACAAAGATTTGGAGTAAAAGGCTAGATAAGACATTTATCTAACAAAAATAGTAAAAGGCACCTAAATAATAATCTCCAAGAACACAAAAACTGATTATGATTTTGCTATGCCTCAACAATTTGTTACATTAAAGTGTTTCACGCGTAGGTACCTCGCCTATGCTCAACATTTCATAGATGTACCTAAAGATATTCCACTAGGTCTGTAGAGTACCTTGTAAATTTTCAGAAAAAACATGTTTATATTACAATAATTGCCTATAAGTACTTATTTTATTGAGGTCAATAATAACGTTATAACCATTGAGATCACAAAGGTAACGCAATGTTTTTTTTATCAATTAATACATGCCCTTCTGTAGGTACATAGTGTAAACTGGTTTCAATTTCAAGACTGTTTTTATTGCCAAGGTCGTGTAAAGCACATTTTTGTACGACTCTAAGCTTAACTGTGCCAAGGCAGTGTCGTGCAGTCACACAGTTGCGGTGGTAATGAACCAACACATAACCTGTGTGATATGACACCAAGTTTGATGGAGAGACGTGTCAAGTTTAAAAAAATAAGACATAACATAGTAAGTTTTATCAGCTGAAGACGCTAAATATTACTTGCTTAAAAAATGTCCGTAAAGAAATGAATTACGATAATCGTAAAAATGACCCAGCATTTTTAAAATTACGAGCTATGTATGACCATGAATTATGGCATGCGTAATGTTACAGCTATCAAAATTTGGCGGCAATTGCGTGCGGAAATGAAAGTGTGAGGTAACATAGTTTAATGAACAAGTCTTTCGCATTTGCGCCGAGTCAACTCAAAGATTTGTTGAGCTTTCTCGATGTTTATATTTCACACGTTTTGGGAGTTTACAAACAAGAAAGAAGTTTTTATTTTCTCTGCGTAACGAGAATTCCATGCTCAATGATATAATAATAACTACAGCAGAGAAATTTTTGTTTGCGCCATGTTGTTCACGTGTTTCAATACACGCAAGATTTCTTTTCTCGAAACTTCTCAGATTTCAACGTAGGTAGGTAGGTACTTAACGATACTTAATAGAAATGTATTTTATTAAAGTTATATCCTTGACTTTACAAGATATCAAAACCAGACTAAACCAAATCTGTAGCAATAGTTAAATCTTCTACAGCCGTTCAACGGTCGACTAACGTAAGTATGTTGAAACTTTAAATACATTCATGATTTCATTCCAATCAATAATTCATAGACAAATTACTGACAGCGTAATAATGCTCTCATTAAATTCAAATCAAATACCAACCGAAACATCAGTAGTTACCGATTCTTATTACAAGTTTGAGTTCTTTGAGATCTTCCATCTTTCTTTTGTTAAAAGATATTTCATCTGTATAAAATTTGGAGACCTCATCATTTCATCTTTGGACAAATGTATGGCGCACACAAAATAATAATTAAGAAGAACGTTTGAGTGGTGTAATTAGTAATTATGGTAACACATCGACCTTTTAATTACATATTGGAGTTTACATTTTTAAAAACATGAAATTTAACACATAATGTATGAACCGGACCATGCGAGGATAATAAGTAGGTACTAAGCAATGTACCTACCTATGCTCGCTAAATCCGTATAACTAGATCCGTATCTATTGTGTATAGATCAATGGATGACGATTTAATTAAAGAAATAGATACATACGTTTTAGAAAATTAAGTCTAAACTGCGGCCACCTGCAAAAAGAGAAACAAAATTTAATTGTTTTCAAAAACGTAAAAAACTAAACGCCCACTACGACCAGTCCATGAGTAAAGTATGATGTAGTTGTAGATAGTGGGTGGATTCTATAATAATGCTATTATTCTTAATCAATTTACCTACCATTGTTTTTTTATTTCGATAGATAGCATTTTTAATTTTTGTTCATATTGTAAAATAGACCCCGTGAGGTTAATGAACTCTGGAAATAGACTTATAAAATCGCAGAGTAAGTAGGTATAAGATTTAACTCAAAGTAAAAGACAAACATCAAATCTAAAAAACATTTTGAGAAAATTGATACATGACACACATCCTACTCAAGGATTTTTTTTGCTTTTTAGAACTTTTTGGACTTGCAGATAGACATTCGCGAAACTCAGCGAAACAGTTATTCTGTGACTCAAGTCTGCTCAGAAACGGCTAATGAATTCAGTTATCTCTAGATGTCGTCCCGCTCCACAAATCTAGAAAATTATCAAATTGCAAACAATTTGTGATGTGGGTCTATGTAAAGTGGGGGTAAGCAGTTAGAGGGAATGTGCGTGAAATTTTGTTTTAAAACCTCACATTTCAATCTACTTTATTGCTCTAGCTAGGGAAAATGTGAGGAGTTCCCAACTCGCACTAAGAAAACTGGTACCAGGTGGTCGAGTTGGGAATTTAAAAATTAATATTATTTTCGTTCATCAACTCGCACTATTTTCGTTTAGTACAGTTAAAGACAAATAATACTAGCGAGAATATGGATTAAAACATTACAGATTTTATATAGATGAGTTCTAATAGTAAGTTTTATTCCATTACTAGTTTATCCACTAATGTTCTAATGATAACGTGTGTATGTCTTGATGTTTCTGTAATTTTATACAAATTCCAAAATAAATGCACAATTGGCGAGTATAATACCTGCAATACATGTAAAGTAAAAAAAAATGAAATGAAAATGATCACGACTGTATCTTGGGAGCGGTAGACATTTCTTTCAGATCATTAGGCAATTTTTTGATCTTTCTTTTTGAAGATGTCTAAGGGGGTAGTCAGAGGTATGACCAAACACATACCTACATATTTGGTACATGCCCACTTTAAAATCTTAAAAATCTAACATTAAACCCAAACAATAATTTTTATTAATGCTACTTCGTAACTAGATGTCTAGAAGAAACCAAAACATTGATCCTTTCACCAACTCCTGCAGCTCTTTGCCAACCAGCAAAAGTCAGTCCAATAATCAATGACTTCTAAGTAATAAAAAACCATGTTTCTATTTTCACCGTTTAGAATCAGTAACCATGACGAGCTAGACTAGACTGACTGTCACGTCTTATCTTCATGCCTAATGCGCCACGCTTTGCAGCACCTGGTTCAAGGTCTAACCACAACATCCTGTATAGCTTGGTAGCAATCAATATTCCTTATCGTGATAGGGGTGCTTGCTTTATATAATTTCGAATTAAAACGAGGAAGGCAGTGCTGTTTCTAATGCACAATATTGAGTTTAATATTTTTAGGATTGTCTTTTCGAAATACTCAAAGACTCTATGTGTGTTTTGTATGTTCTGTCATCCTTCTATTAGTAACTTCCTGCATGAAATAAGCATCACCATTCTCACCAATGGCCTTCAACATCTAAATAGATGATTTAAACAGTGTCAGTTTAAGAGTTAAGGCACTTACGTTCATGACTAGTAAGGCCTATTCGGGAGCGACAGATACCAACTACAGGGACGCAATTTGTTTGCCGCAAATGCGAATATAAGAATAAAATTATTAGTAATTTTTGGAAGAAGCTTTAAATACTGTGCCTTGAATCAGTTGAGCTGTCTACAGATAGAGGTTAATAATGATTCCTTAGATGACTTAACCGGTCCTAATGTATTTTGTAAAATGTAAAATTAGAAAGTTTGATTATGACTTACGTTTTCAAGCCTATCTCAGATGGTTACAAGGTTAAAGACATTAAACTTGTTTGCAAGGTTATTAGCAAACTTAAGCGGCAGATAAGAAACTGTACGATAAAAGATGACATTACAGATTAACAGATAAGCACACCTTAAATCTGTCAAAATTTGCGCAAAGTTGTAAGGAAAGGAGAAAGCAAAAAAAGACATTAAAAATTATTTTGCAACCAGTTCTGTTCTAACAGAAATTATTGTTAACGAGTAGACCCGCGCGACTTCGCTTGCGTGTTTGCAACCCTTTAAACGCCGTAAAATGGCGCCTAGTTTTTAAGTTAGACCACTGGCAATACATCGGTGAAAACTGCATTCAATTCCATTTAGTAGTTTTTGCGTGATACGGCAACAAACATTCATACAGGCAGACAGACAAAAATTTTAAAAACCTTTTATTTTACTTCTGTTGCTTTAATAAAGACCATCATATTAGTTTTTCATTAATATCTCAAATCTACACAGACATCGAGGCGTTACAGTTTTATTACATGTAGAGATGTAGAGATAAATTATTGACTTCGTATCATAAACCACGAAGTCAATAATTTAAAAGCAATCATTTCCTGCAAATGAAAACTCATAAAACGTTTTATACTTTTGCCAACTAATAATAACACTATCATTGAAACGGATTTATCATTTATGCAATATCTTAAGAATTGGAAGTTTAAGTAAGTAATTGTCCTCATTACTTTGTTTGCTTACCTATAACAGTGCTACAGAAAACCAAGCGCTCCAACGGCCATAGTGGTGCTTGAGGCTAAAAGTCTTTTTTCCACGACCTATACCAGATTTGTGTTCTGATTTTGTTAACAACAGAATAAAACTTTATTTTCACTGGTACTAAATACTTATAAAGCATTTTTTATATTTTATTTAAAAACTAGTTTATGCGATTTTCTGACTCATGAGGTGTGAAACAACATCCTGCGAAAGTCTGCCCACTCTAACTCGATTATAGAGCAGTAATATATCGATTATTAAAGCATTAGATCGATTTATACGCGTTATAAAGCAATTATATCTGGGAGTGGCCAGTAGTATGAAAGTCCGAGTGGCTTTCACCTGCCGAGCTGCCAGAGGTTAACATAACAATTGCTTTAAGCTTCACATGACGCGATGTGTGTAGACAGAGTGCAGCCAAATGTGGTACAAATAAAACCGATTGTAACGAGTTTGTTTGGAATATTGTTGTATTTTCAAACAAAACCGTTTACACCTTTACAATTACAATGAATTAATTCAATCCCATATATTTACTTTTACTTACTTTATGAATGGATATTATTATATATAAGTAACCATTCATAAAGTAAGACCTAGATAAAGTACCTAACCTAATCTACACAGTACAGGTATAATAAAATAAAAAAGCCATGTCTACGGGAATTGAAGTCTTTTAGAAACAAATAGATATGGGCAATTAAAATTAATTCTTTACAAAATCAAAATCGTTATTTTCGAATGTGTTATAAGGATTTCTAAGGTGCCCTCAAGCATGTATTAAGAAG
This sequence comes from Xanthorhoe designata, assembly GCA_963582015.1. Taxonomy (NCBI): domain Eukaryota; kingdom Metazoa; phylum Arthropoda; class Insecta; order Lepidoptera; family Geometridae; genus Xanthorhoe; species Xanthorhoe designata. The sequence goes on from OY757029.1 coordinate 5,243,479, forward strand.
GTGAAGTTACTGCAACTATACCACCAGCAGTCTCACTGTTGGTAACAGTTACATAAACAATTGTCTCCAAAATTGGGATGGCACTGAAGCATTACGCCACCATCAGCTGTCAGTATTAAATGGTTGTTTTGTGCAACAAACCATAACAATGACTTTATCAAAAACAAACAGGTTGATGACTGTATCTCTAAGGAAAGATCCACTCATACCTAGATTCGTTCAGTGCCCACCTATGACGCAACTGGCCAAGTTGCGTGCCTTTTCCACGGCCCTCTTCGGTGAGCACCGTGGTAGCTGGGCGCTATCTAATTATGTTAAAGTAGATAGAGGCACGTCAAAATAATTTTGCACATAATGAGCAAGTGGCCAACTCTGATGACAGAGTTTATAGGCCGCCTAAGACCTCCGTCATGGCTTAATGACTTTAAAAGCCGGGACCGACAATTTAACGTGCCCTCCGAAGCACCGGAAGCGCTCAGCTGATAATGCCACTTGCAGTCACCCATCCAAGTGCGCTTCAAAATATTCACTTATCATCACATAGTAGACATCAGGTCAACAAGATGTAGATCGTAAATATACCTACTTAGGTATTTGCCTCGTTTACCAAACGTAATACTTACATAATTCCTAGCGGCAATTCTCTATCCAGAATTTTAGTCACGTCACGACTTTAACTTCGCATAACCATAAAACTACTATGCATTCCTTATAATATTAGTTTCCACCCGCGGCTTTTCTTGGTTTTCATGTACCTAATCGAGCCTGCAGGCAGCAAATGTGGCTTTCAATACGAAAAACCAAATAAAGTTAATAAAGTTAGGCCAGGTGAGACGAAACTATGTTTTACACACAACAAACATTCATTTTTTTTCATTTGTTTCGTGTCTGGGTGTTTTCTATGTATAATATGTATGTATTTACAAAAAAAAAATGTATCTATGTAGGTAGTTTATTAGTCATCTGGTTACCATAACACAAGCATTAAATTGCTTAGCTTGGGACTAGATGACGCTGTGTGGAATGTCCAAGGATATTTATTTATTATTTATTATTTATTTATTATTATTTAAGTAGGCATGTTTAGATACACACATACAAAATTATTAGTCAGATTGACCAAAACATCAACATTCTAAAGGCGTCAAACGATTTAAAGTTTTTCCATGTAAATGGGATAACCTTATAGGCTTCCATATCAACTTAAGCAGAAATACACCGTATTACCAAGGTAAAGAGTTGAAAGTTGATTATGTGGGTACTACTTGCCCCCGGATGCATAGGTAGGTAGGATACTTGGGTCGTGTCCGGCTTGGCTAAGTAAAAACTGTTATGCGATGGACCTGGATAGATGAACCTGTATTAGATTTACTGACGCTCTACGTACTTCAAGCCGTGTTGGTCAAGTGGGATGTATCTCGATTTTCAATTCGAAGGTCGTGGGTTCGAATCCTGGTCATGCATCAAAGGATTTTTCGTTTCCAAAAATTTGTATGCTCATAACACAAGCTTTAAACGTTGAAGGTAAACATCGCCGCAGCTTAGTCAGCCCCACACGTATTGACCACTATTTCCTATGAAAATGGCCGGTTAAGTTGAGCTGGTTTCGGTGCTGGGCAAGCCTATTGTTTCGGCACTAGTGTCCTGTTAAGCGTAGGCAAAAATTGGCTCCAGACTCTGGATAAGTTATCTAAGTAAGGTTTAAAAGTTTTCTTATTAAAATATTCGCGGCACATTTGAAAATGTGCGGAAACCGCAACGGGCGTTGGTAGTAGCTATTTTTAGCGAGGTACATTCACCCCGGCGTCAATTTCATAAGCTGTGATCCTGTTTGCAGACTATTACCTAGTAGGCGTTTAAGAATACCCTGTTAGCTTCTTAATCGCTTGGATGTAGCAACTATTGCACTAATAGAATGCTAACTTAAATTTTTAAACAAAAGTAAAAATACAAATAGCTTAAAACCCATAGGAAACGAGACATATATGTGCAACTTTGACCTTGGAATATCACTGAATTACTTGTAAAGGCACATCTTTTCAATCCTTTCATCTTCTTTCCTGCAAATAAAGACGCTAAGATTCTCATATACCGTCTTAGAGTCCTAAGTATTAAAAAATTTCAATACTTTTGTGAGGGATGTTGTATGTAAAATTTTATGGTTCAATCAATAATTGTCGACATAAAATGGCATTCTTGGTAAATCTTTTCAAAGATTTACCAAGATAAGTAAAGATAAAGATTTTCTTATTCAGGTCTCTCGATGGACTGGTATTTCTAGGAGTTTCGCCATATTAAAGAACATAAAAGCTTCGTAAGTATATTTAATTTCTTCGTTTGAAAACAGGATTTTCTCAAAGAAACATTACATAGGTATGATATATAATCTAGAAACATAACTTCAACACCACATTAAAGCTTTACTTATAAAAGCTTTACGAATATAGGTAATTGTAATGATCCTATCCTACTAGGTACTAATAATCCTATCCTACTACTAATATTATAAACGCGAAAGTTTGTATGTATGGATGGATGGATGTTTATTAGTACTCTTTCACGCGAAAACTACCGAAAAGATTTGGCTGAAGATTATGACTGGGAATAACACATAGGTTACTTTTGATCCCAGTATTCCCACTGGAACGAGAACTACCGCGGGTAACACCGCGGGGCGCAGCTAGGAAAACATTTTATACGGGTCGGGTATTTATCGCGATTATAATTTTATTTTATTTCGTGTCTGGGTGTATTTTATGTATAATAGTATGTATTTACAAAAAAAATGTATCTATGTAGTATATCAGTCATCTGGTTACCATAACACAAGCATTAAATTGCTTATCTTGGGACTAGACGACGCCGTGTGGAATGTCCAAGGATATTTATTTATTTATTTTGTCCCGACGTTATTGTCATGCATTTTGATAGCGAAATTTTAAAAAAGACTACGTTTGTATTGATGAGCAGTTCCCAACTCGCACTAAACTGGTACCAGGTGGTTCGATATGGTTTCTTGGTTTTTCTACTCAAAGTAAGTTCGTACGTCGCAAGTGGCCAACTCTGGTGACGGAGTTTTTAGATTTTTCTATTGAATGAGATAATAGCTAAACGTGTAAAAGGCAGCGCTTTTTGAAATAAGGTCGCAGTTTCCACTATGTTTTCTGCCATGTGTCATCAACGGTGGCGATAGTTTTATTGGTTTATTCCCGTCGTTCTATTCAATACAAATAATAAAATGTATTTCTGTTGTCCACATAGAAGCTCAATCTTTGTTATTGTTGAGTATTCGTAGACAATTCACCAATACGCCAAACTTAGCTCTGTGAAGCGAAAACTTTCTTCAATACCCACGTGTACCTATTGGTTACGTAATGCAATCAGCGAGGCACTTGCGAGCCATCGACCACTTTCCAATGAATTTTGCACAGAGATGCGAACTGGCCTTTACATACACCTTTATATTTTATTACGGAGATGCGAACTAGCCTTTATATTTTATGAAGTACCTTACCTTTATCATTATATTTTTTTTTTAATTTAATTCAAAAATAGCCCAAAGCCTGTCTGGTTTCCCGTCATCAGATTACGGCTCTTTTATAATAAAAGTGACAACTTTTTAGAAAAGTCGAAGATATTAATACCTAACATAAGTAGGTACCTACCTACATACTAATATAACAATATAATTATTTAATAATCTTAATTATTCATGATAATCGAAGTGAAACATAAAATAATGTAGGTATACTTACTAACGAAACACAAACATCTTTAAGTCCAAATTAACGTTAGGTACTTACCTACTATTATGCGCAATCGAATAAGTAGAAAAGCTCGCACTTACTTTAGAACTTTAAACGAAAACCATAAAAAATGTACAAAATCTATTGCAATTTCTTAAACTCGTGCTCAATAATGAGGTCTAGAAATACCTCAACAGGAAGCGGTAAAAGTGTCAAGTTATTTATGACTAACATTGAGCGTTTTACATAGCACCTAAGATAGACAGATGCGCAATTACTAATGTAAAGTTGTTATACCTACATAAGATTTTAGATCTTAAACGAACAGACTGACAGTTGAAAAACTCAACCAACTATGAACTCTAATTTAAAACTACAGAGACCAAATTACAACAGCGGGTGGAGCGTGTCTGAAACTATTACTATTTAAATAATTGATTACCGCCTTGAAAACACATAATTTTCTACAATAATTATGTCTTGCGGCAGTGCAAATTATGGAGCTATTTTAATACGATTTAGTTTCATATTATTATCTTCTATAATTACATAAGAAAACTTAACATTAGAATATTTACAAGGTTTTCTCTTAGTACCTAAATTTTATTTATCGAAATATGAAGAACAAGCATCAGCCCGCGGCTTCACTCACCTGGTGCTAACCCGAGAAAAAGGAGCCTATATGTTATTCCAGGTCATAAACTATGTATATTTCAAGTTTCAGCCAAATCTGTTCAGTAGTTTTCGCGTGAAAGAGTAACATACGTCCAGTGTCCACATATCCATACATCTATCCATCTATGGGTTACCTACGTCTTAGGTACCTACCTAAACTTATTTCAACTTGTTACATTTCACATAGGACGATTCATCCAACATTCAGTTCACATATAATTCAATTACTTATCCATTCTCACAAACTTTCGCATTCATAATATTAGTAGGATAAGATTATAGTGAGATTTTAAGAAGTAGACTTAAAGTCTACTTCTTAATATCTTACAGAGTACCTACCTATTATTATAGAACACACTCAAATCATATAGGTATCCAAAAATACATTTACAGTTAATATAACGGAAATAATTATCTCATAACCCGAAAGTTCTAAAAAACTGAACAACAGATGCATCAAAAACACGTTCACTCGTAATAGTCATAATCGATCGAAGCTATTTTCTGCAAATAGCTAGGTAGGTATCTATAAAAACATACAATTGATATAATTGGGGCTGAAAAAACAACTAAATGCCACATACATAAGGTCACGTATTAAGTAATCGCTGTCGGTTCGACTAAAGAAATACCATTCAATTTTCTTAATACCTTTCATACAAACTTCTTAGAATATCTCTAAGACAAACAAACCCTTGATCCCAATAATTAAAAACAATGGAAAATATGACCAGTCTCTTCTTATTACAATAGGGTAGTTGCCACTATCAACAATCTTCATATATTTCGGTTTTGTATGGTTAATATAGGTCCAAATAATCATTTAAACATTTAAAAACAGTCAAATATATTGGATTCATTAATATTTTCATAAAATAAATACGTAAAATTATTCACATAAACCACGTGACATCAAACACCTATCAGAGACGAGTGACGTCATGCCCTGCCAAACATTGCTGCTAGTAGTACGACTTTATTTTACCATCAAGTGAATTTTGATATTGACAGCAATGTTACATTGATCCTATGTCTTTGCCTAAGTCTGTTGTTGTTGTTATATGTGCGAGGTGTTTTTTTCGATTTTTCGTTCGTAAATAAAGTTTTTTGAGTTTAAAGCTATCATCAACTTCATTAATTTGAAGATGGAGGAAGGCTTTCATAAAGCAAATAGCAACAATTTGCCTAAAATTGACGCGCTAATGCTTTGAATGTTTTTCGCATCGAACACTGATTTCTGCTCAGCAGAGTTTCGAAATATCAAAACTTCTATGTAAGTACTCTACTCTAACACAATAAAATTAAACACAGAACATACGTTTTTTAGGATAAGTCATAACAAAATGCTAAAATCAAACTAACCACAGTTTGGTTCAGTTCAGGTCATCGCGGGCGTCGTACGGAGACGATGCGATAAGTTACGTCCAGCTGAAGCGCGAGGGAAAAATTTGCACAGTGAAATGTAAAATATGCCCAGAGCATAAAGTGTGAGCAAAATTATATGCAGTGAGCAAATTATAGCATACAATTTGTGACTTGTGTAGGTCAAGCGCAGTCAAGCGGTTCCGTTTTGCGAGAAGTAGCCACTTTTTTCTTGTATTTTTATCTATTGGTACGGATATAAATAGTTTATTTGGTGTTTTAATTGTTGTACTTTCACATAGTGGCACAGCACAGCACTTGTAAAACTTTGATTTCATCATTTTCACGGTTTTTGAAATTTTTTGTTTTTAAACTTATTAGTTTCAATAGTTCTGTGCACTCAGTTTTGTCTATTTGGCAGGCCGTGACGTCAAAGAAGACGCCATGACAGTTGCTAGCGTTTTGGTGCGAAATTCAAATTGGTTCACAAAAATGCAAAATAAACCATTTAAACGTTCGATTTTTACTGAAATATTAATAAATAGGGTATATTCGACTGCGAGACATACTTTTAACAACTTTTTGAGAAATTGGCAACTAGCCTATTCAAAATGTATAGACACGAAAGCTTCTTGTATTCACGATTAGAAACGATAAATTGAACGTATCTCGGAAAAGAGCTCAAATTACCCGTCGATTAAATTAAGACGCTAGAAAAACAAGAGATGATTTGTGATCGGTAAGCGTCTGTTGGGTGGACGAACTGTCGTCAACCTCGCATAATAAATAAAGAAGATTAGTAGAGTAAATAAGTACTTTAGAACTGAAATTAAATTTGTTGAAGCTGTCAATCAACCTAACTGAATCAAAAACAAACAAAGTGAAATTCGTCAATACGAAAAAAGGTTTGTTACGCCTAATGTCTCAAAAAATCAACCGATCATCAGGAAATTAATTTCGGGGATACATAAAGGACACAAAAAAAGAACCGAGGAATCATCCTAAAGTAGTTAAGCAAACCTAAGAATCTACATAACAGTGCAAAATTAGTCATATATAAAATATGCGCACTTCGAGCACTCTGTTATAAAAATCCATCCACTTTTTTGCTAGATGAACGTAAATTAAGTGAAAGCATATATATTACAATAATGTCTAGAATGAAAGCAATAGGTATATTACAATAGATCCTGTGTTTGATTAGCTGTCTCGTAAAATGGTTTTGATGGCTAGGCATTAATACGCACGCAACACTAGAGGCAACTATGCAACCGACACTTATCAATTACCTACTACATAAATAACACAGAAATACACGTGTTTTTCAGGAGCTTCAACACAACGTCAACTGAAAAGAAATCTTAGGCACCTTGTTTGTTGCTTGTTTCTTTCGTGTGTCGCGTCGCGTTGGAACAGGCAATAGAATTCCTTAGCTTTTAAGACGATTCAGTGTGATCGTGCAGGTCCTATTGAATAAATGTTTTTTATTAAAGTGTATATACTTCGTTCGTTCGTTCGCATGAGCAAGTGGCCAACTCTGGTGTATATAGTGTATATATATATATAAAAAGTGTATATACTTACAGTAAGTAGGTACCTACATGAGAATAGCGTTAATATTAGTGTAGCCTCCACTTGGAGGCTTACCTATACCCAACAGTGAAATGGGTTGAAATTATGACGATGATCATTACATACAATGTCCTTCACATCGAAATCTTTATTCGGCACCAATTTATATGATTACGCTTCTTGAATGATTTTATTACTATTTTACACTCACAGGTCCCAATCAATCTTTGTCGTTGTGGACATCAACGAAGTGTCGCAATGATTTCATGATGATTGTCGGTGTCATAAAGTCACCAAGGTTGGTAAAATTGTATCCTTGCCATTTGGAAAATGGCTGATACGGTTTATGACAAAATTAGTAACTAATAGCTGATGTTGAAAGAGTGGTAAGTTTCGAAATAAGTACCTACATATTATGTTACCTATAATTTAGTGTACCTAAGTATTTAACAAAATAAACTATAGATTTGCATACTGCCAAGCCACGAGTACCTACATTTATTTAATTTACTGTAGAGAAAATTATATAATATGTTATTTTAAATGAGAAATTCCATTGAAAATATTACTGAATGCATTCTTTGCTACCCAAATACACAGTTCGTCAACCAATAATTAATCACAACAAAAGTGGAATGCTGATTGTCCTGTTGTTTGTTTACAAAAGTACACACAACCCTGTAATTTAATCTAGGTACACTCCAATTTTGTATTAATACAAATAAGGTAATAAAATAACTTTTGAACTAGGTATTGCTTGTCCATTTGAATCTTTCAAAATAAACATAAACAAGCATTTTTTACTTCTCACAAATTATATTGAGAATAATACATTGAAGATCTATAAGGATTTGAATCTAAATGATTGAGTAGAAAGTGAATTAGCTAGCCCTAATAGAGCCGTTGTCATGAAAACAATTGTAATACAAAATCATTGTTGAATTTACTTTGAATCATGAGGTTGGTAGGTATTTCAAACAAAAGACATAAACGCGCTGCTGGCGAAAGCTCCATGATATTATAATTATGTTACATACAACGATGACCCTTACTTATTACCCATTAAATATTAAAATCCAGCTTAAACACGCTTACCTCGAATTATAATGCAAATTAAAAAAAGTATATCCAACTTTCCGTACTTATTCAGTTAACAAAAACCAGTTAAAATGTTTATTTTCCCGGCCCTAAAATTAACATTTTAATTGCGCATCAATTGACTCATTGAGCATTTAACAAAACTGGATGTCACTTCACTTTCATTAACTTTCGAATACTAACGTTGAACCCGCGATCAATTCGTACAAGCCATCAGATAATCTTGTATGAAAGTGGGCGAATTCGGGTAAACGAAATTTCGCCCACACATTAAAACTACTTTCATTCTCAGTTGGTACAGGTTGAATATTTTTATAAGACCGGTGTCAAGTGACTGAGGGTCAGAGAAAATTTGAATTATAAGTACGCTTTCAAAAGAAACTGATTATACAATTTTCAAGGTAAATACTTTTGTTTATTATTTTATTTCCTACTAAGTATTTGACTCGAAGCTGAGAGGATGGTTTAGGTGCTGGGCAAGCTTATTCCTGTAACTATGTCCCGTTAAGCGTAGGCAAAGATTTCCTCCTGCCGCTGTGTAAATCATCTAGTAAAGATGTAAAGACTATAATGATTTCCTTCCACAGAAGGAATGGTATAAAATTAAAAATAATCGTAATTACTTATAGAAAACAATCACAAAATACTATTTGGACTGGCCATTTTTTTAACTAAAATAAAGAAAACTAAAACGACTTTAGGAAAAAAATTAATAACCACTTGTGTTGGTATGTAAAGCTTTATCTTGTCTATGGACTTACATTTATTTAGGTACAACCTTCAAGAGTCCTTTTATCAAGGGTAGAGTAGGATTCAAAGTCCAAACCACAAGGCACAATGAAAAAAAAGTTAATGGTTTTTGAACGTGGAATGCGCCGATAACATAGAAATATTTGGATGCGGTAAACAAAAGTTTGACCAAGAAACAACTTTAAAATGATAAGGTAAATGTTTACTTTTATTGGATATATACAAAATGTTTTGTACACAATTTTTTAAACATTATAAACACAAGCGCAGAAATTAAAAAACTTGATCTCCTTGTATTTTATTACTGTATAAATATCTCGAGACTCATAAAGGGTAAATTCTTAACATCTTTGTATATTAATTGGTTGTAAATAATTTTAAGTGTTATTTTTGGGTATACATGTAGAAACTTGACAGTAAATTCTCTTGGTGTTTCATAAACATTGAAGATCAGTTAACGTCTAGTAGGTACCTACAAACTTCTAAAGAAAGTAAACTGACCAAGAAAATTTTAAAAAAATAACAAACTTCCAATGAAATGCCTAACAAACTTATTAATAACCAAAGTGGGTAGGTACCTACAAAATGGGGAATAATTCATTTATTACGAACAAAGCCCAGAAAAATTGCATAAATTTGCGTTAAAAGCCGCGAAAATTCTATTTCACAGCTCAATCATGATCTTTACTTTTCATAGGCAAACTAATTAGTTTTACTTCGTTACTGCAACAAACACAACTTTGAACCTTACCTACACCAGACACAAGGTGTAGATATAATTTATATCAAATATATTTGTACATCTTGATGATGACATCAATTCGATAATTTATAAAATACCTACCTACCTTATTTTTGTGAAGAAATATTTGCGCAATTACAACAGAATGCACCGACTGACCTATTTCAATAACAAAACAAAGATAATACATTAATAGGTATAATATATATGCATACCTACCAATATCAATGTTTAAAGAAAATTGTGTTTCGTAAGAAATTTATATGTGATTCTTTAAAAAAAATATATGAAATATGATCACGACTGCAATCCCCAGGTGCGGTTTACATATTCTTTCATATATTTTAGATCCTTTGAAGATGTAGGTATAGGGGGTCCAGAGGTAGGTATGTTCATATATTTAGTACCTACCAAAGTACCAACATACCCACATTGTGCAGAAGACTGATAATGGAATGGATTTTAATATTCCAGACGTAACAGGTAGCAAGCCCATCGATACTACTACTCGTATAGTAAGGTAAGTAATTGGATTTCAGATATTTCGAAGATCTAACAAAAGGCTAAGCCACGTCTAAAATTATATTCGGCAATTTATGAGCTAGGTACCATAATTATATGCATCTAACTAAGCGCTAGTTACCTACCTGAGTAGGTACAGAGGAATGTTCATTTAAAATAAAGGTATGACCATTTTCTAGATACCTGTTAGAAAAGTTTGGGAGACAGAAAATTTAATGAAGACGTAAAAAAAGGGAAAGAGAGGAGAATGAGGTCCTGTACACAAAAAATATTATTCTAGTCTAAGAGATGAGGCTTGATTAAATAAATGCAGAAATAATTACAGCTTTCTGTCCAGACATCCAGTAGGTATAGGTACCTAAGCAGAATTTGTGAAAGTTATTCAATCATGTGAGACGTAAGACGTATTCGGTATCATTGTAAAGTTGTCGCGTACCCGCAAAATCACATAACAGTTTACAACGGGCTCGGTTCCAAAGACCCTTTCATTTTAGCCATTTATTGGCCGTGTAATCCGACAATTACAATTCAAGTTACCGGTTAGACCAGCACTCGAGGCTCTAGCTAACGTTTACGGAACATTTCCTGACAAAATCCAATTAAAACAATATAATATTGTAACATTCTTACCTTCCAATCCGCACGCAACTATTCCCAAAACGAGAAACGCTTCAAAAATCCACTATTTCTCTAACAACTTTCGTAACACAGTCCTTGCAAAAACAAACTTAACCGGTAAAAACTTTCGAAGTTTGTTTCAGAAAGCAGCAGTCGTATTTGATTATCGTATAATGCGTGAACTCACACTAGTTGAATAAAACACCAATTAGCAATAATGTTATTCGAAGGAACGGCAAGACGTCCGCCTGGCAAGACGGTTCGCGGTTCACTGGAGTAAAAGAAGAGACACGTCACTCGCTGCGCCCGCGCAGAACTCACCTTTACCTCGGGGATAGGGAGCTAATGTCTTGATACTTGGCAACAAAGTTACACTGACGAGACGCTGGCGCCGACGACGACAGGTTGATTAAAAGCAAGATTATTTTCATCGACTGTAGTTACTGAACTACAATTTACTGAATGATATATGTATAAGTACATTAATATCGATATATATATAAAAAAAACATAATTATTCCGAATACATTCGCAAAAGGTACGAAATAAGGTTTTTTAATGCGTACTGCCGCAAATTGGAACAAACTGCCAGCGTCTCTGTTTCCATTTTCATACGTCCCGCATACTTATAAGAAGAGAGTTAATATGCATTTTCTGAGCAAGCTCGCTTCATCATCGACTTCATCCTTGCCTCAGCAAACCTCGAAGTCAAGAGCTAACCCATTAAAAAAAAATAAAGGCTTGAAATCATATTTCAAAGTATCAAATTAACACATCGCAGTATAAACACCACCATCTCGTGCTACGGCCTCGATATTCGGACAGAAACGCCTCTCTACGCTCCATCTAGCCATTCCACATTCCCACAAGTTTCTACAACCTTTTAACTTTAACCGCTACACAATAAAGCTGAATTTTGTCAAAACTTTGGTGGTAAACTGTATGACCATTGGAGCGTTGAAGATGGGCAAGTAAAAAATACTTACCTACGAGTGTCAAAAGTATGCAAATGTAAATTCTATGACAGATTTAGCTGCAGATGCCGTTCTTACTTAGCCACGCATAAATAACTTGATTAGTTTGTAGGATTGGCGTTTTAAAATATTCATTACGAATCGGTGAAACTGGTTAACATTCAAAAATCATTCAAAATAGTTCGGTTATTTAAAAGAGATTCGTCTGAATATTTTAAGCTTTCATTGGTTCCTACCTACACTTAGATAATTTACGCATCGTGAGAAACATTTACGAACGATAACAGGGCATAACTTGAAAGAGCTTGACCTCTCTGTTCATAGATCTAAAAAAATACTTATGAAAATAAAAGGATTGTTTGTAAGGATTACTTGAAAGAGCTTGACCTCTCTGTTCATAACTTCATAGATCTAAAAAAATACTTATGAAAATAAAAGGATTGTTTGTAAGGATTACTTGAAAGAGCTTGACCTCTCTGTTCATAACTTCATAGATCTAAAAAAATACTTATGAAAATAAAAGGATTGTTTGTAACTTCAAAAATGATTTTTTCAGTACTTACCGGTGCTTTCATCATCCGCGGCCCATAGTTACCCACTGGTGGGCAGGCACCCGTCCGACTTCAGGCTCCCACTTCTTCATTTTCAGCTTTATGTCAACCCACTACTGCTGGGTGTAGGCCTTCTCTATTCTTTGGCACTTCTAATGTTGGGCCGATCGCATCCACGTCTTGATGACTACTGAGCCGGTCTGCCAGCGTCACGTTCATTACCCCTGGGATACCATAAGGTCATACAACCTGCCGTCACCACACCGTCTCGCCAAAGGACTTGCCACTTACTTAGCTAATAACATATTTTTCGTAAAAGTAGGTACCTAGTATGAGGAGTGAACGTGTATCCGTAGAGCGTCTGGTAGTGCAAAATAAAGCCGATGGTATACCCGAACGCGAGGCAAATCGCCCATGAGGTGGACAGACCAGATTAAGGCAGTGGACGGTCCCTTACATGAGTGAGCAAGAAGGGCAGCTGTCAGGGAGGAGTGGAGATGCACTGTCAAACTTGTTAGAGCGAGGCCCCATTAGTGCTGCGTTGCGTCACGTCGTCGCAACGGAACAGCGCATTGTATGCCACACCTGCGTTGCAACGACGCACGATGTCGCAGCGGAAGAGCGTCGCAGCAACACTGGCTACGTCTCAGTTCAGCCTTCGCAATGGATAGATACAAACGTGTTCTTTGGTTGCTTTTATTACGCCACCGCCGAAATAAACGTAGAAACCATAGAAGATTCTAGATATCTCCTTTGATAGCATTAAGAAATACCTACTCTAGCTTCCTCCTCTAGCAGTGGATCACTGTCCGTCGTCGCAGCGGGGCTCCGACAACGCAGCGGGGCTCCGACAACGCAGCGCATCATCACCCTCCCTCCCGCTTCGTCTCTTGTCCGTCGATCCGTTGAAACGTCGCGCGCGACGACGCAACGGGCTAATGGGGCATGTCATAAAAAATATATGGAAAACGACGTCGACGACGCTGCGACGACGCAACGCACTAATGGGGCTTCGCCCACTTGCCACAATAAGAACCTAAGGCCGGCACCACACATGGTTCCAACATTAGAATGGCCAATGGCAATGCTCCGTTTACGGTTATTCGACACAAACGGAGCATTGCCATTCTAATGTTGGAACCAAGTTGAAGCCAATGTGTGGTGCCGGCATAATACTGATGACCACGACCACTCTGCCAAGAGTGTATCACAGAACATTATACTCTGACGAGGAGTGTATTGAACAAGAAGTCGTGGTATTAAGTAATTATGTAGTAGGTATCTATAGAAATAAGTAGGTACCTACCTTCCAACCGTCCTATGTAATTTTAGTTATATAACAAGTGAATATTAAAACCGGCACAAAAACACCTTTGCAGGAACATTAATTGGTTGTTGCATAACACAATAACACACGTTTAATTAAATGACCATTACTGACACCGTTTTCAAGCTATGGTTCACCTTCCGGTGTAGCTTACCTACCTCAAAATTTGGACCGATTTTGAAAGTTCTTTTTTGTTTGAAAGAGTAAACCTATAGGTACCTATAGGTACTTCCGAGGTGGTCTCATCTAAATTTTGAGGACCTGATGAGCATCTTCAGAGTTATGAATAAAAATGCACCGGGAGTGCAGGAAATTCTTACAAAATTTAAATCGGTTATTACCTAGGTAGGTACTTACTTACTTACTTACAATATGAAATTTTTTTAATTTAATTTAATTACCTACTTACTTACATACTTACACAAAATAATTAGATGTTTTTTTATTAAGTAATTATTTTTAAATGCATTTAACAGTTGTAGGTATAAATATCCTCTCTAAACAACTGTTTCTTTAATGTTAAACAATATTTAGGTACTTAAGTAGGTACTTACGTAAAACGTTTTTAGTTGACTCTTTACCTGTGTAGAATAGGTACCACGCCTAGGTTTTCAAGTCCCGGTAATGAACAAGAACCGCTAAATCGAGGTTTTATGACACAAACATTAAAACAAAGATATATGTACCTACCTTACTACAGATCTCTATCATTAAAGATGAATGCACACTTATCCGAATGCGTCGAACGAATTTTAAATTTCTTTAAATTACATCCTTTGAAATCTTCGCACACCTGCCAGCGTTGAATCGACTGAAATCTAGAACCCCCGAAAACCTAGAAAAAAATCATATGACACCGAAGTGCGAAATGTGTAAAGGAAATAATAACGTTTTTCGGCGAGATCAATCTTTTCGGTGCGGTTTATTCTTTTGTCGTGGATCGTGTGCGCCTTCTTATTTTCGATTCGTACACGCGTTCGGTTTGGACAAGTATGCAAGCACCTTAATGCTCCAACATCATATTCTGGCCCTTCTGACAACATAACTAAATATGCTTATCTGAGCTTATTATGCTAGTTATGTTGACAGAATCTTGTAGTTTATGTGGTATGTAAGAGAGAGCAAGAAACTCATTGCAATTTATAAGCAAATCGCATCTAATGAAGTTGTTTTAAGCTTGCATTTTGCATACCTAACATACTTACGATCACAGATAAGACTTGTCATTATCTTTTCATTAGAAACTAGATCCTTAGGAAACTTGCACACATTGATGTTCACGAAGAAAAGTCATTAGATAAACATACCTAAGTACTTGTAGTGAAAGAGATGTGCATAACATTCTTAAATGTTATTTTACATCAAAAGTAGGAAAGTAGGTAGGTACCTAAAACAAAGACAGATCATTTTCTAAAGAAAAATAGCGTTGAGCAGGGTGTACAGGTAATCCGAGCCCTGAAAGATGACAATTATTTAAAATACCTAAGGAAATTTTACGATTCCAGACAAATTAACGAATTACCTACTCTAGCTAGCTGCTAGATAAATGGATACCTAAACTGAATATTCGGTCTAGGTAGTCTAACTAGACATACAATTTGAATTCATTTTGTAAATGATAATACTCATAATATTACAACAGACAAGCATATTTAATTTTGTTCTGTAAGTAAACATGTCTACCTATCATATTTCTTTAACTTTCCTGATTAAATCTCATACTTAAATACAATTTTACGGTGCGGCTCCACCGCAAAGGAATTTGACCAGTTTTTCTTCGGGTAGGCCAAACTGTTAAATATATTCATATTTAAAGACATAATCAAAAAGAAATAAACATAAAGTCGACGAAAAAGCGTCCTCGATATCAATGCTGTAGTCAATTGCGATGATCAGTCATTTTGCTTAGTGTCGAAATTGAAGACTGATGACTGACTGATAAATAATGATTATTTATTTCATTCAGAATCCTCCAGACTTGACAATCAGTAAAGTATCATAACTAAATGTGGCTATGAAATAGTACCTACAACGCAACAAAGCAACCTAAGTATGACATCACTTCAGTAAGGTATTAAGTACATATAGGCAGAAAAAAATAGCGTGTTAACCTATTATTTTGAAGGTTGTTGTTTTCTAATAGATACATTCGTAGATAAACACAACATAATGTATTATATTATTTAACTGTTGTAACATACGAACAACAGAAACAAACCACTGAATATAGAGTTACCGTGGCATACCTACTGGAAAAAAAAATAAAACACAAAAAACAGCAATTGGAGTAACGTCGATGCAAGTGGCCAACTCTGGTGACGGAGTTTTTAGGAAGCCTGTAGGCCTCTGTTATGGCACTAAAAGAACGGCCACTGCTGCGTTTAGTCTACTTACAGCACCTACATTTAAAGTTGTGTGTTTAAAGTGAATATACCTAATATCTTTCCTCTACTAATATTATAAATTAGAAAGCTTTGTAGTAGGTACCTACTTAAATTAATTGGGATGATTGCTACAATCACATTTAGGCTAGTATTACGTGGACAAGAACATTTTTGATACCAATACTGTGGGTAGGTAGTACCAACATTTACAGAAACTCAAACTTAAAATTTATTTATTCAGTAGGTACCTACGATTGTTTATAGACCACTTTGACACATAAATTTCAAAAACCACACGATTAATATTATCAAGGAATGTTTTCTTTGAAGAAACTCTTCCCTGGTCTAAAAGATAATGTCGTAAGTAACAGACAATATACCAAAAGTCCGCTTTCACTCAGCACCACTAACGTAAAATCTCCAAAATCTGTCAACCATACTTGGCCGCTGTTTTCAAGCAAAGAAAGTTACCAAGTGGGCCACAACCTGTGCCATGAACTTGACCATAACCGGTCGAGCCAATACTGATAACTCCAAATTATAGGCCACTGACACACTGCGAGAATGTAAATTGGCTTCGCTTAGTAAGATTACAGAGTTTGTTAGGCATTCTTGCGTTTGAATCGCAGTTCAGAACTAGTTGTTAGCCTAGGCCTACAGGAAATGTAAAAATTACCTAGGTACCTACATCTAAAGGCATTAAGTAGCTTTAGTTCAGAAGAAAGTAAGCAGTTATGATACGGCATAAACTTATATTTTACAATCTAAAGAAGGTGCTTAGACCTTTAACATTACTTTGGAAAATAATTTTTCAAAAATAATAAATTAACTAATTATTTTTGAAAATTGGAACTGATTTTTTTTATAATTTTACCCAAGGTTTGCAGAATATATATATAGATAGGATAGAATATATATATATAGAATATATAGAAAGGTACGGTTCAATTATATTAAATTAAAAAATCCGGTAGATACTTTCAAAATACCAGTTTGATTATCGAGTATTAAAGGTACCTACTTACCTAGCCTCAAATAATGTTAAAAAAAAATACTTTCATGCGCTTCTAAGAAAGACATCGGTTTTTTAACCACTCTATCTAGAAATTGATCATAGAAACAAACATGTTGATCAATCTTCATTGTCGAATAGACAGGTGTATTACAAGTAGAGCTATTACTGTACAACTTGTTAATAAATTAAAGCATTTTTCAAATTAGAAAGGTAATTCATTTGCGTTACAACTTGTACTGTCACAGTTTGGATCAAGTCAATATATCAATCACATAGCGGCTGATTGATAAATGGCTATGACTAAACAGGTACCTCTACACAGTTGTTCTATAAAACAATAATTTATGTTTGTGTCCATAAGTAGATACATTGTTTCAGTGTGCATCAGCTGTATTCAATGAAATAAAAATAAATGAAAACCCCCCCAATATAACCCTTTTTCAACTAGAAAAGACCTGATGATCTTCAAAAGGCTGAGCAGATTTTCTTGAAACATAGCAAAGAACACTTTTGACGAAGACACCTTTTCAAAAAAAAAAAAAATTAATAATAATGTACCGTTCAGTATCTGCGTATTCACAGATACTAAATACACACTACCAACAGAGAGAAAAAGAAAGATAGCTTTAGAAAAACTACAGAAAAGGGACTTATTGACGAAGTTTTAAAAATATCGGTGTTAAATAAAACACAGAATTCATGTACATAATATAAACAGAAATTATAATTATTTTGACACCGTCAACTTATAAATAATCCATAGGTAATATATTATAATGTATCTACCAATTATCTTCAACATTCTTTCAAAATTATACTATGTGAAAAAACCTTTAAGGCTCCTAATTTGGAAAGATTTTGAAATAATAAATTATTTCATCAAGTGTCTAGTGATCCCGAAAACCCATGAAATATTTTTAAACTGTTACCGGGTCCTTAGCACTACTTTTTGTTGTTATCGAACCATAACAATTCCATAACATTAAAAACTACTGCTAAGGATAGGTACTTTCTATATGCTGCCGAATTATTTGATAGAAAGTAGGCTGCTGTGCATGTATAAATTTAGAGCAATTTTTTTGTTTGTTATATCAGTATGTAGTTTAATGTATTTAATTATAAATTCCTATAAACTCGGCGTATTATTATTTTCTTTATTTTTTCAAACTTTAAATATTTTGTATCAAATATTTCGGCAGACACATTTGTACACCCTCTCATCTAGTAACAAGTAGTACTGTGACTAGAAATAATTTAATATTCATAACAATATCTTAAACTAAACATGGAATGAAGCGAATTCTATAATACTAAATATCCGAGCAAAAAATACGGCCCACAATAATTAATTTGCATTATAGTTGAGAAAAGATAGTAAAGACGTAATAACAATTATATGCCCTTCTCTTTCTAACTTGTTGTTGAGGAAAAAGATAAACGCATCTTTGCAATCCTTTTTTCAGTTGATATGCAGGATTATAATTTAAACTGGGCGCAAACTGAATGAAAGAAAACCGGTGGATATAGTGCATTTCGCTCGTATTCATGACGTATAAAAGGGACAGGGTTAGTTTCACTCAATTTGGGCCCTGCTAGAAGATAATTATATAAGTTTAAATAGCACTTTATAACAACTACTGCTAAACAAAGCTGGGTAAACGTATTTTTAGTAATAGTATTCAAATTATAGTTTTTTAAGCTATGTTGATATAGCACTTCGTGACAGTCTACTGTAACAGTGTTCAGATGAAATGAGGCACTTTGAAAGTCACAGATTCTATTGATAAAATTATTTACTGAAAATGTATTTCATTGCATTCGTGATATTGACTTCAGTCGATAGTTTTGAAGTTTATTGACGATTTAGACAATATAATACAATGTGAGTAGAGAATCCATTTTCTTTATTTTTCATTTTATTACCGATTTAGTAAATCTTAGTCTAAATCAGAGTAATAGTTAACAACTTTCATGAAAAACTTTCAAAAACTGTTACATAATCATATAATTTGTTATTCTAGTTTCTACGTTCACTTGTAATTGATAGTGTGTGAGTATTTTATTGTCAAGTGCTAAAATACCTATTTTTAGAAAGGTAAAAGGGTTATTTGATGTCTAGTTACATATTGTTTAATTCTTAGAAATTTGTGATGAAATTGACCGATAATTTAGGCCATTTTTGTAAGTACACTTTATTTTGGTGCTAAGTGTACAGTGTGAAAAGCGAGTATAAAATAGCTTAACACTAAAGAGTACCTAAACAAACATCATCGATAGAGGAAGGATATGTTGCTTAGTTCGTTTCGCAATGGCACTCACTCTAAACAAATACATACATTCCTATAATATGTAGATATACCTTACCTTGTGAACTAATAGGCCAAGATCACTGTCTGTGTACACATAATAAGATAAATTATTCTATAGAAATTGAGTTTCTAAAGAGGATCCGGATCGAAGGACCAAAAATTTGCAGCAGACAATAATTCTGGCCTTTTAATGAATGAAATAAATTTATATCCATCCTCTTAACATTTACGTGCATTACTTCATTGGGGCCAGGTTTTGAGACATTATTAGCATTTCTCGTCTTGTAAAAGTAAAAGACAAGCTTTTGTCAATAAATAAAATAAAACTTAGTTAAACTATCTCGTATTGAGCAGCAATTTTGTTAACCGATAAAATGCCAGTGAAAAAACGACGCGCTAAAATTTGCAAGTTAGGGAGGAATTTCGCTTAAAACAATACTATAATTTTGCGACAAAATGTTGATTCTTTGTAAGGATTAGTCACTTTGGCCTGATTTATCACAGTGTTGTAAAGTGAATAAGATATTTCGAGGGAATTTGTTCCAATTCTTGTGCGTGGTTTATCAACAAACCGTTTTATTTTCCCAATATTAGTGTATCGTTAACACGTTCTATAATAGTGAAATATTTTCTATTTTGCAAGTTTGTGATGATTACACCACTTACGTTCCTATTACTGATATTTACTGTGTCATTTTAACATTTATATTAGATAATTAGAAGATAAAAATCATTACTCTTAAAACTATTCATTCACACACAGATATGAAATTGACAGATAGGATAAGTTTCATAGAAGAAGCTACAATAACTAGGATTATCATAATGAGGCCTTTGCCCAAACTGTCAAAACCAACAATGATCATAAACAGAACTCATAGTACTCTTCATTTACTTTCTCCGTTAGAACACTTTTCAAAAACTTAAAAATAAAATGGTCTACGAAAAAACAACATGATAAAACGCAAGCCCTATACCTACCCTTTTTCAAATTGTATCGCACGCACGCCCAAATACTGAAAAAACGCTACATAAGAAAATATTTGGGAGCGTATTAATAATTTAGATCTTTCTTTTCAGATTTGTAAAGACAAACGACAAATAATATCATAGATAAGCACAACTTACAAAAGCGTTTCAATATTCGGGCGCGAGTCTTTGAATTAAGTAATAGTTATTAACTCTCAGCCAATTCGTCATTCATGTAAATTTCCAGTACTATGAGCACTGCTTACAATACGACACTCGAATAACTACATCTACAACAAGCAACGTTCAATATTCAATAACAACTTATCTAAGCTATGTAAATTGTAAAGCTACGAATACGCCAATAATAACAATATATCTGCCCACATCAAAAGGTTAACGCATATACCGCACGAAAAACGAGGGTAAATACGACGGCCATCTTGGATTTTCATAAGATTTTTTGTCACATGTCTGACTTTCTAGTTAATACTGCTTCACATTTAATTTACGAAAGATTAAACGCAAGTCACGTCGATGTTAGACATACGGAAAGATAGGAAATGTAAAACAATTTCATTTAATTTTTTTCAGGCTGACAGAAACGCCATTTAGTTTTTCATCATTATGTTCTTGTCTAGTGACGCCAAATGTTTCTCTTTGAAACCCTATTATTAAATTTTACTAGTTTCTTTTAAGTGGACAAATAATTCAATTATGATCTAAATGCCTAAGCCACAGACCAAGCAACAACTTCATAACGTTCATAATGCATTTATACATGTCACTGTCATTATTATTTTCATCGCGATAAGTCAACCTCCTTTCAGCACTTACCTTTCTGCCAGATACAATCTTGATAAACAACTTACTCAGCATACTACGAGCAAAACTACTGCCACTCTTATCGTCCATACAAATTCTACAATCGCACCTAATTCCTATACTATTGGAAGTTATCGTGCTTATACTGGAAGTACTAGATTCATTATTGGCATTCGATTCGGTGATAACTATTCGGGGAATGTTTGGATTTGTATACGAGAATGTCCGTTTCAACTTTAGCAAGGGAGAAATGCTAACATCCACGCAATCATCGAATGATACATGCGACGCACGACGGGGTTGCAACCTCTTTACAGAAATATTGTCGCAACTTTTAAATTTAGACAGGTTTCTTTTTATAACCTCTTTCCTCCAATCGACTTCTATCCTTCCTTGGCACAGGTCAATGACACCGAATCTCCTTTGACGCGGTCCTTCTATTTTGCGACCTTCGTTGGATTTCATTGATATGCTTCTATAAAACGGAGTTTCAACATTAAGTTTGTCATCTGTCGTGTAAAAATCTTCAGTGGAGTTTCTAAATGATATACTTCTATTCAACATTCTGACTCGTTGCAAACCATTGCCATACTTAGGACTTGGTGAAGCTTCAGGTCTGAACACCTCGTCTATATCCTCCACTGAATGTCTCACAGCCTCCTTGAACTCCTCAAGTTTATCAGGTAACGTGAAGCATCGCTGTAGCTTCTTTATTTGCGGTGATATGTTCCCGCTCTCCATACCTCTATAACTATCTTTCAGTACCGATAACGCGAGGTTCCGTCTGAACGTATCAATATCGGATACCCTCCTGCTTTTCACTGTCTGAGAAACAGGGATATCCTCAAAGCTTCTGTACTGTTCGAAGACCAAGCTTTCGCGTTCGTCAGAATGTATCGTCCAAGCTGACCCAGCTTCTGTACCCGACCAATCAGACCCTATAGTTTGTAAGTAATTGAAGATTTCTATTCCCCCGTCGAGGGATATGGATCTTTGTAGTGGGATATTCGTGAACTGTTCATGATCAAACTTTTCCTCAAACTCGCCAAGCCATCCGTCGTGCTCTTGTTTGTTTAGGAGGTTTTGTAGTTCCTGTCTTAGGTCTGGATTTTGTTTTTCTGAGTATCGTCTGTGTGTTTGTTGGTTTGTGATTGTGTGTGTGGGGTCGGAGTGCCTACGAGGTGGCGGTGGGGGCTCCACCGGGAGCGGACATCTTGGTGAGAGTGGAGAGCGAACGGCGGGGAAATGAGCCCACGGTGATATCAGATTCAGCAAAGATTTTGCGAAAACTGTGGATTGAATGTTCACGTGAGTAATTTAGCTTAAATAGAAGATATAGAAAGAAACAGTTATATACTGCAAATGATATTGGAATACAATATTTTTGAATCATAACACTTTTTCTTAATTAAAAATGTTTATGTGTTTCTTGATATAGTATCTATATAATGATCTATATCTATATTATGGATACTGGAATCGGCAATAGTAGATAAAATAAAATGATGTTTGATTAGTGAAAAATGTTACAGAATTAGTACTTAAATCAATATCATGATGGGCTTGATTTGATAAAACATTGATTTCCCGTAAAATAACGAAAGATGGCTATCTTAGGGACTAGGGTACGAGACCACATTTATTTTTGGGGTTTAATATTGATTTATTAAGTAATTTAGCTTGGCAAGATTTAATTAACTCTTGGCAATTTTTAAGGCATTTTGAAATAATCACAATTTACATCAAACACAATAAGACTAAATTCCCAAAACAGTGTATCTAATATAATGTGTACATTGTGTCAATAAAGTAAAAAGATTTTAATAATTTTAGCCTCATATCCTAATCCCAAATGCTGTATTAAATGCTCAACCAACACTGAGCGCTGAGCGTGGCTATATAAAAAAAATGTACTAACGACTACAGTGCAGAGCTGAAGAATTGCTACGCACGTACAGCTATAATTACTACGACATACGGTCAGCGCGTACGGTACGCGCTGACCGTTAGTCGGTTGACCATTAAATACAGCCTAAGAGCGCCTAAGCCGTCACGTACCGGCCACATCCAATCAGTACCACGGGCCGAAAGAGATTCGCACCGGCGACGTGCGTCCATCACTCCGACGCGACGTCAGCGCTAGCCAGAACCTATCGCGTCAAACAAAAATAAAACATAAAAGGGAACGCGTAACGCACTGGACCTATAGCGGTTTTATGAAAAAATGAATGAAAATGTATTATGATATCCACTGGTGTGGACATTTTTTCAGATCTGTAGGCAATTAAGAATCTTTAAGGTGTCTAACTGCCGCGCTCAAGATACATTTTAATGTTCATTATCTCGTTCTTTAGTAAAGATTTTGTAAGGGAAATGCATGCTAAGGAACGGTTTAATGAACCTGAGTGCAGCTGTAAGAGGGTAAAAGTTAAGACCAAATGTTTGGTAAATGCCCACATTTTTCATAAGTTAGCATTCAATATTTAAATACGAAAAACTCATGAACATTACTGAAAGTCGAGGCCCTATACCAACCAAAAAGATTCTAATTTTAATAAAAAGGTTCCTTAATATTCCAAATGATGAAAATGAATGATGGAAAAATCACATTAGGTAAAGTGCGTACGCGCGCAAAGCAGGGAATAAAAAACCTATGCTGTAATAGATGAGCTTTATTAATATCTTTTTGTAACTTGAGCCACTTTGTAGGCATATTTAGTCAGGGCTATATTTTAAATTTTAATGTTATAATAATCAAAATACAAGTAATAATGAATACAAATTAAAGCTAATTAATATACATTTCGAAAATGTTTGAAATCAATGTGACTAAGTAAATTGTGAACATTGAATAGGTAGTCTAGCTTTTAATGTTAGTGAGAAAAGTACAAAAATAGTCAATGAATAATAACATGTTTATTTTTTACAATGGCAAGAAAAAACAAAACAATAAAAAGGTGGGATCGGGTAAGCGCACAGCACAGTTTGAAGCGCGGGAAAGATGTGTCAAATTGATGTAAACGTCAAATGTCAAAGTAATTGTTCCTATTTCTCTATGAGTCTATGATTTTTCCTTGCAGTAACACTGAGAATAGTTCGACTCCAAAAGAGAAACAGTCTCATTAAACAAATGGTTTTTACGTTACGTTTCCGGAGAGCTATATTTATCAATGATTTTATAGATTTCAGAGTTGAACCGGTTATTTGGTTGGGCACTTCGAAAAAAACAATATTTTACTGTTGTTTTGAAATTCGACGTGACTTTAACACATCATCTCGTGCTATAGTATAACAAACTGTACTATGAGGGAGGTTAAGCTGCGCTTCAAGCTATTTCACTGTTAAACATGAAGGCTGTAAGCACGTGTTTTGCACGTATTTTGCACGTGTTTTGCACGTGGTTCTAGGCATGCGATAATCGCCGTGCTGGTGATAGTGTATCGATGGTCTTGCGTGATCTCTTTCGACCCTGGTGCCATTTTCCATTATTTAAACAATAACACACCTAAAAAGAAATAATTTTGAAAATAAACATCAATTAATTGATTTTGATCCCATGTTTCATGCATTAAACTTGCTCTTATCAACAACCAATTTTGACTACCGCATGGTTTTTTTATCTTAGGTGCCAAGTTGACAAGTTCGCTACTGTCAATTTGACATGTTCGAAATTTGAATGTTTTGATATTGGTTGATGAAAATGGGATTAAGAAGCCAAAAATAAACAAAATTGTCCAGAAAATTGTACCAGAACCAAAATAATACCGTTAGATGTAGTGCCAACTCACCGTAGTTAGTATTTATTTTAACCCATTTACACAATACTTTTTAATGGAAGAATGAGATATTTCACGAAAGAAGTCCCGTGGAAATTTGTGGAACTAATTAAAAACCTATAGCAGGTTATTTTTACACGTAGATAGTGGCGCCGCATAGGGACTTCTTTAGTAAAACGGTTAATTTTATTCAATGCATTCAATTATATTTACAATAAATACAAATTGTGATAGTTTCATTACTGTAGAATCTATGAATGTATCTTCAAATGTACAAGACTACATAGTAATAATAATTATGATGATGCATTATGAACAGATGAATGAAACCCAATACAATGTTATCTTATAGTTCACTCGTGCATTTGTGCAACACGCAATATGATAATATCAATGAGAAAACCATAATGTAATTATGTATAGACTAGTAAGGTAGTAAATACTAGCAATCTATAAATGTGAAGCGTAAAGCGAGAATCATTTTTAATTATCTTCAAAATGACGAGATGTCGCAACTTTAGCAAACGGGAATTTATTTACTAATTTCAAACAAACTGGCGCTCTCTTTTTTAATACTTTCAAGCTCGATAGATGATTAAAAATCAAAATAATGATGTTCCATTCCCAAACGCATAATAAATCCATAATCATGCCCCAAAACAGCAATAACACATGCTTGTTCTATATTCATAGAAATGTAAGTGTCTAAACACACCATGCCGTAGATACGCGACCGAAGTTCGGCAACTGATTTTACGTTCCGAAGTATTCGGCATAGTGTGTTTATGCCGGGTTCCTATATCTAACCAAAGACGATTAATATCTAGAAGACGGACAAAGGCCATACACAAAATCGTAACCCGATCCCGCAGTACCAGATAGCCTGAAAACTTTAAAACATCAATTTTATCCAAGAAATTTCAATACTTAGTAGTAGGTAGCAACAATATTCAATATTTAAACATTTTTAACTAGAAAGTAATTGAAATATCTTGGATAAAATTGATGTTTTAGAGTTTTCAGGCTATTTTTTAGGGTTACGATTTTGTGTATGGCCTTTGTCTGTCTTCTAGATATTAATCGTCTTTGATCTAACTAACGGATGTCCGTAGGTCGGTCGTCATAGCAACGTTGTTATCTGACACAAAATGAATGGCACTTTTTGACAGATAACAACGTTGCTAAGACGACCGACCTACGGACATCCGTTAGTTGGATATAAGAACCGGGAATTAGTGACACTAAGGCCGGTATTCAGAGACCTTACTCAAGCGTCGATCTGTGCTTGAGCGTCGATTTAAGTATCGTTTCTTATTCAAGAACGTTACTTGAGAGTAGTTTTGCTGATCAGAGTTCAGCTGAGTCGAGTTCAGCTGAGTCGAGTTCACCTGAGTAATTCCTTATTCAGAAACCTCAATCAAATGAAATCGATGCTTGAGTTTGACATTTTTCAAAGGAATCTGAGTAAATGCTTGAGAGTGGTCTGGACCACGCTTGAGCATTTACTCAGATAGCATTTTTGTTTTGTTTTCAGTAAAAATGGATAATATATTCGATTCGTTGTATTTTCGAGGTCATCTAAGCATGCTAGAATAACGGACACACAAGACAAGACTTCAAAATATGCATGGGGACCTTGTTTCTGTTTCATACAGACAAATGTTATAAGGACTTGTGAATTTATAGTTAGTATTAGCACAGATAAAAGAATACTATTAGTTTAGTCTTGGTAGGTACTCATAAGGATTACTTACCTACTTTATTTATGTCGAAAATTCTACCTACGTACATAACCTAAACACATTTGGTTTGGCTGGGGTAAAATAAAAAATATATTGACAAAATTACCATAATGTTTTTATTTAATATTTTACACACACTTATTTAAAACGTATTAAATAAAGTTTATAGGAGTCACGGGAAACAGCTAATCGTTAGATCATGTTCAGGCTAAGCTTGTTGAGAGAGATCCTTCGTGTCTCGTCATCTTCAACGAGTGCTGGTGCTATCTTCCACAACGTTTGTGTCTACAAACACTAACATGATGCATCAGACCAGGGCAAGAAGCACTACCGCCGATAACCAAGCAGTATTACCTGTCTTTGGTCAAAGCGTAAAAATAAATTCATTGATTTCACATTTTCATCCCGCGATTTGGCGATTGTTGAAATTTGATTGACTTGCTTGACGACTGACGTATGAATGAATGAATTTGTCAGTTTTCTAAAGTCGTTCCGTTACACGTTATTTTTACTTCACTTTCGAGAGTCGCCATTAATTTTTCATCCAGGCATTTTGAATTTCTGCGTATAACGGAATGGAAGTACAAAATAATTTAAAAATGTAAATGAGAACAGACTGAATTCATAAACAAAAAGGAATCGACACTTGAGACTCGATTTAGCTGAGCATTTACTCAAGCAACGTTCTTGAATACAAACGATACTTAAGCAACGAATCAATGCTTAAGCAGAGTTCGCCTGAACCGAGTTCAAATCGACGCTTGAGTCAGGTCTCTGAATACCGGCCTAACAGCCGGTTTCTCGAACGCAGATCACCTCCATAACTAACTAATCAATGGTCAAATGACAGTGTTGAATTTGTACTCATGCATATATAACATAATAGGCTCGTATTCAGAGTCTGCACTCAGACTTGAGTATAGATTTATATTACAGTTCTCTATGAGACCGCCTCCACGGGCGAGTGTATCGCGACGATTCCGTCCTATCATCGGGAAATTTACAGAATTAAATTTGCTTGTCAATGTCACTCGTCGCGATGAAATCGCCGTTCATAGGTTGTATATAAATACGTGGCACGACGATAACATCGCCGCGATTCTCACGCTTTTGGAGGCGCTAAGGAAACTGATGAATCACCGCTTGAGTATAGACTCTGAGTACAAGGCATAAAATATTTATTTTTAAGTTGTATTTGTAAGTTTTTTGCTGTGTACAATAAAGTGTTAATTCATTTATTCGTTCATTCATAAAGGCGTGTACTCACAACTTCCTGATCCCGCTGTTCCGTTTCCATGGCGCGTCGTCGGGCTCCGCCGGCATCGGGCCCTGCACGGGCGGCTCTTCCTCGCAAGCCCCACTTGCTGGTGACGTGTCTGAACTACTGTGGATTAAAAAATAATATACAGTCTAGTTACCATAATTCAACAAGCACTAAAATTGATGCCATCCTTTTTATTTCGATCTTTATGAAAGGGACGTCAACATTTTTAGTGCTGTAGTTTAGTTAAGTTTTGGCGACATTCAGAATTGCCACTATTAAATTGCTTAGCTTAGAACTAGAAGACGCTGTATGGAATGTCCAAGGAATTATTTATTAAATAAAACGATAAGTACAGTGAAACATAGAACCTCTTAAAATTATCGTCGATTTAGATATCGACAATGTTTCGATTCTTCCGGAGAATCTTCATCTGGGCCCAGCACTGATTCCCCGGACGACGCCGACGCCGACGCCGACGCCAGCACCAACAACAGCGCGCGCCCCCCCGCCACCTCCTTCGCGACCTTCGTCCCGCGCCGCGCGATACTTCGCACGCAGTGTGAGACGCGACCGCGAGGAGTGACCACACTCATACCCAGACGAAGATTCTCCGGAAGAATCGAAACATTGTCGGTATCTAAATCGACGATAATTTTACGTGAGTAATTTCCCGTGTGCTATTATAATGTCTAATACAACTCACGATAGTTTTGAAAGTGAAATAGAACCTCTTGTTTTTTTGAAGTCGGTAAAAAATTGACATCTACTATTCCCTTGTTCAATTTCAGTTAGAGCTCGCATCTCTCAGGCTAATTATTTGTTCATAGGAAATTGACATCTACCACGTAAGTTATAATCACCTGACTGGTTCAGCTCCTGCAACTGCTCCTCTGCCTTGTTCAGCTTCCAGTTTGAACTCGCATCTCTAGACTAATTATTTGTTCATAGGAAATTGACATCTACAACGTAAGTTATAAGGCATATAATCACCTGACTGGTACAGCTCCTGCAACTGCTCCTCTGCCTTGTTCAGCTTCCAGTTTGAGCTCACATCTCTGACTAATTATTTGTTAATAGGAAATTGACATCTACCACGTAAGTTATAAGCCATATAATCACCTGTCTGGTTCAGCTTGAGGCTCGGCCTGCAACGCCTGCAACTGCTCCTCTGCCTTGTTCAACTTCAGCTTCAGTTCGTTGCGTTCGTGTAATATCGTCCAGAACTCGCGCACACTGAACGTTGGTTTGGAAGATTGGTCGTCGTCGTCACCGTCGGGATTCACCGCGCCGCATGATAGGCACTTCTGAAATGATGAGCTTCAATGAGCAGGTGTTTCTAGTTCCTCTAGAATACCCGTAGATGGCGTCAATCGGTGCTTTACTCTGACTATCCCCTTACGGCCGAAATTAATATTCAATCCGAGTAACGATCGCAGATCTATAATTATTGCCATAGCAACGCTTGTTACCTGTCAAAAAGTGCCATACAAATTGTGTTGCATAACAAAGTTGCTATGGAGATAGATCTAGGATCGTTCGTTGGATTGAATATTAATTTCGGCCGCTAGACATTTTTAAAGGATCTAAAATGCCTAAAATATCTAAAATGCCTATCCCACATTGTGTAGTCATATTTCACATAATTTCATTTAATTTTTCACAAACATTTTAGTCTATATTAGAGCCTGGGCCTAACAAGCTCAATACGACAAATTCTTCTCGTCGCCGACAAAATGTTCTCTCCTGCCCTGCTACTCTGCAAAACGAAAAACGAAGTTTCGTGACAATTTTTGGGTTCTAATTATGTTGGTGAACTATTACGAATTCAGTATCCACCAACATAAGCTGACCCCGAAAATTGTCACGAAACTTCGTTTTTCGTTTTGCAGAGTAGCAGGGCTGCTCTGGTACGTTAGAGAAGTTTGGTATTATCGAGATATTTCGTTTGTCGTCTCGACACGTTGCACCATGTTAGGCCTACAGAGCACACGTTTCAAACGCGCCGTCACTGCACGTTCGTATCGATACTTTAAGTAGGATAACTCACTTTGTTCTGTGCATCGTTTTGCTGTAGCGCAGCGATGTCCCTCTGCTGGGATTGCACTATGGCCGTCAAACTGGAGCGCTCTTCGCAAACCAGACGCATCTGAAATAGTTCAGAGAAAATATTGAAACAATCTTTACAAAGCGAATGTGAATAGTGTCTAATGAGTGTCTAGTTTGATTAACTGCCACTGGGCTCTGGCCTGAAGTATCTGTTTTCCTAAAAGTATTTTTCCCAAAATGCTTTTCCGACTATAAGACGTGCTGACATTATAAGAAGCAGACATTTAGGGAAAACGCCCCAAACTATGAGTAAGTGCGGGCACGCCATACATTGGAGTGTTGGAACGTGTTCTTCTTCTTCTCTCGTGTCAATAACTCTCAAAATTTCAAATACGGTTATGCCAAAATGTTGCTACCGCTATAGCGGCATCCGAGGCAGAATTAAGGTCGGCTCTTGTGCAAGAGGAGGGGCAAGTGGAGTATCGGAACGTGTTGGTTCCAATACTCCAATGTGAGGATCGATCTTGGTCGGTTATTGGACACAAACGGAGCATTGCCATTGGCAATTCTATCCGTAGCCAATGTTGGAACCAAGTTGAAGCCAATGTGTGGTGCCCGCATGACAGCATGGAAATGTAGTCATCGTGGAAGAGTGAGCTCACAATAAAATGTTACTTACAATATTTTAGAAACAAGGGACAACAAAGAGAACGACACTATTGTATAATCATTATGATCTTTAGAATCAGGCTGTATCTTTAATTTATTTTTAACTAGTAGACCCGCGCGGCTTCGCTTGCATGTTGTACACGCTACTTTTCATAAAAACTTTGACACCCCGAGTTTTCTATCTAATTGCACTTTCCTTTAAAACGTTCTAATACAAACTTGGACACCCCATTGTAACCCTTTATAGGGGTAACCTGCGGTAAAATGGCGTCTATTTTTTATGATAGACTTCTGGCAATACATCGGTGAAAACTGCATTCAATTCCATTCAGTAGTTTTGCGTGATGCGGGAACAAACTTCCAAACAGACAAAAATGTTAAAACCATATTTTTTGTTGCATCTGTTGCTCTAATAAAGACCCCCATATTAGTTTTTCATTAATATCTCAAAAGTACAGACATCGACGTGTTACAGTTTTATTATATGTAGAGATCTCTACCGCGCAATGAGAAATACGGTGGTCTCCCCTTTTATTTACATTAATAATAATTGTTGTACTATGTCGACCATAGAAAAATAATTAATTAGGTACCTGAGTTTGGATTTGCTTGTGCTTCTTCTTGAGATCCCGCGTCACCTGCGCCAACTTTTCCACTTGATTCGTCAACTGTAACGTGTCCAAAATGGCCATTTTACTCAAAAATTCACAGAAAAATCATAGTTTAATTAATTTTCTTGACTGTAACTATATCATTTAACAATAAAACACGTTCAATTTATCCTGATATAGACGTTTAGTGTTTACAGTATAAACATATTATTTAACTAAAATGTGGTAGAATCTTGTAGTTATTGATAGCCCAAGATTATCGTGTCTTGTCATGCTCGTATATAAATAAGATAAATAGATATTGATATGGTTAAACCTCTTTTTTTTTGGTACTAGGATAAGATATCTTCACGTCTGATTAGAAATACACATTTTTCGCACTTGGACCTTGGGATTATCAGAGATAATACTTAAAGTAATAAAACTTATAAGGCTTACATTTAAGATTTAGAATATGTAGTAATAGAAAATACATTTGGTTTTACCAAGAACAGTTTGTATTTAATAGGTACCTTTGAAACTGCCGTTTTTATACGGTTTTGTATATACAAAACGGCAATTTCAAAGGCCTATATTTCGTAATTCTATTAAACATTCATTAAATAACACCTGTGTCTTTTTTCAGTGAACAGAGAGACAAAATATTTAGTAAATGTTTGAATGTTAGTCCGAATTCATGAGATTCATTTGTCCAATATGAATTCAAAGAGATCTAATAGATGACAGCTGTCATTTAGCTCGCATTCACCAAAAATCCGCGCATCATCTCGTCTTTCACTTCCCCTATTTTCCATTTACCCAACAAGCGAGGGTAATTCTAATTTGGCGAGCTAATCATCCAGCTTCACCCCGAATATAATTTGTATCTGGGTCAGACTTTAAGGCTGCTGATATACGAAGAAGATAAGCGTTGAAAAAATTCACCAATAGTCGACTACATTTTCGTATCCATGCTCAGTGCTGCTTTTTTATTGATGGTTCTTAATCAACTTCTCTGGAGAAAACGCACTCTTATGTGGCCTGCCTAATGCAAAATTCGATAATGTAGGTATTCCATTGTACATTTAAGTTCTTACAGTGAAAACAAATAGAACATAGACGCATATCATTCGCTAGAAAATGGCTCATCGCAAATTGAGCTGCGGCGGGCAGAGCTTACCAAAAGAGCCGAAGGAAACCGAATACACACGTTTTTTTAAATAAAAAAGTGGACTTATGAACTGCGTCTAACAGTCGTCATAAACGTTGGCGAATCAGTTTTAGAGTTTCGAAATAAAGCTAGTTCAGTTTTGTACCAAAATATGCATCTTGTTAATTTATAGGAATGCTAGTACCTATTTCACTGCCTACAAAGTGCAAACTCTAAAGCTTCCGGCTAGTTGTTGAACAACGATCGGTCTAAATATTCTGTTCAGTTAGGCTTTATTCCCCCACATCCCAGCATCTAGGTCACGTTTAAGCGGTGAGCCAACCACGTGGAAGTATATTAAGCCCAATCTAATGCATATTTCATGGGTTAGTTTCAAACTTGCATTAGTGTTATAATCCTAGTTGTGCGCTAGGCGCATAACGATCTTTGCGGTAAAGTGAATTCTCAACCCGATGACGGCATTTAAGTGTGTGCCATAACGCCGAGGAATGAGCGGGAGAGCGAATAATGTTTTTACTCGTGAGTGAGAAGCGCAGAACGATAGACACGCAACATAATTTATAGCGAAAACACAGTTTTTATTTAATTACAAGTTAATTAAACAAGTAATCGAAAAATTAAAAAACCAGAACTAAATGAATACTTCTAGGCTATTTGTCAAAACATAAAACCAACAAAAATAGCGTTCTGTTCCTGAGATAAATAGCAAACTGTGTGAAAAACATGTATTTTTCAAAAAAATATATGATCGAGAAAACTTTTACCAATCGTGTTTCTAAAAAACCACAACGCAAGATAAAAGTTCAAAATTTAATTTCTCCAAACATTATAAGGTGGTATCTTTCACGGATTTTGAGATCTAATACGATTCAAACCACATATTTGCTACCTACGGCCTCTTAAATAAATAAGTTGGTACCTACCTATTTCATTTATATTTCAAAATAATATCTAAGTATTATATCAGTCATCTGGTTACCATAACACAAGCATTACGTTGATTAGCTTGGGACTAGATGACGCCGTGTAAAATGTCCAAGGATATTTTATTTATTTAATTTAACTTACTTGAAACGATAAAGACTAATTATTATAAAGATGTTAAGGCCTGATTTTTTTTAATTCATGCTAACAAGACTATGAATGTTATATCAACATCAGATCGAATGGCATGTCACTGTCCAAGTAGGAACATTTTGTTTGAAAACCCCGTCTCAAGAGAATGAACACAAAATGAGATTGATGATAAATATTTGCCGTTCAATTTCGGCGAACCAAAAACAAACATTTTAAGGCGAGTTCTATAATAACAGATTGCTTTGACAGTTTCAACACAGGCCTTCTTAGCAGTATCCGAGAGATTGGATGAAAAAGTCTGGTTTTTTTAAATAATATAGTTTATGAAATACTACATTTAATGTTAATGTCGATCTTAAGTTAGTACCATCAGAAATCGACGATTATATTAATGCTACATCGATAAAACTAACAAGCATTGGAGCCTGGTAGAGATACAATCAGTGTTGCGTGTCTGAATATCCGAGACACTGAAGAAAGGATGAGTGAGGATGAAGACCCAGCACTGATTCCCCTGACGACGCCGACGCCAACGCCAGCACCAACAACAGCGCGCGCCCCCCCGCCACCTCCTTCGCGACCTTCGTCCCGCGCCGAGCGATACTTCGCACGCCTCGCAGTGTGAGACGCGACCGCGAGGAGTGACCACACTCATACCCAGATGAAGATTCTCCGGAAGAATCGAAACATTGTCGGTATCTAAATCGACGATAATTTTACGTGAGTAATTTCCCGTGTGCTGTTATAATGTCTAACAACAACAATATTATTTTGTTCTTACAATTTTTTTAACCCTTTAGAGACCAAGTTAATTCGCAAACAATATTTTCGAAACGACAATCCATTGTAGCGCAGCCGGGATTCGAAAACACGACCCTCAGATCGGTAGTCAAGGCACTACATAGCCTTATGGGACTTATCCAACACGGCGATTCCTCAACGATTCTCATTCCACATCGCAAATGTAATGTACCGATAGCATCAGTCATCAATCAATCGATTACAGTAATATGCTACTAGCTCATACGAACATCCTTCCACTGTAATATAGAAGTGTTAATGCTCGAAGTACCGGTGACCTGATTTAATCTATAGTATCTTTTTATATAAATACAAATAAATGTTTGTACGTTTATCCACTTTACTTTCCTAAAACTAGATACATCGTCAGATTTACAACCATAAATAATAGTATGATAATACTATAGAGATACTGCGATATTACAATTGGTTTATCAACTGGATATAGTCTAGATTTATTATCAAAATATTTTATCAAAACAAATACCGAGAGGCCTTGCAATTTAACAATATGATAAAAAATAGCATAGAAAGGATTCCCCTATATCTCAACTTTTACATCGACACAAATATGAATACTCAATACCTATTTCATAAATAATAATAAATAAATAAATATCCTTGGACATTCCACACAGCGTCCCCGTTCCCAAGCGCGATTCGAGTATTATCTGCTTGCAAAATATTAATGTGACATGTTGAGATATCCCCTAATAACCCCTCCTAAGATATCGACAAATATATTTAATTCTGAAAATATTAAAGAAAGCCATGTATATTTGTAAATATCGATTTTCTATTGCCTGCGCAGGCGCAGCGCAAGCATGATACCGCTTCAAAACGTTTCATACAAAATACGTAGGCGACATGACACGTGAATTTTACTGAAGCAGGCAGTGCCTTCACTTTATGCCGTTTCTCTGTAATCACGCCTGAGATAAATAACCGCCTATAATCACTTCAATTCAAACATCCATTCTCTTTTGAAATTGCAATATTCCTATTATCCAACTAGACCAAAACTATTCGAACAATACATTTTACTTATCTCTGAGAACAGTCTGGCCTAGTATTACGTTATATAATGCCGTCAAGCTTCTGACATTTCTTCGACCTATACAAATATTGAACTTTACTGCATTTGCATAATGCCAATTCATGCTTTATAGGCGTAGAGATAAAGAGTCATATTGCATGGTAGGCAGTGATATTTGCGACCCCTCTTGTAGTTATGTAAAAGCTCGTATGATACTCATTTAGGGCAATAAGCAGGTCAATGGACTGATGACATTGAATAAAAGAAAGTTGAAGTCAAAGTAAGTTAGAATGATGAAGGTAGGTATTTACATATTTATTCGGCTATAATTGTTGCATAATTTATGAGCATAATTATGTAATGGCAAACTATATTTATCGGTATTGCAAGATAGATGATAACATTCAAAACTGAAAAAAAAAAAACAATAAAAATAAGGAGGTCAAAAAACCAGAATCTGTTTCTTAGCACTCATTTAATAATAACAATTACATTAACCATGATTTAATTATTTAACTCAAATAAAGTAAACATTCCAATAATCTCAAGCCCCATTTTCTAGACAATTAAGAAATTAGGCGCCTAAAAACGCTTTGGCGGCCTAAAAATTTACGAACGAACGAACGAGGACTTAAAGTGTGACCTCAAGTATAACAAGCCTATCAAGCCTCTATTTTAGTCTCGCCCCTATACAAGCCTATAAACCTGTCCACGTCAAAATTAACTGGTTTGGGATCACCCGAGCAGAGGTCGCCACAAGGCCAATGGATGGCATATGAATAACATTTCGCACAATGTGACCATGGAGTGTGACAAAAAATTCTAAGTTTGTATTTGCTGGCCAATTCTGGAGGTCGAGTTTTAGAGTTTTAGTGTTCTTCGAATCTCGAATTCAGTTACTATCTATCAAACCTTGACGGCACTAGATCACTTTTGGAAAATGATTTCAATGGATGGGTTGCAACAAAAAGGTTCATAAACTTAGTGAATTACTAATCTTTTTGATTTTCAGATATAATATTTATGTCGGATACAAGAGTCGTCTCTGCGAGTTGTGCCCTTAAGATAACGTGGAGTTGGGACAATTTTTACTACACGCTAATCGACACTTGAGCTTCAAGCGTCGATAAGAAACCTTTGAAACCAAACATAAAAAACGATTTCCCATGTGTAAAACAGAGTTATTTCCTTAGGAAAACTGCGTCACATAATATTATGTAAACGTCATACGCAACATCATTTGGTTTTGATGATGCGACCTCAGAGCGTCAGAAATAAAAAATGCGTCATCATACACAAATGACTCAGAATAATAATAACCTAAATCAATAAATGCCAACATAAAAACGTAAACATTATAATATGCGGTAGATTCAGGTAGATTATAGACATGAGATATTATTTATGATTTTGAGGCTTTGTTGAAGATGTCTCTAGAGGGTGGTCAAAACCAAGTGCAAAAATAATTCGAATCATCCATCGAAAGTGTAAAGCACCTAGATCCCAGTTAACTAACAGGGTTCGTTAGTATGTTTGTAAAACATAAAACTTAAAATGAATTATTGTTCATGGCATGAATATTTTGACACTACCAACTGAATATATGGACAAAGACACTGCAATAAAATGTGAAGGTTAAAGTTTAACATAAAATATGCATACTCTTAACAATTATCTTGCCCTTCACGGCCTTCAAACTAGCTGCGTGTAATTAAGTAAACAAACGGTAATAACAGAGCACTCATAACAACTTTAGTTTCAAAACGATTTCTACACTAGGCTATGTTTGTGTTACTTTCCTGTATTGATCTAAAGAAAGACTGATTATCCGACTTGTTACTAAAACGGCGGGTTTAAATCCGCCAAAAATTGAGCCACGGCTTAGCTTCGTTTCTGTATTACTTTTTAAATAAATAGTACCGGTGCGGATTAAATCGCACCCTGAGAGTACCAATATCTAAATTAATAAGTAGTACTTATATCATCATTCTCCTGCCCTTATCCCACGCTAAGTGGGGTCGGCACAACATGTTTTCTTCTTCCACTCACTCCTATCACTCGTCAACTCTGAATCTACTCCTCTAACATTCATATCCTCTTTCACACAGTCAAACCACTTTTTCTTCGGCCTTCCTCTACTTGCATGCCCATCCACACTCATACTTATAGCACGTTTGGTGACATGTTGTTCATCCCTCCTCATAACGTGTCCATACCATGATAATCTTGCACTCCGCACCTTTTCGGTAATGGGCGCCACTTTCAAACTTCCCCTTACATACTCATTCCTTACTTTATCCAAACGTGTCACCCCACACATCCATCTTAACATTCGCATCTCAGTAGCATGTACTCTCCTTTCATTCGTCTTCTTCATTGCCCAACACTCTGATCCATACATAGCTACAGGTCTGATTATGGTCTTGTAAATCTTACCCTTAAGTTTGAGGGGCATTTTCGGGTCACAAATCGTCCCTGAGACCTGTCGCCACTTCATCCATCCCGCATTCATTCTGTTATTTACGTCTCGGTCAATATTTCCATCGTTTTGGAGAAGCGAACCAAGGTACTTAAAATCGGAGCAGACTGGTAGGTTTACACCATCTAAGGCAATATGGGAGAAACTAGAGTAGCCACTAAAGTTGCAAAACAGATGCTCTGTTTTTGTGCGGCTGATCTTAAGGCCCACTCTCTCTAGCTTCTCTTGCCATAAGTAGTACTTATATATTTAGGTTTATATTTAGCTACAAATGATTATTAGAGATATATCATCAAGAAAATCAAGCAACCATGCCGAACATAAATATCAAGCGATGTATAATAATATCTATCTCATAGTGTGAATGTGGATGGGTATACGAGGAAGGCCGAAGAAGACGTGGATACATTGTGTGAAATAGGATATGAGTGCAAGAAGAGTGAGTTCAGAGTTGACGAGTGATAGAGGAGAGTGGAAGAGAAAACATGTTGTGCCGACCCTACTTAGCGTGGGATAAGGGCAGGAGAATGATGATGATGTATCTATCTCATAGTTTGTTACATCAACTGCTAAGAGCCTATGTATAGGTACCACGTTTTTCGAACGATTCACTGCGCAATTTGGTGAAGCGCGTCACCTGCTAGTTCGCAGCGCGTTTTACAAAATGATGGGATAGTGTGCATTGCATGGTCATAGCTTGCCGTCTGTATTTTGTTCGCCACGCTTTTGTATCGATACCAACACGCAGTGACTGCGCGTTCAGAAATCGTGGTGTTTATAGGCTTTATTATTAGGGGTCAATCTTAATAAAAAAATCAATAGGACTTACTTAGGAGCTAGGTAATTCTCTCCTTGCTTCGTTTCTTTCATGCTGTTCCTGTTGTGTTTGGCAAATCAACATTACTGAACTACTAATCTAAACAATCTTGTGAGGCCAGTCAATACTCAACAATCTCATAAAAAATCTCATCTTCCTACCCTTGTCCCTATTACGTGGTGACATGTATCTCTTCCACTTCCCCCTATAATTTCAGCACTCAGCTTTTTCTTACCCGTGTCATATTATAAGGGGTCACTCACATGCGCGTTTTTCTACAGATTCTGTTTTCACATTTGTACGTCAAATACTTCGCATATACATTCGCGTCTTACATTTACGGTTTCACATATACTTGCGAATGTGAGCAGCACTTACTTTGATAGGTCATAGTGAACATAGTTTGAGTAATGTCTACTTAATAACCATCCAAAATTGAGTCTCATAAAAACATCACGAGAAAAGGTCAGTTTCAATAACCAGTTCTATTTGATAGATATTAAGAAAACTTTTAAATACGACACCTGGCGCTTTTCAAGCGTATATTGCAGCTTTTGCAAACTAAAGAGTTCTTAATAGATTCAGGGGAGAGAATCTGTGTGGGTGGATGCGTGGGTGTTCTCTGAGAACGAGGCTTTGCATTCAGAGCAAAGTATACAACGTAAAACCTACTCAACGCCTTCAAAGAATTCCGATATTTAAATGTTATAACAGGCTTGAATTATTAATTTAAACAAAAACATGAATTATTTAGATCTTTCGCTTAAATTTGAATTTATCAAAACTATTACAATTGATTTGTTTTTAGATATGATCGTCTCACTGCAGGGGGAAAGCCTTCCTTTTTTTCACATCTCCCAATTCTGAGTTCTAATCAAATGATTCATAAATGTATTTTCAAAACACATTGGGTAAGGTCCTAATAACCTAAGTTAAGCCATTATCTACCTGATAATCCCTAGCTAGGTTATCGGATGTTTCTTGTGGATATCGCCGGCTAAGCTGAGAGGATGGTTTAGCAAGCCTATTCCATCTTAACAATGTTCCAGGCACTACAGTGTCCTGTTAAGTGTAGGCAAAGATTGTCTACTGACGCTGTTTAAATCATCTAGTAAAGATGTAAAGGCCTGAGTTTTGAGTTTTTTATCGGGATAGGTATTAAGTTACTAGATATTCGTAAAATCTTGTTCTTTCCTAGTAATAAATATGTCACAACATTAAACAACATTCTTATAACAAAATATTATACATTTGTTCAAAAACAACTTTGGATATTGTGGGACGGAAGTCCTACGGGAATTCTTTGGTCTATCAATAAGAGTCAGATCAATGCCAGCCCCAGCTATAGATGAATCAAATGTCTATACATAACTATAATGTATTTTATACCAGGAAATAACGATATTACCAAAAATATTGAATTTACCATTTCTTGAAAGGAAGGGCACTAAAAGCTAAATTGAATATTACGAGTACTATTACAAAATTGAATTTAGCTTGATGTTTCGCCTAAGTAAAATATAAATTCAATGTTACTTTCATTTTTAAACTTTTGCGTATAAAACCAGAAATATATACGTTTGGCACTTGATTTTAACAATAACTATAGCAGAATTATTTTGTAAATAATGCTTTGAATATGGGATAGTCAGAGGAACTCCTAAAAGTGAAAAGAAACACATTTTGAGTAATTTTATAAAAATACTTACAAGACTGTTTTTTTTAGTATAATATGCCAAAAAAATTAAAAAGGTGCTCCCTCACTGTGAGCATTCGCCTGTAATGTAACATTTTAAATAGATCTAGCAACTGGGACTGCGGCCGGTTAATTGCGCTACCAGTCGTAGCCTCTCGTAGATTCGATTAAAAGAATATAATTAAAAGTTGCGCACTGTATTCCTCCCTCACTGACATAATGCTCGTATCTGTAACGTTACATTACAGGTAACAGGCGGCACCAAAAGGTGATACAGATCTGCATCAATCGATAACGCTTAGACTACACAAAAAGAACAAACCGAAACAGCCTTTGTTATCAAAGATATAAAACACTAAACGAGGTCGACCAACTTAACGACTCAATCTAATCCCAGACAGGCGATTGTGCATCTTATTGCGCAGGTATTGAGGTTGTAAATAAGGGCGGTAAAGGTGAGATGAGGTGATAATCTTTGGCGTCAGGTTGTAAAGATTTTAGGGCGCACCTGGCTGCATAATATGAAAGGCTATTGCATATTCAGTGACTTGTTAAGACTCTGAGAGGGTTTTCGGAGATGAAATATTTCGCATATTTTCATCAAAAGAAAATATTCAAGAGACTTTATCTTGAGAGTGTGGGTAGGGAATGTTTTTTCTCAAAAGGATTTCGCTGGGGTTTCATTTTATTTTCCGAAATGGCTGGCGAAAAAGATGTGAATAAAACTGCGGAAAGATGGCAGTTAAGATTATATTAAATCAAGTTTTTTTATTTTCTTACAAAGTGTAGAAAAATGACAAAATCAAAACTTTGTCAGTGCATGTAAATAACAGCCAAATACCATTAATCAAATAGAATGTTCTATTATGCCTGCATG
This sequence comes from Xanthorhoe designata, assembly GCA_963582015.1. Lineage (NCBI taxonomy): Eukaryota > Metazoa > Arthropoda > Insecta > Lepidoptera > Geometridae > Xanthorhoe > Xanthorhoe designata. The sequence continues at coordinate 5,284,959 of OY757029.1, forward strand.
TGGGTAATATGCACGTTATTATTACAAACTAAATATGCAGTTAATCTGTTCACAAACACATCGAGTTATGCAGATACTATAAATATGTTTATCGTTGATGCACGAACGAATCTAAATTAGTTTTATAAAACCTGTTAGTATCCTAACGGAGTTTAGTCATTATGTGTGCAAACCTTTGCATAATACCTACAATTTACAATTTAGTTGATATTATAAAATATATTTTATAATATCAACTAAAAAGAGCTGATAATTTTAAAACGGCAAAAGATTTCCTTGAAACATTGCTAAGAACACTATCGATGCAAAACACCAAAAATCGGTTCATGTGTTTACTTAGGAACTACGTTGCCTGAGACAGATACACACTACAAACTTATCCTATAGGATAGGGATAAGGTATCCCTATCCTATACCTTTAGCCCGGCTAATGGGCGATCGCTTGTATCATCGCGATTTGAATCCCGTCGAAGTCCGTTACTTTTAGTAAGATTTTTCATTTATTACAAACTTATCTATTACATATCAAGTCTCATTTTCGTCGGGGGTTGAAAACTTAGCAATGAAACGTGACAAAACAAGCCACGAATGTATCCCCCAGGCACCGAAGACATTCTATAAGCCCGTCGGTCGCTATCTATTAGAAAGGTAACAGCTTTCTTCAAAGCATCTTTTTTTACCTTTTGTGCTCGTGTTAACATGCATAAAGTTTTTCGAATCGAAATATGAATACGTACCTGTGAACAATGTTAGCAAGTGAGCATTTTACTGATTTCGACTAGCTATTCGCTTCTCACTACGCAATTTTTTTTTTTTTTACCTTTGTATGTAGCAGTAGTTGCGGCCAAACCTAAATTTTAAGATTTTATGTAGTACCAACTCGCAGTTGATATTTTTGTCCTGAATAATTAGTTCTTTATTAAAAAGAAAAACTGAACTAGTAGAAGCTAGACTTCGTGAAAACATTAGTTTAAAGAGCAACTCTAACTATGACGCAACAAAGTGCAATTCAGCTCGTACAACTACAAGTTCGTGCCGCGCTATACATGCCTAAACTTGCCATTTCATTCTAATTGATAACGCTGTTGAGCACTAAATACAGCCTAAAGAGAAGTAAACAACTTACCCCATCAATCAGCAGCTGTTTCTCCTGCAACTGCGCCTCCTGATGACGCAATGTAGAACGTTGCTTCTCAGCCGTACTGCTTAAACGCGACAGCACTTCTTGATCGTGCTCTCTGGCGGGCGACGGCGGCGCGCTCGTGCCTAGGGGAATATACACTTTACAGATATGTAATGTGAACTATATTACTGTGACAAAATAACATTTAGGCTGTGTCTACATTAGGCAAACTGTTAGCGGCCGACTGATTAAGCCGCAAATTTGTGGCGAACTGAAATTTGAGTTAGCTGCAAACTCAGATAAATTTTCGCGAGTCGCAAGCAAACTGTTATGAGTTAGCCGCTAAGTGAGACAGTCGGCGCGCGTAACGCTGCAAACTGCGTAAAATGAGCGCAAAACTAGCAAACTGTAGACACTCCATTTCAAATATATGGAAGGGCGTACTAAACTGATATGCCGCAACTCAGTCGGCCGCTAACAGTTTGCCTACTGGGGACACAGCCTTATTTACAGATACTAAACTACTACTTATTATTTACCATTAGAAAATACAAGTTCGCAGCTATACATTTGCTAATATTATAAATTCGAAAGTAAGTGTCTGTGTCGCTTTAAAGCCTAAATCGCTGAATAGATCTTGATGAAGTTTGGTTTTAAAAGGACGTAATCCCATTAAAAAATTGAGGATCTGATGAGTTTCTGCGGAATTATGAACAGAAATGCAAATCGAGAATGCAGGAAATCGCTCTCTTGCGAAATTGAAGTCGGTTTAATATTTTTTTTATTTTGCCTTTTGTCACTCATTAATTACATTCTATCATACAAGCTTCGAGTAGGTACAGCTCATAACTACCCTACCTTAATGAGTAGTTATGACCTGTGCCTTCTCTAGAATGTCATCAATTTGGTCCAAGTATGTTTGCCTTCTATGTTTGCCAAACACACCTGCCTCATACTGTTTCATTAAATTTACATACGCACCCTCTCTACTTGCCACAAACCATCTCAAAACACTAAAGATTGTCTAGAACAAATTGCGCCACTAGCTAAACTTCCACGCTACTATTGATGTAGCCAAATAATAGCATCTATCGTTATTACAACATGGTCCTAATTCCTTTGAAGGGAAGATAAGATTCAAGATCTACGATAAAGTTCTAAAAGGGATAGTTTCCTCTCTCCAGTAGATCTCGAACGTGTCTCATATCGATAAGAGTATGGGAGAGAAATAATCTTTAGCTTTAAAGGAATGTGAACTATATTGTATTGGAACTGATATCATGATACTGCGAGAAGTTAGCTGAAAAATCATAAAACTTTTAAGAACTACGAGTATATCCCCCTATTTTTTTTTATAGTTTATAGGAATCGTACATTTATTTACGACACTTTTGTAGCGAATTTTTAATATTTCCATCAAAATGTGTTCGTGTTTTTGATAAAACAACGAAGCACAATAGAACAACTAACTATATATCCTAATACCCAGTCCTAATACGAGTACAACAGACTTTGACTTTTTTCGCCTTTGACCTTTAGCGAGCTAAAATAAACTTTCCCCCGAGGAGTTACGACGATCATTCCTTTGACAAAACCGTTGGTACTTAAGTTATTGGAGAGTCCAATTAGTGGACATTTTAATCTACATTGTCGGGGATAAAATTAATTAAGAGGCTTCTTTGCAAACTCGAAACTCAAACACTGCCGTTTTCAGTTTGAGAATCGTATTTTGTTGCTGTATTTAGTCTCATCTCTCAGATGAATCGCAACTTAATTAAACTTTTTCACTTTCAAAATTTTGAATAGAACCGGGCAGACGAAAAGGATAGAAGGTTGATCATGTTTATTGGTCGCCCTAGAATCAGTGTTGGTTGTAAATAGTAGAGACAGTGTCTTTTGAAATAATCTGAGTATTTGATATATACTAGTTCCTGTTAGCCTGGCTAATGCATTAATCTTAGTAGATGACTTCATCATGACAATGTCATCTGATCTTTACCTGATATTGTATGATTCATTGCAGATTGTATCAATTTACTTAGTAGAAGCATTCTCGATAAAACTCTTAAGTTATTAAGTCACGTTAAGTGCGGTTAAAATTGAATGGGTGGCTCGATCAAAAGTTTAAGTAAATATTATGAACAAGTGGTCCACCCTGGCTTTACCAGACATCTCATGACATCTCATTCCTTTAGGTTTTTGTCTTCTTTTTTTCATAATTGTGATCAGTGGTTTCCGAGAATATACACACAAGTACACATCATTAGTACTCTTTTCATAACATTAGTAAAGACAAAGACGATTAATATCTAGAAGACAGACAAAGGCCATACACAAATTCGTAACCCTAAAAAATAGCCTGAAAACTCTAAAACATCAATTTTATCCAAGAAATTTCAATTACTTTCTAGTTAAAAATGTTTAAATATTGAATATTGTTGCTACCTACTACTAAGTATTGAAATTTCTTGGATAAAATTGATGTTTTAAAGTTTTCAGGCTATCTGGTACTGCGGGATCGGGTTACGATTTTGTGTATGGCCTTTGTCTGTCTTCTAGATATTAATCGTCTTTGGTAAAGATAAGGCGCTAATCATTGATTACTTAGTTAATTTTTGGGATGATCTGCATTCGAGAAACCGGCTGTAAGTCTTTGAAACAGGCGATAACAACTGAGTTGACATTTGATTCGTGGCATGTGCCCGATAGTAAATTGCACACCCACTTAGATAACAGCTGTTCGTCTCTACCTAGTTTATTGAATTGATTTCACTGTGACGTCAAAATATAATTGACGCAAACGATATTTAGACATGTAAATTTTACACAATTATGATTCAGTAGCTTGGAAACGGCTTTGCCCTTTAATTGTCCAGGTCATGAACTACACGTATTAAGTTAAGGTGGTTGTATGCGTCAAACTAGCGCTGCCACCTATTTTATTTTATTATTACGTGGAACAAAGGATTTAAATCATAAAAAATATATATTGTAGAGTTTATATATTGAACATGAGGATGGATACATTCATAAGTTTTTTTGATACCTCTGTATAGTTTTATTTTGTATAGTTGAAGAGTAGCGAAAACAGATTTTGGTGGCCACCAAGTGCAACTACGATCTTTCAGTCGAAATCGGTCCACTATTTGACTGAATAATCGATAATCAATTGATCATACATAACAAAAATTAAAAATACAGTTGAACATAGAACCTCCTCCTTTTTTTAAGTCGGTTAAAAATAGGGTTAATACTATGATTATAAAATATTCTTACCGTCCGCAGGTGCATTCAGTGTCCGTCTGAGGCGTTTGTTCTCGTCTTGAAGCCTGGCTACCGCCGTCACCAGCTCTGCAGACTCCGTTCTCCATTGTTCTTCGATCGCTTCTATTTCCTGCAACATAAGGTTCAGATTACATTCATTAAATTTTATGATCGTTGAATATCCCCTTTTCGGTTCTTTTACGATATAACTGTTAAATATAATATTAAATGTAGGTACACCGACGTACATCATATTGTTTTCTTTAGAAAATTGCATGAAATAACCGATGACGCGCCCATCAAATAATATAAACCAGTAAAAACACGAATTAGGAAACCGAAATCTACGGCCTTGCACTGTATAGTCCCCTAAGTGAATGTAATACGACTTAATGTCCCAACGCAGCTATAATAATGAGAGCAGAGCATTACAGTCATTTAATACTATACTGATAATATTACACCATTTAAACAATGCGGTGTATGTGATAATTGTATTAGCCGCAGTTGATATCAAAGCTAATGGTTATTACACATCTGTTTTACCACACGGACGAGAACCGTATTAAGCGAGCACGATAGTGCCTCAACTTTCGATGCGAATGTTGGTGTTTCGACTACTAGCGCTACAATTCGAAAGAAAGTATGAAATAACATTAATTGTGGCCGCAGGCTTAATTTTTTTATAACAGCGCGACACAGATAATATATTATAAGCTCTCCCAGAATAATTTTATTGGTGACTAAGTGAGTAAAAACATCTGAGATTGTCTCTATTTATCATAACAAATATTATTTTCTCCGGAATTGAGCTTTAATGGGCACTTTAGTAAGTATAACATTTAAGAAGATACGAGCCCCATTATTTATTTTCATCTGTCAATTTACCAAGAAATATGTTTTTTACATTTGAAATTTCAATAAAAACAGCTTATCTAATTACTTGGCCATTTTATAATTTGGAAGACATATGAATTAACTTGTTATACCGACGATACAAGAGCGAAGTCGCGTACGGGAGCTAAAGAATTAAACAATTGCAAGCAATTAGGCCGACATTGTTTAGAAGAAAACCTGATGTTACAAATAGTAACAATACTCAATGTAAGTTACTGGAATTTTACACATAAACAAGCTACACAATACATCATTATTGTATAGTACCTACATGTATGTTATATGTACCTACGGCAGGAAATGGTTAATTTTAATCAATTGTACAAGGCGTGCAGTGCAAGATGTAACATCAAGTAGTTATAGTTAGACTATTGTTGATTTTTGCAATGCAATTAGAAATTACATTATTTTGGTTTTGTACTTTAAAATGTCTGTTCTTTGAGATAATGGTTTTTTAAAGACGATATAGAAGAAATTCAACAACGGTTTAAAATTTGTCAATGATGAAGAAAATGCATATATTATAATTATCTACTATGGCGATATAAAGTTATGACGTCAAGTCACAAACCATTAAAATATCTCTGACTGAAGTACATTTGTCATCACATCAATAGCACTCTGGTAGCTGACTAAAAATATTTAAATGATTTAGTTTGTTTTTAGTTTAACTTAGTGCCATGCCAAGTAAATAGAGACGAGAGCCTCTAAACCTAATTTTAAGAATTTTAGTCTAGATCGAGTTAGTTATATTTTGTACAGTTATGTAAATTATGTACAAGTAGTTTCGTATAATTATGTTAATAAAAGTTAAAAAAACCTTATTTTATTTAAGGAATTTCATATTATTCTAAAAAATATTTTACTAATTTTATTCTTTCATACAACAAAACAATTAACAATTGCATTCCATCCTCGTTTTGCTATCAGATTAAATCAGTAGGTATAGTTCTTGATATCAATGACCAGCAGTATCAACTTGTTATGCTAAACAGCTGATTTAAAAGTCAGCAGACTTGGAAGAATGTTTAAATAATTCAGAACAACATTACTTCCAAGGTGTTTTATTGCTTCGTTCATGAATAACAATTAAGACTTGCTGTAAACTTAGTCTCATGGGAAGACAATGAAATTAGATTGGGTTTTTAAAATTTGCATTGATTTTCATAGTTTACTAAGTATGTTTGCATGAGGCTACTTTTTATTCGGGATAGTACCACGCGAGCAAACGCGCTGGCGGAAGCTTGTACTTACTTAATATTCATAGATATCTAGTTTACTTAATGAAACAAATATTGTTCAAAAAAACAGTATAAGGGTAGAAAATCTTGTTATAATTTAGTCCAGTAAGACTTTCTACAACTTTATTCTAAGCAAATAATTTGAAAAAATAAAGATTTGTCATTTCCTGACTATGTTTGTTAATCTATCTATGATAACTAGATATTTATTAGCCTGATAAACTATGTTCTATCTAATAAATGAAATACCTACTTTTAAAAGTAAAAGATCTGTTGGTAGGAAGGAGGAAACTTTCCTGGCTGTGGAATATAAGGCAGTGGACGGACAGGTATGAAGTAGCCTGAAGACCTATTTCGAATAGCTCAATTCAGAAAATGAGGATGACAACCGACCTTCAATAACTGGAGAGGCACTATAAAGGTATGATGCCACCATAATAGTACCTTTCACCTGCACATTGAGCGAGCTCTACGCTGTCTCTGAAATCGCCATAAAAGTGGCTGAATTCTGGGAGCACATTGTTTAACCATATGTATTCTGTATTACTCACACGAAGAAGAAAAAGACCAAAATAGTGTAAAGTACATTTCTTCACAAAACAATATGCAAGTACAAAATAATGCTTTCAGTCTGGTAGCAGAAGCAAGATGAGTTCGTAAACAAAATAGTTTGCTTGAGTCGACCAGAGTAAACATTTTGTGTTGCATACTGTAAATTACAGTGCCGCACACTGGTGAAATTGTATGTTAAGTCCAATATGTAATTGCAGTGACAAGTGAAAGTCAGCTTTAAGTTTCACACTAACTAACACCTATTCTGTGGCCTAGAGAAAGCTCATCAAAAATAATTGGTATCTATAATCATTTATAAGCCTCCTTGATGTTATAATATTAGGTAACACAGGTCAATGAACTAGAATGATTGGACTTTAGACATAACATTAACTGAACAGTTGATTGCAGTTTTTTAATTTGGACAAGAGCTGATATAAAATGTATAATATACCTACTGGGACATTTTAAAAATGGAGTATGCTTGCTCACGCTCAGCTTATAAAACATCTCTCCCCTGTCCTTACAGGAAAGACATTGTCACTATTGGGACTAGATGACGCTGTGTGGAATATCCAAGGATATTTATTTATTTATTGTGTGGTGCTAGCTAACTAAACAAAAGCCGAGGTGCTGTTGCTGATGATTGACTGATTGACTGTTAACCAATTGTTTAGCATAAGTAAATGGACTGATAAATCGGTTTTCTAAGAAAAGTTTACTGTTTACATTTGCTTATTTCATTGTCAATGAATCTTGACAATGAAATAGGCAAATACTCCTTTGTTAGAAAGCAAATGAAACAGAAAAAACATATTTTAAGTACCTTCTTTATTCTTTATTGTACACAAGAAAAATACAATTAAAATAAAACGAAATTAAAAGGCATGTACAAAGGCGAGCTTAACCCTAACTAGAGTTTTCTTCCAGCAAACCTTTGAGGATAGGGAAAGCTGATACAAGTTGTGGGTAACGTGTGTAACATTTTGAATTGTGTGAAAGTAGCATCAGTTTATTGATAATTTAGTGTTAGTTTAAGCGTCTTGCCCTAAAGTGTTTTAAAGAAGGAACTCGTCTAGACATAGTTTAGTAAATTATCATGTTACGCTTAAAAAAATATAATAAGGAATGAAAACAATCTTAAAATATACCCAGGTAAGGTTGCAATATTACTGGCAACCAAAGGTGTAAGTATAGAATAACACTTACATGAAAATATTCAGAGGAGTTGAAAAAATGTACCAGTGATTCACACTACAGCAATTAGTTTCAGTGCACTGACAACGCAACGAAGTGTCGCGCAATACCATCACTTCACTCAGCGCTTTAGCAACTGCACCCAATGCGTTCTACTGACGAAACAACCGAGCAATGAACGCTTCGTGCGTCCAGTGGCACGCATAATCAATACCAACAATTTACCTAATCGTGACCTCTACGCAAGCTACGTACCTTTTCGAATCGCTGCCTGTATTCAGCCTTCTCGATCTTGTCATTCTCCAGCTGGGAAATCTTCGCAGTCAGCTCTTGCAACGCCTGGTTTTCCTTCTCATTTCTCACTGCCAAGTTCTCCAGAAGCTCCAGAGCATTAATAACCTTCGGCAGCAGCGCAGTTACCGCGTCAGGACCGTATTTCTCGATGATTATCTCGCATTCTTTGCCAATGTCCGAAGCCAAATCGTAAACATCCACGACAGTTACGTCGTCCTCGTAATCCGGCATCTTGGCTGAGAAGCGCCTGCGGTACGGCATTAAAATACCTTGTTTTCACTTCACGACACTGGATAAATTTAACTTTACGCAAGTTTTACAATAAAACATACACCTTCCACAAATCTGCCATCATTACTGAAAGAATAAAAAGTGAAATGTCAAAATTGCTTAGTGTTGTGTGTCTGCCTTAGCTCAGACAATGACGTATTAACGAGATAAAAATAACGGTTACAATATGATTCTGCCTTAACTCGTTATTTTTGTTTTTACCCAATTTTAAGATTAGGTGCCTAAATACCGTACCTACCATTAAACGAGATCATTTCACAAATATGAGTTATTATGTACCTTTATAATATTTTCACTACTATTATTTATAATTTTTGATGTTTTCTAATGCAAATTTTAGGTACAATCATAATCTACGTGAATGGCAATAAAAACATCAATGTTTTTCATACTGTGTATAGCCTATTGATTGATAGGCAAAAATACACAGAAGTAAAAAATTAAGTTACGAAAATTATTAGCACATGAAGTTACCTCTAACGATAACTGCTAATGCGTTAGAGTTGTAGTGTAGCACATCACTACTGAAATAGAAAGAGACCACTAAACTTGTTTCTCTTTCATACAATCGGATACACAAATCATGGGTCGTTTACTATTTATTCTTGTGCGATGTTCGGATACACGTTTAGGCGACGTGCACACGGTGCTAGTAGGTACTTGACGAAAATTATACCAATCAATCGATTTAATGCCCTAAATTAGGAGTAAAAATAATAACGTCATATTCCAAATCAAAACTTTGAAGACTATTAAAGTAACGTCACACTAAAAATAGCCCAATAGAAAAAGTTTTGTATTAATAATTTAAGAAGATAGGTTTAAAACTTACACTCAAAGACAAAGTAGTCCATCGGAAATCACATTATTATTATTATAATCTAAGGTGAAGGTTTATAGGTACATCGTAGATGTCGGTAACAAAACTGCCAGGCTCAAGTGGGACTGGGCTGGCCACGTAGGCCGCATGCAACCAGAAAGATGGGCTCATTTGTCAACGTCTTGGGTTCCAGACGATGGAAGGCGGCGTAGGGGTCGACCGAGGAAGCGTTGGCGGGACGATCTCGTCACCTTTGACGAAGGATGGTGGGACTCGGCAAAGGATAGAGACGGTTGGAAGAGTTTGGGGGAGACCTTTGCCCAGCAGTGGGACGAGACAGGTTGATACAATAAAAAAAAAAAAGGTGAAGGTTTGTGATTGTGTGTGTGTGTAGGTACTTAAGACGTTTAAATATTTGTTACTCCTTCACGCTCAAACGGCTGGACGGATTTAAATTAAATTTGGTACCAGGGTAGCTTCGATCCTGGATTAACACATACATACCTAGGCTACATTTGTTCCCGGTATTCCCACGGGAACGGGAACTTATCACCGCGGGATGCAGCTAGTCCTCCTAATATTATAAATGTGAGTACGAAAGTTTGTGAGTAGATCCATCTATAGATGTGTGGATGGATGTATGGATGTTTGTACTGAACGGATTTGGCTGAAACTTGGAATGTATAAGTACTTACATAGGTAAGTAGTTTATGACCTGGAATAACATCTGGAATTGGAAGCCGCGTGCGAGTAATTTAAACTATTCAATAAAATTAAAATTAAAATGTCGGTACCTACGTGACATAGGTACCTACCTACCTACCTACTAACGAATACCTAACTACAAAAAACAAATCGACAAGATAAGTACCTACACAACACATTAAAAGCTTGTTTTATCTCGCAATAGAACATAACTACCTACAACTTTGTTTTCAAGTACCTACGTTGTTATATCGATTTATCAAGATCTTCACTCGACACCATACGAACTGTTAGACCAGTCTGTGAGCACACGATCAACAGTTGGATGCTAACGATAGGCGGGAACGCGCGGCGCGACTTTTCCGCGCAAAACATTATTAAATTTTTTTTTATTCCTTTGTGCAATGAATTATCAGAGTAAAGCCAATAAATATGTGTGCCCCAATGATCGCCAGCTTTCTCTACGTGCAAAGTGAGTACCTACAATACTGAGAAATAAAATAAGCACAGCTGATTCTGTTTGTATTTTGATAGTGATAAGAGATAAGAAAGTTTAGTCATATTATCTAGATTTTTCTTTTCTTTGTTGGGAAATCTTGTGTTTCTCTTTCTGGTTATGTTTTAATATCTATTTCTGGTTATTAGATGGTTATTAATTCGGAGTTATTTTACATACCTAACAAGTTTTTTTTTACGTTTTTTGTAAGTAGGTAAGTAACTTTTGTTTTATTTAGAAGTTATGTAGATAAAAAATTACCTACTAATTACTTAGGTACCTACCCTAAGTAATTAGTAGGTAATTTTTTATCTAGTAGGTACCTATAATACTAATTTTTAATCAATGTAGGTACAGGTTGTTGTAATTTAAGTAGGTACTTACCTAGGTTGGTTATTTAAAATATCTAGATAGCAGGTTAACTAGGCTCAATTTCAAAATGAATTGATCTGTCTCTCTATTAATAAAAATCATAGAACCATATTTTTTTTTGTCTCTACATAAAGCGCACTAATGAAGTTAAAATTTTTAAATTGAAAACCTGCCTACAATTAGATTTTACCTCCGTCCGTCCATCGTAATCGTAGGTAAGTATGAGCTATTGCTCATACTTACGATTACGATGGACGGACGACGAATTGGCAAACTCTGGCCACCATGGCAACATTGTTTTACCTAAGTAGGTACCTAAGGTACCTACTCTACTAGGTAGGTATAGATAGGTAGGTATCTACCTACTTTTACATGAACACAAAAATTTAAAAAACTTTCTACCTACCACCTAGCAATGAATAACCAAGCATTATCAACAAGAATCCCTACTATGTTTCTCCTTAAGAAAATAACCAATTCGGTTTGTGCTGTTGCTCCGTTATACAGAGAAAAATCCTTTTCATGAAAATGTTCTATATTTAGCCATCGAAGCGCTAATTCAAACGAGGAATACCGGAATACCAAACAGTTACTACACACGGGCACAGTTTAAATCATTGTTAGTAGCGAGTAGTTATGCATCTAGATTGTACTTTGTAGTATGGAGTTGGACACAGTACAATGCATAGTTTGTATAGTTCAACTTGATATTGGCCTCGGCGAAGCGACACTATCTATCTATCGAACATCCGTTTCCTGTACTTGGTCGATTCTGTATTGCTGTTGGATGGAACAAACAAGTTACAAACTAATGAGTTTTACACGCAATTTTGTTTATTCTGTACATCTTGTTTTTTTTGTGATTTGAAGCTAATTAAGCTACGCATCGCCGCGTACCTACAGCTAAGCATCATAGCAGTAGCTGCGTAGAGCTACGCTACGCTACGCGGTAGGTATGCGTAGAGCCCTTCGTCAAAACGAATATTTATTTTTTATTGTTTCTCTATGTACCTATATAAATACTACTTAGTTATTTATTACTGTATTATGTACCTAGTAGGTAGGTAACTTAACTGTTTAGTTGTTTTATTGTAAAAACGATATTTACGTAATGTGAAAGTCAAGGTCGTAACTTCAAGTTGTAGCCTCTATTTCCAAAAATACCTAGGTAGGTACATTAAATGATTCTTCTATAGGTTACGAGCACCCAATGAAAGAAAGAAAGAAAAATCATTTAGGTACTTTGGTAGGACCTCAAGGGTCACTTCAGTTTCGTTTTACATGCTAGGTGATTTAAATATAGGTATTTAGGTACTAGTTGAAACAAAAAAAACCTTAATCCTTCTTTGTGCTAAGTATTACAATCGAAAACATTTATTAAAACAAATAAAAAATGAAATATCGTGACAGAGCTAAAATACAACTGATATATAATAGAACTCTATTTTCTTCACTAGATACCTACTCTACTACTCCATACCAACAAAATTAAAGTTTTACATTACCTATCAGATATCAAATTTTACCCTAAACTTACTTTAGGTAGGTTAAAACCTAATTATTCACTGTTCAGAATAAGGAAGTTCTATTTAGACGTTAATTGTAAGCGCAGGGTTAAAAGCTCGGCAATTCCGTTATAATTAGTGAGTAATTTTAGGTGAAACTTCAAAGCAAAGTTGTTCTTATTTAAATTAATTATTTTTAGGACCTGTAACTATGCCTATAGGTACTAGTCAGGCTTTACACATTCATAAATATTTTATAGATAGATTAACTTATAACTGAGAACCGATTCCCGCAACCTCCCTGTTCTCAGGCGGGTTTTTACTTACTGCACAGAGGTCGCTTTGAAATACCTAAAGATCTGAGAGACTCGATGCCGCGCCTGGAGATAACGTCGTGTTCGTATTTTATTTCAAAATCTTACTAAAACCTTCGTTTCCGGCGGGATTCGAACCCGCGATGATACCTTCATCCGGACCCCCTTACTACTCGGCCACGGAACCCCTTATGTCAATGTTACAAATAGCAGAGATATGTTGCGGGAGTAAGGATCCAGCTTCAAGTATCTCGACAGGTGATTGAATGAGTAGGTAAAGGTTTTCAATTTGCAGCTACATTTGTTCGTATAATGATTTGACACCTTTTTTGATCAATTTACAGTAATATTTTTGACACTGATTGTTGTCGTCAATGGATGCGACTGGCACAAGACCGTAGTGGATGCACAAACGCACAAATTTAGGGAGGCCTACTTTGCACAGCAGTGGGTAAAGTCGGGCTGTGGATGATAATATTGTCATTAATAAAGTATGATGCTATTAGCGAAATGAAGGAAATGAAGATACCTAAGCGTCGAACCTAAAGCCGATCGTCCACCGCCAGCTTAACTAAGTTAGTTAGCTTGCATAATTGAGCCAGTCAAATCAAATGTATGCAACAGGCAAGAATCTTACTTCGTGTAAATCACACTTTAAAAAGGGCTAACTTGCACAAATATCTTTTTACCTAATTATTCAACAAGTTTCAATAAAATAAGTATTTCTATATAAAATCCAGTGGCAATATTCGATAAAACTTATTGAGGGTAAAGTGAAGCCTTCAAAGTAAGTTCCGAGAAAAGCGGCTTACAGAATGTGCTTATTGGAAAGCTCTCTACAGTTGAAAAAAGCGGAGAATTGTTTGCTTGTTGTGCAACGGATTACAGGAAAGGCTTTATTAAAACCGTTACAGGTATAAAACGAGGATCAAGGTTCAAATATCGAAAACGTTTTTCTGTAAAAGCCTGTTTTCTAAGCCTTAGTAAAGTTCAGGGATGCGCTCAAGTGTTATTATTCTCTTTGGCTGCGCTACTACCTACGCGTTCTTTGACAGCAAAATGGTGGCTCAGATTAAATTAATCTTTTAAGGCTCGTCGCTTTTGTCTATTCTTAAAAAAAAGCAAAAAAAAAATTTAAATCCTACTTCCCACTTCTTGCCTGTTGCGTACAATTAAATTGAAACAATATATGGTTTTAATATATGACTGATGGAGAGATGCCGAGAGTACAACAGGCCCATGTGTCTTGCCTTTGTCGACTACGAAAAGGCTTTTGACAGTGTCGAACACTGGGCCGTGTTTCACTCTCTCCATCGATGTAATATCGACAAGCGATATGTGGATATCCTCCGGGAATTATACAAGAACGCCACTCTACAGGTTCGTATGCATAGGCTCTCCGATCACGTGTCCATTCAAAGAGGAGTACGCCAAGGAGATACTATCTCACCTAAATTATTTACTAGCGTGCTCGAGGATGTAATTAAAACACTCAACTGGAGTGAGATAGGTATAAACATCGATGGCCGCAAAATATCACACCTACGTTTTGCTGATGATTTAGTCCTCATAGCTGAGACCGTGGACAACCTCCAAGAAATGCTGGATGACCTACATCAAGCATCGCAGCAGGTGGGCCTAAAGATGAATATGTCCAAGACCAAGGTGATGACCAACCTTAGGGGTCCTAAACCTAACATAATTGTAGGTAACTCCCAAATAGAGGTAGTGGACGATTACATATACCTTGGACATTGTTTATCTTTTGGCCCACACTCTCAGTTGAAGGAGATTTCCAGACGCACTCAATTGGGATGGGCTGCCTTTAGAAAGCTGGAGGATATCTTCAAATCCAAAATCCCCCAATGCCTGAAGACCAAGGTGTACAACCAATGTGTCCTGCCCATACTCACCTATGGTTCCGAGACATGGCCGCTCACAAAGGAATACATGCAACGTCGAAATTCGACGTCGTACAAAGGTCGTGGACGTAGGTATGCGGATCGCGAGACTAAAGTGGAGTTGGGCTGGGCACTTGGCTAGAAGGGACGATGGAAGATGGACAAAAGCGATTACTGAATGGTGGCCCAGGGACGCTCAACGACCAAGAGGCAGACCACCCGCCCGATGGTCGAACGACATTGTCTACGTAGTCGGGAATCAGTGGATGAGACTCGCAAGGGATCGGAGAAAGTGGCGTGATAAAGAGGAGGCCTATACTCAGCAGTGGGTGGAAATGGGCTGAAATGATGATGATGATGATGAATATATGACTTGCATGGTCTAAACAACACATAAAATTCTTGATTTGTTATACAAGTTTTGATTACTTTTCTTGGTGTAAACAGCACGTGCCTTAATGTCATAAGCAATTCTTGTAGATATTCAATTCTTTACAATTATTTTATGTCACGACTTTCAATCAATAATGCATTCCATTAATAGATCCACATGTAAACGCAGTTACTTACAATTATTGAAGGTCAATTGTTGCGCGTATTATTGCTCTTGTATGTACAAGAAAATGGCATCATGTAACCTTTAAACACATTTAAAAAAGCTCGTGATAGCCTACTAAAAGCTTGTAACTTTAAAAAAAACGTATTTATTTTAAAGAACTTTTCTTTATCTTTTCCCTGAGTCCATCCCTAGAATGCCACCTGTGTTATCAGAGTTGGAATGACTCTCCACGGTCTGAGTGCCAGCTTTTAGTTAGATTGCTTGGCAAAGTTTAGTTGCTATTTACCTCCCCGAGGACTGACCGATACGGACTTCAGTTAACGCCACTGGATATCTATAGTTAATACTTTGTCTTATTTTTAACATTCAAGTCATACCTACTTTTAAATGGAAAATCAGGATTTTATCGCGTCATTTACCTACCCTTTTTCTATTATTCGCCCACGACCACGGTTTATTTATGACAGACCACAATAATCTGAAAAAGTTTAACCTAAAATTCAGACACTAATTTCATCTTCGCTATCTTATTTATAAAGACGGTGATCGTTTTACAAAACGTTTTGGCCTTACTTAATTAACCTTTCCGTACAAAAACGTTAAGCTAGCACAAAGGTCTCTCGTACCCTTGTGCATAACAAATCTGGAAGACCGCAAAGGATTCATTATGTGGACTTTAGGCTTTCTCGTGTGGCATCAGCATCTTTTTACTACATAGTTAGTATGTTTATAAAGAAGGTTACAACGTTTTCAGGCATCTTTAATACGCTTTTAGGCTAAAGACAAGTGTCAGGAAGCAACCTATGCCCACACTCATGGGAACACAATAGCGCCTAGCGGTAGGTATGTTAAAATGGAGTAGGTACCAAACCAAAACAACACACCAACACAACAAGTTAAATAAAAGAGTAGGTAAACATTACCTTTATGTTCTCAGGTGTGAATATGAAATTACATAGGTGCGAGTTTTTAATCTAGCTTTTTTCGATAAAAACGCGTCACTAACATGTTTATTTATATTACACTTTACTGTGATATTTTACGTTTTCAAGAGCTTTTACAAACATCAAACAGTTAAACCAACAACGATGCAATTTACAGAATTCTACGGTTACCTGAATGTTAAATATTCATGTTATTTTAAACGTTCTCTAAAAAAGCTTTGCTACATTAGTAGGTATTTTATCGGCGCCGTTCAGCGTCGTCACTGACTGAATGGGCTCTCTAAAAAATAATAATACAAGATTTAATGAACCTTGTAAGTATAAAGATAGGTACTTACATAATATATTATTTATTATCTCGTCCTATTTTATTATTATAAATAAAATAAGGCAGTTTTATAGTAAGCCACGTCTTTACTGAGTCAAATGAAATTGAAATACTTATTGATATTAATGTATCTTCCTATTACATATTTTCTTTTGATTTTTGTTAATCTGCAGTTACGTAGTAAGTAGATAGATGAACTTTTACACCCACTAGGTATTTAAAATTATTGTGAACAAAATGATCTAAATTACCTACTACATAAATATATCTCGGTAGCTAATAAAGGTTTATCTTTCTAGTAAAATCTCGCTAAATTTATACTTCTTAAGATCGTTGGGTGCTTTGTGTTCATCACAGAGTTCATTCCAATATCTGAAATATCTTAAAATCATCTCAAACGACATTTAGTAAAAGAAAACGAAATAAGCTTGCTGTATAGGTAATAGAAACTACATCAAACCATTCAATTTCCAAGAACCGAATGGAGTTGCTTGACAAACTTTGTGAGACTTTGTCAACGAGAATGCTATATCTTGGCTACAATGAACCATCGCTTTTCATAATTCACATGGTAATAAGATATTTGTTTGGCTAAGTCCTGACGTCACCTAAATTGCCTGGAGCATCGTAAAAATATACAGACATGCCGATTTTGCACAATTAGGTACCTCACGTTGGTGTAAATAAAACAGCCATCAGAGATTAATCTCACTTGGTACGTTCGTTCGTTCGTTTGTATGAGCAAGTGGCCAACTCTACATACTCTCTTGGTACATTGATGAAAATATTTTTTGTTTCTCATCTCGAAGGACTAATGAAAATGTTTTAAATTAGTATCAATACATTTGCAAGATTAATGTTACGAACTAATAGATTCTTGAAATCGATGTGCCAAATTTTCTATTTCTTTTTCCGTGAGTAAATCCGAAAAGATGCTTTAATATTTTTGCAGACTAGTCGACATAAGGATAACATTCCATAAATCGAATCGTCTGTTTAAAACGCATAACATAGCTCTCGAGTGTAGACGCCATTAATTTTATGACATTCCTTGTATAACATTACTGAAATAGGTTACGCAAACTCATGCAAATTACTAATAGGGAATACTATGATAACAATAGTTAAATTGTTGATTATATGCATAATTTATACTAATTTATTTTCGAGTACCTACCACGTCATAATGTATGAATTACCTATGACCGAAAAACTCTGTTCTTTAACATAAATGGTGTCTGATACGACTTCGACGTTATGCCTTTGTACCCTACGAACATAGCATAGTACATACCTATTGTGAAGTGTAATTTCACTGGCTCTATTGTGTTCGGTCAGCGTGTTGATAACTGTAGAATATTCCTGGGAAATAGACAATAGGAAATTTTAAGTCGAATACAATGCGACAGCAGCAATGCCCTGACAAAGGTAGTTTATTTTTTTCTTCTAAACACTAAAAGCCAGCGTTTATTTTATCTGCTTTGTGTTCTGAATCTCTTAAAAATCGTAGCTGCGTTCTACGTCGTAGCACCTGCTACGCGCGGTATGTATTGTGTTATTGTACAGTCGTACTGCATTTATGTTTATAACAGTTACTATCTGACTCCGTTGTTGTGAGTTATAAGTACAGGTAGCGACATAAATACCTATAAAAGGATGGTGTGTGTAAAACGATATTGTGTAAGGTGTGAATGGTGAGATTACGGTGAATAGGGTGGATCTAGACGAGCCATATTGACGAGAGTGGTGGTTTAACTTCAGATATAAAGGTCGTAAATTTGAAGCACCTAACATATATCTGTACCTTAACTCCCGCCCGCGGCTTCGCTCGCGTACAAACCCGGATAAATAGTAGCCTATGTATTAATTTAGATCATAAAATGTATATTCCAAGTATTAACCAAATCCGTTTAATAGTTTTTGCGTGAAAGAGCAACAAACATTCATACAAACATTCGCATTTATAGGAATACTTTTTCACCGTTCGTGTTTAAAAAAATTTTAAAACGAGAATTCCATAGATCTCGTTCGGTTTTTAAACACATGACAGATTAAAAATCAAGCGAACACAACTTCATTGATTTCAATCAATTAATCTTATCTTAATATCAGAGTTTTCCATACATTGATAAGATTTTTTTTATATTTGTAAATCGTATTCTTACGGCATGTGCCATAGAAGCAACCGGCAACTGTACTTGGTCATTAACTCCTCAAAATGTTTGAGCTCTAAAGAATTCCTCTTTGAATATTTTATCTGTACATCTATCTATAGATTGATAGAATTATCTAAATCCAAGAGGGATAGATAATGCAACGAAGTCTCTCATCGGTATTTAATATGAAAATTAGCAAAATCTCCCGCGTCACTTCATTCCGTTATGAGTTACTGGGTAAATTTTGAGAAGAAAACTCTTGTTAATAGTGGCAATTCTGAGTGTCGCAAAAGCTATATTGTTGCCGTCCCTTTCATAGCGATGGGAATAAAAAGGATGGCAATAATTTTAGTTAGCTTAGTTTAGCTTTTGCGACACTCAGAATTGCCCCCAATGTCTGATTAAAGTACTATGTAGGTACTTTACATGATGCCATCAGAGCAACAATTACGCGCACCTATTTGCAACTGTTGATTAGACCATGCAAGTCATGATACCTTTTTTGTACCTACTTTAAAATGTTTACCTACATAAAAAGTACCTACCTACTATACCTACCATTTTTGTTTTGTTTGAGGTATATTTTATTTTATTTTATTGCTTGTAAATAGTCTTTTCCTCTAAGTTGTATTTTTTGTCTTTTTTAATAGTACCTAACTGATCTCATGTTTTAGAATAACGCCTTAGGTTAAGTGCCTGTAATGTTATTTTAAGTGAAATAAATAATTGTCTAATTGTCTAATTGTCAATTCATTTGTATGCAACATCGTTTGGATGTCATCACATATTTTGGATTTAAAAAGTTATTATTACAAAATGTAAATATTATCTCTTTGGATATTGGTACCCTAAAAAAAATTTTAGATCCGATGAGGATCTTCGTAGTTATGAACAGAAATGTACCTCGAGAGTGCAGGATTCTCTCTTCATACGAAATTTTGCATGTGCACGTTGTCAGCTACCCACTGCTGGGCATAAGCGTCCTTCCCTAACCGCCAAACTGCCCTGTTCTGGTCATTTTACATCCAGGTTTTATTTAGGTACCTCGTCACTAATTATAATGTGCAATGTACCTAGGTAAGTATGTGTTGTGACGAGTGGTTGTATGAATAATATGGCATTACAGCTGGCTTACTCGATAATGTCTGACGTCACTTGGACAAGATACATACGGTTATTAATCACCTGACAATAAGACTACAAGTTCAAATGAATGCATCTTTTTCCGCCCATAACGGAATAAAAGCTTAAAGCTTACCTTGATTTGTTTTGTAAACCTTTTGTTTGACTGATTGTCATTACATGAGAAAGCAACGATTTAATGTATTCGTTGCTTAATTACTTAGTACCTACTAAGTTATACCTTGCAGCAAACCTAGATAATCTTACACTTTGTATGACAAGTGGTTATAAAGAATAGACTTTTTATCGAAAAATTGGACCGAAAGATTGCAAACCTCTCTTGCCGTATAAACACAATGGAAGATGCTTTCAAATTAAAAGTCTGTTTTGAACGTACCTACAGTCGTTCGTTGACCGTCGATCCAAAATTCAGAAAGAAAGGATTTCTATAATGCGCTCTCGAGATGGTGTCATCGTCCTCAGTTTAGACGGATTATACTACAATTTGTTTGCTTGTGTGTATAAGAGCTTAGTACGGAGCTTTAGCAACAGATTTCCAAGAAATGAAGACTTAATAGACCGCCCGCGATTTCGCTTCTGTACCTAACAAAATCAAGTTTGTTTCCGAGTGAAATCCTACGTGTTCTAAATTTAACTCTGACTTGAAATGCAACACATGAAAACCTAGTGAGCGCTCAAGGGGCTTCTTCCGATTCGATTCCATAACTTCACTTCAGATTTTGTACTACTAGTTCTAGCACACATTGGTTCGAATCGACTTGTTTGTAAGTAAAATAAACATTTTGAACACCATAGCATTAAATCTATTGCGATAATTTTATTTAGAAGTATCAAAATAACGGTGTAGATACTAAATACACACGACGTACATTCTATCTTGGCTAGACTAGTAGTTCGCCCCGAACGAAATCTCGCGCACCGTTTGCCCAAACCCGGAAATCAGTAGCCACAACTGTGTGAAAGAGGCGTAATTTAATGTTAGAGCATAATTGGTACCAGAATTGCTACTTTTGATATGGATATGGATTGAAGAATTGGCTACTTTTGATCCCGGTATTCCCACGGAAACGGGTACTATTCACCGTGGGTAACACCACCATAAAACACTTATAACCCCCCATTTATAGAGTAGGTACTCCCCTTGTGATATCATAAAATAATCATAGTCTACCAAACTTTTCTCGTTCTACGTTATATTATTTACTTGTAATAAACCCACAAGCATTGTAATATCGAGGCTGTTTAGAGAATGCGTTTCTAATGGATTAAGTGTGTTCTTGAGCTTGACCTTTTAAGGCTTATATACCTTTTAGCACTACATGCATTATTTTGTTGTATGGCCTTTGTTTTTCCGAAGTAATAGCCTCGAGTAGCACAGCTTTTCCTGGAAACAACTGTTGATCTTCTAAGGAGTGTAAGGTTCATACCTATTTCATTTTTATGTAGGTACCTACATCATATTATCTTTCATCTATACCTACCCTAAAGCATAATATTTGTAGGTATGTATATCATCTTACCAATAATTTAATTCTGACGTAACAGGGATTCCGTGGCCGAGTTGGTCAAATGCAGTTCTGTTGAGGACGATCGCGTGCCTAAAGCATTTTTTTTTCTTAGTGTTAAACCACTCTTAGGTAATGTTATCTTACCAATAATTTCATTCCGACGTAGTTCCTTGGCCGAGTTGGTCAAAGGCAGTCCTGATGAGGACGATCGATCATCGCGGATTCGAATACTTATTATACGCCTATAGCGTACATAGCGTGTACTAACTCTCAGGCAAGTGAAGCCGCTTCTATTCTCTACCAAACTTCTCTATAGAATTCTGAAACTTAAGCTTGCACTTATATGAACTACGCTATGAACTTGAGGGTAGAGTTGAGCTTATACAATTTATTGATATTAGTAACGACATAAGGAAGGGACATTGTTTAGATTATTATACAACGAAACAAAGCATTATTAATTAGTCTAATAAAATAAGTTGTAGCTGCAACAAGCTACAACTTATTAGAGCATATTACACACATTAAGCATATTACTTAGTGGCATTTTTTCATTGGGTTGTGGGTACCTAGGTATGTAGCAAATAATATTTGTACATAATACTTCTGACTGCCCCCTTTACATCTTCAAAGGATTTAAAAAGCCTAAAGATCTGAATGAAAATGTCTACCGCACCTTGTGGTCAAGTTTAATTTTTTGTAGTTGTAATGTAGGTAATTGACAAAAAACACTCCACAAAACCTTTTTAAAATGATAGCTGATTGTTAATAAAATAAATCTACCGCATAAAAGTCTTATAGAAATTATATCCCTTTCATTGCGATCATGACAACTACAATTAAATTTCTTTTAATCAGGCTCATAAAAGGAATAACGTTGAACCATTTCAGACGATAAAGATTATCTGGGATTACCTATCTTCGTTTTATAATAAAACAGAGTACCTACCTACTTACCTACCTATGTTCTAGAAACATTTCATGTAGGTACCTACCTACCTAATGAAAGGCTTTTCACAAAATAATAAGTACCTACTTTCCTTTGATTCGATCGTTACTAAACTTCACTGGACTAATCTGAAGATTGCCTGAAAGTTTCATCGAAATCGGTCACGCCATAGACGCGCGTTAAATACTTTTTGAGCCAGAAACTCTTGCAGTAGTCCTAAGAAATTCCTACTATAATTTTATCACAGTCTGGTAAATGGTTTTAAGTTCAAACATTATTTTTTATTTTATAGATTTAGAAGAATAAGCACTATCGAAAATCATGACCAGCAAATATTTGAGGACAATTTGTCATGTTCGGACAGATAATGTGATTTGATTCAATTGCCAGATTGCTTCGGGACTGTCGCGGCCGAGCGCTTGATGGATTACAGCATTTATGACAAACTACTTATTTCGGATGATTTAGTAGCTAAATTTAATAATGCTACTATTATAGGTAATCCAGTTTGTTTATTTGGATATTTGCGTATCAACAATGCCTCCGTCGCTAGTTTTAAAGACCAAAGCATTACACTTTGTTCGTTCGTATGAGCAAGTGGCCAACTCTGGTGACGTATGTTTTAGGGCGCCCAAAGGCCTCCGTCATGGCTTAACGACTTTAAACGCCGGGACCGACAATTTAATCATTTGACAATTTAATTACACTGAAGATTAGGTAGGTTACTATTATTTCTAAAATAATAAAAAAATAAATAAATAAGTGCATTAAATACCTACACTTATGTAGTAAACTTCGGGCTAACTATGTGTCCATGACGCACATGTCCTAAGAGAGCAGGCTATGCCGCGCAAAGGCCGCGCTCCTGTGGATGGCAGAAAATAGGTTTTATAAAACAATGAGTTATGGTTGCGAGAGTTTAAGAAAAACAATAGCAGTATACCTACCCGTACCTCTTAGTCTGACTTTAGCGAATGATGATGATAAAAAACTATTTTTGTAACATTACCAATCCTTCCAGACTCCGCACAGGATGGTGCGCGGCCCGCAGCGAGCCCCCGCTGAGTGCAAGCGAGAGGGAAGCTATCGCCGAGGTGGTCAAGCGCGCTGAGAAGCTGGACGAAGTTGAGGCCAAGCGGGTTGGCCGATTGGTCGCACGACTCGAAGGTATAATTATATCTAGTTTTTTTTATAGGTATCAAAATCAAAATTAAAAAAAAAAAACAAAAACCACCTTCTTTTCATAATTATTATTACCAATTGTAGCTGTTTTACTTACTAGTGCTTTTGTTGGCTTGTATAAATATCATCAGTTTTCTAATTGATTTTTTGAATGGAAATTCCATTGACTCTTAAACTTCCCCGCTTGAAGAAATCTCATAAAAATAATCTTTACCATAGGAACCGACAGATGTAGGTACTTGATCTATTCTTGTACCCAATATCCAATAAGTTTTCAATTCAGCACGTTTGGATTTCAAATAAGATTGTTATTTGCTCACAACATTTATAACGTTGTAACTAAGTGGCATTCTTCGTCACGACAATATTTTTCGATCTTAAAATCTTTATTAAGTAATAAAGTTTGGCGATATTGAGATAAGTGATAAAAAGCGTAGCTATTTTAATATAGACTTGTAGCAAAAAAAAAAACAAAACGACTTCAATTTCAAAAGAGAGCAATTTCCTGCACTCTCGAGGTCATCCTCCTCATCATCACATCCTCATCAGATCCTCGATTTTTTTAATTGAAGCACCAAATTGCTGTGTTCTCTAGGTATGCGTCGATCAGCCAACGGTCCAGCTCCAAGATCGTGTCTCCTCTGCGGCGATACTTCACGACTGTTATCTCCTTTGAGGACCTGCTCTATATGCCGAAACACTGCCTGCTCTAAATGTGTCATCGACACACCTCCACATAGGTAAGTTGATACTATGTATTGCGCATCTTTTTAGGATATTATTAGCCTTAATTTCCAAGAACTTAAAAGGTTCTTATCTAGTAGCTACAGTTTTCGGATGAAAGTGTATCAGAACAGACACTGTGGACAGACCATTCTAGAGCTATTGAGTGACATCGAAATAGGATTTATTTTTATATTTTATAGGAGATAAATAGAACATTTCTCCGTCATTAAAAATCCATTTGCGGCATTCAAACTCAGGTCCTTCAAAACGAAAGTCAATATGCATTCCATTATATCAACACAGCTCATAGAAGCCTTTGAAGAACTGTAAAAATCAACCACTATGTCACATTACCAATCCCTTTTAACGCCCAATAAGAAGGGTTCAAAAATACCTATTCACTTGTGTAAGAGGGATTTATTCAACTGTAAAAAGGCCTTGTAGTTTTTCTTTGAAACTTTGCAACTTTGCAACCTATGTATCGTGTTTTGTTCTCTTTTGCCTCAAACTCTAAACCGTAATTTATTACAACATTTGCTTGTAAACAATAACATCTTTAGAATTAATTTACATAAGGAAGACAACCAACTTATCTACGCCCCGGTAGTTCCTATACATTGAGATTATGTTTAAAACCATCGGCTCTCTACTCTACTATTACCTACATAAAGAGGAATCAATCATTTTGAGATAAAAAGTGCGATTTAAAGTAAAAAAACGAAATCAGGTACAAATTATTATTATTTTTATGCGCAGGGTGTATTCCCGTGAGTCCTACATGTGTAACCTCTGTGCTGAGACGCGGGAGATGTGGAAGAAGTCTGGAGCGTGGTTCTACAAGTCCGTCCCGAAGTACATACTCCCGGAGCGCCGTATCACTGGACGGTATTATGAGACGGAGCTGGCCAAGTCTTTGCAGGTTAGTTTAAATTTATTTTTACAGTTATTTATTGAATGTAAGCTTTTTTTTGTAAATAAATTGAATTCATTCTCAAAAGATTCATAATTTCATAATTCATAATTTTAAAGTATGATAATGTTAGGTCATACTTTAAAATCAAAAAATCAAATCAAAAAAATCAAAAAAAATCTAAATCAAAAATCATTTGTTCAACGTTTTACACATAAGCTAAGTTATTCTACTCCCGTTTTAACCATGGTAAATACCGATGGATTCGGTTAAGTTTACAATTGCCGATTTTGAAATTAATTTGATGATAATGTGTTTTATTATGAATATCGAGATTTACCGTTTTCGGATTGCCCCACGTATGGCGCCAGTCGAAACTTCCACCCTTTGCTTCACACACGCACGCACGATACACTAGGGAAACATTGAGTTCTATTCGAGATCACGTTTTATATGTTGTATAAACATATTTTCATGTAAGTGTTCGTGTTCCCATTAGATCAAAGGGTATATGATAGAAAATACACTAAACACCAAGAATTAATAATAGACAATACAACGCATTAAAATAACTTGATACACAATCCCTTATTGTAACATAAACAAGTCACAAGTAAGTAGGTACCTATACCTACAAGCATCCACAAATTTTCTTTTTTTAATTTCAGTTGGAAAAGTCCAGTACAAATAACCGTTTCATATTAGAGTAAAAGTAAATTAATTTTTCCACAACATCATCGAGGCCAGGCTGTAGTTACTCTTGTACTGAACACACAACAATATTAAAGAAAGAACTTCATTAAATTCTCCATAATATATTAAATTTTGCCTGCTTCTTATTTTATTTGACATTGAGGATAGGTACGTAGGTAGGTACTCAATTTTCTTTTAAAAGTGAGTAAATGAAATGGCACACAAATAAGATAGGTATTTAATTCCCGTCTCTTGGGAATACAGTCGTGATCATATGTAATTTCATTTTTAAATCTTCTAGCAGGATGCAGCAGGCAACAGCAGCAACGAAGGGAACACGGACACAGAGCCAGGATCACCCCTCAGCGTGCACGCGCCGTCCTTTTCCCGCCAGCCCAGCAATACCGACAGTCGCAAGTCCGTTGGTTCTCCGCATGTAAGTAGACCATAAACGAAGTAGCCACGTCTACTTACATGCGCGTGGCTATTATTTACTTAGTGGCTACTTCGTTCATGAAGTAGACCTTTTTCCTCACCTAAAAAAAATCAAATGGTCACTGTTTGAGCAGTTAGCCACTGATCAAAAAAAACGGACCGCTTGCATTTCAGTAAACAGCTTGAAGACGCCATTGTTTATTGGTGCAACAGTCGGTTTCAATTTCAGCTGCTAGATCAGTCACGGTGGGGTAAACGAGGGCGTAGGGTACGAGTCTAACTGCACGATGGTAGGTAATTAAAAGCTTAAAATAGCAATCTCAGCGGCTCTACTAACTGGTAACTACTTATCGGCACGATGAAAGTTCACTTTGCTGCTGAACGCTCGGAACAGTCGCAACTATGTATTTGTGTAATTTTTAGAATGAAGATCATTGTGCAGTCACAGCTTGAAGTCAAAATTCCCCTAAAGGGGATTTTGACACTAACCCTGTGCCGTGCACTAAACTGAGCGAGGGAGTAGTGCGAGATCTTTACACACGGTATTACAATCACGGTACTTTTTTCAGTGCCGTGTTGGTCAAGTGGATTAGTACCTCGACTTTCGATCCGAAGGTCGTGGGTTCGAATCGGGCCGTGCATCAATGAACTTTTTGCATCGAAAAAATTATATGCGCTTTTACACGAGCTTATAACGGTGAAGGAAAACATCGTGAGGAAACCAGTTAGCTCTCTAATAGCGTCGATGGGCTTGCAACCTGTCACGTATGGAAAGTTAATTTCTGCAAAAAGTGGGCATGTACCAAATATGTATGTATTTGGTCATACCTCTGACTACCCCCTTAGACATCTTCGAAAAGATCTAAAAATTGCCTAATGATCAGAAAGAAATGTCTACCGCTCCCGGGATACCAGTCGTGATCATATTTCATTTCATTTTTATTTTCAGTTTGTTTACAAACTATGTAGTGTAGGTTGTTGCGTTATTGTCCACGACTCTCCAGAATAAATCGTAGCTTGGCAGCAATAATGTAGCTTCCCAGTATTTAAGTATTTTACAGAATTGGATGCACTTTAGATTACACTTTACAAACAACTACATTTTTCAGAATTGGATCAGTAGTTTCCGAGATTAATCATTACCCTACAATCAAATAAATCTTATCTCTAAAAGAGTAGGTAGGTACTTACTTATGTTGAGTGTAGACAAGACATCCAAGTATTCCAAGTAGGTACTTTGTCAATTATAGGTACCTACTTGTTTGTTGTACGATAATAAATAAATCAAACCCTGTTTGGAATAAATTGAGTTATAGGATATGACAAAATGGAGGTTAAAAATTTTAAGGATCCTTTTCAAGGGTCATGAAATTAGGTAGGTAAGTACTTTGAAAATATGAGCCTTTACTTAGTGGTCACCTTTACTTTGTAACCGAAAAATTCGAAATAAAAAATTAATGACGGAGCGAGGAATTTAATTATGCTTAAAAAGCGTGGGCGCGATGTTCTCATAATTTTCCTAGTTTATTCATACTTTGAAGCTGAATACGAAGACCTATAAACCCACACAAAACGTTTCATTTAAGTTATCTCGATATTAGAGAACTTCCTTTTCATTCATACTACGCATTTTCCGAAATAATAGATTTCAAGAAGGTTTGTAGGTTTATTAGAGTGTAACAGAACCTCTCTCGAATATAATATAGAATCTATATTGCGAATGTATGAGTAGGTATTTGTTAATTACTTACCTATCCAAGTTGTGTCCGTTTCGAACGTTTTAACTTCCATTACAGGATAAACAATAGACCAAATACAGAAAATACTGCTTTCATAAAAACATTCATTTAAATAACGACTCTTTCTACGAACGACGCACCATACTTAGTGCGTTGTAAAATTGCCTAAACTTGCCATTCAATTCTTACCTACATATATACATAATTATATGTTTTTCATTATAAGCCCTCGTTCGCACGAGAGCTTTTTTAACGTCCGTTGAAAAAGCGTCCAAATAGAACAAATGTATTCCCAAGTATATGTTCACACGTCAGCGCTTTTTAAACGCGACGGTTTTTTATCGAGCAGTGTTGTATTTTCTGCACTGGACGTTGGACGTTAAAGCCCATATTCGCACGAAAGCTTTTTTATCGTCATTTGAACGCTTTTTTAACGGACGTTAAAAAAGCTCTCGTGCGAACGAGCACTAAGTAAGTGGACTCACGACCAAAGTTGCTCAGGCTAGAATTTTTCCGCTTAAACAGTGGAGTGGGCTTGGTCGGTTTCCACGATTTAAATAACAATAAAGCACATTCCATCATTGTTCCAGCGGAACAGATGATATATTTTTCGTTCGAATTTCTTTCATTATTTTCTTATGTAGGTAGCGTATTAAAGACATACACAATTTTGAGGGTAGATCAAAACCGTTCACAATATTTCTATTGGCTGTTTTGGTGTGACGCCTCTATTGTCTTTCGAAACGGCGAAAGGAAGCCATTTTTGAGAGTTGCTTGTTCGACGCCTTCCGATACAGCCGCGCGCGCATCCTTCGTGTTTTCGCACAGTGCCGCTCGCGCTTCAATATCATATAAGACCTCTAGTGATCGTTCCATAAGAGACACAAACTACAGTCCCAGCATCATTCCTCACCTATGGACCTAGAAAGTGCGGTGAATTCTCAGTGCAAGCCGGACACGACCCTGGACCTGCTAGATTGACGAGACCAGGTTAGTTGCGCCATACAGCCTACTGAAACTCCCGTACATAGGTTTGATCCTTCGATCCGGATAGTACCTATCCAGTTTTGATTCCTCCAGATTGTGTCGTCTTTATTGCTACACTACGTGTACATATTTTTAGTATTTTTCCATTGCAATCGTAAGTCATCTTTGTTACACAAAATGGCGGACGATTCGGCTATTGAACAAGACATTTTCGAACGAGATATTATCTTAGAGGATCTTAAAAGAACGTTGCTTTTTTCCACTACTGATATTTTACAATTTAAATCTAGATCTACTGATCTCACTTCTCAACAAAGAAAGTTTGGCAAACTTCAAGCTAAAATAGAAAAAGCTTTGATGAAATCTAAAACCTT
The DNA here is from genome assembly GCA_963582015.1 of Xanthorhoe designata. NCBI lineage: Eukaryota > Metazoa > Arthropoda > Insecta > Lepidoptera > Geometridae > Xanthorhoe > Xanthorhoe designata. Next base: position 5,314,564 of record OY757029.1, read on the forward strand.
TAACAAAGAAGAACAGTTAAAAATTCGTAATGATTTTAATGATTGTTATTACGCGATATTAGTACATGTTAATAAATTTAAACAAGCCGATCAAGAAGGTAGACGCATGAGCCGTATTACTACGCAATCGTTGCCTTACACACAAAATCATTGCCTTAACAAATTGCCTACGTTGCCATTGCCAACTTTCAGTGGAGAATCTACAGATTGGCCCTCATACTACGATTTATATCGTGCCGTTATCCACAACAATGATGCCTACACATCAGCGGAAAAGTTTAGATACCTGTTGTTAACTCTAAAAAATGAGCCACATAACTTAATTAAATCCATTCCAATCACAGATGAAAATTATACTGTCGCTTTAGAAATTCTTATAAATCGGTATGAGAATCGTAGAATCATTGCTTCTAAACATTTAGATCGCATTCTTGACATAGAAAAGTGTGCTAACGAGTCTAATGTAAGTTTACGTAAACTAGTTAACGTTTATATGGAAAATATTAAAGCACTCGAAATGATGAGATTTCCAGTGCACGAATGGAGTTTCATTTTGTTAAATATCTTACTGCGTAAGATACCGCATTCAGTTCGTAAGCGTTTCGAGTTATCGCTCAATAAAGCTTCTGATATACCTACCGTAGATATACTCATAAGTTTCTTAGAACAGGAAATTTCAACGTTTGAAATTATGTCGAACAGCGATTCAAAAATTGTTGAGGGTAGGTCTCGCGTACCCAGCGTGAACCCGTCCCGAGCCAGCGGCTCCGGTGGCGCCGCTAACGGTCATTTTGGTGTTTCAAAACCAAACGGTTTTACTCCGCGACAAACATTCGCCGTTACGGAATCAACCGATGTTCAAATTGGCAAACGATGCATTTTGTGTGACGATCAACACATCTTATCAAAATGCTCGAGATTCTTGAATATGTCTCCGCAAGATAGGTACAATTTTGTTAAAAATAAAAATATTTGTTACAATTGCTTGAATGTAGGTCACGATTTAAGAACTTGTAGGTCGAATTATGCATGTCAAACGTGTAATAGACGACATCACACATTATTACATTTTGAAATCAAACATAACTCAAACCAAGCATGCCCCCCCGTCTCTTTCCCTCCTACGGAGGAAGCTACGGTCGATCCCGGCCTCACTACCATGTCACTGCAACCGACTAACGTGAATCATGCGATGCGCGAGAGTGGCGAGTCGTCCATTGCGCCGTTGGTTAGGAAGTGTACAGTCATGCTATCTACTGCGCTCGTCAATGTATGCGTTGGTTCAACGAATCACTCAATTCGTTGTTTAATTGACACCGGTAGCCAAGCGAGCTTTATGACGGAAGCGTGTTCTAAGCGTTTAGGTTTGAATCCTAGGTATGTTGGTATTCCAGTGTTTGGGATCGGGGAAGAAAAACCGATACAACCAAAAGGAATAGTTTCGTGTGTTGTCACTCCTCGTGGTTTAAATGTTCCAGCTATAGCGGTCGAAGCTTTAATCTTACCTAAATTGTTTTCGCAATTTCCAAGAATTCCGTTACCTATCGAAGCGTGGCCCCATATTCAAAACTTAAACTTAGCCGACCCTTATTTCAACGCGAGTAACGCTCAACCAGTTGAAATGCTTTTAGGTGCTGATGTTCTTTCTCACATTTTGCTGGGAAATATTGTTAAGGGTCGTCCTGATGCGCCAATAGCAATTAATAGTGTTTTCGGCTACTTATTGATGGGAAAAGTATTTTTCGATGTTTGTCCTACTCCGTCTCCACTCCAGGTGTGTCATAGCTCCTTTTTCGAGGACAGCGACCTCCAACGTTTTTGGGAGCTGGAGGCAGTTCCTGAAGATAAATCTTTTACCCCCGATGAGAGTCAGTGTGAATCGATTTTTCAAAATACACATTCTCGCGACGAAAACGGTCGATACGTCGTAGCACTTCCATTTAAAACTGCACCTATACTAGGTCAATCACGTGACATTGCTCTCGCTCGTTTTCGTAAATTAGAATATCGCTTAGAACGTAATTCGTCCCTTAAAAAGGACTATCACGCTTGTCTACAAGAGTACATTGATTTAAATCAAATGGAACTCTGTAATCCTCCGTCTTACGACGATAATTCTCACTATTATATTCCGCACCACTGCGTGGTCAAAGAATCAAGTGAAACCACCAAGTTGAGGGTGGTATTCGATGCTGCTTGTAAAACCAGTAACGGAAAATCGTTAAATGATCTTTTGCTCACGGGTCCGAAGTTGCACTCTGACATAGTAGATATTTTACTTAATTTCCGGGTTCACAAGTTTGTTTTCACAGCTGATATTAAACATATGTATCGCAATATTTCTGTTCGAAAATCTGATTGGGAATACCAGCGGATTGTTTGGCGGCCATCTCCTGACCTACCTATTCAAGATTATAGGTTGCGCGTCGTCGTTTTCGGCATCAGTTCATCTCCGCACACAGCGTTACGTGTTATACAACAACTCGCACGGGATGAAGCTGAGAAGTTCCCACTAGCGTCCTCAGTTTTGATGAGGGATGTTTTTGTTGACGATGTCGTTTCCGGGGAAGACAGTGAGATGAACGCACTCAATCTACAAAAACAGCTGATCGGTATTTGTGCAAGCGCAGGCTTTGAGTTGCGCAAGTGGCACAGTAACTCGCCGGCGATACTCGCCGCAGTGCCCTCGGACTTTCATGGTGAGCGGCCTGAAGCCTTATCTTTCGCTGATGTAGAAAAAGATCCCTCGATAAAGGTTCTCGGGCTTCAATGGAACCCCACTTCAGATAGTTTTTCTTTTAAAGTCAAAACTTCTAATTTAAATTGTACAAAACGGGCAATACTGTCAGAAATTGCAAGAATTTACGATCCGATAGGATTTTTATCACCGGTAATATTACACGCTAAATATCTAATGCAACTACTTTGGATAGCAGGTACAGGTTGGGATGAGTCACCTCCTATTGATATCGTAAATGCTTGGCTAAGCTTTGTCAAGCAACTTCCACTCTTATCGCAGTGTGTTTTTCCGCGTCACATATTTTCTAATTCAATTTCTATTGAACTTCACGGTTTTGCTGACGCCTCCGAACGAGCTTATGCCGGGTGTGTGTATATCCGGTGTAAATGTAGTGATGGTCAAACTCGGGTCTCCCTTGTTTTGGCAAAAACAAGGGTTGCACCTCTAAAACGATTGTCGATCCCCCGATTAGAACTTATGGCAGCGCTATTACTAGCGAAGTTAATTAGTAAAGTAATGCTCGCCTACGGCGACCGAATTCATTTCGATCATGTCTACGCATGGTCCGATTCCACGATTGTGTTAGCATGGCTACGCTCATCGCCACATGAATGGAAGACGTTTGTGTCCAATCGCACAAGTGACATACTGTCACGGGTGCCTGCCAGTTGTTGGCGACATGTACCGTCGTTTGATAACCCAGCTGACTCGGCTTCCCGGGGAATGCTGCCCGCGGTGTTCATCGAACACTCCTTATGGTTTCATGGTCCTAGTTGGTTACAAACTGAGCCAAATACTTGGCCGGTTCTGAATCAAAATATAAATACTATGGAAGAAAAATGTAATCTTCCCATTATTGCACATCCTTCTTCTGTAGGTAAAGAAGAAGAACCTGAGTTTCTTTCAAAATTTTCTTCTTTAGGAAAACTTGTTCGTGTCGTTTCTTACATTTTTCGATTTTATTACAAGTGTAAAAAATCACAGATTGCCTTTCCTCGGCACATAACGGTGCTCGAGTATAATTCTAACTTAAAAAAGATTATAGGTATAGTTCAGCAGTCTACTTTCGTAGAAGATATTAAAAATATTTCAAATAGTAAATCGTCTACAAATCAATTAAAACGCTTATCACCATTTCTAGATAAAGATAATTTGTTGCGTGTGGGTGGACGTTTGCATAAATCCTTGCTTTCATTCGAATCAAAACATCAATTGATACTTCCGAAGAAACATTACTTAACTACGTTAATAATCGATGATGCTCACATTACACACCTACACGCAGGTCCTCAGTCCACACAGTATTTATTGTTACAAAAATATTGGATTATATCTGGGCGGGATATAGTTAGACAGCGTATACATAAGTGTGTTCCGTGTTTTCGCGCGAGACCCACACACACACAGCCACAGATGGCTCCGTTGCCGAGCGTACGCGCACAGTCAGCGCGTCCTTTCATTAAAACAGCTGTTGATTATGCCGGCCCGTTCTATGTTCGTGCAAATAAAGTTAGAAATGCTAAAATAATAAAATCATATGTTGCGGTATTTGTTTGTATGAGCGTAAAGGCAATACATTTAGAATTGGTTTCTGATCTTACGACAGAATCTTTCCTCGCGGCCTTACGACGATTCACGTCTCGCAGAGGTTTATGTACAGATATTTATTCCGATAACGGAAAGAACTTTGTAGGATGTAGCAACCATCTTCGTGAGTTGTATACATTTTTAAATTCAGACGCCGTTCAAAGGACATTACATGAACAGGTACTTAAACAAAACTTGACATTTCACTTTCAACCTGTTACTGGGTCACATTTCTGTGGTTTAGTAGAAGCAGGCGTTAAAAGTTTCAAACATCATTTACATCGTGTTATAGGAACTCGTACTCAAACTTACGACGAAATGCACACTTTACTCTGTCAAATCGAGGCAGTCTTAAATTCACGTCCCTTATGCGTCTTGAGTTCAGATGCGTCAGATCCACAACCGCTGACTCCAGCGCATTTTTTGGTTGGTGGACCTCTTACGGCCCTACCTGACATTTCATTGACAGAATTCAATACTGATAGGCTTAATCGTTGGCAGTGGGTGCAACAATGCATTCAACATTTCTGGAAGAGGTGGAGTCGTGAATATTTACACGAAATCCAACAAACACATAAATGGTTTCATAATCGCGGCCCTCCTATTAGTGAAGGTATGATTGTTGTGGTGCGCGATGATAATTTGCCGGTTTTACAGTGGAGATTGGCACGGGTGCATGCTCTGCATCCAGGTACGGATAATATAACACGTACCGTAACCCTTCGAATGGGCAACTCTTATACTAAGAGACCTGTGGTAAAAATCTGCCCCATTCCTTTGCAATAATTTTTCGTTTCTTTTTCATTAATCAGCAGTACGTACATACTCATTATTAGTTTATAGTTTTCTTTAGTGTAGTATAATTACAAACAATTTTCATGTTAACCTGTCAACCGGCGGAACGACCCCGGGGTCGTTCTGCCGGTTTTTGACTAATTCTAACCTAATTCGCGAATTTTCGACATTTCGAATCTGATCGGTTATAAAAGAGATTACCTAAAACTTAAAAGTCACAAACAAAGTCATAGAATATTTACTTCCAATTTCTGTAAAAGGTAATAGAATCTTGAATATTTACTTCCAATTTCTGTAAAAGGTACCAACGACCCCGGGGTCGTTCCGCCGGTTGACGGCGGTTCGACATAATTCGCCCGTTACTTGATGGGTTAAAAGCAACCACGTTCTTTTAAGGTGAGCGGCATGTTCCAGCGGAACAGATGATATATTTTTCGTTCGAATTTCTTTCATTATTTTCTTATGTAGGTAGCGTATTAAAGACATACACAATTTTGAGGGTAGATCAAAACCGTTCACAATATTTCTATTGGCTGTTTTGGTGTGACGCCTCTATTGTCTTTCGAAACGGCGAAAGGAAGCCATTTTTGAGAGTTGCTTGTTCGACGCCTTCCGATACAGCCGCGCGCGCATCCTTCGTGTTTTCGCACAGTGCCGCTCGCGCTTCAATATCATATAAGACCTCTAGTGATCGTTCCATAAGAGACACAAACTACAGTCCCAGCATCATTCCTCACCTATGGACCTAGAAAGTGCGGTGAATTCTCAGTGCAAGCCGGACACGACCCTGGACCTGCTAGATTGACGAGACCAGGTTAGTTGCGCCATACAGCCTACTGAAACTCCCGTACAATCATCATTACTGACAATCAATTTTATTAAACTGACTTCAATTTCGGATGAAGAGAGCAATATTTTGCACTTATGTGGTGCATTTTTGTTCTTAACTCTGTAGATCCTCAAATGGCCACACGGAAAGCACCAACTTTGAAACAAAAAAAGAATTTTTGAAATCGGTCCAAAGTTCTAAGGTAAAAAACATAAAAAAATACAGACGAGTTAAAAAAAAGTTGTAAAAAAGTTGTAAAAGTTGTTGACGACCTCTGTGGCGCAGTGGGCGAAAGCCCGCCTGAGACGCAGAGGTTGCGGGTTCGATCCCCGCTGCGGGACAAATGTTTGCATGATCTGCAAATATTTGTTTCGTGTCTGGGTGTTTTCTATGTATAATATGTATGTATTTACAAAAAAAAAATGTATCTATGTAGTTTATCAGTCATCTAGTTACCATAACACAAGCATTGAATTGCTTAGCTTGGGACTAGATGACCCTGTGTGGAATGTCCAAGGAAATTTATTTATTTATTTATTTAATTAAAAAAAAACTCTAATTTCAAATAAGTTGCAATTACCATTATGAATCAGATTAACGCAATCCCTGTCCCATACCTACCGTATCCTGCACAGGACATGCACGGGCACTGAACGTGTTCCCATTTCAAATAAAACTAAAATTCAAAGCAAATTCAAAAGATGACTTATCATTTACCGGGCTTAAATTGGCTGCCAAGACTTAGGAAACGGAAATTGTAGAACAGTCGACTTATCAACGTAATTACCCGGGTATCTACTCTCTTCACCGAGAAACATCATTTTGTCTAACCTTGCCCTTACAATTCGCCTCTGGCTACTCTAACGAATACATTTTAATTTCGCGTTTATTTCTCCTGAATCAGTTTTTTTGGGAGTTAATTCCGCCTTGATAAGAGATTCATTAGGTATTTTGTGAAACCACTACCTTATGCTGGCAGCTTCGTCCTCGTTGTAGCAATATTTAAAATTGCCTATAATCACACCAAAGATTATCACACTTATAAAGGTGAAAGTTTGTGTGTTTCAGTGTGTTTGTTACTCTTGCACGCTCAAACAGCTGGACGGATTTGAATGAAATTTAGTACCAAGATTAAATAATAACGCAGCTAGTAAATAATAGAACGTACTGAAGACATCGCGAATTTTTTTTTTGTGGTCTAAGCTTTATAAATCTGGGCCACTATTTCCATTTATTCATTCTCACCTAAATCGATCCTAAAACAAACATTCAAACATACTTACGAGCTTTCAAATTGATATTTAAGGGTTTCTGACTAAAATACCGTTTACCTACTCCATTTAGTAACCATGGTAACACTCCGTTAATTAGCTTAGGTGATGGATTCTGATACAGGCAGTTACCATAGCAAAATGTACACACCTACTTAAACTAGGTACCTACTCACGTCACCTTACATAACACATTTTCGCAACTCCCATCACTGACAACCTTTGTAGAGTAGTGGCAAAAGCCCGCTACGATAAAAAAAGCCCTGGAGTGGAGGTCTGATTAAGAATAATATAACCTTTAATGATCCAAAACAAAGTTGAGCAAAAACAAAATACCAAAATGGTTATGATTATTTTGCTTATTCTTAAATGTTTTGTGAGGAGCTTTTGTAAATATCCTGTCAGGGTTGAAACAAAGCCTCAGAGCTCGCGGGCATGTACCTGTAATTTAACGGAATACTGAAAATTCATTTTGTATATTTGCCACCAACGGATGAAGGCGACCTTTACCTTTCTGTTACATTTTTCATCATGCTCATGTTGAAGTATTAAAGCCGAGTTATAGGTAGGTTGGACTTTTCAAATTTGCAGCTGGCAACTTTATGCGTCAATTCGATTTTCGGCCCACATAAAAAATCTCCTTTCGTCCCACATTCTCCCACCAGTTCTGTTGAGTAGGTAGTTCTGTAGGCAGAAGTTTTGGGCTTTTTTTTACCTTTAGTTCTGTGACTTATAAGACTAGGTCGCATCGTCACTCGTAGACTGCACTCAGACTCGAGTCTTAGCTCAAGCATCGATTTTTGACAGTTTTCTATGGAAATTGATTGATAATTAAGCTCAAGAACAATTGACTGTTGAGTATGGACTCTGAATATGCACCTTAATTTTCTAACTCACCTTAATTTTTCATTTATAATGAAGTGTCAAGATTTACACTTCATTATAAATGAAAAATCTTACTAAAAGTTAACGGCTCCGGCAGGATTCAAACCTGCGTAGATACAAGCGATCGCTCTGCCTGACCACGTTACGACCTGCGTTAGCGATTGACACTTCTTGTCAAAGAAAAACAGAGAAAATGTGTTAGAAATTAACATTCGATGACGATAAGTCACGTGGTCAGAAGTGTCAAAACATAAGCGATTGTACAAATGGAATCGTAACGATGCGATTGTAGCAAAAACATTGTAGTAGGTATTCCCGAATGAAACCAAAATATTAAGTTTTGCTCTTTGAACCTTTTTCTGTTCTTTTATTCCTATGTTTTTAAATGGGATGAATTCGAATTCCTTTTATCACCACTAACGAATTGGGTCCGTGTAGGTATTCTATTGAATAAAAAAAAAAGATCTCAGTTAAGTATGTACCTTCTCAACAAAAAAATCTTAAGTAGGTAGGTACCTAAGTTTCCAAGAGCCGTATCAAAACTTCATTTCAACGGCGATTGAAAGCGAAATGAGAAACTGATAAATTTCTTTAAAAAGTGTATTTTCTATAAAATATCCGGGCGTAAACTAAAACTTCCATAAAGACTAAATCCATCCCATTTCCCCAGCGATAGCTTCACTGGATTTACTGTATTCGAGTTTGCAGAAAAATCACCGCGGTAAACATTTTATTCAAGTACCTATAGAAAGTTTTCTCCATCTGCCAACACCAAAATTTAGATCGTTCGTTCGTTCGTATGAGCAAGTGGCAAACTCTGGTGACGGAGTTTTTTAGGCTGCCTAAAGGCCTCCGTCATGGCTTAACAACTTTAAAAGCTGGAACCGACATATTTAACATTTAGTTAGACTATCTATCACAAATCGTTTTTAGATATCAACCAATAAAAAGTAACAATATTTTTTTCAGTGTAGAGTTTTCTTTGCAAACTCGGTCATGGCCGAACTATTTGTGGAAGGTTCAGGTATCTGACGCTATTCTGTGAATAAGGCTGAGAATGTAAGGTAACACTAATAGGCTACTTAGATTCCCAGGATCAGGATTTGTTTTCTTTAGGCTCTACACACACCGAGATGGCAGGGAGGCGGCGAACAGTTTTAGTGTCATATAATTTTAAACTTTATCTTCATTACTATAATATGTACATAGTATCGCTACTATAGTATAGTATTATATTATCTGTGTTTGAAACGCAACCACAAGCGACCGCAAGAGACGCTGAAAGCACTTTTCAAAGCTATTTAAAGCGATTCATTATAGTAATGAATATAAAGTTTAAAATTAGGTATATGACACCGAAACTGCAGCCGCTTCGCTGCCGTCTCGGTGTGATTTGAGCCTTATCGATTCATCAGTAGGTACTCGTATGTTTGTATGAGCTAATATGTACTCGTATGGGCTGGTGACGGATTTTTTAGGCCATGTTACGTGCCTTAATTCTAAAGCAAGGAAGCGCTCTACCACTTGCGATAGCACCCATTCAAATTTTACTGCTCAGAATATCACTTTCTTGTCTATCAAAAATATCTAAAGGAAAGTTTCAATGGGTTAATGTACATTTGTCACAAAGTAAATTTGCCACATTTTTTACACTCCATACATTGAGAGTAGGTACCTAAATTCGTCACAAGTATTCATCAATATCTACCTACTTACAATATTGCATGAGGATTACGCTGATCCAAAATGTATCATAAATTCATAACACAATGAACTGTAACAAACCCAGTCGATTTAATAAAACAAAAAAAACATTAGTTTAAAAAATTTTTAGTTAAAATCGAGAGTAGTTGGATTATCGGTTTATGTTTACAGTTGTTAAGAATTTTGAAATCTTAGGTACCTACCTACTAAAGGTGTCATGGTAAGATACTACGCACATTAGCTTCCAGGAAAGACCCCGTGGAGCTTCAATGTCATTTCCATAAGCACAAGTCTGTTACTGACATGTTTTGTGGTAAAAATATTTTTATAAGAAAAAACTATGTTGAATAATGCAAGCTATTGTTTTAATATACGATTCATTTTAATGGAACTGTATTTTTAATATTTCTATACAACAAAAATGAGATTGATTTTTGTGAATTACCAATAAACCTATAAAAAAAACGACATTCGTATGAGCAAGTGGCCAACTCTGGTGACGGAGTTTTTAGGCCGCCTAAAGGCCTCCCTCGTGGCTTAATGACTAAAAGCCGGGACCGACAATTGAAAGCACTGTTCGTAGCAAGTAAAACTAATAAAACTTGAAATATGGTGGTTACAGTTGGGTAAGGCAAAAACACGTTTTCTAGCTTAATTATGGCATGTAGAGTTTAGAAAATAACACTTGCTCCATGGATCAAAATTCAAATTTGCTCTTCGTCCAGTTATCAGATGCTAAGCCGTTCATTGCTTTTACGCAAAGCTCTAAAAACTAACAATACAAAAAATATGCTCATACCTAAAACTACCAAGGGAGAAATAGTCTTTACCGTCTCACACCAAGACCATTAACCGTGCTATGACCGTTCGGTTCGTATGTTCATTAAGAGCAAGAGGCCAACTTTGGTGATGAAGTTTTTAGGCCGCCTAAAGATAAAACATATCTTGCCTGTAAATTCGAAATGCTTGCTATTCGTTCACATTAAGAAAAGTCCAGTGATAAAATGTTCTCACTTAATTTTGTATCTATGTTAAATCCGTATATAATGAAACTTCTTATAAAGAAAGAATCTGCGAAAGGATGTTTATCTAATTCAAGTTTATTCATGAGTCTATTCATTTGCACACTTGTTGCTTTATATACGCCAAAACTCAGCCTCATTTATAAAGCGGACACGCTGGAACTTTGTTCTTTTAAACTTTTTTGGGTCACCAACGTTGTATTCATCTTATGGTTCTACTGACACGATGACCGTTGTAATAAATGAAAACTGTAATACAAATAAACGTACAAAATCTAGTAAGTACAAATAAACGTAGAGTAGCTGCAGAGGATCCTAAATAAATATCTAGCTAGGGGGTAGCCATAGCCAGACGCACTTGCAAGTATAAATTTGACCGTTAGGTCTATGTGAGCGATTTTTACTACTCAGTACTTTATCTTATTATATCTATTTGTTTTATATTCTTAGCGAAATGTTAGTACCTATAGCTCATTATTCATCTCCTAATTTACCTACGGTACGGTACAAATTAGTAGCAATTATTGTTCTATTAAAAGGAACGATCGTTGGTAACTCTATAATCAAGCACCCTTGGAATTGGTCACTGACGCTGCTCTAAAAATAAAACTACCCGCATTTTGTTTTAAAAATGAGAACATGTTATTTCCTGTGCGCTCGACCTCCGGTTTTATTAATAGAGGCGTTAGGTTCTGTGAGATGAGGGTGATCATGGCCATGCATAATTTTGTTGTGAATCGTGAATAACTGTGTAAACTAAGTTTATCTGAAATCCTCACGGTCTGTCTCATATTCATACGGCGAAGTTTCACATATTTTTTTTCGTAAATCTAGTTTTTTCTTAGGTCTACTATTGGTTTATGTATCATTTAAACATTTAAAAAAGTGGTAAATGAAATCAATCATTATCGCTTATTATACGTCAACATCGTGTTAAATCTAAAAACACGACTTTTCATGTATTTTTTATTACATTTATTTAGGTTAGTAAGTATTTATTTATTATTGTTCAGTTTTCGCTCATTGTTGTACCTACTTCCAGTAGGTACCTACAACATTATCCACTTCTTACTCGCTACGCCGTAGGCCCTCTACAACATCGTAGACTTTCGTAGAGAAACAAATCATACAACACAATAATTTAATATTTACATTTAATGGAGCACTAGCTTTCGCAAACAGCTTCACTCGGTTCCTACAGTTACCTACTACATCAATACAACAAGCTGAAGTTGTTAAACGCGTTTGTTTAACGCGCTAATAGATTAGAACTACTAGTCGGATTTGAAAGAATCTTTCAGCATTTGATAGTTAATTTCTTGAGGAAGGCTATATTCAAGACTAGATTAAATTTCTTAAATTTAATTCATTTTTATCTTAAATTTTAGAACTATAAAAATACTACTATATAAATACTATAAAAAAGAAGAGATTCTTGTTCCTCTGTATGTATTTTTTTATTATTATCATTCTGTCAATACCGATTATCGACCGATTTTACTATTGAAAGACTAAAGTCCCTAGGTGGTCCCATTAAAAAGAATTGAGGATTTGATGAGGACCATCGCCGCAGAGGAGACACGATCTTGGAGCTGGACCATTCGCTGATCGACGCATACCTAGAGAACACAGCAATTTTAGTGCTTCATAGTTTTAATTTTTAATCTTGACAGGAATTATTTATTTAACAAACAAAGAAACACACAGGAACAAAAAATATCTACACTTCCTAAACAACTAAATAAATAAAAAGAACTAATAAATGCTTCATAAAAAAATGGAGGATCTGATGAGGATGTTCGAAATTATGAACAGAAATGCACGTCGAGAGTCCAGGAAATTGCACTCTTACTAAATTGAAACCGGTTTTATATATTTTTTTTATTTTCCACTTGGTCGATCGAATTCTTTCAATAGAGTAGGTACCTAACCTGAAATGTCTCAATCGTTTACAACCGGCTTAGCAACAAAACAGACTCGGTATCATTCGGTTATCTGCGTCACTTGTGCGTCACGTTACCTATTATCCAAGGGAGACTGGAGACAACACAGGTTATTGTGAACAGCTTTCTCACACTATGAATTTATTTAGAACGTAATGCCCAAAAAAAATAATTTTTCGTTACTTTCTGTGGTTATTCCAGTACTTGTGTGGGGTCGGCACAATCATCATCTTAGCATTTTGACAACCTCTGTGGCGCAGTGGGTGAAAGCCCGGTTGAGACGCAGAGGTTGCGTGTTCGATCTCCGCTGCCTATGATCATATAAGTATAGATAGTTACATGCGTTTATTCAAAAACATTAATTCCCTGTAGGTACCTAAATTTACATTCGCAAGAATACCTGTAATTATAAGATATTTGGCGAATGCCTTTGCGAAGTTTTTTCGTACAAAATAGAAACCATTAGGAGTTCACGAAAGTTTGACTGGACCCCACAAAAGTATACATCGATCTACTAAGTTGCTACGAAGAAGTGATCAATCGTTGAAGTTAATTGTCCCCGTACCTACCTAATCCAAAACACATGGTTGGAGTATAATAAAGTTAGCACGTATACCTATACGCTCAAGTTCAAAAGTAAAACAAATTATCACTTCCCCGCCAACCGACTGGGATAAAGTTGGGAGAATGTTGTAGGTAAAACTTTTGATGTCGACTGCAACTAATATCACACTATCACACTATTATTACAAAGGTGAAAGTTTGTGTGTGTAAGTAGGTATGTAAGTGTGTTTATTACTTTTTCACGCTCAAAATTGCTTATACCCGAGAAAAAAAAAATAGGATCCCGGTATTCCCACGGGAACGAGATCAAATCACCGCGGCTAACACCGCGGGGCGCAGTTAGTATTAGTATAGTGTGTACATAGGTAAATAAGAGAGATTTATGAGTCATCATAGGGAATGAACAAACTGCTTCGTATTGGTCTGTGGACGGGGTGTCACGGGAGGCCGGGGCCCTCAATGAGACTCGCAGAGTTTTTTATTGATTTAGAGCTAATTGAGGTCGACTCAATTTATCAACTGCTGATGCAAGATTGACATGGTTATACCACTGTTCAAATAATAAACGTTTAATAGCCCTTGGTCTAAATATACATCTATACATTTTTTCCTATATAATCGCATATCCAAATTCCGGGTTCTGCTGGGGAGCATGTCACATTTGTGAGGTAAAAATTGTTGTTAAAAAAAAACGCAATAAAATGCTGAAAGGATTTTGATAAAATTAGATACTTTGGCTTGTACTTTGACTTACACTCGGAAAATTATTAGATTCCTGTGATTATCAAAAAACGAACTATAGGATGCTATCCACTTGAAATTTGGTAGGTATAGGTACATGTATAAAAGAGTACCTATCCTATGGATTCATGTGGACGAAATCGCCGGCGGGCAGTTAAGAAGCTAAATAGGCTCTTAATTATTATTTTATGTAATACATGCGTTAGTAGGTACCTACTTCCTAAGCTCTACGAAGGTTCCTAAGGTACGAATGTTTTTTTGAAGGTCCCTATTATTTAAGAGGTTGTTAAGAATTCCCCGTGAAGCTTTAATTTAAACCATTCGTAGGTATAGTCTCTCCTTGATGTTAAAAGAGGTTACACACACTAATGAGTTACAAGATGTTTCTCAAAAGAAAACTCGTTGGAAATAATGCTTTTCCTATTAGAATACTTGCTTCTAAATAGAAATACTTTAGAGGCTTATGAAACGCCTTGAGTATTTTTACAATGAGAAATTCCTTGTACCTACTTATACCTACTTAGTTACGAAAGTCTGGGAATATAATTTTACTAGCTGCGCCCCGCGGTGTTACCCGCAGTAGTTCCCGTTCCGTGGTAATACCGGGATCAACAGTAGCATATGTGTTATCCCCAGTCATAGTCTATGTACCTATATTCCAAGTTTCAGCCAAATCGGTTTAGTAGTTTTCGCGAAAGAGTAACAAACATCCATCCATACCTACAAACTTTAGCGCTTATAATATTAGTGAGATTTGCTCATGCTATTCTCGTGGTATTTTTTGTTCTAATGTAGGTACCTATTAATATTATATAACATAAGCATTATATTGCTTAGTTTGGGACTAGATGACGCTGTGTGGAATGTCCAAAGATATTTATTTATTTATTAGTGAAAATATTAAGATTAGGTACCTACTTATTTACCTACATTTAAATCGGTTCGAACCAACAGCTAATAGGTAGGGGACCTACGTATTATTTTATCTGTGACTATAATAATAGCCCAACTATCCTTCTAAAATAACAAAATTGTTACTTAAATTAATACTAATTCAGGCCTTCGGGGGTTTTACTTAAAAATAATCGTGTCGGACAAAATAAAATTTTTATACAATATTTTGCTATTGATACGCAACTACATATTATATAAAATTAGAGAAGAGAACTCTAGTTCTCATTAACAGCAATGGTAATCAACAACTATAGATTTTATTAGATAAGTTGGTTAGGTAGTACCTACCTAGGTACTGTTAAAAGCGATAGGTAAAATGAAATCCCACAAACTCGTGAAATATAAAATATATTAAAAAAATAATATAAAATACAATCCTTGAAACAAGAAATAGGTACACAGACTCTAACCACAATAACCTAACGAACTTGACTTCCGACTTATAATTAGAAAACTTAGGTCAGACTTATTCGTTCGACCAACCAGTTTGAGTTTTGCTTTGTTTGACTTAGCTCTTGAAACTTTATGTCGTATCAACTGTTAGTAATTTTCTCTGATAGTTTGTCAATGACTAGCGCTCGCAGCCATTCCATTCAATTAAATTTATGACAGTCAATTAATTTCATCAGAAACACCTGACTGCACATTGTGAACTCCATCGAGTTAGCGCCCATTCGCACGAGAGCTAAAAAAGCGTTGCGTCAAAACTTGGCGTTGGCGCTTTTAAAAAAGCTTTCGTGCGAATATGGGCTTTAACGTCTAACGTCCAGCGCAGAAAATACAACACTGCTCGATAAAAAACCGTCGCGTTTAAAAAGCGCTGACGTGTGAACATATACTTGGGAATACATTCGTTCTATTTGAACGCTTTTTTAACGGACGTTAAAAAAGCTCTCGTGCGAATGAGGGCTTAGGTAGGTAGGTACCTGAATTTCACTTAAAACTTTTGTAAAAGGAACAGACGGCAATAACGTCGAAAAAATACAGACTTTAGACACAGATATTTTTATTTCACAGAATAAATAGTTGTCCAAGACTGAATATCAATTTATTTTATCGCGAATCTTATTTCCCAGATGTAAATTCACCGGATATTTATAGGTAGGTATCTACAGGCACATTGCCAGTATCTACTCAACAATATTTCTACGTAAATTGCATGTAGGTATGTTAACATTTTGTTTTCTGACACGTTACTCTTTGCTTTTATGTTATAAGCATAAGTCTCATAATTTTCAACAGGAATGGAACGAGACCGACATTCTAACTCATGGCTTTAGCGGCCTCAGCCTCCATCGCCAAGACAGCCTGACCCAGCGACCACTGGGCGCTCTCAAACGCACGGGCAGCAAAGGCAGCGCTTACAGGTGCTCTAGAAGTTTTTTTTTTAATGTAGCTGCCAAGAAGACCGAATAAGAACTGGTTGGATTGTGCAAAAGAGGATAAGAATGTGAGAGGAGTGGATGCAGAGACGATGCAACTTGTTTCTTTTTTGTACACAAATTTTAAATTTTAAAATAATAAAAAAAAACAACAACACTCCTCTAGTCATATTTAGCACACAAGGATAAAGGGTTAAAATAACAGTCCAGTCTTAACTACTTTCTTCACTTTATTGATCATCTCATTCATAACTATTGTCTAACTAAATTGCTTCATGGATTTATCAATGTTCTTTCACGTAGCCTCCGTAGCGTCCGCAAAGACGTGAAACCGACCCAAGTGGAACGCGCCCCAGCCATCCCCGACGCAGGGTTTGGAACTCTGGAGATTCGCCTTGCATATGACAATCCTACGTCATCCTTGGCGGTCACTGTGCTGAGAGCTCGAGGACTTATTGGCATGGACATGACGGGACTGTCCGATCCATTTTGCAGACTGGAAATCTTGCCTCGAGGTAAAAACATAGTTCAAGGTGCGTTAGCATCTATGTTCAAGACTGTGTTCAGGACTGATGAGTTGCTATTAATTTTTTGTCTTAGTGCCTTCTATGATCAAATATAATAAGAAAGAGGTATATTATAAGAATAGGACCCTGTTTCTTAAAGAAATAAAGTCATATTTTTATTCATTATAATTAAATATTTTAGTTCAATTCTCTTCCTAAGCGTTTGCTTGAATATTGCGTTTTGCCTGGGTACCTACATCTCCTGATCTCGTTAGATACTCGTATTTAATGAGCAATTTATCTTAACTTGAGGAGAGCCAGACCTAATTATTTATCTAGACCTTGCCCGTCAAGACTGATTTAATTAAGTAGGTATGCTTAAAAGTATTCATAATTCCTTCAATTTTCAGAGGGGTCTTATTCAAACAGAATGAGGACAAAGACTGTTCACAAAACCAAGAATCCAGAATTCAATGAGACGCTCCATTTCTTCGGCATCACCGAATCGGACCTCGCTACAAAATCCGTAGAGATCGTGCTGTTTGATGATGATAGGTTTGTAAACCTTTTTTGACTGAGAATCAAAGTCTCTCTTTCAAGGGTTCTGAACCACAGAAGCTCTGTATTCTGTATTCTCTAACCTAGACCCTAACTAATTACTTATACTAATTATAAATTGCGTATTATTTGCCTACTTGACCTTTTTAAACTTTCGCGATCAGAACACATTATAAAACATATGCAAACGGGTATTTATCACGAATTTTACCTTTAATATATACCGGATATATACCGGATTGCACCAGCCGTGGTCGCGGGAAGACTACGCGACCACGGCTGGTGCAATCCGGTCGAAACGTCGGGTGAATATTAAAGGTAAAATTCGTGATAATATACCCGTTTGTATATGTTTTATAAATTGAGTGAGTAATTTCTGGAAATTACGCACTATCCTAGATTCATTGAAAGAAAAGACGATCTCACAATTTTTTTATAAGGATTCGATAAGTAGGTACTTTACCTACCTACTATAAAACAATTGGTTCCCATCTTCGCTAAGCAAAAATAAATACTTACCTACTTACTTAAATAAATAAAAAAAGGGATTATAACAGATTTTTGTTTAACTTTCAGATACGGCTGCGATGAAATGGGATCAGCCGTGGTAGCCCTTCGAGAATGTGCGAAAGTTCCATCTCAACTCCGCATAGCGCTCTCCGGTGCATCAGGCTCCGAGCCGGTTGGACCAAGGATCCTACTCGCTCTATGTTACAGCACTAAACGACGAGCTTTGGTCGTCACTGTGTGTAAGGGCGCCGAGCTGCCTCCTCAAGACAGCAACGGATTCTCTGATCCTTTTGTGAAGATGTAAGTCTTAACGGCGAAAGTTAGGTAAGTAGGTAGGTATATTACCTACTAATACTATATAGTATTAGTAATACCTACAAAAGTTGGCCATGAGGATGCCCAGAAGGTACCTTACCTATATTAACTTCAGCAAGTCTTTGTTCTGTAAGTCAGCCCCTCATAGATAGAGCAGTGAACTGAAATGTTGTTTGCTATCAACACAACAGGTACTTACCTATCTAGGTAGTTATAAAGGTAGTAGGCACCTAACCAACGTACCTACTAAGTTCATCTAATTAAAATAAGTACTTAATTAATTATTTACTTACCTACCTAATTGAATTTCACAGTGTTTTTCTACTTACAGACATTTGGACCCGGACCCCTACCACAAGAAGCACAAAACCTCAATTAAATGGCGCAACTTGAATCCCGTTTGGAACGAGGAATTTCTTTTCGAAACACGTCCTACTGAGCTTTCCCGCCAAAACTTGACACTGACAGTTTGGGATAAGGACTACGGCAAACCAAACGATTTCCTGGGCAGTCTGGTCTTAGGGGCGAGTAGCAAAGGGCGAAGGCTGAAACATTGGATGGATTGCATCAAATTCCCAGATCATAGGCACGAACAATGGCACTCTCTGACTGATACGCAACACTTGTAATTTAAACTCATATACGCATAAAGTTGTTAATCTGTAGGTAGGTAGGTACATAGTATTATTTATTCTGTGCCTATACCTAGAACTTCTATGGAAATGGGGTGCTTGTTCTAAAACTTACCAATGACTTAGGTAGGTACCCTTACTAACTACCTTTTTAACTTATTATAATTTAACGTATAAAATTATAGGTATCTGCTACATTCTGTTGCTGGTTCTCGTCTATGTAGGTACCTACCTACCTAACTATTATTTTTTTAAGTTTGATTATACCTAATAATTATGTAGGTAGGTACCGTACCACAGTTGAATTACTAGACATGGTTACCCACAAATGAATTGTCTAGTACCTAATTCATCTGTGGTAGGTACCTAGACAATATCAAAATCAAAGACCTTCTACCCTTTAATTTAAAACATATACCTACCTAATGTCTTTGATCAAAATAAACCTAGTAGGTAGGTAGTAAACGTAGTGTTTTTATTCTCTTTGGTAGGTAGGTTAGGTATAGGCACAGATAAAATTATTCTATGTAGAGGTAGTATTATTTATTAGGTGGTATAGGTAGGTTAGCTAAGATGCTTTAAGCCTATGTAAAAACTTGTTGTCAAACCTTACTTTTTTCTGACTAACTTGGAATTAATATTAAGTTGAAGTTACAAAATATAGCAAGTCTACTAATAATTAATGTTACAAATACCTAACTATGATTTTAAGAATCTGTTCTAGTCTAAGAGAAGGATCAGAAATTATCAAAAATATTAAGTACCTAGGTACCTATGTATTTTTATATTTAGTCAAAATACGTGGATTAATACAAGTCTTAAATTATATAAAAATATAGGTAGTGCCAAAATTCACCTAGCCAAGTAAAATAAAAAAACCAAATAAAATTATGTTGTACCTACATTAAATAGAACATTTCACGCTTTTTATTTTGATCGCTATGAAAGGGACGGCAACATTTTTAGTGCTTTCAGTTTTGGCGATATCCAGAATTGTCACTAATTAATATCAATACTCGTTTTTTAATGTTGACAACTTCTGTAGCGCAGTTGGTAAAAGTCTGCCTGAGACGTTGAGGTTGCAGGTTCGATCCCCGCAAATATTTGTCTCCAGTCTGTGTGTTATAAGATAGGTAGTATTTACAAAAAAAAATGTTTAGGTACCTACCTAGTTTTTAAACATGGTGTCTTAGGCACAGACTACTAGGATGCTAACGCATGTCTTAGGGTAAAGATGACTGCTATACTTACCTATTATTTTATATAGCAGTCATCTAAATCATACCACAAGCATTAAATTGCTTAGCTAGGGACTAGATGACGCTATGTAAAATGTCTAAGGATATTTATTGATTTACTATTTATTCTCATAAAACAAATTCTTAGCTACAATACAATCTACAAATACAACTATCTCCGTGTGTGTGAGCCTAACTATCAATCTGATCGCCACAGACTATAGCAACAATATTTTTGTTTTTGCTGTACCCGCAAAAACGAAACGCAAAAAAGCTGTTTTCGGTTCGGAACGGAAAAAGTCGGATAGTGAGCTTTTTTGACGTTTCACTGTTGAATTTGTCGATGTCGATTGTGTGAAATTAATTAGTTCCATGGCGATTTTAACATATAACCTTGTAATGCTAAATTGATTTGTACTTAAAACGACATGGCATTCCTATGTCCAGTCAGAATAAGAAGGGGGAAAAAGAAGAAATGTAAGTAACAACTTTATTGAACTTTTCAAGTCAATGACCTCTAACTTTCTACATACTAGTAAATATTACTAAAACAAGTAATTACACCCTGTTTTACTTGATTGGCGAACTGCCCATGACCGTGGGAACATTAGCATTTCTATACAACAAGTCACCTAAATATAATTTGTATAAGTAATGTAGACGTTACTCATTGTAACTATTGTAAAACACGAAAGTTATTACCTACTATTGTATTGCACGTACCTAACAATCAATTAACACGAAATTCTAACATTTTAGTAACTAAAATAAACAACAAGCATGGTCATCTTAATTTTTTAGATCGAACATATTTTAGTAGACACAATAATCATGGAATAATTGCTTAGTCGACTTTATACCCATAAAGTTACTTTCAGATCTATAATATTAGTAAGGTTAGCAGGTTGATAATAGCAATAACAATATTACCCGTAATTGTTACAGCAAGCAGCGGTGACTCTGACAAAGATCTCTCCCGGCCAGGGTCTGGCCTCAGTCCTGGTATGGGCCGGATCACGGGCTCTGCCAGTATAGAGACACTTGTGAGAGTCGGCATTGAAAAGGAGCATGGACTGAGTCCTGACTCAAAGATGGTGGTGCTACATGATTTTGCTCCCTGTGTGGATGATGAATTAGAGGTAGGTAAATGATTGCTTTCTTTTGAATACTGTCTCTTCTGTTCTCTAAGCCTTGTATTCAGAGTCTGCACTCAGGCTTAATCAGCAAGTTTTAACCTTTGACCTTTGAATATCTGTAGTCACGTACATCCTATGATAAGTAGGTTTTGAGACAAGTTTCAGGGTGCTAAAGGTTTATAGGCTGTATCTCATTCCGAGATACTTACTATTCTTTTATTTAAGCATTAAATTGCTTATCTTGGACTAGATGGTGCTGTGTGGAATGTCCAAGGATATTTATTTATTATTTGACAAATTCTATTCAAAATAAAGTAAATTCTGCATGTGCCCAGCTATTGTTAGTACATGTAAAGCCATTATCAATAATTTCAGGTGAAACGTGGCCAGATAGTAAACGTCCTATACAGAGAGAATGACTGGGTGTATGTGATACTGGCAGACTCTAGACGGGAAGGCTTCATACCGCACTCATATTGCGCGCCCTGTGAGCACGACCTGAAGAAGAAGTTGCCGAGGAGTCGCTCACCTGCTGACATGGCTCACAGGGATGTTTCACAGTAAGTACTTATTGTCGCAAAAACTGAACTAATATGACAGCACAAAAATTGATGCCATCCTTTTTATTTCAATTGTTATGAAAGGGACAGCAAAATTTTTAGTGCTGTCTTAGTTTAGCCTAGAATTATTAATCTTCCTTTTCTAACAACTTTCTAACATTATGAGTTTAGCACTGTGTACCTTGCCTTATCACAATAAAACCCATTTTAATTCCCATTACGTAATAATCGAGGGAAGAAGAAACATAAAAAGAGGTGTGATTTTATGTAGATATGTGGGGAAGTTTTATGAAAAACAGTGAGGAAACCAAGTGAGATTGTACCTACCACAAAACTAGCCAGTAATTCTAATCGGCGGCAATGAGGCATCCTGTCAAGTGGAATATGACTACAGTGCCTCTAACTGATCTATAGAATTAAAGAGATTTAACCACAGATTGGATTCAACTCTAGACATCTTCAAAAATGTGCTTAAGGTGCCTGTATGGGTGAAACTAGCGCCGCCACCTATTTTATTTTATTATTACGTTGAACAAAGGAATTTCAAAAAACTGAATGTACAGTTTCTGAAACCTATCATAAGCTTTTTTTAATACCTATGTAATAATAGTTTCATTTTGTATAGTTTCAAAGGAATAGCGAAAACAGAGCTTGGTGGCCACCAAGTGCAACTTCGTTATTCCTCCTAAACTAACACAATGAACATTTAATTTATATACATAATGAATAATGAATATTATAATGAATACATACTGAATATATACATAATGAACATTTAATAAAGATTTAAAAATGATTAAAATCTTTTAAATACTTACTTATTTTATTATTATTCCAGGTTGTCAGTATCGGACGGGGTGACAAACGACGGCACGTCCGAGCTAGGCAGCGAAGGCGAGGCGTGTCCGTTCAGCAAGGATCCTTCAGGGCGATATGTGGTGCTGTATACATTCACAGCAAGGGATGAGAATGATGTGCATGTGCAAAGAGGAGAATTTGTCACAGGTAAATTAAGGCTCAACTCACACCAAAAGAGCGGCGAAGAGCAGCGAAGCGGAGCGCAATTTCAGTGTCATATGAATTTCAACTTTATTTTTATTACTATACTTGTTATCGCAGAGAAGGCGGGCGCGTATTCGAATTCGCAGGAATTCCCGCGGCGCCGCGCGACTCGTTCGAGTTTCTCATGCAATAATAAATATTATAGTAAGGAAAATAAAGTTTAAATTCATATGACACTGAAGCTGCGCTCCGCTTCGCTGCTCTTCGCCGCTCTTTTGGTGTAAGTTGAGCCTAACAAATCTGGTCTTGTGGCTTGCTTAGACAATCTTGATAGATCGTCGAAGGTAACGTGTTCAGTGCCCAAGATTCTCATGGTGCAGGCTGTCTCAGCCCTCACCGTCTGGGAAGGAAATGCGTTAAGCGATGTTCTGCTGTCATAAATGGAAAAGTGACCACATTGAATAACATTATGTGGGTTATAATAACAAACTGTCCGAAAGAATGTTTTAAATAATGTAAAAGCTTTTGTACTTTCAAAGACCAGCTCCTACATCCAATACAAACTTTATCCTCAGAAGTTTGGAAGTAATTTACCGAAAAATTGGATATATCATTCCTTTTTGTTTCAGTGCTTAACAGAGAAGACCCCGATTGGTACTGGATAGTGCGGAGTGATGGGCAAGAAGGCTTTATTCCATCTGGATTCGTGTACCCTGCTGTAGTCCAACGTAAGAAATAATATAATTTACAATTTATAAGCGCAATTTAACGTGACCGGTTCGAACTTAAGCCCTTCGAGCGGTCGCGCATTATGAAAAGTCGTTTGTAGAATGGTCTGTAGTTATAATTTAAGTTAAGTAAATAGTATATAATGACTGTTTGTTTTCCTAAGAAATAAAAATAAACTAAATAATGACAGCATGAAACAGAGATAGTGATATAACCGAGCATTGCGACGCTAATAGCAATAACTAGCTCACTCCGGTTAACTTAGATTGCGCGTACTTTGTAATAGCACATCAAACTATGAGTGATGAATATTTTCAAGATGGATTATGATCCTTTAGACATCTTGAGAGGATCTAAAATGCCTAAAGATTTGAAAGAATATGCACTGCCGCTCCTTAGGAATACAGTCAAGATCATTTTAATTCTTTATTAACCAATCCCCGGCTCAGCTCTCCAAGGTGAGCATGCAACTTGCCCACGTGCGTCATGGACACTGAACATATTTTAATAGATATTATTTACTATTGCAGCAGCGCAACAAGACAGCACTCAACCGGCGTTGTCGCCGCAGCCGCCGACTATCCTCTCCAACACGATGAACACGTCGCAAGACACAGACGGCCGCTACCACGGCACGGAGCTAGTCATGCTTTACGATTACAAGGTAAAATCAAGGACGATATTCTCTATCATCCTTGGTAAAATATAGTAGTAAGTAACACAGAATTAATAGAACAAGTACGTTAGAGTTATCGAAAAAAATATATTTAATTACGACTCTTCTACGACGTAACAAAGTGCATTTCGACAACTTGTAGAAGTGCTTCGAATTAGAACCTATCTTCCGCTATAAATGCCTAAACTTGCCTTTTATTCTAATGGATCATTATATTATGTCACTATCGCTTAAGTTCAGTATAAATAATTTAATGAGGATAAAAAAAAGGTGTCAGGGATGTAGCAGGTGAAAATCTATGGTCTCTACCTACACCTATGGGAAAGTGTACCAGAACAAAGTGTGCTTTTATTTTTTGCAAAGAAGTGTGCTTCTATTGTAATGTTGCTAACTAAATTGATTTTATTATTTTCCAGGCCCAAGCGCCAGATGACCTGTCAGTGAAGCGCGGAGAATGGGTTTACGCAGACCTGACACAACAGACAGTAGAGGGTTGGTTATGGGCACACGCGCCCAAATCTCGCCGCTCCGGGTTCATACCGACTGCGTACGCACGCGCGCCGCATACTACTTCGCTCTGAGAACTCTATATTCTACTCAGAAACGCTATAGCAACCTCTTCCGAGAGAGATCCTCTTCTCAACCTACTACGGATATTCTGAAAAAAGTTAGGGTTCTTCGAAACCAATAAAAATGAGACGAGAGAGTTTATCACGAATATAGTGAAGAAACTCGATTTGTATTTTAATATGCAACATCCTACATATGAAATTCGACCTTCCGCCAAATCTCAAAAAAGGAATTAGGCATTCTTCATAACCTCAAGAGTTTATAAGCTGAAACATATTCTATCATTATTCCATAGCGTTTCTAAGTAAAATAATTTTATGCCACTTTCCATTGTGAATTACCAACATTACCAACACCTGTGTGCAGAATGCACATAATTTGAATCTATAATTATGTAGCTAGGCACCCGACAAAACTGAAAAACTTTAAAATATCTGAGTGGTTATGGTCCCCATTGTGTATTTAAGTTGAGTGGATTTTGACATTTTCAATGTATTTAGAATCTCTTTGTTTTTACAATGAATAGCTGTAGTTACTGCATCATGTATTTACTGATTGTAAATAGCTTTTAAGTCTTCCGCGATGTACTTGCAAATGTTATAAGCATTTAATAAAATTATTACTAAAATATCCGTCCAAAATTCGACTGATTTTGATATTACGCTTTTTACTTCTATTATAGTTAGGTGTAAGGATTTTTATGTAGTAAAATAATGAAAATAAATTTTATAAAATTATTTACGTTTTTTCTTGCACCTTAACTAAAAAAATTGCGTTAACTTCCTGTCTTTATTCTGTGGTAATGCCGCGTGTTGCAATATTTTTACGGTATTTCCGAAGCGTCATTTACGTCTCAACTCACGAAAGTTTTAAAAGTGAAACTCAAAGAACTATCTAACATTATATTACACAAAACTCATTCTGATACCAACAATATATTCTTCTTTTTCTGTTTAGCTTGTTGCTTAATTTCATCTTTTATTGTCCACTCTTTCAGTTGCTCCTCAACTTTCTTTATATCCCGATCAGTTACTGTTATAGGCAATTGTAGTTCAGCTTGTTCACTTTTTATAAATGTCAGAGCTTCTAGTTTCTGTTTCAAGAAAGGCCCTTGTTGACTTTCAAGCAAATTTCTGTATTCATCCAGCTTTTGGTTGCGTATGTCTTCGCAATGCATTTCTGTGAGCTTCCGGAGGGATTCCTTGCGTGATAACTTGTGTTGGGACCTAGAAAGTGTTTATAAAATTGCATTATAATTTATTGGACTTGCAACCTGCACAAATGGAATGTTAACTTCTGTAAAATGTATATACACCTAGCCGGTTTCGGCTACAGTGATTTGGCTTTACTTTTAATTATTATAGTTAGGGGCTTGGATGTTTGGCCCTCATATGGCTATAAAATGTGGGCATGTACCAAATATGCCATTAGACTTTTCTAAGTTATTAAGGTGGCCCTTCCCGGTGCGTCTATCATCGACGCGGGCATAGCTGAAAAGCTTGTAGTTTCATCCAGCGCAATGCTAGAAAAAGAAGCAAAGCTAAAAGAGAGATATAGTGCCTCAGCGCTCGGCATTCAGTAGGTACTTTCGCCGCTCAATCGCTCACTGGAAAAATAGTGTGCGGAAATTTCATAAAAAGTGTTCCAGGAAATACGTGTTTTTCAGTAAGCCTTACAAGTTTGTAAAATAAATATTTGTCATTTAGAATCTCCATAACATTTGCAAGGTTTCTATAACAATATTTTCTTTACTTTTACAATATATGAGTACATTATGAACGGCCAAAGTTCAGGTAAAATTTATGCTAAAAGCAGTTTTTTGGAAGCTTATACTGAATTTGTTTCTCAAAATTTTGATTTTTAGTTTCGATAGAAACCTAGATATAGTGCACAAGATACATATTAGTCCAAAAGTTTAAAATAAAGATCTGTTACAACGGCATAATCACGTACGAGCGTTTGTATGAAAAGTGAGACGGGTTGACCGCTCTTAAAGCCAAAATATCTGAGAATATCAACTGAACCTTATGAATGCATAGTCATGATTATGTTAAAGAAATACACAAGTAAATTCTGGTGATGGACTTTCAGGGTATGTGAAGACCAAAACTTTAACTTACTCAGGATGTGCCTTGTATTCTATTTCAAGTTTCTCCAGCAGCCACTCATACTTTTTATAGTCATATTGCCTTAGATATTTCATTAACTTCTTTCTTTTATCTATTTGTTCCTGTACCACTTTCTGTAAACAAAAATAGTATCTAAAAAATTTTTTTTATGGTGAAGATGAGAAGTTCAGCATAAAAATCGAAGTCTAGGTATTGTCACTGGTAAACAAAAGTCAATTTTTTTAAGCAATTAAGTGACTTTTTGGGTACTTATTATTTATTTAACTAGTTATCTGGTGAATAATCAGAATTTACCTTCATCTTAGCATTTCTAGGATATTTGTCCATTGTGTCTTGCAGGCATCTTATGCTCGCTGTTAGTTTTGCAACTGCAAAAGAAGTAAAAATGATTTTCAGATTCAGTGTTACGATATAAAGCTGTTTTCATGCTAGACAATAGATAGATAATAGAATAGAATAGAATAACATTTCTATTAGATAACTATTAGATAATATCCTTTGCACGACTAATGTCTTGATACCATAGAAAAATGACAAAAAAGATGAATGTCCAATTAGATATTTGGCCAATGATATCACTTACTTCTTGTTTCTGCGGTGCATTCATCATATTTGTGACGTTTGACTCTGTCCATGAGATCCTGTTTTACTAAAAAACTCTTCTCTTTCTTGCCAAGGTATGCAACTGAGAATATCTTCTTAACAGATTCAGGGGCGCTGAAATATTTTACAAAAAGTAAGGCAAAATATAGGTACCTACTTCCGAAAGGTTTACAAGCTATAGAAATAGTAACAACAGGTCCTATGAGCTTTAGGCCAACTGTGGTGACCTTCTGCGGCTAAAAATGACTGTAAAAATATGCTAAAACAGGTAAGATATGTACTAACTCTTTGATTTCTTCACTTAGGGAGTAAGATTTGCCCAAAGCAGTGTCTGGAATCGGCGGTAGGCCTTCCAAATCCCCAGATTTCTCAGGTTTGTATGCAGGTACATAGTCCGGTCTGACCCATTTTATATGGATCGTGTGCTTGATCCCACGAGATTGGATGATAGTACTAGATATTTGCCGCAACATAGCGACTTTTATTCAAAGAATTACAATAACAATACAGAAATGCACCTAATAATGTATTGTGATCGGCAAGGAAACCTCAAACTTAACCTCAAACAAAAATTAGCTGTCAGTGTCAGTGTCTACAATTACTGCTCTTTTTCAGTGTCAGTCATGTCACTTAGGAACAGTTGAAGCACAACTGTCATTGATAAATATTTTTTTTTCATAGGATAATATACATAATTTTAATGAACTCTACTGGAGCTAGATCAAGAGCCCACGATATTTTTAACCCCGACAAAGGTGATAAAATGTTTGTAGTGTTATTGATTGGCGTCTCTCTGAGGCAATGTAACTCAAACACAAAACGGATAAATTCATAAGTTGTTTTCGAATGTAGGCAAAGACGATTAATATCTAGAAGACAGACAAAGGCCATACACAATATCGTAACCCGATCCCGCAGTACCAGATAGCCTGAAAACTTTAAAACATCAATTTTATCCAAGAAATTTCAATACTTAGTAGTAGTAGCAACAATATTCAATATTTAAACATTTTTAACTAGAAAGTAGTGGCAATTCTGAGTGTCGCAAAAGCTAAACTAAGCTAACTAAAATTGTTGCCGTCCCTTTCATAGCGATGGAAATAAAAAGGATGGCAATAATTTTAGTTAGCTTAGTTTAGCTTTTGCGACACTCAGAATTGCCCCCAGTAATTGAAATTTCTTGGATAAAATTGATGTTTTAGAGTTTTCAGGCTATTTTTTAGGGTTACGATTTTGTGTATGGCCTTTGTCTGTCTTCTAGATATTAATCGTCTTTGAATGTAGGTAAGTACCTACTACTGTATCAGCCCCCTGATTGTATAGACATAACTCGATTGTATCCAAGTTGTATCAAAGCAAAAATCACAGTAAATCGCGAAGACAACTGTCAAATGGTCAAATATGACCGTAATTAAGTACCTACCTAAGTTACTTACTAATTTACTTAATCAGCGTTAAATCTGACAGTTAGGTATTCTAGCGATTTACTTTACTGTGATTTTTGCTTTGATACAATATGCCCCCTGATTGTGTAACTTGTTTCACGTTGTATCCAAGTTGTATCAAAGCAAAAATCACAGTAAATCGCAAAAACAACTGTCAAATATGACATTATTTATAATTAAGTAGGTAAGTTAGGTAGGTACTTACAAATTTACTTAATCAGTGTTAAATCTGACAGATAATTTCGCGATTTACTGTGATTTTTGCTTTGATACAACTTGGATACAATGTGAAACAAGTTACACAATCCAGGGGCTGAGACAAGTTACCTACTACACAATCCAGGGGCAGGTAGGTAAATCTGCTCAATCGTATGTAGTTAATGATGACAGTTATCAGAATCTTTTCATAAAAAATACCTACCCTAAGTCCTTTCGATAAGTATTGTTTTCTTAGAATGAGGAAATTAAATAAAAACTTCTTGAACATTCATTATTTATTGCTCTTAGATCAAACCTCAACTTACAAGCAATATTTGTACTAACGTACCACACCACATGACTGTAACACTACAAACCATTCTAATAAATTCTATACATTATTATATACGTGAATAACTGAAATAAATAACTTTAACAAAAAAATGTGAACAATCCTAATTTCAACAAATAGATCACACTGTTTTCACTCAATAATCATTAATTATTAGCCGTCTATTCAATCCTATAAAGAGCCTCTACACTTTCATATAAATCCATTACTTGATCAACACAAACTTTTGAAAATTTTCCTTTTTCTGATGAAAAACAATAATAAGTAAATTTTATTTTATTTATTTATTAAGTATGTTTAAAAGCACACCGCTGCATGAATTTATTCATGGAATGTTAAAAGTTAATGAAAATAAAACTAGTAACGGAAGCCCAAAATAGATTATTATTATGCTATTTATGTGCTTTATATTGCAAAACTAAATTACACGTGATAAGTAACTATACCCGTTCCAACCGTTTATTTAACTTTTGACAGATCTAATACTGACTCAAATAGTGATACCCTAACCCGTTACCGATTCGATTTATTTTATCGATCGATTTTATTCATGAAGAAGTTTTAATCGATTTAACACACTCATTATTTACTATGAATTTCAATATTTTGCACCTTTTCATTATAAGTAGGTAGGTACCACAGTTCATTCACATGTATTTTTATTTGAACCAACTACAGTAAGTCTAAACGCATTAAAACAGAGACATTTAGGGCATTTTAATGCAAAATAATAAAGGTTTTTACGTGATTTTATATAAAAATAATCATAATAATTTTATTGTATGTTTTAATATAATCGATAATCGATTTATTTCAAAACCTGTGGTCATTCAATTGGAATGACACATCTCTAAGTGGGCGGATCCCGTCCATGACAGTACAGTATTCCCTGTTGTACATTGTATCAAAAATGATTATAAAACTTTATGTGCGTGATCTGTCAAAAGTTAAATAAACGATTGGAAAGACTATAATCTATTTATAATCGAATAAACTTCATCTCAAAACTGACTATTTTTTTGCATAAATTACAGTCTGCGTCCGATTCGCTGGCACACAAAAGACTATAGAAGTGATTTTAAATACTAATCTGTGGACTAAAGACACTAGCGACTAAATAAGCACACGACCTTTGTCTTTTCGGCCATAGAATCGCGCATAGAAATGTGAAATTACACTACCTATACAAAAGACGATGTATTGTGCCAATAATCGCAGATCAGGTTATGTTGGTGTAAACTAAATTCGGAAAAATAACCAACATAAGCTGACCTGCGATGGTTGTTACAATGCATCGTCTTGGCTTATAAAGTGAGGGGCTGTTCATAGCTAACGGAAATTGCGTCGAGCAGCGTATACGCGTCCAATAAGTTGGCTGGTGACATGCTCTGTCTCGCTCTTAGACCTATGTATTGCGTATTTCGCATCCTTGTCACGTGGTTCAGCAAAGGACAACTTTTTACGCGACCGACGATCCGCGACACATCAACCGACAGATGTGGGCGACCCTTAAACAAAGCATTCTGTCTCCCTCTAAAACGTGTTTCAGTTGTATATTTGTTTCGGCTAAGTGATTCACTGAACAAAATCATTCCAAACTTATTAATACTGGACTGCATTACGTACCTACTTATCTTTACACACTTCTAACCCTTGCTACTTATATTACCTATGTCTTTCATACATTAATTCTTACGATAACATGTTGCGAATCTAGACATTTTGAAACAGAAAAGATATTGTGGAACTTAGGTAGGTATAGGTACATACTATAAAGAAATTCTTAATGTTTAGCCACTCGATTCTACCGAATAAATTAATTTAAATATCTCAGGTCGATTTAAGGAATTATTCGCACTAGACAAGAATACCTACCCTTATATATCGTAAGTCCCTGGCTATTATGGGTAAATGCACGTTAAAGTTATCATATCATCAACATAAGCTGAACTCCGAGTTACTATGAATGTTGTTTGTCACTTAATAGATTTTGTTATTCGGGAAAAGCCAGGTTAAATACAACTTAGCCTTGGGCATCAGCAAACATTAATTAGTCCTTCGTGCAAACATAGTCACATAACCTAGTCATTCAGTTAAGCGTGAATCAATCCTTAATGGCCATTATATAAGCTGTTTCAGATATAACAAAATCAAGTGTTCAGTTATTTTAGACTTCTTTAAAACGTGTAAATACTACACAGTAAGTACACAAATTAAATATATTTTTTATAAATACAATGGGTACAGGAACAGCACCAAAACCATAAAAATAACTAGGTATTTTTGGAATATCATGGTGATCACTTAAACATTTTTAAAATGTACACAATATGTAATTTTAAAACTATAGTTTTATAATATTTTATACATAACTCAATAAATAAAATAAAAAACGATATTTTTTAACTTATAATTACTCTAACATTCCGAAATAGCAAACTGCCCAAGAAAAAGCTACAATTTTAAAACAGTGCTCCAATTAAATAAAGTGTGAAATAGTTTTAATTAAAAGAGGCACCCAGACTGTAAACATTTGATCAGCTGATACCTACTTTATATACTTATAAAACAGTTTTTATCCAATTAATTTTTTAAAACATTAAGTAACTGTTTAAATAAGTACCTTCTTATTACTTTCATAGTACCCGAGATATGCAACAATTTTCAAGACAAGTTTTGACAAGCAATTCATTTATATATTCAAGAATTTAAATATCGGCTGATTAAAAGTCTATAGTCTGCAGTGAGTCCAAAGTTCGTATTTATAGTCCGCACTTAGACTTGAGCTCAAGCATCGATTTTTTGGTCATTCTCTATGAAAATTGAGTGATGAATCACCGCT
Organism: Xanthorhoe designata; assembly: GCA_963582015.1. Lineage (NCBI taxonomy): Eukaryota > Metazoa > Arthropoda > Insecta > Lepidoptera > Geometridae > Xanthorhoe > Xanthorhoe designata. The sequence continues at coordinate 5,346,982 of OY757029.1, forward strand.
TGAGATACGATGCACGCTGAGTATTATATGAACTATGAATACGAGCCTAGGAGTAAAAGTAAGTTCCCACTAAAACTATACATTATATCTAGAATAGATATAAATGTTTATGTATTTGAAAACCTCGAACCAATAAATGTAATACGAGTTTTGCTAACACACCCAGAAATACCAAATTACTATGGAACTCATTAAAGATCGATAGAAAAAGATGGAGAAGTGTAATGTGCTAATTTATTCAGTCCATCGATCTTTATCTATAATTATTTTAACGCCTTATTCATAACAGTCTACAGACACAGAAATTAACAATAATTGCGGACAAATCTGTAGTCTCCTTCAATTATAAGTAAATCTTGATAAAAAAAAACATGTTATAAATAAGGCATTGTACTATTTTCTATTGATAATGCCACCTTTATTTGAGCACCTGCTATTCTAATAGTATCCTAGGTCTAGCTAGACAATTATTTTAAAAATAACATCAAAATATGTGTTGTTTCAATAAATGTTTTTTGTTTAACAGTAATTACTTACTTTCAATTCAACAGAACACAAATTAAGATAATTTTTCATTTATTTTACCATACAAAAGTGGCAGATTTGATGGATTATCAATTACTCAACTTTATATGGTAAATTAACAAATAAGTTGACTGCATTTTCAGTTTTAAATTACTTATCAACCTTAGCTGAATTTTGTTGAACACCGAAATGTGATTTCGCTGACATCTGCATTGAAAGGAATAATGTATTTCATGTCGAAGCTCAATATTTATTATATCCAATTTTCGGTACCTCGGTTCTGTCATACAGGATGATGGTGAGATCGACAGGGATGTAAGAAATAGAATAAATGCGGGATGGATGAAATGGCGACAGGTCTCCGGAACAACGTGCGATTCACGTATGCCCCTTAAACTCAAGGGGAAAATTTATAAATCAATCGTTAGACCTGTCGTAATGTATGGATCTAAAATGTTGGGCTATGAAAGGGACGGATGAACGAAAAATACATGCGGCTGAGATGCGAATGTTAAGATGGATGTGTGGAGTGACGCGAATGGACAGGATAAGGAATGAGTACATATGAGGAAGTGTGAAAGTGGCTCCAGTGAATGAAAAGATGAGGAGTAATAGGTTAGCTTGGTATGGTCATGTTATGAGGAGGGAAGAACGTCATGTTACTAGGAGAGTGTTAGGTATGAATGTGGATGGATACAGGTGTAGAGGTAGGCCAAAGAAAAGATGGATGGACTGTGTGAGGGATGACATGAGTAAGAAAGGAGTGAGTGCTGAGATGACGTCTGATAGAGGGAAATGGAAGAAGAATACATGTTGTGCCGACCCCACATAGTGGGATAAGGGCAGGAAGAAGAAGAAGATGTCGAAGCTCAATATTATATTTTCGGGGCACTGTTTTTTACCCGGCTGATTAGTTAAAGTAAACATTTCCCAGCTTATTTACAGTAAGCTAAATGTTATTCTATAAATCTATTTTATTTACATTTTGGTAAAGGCAAGACAACTCTATGTCGGGCAATAGCTGCTTTTTAATAAGAGCTTGAATAATTAAAACATGTTGTACATTTGATTAACACAAGCTAATTAATAGTAGATTAACTACCACATTGTGATATTAATAAATGAAATTAGATCATCGACTGTATTCCTATTGCATTTTCCAAGATCTTAACATACAAAAAGTTTTTGAAGATGTCTGGTGGTAAATAACAGCGGTAGTTCAAACAAAAGATGATATAAGTAAAAAAGAGATGCTGCGATAACAGCTGATAGAGTGAAATGGAAGATGTTGTGGCGACCCTAATGTGAGACAAGGACAGGAATATCTGCCACAATGGGCTTGCAAATTATCATGAATGGAATTAATACTAAACTTGACAAACTTTCTCCTCTCCTTCGGAGATGACCATGGCCGACAGCTCGCAACTAGCCATCGTGTGAAATGGGCAGTGAACGCGTTAACACAGCGTCATCTAGTCCCAAGCAACTTAATGGTCCTAAATATGTGAAATGTAAGGTTCAGCTTGCGCTTAACAAATCTACAACATAGTAAAATTATCCATAAACTCATAAACGTCCAGCCGTTTGAGCGTGAAAGAGTAACAAACACACTTACATTCTTACACACACAAACTTTCACTTTTATAATTAGTAGGATAGCCATATTTGGTATCTACCAATATCATTTTGCAGCATTCTTTACCATACTGTAAAAAAACTACTGCTTATTTAATCGTTGTCAACTAACAGACAAATTTGTCACAAATCAATTTTCATACACAATATAAAAGATTTGAAGACTTCTGTTTGTTTTAGCCTATTCATACATGGTGCTAGTGTGTGTAAGTAAGCTGTTTTAAAGAATTTTTAATGTATTCTTATTGTCTTTCTTATGTAAATGAAAAGAGATAGCAAGAGATTTAGCAGCCATCTGAGCTTTAGAGACTGTAAGTCCATAATGAATATGTTAAGTTAAGCATTTTCACACTAAAACCATGTAAGAACAAATTAAAATAAGACAACTTTGTAAAAATGGAATTGAGAAAAATTATAGAAAATGAAATGGCGAGTCCTAAACAAATATGTAGTTAAATAAAAATAATTAATATCTTTCTATTACAAATCTGTAGAATTAACGGCCAACAATAGTGGCAATTCGGAGTGTCTAAAATTAATGCCATCCTTTTTATTCCCATCGCTATGAAAGGGACGGCAACATTTTTGGTTAGTTAAGTTTAGCTTTTGCGACACTCCAAATTGCCACTAATATCCTATCTATATGATTTTGATTGCTATCGTAAGATATTTGTCATTTTTAGTATAGAAGTTAAGCAACGTTCTGAGCGGTGTGCAAGTGGCATTAATTTCTGAGCGCTTCCATGTTTCGGAGGGCACGTTAAATTGTCGGTCCCGGCTTTTAAGTCGTTAAGCCATGACGGAGGCCTTATGGCGGCCTAAAAACTCCGTCACCAGAGTTGGCCACTTGCTCATCGAACTTACTTACTTACTTAGTATGGAAGTAACGTTAAATATCTAACAACAGTTAGCAAATCAGATAGATAGTACATGAGACTGGAGGTTAGAAAAAAAATGTTTTCTTAATTACTTTTCCATTCAGTATTTCGGTAACAATCCTATACAACCTACATCTACCTGTCCGTTTCTATTATTCTAAGCACTCTATACATAAAGTACAACTTCATTACCACACAATTTTCAAACGTTGCAATCCTACATTTCAAACAGTACTTGCTATTTTGTGACGTCACCGATTTGTAGGGTTTGATGTATTGCCACACTGAAAGGAAATAAAATCTTTGTTTTATCTGCCATTGCATTAGCGATATTTTTTTATCATAGTCATTTTCATGTCAACAAGAACGTACTTAATTAACTTGGACTGCCTTTAACTGACTGGCTATTGCCTAACTTGTCGCGAAACGAAATTCATCACCATCACGAAATAAATGCAGAAAAAAATATCGCGAAAACAACTGTCAGATTTGACAGTAGATCCAATTCTACTGTCAAATCTGACAGTTTTACTGTCATATTTGACAGTTCAGTAGTAATGGCGACAAAATAAAATTTCGATTTCGCGACAAGTTAGACAAGAGCCTTGCAGAGGTCTGTTACATCAGAATGAACTTATTGATAAGATGATATTTACCACCAATTAACTCACCAAGTCTAAAGTTTCCACTTATTCGCGTTTCTTCCCCTTCTTTTTACTGATCCGCTTGCTATGATTCTGTGCTAATGCATTTACGATCGACACTACAAAGTATACCACCATAGCTAGCACAAATTTCTCTAATAAGCTCGATAGCACGGAACCCTGGTTCTCTGATGGTGACGCGTCGTTTTTGTGTAAACGCACTTTCTGGTTGCGAAGGAACTCTAAAAGTGGAGCTTCGAGTTTCGGACCGATGTAGGGTATCCTATTCACCCATGATAGGACTTGGCTGTGGGGAGAAAACGGAAATATTAAATCTTTTGAAAATATAAGGTAGCATTTGAAAACTTTTCCTTGTCAAGTTTTTTTTTAATAGATCTTTTATGAACAGTACAGGAACAAGGTTGAGAACAGGCCTTGAGTTACTCCCATAATTTTTGAATTTCGGGACACACAAACAGGTCGAAAACATCATAATCATCATCTCAGGGGCAGACGTAATACAAGTTGCTAGATTTGTGAGCAATTGGAACAATTTGTAAAACAGAAGTGCATTTAAAAAATAAAAATATATAAATAATATTTTCTTGTGATGTCATTGGGTTAAGGATGTCTTTTTGGATCTGCAAGAGTTTTCTTTACATTATTAGTATAAACACGACCCAATTGGCCTCTAGTATCCGTATCATCAAAGTGACTTACCCAACCAAGCTCTCATTAAAAGCGATGATCACAAACATCTTCTGTATGTGCATCTTGATAACCGCCTTGCCGAGGACAGTAGCTCCGAAGAATGTCCAGAATGGTACGAGAAAATGGCCGCACGTTAGACCGGCGAGATCGAACAGTGGATTGGGGATAGATGCACAAGCTAAGATGCCGGCGAAACCGACGCGCTGGACCAACTTCTGCACCATTTGCTTAGCTCTGAAAAGGACATGAATATCATAACCACCACCGTTCACTAAAACAGCATGAATTCCTATACCTCAGCCAAAATCAACGCGCTCAAAAATTTAAATTGCTTCCTAACTGACGGTTTCTCGAACGCATCTCTAAAATTAACTAATCAATGGTCAAATCACGTGACAAGTGTCAAATCGGTTGTAAAGTTGATTTTTAGACCGAGTTACCCGCGGTAGTTCCCGTTTTCTTGGGAATACCGGGATCAAAAGTAGCCTATGTGTTATTCCCAGTCATAATCTATGTATATTCCAAGTTTCATCCAAATCTGTTCAGTAGTTTTCGCGTGAAAGAGTAACAAACATCCATCCATCCATCCACACTTACAACCTTTCGCGTTTATACTATTACCTAGTAGGATATTCTTACCTGCCAGTAGTAGATTCATCGTCCTTCTCATTTAGCTCAGCCACGCCCCCGCCCGACAAGCGAGCCGCCCGCGCCATGAAGTACGGAGGGAGCTCGCCTAAAGCCGTGCCCAGTCCCCACATCATCGACTCCACGCGGACTTTGGACATTATGTTCCATATGGACACGGTGTTGTTAGGGTCTATCTCCGCTGGGCAGATTATACTGGAAGAAGGAACATCAGTATAATTATTAGGAGTAATGTTCGGAGAATGAGCATAAATGTTTAAATCACTTTCAATATTTTGACGACCTGTGGCGCAGTGGGCGAAGGCCCGCTTGAGACGCGGAGGTTGCGGGTTCGATCCCGGCCACGGGACAAAATGTTTGCATGATCTGCAAATATTTGTTTCGTGTCTGGGTGTTTTCTATGTATAATATGTATGTATTTACAAAAAAAAATGTATCTATGTAGTTTATCAGTCATCTGGTTACCATAACACAAGCATTAAATGCTTAGCTTAGGACTAGATGACGCCGTGTGAAATGTCCAAGGATATTTATTTATTTATTTTATTTATATTTGTTCCGGGTCTGGATGTTTTCCAATCTATAATAAATGAATGAATGAATGAATTAACACTTTATTGTACACAGAAAAAAACATAAAATACAACTTAAAAATAAATATTGTACAAGGGGCGGCCTTATCGCTGAAAGCGATTTCTTCCAGGCAACCCAGAAAGAAGGAGATAGAGAAAAATTAAGTAGCAGTGCACAATAACAGCTATAATTATACAAAAACAATTCTGTTACCTACTTATCAACAAAATAGGTACCTACTTAGGTACAAAATCCTAAACCTAAAAGCTAAAAGTTGCTACGTAGATGAAGCTAAAAAGTGACGTTTAAATATGTATGTAATTACAATAAAAAAATGTATCTAAGTATTATATCAGTCATCTGGTTACCATAACACAAGCTTTAAGTTGCTTAGCTTGGGACTAATGACGCTGTGTAACATGTTATTTATAAAAAAAAAAACGAAAATAATGTATGTATTTACAAAAAAAAAATGTATCTAAGTATTATATCAGTCATCTGGTTACCATAACACAAGCTTTAAGTTGCTTAGCTTGGGACTAATGACGCTGTGTAACATGTTATTTATAAAAAAAAAAACGAAAATAATGTATGTATTTACAAAAAAAAATGTATCTAAGTATTATATCAGTCATCTGGTTACCGTAACACAAGCTTTAAGTTGCTTAGCTTGGGACTAGATGAACTGTGTAACATGTTATTTATAAAAAATATATATATTACTAGCTGCGCCTCGCGGTGTTACCCGCGGTAGTTTCCGTTCCCGTGGGAATACCGGAATCAAAAGTAGCCTATGTGTTATTCCCGGTCATAAACTATGTATATTCCAAGTTTCAGCCAAATCCGTTCAGTAGTTTTAGCGTGAAAGAGTAACAAACACACTTACACACACACAAACTTTCACCTTTATAATATTAGTAGGATAGTAGGATTAAAAAACAATCTAAAATAATCTTCTCAGTCTTGCCAGTGGAATCTCTGTAAAGACACACACACACTCACTCGTTAGGATAAGGTGGCTCTGGGAAGTTGAGCGCGCCGCACTCGTAGGCGGCCAGTGTGACGCGCGCTATGTGCGGTCCGAGGTATAGCAGGAAGGTGTGCAGGCCGGTGCCCAGTCCCACCGAGCTGCACACGCCCAGCACTACCCACCAGCCCCACCACGCTACCGCACCTATCACTAACTGGAAGACAAGACACATTGATAAACTTACCATATTCAAATAGTTGAATTCTTAGAGAAAGTAAGAAATAGAGCGCTGTATATTCCTTTCTCAGTCACACAAAAACAGAGAAGAATATAATACAACATTCATGTGAGTAAAAGCGACAAAGCATTAGGTATATACTCGTATTTTGTCCCTCATCGCGTGCCGCTTTTTTGTATAGTCGGAAACTTGATGCTCCGAATTTTGTACTACGAAACTATGGATTTCCTGCATCTTTTGTCCCTCTCGGCGGCACGCTCGCTGTTCGTCCAGGTACTATTACTAGGTTCATGGTTGAATTACAATTAGAACAAAACAAATTGTAATAAGATGAAAATGTATTTCTACTGTAATTTGTTTTGTGAATTAATAATAATGTTGGCCAAGTGGATAAGTACTTCGACTTTCGATCCGAAGGTCGTGAGTTCGAATCCGGCCGTGCATCAATGGTATGAAGTGCGCCGCGTTACCTCTCCACCAATGCGGTACAAACTTTCCTCAAAATTGTATTTATATTGATACCATGACTTTCCGTGTTCGTCATCGATATTAAATCAGAACACTGTTGGTTGGAACCATCCGAATGACATTGGGAAATCCCAATTATTTCAAACACAGATATACCTAGAGTGCAAATGAGGTCAGACAATATTTTAGAACAGATAATATATAATAAACTGTTATACCTAGAATAATTTTGAAAGAATGTATTATAATACTTACTTGTACATAAGGCTGGTGTGGCCCACTTATCTGGTACGAAACAGCTGTACCGCTTATTAATAAAACTATCAACAACGCAAGTAATTTGTACGCTAGTAATCTGAAAAGAAAAATAAATGTTATACCTAAAGTACTTTAGGGATTTACGTTGCCATTTTAATGATATTTTATTTGTCGGGTGGTAGCGGAGTTATACAAAGTGGGCTTCGACCTTTACAAATCGATAAATCTATGTATCGGGCAATTATTCGGGTTTCCTTATTTCTGAACTGAACCTGGAACATCTCACCAAGATTAAGCTGAACTACGCAAATTGGCACAATAATCCTTATTAGGTTCAAGAGCAGGGGCCAAGATTTGTGGTACCCTGTGCTGTGATGCCAGTTAATAATGTAACCTATAAGTGTCAATTACCCAGAGGTGTGCTCACCTTTGTAACCCTGTGGTGATAAGAATGAAGAGTTCTTTGAAGAAGTATTCTAAAGTTGTGAATGGTCGCCGCCATAGGACCAAACTCTCTGTATCCACCATTGTGGCTGGTTTGCTGCGGCTGGAACAAAACGATGCTAGTTTCAGGCCTCATCGCCAATATTCTGTTAGTAAAAACTTTAAGAAAGCTATAAAATAATAAGCATTCAACAATACTAAAAGAGGTGTCGCGTAACTGATTTTACATAATAATTGACCTGTTCCAAATGCAAAAATTTATAATTCCCAATTCAAACTTCATAATGAAAGCATGGAACGCCAGGAAACGTAATTCAGAATTACGTTTTCTGGTGAAGTTTTTTTTGTGGGTTTAGGCCAGGACATGTTACGTCTTCCATGCACACTATGTTCCTCTACCTTAGTCTGCTGTTTATTGTGTTGTATCAACGAACGAAACAAAATGAAGATACCTTATTTCCTTAGGGTGAGGTTGCTTGAGTCCGTTTTGAGGACGCTGCTCAGTGTCAACTTGAGCTGCTGCTGCCAGTTTGTAGTACCCAAGACGAGAGAGCTGAAAGACAACATTATATCAACGATGTTTATCAACAAATTACTGTCTACAAAACATACTCGACAAAGAAGCGCACATAAAAGTGCTTAGGTATAAGATACGTTTTTGTTTGTGCAATGTAGGTATGTATATTACCATACCAATCATACTCATACTATACTACACCATCAATGCAAGATTCTGCCCCTACTCCTAAAACTAAATACGAGTATCGTGTCAATTTTCGTAGCTTAGCTTTCGTAGTAAAATGTTCCGAATTCAGGTTTCACTAACACAAACTACGAAAAACAGAACTACGTTGTCACATATATCGTTTATAATCTTTAGAGTAGGGGGAGTGAGTGCAACTTCGAAGAAATTGTATAAATAATTAATATGTAAAGTACTGTACTGACAACACGAAACATTGACACAGGTCAAGTACGTTTCAGTTCAGTCAGACAAATTAAAATCACTAAAAAACAACAACAATATTATAATCACATGGCTAACAATAATTTTGTGTTAAAAACTCAGCGTGAGACGGGTAATCGAGCATGCATCACAAATGTAACTAATTTAAGTGAAAACCACAACGGGAAATGTACAGTACATGGGGATTAATTGGTCAATTAATACTGTAGTGACGGATACGACACATGAGAAACTAACGTGAAATAGAACAGAGAAAGTTATTCCACTTCCTCGTTTCAAAAAATATTATGCCATATTTTTATTAGCATAAAAATCTAAGGAATATGACATTTATTTCTCAGGTATAAATAAGCCGTGTGAGTCAAGAGGATTAGTACCTCGACTTTCGATCCGAAGGTCGTGGGTTCGAATCCGGCCGTGCATCAATGAACTTTTCGCATCGAAAATTTATATGCGCTTTAACACGAGCTTATAACGGTAAAGGGAAACATCGTGAGGAAACCAGTTAGCACTCTAATAGCGTCGATGGGCTTGCAACCTGTCACGTATGGAAAGTTAACTTCTGCAAAAAGTAGGCATGTACCAAATATGTATGTATTTGGTCATACCTCTGACTACCCCCTTAGACATCTTCGAAAAGATCTAAAAATTGCCTAATGATCTGAAAGAAATGTCTACCGCTCCCGGGATACAGTCGTGATCATATTTCATTTTTTCATTTGTATTATTAGACCTTATTTAGTTGTGTCAACTTGTGTCCTTATGAAATAAGGACAAAACTAAATAAGATCTAAACGTGCATCCACACCGCTGTTATTGTTTGTTGAGCAACACTTTGCAACACGATAACATTTAATAACAATATTATTGCAACAAAAACAAACCGTGAAATTTAAGTTTCAACGAATGCCTAAATAATTTACTTATTCGAAAAGAGTAGGTAATTACTAATTATAATTACACTTAATTACATCTAATAATTCTAATGACTCCATCACGACATGCAATAAAACGCTACAAATGTAAATTTTCAGTATACATGCAGTGAGTGTATTAGATTAGATTCATAATTTGATTGTTTCGTAATCTCTTCCATTCTCCTTTCGAGTCGATGTAACAACTAACAAGTAACAACAATGACAATGTCTGGCACAGTGGGCGAAGCGCCTCGTGATTTTTTTGCACTTTCTTAACACCCTAATTGGCTTTGGGCTATATTTTCATGCTGAGTCTTAGAACATGGCTTATTTTTAGAATGACCATAAAATTAATTCATAATAACAACTTTGTATGAATAAATTGAGTTTTCAATGGAATTACTATCAACAGGAATATAATGAGTAGGTTGCGGTTTTGAGTTACCTACACGTCAATACTAAATTTAATTAAATCTATTTTCCATATGCCATAATATTTGTTCAATACCACATAGACGTAACTAATTTTGTGACTAATGTCTAGGTATAGCAAATACTATTATCTGAAATTTCAACGCTCCTTTATTACAGAATTTGTTTTGTAAGGAGAAGTTCATACAGGGTTTCTAAGAACGTGTTTATGTTTATAACCAACCGAGCTTGTATGAAGAACATAATGAGGTATGCCAGGATTGTCAGGATCGTAATAAGTGGAAATCCGTGGTTTCTGCCAACCCATTCGGGAAAGAGATACGCAGCAGATATTATACGCAGCAAGAGCTACATCTAAATATTATTATCATTATTAGAAGTCTTTGGTGTCCCATTGCAGGGCAAGGGCTCCCCTTCCTTCTTTCCAATTGACCCTATTTCAGGACAATGGGGTCCAATAATTTAAGTGGGCATTTCATTCGTATTTTCATCACAACGTGGTCCAGTGCGAGTTTTGATTCCGTATCTTTCGTTTTTGACTCTACATATTCACATTTTTGTTTAGTTATCACGAATACTCAGCTACTACAAGGAAATAATGATGTGGCTGTATTTACGCCGATATTTTACGAGAACATGATAACACAGAAGCAAGCACGAGCATTTTCTATGAGACGCGCTAGATTTTAACCTTGAATCTCTTTAAAGGACGTGATGTGTTAAATAAAAGTACCTACATACATAATAATTTCAAGTAGAAAAAACTTTGCAAAAAGTAGTGCCGTCGGTTCTGCTTCGTGATGTGACCAGAGATTTGATTTATTTTTGTATAAAAGTAGTCTATACAATACTACAGTCAGACCGATTCACGATCGCCAGACAAGTCAGAACTGCATAAATAGCTAAACATAACAGATTTTTTTACTGGCAAAATCATATTAAGACATAGACAGGGATAAATAGGTAATTTTTTGAGTGGAGTTTCAGTTACTTCATGTCTGAACGTTTAAATTCGACACATACATCGGGATTATTAAAACACTCCTATGTTATGTGGTTTAGTCTAGCTTCACTGTATTTGAATACTAATTACTCTTATCAAAATTAAGACAATGCTTAGTTTTTTGTTGTACTTAAAATTTTCACAGACAGGATCAGACAGTGTTTAAATTTAAATAGCGCTTTTATTTAAATTAGTTAGTGACTTAAGTAACCAAATTGTCTGAATACAGATAACATATTTCTGAATTTTCTATAAAACTCGCTCACCACCCACACCACAGTTAGCCTAAGCTCAAACGAGAATCCTAATATTGTATTTTTAACGTAAAAGTTTGTATGGATGGATGTTTGTTGCTCTTTCACGCGAAAACTACTGAACGGATATGGCTGTAACTTTGAATATAAGTACTTACCAGGTACCTACATAGTTTCTGACCTGAAATAACACATGGGCTTTTTATCTAGGTAGCTACCACGAGGGCAAGTAGGTAAGCTAGTGCATTATAAGAATAATTTTTTTGGACGACTAATGGCATTCATCTTATTTTGTCGTTTTATATTGTTCTGTTAGCAGCTCTCTATCTTGCGTAATCAATAGTAGTGAAAGTTTTACACCTTAACTAGAGTTTGTTTCTGTAGCTAACTATGAAATAAAACACGAAATAACTATGAAATATTGCCAATACATAAAGAATGGTCTTTGTTTTGATAAGTGCTTGATTTGTTTTCATATAAATCTTGCAAGGCCAATGTAATGTTATAAATATTGCCTGTTATGAGTTATGAGATGAGAATAAAATAACTTGATGAATACATTGCGTGTCTCGCAATAAATGTACAACCTTTGTGTTACTTGATTTATTGCTATAGTCGCAATTATTCTTCCTTTAACCGAAAATCGAAAAAGTAAGCACAAAACTTTCAATTACCTACTTACCCACGATATCAATAAAATGTTTAGACAACGAGAACCAAATTCACAGTCACACCGACGTACCGGTAAAACCCACAACCACAAGTCCACAACTCGCGAATTAATAAATGTAAGTATATTTAAATTTTATTATCGTTACGTGGTGTTACCAGCGCGGCGGCTGAGTAACTGGTTTACTTGACAGCGAGACGAGACGTCACACACTATAGCTGAGTTAGCAGTTACTAATTTCACTTTCAATACTCTCTCTCATTTCACTATCGCTCGAGGCCGGATTACAAATAAAACACTACGATCACTTTTTCTAATTAATTCAATACATTGAGTCTTCTTCATTCTGCCCTCTAACAGGTAGGATCGGCACAGCATGCATTCTCTTCCAATTACCTCTATCAAACGTTATCTCAGCACTCACTCCTTTCTTACTCATGTCAACCCAAAGAAAATGACCAAAGAAAAGATGGATGGATTGTGTGAGGGATATCACTAAATCTATCCACCTTTTCCTTGGTCTGATAGAACTGATAGATAGGTTAAAAACAATGCAAAATCGCAACTGAACATGAATTAATTAGTTACAGTAAACTACCGATTAATTCACTGAAGCGCTCACACTCAAAGTAACAAAGACACTGGTTCGCCAAAACAAAGACTGGCAGTCTGAGTAGTATCGTCTCATTTGTTTTGTTTACGTATCAACATCAACAATGTAATGATAATGAGCTATGGTACAAGTTTCTAATGATTCAGTTTTGTAATTATACCTACTAATGTTGCTTCTGATAGAGCCTAGGTTCCTACCCAACGACAATGTTCTTTTTATGAGTCCTACCTAACGTAGGAACGTATTATACATTTATCAGTTTCACATGATCTTTACACTGAGTTTCCGCCAGTAAAAGGATAAGAGAATCGCCTTTTATCTACCTAAATGGGTTTAAAGACATTTTTTTCTCCATTCTCCTGTACCTATCACTTATTATCTCAGTATTTATTACCATACCATTACTTTATATGTAAGGCAAGTGTAGGTACCTACCTATCAATACAAAAGTATTCCGTTGACAAATGAATTTACAGTGAACAGCTGACCGAAGCACTATTCAAATGGCTTCCATCCAAAACTGATTCATATACAACAACAAACCTTAATACAATGACAGAAAACTGAAAATGGAATTTGAATTATTTTTAATTTAAATAGGTAAGGCACCTGAAAAAGCAATCAGATTAAAATATAGAACTGTTTAAACGCATAATTATTTGCTAAATCCTTATTGTGAGTGCGATAAAGCTCACAATAAGTGAATATGATTGTAATACAAAAATAGCAGTACCTAGGTGGCGTGATTGTCGCGTGTTGCGTGCGCGTACGCAGGTTTACTGACCCGAATTGAGAATTGTAGTATAAACACTAGGTAATTGCTTAGTATATTATTTATGTTTACCTTTAGTAGTTTCATTTCGAAATACTAAAATTATTACCTACTACCCTATTTTTAGTGAACCTAGACTTAACTAGAATTAACTTGATTGATATTAAAATAAATATTTAAGTAACATTACATCATTTTCAGATTGAGCTGGTCATACTACCTTATCCTTTTACTGTCTGTACCATCAATGCCCGAAAATTAATCAAGATAAAAGTGTCGAAATTCGAAATATGAATCGTAGAGACTCTTTGTGGGTACCACGCGGGTATATTCTATTCACCCATGTTTTCAGTAGCGCTTCTAAATTACTTCACCGATTCTTTGTTGTTTGATCCAAACAAATTACTTCATTATTGCTGGTTCATTCACCACGTCATACATACCTACACATGAATCATGGCTTTAGACTTACATTATGTAGTGACCATTTCCACTTAAAAGTAATGATGTGGGATGAAGTTTTTCGGCACGTATTTACTTAGGGAAAATGTTTTGCAAATAATTCCATCCATTTCTATTAGACATCTATATTGCTATTGTTTTAAAGCTAACGTGAATATTTAAAGATCTTGAACTTAGCTTGATTGATCAATAACCCAGTTTCAATAAAACAAATATAGTTTTATTTGTAGGCACTCAATAAAAAAGCAATTCATTACGATTTTGATAACAAAGCTACATTACACTGTTTTCTAATATTTATTTTAGGGCATAAACTGAAATAACCTTTGCTTTGGCACACTGTATCTCTTTGTCTGGATAATCGCAACATCAAAAGACGCGTAGGTACGTGTACGTACTATACTGGGCCCCACGGCCACTACTTACCTACTCAACTGTAAATAAATACGCCCTAGCCTATTGATTAGCCCCCCATTGACCTCAAAGCAATGCTTGATGGCATGGAAAAAAATGCTAAGAATATATCGGCGTATGGTACCTACCTACTTGCATTGTAAAGCAGTTAGTTGGACGCTATAGATTATGTGCTATAGTTATGATGACTACCTAAACTTATTAACTAGGTTTCACACATATATAAAAGACCTCTGAAATTTTGACAAAGCTGAAAATAGCATGTCATGGATCAAAATAAAATACTTATAGGTAGGTACCTACTTACCTATAACCGCCAACACACATCAAAGTCATGTCGTGGTCAAAAAAAATTGCAGATAGTTACTTTTTTGTCTATAATATTTTTTAAGCGGTGTTCCAAAATAGTTATCTTAGGTGTGATTCGAAACCAGATTTTTCTGGACATAACATAAATTCTATTCAACTTCTAATGACAACTACCTGCTCTGTCCACGTAAATAGGTAATATAATACTTACTTGTTTTCCATCGCAACAACTATAAATAAATACCTAGCATTTTTGCGATGTCTGGCAATAGTCTGTATAGTTTAGTCTGTGATATTTAACAGTAAAATCTTGCTTGGGTAATATGAACAGATCAAAGGAAGTTTCACGGTTTATTGGAGCAGAATTTTGGCAGGAGTCAGTCAATACATCAATCACACTATACTTTAGTAACAGTATTTGTTTTTTTATGTTTACTGTTACAGTACTATTAGTAACAGTAAACACAAAAAAACTTGGTCATTTTGCTAGGGGTATTAAAGTGTCAGGAAGCAATCTTTGTCTATTACTCAAACACAACACACAAAAATACACACTTAAATTAGCATGCTCATTTCATTGCCTTTGCAAACTTCATTCATACAAATAAAAAAATAGGATAATCAATTTGTTACATTTACATACACACAAACAATGTTGTTATGTTACACACAAAAATGTTATATTATGTTAATTTTAATCAAGTTACAGAGATGGTCTAGCAAATATGAATTTGTGATACTGAAAGTGCCTGTATACTGTGCTCTATCTAATGATCAAAGTAGAGGGGAGATGGTACAATCTTTATAGCAGCACTTTTATAAAACTAAGATCAATAGAAACCTTTGTAAGTTTGGATTTGAAATAACCACAAACTTGAACTCTTTAATATTTTAGCACAGGCTAGGCACGTTTTATTCATAGAAAATATAATTTTGATTGTCTGACTGAAATGAAAGTAGCAATAGTGTTGGTATCTGTGCCAAGATTATCAGCTGTTTATTTGAGTTGAAATAGCATGTCAGCTTATTCAATACTGATGATATTTTTTTTTATATTTAGTGAGCTTTTTCCATTTTTACCTAAACATTGGTTTATTTGATTCAAATTTTTAATGACCTGACTTTAAGGAAGAGTAAATTTGGATCAGGCAAGAGGCCTAATTACCCAGAATCGGGAGAGACTAGGCTGCGGATAATTGAATTAACTTTACATGTTCTACTATTTTTCTAAACATAGCAACAATAATTTAAACCTTGGTAAGTATAAAATTGTCTGAGACATTAGCAATCGAAGTTTAACTTTTTATAAAGATAACTTGACAATACAAAAATCTGTTAAAATCTTTGTTAATAGCTAAAATACTAGGCCTTACATTTTATTGTCAGTTCTGCAATAAAATATAAGCACATTTTGCTAATCATAATTATGAATCTATTGGTGTGAGAATTATAGTGTTGCATAATAAATAATAATGTTTGTAAAAAGGTGCAGTAAATTTTGAAAGTGTTGTAAGCTCCAAATAGTGTAGATTGGTAAAAAATACTGTAAGTAGAGAAGTAGAGTATTGATGTAGTATTTGTAATTAGGAATAACTAATAGACCTAAACAGGCACATTGCTATATAAATTAAATACCTAATTAATGTAACTAAACTTCAACAATTTCTACAAAACACACATTTTTTTTGTGGTTTAAAGAAAAGTAAGGCAAACAACACAGCATGGCTGGCAAAATAATTATTAAAGCACAGACAAAAATTCAAAACGCATCAAACTAAAATACAGAGATAAAACAGTAAGGACACTAGGTAACAGATATTCGGAGTAACTGTAGTATCCCTACTGCTCACTCCATACTGTGCTTAAACTTTATACCAGCTCAGTTTTGTTGCCTGTAGACTTTTGTCCTCGCTTTCTGCATTCAGCTCGCAGTTGCTCCTTATTCATTGCACCCAATACATCAGGACTAAGGTTCTGGCGACCTTTTCCATTATCAGACACGGAAATCTGACGCGGTACGGCCACAGAGTTAGCCTGATTGCGGGCTCGTCTTGTGCCTGCCATTTCTTTTTAAAACTACGAGGTGTCTGAATATATATTTTCTAGAATGTTCCCTCTCCGCTGCCTTGGATAGATGATGCAATAAATATAAATTACATGTTAAGGTTATAAACTTACTAATATATATTTATTATCACATAAACATAATAGACTGAATAATGTAACTAAATATATCATAATAAAATTATATAAATATTCTAGTGTGAATGAACTATTAAAAGAAGGTACCTAAATAAAATAATAAATAAGTAAGTAGATAGCATTTTAGGATTGAGATTTGTTTTACCCAGAAAATAAATTAGAAATTGAAATTTATTTGTATTTATTAGGTACATTATCAATTTTTTCCAAATATTTAATAAACTATGTGAATTATTTGTAAATGTATACAATGTAAGTACCTACCTATTTTAAAGTACTCAGTAGTGTTATTTATTACTAGAAATGAGTGTAGGTGATCTTTCAACTAAATAAAAGGGTAGATAGGTATGTACATACAAAGGTAAACAATCAATTAATTGAGACTGAAGTGTCTCATTCAATTTTATTGATTGACCTATTGGAGCATTGCTTAAAATTGTAATTAGAAAAAATGAGGTAGGTACATGGAGTTTCCAAGCAGTTCAAAATAAAAAAGCCACTTTCAGCCCCTATCCAAGCATAATTTTGTAATGAACTAGGTATCGGAAATGATTAGATATTCGGTCAGCAGTATTACTTTTTCTAACCTAAGATAACAATGTAAAATCATAATACAAATTGTACTCACAGCGAGCAAAATCCAAGAGCACCTTTGAAAAAATATTGAGCTTTTCCTTATTCACTATAATTCATGTTTTTTCTAATTATTTCAGACACAGAGACACAAAAACTCTCCTTTTCATTTCGGGAAATGCAAAAATAATTTGTTTGACAGTTCATAATTTTTGTTGCCATTGTTTGAAATGGATTTCCACTTTTAGACCAATTATTTTTAGCTTGAGGTCCTTTTTTCCCATTTCAATAAAAATTATCTCATTATGTAGGTAACTGAATTTTGAAATAAGAACAAAAAACCTGTTATTAGACGCAGGTAAGTTACTGTTCACCATACTGTTTACATTCGCACATTTCCCTAGGCATCCAACATTCAATCAAGTTTCCACCTTAGCCTGGACTATTTTATGATTTGGCAAATCTAACTAGAATACTGACGTGGGTTTACTTTTGTTTCTTTGTACCAGCTTATGAATCAAATTGTAAATTTAAAGAGTACTACATGATTTTAACTTAAAATACAGTTCCTAAAAAAATCCTCTTATTTAGACAATTTTAAATATTATTTCAAGTAAGTAAGAACTTAGCCCTAATGTCAATGTCATGTCAGTGTTAGCTAATCAAAGTCAATCAACTTTCGCTCTCTCTTCTCTTTCTTTTTGCTTTCTTTTCTTTCGTTCGATTCGATTTCGCCATTCGCCATTCCATTCGTTCGATGTTTTTGAAAACAAAATAGCAGATAACCTAGCCTGAGTTGAAGTGATTTTCAGAGAAAAACTGTCCTAATTAGCAAATTCATAAGCTACAACATAAGTGAAGATAAAAACATATTTATCTAAAGATTTGCATGTGACGTCGATTTTAGGAAATTTGTTAGAAATGGAAAATGAATGAAAACATCAATGATTACGTACCTTCTATTTTGAATCCAAGATGTGTGAAAAAACATGATCTTTCCCTGACTCAGGTAAGACTACCTTGTGCTATACTACTATGAAAGTCTAACTAAAAGGCTCCAAAATTGCGTGAAAGTTTGTGAGTATGCCAGTGTGTTTGTTCACGCTCAAACAGCTGGACGGATTTGAATGAAATTTGGTAGGTACCAGGATTGCTTATTTATACCCTGGATTAAAATATAGGCAATTTTTTTATCCCGGTATTCCCAGGGGAACGGGAACTATTCACCGCGGGTAACACCGCAGGGCGCAGCTAGTAGGATATTTACAAATCAACCACTTACCTAAATATCCCCTGCATGTGATTTCCTATTTTATCCCACTACTCTAAGAAGGATGCAAAGATGGGATAGTGTATTATTGTGTTTTTCCTTACAGAATTCAATTGTGAGCCGTTGCTCACTGTCTTTGAAAAAGAGCAATATACAATCACAAAGAAATGTGTTGAGTAAGGTAAGTAATCTAGAATTTTAAAAGTAAGTAATTTTTTCAAATTACTTGGTACTAGCAACAAAAAAAAACATTCATAAAAAAAAGCTTAAAACTAGTAGTGGGAGTATTATCTCGGAGATCTCCTCTAGCAAACCTTTTTCGGGGATGAAGATGAATGACTTTTTTGTTCATTTTAAGAAAATAATGTGTCGACACAATTTCAGGATCATTTAGCAAATAAGGAGAACTCTCGTAATATCAACAATTATTTATCAGAATCTAAAGTAATTACCAAAAATGTAACACAAACTAGAGATCTCTCTGGCGCAGATAGCCTGGGCTTCTCTGCCATTGAGGATTTTCAAACAAACAAAAATACTTCTCTCAGTTTTGAAGATTTCGATGTAAACGAGAATCTCGAAGTCGTGAAGAAAGACGTAAAAATAAATGGTCTAGGAAGTAGAAACCAAGGATCTTTTATAACTGTTTCTTCAGCAACTGAATTAGATAAAGCCGAAATCAAAAGTGAAACTACACTCTTCTATGACGTAAACAATACACCACTAATCAATGTTTCTTTCGGCATAAATAACTGTGATAGTGTTAATGTAACAGCTAGAAATGGTGCCATAAAACGATTTAATATCACATTCCAAGATACCAGTACAAATGTAGACTGTGAAGTATTAGAGAGATCTCAAATATCCACCGAAACAGAAGTAGATGAAAACATGAATGAAACCTCGTCTAGTCCACGAAAGAGGTCCGCCGTAGCTGTCAGCTTAGAAATAAAAAAGCAAAAGCTGTCACTGACAGAGCAGAAAACTCAAAAGTTCTAATTTTAAACACAAACGCCATTGAGAAGATTTCCCATGTCATTGTCCAGCCACCAAATTACAAATTCGTGAAGCGAAATTTATACAGAAATTTTAAAAGCTGTAACAAAAGTGAAAATGGAGGAGCCACAGGTCTAAAGCAGATACCTATCGACAGTTTCTTCCGTGAGACTCATGCTGATAATATCGGATCTGATAAATTTGAAGATGCGGAGGCGATGAGTAGAAATTCGGGTGTCACTGACGTGAAATGCGAGCGCGTTGTGAGATCAGCTAAGTCGTTTCGTCGAGTGAATACTGAGCTTCCAAAGTCTGCTAAGTTACCATTGAAGCGAGATGCTTGTTCTCCTAAAAGATCAGACATTAAGACCTCCGATGCTCCTTCGCCAAGAGTGTCGAGTTCGCACTCGCCGCGAAAGAATATAGAGTCTATACACTTTGGTCTACCAATATCAAAGTCCAATAAGTCTCCTTTGTCACCAAGGAATATACCGCAACATAAAATTGTAGCAGGTAATATTTATCTTTACGTAAATCTGTCTATGTATCTATCTAAATGACGTTGTTACAGCTACTATCAATGCGTTTAAAAACAAGCTCGACAACTGGCTACAAACTAACAAAACAGTGCTCAAAAAGATTAACCAATCATAAACTACCAAATTGATCCAACACTGTGTGTGTGATATAGTCATACCAGCAATAGCTGCTCGTCTATCATGAAATAAATAAATTCTGACACAAATATTTCTTCTTTTAGAGAGATGGACACTTTACGCTTCTAAAGTTACTTATTGAACTCATCATTTTAATAGAGGTTTATTATTATTACACAAAATAATATAAAGACAGTTAGTTGTACCTACCTAGAAAAACCTAGAAAAACTGTACTATAGAAAAACTGAAAAGAAAACCTTGGTGTAACTTAATTTAGAACGTTATAATTCATTTAAGAATAGGCATTAATAAACGTCATACGATTTCAGGAACGCATTTCGCAGTCGACGCATTTTCATACGGAGATATTCCTAATGTGAAACATTATTTCCTCACGCATTTTCATTCAGATCACTATTCCGGATTGAAGAAGAGTTTCAATAAATTACTGTTTTGTTCTAAAATTACCGGTAAGTTGCTAATTACATACAAGTTTCAGTCAAGTTTCCGTGCTTCGGAGGGCTTTAGTTTTCTTTTACTAGGCACTTGTACCTACTATTATTTATTCTGTGTTTTGTAAGTTTTATTTTGGAAAGCTTATTTTTTTTCTTATTTTAGCCGATCTGTGCATATCGAGACTAGGTGTGAACTCCAAGTGCATCCGCATAATAAATATCGACGAAACTTTGAGGATCGATAGTGTAGAAGTCACTGCCGTCGACGCTAATCAGTGAGTTCTTATTATTTATAGCACATTTAATATTGATCCTAGAATCGGACTACAAGCATTATTTTGATTAAGCTACTTGTTCCACTGTATGTTTATTTTGATATTTTTTTATTTACGAAAAAAATAATTAAATATGATCACGAGTGTATCCCAGGGAGCAGTAGACTTTATTTATTTATATTCACTGACTAGCAGACCCCGCGCGGCTTCGCTCGCGTGTTGTACATAAACTTCGACACTGCATTTATAGTCCGCGCCACGTAAAAAGAGCGCTGGAAAAAAGTGGAGGGGGTATGTTTGCGCATGGCTACACTCGCGCACGAAAGTACTAATCACAATGTAGGTAGTATTGTAGCTGGGCGGCCGGCTCGGGCAGGCTAGTATTATACACAGTTTTAACACCTATTTTTTATTGTCAACAGTTGATCTGATTACTTTTGTCAGATCAACTGTTGACAATAAATATTATGTGTGTTATAAATATTTTACTCATTTCAACATTTATGTCACTGCCTTTCATGATTAAAATAAATAAATTAAGTGTTCAGGTTTAGAACATAAGGGAGCCTAATTCTTTAGATAAATTAAACTCCAGCGTTAGATAATTCCTTTTAATTTAATATTATGTGTATGACACGTCCATACAATACAGAGGGAACAACGAGAGAGATTTGACAAGTAATCAATAAAATGGATGGCAAACGCCTGAGTAAATAAATATATCAAATTGTAAAGGTGTGCTATTGCTATTATGAAAGCATAAGGCTTGGACTTGATGCTTGAACATCTTCCCGCGCCGGGAAAAAAAAAAGAAAGGTAGTTTTACTAACAAATGGCAAGACCTAATTTACCTACATTATTTTAACAAAATTGAAGAATTTATTGAAATTTACGTGCAATTATTGGAAAATCTACTATTAAACAAAATCTTCAGCCGTGGGCAGTGGACAAAGTCTAGTAAGAGGCCGTCGCAAGCAGCCTTTCGCCGTAATGATGTCTGCAACTCTTGAGACGCCATCTGGTCCAGGGAAAAGACGAGCCACTCGTCCGAGACGCCAGCAAAGAGGAGGTACATTGTCTTCTTGAAGAAGGACGAGATCATTGAGCTTCAGGTTGTCAAAGCTGGCCTTCCATTTAGTCCTTTGTTGCAGCTCAGCAATGTATTCCTTCTGCCACCTATGCCAGAAATGCTGGCGGATTCGTTCAATCCGAGCATAGCGTTGTAGTGAGCTATCTTGACGGTCTTCTAGAGGCGGTGATGGCAACGCAGTCAGCGGTCTTCCGATCAGAAAGTGCCCTGGGGAGAGGGAAAGAAGGTCGTCAGGAGAAGAGGACAATGGACACAAGGGACGACTGTTTAATATCGCCTCCACTTGAGCAAACAAAGTTGACAGCTCTTCAAATGTCAGATGACTATTTCCCATCACGCGTCGTAAGTGGTGCTTTGCGGATTTCACACCAGCTTCCCAAATACCACCGAAGTGGGGCGCGTAGGAGGGTGAGAAAAAGAATTTTATACCTTCCTGACTTGCAAAATCAGAAATAGGGTCAATATTAGTTTTTATAAAATCACCTATCTCTTTCGCGGCAGCTACAAAATTACCACCATTGTCGCAGAATATTTCCGCTGGCTTTCCTCTACGAGCAATAAATCGACGGAGTGTCATTATGAAAGAATTTTTAGATAAATCGCTTACGCCTTCTAAGTGTATACATTTGTAACGTAAACAAACAAACAAGCAAAGATAACATTTTATCAACCGGCTACCTCGGCCTTTACGATTAAGTATGTGGAAAGGACCCGCCATGTCCACACCAACAGACACCCATGGGTAATTTGGTGTAATTCTCTGAGAAGGAAGATTACCCATCTTAGGTAACAACGTCTTACCACGTAAACGTCTACATCGTACACATTTATTTACGGTACGCCTAGACAAATACCTACCATTGACTGGCCATACGTACTCACGCACAGCGGCTAACAGTAGTTGTGAACCTGCATGCATATTACGTAAGTGTTCCTTATCAAATATTAATTTTGTTAGATGGTGTGACGCATGCATTAAAATCGGATGCTTCTTCTCGTAGGGGTACTCTGAAGCGCTGATACGTCCACCAACTCTGATCAAACCCTTACTGTCAAAGAATGGAGACAGAGATAATATTTTAGATTTACCGTGTAAAGGTTTATTGCTGTTTAAACAATCATATTCGATTGCAAATGATTCGCGCTGTGCCATAACACAAAGCGAATGAAATGACTCATTCAATTCATCGACAGTAAGAATTCCCGTTATTTTATTATTTTTATTTTTTAAGTTGTAAATAAATCTCTTTACGTAAGCAAATGATCTTTGTAGTTTTATCAATTTAGAGTAGTTTTCAAATATTATTATCTTTTCTTTAATAGTTACAGTATGGCATTTTATTTCCGGTAAATTATTTTCTATTTTATTATTTAGTACGGGCCATTCAGACTCGTCTTTAGTTAAAAAACTAGGGCCGATCCACCACATTTGCAAGGATAATAACTGGCAGGCATCCACCCCCCGAGAAATTAAATCTGCAGGATTGGCTGCGGTAGGTACATACCGCCAAGACGATTTGTCTGTAAGCTCTTTAATTTCGCTTATACGATTCGCAACGAAAGCCTTTAGCTTACTTATATCGCTGTTTATCCAAGCAAGTACTATGCTTGAGTCACACCAATGCACGACGCGCGTAGTTATATTCCGAAGTGATACGATGACCAACCTACTCAGTCTAGCAGCGAGCAGCGCAGCACAGAGCTCTAATCGAGGAATCGTCGTCGGTTTCAATGGCGTGACCTTGGATTTTGCAGTCAACAATCGAGTAGTGATGTGACCATTTGCATTTGTCGAGCGCATATAAATACATGCGCCGTATGCGTTTAGAGATGCATCACTAAATACATGCATTTCAATGCTATTAGGAGAATCACACAGAACCCTTCTAGGAATTTGTAGATCTCTAAGAAACGACATATTTTTAGCAAATCGTTCCCATTCGTTTCTCAGTTCGAATGGAACCGGCTGGTCCCAGTCTAATTTATGTTTCCATAATTTTTGCAACAACATTTTAGGTTGTATGATACAAGGACTCAATAAGCCTAAAGGATCGAAGATCTTAAATGACGACGACATAATGACACGTTTTGTTATTAGATCTGGCTGAGTTACATTTTTAATTGGAAAGTTAAACGTATCACTAGTCGGACACCATCCCAACCCTAGAGTGCTTGATGATTCACTTATTGTTAAGTTTTGTTTTGTATCAATGTTAGATTTTGTAAATAGATTATTCAAATTACTTTTAAATTTTCTTAAATTAAAACAGCCTGATTGCAATGTATTTGTAACTTCGTTTTGTATATATTTTAGCTGTTGTTCTTCGTCGGCGCCTGTAATAAGGTCATCGACATAGAAATCGTGCTTAATTATTGTTTTTATTAATGAGTCATTATGTTCCTCTCCTAATTGCTTTAGACAGCGCGTGCTTAGGTAACTTGCGCTTGCGGTTCCGTATGTTAAAGTATTTAATCTTAAGGTTTTTATAGGTTCTGTCTCATTTTCCCGCCATACTATGAGCTGCAAGTCGCGGTCTTCTTCAGCCACTTGAACTTGCCTGTACATTTTTTCAACGTCACCAGTTAATATGTACTTGTATTGACGCGCTCTAATAAGTATGCTGAACAATGAGTCCTGAACGTTCGGGCCAACCATCAAGATATTGTTTAGCGAGTACCCTGATGATGATTGTTCCGAGCCACTAAAAACAACACGAAGCTTTGTCGATTCGCTTTCTTGCTTCAGAACTGCATGGTGACAAAAGAAATAAGAGGGAACCGGTTTTATTATCGCTGATTCAGATAAATGCCCGAGATTATCATATTCTTTAATGAATTTACTATATTCTATTTTTAATTCCTGATTTCGTTTAAACCTCTTCTCCAGATTATATAATCGCCGTTTCGCTAGACCGTAGGAATCACCTAGGCAATCTGGGGAAGTCGTTAAGGGCAATTTCACACAAAACCGACCATCGCTTAATCTTGTGGTATTTTGTAAAAAATGTTTTTCACACAACTGGTCACTTTCGCTTAAAATCTGTTTATTAGGCAATTCTTCCAATTGCCAGAATTTTTGTAATGACTTATCTATTTCGTCTGACAAGTTATTCGTTATCATAGCGGCGTGATTACATTGGACATGACTCACAGTACTTTGCGAATGGATCGGGCCGGATATTAACCATCCGAGTTTAGAGCTACGGAGTTTAGGCAAGTTAGGGCCGAGAGATTTCACCTCGTTACCTAAAATGTCCCAAAAAACGTCGGCACCGATCAACATGTCTATGCTCGCCGGTTTATGAAAAGTTGGGTCAGCCAACTGAACATTGTCAGGTATCTTTAGCCTATCTACGTTTATCGCAGATCTCGGCAAATTGCTTGTTAGCTCGTTTAGCACGAAGCATGACAATAACACACTGAATTGTGTATGAAGTGACTTTATTTGCACGTCACTCTTTTCGACTACCCTATCTGAACAATTATTGCCAATCCCAATGACTTTTAGTGCGTCTATGGGACATGAATTGAGTGATAGTTTTTGCTGTAGTCGTTTCGTTATAAAGGTAGACTGACTACCACAGTCCAACAGCGCACGAACCTTTTGTGTCTCCCTTGTTGCGGGATTCATTAGTTCGATCAACGCGGTGGACAACAAAACTTCATTACAGTTTTGTTTAGTGAAGTTTACAGCTATTTCGTCCTGATCACATTCAGCGGAGGCGTGGTTTGCCACTGACTGCTCTGCGTCATGTAACAGGGAGTTGTGTTTCTTATTACAAATGCGACAAGGTCCCACACGACATTCGCGCTCAGGGTGCCCTTGTCGTAAACAATTAGAACACAATTTATAAAGCCTTACGTCTTTTAAACGTTCCGTAAGACCTTTGTCTTTGAAAACGGCGCAATCATATATTTTATGATCCTTACCGCAGATAACGCAAATGTAAGACGATTTTTGATTTTCGTAATGTACACTCGCGAATGATTTTGTTTGATTTATTTTTTCTTGTTTGTAGTAGTTAGTATTATTGTTATTTCTATTATTGCTATTTTGATTTTTATTATTTTTGTATATGTTAGTTTGTACAATACCACGTGACGTTTCAGATACATTTTTATTATAGCTATTTGTAGTTTTATTTCGATTAAGTGATTCTAAAACGTCCGCGCGGTCGGTCAGTAATTTAAAGAAATCGCTCAGAGTCGGGTGATCAGTGAAAGTGTTTCTATGTTCCTCCCATTTGGCTAGTGTTTGAGGATCTAATTTCGACGACATCATAAAAATGATGAGTGTATCCCACTTGTCTGTGGGCTGACCTAGACTGCGTAAGGCACGTAAGTTTTTTGTTACGGTATCCACTAAAAACCGAAGAGACCTTTCAGTTTCATTTGCGGCCGGTTGAATACTAAACAAAGCATTTAAGTGGTGATTAGTCAACAGCCTTTTGTTATTATAGCGGTCACAAATCAACTTCCAAGCCTCCTCGTACGTATCGGACGATATTTCTAAATTGGAAATAATTCTTCCAGCATCGCCTTCTAAATACGAGACTAAATAATGATATTTTTGTATCGCAGTGATTTTGTCATTGTCGTGAATTAGAGTTTTATATGTATCGTGAAATTCAAGCCAGCGGAAATAGGAACCATCAAATTTAGCAATATTTATTTGAGGCAATTTAACACCAATCTCTTTGCGATCGTGAGAACACTGAGGAACTAAAATAGATTCCCGTCTTTGTTCATTTTCTGATTTTAAATATTTATCAATAGTATTTTTAGCTGCAGCAATATTGTGAATAAACTCATGCTCAATGCTCTCGCGTTCTTCTAACTCTGATTTTAAGTTTTTATGATTTAAGACCTCAATCTCTTCTTGCAAGTTGTCAAAACGTACCGACAATGTCTCAATCTTTTGGAGTTTCAACTGTAATTCAGTTAATTCAATAGCGGTAAACTGAGTTTTTTGTATTTGAGTTATTAAGTAGTTCCTAAACCTTGTAATTTGACCTTTTACAGAACTACGCTTTCTAAATAACTCCTCCAAAACTGGGGCACTATCGTCACCTTTCGACATCATTTAGGAAGTTAGTTTAAATAATATTAAGAAAATTCTTATTCTCACGCTCCTTGCAATCTCGACGATCCGCACAGCACCACTCACGCGCCGCAGTTCGCCGGCCGGCAAACAATAGATGACGTATCACCTAGCTCAAACCGCTCAGCTGATTTTAAACCTGTAACGCGCCGACAAGTCACGTTAATAAAGTGAATTTATAACAAGGAACGAGGTTTAGAGTTAATTTAATTGATATTTACGATGTGAAATACAATGGCCTACGTGACGTGACGACCACGTTGCAACGTATTCACTTTAAAATTATTGATTTATATACCGTAATTAACTGTATTTCTTTATTATATTGACACTGATTTTAATTAACTTGTTTATTATTTTGTTTAGCACAAGTTGGACAATTTAGATAGGAAATTAATAATGAATTAAAGGTTAGGAAGAACAAAGGAAGGGGCACTTATCTTTTCTCAGACTCCAGCTGCAGGCGTGAATCTTTAGCTGATCCACTGACCAATAACTTCACCGGTAATCTTGATAAATTGAACTCCTTGAATTTCGTTCTGTTTCGAAAAATTCTTCAAAGTCCAAAGTCCTTCACCAACCACGGGGAATCTCAAAGTTTCTTGATTTTCTGTTTTTATATTCCCCTCATGGGCCACCAATTTATGTTCAGGTTTAGAACATAAGGGAGCCTAATTCTTTAGATAAATTAAACTCCAGCGTTAGATAATTCCTTTTAATTTAATATTATGTGTATGACACGTCCATACAATACAGAGGGAACAACGAGAGAGATTTGACAAGTAATCAATAAAATGGATGGCAAACGCCTGAGTAAATAAATATATCAAATTGTAAAGGTGTGCTATTGCTATTATGAAAGCATAAGGCTTGGACTTGATGCTTGAACATTAAGTGCTTAGATGAATTTATGGAATTATTATTAAAAACATGTTTTAGTCAGTGTTAATTGTTAAATTTAAATAAGTAAGTACCTACTAACCTACAAAATTCAGGTATTGTTGATAGGTACATTGTTTTATTATCATCAACGGCATTTTTAACAGCCTCTCTCTTCATAAAACTATATACCTACGTCATAAATATTTTTTCAGATTTTTCTATGTAAAACCATTTCGTAAGCGAAAACTTTTGTACGCGATGATATTTTGCGAACGAATTTGACGTAGTGACAGCGCGGGAAGCTAAGGACTGCTGACGAACCAATAGCATGCGCCGAATCAATGACAGCGTTACCCCTTCACCCCGCGCCGCAGTCCACACCACCAATCGGACCTAAAAATCGACTCTGCGCAGCTTGTCAGCCAGCGCTCTTTTTACGTGGCGCGACCTATAACCCTTTTAAAGTGTTTTTTTTGAAAACCCTTAAACACGTGTATATTTATT
Source organism: Xanthorhoe designata (assembly GCA_963582015.1). Taxonomy (NCBI): domain Eukaryota; kingdom Metazoa; phylum Arthropoda; class Insecta; order Lepidoptera; family Geometridae; genus Xanthorhoe; species Xanthorhoe designata. Next base: position 5,375,792 of record OY757029.1, read on the forward strand.
TTGCATTGTGAGTATTACAACCAAGTTTCAAGCAAATCGAACTACCCATTAAAAAGTTCCCATACAAACTTTGACACCCCATTTCACCCCTTATCAGGCGCTTTTTTTTTAATTTCTGTATAACATGTAAATTTATTTATCATTTACCATATTTAAACCAAGTTTGAAGAAAATCGCTACACGCATTTAAAAGTTGCATACAACGGTTTTCATCCCTTTTCAACCCTTTAGGGGTGGAATTTCGAAAAATCCCTTCTTAGTGCTCAGTTTTGTTTTAAAAGGAAGCTACCTTCCAAATTTCAGCTTCATAGCTTCAGCGGTTTGGTCTGTGCGTTGATTCCAGAAAAATGCTTATTGTTTTATATATATTGATTATTTCGTCAATAAAATAAATAAATAATAAATATCCTTGGACATTTCACACAGCGTCATCTAGTCCCAAGCTAAGCAATTTAATACTTGTGTTATGGTAACCAGATGACTAAAACTACTTATTACATAGGGTGGTTGTCCCGGTCCCAAACCAATTAAGGATAAATTTTCACCAAAACATTTTTTTATTTACGTTAGGTGCAAAATTTGCTGATAGTTTAGGTTTTATATGAAGCTTTGTTTTATTGAAGTTAATATTAGAAAATAAGAACACTTAAATCCTTTTTTTTTCTATTTATTTTTTCACATTTAAGTCCAAAAACTGGAATGTACCCTAGATTGACCAGCCAGCTCCAGTAGTTGAAAAGTTTTGTACCAGAGGTAAACCATTTTTAAAAAACAGTCTAAAAGGTCTACCCATGAGAGTTGGATCATTATAACAGGTTATATGAGTGGAATAATATATTAACTTGCTTTAATTAAACAGAAGAAACAATTAAAAAAACTGCTTTTTACGTATAATTCAAATCAAAAGATAAAAATAATTCTTACGAAATTAAATCAGATCAAAGAAAGATATTTGATCATCTCTAGTATTTGTATTTTTTTTTGTTTGAAAGGGAATAGGTACTCCCGATGTGGTCCCATAAAAACCATTTGAGGACCTGATGAGGATCTTCAAAATTATGAACAGAAATGTATTTTTTTAATGTCTGTTCACCGATTATTACCTCAATAGTAAGCCGATTTTAGTTCGAAAGAGCCCTCGAGGTGAAATCATAAAAAAAATTTGAGGGTCTGATGAGGATCTTCGGAGTTATAAACAGTAATATACATTGAGAGTGCAGTAAATGTATCTCTTAGGAAATTGAATAATTATAACAAAAATTTAAATTTTTGAATTAAATTATAATATTATATTCATACCTATTTATTCTTAAACGTACAAAAAACGTATTTTAAAAAAAGCTGGTCAATCACAGGAACAATGTATATTTTTTACGTGGTCCTCAATGTCAAACCACTGGTCAAAGAATGGGAACAAAATCAAAACCATAATAGCCCAGTCGTTAACCAATTGGTCCATCATAGGAGCATCGAGACAAATCATGTCCCTGTAGTTAACCAGTTAAAAAAACGATAGAAAAATAGTGGTTAGACTGAAAATTACTTTAGAATCATAAATATAAACTTAAAATCGTTACACAAAAGCAATAATTTGAATGAATTTCAACAAAAAATTACCCAAAAAGAAATAAAATAGTATCACCTGACAAATCATGCGCACTACTATAATGGCGTCCGAATGAGTAGTGTCAGTGACAAGCGAAAGTAAATCGAAATTTTAGGCTACACTATTTGTCTCATTCTCACGGCAAGGTGATAGTTTGATTTGTTTAAAGTGATTTAACAATATAAACTACTTAAAGAAGAACGATAATGGCAGGAAAGCTTAATATTTACACTTAATGCCGCGAGTGGTCAACCACCGGTGCCTGGTTAACTACCGGGTCAACCATCCTATATAACTATAACTACTATACTTACTTTTATACTTATAACTCTATCTCTAAACAACTCTCTTCTTCCTACCACCTTTACGCAGATGATTTACAAATCTACACCCAAGCACCAGTGGAGTGGTTAAGTGAAGCCATTACCTGTATAAACGGTGACCTAGACAACATTTTTGAGTGGACTGAGTCCTATGGACTGGTTGTAAATCCTAATAAAACTCAAGTGATAGTAGTAGGTAGCACTAGAATGTTATCTCGCGTAGATTGGACAAGCTTACCTAAAGTAGTGTTTAATGGTACTTTCATTAAAATTAGTGAGGTAGTTAAGAATCTTGGTGTGCTCATTGACAAAAATTTGTCTTGGGGACCTCAGGTTGCGGCAGTTAGCCGAAAGATCTTTGCTGCCTCTGCTTCCTTGAGACGGTTGCGAAATTTCCTTCCAACTGCTACCAAAATTGCGCTAGCTCAATCTCTTTTGCTTCCTCTTTTAGATTACGCTGATTCCTGTTTTATTGACTTAACTGAAGACCAACTTAACAAGCTTGAGCGTCTTCAGAATTTTTGTATTAGGTTTATTTATGGCTTGCGAAAATACGACCACGTATCTGTATATCGTAATCAGCTTGAGTGGCTGCCAATCCGCCTTCGTAGAAATTTGCACATCCTTACACTTCTATATAATATTCTTTTCCTTCCTTCGACTCCTCTTTATCTAAAGGAACGCTTTGAATTTCTGCATCTTTCAAACACCCGTTCCTTACGTTCTACGGAAACTAGACAATTAAAAACTCATGTTCACAGTTCTGGTTTTTACGGGAATTCGTTTACTATACAAGCTATTTCTCTCTGGAATGCGCTTCCCGTCTCAATCAGATCTGCTAAATCCCTTCCTATTTTTAAAAACCTGGTTCGTCGTCATTACTTATCAACAGTTTGCTCATTGTCATTGTAATTTCTTTATTATATTATTCTTTACGTAAGTATATCTTATTTTTTATAAATGTATTTATGTATTTATGTAGCTATTATATATATTATTTATCTGTGTATTTCGCTAGGTATATGTTATTATCTATGTATTGTTTATTATATTTTGTAGGTATTTTTATTGTGAATTATTTTATTTAAGTATTTATGTACGTTTTTTTTTTTTTTTGTTTTTTTAATATAAGGTTTGTATTTCTCTTCACAATATTATTTATGTACGCCACCGTCTTCACCAATTAATTTATATCCTGTCCATCCAAAGGTTACCTGGAAGAGATCGCTGTCAGCGATAAGGTCGCCCATTGTTACACTTGTTTGAATGTACTTATGTTTATTTTATTTTGTTTCTTTTATGGTGTGCAATAAAGCTATATTCTATTCTATTCTATTCTATATTTTTTAAATACATACACATTATACATAGAAAACACCCAGACTCGAGACAAATATTTGCAGATCATATTATAATAAGTAGTAGACCGGTTTCGAAAAATATTTTTTTGTTCTGCCAAAGAGGTCCTATGAAAAAAAAATTGAGGCTCTGACGAGGATCTTCGGAGTTATGAACAGAAATGCACCTCGAGAGTGCAGGAAATTGGTCTTTTGTTACGAATTAAGTCGGTATAATTTTTTTTATTTTGTCATGATTAATTACTTTATAACTATGCCTTGTCCTTAAAAGCCGTGTTGGCCAAGTGGATAAGTACTTCGACTTTCAATCCAAATGTTGTGGGTCCGAATCCGGTCGTGCATCAATGGATCCGTGTCGAAAATGTATAACGCGAGCTTTAAACGGTGAAGGAAAACGTCGTGAGGAAACCCGCGGCTAGTCAGCCCCACACGTATTGACCATTGTCTTTCCTGTGGTTATGGCCGGATAAGCTGAGAGGATGGTGGTGCTGGGCAAGCCTATTCCATCTCAACAATGTCCCGTTAAGTGTAGTCAAAGCTTGCCTCCTGACTGTATAAATAATCTAGTAAAGATGTAGACTCATACCTTAGCACTGGCCTGTGGACGCGCTAAGTCGCGAGGAGTGGAAAAAGGGAAGGGAGGCCTTTGCCCTGCAGTGGATTATGACTGAATAATAATAATAAAGATGTAAAGGCCTGAGTTATGCCTTGTCCGTTATCAGCTGTCCTGGCGCGTTAATGCTGGTATTCACACTTCCAAACGGCAAGACGTTACTCCACACGGGCGACTTCAGAGGATGCCCTCCAATGGAATCCTACCCTGTCTTCTGGAATAAAGATATACACACCATATACTTGGATACTACGTGAGTATTTCTATTACAACTAATCTATACTCTATACGAACGAACGAACGAATGATCAGTGTTTTTCAATGTGTGGGTCGCGTTCCCCAAGACAAACAACAAAACATTTCCCTCTGAGCCAGAGAGGAAAACAAGGAATAGTCTATCTATTCGAACGAACTACCGTATTTATTTTTAACTAGTGACCCGTCCCGTCTTCGCATGAGTGTTAACTCTACTAAAGCATTTATTATAGATTAAACCCTTCCTTTAGAATCACTATTGTATTGATGAAAACCGCATTATTATCGCGTTGTTTCAAACATCTAAGCGAATAGACGGTAAGAAGCGACTTTGTTTTTTTCGACGTAAATACGACGATGTTTCTAGGTACTGCAATCCCCGCTACGACTTCCCGACGCAAGATCAAAGCTTAGAGATGGCGTTGTACATTCTACGACAAAAGAAGATGGCGCTTGAGAAAGCCGGCAAGAAGTTCACTTCTGTACTTATTGTATGCGGTACTTACACTATCGGTGAGTTACTTTAGGATGCGTCAGATTTCATCAACCGATGAGACTTTATCGCGTTAGCGCATCTTGAGCACAGAAATTAAAATAATAAAATTCGAGCTTGAATTTCTTGATAGGTCGTTGAAGTTATTGGATTTGAATCGCAAGGATTAACAGCCGAGCGCTTGAATCAATCATTTATTTGCAAAATACATTAAAATACTTAACAAGATCTTAAAGCTATATTAGTTACTGTATTTTTGCGCGCCTGCAAATAATATTAGGTAGGTGGGTATACTACTAAAAATACAAATTATTACAATTTGTGCTTTGGAGTTCACGTTAAATTATCGGTTCTGGCTTTTAAAATCCTTAAGACTTGCTACTTACTCACCACTAACGTACCTACTTTTATTAACTAATCCGTTGAATCCGTGCCTGAAAATAGTGTAATAATTTTGTCCAGGTAAAGAGAAGTTCTTCCACGGCATGTCCCGCCGCGTCGGCTGCTCGGTCTGGGCGTGTCCGGAGAAGGAGCGCGTGCTGCAGACTGTGGAGGGCAAGCCTCGCGCGCAGGACGCGCCCGCCGCCTGCCAGCTGCACGTCGTGCCCATGCGGGACCTCACGCATGAGGTCGGTACTGCACCATGCAGTCTCTTATTTTTACAGTAAGGTCTTACGTAGCAAGCCTAATGATACCAACTTCGCGAGATGTCTCAGTGACCTCACGCATGAGGTCGGTACTGCACCTTGCAGTCTCTTGTATTTACACACTCTTACGGAGCAAGCCTATACCAACTTCCCGTGGTGCCTCAGAGGTGCGGGACCTCACGCATGAGGTCGGTACGGTACTGCACCATGCAGTCTCTTATTTTTACAGTAAGGTCTTACGTAGCAAGCCTAATGATACCAACTTCGCGGAGACCTCACGCATGAGGTAGGTTCTGCACCATGCAGACTCTTGTATTTACACTCTTACGGAGCAAGCCTATACCAACTTCCCGTGGTGCCTCAGAGGTGCGGGACCTCACGCATGAGGTCGGTATTGCACCATGTAGTCTCTTTTATTTACAGTCAGGTCAAACGTAAGCCTGATGATCACCATGCAGTCTCTTGTATTTACAGTCAGGTCAAACGCAAGCCTAATGATCACCATGCAGTCTCTTTACTGCACCATGCAGTCTCTTTACTGCACCATGCAGTCTCTTGTATTTACACACTCTTACGGAGCAAGCCTATACCAACTTCCCGTGGTGCCTCAGAGAGGTGCGGGACCTCACGCATGAGGTCTGTACTGTACATGCAATTTCTTGTATTTACAGAGGTAGCCTAATAATACCAACTTCGCGTGGTCTCAGAGAAAGGTGACAGTACAGTACAGTCCACATGCATGAGGTCGGTACTGCACCATGCAGTCTCTTGTATTGACAGTCGCGTTTTACAGAGCAGAGCAAGCCTAATGATACCAACTTCTTAACAACTTGCCGCCCCTTATGTTTTTCGAAGAGCAAACAGCATGTTGTAAATTAGATAAAAAAGATTTGTTTTAAAAGCAACTTTGAAACATTTAATTATAATTGAAATCTTAATTTCGCAGAAGCTACGTAGCTATCTGGACAGTCTGCAAGGCGCGTTCAGCGAGGTGGTCGCGTTCAAGCCGAGCGGGTGGGAGAACGGCAAGAATTCGTGTGTCGAGAAAGATGGTGTCACTATTCATGGTGAGATAGTTTTATTATTGACCATTATTTTAAAATAAACTTACCCCCTTATGCATATTGGTTTAGTAAACCTACTTTAGCTAAAACGAATATTAAATCTGTTGCTCTCTTTTCATTGACATAAGAGTAACAAGAAAAAAAACATTCTTTAAATCTACTTATATTAAATTGACAAATCTTTATGAATTATGTACCTTAACCAGAGTCGCAATCTAATAGCTGACAACACTCAAAAAATGTGCGTGCAAATTCAATGTTCTACAATGACATTTGACATTTGAATGTAGACGTTATGTCGTTTGTTTTAATGTTCAATGTCGCTTGTACGCAAAAAAGAAAAACTCTGCGCACTACGTAGCGTGCGCCGAGTTTTGGCGTTTACATTTTATTTGTCTGATTGTGGCTCTATAATACATCTCAATGACCTTAACTAATTCTTTTTTTTTTAATTCCTTTGTTCAACGTAATAATAAATTAAAATAGGCGGCGGCGCTAGTTTGACGCATACAGACACCTTAACCGTCGTTAACGCAACTGGAGGGAAAAAGAGAAACAAAATGTGTGCTCGCATTACTCGCTGTGTGAAATGTGCAAGGATATTTATTTATTACTATCTCTTGCCCCTACAGTAGGTAATATACGAAACGTAATAAGTTTTATTTACTTCAGTCGTGTGCGCTGACTAAAGCACTCTTTTTTTTTTTTGTTGACAGGCATTCCATACAGCGAACATTCCAGCTTCTCTGAGCTAATACGCTTCGTGAAGTTTCTGAAGCCGAAGCAAGTCGTGCCCACTGTGGATATATCTGGAGGAGTGAAAGCGGTTCAGGTACTTTATTTACCGACTTCAAAAAAATTAGGTTTCTCAATTTGACCGTAAGTATATATTTTTTTTGTTTGTTCGCGGATAATTTCGTAGTTTATGAACCGATGTTGGTGATTCTGTTTTTGTAGAAAGATGAGTCTGTGTTCACTTGCCGACGAACCAATAGCACTCGCTAAATCAATGGTATGAAGTGCGCCGTGTTACCTCTCCACCAATCATCGACCACTGCGCAGTTTGACATCCAGCGCTCTTTACGTGGCGCGACCTATACTTAGCGCTTTTCAATAATGTTTTACAGAAATACTTCCCCTGTCCGCTGGTGTACAAGGACGAAACCCATTGTCAGAGCAAACTGACCGACTACTTCAGCATACAGAGTCGACAGCAAGCCGCGGCGGTCACCTGAATCTCTATAACAGTAAGCTCTTACATTGATCATATTCTAGTACTAAACACTACTTTTTACTGCAGTTCGTTTTATTTATTACGGTAAGCTCTCTACTCTATTTACTAGCCGCGCCCCCGCGGTGTTACCCGCGGTGAATAGTGCCCGTGGGAATACCGAGATCAAAAGAAGCCTATTTTTTAATCCATATAGGCAATTCTGGTACCAAATTTCATTCAAATCCGTCCAGCCGTTTGAGCGTGAAAGAGTAACAAACACACTACACGCTTACACACACACAAACTTTCACCTTTATAATATTAGTAGGATTATTATGCATGCAACAACGTCGGGAAATAATAAAAGGAATGAAGGAAGTACTGTTCTTATGCGTAGTCGCGCAATTGCCGAAATAAAGTAATTGCACTATGCGTTTTTACATGCCTTTTGTTGTTGCAGAGGACAAATAGATTTGCAGTAAGTCATTTCAAAAGCTGTTATTTTGTTTCAGGTATTATTATTTATAAAAAGAGCCTACTCAATAAGCTGCTATTGCCTGTGATGTATTTTTGATATTGTTATATTTTAGGTTTTAATGTTTATAAAGATTTCTAATAAAACTGTTGAAAGAACAAAACCTTTTTGGACTAAAATAAACTTTATTTCTATTTAGATTCTAGTTTATAACATAAGCAGTCAAATACAGCAGGAATGTGAACAACTATTACAATAGACAATTTAATCAGAATCGATACTAACATTTTTGAATTCATATCAATTACTTATTCATTGTACCTAACCTCTTACCCGGCCACGCACGTCAGATTCTGTGTCCTGATGACCCTTCTTATATTATTAAAATTCCGAAAGAATAGTTCTTGATTATTAATTTATCAACCGACGTGTATGGCCTAACTAAAAGCTAAAACTGCTCCTACTAGAGATGGGCGACCTGCAATTACAAAACCTAAATGAGTTGTGTAAAAAAAAATCACAAACCTAAGCATGGTAGACATTCTTTTAACCAAATACAATATAGTTTGAAGCATGTTCAAATATACATTTGGCACATGCTTCATAAGAAAGAGATCTGAAGTGAATATACAGAGAGATCTACCGAAGAACATAAATATTATCTTACATTAAAAAAAAAAAAATTCTAATTCTCTAATGAAAGTGTTTATGGCCTAAAATACTGAATTACATTACTTATTATATGTTTTTAATGTCGTTCGCGCCAGAAGTATATCTAATCATACGGTCATTCGTAAGTTAAATAATCTTATAATTTCCGGGCATTCTCTATTAAAAAACTGACTCTACCAAAACGGACATTTCTTCTTCTTAAATCTCTTAGAACGTTTTGTAAAATCCACCTTAAAATCGTCCATTCTGAACGGATGATCGCAGTCCGCGCCGCTACAGTTTATCATTTGAAGCAACATCACTTTGTACCAATGTTTGATGGCTGGGAGCACAGAGTCGATTATATTCTGAAGTTCGTATGGGTCATTGTCTAGGTTGTACATTTCGACAAAACTCTGAAATAAATTGTATATTTTAGGCAAGTAGAGATAACAAACACTAAGTTTTTGAGGGCTGAGAGAACTGAGTAGGTACATTTCGGGGAAACTATGGTACCTACATTACATAAATGTTACAGTATAGGCAAAATCGGAAAAGCTAGAGATTTAACGACTAAAGCTGACTTTGGTGACTATACGAAGGAATTTGATGACCATCCTTAGGCATCGGATTCACTATGTTATGTATCTACAGGAATTTAAGTGATCGATATCTTAAATATCGTACGGTTCAAATTCATAGAACAAGGTGCTAACTAGTGGAAATGAATTATATTTTGTTTCACACAGTTTAGTTTCTGTAAATAAATTATTATGTTGTTTCACTTACGTCAATTTTACAACTAGTAAAATTCTGAAAAAGATGACATAATTCTATAGAACATGTAAAATAAAAAGAAACACGGGGTAGGCATTATCTCAGATCTAGGCTTTCCAGATTCTTTAAAGATTTCAATCAGTCCAAAAAAATATTTGGCACTTCAGAATGCAATCTTTTGCAAAATGTCACTTGGCAGGCGAAAAATGTATTAATGTAACAGCCGGGATTCAAACCCATTCGGATCTAAACCTTATTTCAAAAAGCATGAAGATGAAAATTGAAGTAGATGTTATATTTACCGCATCATCAGAGAATAGGCAGTACTTCTTATTGATCCTCTCTGCAATGTGTCTCAGGCAAGCAAACGTGTTGTTTCTAGAATCTTGACACTTGCAGTCGTATTGTGGGTAGCATTCCTGAAATAAAACATTTTGTACTGACTTGACTATATTAAAACATTCACTATATAAAAGAAAGAAAAAGTAGTTGAAAACACAAAGATTTTGTACACAGACTAGAGAGGAGGTTCTATGTAAACTATCCCCCTTATGCATATTGGTTTAGTAAGCCTACTTTAGCTAAAACGGATATTAAATCTGTTGCTCTCTTTTCATTGACATAGGAATAACAAAAAAAAATTCTTTAAATCTATATTAAATTGACAAAACTTTCTGAAGTACTTATCTAAAGAAAAAGTTGTTTTGAAAAAACACAAAGATTTTCTACAGAGACTAGAGAGGAGGTTCTATGTAAACTATGTATGTTCAGCTTTTTATGTACCTATTACCAAAGACGATTAATATCTATTAATCGTCTTTGCTATTACTCCATCTACAGTGGGCCGATTTCGAAAATTCTTTTTTTATTTGAAAGAATATACTTACTCCCGAGGCCATAAAAAAATTTAGGATCTTATGAGTATCCTCAAGACTAAAGACACCCTTTGGAGGTATGAACAGAAATGCACCTAGAGAGTGCAGGAAACAATGATGGGTAATACCGTTCCACTCTTGTAGCAACTTGAGACCTATACTATATACCTATACCATTAGAAAGGTCTTATTATATCAGAGCAATTACGTATCTACGTTCTACAAGGTCCATACAAAATTACTCATTGTTCTTTATCTCATACCAAAATAAAGTCGGTTTATTAAAAATTGTAATTTAGCCACTTGTGTAAATACTCACAGACAGTTGACCACCATCGTACTTCCACGGACAGGACTGGTCGACCGTGTGGTCGCTCCCTTCTCCGTAGTACTCCACAAGCATATTTCTCTCGACTAATGTATCGTTGTTTATATCTATTGGTTTGCCGTCCATTCTCTTCGGAACTTGCAGTCCTGAAATCAGTTTTAAGCTATTGCATAGCTTCTATCGCGGGCATTGAGCGTGGAGACCGAATCCAGAAATTCCGTAACGAAAATAACCTAACACCCCCCATGCAATAGCTTTACCGCGGCAGTCTCCGAGTGCCACACGTCTTTATGTTGCTTTGAAGAAAGGCTTTTCGTGTTATTAGACATTCTTTATGAACTTTCTGGCATATGGTCATATTGGCACTTACAAGTACCTAGTTTACATTTGCATGTAAATGCTTGCAAGCCCAGCGCCACTAACATTATGCAACCTATAGTTCTACAACTTCTTTCGCTATTGAAACAGTAAAAATGTATTAGAATTGGCATTGGAAAACGTTAAGTCAAAAAAATATAATCCAAAATGCGAGTAAACCCGGGCGCCATCCTAGTTTAATTTATCATGGTACAATTGGGACAAATCGGTGCCAATTGTACCATTAATGGTACTGCCTCATGGTACAAATGGTCCGGCGGCGCTTCGGATTGTACGTTAAATTGTTGGTCCCGGTTTTGAAGTCGTTAAGCCATGAAGGAGACCTTTAGCCGGCCTATAAAACTCAGTCACCAGAGTTGGCCATTTGATCATACAAACTTACTTACGACCGAAATTAATATTCAATCGGACGAACGATTGCAGATCTGTTGCCATGGCAACGCTGTTATCTGTCAAAAAGTGCCATGCAGATTGTGCTGTATAACAAAGTCGCTATGGAGATAGATCTGCGATCGTTCATCGGATTAAATATTAATTTCTGCTGTAAAAGGATTATTGATACAGAAGATGTAGATGCAGATTCTATTTATTTCCTGAAAATAGTAAAGCTACCTTTACCTGCTAGCTGTATAATAGTTGGTGCTATATCAATGTTCAGGACAGGACTAGGGTTGGTGATATTTTTGGCCACCCGCGGTCCTCTGATGAGCAGAGGCACTTTTATATCTGTCTCGTAAGGTTGCCTCTTGTCGTACACTTGGGAGAATTGCCCTGGATAGAAAAAACATTAATAATGCCTTCCTTAATAATAATCTTGAGTCTGCTTATGTATTGAATAATGCCACTAATATCTGAAGAGGAAAATTCGAACATAAATTTCCTGCACACTCGAGGTACATTTCTGGTCATAACTCCGAAGATCTTCATTAGATCCTTAAATTTTTAAGGATCCTCGGAAGTCGGTGTATTTCTTTTTAATTGGTCTACTGTCGACTGAGTAATCGGTAAGTAATCAAGATCATACAAAAAAACATATACTTAGTGTAACATAGAACCTTCTTTTTTAAAGTCGGTTAAATATATAGTTCAACATCTCATCCACATAACCTTCCATATTAATAAGTGCATTATAATGAGTGGAAAAATCTCAAAACCTACCAATATGATATCCATTATCGGAAGTGTAAATAATATAAGTGTTGTCGAGCAACGCGCTGGTTTCCAAAGCGCCGACCACGTCAGCTAACATCTCGTCCACAGCCAGTAACGATTCCCATCGAGAACGAAACACTTCATCCAGTTTAGGTAAAAAGGTGTTGGGGAGTGGAGATGGAGGCATCTGTAGCAGCCAGTGCTTATCCTGAAAATTAAAAAATATGTATGATCACGACTATACTGTAAACAAATAAAAAAATAAACATCCTTGGACATTCCACACAGCGTCATCTAGTCCCAAGCTAAGCAATTTACTGCTTGTGTTATGGTAACCAGATTACTGTTATACTACTTAAATACAATTAATCATTTATTTATTTATATAATACATAGAAAACACACCCAGACTGGAGACAATGCAGCGGGGATCGAACCCGCAACCTCTGCGTCTCAGGCGGGCTTTCACCCACTGCGCCACAGAGGATCGAACTTAAACTTAGAAATCGACGTATTTCCTTACTATAACTTTAGCAACTGTGCTAAAAAATTAAAATGTGATGCTTAAAATGTCATACAAAAAAATTTGTTTATGTATTGATGTACCTATACCTACTATATCAGAGTCATCTGGTTACCATAACACAAGCATTAAATTGCTTAGCTTGGGACTAGATGACGCTGTGTGGAATGTCCAAGGATATATATTATTAATATTTATGCCGTTTGAATGGAACTATTGGGACTAAACAATTAAGGTCAGAGGTAAGGAATATGAAATACCTATGCAGAGTGTTATCAACTTACATCAGCCTTCACATTGAAGTTAGGATGCTTAACAGCGGTTACATTCGCGTACTTGCCGCGATGTCTCGGCGCGGGCGTGAACGGCTGGTGCGGAGCTGGCGGCGCTAGCACCATGAGGAATGGTTGCGATTCTGTCTGGTTCTCCACATAGCTAACTGCCATATCCCTCTGCGAATAACGTAATAGTAAGATCTGAGATCACACATTCACCTGTAAGGCCGCACACACACATTTACCTTCGGCGCTACGGAAGACCAGCGCTTTGACAGGTTCCTCGGTTCCTGCCTAAGCATCATGCTGAGTAGTAGCCATTTTTGTAATTTTTCTTGTTTTTTCTTTCTCTTTTTATATATACCTAATGTGTTTTCTATAATTGTAATGACAAAATAAAGATTTTTCTTTCTAGCTAGATTCTATATGAATCTGTGATCTCAAATAATAACTTCTAGACTCTAGAAGCTATACAATAAAAAAAAATAAGCAAGTAGGTACCAGACTTATAAGCTCACGACATGTGTTTAAAAATCGAATATAACAGCACATTTAGACCAAATTTTCAGCGGCTTGCCGCGAGCGGATATGGGTAAGTATGATTGTGATGATACATCGGCCAGTCTCTACAACAAATCTTTGGTTTGCTTACAGTGGGTGGGTACCTAGATATTTAACATTAGGTATTTCCATTCAAAAATCTTAAATAGTTATGGAGATTGGCGGCTACAGAACATCTAAAGGTCAGGCGCGCGCGGCTAGCCGCTTAGTGGAAAATCGTCCTTGGTGGAAAGAAGGTCTAACATGATCTCTAAATGGCGAAGGAAAACACTGAGGAAACCAGTTTTCTTTCTATTGCAACCTATGGTCTTATAACTTCCGGAACAAATACCTGCCAGTACATAATTGTTCCGGGTCAGGGTATGATATCTGAGTGTAGGTACTTACAATAACATCAGTGAGGTACTGCTCAGTGGAGTGCGTGGGGATGCCATTATTGGAGATGGTGTAGTCATAGTACACAGAGTTGCCGACCAGACCGTGCCATTCCGACCAGCCGGGGGGCACTCGGCTAGGTCCGCCTGCATTTTTATCACCATACTAAAAAAAAAAAAAAAAATTGTAATATTGTAAAAGTAAGTTTACTTACTGTTATTTTTAAATCAAAAGAAACCTCCTCTACTTATTGCCATAGCAACCGCCAGAGAGACTTTGTTCTTAGTAACAGATAAATGAAATACCCACCTGATTCAAGTACTTTCCAGCATAGAAAGTGTTGTACCCAGCGTTCTTGAGTACAGTTGCGAAGGTATTATCTTCGTGCAGTCGCCTCCACTTGTTGCCATAGCAACCGCCAGAGAGAGTATTGTTCTTCGTATTGTGATTGTGGATGTACTGGCCGGTTAGAAAACTGGCGCGACTTGGACAGCAGATTGGAGAGGTGGTGTACTGAAAGAGGTTTATTATACCCTCAGAATAATACCTAAGTATGTTTGAATTACTTAGCTATTATTTATTTAGTAATACCTAAGTATTAGGTACTCGTAGTTTAGCAGTTGTTCTGCAACTCGCATAACTCTGATGACGGAGTTTTTAGGCCGCCTGAATTCGTCATGACTTCCGGCTGGGGTCAAACGAGAGTCGTGTTTCGGAGGGCACGTTGAATAGTCGATACCAGCTTTTTAAATCGTTAAGCCATGACCTCCGCTACGAGTAGGTAATAGTGTTCTGTGGCCATGACGGAGGCCCTTAGGCGGCCAAAAAACTCCGACTCTAAGAGAACTTTTAAGAGTGAACTTAATTATTTTTGACTGCCTCAAACAAAGTTCGAGATAATGTCTAGCAAATCTTGATGTGGATGTGTACCTATGGTTTTATAATAGGTAGGTACCTATTATATAACCATTAAACCCATATTTATTATAAAACCTACCATTCGAAAAAATACTCAGCATAGATAAAATATGTAGGAAATTCAAAGGATTCAGAACATTCAATTTAACTAATTCGCTTTTTGCTTTGTTGCATGGTTTTGTTACACGGGTCAAACTGCTGCCGAGGTGATAACAATATCTCTGTTGTTTGTTTATCCTTGACCATGATAAGTTCGTTGAAATTGAGTTACTATTAATACTTAACTATAAGTACCTATATGTATACACCTACCTACTTAGGTAGGTAGGGTACCTATATAACCTACCAGGGAGTATAGCCAGTTCTGATTACTGGGTAGGTAGGTAGGAACTTAACCGATTTTAAAACAAACATTAAATTATCAAATCAAACCAAAAGTGTTTGCATTTATAAAAAAGAACAAGACTTTAAATGTATGAAATTACGAGTAGTAGGTATTCTAGGTACCTATGTAAATACGAGTAGGTACCTACCTAGAACAGTGACACCTCATTAATTAAAGTCGTGACTAATTTAGCAAGTCCAAAATTTTTCCCCACCTGTATAATATATTAGAATATGTCTACATTTTATTATTCCTTCCTTACTCCTTTACTTTGAAATGAAATATGATCACGACTGTATCCCAGGGAGCGGTAGACATTTCTTTCAGATCTTAATGCAATTTTTAGATCCTTTTGAAGATGTCTAAGGGGGTAGTCAGAGGTATGTCCAAATACATATTTGGTACATGCCCACATCTTGCAGAAGTTAACTTTTCATATGTGACAGGTTGCAAGCCCATTGACGCTAGAGATACATAGAGCTAACTTTCTTAATTAGCCGTGCTAAAACTCAAAATACTTACTGAATTCGTGAAAGTAACTCCCTCATTTCCAATAAAACGACGCACGTTCGTCATTGGCTCCTGAAATTGAATAAAACCACAGTTTTCACTACACCATTTTATTTTTACATCACATTAAACGAGTCTACCAACCATTCCATCCAAAACAGCATCTTGATCGTCCGTTATTAATACAACAAAGTTTGGTTTTTGTTCATCGCATACTGCACTAGCGAGAAAAAATAACAATAAATAATTTAACATTTTTGCAACTTATTTTAGTTTGTTTATTGTGGAACTGCGGGCATTAATTCCAGACCCGTGCATTCGCTAGCGATCGCGACGCCCACTGCGAAAAAACCTATGCTCTTGACTAGTGACCTGTAATAGAAAAATTCTTATCAATTCCGCTGACTCGAATTATCACATAAACATTGTGCATATTGTTTTTGTTATTTCAAGTTTAAAAAAATTATTAATAAATTATTTAACTATACATACTATACATATATATTTAACTACAAATATTATTATTTAACTATTTACTATGATAGCTTTATAAACAAATATTATGGAAACAATAATACCTATGCATCTTCTAAGCCTATTACCTCTCTGTGATTATTTTCTAGGTGTAAGCCATTATTCAGATTTTTTAAAGACTAGAATTGATTTATTTATCCCTCCCCAATCTGAAAACCTGATAGATATATTATTTTAAGAGGATTGTATGTAGTAGGTACCTATAGAGTTTGATATAAAGTCACAAATTCAATAAAAAATTAACTAAGAAGAAGTAAAGCCACAGCAGAACTGTGTTTAAATAATATACAATCCAAGGAATAAGTTATGTAGGTAAATATAATTTTATACAAACTTGATTTATCTTCAACTATGTACTGTAACAGTCATAGCCAAGTTTATCTGATTGGGTACTTATTTATTGAAATAACATTCTAAAATGTGTTCATTGAACTTAGGAACATACATACACATCAACTGAGCAAGATAAGCCAAACTCAAAAGTTAAAAATAATGATAAGCCATAAATATATTTACAATCTCATTGGATACATTCTGTTATGAATTATGTTGAACTAAAACATTAAAATAATTATTGATATCATTTTTAGCATTTCTACCAAAACCTAGTACTTTTTCATACATTTATATCATATAATGCCTCTTAGCCAGAGACCACAGGTCTCCAGTTGTATCTAGGTATTTATTCAGATTAGAATTCATAGATTTGAATGGTCAAATTCTGATAACTCTTTAATATAGGTACATAATTAAAAGATTTATGTTGTAGAAGTTTAATGAGGAAGTGTTTGAAAGGGTTGAAAAGACGCACCATTTAAAACAGAAGAGGGAGAATGGATGGAGATTGATTGGACATCTTAAAGCAAAGTCAACTAGATAAGTAGGTACCACTTAAGTCAGTCAAGTGCAGCATGTGATGCCAGACAACATTTTGTTAGGTGTTAATTTTACAATAACTTTTACTTGCTTTGACATGCCTTAATTAGTTTGACTGGCTTCCCACTGAAGCTTGACTATTTAGATTGTTAAGGGATCACTTTTTAAAAAAAAGCTATGCCCACACCACCAGGTTCTTGCCTGATTCTTTCCCTGGTGTAGGGAGTCGCGTTGGAACAGGCATTAGAATCACCTAGCATGTAAAACAATACTGATGCGATCCTTGAGGTCCTACCAGAATAAATGATTTTTCTTTCTTTCTTTAAAGAACATTAGAGAAAGAATAGCTGGAAGACAAGGAAAGGGAAGACTAAGAATGAATTGCATTGCATGAGTCAGATTAATGAGAAGTTCTCTGTCATGCTGTATACAAGACAAGACCACATTAGAGATACATAATAATAGAGGCAATTGCATTGGTTCTGATGCATACTGACCAAAAATTCAGAATTTATTGTACTGACAAGAGCTTAGCTCATTTTATTTAATTATAGTTCACTGCAAATCAAAACAATATAGGAGTTTGGTACTATTGTGATAGCAATTAATAAATACATTAGTTAGTATTTATTTTACTTTTTCATGGTTAGGTTGGGTTCTTAGTGTAAAAATGTGCAAAGTTACAAAAGTTTATAGAACAATAGAAGACAAATAAGTGACAAAATATTGGAGGAGGCCTTTGCTACAGCTACTTGTGCCTTGTGACATTTTGTGAACACTAAGTGACCTAGGTTAGACTGTTTTTACCCGAGTTTAATCTATAGTACTTAAATATTAAAAGATCTGAATGAATGGGTTACTTATAATTTTGTTATATTAAACTACCTACTGATTAGATAAATTTACCTCTACGATCGTATCGACGATGTTATGAAAACAGGTTACTCAGGCTATCGCGTAAAAGAAGCCATGTTTAAGTTAGGTATTTCACATTTCTGTATCGAATTCGACAAAACTAAGTCATAACAAAAGTTGAAACGAGTAATTTGATAGTAAATTGAATACAAAACGCGCAGTTATTTGACTTTATAGGTTATGTTCACTTACCACTTGAACGGATCGTAATAGAAATCTTGGACGAATGAAACTACACCCTTTTTGCCCATTATACGGAATATTAGCTGAATATTTACAGAAGAACGGGAAATACAAATAAATTTTCAATGGGAAAATTTAAAAACCTTCCAATTTACGAAAATCGATTTGACAGAAATAAAGATTTGGATCTTCTTCTTTGACAGCTGATTGCAGATTGACACATGACAGACTAGACTAGGTACCTTTACATTTTGACATTTTCTTGAAAGTGTTGCAAGTTATAGAGCAAAGAGAATATCACAATAATGTTTTAGTATGTACAGACCTACCCCATGGATGTATACCTACCCAAATAGAGGTACCATTAAAAAAAGGAAATATTTTAAAACTTCACTGGGTAGATAAGTAGGTACTATACCTACCTACAATACCTATTTTTATTTATTGTTAGCAATAGTATTTACAATCCAATCAGTAAAATAGGATAATTTAGTGTAAACGCCAGGATAGTATTGATGTCCACACGAATAGCCAAAGGAAACTAGGCCGACGACAAGGCCTTTGTAAATAAGAGGTCCGCCAGAATCTCCAAAGCATCCATCAGGTCCACCGACATCTAGTCTCCCGGCACACATCATGGATTCTGTTATCTTGGCTCCGAGCATATTATAGCGCTGCTTACACACATTTTCATCTATTGCACTGAGAGTAGTTTGCTGTAGTTGGTCTGGTTGTCTACTATCAACCTGAGAAAAAATAAAAATTTGGTTTTATTTTATAAGCCATGATTGTTTCAATAAGTTCACGCTATTTTTTTTTACTGATGATGATTATGTTGTGTTCCATAGGTACATTAATAATATCTAGGTCATAATTTAGGCCATACGTAGGTAGCTACAAAGTAAACCTGTAGGTAAAGTATGTAACCTTCCTAGGTTACCTACTTTACAAAATGGGGATAGGTACCTAGCCCAATTTCGTCTTCGCGGAATTTTCATTTAACCGTTTCTTAGCAGGTAGGATAAGTACCTACCTACCTACCTCCTTAACCTACTGACCCAACAACAGGCACCATCATTATCAGTAGGTAGGTATCACACACACCTAGTGTTTCTTGAAAAATACAAATGAAAAAAATATTCTAAAGTTAACGAACTCGCATTCTAATTTCATGAACACATCTTTGTCGCTAAGCAATTTAACAGTTTCTAACAAAGTGTGCCGGTCAAAAATGCATAGGTAAGTAGGTACCTACAAAAGTTAAAGCTCACTCTATTTATCAGAATTAGAAGCTCACCTCCCGAACCCCCCAACCAATGAGCACAGTTGGTGAATTAGGCTTCACCTCCACACCTTGTTTTATCAGCGTGCCTTGTCTCACATTATTGCCGATACTTAATCGAGTTGCGATCACTAGCACTGCGATGTCATGCGTGTAGAAATTGTTATCGAAGTTAGGGTGGTGGATAATGGTCTTGACATTGTGTACCGTACCACCACGTGTGCGGTATGTAGAGCCGACTCTGATTTTCCAGTATCGAGGGAGCGCGTAGCTGGAAAAGAAAGGACTGTATAATTTCGGCAAGCAGGTTACCTGACTCTTAAGTCACCCCAATATATTCGTAAGTGGATAGTTTAGTTACTTCCAGGTCAAAAGATATCGACTAGTCAGGGGGGGGGGATGTTAAAACCCCTATTTCCAAGAGAAGAGGGGGTAGGTTTGGCGGAAAGCAGTGGGTGGATAATGATATTTGCCGTGCCGTCCTTCCAGGCATCGATCAGGGGTTGAGCGATGATGGGGTACCTAACGGTGGTCTAGTTCCTACGAGACAAGAAGAGCTACCCCTAATACTATCAATATAAATCATCTTACTTGAACCCAGTGTTCATATTGTACTGAAAGCAGTGGGCGGTGGATATGACATGCCGCGCGGTTAATATGACTCCCGCGCAATGCTGCACAAACTGCTGGTTGTCCCAAGCATCTAGAAGGAGCTGAGCGATGATGGGGTAACGGTCTATTGATGTTGGTGTTCCTTGGATGATTCTTGCAAAGTAGAATTGCGAATCCACTGCAATGTAGGTAAATTAGTTTTTAAAAGAACCTACCTATGAAGCAGGTATAATGAATGGACGTAATTGGTACGTAAAAATAACAGAAAATAAATAAAGAATAAAAAAATATTTATATCACACTTTACTGCTACAATAATAGAAGACTTGGGTCACACACATACAATAATAGAAGGTTTGCCCTGTATTTGTATTACCTATGTAGGTAGGTACCTACTTAATATAAAGGTACTATAAATGTAGGTACTAAGCACTTACCACATTTTTGTGTTTTATCTAAAGCACTAACCTTCGTTATTAAATGACAGCAACAGAAAAATAACCGCCAAATATTTAAAAATCATTTTCAAAACTCTCTGTTACTTGCCAAGTTTTCTTTACGACTGGGTCTTCATTGTGAAATGTGTAGATACTTTAACTACGGGCTTGGTAATAAAGAACTTGAACGAATCATTAACATACTTTTTTGACGTTGCGATCATGAACTTGAGTTTATTTAAAGCTTTTTAATTGAAAGTTTATAGCTTTTGAATGTTTTTGATACTTGGGAAAATTGAGATTACTTTAGGGATTTGTTAGGTCTTTTGCAGAAAAACAAGATGTCCTAGACCAGAACAATTATAAGGGTACCTAGGCTAGGCAATTAAAAAATTATAAAAGACTTTAGTAGTAGTTACTTAGGTAGTTACATAAACATCCTGATAGATATAGTTAAACAAATTGCAATAAACCTACCTTGCACTATTTAAAGTTCAGTTTCACAAATTACTTCCTTTACTTCAAGCGGCCTAAAAGTGTTAACCATTGGATCAGCAACAAAATCCCGTTTCCAGCTGGTTTAAAGTATCAAAACCCTTGAATCGAAGTATGATAAGAAGGCACAATGATCGACATAGCAATTATTATTTGTAGTTACCTACTTACAAAGATCATTAATCATTAAACGTGTAATGGGCTGTCTACATGAGAGAAGTCATACAGTTCATTCACACTGCAATTATCAGGTAACAGCGTGGATTTTACTAGAATAACTTTAGGTAGGTAGGTAGGCAGATTAGGTATGTACCTTTGAAAGTACCTAGGTACCTACAGGAGCGCTAGAGCTGAATGTTCTTTCAGATTGTCGATCTTTAGATATCTAAGCCTTAAATTCTAGGCTTTAGACTCCTAAGTGAGTAGTTAAGTACCTTGCCTGCCTACGGCTACGACTAGACGTTAGACGTCTAAATATAGATACCTATGCCTATATTTTGCTGAGGTTAGAGTGAGTGCATAGGCTATTTTAATAAAATTAAGTAAGTAATTGATTCACAGCACCTTTATTGACTGCAATAAGGTATTTCTATGAAATACACCATGTGCACTTAAACTAACACTATATCAAACATGTTTTTTAGGTAAGGTACCTACAGATAATATATCTACTTTAAGTTTACAATATTTTTTTTTACCTCTAGGTATAAGTAGGTAAGTACCTACTTAATAAAGCTTTATGTATCTGATAAAAGGGATGAAGGTAGTAACTATGTCTTACATTGGATACAACCATAACAATTTAAATATTTCAACCTATCAAGCATTCTACTTTTTGGATCATGCTGACATAAACAGTAGTAGGTGAAGAAACACGTGCTTCAATGGGCAAGTTAAATTGTCGGGACTAGCTTTTAAAGTTGTTTAGCTATGGCAATGGCTTAGGTAAAAAACCAGAGTTGGCCACTTGCTCAAACAAATTTAGGTACTTTTGTAACTAGTAGCAAATATTTTAATAGTTTGGTTGGTGAAAAGTAGGTACTACAACATTCAGTTTGCACTAACATCAACTGGACGATGATCATTGCCTAATTATAATTGTTGACACATTAATTTGTATAGTTATCCTTTAGTTATCTTATAATGCCTTTACTTCTAATCGCTGATTGTATCTGACTGTCAATACTAGTAAAATACTTCATTTGACTTAATAATTTTACAACACTCTTCAAATCTCCATCAAAGAATGCTTTTGACAACTCTTTCTGCAGTTTAGATATGACTGCCTTATTCTCCATGTTTAAATTCATTATTTCTTCCTCAGTCGAAGCATGTTCTACTTCTTCATTCTTCTCCATGATGTCCATAAGGAATTCCTGGTCGATTTCTGTGTTCTCTGGTAGGTCCTGGCCTTTGAGTTGAAGCATGTAGATTCCTGAAATAGGATGCAGCAATCAAAATGATCAGTTAAATATTCTAGAGAGAAAAAGTGCTGGCATAAAATATATTAGGTGTTTTTACGTGTAGGTACCTTATACCAAAATGTTTCTGATCTAGCTTGCATACTAAAAAAATAAGGATTTTTAATGGACTTTAAAAGTATGTAGTATGAGGTATAATGCTGAATAGACATTTTGTTTAGACCAACAAAAGATGTAAAACAGAGTATCAAGATGGTTTTCTTTTATCTAATGAGATGTAGGTAGGTACCTCTTGATAATGGCTCCAAAAGTGTTTTGTACGCTTCATTAACAAGCGAGGAATATTTCTCTGATATTTCTTGTTCTTCTTTTTGTCTGAAAACATTATAAGTAATAATTATATATATATATATAAATATTATATATCTATATATAAACTTTAGTTAGATAACAAAAATGCATATGTCGCCGTCCCCGGGGAATAAAATGATAACTGCCATTATATTTGTTTTAGTGTTATGTCATTTTTGAGATCTTTGAATAGTAATGCATCTGCTCAATTTTTTTCCAAAACATTCTAGAGGTATTTACGAAGTTACAAAATATTACAATACTATTCTACGATATTATTAATGTCGGACATTACAAGAACAAAAATATATAGTGCTATTATCTAAACGTATTCACAGTTTATTGTATGACAAACAGTCTTTACAATACTGTTCTCGTGAAAATTATTCGAATAGGAAAATGATAAAAGCAATTACAATGTTCTTCTCTGACATAGATTCATGAAGTATCGAATTTTACGGCTTAACGGCTGTATATAAGTACATATTTACTCAATACAGCTAGTAAAATCTAGCATATAGCATATATAGTGAACGTTATGGAAAAAGACATGAACTACTTAGTAGCAAGTATTGACAAAGGTTCATTTTCTATTCCTTACAGAATTATAATATTTAAGTTTTTGTTTCAATGCTTGATTACTGCCTTCTCTCTAAGCCGTATGGGCCAAGTGGGATAGTACCTACCTCGATTATAGGTACGAATTTCAGCCAAAAAATATATTTTATGCCAAAACTAATTTCCGGCAGTTCACATGGTTCTCCTGTGGAGACGACCGTGACCATGAGCCTGCAACATTGCCTTGTACGACATGTGCACTGCTCGCGTCAACACGACCTCTAAACGGCGAAGAAAGACATCGAGAGGAAACCCACGGCTTCGTGAGCTTCAGACGTAAAGACCAGTCTTTCCTGTGAATGTGTAGGCACTATGACTACCGAGCAAGCTGTCCATTTCAAAAATGTCACTAAGTTTTCTATTAGTTGTAGTCAAAAATTGCCTCCAAAAACTGAATAAATCATGTAGTAAAGATGTAAAGGCCTAACTTACCCACACTTTCTATCCTAACTCAATATTATTTTTAGAGGCTCGTTAGGAGCCATCAGGTACCGAAACCCATAAGACATATTTCAGGACTGGTTGTGCTTAGAGGTTGCTCTTAGGTAAATACAGTACTATCTCTTTTAAATTATAATTTGACCAATAGGTTTACGACGGTTGTAGTTAATTGTCCTAACGGAGTCTTAAAATATTTATAAAATGCGTTCAAAGATGAAGTTTCTTTTGTTTCAATTTACTGCTATCGATTTTAAAACTTAAACACTTTGATGCTGCACATTCTTGATTAAAATACATACTTAAACTATCAGAAGAATCACGAACAAGAGTGTAGGGTAGGTACCTTACAAAGCAAGAATATTTAATTTTGACGATCTTATTAACCACTGCAGATCAGGAGATGATTTCATCTATACTTAATTATGTTTTTTACCAGTTTCTAGCTCATCACAGAAACTTAAGATGGTTATAATGATAACTAAGATGATCAACATTATGCCTTAAACATTAACTTGTTTAATAATCAAATCAAAACTAATTTTGTTAATACAAAGAGGCTGGTAATAATAAATATCGAACCAAGAAAATGAATTATAATTATTCTAATACTAATTAAAATAAATTATTGATAATATGTTGTTTTTCCTTTGTCACAAATATTTTTTTATAAATAGGTTGTGATTAGAGAAACAAAATTAAATGTAATAACCATATTATTATGACAAACGTATTAGAAAATGGATTAAAAGTGCTTTAACCGAAAAATATATTAGAGAACTCACGAGAATAAAATGGTATGATACAGTTATACTATCTGATTGTCTATTATCATTTCTGTTCTGACACTCATAACCCTAGGAATAAAATGGTAAAGCTGTGGTGCAATATTTGACTTTGTCTAAGAAATACTGTGAATAAAATGATAACGGATGTAAGGCAACAGAGGTGATTACTGATTTTGTCTAACTTCTATTATTTTAAATATCTCTGTATTAAAATAATTTACGCGTGCTACTGATTATGATTTTAAATGCTTCAAAAATCTACTTTTCTGGGTGCTGCTAATCATGTTTCTACGTCAAGTATTTGAGAAGTTATTGACAAAAACATGTTTTTTAATTCTCCTGAAAATTTACGTTTTGTTAGTTATCTTTTTATTCTCCGGGGACGGCGATGTAATCTTTATATTATAATTATTATAATAAGTATAAAGATTACATATGCATTTTTGTTATCTAACTAAAGTTTACTTTGTGGTCAAAACATAATAGTAGGTACCTAGTGATTATATTCTCTTTGTTTGTGTCTCTCTATGTGGAAACTTGTTATTGGCCATCAGCAAACATGTAAGTACTTACCTATTATCTACATCAAATAGGTGCATGTTATGTTCAACTTCACTGACATGTGCAGCAATATAATTTACCTATTGATAAAACACATTTTGTACAAATACTCCCAACTCAACAATCAAGATAATATACTTATTTTATTCATTCCTTTACTTACCTATTTGCATATTTATCTGGGTGTAGATACTTCTGTAAATTCTTAAACCTCTTTGCCAATTCACTTTCATTTAAATCATAGGTTTCCTGAACACCCATTATTTTAAAATAGTTCTTATTAGAATCAGGGCTCTGTAAAACTTTGCAGTTGGGGCAGAACAGATTGGAATCCAGATTATTGACATCTTTTCTACAAGACCAACACGAAAAATACCTAAATTGTCTCAGGAAAACCACATTTTTGGAGTGATTTCTAAATAATGTTTGTAAACTCATAATTCGCTTATTTAAAATCACGTACACAGATGCTGAAAGTGTAAATAAAATTTTGGAAAAATAAATGAAGAGATGAATAAAATTGTAGCTGGTTTTAGGAATGAAAACAGCCCGCACGGCTCGAAGCGAAGGCTCGAGGCAAAGAGCATGTAATAGGCTCGAGGCTCGAACGGCTCGAACAGCTGATCAATTATTATTTTATTACGTGATGAAAAATGTCTGTCAGACGTCAGTCAACCGATGTCAACATCAATTCAGCAAATACAAACAAGTACTGTCACTGTCAATGTTCTGAACTGAAGTGTCTTGCTTGTCTTTTCAGCTTTCATTATTTCGGATGTTTTGTTTACTTGTTTGTTGTTTTGTTTTGTTGTGGATAATGTAATTTGAGATTTACTGAATTCTATTATTGTACAAATACTAATTTTTGAACAGAACAACCAGAATTTTTGTACCATTTATGGCAGTGCACAAACATGGCATCATACTTCAGTGCCGATGCTAGTGATTCGGCAAACTTTCAGAAGGAAATTTCCAACATGATGCATGGTTTTGGCGATAACCCCAATCCAAACCCGGCCACAGTCGTCCTCGTTGAGAGCATTGTCTTACAACAACTACGATCCGTTCTTCAGGAGGCACTGAAGATCTCTGAAGTACGCGGCAAGAAGAACATTACCAACTACGAATTAATCTTCTTAATGCGGAAGAATATTATGAAATTAAAACAATTAGAAGACTACCAATTAGCTCTGGAGAATATAGATAAAAAGACCAGTATGGGATTAACAGAAGAGGAGCTTGTTTATTTGGACGAAGAAAGCAACCCTAAGCTAAGACAGAGACGAACCCACATAGAAATCATTGAGGACTTAGATGAGTTTGATGAAGTGAAGCATGTTAAAGTAAACTCAATTGCCATGACAAGAAGACTCAGAGCATCAAAGCTATCAGAGCAACTCCCATTAGACAAATATGAGGCATATCACAAAGCAAGATGTGCCTCCTTCCGTTCCAATGCTACCTTCAACAAAGCATTTGCTAAGTTAGAGAAATGGGTGAATCCTAACAAAGATCTGAAGATTACAATCCTTGCATTGGAAGTTCTTGCTTTTATTGCTTATGAAACTGTTGCAGAGATTGTAGACAGTGTGTATTTAATTCGACAAGATGCTAAGAAAAAGCCAGGGGATCCATTTAGCAAGTTTGAGGGAGGTTTTTTCTGCAATCCGGGAGCTTTGCAAAATGCTGTATATGTAAAGTCGGGGTATGAAGGCTTTCCAGCTATAACTGTAGCTGAAGTGAGGGAGATTGTTCGTAGATACTTCATGCCAGGTGGAGGCATGAATGGCCTATTTTCTAGGAACATGTGCCAGGAAATCCCAGTTAGATTTATTGCATTTTAAAGTACTCATCCATAAGTGTTTTTTAATCATAGTCATAATGTCTCATAGTTTTAAGTCTTCAAGATTTTTTATTTAGGTATTCTGTTGTGCAAAAGTATACTTACCTTGTATTTAGGTATTTAGACCTAAATACTATACCTACTACTTCATGTTACGCTAATTGCAAATTTTAATTAAAAATTTGTTATCACTGAATCTTCTAATTGTTTTTTACCTTTTTTGAGTATTCAACGATATTATGTATGAATACATAATATGCACATAATTATACCTAAGTTTTCTAGAAGTTAGAGAAATTACATAGAGAAAGTTAATTTATGTCATGAATATCCTTTTACCATGAGCTGATCATTGAAAACAGTAATACATCTAACTATATTAGTTATGATAAAACTGATATAATTATGTAGATAAGTTCTGTCATGAATTGTGTTGTGATAATAGATTTTTGGGATTTTAGGTCTTGTGCAGGTTGCTTGACTGGTCGATAAGGTAGAATAATTAATAGGTAGGTAGCAAGGTGGCTCTGAAAAAAGAAAGAGCCACCATCATTTATTATTTCTAAACGTCAACGTCAATGTCATTACATCAGTCACTGGTGTGGAAATCAATGCACAAGCCGTGCTAAGCCAAATTAAAGAAAAGAAAAAGAAGAAAACTGAAAACAAAAAGTGCAAAACATCGCTTCGGAATTCGGAATATAAATTATTTTGGTAGCCTTCCAGATTTTAGAAACATTGTGCAGTGATCGTGCGATTGTTACATCGAAATGGAATCTGAATTTAAGCCTGACCGCAACAACTTTCGCCTTGAAATATCCAAAATGATGTATGGTTGTGGCGACTGTGCCAATCCGAACCCTGATGCAGTTCTTCGCGTCGAAAGCATCGTGCTAAAGCTGCTAAGATCTCTTTTAAAGGAGGCCGAACAGATAGCCCTGGATCGAGGCAAAAACTTCATAAGTAACTATGAACTAATCTACCTGTTACACAAAAACCAAAATGTAATAAAACTGAAGAGACTTCACGACTTCCAAGTGAAACAAGAAAATATAGATAAAATCGCGGATCTCTCTCTCGTAAAAGAACTCGTTGGCGGTGAGTTTGACCAAACTGTTATTGTGAAACGTAAGCGTTTACGCCGGAAGCATTTAAAAGCCATCAAGTCACTGAATGTGACAGTTGAGAAAGTGAATCATGACTACTTAGGATACTTAAGGAAATTACGAGCTAAGAAAGTATCGGACACCCTTCCTAAAGAGCAATATGAGCCTTACCAACAAGCAAGATGCATCACATTTCACACACCCAAATCTTATAAATATGGAGTAACAAAATTAAGGAGATGGATTGACCCAGACAAAATGTTTAAAATCTCATACTTTGCTTTAGATGTCCTTGGTTTCATTGCATACGAGACTGTAGCTGACATTGTTGAAGCAGTGCTCCTCACTCGTCAGTGTAAATTAATAGGACTTCATAATGGTTTCTCATCGCTACAGCTAGTTAACGGTATTTCTACCCAAGTGGCCATAGATGTGCGAGAGGTGAATGAGGCTTTGTCTAAATACTTTACCCCAAAATACTGGCTAAATAGCCTGTTCTTTAAAAATATGGGACTTGATTACCTCACAAGTTGTATATAACTTTCTATAAAATATTTTGCATTAAGTTGTTTATAGGATCACTAGGGGACTGGCTAAACTACACTACATTCAGAAAAATAAAGTCAAATATTTTATAAGTTGAGTACAATTAATGTAACCAAGTCTAGTCGACATGAAATCTATGTGATTAATGTTTTTCGTGTACTGTACTCAATATTCACAAAACAATCTTTGACGGCTCCGGTTTTCATTTGTAGGTCATAAAACTCATAGTTTGAGTCTGAGAACTAATTAGGCTGCTATGTAGTTATTTTTATGAATTGACAAAATATTATGAAAGAAAGGGTAGATATTATGTTTGTAGCAC
Organism: Xanthorhoe designata; assembly: GCA_963582015.1. NCBI lineage: Eukaryota > Metazoa > Arthropoda > Insecta > Lepidoptera > Geometridae > Xanthorhoe > Xanthorhoe designata. The sequence goes on from OY757029.1 coordinate 5,404,875, forward strand.
AAGAACCTTTGCTTGGAGTGTAGCAAGTCTTTTAAGAATAAACATTTTGATAAAAATAATTCCTTTGTTAGAGCAAGTCTTGACAAAACCTGTAAAAGAATGAGTTTATTATAAAACATAAGTGATTGTAGATAAAGGTCGCGTCACGGTTTAATAGCGCTGAGGTTAAATATACAGAAGTCGATTTTTAGATCCATATGGCGGGAGGTGTGAGGTGCCTGTGCAGAGCGCTACTCCATTTACGCCGAGCGCTATTAAACCGTGACTAGTACGTAGTACTTACTGTGTGCTGTATCTATTATATTATCTGTGGCTGTACCTTTATTTATACATTTTGTATCTGTAGGTGTAAGAAAGACATGATCTTGCAAGTAATTAAAAATGTATGGTTATGTTCATAATTATTATAGAATACCCAGCCTAGTTATTAAGTATGTCAATAAATAAATTATGGATCAAACTTAATCTATTATTATATCATAACAAGTCAGTTCATTATGAACTAGACACCTATGTTTGCTCTGAAAATAGTATTGATGTTATACCTACTTAATTTATTTCACACACACCAAAGTTTCAGAAATGTTAAAGGTGACTTTTAACACTAATGTGGCATTATTTAAGTAGATTATTCAGTCAATAGTGGACCGATATCAAAATTATTTTTTTCTTTAAAAGAGTCATTGACCTAGTGTTTTTCATAACGTCAATCGAAAGAGTACCTATACCTACCTACTAAAGAGGTGGTCCCATAAAAAAAATTTGGATCTGTTAGGATTTTTGGAGTTTTATGAACACCTCGAGCTTGCAGGAAATTAAGATAAATAGTTTTCATATTTAGAAATTTATACATTTTGTTTTGTATTAAAGAAACCAAAGATCCCTCCAGAAAAATGCTAACATTGGCAAAATATCAGTGAATAATGATCTAGGTAGGTGCCTAACGACATTTTACCATCTTTACAATGTAAATATTTCGCTCGATTCCCTTATGTTCGCAACAATTAAATTCAATAGAGAAAGTTTGCTCGCTCGAAGTTTGTCCACCATAGGCTTGTACTCGCCAAATTTAATTTTGCCCCGCTGAGTTGCGATCGCGTATGTATGATTTAAACCAAGTGCTCGGCGTTGGAACTTTTATTGAATTAATAAAGTAGTAAGTGGCGATCGCGTTTGTATTGTACCTCCCAACACTTTGCTTTAGACATTTTTATGCTTTTGTAAAACCCATTTTCTAAATACCATGCATGCGTTTACTTTTAGGGTACCTACCTACCTACTAGGTATGCTTGGTACCTATATTCTGTTATTTATAATGGATGATGCTTCCTGGAGCTCATAAGACTGCTAAAAGATTTAACAGGTTAACTGTCCGGGCTCCAGAGTAGATGGTCCATAAGTCCAGTTATGTTTTTATTAAATGATGTGTCCTGCCAAGCCGCATTAATTAGGAGACGTTCTCCTTACGTCCACAGTGTGAGATGACTTAGAAATTGTATGGGCGAACAGACCGTGTAAAACTGATCAAAATTGGTCTTTATAGTAGGTACCTACCCTAAGTATGTGTGTAAACTAAAAATCTATTCAGTGCGCCTTTTAGATTTTAGCTGGCAACAATAAACAGAATTATTATTTCACTAAAAAGAATTAACGACAAAAGTTAGACTCTACAACAAAAATGCAATAAAATAAATAATAAACTATTTCGAAACGCCCAAACTTTTAAGTGCCTTACGTAATTTTCAGTCTAGTGATCCTAAGCCTTGAAGGTTTTCGATTGTGCTCGACTGAAAATAGCCAGATTTTTAGGACAGGGTTTTTACTAAATAAATAAATAATGCTGGCTATTTCAAAAAGTTTTATCTATCCCTATAGTAAGCAGAGCTTGTGTTATAGAAAACACATGATTTCGAAGTTTACCGATCAGCCAAAATGAAGCTCTATTCATTTTGGGGCGACTAAGGTTTAGGTATAGGTTACCTACCTTCTTTTTTTGTAAATACATAGTTACTTAGGTACCTAGACCTACATAGAAAAACACACCAAAACAGACCAATGACAGTGGTACCCTCTGTACACTTTTTACAATATTACCTACACGGATTATGGTCGCAATAATTTCTTTAACTGAAAAATATACTCTTTGAAGACAATTCCCCATGTAGGTAGGTACCTAACACAGTTTAAAAATCAGAAAACTGTAATCTTTCTTCGTTGACTTTCCTTCCACTTTATTCCATTAAAAAGATCAAACAAGTTTCCGACAATCTTCAACTCTTGTTTTATCTAGGTTTAGAATCTTAGCACTTCGCTGAAATGTGCCGCTATAAACTAGAACAATTCAGTTTAATGCGACGAGGTGTTACTTCATTACTTCAGGAGAAGGTGACTGAAGTAAGTATATAAAAGTCATGAGTAAGTTTCAAGTCGTAAATGGTGATAATTTTATATTGACGAACCGCCTCGGCTTCGCACGGGGTTGCAGTTGATCCGATCGCTATTAAACTACAGAATCATCAGCCCCTACTCTTACCCTATTTTTCAAATTGCCTGAAATGTTCATCAAAATCGAGGTTTTAGGAAAAAATCGTTCATACATTACAGATTCCTCGTTCGCGTTAAAATTTGTTATTTTACATTCCTCGGAAACAGTAGGTTAGGTAGGTAGGTACCTACTTTTTTATCGATTAGGTTATGGTATCCATAAAAATCTATGTCCTTTTCTGCTAATAGAGTGTATGATGACGCTTTGTGGAATGTCCAAGGATATTTATTTATTTCATGAGACTCATCAAGCCTATAAATATTTTAAACTTTGAGACTTTATAACATAAGTTATTATAAATTCCCATTTACCTACCTTCCAAGAGTACCTATAGCAGTTACTTAGGCCAAAAATTTGTGTCTTATCTTATTTTATATATTCTCAAACGAAAAGCAAGTTATTTTCCACCATTTTCCTCAGATGTTATGCTATCAACGCTCTCCGTCAATGGCTCTCGATCCTCTTCAGCGCTCGAGCTCGAGTCCTCACGATTAATTGAGAGTTTCCGGCCGAAATGCTACTTTATATGCAAGAGTACGTAAGTATGTATGTTTGTGATTTTATATTATTTTTTAGGGTAGTAGGAGTGAATCTTGAGATGACGTCAGATAGAGGGAAATGGAAGGAGAATACCATGTTGTGCCGCCTCTACGTAATGGAACAGATAGGTAAATATATAAACAAATAATGCTGCGTATACTTCTGTTATTGTATAAACATTATGTCAAATATATATTTGGATACATAATTATGCTTGAGAAAAATCCACGATGATTCACTGGCAAAGCAATTTCCTTGATGTATAAATGTTTGGTCAGAGGTAGGTAAGTACCTACTACCTCTGACCAAACAATTATACAGCTAGGATTTGGTCTGCATAACTACCAGCATCCACATTTTTTATTGAGCAAAACTCAGATAAAATAGCTTTGCCAGTGAATCATCGTGGATTTCTCAAGCATAGGTAGTAAAAAAAAACTCCAATTTTGGAGTTTTTATTTTACTACCTTTACTACATTTACTCCAAGTCCTTACGTGAGCAAAGTCGAAAGCTGGAACAGGTCTAATATAAATTGGTTATCGACCTCGCATCCGTTACTTTACCCTTTCTGGTAGAAAGGGGTTGAATGGGACCTCTTTTATTTTATGTGTTACGCAACCGCTTTGCTGAACTTACCTATTGTGGTCAGTGCATAGGTAGACTGTAAAATTTATGTGCGTTTTGGTGCTTTCAACGGTGATGAAATAAATAAATAAAAATAATAAAAATTAAACATCGGATTGTCAATGTTAGAATTCTATTTCGTGATGCTATAACTAACAATTGGCTAAACATTCTAGTTATTGGAAATGTTTTTGTATAATATAAAACACAATGCTGCCAGTGTTTTGGGCACGCTTCCGTCTGGGAGTGGCTTGGATCGATTGAGCTACCTATAAGTAGATCGTTCGTAACGATCCTTAGGTGTATCAACTGGTCTCAATTGCATTTTATGAAGTTATGTAAATATGTAGTAGTTTAGTTTCTGTAAATAAATGTTTTATAAAAAACAAATGAGTTATTTACGTAAGTACTTAATCTAAACCAAAAAACCTTCCAAAAATATAGCCTAAATTTTATTTATTTCAATGAAATGGAATGTCGCTGTGTGGAATGTCCAAGGATATTTATTTATTATTTATTATTAATTATAATAATTTCAAATAAAAAGTAACAAGATATTTTCCTTTACAGCTGCAACTAATTAATTAAACTGCGAGTCCTGAACACGGTTACATTATTCATTCTAATGTTCACTGCGAATCTGTCGTAGCAAGGACGTAGAGATGTGCTACGAGCCGTAGCATTCGTAGCACCTAGCACACACAGTACCTAATAGCTGGTCGGGTCATGTAATAAGTAGCAAAATTTAAATAATAAAAAATTTACATTCTTCTTTCTATCTTCTATCTTCAAGCGTTCTATTTACGTGACGCATAGGTACCTACTGTACGATCGTGTTTGGTTCACGTAAATTTAAAGCTTTTATACTAAAATAATCTGCCAGTGAAGGCAGAAGGCAAATTAGTAGTTGAAATTAAGAAAGACGAACATACCTACTTAGGTAGGTATAAGAACTGTAAGTTCACGGCTATTTTTCCACCAGCGATATTGTCAATCATAACTTAATTTTGCCATTATCTACATTTAAAAAAAACAGACTGTAGCTTAGAAGTTCCAAATGCCAAACTCAAAAACAAATATATCTATATCTGTGAAAACGAACTTTACTCCAAAGGAAGATCAATGGCCATAAAAATAATCAAAAGAAAACAAATATCCAAACTAAAAGGTAGAATGTTTACCAAGCGATTAAACACGACAAACGATCTTCAAAACCCCCTCCCTCGACATATTGAGCCCTCCTGAAACTCATAATTTCTCTTTTAATATATTTATTAAGGGATACCAGCAATCTGTATCCGAAATTGGAATATTTTTTACTAGATCCCTTGCGGTGCCAATGTACAACGTTCTCCATTCATCTCTGCGAAGTAAACTGACTTTTATTTGTATAGGTTTAGGGCTGAATAAGGAATTTAGCTGTCGTAATAGGAGTAAGCTGCTTCAGACAGGGTTGTAACATTGCATTGCGCTTTATTTTATGAAAGAGATGATGACGTTACGACGCAGTAGTGGCTGTAGAGGAAGTATAAACAGTAGAAAGATTTGTGTATTCTAATTGAATCATAGTATCACCAGATAATATATTACACGGATTTGAAGGCCTGTTCGGACCTACGTATTATTCGCTGCCGCTGTAGGAAGCCAAAATACCGCACCGCGGAACTTCATAGGAAATACCTGCGCGGTATTTTCGCTTCTCACAGCGGCAGCGAATACCTCGTAGGTCCGAACAGGTCGTTCAAAACGGTTCACTCGTTTAAGAGCTACGGCGCAGACAGACAAACAGGCAGGCAATAGTGGTCAAACTTAGAACCACCACTCTTTTTGTGTCGGGGTTTAACTGAGCAATATTAGCTAAACTCTAAAAATTATAAAATCCATATTTTTTTAATTACGAATCATGATCATGTCGTAGCCGCTTGCGTCACCCAGCCCCGCTCGCCCGCTCATGGTTGTATTTCCACGACAAAGTACACACTCTTTCAATCTTTTGAAGTTAAGAAAATTTTCAAAGGTACCTACCTAAGAAAAAACCTGGTAGGTATTTAAGTATCTACTAGTTTTTTTTCTACTATTAGGTACGTGTCAGTTTTTTTTATCGAATCCAAACTATTTTCATAGTTTGAAAGCTTTAAAAATTATGTTTTTACAGGGTGAACGTAGTTTTAGATAGGTACTCAAAACACAAGAATTTTAGGATGAGATCGCTATTTGCGTATTACGAATGTTGACAGTTATTCTCGTAATATTTGGTACATTCCCGCTTCAAAGCACACAATATTCCGTGGTAATGAGTAATTACGTAAGTAAACGGTCCACGCTATTTTAACCGACTTGAAACAGGCGGTTTGAGTTAAGTGCTTTCATTAAAACAAAGTTAAAATCATGGATCGTCTTTGGCCCAGCGAACGGGTAGATATTCATTAAAGGTTGTTAACAGTGTTGCCAGGTCAAATATTCAATTTTGGCGGCCAGATTTTCAACGGATGGTTACAAAATCGAGTTGGTATTTCATCGGGACATCGAGAATAAAAGACTTGTTTCATAGAAATTTGAAATATGCTAGCAAAAATCAATCACATTTAAATTACTATCACAAGATAAAATCAAAATACACAGCTCTATCAAATATTGTGTGTGATATAAGTGATTATCATAAAAATAAGTGATTTTTCGGTATATGGTAATGGTACATATTTATGGTAAACCGAAAATTGTAAATAACACTTCTGAAAATCGGAACATTCGCCACAAATCGGGACACACGGCAACATTAAATCGAAGACTGTTCAACAGCTAACAAGAAAACAATGAGGTAGGTAACGAGTTTGTACATTCTTATTTATGAAGCTGTTTTGATGTGTAAAGATAGTATCGTTAATTAGGAAAAGCGAAATTTAACTTGCAAATTAGATTTCGTACGCCATACATTTTGTACCGGCAAAATCTTGTTTATGAGTTCGCGAAATTAACATCACAAACCAATAGGAGCTTATTGTGAGTCCAAACTATTCGTAAGGTTTGTTGAACAACTCTAAACTCATATGTAAAGCAATTTTTTTGAAAATTGAAGAAGATTATAGGTTCAACACTTTAATAAATGGCAGGTGATGAAACCACCGGGAACAGTATACCATAATAGTCAAGCAATCACGCCATCACGCTTTACGTTTACTGTCTAAAGTTAAATTACAACATACAATTGATAAACTTTTCACTCTAAGAACTATACTTACCTAGTGCTTTTCTGAATCGATTAATTGCAAATACAACTGAATTAACCACAGTTAGTATCATCATAAAACTTAAGTAAAAGGGCACAGTGACTTTTTCTAATAAAAGTAAGAGGACAGGCCATCTGTCGACTTACTGCCGTCTTTCAAAAGATCGTAAAAATAGCATTTCTCTCACTAAATGGTCTTGTGTTGTGCTTATGGTTCAGAAATTCATGATTGATGTCGTGATAACAGCTAGGGGTTAGTATTGAACGCTTCTTAAAAACTCCGTCACCACTTGCTCATGCATGCATACTTGAGGCTTAAATAAATAAATAAATATTCTTGGACATTTTACACAGCGCCATCTAGTCCCAAGCTAAGCAATTTAATGATTGTGTTATGGTAACCAGAGGATTGATATACTACATAGATATTTTTTTTCGTAAATAATTAGTCTTTTTTAAACTTTCGCGATCAGAACACAATTATTTTTATTATAGGCACACAGAAAACATCCAGACTCGAAACAAATTTTTGTAGATCATACAAATATTTGTCCCGCAGTGGGGATCGAACCCTCGAATTTTTCTAACGTGTTGATACAAAAGCCATCAGAATTAATAACATTAACATTATGTATTATGGTGAAATATTAAAACGACAAGGAAACTACATCCGTAGAGTTTTGCATGAGAGGCGTGATGTTTTTGTAATATACAGGGACGTATTCAGAGCAAATAATGCAATCTAAACGGTGAAGGTAAACATCATGACGAATTTAAATATTTATTTTATGATTCATCCAAATACATATATATAATATAAAGTTTTTTACGAAGTGTAGGTTTTTCCTATTTAAAAACATAATTGGGACTTAAATTGCGTATTGAAATCATTATTAACCTTTGTTTTGGATAACATTACAGTCACCGTGGTCCTCGTAACTCAATTATGTTACACTCACATTCCATTGATAAAGATTGCTCTAGCAAGTTTATAAGTCCATTATGAATCAGAGCCATGTTGGCCAAGTGGGATGTACTTACCTCGACTTTTGATCCGAAGGTCGTGGGTTTGAATCTCGGCCGTGCATCAATTGATTTTTCGTTTGACCATTGTCTTTCCTGTGGATATCGCCGGCTAAGCTGAGAGGATGGCTTAGGTGCTGGGCAAGCCTATTACTTATCTTAACAATGTCCCAGGCACTACAGTTGTATAAATCATTTAGTAAAGATGTAAAGTCCTGATTTTTTTTTATGAATTAGAGTTACAGAGTATATAGTAGATATTAGTAGAACATCCACGCCCTTTCATCCATTATAGGCTCTTTGTGCTTCCCTGCACAAAGCAGTACAACTTGAACTTTTAATACTTTTGTCTCGCTTGTAAATGCGTAATGAAGTCGGAAGCGTGGCTTAGAGCAAATTCATGTTAGTCATAATACGAGCATTTACACTCTTTATTATGTGCATATCAGATGAAGCTAAATTATCATTTCACTTTCAAAACTATCGTGAGTTGTATTAGACATTATAAAAGAGACAGAGGTTGGGCATTAGCTCCGGCCTGGAAACCTTGTCTCCACGGAACTAACAATTATAATAGTGCATTGGAGCCTGGTAGAGATACAATCAGTGTTGCGTGTCTGAATATCCGAGACACTGAAGAAAGGACAAGTGAGGATGAAGACCCAGCACTGATTCCCCGGACGACGCCGACGCCGACGCCAGCGCCAACAACAGCGCGCGCCCCCCCGCCTCCTCCTCCGCGACCTTCGTCCCGCGCCGAGCGATACTTCGCACGCAGTGTGAGACGCGACCGCGAGGAGTGACCACACTCATACCCAGATGAAGATTCTCCGGAAGAATCGAAACATTGTCGGTATCTAAATCGACGATAATTTTACGTGAGTAATTTCCCGTGTACTTTTATAATGTAAATTATCATTCTTGAATTCTGAGACCGCGATTCATGGTTGAGTAATAGATCTTTGGTTGGTTTATATTTATGTAATAGTTAGACTGTTGTAAAAAAATTGTTTATTTCATTTAAAAATCGAGGATAATGACAATAACAAACTTTAAAGTGTTTGATAAGACCAAGCAATTTTTTTTCAGTATATAAAAATATATTATCTAGTTAATAAGTATGTTTGAACGTAATGAAGTGCTAGAGCACTTCATTACGTTATTCCTTCATTACTTCATTACTTCATTACGTGTTTAAGTAGTCGTTAAGCCATGATAGATCATGGCTTAACGACTACTTAAACATCTGAAGGTCAAAATGGTTTAGTTGTTAATGTCACTAGCTCAGCTTCGAGAATAACTTCATAAAAATTAAATTGTGGCGAATTTACACATACTTTTTACCCGTGGCGAATTTACTTTGTGACGAATGTACAACACCTACAGTAGGTATTCAAAAGATATCCACACCACAAAACTTCAAATTGGACTTTTAAACTAAAATTACATTTTAGCTAATGATATTTATTAGGTGGAATTGTTAATATCATTAAAATTCCTTATAGTCTGACAAAAGTAAACCCTTAATGGTTTTATTTACAATGGTTTTTTTAAAACGTTAGCCGAATCCATCCCTGTAAAATATATAGCAAAGAAAATAGTCACAATCGCCACGTACAAATGACGCGTACAGTACTACGTGCTCTCAATAAATTACCTTCAAGTTTGTACGCAGATGTCGAAATAATGTAAGAAAATAGTGCGAATAAAGACGCGAGAAAAATATATCGAGCTATCGAGAATTTGTGAGTCTTATACCAAAACCTTAGAAGCTACTTTGGCGTGATTTTGTGCCTTTGTCTGTTGATTCGATGGTTTTTGCATTGCTTTTTCTTCGATAGTTTTAAGGATCGCAGTCATTTGGAAGTAGCACAGTATGGATTAGGCGTTGCTACGGCGTAGCTGCTTGTAGACTGTCGTAGATGTCGTAGAACTATCGAATCAAATAAAATGAAAATGATTTCAAAAATAAAATACGTAGAAGGTAAATTCATTGCTTTAGAATAGAATAGAATAGAATATTACTTTATTGTACACCATAAAAGAAACAACACAACTTGCTTTATATAAAAATTAAATGTGTAATTTAGAAGCAGAGCTGGAATAAATTATTTACATAATGATAATCTTCTTAAAATGAACTTATAAAATCCTAGATACTGCTACAAAACGTTTATTTAAAATTAAAATGGTTATGTCAAATTAATATTATTTTTTTAGCGGAAAGTTGTTTGTACATCAGAACATAAAGAAATAGTCATAAAGTTAATATTCTCTTATGGTTTATGTCGCACATTTAGTGAACTGGTTCACTTCAAAAGCCATACTAAAACTTGGCACATAAAATATACAAAAAAGAATTGTTAACGATTTTTAATTGCAAATTCCACTATTTAACCCCAAGGCTCACGAGAGCGGGACAGGACTACCTCCCTCTCCGTCGGAAAACTTCACGATTTTCAGTCAGTATGGCGACAGCACGCGTCGGTGATGCACGTCTGGCTATTAAATAAATTACGTACAAATCTCGTAACTCATGTGCTTGTGTGTGTAGTGAGTGATTACATTTAGTGATTCAAAATAACAGTGGTTGTGATAATACAATTGTTAATAGTAATTTTAGGTTTAGATATTGGATGAATTAAATAGTGAAAATTATTAAATAGTGTTGTATGTAACCTTGATGTTCTAGGTAAGTTTTTAATTCTAGGCATTTCTGGGTCATGAGTAATAATTTAGTGAAATTTATACTACTGAGGTTAAACTTGTTTTAAGGGTTCGTCTTTAAAAATATATTATAACTAATTAAAAAAAATTGTACATTTATGTTAATGTACACAAATATTTGACTCATCTCGATAATTAAGAAAAATAAAGTAGGAAATAATTATATTATTGTTGCTACCATCTTATCGTGTAATATCACGTAATCATACTGTAATTATAACACTTACATCTAATGGCCTCTGTGTATATTTGGAGTATTTTACAAGGACTTTTATCTGACTTACATAAATCTTACAAACCTTTCTTAAAAAAAATAACGAATGAATTACATTCAGCGCTCAGACGGAGTCGAATGCTGCTTAAAATTCTCGGAAATGTTTTTCTCTAAATTGTTTCGAAATGTCCCGTTACATTATTCAGGTTTTTCAAAGGCCTTTAGGCGGCCTAAAAACTCCGTCACCAGAGTTGGCCACTTGCTCATACGACGAACGAAAGGCTTTTGAGTAAATATTTTGGACTTTTGACTGCGTTGTAAATACAGGATGAACCTTATGCCTACATAATTTTCAGCCTCTGCTCTTAAGCCATGAATTTATTTTTAGGCACACAAAACGTAATAAATCAATTTAAAAAAATCTGAAAATACTAACGTTTTTTTTTATTATTATGTTTACACAGCGTATTTTATCCAAAAGAAAGTGTAATTTCGAATAGGAGGACTTAAATACTTAAATAAAGTTTATAAAAACATAGGTTTTCTGTCCCTCCAGTTAAGCCTGCAGTCCTTGAGCGTGGGAATTTCTGATTAACACCTACATTGACACTTTCTACTCACACAAGTGCATCCCGAAATTAGCATTTACAACCTGAAGACGAATAAAACTACTTTCGAAGTTTCGCACTAGTTACACATCCATTACGCGTTTGTCGTTGTGAGATGTATATAAATATCACAATAAAACACGCAATGTATTAGCAACACGCGGCCTGCAATTAGTTACCAGCACGGCAAAGGGTTGGGTCACAGTGTATGCTTCTTGGTATCATTTTAAATTTTGAGAAATTGAAGATAATTTGTCAAACCAATGTTCTGTGTTATAATAATAATATGAGAAATGTGCAATAATAGATAAAAAATCGTTTATCAAAATTATTTGTTTACTTATAAGACAATTTAGTACAAACATGGAATATATTATGTACAGATTAGGACGGCTTCAACTTATTTACAGTAGGTACTCCGAAACATACCTATTTAATACTTCGATTAAATCCGTCTCGGATCGGAAATGAGACAAAAATACGAACACTCGATATCCACATAAAACTGTTACAACAATTATGTTAAAAATCGATCCCTGGTGTTGCAGGTTTTTTTTATTTATTTATATAAAGTAAAAAAAAAAACTGTTAGTTATAAAAGGGGGGACGGGGACGATGACCATGAGTGACGGGCCTTCACTCTGTAGTGGAATGTCGGTAGTAAGACTGGTTGAATAATCGTAATAAATCGGAAACCCGAACCTTAGATATTTTAGCTGTAATGAACTAACGATGGATGCGAACGGCACAGGGCCGATTAGAGTGGCATTTGAGGGAGGAAGCTTATGCCCAGCAGTGGGTTATAATTTGAGCTGCCAATGATGATGATGAATGAATTACCTTGTTGAACCTGTTATTATTTGTTAATTATTTGTTTTTCTCAGTGATAGTCGAGATACAATCAAGGTACTTAAATCATTTTTAACTTTTCTTCCATACCTAATTTTTGTATTTTTTTAAATATCCTTGGATATTCTACACAGCGCCATCTAGTCCTAAGCTAAGCAATTTATTGCTTGTGTTATGGTAACCAGATGACTGATATACTACATAGATACATTTTTTTTTGTAAATACATACATATTATTGTACATAGAAAACACCCAAACTGGAGACAAAATATAATTTGCAAATCATACAAACATTTATCCCGCAGCGGGAATCGAACCCGCAACCTCTGCGTCTCGGGCTTTCACCCACTGCGCCACAGAGGTCCGAGATAATAAATAAAAAAAGGTAAAACACAACAATGTTTTGTCTTTGCTACGGTCGGGTAAAAAGATGAGTAGGTGCATTATATGTGGGTGCTTACTGCATTATTTTAATACTTCTTTAATTTCTTTGTGTTTAAAGTAATTTTCTATACGTTTTCCCATATCTCTCTGAAATAGGTAAAAAAATAAGTTACGACTTATCTCGTACCTATATAGTTCATTGGTTAGGGTTTGATAATTTATTCAAAAGAAAAAATACTACAAAGTAAAAGTCACGTATCTACCTAGTTCGTCTACTTGCTCGATGAATACTTAGGTACAGATAGTTTCCAACACTCGCAACCCACCCTTTTTCTAGTCCAAAGTAAACAAAAGAAGCTCGGCGAGATCTATGACGGACGTGCGGTCACTTTGGAAACCCAGCGGGTTCTGAATATTTCTGCAGCGTGTATTCTAATAAAAAGACAATTACGTCAGGCACTGCTTCATACTAAAATGTATGGCGGCGGGAAAAAAATTCTGCAAAAAAAATTAATGATGTTTAAGCTCAGATTAATGCTTTTTGGTTTTAATTAGTAAAAAACATTCACGGTGAATGTATTGACTACTATTTTGACTCACGATTTATCAAAAAATATTATCAATAATAACAACAATAATATCATAAATAGTTCAAATAGAAAAGGTCGATTTCGATGTTTTTGATGGATTTTGACGATTTTTTTCTCAAAAATTAAGGATTATTTTAGAATTATCACACGGTGTTAGTGTAGACTCATCTATTGAGAACTCGATTCTTTTTTATTGTCATTCTATGAAGTGATTTCATTAGTTTATTTTTTAAAATGGTAAGTGCCTGTTCGCGCGTTTTTAGAGACGCGCCCCTTAAGGAAAAGTGAAACAGTTCGAGTACTATAATTAGACCTCTACTACGAAATTGTTTTATTCGATGTATACAGCTTATATCTGTCTATGTTAATACAGTAAATTTGTTTACATGAAACAGGTTCAATTTGTTATCAAAATAAATTGGAAGGTAAGCGCATCACTTGTGAAAATAATTACAAATTTTACAATATATGATACGTATCTATAGGAAACATAATGATTAACGAATGTATTAATGTAACTAAAAATAAATAGAACAGAGAAATACGTGTTGCTACCATGGATCAAAGCCGCCGGCGGATCACTAAGAGAAGAAGAAAAAAGAAGAGTCTTTTGTTAGTAAATTCCACGCGTTAATCTCTGAAACTACCAGGCGGAAAACATTTATGCATGATGGAGCTTTTCTTAAAAAAGCTTGAACTAAACGGCAAATAAAACTCAGAACACAGCTAGTTGTGACAATACATCGTTTTCAGAGTAAGACACACGACCATGAAAAGTATTTTATCTTTTCCCACTCCTGATGAATCAAATTGATGTGTGTCTAATACAATTATCATTACCGCTCAGAATTATTTAGGGTATTTTGATTTATTTTTCCGAACATTCCCGAATTTTGCCGAGGTCATACAGCGTCCGTAATGAGTCGACGATAACAGTAAGTTCATTCGTGCCAGATAAGGAAGACAAATTAAGATTAATTCAGCTCACCCTCTTTCATTTTCATATGATGTAATTGATATTATATATCACGATTCTAGTGTATTTTTACTTTCATATTAACACAGGTTTTTGCCCGCGGCTTTGCTTGCGCTAATGAAGATTTTGAGTTATTTATGAATTTCAGTAAATAACATTGCTTTCTGATTTTTTTTTTACCAAACGAATTACACCTTTATTTTGTGGTACCAAAGATTATTTTAGACCGTGGTACCAACGTATCCAAGTTTTTAGGTTGTTTATCATTTGTGATGTTTTTGATTACTCTAAACAGAAAATAATGTTATTGAAAACCCTCTATATTATTTAAAACCAAATATAGTATAAATTAAACTGTTAAACCACTCTAAGATTTAAAAAACTACAAATATATTATGCGTTTCTTGTCTGAAAGAAGTAATGTGTCTTAGAATCAGATTTTTCCCAAAATAGAATCTGACCTATATCGTGTGCAGCAAAAACACAAATATTTGTGCAAAAGGCATAGAAAATTTCATTCCATTTCACGCCAAATGTTGCCATGACATCTGAAATTCGTATTGTTGTTGAAAATTTGATTTCATAACGTCTACCATTTTGCAGAGTAGGATTGTGTCTGGGCTTTATTTAACTCGATCCAAAGTTTGTGAGTTCGAATCCTGGGCATGCATCAACGTTTTTTTTATGATTATTTATGTTCTAATATGGCACAAGTTTTAAAAAAAATCCTGGGCATGTATCAACGTTTTTTTTATGATTATTTATGTTCTAATATGGCACAAGTTTTAAAAAGGGTGAAGGAAAACATCGTGAGAAAACCTGTGAATTATTTTGATTCCACAATATTACCCATTGTCTTTTTTGTGGATAAGTCTGATTAAGCCGAGAGGATGGTTTGGAGCTAGGCAAGCCTAGACCATCGCAACAACTACTGTCTCACTATAGTGTACCGTTAAGTAAAGTTGTAGATTACCATACTGTATATAAACATATTTTAATATTTTTTTAATAGCATTTCGTAGCTTCGTAGCAACTGCTACGCCGTAGCACAAGCTAGACTTTTGTCACAAATACTTACAAGCTTTCGCCCGCGGCCTTGCTCGCGTAGTACTAACCCCGATAAAAAGTAGCCTATGTTTTTCCAGGTCATAAAATATGTATATTCCAAGTTTCAACCAAATTCGTTTAGTAGTTCTTAAATCTGACATCTGATGATCATGTTAAGTCCGGGTAAGCGACACAAAAACACAAGCTTTAAATTTACTAAAGGCAACGATATATTAACGAACTCAATTTATCACGTTTAAAATAACAAAGGATATTCAAACGCCACAACACTCACACGACACTATAAATTCTTACGTCGCACCTGTAATGCGCTGTGATTAATAGAAGCAGGAATTCATTAATTTATTTCGTTGTTCCGATACTCCAGATTTGCTATAGCAGGGTATGTTGTCAGGATTCTGTTTACTTTTAACAACCTCTGTGGTGCAGTGGGCCCGCCTGAGCCGCAGAGGTTGCGAGTTCGATCCCCGCTGCAGGACAAAATATTTGTTTGATGTCTCGACTCTGGGTGTTTTTCTATGTGTAATATGTATGTTTTTACAAAATGTATTACTACATAAGTAGTAAATATATAAAGTAAATAGCTCAAAATTCATCATCAACCTATACTATTGCATTGAAACGTTAAAGTTTTTTTGTGTGAACGCTCAAAACATCTTCCTTTGATAGCTCATTTCTTGAGGAAGGTCTACTAACTACGACGAACTGCGAAAACGGGCTACTTTCTTTTAAATTTAATGGCGTATAAAACCGGCGGGAATAGCTAGTTGCAAATAAACCAACGTTAGCCCCAATGTTGATTACAATCGCCCCCGCACCTGCCCTGGAGGTGAACAGCGAATGATAAATTGCAAGGGAATCTAATTCTGCGTTCATTGACTTGTTGATTTACAAAGCTATACGGAGAAATCAGCTGATAGATTACCCTTTTACCTTTTCTAGATAATTATACTAGTAAATTGTTATCTGAATACTTATGAAAGAGCCGTTTGATGTAAGCCGGGTGTGATTTTTGGCTGTGTATTGGATTTCTCTGCTCAAAATATAAAAAAAAACCCCTATCAAAAGCTTTCAATCCGAAGGAAAACAATGGGTTTCGGATAACGTCAATGCGCTTGGTAACCTGTCACCTATGGAATGCTAACTTCTGCTAAATATGGGTAAATAGTTACTTGTATTATTTTGTACAGTTATGAAGTACTTAGGTACTTAGTTTAGTTTCTGTAAAATGTTACCTACAACTATCTTAATAAATTCCGATTAGTGGAAATTAAAACGTGAGAAACGAAGTGTGAAATTAGGATTGGACGCGTGAAATCCGAGTGAGTTTAGTATTACTGGTAAATCCACTGGGTACAAAGTTCCCAGTGGTTTTACTAGTAAGTCTATTGGGAAGGAAATTACCAGTAGTCGTACTAGTACGAGTCCTCGGTAAGACTACTGGGAATAGGCCGATATTTCAACTTTGATTTATTATTATACTAGTTTTATTACTAGAGAAAGTTCGAGTCAGTTGTCAAGTTGAGTGATTGATGCGCGGTATCTGCGAGCAAACGAAGCGCGGTGGTCACTCGGGCAATAACACTACTAATACCTCGTGTGTCATCCATTGCGCTCGGACGTACATCTAGTGTAGAACATATAGGTACAGAATAGCTGATATCTAGAGTATTCTATACTTTGCAGAGCTATTTTTAATTAGGCTATACTGTGCCACACACGTGGAAGGAAAACATCATAAGGAAACCCGCGGCTAGTCAGCCCCACACGTATTGTGTGGGGCCCATTGTCTTTCCTGCAAATATGGTCGATTAGCTGAGAGGATGGTTGAGGTGCTGGGCAAATCTATTCCATCTCAACAATGTCCCAGGCACTACAGTGTCCCAGTGGCAAAGAATTGCCTTCTGACGCTGTATAAACCATCTAGTAAAGATTTAAAGGCCTGGAGCCTTACTCCGGATCAACTAAGTTTCGTGACAATTTTCGGGGTCAGCTTATGTTGGTGGATACTGAATTCGTAATAGTTCACCAACATAATTGGAACCCGAAAATTGTCAGGAAACTTCGTTTTCGTTGATCCGTAGTAAGGCCCCTTAGTTTTTTTTACTGAGGTTCCACTCTTCGTGATCTGCTGCTATTTTTCTCCAATTTTTCCTGAAGGCGTCAAGGTCATCACGCTTTCTATGCCTGATGGCACGGAGTTTAAAATTTTGTAAAAAGTGATAAAGAAAATGTGAACGTGTGCCAAATAATTGATTAAAACGTGGCTCTCGCTACTATACTGTTTTTACTTTAATATTTCGAGAAAATTAAAAAGAATAATAAATAATAATAAATAAATAAATATCCTTGGACATTCCACACGGCATCATCTAGTCCCAAGCTAAGCAATTTAATGCTTGTGTTATGGTAACCAGATGACTGATATACTACATAGATACATTTTTTTTGTAAATACATACATATTATACATAGAAAACACCCAGACTCGAGACAAATATTTGCAGATAATGCAAACATTTGTCCCGTGGCGGGAATCGAACCCGCAACCTCTCAGACCGTCTCAGACGGGCCTTTGCCCAGTGCGCCACAGAGGAGAGAGAAGATTGCTCTTAGAGCCTAGGCAATGCACACCACGTTTTTAAAACGAGCAGTCACTGCGCGTTTTGTGTAGCGCGACACCTGCTAGTTTGCAGCGCGTTTTACAAACGCGAGGATAAGTTGCTGCTTGTTAGTGTGTTGCATTAAGTTACTGCTTGCTGACTGCCTTTTACTATATGCCTCCCTTTGTATATAATATTATATCTATCTTGGCAGATTTCGACCACAGCGA
This sequence comes from Xanthorhoe designata, assembly GCA_963582015.1. Classification (NCBI taxonomy): domain Eukaryota; kingdom Metazoa; phylum Arthropoda; class Insecta; order Lepidoptera; family Geometridae; genus Xanthorhoe; species Xanthorhoe designata. The sequence continues at coordinate 5,423,085 of OY757029.1, forward strand.
CTGATTTGAACAGGACAGGTATAAATAGACATTTAAATTTTACACACAGTTAAATTTTAACATCTAGGTACAGTACATCAATTATGTAAGATATTACAGATATGAAACGAAAGGTTTTACATAGGTATTGATGAATATTTATATACTCGTATATTGAAACAAATCATCCTACTGTTTTACTCTTTAACGAGATAACCACTGAACAGATTCAACTGAAACTTAGAATATACATAGTTTATGGCTTAGAATTGGCTACTTTTTTAAAGCGAGGTACCATGCGAGCTAAAGCGGGTGAATGTCAATTATAAATCCAAATCTAAGTTAATTTAGCTCTTCACTTATGAAGCTCGCAACTAAATCAAAATAAAGTTCCGCTAATGTCTGAGTCCCAACTGTTTAGGTGAGCCACATGTCCTACAACTTCGGATTACAGAATTGAGCTAACTTTGTACAGAGAAAATGGCTAGCTCATTTATTCTATACAAAACATATAGGGCTTTATCAACAAGGATAAATTTATTAAAAAGTTGTAGCAAAATTAAAAAAAAATATAAAAACCGTATTAAATTTCGTAAGAAGAGCTATTTTCTGCACTCTCGAGGTACATTTATGCCCTTGGATCACAAATCACAGTAAATCGCGAAAACATGAAACCGATTTCTTGTTTTCGTGATTTACTGTGATTTTTGCTTTGATACAATCGAGACAATTAAGTTACACAATCAGCGGGCTGATCAGTCAATTCTGAAGATCCTCCAAAAATGTTTATGGGTTCACCTCGGGATTACCCTATACACTTTCAACAAAAAAAAAATGTTTAAATTGGTCTACTATTGACGGAAACAAGGCGCGTGAGATATTTGCTAAAAACCATCCACCAAATCCGCATATTTATTCCCCGTTTTTGAATGTATTTTAGGCAGTAATAATATATAACCTTATTTATTAGGTTATTCACCTTGGATGCAGTACGCTTTGGCTTCTTGCCATTTCATAGTACTTTGTCTACTTTTGTTTTGTTCCATCTTCTAAGAACCCGTTTTGGCCTAGTGGGATGTTCTCTTAACTTTAAAGTTGTCACTTTCAATACCGGACTTCTGAATTTGATTTTTCGTGTGGACATCCCACTTGTGCATTTTGTATTGCTATAAGGTCATGGGTTCAAATAGGCCGTGCATCAATAGATTTTAAGATTCAAAGAATGGATATGCACTTCGTATCAATACGAGCTCTAAACGATGAAGAAACAAGTTAGTTTTGTAACAGCGTCTATGGGCTTGCAACTTGTCACGTATAGGTATATACTGTTAACTACTGCAAAATGTGGGCATTACCAAATATGTGTTGCCTCTGACTTAGTCGATTTAGTCAGAGGCATGTCTTATCTCAAAGGATCTGAAAATGCATAAAGATATGTAAAAAGGATATATATCAATATGTGTAATTTATCTTTAAAGTAAAGCTTTAAAATCAACATACTCGTAGTACGTTTATCTGGCCTACTCTGTACCAGCTGGTTACTCAATTCACTAGCTTGTATCCGGAACTTTATGTGACCGACTGTATTCCAGTACATTCCAGTTAGTGATGTGCTACACTTACCACAAAACAGAATTTTTTATATCATTAATACTTTATACTGAGGCGTGTGTTTACAGAAAGTAATTTGGTGTTTCTGTCATTTTAAAATTAAGAGTTATTGAATTGTTCTTACGAATCTAATATAACTGTATTTGAAACAATTCGTTTAAATGCAAATGTTTTTATTGTGGCAACTTACTGACACATTACTAAAAGTAAAGTAAAGTAAAAATATTTTTATTGGCAAATTACAGTGGACATTATAAAAATTGAATCCATAGGATCCAAAACTAATTATAAACTGTATTTTAGGAACTAGAAAGTAGGTGAAATTAAAATAAATCGTCAAGGAGATTTTACTTACAATTTATTATTCACTGAAAAATCTGTAAGTTGCCAGTATATAGGTAGTGAGTAAATAAAATAAATAAATATCTTTAAACATTCCACACAGCGTCATCTAGTCTCAAGCTAAGCAATTTAATACTTTGTTTAATTTAATTTATTTATTTTTAATTTATATTTATTTTTTAATTTATTGTATTAAACTTATGGTAAACAGATGACTGATAAACAAAAAAAGTAGTAGTAAGAAATAGGTATCGAACCTAATTTCATTATTCGGCTGTTTTGTTCAAAAGGATTTGTTCAACGGAGTTTGTATCCCATGAATTATTTTACTCGACTGATACGGATAAAATCTTAATTAGTAACATTGGATACAATGGGCAGATTAGGATAAGGGTGCTCATTGAAATAATTCAATTATATCCTTATAATTAAACGAATAATTTATAAAAGGAAATTAACAAAAGCTACTCTCAGCGTATCTTATTATTATATTATTTCAACGATGAAGGAAAACATCGAAGAGGTCAGGATTCGGAAGACTTGTTCTCGATAGGTTTACGAATGCCTCGAGAATTAATGATTTTAAAACGTGATAAAATCCCGATGCTAAATAATTCGTCACCACTGTTGGTTTTCTTTGAAATAACTCCATTGTGTTGAGACCAATTTGAACCGATCTTTTAAACGTTATTTATTAATTATTCTGAAACTTTAATCAATAAAATAAATAAATATCCTTGAGCATTCCACATGGCATCATCTAGCTAGCTAGTCCCAAGCTAAGCAACTTAAAGCTTGTGTTATGGTAACCAGATGACTGATATACTATTCATAGGAAATTTCTGATACTTCAAACATCTGCGTCGATATACTACTAGGTATACCTACATATACACTATAACATAAAAAGGTAATATCATTTTACGTTTGAAAGAGGTACCTAATATGGATCCACTGATCCGATTATGTATTAATATCTAATACTATTCTTGATCGGCTCAACTTTGAATCCCGGAAAATAATGTGACGACCTCTGTGGCACAGTGGGCGAAAGCCCGCCTGAGACGCAGAGGTTGAGGGTTCGATCCCCGCTACGGGACAAATGTTTGTATGATTTGCAAGTATTTGTTTCGTGTCTGGTTGTTTTCTATGTAGATTATAACATGTATGTATTTACAAAAAAAAATGTATCTATAACACAAGCATTAAAATGCTTAGTTTGGGACTAGATGACGCTGTGTGGAATGGAATTCAAAGACTTTGTAGTTATAAAGTAAAATTTTTGATCCCGTGACTTTTCGTAATCAAACGTGAATTGTGCTTACCAACTTTTTACATGAACAAGGTACCTACGTGACAGGTTGCAAACCCATCAGCGCTATCTTCTATAGATACGCTCCAATCTAAAAAAATCGAAAATCGCAGTAATTTTGCAATTCAACAAGTAAACAATGTTATCTATCAGTTAACGTTACACAAACAGATTAAACTTCTGTTTACATGTTCTAATGAGTTTCGCTCAACAAAAAGAAACCAATTACTTTCGCTTAAGCTGTTGTGTTTTACGAAACGGCTGCCGTAATATGAAGTGAGCAGTAAGATTTACATTGCTGTTACTTTTTTTGGCCGGAAAGCAAAATTTTTATTGTAAGACTGATAGTCTGGTAGAAATCACTTGGCGTCGTTCAGCAAGAATACCTACCATTAATTGTATGCCATATTTACGTTATGTTTATTTTGTAGAGTCACAAGAGCGAGATATATTTTGCAAGGAAAAAAATAATATAAATACCTGAAGAACTGTATTTTTTTACTAGTTCTCAAACCTACCAGGTAAGCATTTATTTTATAAATAAACTGAGACATGGTCATTACCTTGCTAGTGACACCCTTATGTCAAAATGTACAGATCACAAAATAACATTTTCAATATTACGGCAGTGATCCTACGCGGAAGCTAACAACTTTCCCCCAAATTCGTTGTTTGGCAGTTGGCTGTATTTTCTGGGCTCCGCAGCGGATTGGTGAAATGAAAGCCTCATTATTTTTGTATGACGTCGGGTTTCGTAGTTCGAATTATTGAGGTGGATATAAATGTGAAACGAAGCGTAAAATATAATGAATAAATACGGTTTTCGGGGATACTATATTTAAAGAGTTATTTTGTAACCAAAATAAATACTTACTTAGGCGTTAATTTACAGAAACAAATTAACTACTATATACTATGCAACTTTGTATGTAGATTAACAAAATACACAAAGACCTTTTGAGACTTCTGGGCATAAGTTGCCTCCCATAGCTATTATACTCGTAATAGTCTAACCATCTACCTAGAATTAAACAAACTTACTAGATGATTTATACAATGTCAGGAGGCCTACACTTTATACTATAGTGCCTGGGACATTGATGAGATGGATTAGGCTTGCCAAGCATCTAGACTAGGCCATCCTCTCAGTTCCATCGGAAAGGCGTCAAATACTCATTTTCAGAATCAAATAATTATTGACGTTATGTGAACATACTCTTAATAAAAAAATATTTATAAAATACATACAATGGAACACACACAGTTTCCTCCTAGTTTGAAGTCTGTGTAAAATGTCTTCCAGTCAATCTTCACATGCCAATCGTAGTACGTTATCAGCATTATCCAATATTATAAAGCTAATTTATTTTGTAAGCATCCAAGATCTCTTTAATCAAAAGAACCCTTCATGTGAGTACACTTAACTTATATAAGCGTTTTATTCGAAATCTCGCCGGCCTTTTTGTTTAATTAATCAGAGTGCTGGATGTGACACTTGAAAAAATGAATTCACGACTCAGTAAGTGCACTGAAACCTGCTTACTCATTTATCTTGGGCCTGCTTACAGGGCTGGAGTTAGGATTTATTGTAAGAACAGGAACAGAAAAAAACAGTTTCTAAATTGGAGATTACACGCTTCCGTCCGGTAGTGGTTTAGATTAGTTGGGTTACCTATTAGATCTATAGTTTATTTAGTATTTTACAGTGTTAAACCACACTTAGGTATTGGAAATTTCATTATAAATAAAAAATCGGCTTAAGAGCGATCGCTTGTATCTACGCAGGTTCGAATCCTGCCGGAGCCTTTAACTTTTAGTAAGATTTTTCATTTATAATGAAATTACCTATAGATCGTTAATGACCCTTTGATGGCTCTAATGGTTTGAATTGTATTTTGTAAGGTTATGTAGGTTAAGTATGTTGTAGTTTAGTTTCTTTAAGGAACTTTTTATTTCAATTTCTATTGACTTCAAGGGACGTGACTAAAAAGGACCTTACTTGGAGAGTATGAACCAAGCACTTAAACTTCTTGTCTAAGATTAACATCACGTAAAGTGATCGGGTTCTGTTGAACCTACTGGAACCATAGGCAACTAGTAATTTATACAGCATCCGTAGTGACCTAATGCCTAACTGCTTTCGTACCGTGGGGACATTGACTATACTAGCCTTGCTTGTTAAATGGGTCTGATGATTACCAAAATAGGATGAACAGGAAATAGTCTGATTGATCCGAGATTTTGGATCAATTACTTGTGTAGTTACTTCAATATTAGTGCAAGAACCACATATATATATATCTGTGGCAAGAACGTTGTTTTGAAAGCGTTTACGTTTCGGGGTTTTTTTTAACCAACCTAAAAAAAGGAGGAGGTTCGATGTTCTACCTGTATGTATATTTACTTATTCCTAAAAACTCCGTCACCAGAGTTGGCCACTTGCTCATACGAACTCACTTTAGTACAGCCCTGTCAATCCTACGCAATTCAGTTGCGAGTGGAAGGAATTGTAACTATTCTTCATTCGAAATATAAACGCAGAACAACTTTCTTCGCATAATACAATTTGTTTGAACAGCGATGCAACTATTTTTGATAATGGAATAAATAAATATTCAAAAAGTAAATGTCTGAAAGTGAATCAAAGTATAATAAATATGAGGAATGTTCTCGATATTGCTGGGCAGTTATTTCGTCAAACTTTATCCTACTCTTTATTAGGATTTGTTTCACGAATTATTTACTCGCAGCGATACAAACGAGCAGCAAAAATACTCCGTGTGCATAGGCTCTTATGGTTGTTTGTTTTTAAAGTTAGACAAACGCACCATGTCAAGGATCTCTGATTGAGTTTTAAATTTAGTCTCAATTATAAGCTCTTGTTCTGTTCCTTCGTAAATTTCCTTCAAAATTTAAATTTCGACGTACTTATGTCAAGCTTGTAACGTTAAGTTTAGTTTGAACTGTGGTCAGTTTTAATTTTTTAATCTGTACTCAAGCAGCGTTCCAAAATTCAAACTCAATTTAAACTAAGATCAATGCTCAAGTGACAATCTTTAGTAAGGGTCTGGCTCGTATTTAGAGTCTGCACTCAGATTTGTGTCTCCGCTCAAGTATCTATATTGACAGTTCTCTATGAAAACTGAGTGATTAATCCCCTTAAGACTTCAGACACGCTTAAGACACGATTCACACTTGAGTATGGATGGACTCTGAGTACGAACTTTACTCAACCGCACGCATAGTGTGCAAACAATATATTTTTATTAAAACAATCATTTTTTTATTACAAGTAATATGGAATGAAAAATGTAAATGCAAAACAAAATTACATATTGAGTTTTACTTCAGAGCTCTGTAGTATTCCAATTAAAATATCTATATGAATAACACCAACCAATACTACTTTACGAATATCACTGGCAAAAGTTAAGCTACGATTTGAGCTGAAGGTAGTAAAAATGCATGGTTGATCACTAATGGCAGTAAATCGTTAACTGTCATCCCTGGAGTTCATTCATAAGTATGGGAAGTTGAGGCACTATAGATGCGCTACCAATAAATTTAGATTTTATATGGCTTAACTTTTAACCAACCAAGGACTTACTATTTAACTTGCCCTTGGAAGCACGGAAGCGCTTAGCTGGTTATGCCACTTGCGGTCACTCGTACACATTGTGACCGCTCAGGACGTTGTTTAACTTTTACGATCTATCAAGAACGTCAACATAATATTTTGTAATACTGATAAATGATACCTACATTTTCTACTTTGCTATATTAACTCCTACCATCTTTGAGTTTAGTTTGAACTTCGATTCGTTTTGAGTTTTGAATTAATACTCAAGCAACGTTTCAAAATTAAAAAATAGCTTTCAAAACTAATAGCTCGAGTGACAATCCTACTAATATTTTAAGCGAAAGTTTGTGTGAATGTATAGATGGATGTTTGTTACTCTTTCACGCGAAAACTACTGAACGGATTTGGCTGAAACTTAAAATGAATATAACCCGGAATAACACCTATGTGTGTATATGCTCGCATGGTACCCACTAGCATAGGCTGATTTTAATCTTTAATCCCAAAGCCTTAGTTTGTTTCTTTATCTTGTCTATAATACCAGTCTAAGAAACTTGTACAAAACCTTTCCGCTTTCGCAACACAAATGTGTTCTATTCACGTAAATCTAAAAGTTGTAGCTGTGTGCGTGAGCTATCATACTCCGTGCCAAGTTTAGACAACATGCTTCCTGGCAAACTACGCACGGTATTGATTGATGGGCTTGCCATAGTTCAGAGTAAATGGATTCTAAACTTGGTATTGTAAGACTTGAAGTGTAAAATGTTGATAATGAAATCTTCTTGAAAGTACTATTCAGCGACCTCTATACCACTAGCGTTGCTGAATGGAAGATCTCGTGGCATAGCTTCAAAATGGAACGATCAGACAAATTAAAAAATGGAACAGTCTTTGGATTCAACGCAAAAACGAGGTTGATGACATTTCTGTAAACCAATCTTCCAAGTTGGTTGGAATTGATTCCAATTCAAAGGGCCAATAGAAAACCCTAGGTAGATCGCGTTATAAGTCCAACGGGTATTTTGCGGTGCTAGCACACGTACGCTACTGAATCGATTCTGCAAACATTGCAGCCCCCAAGGGCTCTGAAATCCGTATAGTTTTAGGTTCTTGATAAGTGGACACCGTTAGGATAAAGTTAAAAACTTGAATGTAAAAATACCTAAGAGATGTCACTTAGACGCGACGAATACCTGGTCTTATAGCTTAATTCTTCAGGTATTTAAGAGTCGAACTGGAAAAGTGGTGGTAAAGCTGTTTTATAAGTTTAATCATTTCAGTAATATTATTTTTAAATTGCTCTCATACTTATGCTTTTTTCATAATCATTAACCGATTAATTCTTCGCTTCATTACAATACTCGAGATACCCAGTAAATATTACAGTCGTCAAAGAGCGGTCGCTGTTTTTAAGGAATCTTCTCTAAAGGATTTTTTAAATCAAAACGCGATTGAAGTGTTGAGCACCGATGTGAGCTGGGTGCTTGTTCTCTGACTATGTGCATTTTGAAATGTGGCTAGAAAATTTGATGAGCTTAAAATTTTCAAACAAAGCATATTTTCAATGTTTATAGGGTCAGTATTCTAATTGAAAAAACGCAACCTTTCTTTCTGTTTAATGCGCTAGGTTTTGCCAGTTTAAAAAATGTGATAATTCAAAACAAGTAGATCCTAATTGACATTATTTTTACCAGGAATACTTTTCCAAGTGACTTATCAAAATAATTGGTAAGTTTTTGCATTATTTAGAAAATAACTATACAATGTATACTTATGTAATTACGTGTAATATAAATGTCACAGAAAAAAATGTTTTTGATTAATGTAATATTCAGGGCTAACTGTACTTTTTGCAAATACCTAAAGATGCAAATATATTTTTCTTCAAAATAAAACAATACTTTCCTCAGATCAAAACTTTTTACATACGAAAGAAAAGGTAACTACCCTTATGGGGCCCAAACTGTGCCCCCTCCTGTGTACCTTCAGAAGTAATTCAAAACCAATACTTAAGACCTTAGGAAGCAAGGTTTAGGAAAACATTCGAAACCTGTTAATTGACATTTTAATTGAATCATATATAAAAGTGTTTTGAAATAGTATTTACCAACGTCAATTTAACTTACGTAACCGAACTTACATGCGCAGGTGTCAGACTCGTACTTGGTTGGGTCTCTAAGCTTGCCTAGCTCCTAATCCATCCTGGTCTTGCTAAACTATACGATCTCATTTCGAACGAAAGACATGATTTCAATAATATATAATAAGTTATAATTTATATTTTATTCAGTTATATTCCTAGCAAAGATGTTCTTCTACGTGCTTTGATTGAACAGTCTTCTACTTTTAATAAAAACGAAATGTTTTTCTCTATAAACAAGCAGTGCGAAAAAATCAAATCCCTGTTTATACACATGTCACACGAAAAAGGTTTTTAGGTCTACAACATTACAGTTAAATCTGCGCAATCTAGACCAATGATTATTGCCGCTAAGAGTTTCTCGATATCATTACTGCCTTGCCTGTTTCAATATTACCTCCACATTTACACTTTTCTGCGTTTCCGAAACCGTAGTCGTGTCGTAACGAGCTCGTTGTATGTTAGCAATATAATTTTATGTCCCAGACCCCGAATCTGTGCAGTACAAATATTGTGGTGTGTATTGTAAATACACTCATAATGTTGAGCATTGCCGAGTATTGATATTGCGATACATACAATTCTCACCCTTTCTATTTCGCCGCAAAAGCTTACTTAATATTTTGGCAGGTAAGTCGTGTTATCTGTGGCTTGTTTATTCAAGTATTTGGTAAGTTTGCGTTTTGGAGAACCTTAATAAATAAAGTGATATTATTTTTGGATTTATTATTTTTATTATTTTTGGAAAAGAGTGGCATTTACAAAATATAATTACATTATTTCCCAGTAACAAAATAAACTGAAAATACAATAGAACTTGCAAGGTTATGCTGAAAATAAAACTTTTTAAAATTAGGTAGGTATGAATAATTAGGTATGGCTATTATATCACTGATATAGCGCCAGGAGGCAAGCTTTGCCAACAATTAATGTATCACTGTGACATTGTTGAGAAAGAATAGGCTTGCCCAGCACCTAAACCACCCTCAGCTTAGACAGCCATGCCCACAAGAAAGACAGAAGTTTCTTACGTTGTTTTCCTTCACCGAGGTACCCTACCTAACCTACACAAGCAATATCATATCATACTGTTTATTCTCTGCTGTAAAAGTAAGGTTGTTTGCTGTAAAAACTTCCGTCGTATTTCTTGCACTCTGTCTATAAAGCGAGTCGATGGCTCGAAAATGACATGGAAAAATGGTCTACTAGAGCTGTTTTTAAAAAGCAGTCACCGTTATACATGTAAACAACATAATTTTATTCAAAAATGATTATAAAATATTTCTCTATCCGAAGGTTACTAGAAGAAATCGTTATAAGGAAATCGATAAGGCCGCCCATTGTTCATTGTTACTTCGTTTTGTTATTGTTTAGGTTCTGTTTCATAGTTTTGGTATCTAAGATGTGCAACATACTTTTCATTCATTCATTAATTCATTCTATATTTTTCTTGTGTTACTAAAATAAATCAGCCAAGTGCAAGTCGGACTCGCGCACGAAAGATTCCGTACCATTTTGTGAATATTTCAAGCTGTTGTCGTTACTAAATCAAATCAAAATATAGCAAACCATTACGTTTGTTGTATGGGATATATAGGGCCGATATAATTTTCTCGACTTGATGGAAAAAATTGTAATGGATGAAATAAACATATTTCACACGCAGAAACAAACTTTTCATTTAAAGACACTTCGACGAGCCGCGTTTTGCCGCGTTGTTTTGTTGGGTCATAGCGAATAACCATCCTGGATTGTTAACGTAATATGACGGTCAGACCTTTACAAAGACGAGGAAATAACGAAAGAGATGGATCTGCTACACGTAGGAAACGATCTCGACTTACATTTATAGGTTGATGTTTGCCATTTTTGCAGCTAAATTTATCTTAACCAGAAGAAATTGTGAGTTGGTATATTTTTTTGAGTATTTTTTCAGGACAACTGCTCTGCCGTCCTCAAGCTAAAATGCCGTTAAGTGACATATGGTCATTTTTCACTTTTAAATGCCATCTTATAGAGCTCAAAATTCTCTATCGACCTGTCTAAGAACTGTAGTCCTATCGCTTCTAGTTTTCGAGATAGCAAAAGTAAAAACGTGGCTAAATAACACTTATTTTTGAAATTACAATGCTAAAACACAGTTAAATAGCATTACTTACTTATAAAACGGCAATCATTCTTTAACTGCTCCATCATATTGAAACCAGCCCGATGGATACAAAACTAAAAAAACGTTATCCAATTTAACTTGTCTTAAACGTGGCTAAGACCCCGTAACTATGTTTAAGCCCTGGTTTATTATTTTTATATTAATCGCCGTACTAGTCTTAAAAGGGGTTAACAGGTAAATACTATGCTTAAACGCAGTTAAAATCACTTAACTACTGTTTAGTCTTTTATTTTCATTAATTGTAACATAATTATATTACACTTCAAAGTCACTATCTGCAGGTTCGTTTGTAAAATACAATTTATTTTGATAGAATTGCTACACTATAACACAGCTACACTGCTCTCCATAACTAAAATACAGTTATCTGCTTTCGCGCTGCGACCTGTCCGTGACGTTTTAGTACCGGCCGTCTTACCAGACCTCTTGATTTTGTTCCTTCAATGTGAGTTGGCGAGTCTCCATCCGCCGTTTTGAACATGTTTTTTATAATTGACGGTCAAAATAATTATTTATTTAAATCTAACGTTTTATCCCACATATAATTTTTTTTATTGAATACTTTATTAACATAACACACAGGAAATTACCATAAAAAATTTATAATACTATATTATAGTCGATTTAGACACCGACAATGTTTGCCATGCCGAAACCGCTGAAGCTAGAAAGCTGAAATTTGAAAGGTAGCTTCCATTTAAAGTAAAACCACCCACCAAGGCTGAGTTTATCATACTTGAACCCCTACTAAAGGGTTAAAAAGTGAGGTAAACGTTTGTATAAAACTTTTAATGCGTAAAACGGTTTGCTTGAAACTCCGATTCGATAGATACTTATAATGCAAAATACACGATTTTCAAAACAACCCTTAAGAAGTGATGGAATCAGCTTTAATTTTGTATTGAAACTTTTTGAAGAGCGATGCGATTAGCGTAATACTCGTTTATATATTGCTACTCGTATGTCTGACCGCAGAAATAAAAACCTTTTTCTTTCAGTAGGTAAGTGTAGTTTCAATAGGTAATCAGAAATGGAACCTTTTTCTTTGAGTACCGTAACCAAAATTAAGTTGGTTTATAATGTAGGTATTCTGCGAGAAAATTAAGTAACTTATGTTTCATCGCAGAGTGAAAACAGACAAGCAGCTATTCATTCATTTCATTGAGCTAAATCAAGTGACTGTTTTGCATTGGTTTAAAAAAATACGGTCCACCGTCCAAGGGACCAAGAAGGTCGCTTCGTTCGCCTGGTATGAAGGTGGTTTGACTCGCAATGCTCGCATTGCGAGCCAAACCACCTCTTTATGAGTATTTTGAGATCAAATTGATCTTTTTTTACCGCAGCATAAGAACTGGGAGCCTTTTCTTTGAGTTTCATAAGTAAAAACAAGTATCACATGTTGCATTATTGTTTTGGTAAAATTCGGCTCGCTTTTCTCACTTTATGAGTATTTTTTCCGAATTACAAGTCGAATTTTAAGCCAGTGAGACAAATATATTATATGCAGATCATCATCATTTCAATTCTGAGTGTAGGCCTGTCTCTGTTTTTGCCATTTATTCCAGTCCTGTGCCTCAGGCATCCAAAATTAAAGGCTTGAATTCATCGAGAAATCGCGCTGCTGGACAACTTTGATTTCTATGGCCAATCATACAAACATAATTATGTCTAGTGACAGAAATCAAAGTTAAATCAAAGTTGCAGCCTTCTGTCTCACAGCCGAAGGCCCCCTCGGTCACAGACTGAGGATGTCAAACAGCATGGTACTGTGCCGAAATATCTTATAAATCCACGAATCATGGTAGGTAGATAGGTACATTATCCCTTTTATAAAGTCAATTTGATATTAAAAAAATATAAAAATATTAAAAGTGCTACATTACTTAAAGATTTCATTAGAATAATATTATACACCTAATTTTCTTATATACCAATGGGTTTCGTACATAAAGTTTGAATAATAAATTATTTACTTTAATGTAAACTTTATTTTAATTTAGTACATAACGTTATTTTGGTAGAGATTCCTACAATATTTCATAATGAATACTAGACAAAAAAGCGGTTAATGATAAAGGTTTTGCATTTAGCTGCAATTTAGTCATGTATTTCATGATAAAATCTCTCAAAAAAATATTTTTTTTAATAAATCCTAAGCTATAACATAGTTAAAGTGCATTAACCCTGTTTTAGCTATGAAAATGTCAGATATCAAGCAAATACTGCATGCAGTTATGATCAAATACATAACTATAGCGCGGCTAAGGTATACTTAGCTGCCTTTTAGCGTAGTCTTCTTCATCCATTACAGTAAACAATTCCTGCGTTAAAACGCCAAAATGTATTTTATGCATCTTTTGAACGGCAACTTTAATAAAATAATACAGCTATTCGATAGAGTTTTAATGAAGCTACCTTCCAATGTTAAAAATTCTGTCATACGACTAATAGTTACCAAATGGCATTAATTTCAAATTATCGCCGCGTTTTTTGATCATAACTCAAAACTTGGTTTTGCGACTTAACGGCATTTTAGCTTGAGGACGGCAGTGCTATAAGGTAATATTTTATTTAGATCATTTGGTATTCAAGATTTACGAGGACTTATTTTAACCATCCTGCGTTAGGTAAGAGTGATGTATGACTGATCATTTTTGAAAAATCGAAGCATGTGCCTAAATGTACTTAGACATACATCTGACTACACATTTTCAGAGGATTATTAATGTCTTTAGATGACTACTAGTAATCACTCTTGTGCGAAACTTGATAATAGTAGCATATGTGTCATTATTGGTCAAAATTTATGTACATTCCACTTTACAACCAAATCTTTAGGGTACATAGTTTTTGCGAGAAAGAGAAACACATCTATCCTTACCTACAAACTTTTGCATATATAATATTAATCTCTACCTAGTATAAAATAAAGTCGCTTACGCCCTCTGTTCGCTTAGATCTTTTTAAAATTTAAACTATACAACTGATTTTAATGCGGTTTTCAAGAAACAGACAGTGATTTAGGAGGAAGGTTTATATTTTATGATAGAGAAAACAACAACCGAGCGAAGCAGATTCGGGTCGCTTGTTTTGAATTATTCGTGCACAACCACTACCGCTAGGTTTTTACCAGCGGCTGCTTCTCAGAAAGCCGTGGTAACCACAAGTGTGGGTAGATGCTGAAACTTTTTACTAAATTATATTTAGGTTCGCTTACCTTCCGAATACTGTGGTTACTTTGTTCTTTGGTAATTCCGTCATGAACCTGCATTGTTGAAGATTTATGTTTCAGTTTTATTTGTTTAAATATTATTTTCAAGACTGTCTATCCCATCTTGGGAATACAGTCGTGATCATATTTTTTTTATATTATAACCAATGTCCTGCCCTTATCAGACGCTACGTGGGGTCGGCACAACATGTCCTCTTCCTCTGAATCCACTCCTCTCACATTTATATTCTCTGTCACACAATCATCCACTTTTTCTTCGGTCTTCTCTACTTGCTTGCCCATCCACACTGATACTTACCTATAGCTCGTTTGGTGACACGTTTTTCATCCCTCCTCATTACGTGTCTATACCATGATAATCTTGGAATGATTTTTAATATTTTCATTTTATAAATAGCTGCATCTCTTCTAAAAATACCTATACCATTTACAATACATGTTTTTGCATATAAACCTTACCTAGGCGTATATGATTACATTTATTTAGAAAGATGTGTAGGCAGCGATCTCAAATATCCATTTGTAGAAATGGAAATTCGAGATCGCTGCCTACAGCCTAACACAATTATTTTGCTTTCGTGTGTATACTGATTGGCGAAATGCAATTGGATTTCTCGGGTATGCGTGATTCGTATGATGGTTTTCGCATGTTTCTACACTAGAATAATAAATTACAAGTTAATGTGATATTCTGATGGACATGATAATTATCTTTCTTATTATATCTTTCATTTGTGTATTCACTGCAATTATTAACACAGTAACAAGCGGTTTCTCGAAAGCATATCATCTTAAAAATTGTCAAGTGTCTAATTAGGAACAAATTCGACACTTGTCACGTGATTTGACCATTGATTAGTTCATTGTTGATATCATGAGATGAGTACACCGGTCCGCGCGCAACCACGAGCGCTTTGTAACGCACCCTAAACGTCGGGAAAAAAAGATAATAACACGACATTCTCGTTTCAAATTAAGAAATAAGTATTAGATACGGATATAAGGATTTTTTTTTATGTGCAAAGTTGCTAGAAATCTTGGCAAGTTCAAGTAAAAGTTTTTACTATTTACATAATTAGTAAATATTTTAAAGCTTGTGCAGTTATTACTCAGGTTCGTCAGCTAGTTTCTAATAGTGTCGGCCTAAAATCTCCACCATTTATAAATAGTTTTCGCTAACACAGCAATCAGTGTTCGAATAAAGTTCTCGTAGTACTTAAAAACAAAGTTTAGCTATAGTTCGCGTTTAGCGTGGACGCTGAATCGACGTTAGAACTCCCAAGTTTTTTAATAAGTGCAACGACAGCGACGACTTTATTAAGTTCAGCTTATTTATATTTGTGATTGCATACTACATAAAACTTAAAATGCGTTATATAAGACGACACCTGTGACGCAGTTGGTAAAGGCCCGCGTGCGACGCAAATGGTTGCGGGCTCGATCTCCGATGACGGACAAATATTTATAAGTATGTTCTGATATTTTTTTTACGGTGTTTTATAGACTTTAATAGACTAAATATCATTTTTGTTAATACATTCAACAGTTTTAAGTGCGGAAATTAATGTAAATACATAAATATTATGTTTCTTTGTTATGACTGAACTGGAATTAAATAATATTCACCATGTGGGGGCACATACATGTGAAAAGGTACCAAGAACAAGCAATATCCACTTGCTCACTGGCATTTCAAAGTTTCCCTCAAATGAAAAATACAATAAGATGGAAACTATTTCGCCACAATGCAAATGCGAGTCCTTTTCAACCGAAAACTTGAGGGAAAAAGTCGGAATGTCTGTAAATCCTATTTACTTTTCCTACATTCGGTATCTTTGCCGGGTGGCAGGGTCCGGATAAATAATCGCGTGATTCAGCATTGCCGACTTTGTATCCCCAGGGGAATTGTGTTATAGTTCGATCCACGAAAGGAGTCCCGTGGAATTTTGAGGAACTAACGGAGAATATAAGGCAAATTATCTTTACGCGTAGACACTAGTGCCACTTCAAAGAGTCTTCGCCATAAAACCAAGAAGAATACAGAACATAATATCTACAGAGGCGCAAAGTATAATATTTTTTCCCGTATTGCGTGCCGGTGTTTAAGGCCAGAAACTCGATGTTTTTAATGTTGTACCGCAAAATATAGATGTATGGATATATATGATACAATATTGATATGGATCACTCTATGAAAACATAATATAAAAATATCTTTGGATTCACTGTATTTTTTGCGGTGGCACAAATGAATACTGAACCATGCTTTAGATGCGTGACCAATGGATTTGATACTTTAAAAGAAAGAGTGAATGGAACTTACGAACGTTTCGAACTTTATTTCGACAAAGTACTTTGGTGTGGTATACTTCGTTTGTACCTACCTAATGTATTAGGATATTTGGGTTAGAAGATTCAAGCTCTGAATGAATGAAACAGTGATTGAATCCTCTTTAAGTTGATGGTCTTGTTATTTTTAAATTGTTTTTATAGTCCTTGGTGTATCTAACATTTCGAAATTGATGAACAAATTCTCGGAGTTAGAATGTTGTAAACATGTTTTCAACCACATGCGTTTGCCGTTTACTTTCTATGTGCGGAATGTTCAAGGTTTCCCAAAATCCCAATGAAAAATTTGCTTCATAGTTTTTACTAAGACTATAGACTACTTGTCTCAATGAAATAATTACCCACATAAAAGTAAATATCAAGTTCACAAAAATAGTATATTCTGTCAGACAGTTAGCTATCTTTTTCTGTAAGGCTAATGATGTGATGACAAACATGTCCATAAAATATTCAATATTTGTTTTTGTTATCTGTGATTTACTAATTGTTATTTAGGAGACGCTATTCATCCCTATAATTCAACTGATATTTTCATTTCACCTCAGCGCTATCTAAAATTATCAAAGTTACAAATCAGTACCCATAGCACGATTTTCATTTCTTTCTAGACAGTCCTCCGTCACCAGACCAGACAGAGAGACAGAGTTAGCAATTCAGCAATTCATACGATAATTTTAGATAAATTGCATGTTATTTTGATTTATTCATAAAAAAATAGGACTTTAGATTTACAAGATAATTTATACAACGTCAGTAGAAGATCCATACCAACACTTAGCAAGACACTTATGCCTGCGATATTGTTTAGGTGGAGTAGGCTTGCCCAGCATCGCAACTATCCTCTCAGCTGAAGCGCTCGTGGCGAAGCTTACCAAAACGTTCTTAATATAATATATCGTTGAAGTGAAGCAATGTTCGGTCACAACTTGGATAGGTGATCGCAAGTGGCATTAACAGCTGAGCGCTTCCGTGCTTCGGAGGACACGCTAAATTGTCGGTCCCGGCTTTTAAAGTCGTTGATCCATGACGGAGGCCTTTAGGCAGCCTTAAAACTCCCTCACCAGAGTTTGGGACTTGCATACTAAGAACTTACTTACCTACTCTCAGCTAAATCGGCCGTATCCTCAGGAAATACATAGACAATATTACGCTATGGTAATCGGCGTGAAAACATATATATATATATATATATATATAGATCTATCTCCAATATCAGAAAGGCTGGTTGTTGTTCGAGCAAGTTATTCGAAGTCTACGCCTTATGGTCTCCTACTTATAATAGTACAAGACTTTGGTCACTTAGTAAGTTCGAATGGCCATTCGAGTGACATAGTTTATAGGTCAGCCCTTTCGAAAGAACATGTCGTGGATTGAAATAGTACTTTGACTTTGTTGATTACTCAATAGTTTTTGTTAGAATAACAGTAATACCTATTTTTAATGTATTTTACACAATAAAATGTTTTTTCTATAATTTGTTGTGAATGCGATATATTTCAATATAACAATATTTTAAATTAACGTGCTGTCCTGAAGCATTGAAGCGGCAAATTTTTAAGTACTTGTATTATTTAATTCTTTTATACAAATTTTATTAAATTTCACAATCAATAGCTTCAGTTGTCCGTGAAACGAACATTAAAACTTTCGAATTTATAATATACTATAGGTACGCCGTGTTGGTCAAGTGGATTAGTACCTTATAATGTTTTTTTATCTGTTAATGGTGTGCAATAAAGTATTTTCTATCTTCTATCTATCTATCTACCTCGACTTTCGATCCGAAGGTCGTGGGTTCGAATCCAGCCGTGCATCAATGAACTTTTCGCATCGAAAAATTTATATGAGCTTTAACACGAGCTTATAACGCTGAAGGAAAACATCGTGAGGAAACCAGTTAGCTCTCTAATAGCGTCGATGGGCTTGCAACCAGTCACGTATGGAAAGTTAACTTCTGAAAAAAGTGGGCATGTACCAAATTTGTATGTCTACCTCTGACTACCCCCTTAGACATCTTCGAAAAGATCTAAAAATTGCTTAATGATCTGAAAGAAATGTCTACCGCTCCCGGGATACAGTCGTGATCATATTTCATTTTTTTCTTTTTCTATAGGTACTAGCGTCCCGCCCCGGCAACACACGTCTGTTTTCTCTACTATATTATACCTGTGGTATACCTAATAAACCTTCCTATTAGATAACTCTGTCAATTGATAAAAACCGCATTGAAATCCGTTGCGTTGTTTAAAAGAGCTAAGCGACGGGAACTGAAGTTTTTACTATGGTAGTGAAGTGTGATGAGTTGAATAGCGAGATCCCCAAAAACCGCTGCTAGCGGTTGTCCTCACTAATCAGCGGTCAAAAGATAACCGGCTCACGTAGTCAAGGACCCCTCAGGACCGGGCACGTAACGGGCAAAAACCTAGTGGAATCAACCTTAACCAAGCGTTACGATCTAACGATAAGGGAATTGAATCACTGAGGCGTGGTTGCAATTACTGGGCGGTATCTTATGGTGTCAAAGGCTTTAAGTAAAGTTTCGTTGGAGAGGCGTAGCGTGTCTACAATTTAAGTGATGTTTGGAGTGACAAAAAGATAGGTACCTAGAGGGATCCACTGAAAAGGGGAAGGTGGGTGCTTCATGCGCATTTCTGACAATCACGTTAAATCAGGCTTTTCCTTGAATGGTATTTCTTGTGCTACTGTAGATTTGGTTTAATTTATTTTAAGACAGAGAATAATTTAAATTAATCCAAAATATTAATAAGGAAGTTTATCTTTATCATTAATGAAGATTATGAGTTTTCTAAGAAAAATACGCATTTGTTATGAATAACTCGCTACAGATTTACATTTAGACCAGTACCATGCCCAGTTCAAGATTGGACGGTTAATCATTAAAGCCTTTCTCGAATTATCTGCGGTGAAGTTCGTTGTTACTGAGGGATGGATTAATTAAATGAGGTTATTGTTAAGAGAAGTTAAGTCATTTGTTAAATGAGACTGAAATTGCAAGATAACTAGTAATGAAAATAACGTACGACTCAACACACATCTTTAAACTAATGTAAAAATACTATCCTAACCTATATTAAAAACGTGAAGGTTTTGTATGTATGTTTGTTACTCTTTCACGCGAAAACTGCTGAACGCATTTGACTGAAATTTTGAATATACATAGTTTATAACCAAGAATAAGTAGGGAAGTACCCGAGCGAAGCCGCGAGCGTGTAAGTCAGTGATTTATAATAGAATAGAATTGGCTTTAAATCTACAGCTATATAATAGACAAAAAATAAACAGTGTTTTATGTAAAGCATTGGGCATATGCTATACCTAGTTATGATCATTGATATATACTAATCATTTTTAATTAGTAAACTAAATTACCTACAAAGTAAAATAGAACAAGGAATATGGTCTCGATCCCACACAAAAAGTAGTCTTTGTCTCATTAAATATAGTTATACCAAAAGAAACGTAACTTAACAAAAACCAAAACTCAGTACAAAATATGTAGCGGGTACAAAGGAAGGGCCTAACTTTCACACTTTCCATACAAATGCAACTTCTGCCGGCACTTACTTGCAAAAAGACAACGAAATAAGCGTCGTTATTGTCAAAAGCTTTCGTCGGCTACTTGTAGTTTCAATTCTCTAAAAACGACGGTCGTTTTGTGCTGAATGTAAAGTGCTACTTGTTGTAACTGTAGAAACTTAGATTTGAGCCATGTTTTTGGAATCCTCAACCAGACATCAGAATTTTTTGTCACACTATGTTGTTTTGATTGTCGTGTAGGTAGTTGCCTTAAAATCTAAATGAACGTCTACCAATTATGATTTTTACCACCTCGGATGCCCCTCCCTCCTAGTTTGTTCTTTCGTAATAGAATGAGCAAGTGGCCAACTCTGGTGACGGAGTTTTTAGGCCGCATAAATTTGGACCTGAATATGTCTTAGGGATACAGTCTTTCCCTATGTTTTTTTTAGTAAAATAAGTAAAGGTCTGACAGCGTACCTATCTAGCTTCAACTAACCCAAAGCGTGTTTTGTCTCATTAACCATCGTCATTAGCGAAACTTGGAAGAATGGAAACACAGTCTTGTTATTACGGTTTGAATTATCAAAGTTGTGAATGAACTTTAGGATTGTGTAACTTCGGCGTTATGAAGTTTGAGGATTTTGGAGATTTCGAGGATTTTTCTTGATGAAAATCCCTGAATGAGAAATGTTTTTAGTAAGACGGATTGACTTTTTTTGAAATTACAAAAGTAATTTTATTTTTGTTTCCGTGAAGGTTTTAAGACCCGCCGGCACTTTTTGTGTTTACCTACTTTTTATTTTTAATTTCAAAATATTATTTCTATTTTTTGATTAGGTTTCAGTGAATGAATAAATATAAGGTTGTAACATATTCTTTTTGGTCTAAAAATCTAAGCAGATAGGTACTAAATAATACGTAAGAAGTAAAAACATTATTGTCATACGATTTCTATGGCTACTAGAAAGCTACTCGGCTTTGTTAAATAAACAAAAGTTTACTCAAATTACAAGGAAAAAACAATTTGTCAATGAATACGAATCACACACAAACATCCATTACCGCGTTGGTACAAAATATCTTAAAATTCTTCTGCCGCCTTTGTTACTCTACATTTTTACTTGAAAAAGAAAAGTCGACGTCTTTCTCCGAAACTAACCTCTAAAAATACGGCCACCGTAATAAAACTACTATTTCGACTGCTCTAACTTATGACCGGTATACACAAATGTTTTTATCTTTTAAATCGTTTTGTATTATTTTTGTAAATTGTATCACAAGTTATTCACACAAATTCTCTGTAGATGCTTTAGAATGAAGAATAAAATATAACCTAAAGTCATTATAGTATTTTTTTACTTTGACCAATTTTATAAAATAAAGGGACTGCAAAAATGAACAAAATAATGCATTTGTCCCATAATTTCATAAAACACAACACAGATCGAAACAAGTAGATAGGTATAAGGAGTAGTTAGACTATTTTAGAGAAATCAAAACTTTTCTAGCTATGGTTGCTTTTTGACGGTCGCTGGATTAAAAAGACCAAGCTTGACGGAAAGAGGTTTTCATCTCCAGTCGGGACTTAAAGCATTGTTCAACATGCTCTTTACCTGCTGAAGGTTTTGAAAAAATGAAAAAAAAAAAAAGGTTTTTGTTCATTTGGGCTTGCGTACGTTCATTTTAATTATGAGCAGAACTCTGTAATTCGGGAAATAACGATGACTTTAACAATGGAATGAGAGTCCTTAGCACAGGTTTTGTAATCGGATTGTGTGATTAAGTCGGCGTTTGTTCCATCAAATTAATTTACAAAGATTTCGTGATGCGTCATAATCGGATCCCGAGAGATTCTATTCTAAGATCAACTTGTATAAAGGATATTTTTATGATCATTTAATGTTGGGTATTGACAACCCACCACGAACCAACTAATATTATAAAGTTTGTATGAATGTTTCTTGCTCTTTCGCGCAAGAAACTATTTACTGAATAATTTTGGCTGAAATTTGGAATATTACTTAGTTTATGGCATAGAATAACACTACTTTTATCCAAGTAAGTACCACGCGAGCGAAGCGAGTTCCAACCGCGACACACAAGATGAAGAATCAGGCAAGAACACATCAAGGTGGGCTTAGTATTTTTTACGGTGATCCCTTAAAAATGTAAATAGTCAAGCCCCATAGAATTGCCAGTCTAATATATATATATATTAATACTAATATATAATTTATTATTAGGTATAAGATATTAAATATTAACATGATATTAACACAGTTTGCCTCTAAACTACTAATTACAAGGGAATACTACCCCTAAGCATTAAAAATTATGCTCTATAGACGTAACTACAGAATAATTTCAGGAAGAATGCTCACAAATGTGAATGTGTAAAAGGTTTTGCTCAGTCGCTTACCATCGAGATAGCTAAACGAGGCACAGATTGTGAAGTAAAAGCACTTTTTGGCCTCAATAAAGTACTTTGGTATTTCGTGAAAAACATTATTATGCGAAATGATATTGCTGTTCAATTTGTGTTATACTCGTAGTCTGTCGTCGAACACAAACAAAAGCGATCGTTTTGTTAATAATATCGGTATTTAGACACACGCAAATGACGTCGCGTTAAACCAAATGTTAGACACCCACATCGGATATAATATTAAGCTTATTGTGTCTATAATTACTGTTACAAATGAGCGCTTACGTGCTTCAGAGGGCACGTAAAATTGACAGTCACGGCTTTCATGTCGTTAAGCCATGACAACGGTCTTCTGACGACCCTAAGCCTCCGCCACTAGAGTTACGTCTAGTTTGAATTAATATTATCTATCTATCTGTGATTTTGCTTACTGTTACATATTTAAAATTACTTCCATATTCAAAATGACAAATATCTTATCATAGTAAGCAAAACCAAAATGGGTTATTTAAACTACCCGTTAGCTCGTATCAACGAACGACCAACTGTTCTTCTGTTGACACTCGTTCATTTCGGAGTCTGTTGTGATTCCTTCCATAATTCAACATAATCACCATCTACGATTTTTTAACACGGCTATATTAAGAGCGGTCAACCCGGCTCACTTTTCATACAAACGCTCGTACGTGATTATGCCGTTGTAACAGATCTTTCTTTTAAACTTTTGGACTAATAGGTATCTTGTGCACTATATCTAGGTTTCTATCGAAACTAAAAATCAAAATTTTGAGAAACAAATTCAGTATAAGCTTCCAAAAACCTGCTTTTAGCATAAATTTTACCTGATCTTTGGCCGTTCATAATGTACTCATAAATTGTAAAAGTAAAGAAAATATTGTCATAGAAACCTTGCAAATCTTATGGAGATTCTAAATGACTAATATTTATTTTACAAACTTGTAAGGCTTACTGAAAAACACGTATTTCCTGGAACACTTTTTATGAAATTTCCGCACACTATTTTTCGAGTGAGCGAGTGAGCGGCGAAAGTACCTACTGAATGCCGAGCGCTGAGGCGCTATCTCTCTTTTTTCGCTTTGCTTCTTTTTCTAGCATTGCGCTGGATGAAACAACAAGCTTTTCAGCTATGCCCGCGTCGATGATAGACGCACCGGGAAGGGCCACCTTAAGTGTGTGCCATAACGCCGAGGAATGAGCGGGAGAGCGAATAATGTTTTTACTCGTGAGTGAGAAGCGCAGAACGATAGACACGCAACATAATTTATAGCGAAAAAACAGTTTTTATTTAATTACAAGTTAATTAAACAAGCAATCGAAAAATTAAAAAACCAGAACTAAATGAATACTTCTAGGCTATTTGTCAAAACATAAAACCAACAAAAATAGCGTTCTGTTCCTGAGATAAATAGCAAACTGTGTGAAAAACATGTATTTTTCAAAAAAATATATGATCGAGAAAACTTTTACCAATCGTGTTTCTAAAAAACCACAACGCAAGATAAAAGTTCAAAGTTTAATTTCTCCAAACATTATAAGGTGGTATCTTTCACGGATTTTGAGATCTAATACGATTCAAACCACATATTTGCTACCTACGGCCTCTTAAGTTGCGTAGTATAGTTTGATTGTAAAGTTGTTTTTTTATTTTTTCTAAAACATGGGCGTGAACTAAGCAGGAAGTTGTGCCTGTCTAAAGGCAGCTAATATATTAAGTACCAATCAAGCGATCCATTAAAATTCACTCTCACGCGGATTTCAAACAAATATTCCATTATTTTCGTATTGGCTGCATATTTGCAATTGTATTGTGTGTTAATTAATGAAATACAGGGTAACGAGTTGTTTTTCAGGACCACTAAGGAGAAGTCTGGAATCGTGTGAGTTTTCGAAAAGTCATTTACGGAGTTACGTGCTCGATCTAATAAAAAATAAGACCTGAATTTAAGAGTTTAATTTTGTTTTTCGAAAAACTAAAGTTTTTTTTGTTGCTCAGTACCTACATGGTTTGAGTCTTATTGTAAATTGTTTCAATTTTTAATTGTTTTTGTGATTTTTTTAACCATTTGCTGAAGCTGACAGTACAGAGTGTTCAAATGATTCAACTTGAAAGACAATTAGAGAGTGCCAATGAGACTACGTCGAAACGATTGCCAAGAACAAACGTGGCGTAAAGTGCCTGACTCTCAATTTCCTTACATCTCATTATTATGTTAGACAAGCTTACACCTGCGGGTTTGCTCGCGTATTTAGTCCATGCGAGCGAAGTCCGGATAAATATAATATATATTAACAAACAATGAAATATGATCACGACTGTATTCCCGAGAGGCGGTAGACATATTCTTTCAGATCTTTTAGTATTTTTTTAGAAATGACTAAAAGATGGAAATCGGATGAAAAGCGGGAAATAGGCATGTCCAAATACACATTTGGTACATGCCCACATTTTGCAGAAGTTAACATTCCATACGTGACAGGTTGCAAGCCCATCGACGCTACTAGAAAGCTAACTGATTTTCTCACGATGTTTTCCTTCACCGTTTAGAGCCCTTGATAAAGTGCTTACATTTTTGAAAAGAAAAATTCATTGACGCACGGCCAGATTCGAACCCACGACCTTCAGATCGAAAGCTGGGGCACTAACGCACTCGGCCATCACGCTCTTTTTTACTATGAATAACACAAGTAAAATTTTTGTTGTGTAACCTACGAAATTAATTATTCACAAAAAAAACTGCTAAATTGACAGCTCGATATGAAAATGGGGATCAATTTTGACTACTGATCAATTAATTTGCAGTAGTTTATGATATATGTCACCATCTCTGGTATCATTTTTGTGTCAAAATGCGTACTGCAAGCTTCTTTTATGCAGAGACAAAGGGGTACGATGGATGGCTCCCTTTGTGACGGTAGTAATCAAACACAGCCTCTTCTATAAGTGTGTTCTTCGGATTTCGGAGCTTTGTTTTGTTGCAACACGAAAATGTATTAAAACCTATCAAATCCGTGAAGGGGGTAGCCAAATATGTCTATATATTTTAAAATAATATGTATACACATTTTTTTGTTTAAGTACTTACTTACTTAATTAATAAGGACGGCTTGTACTACACTAATTTATTTAAAATATTTAAATAAATTTAATACATACATACATTACATAGCTACATAGCTGAAATACAGAAAAATCAATAAGCAAATGCAGAACTTACAAAAAATAGTTTTTTTAATGGTGAACTTAATATTTTTATCATCAAGCACGTAAGTTCTGACATGACATTTCGATAATTCTCACGGTTTGACTTTCCCTCAAAAATAACACATCCTGTTTAATAATGGGAATTTTAACAATATAACAATTTAGATGTATAACACAGAATGTTTAATAATGGGAATTTTAACACTATAACAATTTAGATGTATGACACAGAATCGGTTAGCATCTTTTGATCTTGAAAAGTATTAAAACTCCGACTGTTTTGAAAGGACAAAATATGTTTGTGATCATCAAACGACATGACTTCCTCGGGTAAAAAGGGTTTTGTTCAAAGATGGGTTCGGAAATAACGCTTTCTTTGATTTTGTACTTCTTGACATTAGGTATTTTGACTTCCTAGCGTTTAATAAATTAACACAAATAGATTCTAAGATTTAATAAAATTCAAAGAACACGTGGTAAAAGGTTATTAAGAGAGCTTTTATTAATTTCCCGAATTTTTCTTTGAGTGGATTCCGAGAAACGTGATACTGAGATAATTCTAATTATTTTTCTTAAGAGTTTCTGTTTACTCTCAAGTAAACAGATTACCGTTTATGTTACTTTGACTTGAATGCTTATGATATTAATCCTTTTGAAATGAAGATGTGAAAATTGCGGTTAATCAAAAAAACTTGCAGTTATTATTTTTATGAAAGTTGCGGTTCCGTTAGTTGGATATAGAAACCCGGCATTAGAGCCTATATGCACACAAAATTTTTCGAACGCGTAGTTACTGCGCGTTTGTATCTATACGGACGCGATACACACGCAAGGCGAACAAAAGGCAGTCAGCAAGGAGTTCTCACGCACTACGAAAGTGCGTTAACGTTTGTAAAACGCACTACGCAGGTTACGCGCTACACAAAAAACGTGTAGTGACTGCTCTATTAAAAAAAAGCCAGAAGGTTTAGTTAAAAGGGAGGTTCCGCTAACAAGATAAGAGTGGGATAATGGGCTTTTTGTCGCCACGTCCCACGATTAAATTGGCGAGAGTGTCCGGGTTACAAATTTTGTTAGGCACAGAACGCCCCGGTAGTGGATGTGGGTAATTGTCCCACTACTTACACTATGCTATCTATGTACGTAGCTGGGTAGAGATTATCTGGAACACTATTATATCAGGTGGGGCTATAAAACTGTTTGCTTCGGTAAAGATGCGTAATTTATTCCCTATTCATAATCAAAGTTGGCACTTGCTCATACGAACTTACTTTTTTTTATAATCAGCTGTCATATTAGCTAATCGGGAGGCGAAGTAGAGGAAAACAGTTAGCTGCTCACTGTGAGCCACAAGGCCAGATGGTAAAGAAACACACTCGGTTACTGTACTAGCTAACAATCTTTAGACTGTGTAAAGTACTGCCACGTAAATTAAGCTCGACCCAGAAAGTGCGCAGTTTTTGGAACGGACCTGTTTTTTGGAGCGACTCCATTTTCGATAAATAGCGGATGAAAATGTTCTTGTCCTAGTTTTATGCGCTATTAAGTGAATTAAATTTTAGCCGGGCTTAGAGTGTTTTAGATCTTTAGCGAATAGAAAATTTAAAATTTCCGTCCAGTATTAAAATTTTGTACTTAAAACCTGGGCCTTATATTTACTGGATTATATACAACTAGCTTACTCACCCGCGGCTTCGCTCGCGTGGTATCTTCCTTGATAAAATACAGCCTATGTTCATTCGGAAAGTCCGTGCTACACATCGGTGAAATAATTTTAAAAATCGGATTAGTAGTTTCGCAGATTACCCCAAACATACAAACAAACCAACTTTACCTCTTTATAATGTTAGTATAGTCAGTATAGGGCAATCTAAACCTATACTGGACGAGTCGAAGTTAGAACCTGGATGGGACATTATTTGTGATCGTGTAATTTAGTACAACTTCTTCAACGCTCAATTTCTCCATTCTCGACCTCCACTTGAGAACAGTGTCTCCGCGGACGAACGTACTGTAAATAATTAAATTATTTAGAACTACTTCGGCAGGCTGGTTTATTGCTTGTGGTACCTCTGAGACAGGACTTGAGTGCTTCTAGAACACTTCTACTATATATGAGTGAACTAATTTCCGATTCACACTTGCTACCGAGACTACTTAATACGACCTTTTTGCAGTTTTTATACAAACTTTCACGTTAGCAGCCTTCTTGTACACTTGTTTGTCTATGCATCATGATATTTTTTTTACGGGAGAATTGAACAATATTATACTTTAAAATTCTGTTAAATTGAAATGCTAAATTAATTGCAAGTACTTATATACTATGCAATGATGTAAAAGTTTTGTAATGTTACAAGGGCATTTTCCTTTGTGATCATGATTTTTATTTTGTTCAGACGTTTTAAATAATTTATTTAAAGGGTATATTAAAGGTTGCATGTTTTAACAAAATCCGTTCAGTAGTTTTTGCGTGAAAGAGTACCAAACATACATCTATCAATATACTAATACTGTGGGATAAATATTTGGCTTCAATA
Organism: Xanthorhoe designata; assembly: GCA_963582015.1. Classification (NCBI taxonomy): domain Eukaryota; kingdom Metazoa; phylum Arthropoda; class Insecta; order Lepidoptera; family Geometridae; genus Xanthorhoe; species Xanthorhoe designata. The sequence goes on from OY757029.1 coordinate 5,451,528, forward strand.
AATGGGCATCGGGACTGTTGTTTTAAAAAATTGGGTCATTCTTAAAATGGAACGAAACTTCAGTTCGACAAGGCAGCAAATCCCCGGAACTATTTTCTTTCCCGCCAGTTCCACGTTAAGTTGAAAAGGTAAGGAAATGGCGCCACGTCCGGCCGTCAAATCTCCAATGCTACGGAGTGGTTGTTGACCCCTTTATAATTAGGACGAGCCTCGTGAATTGTGATGAAGACGTACAGTCACCTGCAGGGTTTAACTAGTTTACCGTAGTATTGAATACTATCCTCGATACTTAAGTACTACAAATAAATAAATATATAAGAATGTATAAGAATCCAGTGCAGCGCCGCTCCCGATAACTTGCATGAACTAATAATTTCATACAACTTGACCCGGTAGCAAGGACTCAAAAACTGAACATACGCCCACCAGTAGGTAAGATGTAATATACATAAATTTGTAGTAATGTAACAGGAAACAATATATTTTTTATTTTATTTTCTAAAGTAAGTATTAGACCAAACTATGGAAAAACGATCGCTTGAATCATCGCAAGTTAGAATCCCGTCGGAATATATAATATTTTGGTTATAGTTTTCATTTTCAATGAAATAACTAAATGTGGTAAAGATATAAATAAAAAACTATAATAATCAGCTACAGCGACATTTTCAGTCGCTGTAGCTGATTATTAAGTTAAATTAGTACTTAATTTAAGTTCAGGAATGAGCAGGACATGAGTTCTCTTCTAGTTCCCTGTATATGGCGCTAATCGGTGCTAAACTGATTATCATCTTACCATTAATTTCATTCTGACGTATCAGAAAAGTGATAACAGCCGTCTAGAGATCGTAGATTATATGTTATCTCCAGAAAAGTTATAAGATCTAGAGATAACAGCCGACATTTGCATTCACTGTTAGGCCGTTTGTCCACCACCGCCGTCACCGGGACGTCAACGAGAAAGAGATGACGGCGCCGAAGTACTGATACATAGACTAACTATAGCCGTCCACCGCAAGGCCGTCACGTCATCTCTAATGTCGTTCCCGTTGACGTCCCGGTGACGGCGGCGGTGGACAAACGGCCTTAGGCGATTCATGACAAATTAATTATTAGGTAAAAATTGATTCGTTTCTATCAATTTAGATTTGAATGTGGTGACCATATTGCATTATGTAATTGTTTGTAAAATTGTTGTGAATAACTCCATTACCGGAATTTAATGATCATTGGTACGTAAAGTAGTAATAAATTGGACTTGCTGTATAATTGTAAATTAATTTGCATTCCCGAAAATGGAATTGAATGTAAATTCACTGATTGCGCTAGTTGAGAACTCTACAGTGTGTTAGTAAATACTATTTACTAACACAAATACTCCTACTTGCACATTTAGTTCGAAATATTTTACCTAGTTTTGTTCCAATAATGCTGAAAATTGACATGAATGTTAAGAACATAATTGTGAATAAATTGATAAAAATCCCCATTATTTTTTCACTTTCTAATAAAAAGTAAGGTGAAGTTTTAACTCTGTAATTTCTCGCTTTCTCGCTGTATCGTCAATATGTATGCTCAGCACGGGTAAATATAACGAGGACTCATCGGATAACAATCATAGTGTAGTAAAATCGAGCTTATTTAAACTGTGCACATGTAAATTGTGAGGAAAGCGAGAGTTTATTTACATGAATAAATAAATAATAAATTCCGTTTTATATTTGGACAAAAAAAAATAAACTTTATTTTTTAACTACGCGCATAGGTATATAAAATTACGCCTCCTTCTCGTACGAGTAGCTAAATATCAAAGAACTCTTCTTGAAATTATGAGTAATTGAGTCCTTAACCTAATTACTATTACTTCTAATTTCAAGAAGTTCCATATTCACTTAGAAGCCGGAAGCGATTTAGGATACTTAAATATATAAAAATATAAACATAACTTTTTTAAATATATAAATTAAAGTTTACATTAGTATTATAATAAATGAACTTTCGTTTAGTTAATTAGCTCGCCATCTTATATTAATTTGCTTCAATCCACGACCTATCGAAGCCGGTCATGCTGAAACGGTATACTCGATGGTATCAGAAACTGTGTATTGATGTGGAAAATGAGCTTGTTTAACAATCTGAATCACGAACACCTAGCTGTGAAATAGGTTAACTGGAAAATGAGAGTGCAACGGGACTGTCATAGGTTTATTGTGCATAGTGACAGTTAACACATAAATTAATAATCCAAAATCTATAAGTAATCTATTAGTAATATTATAAACGCGAAAGTTTTTAAGTATGGATGGATGTTTGTTACTCTTTCACGCGAAAACTACTGAACGGATTTGGCTGAAACTTGGAATATACTTAGATTATGACTGAGAATAACACATAGGCTACTTTAAATCCCTTTTGATTCCCACGGGAACGGGAATTACTGCGGGTAACACCGCGGGGCGCAGCTAGTACAGACATAAATTATCGCATACAAAGAATTTAAATTTAAATTTTATTTGTAAAATCGATTTTTAAACCACAGAGGGCCTAGCCAACCGGCATTCGCTATGAAGCGATTCGATTTCTATCATCGCTACACCTTTGATTGATCGCTCGAGTTTTCGTCATCGAATGTCAATTCCTATACATTTTTTTTAGTTTCTAATCGAAAGCGATTGTCGAAATGTAACTGTTTTTGGTTTTTATATAATAAATTAGTTTTAATCATAATATTTATATTAAGTGTTTTTATAAATTTTTTTTGAAAACTTTAAACTGTCAACAGATTCTTTGATCAACTAAACATAATAAATTAAAAAATCTGTAGGAAATGTATAATTAACGCGATAAAACTCCTAGTCCATTACAAAATGTTATAGGCCTAACCTATTATGACGTAGTTGACATTATGACTACGTTATGTACAAACCTACTTAGAGAAGCCAGGTCGTGTAGTTGTATTGTTGTCAGCATGAATAGACTACCTCGTCTCCTTTAGGCTGACTATGATTACGCAAACTTCAAGATAAGAAATTTTCTTTAATAAAGTTTTTCATTTCTCATTCTTTGATTCCATGTTTTTGAAATTGATTTTTTCTGTTTTGAAATGTGTGATTTTGGAATAATTTTTTTCTAGTATCACACTAATATTATAAAGGTGAAATTTTGTGTGTGTGTAAGTATGTAAGTGTGTTTGTTACTCTTTCACGCTCAAACAGCTAGACGGATTGGAATGAAATTTGGTACCAGGATTGATACCCTGAAGTAAAACATAGGCCACTTTTGATCCCGGTATTCCCACGGGACCGGAAACTATTTACCGCGGGTAACACCGCGGGGCGCTGTGTTGTTATAAATATATAATTTATTTGGATAAAAATGTTTCTTTGTACACAGTATTGTGTCAACAATAACGGCAATCGTACCTTTTGTAATTTTTTGAATACATTCATAAAATCACGCCTCTTTCCCATGGGGGCAGATACCACAGAGCTCCAGTTGCTACGATCCTCACACCACTTCTTTTTCCTCATTAACTCTCATTACATTCTTCATACACAATCTCCACTACTTCTGACGTGAGCTTTCTCCAAAATGAAAAAAAAACAACAGGTTATTATAAGGCAATTTGTAAAGTCTTTTAGATTTTATTTATTTATTGAATAACAATAAACTGCTATGAAATTCCATATAATTATCATGGTCACTATAATGTTATCTACAATTTTTTGTAAAACTTACCCGGGTCAAGCTCTCAATAGGCAGAGGAAAATGCTCTGCGCTTTTTTCATTGTCAATCTATTGTGGGTAAATAGTGCCTTATAGTTTATTCGGGTTGACTGGTTGACAAGGATAGGTTGATGTAGGTTTTGATGATATATTTATCGCATTATTCTCATATTCCGTTATCGGGAAATGCGAAGAAATATTTTCGTCATCATACTAATAATTTTAATATGAATAAGAATAACATAGGCATTATGTTTGTATGTAGGTACTGCAGATATCTGCGTGTTTTTAATCTATAATATGTATGTATTTACAAAAAAATGGATAAAAGTCATCAGTCATCTGATTACCATAATACAAGCACTAGTTGCTTAAGTTGGGACTAGATGACGATGAAGAATGGGTAATGTCTAAGAATATTTTATTTTTATATTATCGTTTATAGTTTAGGGAGCATTGGTTAGATATATTTCTCAAAATCAGTTCTGTGCTCTAGTATCACAAGTACTCAAAATATAAAAGTCATCCACATATTTTGCGATTGAGTATCATTGAAAGCTTGCAATTCAATTCCATCGTGTCGAATGTTAGTTGGAACTTGGAACTGATATACGAGTATATTCTGGCATTTTATGTCAGTAACGTGTCAGTAAACAAAGTTAACATAAATTACAAATTATAGTATGTTTTATACTAATTTTTCCGTGAATGAATCCTTTTACTTAACGTCTGTGTTTTTAATAGTAATATGCGTTAAGATTTTTCGAAGACCGTCATCGAATGCTATGGGGGGGGGGACCCCTTTGAACTCACAACAATCTACACATGGACGTAGATAAGGGTATCTACGCCCATGTGTAGATTGTCGATGCAACTTTGTTAGGAGGGCAGATTCTGAGATGTCTCCGTACTTGAGAGTACAGTCGTGTGACTGTTTGTAATACTGTTTAAGTCTATATTATATATCTATAGTCTATAGTTGGTAAATAGAACGAAAGCGTATCAGATGAGTTTCATAGCGATTCGAGCGAATTTAAATAGTGTGGTGTGAGCCACTTTAGTTCAAAGGCTGGAAATGGTGCTTATGATTTAACGAAAAAGGTATTTTGTGAAAGACTGACATAGATTATTAAAATTTATCAAGGATAATGTTGAGTATAATTTTTTAGCCTTTAGCTTTACGTAATACAGAGTGAGTTTTTAAGGGCCATTTTTAGGGTTAGTCTAAAAACCGTAAGAGTTATTGAAAAGTAATGTCAGGAGACACGTGCTCGATTAAAAAAAATAGTTCTGTATTCAAAACAGTTCAAGTTTATTTTGCCCAGCTCTTTGATTCTACTTTGCGAATACATAATATATCATACATATATATCCAAAGAAAATAAAAAACTATGAAAATACAATAAATCTTATAGAATCGTAAACTTTATCAACATTACTCAATGTCAAAAAACAGTTTTATCATGGGGACCATGTTTACATAGGATTTCCACTTAATCTCAGTGTCATTCAAACGGACATATCGGTTCATGTTATACCTTGGTTATACTTGCCTTAGGTCGAGTATAGTTCAACTTTTTCCGTCGTTTATGGCACTGGGGCGCAATAAGGTAGGCTTAAGCTATCTTATTAACATAGATGTTGCCCACAGTATCTCGACTGGTTTTTTTTCATTCGTTCGTTCGTTCGTATGAGCAAGTAAACTTTTTTTCATTCTTAAGCTGTTTCCCTCAAATACCTTATAGTACGATAGAAAGTTATAATTATCATGATTTGGACATGACTCTTACTTCTACTGGTATTTATCGAGCCGCAATTTTGACAGTCGATCTCAGTTGTGTCGCTCTATCTTGCCATGTGAGTTTTGTGCTTTGTATAAATGTGGGAGGATATATTATAAGTCAAAGTAAACCAAAATAAAGTTTGATGGATTGTGCCCTCTCTTGCCCTGAATACGTCCCGTGGCATATTATGTTCTAGATGTATAATTAGGTCACTGCCTTTCATGCCTTATGGGCGTGTTTCTAGCTCTGCTCCATCCGGCGTCGGGGCTGGGAATAAATTAGTTTTTCCCTACCTATTGGCATTGTTGTACTCAAACGAACAGTCCTTTATGTTTGAGTATGTTGAACAGTATCATAATCTCGTATTAAAGATTTTTCTTATACTATTTCAAACGAGTTTTGCGAGGATACTTTTATCTCAAGCTAAATTGTGTGGGCTTTAGTTTTTCTTCTCTCTAGCTCCTTCGTTATTCTTCACGGATGAAATTGATATCTTTATCTTACGTTCCTTCATTAAAACGATCTGCCAACAGGTCCGACGCACCTGAGCTTTAGAATTATAAACTGAGTTCATGAAGTATGATAGCTCAGAGCCGGGTCCACACCAGACGATCCATCTTAGATCGTGGATCGCACGATCTACTACATCACGATCCATTTTAGATGTCGATCCAAGATAGTGAACCATCGATTAGCTAATCACAGCTCGATATTTGTAGTTTAAATCTCGCGAAGCACGTCCACGCCAGACGCTCCTTTGGATCCGCGCGATCGGAAAGCGATGGATCGTCTAGTGTGAACCCAGCTTAAGCACATTCAAGTGGCTATGAGTAGGTCATGTAGCTCTCGTTGGAAATTTGTGGTTTTCGAAAGATGCTATGGACTTAGAGAAGTGTACACCTCAGATGAACCGATATTCGCAGTTCTTAGAAGCACCTACTTTGAGGATATTTAACCTAAATGTTTTGGTTACCTTTTGTCAAAACAAGCAGAAACAAACTTAAAAATGTACGACCACTAGTAAATTTATTAAGATTTCAAGTTTACACATTTCTGAGAAACACCTTTGTTTGTTAATAATTAAAACATTACAGAGTAGCAAGACTAGACTGAATAATTAGTTATGTTCTAACCTAAGTAAACAGTTGCGAAGTTTTTGGTCCCTTAAATTGTGGAAAACAAATAACCTTTCGAAAGTCCCACTCATCTTTCAAAGGTAACAGTTTACCTGACCTCATAAAAGTACGTAGAATGTGCAGTAAATATTTGGGATGTCCATAAAAAGAACTTTGGGATAAAATGTTAGTCTTTTACTTGAACTTTTTGTTTAACTTAAACGATTTGACTTATTTGTTGAGAATTCTGTACATAATTCATACAAGTGGCAAAATCATTTTTTTTATCAAACCGACTTCAATTTCGTAAGAATGAAATTTTTTGCACTCTCCTAACGGCCAATCTCAATAAACTATCTATCGTTGGTTTTGCTTACTGTTAAACATATTTGACGTTACTTCCATCCAAAAAATGTCATAAACAAGGTGTGAAAAAATTAGTTACATAACTTGCATTGCATGCGCTACGGAAAAAAATATGATGAATGAAAAATGAATGAATGAAAATACTTTATTGCACACTTACAGAAGTGATCCTATATTCTTGTAAATTTTATGAGTATACAATAACTCTCTCTCTAAAACAAAGACCAATATAAAATAAAGTAACGTGCGTAGGTACTGCCGCAGTTTTTCTTATTTATTAACGCTATACCTGGTGTACAAACCAACTCATTTCAATCTGCAACGTCTTCAGTAATTTGAAGGGGAGACTTATGGCGATGAAGTATTCCGAACTAGGTAACTGGATGTGGCCTACGGGCCTAAAAAAATAAAAATAAAACACCTTATGGCATACGCCTTGCAATAGCAAAATAATATTTCTATTCTATTTATTTATTTTTTATTATTATTATAGGTTGTTCGGAGCTATGGGTTTTGAAATATCTTGTGAAATATTTTTGTCGTTACGAAGTCCTTAAACTGTGTGGTTCCAAAACTGAAAGATGAAATATTTTCCAAAATAACTGTGATAGAAGTAATATAACATACAGCATAGTTGTACATTTATCTAAATACCAACTACAAAGGTATATACCATTAACTTCACTGGTGCATTAATTATCTCGATCAAAGCTTTCTGTCACAACCGGCAAACGGTAATCAATGGAAGTACGACAGTTTAAATTAAATTATTGACGCCATGTGACGATGGTACCCTTTAATAAAGACCTGTACAAGCTTTGAACTAAATGGTTGGGTAAATAACTAACTTAGGGCTAATACTTCAATCGTTATTATAAGTAATAACATACATTTTTGAGCCATTGAATTTCAATCGGCTGTACAGATTTAACATAGGTAGTATACTCGATAACTAAGTAAGTTCGAATGAGCTAGTGGCCAACTCTGGTGATGGAATTTTTAAGGCGCATAAACGCCTCCGTCATGAATTAACGACTTTAAAAGCCGGGACCGACAATTTAGCATGCCCTCCGAAGCAAAGAAGCGCTCAGCTGTTACGATCGGATTACAGTCGTAATCATATTTCATATATTTCTTAAAATTTTAATTATTCTTGAGATTTTTTCTAAGACTAAAAAAGATGCCAGCTATCCACATTTCGACTATGCCTTGTGTCATTCTGTTCTTCATATTATGCTATAATTAAATCGGTGCTACTGACATTTAATTAATTATTTAGAATCGAAGCTCCAAAATTATCGATAATGATAATAATGGTGTTCTCTGTTTATTTAGCTTAAAATATTAACAGCTGTTAATTACTAGAGAGTTGTGGCAGCGACCGCGTATAATGTCAAAATATTTGTGTTGATTTTATCTGTAAAGCTCTATTCAGACTTACGCGGTAAACGCTGCCGCTGTGGGAAGCGGTTACCGCGCGGATTCTGCACGTATTTTTTTTCGAGTTAATTAAGTTTCGCTCTTACCGCGGAACTTCATACAAAATACCTAAGTTGTTGGAACACCTTCAAAATTAAACATTAAATTTATTAATTTATAAGTAATGAAAATATTCAAATTATTTCTTAATTAATTCAATGAAAATTGTTCGCAAACAATATGCCAGCGAAACTATTAAAATACTCTTTTATTGATATTTTTCTGTTCATGTCTGATTTTTAAATTATTAAGGTCTTTAATCTTACTTTTCCACAAAAACTTTATAAAAACTTTACTTTTTTTTTTAATGTGGAACATATTTTTTTTAATATCAAGCATTTAAACCCTAACATGACTTTACAATAACTTTCACGGTAGGTATCTAACTTCCCTTCAGTAGCCCTAAAAAACCTTGTTACAAGAAGCAGTGTAATGCAAACAGCTTTTTACCTCTTCCAGAAAGCGAGTATCTGTGATGTGACTCCGTTGCCACGATAAAATTCTTTATGCATCTACCGTGGCGAAATTGTCTGGGAATTCAGTTTCATTTAGTTAAAGGAATTATTAAATTACGCCTCGGTGGCGTCTCGCTTTCGTACAGCGCATTTGCACCCCTTAATTTTATGGATGACTTTGAGGAGATTTTTTCGTTTCTTATTTTGATTTGATCTATCAGTAGGGTTACGGCGGGGTTTGTGTAGTATAGTAATCTATCCTCGCTCACGTGTCAAGCATTCTAAAAATAAATGTAAATGTATCGAGTTTTTAGTTGAATGAATGAATGAATGAATTAACACTTTATTGTACACAGAAAAAAACATAAATATTATAAAACATATGCAAACGGGTATTTATCACGAATTTTACCTTTAATATTCGCCCGACGTTTCGACCGGATTGCACCAGCCGTGGTCGCGGGAAGACTGAAGTATTGGAGGTACCAACATAAATATTGTACAAGGGGCGGCCTTATCGCTGAAAGCGATTTCTATCATTATTCATTTAGTTCATGCAAGTTACCGGGGGAGGCGCTGCACTGGATTTTTTTTTCCGTACATTATAATGTACGGAAAAAAAAATCCATGATACTTGACTCGGTATCGAGAAGAGTATCTAATACTACAGTAAACTGGCGTTAACCCCCTTGTTTAGTATCTTTTGGATGAGTTTGATAGTGCTTCGAGTTTGAAGAGAGTTATATGTTCGTTGTATCAGTTATTCTTTTGAGAATGTATTATTAACATGAGCTGACAGTGAATGAAAACAGCACTTGGAAATAAGTAGAGTGTAATGAAAATATATTCTTTGAATGATTATGGTTTACTATTTATTTTACAAAAAAGCTTTTTCATAGATCACACGTAAAAAAAATATTTTACTGTTTTATCTTTTATTAATAAATAGTCTTTTTCATAATTATGTCATGATTGCAATATTTATTGATGTCTTCATTCATTCATAAATACTAGTTATATTACTAGTATTCTTTTATCTGTGGTTATATACACATTGTATATTATTCAACAGTCACTTCAGAAACAGTGGAGAAGTAGATATTATTATCATTGCAAACGATTAATATGTAGAAATATCAATCAAGTACCTACCTGAGCATTATTTCAAGCATATTTAAAAGTTTTCTAGAGAACCCGTAGTTCCCGTTGTAAATAGCAATGGAATATTTTATAAATTTAAATAGAAAGAAAATGGCTTTCCAATTTTGCAAACTAAATAATTCACTTCTATTTAGATAGAGGTCAGGTACAAAGAACGTTGACGGCAGAATAACAGTTAAAGCACTGTCCACATTATGCGGTGAAATGCGATGCGTTTTTTTTGTGCTACTGGTCGTTCTTTGTAACTCAGGCAGATGCTAATGATGTACCGAAATCTCTGTATAATTTAGCCAAGTCACGTTCTGTAAATAAATAAGCTTTTGTGAACTTACTTTAGAATTATGTATAAAATCACTTAAATTATGTATTGAAATTACAGATTGTCCGGGAAGACTACTTAGAGCCAAATTGGCAGATTAGGATAGAGTTTGATTTCAGTCCTAATGTCAATGGATGGCTAATATCATTGGATTTTTAGTTTCAGTGAATTTATATATGCTCTTTGACACAATCTCCAAGCGGTGGAAGGAACCCGCCACATAGTTTGCTACACACATTTTGATGATTTATTTGCTGAGGAGGAGGCTGTTTCACGACCTGTCTCAATAACTTATCTATCCTTGGGTTTACAGTGTGTCGTACCTCCTACTTACCTAAGCCTACTTTATCTCAAATATGAAATTCATCGTTATGATTACTGTATGCATAGATTGCCTTCCTAACGTTGTATAAATTGTTATATAAATCATATATTTAAGAAGAGAATGTTTTTTTACGTACCCTTTACCTATACTCATATACTTACCTCAGTTCTAGCATAATAACAAAACTTGCAAGCCACGCACCGCATTGCGATGATGTCTTTAAATTTGAATTTAAAATAAAATACGTTCATATAATTCATGAAGCGTTTTGCTTCCAAAACAAGGTATTGTTTAAGCATATTTGAGGGAACATTTTGAAATAGTGCCGATTTATTTCTGTGTACTCTTGACTTCTAAATAACCGGTTCGCAGTGAACAAATGTGAAGATATTTATGAGAGTTATTGAATATTGTATTTCATTTTATTTCAGAAGTTCCACCGAAATCAATAATTAGCATGGTATATTTATTTTGAGTACCTAGCTAATAAATATTTTAGTAGCATGGTATATTTATATTTTTTATGCACGAAAATAGTGCCTGGGACATTGCTGAGCTGAAATAGGCTTGCCCAGCACCTAAACCATGGGATATATTTTCATTTCGTAGTTTAGAGGTCACATCAGGTAATAATTATATTTGTTTTATACACGATGAATAATGGAGCCGTAACGGAGTCAGCGATGTCAGCCCTAAATCTTCCGTCGGCCGGGCAACAGACATAACTTTTTATGGTCACTTCCCGAGTTTTATGAACCAAGTGTGGTACATGATTCAGACTTCTGAAGTGTCTTGAGAGGACGTGGTTTTTAGAACAGCAAGTATTTTTGACTAAGTTAAATAATGACTATCCTTGGACATTTTACACGGCGTCATCTAGTCCCAAGCTAAGCATCTTAATGCTTGTGTTATGGTAACCAGATGACTGATTTCTACTCTGATACTTTTTTTGTAAATACTACAAATACTACTTAGTTAGGTATACATAGAAAAACACACGCGGAACAGATATCTATAGAACATACAAATGTTGTCAATGAAGTTGTGGTAAAAATCACAACGCGCTACAATGTCGAGGACAAACGTGTTATTGAACGCGTAATAACATTGATTATGTTGGTAGTTTTACTCAAAATAGTTTTGTAAAAACACTGTCGTGGGTAGGTCGTATTGCGTCATGTAAATTCGACGATTTTGTTGACGGTGACCGTTAGGTTTAAAATAATCTTTGCCGATAGTAAGGAAAACCAAAGATAGAAGGTTATTGACAATTGCCGTAAGTAACTCCTACCGTCACTGTTGGTTAATGGAACTCAGTAATGGTGAATGTCACTTCTGATAAATTACTAGAAACCTTACTTAGAGATGGTGAAAGCGTTGATTATTTACTGACATTACAATAGAACCTTTTAAAGGCAACAATTGACCTGAACAAACAATGAAGATGGTATTTACTCAAACAATTTACAAGAAAAGCCTTCCTAAATTCATGAGTAAATAAATACTCCAGCTAAACCAACAATGAATATTTTCATTGTAAGAATAAAAGTAAGCAGGCATTAATTAACGGAGGTTCAGCGTAATTTGTTGCAGGCACGAAGTTATATTTTAAAGAGCATGAAAACGAAAACGTAGTATCACAGGAACAGTAAATCAACTTCAACAGCGTAGTACTTGTTAGTAACGTCTAGATAGCTTGGTAGTAGTAGTAGCTCAGAAACCACAATTTTAACAGGAAGTGATATAGCAGGATAAGTAACTAATTCAAAACACACACATAATCCAATTTCGAGAGAGGAAGAAAGAGAGAGCGAGAGAGAGATTCATGTACCCATTGCTGAAAGTTTTTTAAGTAGCGTTACGATTGATATCAAATAACTTTATTTATACATTAATTCTGATCATTGCACAACATCATTTTGTATTTAAATATAGGTACTTATTTTAATTGCGTACATCGCAAATGTATTTAGCTACTTACTGACTGACTGTGAGTGTTTAGATCTTCCTGTTGCAACGATATTTGACTACTTAGAAATCAACTTTAAAGAAACAAAATTGCCGTACTTAAATTTCTTTTACTATGTCAAGCAAGGACTGTTTCAATATTAAAGTTATCGATTAGGTTTCGTTTCGTGAGCTTTGCTTTGGTTTTGTCACGTGATCGTGTTTGACCCAGTTGTGTTGACATTTTTACTGAGTGCAGTTGGATTTTTCGGCGCTAAGTATTCTTTTCTTTTTGGCGATTATTTTGGAAATAACACGAACAGTCAAAAGATACAATGGGGGGCGGCACGGCTTTAACAATCAGTTGAGCTATCGAAGGCTTGTTTTAAACGATCTAAAGATAGTTTAATTGATCCAAGCCAGAGCCAGACGCAAACGTGTAGTAGTATCTAAAATATTATTTAGGGTGTCAAGCGAAGCCGCGCGGGTCAACTAGTGATAAATAAATAAAGATCCTTGGACATTCCACACAGTGTCATCTAGTCCCAAGCTAAGCAATTTAATGCTTGTGTTATGATGCCCACAAAACACTAGATATATTTTTGACTTGTAAATGTCATAGATTCTGATTGTATCTAAAACTGCAGGAACGATAACAACGTAATAGAATAAAGTCAAAGAAATTTAAAGTTCTATCCTCCACTGTTTTCTCGTTTCTACGGAGTACTAAACGAGAAATCACAGTACCTACTTTATTTCAAATGCGATTGCAGATAAAGTTTAAGCTGCAAAGCTGTGTTTTTCAAAATACTGACCCTTTTATGACGGTAATATTAATAGAAATCTAGCAATATGGCATTTCTTCTCTTCATAAATCATATTTGTATTGTTACATATTTGTATGCTAATGTAAAAGACTTATTTACAGAAACTAAACTACTACATGTTTACTAACAGTACAAAATACAGTTAGAACTAGTTGAGCCACCTAAGGATCGTTACAAATGATCTATAGGTAGCTCAACTGATCCAAACACTGAACAGAGGGAAGCGTGCCCAAGACACTGGCAGAATTGCCGCGCTGAATGTCTATTATTCTGTAACAGAAATAAAAATGTGTATCGACACAGTTTACTTAGCAGCTTACATTTACAGTTCACATTTCGCTGTATATCACAGTATCAGTCGTAATATGCCAGTAGGGCAGCCAGTCACCATCCACCAGTCATTTCATACACACGTAGGCTGGTTAGGATTTTAACCAGGCTTTAGGTAAAATGTGTCGCTACAAATGTAAAGTTGAGTTGAAATAAAAATTGTAATTATATTTGAGTTATAATTTATATTTTAATTAAGTGAGTCACTAAAATCGCACCTTTCAGATACCGTCGTGATAATGTTTCGTTTTCTGTCATTAATTAATACCACTTTCGAACTTAGGCACTAGCTGCCCGCCCCGGCTTCACACGCTTATCAAGATATCAAGATTGCTTCAAGTTGAGATCAAATTGACATGAATTGTCACTGCACAAGTGCACATAATTCACAACATTGTGTTGTTCAAATCATTGTGATGTCCGCGAAAAAACGTTCATAGTTTTTTAGAAAACCAACGCTTCGTAACAACTGGCGAGCCCTGGGTAAACTTTATGTAAATATGTGCAGTAAAGTTTTTCGTAGAAGCACTTACATGGTTGTAGTAGACACATGCTATGATTGTATGACCATTTGTAACAGGACTTGTTGTTTACTCTAGTTTATACAATGACATGACATGAGAAATTTCTTGATCCATCCAGCCATTGGGGATAGTATTACACAGGCAGTTACTGCATGTGATCGAACCCAGTAGTTTTAAGGACGTGACCATGTCAAAGTGGTCTATAAACGATCGTACTGAATAAATTTGAGCTAAATCCGTTCAGTAGTTTTTTAATGGAAGAGTTTTAAAGAACATGTTTGAAAGAGCAACAAACATCCACATACCTACCCAATACAAGCTATCACGTTTATAATATTAATAGAATATAAATTAACGATGGTAGCCGTGTCGCATTGATATAATTCACTAGGTCTGCCAGTAACTTTGATTTTGCAAATAAATAAATTAATTGTGAAAGAGTGAGCTCACACGTTAGAACGAAAGTAATGTTGGAGAAAAAGCGAACGATACTGTTTTATGACTGTCATATATCAACAAAACAATACCACGGATTTTAGGCATTCTATGATTTATATGAATGGTTATCACAAGGTTTTATACGGTCGTAGAGAACTCCGTTATAGTAGACTTGTTATTTATTTGCTAAAGTAATTAAAAATGTAGAGTCTAATAAATAGAGCATATTTTGCGATGCTAAAAATCATTTTCAGTTTTGCTTGTGTGTAATAATAAAACACCATCAAAAAGAGTTTACATTAGTACACTAATGTTTTTAATTTTATTATTTGTTGATTTAACGTATGTTGATTGGCAGCAGCATTTACACGACGCAAGTTTCTTGCCTGTTGCATACAATTAAATTGACTGTCATTATTGACTTGCATGGTCTAAACAACAGTTGCTTACAGTTATTGAACGTCAATTAGGTGCGCGTAATTTTTTCACTGGTATGTACAATAAAATGACATCTGAGTAAATGGTACTTAAATCGACGATATTTTTTCCCCGTTGTGTTAGTATAACCAAAGACGATTAATATCTAGAAGACAGACAAAGGCCATACACAAAATCGTAACCCGATCCCGCAGTACCAGATAGCCTGAAAACTTTAAAACATCAATTTTATCCAAGAAATTTCAATACTTAGTAGTAGGTAGCAACAATATTCAATATTTAAACATTTTTAACTAGAAAGTAATTGAAATTTCTTGGATAAAATTGATGTTTTAGAGCTTTCAGGCTATTTTTTAGGGTTACGATTTTGTGTATGGCCTTTGTCTGTCTTCTAGATATTAATCGTCTTTGGTATAACGTAGAACAAATGCCTAGTATCAAGTTTGATGGCATGTTGAGTGTCCAATATTTACTCTTTAAAATGTCTGTTAGTGTAATGCAACATCGACAGGGCTAACCACACCGATCTATCATCCAAACGTCGAGTTGCGGTACTGATGTTACCAGAGATAAATTATCGTCATGGTTTTAAGCTCTCAAAGCGCATGGCTGAACATATTCTCAATTAAACACACCTTGAAATGCCCTTAATATTTTTCGTTTCGGTTAGACTATATTTGTTGTCAGTAGTATAGTTATGTGTTTAGATTATTTGTGAATACTCTTATACTATACAGGGTGAATTTTTTGAACCCATTCCCAGCCCAGCTAATGGTCGTCTCCATAGGAGAGGACCGTGGGTTTGTAGGGTTGGTCTGGTAATAAAAATATGACTGATACTACTCGTAAATTGTGCGCACTGGCATTCGGCTGATAGTAAAGTTTACAGTTTGCGATGGTCAAAGTGCAATGCTACAAAATGTGAAAAATACTACACATAAACATCACAAATGAACGAATACCACATACTAGTCTGCATTTAAAGCTTCAGACGCAACCAAACATTAATTCCACTAGAATTTAGCTACACATTTCACTCGTACTTTTTCCTTTGAAACAAAAATAAACAAAACCGCGAAATCCACAGACTGTTTGTCTTTTCGAACTACTTAATCCAGTTAAAAAAGCTATGAGAGACAAACTGTTGGGATGGAGCTGATTTATCAAGAATTTACGACCGCTACATCATTAACAGTGTATAAAAAACTATAGCGACATTTCAAGTCTTTAGTAAGACCTAGTACTGTGAGTAGCTTCAGACAATGAGCAGGAGTTTTTTCAAGTTCTCTGTAGATGGCGCTAATTGGTGCTTAACAATAATTTCATTGCCTAATAATTTCATTCTGACGTGCCAGGGGTTCCGTGGCCGAGTTGGTTCAAGGCAATCCGACTTCTTAGAAACGTCGCTTAAACCTCAACGAGCTATCAAGAACGTCCTATATTTTTATATAAAATGGAAATGTGTCTGATTAATTTGCATTTGAATATAATAAGCATAGTTTTTTGTCATTCTGTCAAAGTTAAAAAAACCGCAAAAATTTGAAAACTAGAGTCATGTCTAAAAGTGTTTCTTTTAGACTTTCATTTGAATGGCTGTACTCGGGTACGTCAGCGTCCTATGCTTTGGTCCTCACTGAAACATCACCGAAACTGAAGTGATACTTGAGGTACCAAAATAAACGATTTTTCTTTCTTTCCTCTGGCCTGGTACCAAAGTATAGTGAGTGGGCAAGATTAGATTACAAAGACAATGAGAAGCATCAGATAATTAAATCGTGCTTAAGTTAGTTTTTTACGACTACGAAATTAAAATCACCGCTTTGCAGAGACTTTGGAAAAGCACGGTCAGCTGGACCACAAATAGTGTTTTAGTCTTTTTACTGGCTCGCGATTGGATCTGGATTGGAAAACGGTCTTGATTTAGTTGAGGATAGCGAGAAAACAGTGTTGTTTTAGTAATGTTGCTTAATTGTGAACTGTAAATGGAAATGTATTTCGATGGGTTAGAACATATAATACAAAGTAACTCAAATTATATTGCATAATTATGTTGTGGAGGCTAATTCAGTTAATTTAGACTCTGATAAATTATTAATTATATTATTTTTACATAATTGTTGAAGCGCTCGTGGCGAAGCTTGCTAAGACGTTCTTGATAGATCGTCGAAGTTAAGAAACGTGCTGAGCGGTCACAACTTGGATGGGTGACCGCAAGTGGCATTTATATCTGAGTGCTTCCCTGCTTTGAAGGACACGTTAAATTGTCGGTTCCGGCTTTTAAAGTCGTTAAGCCATGACGGAGGCCTTAAGGCGGCCTAAAAACTCCGTCACCATAGTTGGCCACTTGCTCATACGAACTTACTTTTTTTTTTATTGTTAAAATGTTGTGCCGATCCCACATAGTGGGATAAGGGCAGGAAGAAGAAGAAGAAGAAGACATAATTGTTAAAAAAATATATAATAATTATTACATTTTTGATATTTTTTGATGACAATCAAACAATTGCATTCCTTCGATCCTAACACTTTGCTAAACCACCTTATTGTTATATTTATAACGTAGCTACAGCGATTCCTTTGTCCAGCATCTGACAGCTGTCATTAGCACCGACGTTTCCATTGCGAGCTCATTTGCAAAACAAGGAAAAGCCGCTATAATCTCACTGATATTCGCTAATCAATGGAATATCGATTTACTCAAAAATCTGAGTGTTTTCAGTACAATTTTTATTCATGTATTTTGTTAAATACAAACACAGATCTCGATAATTGTCAGTTGACTTTTTTATGTAATATATATCTGTTGTTGGCTGTCGGTTATGAAATTATGTTTCGTTTATATACTGTGGGGATTTAGTATAAATCTACACTAGGAGGTATCATTAAGACAAGTTATTCCGATACAATTGATATCAAATAACTAGTTGTTAGAAACAGCTCGAATTGCTCTGACGCTCGTGTCCTTAGGCGTTGTCCTTTGAAAATGTTTCGGGACAGCAACTTTAGTTGTTCATTTATTTTGCTAATTGGCCTTCTTTGTTTAAATTTCATAAAACACAGTGTACCCTCATTAAAATTGCGATCTATTGAATCTTAAGCTTAATTTTTTATACTGTCTTAAGATTTTTAGCTTCGATCCCAAAAGCATAACAATGCTGTTTAAAACAATGGTTATTAAAAATTATAACAAGTTTTGTAAACAAAGGTTTCGCTTTAAGGCTCTTAACTTGTATTCTAGTCCGCATCGCTCTTAAAACTCTGTTCTTCCGCTCAAAAAGATCCAAAAGTTTTAACATGACAAATTCTCCCTCTCCCAGTCACCAGCACCAAAATGACTGCGGCTCGGACGAATTACCTAATGCCCTTAAAAGGGTTCCCGACGCCCCACGGCAATTTCATTCCTTAACAAAATTCATTCCTTGAACAAAATTATTCAATTAGATACTTGAGCCCCTTCTATTTAAGATTAGGATGCGTCTTTTTTCATTTCCATTATCGTCGAGTCAAAATTGATAAGGTCCCGTTTGCCAAATTAGGTTTGGGCAAACAGTTGTCTTAATGAAGGTTGGTAATTTATTCTGGGATCGGCGATGCCTGTGATCCCAATTATATGATTAGAGATGACTTTATCTAAGAATGAAGAAAGTGTCGGAGCTTGTCTTGTATTTAGAATTATGCGAATACATAAAGGATTCAACCTCTGTGATGCAGTGGGTAGCCCACGTCTGATGCAGGATGTTGTGGTCTCACCGCAAAATAAATGTTTGTATGTAAGGCAGAAATTTGTTCTAAGTCTAGGTATTTTTCTAGCTTTACTATATATACAAAAACTTATAAAAAGTTGGTTACCATAAATCAAGCATTACGATGTATTTTATTTTTAGGCTTTTGACTAGATGACGCGTGTTAAATGTCCAATAATATACTATTTGAAATTATTTTAGATCTTTTTTTGAAATGGCTTTATTTTACTGTCATAAGTCGTACATTAGAATATCATTAAGTTAGTGTATTTAAACCATAAAAAAAATGGAAAAGTCTAAAGCACTCTTTTTTTGTAACTCGAATCAAATGTGATGAGAATGAATAACGTGAAAAGAGTGCCAGAATTGTGGTAAAATGAAATCCTTGGTATTAGTCTACCACCAACAAGACTACAAATGATTGTATATAATATAATGAATGCATATGAGTATATGATATAAAAACTAAATGAACATGAAATTGAACATTCCGCTTCAAACACCTGAATGAAATGTTTGCATAAGATGTGCCAAATAAACAGTGAATACAGTATGAAATACGGAAAACTTTTAAAGCAGTTTGTTGAAATTGCGACGGCGAATTCAAAGCGAATGTAAAACCGAAGCTCTGCTTATCACATTTTACGACTTCCCAGCTTTTGCCTGTGACTTCTCTCGCTTTTAACCCAAAAAGAGTACCTTTTACCTCTTCTGTAGGTTTTTGTGGTTTCAGTCTTAAATATCTGAAGATTTGCCTAATGTTTACTGGACATTTAACTTTTAAAAACATAACTTTTTTATGGAGAAAATGCATGTTCTTTCGTTTTGTCAACGAAACGGAATCTGAATCTGAATCCAATTAGATAAAAAGTTATATCACTATATCTATATTATGTATTTATTAAGTATATCAGTCATCTGGTTACCATAACACAAGCATTAAGTTGCTTAGCTTGGGACTAGATGACGCCGTGTAAAATGACCGAGGATATTTCTTTACAAACTGGGAATCAAAAGGAGTTAGAAATGAAATGAAAAAATAAAATATGATCATGACTGTATCCCGAGAGCGGTAGACATTTCTTTCAGATCATTAGGCAATTTTTTTAGATCTTTTTAAAGATGTCTAGGGGGGGTAGTCAAAGGTATGTCCAAATATATATTTGGTACATGCCCACTTGTTACAGAAGTTAACTTTCAGGTTGCAAGCCCATCGACGCTATTAGAGAACTGACTGGTTTCCTCACGATGTTTTCCTTCACCGTTATAAGCTCGTGTTAAAGTGCATATATACATTTTTCGATGCGAAAAGTTCATTGATGCACGGCCGGATTCAAACCCACGACCTTCGGATCGAAAGTCGAGGTACTAATCCACTTGACCAACATGGCTTAAGGAGATATTTTGGTGCTTGTCTGTGATATAAACGAAACCATAACTGCTAACCTAGCTTTGTTCAATTCGGCAAAGCATCGGTGAATTGTTGTTCAAACAAACATTTCGTATTTTTCTCTCTTATTAATACCATAAAGCAGGACTACACATCCCTGGCCGTACATAGGATTGGGAGTTTCGAAGAAATTACTTCGTTTGGAGCCGGATTTCGAACACCCCTATCGGTTTTTACGAACAACGTTGATTGTTCGAGCATTTTATCAGAAAATGGAGAGGAAACTCGCTTTTCGGCGCATCGTGGAATGTCTCTCATATAATATAAGTGCATCATTTAGAATTCATTTTCAATTTCACAATAGGAAAATGAGGAAGCCTCCTAAAAATAAATTGTACCTCACATAAAAATCAGATATGGGCAGTTGATGCAAAAATTTAATCAAGTTAAATCACCATGAATTTTTCTCCCTGTCGTGCGTTTGACTGTCTCGTTAAGTTCAAAGTACGCAGTTCATGTTCAAAAAATTAATATTATGTGTCAAAAAAGAATAGGCCTAAATGTACGGAACTCCGAATAAGTTAAAAAGAAACGCCCAAAGTATTTGAAATACCCATTCCCCCTAATGACGTATTTCAAATCTTGGTGGTTAATATCTTACCAATCTGAGCCTGTATCAAGTGAGAAACGCTATCTTTTTATTTCTATGATTGCTACAATTTGATTTGACATTTCTAAACGCACGACAGACACCCGAATTTTCGTCATCGAATATCAGTTCCTATTCTTGTTTTTGTTCTAAAGCGATTATAAATGTAACTCAGATTTGGCAGAGCTTGTGTGTCAAAAGGGCGATATTTGCTTCTAAAGTGTTGTAATAAAATAAATAAATAAATAAATATCCTTGAACATTCCACACAGCGTCATCTAGTCCCAAGCTAAGCAATTTAATGCATGTGTTATGGTAACCAGATGACTGATAAACTACATCATACACAGTAATAACTCGCAATCGAAGTTGAGATTAGCCGAGATTAATATACTTCAAAGGATCTCGACGTTTAAAGATCTGAAAATAAGGATGTCTCAATATGAACCACCGGATTATAAAGCATAGACGTTTCAAAGGCGACAGAGAGATCTAGTATTGTACCCTCTGGTAAATAGATTGAATCAGAGACACTTTGAAAAATGAAGTCAGTCTTTGTGGACGAGACAATGACGCACCCGCTGTAGAAAATGGATTTCAAAGAGCTTCCTTGCTTTGATTTTGTGTCGTGGCATAGAAACTATTGTTATGCAGTGATGTTATGTCATAATTAGATTGCTTACTGAGAATTTTATCAATAAACTATCGCTGAAACGATATTGCAAGAAAGAAGTCTTTATATTTGCACTAGCTTTCTTGCCCGCGGCTTCGCCCCCGTGGTACCTGGATAAAAAGTAGCCTATATGTTATTCCAGGTCATAAATTATGTACCTACGAGTATATTCAAAGTTTTAGCCAAATCCATTCAGAAGTATTCGCGTGAAAAAGCAACAAACATTAATACATCCACACTATCATACATCCATACTCTGATACTTCGCATTTAAAATATTAGTAGGATTCACTGAATCTCTACAAAACTCTTGTGGTTTTATAATAAAACTAATTTACTCGCCCACGGCTTCGCTTGCATTGTACTTACCTGGACAAAGTAGCCTTTCTGTTATTTTATCTCTCTGATATCAGACAAATCTTATCCAAGTTTCAGACATATTTGTTTTTATGTGAATGAGTAACAATTAACCATTATATATATCCAAAAAATCTTTCGAGTTTATAATATTGTAGTAAGATGAAGACTTAAGGTAATTGTTGAATGTAGAGATCAAACTAGGTATAATAAAACAAAAGTATTCCGAATTGATAGCATTTGTTAAGTCAGTAATTAAATTACTATTAGTTGTTATTCAAAAGAGATTTACAGACAATGTCTTCTCTTCTCTCTTCTAAGCGTTTTGGGGCTTTCAAAGATATCTAAGGGCATCAGTTTGTTCAAACAATACATATCTACCCACATTTAAGATAAAACGGGTTAGGTTAGTTACTGCCTCAGACACAAGAAGGTTGAATAGTACCTACGAGTATAATACTTGCGCTTATGAATAATTATAAACATTTGTAGCGTCATAATTCATGTACCTATAGAATAAAAAATAAGTGATTTCAATTTTACGTGGTGCTTTAGTACTCCTGTCAATGCTCTATTGTTGCTGACATCACTCTAGCAACACGTTGTTTTGTGTAACACCAAGCTACGTTGACTGTACCACCAACGTTATTTTATGTTTGCAAATGCAAGTCATTATTAACTGAGAGTCAATGATTGGAAGCAGTGAATTATATAATCGGCAAAAAGTAATTATTGGACTGCAGTGTTTTCTAGGATAACGCGTTAGATAGAGCGAAGAGGAAGAAAATGTCGA
This sequence comes from Xanthorhoe designata, assembly GCA_963582015.1. Classification (NCBI taxonomy): domain Eukaryota; kingdom Metazoa; phylum Arthropoda; class Insecta; order Lepidoptera; family Geometridae; genus Xanthorhoe; species Xanthorhoe designata. Next base: position 5,474,367 of record OY757029.1, read on the forward strand.
GTAAAGCAGACCCCACAGACATCAGATGTGAATAATAATGCTTAGGAGAGAAAGAGAGATATATACTTGGCAAAAAATATGTTCGAAACCGCAACGCGAATAAACTATCGAATCCGTCCTATTCATTATTCCTCGTGATTTTGTAACTATTTAATTTTGTTAAACAGATTTATTTAATTCGGTTACGTGTAATCCTGCGTGCTGGTTAAACGTTACCGAGCTCTCGATAATATTGTCACGATTCAAAGTGGTCACGTACTTAATTGGTGCAAACTTTACGCAGCGGACTATGAATGGACGATGTAAAACCATGACGGCTGAAAATTTAGCCCGGTTTATAAAAGCAATCTGAAAATTCCGAAATATTGAGTGAAAAATGTTAAAGTTAATTGGATATTTAATTAAAACTGCAAAATGATTATGCCTTTTTAACATGAGAAATGAGCCGACGTTGTTTTCCTTTACCTTGCGAAATCAGTGAAATTATTCATATTTCAAGTCGAAGCGTTCCAGTTTCAAACAAATTTCAATAATTCCAATAACCAGCTGACAGGCGAACAATCTCGACATTCCTGGCATTATTCACGTGACAGATAAAACTAAAGAGATTACCAAGACTCATTACAGCTCTTCGCGGCACTTAGCAGAACATTACACGCAGATATTGCAAAAGTTGGAGGCCAACTCCGCCTGTCATTTTAGTCCTCTGTCAACGCTCTGTCAGAACTTGGATTTTAGTTTGAAGGTAAAGATATTTTTGTGCTAAGATCGTTAGTTATGTATTTATTATTAGGTGCTTTCCAGTGTCGATTTGGTCTTGTCCTGTCATGGCATTGTAAATTGAAATAAATGAAATGTTATTTCAATTTTCTTCTAAAGCCGTGGTCACAGTGGAAGGTGATTGTATAGCAATTTCTTTCTAAATCGAGCTTTTTTCTTGGGTATTATTATGAGGTTACGTTAAGTTTTATTATCATCGAACTCTAAAAAAAAATTGCTTAGCGATTTGCAGAGTATACTTAAAACCGATTAAGGATAAGGTAACCTTTAAATGTTACTTTTTTGCGAAAAGTGGTAGGTTGGTACTTACACAGGCGCACGCACAGTACGCACACATAGTTGTTAAACTTATAACACGTCGGGAGTTAAAAACTATACAAATCATTATCAGCTCAATATCAACAATATACCAGCATTCACAATATAAATTATTTATCACAAATATTCAAAATAGAAGCTTCTATTATTCAGTAACATTGACACCGACCTTGAAATTCAAATACAGGTTAAATATAATCGCGGAGGCAGCGTCATAAATTATTTAGATGCGCTTCAGTTTGTCAATACTTGAAGCACGGCACGGTCTATAAATATTATTCCAAGTTTACTGGAAAAAGCGAAGCGATAACACACGAGTTATTTTATATGAGCAACTAAAAATACAACTTTTGTTATTACTAGAAAAAAATATACGTATAGCATTTTATAAGAGACAAAATATGCGTCTACTCTTTTATTATTTTGCATGACAGTAAGCAGAGCTAAGGGAACTTATATGACTCTTATAATAACATATCTACCTTTGTTTAAATACGACGAGATGACCTCTGTGACGCAGTGGGTGAAACCCCGCCTAGTTAGCATAGTTTGGTCTGCTGCGGGACAAAATATGTTTGTATGATCTGCAAATATTTGTTGTATGTATTTTAGTTAGTCTGGATGTATTTTAATATGTATGTTTTTACAAAAAAATGTATTTATGTAATATATCAGTCATCTAGTTACCCTAATAAAAGTATTAAATTGCTTGGTTTACGGCTAGGTGGCGCTTAGTGAAATTTAAACCAAATTGATTTAGTTTTTATAAATATGGCAGCAGCCTGCAGTTATTATGATCGGAAGTCAGAGGGACGATAACAAGAACTATAAACAAACTTTGTATAGAAGTCAAGCGGTGTAAATATGACAGTGGATGTTGAATATTATGTAGGTAGTGTTGTAATAGTGTCGCTGTTTGTTTCTATCCAAACAGATTGAAAATAGTACGATGCCATAAATGTCTATTAAATCCCCTACTCTACCCTATGTAATATCTTCGATCATTTTTATATTCTATGTAGGTGTGTAGTCTCGTAAGAAGCAAAACTAAGCTCGAGTTTGGCACATGCTTGAATTTTTCAAGTAGCTTATCCTACGTGATATTTAAATACATGGCCGTTTTTTACGTGTAAAAATGCGATTTCTTACTAAATACATAAAATGCTATTAGAAATGGCTATTTGCAAGAAACCTAGAAACTTTCAAAGATAATAATCAGTAGGTATTAACAAAAAAATTATATGTCTACGCGCTTGACTACTTCCACCACTGCTACGTGATGATGCATCACCACGGCGCTAGAGGGCTCTGTCCAAACTGCACATCAGAGACGATAAATACCAAGTAGACAAACACAAAACCATGCCCAAAACGGAAGTTTAAAGTAGATCGCAGCACCAGATAGCCTGGAAACTTTAAAACATCAATTTTATCTAAGAAATTTAAATTACATTACATATATTAAATTACTAGTCAAAATTACCTACAATTTTTTTATCTCTGTTCCCACGGGAACGGGAACTATTCACCGCGGGTAACACCGCGGGGCGCAGCTAGTTTGTTATAAAATAAGAAAACTGAAAAATTCAAGAAATTTCGGTGAACAAGGTCAATCGCATCAACGAAGTAAACGAGAGAAGCGATAAGGTGCAGTTTCTACTGTCGCCCATCAATGTTCACATGACCAGCTGAAACTAAGGCTTACACCATAACACTAAATATTCTACACCGTTGACCACAAGGGGTAAGGTCAACCGTCCTATCTTCACACCCTTTCGTCCACTTGGGTCCCTTCCAGTAAACTTGCTTTTTTGTATGCATTGAGCAAAATGATTAATAAAGATAAGAACCGAGACGGTCAACAAAAAGGCTCCGTTTGATAAAGTAGTATTTCAGAGCGTTTCTCTTGACTGTTTTTAACCTGATAAGTGAATGGAGAAATGGTTTTAAAGTCGGGTAGTTTATTATTGGAACGGTATCGATATTTAATGGATTTTCAATGTTATTTTAAAAAAAAAAAAGTCATTGAAAATATTAGGCTTAATTGCAAAAAAATAGAGTGTTTTATTAACTGCGTAATATTTGCAAATAAAGTGAGCATTTTGTTGTAAGCTAATCCCAGTCACAAAATGGTTATAAAATTTCAATCGGTTCGAAAATACGACAATATTCATTAACTAAGGTTTAAGGTTTAAGGTTTAAGGTTTAATATAATTTATTCTCAAAAAGACAAAGATAAATGTCACTTACTTGAGAACAATGATTTCTTATAAAAATAATTCACAGTTTGTCGTTCAGGTATAACTTAACTATAACTAACCTATCTAACTCATTTTATTTGTGCATAGTACATGTTGTGCAAGCTTATATTTAAATGAGTTAAAAAGGTGTACACTTTTTATATCAGAGGGTAGTTGGTTATAAAGTTGTGCTCCTTCAAAAGTAATCATTTTTTTGCCGTAGTTGGTTCGAATTCTAGGTAAAACAAGATAGCTGGTACGGCGCGTACTTCGCTTTGTGAGTTCTGATTTTTTTGTGAAGACTAAATTAGTGTGTATAGTTTTATTAATGATTTTACGGACGAGAATGCAGGTGTTATATACGTATAATTGTTTGATGTTCATTAATTTTGTTTCTTTATAAATTTTGGTAGTTGACGTCAAGTAGGGATAGTTAAAAAGTAGTTTTATAATTTTGTTCTGTAGTATTTGCAGACCGGCTAACTTTGTTTTAACTAACATCTTCCACATTAATTATTTTCATCTTTTTTACGAATCGCGAAAATATAAGCTCTACGAACCTCTACAACGTAGACTTTTCGTAGCACAGTGCTACGTAGTAGCTACAAAAAAAATCAATAGTTATAAAGTAATGGTGCAATATTTAAGTGTTTGAAGTAAGGCAATATCCGATAAAGGTTCATTAAAATAATAAATTTAACTAGCTAAGAAGCGTTGCAAATTATACAAAGACAACAACAAATATACTGAGACGTGATTCTCCACTTTTCCCAGGCAAGTCTCAAAACATAATAACTTTTAGATGAACCATTGAAAATTTGCACCGATATAATTTTACATCCCACTGAGGACCGGCAGTGTTTCATTCGGTAGTAACGATCCAGATGGCTTGATAACATTATTAAGCTTAATGCCAATTTTGTTCGGGTAAAATATGCCTTCGTTTTAAGCGAAATAAAGGGCTGTCTTTATTAAATGTTTGACGGAAAACGCTCGCAAACTTCGTATTTAAATTCAGGAAAACAGCCTGTGGAGATCTGAAGGGAAATAATAAATCACAATCAGACTTCAATTTATATTTCGTAGAAATTGTGAAGCGAGGTTTAAGAAAGTTTTGCTGCAATTTCTTGAGTTGTGTTGATCATCTTATTGTAAATATTCCTCTACAAAATATTTTTAATGAATTCGAAAAATCCCAAAGATGGAATTTGAATTACTAAAGTCACCAGTCTACAAACTGCGCTACCTAGCGATTGAAATCGTGGCTTATACTCTCTTTTTACTAGCCCTTTTTAACCATGTTAACAGTGGGCGAAAGCCCGCCTGAGACGCAGAGGTTGCGGGTTCGATCCTCGCTACGGGACAAATGTTTGTATGATCTGCAAATATTTGTTTCGTGTCTGGTTGTTTTCTATGTATAATATGTATGTATTTACAAAAAAAAAATGTATCTATGTAGTTTATCAGTCATCTGGTTACCATAACACAAGCATTAAATTGCTTAGCTTGGGACTAGATGACGCCGTGTGGAATGTCCAAGGATATTTATTTATTTATTTATTTATGTAACCTGAAGTTTAGGTCTCATCAAAAAATCGATAAATTCAAGCTAGGAAAACAAAGCAAATCTTAGGTTTTTACGTATTGTATATAATATCTATATATTTACATCATCAGTATTGAAACTACTCTTGCTCCTAATGGAATACTGTAGTGCCTGGGACTTTGTTAATATTGAGTAGGTTTGCTCTAATACCATCCTCTCGCCTTTAGTAATTAGCTTTTTAAGTTAGATAGATATAGCATTTATTTGGACAACACAGAGCACAGAAGTTGTTGTGCTTAGCAGTGAAGAAATCGACTTGGCTCCACATCTGATCATGTCTTACAAAAAATTTATAATTTATAAATATGGTGTTTACAACCAGCTTAGGTTACTGACCTAAAACGTCCATTACAGTACACAATCATGAAATCCCAACTTATTATTTCTGTATCGGATTGAAAAAATCAGGAAATACGTTGTAAATCTAAACGCTGAGGGTTTGACGGGCCTCGTGGGAGCCCCTGGGGCCATGGCTTTGGTAATTGCTGCCCATCAAGCTTTTTATACTTTTATTTTTCTGGAAATAAACTTGGACTGGATTTAGACTTTGTTTATTTCAAACGAAGGGTCTCTTAATAAATAAATGCTCGAAAGTAATGACAATTTCTAAATATAAATAAGGTGGCCTTATTTATTAGATTTGTCAATTTAATGTGGATTTAAGGAATGCTATTTTCTCTTTTTTTGCTCATAGGTCAATGAAAAGAGATAGCAACAGATTTAATATCCGTTTATGCTAAAGTAGGTTTACCAAACCAATATGCACAAGAGGGAAAGTGTTTTAGGCTCATATTTAGAATCTATACTCGAGTTTGGATCGTATTTCCAGCTTTGATTCAATAAACATCTACAGAGATCTATCAACAAACGATTTGTAATATTTTTTAAAGATACGTGTATATTTTTACTGTATTTAATACTTAATTCATTTATTTATGTTACGACGACATCTTTTCTGTGGATAAGGTTTATAAAGCTGTGAGAGATAGCTTAGATTTTGTTAATATTATAATGCTGCTATTTAAAGATGTTTAGTCCAAAATACCATCGCTCAAAAGTAAAATGTAACAAGCCGAAACAATTGGAAGATAACATAATTTCGAACGTCCGCTGCAGATGACAAATGATCGTGGACTCGAAGGGCGTCGGGATAAAAGTTCATGGACAAATATTTGGATTTTGTGTTATTATAATTATATCGAAATTCTAAACTTGGAACAAAACAAGTATGAAAACGTTGTGATAACGTACAGGAATAACTCACTATTATTTTTGGCTCAGATACCTCACGAGTGTGAGATGTGACATCAAATAAATAAAAGTCATTCCCTCTTATATTATAGAATTAGTTATTACCCAAATGATAGAATTAGAAAATACTAAATTATCTTCAATTTAAATACTATACAAGTATGATGCAACCACGAGATTTATTGTGTAAGGCCATTATCGATTTACGATGACCAAAATAAAAACAAATAATTATACATAACCTTGTTTTACTCATTGAATCATCTTACAGTTATAATGTTTTAATTTATAATTTTTAATTTTTATTGAGGTAAAACAACAGCGTTACAGTAAATATGGTGCTTAATGAATATAGATACATATAAATAAGGCCAAATGAGTTTTACACAGATAGTAAACAATTTAGGAAACGGATACAAAAGTGTTATGTACAACTGGATAAAATATAGTATCTACAGGTTATGTCTTAACAGTGTAAAAGAATCGCTAGGTACATCAAAATCAGAAAAATACATTCTAGATAAGAAAAATAGAAGAAAAAAAAGACTTTTCCCAATTTATTGAAAGTTTAGTATGTGTGTGTGTATGTTATAAGCTTGTCCTGAAAAATATTTTAAGCTTAAATTTATTCATCTTTAACACACTCCCTGCTTAGCCACTGCACGAAACTTCCACATGTGCGCCATGGGCACTAAACAAAATGTTAAGTAGTCAAGTGCGAGTAAATGTTCCCGAGAATCGTGCTGTCTCGTCCGTTTTTAGAGTTCCAGTAAAATAGGAACCCTAATACTTTTTACAACTATTTTTAGGTCATAAAAGTAAAGCTATTTAGTTCGCATACAATACCGAGCGGGTCACAAACGGTGAACATTTGCATGCGTAGCGGGCGGATAGCGGAAAATGTGGAGACGTGACTGATCGCAAGCCCGTTGCCGCTTTTAGCGGGTCTTACGATGTTTTCCTTCACGGTTTGAGAGCACTGTTTAATTTGAACTTCTTTATTTAAAGTTCTTATGCCATAGCTTGCAAAGACGTTCTTGATAGATCGTATAAATTAAGCGACGTTCTGAGCGGTTAGAGTTTGGATGGGTGACTGCAAGTGGCATTAACAACTGAGCGTTATCGTGCTACAGAGGGCATGTTAATTAGTCGGTCCCGTCTATGGATTTAAGCGTCGATATTACAATGCTAGAAACGATTCACGTTATTGTTATTTTGATGCAAATACTAAGTGGTTTAATAACTCCTCAAGATGTTTTCCAAGATACTTACATTACTCACAGAAAAGAACTAAGTTAAACCCTATGACACTCGAAACTTTCCACATCAATCACTACATCGATCACAGCTCGCGCCCGACACGTCCAACGCCTGAATATCACTTAAACTCTGGATTTCCAACAAGCTACCATGATGTTACTAAAGAGACTAAATTGTTTTGCACTAGGATTACGATGACCGTTTTTTGAGAAACATTCGCATCGGGGTCAAGTTTTCGCTTGTGAAAGATTGTGTCATTCGATTTTAATGATATTTCTGTTTTCAGGTAATAAGGATGTACGGATTGTGAAGAGGAAGAATCGAGGTATTATTAGATTAATGTATAGATTGACAACATAATAAAATAATCAACAATAATTTTCTGACTCTTAAGCTAAGGGAAATCTCGTCATAGCGTTGAAAAAAAAACATGTAGAAAACAAATAAATAATGATGATGACGGATTTGAAATTGGCTGTATTTCAAATTAATGCACGATCTCTCATTATGTCTGCCATATTCTATTTTGCTGTAAAATGGGAATCTGCTTAATAATTATACACTGGCAACATGATGCACGTCATTGAAATTACCATTTTGTTTAAATAACATAAAGCCAGCCAACCTTATAACGTCACCAAATATGCTTTGTTTCATGAAAGATAGGTTATAATTATCACTCATCGTCATCATGATCGTAGCATCATACAGCGTCCAGTACATTTAATCTTTCTTTTGTTTTAATTAGAGCCTAGCTAGACGTTCGGTTTTCGAACGAGCTGTCATTGCGCGATTTTGTGTAGCGCGACACTTGCTAGTTCGCAGCGCGTTTCTCAAACGCAAGGATAGTGTGCACGGTCACAGCTTGCCGCCTGCATTTTGTTTACCACGCGTTTGTATCGCGTATATATTTGATGATTAAACGAACTTACCAAGTGAAGTTCTATCATAATTATACGAAGCACTCCGTCCGAAGAGATAAGTATCCTGAAATAAAATATTATTCACACATTGTAGTACCGCATAGGTGCCACCGTTCATGCACTTTAGTTGAAATACATAATTAAAAGCGAAAATACACTTCCTGTCGCTGGCAACACTCCCCAGTTCGCCGGCGCTGTCTTGGTATGCCCGCTCGTCATTTAGTTCCGAGTTTTGGTTTAATTAACATGATATTGCCAATGGGTTTTCCAGCACTGCTGCGGGTTCGGGTGGGTGATTGATACTTATCTCTTCGGACGGAGTGCTTCGTATAATTATGATAGAACTTCACTTGGTAAGTTCGTTTAATCATCAATTATACTCGCACTCCGTCCTCGAGATAAGTATCCTGAAATAAAATATTATTCACACATTGTAGACGTTGAAAGTTGCTTTTGGGAATATCATAGTTAATAATAGTAAGAAAATTAAATGTGTCTATTAATAGTAATCATTTATTTTTAACATCAAGGTCTTCACTCATAATTATAATAAGCTATAATCAGTAGGAAATCATGTTAAACTAATATAGTAACGCATATTATTATAGTTAATAATTAAATCATTAGAACGAAAATCATAGGAAATCTCCTTAGGAATTATTTACAATGGCTCTAGCCAAAGACATATGATCATCATCACCTACTATTGATCTGTTATAAAAACGCCCGAAAGTTTTTGAAGTATCGCTCCAGCCAGCGGTCTTCCGGATGATATCAATATTGACGCCTAATTGGTGAGCTTTAGAAGAAGCGGCATGGCGGGTGCTATGTGCCGTGAATATGGCAACATCAATACCACACTCTTTGAGTGTTGCCTTTATCCACCGGCTAACAGTTTGTGTAGACACTATGTTGTGAGGTTTTTTGAATGAAATGAATAGACTGTCAGTTTTACGAAGAGAGGCGGTCTGATTGATATATGATAGTAAAGTGTTGGCTGGACATATCCCTGGTTTGTCAGTAAAGAAAGGTATGTAAAGAATGGGCTGATTGATGCCTATTTTTGATGTCTTCACTAAGTCGGGTATTTTTATAATCAATTTTGTTGTTTGTGTCTCTATGTTACTCAATTTTATTTTTTGCAGGGTTTGTACTCGATGGGCTGTTGTAAGCGCCAACAAGGTGATAGACTTTTTTGTTAATTTCTCCAGTGTAAGTGATTCGTTAGGGAACCATGTACTTAAAACGTCCAGTACCTTTGACGTGTCCCACGTTATGTTATATTTGGGAACAGGAGGGCGGAGCCTGAATATACCTTTAAAAAATCTCTTTATCCGGTCATCTGAAGATATATGTGAGCCAATTATAAGAGATAAAGCTCCTCTATAGCTATTTAATGTTCCATATTGGATGTTACCTGTCTGGAATACTTGTGTAAGGAAGTATAGGATCAAAGGTACTGAAGCTTCAAATACATTGTAATTATTGTTGGTGCAAAAGTTGTACCATCGTTTTAGGCATACGTCGTATTGCTTAATGGTGCTATCACTTAATGATGCCAGCATGATATCAATGGACGATGGTGGTATACTTCGTCTCAGCAGCGCCGCCCGCACAAGACCCCGGCAGCCAGGGTAAGATTCCGATGAATCTGCCCCTTGCTGGAATGGAAAATAATAACATTTTCGTTTGGTTCAAAAATTATTAACTCTGAGACTACTAGTTTCCGAAATACTGGGTACCATGGCTGTGTGGGCCACATTGGGACCACCACAATGCCTTTTGCTTGATCTGTTATTATTTTACGAAGGGTTTTTAAAATAACAGCAAACGGAGGAAAAGCATAAAAGTAAAATGGTGCCCAATTCACTGTAAATGCGTCAATGGTAAATGCATCTGGGTCTTGTTTCCATGAGATATAGGTGTCACATTTTCTGTTTAAGCGACTGGCAAACAGGTCGATATCTGCTGGACCGAACTTTGTTGTTATTTGTCGGAATGCTGTATCTTTCAGCTCCCATTCGACATCAGGATGAGAGCGTCGAGATTCTGCGTCAGCTACTTTGTTATCAATAGATTTTATGTAAGAGGCGACCACGACGATTTTACGTTGTTCACACCACTGCCAAATAGATTTTGCTACTTCCGTCAAATGAGGGAATTGCACGCCGCCCATCCGGTTGATGTAGCTAATAGCAGTAGAGTTATCTATGTGTATTAGGATTTGACAGTCTGAGTAATTTTTGGCAAATATCTTAAGAGCAATAAATGCAGCAAGGAGTTCCAGTTGGTTAATGTGGAACTTTTTCTCGGCGTTGGACCATGGCCCACTAGCAGTATCGTTCCCACAGGCCGCACCCCACCCCGTTGTTGAGGCGTCAGAATACAACTCTAAGCTAAAATTGTCGTCCCTTATCTTTTTTACAGATTGAGGGAGGGCTTGAAGCCACCATTCGAAATCTGGCCGTAAAAAGGAAGGGATTTGCATAATTCTATCATAATTATCATGACCTTGGAGGTTTAGGAATTTGCAGCGTTCTAATTGTTTAGTGTAGAGCCAGCCATACTCCATAGCTGGACAAGCAGATACTAATAGTCCAACAATTTGAGCAAAATGTCTTATTTTACAGTTTTGTAGTTTCATGATTTTTTTAATTTCGCTAATGATACGATTTCTTTTATCGTAGGGTAGTTGAATATTCATCTCATGGGTGTTAATTACATAACCGAGGTATCTGCAAGTGTGAGAGGGTTTCAAGACGCTCTTGTTCATGTTTATTATGAAACCCAAGCTAGTAAGGAACTGTTTGGTAGTTTCTACATTTTCTAGGCAGTATTCCTGCGAGTCACCTATCAAACAAAGATCATCAAGATAAATACTGGATAGGTATCCAGCTGATCTTAACACTTTAACCACCGGTTTCATAACTTTCGTAAAGATGTATGGCGCTATATTTAAACCAAATGGTAAGACGTTAAATTGGTACAAGGAGTCGTTATAGATGAATCTTAAATATTTTTTCGAATCTTCGGCCATTTTCAATAAAAAGTAAGCGTCCTTCAGGTCTATTGTTGCCATGAAACTATTTCTAGATACGAGTTTTAGGACTGTTCGTAAGTCTTCAAGCTTGAAATGATTCGTATCGATGTGCTTATTTAGTTTCTTAAGATTAAGTATGAAACGCATCTTTCCATTCGGTTTTGGTCTCAAAAAAATACTGGAGATAAATTGGTTTTTGCATGGTTTACATGGTGATATAGCTCCTATCTTAAGGAGATCTGATATCGCTTCCTCGAACTGTGTTAGTTCTGTGAAAGAATAGCTAGGAGCTGTAGGTAACGAATGTTGTTCTACAGAAGGGAAGGAATCAGAAAGGGTAATTTTAATGCCAGAAATCCATGATAGGATTGTTTTTTCCTTAGTAATAAGTAACCACTGTTTATAGAAAAGGGATAAGCGTCCCGCGTAATTTACCTCTTCTATGATCGGCGATGGTTGGTAGGCTTCTGCGGATGCGATGACGGCTTGTATGGTCTGCCGTGCTGATACTGGTGAGTAGTCGTCTGACGGAACTTCTGTGTTGTAGCCGGCGGCTTCCGGGGTGGAACCGCCGGAGTTTTCGAGTTTAAATTACTGTTTTTAGATGTCGACGGCTGCGGTTTCTTATTGTTATTGTAAGTATGTTTAATTTCAGTACTTGACTTGGAAACAGCTTTTGCTGTTTTGAGCGTGTCCGGCAAATTCTCACTAAACAATAGCTTGTCTATTTTGGAGTTTAGTATCTGGGTTTTTACATCTTTTTTCAGGACGGATGTGCTAAACATTCTTCTGGTCACAGAGTCAGAGTGTTGAACGTCACATAGGATTCTGTTTGCGTCCATTAGTTTTTTAAGAAGCTCGTGATTTTTATCCTGGGAATCCAGCATTTGAGATGTTGCCGATGCCAGGCAAGAAATAGCCGCTCCGAGAAGTTTTTGCTTAGCTTCGATGGCTTTGTCTCGGTTAGACAGAGATTCTGGTAAGGCGGCCTTTATTTCGGGGTTTAATGCAGGGGCCCCCAGTAGAATACCATTAGAGGGTAGTAAGTATCTTTGTTGGAGTTCTTTTTTGGCTTCTTTAGTGAGGCCAGTGGTGGCAAGATGTTGTAATCGACTTGCCAACTCTTTGTGAATATCTGGTCCGTATTGTTCTTTGTTGGCAGGATCATCGCCAAGAATATCCAATATTTCCTTATCTAGGACAATATCATCTTTGTTTTGTACCTCACTTGAGGGTGGATCTAAATTTGTTAGATCTAAATCAGAAATTGTTTCTGTTTGTGTCGAGATTGGAGGTGTTTCGGATGTTTCCGGTAAACTTTGTTCAGTAGGTAGAACGACATCATCATTTGTGGGCTCTGCCATAAGTTCCTCCAATAAATTGTTTTCTGGAATTATTTATTGCAGAATTAACGTTTGCTCCCACCATAAGCAAGTAGGTAATTACCCACAATTCATATCATAAGTATATACTTTGAGTATAATTATTATTATACTTCAATGTGCACAAAGTGTTAACAAAGTGAATGTTTAATTTTTGCACTGGAAAAGCCCAATAGCAGTTCCGATTGCATGTTAAGTATGATAGCGTAGGCTTGTGTTTATATTTGCAATGCAATCATATTTTAGAATGTAGTGTGACAGTCCAAGGAACAGCCCGAGTACATTCATAACAATAATGCGATGAGACAGTCCATAGATCAGCTCGAAAATGCATTTTTAGTTACGAGAATAAAAAATTTCCATTAAAATTAGTTGAGGGTAGATACAATAACTTTATGCGGTGAGACAGTCCGATGATCAGCTCGATCGCATTGTATTGTATCTAAGAATAAGTAGAACGAAATGATAAATGATTTTATGGAAGTTGGTACATACCGTCAATCTGTCCAATTTGTTCACAAGAGATATCACTAGAACTCGACGAATCCTTGTGTTTTCGAACACGTTTGATTTTCTTTTTTAACTTTTTTAATTGATCACTAATGTAATCAATATCGTCTTTATTGTGCTTGCGTTTCGGCATAATGACTTTCGTATAAAAAATAAGTTTTGGTGCGAAATAGAGGCGTAGAACGGTTGAGCACTAAAACGCGAATGACGAGCGGGCATACCAAGACAGCGCCGGCGAACTGGGGAGTGTTGCCAGCGACAGGAAGTGTATTTTCGCTTTTAATTATGTATTTCAACTAAAGTGCATGAACGGTGGCACCTATGCGGTACTACAATGTGTGAATAATATTTTATTTCAGGATACTTATCTCGAGGACGGAGTGCGAGTATAATGATACAAACGCGCTGTACTGCGCGTTCGAAAAACGTGGTGAGCACAAGCTCTTAATATTGTAAATAATGTTGAATTCAACATTTTCACCGTATTCTCGTGGAGTTAAAGCATATCCGGTAATTTAATGATAAAAGCCACATTCCAGTCCTAAATCCGAAAATTACGAGAGGAGTTTCGGTTTCTAACCTATAAGCCAGTATGCAATCACTGTTGTAATGTCAGGTGTCTATTTTGCCTTGAAGGAATGTGTTCGAATCCTGGCCGTATATTATATTTAGTTGTGCAATATACTTATACACATTAACACCATTTCTAAACGGTGAAAGAAAAAAATCTAAAGGTGTTTTGTTCGGAGTGGGAACCGACTGGTTATATAGTAAGCCGTTTTGCATTTCGGTCCGAAGGTTTCTTACGTTTACGTTATACGTTTGAGTAGTAAGTTAGTCCAAAGTACTTAAATACGATTGAGGCGGGTATATAAAGTCTCACCATAACTAAAATTCGTAGAATCTACTTACATCCAGAAATTAGTGACGTACGTGTTCAGAACTTGAATAAGACCACATTCAAACTTAGGACCCAAACCTAGTTCATAGAAACTACAGTAAGGTTAATGGAATTATAGACTAGCCGATTTTATTCACGACCTAGACATTGCAAAACTCTGCTGTATTGAACATATATTTTTTTCAAAAATTCCTTTCTATGTTTACTAAGATATTTCATCTCTACGTTGCTTGCTTTAAGAGTTTCTCGCGTTTTTTTGTCATAGTTCATACACTGCCGTGCTGAGCTTAAACCGCAGTAATAGCAAAAACGCGGTTTTGAGAAAACGGCGTTTAAAGTTTAGATTTCATAAAAAACAATCTCAAAGAAGATATTTGACAAAAAAAATAATGCAAAGTAAAAGGAAAATTTATAAACTATCATTAGATGCAATAATACAATATAATTTCTTTAAAATAAAATAGTTATAGGCATTAATTGATTTTAGCCCCTATTACTGCAAACATTTTTTTCAAGAATTCTGAACAAAAACTTACTAAAATGCAGTAAAATCTCCTATTACTGCATGTTGGACCACTTTTTTTGTCATTTTACTATTTAAAGTGCAGTATTCATGTGATAATACTTCATTTTAATGCGGTTTTCTATAGGAAAATTCTAATGTTTCTCGCTTGCAGTAAAATAAAAACTAGCTTTAATTTAAAAAAGATGTTTATTCTCTCTTAGAACTGCTATTAAAACATAGTTTTTAGAATAATTATAGGAATCAGAACTCATAAATATTTAATTACCTTGTTTTTTTGATAATCTCAGCATTAATGATTGCGACTTCATCTAAAATAAAGTTTCATAATCTTCTACATTTTCTCATTTAAATCATTATCTATGACAATGAATAAAAAAAAGGTTAAGATTAGATTTTTAGAAGAGAAATGAAAGGCTTTTTGTATGATTTTATATTAAAGTTATTGAAATAAAATAAAATTTAATCACGGCTGCACTCACTAAGGTAGACAAATTCTTACAGATATTTATTATAGGATACAAATACCCTGAGGTAGGTTTTAGGTGCTAATAAAAAATGACTGTCTTTTTGACTAACATAACTAGTTATTAATGCTTCATATTAATTAAACTCAGTCATATTATTATGTAAGTTACACTTTTTTACACAAACACCATTGTTAAATTATACCTTGGTATTCATTAAGTCAGATTTTCATGTTTAACTATTTGTATTGTCATCGATCATTAATAAGTGTGCAGTATGCAAAGTTTTAATTTAATCCGGAACTTTCGAGGCATCATTCACATATAGGTCATGGGCACTGAACGCGTTAAATTATTGATTGTCTTTACTGAAGAACTGTGTCGTTTGGCGATGTTTTTCGCAGTATTTTGCGAGCCAGTCTTAATTATTTCGTAAGGTTACTTACTAAAACGCAGTATTAAGGGAATATTACTTCACTTTACGTAAATGAGCTAACATAAATCAGTTACATAAAACTAACTAACATGCAGTAAAATGTATCAATATTGTGAATACTTTGGTTTTTGCCTTATAACTTTAAGCACCAATACCTACTAAACTGCAGTATTATTTGTTAAAACTGCGTTTTACTTGGTATGGGTACAGGCATTTATAAATCATTTACCAGTTAGACTGCAGTATACTGTGTGTAATACTGCAGTTTAATTGGGAATACAAGTAAAAAATAATATTTTTACAGATTGCAGTAAAATTAACTTGTATGGAGTGAAATAATACTGCATTTTAATTGGTTTTATCTTTTAATCTTCTAGATCAAACAACCACCTAAAGTACGACAAAATGTTATGTAATACTGCACTTTAGTAAGGAAACACATCAAAATCTCGTGCAGTATTATTTTTATTGCGGTTTAGCTGGGAAACATTGTAAAATAAGCGTGAATTTGTTGCAGTTTTGACTTTCCTTCTTCCTTAAAAACATAAAATAAAATACTTCCATACCGTTTTACGAAAAAAAGAATAGTTTGGTATGTAGGTATTGAAATGAGGTATCAAGCTGTGTATTTATCTCAAAACCGACCAAAAGCCTGTTACTGCGGTTTAAGCTCAGCACGGCAGTACAGGTAAAGGTTTCCAAGATGGTATCTGTATTAATTGCTCAACTGACGGTCAGCGTTGAGGTCAATTGAGCATAGCTTTTATTGAAAAAGTATGAGCAACTACAGTGCAGCGCTGATGAATTGCTACGCACGTACAGCTATATTGCTACGACGTGCCCTCAGCGCTTACGGTACGCGCTAACCATCGGTTGAGCGCTAAATACAGCTTTAGAAAATAAAAAAAAACTATTTTTTTGCACATTTGAATAAACCGCTAAAACATGATTATATTTGTATAATTCTTAAAACTACCAAGTAAGTACTATTATTAGTTTCTAGAAGTAATTTTCCCAAATATTTGCAACCAACTTATTCTAAGTTTGATCTAGTCGAAGGTTATTAAAAAATCGGCTAGTCTATCCAGCTCCGATGCACTAAAGCTTACAATAATATAGTAACTTGAAAGCGACCAATAGCACAACTTCGCATAATACGAGAGGACCAAAGTTGGTCTATAAACTAAACTGTTGGTAGACTAGGTACAGTCAGGGTCTAAAATTGGCAATTATGTTTTTTTACAACATTAATAGGTAAATATAGCGATGACCTCTTATGAAACATTTATTTACAGAAACTTAAACTACTACATTATTAACATAGCCTTACAAAATACATATGAACAGGTTGAGTTATCTAGAGCTTACGCACACCACTTTTTTCTAACGCGCAGTCACTGTAAGTTTGTATCGATGCAAAGGATAATAAGACGCTCTGTAAAAACGCAAATGAAACGCGCTACAACTGCGAGTTTTTATCTATACAAATGCGTGGCAAACAAAAGGCAGTCGGCAAGCTGTGACCCATGCACTCTATCCTCGCGTTTATAAAACGCGCTGCGAACGAGCAGGTGACGTGCTACACAATAACGTGCAGTGACTGCTCGTTCAAAAAACTTGGTGTGCATAGGCTTGTAAGATTGTTAGAAACTATCTATATATCAACTGATCCACCTACTGCCAGTCGTAACTGTTACAATAGTTATAATAACAAAGTTAATATAACTAGTTGAGTTTTTTTATGATATTTGAAACAACCGCAAAAACCTTATTCGTTTTAGCAACAAAACAATTGCCTAGAGCTAAACTCACTGCGTAGTTAAATAATCAAACCTATGTATTTTAACTTCAGTACAAACGGCATACATGTGAAAAGGTGCTTTTGTTCGTCGGAAATAGTTTGTTCTCTAAAAACGGGAACGTGAATCTATTTTTCAATTTTCACATAAAATATCGACATCTCTTGCAGCGGTGTAGACGTGCTCTCAATAGTGATGTTCCGGTAAAACTAAATCAAATAACGACATTTCATCATGTTGAGTACAGTTAGCGCAGTCAAAGTTCACCGGAGTGAACGTAGTTATTGCGATTAGCATCGCAGTCAAACTCAAACTCAACATTTTTTGATTCAGTAAAAGTAAGTGGTCGGAAATACACTATCTCTTGGAAGACCGAAGTTCGAGCCCGTCAAGTTATACTGCGCTTACTAAATAGTAAAAATAATACAATAAGACTCATAAGAGTTTTAAAACAGAGTATAAGTAAAAGTTTTGAATGGAATAAAATGACGAGTGGTTGAAGAACATGGAGAAAGGAAACATTTATACCGACCCAATTTATTAAGATCATGATGAAAATCTTTAAATATTCATCTTTACTCGTGGATTTCTGGAGATTTGATACTTTGACAGATGAAAAGAAACTCGATTTTACTCGGCTTAAACCTTTACATCTTTAATAAATGATTTTTATAAAGTCAGGTCGCAAGCTATGCCTAAGCTCATGGAGCACAACGTTTCTGGAGTGTTATTAAAGATCGAGTAGAATTGCTCAGTGAATAAAGAAAATGATTTATTTATACAAGTATTGATATTATACTAAAAAATAACAAGTCTAGATTTCTATTGGCAAATGTGTTCATCGTATCAGTAAAAGATTATTCTTTACAAATGTCAAATAATATACCTCTTTTCAAATAGCTATAGAGCTAAGACGTAGATAAGACACATTAAAAAT
Source organism: Xanthorhoe designata (assembly GCA_963582015.1). NCBI lineage: Eukaryota > Metazoa > Arthropoda > Insecta > Lepidoptera > Geometridae > Xanthorhoe > Xanthorhoe designata. The sequence continues at coordinate 5,492,740 of OY757029.1, forward strand.
TGAGTTTAAAATAACAAATAAAGTTTATACCTACTATAAAAACGATGTTTTATCGATGCAATCGATACGCGATACATCACTAATAAATTCGTAGCCGTACGAGCGATCTTTTTTAGTCGCCCATTGTTTTTACTAAAAAATATTCATTTTTGGTGTTGTCATATCTCACAATGAATCAACATCGTGACGCAAACATAGATTGTACGATACCCGGAGAGTGCTTCCGAAAATGTTTAAAAATATTCAGTTTTGCGTAAAAAGTTTAGATTAAAACGCGTGGCGCGGAGATCGGTTGTTGGTAGTTTATCGTGGCATTTTATGGACTTTTTAGAGCATTTATTTACTTCTAGATAATTAATTTGAGTAAGCGTAAGAGAAAGTAAAGTATCTGCCGCGGATAGAAGATACCAATGCAAATGTTTGCATGATCTGTAAATATTCGTCTGACTGGTTGGTCTTGGTGATTTTCTATAGGTATACATTATACATTTGTGTATTCACAAAAACTATAAAAGCAAGTAGTAAATCAGTTTAACATAACAATAACACAAACTCTGCCGACTATGGTGCTTAACGATAGGTACTGTTTGAAATATCCAGCATTACATTATCCACAACTAAAAATAGAAGGACTTTATCGTGGTTTAAGTATAATAATTGACAGGAGGTGACAACAATAAAGTTTTTAAAGGATAACTCTTGTTTACTACTGATGATCACTAATCATAGACCTTGCTGAACTTTAATCTAAAAGTAGCCATCCAACCACGTACGATAATATAAAACACAAAGCATTCCTTTCGGAAACTAACTCTAAAATCGAAACATTGAAACGCCGGTAGTATCGGTACGAATTGACATTTGAAACCGACGGTGTGTGCGGAATCGTAAATCGGGCGTCACTGATACGATTTACTGCTCCCTGGTATATGCTAACCGACTTCGAAAGCTGGGTATGATTACAATCTCTACTGGTAACTGTTGTTGTGTTAAAAATAATTTTATTACTGTACTACACATTTACATAATTAGTCATCTATGGATCGTTGTAAACGATCTATCTACAGATAGATCAACTGACCCAAGCCACTGCCTATAAAACTGTCAATCAAACAAGCCACTGTCAATTTACGGAAGCGTGTTCAAGACACTGACAGCATTTACCGCAATGTATGATCGACTTAAGTGCAGCGCTGATGTATTGCTACGCGCGTACAGCTATAATTCCTACGGTACGCGCTGACCCTCGGTTGCGCTTAATAAATGTTTAAATTTTCGCGATTACAGTTAATATTCTGTATATTATACGTATTCACAAAATAATATATCTTTATCATATTCTGTTCGCATTATTTATTCATACTTCACAGCCGGCTTAGAAGTTCAAAGGCGACCAATTACAAAGTTGGACTAATAGTCGCTCCAACCAATTAGAGAGCACCGTCAAAGGGTCAAGTTCTGTTTTGATTTGACAAAACAATTGGAACGCACGCTGTCTAGAATTTCTATCCAACATAGCAGGATATAACACCATTATGTCTTGAGAACACATTATAAGTTTAAATGTAATTGAGAATTATTAAAAATAGTAAACACATTAAAATAAAAAGACTATGGTATCTTATACTTGTGTTCAGAGTGAGTGTAGACTGTAGGCAAAGCATATGTGCATAAGTTACCAACTGACATTGTATAAATCATGCTGATGAGGCCTGAGAATAATTGCCACTTAAAACTGCTTGTAAGATCTATATTACTCTAGCTAGATTAACGACAAAAACTACTAGACACCTTACCAGATTTAGCAATCATACTACAATGATGAAAATGTTACTGTAAAAATGTCAAAATTCAAATAAATGGCTCGAATTTTTCTACGTAAAATAAATTGAAGACACGAAATAAATGAGCCGTCGCGAATAACATTTTGAACGGAGAATGGAAAATCAAACAAAGAATATTGTCGTTGGTTCAATTTTATTTAACTCCCGACGAAAAAGCCCCTCTTTTTCGTTGTTATAAGTTTGTAGTGTGTATCTATGTACTAAGGTTTTTTGCATGTATAGGTAATGTGCATAACAATAAATACGTTGCCTCAGACAGATGAGAGCAATACTTCTGAACTGCTTCTGAACGGATGAATGTATTTTGATTTTTTTGTTAGATAGTTGTCTTCATCGAGAGTTATACCTACCTATATTTAAAAAGATTTCCTGAGCCGTTTGAAGAAGGGACATATCGAGGGTTTTTTATTGAATTGTTTAATTGTTATAATCTGTTCTCCGAGACTGATAAACTTTTTTTTAATAACAAAGAGATTTGGCCGAGACGTTTGATCAGTGGGACGATTATAGGTTATGATAATATATAAAAAAAAATCTGCTTTTGGCATGTAGACTCAGGTACCTACTCATGAAATAACTATTCACAATTATTGTGAAGAATGTCGCATAAATTCTGTATATTATAGACAACTGAAGTTAGGCGCCATTCTGCGAGGTCATAAAATTGATGGCAAGGGATAATTACATTTGAGCACTTTTGTTCTTTGGGTGACGAAATTGTCGATCCCAGGATTAAAGTTGTTAAGCTATGAAGCTTTCAGGAGAAATAACTCCATGGTCAAAGTTGGCCAATTAGCTTACAGCCTTCCAAAACCAAGGGTTTGCCACTACTTCAAATAAAGGAACAAAACTTAATATCTAAGCAAATTCATGATTTGAAAATGACAATTATACGGGCCCACACCGGACGATCCATTACAGATCGGCATTCCAGCGATCCATGATTCTGGAGCGTGGATCATAGAATTAAATTCATGATTGGATCGCGCGCGGCATCGGACGTGCACCTACTCATTTGGATCGCGCTCCCTCGATGCTCGACTCGAAAAAGTTTATCACGTCTAAATGATAGGCCTGATGAACTCTAAAAAGCCTCTAAGCCCTTAAATAACATGGTATCAACATCAATCTATCGGAAAACATTTACCATCCACGCTACCTAAGATAACTTACAGATTAGGATAGTTATAATATGGGTAGACCGTCGTACATCGCATTATCCAAACACTATCTTTTGTTTATCCTATCAAGATCTGATTATTTAATGTACAGAAGGGGATCGCTATAATATCGGATACATTTTATAGGTACTGCTATGGGCGATAAGGGATTTACACACGTTGCGGCAAATTATCGTACCGCAAGATTGTCTTTGTAAAAGCAAAATCCTTCCACAAATCGTATGTGTCGTTTGAGAAACAATTGACAACAATATTTTTATTTAATTTGCTGCCAAGCATTGGTCCCATTCCCATACCTATTCTATCTAAATATGTAGTCCTCTGGGCATGTCGACATATATTTAGGCTGTCTAACCAGAGACTGAGTACCCTGTATGAGCGCAACTTTGCCGCCTTACTCGGAATCACTTGCACTGCTGTTTTCTCCGCACCGTGTGTTTTCGTCCTTATTTAATCGTTGTAATAAAGCCCGTTTAGATAAAATCTGCGCGCAACTTTCTTTCAGTAGAGTTTTCTATTATATTTTAAGTGTGTAGCGATATAAAGCGAAATGGGATAAAATATGGAAGAAGATTAAAAATACTTTCAGCATGACAACAGCATTTTTTACGCTAGAAATGAGGAATATAATTTAAGAAGCAACATTTTATAAGGAAGATAATGAAATGTAACATTCAAAAATGTAAATAATGTTCACTAAATGGCCAGTATCAATAACTTATCTATTTTTGGCTTTGCTTACTGTCGGTAGATATTTGTAATTTTTTGTATGGAAGTAATGTTTTCACACAGTTTTGTCCTCAGTTTCATCTTATCCCCTAAAACTGTCACTTCAACGTCTTTTAACGCTAAATTCCTATCGAGCCGTTAAAGTATTGCAAGAGCAATTTGACACAACTTTTCAAGTGAAGTTTACACCGTAAACCACGTTACCCTAAATTAAGTTAGGTGTATTTATAGGTACAAGTAAAGTGCGTGAAGTTGAGAGCAAGACTTAGAGCGCCATTAGCTATTGTACAGTCGGCCAAGAAAGTGGTTTACCAGTTTTGACAAAACTTGCCACTTTCTTATGCTTGTAGGTAAGTGGTTTCTGTGAGATCTAATCTCTTTCCTACTGTATAGTATTTATAAATGCAAAAGTAACTCTTTTTGTATGTCCGTTACGCTTTCCCGCCTAAACCACCGAAAAGATTTAGATTAAATTTAGTACAGAGATAGACTATACCTTGGGAAAGGACATTATGTTACAATAAGTTCGTACTCGCGGCCGAGCAGCGATAAGTAATCAATGTACTTGACTTTTTTTCGCGATTATTCGAACCTGACACATGGCAAAACGTAAATAGGTATAAAGAGAGCAATTTTTCACTTTATAATGTTATAACAAATGAAACTCAACCGAAGGGGGGAAGACCACATTTTTGGCCGACAGTACCAAAGGGTTGGAAATCGATCTCAAATCCAGAAGTAACGTACGATTAGAATTCAAAGTTACCTTTGGATTCATTCTGACTTAATTTATTTTGACCTATCAATTTAGCAAGGCTAGCTGCGCCCCGCGGTGTTACCTGCGGTGAATAGTTCCCGTTCCCGTAGGAATACCGGGATCAAAAGTAGCCTATTTTTAATCCAGGATACCTACAAGCAATCCTGGTACCAAATTTCATTCAAATCCATTCAGCCGTTTGAGCGTGAAAGAGTAACAAACACTCACACTTACATACTTACACAATTACACACACACAAACTTTCACCTTTATAATAATTATTAGTAAGAAAAACTTGAAAAGTCACACAATTATCTTCATTATCCTACCATAAATAATGCATAGCAATCTGCTCAAAACCAATTCATTTCGCCCGCAATCAGAAACAGAGCTTTAATATTAAAGTAGCTTAAAGTGGATTACCCGACCTATCCATTATCGTCGAGTGATGATATGTCCGTTTAACGTTTGTTTAAAAGTTGGTTCACACCGCACTTCATAATGCCTTTTGACCGCGGAGCAAAAATAAATAAAATGTACGATATTTTTTTAATTCTATAAATCTCGTTTACTGAATGTAATCAACAGTTGTGATGGTTTATAGATCATCTGTGGGAAACTGTGAAAAAGTGTCACAAACACATAAGTACCTAACACAGAAATCGGTCGAACCATTTACAAGATAGTGGGGTTGAAAATAGGGATGAAAAATCGAATTTGTGAAATGATTTGAAACTAAATCGTCAAGTTTCAGCTTGACGATTTAGTTTCAATCGTCAAGTTTCAGCTTGACGATTTAGCTTACATTCGTTCGTTCGTTCGTATGAGCAAGTGGCCAACTCTGGTGACGGAGTTTTTAGGCCGCCTAAAGGCCTCCATTAGAAAGCAGGTTTTCTAGGACTTACTTAGAGTCGGGTGAATTTTAAAGACTTGTTAAATACTTATTTTATCATGAATTTTACCCGATATTATAATATTAGCCCGATATTTCGACCGGATTGCACCAGCCGAGTTCGCGGGAAGACTTCCCAAAAAAATAGACAATTGTTAAATATAGCTGCCATTACTAATTTTATTGAAAACTGATATCGATATTGCTTAAGTGAATACAGATGTTAGTTAGATTCATCTGTTTATTACATTAGTAAACACTCTGCGTCTGTAACGGTTTAGGACGCAGCTAATTGACCAGATTGGCCCACATCAAAGACAATAGTCTAAATCTATAGCACATTACATTACGAGAACAATATACCAGACTACAGTATACATTGAATAGTTCGTAATTCGATTGGTCTATCTACCTAAATTAAACTGAGCTAATTCCCCCTTAGCTATATAACGTATCCACAATCACTTAGAAACAGAGCAGATAAATGTACTGCAATTAAAGTTTAATAATAATTATAGAAAAGATTCGGTATTTACGAAGCGATATAAATAGGTGGGTCCGAACGATCCATCGCTATTCCATCGCGCGCGGTTGAAGCGTGATTCACAAAAGCGTCTGGTGTGGATCTCGTGCGATTTAAACTACAAAATAATCGTCTTGCAATTGGCTAATCGATGCTCCACGATTCAGTTTCGCGGATCACGCGATTGTCGATCCAAGATGATACAAATTTTTAATGATAAAATAATACACTTTTACATTAAATATTCATTTGGCACTGCTTATTTACCTACTTTATCTGGCATGAAAGGTTGAAATTAAAAATTTCACTTCTTTAACGATAAAACATGTAACATACAAAACCTTAAACTCATAGGCTCTTTATTAAACAATCCGGAGAATTCAAACGATTCATATAAATTACAGTCGTGTGGGAGAGAGACAGCAAAAATTCCTTCCTTTAATCTGTGAAGATGAGGATCCGAGCGAATTCCAATCATTGCTGAGAACGATCCCCACTGGGAAAAGGGATGTAGTTAAGGAAAAAGTCGGAAAAATGTTAAGTGGTTAAATTAAGAAGTCAACTACAATTATTATTTACTCAGACCTCTAGGATTATCTATAGAGTATAATACATAGGTCTTGTTATTTTTACAACTCAGGCCTTTACATCTTTACTAGATGATTTATACTAGAATCAGGAGGCAAGCTTTGGCTACACTTAACGGGACACTGTAGTGCCTGAGACGTTGTTAAGATGGAATAGGCTTGCCCAGCATCTAAACCATCCTCTCAGCTTAGCTGGCCATATCCCAGGAAAGACAATTTTTCACGACTAATACCGTAAAAAATCGGTGCATCTACGGTAAAGGGCCTAGCTTTATTTTTGGAAAAAATGTTTCATTGTAACAAAAGAAGCCAAAGAGAAGATTCAGAGAAATTCTAAGTAGTTTTTCTTGTATTTGAAAGAATGTCTACCATTCTTGGGAATAGCAGAGAGGCAGTCTAGTATCTTACATGAATTATCTAATCAAAAAAAATTCCATGATTTTTTGTTAATCAAAAAAGACGGATAAAAGTCGGAGTTTTCCTGCCCTATTATAAATCCCTGGTTGGAATGTATGGGGTATTGTAGATCGGTGTCATTTGTCTATGCAGATATAATAACAACACCGCCGAAACTATTCGAAACAGTAGTTATCTGATTCAGAGAATATTATGATGCTATTTTGTAATAATTTTGCTAATGAAAATAGCTTTATTTTTGTTAAATATTCTGCGGCAAAATTATAGTTATACAGCTCGTAGAATAACCTTTTCAATTTATAAAGCTTAACAAGGTGTTGCGATAGAGCCCGTGAAGTATTATTTAGTTTAAAAATTTTAATGCATTCGTGTTACAATGATCAAATAGAATTTTTTTAATTTGTATAATAAACCGTTTCTGAGTAAAATAAGTAGAGCAGTAAGTAGTAGTAATAATGTAGACGAGATCTTTAGAAACAGTTTCTAAGAAGGTAGTTAGAAGTACATCCAATTATCCAAACTTAACATAAGGATTCGATTCGTGGTAAATAAGAAACATTCTAAGACCGTTTGTATCCAACAAAATGTTTTCGAAAATTATATCCTAAATCATAACACAATCAACCTTTTAAATAAAACATACAAACCAACTTAACTCTTTATAATATTAGTAAAGAAAAGTAATAAAAAAAATATTATATAGGTACACGGTTGAATTGAGAAAGAGAAACCTTATTTTTGAATTCGGTTAAAAACCAACTACACTTCCATGATATTTGACAATTATGGGACCATAAAGAGTTATTACTGTAGTAATCAAAAAACCTTCAAAACACAACTACAGTCGAAAATTAACCTTTTTAAATCTGTAAAAATCAAAGTCCAAATTGAAGAACTATTGCGTGCAAAGCCAATAAAACCAGACAGTAAAAATCTGGAGGATCCACAATTTACCTACCATCCGAGTTACACTAATTTTACGGTCAGTAATAACTGCTTTATGTCCCCATATATTATATGACCCACCTTTTATGAAGGACTTTGTGATGCTGAATTAGGAGAGAAAATAAAGCTACCTAAAATATTGACGTTAGGTAAGTAAGTAAGTAAGTAAGTTTATGCACCTTAGACAAACCTTAAAGGTTTTTAAGGTGTTTATTACTAAGTTTGTAATTTATCTTTTAATTTTGTTAAATAAAACAAAAATAAAAAAAAAGTAAGTTCGTATCGACGTTAGGTATCACTACGAAAAGAAGAAAATATACTTTAAAAATGCCTATTTAATAGTAGATTAGGTCAAACAAAGATGTACACGTATGTATTCTATGTACACGTTGGTATTTACTTTGCTCTTCGTATAACGCAAGGTATGGGTTTGATTTTACTGATCCTGCTAGCCACGGAAAAAACAAACGTTTGATTACATTAACAAATAATAATTTATCAAAATTGTACTTTATATTGTATTCAATTACAACATAACAAAAACTCCAGTGGTCACTAAATGCTTTCGCATCTTCTTTATATTTCATTCATTACTTACACATGTCACACAGCATTGCCATTCAGCGCGGCAATGCTGCCAGTATCTTGGGCACGCTTCCGGTTTACAGTTGCTTGGATCAGTTGAGCTACCTATCGATCCTTTGGTGGCTCAACTGGTTCTATTTGTATTTTGTACAGTTATGTAAATATGTGTAGTTTAATTAGGAAATTAATTACTTATCCATACTTAATAACATTGATAAACATTCAACGCATGAACAGTTTACACCGACGACTGGTTCATCAATGAATCACTTTTACATCACAAGCTTTTATCTCTTTCATCTAGCTTCAAAGTAAAATGGGATCCACATTTTATTTCCCTTCGATTCATATCCCTAAATACATCTGATTGATAGGTGACACAAAGCGGGCGGTATAAAATAATGTAGGTTACATTGTTACGAGTGGAGATAAAGTTTCCTCAGTGACATAAAACTCAGGGTTTTGAACTAGGAGTGTAAAGTAAATAGCTGTGGAACTTTGGGTCTGAACTAGTTACAGCGGGAGTTTTAAGATCTCTTATAAACGCACGTCAATTATTTTTTGGCTTTAGACACGCACGCCAGTTGCTTTGTCTTATTCTTGATACAAATGTGAGAAAGGAATGGTTCAAAGGTAAGACTAAATAAAAGACATTTTATAGAAAGTCCAGGTCAATATAACTGTTGAACTGAGTTTGTTTTAAAAATAAATATGAGAGTAAATAAGGCAAATGTCAGGATAACAAGTTAAAATCTGTGTGTAGCAAAACTGCAGAACATCATTGTTAATTAGTATTGGAAAGCCAACGTATCTTTTTTGAAGACAAGCGACAAAATATTATAAAATTTCAAGCCATTCCAATATCAACAAGTCTTCGTTTGATACAAACACGATTATGCTTATTAGATTTTTATATTTTCGGGTCGGAAATTCGTATTTATTATCTGCCACGCAGAATTTTGCGTGACGTCATTATTGTCTATGAACCGTGTTGAGTGATATAGCATCTCGATTATGAATTGATTAAGAATATTGAGGGTTTGAATCTCGACCATATAAAATGATTTATGTTATGAAAAATATATAATATGGACTTTGACTCGAACTCTAAACAATAAAGTAAGGAAACCCTTGACTAACCCTACACGTGTCGTGTTAATAAAGCTGTTTTGTCTGAAAGGAGAGTCTAGTGCTTTGTAACCTTGTCGACTTTAACAACATAACTAGTACCTAAATCCAGCAATTTTTAGGGTTCGAAAGTCAACTAGGAATTTCTAAAGATTACACTCCAAATCATACTAAACCGGCACTTAATTGTTATGAGACATTTTTTTTATATATAGGTATACGAGCTAAGTTCGCGTCTGTGTTTTATAGGTACACGTGGTATCTTTTTACTCTGATTTGCACATAAATCTAGGAAGGTGGAAACTTTCGTTATTGTATTCCGTCTCTTATTCCGTGGATTTAAAGTTTGATGAGATGTTTTTATATAAAGAAATAAAACATCAATCAAGTGCAAATATATTTGTGAAATGACAGTTCCACAAATATTCAAAGTTATTTATGTTTGCATGTTACATATAAATATGAAATCTGTGATTATAAAGTTATTTTTGCTAACTTTCTATTGACCATTTTTGATTGCGATTAGATTCTGCTTTATTAAATTTCAACTCTATTCATAAATTTCGTTGTTGTAATAATATTTAATTGCAAAGACTGAAAATCATCACTAAATAGCAAGTAGGTATATTAAATGAATTTACTTCCATAAAACGCCCAACCCGTAAAGGCACTCAAGCAGAATCCCGAAACTTTCTAAGCACTAAAACTTTTAAAACGAAAAAATATAAATTAACCTAAAATAGAACCTAATTTAATTTCGGCTCAAACCAAGCAAAAATAAAATAAAACCTTTCCTTTCGCGTTGAATAGCAAAAAACTTGCGAACTCAGCAATCTATAACAGCCCGGGGCCACTCGCAAACGAATCCTTAGCCGACGAAAAAATTAAAAAGTTTATTTCAAAAAGGAACTCAAAAGTTCACTATCAAATAGAGTAAGGTGAAGCTCGTTAGTGGCGTCGGTATTTTTAATTATACGGAAGTGAGAGTTTGCGCGGGTAAATCAACTTTTTTTTAATAAATCAGGAAGGCGCCGGGCCTGTGAGAAAATCGCGTTGGATGTGCCGCGCTTGTGTAGAAAACTGGTGGGTGCCGACTAGAGAAAGATTTCATATACCTAATAAATCGAAATTGACATTTGGCGAGAGGTGGTGACGGCAGATGGAGTAGGGCCTTAACATAATGTAATCTTAAGGAGAATAAACGCAGTGCTGGCAGACCACCAGCTAGATGGGTGGATGATATTGTTAGGGTCGCCAACAAGACCTAGATGTGATCGGCTCAACACCGGAACGGGTGGCAGTCATTGGAGGAGGCTACACCCAGCAGTGGGTTGACACAGGCTAAAAAGGATGATGATGCTAATTAAACTGAAATTAAACATACAAGAAAATTGGTTTCATTTTAATCAGTGCAACTGGTACTTTGTTGGATGTCGTTCGGCTACAAACGTAGCAAATGATTGGAGATTTGGTTTTTATGGTCTTTTGTTTTATGGTAGATGTGGATATGGCCGGTTAAGCTGAGAGAATGGTTTAGGTGCTGGGTAAGCCTATTCCATCTCAACAATTTCCAAGGCACTACAGAACAAAGATCACTTGCTCATACGGACAAAAAAAAAACACTGATTTTCCATCTTCCTCAAACGACATACCTATCAATGGTCCACTAAGTTCAGCATTTCTCACAGAACTATCTCGTTAAATTAAATCAGCTCGTCCTGTTTCATTCGTGAATGTGGTCAAGACCGCCGAGTGCGGGCCACTATTTCAATATTACTTCCTTTCTGCTCAGGTATGCAATATGGAAATGGTTTGGTTTCAACTGCTATTTTAGTAATGCATCCTATTTCTTGGTGTGTTTTAAACTAAAAGAAGAGGAGGCGTAGACGCTTTATAATATTTTTTAATTTAAACAAATATCTAGTAAGCTGGATTCTTACTTTGTCTTCAGAGCTGACCACTTACTCATACAAACTCACTTTTACTTTAGTTGGATTCACATTATAACCATTAAATAATAATGTACTTATATGCGAAGACGTATAAATGGTTCATTGTTATGTAATTTAGTAGCTCTTAAATCTTAAAAAAAAAATAGATTTTATTATTAATTTCTACTTCTGCATTCCAAATTGGATAAAATGCTAAGTTCAAAAACTACTACAGGCTTCCTTGATTGAATGATAACAATAAGTAAAATTATAAAAACAAACAACTCATTTTCCGCTTGATAAAACTTTTTGGGACTACATAGGTGGTATCCATTAGAATGTTCAGTATTTAGCATGAATCGCTTCATCCTCGTTATTTTAAATACAGACGATAAATAAATATTAATTCGTTGTGAAAGTACCTTACCTACCCTCCGAAAGACCAAGCGAATTAGACCATGCGAGTAAACACGAACATTTAAATAATGTCCATCAATGCACGTACTACGTGAATATAGGCAGAACGTTTTTAATTTATTTGAGCTTATTGTTTTTTTTGTGGATTACCTGACAGGTAAAGTGTTGTTTTTTTTCTTATCTACCCAATATGTGTAGTTGAATTGGTTTTGAAAATAATTAAAACCAATGCGATCTTATAGCTTGCGAAATATTTATCTCCAATAAGCTTTTATAAGAGTTAGGTAATTCTATCTTAAAATTCATGTTTTTTTTAACATACACAAGTATGTTGTAACATACACAACTGTAAATTTATATCTACAATGAGGAAACAAATTAAAATATGCACTTACATTCCCAATGTCGCCAGACACTTGAATGTCACAAATTCGTGTGAATGTCTGGGTCCGGGCCCCGCGTAAAAGGAGAATTAACAAAAATTCATTTGAACGTAAAAACTCAGGCCTAATTTCAGAATCGTGTCGTCAACAGATTATCTCGGATTTTCAACTCCCTTGGGAGTCAAGGGCTGCTGTCCCACGAAGATATGCGACATGATTTTGTATTAAAAAAGTTTATAGATAACAAAATCATTAGTCAAGGCCAGAGTCTGATTGTTTTTGATATCACTTTTAAACTTTTCCGAAGTTTGAGACTTGTCGTGTTGTAAAAAGTTGTAAAATTAAAAATTGTAAGAAAATCGACTTCAAATTTTGTAAAAAGAGAGCAATTTCCTAAACACCCGAGGTGTATTTCTGTTCATAATTCGAAAGATTATTATTCTTTCAAAATTTCATTTTTCAAAATCGGTCTAATATTGACGAAAAAATCCGGTTATTTTTTTGGAAGTTGCTTAAAAATGGCAAACAGACGTTATACCTACTCGTAGGTTAGACCTAAATAATTTGGTTACTTTATCTAGCTTCTATCAGTTACTTCTTTTAGTTTGAGGTTAGGTGGCGCAGCATCTATTATTTTTTAAATTTAGATTTTCAAAGTTTTATGAGGGAAAAAAGATTTTGAATAAAGTCGGTTATTTATTACAAACAAACGCGTACCGTATATTAGGTGCGTGACAAATCCCATTCATTTGCATTGTCTACGCTGATTTAGGATCCGCATATTTATGGTACGATCGATAAAGGGACTGGCTTTCTGTAATGCCGTTTAGATAGAGTTAAAAAAACATTGTAACAGCTAGTAATTAGTGCAAGACTTTTAAATAACTTGATTTAAATTTTGTCTAGTTGTTGGTCAAAAAACCAACGGTCAAAAATACAGTGATGAAAAACATTATGAGGCTTAGTCCAACCTTAGTAATGTATTTCCTGGGGATAAAGCCAATAATTACTCAGAGAGAATATCTAAGGTTCTAGACAAGTCACATCTCAACCATGTTCCAGACAGCGGCATAGATTGCATCCCGACGGTGTAAATCATTGTTGCTGTCATCGTGTCATCCACTAAAGATGTAACAGCCTATCCCCCGGATACTGAATCGCTACTTAGATATTAAGGAGCGTATTAACCATTCAGAGAGCGTAGTACCGCTCTTACCTGTCCGATTTGTAGAGACAAACGTCAAAATATAATGTCGTACGAATAGATAAGCACCACTAGACTTTTTGACGGGAACATTATGACTTCTCAAAAAATATGTTTTCTTTTTGTTTTATTTTCCGAAACTTGTGTTTTAGCGAATGTTAATGTGTAATACTGGTGGATAATTAACTGTTGGGTGTTCGTGAACGTACATGTGGGCAAATGAAACAAAAAAGTCCGTGTGATGCTTCAGTATAGACCCACATCTTTACTAAAGTTGTTGATTAGGGAACTCTATGCCCAGTCATGGATTTGAACCTTGCTTGTGGCAACTTGAGGTGAGATAGATAGATAGATAGATAGAAAATACTTTATTGCACACCATTAACAGATAAAAAAAACATAATGAACAATAAAACACTTAAATTACTATGATATACAATCGGCGGTCTTATCGCTAAAAAGCAATCTCTACCAGACAACCTGAGGATGGAGATAACTAGTTGGCTCAACTGTTAATGACTTTGTTCGTCGACTGATCTGCAAAATCTTAGAGCAAACCATCCATTGTGTGCCACTATTGCTGCCTTGCCCATAATGCCATTAAACTTGCCCTAACACATCTGAAAAGATGAAATATTATATTTTTGCTTTGATTATATATTGCGGTAAAATTGTAGGAAAAAATGTAAAGTATTTGGTTCGTTCGAAATCAGTTTCAGTTATGACAGTAAAATAATAAAACCAAACTATCGGCCTATCGGTTAAACTATCGATAGAAAAGTTTGTGTGCGGCGGGACTAAATCTCAGCTTATTCACAGTCGCCTAGTCAAAATTTCGCTGTAAAACTGAATATTTCCAGCCTCTATTCGTCGATAAAAGTCGAAAAATCCTAACCAACCCCTAGCAAGAAGCTTAGAGATGATCCGGACTGTGTTCTCAAACGACGATTTCAACTTTTCACTCGTAATTTTAGATTTTATAAATGCTTTTTAGCGAAAGCCTTTAAAAGGATAAGCGTTTGTTTTATATTGTCTGAGTAGCGATTAGATGAGTTATTAGCGATTAGTTGATAAAAGTTAAATAAATAGAAACATTTTGCTAAAAGCCTTAAGTTTTAGAACATCAATTTGTGCCTTATATTATTGATTAATTTTGTCAAACAACTACCCACGCTACCTGGCGCTAGCTTTATGAAGATTGGCAAATGTCATGGTATTACACTAGTGAATTTTTACTAGTGATTGAAAAAAGTATGAATTGTCGCAATAATAAAACATTTTGTGCATAGTTTACACGAAAAAGTAATTTAAAACTACAACCACGAAATAATATTGATTTCAATACGCGATTAAGTCCCGTTAATTTTTAAATATTATGTTTTCAAGTCGCGATAGTTTAAAAAGTTTTTTACAACCACGAATCAAAGTACAAACCACACCCACATTCTCCCAAGAATTGAAAGAAGTGTTCCAATAAATGTAAAACCAAAACCTTTGATCATGTAAAACGGCCGCTCCAAATAACCGTTTCTTTATTCTTCCCGTTTTGAATTTGGAACGTTTGTAATCAACTGATTTATTGAGATACAATCGTTCTTTTTTGCCACGCACACGCGAATCGGAAAACACCCTTCGGCTGTTAAATGGGTCCATATTTTATTTCTTATTGTTTTTGCTTTTATATATCATTTTTATGGTTTTTGTGTATTGTTTTTCACTTTCTATTGGCCAAATTATAACTAGAAATGTACTAAATAATCTCAAAATGTATTTACTATTAAACGATATCAAAAAATAATACTATTAAGTGACAGTAATAATAGTGATCGCAAAATGTTTGTACTTGTTTCTAAAGATAAAATTAATTGTATTTGCAAAAAATTGTATTTCATTACTACGCTTGAGTCCACTATCTTCAGCAAAATTAAAAAAAATATTATCCTTTGGCTTCATGACTTAGGTAAATCTAAGCCTTCATAACATTTTTAACATTTGCTTTCTTTAGTCTCGCTCTTTCGTTTAACAGCTTTTCTTTTAAAGGCAATCGTTTAATGTATAGTGTATAATCCAATCCAATAAACCAGTTTACTGTTACAAAACTGTTTTTGTCGGAAACAGTTTACAATACCAGTCCGTAAAACAATCTCTATTAGAGCTATTGACGTGTTCTGTACAACTGTAGTTTTTAACAACTCCTTAATAAAATCTAGCTAAAGCATCTACAGCTGTACTAACGCCTCAAGTTTGGTATTGGACTATAAAAGACACATGCGATCAGATTTTCGATTGGAAGTTTCAGTTCAACACAGTGAGATAAGGATATATGTTAGGAAACGTATTAAAATCCGATGCGTTTAAAAGACCTAAGCCTACGAGTACATCGGGAAGCTACTTATAATAATACTATGTAAAGATAAAATAGTTATGTTCTTTTGTAATGTAATTCACATCAGTTTATTCCACGTGCTGTGAACTGGACATCAATGTTACTACCCAACATACTTCCTAGAAGATGGAACCACCTAGAATATAAGCAGATATGAAGTGATCCTTTAGGTCCTACCGATATAAATGAGTAAGAAACTCCGTACCTATTTTTAAATTTGGAAAAATATTAAGGTAAAAGTACCTATGTAATATGAGGCTATCTATTAGGACTGTTGTCGAATTCATTTAATTTTAATATTCCTTTCGGCAACTGGGACCACTCATAAATTAATAAAGTGTTCGTGCTGATTCTAATATAAGCTGTGTAAGTTGAAGCGAGCGTTATTGTGTTCCATGAAAGTTGAACTTGCAAATGAACAAACTAGTTTGCGAGGAATTTGAATTATTTCGGATAAGAGTTGTGTGGATCAAGTAGTACAATTTGTTTAGTTGGATAAACGCATTGTTACGAAGTTCTGAAACGTTTTGATGACCTTTGTTGCCAGAAGTTTGGGGTCGCTTGTGTTTTCGAACTTTTAAATTAAAAATTTAGAGTATTTATACTTTTACCGAGTTAGACTAGACGATATAATTATTATATAATTATAATAATAATAATTTACTTAATAAACATCATTATGTTACAAAAAATAACAAAACAAGTAATTGAAAAGAAGGGCAAACGATTTACAAATAACCCCGCACTAGGTCAAACCTGTATAATGTCAGACATTTCACACAGCATCACCTAGCCCTGAAGTTATTTAGGTTTTGAGTTCGATTTCAAGCTAGGAAAATCATTTTTGTAAAGGACATAGATATTATTTATCACGCGTCAGAGAAAAAAAGGAAGTTCGTTCGTTCGTTCGTATGAGCAAGTTGCCAACTCTGGTGACGGAGTTTTTAGACCGGTAAAAAAATGGAAGTAAAAAAAACCATGTACCTAAATAACTGGTTACTGTTATACTTACAAGCTTTCAGCTGTAAATCCAATACGAATAAAACATCTAATTTTAACGTAATATTGTACTGACGTGTTTAATATAGATGTACTAATACAATTGTGGGTAATTAATAGGCGATTAGTCCGTATTAGACCAGATGCTTGCCAAGGCGTAATAAATACGAGGCTCAAATGTTAATGTGAGTTATTGCGTAATCTTATGCCTTCTAGACAAGCGGAATCGACGGACGTTAGCCGTTATTGAATTCTGTACGTCTCTACGATTATGAAGAACTACTCGTAGTTTGCAGACCACCTAACTACCACCTGCGGTCTCGCCAAGTTACTATGCTGCAACAAGTCGTTGGAATAGCATCCAGCCACCAATAAGGAGCCTCTAGACTCTGAAGTTCATGGTTTTAAGGAATAAAGAATAGGTAGGATAATCACATACCCTCTTATTAATAAACAAAGATCAACGAAGTATTCATTTTAAGTTTTTTTTTATCTTTATTCTGTGTACAATATTGTGCTAATTCGTTCATTCACTGACGTTCTTTGTTAATCTTCGTTTATTAATAAGGGGGATATAGTTCTTTGACTCTATGTAACAGTGAAAGAGTAGGTTAAAGTACACAGGTTATTTTAGTGACATATATTTTTGCCGTCAATCGACTTTGTTGAAGGAAACCAAGGCTTTGCAAGCCTTGTTTATTATTTAGTAGTATTGTAAGACGAGATGGAAGTTTACGCTGTTTACGTTCCTCGGAGAAGAGGCTACTTGAATACTTTTCGTGGCAATAAAATACATTTAGAAAGCGGTTCCAATTTTAATGGACCATTTGTGTTTTCTTCTTTAAGCTCGTGTTTCAATAATTTAAAATTGGAGCTCGTTTGCAAATAAATTCAAAGACTTTTTTTTAAGTTTTGAAGTTATTGATAGCCGTACAGTTTTATACGTTTTTGTAATTATTTGTAAATTTCCTTGTTTTCTCAATACTGTTATATATTTAAATCAATCAATCAATCATTTATTTATTTTCTCTCACAAACAATACATACAGTAAAATAAATAGAAATACAGGAAAATAAAATAAATTTTATTTAAAAATATTTTTTATTTAGGTTATTACGAGAAGTATAGTTATTAAGGTACATATAAACTTAAATATTTCTTTATGAAATTGCATTTTTTCCGTTCATTTACCAAACTCGTACAAATTCATCTCATTCATTATTTCCTAGGCTTAATGACTGGACGGAGCTTTAGTAAAATGTTGCGCAGACAATTGTTTAGTTATTTTATTTGGCGCTGCAATATCTAATTAAAATGGAGCGCCTTCGCTATGTCTTAGAGAATTAACTTGATTGCGAACATATTTTCGTTCATTCGAGTTTTGCTGGAAATTTAATAGTTATAGTTGTGAAAGTATTTTAGTAAAAGCAAACTTGAAACTAAAATCTATAATATACTTCGTCCGTGCTGTTCCAAAGAGTTTCTAGAGTGTGTCAATTACGAAAGGGGAAATTGTGATTGTTAATTTATTTTTATATAAACAAAATAATAATCACGCCTAATAGCATGCCTAAAAATAAATTTATAATATTTTTTTTACATTAAACTCTATAGTAAACGATTCAGATAGCCATAAACAGCTAAGCCTTCTAATCCTTTGAATTTCCACAAGAATTTTCACTTTTCAAATTGAAAACGAAACGTCTCTTCCAAGCCCCTCTCGCTTCAAGTATCACTTTTCAAACGGTAGTTCTTTGCGTCTTAATTGAATCGGGAACCGATTTGGCTTAGAACTCCCATCTCGAGTGATAGGCACTTTATTAGGATCTGTAAGTCAAAGAGTCAAAGGTAAGTGTGATCGAGGGTGGTAACACTTTTGATAGAAGTGGAAGGTTTTTACCATTTTTAAGTTAGATGGTAAAGATTTTTTTTAACTCAAATGGACCATTTACAAGTTTGCCAGAAACTAATTGATCAACTTTAAGTTCCATCAAAACTTCTTTATTGAAATTAGTTGTCGTTTTGTCTTGTGAAACCATTGATATACCTTCGTTGTCAGAAACGTATAAAAACGGGTTCGGTCCCCGCCAAGGGACAAGTACTAGTTTCGTATAAAAAAAAATATCAGAGGTATCGTATAACAAGCATCATTTTTAGATATACCTAGATAAATCTCTTATCAGAACATTTATTAAGTAATTCAACTGGAACCATTAGTCAATAATGTTTGGTCTTTTCTGGCGCCGGTAGCTAATAGGTATTTACGTTCTTTCATTCTACTTGATAAGCGGTCACTGAAAGCAAAAGTGAGGGATAGAATATATTTTTGATTGATTTGAAACATTTATTTTATGAATGGTAGAATTATAGGTACGAGTAACATCAATAAATATTTCATGATAGTATGAATAAGAAAAATATACTTAGAACCTTAACATTATATTGGTTTGCCGCGCGACATCGCCTGTAGAAACTTTGCAACCTTTTATAGTAAAATTTTGAACAAGGGAAGAAAAAAATTTATTGTATCTGGACATAGAACGCATGAGGCCTAAAAACTCCATCACAAGAATTGACCAGCTGAATGTGTGTGTTTGCGTCTGGGCAACCTGTCAATTCTGGTGTCGGAGTTTTTGTTATTAGGCCGCCGTCATGGTTTAACGACTTTAAAATCCGGGACCGACATTTAACGTGCCCTCTGTCCTAGATAACGCCGTTTGGAATGTCCAAGGATATCTATTTATGTATTTAAACTACACACACACTTATTACACTTTATTTTCTAGTTGATTAAAGTACCATTTACATGATGCTATTTTTTTGTACGTACCAGAGCAATAATTCTATGCAATTGATTGACGTTCAATAATTGTAAGCAACTGTTGTTTAGACCATGCAAGTCATGATGACAGTCAATTTAATTGTATGCAACAGGCAAGAATCTTGCATCGTGTAAATGACACTTAAAGCTCAGAGGGTGGTGTTCCTTTAGTATAGATAAAAAGCTCTCAGCACCGCCATCAATCCAGCGTACGTTATAAATGGATGACATCGCGTTACTATCTATCTTGCCGTGAAAAATGGCGCCGGTCCGTCTATTTGCTTCCGAGGGTGCAGTTCAGCAGTGTGTTCTTTGGAGCTGCAAAATATGGTTGAAAAACGTTTTGTATTAAAAAAATATTATAAAGCCGACTTCAATTTCGTAGAAGAGAAGTTTCCTGCATGTCAGACCCTTAAATTTGCTTATGGTACTGGACGTAGATATTTTCTTTTAAAAAGAACAACAATTTTAAAAATCGGTAATCGGTAAAATAACCTAATAAAACAAACTGGGGAACATAGAACCTCCTTCATTTTTGGATGGGTTCCCAACGAGTTACACCAAATCCTGTCATATTGTGACTCGTTGGGAATTTTTTAAATCTGTTCAAAAGAAGATGTTTATTTACAGTAACTAGGTACTAATTGTACTAAATATTTACACAATATTTATTACTAGTGAATGAGGCGAAAGAAGTGTGTCAGGATCGTAGCAAGTGGAGATCCGTGGTCTCTGCCTACCCCCATGGGAAAGAGGCGTGGCTTTATGTATGTATGTATTAACACTTAATAAAATACAATTACGAGTATTTTGTAAAGTGTACACTTGAGCCATCAAAGTTGTGAGAAACACTGTTTGTATATTTTATGTCTAATGGAGTAGTCAGAGGCATATCCAAATCACCTGTCACGTACGTAATGTTAACTTCATGCTAGCCCATCGACGCTACTAGAAAGCTAATTGGTCTAAAAGATCTGGTAGAATATGTTCTACCGTCTCTTGGGGATATAGTCGTGACCATATTTTTATTATTTGGAGATCAACTGAAAAAAAAAATAGTAAGAACAGTCAATGTTTAGTCAACAAGAAAATATATCAGAACGACGTCGACGTAAATTAATTGAATCCCAGAGTCATAAAAATGAAAACAATATTTTACTAGATAAAGAAACGTAGCTGTTTCATTATAATTTCATTTCTTTGAAACTTTGGCGATTATTATCCTTCTTATCATTCTGAACACATTGTAATTTAACAGAGAATATTACAAGCATATTTCAACACCACTCACGTACCCTCAATGATGACAATAAAGTTACTAAAATAAAGACAGTGGATAAAGTCTAAAGAATATAATAAAAATTCTGTGGTATGCAAACAAAGTGGAAAAATGTTGAAGCTAGTTGTTGACGCACGATTTAGCATTGAACTCTTAGTAAAAGCAAAGACGATTAATATCTAGAAGACAGACAAAGGCCATACACAAAATCGTAACCCGATCCCGCAGTACCAGATAGCCTGAAAACTTTAAAACATCAATTTTATCCAAGAAATTTCAATATTTAGTAGTAGGTAGCAACAATATTCAATATTTAAACATTTTTAACTAGAAAGTAATTGAAATTTCTTGGATAAAATTGATGTTTTAGAGTTTTCAGGCTATTTTTTAGGGTTACGATTTTGTGTATGGCCTTTGTCTGTCTTCTAGATATTAATCGTCTTTGGTAAAAGTATTGACTGGGGAACTACAAGGGTTTTGAAATATAGCAGTCACGTACTGACACACATGACAGCATCTCTATCATGAAGTAGTACTAGTATTTTTTTAAACCTCTTGAGAGAACAGCTTAAATTTACATAGATGTTGGTATAATGGGGGCAATTCGGAGTGTCGCAAAAGCTAAACTAACCTAATGAAAACTATTGCCATCCTTTTTATTCCCATCGCTATGAAAGGGACGGCAACAATTTTAGTTAGTTTAGTTTAGCTTTTGCGACACTCAGAATTGCCACTATTGTAGCCTTAAAGTGAGAAATTGCTAAGAGATGACGCAGTAACACTAAGCTAAAATTACTACATGCTACATTATATGCTGAAGTTTGCAATGATGTAGGTATAATGCGTCCCATAAGCGTCACTATCTCAAACTCTGTTAGAACTTCGTTGAAAAATGATGCGGCCATTTTAATTTAAAAATTGAAATAGTTCGTACAAGATTGATGCGTTTGAAGTGCGACGAACCCATCACTTTAAAAGTGCCGAGTGTAATATGCTTTGAAATTGAATCGAATTTAGTTATAGTTTTTACAATAACACAAGACAAAATATAAAATATGTAATCTTCGAATTAAAAAACTATTTGGAAGAAGCCTATTCATATTTAATTATTTATTGCTATAGAAAATTTATTGTTGGGTATCTATAAATTGTAATAAAATATAGGTACATTATTGTGGATACTGGCAATCCACCCCGGCTTTGCACGAGTGCTTTCTCTTGTATAATATGCATGAGGACATGATAAATCTCGTATGCAATAATGTACTAAAATAACAATAATATTAATAAGTATTTATTTCTTTTCAAAACTTACATACAGTATGTTAAAACACAAATAAGAACTAAATAATTATAGGGGAAGGTTTATAATAAACCTTCCCCTATAATTCTTTAGTTTTATTATACAGTTACAATAATCTCTTGATAAAAACCATATTATTATTATAATCAGTTGCGTTTTAAAAAGGTCTAAATGTACCTACAGACGGCGGGAAGTACCTTTGTTTCATACAACATTGTAGAGAAGACGAATTTGCGGCTGAATGCTATAACAAAACATGAAAATGTTGACATCACCACCATATTCTTAAGCCTGCAATACATGTTGGCCGAGCGTAAGCGAGTGAACGCCAATACCAACGTATGGACAGTATATCTGGCTTGCCTTGCAATCGCTCGTTATCACTCGCCTAGCTGGCCGAGTCCAGGCAAGCGTCAACGTGTAGAGAGTTCATTAGCTCGGAGACGCTCGCCACCACTCGCCTCCTTGTCTTTGCATAGCATACGCTCGCCTTCGCTCGCGTTGGCGTAGGCTCGACCAACATGTATTGCAGGCAACAAACAAACACACGTAAAAGGCATTAACCCGTGCCGGATTCCACTCCCGCATTAACAATGTCTGTTCCACACAAAAAACAGATAGGTACAGGTCTGTTCTTTCTTCTTCCCCTGTTCTGTTTTCCGCTGCCTGTTCTGTTTATATAAAACACGCTGTCGAGTCACAATTCATTAATATTTGCAATCACATTTCGCGCAATGAATCGTGCCCCCGGGGCTCATCACAACAGGACGCTGAAGCCACAGTGTAGCCAATTGGAAGATAAAATTAAATATATAAATAAATATTATCTTAGAAAATTTATACGTCATACAAACATTTGTCATTGAACCTGCTACTTTCTGTGTCTCAGGCGGGCTTTCACCCACTCCATCACAGAGATAGTCAATATTTTTGAAGGAACATTATTTGTACCTATTTCATAAGGCATTATTTAGCTTACAAAAAATATTAATTAATGTACATTATTTAAGGATAGATAGGGTTTTTTGTGTGGAATGTCTGTTTTGCGTGTCTTTTGGCCATCTTAACCTTTTATGGTGAAAAGGATAAAAGGTCTAGTAAAGAAAAGTTTTTGCTTTATATATTACGTTCATTCTGAAAACATTAACGATAAAATAAACTCACTGTTTAAGGTGGTTGTATGCGTCAAGCTAGCGCCGCCACCTATTTCGTTTTATTTTTACGTTGAACAAAGGAATTTAAAATAAAATATTCTCAGTTTGTGATACATAATATCATAAGCTTTTTTAGTTACCTCTTCTAAAGTTATATTGTTTATTAATATTATGCATAACCATTCCAATTACTCTTTACTACTTTCAATATATTTGACTACTTATGGAACAATACTTTAGTTTTCTCTATCTGATTACTTATTAGAGCTATAATATGCTGTACTTCTATTTATATATTTTTTATCTTAAACTTATTAAGCTGATTTTATATAATTATTTACTAAAATATACATTTAACATAATTTCTTTACCTATTTATTTCTTATTCCTACTTTATCAATTATTTTCGTACAATATCCGCAGTGGTGTATTAGAAATGAAGCGTACATCCCGCAGTGGGTAATAATGGACTGATGATGATGATTATGATGATGATGAATGATATAAAGTGAGTGACGTAAATAAGTTAAATAACGTGATAAAACCCCGTGTCCATGTATTTCTAACTCGTAAAATGAAATAAGCAGAACGCATTTAACCTTCTGTGTATCCTGCTCTATGTTTCATTACATGAATGATATTATGCCTGTTTGCTGACACTTGTTCCCTTGTCGCGGCACATGCAAAACTTGTTTTAAATTAAACGTTCCTTGTTAACCTAATTAGTATGTTGGTAATCACATCTTGAATTTTTCTACAATTTTATCACAATAACATGATGTACTTACGTACTTATTTGAATTTGACACTAATTTTTTGGGATTAAAGTTAAGTGTATTCTAAATGAACATCACCATTATCGTAAAAAAATACAAATTCACTCTTTTTTCATTTTTAGAGGACTTTTTTGGAGAACAAGACCGCGGTAGAAACCAGTGAATGACATGACAGTTTTTGAAAAACTAAGAAACGACTTTTTTATTTTGCTTACCCTTAAAACCCTTAAACCTTAACCCTCAAATCTAAATTGGTCCCACAATTTACTGACGGAGAATTGGTTTCATAAAAAACATTGTCACACACAACCTCTTTTGTGAGTCTGTTAAAAATAAGACAGATAAAGCATATCTTAATCTTCAATGACAAAGACAGACAACATCAAAGATATTTATAGATAGTATCTTAAACCACTGATTGAATTTTGTAAATTCTTATACAGAAAGCTACTGCTGTGAGTGCTAAAAGGCTAGTGGCTATGTTTCTCTTAAAAAATGGTCTTACCTTAGGAAATACGATGTTTGCGCTTACCTAATCCAAAACGAATCAGTATAGTCTCAAACATAAATCATTTGAAAATACCATACAGAATGTCATGTATCCTTCCTTAAAAATAATAATAATAGTAAGTAATTTTAGTTCAACGCTTGCAAGAGGTGATATTTGAAGTAATAGTCATAAATAAGAAATAACTTGGACATTTTACACGGCGTCATCTAGTCCCAAGATAGGCAACTTAATGCTTGTGTTATGGTAACCAAATGATTGATTTAATACTAAGATACATAATTTCATCCAAAGTAATTAACAGATTCAAAAATATTCAAAGTTAAATCTACTTTATTCTTTAAAATGTTCGGTAACTCCATTGAAGTGAAACAACGGACTGTATCTACCAAGATATAAAAGAGCATCGCTTGACCGCGTTGGTTAGATCGTAGCTTTATCTAATGTGACGCAGCTGATACCGAAATAGGATATAGGTACTCGTATCTTACTCCAGTCCCCGAAGTCTTTGGTGGCTGAAAAACTGTGAACATCATTTCACAGAATATTAAACCATTTATTCAATCATTTATTACTCAAACCATTTTGCTGAGTGCTATTTGCAAAAATTTAGCCTGAAAATTAATAAGCCTTAAAAAGTTACGAAGCACAAAAGGCCTGGTAATTAGATACTTTAATAGATTATTTATATTATTTGAATAAGGTGATTTTGTTTGAGGTGAAATAAACTGAGAGATGGTTTGCGTTGAGCAAGATTACTCCATCGCAACAATGTACCAGGTACTACAGCGTCCTATTGAGTATTGGCTTAGGTTGCTTTCTAACTTGGTATAAAATTATCTTGTGAATTTTGTTTATATTTAATTCCCATTTATGTAATTACGAAAATGAGTTTTATCGTCAGTCCCACTTTTTACCTTTTAGATGTTTTTAAACGAAAACAATGACTATAAACATACTACTTATCTCATTACTTATACGTATTATGTCTTATATTACGGACGTGAAAAAAAGGTAATGGTTTTTTTTAAACGCTGAGGACGATAATCCTCTTGTACATCCTTGAAGCTTAGGTATAGCTGCGAAAAACAGATGGCTTTTGATCTAATCGGGGCGTTTACTAGCTGTCTCATTCTACTTCACTTGTGATCTACTTCTTCTTTCTTCGCTTTGTTGATGTCGGATACAGCCCATATTCTACACCCAATATAAGTATTTCTAGTCTGGACTTTACTTACATACTTATCATCATCATTCTCCTGCCCTTATCCCACGCTAAGTGGGGTCGGCACAACATGTTTTTCTCTTCCAGTTTCCTCTATCACTCGTTAACTCTGAACTCACTCCTCTTACATTCAAATCCTCTTTCACACAATACATCCACTTCTTCTTCGGTATTCCTCTACTAACTCTCTAAGCTATGAATCAATCTGTTACTATCTTATTATAATGACTTCTGAGTGACAAGATTAAGGATTTGTCCAGAATCTTCGGAGTGATGAACAGGAATGTACTCTTAGAGCGTGCAAGAAATTGCTCTCTTCTGACAAAATTGAAGTCGATATTCATAATAAAATTAATTTCAATTTTGCCACTTGCATAAAGGTAGGTAGATTTAATTTGGGTTGTCTAGTACAAAATACCTTAAGTGATCTTCGTGGAAATCTTTTCAGCCCTTTTCATTGAAATATGTATAGTATAGGCCAACGAAGTTTCCTGGAAAAGTACTTTAAGCCAATAATAAAGGCGGAAAATCTGTGATCCGTTGTCAAGGCAACGGAACAATATTGTTAAGCTGTGTCGCCATTAGAGTGTGCCGCCTGCGACAAGTTTTGCGGTTCGATTTTTAAACTTATAGAAGATCTAGCATTGATGATTTGGAAATACTTAAAATTAAATCTGATAACGACTGTATTCCTAAAGTGCGGTACACAATTGTATTATAAAGATAAATAATACAAAATCTGCATTTTATTGCGCTTCATAACTCTACGTTCTGCTTATAGCTTTCTAAATGGTACTACGTCAACATATTCCAGAATTCCTTTCACGTAGTTGAATACTTTAGCATCTCATATCAAAGCATTTTCACAAGCTAAGCATTTGATTTTACTCCAATAAATATGAAATATCGACAAACACTTGAGGGATCCCTTAGAACCAGTTCTTGTAAAAGCTTAATCTTCATTTACCGTTCATAATAATTTAGCTCTCACAATTTTATTTACTACTAGCTTATTCGCCCGCGGTTTCGCTCGCGTGGTACCTACCCTGATAAAATATAGCCTATGTCCATTCGGAAAGTCCATGCTACACATCAGTGAAATTATTTTTGAAATCGGATGAGTATTTTCGGAGATTACACAAAACATACAAACAAACCGACTTTACCTCTTTATAATATTAAGTATAGAAGACAAGCTGACCCGGCGCACTTCGTACCACTATAGTTTTTTCACTTTTCTCACCGTTTTAACCTTCCCTGAACTTTATCTTTGGTTTTACTATACCTAATAATGCCCTTATGATTTTAGTCTACAAGCATTTAATGCTTTGTTTTACTAAAATTGCTATTTATAAAACAATGTCTATTAAGCTTCTTACCCTTCATTAATTGTTCGTTCGTTCGTTCTTTCGTACGAGCAAGTGGCCAACTCTGCAACTCATTCATTGTAGTACTCAGTATTTGAAGCATTCCTAAAAACATACGATACAATTTCGTTGTTGAGACGTTCAAAACCCCAGCTTAAATCACAACATTCAACTCACGTTCCATTCAATAGTATGATATGTTCGTAATCGTATTTCCGAAAGTGCTTAAATCGTTTCTCAATTCGCTATTGGTTATTAATTTAATGAGTTTCATGAATAGTTGTTTACGTTCCATTTAATGGCGCAAGAATTCAGAACTGAGAAAGCATTTAACTTGTAAAGTGATTTCTTAGTAAGCGCTTGTGTTGGTGTGCTCCGTTTTACATAGTATTATTTATTCTGTGGTTTTACATAGATTGTAAAAGTCAAGTGACGTTCCCTCGGGATCACAATATTGGTAAATAAGTAAATTTTTTACTTACAATTATAGGTGATTGCCAATGATAGTAATAATAACTGAGCGCATTTTGTGCTTCAAGGCATAGTATTATTTATTCTGTGTTCAAAGTCAAAGGGGAGGGTAAATGTTAGTAACGTGGAAAACCATGAGGTAAAAGGCGTATTTAGCTAACCTTAGGCGTTCTAAAATTTTCGTCATCCCTTTTTGATTAATGTACTAGCAGTCTTAACGTTGCTTAGATGTTTTGCTGTTAACCTTGGAATTCAAGAAAACATTGTTTATATCTATGAACGCTCACATTATAAAAAAAATGAAATATTCATCAGTTCGTCAGAAACAGGGAAGTAATTTCGCGTATTTGGGTACTGATTGATTTTCTTTTAATTGCATCAAAACCCAATTTGGTCAATCCCTTACCATTAATATTTATTGGAGTGGTGTGCTCTTGGTTGAATAAATTTGGTGCATTCTGTGGAATAATAAATTAATTAAGGCGTTCACTGCTGTAACATGCGAAGCCTTAAGGTGATTGTACAAACTAGCGCCACCACCTAATTATAAAACAGAGTTTGGTGGCCCCCAAGTGCAACACTTAATAAACTTTACTTAATTGTGACGGTAGGATACGAGTTTTCCAGAAATACTTATTTATTCGATGTAACAAAATACTTAGTGTAATTTTAGAAGAGGAAAAAGGAATTTCTGGGAAACAACAAGGAAAAACAGATTGATTGAAAACAATAAATTGAAATTAAGGTAGAGCAAAAGTCTCTCCAAGCATTTTTAAATTGCGAAAATTTCATCAACATCTGATGATTTACTATTACAAACAAGCCAAAGCTCATCACACGCACGTAAATGACGCTCCCCTAAAACAATGTAAGTACCTACCTATTCAAAAACACGCATGATACATCGTCATACCAAATAGGTACCACAAAAGAGGATACTAATGACGTCATCAGGAGCACAT
This sequence comes from Xanthorhoe designata, assembly GCA_963582015.1. Taxonomy (NCBI): domain Eukaryota; kingdom Metazoa; phylum Arthropoda; class Insecta; order Lepidoptera; family Geometridae; genus Xanthorhoe; species Xanthorhoe designata. The sequence continues at coordinate 5,521,516 of OY757029.1, forward strand.
AAACAGAAACAACGCGATACAACGTCACACAAATTTCCTACTTAATCCCAAAACGAGTAACATGGGACCCTGACTTACGTCCCACTCTAGCTAATTGGAGAAGAGATGGTGTGAAAGGGACGGGATAAAGGGAATCAAGGAATAACACAGCTTATTATAATAGTACTTGTCTTGTAAAAGTTTCACTGTAAGCAATTTAAAATATAGTTTTTATCAGGCCGTGAATTTCTTCACAATGTTGGTTTCTTTCATCGCCTAAAGGCCTTTTTTACGTTCTATGCACATCATGTTTTTCGGACTACGCAGTCACTGCGCGTTTCTATCGATACAAACGCGCGCAGATCAAAAGGCAGTCGGGAAGCGACCCATGCATACCATCCTCGCGTTTTTAAAACGCTCTGCGATCTAGCAGCTACACAAAAACGCGCAGTGACTGCGAGTTCGAAAACTGTGGTGTGCATAGACACTTAAGTCAGACATTTATATGAATAGTTATTAGATTTAATTCAAATTCAGTTAGATTGTGTTTGTGCATACCTCGTTTTGGTTTACAAAAATGATAATCATAAAATTGCAATTGTACCTTCAACCTTTGTGATTCAGTTCATTTTCCACTGAAATCCAATTCATAGTCACAAAAGCCGAAATAGGGCAAGGACTGTTTCCCTCACCTCCAGATTAAAATACAAATTTACTCATTGAAAACGTTTAACAGTAAGATTACCTTGTATTTGTGCCCTACCTGCGTTTCATTGTGACATTATAAGCTTTTTTAGGGATATTTTATGTTCGAGATTAATGTTTGGACGAAATTGAAATTCGTTTATTACTCGTATTAACTAGCAGTGCCATGCGGTGTTTCTCGCGGTTATATAGTTAAATATTTATAAATGCATCATCGCTTAATACACTTTCGTTTAAACAATTACATAGGTAATTATTAAGTTTTATAGAAGTTTTTTTGTGTCTTCGCTTCATGACTGATGGTAATCAGATGACAAAATAGACACAATAAAACTCACGACACGTAACTATAATAAATAGGTATTTTTATAAAACATCTTAATCAGCTGGGAAAATGTTATTATGTCAATTATAAATTAGTAAGCTGATTATATTTTCTAAATGATATTACTCAAAAGTTTGTATTTGATATAAAACGCGATGGCTACTCTGTAGGCCCTGTGTTCCATAGAAATGTCTGTCTTTGACTAGAAGTCCGTCCTTATGCAAAGAGGCGCACTTTGTTTTTACAGAAGTATCCTCAAGCGCTTCACATCCCTTTGATCTTACTTCATTTTGTAAGCGTACTAACATTTTTTATTTTCATCCATTTTATGCGGAAGAATTTAAGCTCTTTATTTGAAATATCTAGGGAGGTTAAAAATGCACAGCGTTTGAGCGAACGCTTTGAACAACCATGCTTTTACTGATAAGTTTAGTGAAGTTTGAAATTGAGTTAGAGCAATTGCTGTTGTAATTATTAATGATTTATTAGGATGTTTTTTTATTTTTTAACAGGCTGTAAAAAAGATTAAGTTTTTATGTTTTACTGTATGTTTTTTTATGTTAATCGATTATTTCGTCAATTAGTGGGCCGATTTTTTTTTTGTTTTGGTCGAAATTATACTCCTGAAGTGCATTTTTTGAGGATCTTAGGAGGATCTTTAGAGTTTTGAACCAAATTGTACCTCGAAAGTGCTGAAAATTGCTCTTTTCTTCGGAAATTAAAGTCGGTTTTCAGTCCTTTTTTATTTTGCAACTTTATTTCCTGGTTTTTGTTAACATTCCATACGCGAAAGATTGTAAACCTATCGACACTAACCCGTCGATACTAGAAGTCATAAAACTCTTTGTAACCTAAAACTTCCTTTAACTTAAACTTTTAGCAAGCTCTTTATATAACCTTAAAGCTCCCATTCCAAGTTAAATTGAGTAGGTACTGTAAATAATTTATTACCTTGTAAGCAATTAAATAATTACCTACATACCCGGTTAACTTGAACAAAAGCAATAGTAGTATTTTAGAAAGGCGAATGAGCAGATCTTACAAGGTGTTACAAGGTACACGCCCTCTACATTCGCTTTTGAGATCTACGAGTAAAGTAAAGTTGGATATAAGTCGCGTTACTTTGCTTTCACATAACTTAGGTATATAGTTGTGTCAATTCAGATGTCGCCCAAACTAAACTAAACTAATTTGATAGCACTAAAAATGTTGCCGTCCTTCTCATAACATTAAGATGAATACAAAAATTATAATCACCTTACATTAAGATTTTTTTATGTGAATACTTTTACACTGTAGTTATTATTTCAGCACTCACGCCTTTCTTACTCATAATAACAACTAAATTCTTTATTAAAGACTGAATCTGCTAATACTAGAAGACAGAGATAGCAATATACATGAACTTGTAAATTGGCAAGAGAGAGACAAGCCCCTAAATTGGCTCATGTTTAACATACCCCAAGTGAACATGTAATTAAAACATTGGTTCACACTAGCAGCGAACAGTGTGATTACATTAGTGTGATTCCACGTTGTCTAGACTCGACGAATTTCTTAGTGCATTTCTAGTGCTTAGTAAAATCGTCCTTTGTAATAAAACCCCGAGCATCGCAAGAACAGTTTGAACTGCGAAGGAAAACATGGATGTTTACTGCTGCATTAGATCTTGTATTTTGAGTGGGAAAGACTAATAAAGAGAATACATTATATCTGTTCGCGCCGTTTAGTTGGGTTATATACCATAGATAATTAGATATATATATGGTAAAATGGCAGCTGTGACGTAATTTAATACAAGCCAACGCGGCCAAAATTAGGCTCAAATAACACCGAGGCGGCAGCGAAGCGGCTGCAGTATCAGTGTCATATAAATTTAAACTTTATTTCGATTTATATAAAACGTCAAAACGCTTCAACCGCTCATTCGGTGTGGCCACCGCCTAGGCTTAGTCACTAGGCTTATCCCCTAGTCACAGTGCTCTTTAAAAGTACCTTGGTACACCCAAACCAACCTAGGTTAAGACATAGCTATGTTTATGCTACCAAATTCCCGTCCTCTAAGTTAAAAAGTCACGTACCCAAGCCAGGTAACAAGCCCAGTCGCCACATTAACATAATGCAGGACGAAAGTTGGTAGATAAGCTGTAACTAATTAAGGGACCTTTTGGATCTCATTAAAATTAAATGCTGTAACATGCTGAGGCATGATAAGTACTATCTGAGCTCTAATGGTAATTAATTTAGGTCACAATGCTTATTAGTCAAAAGAAAGCCATGTGACCTAACTCACCATATGTTAGGTACCTATAAGGGCATCCGTGTGGAATACTTAGTTAACTCACCTTTTTAATTTCAGAGATATTACTGACATATTTTTGTGCTGCATCAATAGATTTACAGTTTTATGCATGTTTTTACGAGCTATATCAAATTATCATGAGGAAACTATTTCGTTTTTAACCGACTTCAAAAAGAAGGAGGTTCTGTATTCCTCTGAATGTATTATTTTATGTATGTTTACCGAATACTCCGTAAATACTGAACCGTTTTTGAAAATATTTTTTTGTTTGAAAGTGTATATTCCCGAGCTTACTTAAATACTTACTTTAATTCAATGAAAAAAAAAAAGATCATCGGAGTTATGAACAGAAATGCACCTCGACAATTTAATTATTTAGTTTAATTTTAAGAAATTGAAGTCACTTGTCTAATAATATTTTTACAAGTAGATGTTGAGTGAAAATATTATAAGGTTAGCCCTAGGTTATTTTGTTGGTCAGCCTTTGATGACGATGCACGTAACCAGCTTCGGCCAAAACTGTCAGCAGTTTTCATCCTTTTTGTTTGACCCTAATACGAGATATCAGACCGGTAAACTTTATCGATCAATCAAGATTTACTATACGAGTTGAAAGAGTTTATTGACCTTATGGTTTATATTAGTTCTTAAAATTCGCGGTCTATGTACTGGTATAATAAGAATTTAAAATATAAATAAAAGTCGTTCTTAGTCGGTGAGTGATTGGTAATCTTCACTTTTAGCGACTTCCCTATGGTAATGCATTATTTTATTATTCTTCAATAAGTTTATTTTAAAATATGTTCATTCATTCATTCTTTAGTGATTAGGAATTACAGGCAAGTTTCCGCACAAACTCTACAATTTTGACGTTAATTATCTCTCAAAGGTTGACGAAATTCTTAGTCTAGCTAGCTGAAACATTTTTTCATGATCTTTTAGAGAAATACCGAACCTATAAACTACATTCCTATATCTCTATAACCAATGTCAAGAGAGAATACTCAGAGTAAAGCCCTGGTTTTCAAAAATGCAGCTCATAATAATGATTGACGTTATATTTTCATTGAATCCTTCAAGTGAAAAGATAAGGCTGTAAATGTAATTATATCCAATGCAAAATGCTTAAGATCGTTGTTAATGTTCATTAGCCACCCATTTCTTTGTCTTACTTAATGCTATTGTATGGATCTATCGTATCGTATAGGTAATTAATTGTTTTGATCTTATCATCGGGTCGTGATCCCCTCCACGAATCACTTTTCCTCGAACGATACTACGACTTTGTGTGATTCTGTGCAGCTTGAATGGCTTCGTGAAATTTGGAATTCAGTGTAGTGCGAATCTCATCAGACCATCGCATCGGACTTCTGCCTCTAGGTCTTTGTCCATTGACCTTGCCAGTGATGACAAGCTTTTTTAAATTGTCACCATTTTTCCGCGCTATGTGGCAAAAATACTCGTTCAAGAAAGATAGAAGATAGACTTGTTATCTTCAGTTCGTTGAGTACCTATTGATTAGATCACAGTAACATGACGGTAATCGTTTCTCAGGAAATCAAAGCAAACGAGTCAGCAATCATGACAAATAGGTGAATGTGGAAGGGACGGGTCCGATTCCACGCAAATATTTGTATGATTTGCAAGTATTTGTCCTCTGTGTTTGTGGGGTCGTACGGACCAGGGAATATCAATGCTTCGTTTTGTTCCATTCCTTACTTCCGAGTTGTTGATGTGAAAGTTTGTTTGATGTAAAACTTAAGACTTTACTTTTGAGTTTGAATGGACTGGTGGAATGTTATGCGGTTATGATATCATGGTGAGGTTTATTTAATGTATTAGGTACCTTGTATAGGTGTAAGTGGAAATAAATAAATAAATTCAATCTACCTACACTTCGCCTTCCACACTAATTTTAACTCTTGAAATCACCATCAAAGCCTTGTAAAGTACCTACAGTTCTCGCTTGCCTTAGCTTCTCAACTCTAGTTGATATTTACCTAGGTCGTTTATAATTGCAACACTTCTGAGAATTCATACTCTATCAACAACATTTATTATCAGTTCTGGTTCAGTTCAGACATTCAACTTAGTAATGGCTTTTCCTAGAACAAACACAAGCAAGTACCTTTCTAGTAAGACGTAATAATAATTTACTGACACTATTTCTGTATAGAAATTCGATTCAGTGATGAATATTTGAACTATTCAAGTAATCTCATACCACATTTGTTAACCACAGTACCTAGTAACTTGTTCAAACCTACTCTGAACGGTATGATGTTCCTAAGTAAACTAAACTTCATTTAGACAGAGACAAAAGTCAAGATATAGATAAAATAACCGATTCCGTAACTGGTTTTATTCATAAAGATTTGTCAATGTAATATTATTATGTAGATTTAAAGAATGTTTTTTCTTGTTACTCTCATGCCAAATCAAAAGAGAGCAACAGATTTAATATCAGTTTTAGCTAAAGTAGGTTTACTAAACCATAATGCATAAGGGGGTAAGTATGTTCACTGATTATTCCGTCAATATTGGACCGATTTTGAAAAATATTTTTTTTTGTTTGAAAGAATATTATTTGCGAGGTAGGCCCATAACCTGATGAGTTCTTTTGCAAATTTTTAAGTAAAACTTTTTAACACTAGAGTATTTAGGTTGGTTTCAACACTTTCTTTTTTTTTTTTTTTTTTTTTTTTTTTTTTAACCTATATCGTCCCACTGCTGGGCAAAGGTGACGATATATAACACTTTCTTATATAATAGAAATTAAATTTGGTTCATCTGATCCTCATAGAAATGTAAAGACTGAACTAAGTCATTTGTGAGCCGAAATTACACTATGGCTACACGCCGCAGAGACATTACATGCTGCGCCGCGAACTCAGACGTGAATTTATCTAGCCCGATTTAATTAAAGGTGAGGGACACAGGGGCGTGTTAAGGGCTGAACTTTGTTACAAACTAAAAGTACTTATATTCAAATTAGTAATAAGGCGACGTCGAGTGACATGTAATTATAGTTCAACTCGTAGAGGGTGGTTTTAAATGGTTCATTCAACGGTGTAAGTGAAACAACATATTGCCGTTAGAATTATTTAATGTAAAAACTATTTTCAAGCTATTTTTCTAAGAACATACCTCTGACTACCCCTTAGATATCTTCAAAGGATCAATAAAAAAGATTTGAAAGAATTTATCTACCGCACTTTGGAAATACAGTCGTGATCATATTTCATTTAATTTTCAAGCTATCATCGCCAACCCTTTGCCAAAATTAAGATTTAAGTTTTATATAAATCTTTAACATTACTAAATATTATTTTGACAAACCTCTGACGGCCACCCTAACCATTTTCAAAAGATCTGGAAGAATTATGTCTACTGCAGCTTAAAAAATAAACAGTCGTGATTATTTCAGTTTAAATCAAATCTAAGTTTCAGTTATTATCTCTATCAGTCTAAATTCGACCCTGGATTGGAATAATTACAGACAATGGCGAAACTAAAGCCAGGACGAAATTAAACCGGCTGCATGTACCGATCTAACGATGACGCATGACGCCCTCATTGTAAGGAGGCATGATTAAATTCTTCGAAGTAACCATTATTTCCAAGAGCCCTATTAAGCTAAGCTGCAAGTTAGTCAAATATATTGATGTTTGCTCTGAATAGGGCGGTTAAAAGTGAGATAGTTAAGGTGTCGAACAACTAGCTGCGCTCCGCAGTGTTACCCGCGGTAAATAGTTTCCGATACCGGGATCAAAAGTAGCCTATTTTTTAATCCAGGATATAAACAGTTCTGGTACCAAATTTCATTGAAATCCGTCCAGCTATTTGAGCGTGAAAGAGTAACAAACACACTAACTTACACATTTACACATAGGTACACAAACTTTCATATTTATAATACTAGTGTGATATCTCGGGGCAATGGGCATGTTACCAATCGCTTTTAAAAAAAGCTAGGCCCACACCACCAGATTCTTGCCTGATTCTATGCCTGGTGTAGGGAGTCGCGTTGGAACAGGCATTAGAATCATCTTATAGCATGTAAGACGAAACTTAAGTAATCCTTGAGGTCCTACAAGAATAAATAATTTTTCTTTCTTTCTTTAATGGTCGGTCCCGTCTTAAGTTTTTATAGGGGCCTTGAGGCAGCCTAAAAACTCTGTCACTAGAGCTATTCACTAGCTCATACAAACTTACTTGTCTCACTAAGTGGGGTCGGCACAAAATATTTTCTCTCTACATTTATTTCTATTACTTGTCATCTCAGTACTCACTCTTTTCACACACATCTCACTGACACAGTCCATCCATCTTTTCTTAGGCCAGACTGTACTACCATGCACAAAAGTGTACCAACTTTCCCGAATATCAGCTGCAAGAATGCCCTAACAAGCACTAACGCCTACGTAGTACAGATATGCAGAAAAGTGGAACTGGGTCAGTAGGATTTCTCTAATGCCTGTTTCCATTTACCTCCGTCGAGAATCTTTTTGTTATATTTCATTATGAGAATGTTTTCAAGTTTGTGAGAAAGCGAACTTTTTAGTTTGCTCGAAACTTGTTTTAACCCTGCGGTTTCATTTGAATAAGAGTGCTTGTTGTTTCAAATGAGTTGTATTTGTTTAAGTTAAGTAAATGAAGTGTTTTATACCTGCTTGTCAAAAGAAGAATAGATAAATAAATAAATATCCTTGGACATTCCACACAGCGTCATCCAGTCCTATGCTAAGCAATTTTAATGCTTGTGTTATGGTAACCAACCAGGTAACATTTTTTTTGTAAATACATAATAAATACATATTAATACATTATTCTTGAGGTTGAATCTGTATGTCGCCCGAACCATCCTGTGGTCGCTGCCAGTTTTGAACCGAGCAAGAACTGAAACATCTGTGACGACTTGTTTGTGTGAACAGATAATATAGTCCACTTCGTTCTTGTACTTGCCGCCTGGACTTACCCAAGTCCACTTCCTTGAAGGTCTTTTATAGAAAAATGTATTCATTGCATATAGATTTTGCTGTTCAAGGAAGTTTACAAGGGTTTGTCCTCGACTGTTTCTTTGCCCAAGTCCGAAACTACCGACTGATCTTTCATTCACCAAAGGTAGCCCAATTTTAGAATTAAAATCACCCATTATAGTATTATAATGGCATGGGGATTCAGATAGAGCCCTTTCTACATCCTCGTAGAATTCTTCTACTTCGTCGTTCGAGTGATCTGACGTTGGGGCGTATACTTGTATGATTTTTAGCGAGTAGCGTTTGTTCAGTTTTATGATTGCGAAACATACCCGAGTGGATATGCTCTTTATATTCTGAAGAGATGATGAAATACCGCTTCTCACTAAAAATCCTACACCCCCATATGTGGAGTCTTCATGGCCTCTATGGTAGAATAGGTCTCCCGATGTTAACTTAACTAAGTCTTCTCCTTTCCTTCTCAAGAAAGAGAGAGCCAAACTGACCTGCGCTCAGCACAGATATGAAAAACAAGAGGTTGATTTTCTTCAAGAAGAGTACCGAAAAGATCTTCAAAACCGGTTCAAAGAACTTGAAGAAATAAATATGGATGTTGACCAAATTAACCAGTTGCTGTGTAACACAGTCACCGAAATCACCAAAGAACATCTTAGTTACAGAAATAAAAAGACTAGTAAACTTTCTCTTGAAACTCAAAACATGATAGAAAAACGAAGGTATATGAGACAAAACACAGAAACAGATTATAGGTTAATATTAGAAATCAATAAGAAAATTCATAGACTAGTTAGAAGAGATTTAAGAAATTATAATACAAATATTATAACAAAAACAATTGAAAAATATAAAGGTCCAAAGGTATTTAGTAGAAAAGTAAAAATAGGTTCAAAACAAATTATTAAATTAACAGATAAAAATGGTAAAATGGTAACTGATAGGAAGGAAATATTGGAAGAAGTTGAAAGTTTCTATGGTAATCTATATGCAGCGCAAGTCGAAGACGTTGAAATACGTGAAAACGACCACAGAGCTCCACCTGTTCCACTTAGAGGTTTTGAAGACCTTCCTAGAATTCTTCCTGAGGAAATAATTTTCTCGTTGAACCATATGAAGAGTGAAAAATCTCCAGGTGAGGACGGTATTACAGTTGAGCTACTTCGTGCAGGCGGACAACCAGTCTTGGACGTTCTAGAGAAACTTTTCAACAGTGTCTTGACCAATGCTCGAACACCTGAGCTTTGGAAAAACGCTCTGGTTACAATCATCCACAAAAAAGGTGACACATCAAGGTTATCCAATTATAGGCCAATTAGTTTGCTCTCACAGATATATAAAGTTTTTTCAAAAGTAATTTGTAACCGCCTCACCCGATTTCTTGACTATTATCAGCCTATCGAGCAAGCCGGCTTCCGGAGTGGTTTTTCCACCATTGACCACATACATACCGTGAAACAGCTGATGGAGAAGAGTCAAGAGTTTAACCGGCCCATATGCATGGCATTCGTAGACTATGAAAAAGCTTTCGATAGCATAGAGCATTGGGCTGTGTTCGACTCTCTTCATCGCTGCAGTATCGACAGCCGCTATGTTGACTTACTCCGGGAGCTGTATAGTTCAGCTACGATGCAAGTAAGGTTACACAGTCTTACCGAACCTATTTCAATCAAGAGGGGAGTGAGACAGGGAGACACCATTTCACCCAAGCTTTTTACGGCTGTCTTAGAAGACATCATAAAAACGCTTGCATGGGAAGAAAGTGGCATAAAAGTTAATGGTGTCTTCCTGTCTCACCTTAGATTCGCTGATGATCTTGTTCTGTTCGCTGAAAATCTGGTCAATCTCCAACAGATGCTCAAAGATCTCAATGACGCATCTCTGAAGGTCGGTTTAAAGATGAACATGTCCAAAACAAAAGTTATGTCAAATGTCTCCAGGGCCTCGATTCCTAATATTACCATAGGAAGCGAGACTCTGGAGATGGTTGAATCATACGTGTACCTTGGGCATGTTCTATCTTTTGGAAAAGAACTACAGGCCAAGGAGATATCCAGAAGAATTCAGCTGGGATGGGCGGCATTCGGTAAGCTGGATGACATATTAAAGTCACCCACTATTCCACAGTGTCTGAGAAGACCCGCCTCTACAACCAATGTGTCCTGCCAACTATGACCTACGGTGCCGAGACATGGACGCTTACAAAGGAGACTGTGCACAGAATCAGAGTCGCACAGAGAGCCATGGAGCGCGCCATGCTCGGCATCACCCTTCTAGATCGAGTCCCCAATTCGGAAATTCGCAAGCGGACTAAAGTACACGACGTTAGCAAGCGAATATTGGGGCTCAAGTGGAGTTGGGCAGGACACGTGGCAAGGCGTGGTGATGACCGGTGGAGCAGAGTACTTACCGAATGGTGGCCTAGAGAAGGGTACAGGAATGTAGGTCGTCCGCCGGCAAGATGGGTCGACGACATAGTCAAAACTGCAGGTCGGACGTGGGTTAGACTGGCGCGAGACAGGGTCGAATGGCGGAAGCGAAGAGAGGCCTATGCCCAGCAGTGGGATGAGAAGGGCTGATGATGATGAATACATTATTATTATCTAGAGATATTTATCTAGTTCAGACTTGTTGACTTGTTCAGACTTGCATGCAAATATTGCACCTTCTCATACAAAATGTAGATATTTTTATCGTTGACTCTGTTCATTAACAAAGACCTGAAATAATGCGATACACATAATACTAAAAAGTTTCCTTTAAAAAGTCTCGGTTAAGATCTCGTCACTCATTTCTTTAAACCATAGATCTTGATCCAAGCTTCTAATAGCACGCTTGGTTGTTTTAATGAGCACTGCACTTTGCCAGCGTTATATTAAAGTTAAGGTTGTGCTGCATATTCACGCAAGCTTTCACACCATAAACCTTTAGCGAAGATCACTATTATTATTTATTTGTTTGTCTTCTTTTTAGTATAAATTTATAGTGTTAAACTACACTGAGGTACTATCACTATCACTACATAGTATAAAACAAAGTCGCTTTCTCTATCCCTGTATGCTTAAATCTTTAAAACTACGTAACGGATTTTGATGCGGTTTTTTTAATAGATAGAGTGATTGAAAAGAAAGGTTTATATGTATAATAAGGCTACATTTAACTACCGCGGGTAACACCGCGGGGCGCAGCTAGTTTCATTATAAGTAAATGAAAAAGCTTAGTAAAAGCCTGTTGGAGCCGTTAAATTTTAGTAAGATTTTTTATTTAAACATTTTTGAACTTATTTAAGTGCGTGCATGTTTTAATTAGTATTAGTTTTCATAACCTACCTATAAATAATGCTGAAACCGAGGCAACTAACTTTTTTCAACCGTATCAGAGACTAGTAAAATAGTAAAGACCGCTTGCTTAATGCTTGTGTTATGGTAATCTTATTATTGATATACTATTTAGATATTTATTTCTATAAATACTTTATTGTAATACATATAAAACACCCAGCCTTAAGGCAAACACTTTTAGTTCATACAAACATTTTGTCCTGTGGTGCATGGGGATCAAACCCGCAACTTCCGCGTCTCAAGCAGGCTTTCATCCACTGCGCCAGAGAGGTTGTCTAAAATTTATATATTTACAAAGAATATAAAAAAAAAAACGGATGCGGACATGTGAGGACGAGTAACGTCTAACGTAACTGAGAATTTAATTTGCAACACAAAGTTCAGTGAAGATACGAGTAATCTGTTCTTAGAATCAACTTGGGAAATTTAATAATGCGCGAAAACTGTTTTCCATTTGAGCAGTGCATTAGCGCTGATTTTGTTCTAACACTAACCAGTTAAATTATTGCTAAATCCGAAAGCTCTTATTCCGTTCACGTTAAAGTTCAAAGAAAATGACAGCCCGAGTGACATTATTAAAATTACTCTATTTTAGTACCTACCTAAATTTTATGTGTACCTAATGTGGATAGAATTGCTTCTAACTAAAAAGATGTTTATTATTATTTTATTTAAAACTGCATTAATTTACATTTATAATCTTCTATAATAGACAAAGTTTAACATTAAACTGAGCTATGCTTTGTACTTTGACTACTAAAATGTTATAGTATTTTTTTATTATCTAAATAATACTGCATTCAACTAAATACATAAAATTGTATTATAGCCAAAGTTTTAGGATAATAAAAAATATATTTTATAATAATATATGGAAAAAATATAATAGTGTGTATTTTAAAGACCAGCAAACACCGCATAATAACATAGTGGCCAATTTTTGTTTTATCGTTGAAAACTCTTTCATTGAACACAACAAAATATTTTATGAAAGAATAAACCAAACGCATAACAATACGGTGCTCTTATCGCTTAGCGATCTTTTCATCGGCGACTTCTGGATAATCATTTAAATCACAGATATGAGAGGATGTAATATTGTATACTTACTCGTAAGTAAAAAGAGAACCAAAACAATAAAATTGTTAGTAAAAACTTAAATTTTTCTTTATCCATATAACTTAAAATGTCAAAACTTCTCTGAAACATAAAAAATACGTATGTGCTGGCAAAAGAACTAGTGTGGTGCAAGGATATCATTGAACAAGCTGGACGGCACTTTGTTTGCCAGCTGTGATTGATACTACGATCATTTACTATCGTCTTAGCAATCAATTCCCCAGGCTCAAACCAGTTTAAGTAGAGCTGTCACATATCACATTGTTTTTGAAAAACGTGGTAGTGATCTATAAGGACGGGTCTAGTTACATTGGTAGATCTATATTGACGGTTTCTGTGCTCATTCATTTTTTGCGCTGTCTATTTTGTTGGTAGTGCTGAGGTTGGGAAGTGTAAATATAATAATGCAAAAACAAATAAATAAATAAATATAAATATCCTTGGACATTCCACACAGCGTCATCTAGTCCCAAGCTAAGCAATTTAATGCTTGTGTTATGGTAACCAGATATTATGACTGATATACTAGGTACTTATATTCAATTTTTTTTAAATACATACATATTATACATAGAAAACACCCAGACTCGAGACAAATATTTGCAGATCATGCAAACATTTCTCCCGCGGCAGGAATCGAACCCGCAACCTTTGCGTCTCAGGCAAGCCTTCGCCCACTGTGCCACAGAGGTCGTCAAATAACTAGATGGTATTAAAAACTAGAAATTGCTCGCAGCTTTGCTCATGTAGTACTACTAAATAGTCTTTAAGCTATTTTAGTCTATAATTTTGCAGCAAGAGTAGTAAGTTTTTATAATTATGTTTGTATGAACTCGTAGCTGTGGTATAATATACTTAATATATAATTATTATTTCCTTTTAAGTACTCTTATCTAAAGAGGAATAAACAATAAACCTCAAAATAAGAACTAAAAATTTTAGTATTAATAAAATTTTACTGTTTTTACAAATAAAATATTCTGATGCATCACATATTTTAGTTTTATTACGCTGTATAAAGTTAACATTATTTCATATTACTAATATAATTTATATTAAACAGTTTCAAACAAAATGTTTAGCAGTTTTAACAAGATTAACCCAACCAAACATCAGCATAAATTAATTCCTAACAAAATGACCATGACATAGATAAACCTCGTTATCTATAATCCAGCCTCATTTGCTCCCTCGCCACGATCTCGCCATAAAGATTATTGAGTCACTGACAACCCCAATCAGGAAGTCCATTGGCTACTACTTAAACTTCAAACGTGGTCCCGTTACATAAATATCGAGGTAAACGACACCTTTCATGCATTGAATATTAAAACTAGCTGGGGTTGGAGTTAGAAGCAATAACTGGTGGCTGTATTATAGTGTTCAATCGACGGTCAGCGCGTAACGCGTAGGAGTCTTATAGTTTATAGCAGAGCAGTGAAGGTTTGGCACCCAGTTACGTACATCATCTTCAGCAAATTGTAAGCCAACCCAGAATGATTTTGGACGTACCACTTAAACATTTTTAATTAATCATAAGTGCTTGAAGGACTTGGAAATTGTCGACCACTGTTTGGGGGATATAGTCATTCCTATTCATTATTATTATCTCATTTAATATTTTTAGCGTCACAAACAATGCTACGTAGTTTTGTCATCTAAGAGTAATAATTTACATCAATTGAATGTATTAATCCTCACTAAATACGTCTCTGTGATAAAAGGGAAGAAACTTACCCTCAGGGCTAATGACGCCCCGTATCGAACTGTGGTCGAACTAATGTGGAATATCAGAAATTATCTTAAACTGATTTGATGTCCTATTTCCTGTGGGATATGGTCCATATTAAAATGGCTTTTGAAACGTCGCCAGATTATTATGGTTTCGATTTAGAAACCTTAATGCTTTGTAATAAGGCTGGTATTGAAGTACAATGTCATTATACGCTTACTGTCACGAACTATTGGCAAGATGAACAGATAACATTTGTTTATGAGTTTAGAACTCACGTGTTTGTTATAAGCTGAAACTATAGTAAGTAACTAAGTCGTTTATTTAACTTCGAAGATCCTCATCAGATCATCACCCCGGGATTATACTCTTCCAGCCATCAAAAAGTTAAAATCCATATTTAACTAAACTGTATTATAGTATATTGAAGTTAAGCGTAGTTGTGAGCAGTCACTGTTACGATGGGTGTCCGCAAATGGCAGTAACAGCTAACCGCTTTTGTGTTTCGGATACGATGCTATAGCTGTACCAATAATTTAATTATTAAGTAATTAAGACGCAATGCAAAAACATACCACTTTTTGGGAATTAGTGAAAAATATTAATTTGTTTTAAAACACCATTAATCTAAGATCAGTCTTTTTAAACTTTTGCGAACAGAACACCATGTCATGATAAAACATATATTTACGGGTATCGCTATTTATCTTTATTTAATAGCGATAAATACCCGTAAATATAATATGTTTTATCATATTCTAAGATCAATCATAAAGACTTTGCAAAATCGATAAAAAGTATTTATTATTCGATAAAAGCTATTTTGTAAAATGCACAGCAAAATGAAGTGACTATCGAAATAAAATGGGTGGCGGAAGTTGTGAAGATGTCTTTGACAGTTTGCCGCGGTTAAATAACTTTGAATAAAAATATCCTTGAGAGTCTAATATAACTCGTTATTAAAAGCCCGATGTTGTTTTAAAAGAACATCGACTTTGATCATGTTTTGACACAAGAAATTGCCGCAGGCTCAAAACATGTCGACAAATTGTAAATGAATAACTTGAGCGAAAACATAATCGAATTTTCCCCCCACTTGTTTAAGTATACTCACGAACCAATATATTGCTACAATAAGATACACTGTATAGTGTATACAGTGTGTTCTGAAACTGTGGTCTTTTTTATTCGACCTAAACAGATTAGGATGCGTTTTGGATATATTAGTGATATCGCAAATGTGTCCAAAATTGTTGGTTTTTATTTTTTGTCCCATTTGCAATATGTCAGACAGGATTTGATGATGGAATCCCATTAAAAGGCAAATTTGAAAAAGTAAATAACTACTCAATCTATTTTTTTAAACGGAAACTAAATTTTTCCCACTTTTTCTTATGCATAATTGTATTAGACCTACCAACAAACATTGTTTATTTTTAATTCAAACAAAAACAATTTTTAAACCTAAAACATCACATTTTATCATATTTATTACATCAACATTCTAAACTTTCCTAGCTCTCAAACATCCTGTATACGTGCAAGCTTCTTCATGTTCTAAATAATGTTTACCGAGTTAATGGAGCCTGGCCACAGTCGTAATTTGATTTTCATACTAATGCCCCCGATGGTTGCTATACGTATCTACGTTGATAACTTTGTAAAGGACGGTAGTTTGATAGATATACTCTACTATATTATAGGTACCATAAACTAAAAATAAAAAGTGTATATTTATGGTCTGTTAACTATTTTTTCCATAAACTAGAGATTCTTGTCAAGACTATGTTGATAAATCATCGAAGTTAAGCAATGTTCTGATCAGCGGTCAGCTTGGATGGTGACCCAACTAAAAATAAATGTGTATGTTTAAGGGGATTATTAGACCAATCCTGTTTATGGTTTGTTAATTTTTTTTTTCCATAAAATAGGGATACTTACTATGTTGATAGATCGTCGAAGTTAAGTAATGTTCTGAAGTGGCATTAACAGCTTCCGGGCTCCGAAGGGCATCCGAATTCGATAAACCATGAAGGATGCCTTTAGGCGGCCTAAAAACTCCGTCAGCAGAGTTGACCACTTGCTCATACGAACTTACTTTACAAGTATTTCTTCTCGTTTTACTTTGAGGTGCCCTGTGGTTCAGTTGGTAGAGCTACTCGTATGACCAATGAAAAAGAGACCATTAACTGCCATATAAATAAATGCCAATAAAACCTTTATTATCTTTACAACATGTAATCATCTAGTAAAGTTAAAAAGACTTTCCAATAAACATTTTGCTTTGCTAGGGTCTAATCGAATTCAAATAAATACAAATTGATTACAGCCCACTGGTATCAAGGAATGTTTGTTCATTAAATTCCATTACATACGTATGCAATATTGTCTATAGATAAAATCGTTTTGTCCGAGCAGGATTTTGCTTGTATATTTGTTTCGCAGTTTTGGTTTTTTTATTGGTCATGTTATGAAGAGAGAAAGAGAAAGAGTTTGTCACGTTACTAGGAGAGTATTAGAAATTAACATAATAAAATATAACAAATTCAACTCAAAAAACATACACATAGATGACATGAGTAGGAAAGGAGTGAGTGCAGAGATGACGAGTGCAGATAGAGAAAAATTTTAGAAGAATACATGTTCTGCCGATCCTGCTTAATGGTCTAAGGGTTGGAAGAAGAAGAAGAGTTTGGGTTTGAGCCAAATTCAACAAATATTCCAACACAGTGGAGGCGTAAATTGCCTCCTGACGCATTCTTAATTATTTAGTAGGTAAAGAATTAAAGACGTATGTCTACTTGATCCGCGGATTTACCCTCAATTAGGTTTTGATCGCAAATCAGATCCAACTGCCATTTGCGTTCGATATAAATATAAACAAACACGAACGTATCAATCAACTTTTTCAAAGGAAATGCTAACATCCATCATTTTGATGTCACGTGTGATCGCGCATCAAGCACAGCTTACACAGAATGGCTGGATTAAAACAGAAGGTAATCTGTTCTATTGAGCTTTAACCTCTTTATGGAAACCTTTCTAAAGGAACACAGTGTTTGGTGCATGGGTTTTAATTTCAGTTCAAATTATAAATGAATACTTTCAGAAAAAAGCTGTTGAACGGCAGACAGAGGCAAACTTTATCGTCGGACAGACAAATTGACAAACGTAAAACTAAATGACCTATTTTTTTTATAGCACGGAACCTTAAAAGTGGGTTATAAGAATTGAACCAGCGATTTCGTATTACACTGTGTCAAAGTATCAAGTGGGATGGGAAGTGGAGAACATTATACATTCTGGCACGACAATAAAATCATTTGGTTGGATCGGTTCGTATTGTCAGGATTTTATTTCGTACATATGTTATTTGTGTTTATTGATCTTTACATAATTATTTTTTGGAGGATGATATCCGCAGTTTTGGCAAAAATTAATGCTTTTTGTTAGAAACATTTTTACAAACATGACAGTTATTAGTGTAATGTGTGTATATAACACTTGCACTAGCAATATAACGATCTTCCTAACTTTTGACATAATAAATGAAATTTTGGGATTCAATAATCATTTTTTTTTATTTAAAGAAAACCAAAATGTTTCGCGTAGATCTCGCTTGCAGGATTATACATTTACACACGACATCTTTCGAACGAGCAGTCACTGCGCGTTTTTGTCTAGCGCGTCACCTGATAGTTCTTAGCGCGTTTTACAAACGCGAGGATCGTAATGCTTTTTCACAGCTTGGCGACTGTCTTTTCTTCGCCACCCGTTTCATTTTCGTTTGTACGTCGCAGAAATACGGCGTGTGCACAGGCTCTTAGAAAGTCAACCATTTCTAAGTGATAAACGAAATTGCTCGTAGCAGTATTGCTACGACAGAGTAATCTCGTAGCAAGATTGCTACGTAATGCTACGTGCGTAGCGCCACTCGAGTAAAGTACTTTGGAGATCATTTGACCTTGACCTATTTTGTACTTATAAATTCTACTAAATCATTATATTTTAACACATTTTTTATTTATTTTATTTGTAAAATGTGGTGATAATGTCTTATCACTACAATACATATGGAATAGTTACACTGAAGTTTTTACAAGTTTATGGGAAATAAATTATGATATACTTATTCATATCTGTAACTATTCGTAGTATGAGTTGGGATTGATTTGTACCACTGATAACTCTTATGCACAGTCCAACTGGTAAAGATCGCAAGTTCAAATCTATAAATTAGAAGTATAAATAAATCATTTTTACTATTGTATCTTTGATAGTATGATATTTACGTACCCCGGGCAATATTGAAGCTTAACATTAATGTACTACGATTTATTATCCTATTGTATCAACACTACAATAAAACATTAGTTTAGGAAAGCAAGTTTATATCTAAACTCTGTGGGTTAAAGCTCATTTTTCGATGTAAAAAAGTGAGGTCAAATTGCGTTGCTCGTTAATTATCGGACAAGGATTCCCTTAGGATTGTTCCGAATTAAAATTGTTTGGAATAAAATAAATAATTTGGAAATATTCCAACGCTTTTTGTTTGTAAATGATAAAGCTCGCTTCTGTTGATTTATATGTTCTGGGCTAGACCTCGTAATTTGTTGACAATCTGGAATGGGATTTGGAGAGAATGAGAAGTTATCATTACGTCAACTAAGAATATTTTATCTATACTAACATTATAAGAGGTAAAGTTGGTTTGTTTGTTTGTACGTTTGGGGTAATCTTCGAAACTACTTATCGGATTTCAAAAATTCACTGAAGTGCAGCATGGACTTTCCGAATGAACATAGGCTATATTTTATCAAAGTAGATACTACGCGAGCAAAGCCGCGGGCGAGTAAGCTAGTATATTATATAACTATATATCTTGAACTGAGAATGAAGTTGTTAAGCTATGGCGGAGATCTTTATAGGCGGCCTTTGATGAAGATAAAGTACCTATAGCCTATGTTCATTCGAAAAGTCCATGCCAGTAATTTCGGAGATTACCCCAAACAAACAAACCAACTTTATCTCTTTATAATATTTGTATAGATATAGATCTATAATAATTTTTTGGTGGTCCTACAAGGTCATGTACCCTACTTTTATTTGTAGATGATTGATACTGCTCTTAGTGTTGTCGAAGGGAGTTACTTTCCTTATCATACATTTTTCATTGCTTACTTATCCGGATAAAGATGGTACTCCATCAACTATCTTTTAACAACCCATGTATTATTTGTAAATGTCAGTATTCAGAATTTCTTGTTTTTTCCTGTTACTATACACTTACGAGTAACGTAAAAACGTTGTAGATTTAGATAAAGACAAAATATAAGTATTATTTCATCTTGTTACCGTAACACAAGCATGTTGTTTAACTTAGGGCTAGACGATGTGTGAAATGTCAAACGATTTTTTTTGTGTTTCAATTCATCGAATAAGAATAAGTACATGTGGTAAAATTTAACATTTTATAAAACCGACTTCGACTTCGTAAGAAGAAACCAGCATTCTCGAGATGCATTTCAGTTCATAACTCCAAAGAGCCTCATCAGATCCTCAAAATTGATCTCCTACCTCAAAAGTATCTTTTTTAAAAAAAAACATGGAGGAACACAGATCCTCCTCCATTGTCTTTTTTAAACTTTCACGATTAGAACACAATATTATAAAACGGACGGATATTTATCACGAATTTTACCTTTAATATTCGCCCGACGACGTTTCGACCGGATTGCACCAGCCGTGGTCGCGGGAAGACTGAAGTATTGGAGGTACCGCCATAGCGAAGCGAAAGCGTTTATTCAACTACCCTCACTTAATCTTCATAAATGTCAATTAGGGCTGGTTAAAAAAAAAATACCCGTTTGCATATGTTTTATAAAGGAAAATAAGGAAGGTACCTATATTACCTGTCTTGTGTCCATCTCTGATATTGTTTTTTCTATTATGTGTGTGTGTGCTGAATAAATGTTCATCTTATCTTATCTTATAATGTCCTCCTCCATTTTTGAAGTCGGTAAAAGAATAGTCCAGTTGTATCGGTTGGAAGCGGCCTGCATCTAGCGTGAACGTGCGAGTATTATCATAATGTTTATCAAATAGTTCACTGTTGACACGAAAGACGAGCATTCTACTCTAAAACGATTGGTTGTTCTAGTAAAGAAGCAAGCGTTTGTACCGAACTAAATTGCCTCCTGTTTCAACAGCGCTAGGGAAAATAGGCGATTGTAACAAGTAGGTATACAACTAAAGTAGAGTGCTGACCCTTTTCACACCTATATCAAAATTAGTTCTGTAGAGTGAAATAGTTGAGCCTACTCTAATAAGATTAATCTATTGTTCAGTAAGTTTTGTTGAATATTAGCTCGTTTTTGTTGACGCTAAATTTGTAATAACTTTGAATATCTACCAGGAAAAAACCTTTAAATGAAAGCTTGGTTGAGTTTAAAATATCTATGTATTAAAGTAGCTTTCGCCCGCGGCTTCGCTCACGTGGTACCTACCAGGTCTTTATGTTATTTCAGGTTTTTACCAATAAAAAGCCTATGTGTTATTTCAGGTCACAAACTATGTATATAGGTATTAAATGCAAAAATCATTTCAAAATCCAAATTCTTAAGTTAAGTGCGTTCAAACAATCAAAAAACCCTCGGAAAATTTGTAAGATTATAATGTGTAATGTATGTATTATGCATCAATCGTGTAGTCAATCATCAACTCTAAAAAGCCGATTGACCAAGGCTGTTGACTCTAAACATGACCTAAATTGGCCTCGCCACGCAAAAGAAATGGTCAATACGCGTGGGATCGATGAAAACACGGGTCCCTCACGTTGTTTTCCTACATGGTTATATATAGTTTTTTTCGAAACTAAATATCTAATGATGCACAACCGGGATTCAAACTCCTTCTCCAGAGAAAATTGAGGCTCAATTCCATTCCCATTATAATAAATAGAGTCTTATCCTCCTATTACAGAGAATATGGTCGTAATGGCACATAATCACAATTCCAAAACAAACAATTTTGAAAACAACCATTCTTTGCAACAGAAATAAAATTACCTCAAAGTTTGCCAAGAAAGCCGCCAGTCCTCATCCAAAATATTACTTTAAAATTCTTAAACTGAGCATGTGAATGAAATTTGGGTTCATATACCTACCTAAACTGCTTACCAACTGAACAAATATTTTCTTTCACAGGTAAAGTGTTTTGGCGAGCCTCCAACTAGCAACGGACTTTAATAAGTGAGTGAACTTGTTATTGTTACTGTTTAAGTTTGCTTATAAATATATGTTTTTAGGTCGTCTGAAGGTGGCTACAAAAACTTCTAGTGGTATATTTTTGAGAAAATAAAACTAGCGAAATACTGCAACATTAAACCAAACTGAAAAATTATTACTTCTAGGACTACCTCATTGAGTACTCCTCTATGCTAAGGGTATGTGACCTACCTTTTGTATCAGTTTCTTTCTATGATATTCCTCCTTATACTACGATTTCTGTCTCCGGCGGGTGGAGTGCGTTGTGTATGGAAGTGTCGAAAGCAGTACAGAGGCCCTACTTGGATTAAACGAAAACGAAGTTTCGTCACAAATTTCGAGTTCAGTATGCTGAATTCGTAACGTTCACCAACATAAACTGAACCTGATAATTGTCACGAAACTTCGTTTTCATTTACAGCCTTTCTTTTACTTGAGTTGATCTCCAACTGATGTTACTCACCCATTCCAGTGATACACAAAGAAAAATGAACACTAATAAATGAATTAAAACAATGTTTATAAAGTTAACAATAATTTGTACAAGAAACAGTGAGTAACGGCGAAACAGCTCAGCCCATTGTAAATGCCACTGACTTAAATTAATGAAGCAACCAAATTGTGTGGACGGTTCACAGTCGCCCATATTTCCCGACTATGGTCTTGGTAATGCAGGCTAGAGCTGGAACCAAAACGATGTGTGCTTTTCGGTGATAATATGCTCCACAGCAGATTATTCTCGTTTTTTTCAGTATCAAAATAATAGACTTTTATTTTGATGTGATGATCTTCTTTAGAGCTTTCTAAAAATTTGAAATGCATACTAATAGAAAAGCTGTAAAGTAGTCTTTTGAATTTCAATAACGACATCGTTGGTCCGATAAACCTATCGTTTAGTATGCCTACATGTTGTGCAAGTTTTAATACACATTCATAGTTATTTTTGAGTCGAATGTAATAGGTAGTCGGTCTTCCTAACTGAAAGTTTTTTCACCATTATTTAGTCTGACTTGTTAGTTCTTAAATATACATTTAATTTATAGAATTTGTGCTTTAATTAAACAACAACATTTTAACTATCCATTGTCTAAAGTCCAAAAGCATAACTATTGAGTAACTATCCTCGTAGTTATAATTTAACGGAAACTTCGAATTTTCCTAGCCCTCCCTACAGCACAAAGTGCAGAGTGGTTGAATGTACCCACTAAGGTATCTAGTTCAAACTAATTTGTCTGAGTAAGCTTGTTTACGATACCATTTTAATACACGTGTTTCAGAGGTTACTTTGATATCAAAATAGAGATTTAAGAACTGAAATTGAAATATATTTTACTAAAAATTCGTTCTTATATTTTTTTCTTTACTAACCTGGCAGTGAAAATAATTAAACTAAAGATGTGTGAAAATATTGTTACATTAAACTACTTGTGTACCCTCACGTGTCACGATGACGTCATCGTGTCATATTGTGAGGGGAAACGTGTCACACGCGAATCCGTGAGTAATATGCGAATGCTATCTACACTCCTGTTTCGCGAGTTGTTCTCGGCTTCACGCGCGATCCGTGAGTGAGTAAGGAGAGGCTATTAATGTTGACTGCAAGCGATGGGGAATAGATAAGGCATGCGCGTATCATAAAAACGTATGGATACTAAAATTGAGCGCGGAAGCGTTTAGGCTTAGATAGGTACGATTAGTATCTATGTGTGTTGTTTGACGACTTGGTACTCGTGATACGTTGTGTTTCATACGTTTTCTGCTAGGGTTGTCAACTTTGATATATTATAGTTTCTAATATTTTAATTTTTTTCAAATCCGACTACTCTGTAGTTGCCGAGATTAGCACAAACTCTTTCGCTATCTATACTTAGGTATACTTATATAATAATAATAATATTATAATGAGGTAAAGTTGGTTTTTTGTATGTTTTGGGTAACCTCCGAAATTACTCATCTGATTTCCAAAATTATTTCACCGATGTGTAGCATGGGCTTTCCGATTGAACATGGGCTATATATATTAGTGGTATTAGGTACCACGCAAGCGAAGCCGCGGGAGAGTAAGCTCGTATATATTAGCAGATAGCTGAAATTTCAGCTAGTGAGGCATCGGTATCAGCCCTTACAGGAATTCTATATTATATCTCACATAGCAATGCACGTTTTAGTATTTGAACTAGAGATATTAAATTCGAGTACCGCATACATTCTCTTTGTAGGCAGTTTCTACTAAATGTTTATCTAGTGGATTTTCATTATTTGTAAGCGGAATTCTGAGAATTATGAAATACTAGCGATCTACTCTGTTCAGCCCTGTCAATAAGATATAATTATACAAATATTTGAACAGTCATCGCCACCTTATTATTACGTTTTATAAAAGAATTTAAAAAATGATTGTAGGTACAGTTATCACAAAACGCTTAAAGAGCTGGATGGATGTGAATGAAATTTGGTACCAGGATTGCTGATACCCTCGATTAAAAAGTCATCTGGTTACCATAACACAAGTATTAAGTTGCTTAGTTTGCGACTAGATGATGTGTAAATATCCCCGGATATTAATTAATATCTTGTGTGTTAAAAATTAACATTTCGTAGGAATTCCGTGCCTTTGATAGAAATTCTTATAGCCAAAGCCTATATAATTTTGTAAGTTACTTTGAAATGCGTAGAAAGTTAGATACTACGCTGATACTCATTGTATCAGCCTATCTATGCTACGCCTACTGCCTTAATTGATTTAGTTACAAATCCTTTGTTTCGCTTTAGTCAATCAAGTAAGATTATTCGCTATGCAGCGTCCGATTAATAAACAATGCTATCTATTTACTGCCAACGAACAGCAAAGGTATCACAATTTGTAAACAAAATAATGGAACAATTTTAATTGAATTTAATACAAACCCAACAACTAACTTGCAACCTAGATATTTTAAAACCTAGTTAGTGTTATGTGTTTGTAGTTTGTATCTGTCTGAGATAGCTTCAAAACGGTTGAACCGATTTTGTTTGTTTTGTTTGAAAGGTGTTTTTGTCGAGAGTATTCTTAGCTATATTTCATGAAAATCTGCTTAGCCGTTTTAAGATCATCAGTCCACGACGAGCGATCGCAACTCAGAGTAATAATTGACTTTTCAACAGCTTTTACTAATAAAACAACACACAAATATTAAAACACTTATGACTTTTGGTCTAATGACAAAATAATACCTCACTAAGGGCGTTTGTGCACTACAAGGAATTTTACTGTTTTACTATCCGATTTTTTATGTTTGCTGATGTGACAGATATAATTAAGCAAATATACCGCTGTCTATAATTAAACAAGTAAATATACCTATTTCAGGCACCAGTCTCTCACAAAACAGGTTCTTTCCTCTCCTTACATTGTTTGAATTTATCAATATTTTTAAAACTAAATTTATTTTTAAAATTATTACGATAATTGTTTATGTTTGTGAGAGAAACAAATACACAATTTGATTTAGTCTTTTTTAAACTTTCGCGATCAGAACACATGATTTAACATATATTTACGGGTATTTATCGCTATTTACCTTTATTTAATTTTAATTTTATCCCGACGTTTCGACTGGATTGCACCAGCCGTGGTCACGGGCAGACTGAAGAGTTGGAGGTACACCACAGCAAAGCGAAGGCATTTATTTTTCTACCCTCACTTGATCTGAATTTGATTTGATTTGAATTGTCCGCTGCCATCCGCTAAATGAGCAGAGTGCTTCACGCGTACATGCTTTTCAGCTAATTTCTACACACTAATTGCCAAATCTCGAGTATGTCTTTGGGAGGCCAAGCGTACCATATTGTGGGCCATGAATAATTTCGTTGTTAATGGCAGTTTCAATGGAGTTTGTAACGGTTAACATGCAGAAGCGAAACTCTGACCTTTGTATAGTTTCCCGGGTAAATCATTTCATGCAATATGTAGTAGTATGCAGTATAATTTGCAGACCACCTGCTAGATGGGTAGATGGGTTTTGGTTGAACACTTTAAAACCAAATAACACGAAATCTGACAGTGAATTTATTTCTAAAGCATGATAGATATTTTGTCATATCTTTTGGCCCTAAAGACTTATTTCTAATGATAATTATGCAGAGGTATACCCATTTTATTTGGTTCTAAATTTTAAAACACGTCATTGTCAGCAGCAGCTTATAAAATAAAATAGGCGGCGGCGCCGGCGCTAGTATGACGCATACAGACACCTTAATGACATTTACATTCAATATTCTTTTGTTGAATTTCGCTTCTATACACCTTAGTTCTTTGCAAGGTTAGGGATCTGTAATGCATAATTATCTAGCCAGCTCCATTAAGGGCAGAACTCTGATTAGACTGGATACTTGAACAAACTTTCCTGGTTACATAATACTTGTTTAAGTAGCGACCCAGGCTACACAACCGAGAAGATTCGATATTTTAGATTAAGTTTAATCAAGTTTTTATGTGGGCATGTTCTAAATATATATATATATGTATTCCTATTTGTACACACCTTTTTATACAGCTTTAAAGATTATTATGTGAGTAAGAAAAGTTAAGCAAAATTTTCATAAACTAGTTGAATACCAATAATATTATACGTTTAAACTTAAAAATGTGATTTTTTCTTCCTTATTTATAAAAAGTTCATATTTGTAGTAAACAGCTCATGTTGAAGCATAATGTTAACATATTTTTATCTTAAAAGGTTTCCCTCTAAAATTGTGTGGGCCTAAATGAGAGCGTAATCAACACAGGATTATTCTCAAAGCTTTTGTTTCATAAAATAAGGAAAATGTAATGGAAAATGAAACATAACGTGACGCCATTACACGGCTAACTGTTTTAGTAATTATTTTATATTTTTTGAAGATGAAAATACTTAGAAAAGGTATTAAGATAATAAGGTATTCATGGCTATATCAGATTTGTGCGTAAATTGTTTATAAAAAAGTTTTATCTGTCATAGAAAAAATAAAATAGGTAGAGTACCTACTAAGATTTTTAATTACAGTCGATTTTGCTCTTTATAATTACTTTTACATGCTACACTATTAGGTACATCTACAAAATGCTTTAAAATAAAAACGAAAAATAACCAACATTACCTTCCGATTTGATTTGATATTTGATGAAAATTATATTTAATTATCAAAAATAACATTTTTAGTAATAAAATATTATGCTTGTGAACGTGTAACAGGATTGCACTAAAAATAATGTTTGTCTGAGGCAACATAACTCCAAAACGGAGGAACTGATTTCGATGCAGTTTCCACCATCATGATAGTTCTCATCTATAATTTATGGCAATCTGAACAGAAGTTTGAAGATCATCATCTTTCTAGATGGTAAAGATAATTATTATGTTGGGAGTTTTATAAATATTTTAATTTAATTCTTAATAAAGCGTTATTGGCCTATTGTTATTGGGTATTATCAAGGACAAAATCAAAACCAGAAAATGGTAAGTATATAAAATATGCTCCGTTTAATTTTACTAGTACCATTTATTACAGCCTTTAAAAAATCAGAGGTACAAAATTGAAACATCCTGTATAATATTGGTAGTAAAAGATACCTTCAAATATTACGATTACTCAGCAGTTAAATTTGATTTCCAAAAGCGGTTTGGGAAAAGTATCAGGACACGCAGTAGACATTCAAATGGTGGACTGATGCTATTGAGCTGTCTTCACAATGTAGTTTTGTAACTCTTTATACTAAACCCATTATAAACCATAAATTAAATAATAATAAAAAAAAATGATTTAGACATAGTTTTTATCTGATACTCATCTCTCTCTCTCTCTGATACAGATCTCTATGACGCGTGAGAATGACAGAGTTATCCATCAGAATGAAATAGCATTTAAGCATTTTTGCGGGTTCGATCTGCAAATATTTGTCTGCAGTCTGTGTATTTTCTTTGTATTAATATGTATTATTGATATTTAGAAAAAAAATATAATATAAGTAGTATTATATATCAATCATCTGGTTACTATAACCCAAACATTAAATTGCTTAACTTGGGACTAGATGACGCTGTGTGGAATGTCCAAGGGTATTTATTTATTTATAGCGGCGGCACGAACCGCTTGTGTGAGCTGAATTGCACTTTGTTGCGCTGTGGTAAGAGTTGATATTTATGTGAATGTTTTGAAGTTGGGCTTCTGTACTTGTTCTAATATTCAATGTAGGTAAAACAGTTCTGTCTCAGCAAACAAAACTATTTTTTAAACCTACAGTGTACATACACCTTGTTCTCTTAAGATAAGTACTTTGGAAGAGAGTACGGTTCTAGGCTTTAAAATAAAAAACTTCAAACGATCTAGAAATGTCAATATTTTCTCTTATTAAACTTTTATTCGCACAAGTTCGTACTCATTCCTCGGAGACACCTGAAATGGGACTCGGCGGACAACTTTTATAATTTTCCAATAAGAACTTATACATTCCGAAGCTGAAGATAGGATGTGTAATTAAAATTGGTTCGTTTCTGCGGTCAGATTATTGGCTCCTTTGAGACGGGATCAATGGACTTTTAATGAGCTTTTAAAACAAATTAGCTACTCTGGAGGGTTTGGCACCCAAATATTTTACGATCTGACTTAATTTATGACGAGTTTTTAACTTAGTATTAAGGTTTAACGACTAGCAAACGATTCTTAAAAGCTATTTGAATAAAACAACACCTGCAATTGACGGTGATAGAACGTTAAAGTTTAGCGACGTTCTGAGCGGTCACAATTTGGATGAGTGACCACAAGTGGCATTAAAAGCGTTTCCGTGCTTTGGAGGGAATAACTGATCAATCACATTTTGTTACATCATAATTTCAAGTAAAAACTAGCTAAAAAGAAAGCACTATTATCGGAATATTTTTTCATTTCAGTTTGTGTGAGTGAGAGTGGTTCTAATAAAAATATGTTTTTTGGGTCATTTACTTGTATTGTGTGTACAAAAAGCTGTAAGCAAAATATAGCATTAGGTTTGACTATTATTTATTAATATTTTTACTAAATAACCCTGTGTCCCACTGCTGTAACAATTAAAAGTACAAAGCAAATTTCGGTATTGTGAGTTTATAAATAAGGTTTATTTTGCTTTGCTTACTAATCTCTGCGTTAGTTTGCACCATAAAAAAGTAGGCTTGTACCAGTAAACCAACGGTCAAGCGTATTGTATTGTCCTGACAGACAGCAAAAACGCTTTGTGGACAAAGCGATACCCATAGACTGGGTTTTGGGGCGAAAACTTTCAAAGGACAGCTAGTGAAATGTACTAGTGTTTGAAATGGTACTGAAGTTGAACATAGCATGTTAGTAAACCATTTAATTGTTTGATATTGAAGTTTTACTGCATGTAATTACCACATCAAATTAGTGCAACCGACTATCAGAGTTTTCAGAACTTTGTTATATCCCTGTATCTATAGAAATCAGTTTATAACATTTAACGCGTCCATTACGCTTTATTAAGTCAAGGACTTGTGTACAAAAAACTGTTACTTAATTTTCATAAACTAGGACCTCATTTCAGTGTTTATGCGATGATTCATTACTCCATATTTTTGTTAATTGATTAATCAAAATAAACATTATCCGGTGCAGCCAGACATGACTTTTAACTTCTAAGAAGGACAACAATTATATTATTTACGTTTTTGAACACGATGTAAGCCTCTTCTGTGTGCTATCAGGAGTACTTAGTATATATACACACCTATTAGTACATTATTTGTCTCGAAAATCAGTAGGTACTATCAGTAAACAAGTTTCAGTTTTGCTTAGCGAAATCATTTAATTTAATTTATCAGATTTTTCATATCAAATATGTATATCAAATTGGAATTTGCAAGCACTTTAATAATGAATTCAAAAAGTAACTTGTTGAAAATACATTTAAATCAAGCTTTACATGCTGTTTCAATCCATTACAAATAGTTTTTGACGGATTCATAGAAATTAGGTTTTGAAATACGAAAGAATAGATCCATTTTGAAATAAGCTTTTACTGTGATTGCTTTTTTGTTGTGAGTTTGATTGTTGTTATAAAAATGTCCATATTTATGTTAGGAATTTTATTTGTAATTGAAAAACAAACCATAATTTTTAAATTTCTTTTCAGAAGTTGGCAATTCATTATGTTTTTAAGGCATTTTTTCGAATAATAAGCAAGGCTCTTGGTTCAATCTACTTTAGTTTTTCAACATTGCTCATCACAATCATAATGATGTTCCTAAATACTGTTGACCGAGTGTAGGCAAGTGAACGCCAATACTAACGTATGGACAGCATATTTGGCTTGCCTTGCAATCACTTGTTATCACTCGCCTAGCTGGTCTAGTCCAGGCAAGCGCCAACGTGTAGAGTTCATTGTCATAGCTCGGAGTCGCTCGCGTCCACTCGCCACCACTCGCCTCCTTGTCTTTGCATCAATTTGCCTACAGTCGCCTTCGCTCGCGTTGGCGTAGGCTCGGCCATCATGTATTGCGGGCTTAAGATATTTCGGTTACATTAACTCATATGGAAATATTAATAAAAAAAAAATTGTCGCACTTCATCTCTCAATAAATACTCTGAAACGCTATTATCCTATCTTCTAAAATGTAAATCAAATAAATGAGAAACTCTTAAAATTATATCTGGTTTAAAGCTGTCAGTAAGTTATAAATAAAAGGTACCTAATCTATTTCGCTTAAAGTAATTTGAGATACGTAGATCATAAAACTCATTTTAATTAAACTTATACCTAAATCATTTTCAAATACTATTAAAGTAACTTACCTTAAGAAAAGGTAGACTGAAATTTAATTTGGTTTAAAAGTTTCGGTAATTTGTTTTTGGACAGGTGCTTAAAGGGTTTATTTAAATACTGTCAATAACTCCTTAGCCTCTTAGGTTGGTATTTATTGCAAGCTTTTTTTTACCTTGAACCTTTATTTATTTAAAATACTCTTAAATTATTATTAAAAATTCATTGTCGACATTAGATGATTGCGTAGTTTTCAAGCGTTTGATATTAAAAATGAATAATTTTAGATTAAATTTTCGATCCCGGTGAATTCGAACCCTCGATAATACAAGCCACGTAACCCCCCCCTAAAGGCCTGAATGAAATTATTAGAAAGATGATGATAGTTGATGCCCGTCACCAAAGTTGGCAACTTGCTCATACAAACTTATCGTCAAATTTAACTACAGAGATCCAAAAGTCAAAAGCTAGATTGAATTATTGTATCGTAGCTTTCAACATTGCAGTAAATTACCAGTCTCAATTCTGCAGTAAAACATATTCTGGCTTTCACAACGAAGTAAATAAATCAAATACAGTGATCGTATTGCTTAACCATCGAGTCTGGACTCGAACTAAATCCAAGTTGATCCCTGGCTGAATCTAAAATGGAACACGACAGTTTCGGCCGATTTCTCCTGCTGGACTATGTTTTCTTGGACACACTGTTGAAATGTTTCGATATAAGCGGATTTCTTGCTTGTATTTTGTGGTTGCTAGAAATAAGATAACGCGATACATTTTCGTGTCTACACATTTCTCAGTATTAAGGCGAGGTTGATAAGGTTATTATTCAAATAATGTAATCCAAGTAATTAAATGTATACAAAAATAATGAGTTGAATTGAGAACCCATTGCTTTTTTATGTCAAGTAAAATCACATCATTTTTATAAAAATCAAGTTTTGAATTCGAATAAAAATGCAAAGGTTACCGAGAAATCTGACACAGGATTTTTTCTACAACACGAATCCAATAGGACAAAGTTTTGGGTCATCTAGTCTAGAAAACATACAATTTCGCTATAAGTCCTTTCCATATTATATCGGAAAGCTTCCTATTTGCGGTCGCAACCGGAATGTAAACATGTAATAGCTGATACAAAACCACAATCAGCGTTTATTTAAACCCTGCTTCGTATTTATTTGAAAATACGAAGCAGGGTTTAAATAAACGCAAAATATAAGAGCCGATTTGGAAGAGTAGGATATTTTGGAGTTTGAATCGAATTTCAACCATGAATAAACTATTTTATTTAGTAAATATTGTGATCGGTCTTGGGTTTGAATCCAAATTGATCGGAGAACATACCGCGCCTTAGATACAGCCTACTGAATGTTTGTTTGTTTTTTACACAAAAAACAGCAAATACAAAAACTGATTCGTGTGTCGTTCTCGACTTTCTATTTCGTCTTCCGACAAAGTTCGAAACGAAAATATTTATGTGCTGGCTAGTGTTAAGAAACTTCTGTCCACATATGGGACCACTTTATGTTTGTTCTCGGCTACCGACTTAAGTATTTATAGATAAGTAAGATCTAAAAATACAGTCTTAAGAAGTGTAGGCCTAGACGCCGTTAAAATCATCTAGAATTGATGCCTACAATACCGTAGAGGTAGTAGAAGCTAAGTTTGTAGCTAGATCAAAAACTGCTGGCAAATTCAGATGTAACCTCCAGAATGATAAAGCAGTTTCAGTGTTCTATCAGCGCTGTAAAACAAAAATTGTATGTTCTACGGATATGATTATATTAGTAGGCATAACAAAAAAAACGTTCTGAGCGGTCACTACTTGGATGGGTGACCGCAAGTGGAATTTTTATCTGTCCGTGCTTCGGAGGGCACGTTAAATTGTCGGTCCCGGCTTTTAAAGTCGTTAAGCCATGACGGAGGCCTTTAGGAGGTCTAAAAACTCCGTCACCAGAGTTGGCCACTTGCTCATATGAACGAACGAACGAACGAACGAAAAGTAATAAGTTGCTTAGCTTGTGACTAGTTGACGCCGCAATGAATAGCTATAATCATCAATCCAATAATTGTCATAAAAATAAAATGTTTGACGATTTACAGCTACTTTAATTACTGTTCTTATAAATATTGACGTAAGATTATTTCCTTTGGGGCTCATTACTAAAACATTAGCTAGCATTATTCAATAGCATAAAAGCGTACAGCATAAATTCACACTGCCCTCAACAAAAACAATTAAAACATGTTGCTAAACGTGTTTGCAACATGTTTCGGGTGCGATACAAAACAAGCTTTCGTGTCATCGAATCAAAGTTTCCTGAGTGGACACTTTGCTCACTAATTTAATATGCCACAAAGCGTTGCCGACCGAGAACGTTTTAATTTCATAATTTAAATTGCGAGACCGAGTGCACAGGTCATGGTAAATAGCTTGTACATTTCAGTATTGGAAATTGTTTTATAATAACATACAGTTATTATGTTTTGTGTTTTGATTTGTAAAATGAACCATAATCGTTTGTTCGTTCGTTTGTTTGAGCAAGTGGCCAACTCCGGAAACGGAATTTTCAGGCCGCCTAAAGGCCTCCGTCATGGTTAAGCCATCATTATTATTCTATTAATAATTCTGAAAATCTTCATCATATCCTCAAAATTTTTGTTTTAAATAAAAAAAGAATCATCAAAATCAGTTCACCCAGTCGAAAGTTTAACAAACATAAATAAAATACACTGAAAGAGACTCTTGTACTGTAGTTAGTTGTAACTCCTCCTTTTTTTTAAGTCGGTTGAAAAGAGAGCGTAGCGGAACCTCCAACAGTATTGGTTGTCCTTATTCTTTATGATATTAAAAAAAATAACTGGCTAGGTGATAAATTATGACACTTGGATAATTTTAAATCATTTTGTCCTATATCACATTCGCTGATCCGTCGGCTGTGTCCTCCACATGACAGGAGATATCAAGAAATATCCTCTTGTATTGACTCAAAAGAAGAAGAAGAACGTGATTAGGTTTATGGCAAATAAATAAGTGGTGATAAATAAAGAAATTGATAAATCAGAGGAACATTGTTATTGTCTGGTATTTGAGCAGTCATTCATTAATTTTGATTTGAATTAACCCAGCTGTTTAATTGAGCTGCGTTTATAGCACTTGTTTGTGACAAGTGGGAGGCGAAAAAGAGCATTGAAAATAACATTTCCAGGCATTTTTATTCTGAGACTATCCTCTTGTTCCTCGCAAGACTTTGTGCAGTGAAATAAAATTCTTTGTTCCGTTTGAGATGAATACAAATTGCTATCGTTTTTTGAAAAAATATCAAGAAGTGGGTCTGTGTTTAACCCTTTTACAGGCTTAAAGGATTTTCTGCTGAAGATTCTTTATTCGAACGAATGAAAAGACAGCCTTTGTAGGAACGCTTTGCTCAGTTCATTCATGGTATCAACATCAAAATGTGTTTAATGAAAATATATGCTCATTGTATTCAAGTGCAATTCTTTAAGCAGAACTAAAACCATTCAAAGATCTTCAAATGTCTATTGAGAGACAAGTACAAACAAATGCTTGGATTTTTGACAGTTTTCTATGGAAACTGAGTGATGAATCACCGTTTGAGGCACGATTAACGCTTGACTTTAGTCTTTGAATACGAGCCTGAGAAAGCCAAAGATTTTCTTCGCTGGGCCGCGGTGTCCGGGGCATGTGCGAAACATGAATCACTCTCAAGCGTGTCTAGCTTAGAGAAATATCACTCGCGATCTCGGATCTAGCTGCCCATGTAGCATGGTTTCATCATAGTGATGAAAACAGAGTTTGGTGGCCACCCAGTGCAACTTCGCTACTCCTCCTTAACTATACAAAATAAAACTATTACAGAGGTATTAAAAAAAGCTTATGATAGGCTTCACAAACGGAGCATTTAGTTTTTTGTAATTCCTTTGATCGATGTATTAATAAAATAAAATAGGCGGCGGCGCTAGTTTGACGCACAGACACCTTAAATGATAAAACATCAAAACCGTCGTGTCGCGTATCAAAGTCCACAGTTTCTCTACTCCAGAATAGCATAAGCAATTTCAAGATTTGTCTTGCAGTATTCACAAATGTTTTCTCACAGCAATTTTTTGTACAAAGCGGAGTGCACAAATGAGTTTTGCAATAAAAATAGCCATTAAAGTTGTACTAACTGCCTGAAGGCTTTAACTGCAATCCGTTAGGTATTTAATGTTTTTGCATTTTTAAAACGTCTTTCTTTAACCTCTGTTGTGTTTCGTTTCTTACAATGTTAGAATAGAATAGAAATAGAATAGAAAAAAGTTTATTTTGAGACTGAATAATAATTATAATAGAACAAAACATAAAATAACTAAATTTAAACACAAAATAGGTCGCCACTCAGCGTGTGCTGCAGCAGCAGAGAGCTGCTGCAGCGCTGGTATTCTGTGACGCCGCGGGGTTCGTTATTCTTGAATGAATGAATGAATGAAACGTTTATTTGGCACAATACAGAGAAAATAAAAATTAAAACTTAATTATAAATAAAAACTTAAGGATACCTAACGGACAACAGTTTGTTCTTCTCATTTGTCTCAAAATAATCCATGATATGCCAACAATTTTACCAATTTTAACCCACAGTTAGGACGAACTGCGATGCCTGAATGTAAATAAATAAAAAAAATTATACATTAATTTTGTTCAATAATATTATATTGGAAAATAATTAATTAATAAATTAATTAATTTTGAATGGAAAAAGGGAGGGGAGGCCTTTGCCCAGCTGTGGGATCCAGTGGGCTATTTAGATTAGATTAGAATATTATATTATCCAAGTTGAAAAGCGATACCAATTCTTCAGACAAAAATGTTTTTTTTTATTTCGGATTTGAAAATTAATTTATAGAAAACATACAACCAGTTTTTTTTTATCTAAGTTTCTCATTTATTTACATTCTGCAAGGCAAAAATCACTCCCGTCATTTCTAAAATGAATAATACATCGGTAATATTACGGTAGGAGCATTTTCAGAATGCTAAGCGTCTGCGGTAGCGTGGCGTGAACGCGTTCAAATATGCATGCTCTGCCCAGATTACCTCGTATCTTTCTAACTTTGACAGGGCGTTATTTTGGAAGCTGCTGTAACTTTAGTTCAGCTATTTCAGAACGCAGAAATAAAAATAGTAAATGCTTTATCCTAAGTTTACGTACAGTCAGTAAATAACTTAACGTAAGATACAAACAGGCAAGCTAAAATAGTTTTAAGTTGTGGGAATACTTAAGATGGTCTATAGAAATTTAAGTTTATTTGTAATCTAGATTGTAAGTACTACTGTAAGTACTTTGTTCTCCAATTATATTAAAATAAAATAAATAATTGATACATTTACTAAATCATGTTTTATAGTTCAGTGTGAGATAGAAGTCAAAGATTAGAATACATCTCAAAAATACATTCACAACAACTATAGCTTTTGAAAAGAGCCAAACAACTTTTGCTCTCTACATTTACTACACTGAAACTCCAAAAGCAATTTAGTCAACACATAATCTCTTAAATGAGCCCGGCATTCCAGAATATTCCTCATTAAAAGTTACCGACAGTCGGCAGGCCTCGTCAGTGGATGCTGCTTCCAGGTATTTGATGCGAGCGACGTGAGCGTCGGAGCTCAATTCTTGAAACAGCAGTTCTGAGAAACGAATAAAAATTACAACAGTAAGCATTTTGATGAAGTATTAAAATGAGCAGCGTATTTATTTATTTTTACAATCACAATTCATAAGAAAAATTACTAAAAAGGTCTGAAAGAATTCGTTACACCGCGGTACGGTGGGTAATTATTTCAACAACAATAACACCAAGTAATAGTGATGTTTGTATTAGTACTTAGTATAGATAGAGTTTAAGATAGTATCATTTACGGATACCAAACCGATTATATACGGTCGTTATGTTTAAATGACAGTTAATGTGAAAAAATGACTGTTAATATGAACGAAAAAGAGGAAATGGGTAGGAGCCATATCCACATTCCATAGCACTTTAAAACTTACTGTTTAATTCCTTTAAGCTTTTTTCTTTCCCTCCATACTCTACAGGCAAAATATCCTTGTCAATATATTCATGAATGGATTCTATAGAGCTGTGAATGACTATCCTCGCAGCTATTTTATCTGTTATACCACGTTTTACTATAGCTAGTACTGCATCGAAGAACTTGGAGCCGCTTAGTAAATGGAATTTCTTCACTCTCATACCCATTGTCTCCTGAAAAATAATTGCATTTTTGCTACAAGACTAACGGCTGAAATTTATATTAAATCCGACGAACGATTACATATAGATCTCCGTAGCAACTTTGCTACAACACAATTTGTATGGCACTTTTTGACAGATAACAGCGTTGCTATGGCAATAGATCTGCGATCGTTCGTCGGACTGAATATTAATTTCGGCCGTAAATGAGTCATTACATTAACAAAATTCGACGCTAAATACGTTTACAAAGCCGTGTAAACCGTCAAGGATAATCTTTACATGACATAGTAATAAACCAAAAAGATTTGAATATAGACCTTCTTTTACTCAAAACATTAATTAAATTTTAAGTTGACTTAGCATTGTCTAGGTAGAGAAAAAAAATATCTACTAACAACATATTGGTTTTTTAAAAAAGCATCCGTTCTTCTCCGATCAACCTTATATATATAAAACTGTAAAAAACTAGACATAAAACGTTGGTCTTGAAGTATTTATCTTGTTGGTCGAGGACGTGGGTTTAAATCTCTTTGTGTTCCAAAATCCCTTATATTTAATAATAGTACCTATATTATACATGCGTTGAAACACGTGTATAGAATGTTAAAAGAAAATAACTTTTACATCACATAAAAACATAGGCCTAGGTATATTAAAGATTTATACAGCGTCAGAAGGCAACCCATATAAGCCGTAAATGCAGTAATGTTACCCTTAAATGTAGGCGTTTAAATAGGCAGTTAATGTGACGCTGTATAGAATATTGTTGAGATGAAGTGTGTTTGTCCAGCATTCCAAGCTTTACCATCAGTCCTCTGGCATTTAACATTTGAATATCTAGGAGTTAATAACCTAAAAAATGACATTATAATTTCTAGCCTAGATTATTATTTCTGCAGGGCATAGTCTTCCATCTTTCGCCGAATGCTAAGCAGGATCAAACTTGTTTAACTCATTGCACCATCTCAATACCATAACATCATCGCGTCATCTTTCACCAATCGGTCATTTAATTTGGCCTAAATCCTATCCTACTAATATTTTAACAGCGAAAGATATGGATGTATAGATGGATGTTTGTTTCTCTTTCGCGCACAACTACTGACAAGATTTGGCTAAAACTTAATATTCATTGTTTATGACTTGGAATAACACAAAGGCTACTTTTAATCCAGGTAGATACCACGCGAGAGAAGCAGCAGGTGGATACTAGTATTAAACTAATCATTTCAATTCTAATTGAATTTTGTAGAGATGTGTAAATATTATGTAAGTAGTAGTTTAGTTTCTGTAAATAAATATATTAAATGAAGATATTAAACTAAATATTACTTACTATTATTAATGTAACTGCTTTGCTGACCACGACAGGATTCACTTTCGCCACCCATCCGACAGGTATATCCCTAAAATCAACTAAAACCTCAAATCCTGCACAGTAGTCGTGGCAGAGCAAGTACTCTGAACACTGAAAAAGAAAACGGTCTTATAAAAAAAAATAAACAAGAAAACTTGTACTTACAAAATGACTACAAATAGAAAATGAGAGAGAAAAACTTTAACTGCTCACGCAATATGAGTACTACTAGATAGTCATTCAAGACTGGTGCTCTAATCATTTAGTTACTATAACTTAAGAGTCACAAATTCACAATTTAATAGCTGACAACACTCAAGAAATGTCCGAGCAATGTTCTACATACCTATACAATGACATTTGCTCGAATGTTGACGTTATGTCGTTTATTTTAATGTTCAATGTCGCTTGTACGCAAAAACTAAAACTCGACGCACTACGTAGCGTGCGCCGAGTTTTGGCTAGGACATTTTATTTGTCCGATTGTGGCTCTATAGATTGTACCTCAATGGCTCTAATGCCTCACTTACAACTTAAAGTGACTCAAATAGAATAAAGACTAAAGTGTAAGAATGAAATGGCAGATTTAGATACAACAATCGGCATGAGGCGCTTGTGCGTGCTGAATTACACTTTGTTGTGTCGTAGTAAGAGTTGCTATAAAAATGAATATTTTCGCAAAGTCATCTGTACCTATTTTGTATCTTAGTTTGTTATAAAACGAAATAATAAATTAAATTAAACTTACCACAATAATATATCTGCATAAATGTATCAGTTCCACCCTTTCATCATTACCTTCGGACCTTATCATGGCCACTCTATAATTGTCTTCGGTTGGTTTAGACATTATTCCGGTGGCTCTGAATTAAATATGATAAATAATTCTTATTATAAAAAGTGTACTTACATTACAATGATGTTTATACAAGCTAACAAGCTAAACTCCGTTACCAGAGATGGCCACTTGCTCATACGGACGAACGAACGGACAAGTACATAAGTGTGGACAAATGAAACAAAACTGGATATCATTGCATTTCAAGTTCTAATTGATTAAGAGGTGTGCATTTATACCTTACAATTATGAGACAAGACAGAAGGAAAATTAAATTATGACTTACATGCAACGAAGCAGTGGTTGAAATTCATTTCTGATATCGAAGTTTCTCAGAAAATCCGGCATCAAATTTCTAAACGTGCACATTCTATCGAAGTGCTTTTTGGCTCGCTCAATAAAACCCTTGTTGTAAATGAGGTATCTTTCCAGGTATTTTCGATCTGAAAATAGCTTTAGACGATCATTTTGTGTACCTACTACGAATTTTCTCAAACGAATGAGTTTTCTCGAAAGTTGCGCTCCGAAAATGATCCGAAACATCTCTGAGCACATAGGGCAATAGGTAATGGTTTAGTTATGAGAATTTCACTTTTATTGCAAAACTCGTGTCTAGACGTAAATGCGAATGCTTCTCTGTAATTTGCTAATTATTTTAATAATAAACTCAGCCTACAAAATGAGCAAAGATTTATACAGTGTCAGGAGGCAATTTTCGCCTACACATTGTTATGTGACACTGACGAGATGGAATAGGCTTGCCAAACCTAAACAGTTCTCACAGCTTAAACGGCATATTATTATATCCGCGAGTTTCACGATGTTTTCCTTCACTGTTTAGAGCTCGAATTAATGCGCATTCTACTTCCTACTAAAATTATAAATTTATGTGTATTGATGGGGGAGACCTTGGCCAAGCAGTGGGACAGCATTGGTTAGAAAAAAAAAATGTGTGTGTAAGTGTGTTTGTTACTTTTTCACGCTCAAACGGCTGGACGGATTTGAATGAAATTTGGTACCAGAATTGTTTACACAGAATTAAAAAAATAGGCTACTTTTGACCTCGGTATTCCCACGGTAACGAGAAGTATTTACCGCAGGTAACAGCGCGGGGCGCAGCATCGCAAGTCGAGATAAATCCAACTCGGTGTAGGTATCATGATAATGTGACGTGCCTCTGATTACCATCTGCATCTTCTTAATCTACAAAATACACTCACCAAACTCTTTGATCCTAAAATGATTCTGTTTTCTGATCCACTCCTGAAACGCATCCACATCTTGTTCTAACCGCGAAATATTGTTGTAATTAAATAACTTCCGCACTTCTTCGACCTGATTGGAGTTAAATTGCAACAAAGCAGACCCTTTCAATGCCATGTTACAACAATGAATAAAATTTGTTGTTGAATTATTTTATACTAGGACAGAAGTTGAGCCTTATACAAGGCCTATTTTTACACGCGATAGTTCACACGATAATTATTAATATTTTTTTATTCTTCACAACCATCGTTTTCTCATGGCACTTAGCGAATTAATTACAATGTATTAATGAGTTTTATAAATTAAGGACTACTGAGGCTTAGCCTGAAACCGTGAGAGTTATCGAAAAGTCATGTTAAGAGAAGGACTTAGCTGCTCAATATAGAAAAAAATAAGTTCTGCATTTCAAAAATCAAAAACTATTTTTAGTTTTTGTAAAAAGGTGATTTAAAACTAAATGTTTTTATGGCTTCTTTGGCTATATTTGGCTATTGGCTTCTTTTTAATTTATTATGAAACAAAGAAGCCATAAAATCCACAGGTATGTACAAGAATAGCTTTTCGAATATTTTAAGCCCAAAAGTACTCTGAATGGTTCCGTATTTAGAACCATTAATCCATAAGGGCTTACAAATCCGTTGTTCTCGAGTGAGCATTATATTTTTCAACAAAACGGAAGTGGAACCTTGAATTTATAACTGAAGTTTTTAATGAGCAAGCTTATTACCTACACCCACCCTTAATCTTATCAAATGTTACAAGAACTTGAATACTGAAGTTGATTTCAAAAACTTAAAACTTTACATCAACAAAATTACATTAAGCTTCGGCTTTTACATATTTACTATTACTTTGAAGTGCTCGTGGCGAAGCTTGCTAAGACGTTCTTGATAGATCGTCGAAGTTAAGCAACGTTCTGAGTGGTCACTACTTGGATGGGTGGCAATGCAAGTGGCATTTTCATCTGAGCGCTTCCGTGCTTCGGAGGGCACGTTAAATTGTCGGTCCCGGCTTTTAAAATCGTAAAGCCACGACGGAGGCCTAAAAACTCCGTCACCAGAGTTGGCCACTTGCTCATACGAACTATTAGTTTTCACTTTTCATTGCCTGAATATACGGATAAAACTTCATTTTCTAAATATGAATCCAAGCTAGATCGATGTATCGCCCCTGAAATCCCCTGCATACTATTTGGATGGGTGTGTGTGTGTGTGTGTCATCACGAAACAATCTCCAGAAGTTTTGTACCTACTAGCGACGTAATTAAGCTCAAAATTGAATCAAAAATGTTCTTTCTTTCTTTAAAAAGGAGTACCTTTAGATGATCAAACTGATACCTAATTCTAGATTCAAAATGAAAAGGTCGTTTCGTAAATCAATTTAAAATAGGGCTTCTTTCTGCGCCCATTCGTTCGGAAATTGATTAAACTTGAAGTTAATTTAAATACTTCGGATTTCGTTAGGTAGATTTTGATAAGGTTTTTAAGTGAAAATATATATTTTATTACTTATAGATTTTCTAGATATTTTAGTAAGTTCATCCCTTTTAGTTAATCTCGTTAACAATAAAATGAAATGAATTACAATTAACAGTAATAAAAATACAGAAGTACTTAATCGAATTTCAAAAACTTAGTTATGGATGAACTTGATGAAGACATTATAAAATATACATGCAAACTGGTATTTATCACGAACTATATTTGTTTAGGTATACTGATTCTAATATATTTTTTAGAAAATATGAAATAAGATCAAGACTGTATTTCCAAAGTACATTTTTTTTTTTTTTTTTTTTTTTATTAACCTATTATGTCCCACTGCTGGGCAAAGGTCTCCCCCAAAATCCTCCACTGAGCCCTGTATTAATAATTTATTAATACAAAAAAAAACAAATATTTTAAGTATGACTTGACTAATTATAATCATAGTAAACAAGTTAGGCTAAGTATAAAAACATGAACGTCAAAACAACAAAAACTACTTATATTTCCCAGAAACATTTTTTATAATATTTTTTACACACTTAATCCTGATTTATTCTAATTAATTGCCTCATCCATTATTATACCATGATTAGCTACGTTGTTTAGGTCTCACGTTTCTACGTTCGGATTTAAGTGTGTGCCATAACGCCGAGGAATGAGCGGGAGAGCGAATAATGTTTTTACTCGTGAGTGAGAAGCGCAGAACGATAGACACGCAACATAATTTATAGCGAAAAAACAGTTTTTATTTAATTACAAGTTAATTAAACAAGTAATCGAAAAATTAAAAAACCAGAACTAAATGAATACTTCTAGGCTATTTGTCAAAACATAAAACCAACAAAAATAGCGTTCTGTTCCTGAGATAAATAGCAAACTGTGTGAAAAACATGTATTTTTCAAAAAAATATATGATCGAGAAAACTTTTACCAATCGTGTTTCTAACGCAAGATAAAAGCACAACGCAAGATAAAAGTTCAAAGTTTAATTTCTCCAAACATTATAAGGTGGTATCTTTCACGGATTTTGAGATCTAATACGATTCAAACCACATATTTGCTACCTACGGCCTCTTAAGGTCTTTGCTCATTATACCGTGACATTACCATGACAGTCTCATCACCGTAATAGAAACGTGTCAAGTTTTATGTAAATTTGGGGTTTTCTAAAATGTTTTATTTATATTAACAAGAAACCTAGAATTAGACCTATATAACCTATACTACCCCACGCATAAAGGACCACCTTTGAGTCTAAATGCGGAAAAGGGAGTCCTTTACTCCATACCATACCATACCATACCTATACTCTTTTAAAGCAGTAAAATAGTCAATCGCTAGTCACTTATTACACTGGTACAGATGCCTAAGAACTCATTTCAATCGCTAGTCGCTAATTCCACTTAAGTAAGTTCGTATGAGTTAGTCTCCAACTCTGGTGACGG
This sequence comes from Xanthorhoe designata, assembly GCA_963582015.1. Taxonomy (NCBI): domain Eukaryota; kingdom Metazoa; phylum Arthropoda; class Insecta; order Lepidoptera; family Geometridae; genus Xanthorhoe; species Xanthorhoe designata. Next base: position 5,564,708 of record OY757029.1, read on the forward strand.
TGTTTTAAGGCCGCCTGAATGCCTCCATCATGGCTTTATTTCCACTAAAGTAGCTCAAAGCGTTGGCTTTGCGTAGTTACTTTTATATAAGTATGGCGCAAGTAGATAGAAAAGGCGGCGACGGCACGCGCTGTTAATGCGACCAATGTCTTCAATGTACTGGCTCACGAATAAAAAAATACGTGCACGGATAGCCGCTTCAGTGGGACAGATGCCTAAGACTGGCAGTTTAATTTCCAAAACAATGAAGCCAATAAAAGTTGAAGTACATAGCTGACACCGGAACCGCAATAACCAATTAACAAGTCGTTAGCGCTGTGTCTCTTCAAATGAGCTTCAATGGAAAATGAAATTTGTCACACCGACTTTACATTCAATTACTATAACTGAAGAGTAGTGATTTTTAAATAACTAGTAGATACAAAGTATTTATGAATGACTGAGATGTTGTTTTTTATGAATGACGGTTTGTAAAGCAAGACTAGTGTTCCGCTTCCTATACAACAGACAAGACATTTCGAAATTACTGCGATTCCGCTGTCTGTGAAATGTCTTGTCTGTATGTTTAAGAAGCAAAACACTTGCGAAAACAAATTCATCCAGTGGCATAACATTTGATGACGAAAAAGAATTGATGTTATATAACATACAATCGTGTTACTTTTTGCATTGCAAGTAAACTCTCAACTATACCACTTCTTTCTGGTTGTGACGTCATTAAACTAAGTACAATAAACAGCAAAACAGACTTCACGATATACAGCAAAAGTTCTCATCAAATCATAGCAAAAATCACTTTTTAGTTTTCTACCTAAACAGTACAAAACAAAGTTCATTTTGCAATGAAAACTTCATTTAGTGGTAGTAACAATGCCTCAAATTGTGAACAATCCGATCCGACTGTATCAATTACAGGTCTCAACGGATTTGTTGACCTCTGGACGAGAGGGGAATGTCGAGGTAATTTTTCCATGTGATTTGAATCGGACTGCAGGGGTGTAGAGATTTTTATTTAAGGGTTGCCTGATTCATGATTTATTTGTTAGTAATAATACTACACTTTACTTTAGTTATAGCAAAGACGATTAATATCTAGAAGACAGACAAAGGCCATACACAAAATCGTAACCCGATCCCGCAGTACCAGATAGCCTGAAAACTTTAAAACATCAATTTTATCCAAGAAATTTCAATAGTTAGTAGTAGGTAGCAACAATATTCAATATTTAAACATTTTTAACTAGAAAGTAATTGAAATTTCTTGGATAAAATTGATGTTTTAGAGTTTTCAGGCTATTTTTTAGGGTTACGATTTTGTGTATGGCCTTTGTCTGTCTTCTAGATATTAATCGTCTTTGGTTATAGGTATGGATAGCACATTGCTAGGAATAATTAAACGCAATCCTTGTTTTTAACCGATTTCAAAAAAATTGCAGATTTTATGTCCCAATGTATATTTTTTTATGTTCGTTCACCGATTTTTCCGTCAATAGCTGACTGATTTTGAAAATTTTTGTTTAAAGAGTATCCCGAGGTTAACATCCATCCATTAATATCCATTTAACATTTTTGTGCATCTGATAAGGATCTCTGGAGTTAACAGAAATGTACCTCGAGAGTTTCTCTCTTACGAAATTGAAGTCGGAATTTAGTCACACGTTGTAGTTCTCAACTCGTTTATATTATAGCTGTTATGTTGGTAACATTGATTTTTCCTCCCACTTTTTACACTAATAACAACACACATTGTAAATAAATCTTTCTTGCATTTTTGTATTTTAAAACAGTTGCTTTAATTAATTTATCAATCCATTAAGTCAACACATAAGTTTAAATGAAAAAGGAGCACATTATATCTGGGATAGTGTTTAAATTTTCTTAGATCTTAAATTTTTTACAAGATTGTGTTAAGAGGTGGGATCTTGATTGCGAAAGAAGAGACACCTTTATAAATAATAAAAAAAAGCCCATCTTAATTTATTGAAGTATTTACAGGTCTTACAATATTTTATTTCACCGTTTAGAGTACAATGTTAATACTTAATATTTTTCCCATATATAAAAACCACTCTCACAAAAGTCGTCCCAGGTCTTATCCCACTCGAAAAACACGGCATAGAAATATATTTCAATATTTTTATTAAGGCCTAATAGGAAGTTATCTCAATATACTCGTAATATTGACCCTTTCTTGTGAATGAGGCCAATTAAGTAGAGGATGGTATAAGTACTGGATAACCCTTTATCAAAACATTGTCCCAGGTACTACAGCGTCAATCAAGTTAAGAACCTAAAGACCCATCCGACTAAACAAATTATTAAAAGTTTTGAATTCATCGTCAATACTTTTTAACGAGCTTATAATAACTTTATTTGAATGTAGGTATTTACCTATATCTTATTTGCGATCAGGATGTGAACCGTCCTGATGAATAGTTTAAGTTTATTAGGTATTCAGTTATTTTTTGTATTATTACTATAATGTGTTCCTTAGAATTTTTTCTTTTCTGAAGAGGAAAAATGATTGGTCATCATATATGACATGACAGCTTTATAAGGAACATCATAGAAGGAAAAGTAGAAGGAAGACCAGGAAGTGGAAGACCGAGAATTATTACATAAGTCAGATCAAAGAGAAGGTCGCTGTCATGTCGTATCAAGAAGTGAAAGAGATCGTATTGGAAAGAAGTAGGATGGAGGAAATTGTATCATAACACCGACAAGATCTGAGTTCTTAAGATTTATATAATATCCTTAGAATAATTGGATACTTATATATTACTTAGAATAATAGAATTATTGTCGGTATCTAAATCGACGATAATTTTACGTGAGTAATTTCCCGTGTACTTTTATAATGTATAATTGGATACCTTTATATTTATGCAAACTTAAATCGCTTGCCAAGCAATTGATGCGCAACCCGCTTTGTTGTCACTGAAAACCGGGGCTCCGACACCCACGAAGTTGTTGAAGCTCATGCTGAATGGTAGCCTTACTTTCCCCCACGCATAAAGGACCACCTTTGAGTCTAAATGCGGAAAAAAGAGTCCCCCATCCATCCATCCATATGATAGCCTTACTTTCATTGTCACTTGATTCGTAAATATTTTTCGTGTTGTACTTATGTGATGAAGAAAATAAAACTTCTTTCTATAAACTTTTCTGATGATGGAGTCTGCAAATAGTTTCATGGATCTTCCAGACTAACATTATACGCTCATTTTAGTCATGTTACATTTAAATTTAATGTAACTTGGCTAAAATGAGTCATGTGATCTTTAAAAACAATAAAAGATTAGTCAATTTAATATATATTTAAATTTAAAGAATGCTATTATCTTGTTACTCTTATGTCAATGAAAAGAGAGAGCAACAGATTTAATATCCGTTTTAGCTGAAGTAGATTTACATATTATGCGCATAAGGGGATAATAATATTATAAGTGTTTTAAAAGATACTTTTTACACATTTTATCCGTGCCGTCTTAAAACAAAGGTATCAAACAAATTGGAGTGTCGACTACAATTTGGCTGTTTCTAATTTGACATTTAATGGAGGAAAAATAAAGTGCAACTGAAGATAGGCTTGACATTTAAAGTAGGCCTTAATTTGGAAATGTCACTTTAAATTCACTGTACCTACCTAAAGTACATTATTTAAGACATATTGGCTTGACAGTAAAAACAGAACACATTATAAAAAATATAATCAATGACGTCTAATATAATAAGGCTAATTATTGTCCAGGTACCACACAGGCAAGTCAGTTTGTTTTAAATAAATCCGTCTAAATTGCTTCACAACTGCACACAAGAATCCTTTATTCCCAGTATCTCTAAAGATATTAAACAGAGCCATTTCGAAAGCCAATACGTCTATACTAAGTGCCCCAGGTATGCAAGCAAGCCACTTATAGAACAGAATGTGAGACAAGGTTCGAATACCACTTCGGTACTACGCAAATATGTCGATTGTATTCCGATGAACGTACGTGCCAGTAGTTAGACTCGGATATTCATTCCGAATCAATTTAGATTTTTATCGAGGTAAAACTTACTTCAGCAATAGTAACATCAAACCACTTCAATCAAATACTTCCGATAGGATGCTTTTAAAAGTTTACAAGTGTAATAATTGTTTTAATATTTTTTTATTTTTCTTATAATTCATTTTTTTTAATTGTTTATACGTTTCCAAGCAAATGTTGATAGTAACATTATTGATGTTGTTTTTTTCCGTTTCATGTCGACGAGGGACATATTCTCTTTAAAGCTGTACTAATGTAATTTCCATTGTCTTTCTTTGGGCCTGCTATTGTAATGTTCGTCTGTTGTCTAAATAAATGATATTCAATTCAATTAAATCCAATTAAAAAAAATCTGTAGTGTTCAAAGCCTGTTAAGGTGGTTGTAGGTAGGTATGTATGAAACTAGCGACGCCGCCTATTTTATTTTATTATTACGTTGATCAAAGGAATTTTAAGTAAATTTGTGTAAAAGTAATAAATTCAATATTTATCAAGAACTGTGTTTTAGTTGCATGTACAATGTACAATTTTACGTGTATCAGAAGGCGATAAAGTTGAACCTATATTTTGAGAAGCGTCTTAGAGCCTGAGTCAATTTTTCAATTCATCTTCTTTATGATCTTCCCAGGCTTTAATGGAAGACAATAGACAGTAAAGTTGATTAAGTTGAGTTTCCTTAGGAAGTTTCCCCTCAACTTTTTATGAAATATATTTTAAATAATAAATAAAATATATTCTTGGACATTTCACACAGCGTTATGGTTACCAGATGACTGATATACTACATAGATATTTATATTTTTTTGTAAATACATACAAATTATACATAGAAAACACCCAGTTTCGAGAAAATATTTGCAGATCATGCAAACATTTGTGCCGCGGCAGAGATCGAACCCGCAACCTCTGCGTCTCAGGCGGGCTTTCACCCACTGCGCCACAGAGGTGGTCGAATAAATTTGGAATAAAATCAAAATATTTATTTTAGGTAAGTAGCTTGAAATTTTTTATTACGAGCAGTTTTTAATCATTGCAATCTCCTGAGGCGACTGGTCAAGTTACACTAATTAATTTTGTTTAATTACATTTATATCGTTTCGAGGATCGTAATTTCAGAAAGGGTATTTCGATATGACCCAAAGGAATAGAAATATGTTGAATAAATGATTACACGCAGTATTTTACGTAGGTACCCTTACAATTTTAATGAAAAATATGGCAATAATCATTTATAACTCGGAATTCGTATTAAGAAATGATTGAGCATTTATTATACCGCATCTTAAATATCATCATTAAAATGGTAGAACGAAAGAAATTGAGATACCTAATAAACTACATAAACCTTCGATTAATTGCTGACATAAACCAAGTAATTACTAAGGTAATTTTTATTTATGAGGAAGAAAAAAGGCACATTTAAAAGAGGTTGATAAAATGAAGAAAAAATATTCGATTTTAAAATGGAATAAGAAAACAAAACGTTCATTTTTCGTTTTTTGAACCCCCGATCAAAGAGGTGTTATAATTCATATTGAGTTCAGTCTCGTGGCATCGTAGCTCCCAAACGGATGAACCAATTTGAATGTAGTTATTTTGTTCGAAAAATTACTTGATTGGAAGTGTTCTTTAAGTAACCCCCAAACATATTTTTGATTTTTTATTGACACTCGTTTTCGGATAACTTCAAATGAGAGCACCAAAATGATGTTAATAGATATGTGAGCATATAGTTCTTCTTCTTCTTAATGTATCAAAGATAGTAATAAATAATAAAGTAGGTATAGGTATTTACAAAAATGTGACGGTATATTTACAAAATCTTCAAATCTCTAAGTTAAATTCTCATTTATTTCAGCAATATTGCTTCAAATAACAATGAAATAGCTTAAATAAGCCCACACAATATTAATTAAGCCCTACACAAATTAAAGGATATAAAATTACATGAAATAATTACAAACGTTTCAGGGAGCGCCGCTTAGTTTTAATCCTATCAAGACAAGTAAACAAACTGAGTTACTTTAGGCTGTTAAGAGATATGCATGATTTTGATAGTCGGAGTATCAAAGATATACAATTACTTTTAAGCTGTTTCAACTATTTTCATTTCAAAACTACCGTGAGCTGTACTTACTAGCCGCACTAACACACGGGAAATTACTCACGTAATTATTATATCATGATGAATCTAAACATGTCGGTATCTAAATCAACCGTTTTTGGAAGTAATTTCTTTTGTTTTAAACTAGTTTGTAGTACAAAAATGTACATCAGTTTATGTATAAAAAAATCTCATGTCTTTACCGGTGGTGTGAACAGAGATCAAAAATGTCCACTTGTTACGATTTTGAATCTTCGATCGGCTTCGCTACATTCATTTTCATGATTTAAACTAGGTTGCTATTGCTAACCACTGTATAAGTTAGGTTATATTGTGAAGGTATGAACAAGTTCTATTCTGAAGAGATAGTGCAGGATGCATTTGAATACGCCATTTGTTATTGCAATAAAAACGCTGAAAGTATAAATAATGATTTATGACTACAGCGATATTTTGCGAAGTCTGACACAACTTGTGAGACTATAGCAAGTTAAGTAAGATACCTACTCTAATTATTACAGCTAATTCTTATGCAGCATGTTCTAAGAATCCGCGTGTAATCGTATTAAATCATTGATATTTATACGGTTAGAAAGACATATCTAATTACTTAACGAGAGATAATTAAGCACTACTTTCTGAAGGACATGTAAGTATAACAAATATAGGATTATTCTTTTAAAATTACTTACATTTCCAAAAACGTTGTTTGGAATCATTGATTTGCAGAAAAAGCTCTGTTTACAAAATTTAAGTCGGTTGAAAAAACTTGTTTACCCTTATCATAGATATCTCGATCATAGTTTAAAATTACGCCCTTTATAAATAAATAAAGATTGTAGATTAGATTTAGAGATACTTTGTTTTCAAATCATCAATCATAGCAATATAATCCTATCAATGTTACGTCATAAATTATTCAACAGTTCTTCACTTTGAGTCGAGGTTATTGTTTGTCACAATTTAATGACGACAGTAACTGATGCTTCGAAGGTAATCCTTCATAATTAAATGATTGCATTGCCTTACTGTGGTAGCCCATCTACACTTCACTTCGAGTCGCCGTCGGTTCACGCTGCAATCCGGGCGGATCCTCACTCGCCCACGAATCGCAAATTCGTGAACAACCCACGAAACAGGAGTGTAGACAGCATTTGTTTGTCCACGATCTCACGCGCGATTGGCGCGCGTTCCCGTTTTTGTCGGTATTTAGTACCGCGACAAACGAATGCAAAGAATATTGTCAAACCTCTGTGAGTGTGGATTGTTGAGTAGGTACCTAGTTTTGTTTATGTTATTTTCAGTGCTATGCTATTATTGTACTTTGGCGTGAACGGAATTTAACTAAAACTTTCGGGTTTAGTTACGATTTAACAAGTCAGTGTTACAATAGAATCACTCTGACTTAAAATTGAACTACCATTTTCATACAAACTCAATACCACAGTCTATGTTAGTCTTTTGTTCTAGGTACATTACTATCCATTATTGCAGCCCAGAAATAACTTTGCCATCCCATCAACGTTTACTTCATGGCTGGCTAAGTGGATAAATTGTTATTCGCGCCCATTTCCTTAATCTGAAGTGTGGCGTTGCCGTCACGTACTGCTTCCATTTCGGCATTCGTGACGTCACGTAGAAGACTCTGGACTAATGACGTCCTCTTCAAATTGGAAGTCAGATATTGAAGTGATCAGGTTTTACATCTGCCTAATGGAGTTAACATCAAAAATTCATTGGTTCTATTATTTTCAGGATACTATTTCAGAAAAGTTACTGAAATTGGGTATTATAATTAAAAACGAGAAATAATAAAACCGGCCACAGAATTTTGTTTTGGCCACGTGGCCAAACTTCTCATTTAATAACTAAGCATCGAGAATTTGACATAGCCTCTAATAAACTAATTTATCTTCTTTACAACGCCAACTAAAAATGTTAAAGAAAGCGTCAAGTCAATATCAACAATTAATTTTACTTGTCCTTCTGATTTATACATTGCCCACTAATTTACTAAGTCGGCCACGGAATTTGCAACTCATCACTATTTTACGTTTTACAGCTTCAATACAAGCTCCTCAAAAATTAAATATTCAAGCTTCAATAGACAACATCAATAATTATAACTTAACATGTAAAATAATACTTCATATTCTTTTATCGTGAAAATAGCCTCTGTACGATTTGGCGCGAGTGCGCGACATGACAGCAACCGGCCATTTGCACCAATCAGAGAGATATAAATGATTGTATTTCAATTTCAATACACAAATTGATGTTTATAAATAACGTGTTTTATTATGTCTGTCCTCAATAGTTCATATGTAATAATAGTAGCAGAAATTACTTAGGTTGTATCCACCCAGATCGAAATCAGTTGGTTAGGTTAGGTTTGAACTGTGACCACTAACGCGCGAGGCGAGCGAGCGTAGCGAGCGTGCCGCGGCAGCGGCCGCCGAAGCGCCAATAAAATGTGGAATAAAAGTAATCGGCCACCAAGATCGAAATCAGTTGGTTAGGTTAGGTTTGAACAGTGACCACTAATGCGCGAGGCGAGCGAGCGTAGCGAGCGTGCCGCGGCAGCGGCCGCCGAAGCGCCAATAAAATGTGGAATAAAAGTAATCAGCCACCAAGATCGAAATCAGTTGGTTAGGTTAGGTTTGAACAGTGACTACCAACTCGCGAGGCGAGCGAGCGTGCCGCGGTAGCGGCCGCCGAAGCGCCAATAAAATGTGGAATAAAAGTAATCAGCCACCAAGATCGAAATCAGTTACATTCCCTATGCTGCCTTGTGCTTGAGAAGACACAATGCTCATAATCAAAACGAAGTGTTTAAAAAATTTATGCATACTAACATGATTCTCATAAACTATTATGAAAATAAAGTTATGAGTAGTGGCTTTAATATACTATTTGATGACAATTTTTGGTAAATTTATCGATCGATAAATGTAGGATGACTTACATTTTAAACATGCTAAATTATAAAATTAGAAGCTAAAAGAATTACTATTTTGGTGTCATATATTAATATTTTAGAAGTTTGCTATTTGAATGCATGCCACAAATTTAGATGCTAAAAAATAACCACCATGCTGAGTTATATTTACAGTGGCTTACATAGAAGATAACTAGTGGCTAAAATACTATTATTCAGACGCGCGTTGGTTGTGGCCGACTAAGTAATTTAGAAGGTAAGTTATATTTTCTGAGGCGAATAATGCTATTTAAAAGAAGCTCGTTTAATTACTACCCATTAAGTGTGTGCCATAACGCCGAGGAATGAGCGGGAGAGCGAATAATGTTTTTACTCGTGAGTGAGAAGCGCAGAACGATAGACACGCAACATAATTTATAGCGAAAAAACAGTTTTTATTTAATTACAAGTTAATTAAACAAGTAATCGAAAAATTAAAAAACCAGAACTAAATGAATACTTCTAGGCTATTTGTCAAAACATAAAACCAACAAAAATAGCGTTCTGTTCCTGAGATAAATAGCAAACTGTGTGAAAAACATGTATTTTTCAAAAAAATATATGATCGAGAAAACTTTTACCAATCGTGTTTCTAAAAAACCACAACGCAAGATAAAAGTTCAAAGTTTAATTTCTCCAAACATTATAAGGTGGTATCTTTCACGGATTTTGAGATCTAATACGATTCAAACCACATATTTGCTACCTACGGCCTCTTAAAAACAGCTTATACTCGTAGTAATTAATACTTATACTCATTAGCAGTGATGATCGGAATGGGTAGAATATATTTACCTAAAGTTGCAGTGTGGAAGTAACACAGAGTTGATAACACCTCTTAAATCCCGAGATGATGATAAAGATGTTTGAATTCCGACATTCCATAAAATGTTTTAAATTCTAAGTAAACATTTCAAAAGAGAACATGAGTATTTTGATAGTCTTCGATAAAAGTAGGTACCTAGCAGACTACAATTTACCAGAGCACAACAATATTTAAAAAGTTTTATTGCACGTGAAAAGATTAATTAATTTCCTATTTAGCTTAACGTCTCAAGTTGAACGACACAAGAATCATTATGCGAATCCTTAATAGTTACCTATAAGCTCCCAACTTAACTGAGTCTTAAGAGAAGTTGATATTTATGTTGGCAAGGTTCCTTAACTCCTCAGTGCTGCACTCTAGCGTCGGTGTTTTCGTACGATTTTGAATCGTAAAGCTGTCATCTTAAAGTTCGAAATTGCCAGCGAACTGATTAGTGGCGCCCCAACGCGGTATCAAAGAAAATCCTCAGAGCTTTCAGTTACACTGAAATTGTTTATTTAATTAAGTAAAACTAAGATAACGACTTTTAATTACAAAGAAAGAAAAACCATTTCTTGATAAAGAGTCCTTTGAAAAATATTTAGAATAACAAAGTTAATTTTATCCAAGAAGATGTACCTATTTTATAATTAAGTTTATAAGTACCTTTTACTGGTAGTAAATGAGTTTGGAAATTCGAAAACCTCTTTGAGATTTTAATTTATGTGACAAGTATTTTTCCCAATTACAATGTTCTTAAATATGTATTGCAGATACATTTTTGATAAATGGAAATATTTTCAAGAAAGAAATAATAATGAAATAAAGCTCACTGTAAATATAGAGCTGAAAACATCGTAGTTTAACTCGAATGGAAACCAAATTGATTTCAAATTGACCGAGTTTTCGCATCACTATTTTAAGTGTGTGCCATAGCGCCGAGGAATGAGCGGGAGAGCAAATAATGTTTTTACTCGTGAGTGACAAGCGCAGAACGATAGACACGCAACATAATTTATAGCGAAAAAACAGTTTTTATTTAATTACAAGTTAATTAAACAAGCAATCGAAAAATTAAAAAACCAGAACTAAATAAATACTTCTAGGCTATTTGTCAAAACATAAAACCAACAAAAATAGCGTTCTGTTCCTGAGATAAATAGCAAACTGTGTGAAAAACATGTATTTTTCAAAAAAATATATGATCGAGAAAACTTTTACCAATCGTGTTTCTAAAAAACCAAGATAGAAGATAAAAGTTCAAAGTATCATTTCCCTAAATATGAAGGACGTAGCTTTCACATATACTGAGATAAATAAGGATTTCGACGACTAATTTGCATATGGCGCCCTCTTAAATGGAAGACGATAAAGTTACTTCTATATCACTGCATTCAGAAGCACACTATAACACCTCGAAGAACTAGGCTGGGTACTAAAACAAATATAAAACCTTTAACTTGATGTAGAGCTTACAGAAAAAGTTTACCACTGGTTTTGAGATTAATATCAGTTTTGATCGTTAGTTCGTTCGTATGAGCAAGTGGCCAACTCTAGTTTTGATAACTTTTGTAGAAATTAAGTCATTTACAATTTTTTGGCTGAATAAAAACTTCTTGAAACATAGAGATACTTCAGTCTATTCATCTATTCACTACAGCAGCCAATTTCTTAATGTGAACATAATAGTATAGGATCCCGTCATACAACGACCTTCACCGAGATATAATGATATAATAATATAATGTTTCTGTTTGTTTTCATTATTGTTAATATATAATATTGTTACATTATACTAATTTAAGGTAAGATAACTTTCTTGCAATACTTGCTTTATATTCATAGGTACATCGTTGTTCTTGCTGATTCACTTTGAAGTGATAAAATATCATAGAATAAAAAAAAATCACGCGGGTTCGAATCCCGTCGAAGTCATAAACTTTTAGCAAGATTTTTCATTTATATAAACATTTACAGTTCCAAACATCTACAGGGACTTTAAATAACTTTCAACGTACAATTTTAAACGAACAATTCCCCCGTTGTCTCGCAATTGTCAAAACAACGAATAACAAGTTAAAATCAATACCAAATACTAAGTCCCCGAGTATCAAAACTTCAGCTCAATGCTCATGTGATTTTAACCCAATCCCAAAGAGTTAGATCTTCGGAATATCACAGTCGATTGGCGAGAGTTTAGAATTCCCGCCTTAGCTTCGTAATAACCCCCTAGAGGGGCAACTTCCAGCAAAATTAACAAAGTTCAGCTCTCTGCACACCGGGATCTCAGCGAGCATAAATTGTGATGAAATTTGAAAATAAAAATAGGCTTTAACGAAATTTAAGGCCTAAGCGAGAAGTGCTCGAGCGTCCGATCAGTTTTAAAAGTAATTTCGTGTGAAAAATTTTATTGGAGAATTATTTTGAGTGTTTTGTTTGAGTTAAGTTGTATTGTAAATTGTTATTGAAGGTTAAAGTGGCTGTTGTATAATCTAATTATATTAATATTTAGAAGAAAAGTGTTTTTGTTTTTTGAACGTGGCTAATCTCGATTACGACTGTTGGAAACATTAATTTAATTTTATACAGAATGAGTCGGTTTGTGGCTCATTCGGTCTTCTACCAATAAACGTCAACTAAGGTGCACGTCCTCTAGACAATTTTATTTATATAAATTAACATCCCATAAATAACCACGTCAGGATCCTTACATATGGTCCTTCGCCGGAACGAGGGTTCGTTGGGAAGTGTTTCTAGTGTGCTACCTACAAGAAGATCACTTTGCGGTCAGGTTTGTTCCTCGCTAGGCCGAGGTTTTTAGACGCCATTTTGTTCGGGTTCAAGAAAGTCGTCGTGGTGCGTGGTACGTTGATCGCATGCGCCGTGAAGTTCGCTCGTGGTCAATATCCAACGAAGAGCCAAAGGCGCTGCCAACATCGGGTACGTCAATCAGCGTCAACGTCAAACTGACAGTTGGCGTACGTTCCTGACTGATCACGTCAAATTCCACCAATCACCGCGTCCAACAACGAGCCGAAAGAACGACGAGTCTGACAAACTGTCAGAAAACTGCGTGACGTCACTACTCATTCGCCGAACTGCGTTTATCTTCACGTTTCGATTTGGTACGAGAGCAAAAATTTCCACGCCAACGCCAATCGCCATTTTGTTTGCAGAAAATTACATTTACACGAAATTGTGACAAAAGTTCAACAGTGCGGTCTTACTTTATAAAAAACGTAAATTTTAATACTGGGACAATCAAGAACAATTCTTTTAATTTAAATAGTGTTTGTTGTAAGTTCACATCGTTCATTGCTTGGCGATATAGGTTTCCATTGTATTATCCATAAAATTCTAACCCTGTATTGTAACTAATTATTATAGAATAAGAACCTACGATGGAGCCAGCGGCAAAAGAAGATAGTGCAAAAGAGCTTATTACACGACGAGGAGCATTCAAAGGCTCACTAACAAGAATTAAAAATAGAATTGAAAGCGGCGGCATCGCCGACGCCTCGATGCAAATGCTCGAGTTACTTGAGGAAAGAGCTATAGGTGCCTTTGGTGAGTACGAAGCCATTAATTTAAAGTTAGGTGACGAAGGGGAAGATCCCGACTCGATTGAGTCTTGCTACTATGAGTGTCTTTCCGCACTGCGCCTGCGCATCACCGAGCTTGCTAAGGCCACAAAGGCTTCTATTTGCACTGCATCTTCCTCAAGCACTAAGCTTAAGCTACCCCAGGTAAACATACAACCCTTTGAAGGGAAATATGTCGAATATAGACCGTTTATAGAACTATTTAATGCATTTATAGACAATGACAATAACCTCACAGATATACAGAAATTTTTCTATTTAAGAGGGTTTCTGAAAGCAGAAGCCTTTGATCTAGTTAAAAATCTTCCAATTTTAGGATCTAGCTACAAAGAGGCTCTGAGTATTCTCTCAGAGCGGTATGACAATAAGTTTAAAATTACACAAGAACATATGTGCGCCTTGTTCGACTTGCCTTCTATCAGCAAAGCTAATGTTACATCTCTGAGATCTCTTATATCAAACACAAAACAACACATTGCTGCGCTAAAGAATTTAGGTGAGTCTGTCCACACATGGGACAGTATTCTGGTGTGCCTGCTTGTAAGAAAGCTAGATCCAACCACTGCCAATGCATACCACCTTGCCCTTAATCAAAATAATAGTCAACCCTGCTTGCAACCAACCTATACCATGCTTATCCAATTTCTAGAGGGCCGTGCCCTTGCCTTGGAGAATAGTGAGGGTGGCAAGGAGGCTGCCTACTACAGCAAGCCGATAGGCTCAACGGGGAAGGTGGCCAATGTGGTCAATGTCAAGGAAGTAAGATGCCTCTTCTGTGGTAAGTCAAACCATAAAATATTTGCTTGCCCAAAATTCATGCTATCTACAGTAATAGAAAGATTAGATTTTATAAAAGAAAAAAAACTGTGTAGGATCTGTCTAAACTCGCATACAAATAAATGTAAATTCCATTTTAAATGTCAAATATGCAAACTAGATCATAACACCCTTCTTCACCCAAGTGAACAAGTACATAATGAGGGACAAGTAGTTTCTACAGTGGCCAATGTAGGTGTGGACAATTGGAGATGCAAGACCCAAGTTCTTTTGCCTACGGCAAAGGTCAAACTCATCTCCAACAATGGCCAAGAAATTATAGTGAAAGCATTGCTAGACTCCGCTAGCCAGTCTTCATTTATCACCTCTGGCATTGCAAGAGTGATAGGTAAACAGCTACTGCCTAATTATACTGAAATAGTAGGCATAGCCAATACAGAAAAGACAATTCGACATGCAATGCAGTTGGATGTCTTTTCATGTGTTTACCCATACAAAGTGAAGGCCAATCTTTTGGTAGTGGATCAGATAACATCTAAGTTACCTCAATGCCCTATAGATTTCACTAAAATAAAAATGCCAAAAAATATTAAGTTAGCCGATGACTCCTTTCATATCACAAGTAAGATCGATATCTTACTCGGTGCCGATGTGTTTTTCCAGACGCTGTTGCCGCGGGATGAACAGTTACGAGACGTGGAAGAATGTGATGCTGCGCAGCCAAAATTCGTACACACACAGTTTGGTTACATAGTAGCAGGTAGTGTCCCCAGCTCTTCCACACAAAACTCTGCTGTTGCTCTGTTCTGTCAGGAATGTGAAACTAATATCAATAGTACAATATCCAACTTCTGGCAAACCGAAAAAGTACCTGAAATATTTGCGGAACATACGTCTGAACAGCAGTACTGTGAGAAATATTTCTCAGAAACAGTAAAGTTAGAAAACAACCAATTTGAGGTGTCAATGCCCTTAAAGCTGCCACTTAGTGATATGAACAATGTATTAGGAGATTCTTTAGGTCTAGCATTAAAAAGATTCTTAAATCTTGAGAAAAAATTGCAAAAAGATAAACAATTAAGTAGTGAGTACAAAAGCTTTATTCAAGAATATGTTGAATTAGGTCATGCCTCCTATGTAGACATTACTCTCTATGATCTTTCTATAGATCCAATCTATTTTTTTGCACATCATGCAGTTATAAAGCAAGATGCAGTAACCACCAAACTACGAACTGTGTTTGATGGTTCAATGAAGACTAGTAACAAAGTTTCTTTGAATGATTTGATGTTAAATGGACCCTTAGTCCAACAAGACTTGTTTGACATCCTATTGTTATTTAGGCTTCACAAATATTTCTTTGTCTGCGATATCGGGCGCATGTTCCGCAATATTAGTATAGCTAAAGAACAGAGGTCCTTGCAAAATATTCTCTGGAGGAACAGCCCAGATGAAGAAATCAAATGTATTCAACTGTCAACCGTTAGCTACGGTCTAAAGAGCTCATCTTGGCTGGCAACTAGATGTTTGCTGGAGCTAGTCAACAGATTTAGGAATCAATATCCATTAGCTGTTCCTGTTCTTTTAAATTCTACCTATGTGGATGATGTACTATACACAGATGATAGCTTATCCAATCTTATTGAGACAAAGTCACAGCTTATAGATTTACTTAGTAAAGGAAGTTTTGAGTTGCACAAATGGTCAGCTAATCACAAGTCAATCTTGATAGACATTCCAGAACAGAGACACAGCATTGTAGATTTAGAGCTTAGAAGGGACATAAAAACCTTAGGTTTAAAGTTTGATATTCAAACAGATTCCTTCAGAATCTCATGTCCGCCCTCTAATGATATTCCTAAAACTAAAAGACAAATATTAAGCTATATTAGCCAGTTTTATGACCCATTGGGCATTGCTGGGCCGGTCTTTGTTCAAGCCAAAATAATAATGCAAAAACTGTGGCAATCAAATGTGAATTGGGATTCGATACCTGCACCCATTCTACAAAAAGAATGGATGCAGTTTTACAATGGTTTGCAACAGATGGCGCCAATAACAATTTCGAGAAATGTATGTCCAGAGAATAGTAGTTCAATTCAAATCGTAGGGTTTGCAGACGCTTCTATCGCAGCCTATGGTTGTGCAATTTATTTAAGAGTAATTGATAAACAAGAAAACGTCACTATGTCACTACTTTGTTCAAAATCAAGAGTTGCACCAATATCCCACAAATTGACGGTTCCTCGCCTTGAATTGAATGCTGCACTGCTCCTTGCAAAACTAAGCATAAGAGTACATGATACCTTGAGTAAAAGAGTGTCAATTCAGGGTGTGAAACTGTTTAGCGATTCACAAGTAGTATTGGCTTGGCAAAAGACTGATCCAGCATTGTTAAATGCATATGTTGCAAATAGGGTTAAAATAATAAATGAATATTCAAAATCATTTCAATGGTCATATATTAAAACTGATCAAAATCCAGCTGATTGTTTAAGTAGAGGCATTCCTCCTACTGATCTGCAATGTAACCAACTGTGGTGGTTTGGACCATCCTTTTTATGTTATGCAAATTATGACTTTAAAGATTATAGTTGTAATATACCTCAGGACTTACCTGAGGTCAAATGTTGTAAGAAAGACGAGATTGTGTGTGCAGCATCACATGATAAACCACTGTCATTCCTTAGCTCCATATTAGAAAAATATTCTAATTTAGGTAGGGCAGTAAATGTTCTTTCCTACATTTTAAGATTTTGTAAGAATGTAAAGCCATTTTCAAAAAAGATAAAAGAAAACTTTGTTATGTATGAAGAGGCAAGCCATGCATTGCATTTATTCATTAAAAATGAACAAGAAAAATACTTTCACCATGATTTAGCTTTGTTACAGGCAGGTAAACAGGCAGCATCCTATTTAAAATCTCTGAATCCCTTCATTGACGCTCAGGGTTTGCTGAGAGTAGGGGGTAGGTTGCAACACTCATCCTTACCGTACAGCCAAAGGCACCAAATAGTTCTACCTAAAGAGTCTACTGTAACACAGCTCATAATTCAAAGTGAGCATTTGAAATTGTTCCATGCTGGTCAAAAACTTGTTTTAAGCAACCTCCAGCAACGATATTGGATAGTCAATGGTTTAAGATTAGTAAAAAAGTTTATATATAAATGTACAATATGTTTTAGGCACAAAGGTATAACTGCGAAACAGCTGATGGGTTCATTGCCCTCTGATAGAGTCAATGTTCATAGATGTTTTATGAAAGTAGGCATTGATTTTGCAGGGCCAATTATGATCAAGCAATCTAGAATTAGAAGTGTTATAACATCAAAGGGTTACATTTGCGTGTATGTATGCTTTGTTACTAAGGCTATACATATTGAGTTAGTTTCCAATTTAGAAACAGAAACATTTCTAGCTAGTTTTAAGCGCTTTATCGCAAGACGTAACGTCCCATCAGATGTTTATTGTGATAATGCAGGTACCTTCAAGGCAGCCAATACCCAGCTATCAGAATTGTATAAACTAAACAATTCCGAAAGTCATCAAACACAGGTTCAAAATGTAACCTCAAAGTTAGGTATAAGGTTTAATTTCATTCCTAGTTATTCACCTGTGTTTGCTGGACTCTGGGAATCTGCTGTAAAAAGTGTAAAGTATCATTTGAAACGAGTATTAGGCTCTCACATACTGACTTATGAAGAACTTAACACTGTATTAGTTCAAATTGAAGAAATTTTGAATTCAAGGCCAATAACTCCAATGTCATCTGATATAGAGGATCTTTCCTACCTAACGCCGGGCCATTTTCTGACAGGTGCTCCTCTGAATTGTATTCCAGAGCAAGATATAACTAACCTGCCAGACAATAGATTAAAATTTTGGCACCGATGCACAGCCTTGAAGCAACATTTTTGGAGATATTGGTCAAAACAATATTTAAATGTATTACAAAACCGTCCTAAATGGAATGATAGTGTACCTAATGTAAAAGTAGGTGCTCTGGTCATCTTGAGAGAATTAGATACTCCACCTATGACCTGGCCAATGGCTAGGGTGACCAGGGTATTTGAAGGTGCAGACGGTCTTGTACGAGCTTTAGAGGTAAAGAAAGCCAATGGCAATGTTCATAAAACTTCTGTTACGAAAATAGTATACTTCCTATTGAATAAATAAAATTAAGACTAATTAGTTTTAGCATTGCATTTAAAAAAGCAAAGATATTTTGTACTTCTAGCTAAAAGTAGTTTTAAATTTAAGCTAGAATATTATGGTTTCCATGTATTCATGTAAAGTTAGTTTTACATCATTCATATTCTTATTTTCATTTAAAGTAAATAAGACTAATGTACGTTAAAGAATATATTTCAAATAGTTGTCTTAGACTTTAGACTAATCATGTACTTTTAGTTGTTGTAACTAAACAAGTTTAATAAGTGCATAAGTTTAAAGTTTACTGAATGAAACCAGCGGTTCATGTATCTAGGACAATTAAGATAGTTCCTATTCTGTTTTACTATAATATAATTAAAATATACAGTCCACTCACTAGCTATCTCATATTATGTGAACTAAGGAGGTAACAAGGTAGGTTATAAATAAAATAAAATGCTAATCTTGGTTTATTTAGGATTTATTTATAAGATCTTGAAATGTAATGGCCTACCACCATGTCTTATTTCTTGTAGTGGAATATGTTGGAAACATTAATTTAATTTTATACAGAATGAGTCGGTTTGTGGCTCATTCGGTCTTCTACCAATAAACGTCAACTAAGGTGCACGTCCTCTAGACAATTTTATTTATATAAATTAACATCCCATAAATAACCACGTCAGGATCCTTACAACGACCAGTAGGATATGAATAACTATTTTTGCTTTTGATATCTTATTTCATAAGGAAGGTAAGTATACATAATATTTATGGCTCATAGAAACCGAGCAAAATAAAGATGCCGGGTGAAACCATTGAGCACAGCTAGTTTTTTACAAATTAGATCAACAATCTATGATTAATAGGATGCTAGAGAAGTCATTCTGACAATTCGTACTCTATTTTATCATATCCATTTAAATTTGACATTACTCCTGAAAATAATAACTGTTTTTATAAAACAATACTATGCAACACAGATGTAAAAACGGCTTCATACCGATCCGATTTTTCTTAACTTGAAAATTTATAAGATAATCAAATAAGAGTTTCCAGAAACTTCAAAACGACAACGTCTACAGCCAAATTAACTTTTTGAATGGGTTATTTTAAGTGAATTTAAAATCAGGTCAGAATGCCGGAGCGAGTTACTAAGACGGGTCACTAAATGGGCGAGTAACTAAACTGTCTTTGCGTTGGACTTTAATTAATTTCCCGCGATACCGATTTAATGAGGCTCCTTCTTCTTAGTTGATGGAAGTAAAAACAGGAAGGTTTTATTATTTAATCAAGTAGTAACTAGTAGTTTAACATTCCTTTCGTTATTAAGGTGCCTGTATGCGTGAAACTATCGCCACCACGAAGAGTAGCGAAGTTGCACTTGGTGGCCACCAAACTCTGTTTTTGCTACTCTTCCTAAACTATACAAAATAAAATTATTACCCTCTGTAATTATTAAAAAAAACTTATCATAGGTTTCACGAACGGAACAATTTTTTTTTCATATGCATACTTAAAAATCGGGTAACCTATTCTTTAGTAAAAATATCCTAAACAAACTTAAGGCACGATGGATGGCGATTGCTGATGATAGCCCCGGGGACGCTCAAAGAGGTAGACCTCCCGATGGCCTTGACGTAGTGAACGTGGTCAGGAAAGTGGTTGAGACTCGCGATGGATCGCAAAAAGTGGCGTAAAAGGATGTTCATACCCAACAGTAGCTGGACACAAGCTGAATAAAAATATCCTAAATCGCATCGAACTTCAGAAATGTTCCACGAAAATCAATAACAGCTTTCAATACCACTCACAATGATTGACGAACGCCAACCAATAAATTATTAATACCTTAGATATTACCGATAAAATATGAGTAAACTTTGTCCCGTAATAAATAATTTACGGAATAGTTCTCCAACTTTTGCTTCTGTTTTAACTTTTGGTTACTTTCCAGAAAAGTAATTTGGTATGTTCGGGAATGATATTTATTTTTATCCATAGCTTTTGCCCGCCGGTTCTATTTTGTGTGGACACGATGGGCTAGTTATAATAAATATAAAAATAATAATATTTTAAGTCATGGCATAAAAAAATATAACACATAGACACGAATTTATGAGGCTTTATTTTTATAAAATATTTTTATGTTGGAATTAAGACCTAGATCAGTAATTTATGGTAATTGGTAATTCAAGAAATCAGTCATTCCGTGACCACGAGAGCACACAACGTCAAAAATCGTCAGAGTAGATGTTCTGTGGTCAAAACACACAAAACGTCGAATAAAGGTCATTAGGCGATAAATTTCCGAAAAATTGTTTAGTTGCTTATCGATATTACGAATCTGAAAGTTTGTATTACGTGTGTTTGATGTTTATGTTACAATAGCAATTACACTATAACCGACTGATTTGAATGAATTTAGAACAAACATAGATTATAGCATATTTTTAAAACATTTTGAGCCATCGCAAGGAAACCGACTTACAGCACGGAGCTAGCACGGAAGTCATATCAGAAAGTCAATTCGTCTATCGTATTTAGTAATTCGCTTTCTGAGATTGAATAATTGTCAGACAGAATCAAGATTAATCACAATTGCTGCTAATGAAAGAATCTGGACCTTGTAGATAAACAAAACATTACGTGACCAGGCGTTTTTAAGCACTAGTTTGGACGAAACACTTGTCTTATGCTGTATGAGATAGCGATGAACTTGCGGCTATTAAAAATGTGAAACAAATCAAACTTATAAAATCCTACTTATATTATACGCGAAAGTTTGTAAGTATAGATGGATGGATGGATGGATGGATGTTTGTTACTCTTTCACGCAAAAACTACTGAACGGATTTGGCTGAAACTTGGAATAAACATAGATTATGTCTAGGAATATCACATAGGCTACTTTTGATTCCGGTATTCCCACGGTAACGGGAACTACTGCGGGTATCATCGTGGGGCGCAGCTAGTATGGATATAAAAAAAGTGCGTGCAGAATAACAATTGAGTCAGAGCCGTGTTGGTCAAGCTTTCGATCCAAAGGTTAGAATACCTACAGCCTTGCATCAATGGATTTTTCTTTTAAAAAAATGTACACGAGCTCTAAACGGTGAAGGAAAACATCGCGAGGAAATTAGTTAGCGTCGATGGGTTTGCAACCTGTCACGTAACTGTAAAGGTCTGTTCGCCGCTTGCCTCCTTTCTGATTTCATATATTATTTCTAGCCATCCATACAAATTGTGGATCTTTGCCCTGAAATAATGTGCCTTCCGCCTTGGAAATACAGTCGTAAACAAAATGTTTTTTTTTTTTCATTTTTACTTAATTAAAAGCTAGGTTAAAGAGTCATAGTTCCTGTAAAGATCGATCGAAATCACATTCAGAAGGAAGTTGAGAAAGGGAAACATTGTAAGACAACCACGAAAAAGCAAGATAGTTGTGAATATTTTCAAGACAACTTAAAAGTTTCTTGTTATTTGGCATATCAGTGTATATATTTTGGGAACAAACTATTGTAACTTTTTGACTAAAGAAAACAATATGGATTTGATGATGATGATGATTTATATATTTTAATATAGTGTTAAACTACACTTAGGTATTTTATTATAAATGAAAAATCTTACTAAAAGTTTACGACTTCGATGGGATTCGAATCCGCGAGATACAAGCGATCACCCTTTAGCCGGGCTGCCATAACCACTCGGCCACGAAGAATTCGAATCCCGTCGAAGCCGTAAATTTTTAGTAAGATTTTTTCATTTTTAATGAGATGATGGTGATGTTGACAAGAAATCAACTATTAAAAGATCTAACTAGTGCTAATGTAAGTTAAGAAATCAGCTTAATAAAGGTTCGTATCCACAAACGGACGGTTGGGGGAAAGATGCCTTTTTTGATGGATGTTATCACTAAATCACGTATAATGTGCTAGATGCCGGAGGAAGCGGTGGGTTTCTTTCATAAACATTTCGGTAAATGCCGTGTTAAAGATAATAAATTAGAAGGGCTACGTTGTTAATGTTTGTGCCAGGGTTATTACGTATCTCGCGCGACAGCAAAGCGACAGCGATAATCGTGCAATTTTCGCTTTTAAATCGCTTATTCGTATTATAGCGATAGCAAAGCCATTGCAAACAATCGACAGTGCTGCCTCTACAGGACAATCGGTGAACTAAAAAGTGCATTCTGATGTATTCTTGGTACATTTTGGTGAATATTAAGTTCTATCGGGTATTAGTGGTTGTTCATAAAAGTTATGTCATTTTATTATAGGCAAATGAAAAATCCTACTAACCTAAGTGTAGTTCAACACTGTGAAATATATACACTTGTCATTTTACTTCCACTGATCTAACAGTTAGCAATCGGTCTCGTACGTAATATTGTTTTTTTTTGACGGCATTTTCTAGCAATCGGTCGTGCTCGACAATTGTACAAGGTATCGCTGATCTCTAAGTTTAGGTAATAAGCCTGCGGGTTGACCGAGATAAGTTGGAAGTTTTTAGTCTCAGATGAAAAGTTTTTATAAGCATATGTAAGGGGGGTGTAAGGGGGCTTTAACATCTTGCCACCCAAGCCAACCTCACCTGCACGCGGTGCACCCTGCTGATTAACGAACGAGGCTCTGGCGACTCACCAAGACGCACTGGCCAGCGTGGTGTTTTAAGGCTAAAAACCCTCTTTATATGATAGACGCCAATATATTACGGCCCTCAGTCCCCGGCAGCCCCGCTATTCCAAACTCTGGCAGTAGTTCTGGTTCCGGCGGGGCAGAGGGTGCGAAGAATCTCCGGAAGCGACCCAACTGCCCAAACACACTGACCCTGGCTACGTTTAATGGAAGAAGTTTGAGCACTGACGAAAGGTTTAATGAAATGTTAGAAGAGTTAAATGAGATCAAATGGGATGTTGTTGGCTTGTCAGAAGTAAGGCGAAGAGGAGAAGATCTCACAAGATTAGCTTGTGGCCACGTATTTTACCACAGAGGTCATGACGATTCGACTTACGGAGGAGTTGGATTCCTTGTCAACAAAAAGTTTTACTCTTCCATCCAGAGTATTCAAAGCATTTCTCCACGCGTTTGCTACCTCACGCTTAAACTTAATGAAAGATATGCCTTAAAGCTGATCCAAGTTTACGCCCCTACCTCCAGAAGTTCTTTTGAGGAAATTGAAACCTTCTACGAAGAAATAGAAAAAGCATACAGCGAAAGCCCGTGTTTCTATACCACTTTAATGGGGGATTTTAATGCCAGAATTGGCCCACCCCAAGAAACAGAAAATTCAGTAGGAAAATATGGTCTAGGAAGTCGAAACCCACGGGGGCAAATACTGGTAAACTTTTTAGAAAAACACAACTTGTATGCAATTGTAACCCCCCCTGTAAAACCCCAGGCTGTACGGTATACGAATAAATCAGATAGTGGTTATAATCAGAACATAGATTACATAGATTACTTTATATATTCTTAAAATGCTGGCTACCCTGGTTAAATTATATTTTGTTGTGGGTAGGAAAGAGAGCCCTCGCCCGATTCCGCTCTCTTCGGTGGTCCTCGACCCTTACTGGACAGACCTCCCCCAGACTTGCATTACGATAGGATAGACATACATAAACTTAATACAGAGGACAATTCTCAATCAACCGCGTGACTCTAATTTGCCAACTGTGACTTTAGAATGAGTAAGGATCCGTAAGGAAACCTTAAACATGATATTTTAATGAAGATATTTTATGACACTAGATTCCTTAGAATCTTTTTATACTAACGCGGACACGTGTTCTCCGCACTCATTGGTAGCGTGAGAATCCTTCGGGTTGGGTGAACGAACAAACTTGCACACGAGGGGCCAACCTTCCCACTCTCCACAGCTGGAATCCTCTGGGCTCGCTATACAAGCTCGCTTGACCACTTAAGACCGATTACTGGTCAGATTTAGTTACTCCCGGACTTGGTTAACTGCCCACTGCCGCCGTGCGCCTTGCGCCGGTCCTTAAAAGGTCCTTAACCACCTACTCTAACTTAAAACTAGTGTCTAACGACTAAACAATGTCCGGCAACGTCCACCCGGGAGTAATACTGCGTTAAATGATATTGCAACGTTTAATAATCGAGACGGTTCCCACTTCCCTTTCCTAAACATACACCTTTATCATAAAACACAAACAGTTCAATAACACACAATTATTCCTTAATATTAGATCGTATGGGTCACTTACCGAGGTCAATCTTCTTACCGTCCCGCTATCACGCCTCTCCTTCTTTTCACACCCTAACGTTACACACCCGCACTCTATTACTTCCTCTACTTACAGACTCGCTACACATTCACTTTGAATCTACACTCCTAACACAACAACAACACCGCAAACGAACCTCTTCTCACACACAACCGATCAATTCGCGCCTCCGACCTTCCTCTCTATTCTCGCGTAAGGACCCGTCTCCCCCTCAGCATCAAGCGTCACTTCCTTTTAACCATCCTTGGCTATGCCCCGCTCATTGCACAAAATACCACGTTTGTCTTCCTAGAAATCCGAAATGTCCACACGTGCAACGCAATCATCCCCGTTGTATTGTCCACTTAGAACAAAGGCAAAAAGTAGTAAAGTTTATGATCAGTTTGCAGTTTTAAACTTTCTAAGAAGATTCTAAAGGCTATTCAAAGTCATGCCAGATGTGATCCCTTTCTCAACATTGGGGTCGCAATGACCGACGGACGCTTTATTCGTATAGGTACGAGTATGAGTGATAAATTAGCCATGTAAATGTCGTAGTAGTATGAGGCCGGCATTCGGCGGTAGGTTTTGTTGGACTAAATAGTCATTACACGCTAATTATCCAGTACATAGTACCAAGTTACCTCGAATGACGAATGCTTCAATTTAGCAGTATATTTAACCAGGTGAACATAGTTCACTAACCCCCAATCACCCTGACAAACTATGAAAGCCTTATAATCATCTTTTCCTTTGATCATCATTTGTTAAGATTAATTTGCCTTTATTCTTAGCTTAATAAAATATGATGTTGAAATAACGGACCCCAGGTTGAGAACCACTGGGTTCCCACATTTGGCTCGGTAATCCATAAAAAAGGAAATAAATTTCGTATTGTGTCAGTGTGTTTTGTTATCTTAATTTCTATGCGACTTAAAACAGTCGGCACCCCTGCTGGTAATAACCATTAAGAACACCAAAATGCCTTTAAACTGTGAGTTTCGCATTTCGTTACAAAAAATGTAAAAGATTTAAGTTATTGGGTATGGCTACAAGGGCTGAAGGTTACATTCCTCCCTCTGAAAATGAGATTCGTAGACTATTTCGTAATAAGGATAGAATCATCATTTTCAACCATAAGGTTAAACATTTAAGTCTTCCGTGAGGAGATTAAGGGCATATGACCAACAGTACTCAGCTCTTCCAATAAGATCGTCGGTTTGTCCTTTAACAAATTATTATGATCGATATTAATTTGGTGTAAACTTAGTGTTGAATTTATAACTATTCTTACAAGAAATCCACTTGCGATCTTAAGCTTTCCTAACCCTTCTTAGTTCAATCACTGGAGTAGCGTATTCCAATTGTATTTATCATGGTCTGGCGTGGGTACATTACAACTCCTATAAGAACAAACTCTACAACTCATAATAAGATTCTTAATTCGCTCTATAGGTATTTCTTAAACTTAACCGCTCTTACAAGATTCCAGTAGGTCTTTGACTATGGGATTATCTTCCCTTTATGACATTCCACTTATAAGCAAAGGGTTGTGGAGACCGGTTGATGTGGTCCCGGGTTCGAATTTAAGCTGTGACATAATTAACTTATCGTTGTAGAGGAGTCCCATACGCATTAAAATGTGCCTCGAACAGTGAAAGAAAAACGTGAAAGAAGGAGTGCCCGGCATCCAAAGGACTTTGATTTAAGTACGTAATAATCTGAGAAAATGTCTAACATGTTCTGAGGACCATTGTATAAACTCTTTGATTTACAATGATATGTTACTTTATTTGTAGATAAGGGCCCTGGCCTCGCCGCCATATTATTTAGTAATCTGTCTTACTGCTCACAAGACCTTTATAACATATACTAGCTTCGCACTCGTGGTGGCACCTCTGTCAAAACCTTCATGACCACCCTACACCATATACTAGCTTCGCACTCGCGCGCGGTGACACCTCACCTTATGGTGAACTCAAATTCAAAATATATTTATCAACTAGATCCTATAATAGACAATTAAACATATTCCATAACTTTCAGCAAAAATCAAGTCGAATACAGAGATAATTATTCAAATCCGTCCACCTGTTCTCAAGACCAGCGCGTTTAAACAAATAAAACCAAACTCCTCCACTATCATCATCATCAACATCATCCTTCCGCCTCATACCTCATTACGTGGAGTTGGCACTACATTAATTTCTTTATATATCGCTATTACAAACTAACTGTCGCCCGCGACTTTGCCAGCGTAATTTTTCCGTGTAATTCCACAGTAACCAACCATAAAGCATCATAATGTGTTCATCCAAGCAATTAGCTGTCTGTGTACCTATCGTTTCCTAATTTGTCTAGTCGCCGTTGTAAACATCCAAACCGACGCGTTTTACATTTACATCCCTATATTTTCAATTTGTCACTTACTAATTTAATAATTTTAATAACAGCCACTCCTATGTTCTTACAAGTTAATCTTGAGCGTATTATAACGAACTTTATGTGAGAGCAATGTAATACATTGTCTTTTTCGTAATAACAATAAACATTGATTTTGTAATCTTGACTAGCTCCGTCCCGCAGTCTTACCCGCGTGGCATGAACATTACAAACAGCGCAAACACTGCTCCAGACCACGATTTACACACACTCTAAATCATAATTATCCTATAAATATCTTAGTTGACTGATTAGGGTGCGAATAACAAGCAACCACACAAACTTAATAATTGAATATTATACAACATACTCGTAATCGATGTTTTTCAAACCTCAATTGATAAGCAGCTTCCTCAATATAGTGTACATAAATATTCATCCAACCTATTCCACCAGATAGAGTGTGATTGAAACTCAGCCAATAAATTTACTAATTGAATATACTACCTACTCGTATTTATTTTAATTGATGTTTTCCAAAATTCAATTAATAAACAGCTTCCTCAATCGCTTACAGGTATATTTATCCAACCCTGTCCACCAGTTACAATGCGATTGACTCGCAAGCATATAAAGTTATAGATTAAATATGACTACCTACTCATAATTATATTAATTTGATGTTTTCTGAAATTAAATTAATAAACAGTTTCCTCAATCGTTTGTAGATTATATAGGTACTCCTAACCTAATCCACCAGATAGGGTGTCGGTGGAAAGCAAACATAATATAATTTACTAATTCATTATATTATACTAATAGTAATCATTTCAATTTATGTTTTCTAAAATTCAATTGATAAACGGTTTCCTCAATCGTGTGCAGATAAATTCATCCAACCTTGTCCACCTATAAGGGTGTGATTAACACGCAAACACAGAAGCTTACAAATTGATTAATACCTACTAGGTACTCGTAATCCTATTTATTTGATGTCTTCCAAAATAAACTGTTATGATGCTTCCTCAATAGTGTGAATAAGTATTATTAGATCATTTAGTATTCATATTTTGTTACTTTATCGACTAGGTACCTATAAACTACCTTTTAAAATAATCTCTTTATTTGGTTCGTAATTAAGAAACACATTCCTCCCTCAGACTGAAGCAATATTGATAATTAAATCGAGCTCTGTTCTGCGTGGTTAATAAAACTGTATGGTCGTGATCGTCTACGTTGTGTTGTAAGTATTGTAGTAACGCATAATATTTTTATAGGTTATTGAATTAAGTAAATAATTCAATATTTAATGACCTATATCCTGGTCACGCGACACCACATGTAACCCCCCCTGTAAAACCCCAGGCTGTACGGTATACGAATAAATCAGATAGTGGTTATAATCAGAACATAGATTACATAGATTACTTTATATATTCTTAAAATGCTGGCTACCCTGGTTAAATTATATTTTGTTGTGGGTAGGAAAGAGAGCCCTCGCCCGATTCCGCTCTCTTCGGTGGTCCTCGACCCTTACTGGACAGACCTCCCCCAGACTTGCATTACGATAGGATAGACATACATAAACTTAATACAGAGGACAATTCTCAATCAACCGCGTGACTCTAATTTGCCAACTGTGACTTTAGAATGAGTAAGGATCCGTAAGGAAACCTTAAACATGATATTTTAATGAAGATATTTTATGACACTAGATTCCTTAGAATCTTTTTATACTAACGCGGACACGTGTTCTCCGCACTCATTGGTAGCGTGAGAATCCTTCGGGTTGGGTGAACGAACAAACTTGCACACGAGGGGCCAACCTTCCCACTCTCCACAGCTGGAATCCTCTGGGCTCGCTATACAAGCTCGCTTGACCACTTAAGACCGATTACTGGTCAGATTTAGTTACTCCCGGACTTGGTTAACTGCCCACTGCCGCCGTGCGCCTTGCGCCGGTCCTTAAAAGGTCCTTAACCACCTACTCTAACTTAAAACTAGTGTCTAACGACTAAACAATGTCCGGCAACGTCCACCCGGGAGTAATACTGCGTTAAATGATATTGCAACGTTTAATAATCGAGACGGTTCCCACTTCCCTTTCCTAAACATACACCTTTATCATAAAACACAAACAGTTCAATAACACACAATTATTCCTTAATATTAGATCGTATGGGTCACTTACCGAGGTCAATCTTCTTACCGTCCCGCTATCACGCCTCTCCTTCTTTTCACACCCTAACGTTACACACCCGCACTCTATTACTTCCTCTACTTACAGACTCGCTACACATTCACTTTGAATCTACACTCCTAACACAACAACAACACCGCAAACGAACCTCTTCTCACACACAACCGATCAATTCGCGCCTCCGACCTTCCTCTCTATTCTCGCGTAAGGACCCGTCTCCCCCTCAGCATCAAGCGTCACTTCCTTTTAACCATCCTTGGCTATGCCCCGCTCATTGCACAAAATACCACGTTTGTCTTCCTAGAAATCCGAAATGTCCACACGTGCAACGCAATCATCCCCGTTGTATTGTCCACTTAGAACAAAGGCAAAAAGTAGTAAAGTTTATGATCAGTTTGCAGTTTTAAACTTTCTAAGAAGATTCTAAAGGCTATTCAAAGTCATGCCAGATGTGATCCCTTTCTCAACATTGGGGTCGCAATGACCGACGGACGCTTTATTCGTATAGGTACGAGTATGAGTGATAAATTAGCCATGTAAATGTCGTAGTAGTATGAGGCCGGCATTCGGCGGTAGGTTTTGTTGGACTAAATAGTCATTACACGCTAATTATCCAGTACATAGTACCAAGTTACCTCGAATGACGAATGCTTCAATTTAGCAGTATATTTAACCAGGTGAACATAGTTCACTAACCCCCAATCACCCTGACAAACTATGAAAGCCTTATAATCATCTTTTCCTTTGATCATCATTTGTTAAGATTAATTTGCCTTTATTCTTAGCTTAATAAAATATGATGTTGAAATAACGGACCCCAGGTTGAGAACCACTGGGTTCCCACATTTGGCTCGGTAATCCATAAAAAAGGAAATAAATTTCGTATTGTGTCAGTGTGTTTTGTTATCTTAATTTCTATGCGACTTAAAACAGTCGGCACCCCTGCTGGTAATAACCATTAAGAACACCAAAATGCCTTTAAACTGTGAGTTTCGCATTTCGTTACAAAAAATGTAAAAGATTTAAGTTATTGGGTATGGCTACAAGGGCTGAAGGTTACACAATGAACACCTTCTTTAAGAAACG
Organism: Xanthorhoe designata; assembly: GCA_963582015.1. Lineage (NCBI taxonomy): Eukaryota > Metazoa > Arthropoda > Insecta > Lepidoptera > Geometridae > Xanthorhoe > Xanthorhoe designata. The sequence continues at coordinate 5,595,053 of OY757029.1, forward strand.
TGCTACTAGAAAGTGGACCTGGTTTAGCTCTGATGGTCAGACTCGAAATGAAATAGACTATTTCATAACAGCACAGAAAAACAACATCACTGATGTAAGTGTTCTTAGTCGTTTCAAGACCAGCAGTGATCACCGCTTGGTAAGAGCTGTTTTTAAGTATAACCTACACAAGGAGAGATCAAATATGGTCAGGAAACACCACCCAAAGTATGAAAATACTGCATACCTTTTTCTTCAAAAGGAATTTCGGGTGGATTTAAAAAACCAATTTGACTCCTTAGCAGAAGAAAACTTAGACGTAAACTTACTAAACGAGAAGCTTTGCAACATAACTGTAGAAACGACTAAGAAACACATTGGTAGTATCAGAGTAAAGGAGAAAAAACTAACACCTAGTACGTTATCTCTTTTGGCTCAAAGGCGAGATTTAAAAAATAATAATAAAGAAGATCAAAGAGAACTAGAAAAATTAAATAAAACTATTAGAAAGGCAATTAAATCTGACCTAAGAACTTTAAACAAAAATATAATTATTGAAACAATTAAACAAAATAGAGGACCAAACGTATTCAGAAGAAAAATTAACAACAGTAAATTAGAAATTAATAGATTAAAAAATAGTGCCGGAAACATAATAACAGATCGTGACAGTATCGTAAAGGCTGTTGAAGAGTTTTATGTAAATCTCTATGCATCAAAAGTAGGGGAACCAGAATTACCGGATAATCAAGATCCAAGAGCGGAACCAATTGAACATATCGAAGATACACTGTTACCACTGGTGATAGAAGATGAAGTCGGTTTTGCTCTACGCCAAATGAAACGAGGCAAAGCGTCCGGTGATGATGGAGTGTATGTGGAGATGCTACAAGCTGGATCTCCAGATGTCCTTAAACCTCTCACAGAACTCTACAATCAAGTTTTACGTGAAGGTGTTACTCCTAAAGCCTGGGAGAACGCCATTGTCACAATTCTACATAAGAAAGGAGATAAAGATAAATTAGAGAACTATCGCCCAATCAGCCTATTATCACAAATGTATAAGCTTTTTGCCAAAGTCCTGTGCAATAGGCTATCCCGAAGTCTCGATGAGTATCAGCCAATAGAGCAGGCTGGTTTCCGGAGTGGATACTCGACTATGGACCACATCCACGCAGTCAAACAACTGATGGAGAGATGCCGAGAGGTACAACAGGCCCATGTGTCTTGCCTTTGTCGACTACGAAAAGGCTTTTGACAGTGTCGAACACTGGGCCGTGTTTCACTCTCTCCATCGATGTAATATTGACAAGCGATATGTGGATATTCTCCGGGAATTATATAAGAACGCCACCCTACAGGTTCGTATGCATAGGCTTTCCGATCACGTGGCCATTCAGCGAGGAGTACGTCAAGGAGATACTATCTCACCTAAATTATTTACCAGCGTGCTCGAGGATGTAATTAAAACACTCGACTGGAGTGAGATAGGTATGAACATCGATGGTCGCAAAATATCACACCTACGTTTTGCTGATGATTTAGTCCTCATAGCTGAGACCGTGGACAACCTTCAAGAAATGCTTGATGACCTACATCAAGCATCGCAGCGGGTGGGCCTTAAGATGAACATGTCCAAGACTAAGGTGATGACCAACCTTAGGGGTCCTAAACCTAACATAATTGTAGGTAACTCCCAAATAGAGGTAGTGGACGACTACATATACCTTGGACATTGTTTATCTTTTGGCCCACACTCTCAGTTGAAGGAGATCTCCAGACGCACTCAATTGGGATGGGCTGCCTTTAGGAAGCTGGAGGATATCTTCAAATCCAAAATCCCCCAATGCCTGAAGACCAAGGTGTACAACCAATGTGTCCTGCCCATACTCACCTATGGTTCCGAGACATGGCCGCTCACAAAGGAATACATACACAAAATAAGAGTAGCACAACGGGCAATGGAGCGAGCCATGCTCGGAATCTCACTTCTCGATCACATACCCAACGTCGAAATTCGACGTCGTACAAAGGTCGTGGACGTAGGTATGCGGATCGCGAGACTAAAGTGGAGTTGGGCTGGGCACTTGGCTAGAAGGGACGATGGAAGATGGACAAAAGCGATTACTGAATGGTGGCCCAGGGACGCTCAACGACCAAGAGGCAGACCACCCGCCCGATGGTCGAACGACATTGTCAACGTGGTCGGGAATCAGTGGATGAGACTCGCGAGGGATCGGAGAGAGTGGCGTGATAAAGAGGAGGCCTATACTCAGCAGTGGGTGGAAATGGGCTGAAATGATGATGATGACTGTTTGAGCTCGTACGAATGTCAAATTTTACTCAGTTTAACTGGATGGTGTTGAGTGTAAGTTTATGAAAAATTATGAAAAAGTTCAACAAATCATTGAGATGTATTAAAAGAGTCACAATCTAATAGCTGACAACACTCAAAAAATGTGCGTGCAAATTCAATGTTCTACAATGACATTTGACATTTAAATGTAGACGTTATGTCGTTTGTTTTAATGTTCAATGTCGCTTGTACGCAAAAAAAAAACTCTGCGCACCACGTAGTGTGTCTGATTGTGGCTCTATAATACATCTCAATGTTACAAATATAAAATTAAATAATTAATATTCTATTATAACTATAGCCAAATCAGTAACAAATTGTTTTTAACTAAGAACATAATGTATCTATTAGGTACACTTATTTTAGCCTTATCGTACAAGCTACTGATAGCATGAATATTCCCCAGGCATTAATAAAACATGTTTTAATGGAACACTAATTTTTTGCAAGATGTTTTTATTTCATAAAGTTCTACTGAAAATGTTATCCAAACCTAAGCACTTGAAGCTCTAATTAAGCTCAAACAATCGCTATAAGAACGCCAGTCCTAATCTGATATCCGATACAGGCTGTAATTTTATTATGTTGGCAACCCTGCTCCCTCAGGATATTACAAAGGCTATTTATTTGAGCGTCTTACGCTACCTTTAGCGGGACTCATGTTCATGAATTATGGAGTATACGTATATTGAACTCAACTCGACGTGAAATTACTAAGTTCCTGATGGGTATGGCCTGAGTTGCTGTTGAATATATTTCTTAAATCTCAGTCAGTTCACTGTACTTTTGTACCTGATTTTAAAACACTTGCCCATGGCACATCGTTTCATAAATTAATATCTTTCGGTGAACGCAAATAAAATGTAGGAGCATTTCCCTATGGTGATTTCAGATACCTAGGTAAGTTTTTTCCTTCACTTATAATGTACTCAGGAAATAACTTATCACACGTGTGTGTGTCTTATTTCTTGTACAAGCATAAGTACATAAGTGTATCGTGTAGCACATAAGTGTGTGTATTCGGCTTGTATGCTTGATGTTGTAACCTACGACGCCCCTTGATATATTATAATATCAAGCATACAAGCCGAATTTAAACGCTGACCTGTATTGGAAGCAACGAGGACAGTGGTAGGTACTGTATTTCGTCTGCATCGTGACTGAATTTTAATGGTAGCGCCGCTGAATTATTGGAAGGCCATTTGTCCACATTACCTATTTCATTATAGATGAAAAATCTTACTAAAAGTTAACACCTCCGGCAGGATTCGAACCTGTGTAGATACAAGCGATTGCTCTCAAGCCGAGCTGCCTGACCACTATAGGCTACGTAACCTTCACGCCGAGAGCTGAAGGCCAGAGTACCTATCTATACAGCATCGCAACGAAAAATCACCATAGACCACACTGAGCTCTTTAAGGAATTCTTGTACGCATTTAAAGTTCATTGATCAGATTGAGTAAGCTTTTTTAGTAACATTACCATTTTTTTTATCACTACGAATTACCGGATGTATGTCAAAACAGGCTGTTGTTTACCTTACCGATTACACCGCCTTTTTAAACATCATTCATCATTTTTTCACTGCCATTTTTGTTATAAAAAACTTTCTGACCAACTATACGCACAATGGGTGACAAATCACCCAGGCATGGCAAGTGACATCGACCACCAACTTAGTTTTGCTAAGAATTGACGGCCGTTACGTCGAATAATATTATGTTATCACATTCATTGATATCAACATAGCATATATATCGCGTGGTTTTGAGGAAAGTCGTACAAATAAATTGGCATATAGACAGAACAGATATTTAAAACCAGTTTTTAATTAAAAAAAACATAAATTCTACATTTATATAAACAGAACAATAAGAAGTAGGTATATATAACAATGATTTTTGTGTAGAAATAAGCAACGTAAGTAAATGCGCAATATTGCCTATTTTTAACCGACTTCAAAACAGGAGGAGGTTCTATGTAATATGTAGTACACTTTACACTTCATATTATTTATACTATTTATGATTTTCTTATTCTATGATAATAACGGTGGCTGTTATCATAGGCATTTGAGTACAGCTTGCCGGTATGTAGGTACAAATTCAGCCGTCAGTGCGTGATTGATCGATGAGGCTAGTTTGCGGTTACCACCCTCCAATTGTACCCTTGCTCCTGCAACCCTTCACCTTCGAGACGCAAAAACACAAATAGTTTTTCTAAAAATAAATCCATACTTACTTCAAAAGAATAACAAATTTTGGTATAAAGATAATCTCACTAATAATATAACCGCGAAAGTTTGTAAGGAGGTTTAGATAGTGGTTTGCTACTCTTTCACGCGAAAACTACTAAACGTATTGGCTGAAACTTGGTGTATACCTACTATACATAGTTTGTAATGGAATAACACATAGCCTAACTACTTTTTATCAAGGTAGGTAACACGCAAACCAGGCCGTGGACGAGTAAGCGAAAAGACACATAATCGGACATGCTAAAGCGCCTGTGGGAAGCTTTGGCTTGCTCAGAAGTTCTTTATAAATCGTTGAAGTAAAACGAGTTTATCAGCGGTCACAATTAGGATAGGTGACTGCAAGTGACATTGACAGCTCAGTCCTTCCGTGCTTCGGAGGGTACAAGACTCCTTTTTGAAGTCATTCTTTATAGAATTACATTCTTAATAGATTCCCATAAAAAGTCAAGCAAGTGAGTAACATTCTGACAAAAAATATAACATCCGTTCTACGAACGTCCTCTTGTTATTCGTTCTCTAATTTAAGCTACTAAAATTTAACTCAAACTCAACATAGAACTAGAAACAGCTAGAACTATCTGGAATTTCCCGTTGTATTTATATCTATTAATAGAACGGACTAACCCAGAGTCCCGTGGTTAACCTCTCACTCCGTAAACTTTTTGTTTACAGGACACTAAACGGGAGGTATTCCCGAAGTTTCGCAACTGTTAATTTTGCAAGACGAAGGCGAGTTTAACTAGGCGTTCTTTATCTTGGTTTTTCAGGCTTGTTAGAGGTTTCCTTCAATTATGAAGTTTGAGATTACTGAAGAGTTAACGGCCTCAGGATAAGTTTGAGCCTTTACATATACAATTACAGAAACCTATGTAAATGCGCTTTGAGCGTCATGAAACTTTAGATAAAATAGATAAATATCTTGGTAAATTCCACACAGGGTCATCTAGTCCCAAGCTAAGCAACTGCTTGTGTTATGGTAACCAGATGACTGATCTACTTATACTTAGATTCATTTTGATGTAGATAGAAAAACACCCAGACCCGTAACAAATATCTGCAGAACGTACAAACATTTGTCCTGTGGCGGGGATCGAACCCGCAGTTCCGTATCTCAGGCAGGCATTCACCCACTGCTCCATAGAGGTCATCACTAGTTTAGAATGCGGAGTGGTCGGAGGTGTTTTAATGTGAAAAGACGAGCTCACACGTCAAAAAAGTTATGTTGCTAGCTAAGTTATTGACGTAGGATAAAAGCGAATGACACTGTGTTGAATGAAACATAATACGAAAAGATAATACCATAGATTTCAAATATCAAGGCGTACCTATCAAATTGAAGATCCTCATCATATCCTTATTTGTTTTAACGAGACTACCTCTAGAGTGGTCTCTTTCAAAAAGAAAAATAATTTTCAAAATCAATCTACTAATGACGGAATAATCGGACATACTTAAAAAAACATGGAGTGTAACATAACCTCCTTCTTTGAAGTCGGTTAAAAATATAGTTATTTTGGTCATTAAGAACTTTCCTATAATTGTTGATAATAATTCATTTCATAAAAGGCGACTCAAAAATAATACAAATTATTTTAATGAATAGAGCAATTTCGACTTTGACTATGCCTTTCCGTAGATTGGATCTCATTATCCAAAATTACTTGAACAGCCTACTTTAAAATGTAAATTAGAATATTCCATTAATTCCTTTTATTGACCATTTTGCTGTAATCAAAGTGTAAGTTCTAACAAGTTACCTTAATAACTGGCCTTGTAAGTAAGTTTATATGAATACTAGCTTGTGTCTGCGACTTATCGCATTTGAGGAGGCCTTTAGGCGGCCTAAAAACTCCGTCACCAGCGTTAGCCACTTGCTCATTATTGATCTTAACTTAACAACAGAATAAAAACTAAATAAAAAACTATAGTCTGCCTTAATAACTTAGAAAATAGCTGGATAGATTGTGTGAAAGAGGATAATATGAATGGACGAGAAGTGAGGTCAGAGTTGACGAATGATAGAGGAGAGTGGAAGAGATAAACATTTTGTGCCGACCCTACTTAGCGTGGGATAAAGGCAGGAGAATGACTATGATGAAAAAAAATTTGCTGATAATCTTCAAACCCCTAAACAGATTTTCATAAAATATAGACAAGAATTATCTCGATCTCGTCAAATCTTAAAGACTTAGACACAAAAAAACCGCATCACAATTGATTCATCCGTTCAGGAGTCATAATGCCAGAGGATAGACATACAGACATACTACAAACTTATAACGCTGTTACCGTTACCGTTTGTAAATAAATGGTAACTTTCCATTGCTCGCTCGAAATTAAAAAGAAATATTAGTATTTTATTTCCTAACGTAGCATGATTATAACTTACTTACTTTTTTTCTATGACTTCATAAATATTTTTCCTATATTTTCTTCAACAAACATAATTCAGTGAATACTTTGATCGTTATATAACTTAACAAAGGCCTTTGCAAAGTTACAGCGCCTTTGTACACGTAGTTATTACTCTCATCATCACACGTAGTTATCTTTTTTGAAAATTCTTCAGCTGTAGAATAAAAAAATCAAGTATTACAAGAAAAGAAGACGAATCAATCGGGTACTTTGCACAATAAACAAGTACGCGTGAACTTCTTAAAAAGTAAAAAATGCTGTTTAATAATTAATCGATTCGGTTATTTTTTTCTAAATGATCAACCGAATTCTTGAAGATATCTCTAAGTATCTTGAATTCGCCAAAATATGATTTAACCCACTTTTGCAACTAAGTACTTAGGAAAGAAGTTTTTTACTGTATCATAGGCAGTTGAAAGAATTTTGAAGTTGTTTGTAATATAATGTTCAAACACTCAAACATCGTCCTAATAGAACGCTGTATTACCTATATTTAAATGTAATAATAATATCCGGTGTATATAATATCTTTGAAACTCCTGTAGCAACTTCAGAGTTATTGACTCGTAACATTTGGGAGATTATAACTCTCAAGCATTCCGCTACTTAGAAACTGACAATGAGTAGACGAAAATAATTATACTGAATTTTATAAATTAGTGAATCGATTACGTTTTACTTAAATAATGTGGATTTGATTAAAAAAATCATAAGATTCTGTGTAAATGTAGGATGAAATCCATTGATGGTGAACTAAAAATTCTAATAAATTACTTACGATTGATGAAAATTTTCTCAAAGCTTTTTAATTGGCTGCCACCGAACAATTGAAAAGTTAACGAATAAAATACCAATTAGACAACTACAGTAGCGTTTTGTAAGTTATAGACACTATTCTTTTTTATTAAACACTTATAACATGATTATTTAAAGATTTTTCAATATAAAAACCGAGCTCTTGAGGAAAATTTAGGTTTGTCAGCCACTCACTGCAATACAGCTTAGTTTATCGATTATAAATAAATAAAGCTTCAGCTCTTGACGTAAGTGGTTCCGTAGCCTAGTGGTCAGGCAGCTCGGCTTAAGAGCGATGGCTTGTATCTATGCAGGTTCGAATCCATCGGAGCCGTTAACTTTTAGTAAGATTTTTTATTTATAATGAAATACCTAAGTCTGGTTTATCTCTCTAAAATATATAAACTATAGTTTATTGATCAATAACATTGGTCCACAAGATCCCATAACATGGACAAATTAAAAAAGTAAAAAATCAATAGGCCTTGTTCAGACGGTAAACATTCAGAAAAACATAATTGTCAACTTGACCTTTACGTAGATACCAAAACAAACAAAAAGTAGGTTTATGCAGACGATCCACCAATATTAATAGGTCTGCGGTCGTTTGAGATCCACGGGTCATTAGGTTGATTAAGGATTCCATGTAATTGATGTCCTGACGTTCAATGTCTGTGTCTGAAATACCTATAATTTTAAGCAATAGACTTGGTCTATTGGAAAATTGTATAAAGTTGTTGATAGTCGATGAGTTTAATGACATTGAAGAATTGGATTCAAAATGAAATTGTAATAACTTGTGGATCAACCTTAAGTGAACTTTCAGCCTTATTTTTCGGGAGGCCTTGCAGTGTATGTGTTAATAGTTTTTTAGCAAGCACCTTTATGATAACGGTTTTATGAAATGGCAGTTTGGTTTGTTATTATAAAATTTTGCAATCTAGAGTCACTCTTACTATATACTATACTTAGAGTACATATACCTACATTATACAAGAGTACATGATTTCAGATCGAAATGAGCTTATATTGACCCAAGCTAAGTCAGGGTGGACCGTTAGTTGGTTAATAATCCACTTCATTTGCTCTATTATTTAGCTTAGATATCATAGTTAAACGAAATAGTGTAAAATAACTAATAAGTATAGCTGACAAACAAGTAAGTAAAACCTTGCAATTTAGCAATTTCTTGAAGATTCTAACAAAAATCCTTAGATACTTCGCAATTTTCCTTAAGCCTATTTCCGTCCATACACGTTTCAATTTTACCTAGCGGTCTGCAACGTCATTATTTCAATGAATGAGTCTTACTTTCTCGCTTCGCTTGTTATGAAGGGACCGTGAGCCTGCTGAAATGAGACATAGTAGGTTTAGTTGACCAGTCACTGAACTAGTCTGTCTTGACAAGAAATGGAGAATTAATGATAAAATACGACACCGTGTCGTATTCATTAGGAACTAGAGGTCTGCCCTGTTGCCCGGGGTAATAAAGTAATTGTCTGTTTTAATCAGTTCACTTTGAAATTGTAGTAAAATTTTTCAAATATGATTACCAACTCACTAAAATCATTTTTTGTAGTGTTACAACAAGTAGCAAATGCTAATGCTATCAAGTATCAATTGTTTATACAGCCTCTTCTTACTACGAGTATAATGAATTATGATCATTTTTATTAGTTTGTGAAAGGACCTATCGCATAACGGCCTGATATAATTAATGTATAAAAGAGCCCTACTGCTATGTTTTAACTGGTTTTTATAAACTATTTTAGATATCTTCAAATTCTCAACCCGTTTTCAAAGCGTGTTTAAATTATCGTTGTAATTTTGTCTTGAAATATATTCTATTGGAATTTAGAAACATTATGTGACTTATAGTTTATTTATTATTTTACAGTGTTAAACCACACATAAGTATTGGATATGTGACTTATTTATTTCTCAATACATTTTATAGTAGCGAAGTAGACAAAGGAAGTAGATTTTTATTTATTCTAACCGTAAGATACTTTCCATAAAACTCACGGAGAGACTCACATATCTAACACCAATAAAACAATGATTCATGTACCAGTTATATACAACTGTAAAATATTACTATATTGAAAAGATAACATTGTCGTGACTCGCTTCTCAATATTTATATCAGATCATATAATATACAGTGTCAGTAAAGCAGTAAAAGTAAATAATAATAAAAAAGTACACTGATGGCCTGAGAAAATGCTGAAAATATTATAATGCCCAGCAAATAGACCATCTTTTTTCCATTTCCTTCCAGATCATCTCCAAAATGTTCAATTGTTAAATCACGTGGCAAGTGTCAAATTTGTTTCTAAATTGACACTTGTCACGTGAATTGACCATTGAATTATTTAATTTTGGAAAAGATCTGCGTTCGAGATTCCGGCTGCTAGCCGTGGGTTTGGGAATTAGCATCAAAGTAGAAAGAATCCACTTAATTTTTCTTCGACTAACTAAAAATTTTTAAATTTTTACCATGTTTAGGTACCTACAAGATACTCTGTGATTTTGTTCTCTGACGAACTTAATCATTTTTACACTTTTACCATGTCATGATAACGCTGCATTGTCGCCTTTTAACTGAAAAAATGTATCGTCTTTCTATAACTTGCAGTGACATAGTACAAATAGGTACTTAACTACTTCGTTTTAGAGATCAAAGTAATTACACTGTTTTACTGTACTATGTCTGCACTGATAGGTAGATAAAATGCACAGCTTTTTAGATTTTTTGCCTTTGGTGGGGGATTCCGTAGCTTTTTAGCATTCCATTAAGCATTCTCTCGGCTCTTGTTTATTTTCTGTGTCATCCTGAGTAATGCTTTACTGTTTAAAGTTTTCTGTTGAATTTGAAATTGTTTTGAATATCTACACTATTTGCTTAGTGCATACAATATATAAAATATAGGCATTTTATTAACGGAATTTGAAGCAGCACTTAAAACTATTCTAATAGGTTTATAATTATGTCTGGACGCTGTAAAAATCATCTATTTAATATATAAATACGTTTATATACTTAAGTAAAGAACATTTTCTCCGAATTTGTCATAAATTTCACTTTACAACAGATACACAAAAAAGAGATCGCAGCTTCATATTTTTGCAATATTGTACACATTTGTTATAGCGGCCCATTGTCCTTTGATTCGTCGATTTCCCGTGAGATCTTTTGATGTACTTATCGTGTGGATGTGGAATATTTGTGACAGCTCGTGAAAAATATGGTTTGTATCCAAGGGTTTGTGTATAATGTGATACCGTGTGACAAGATCAGGGTATATTTTGGGATTGTTTTTGGTGGTTTTTATTATATCTAAAGGTTTCTTTTTTATTCTCGAAAGAATGAGTATACTTTTAGATTTATATAAAAAATATGACATGCTTTGAAATAGTGAAGAAAACTTTGCTGAGACTAGTCTATCGATTGATTTTCTATTTTTTGGTAACTTCTGCTAAATGTTGGCATTAAGAGCCTACATAATGCCAGCTCAAATTCAATATTTCCCCTCGCCTCACTGGCCGGCCGTGCCGCGCATTCGCAGTTATCTCACTCGCACAGTTCACCACGCGGCCGGCAGAGGTCACGCGCACGTACGAGTCGACCGTACGTTTGGAAATAAAATGAAACTTTTGTAGAAAACTAGCTGCGCCCCGCGGTGTTACCCGCGGTGAATAGTTCCCGTTCCCGTGGGAATACCGGGATCAAAAGTAGCCTATTCTTTAATACAGTGTATAATCAATTCTGGTACTTACCAAATTTCATTCAAATCGTTTAGCAAAAAGAAAGAGTAACAAACAAACTTTGGTAGGTACATTACATACCTACTTACACACACACAAACTTTCACCGTTATAGGTAATATTAGTGTGATAGGTCTAGGTAGGTATTGTAATTACGTATATTCATTTTCGAATCATACTGCAAATAAATCATCTGTTGACAAACTTGATGATGATTTTTTTTGTTGACATAATCGTCAATTGTCCTAATGTTATTATTATTTATAAACTGGCATGATTGTTGCTAGCCATATTTTTTTAAAAGCACTGAATAAATAATTTTACCATATTTTATGAGTTTAATTTTAATTATGCAAGATGATAATAGTTTATTATGGAGATCAGATCGGATAAATATTAGGATAGATACAATTACTAACACAATTGCAATCAAAATCACGACAAAAACATCTAATACATCTGACATAAAATTAATAATTTTGTTATTGATAGGTACTTACTTACTAATTTTCCTAGCATGAACAATTGATTTAACCTGAATCTAACATTACAAAGGGAATAGTGTTTTTCAAATAAGACAGCGATTCACAAAAATTATACACACTCATTTATTTCTCAAACCGGCATATTTCGGGCACGTGGTGGATCGAACAGCTCAGGCAACAATATGTTTGCTTTGTGTCCAATGGCATTTGCATTCTGCAACAAACACAAACAATTAATAATGTTTTAGCTATCCACATTATTTTGGCAGTCCACTATTATGGTTATAATTATTATGAACATAAATAATCACGCATACAAACAGTTTAGGACAAATGACGATTTTAGCTATTCACATTATTTTGGCAGTCCACGATTATGGTAATAATTATTATGAACATAAATAATCACGCATGCAAACAGTTTATAGAACAGGGTGAAGCCTTCAAAAATAATGAAAAGTAAAATTAAATCACAGTAGAATAAAAACCATTGAAAAAGGATGAGAATATTATAAAAATTAAAAGAAAAAATATTTACGGGCGATCTGAGGTCGGGAAGGGGATGGGGGTGAGCTTTTAAGGGTAAAAAACGGTTTATCTCGATTTCCGGCAAAACTAAAAGTTCTATGAAAAAAAACCAAATGGCAAAGTTGTAGGTAATAAAAAGATCTAAAACTTTTGCATTGACACTTTTTTCACATAACCTCAAAATTTATGTGATAAATTCTTAAAACCAAGTTTTTGGTTTTTTATTTGTATCTTTTACAAACAAATTATTGTTTTCACGAAATTTGGTGAAAACTTACCTTTTTATGTCCCAATTACGGTGTAATTTATTTGATTTGAAATATTCATTTTATCACCTTATTTTTAATTAAAATTCGAAAAACCACCCTAATTTTCAATCTAAAATTCACCTGTCAAAATATCAGCTTTTTTCAAATAGTTGGTGTGCTTTCTGTTCATGATAATATCTCTACTTTCCGATGGTGTAAAAAAATGTTTATATTACTACAGTAAATCTTCTCAGAAAATGAATCAACTTGATTTATTTAATTCTAATTACATTTATGTCATAGAAAATCTTATAATTATGTAAATTTAAATATAAATCGTACTATTGAATTTAGATACTTTATTCTGATTATGTTATTCATTTTCATTTTCTGAGAAGATTTACTATAGTAATATAATATTTTTTTTACACCATCGGAAAGTAGAGATTTCAATGAACAGAAAGCACACCAACTATTTGAAAAAAGCTGATATTTTGACGGGTGAATTTTCGATTGAAAATTAGGGTGGTTTTTCGAATTTTAATTAAAAATAAGGTGATAAAATGAATATTTCAAATCAAATAAATTACACCATATTTTTGACATAAAAAGGTAAGTTTTCACCAAATTTCGTGAAAACAATAATTTGTTTGTAAAAGATACAAGTCAACGTGGGGAACACCGTCTAGGCTCTAAGTCCGTCTAGTGGCAATAACTCCTATATTTGAATAGCTAGAGCCCTATAACTCGGTGGGTAAAACAGCATCATGGAGCTCGTTCGAACTTGGGATCATAGATGGCCTAATATCTATATTTTGTAAGAAACTTGACAGTTATTTTTTTGCGCGAATTTGGCACAAAGTTGAAGATTGACGTCTTGTCGAAAAATAAAAAAAAAAGCGGAAAATCTAACGAAATTTACGATTGTCTTTGATAACGTAAGGCATTTACAGATCCAAGATTTGATTTCTGCTGTTCGATTCAATAATTAGGCATTAATTTAGTAATTATTACCGATTGAAAAAATATTACATTCAAATTTTCAAGTTGGGAAGTCCGTCTACCATGGATAAGGTAAGTCCGTCATATGCCGGTCTTGCCTTTTTATCAGATTTTGTCAACCTTTTCAATAATAGTTCACATTTTTTAAATTATTTTAGACAGTAGGTATGATTAGAAGTGTAGTTTTTTTTATTATACACCTGTCTACGTAATGATTGAAAAATATGCACTGGAATGTTTGCAGTAGGACTAGCATTACGTTTAACTGTCCTTTAAACGCTTACAAATTGTGAATGTTTAAGCACAAACCTATTTTATTTTATTTTCGATAATTTTACACGGCAATCAGCTTGGAATTGGCACGGACTTTATAGACAATGATCGTTTTATTACATAGATCTGATTCTTCTTTTATAATTTCGCCATTTTGAGTTAGGTAGTGGATAGGTTATGCCAGGATTTGAATAAAATTCTAACCCCGTTTATGATTATCATGGATTTTAAGGATGATTTGTAGTTATCATTTCTAATTTCTTACACAAAATAAAGATTCGTTTATTTTTTTATGTTTTATTTATAAAAAAAATACTGAGGGAAGTAATTCGTAAAAATGTTTGCAACCTCTGAAATCACGTTGTCACCAAAAATATGCCGGTCTTGCCCTTAGTTAGATATAATTTTATTTTCCTTGAAAAGTATACCTTACAATCAAATATTTAAAACACAAATTGCAACGGCAGTTTTTTATCTTTGATTTGGTACTGTTTTCATACATATTGGCTCACAAATTACGATTTTATTGCGAGATGAAATGACTAGACGGACTTACCTCAAACTGCTTGGGAAGTCCGTCTACACGCCGAGTTTAAAAAAAAATGCTATAACTAATGGGTTAATTACAATTAACCTTGTTTGCGGACTATTTTAAGTAGATTAATATATTACCAATATTTTCCGCTAACTCAGGTTACTTAGAAAGCGTTTCTCGATTCAAAAAATTAAATTGAAATTGAATTCAAGAATACTATGCCGGACTTCCCCACGTTGACCTCAAATAAAAAACTAAAAACTTGGTTTTAAGAATTTATCACATACATTTTGAGGTTATGTGAAAAAAATGTCGATGCAAAAGTATTAGATCTTTTTATTACCTACAACTTTGCCATTTGGTTTTTTTTCATAGGACTTTTAGTTTTGCCGGAAATCGAGATTAGCCGTTTTTTACCCTTAAAAGCTCACCCCTATCCCCTTCCCGACCGCAGATCGCCCGTAAATTATTTTTTCTTTTAATTTTTATAACATTATCCTCCTATTCCAATGGGTTTCATCCTACTATGATTTAATTTTGTTTCAAAAGCTATCGACAATGGTCTATTAGGACAAATGACGATTTTAGCTATCCACATTATTTTGGCAGTCCACGATTATGGTTATAATTATTATGAACATAAATAATCACGCATACAAACAGTTTAGGACAAATGACGATTTTAGCTATCCACATTATTTTGGCAGTCAACGATTATGGTTATAATTATTATGAACATAAATAATCACGCATACAAACAGTTTAGGACAAATGACGATTTTAGCTATCCACATTATTTTGGCAGTCCACGATTATGGTTATAATTATTATGAACATAAATAATCACGCATGCAAACAGTTTAGGACAAATGACGATTTGAGCTATCCACATTATTTTGTATGTTGAAAAGTTTTATGAGTAAAAAAGTACGTATGTAAATATTTAGGTAAGTAAGTAGATAGATATTGGTAGGTACCTACTTACTGATCCGACGAAATATTATCCATAACAAAGTCATCTATTAGGTACTCATATCTTCAGTTTGTACTGTTGTATCACATTGTTCTGACAGCAGCTGATGTCGTCTACTTCTGAAAATATGAACACCAAGGTATAATACTTGTATAACTAAACTTTCAAGGTAGGTATCTGGCTTACCAATGTTGTTACCTACCTAAGTACTTACCTAAATATAAGTAAGTGCATTAGGTAGTTTATATGACCTGTCTATATCTATACTAATATTATAAAGAGGTTATGTTGGTTTGTTTATTTGTTTGTATGTTTGGGGTAATCTCCGAAACTACCTACTTATCCGATTTCAAAAATTCTTTCACCTATTTGTAGCTTAGACTTTCCGAATGAACATAGGTAGGCTATATTTTATCAAGGTAGGTAGGTACCACGTGAGCGAAGCCACGGGCAAGTTAGCTAGTAGGTAATAAAATACCATTATACTTAGGCTACTTTTTATCGTTTTCATAAATTCAATCATGCCCGTAGGTACCTACTCGTAAAGTCGTAAGTAGGTACCTACTATGATAAGATTGATAAGTATGTACCTACCTACGAAAAATGAAAAATGATCATCATTTTATGTGTAGTAGGTATACGTAAATGCCTACTCATACCCACCAATAGTACCTACCTACCAGTAGGTCTAGGTACCTACTCCTATACTTATTGCAAAATTCTGATCACAATATTATATTTATGTGTAGGTTAGGTAGCCAAAATAAAATCAAAAACATGAATTAGGTACTTAGTCTAAGGTTGTGTGAATGTAGGATAATTATGTAGTGTAGGTAGGTAGGTGAATAAGTAGGTAAGTAGGTACTCACTTTACTATGCTGACCATGTTTATCGCCTTATTTTGTCTTCATTTCCGTTATTTTTATTACAATGGTCTCCCATAGCTGTAATTTTAATTTTCGCGTATTACGCCGGTCCGAAATGAGCGCGAGCGACACAGCCTCCCCGTCCAAACGCCGAAGCGTGAATGGCCCGGAGGCCAGTTGCGGGCCGAGCGGTAGGGCGGACCTGTGTACACTGGTTACTACGCACGAAATTTTACCTTTTTTGTTGTAGCGGCGAAAATAATCTCTTTTTTATAAAAATATTTTTCTAAACCCTGCTTCTTTGTTAGTTACATTATTACACAAAGTTTCGTGATCTAGTATAGAGTATTTTTTAAATTGCAAGGGTTTTAATGTAATTTTGGACCTAAGTTTACGATTTTTTTCTATCGAGAAAATTTTAAGGAATCGTGTTTTCGTAATTTAAAATGTTTAGTATGAATCCTCAACTTTACGGTGTATTTTTTTCAAAGTGAATAATACAGTATTGTAGATATAGTAAAGGATAATTAGAAGCACTCTGACGCCTTCTGACAACCTATAAGGCCTTAAGCTACTATACCTAATTATGTATACACCAATAATGTCTTAATTTAACTTTTTCGTTTACCTGCTTTTTGCAAAGTGCTATGCTAACTTCACAATTTAATTCTATGACATATTCGAAGCATCTTGAATGCTTGATTGAAGACCAAAGAGAGTTATTTAAAGATCGTTTAAAGTAGTACATTGTTTGATCTTCTCCTTTACCAGATATATCAAATTAACGTAATTAATTTAACAAAGACATTTCCTTCATTATTTTAAGCGAAAACTTCAAAAGGGAATTGCTGCATACGAATTTCGGCGAGTTAAGACCCGATAAACCGTTATTGGACGTATTATACCCTTAATTGGATTTTCAATTAATTGGAAAATGCAATCGATGGGAAAATCCATTAAGTTTTGACTACAAATGCAGGATTCGCGGTTTCAAGAATGCGTATGGGCAAAGTTAACAAACGTAGAACCTAATTGATCATCTAACAGAATATTTGAAAATTTTATACAGGTGCCGATAGGCACGTAGACTTGCATCTATCCTGTAGCGTCTGCTATTATAATTACAGAACTAATAACAGATAGGTAGATCACCTAGATCCGGCGGCGTGATATACCTACATGTTTTTAGAGAATAATAAAACTAATAATGGTGTAAAATGATGAATAATAAACACTCTGTTTTTACCCCACTGCGCCAGAAGGATGTAAAGTACAATTAATATAAAAAACAAAAAACGCGAATGCAATGTCATTCTTGCTAGAAAATAATAGTTCTTGCGTCCGCGCTAATTTTATTAAAACAGTGATAATATAAAATGATATAAGTACTTAAGTACCTATATTATATTTTTAAATGGCTTTTTACTAGCTTTCATGATACTCATTTGATATTGAAAAAAAAACAAATCCCCAACCCCCTCCTTTTTTTTTTATTTGCGGGCGCCATTTGGAAAATGTATTAGCCTTAATCACTATTTGTCACAACATTTCTGACAAATTCAACGACACTTGTAAGTAAAAATTCCGTCCAGCCGTTTGGGCTGTAGGGCGTGCCAAAGAAATAGACATAGACATACATTTCAAACATATTATATACCTACATACGCTTGAAAACATGTTTTCTTATTAATTTTATACCAATTAGAATTCAATATTCATAGTTCAGATAAAGTCTGTCGGGCTATAATAATGTTCCCAAACTTTCAAATTTGTAATGTTTCGTAGGATCATACTCGCTCGATGTTACATTAATAGCTTGCTGTCTGTCACCTATAATTATAATAACTATTAACTCGTTTTTCTTCTGATTATGTTCTCTTCATTTTGCACGCTTTGATGTATATTGTGTTGGTGGCTCTAATAAAATAATAAATAAATCATGGAGCTGTACTCTCCATAATGTATTTTGATACTAGCTCAGTAATTATGTATTGTTACGCCTAAATTAACGGATCAGCTTAAGATACATTGATTGTTTTAATTAATTCGCAGTGAGTTAGTATAGTAATGTACGTTGATTTTAATTATTTGTTAATTGAGTATCATGACATATGGTACCGTGTACGAAGATTAGGAAGATTTTCCTGTTCCTAGCATGGTGGTATGTTGTTTAGCGGAAGTGGAGGTTCGATTCTCTTTGAAGAGTTAATTTATTGGTTTTGTGATTCCGTTGGAAACAAAAGTTAGTAGATATTTTTGTATCTTGGAAACATAAACAATTTTACAAAGAATACGTATTGGTCATCACAACGTAAGAAAGTAAAGTTTTAAGATTTTGACACTTAATTATAATTTTATTTATTTATTTACCTCAAAATAAGCGGAGCTATGCAATTTTATTTACTGAACTTTTTTTATTTTCCATTTCACGGCTAAACCAATCATAATATTACTCGTATAACAGTTGACATTGACTGAATGATCTCCAATTTGTCATAAAAATAATATTCAATAATGCGAAGCCAAAAAAAAAAAACTCAATAAAACCCTAGGGCAAAGGTATCAAAGATATGTCACCTCGTAAACTAGACAAGTCTCTAAGCGCCAAGCTGTAAGCGATCCCTTTAATCGAATACTAAAATGTCTAGAACTAGAATATTATATTTCTTTGTGAAAAGCTTTGTCAAAGTAGTGACAGCTTTCAGATGTTTCGATCTTCGAACAAATTTATAGAAAATTAATTACTTGAAAATGCTTGATTACAAAATGTTCTTGAACATAGCATTGTTTACCATGCCTTGAATAATAATCTATATAATAACGTCGAAAATACACGAAACTTATTAAAATAAATAAGTATGGCTGCTTATATTTTAACTTTATATTTAATTTTAATTATTATGACCGCGAGAATTAAGCTTTCCGCACTTTTTCTTACAAAGAAATCTGAATCAACGATAATACTCGTAATCTTACTGCTTTTCAAAATATTGACGTGTCTTTAGATAAAATGAAATCTGCATCCACTGAACTGAACTCTATTCCAATTTAAAACTTACTATGTCATTTATTTGAATACCTAGTACTAGTCACGTGTTGTAAAGGAGTGTGAAATACTCACCAAAACTAAACATTTTAAGCTTATTTCTGACATTTTTATATAACAAGACGAAAAAGCTGTAACCCCAGCCTCTCCAGGGATAGATACAATATCGTCAATATGCAAATGTTGAAGTTTTCGCAAATCCACATTCCCCAGTAAATCAGAGTACGTATCCCGTTGATCTCGGTTCTAGGGATGCACCTTATCTTGATTCTTGTCTTCGGTCTTGGAGATTTGGATTATATAATAATGATTTTTTAACAGGCCTCTACTCTTGCAGTTTTATTTCCTTGTTTCGTCAATATTTAATAATTTTAGATCAATTGTGTTCCTGTTAAACATTTACTTTGGGCTACTTGGGTGTGATTTAAAAACTTCATTATTTTTTTGTTCATTATTTTTGCAGCTTCGTTAGTCACCATTTTAAGATCGCGAATCTAAGTACAGTTTTAAACTAAGTGTCTCCTTACCCGTAAAACTTGGTAACGTTTAGAAGTTATGGTCTTAAAGACCTTAGTGGTCTTGCATTGCATCATTTGGTAAACGAGTGCGCCACAAAACTGTAGTTAGTACAAGTTACTTTCTAACTTTATGCTTTAGAGGTAATAAGAAAACACTTACGAAAAACAAAACTGCTGTCTGTGAATTTACTTGCACTATCTTATGCTACATTTTGTGGTCTTTGGTGATGCAACTTGCCAGTCACTTAGGAGACGAGTTTATAAGACAAAATTGACATTAAATAGAAGATAAAAAGTTATGAAATGAAAAAAAATGAAATGAAATATGATCACGACTGTATCCCAGGGAGCGGTAGACATTTCTTTCAGATCTTTGAGGCAATTTTTAGATGCTTTTGAAGATGTCTAAGGGGGTAGTCAGAGGTATGTCCAAATACATATTTGGTACATGCCCACATCTTGCAGAAGTTAACTTTCCATACGTGACAGGTTGCAAGCCCATCGACGCTATTAGAGAGCTAACTGGTTTCCTCACGATGTTTTCCTTCACCGTTAAAAGCTCGTGTTAAAGCGCATATAAATTTTTCGATGCGAAAAGTTCATTGATGCACGGCCGGATTCGAACCCACGACCTTCGGAACGAAAGTCGAAGTACTAATCCACTTGACCAACACGGCTATTTATAATAATTATAAAAAGTTATAATTATTATAAATAGATACTTACACAGTTTTTTAAATAAAAGTTGATACGAATACCTTCCATTATTTATGTTTTAACTGCGGGAGTTCGCAACGTAGTACTTACCATTTCAATGATAACAACTGTAAAATTTGATTGGTTTCAACTATTTCAGGATTTTGGCATAATAGGCCGGGACAGCTTGTTGTTAATAATACTAGTTAGTTTAACTTTCAACATATTCATGACTATGAATGACAAACAAAACAGTAGCATTTGGTTTATGAAAACTGGCGCATTTTGCCTTAAATGAAATAGGTAGAGAGACCACCTCATTATCACACTCATAATTACTAATTAAAGCTTGTAGCCAAGTCTACTTGCCAAAACAATTACACACTTTAACATTTTAGCCACTAGAATTTAAATGAAGAACGTTAAGTTTACATGTAGAATGGAGACCCGTATTGGTTGAGTGGGTTAGAGCAGACTTTTTAGATTTTGGTCGTCGTATCAAGTCTGGATAGTGCATCGTTTAATGTTTATATAGCTGTATTTCGTACCTATAATCGCTTTTGCTATAGAAACAGATAAAACATATGAGATTAATATTCGAAGACCATAAGCCACGTGAGCATAAGTGTCAAAGAAAGGGCTGAGCGAAAATCGAAATAGATTCGAAACAAAGCGATTGTATAGTTACAGCCTCAGTGCTTATAATCGGTATAATCGATATTCATATAACCTGTATCGAATACACCATCTATCAACATTTTGTACAAGTCTTGATCTCGTTTTTGCTCCTCACTACTCGATCTTTAGGTCGCAACGACCCGCGTTGAGAATTTAATTGTCCAAGTTCCTAGCTTTATGCAGTTCAGTGTTTAATGGCAGTCGACGGGTTAACTCCTGGTCGTTAGGGCCCCGGTGGTAATGAGAGTACCATGTGAAAAACTGGGAAGATGGGGTTAAGTTTTTAAAACTCTCCGACTATTACTGACTTATATAAATTTAGTTTAAAAGTTGTTTGTTAGCGGTCTTCGGGGCTTCAGGACTAATTAGGTCCATTAAAATTAACTCATAACTTTTATAGATTAAGAAAATCCTAAGATTATCTTTACAAAGTATTATGAATGACCCATTATTAAAATATACAGCTGACATGACAATTTTGCAAATGAAACACAAAATAGACTATTTTATAACAAGTAAAAGATATGAAAATGATGATAGAAGAGTCCAATTTTAGGAGTTGTGAAAAAAATATGTAAGTTTTAAGTTTCTTATCTTTTAACACGAAAAAATTTAAAAAAAATTTGTTGGTCTATGTTATAATTGTTGTTGAAGAGATATGAGGGAGACCTTTGCCCAACAGTGAACGATATAGATTGACAAAAAAAATTGGTTTAATTAAAAGTCTAATTAAAACTGTGAATAAGTTGAAGTTATATTTAAAAGTGATACCAATTCATTTAACTGCTACATAATTAATTCAAATGTAAATTATGTAATCAGAATTTTATTGCAATGTTAAGAATCACCCAGTGTACCACAAACTTAAACTGTGGAATCAAGGAAAGACATTTGAGGGTGAAAATTTGTCATTTTATGAGCGAATTATTTTAATAATCCACTGTAATTACACATACCAACTGGAATAGTCGGTTAAAACAGCGTTTATTGCAAATACTATTTAGAATTTAGATTACATGCTGGTGAATGTATTTATACATAAATAATTTTATTGCGTCATACTTTACGTTTAATTTAAACAAGCTTTCGCCCGCGGCTTTACTCGCTCTGTGCTATTTCAAGTCATACTGTCTATAGTTTTAGCTTTCAAGTTTCAGGCAAATCCGTTCAGTAGTTTTTGCTTGAAAGAGTAACAAATATCCATTTAAACTCGCAAGAGTTTGAATGGATATTTGTTACTCTTTAATATCAGTAAGACTTGCTGAAAGCAGTTTCTTTGGAAATGGTAATAAAATAAAGATAAAAAAAATCATTTAGCCTTATTTCTACTAACACACCTAATTTGTTAATTATGACCGTGGTTTTTTAAGTGCCTCTGGCTAACCCTTTAGATACCTACAATACATTTTTTACCTATTTTAAGTTCTAAAATGATCTGACACAATCTGACCGAGTTTGATTTCAATTCTCTCATAAAAGTACTTTTTAGGGTAAATAGGTAGGTACCCAGCTTATATCGAAATCATTTAGCTGTTTCAATCGGATGGAATTCAAATTATCGGAAAAATCTTTATATATATTTTTATATCTATTATATTTGCATGTCAACGATGAGCTGAAGCGGTCATAATTTAATCGAATTTATACAAAATAAATTAATACCATTTATAAATTTTTATTTGTGTTCCTAAAAACATTTTGCTACCACTAGACTATTTTTCACTCAGAAGAAATTAAAATGTACAGCCATGACAACATTGATTTCTGCAAAACGTGGGCATGTACCAAAATGTATTTGGACATACCTCTGGCTACCCCCTCTGAAACCTTCAATTGATCGAAAAGTGCCCAAAGAAGTCAAAAATATGTCTACCGCATCTTGGGGATACAGTCGTGATCATTTTTCTGATTTTTACTATAAATCGGTGTTACTTTAAGATAGTGGATCACGTCACATAGTGCTATTAAATGTAAGCTATACAATTTCACAAGTTATTTAAACGCCATTATCAATTGGCTATAAGTAAAATCAAAATGGAAGTTAGGTCTAATGAAAAAACCTCGGAAAACAAATCATAAATCTGTAACATGATTGGAGTATCGTAAAAAATACAACAGCTTGTACAATAAGATCAAATGACATCAGTATATCATAGCAATACCGGCATCGGGAGAAATAACGAGACGGTGCCTTGTGGCACTCTGGAGAGGCTGTGAAGGAAAAATAACTTTATCACTTTGACTTTATGTATATTAATTCTGTATTTTTGTTGCTGGGTATTATTAACTGCCTCCTTTAGAAGTAAAAGACTTAAGAAAAACTTAGGCTTAAATTTGAAAAATTGGGATTTTTAGTGTCCCCTTCAGTCTGAACTTTTAGCTCCAAAGAGGATAATGATACTGAAATTCCCAAAACCTCTTTGAAACGGGTTTATAGGGGATTTTGACACTAAACCAAAGGTAAATGGTATTTAATAAAATTACTGAAAGTTACAGCTTTCAGTAATTTTATTAAATACCCACCACGTTGTATCACGTTGTACTTTTTCGTCGTACACGACCTAGTGGAAAATTTAGAAGTGGATATTCTGTATTTAGATACTATTCCTTTTTCTGTACTCACGCCTTCCTTGACTTACGATTTGCGATAAACTCGTTCTTTACGTTCCATTATACGATTCCGTCCTATCATATATCCTACGTATTGTACATCATAACAAATACCAACCTTGCCACCTTAACGTAGGGTTCAAAATAATTTGAACAGTTTAATTCATAGCTAATTTACTTTATGAGTGTCATAAGATTACTGAAATTATGAGACGCTTAAAGGTTATTACTTTCAATAGAAATTGATTCGTAAAACAATGGGATTAAGTTTAATTTGCTGTGCTAATGATGTCATTTTAGCTTTTTAATTTATAGCTTTTAGATTCCGCTTTTTAATCTTTCTTAAGATCGAACCATTTAAATTTGTCTTTGAAATTAAAATGTATGAAAATAGCGAATATTTTTATTACTGTTAACAACTCGTATTTAAATTGTATTTAAAGTTATTTATTATAAATAATACAATTATGACAAACGAGTTTGCAGTAAGTTCCTTCTGATGGAGATTCAGATATTGAAAATAAACTTTTATTTCTAACAAGTGACCCGCCCCAGTTTTACCCTGCTGTTTTATCAACCATATTATTCACTAGATGCGCCTCGCGGTGTTACCCGCGGTGAATAGTGCCTGTTCCCGTGGTTATACAGGGATCAACGATAACTTTATTTTTTTAATCCAGGGTATAAGCAATCCTGGTACCCAATTTCATTCAAATCCGTTCAGCCGTTTGAGCGTGAAGGAGTATAACAAACATACACACACAAACTTTCACCTTTATAATATTAGTTTTTGTAACTACGAATCTTCCTCTTGTATCACTTTTTCTATTAATAAAAACTGCAATCAAATCCGTTACGTAGTTTAAAAGATTTAAGAGTATAGACGACGAAAAGCGACTTTGTTTTATACTATGTAGACATAAAATATAATTTAATATATATGTAATGTTTTATACTATGTAGATATATAGATTTTTCGTTTGTTTTAGAATGTGCTGACAGGCAATTGTGAGTTTCCCATGAGTGAGGTTTTAGTTACGGTAGGGAAGTCCCATGAGATGAACCTTACCATGGTCATCTATTTTCACTAGGTTTAGGGTTATGAAAACTAAACAGTTTTACAAATGTAGTACTTTATTATAAAAATTCGTTGCGAAATTTTCCATATCGTTGAAGTTAGACGCTCTGAGTCGTCACAATTTACATGGTTATTGCAAGTGGCATTACAGCTGAGGCAATGACGATAGCCTTACAGGCAGCCTAAAAACTGGTTATCCACTATCTCATCCATCCGAACATACATTTATGTAGGTCCTTCCATTCTAAGAAACCTCAATCTTGTAAATTTTTTATTGCGAAGCTTTTCCTATCTCCCGAGTAGTGACGGTTATCTGCCAGCTGACAATTTTTTGCCAAAACTAATCAGCATTGATATTCATCGTTGAAATGCCGTCAATGATTTGAATACGCTTCCGCTCATAAGTCCGAAATTATTTATTCAAAAGCACCTTTATTCTTTATTCATACTTACGTCACTTTTTTAAACTATAGGTAGGTATACCACTGCCTTTTCCAAATGCGACACACCGTTTTTGGTATATTTTTAAATCTTCATATTTTTCTTAGTAAAGTACAAACATATTTTCGACAAATAACAGTTGGTGTAAATAGGTGTGTCCGATCAATTAACATTCCCTAAAGGACCAAGTTTGTTAAATTTCTTGTGAAAGACGTTTTTAACAAAGTTGTTAATCTATTTTTTGTTTACAAAACGTTAGAAAATTATTACAGAACGTTACAGGGCTATAAAATAAAATATTGTCGACATGATTCAAATCCACGAAACGTAATCTAAATTTCTCGTGAAAAACTGTAAATTTCCGAGATACAACGCAGTAAACTCAAATTTGTTTGGCGAAAGTGTGTGATAATATTTTCAGAGTTTAAACCCAGCTCTGAGTAAAATTATGAGCCTTACCGTGGTTTTGGCGACACCCATAATCCTCTTGTTTACTGCAGCATTGTTGTACATTCTAATACAGTACGGCGTTACTCACTAGGGACTAAAAAACTCGCATTTCATCAAGGGTGTTTTTTACTTTAACTCAAGAGAGATTCAAACAGTATTTGAGGTTTTGCACTCCTAGTAATAAACACAATTTCTTCCTGCATTCAGAATCATAAAACATGCTAACAGTTTATAAACAGCGCACTAATAAAAAAACAATTGCACTATGCTACATGTGAACTTTTTGCTGCAGTAAGTAAACGGCTGAAAATAATACCTACGGTTTTGTCAGCACCTGACTATACTCAAAAAAGAATAAATTAATCAATGAATGTATGAATTGGAGACAGAAGTTATGAAACTTATAAAATACGAATGACTGCTACGAATCACACCTTGGAGAGGGCAAGTTTGCCTATTGCCTGATTGTCATCATGTCTGGTAATTCCATGAACGAAAATTCAAATCTATGAAATACAAGGAATTTCGTATCGGCCATTTTAACTCTTCGATATTACGATTCAAATCGAGTCGAATGTCAAGCAGTAAGCTTCCGAAATACGGATTTGAATATGGTTTATTTGCATGGGAACTTTCCATAAATCTATGGCTTCGAGTAATACCTCTACCGTTATAACGCATGTGGCAAATATATAAAGGATGACTCGGTTTATACTGATCTTTATCTGTATACTAATGTATAAAGTGGAAAAGTTTGTTTGGTAAAATGCGCTAATCTCTGAAACAAGTTGGAGTTAAATTTTATTTACTGCATTTAAGCTTATTTCTTGAAAAAAGTTATATTTGGTATACAATACTAATTTAGGCCTAAGACACTTAAACCTAACATCTTCCCTAGATGATTAAATTTATATCTTGTGTGCGGGGACGGGACATAACTTAATAGTGCCTGGGAATTTTTTTAGATGGATTAGGTTTGTTCAGCACCTAAACCAGCCTTTTACCTAAACCTGCCATATTATCATCAAGAAAGACAATGGTCAATACGTGGAGGCTGTTTCCTTACACCGTTTAGAGCTTGTGTTGATGCGCATATACATTTTACGATTCAAAAAACGATGCACGTCGAGAATTCGAACCCATGACGATCGGACCCTTGGAGAGAACCAAGCATTATTTCAGGCAACACACAAAAATAAAACAAAAAGGGCATACCTTGGTTCGTCAATAATTCCAACCCCCTAAAGGAAAAATTCCTAACCAGACATTTTTTTACGTTTACGTTTCCACGTTAGATATTCCTCAAAAATACCAGAGATATAAGCAATTCGTTGTTTTTACGTCACCTTCAAGCCGGAGTAAAATTAACAAGTTTTTTGAAGCCCACTTCTTTATGCACTCGTAAATTAAAATTTATTAAGCTCTCATTCATTTATATTGTTGTTTTTGTTTCAGGGTCCATGGTTCTAAAAACTTCTACAGAACGTAAGTACAGTTTACTTTAAGTAGCTACCACTAAAGTCTAGTCTGCTGCTAATGTTATGTTGAAATTTTCTAATTGGAAATTTTCACTGAACTTTGTTTTCCGTTGCAAAAACATGGCACCATCGAACCGATATCTTTCAACAAATTTAACTACTTATTGAAGAAATGGCAATTTGTTGGCCTTTCGGCGGCCTAAAAACTCCGTTAAATTTCGAACTGATATACAATTAAGTCATTTAATAATAACAAAAACCTTTCCTGTAATTAATTAATTGGATCATAATGACCTACATTTATATTTTCACACAGTTTTGTTTTTAGTGAATACATTTCCTCGAATCGTAACAAATGCCAAATCAAAATACAATCCACCATTATAGAACAATGGGGTGTCTTATCACCAAGAGCCTTCTCTTTCAGATAAAGGGATAGGCCGTATAGAAAGAAAGATAACGAACAATTCCTTCATCTGAAAGAAAAGAAAAAGCATTTATTCGGAAAAGGTTACAATATAAACAAACCGAAGATCCCAGTATTCATTATTAGTTATTCATTTGTGGACTATTTGCGTCACTCCGACGATCCGAAGGTGGGGGCTGCTATAATATTCATTTGTTTCATCTACCATACATTCTTGTTCCTTATGATACGACTACTAACATAACCTGACGGATAGAGACGAGAAAGTCGTTCGGGTTTTTTTTGTAATTCACTTGTTATAATAGGTTTTTATGACACTATAACTAAGTTTTACCGACCTCTGTGGCGCAGTGGGTCCACCAGTGCGTTTTAGGCCCACCCGAGATGCAAAGGTTGTGGGTTTGATCCCCGCGGCGGGACAAATGTTTGTATTGTGTTCGGAAGC
Source organism: Xanthorhoe designata (assembly GCA_963582015.1). NCBI lineage: Eukaryota > Metazoa > Arthropoda > Insecta > Lepidoptera > Geometridae > Xanthorhoe > Xanthorhoe designata. The sequence goes on from OY757029.1 coordinate 5,623,401, forward strand.
CACGGATGGTTAGTAAAATTGTCGATCCCGGCTTTTTAGTCTTCAATCTATGACTTTTCGCAGTCTAAAATCTGTGTCACAAGTTTAAGCCACAAAGTTATTACACGAACAACATATCAAAAAAATATATAAATCCGAGAATGTTTTAGCAAGGCCGATTCTTCGGGTTTTTCAAAAGTTCATAAAAATGAGCGACGAGTAAAGATTTACGAACATATTATTATTTTGTTTGGAAAGAAACATCTGAAATCGTGAAAAGGTCGTGTGTCTGTATACATTTCAAGACTGAGTTTTATTACTGGTGATGTTCTTTCTAAAAAACAGCCACTGTTTTAATGATGACGTAATAATTAAGAAATTTATAATACCTACCTGCCCGTACTTGTAGTGCGTTTTGATTCGGTGATTTGGTCGATTACGTATGTGTTTATCTGTTTTATCTTATTTTTTAACCTAAAGATCATAATTTGACAATAAATCATATTGTCGATACTTGGTGGTTATTCACTATGAACAAGGACGATGCTTTCATCATCCTTGCTATGCTTGCTATTTTATTTTACCCAACAAAACGCGACAAATGCGGTATCAACATGAAAAAATTAGGCGGCCTTAAAACTCCGTCACTAGAGTTGGCACTTGCCCATCCAAACTTACTTGATACGACGATGAAAGATAATACGATAACGCGATGATAAGCCGCGTTTTTTCGCGTTACGTTTTGTTGGATGATAGCGAATGCTTGTTACATTTACCGTTTTTTGCAAACCCGAAGTTTTACAATCCACACGAGATCCGAACCTTAGGTACACGAGTGTAATGAAATAAATAATGTAGCGGTTCTACCTCATATTGGATTTAGTAGGATTTTCTATCGAATTCGCCAAATTGCTTAGTTTATCTTTCAATTTCGTGGTTTTTGTAATGAAATTTATTTAAAGTGAGGTCTCGTAATTCTACTCCTATTAATTTCCCTAATATAATAAACGCGAAAGGTATGTATAGATGTTTGTTACTCTTTCACGCAAAAATTACGGATTTGGCTGAAACTTGGAATAAGCATAGTTTATGACCGAAGAAATTACATAGGATACTTTTTATCCAGGTAAATAACACGCCAGTGAAGCCGGCGCGGGCGTAAGCATGCCTTTTTATACTTGAAAGTTTTAAGGCTAAAACACATTTTCAAGTTACTGAACTTAATCAAGTAATTAAATTATTTTATTAATCTAGACGTTGATGAAATTACAGTAAGACAGATGTCTACTCGTGACATAAATAATGTAGCAAATAAAACAATGTTACTTGAGACTTGGAATACCTCTGTTAGTGCAGTGTGTAAAAGTCCGTCTGAGACGGAGAAGGTTGCGGGTTTAACCGTTGAAAGATAACTTTTGACAGTAGAAACCTATCACTAAATTGTATAATAAAAGCGTCGGTTAAAAATACCCAGACCCTGAACGAATATCTGCAAAACATGCAAACAATTTGTCCCGTGGCGGGGATCGAACCCGAAACCTCCGCGTCTCAGGCGGGCCTTCGCCCATTGCGCCACAGAGGTCGTCAAACTCAAAGTCCTCCTCTTAAATTAGTCCGATTAGAAAGGAAATAAGTACCTAAAGATATAAGACTTTGTTTTACATAAATAAAACAAAGTCAAGTTAGTTACACCATGTATAACTCAAGAACGGCTGGTTCCTCTTCGAATAGCAGAATAAATATAAAAATACCAAAAACAAATATGTATTTGGACTTACCTCTGTCTACCCCCTTAGAAATCTTCAAAAAGTATTTAAAAATTGCCTAAAGATCTGAAAGAAATATCTACATTATCTACCGCTCCTTGGGATACAGTCGTGATCTTAAATTTCATTTCTAAAATTATGCAGAAAATTAATTATATTCTCATACATTTTGTACATTTTTGACTTTTTTGATGTCTCAATCGTACGAGGTTCGTCGAGCCAGCTCGTATTATATGTATGTATCTAAGAGTTGTTTCTCAGTCGGTCATTGACTGATAAAAACCCTCGTGACGACGGCCTTAGCGAAACCCTCTGTAACTTCCAAGGGACCCGTTGAAAGGAATGGAGACCGCAGATGTAAAGTTTTAAGTGACACCACTTTAGTGTAGGCTTTACTGCGATGGGGTTGGTTTATAGCTTTTTAGAAAACCTATCTTCTTTAGTGACATTTTATACACTTTTACTGTAGGTCACTATTTGTTTTGACACAACGTGCGTGAGTTTGGATGAAGTTCCGTGAATAGTTTTATTTTTAACCCCCGACACAAAAAGAGGGGTATAAGTTTGATCGCTATGTGTGTCTGTCTTTGACACCGTAGCTCTGAAATGAGTGGATCGATTAGAATGCATTTTTTTATTTAAAAGAAGGTTTTCTAATAGTGATTTTTGTAAACATTGTGTTGTATTAATATTTTGTAATTTTTTTAACGTTTAACTACAAATTTAATTTATCATCACTACTTTCATCCCCATATCTTGTAAACTTTAAGATATGGGAGGGTGAAAGTGTGAAAAATAAATCAAGTTTGTTAAGAGTTATACGAACATACTTTACTCATAATACTAAGTTAGAATCAAATAGCAATAAATTGTAAATAATCCTACTAAATCCATTTATCTTCTAAAATACTAATCAAAAGCACTAGAAGCTATCTGACCCAGCATCTGTGTCCTTCCCCGAGGGCGCTAACCACTATTCTAAATCCGCGTCCTTCAAACCCTCCCCAAATGTCGGTTAAATGTTTTTCGGTGACAATTTTTCTAAGAAAAATATCTCATTTTGCTGGTATATACCTACATGGTCTTATGTTAAGGATATGTACTAAAAGTTTTCAGATCAAAATTATAATTAATAAATAAATAAATGGAGGCGATCTTTGCCCAGCAATTAGAAAATCCTTGCTTTGGAGGGCACGTTAAATTGTCGGTCCCGGCTTTTAAAGTCGTTAAGCCATGACGAAGGCCTTGAGGCGGCCTAAAAACTCCGTCACCAGAGTTGGCCACTTGCTCATACGAACGAACGAACGAATGCGAACTTACATTTATTACCGGGTCAAAGGTCAGTGCACCCTTGTTAAGGTTGTGTTGTTTACCTCAATATTTAAATGAGTCAATAGGGCACACAATGTTTGCAAAGAATTGTGTGGGATGTAAATGTCATTAGAGGGGTTTGTGTTGCCTTTATATTTTCTGTTTAGACTTTATTTTATCCAGTTTCTATCTTATCGTATTATCCTATATACTGCAGGGTAAAGACCTCTATTTACTATTTCTATTTATTGCTTTGTGTAATTAAAGTAAAATATAATCACCTGTTTGCCATTGTTTTAATTCTTAGTGGGATTGGTAGCCTATTTCGAGCTATTTATAACTTATTGGCTATGTCTTTCCCGTGAACATGGCCGGATAGCAAGCTGAAAGGATAATTTTGGAAAGTAAGCAAACCAATATCCATCATGCGCAACACGACAAACCTCGTCGTCGACAAAATTTTCTCCTACTTTAGCAAAGTACGTTAGAGCAGACTATCAAGATAATTTCGAATGTCTTCTCGGCGCGTTGCACCATGTTATGCGTCTCTACAGAATACTATGGTTAAGTAAGTCAAAAATGGCCTTCTTAATCTGTACTAAACTATTAATGTAAAGAAATGTAAAAATGTTACTTTATTTAACATTTTTAACTCAGGTTTGATCGGTTTAAATAAAGTTATCTCAAAAATGTATTTGATGCATAAAACTTCAGAAGAAATAGTACCTAGATTGCCCATTCTCAAATGTTATTTTAAATTCATTCAAGTGCCTGCTTCACAAATGCAAAATACTAAAAACAACATTTTTATCTCTTTCTACCCCACTAGTTTTGCAAACAAATTTTCAATTTCTACTCCACTGAAAGCTAATCAGTTTTGCTGTTAATTACGAGACGAGAAATTACAGCAAAACTTTAATTCATTTTCGAAATGGAAACTTTATTGAATCTTCTCTGTATTTTTTATTTTAATTTAAAGCTGAGTTTTTTAATTGCTTGCTAGGTTTCTGTATTATTTTTTTGCGAATGAAACTTAAAACCTAAACATTTGCTACTGAAAAACGTTTTAGTGCCTTTGTTTAAGCTTTATTTTTACTACCAATCCTAAAACGGTATAATCTTGTCACGCAAGTCCTCGTGAAACTACAAAGGTGCACGCACTGGCAATTTAAATCGGTCAATTTTGGGCAACGATAATTTTTAGAGCGAGCAAATTGTAATATTCGCTAGAGATTTATGATGATTAGGAAATGATGCTGATGAACCAAAAAAGCTTAATCATTAATTTTCAATCTAACGTCAATTTTTATACAAAAAGTAAGTCAACGTGACGTTGTTTATAAAAATGACAATAAACTTACAACTAAAAACCCGTTAATTATCTCCAATCTTGAATTATAATGACATGGTAGTGGCTAAATGCATGGCACAAGCCGTGCGAAGCCAAAATAAAGAAGAAGAAGAAGTTTCAGCGGCTAGTTTTGCCGGTTGCAAAAAGTGTGTATAGAAGTGTTAAAAATTAAGCCACGTTCTAATTGGTCACAAAAATTTACCTGTATAAAAAATTACTCATATTTTAAAATTAAGGTTACAAACTATAAAATACATCCAGGCCAGGTATCAGCAATACCTGGTTAGCGACATTTTAGGTTTTGTCTTCAACGTTGCCGATAAAATAGTTGCCTGTATAAAACTTAAACCCAACCTACTCCCAAATTGATGTTCTTCCAAGCCAACTAGAACGTTCTTTCCCTCCGATGATTCGAATAGCCTGCGGACATTCGGAGAGCCGACCCTTTTAGGGACCAACTACAATCGCCCTAAAACACATCGATTTAATGTAGCATCAATAACGACATAGTCCCTTTATTCTTAAAAGCCGTGCGGAAATGAAAACGGACAGAATTTGTAAAGGTTCATTTAATTTCTGAACTGTGGTTTGTATAGAACTAGTTTTTAACTAAAACGAAATAGTTATTTAGTAAGTACCATTAACGTTTTATTTTGACACATTCTCAATAGATATTGGTTGTGTAAAAGTTGTTGATAAAATATCCGTGCGCGGCAGTGGGACCGCGCCTTTGCGCGGTCCCACTGCCGCGCACGGAGAGGCTACGCACGTGCGTCAAGCTTCGCTTTGGAAGAAAATGTATGTGGTTGTGTCCACTGCAACCCACGGAGAGGCTACGCATGAATTGACGTCATTGATACATGCGTGGCTTGCTCGAATAGGCGGTTACATAGCTCAACGCTGTCGACGTGGGTCTACGTTTCCACTGGAGTACACGAATATGACCCTCGACATTGACAAAATCGCTCGCTTTCCCGCCCGTCTCACCTCTCCACACCTCCCGCAGTGAAGCCCGTGTCCGTGGATTGCAGTGGCACCTGCGTAGCCTCTCCGTGCGCCGTGCCACGCTATATATTAGTCGTGGGTCATATTCGTGTACTCCAGTGGAAACGTAAACCCACGTTGTCAAACAAATGAACCCACGCAGCTAAAATGCGTCGCGTGTCCGTGCACAGCATGCGTGGTGGTGGGACCGCGCCTTAATGGACACAATTGGAGAACAACTGGAAAAAAAAATATACTATACTGGGGATACATCTATCCAAATATACTCGTAGTTGTGATTCAATTTATGTTTTACAAAGTAATGTAGATTAAACCATCACGTGTCCTTAAAAAAATTAATACTTAATTTACCACTAGTTGCCACGAAGACCACATTTTTACAATTTTTCTTGCCTCGTATGTTTGTGACACGCCTTTACTTTTCTCACAGTCTTGCAATATACGAGTACATTAACTTATAAAAAAAGAATCTACCAACAGTTGTAACGATTTTCTTGGCTAATAAATTTGCAAATTTATATTTCGTTTACCTCTTTCCTTGTATATTTGTGACACGTCTTCTTTAAGAATAAGGGGGTAATATCCTGCCTCTCCTGAATGAACTGCGTACAAATAATTTACGTTTCGGATGGAATTGGCCACCGAACGCCATTTTAGTTTATTGAAATGTCGCCATTTTTCTACCCTTCCTTTCTACGGTTCCCTCTTAATTTTGGTGCGTATTTTATTTTTGTTATTTGGCATAACTACTCGTATCGGCAAAATTGGTACTAGAATTCAAATAGGAATCAATTAATGATCCGAAAAAAAGTTTGTAAGCACTTCTTCAGAGAAGATTTTGACCGTAAAAGTGAAACGCGATTCAAGATCTTATTAGAAACTCTTTAGGTATTATTACAATTCCAGGAATTGTAATCTTCACAGTAAACTAGAGTAGAGAAATTATATGCATTGGTTTTTAAACTATAGTAACATATTTTTGAAACCATGATTAATTAAAAATAAATACTCAGCAACAATGTAACACTTTCTAACTTTAAAATTGCGTTTCAAACAACCGAAAAATTATTGTGTGCAAAGTTGTATGCAAAATTTTCACAACAATATTCAGAAAGTTTAACTATAAATTCCCAACAAGCAGACCGTGAAATGGCAGTGGGATATTGTAAATCATACCCCGATGTGGGACGCCATCAATCACTGACCTTCTGAAATTATGCTTCATATCTTTAGCCTACGGTTCGAGTCGATAAGTCAGTGGCTTTGAAGTGACCCTTACTACTAGTTATTAGCTGCCTATGAAATGGTTCCCCCAGTGGGAACAAAAAGCAGAAGATCGATGGAGAAAAAGAATTTCTGACGGCGTTGTAACCCATGATAACGATTGGTTCATTACTCTGGCGCAAAAGCGCGAGCTTCGTCACAAATGTGTAGTAAAATAGTCAGGAGCTGCTTTTGATGGAGGCTTTGGAAAAAAAAAGATGAAACATGATCACGACTAATATTCTCAAGGTACGGTAGACAAATTCTTTCAGATCATTTTAGATATTTGAACTCTTTTTTAGAAGTTAACGTTCCATGCGTGACGGGTGGCATGCCCATGGTTTCTTCGCGATGTTTTCCTTCACCGTTTAAAGCTGGTGTTAATGCGCATATTATATTTTAGTAACTAAAAATCCATTGATTTACCACCGGATTCGAACCCACGACTTTCGGATCGAAAGTCGAGGTACTAATCGACTTGGCCAACACGGCTTTGAGGCGACCTAAAAACTCCGTCAGCTCCTACGAACAAACGATCGTCCTTGAAAAAAAAATCAGTGTTTGATTTAGTATGTAAGCAGAGAAGTTCTGTAATCGGCACTTGGATGCCAGTTGTCCTTCCTCTTAACCCAAATAGTTCCAAAACTTTGATTTCCAGTCCAATAAACAAATCTGTCGATTCGTAGCTGAATGGATGATTTTACATAGAAAACGGGTAGCCGGCAAATGTCCTTGTGTCCAAATATTATAATGTTTAGTAGATACCACATGCATTTTGAACATCGGAAGATTAAGAATATCATCTTGAAAATGTAGCCGAAGCCACGTTATAAGCCGATTTAAAAAGTTGTTTCAGCTATACAAGCGAATTTAAACACAGTCATTCGCTCCAAAACCCACGGAGATCAAAAGACTGCAATACTAAAATGTGATTTGACGGTATATATCTGCCGCCCTATAATATATAAACTGTGAGCCAAAATAGGTAACCACAGTAGAGCCCTGAGATAGGAGTCTGCGACTAACCACGAAAGCGATCAATGGCGAGAAGAGAAAATTGTCGGATTAGACAAAATTTGTCTTCTCTCTCTGGCGTGAGATATCTCACTGCTCATGCTAGGCTGACTGGACGCCTTATGCCAATAGAAAGAGTTGACATTAGATCTCAGCTTTCCACTCTTTTTGTTGCAACTATGCTCCTTAACTCAGCATACTACTATATACTCAGCAGTAAAAACAACACTATGTAAAAACAGCAAACAATATTTTTTCTTTACAATGACAAGAAGGACTGTTGCAGTGATGAATTAAGTGGGTAAGTGAGTATTAGCTAGTGATGGAGTTTTTGACTGAGGAATGAAAGAAACCGAGAACCAGTTTCATGTTTAAAACCTATCCTTTCCAACAAAATCCTATTATGCAAATAAGTCAAAGCTGCTTGTATTGATCGAGATATTGGCTTTTGATTCGCAAACAAAGACTGCCTTCTGTTTAAAACGAAGTATTATAGACGTATAAAAGGGTATTGTAAGGAAAAGCTTTTGCTTAAAAACAAGCAATACGGGACGGGTGTGGTGGTAACTAAAAACACGCGTTTACAACATTCACACGAATATAATTTAATTTTGCATTAAACTTGTAAATGCAGAAACTTGAAAACATAAATATTGGTCATCTTTGACTTACGAATGGTCGAAAATAATCACAAAATCTAAAACACTACACTATTATCCCTAAAGTGAAATAAACGCCAATGATGTTGAAACCGATAATCAGCGTACCCGTCCTTTGACCTGACATGACAATTAGGCGTTTTGGACGTTCTACTTGGAAGGCGTTTTTAATTGTAGACGTTTTACTTGTAGGTCATTTTGCTTTTATACCGTTCATGCTACAAGGGCGTTAAGCTTGATTGTAGTTCTGATACGAGCAGTATTTTATGATTTTTCTGTGGCAATCATGTGGCAATTCGGCAATCCCGGTCTATCACGAGTTAACCATAGTATTGGATACTGTCCTCGTTAGCGAGTCAAGTATCACAAATGTATGAAAATCCAGTGCAGCACCTCCCCCGGTAACTTGCATGAACTAAAAATTCCATACATTTATAATACTTGACACGTGAGCGAGAACAGTTAACTATACCAGTCGAAAACTGATGATAGGCCCCCTGAGATGTGTCGAATCTTGAGGAAGTAGTCATATTACCATAGGAATAAATCTAAACGTTCCCCAGCTTTATGAGTCGATCCATCTGAGATTCGAGCTTTGTACCAATATCATGGTACCAGGGTATCAGAAGATTAAGGTAGTGATTGACAGCTCGTTGGAATTTACGGCAGAGCGCCGACGAAAATGCTTTTTCATATTTTCTATTGCGAATAAAGGAAGCTACGCAATTTTTATAGATAAATATAAAAGATAAACTGGATGCTGTTCTGGAATAGAATAAAAAATGTTCCGAGCTATTTTTGATGAAATTGAAGGCTGTAAATAACGGGCTATAAATCAAAATATTCTATTCTTTTATTTTAAAAATGGAACCTATTGGTTGGGTTTAAAAGCTATTATCATCAGAGTACTATTATAACCCTAAATTTTATTTATTATCAGAATATTCAAATATTTTTATAAAGACTTCCGCGACGCCATCTTGCTATCTAAAGCCTAGGCATTCTACGTTTTTTTAAAGGGCAGTCACTGCGTGATTTTGTGTGGCGCGTCCAGTGCTAGTTCACAGCGCGTTTTACAAACGTAGTGTGCTCAGGCTCCAAGAGCTTAACTGAGTGACCTTAAAATTAATTAATCTAACAAATAAATTACATTATTGTTTTATCGTCTCAAAATAAAGTTTTGCATTACTAATACAACTCCACAAGTAAAAGTACTTAACTACAAATTGGTTTATTCCTCACTTTCACTGATAAACATACATTAGTTACAACAATGTTCCCGGAAATGTTTTCAACGTTGTCACCGCATTTTATCAAAATCTTAAAGTCTTATAAGCCATCCGCTACAAGAGCCGAGAGGGATTACGACTGTTGTCCTCAAAGCCCCTAATGCTCTGGCGAATCTGACATAATGAGACAACTTTACTCAGTTTATGCAAATAAGGAAGTATATAAACTAAAAAAGCTCGTTGAATCGTGTAAAAGAAGTATGTTCTTATGAGCAAGTGGCCACTTCTAATGACGGAGTTTTTAGGCCGCCTAAAGGCCTCCGCCATGGCTTAACGTCTTTAAAAGCCACGACAATTCAATGTGCTCTCTGAAGTACGGAAGCGCTCTTATGTCAAAAACACTTGCATTTGCTTTGCTCATCCAAGTTGTGACCGCTCAGAACGTTGGTTAACTTTAACGATCTATCGAGAACGTCTAAGCAAACTTTGACACGACCACTTTACCGCTTTACCCCCGACATAAAAGAGAGGTGTCATAAGTTTGAGGTGTGCGTGTGTTTCGTGGCGTCGTAGCTCCCAAAAGGATGAACTGATTTAATTTTAGTTTTTATATACGAAATGACTCGCTCGAGATTGTTCTTAGCCATGTTTGGTAGAAATCAGACCAGCCGTTTCAAGATAATTAGCTCTGAACCCTGATTTTAAGGAGATCCCGAGCATAATTTCAACTTGGAAAGTTGGAACAAATGTTTGAGCTCAAAGCTTTAAGTTTCTACGATATTAACGTGTCATGCGGGCACCACACATTGTCTTCAACATTGGCTACGAATAGAATGGCCGTCCAAGATAGATCCTCACATTGGAGTGTTGGAACCAACACTCCAATGTGTTGGATCCAACACTCCAATGTGTGGTGCCCTCATTAAGGGTTATTTTAAATTATCACTGACTAAGCGATCCTGAGTTAAGATAGACATTCTTTTTAATCTTTGTTTCTAATGCTACTGTCGGTTACTCATATAAATGATGACTGCTCAAAACGGTAGTAACTTCAAAGATCTATCAAGACCGTCCAAGCAACTACACCACGATCGCCTAAAATTAATTATCATATTCCATTAGTTTATTTCCAAATGTTATGGCAACTATCCAACGCTAGAAATAGGAGAATACAAATGTCCTATTTTTTCTAAATAATCACAAGGCGATCTTTCATAAGGCGTTCATATTGCTCATTCCACACCATTGGGGCTCCAACAATTGTGTTAACACGTTTCGTTTCAATAGCTAGAGGATAATTCAGTGAAATAAATCACTTAAATAGAGGAATTTCTAAGGCTTTATGCTATATGATCAGGTTTTCTAGCTTTTAATATATGATGGACTTAGAGATTATAAATGTATGAAATGTATATTTTTAAAGTGTTGTTCATAAGTTACAAACAATAAAATATATACAAATATTGTAAAAAAGAATCTACAAATGCATATAGATCCGAAAGAATACGTCTACCGCACCTGGGAACACAGTTGTGTGAAATTTATCATGTGCCTTCGTTCGCAGAACAACACTGATTTTCAGACTGTTCCTCAGAACTTCTATTTTAATTTAAGTTACATTGTAATAATACTAGTAGTTACATGAATATAGTTATATAACGTTAAAGCTACCATAACATTCAATTACTACTCCAATTATCTAAAATTAATGTGGTTTGCCCATCATTGTCACGTTAATCCTGTATATTCAGAACCTGCTTGTTTGACGTAATCTGAACTTGAGCCAGGAAGCAACATGGTCCAATTACGACTCAAGCTGTTGCATCGATCCTGCTTCCTGAGAAAACGATAACGTTTCTGTGAAGGGAGGGGGGGGGGAAATAGTGACGATTTTTTGAAGGAAGGAGAAAATTGTGACGATTCTTAGCAGAAAGAAGATTTTAGTGACGAATTTTGAAAGAAGAATAGACTTTCCTTACAGAAAGAGAGTCAAAATTTTAAGATGGTGCCATAAATTAAATAATAATGAATATGTTCTAACAAAGTACACAGTCAACTCTGCGGTGACGAAGTTTTTAGGCCGCCTAAAAACATCGGTCATATTATTATCTTATTAACTTAAAAGCTTTTAACAAGCGCTCCAAAGCACGGAAGCTGGACGCTATTATAAACTGTGACCGCTCAGAACGTTGCATCAAAGATCTATCAAAAACGTCTACAATGCTATACCACGAGTGCATCGCATCTTGTTCTAACAATAAAATAAATCAGTTGAATTTATCTGTGTATTTTGTTTTTTCATACTACAATCGATAATAGATTTACAACCGTTTCTGGAACGCAGATCATCTCCAAAACTACCTAATCAATGGTCAAATCACGTGACAAGTCTCAAATAAGGAACAAATTCGACACTGTCACGTGATTTGACCGTGGATTAGTTAATTATTGAGATGATTATGCGTTCGACAAACCGGCGGCTGTTAGTATCATAATCGACCTTCATATTTGGAGGTAGTATCCATAATCCAATCAAGTACAACAATGTATCATTGGTTTGATAGTGGCATACTTCCGAGAAGATAAACTAAGTAGCCCCCAAGGCATCGTAACTTTCAAGTTCTCCGAAACTAAGTTATCTACGACTATCACATGTGTCGTGGTGACTACTAAATTGTATTGGGTCAGAAAGTTTTTTTCGCACATAACTTAGGTAGACCGCTGCGCAGTATTAAACATAGCCAGTTTTATAAATTAACTAACTGCGCCCTGCAGTTTTTCCCGCGGTGAATAGATGTCGTTCCCGTGGTTTACCTAGATCGATAGTTGCCTATGTGTTATTAAATTGAAAATTCGATATTTTTTTATAGAAAACGTTATTTAATTTTAACTTTATTCAATTTAAATAGTACCTGTTTTAGCTAAAGCTTACGTAAAAGTCGGTCAACAGTTTTCGCCGTTATTCATCAGTAGTTTGTTTAAAAATATCAAAATACAAGAAATATGAATTTAGTTAATAAAATTTTTTATTGTTGCTGATGACTAGCTAAACACGTGTGTTAATTCTAATAAATAATTAAAATGTCTAACATAGCTCGAGAAAGTTTAAAGAATATTATGTACTTTTAACAATAAAAGTAAATAAATTCGTCTGAGCTAGTGGCCGTGTCCTCCGAAGCATAGAAGCGCTCAGCTATTAATGCCATTTGAAATGGTACTGCACAGAACGTCGCTTAAGAACAAAGCATGTTCCGTCACGTGCACTTTTAAAAAAGTCTTGGGTAGAAATCGAACCTACACCAAAGACGCAGAAGGCAGACATATTAGGTATAGTTACTAACTTAATTATACAGTAAAAGCCTTTTGAAGTACACGTCTGGGTAAAACAACTTTGAAGGTTACATCGCTATTAATTTCGTTATCTAAAGTGCGTTTGAACAATTTACGAGAACTTTAAGTTATTTGTAATCCCTAAATCATTTTGCGGGTGATTAGGCTTTCAACTTACAAAAAGAATGAAATATTAACGAAAATTTCTATAAAATGTTGATGGATATTTCACACACCCCATAATCCCATACTTAATACTTTTTTGAAAATCAGGTTATATAATTGTTTGTTACAAAAAATATAATCGACTGAATTGTCTGTGTTAGCTCTCCTATAAATACCACCCTTTATTGAATTCTCTTTGGGGGTTCAATTTCAGAACAAATTTACATGATGCCATTTTCTAGTACGTACAAGAGCAATAATTAAATGCAATAATTACGCGCAATAATTGACCTTCATTAATTGTAAGCAACTGTTGAATAAAAGCCTTATCATAAAGTATTGAATACAAGAATTGCTTATGAAATTATGGCATTGCTGCTTACACCAATAAAAGTTTTGCATCAAAACTTGTATAACAAACCAAGAATGTTTGTTTTTCTTTAACTTTTGCGATCATTTATCTTATTTTACGTCCCGACGTTTCAGCTATGTTGCAATAGCCATAATATGTTGCATGCAAGTCATTATATTGCTACAATTTAATTGTATGCAACAGGCATGAAACTTGCATCGTGTAAATGGTACTTTAAAGTGCATCGCTAAACCTAGAAAGTTAATTTAGCGTTGTAAGTTTATAAGCCGACCTAAGACCTCCGTCAGGGCTTAGAAACTATAGAACCAACATTTCCACGTGCTCTGTGAAGGACGGAACCGCTTAATTATTATTAAGTCCTAAAACTAGGTCGGATGGTAAACTAAATATACAAAACATGAATAGCATAATTGTTTCACCTTACCTGAACTCACATAACTGTTAATCCCACAGAAGCACCACGCCTTGCAAATAAAATATAAATTTCACATATGAAGCTGTCATAAAAACGAGGGTACAAATAAAAACTTCAACTTCAGCCGACAAAAACCACGGAATTGAACAGAACTCGAAATAAAAATATTGCTTTAATTGAAATGCTACGAACCAGAATCCAATACGATTGAGTGAACACTGTTTTATATTAAAAAGTTAATCTATTCTGGCTAGGCCACGGTGCTTTCGCTAGGTACTACAGGTACCTAGCGAAAGCACCTAGGCCTAGTGACCTAATAAAAATATTGTATTTTACCTACATACTAGATGATTTATGCAGCGTCAGCGGGTAACACTCAACGGGACGCTGTATTGCCTAGGACTTGTTATACAAAACACTGTTGAGATGGAGCTGGCTTGCTCAGCACCTAAACCATCCTCCTAACCTAATCGGTCTTATTCACAAAAAACTCATTCAAAGCATGGCCATTGGGCTGGGAATGTATGATGTTTTCTTTACAACTGCTATAATAGCAATACAATAATTGTATTAATCTAGTTTCAACACATTTATCATACAATCATCCTTAAACGTATTATTAATGTATTAAACGTCAAAATTTTTATTATTTATATTTTGCAACTTTTTTGAATGCTTCAAATTCAAATTCATTATTGGGTTTTTTTATATCTGATATTTTTAGTTTATTTTTTGCTCGAAAACATAATTTACACACAGATTTATCTACTTCCGTTTATTATTTCTGTGGTTAAATACACCAAAACAGAGGTAAATGCTACTACACGTTCTCTTTGGAATTGAAACCGCTGTAATTCAGACGATCCGGACAAACTGAATTAAGGTTTCGCGTAACGAATGAACTAACCTGTTTAATCTAGTTAAGACCGGATTGTGTTCAAATCAATTTATAGGATCGATGTCTCGATAGAGAGGGTGCGTTCACCTTAAGTACGTACAATCGTAACGAACAGAACTAAGAGAGATGTACTTTAATCTCGTATTTTGTGTAGCTTTTTAGTGTCGCGACACATCTGCGGAACATAGATACGGCGCCGAAAGTTCGGCGGCTGAAGTTTCGGTCTTAATAATGTACTATGACGACGAATGCGATGTAATTTCGGCTAATGTATTATGCATAGGGAAGTTGAAAAACACTGCGAGCGTATTCAACCAAACGATCGGTGCCGTACGTTCCGCATAATATGGTGTCACGACACTTATGGTTACAATGTTATAAAGCTAAGCTAATTTCGAGATACAATGCAATTTATCTGAAAAGACGTTTTATAAAATTCACATAACTCACCAGAAAATTATAAAAAATAAATACCTACCTATCTCGACCTCGACCTATGTTGACCTCTGTGGCACAGTGGGTGAAAGCCCGCCTGAGACGCAGAGGTTGCGGGTTCGATCCCCGCTGCGGAACAAATGTTTGTATGCTTTTCAAATATTTGTTTCGTGTCTGGGTGTTTTCTATGTATAATATGTATGTATTTACAAAAAAAAAAAAAGTATCTATGTAGTATTATATCAGTCATTTGGTTACCATAACACAAGCATTAAATTGCTTAGCTTGGGACTAGATGACGCTGTGTGGAATGTCCAAGGATATTTATTTATTTATTTATCTGGTTAGACATTTTGAACAGCGTCATCTAATCCCAATCTGAGCAACTTAATGCTGGTAACCAAACCAAATGACTAATTACTAAGTAGGTACTTAATTTTTTGTAAATACATACATACATGCATACCGTAGTCGAGTATAAATGTTGAAAGCTTGCCATTACTGGATGGAAAAGACTCAGATTAGTTGAAGCAGTAATCGTCATGAGGAATTTTGACCAAATTTATCTAGACCCAAAGCCAGCGAACCGTTGTAGATCACTCAATCAAAAACACTTGACTGTACATCAATTTAATGGTACAATAAAACGACCCTTTGCTCTGAACACCGTTTCTCAACATTGAAATTTATCTTTCTTTAATTAACTACCTCCTGATGTTGTGCTGTTTAAATTTCACAAAAATCAAATAAAAACATGATAGGTACTTTCAGGTTTTCCAGTCACTTCCATTTTTGGTACTTAAGTTTTGATTTTTTTCTATAAAAAACGAATTCGAACTATTTCTTGTAATAAGTTAGAACCGACACTTATTTTTGTATAATTTTTAACTGTATTTGTTTATTTATTTTTTAAATTAATTTTATTTTCCTGTATCTATATTTATTTAAGTAAGTAATTGTATTGTTTGTGAGAGAAATAAATAAATGATTGATTGAAACTACTAAGATAAACTTTAAATTGGTCTAGCTAGAGTTAGACGTTCTAAAGTAGCTAATGTTCTCACCAGAAACACCATTTAATAATAATGTATCTATGTTAACTTGTATTTTATTTCTCAAGAAGAAAATCTTAACATTTTTATTTTTAATTCTTTACATAGTATATTATTAGATTCGTTTTATTAAATAAAATTATACAGTAGGGTTTGTCTGTTTGTACAGTTAATATCCTCTTTCTATAAATAGTTTAAAAATAAAAATATATTTTTTTAAATAAACATCACATAGGCTTGAATTGTCATGTCATGTAGATTTTCGTAGTTAGATGATCAGATAGCGTTGTTTAACAAATGAAAATTAAGTAATTCTATTTAAAAATGTCTGTATTTGAATTTGAACTATCACTATATTTGAGAAACGTTGCCTCAAAGCTAGTTAATAGCCCTGTCCTTTTGTTCTTCGACTTTAAGTAAATAACGTTTAATGTGGTATTTCTACGTAATTTGCCAGGACATTAAAACCGGTTTTTATTACCGGTTTCTACAAATTGCTCACTATTGTTCTAAATTATGTTGAATTTGTAACGTTAAATTGTTGATAAGTTGGTTTTAACGTTTGAATTTAGTTTATTACATTCGTTGCCGAATTATTAAACAATAAACATTATTACTAGTTACTTGTCATTAACAAGTACTCATAATTAAAATTACATTCATAAACGATTTCACTTTCTCTACGCGTTTGTCCTAATCATTCATGGTGAAATTTTAATATTGTTCCATTTTTATTTCAATAGTACTACTTTTTCTATTATTTATTCTGTGATAGTAGGTACCAAAATGTGGATAAGCATTTATTTATATTAGGTTTTGCTCGTCTGGTGAGCACTAGCCTTTAAATGCTTTAAATCTATTCTCCATTTTACTACGCCCAAGCTTACTAACCCGTACTTTCCAAGTCCGCGAATAAATTCATCGGTATGCAGATTTTCACTTCAAAATTCCGCGGGCAGAAGTTAAACAAAGCTATAAAAAACAAGAAGTGTAACATTGTTTTCTCTGTTTTTCTTTCCATGTCTCTTCTGTTCGATTCTTAAATGCAAATGCATGCTGAATACAGTCCAGTAACTAAAACCTTGGTGTTTGTTGAAACTGCGACCGTCATCATGACGGTCGCAGTTTAGTGAATATTACGTAAGTTATCACATTTCTGTAAAATGGAATACCTACTAATGCTTGCGGGTTAGAGCATGTGCGTATTGTGCGTGGATGTAAATACATTGTACACGGTGGATACTAAATATAATTATCAAGTTAATTTACTTACAGTTTGCTTCATTCCATGGCTGTTGCTAGCTAGTATACACGATCTAGCTTTGCTATTTTATAGCTACTCAAATTTTATATTTTTTTGCTCATTTTCTCATCGAGATATTATGACGAAAACAAAAAAAATGGTTTTAAGTATATTTTTTAAACATTAACTTTTTTTATATTTTTTTAATACATTTTTTTATTTATCATATATTTATCATTTTTTTATACAAAATATTTGAAAATAATTCCAATGGCTCCGAGCTGCACTATCGTTATCTGTATTTGATGATAGTACTTCGACAGGATGGTCATTTTCTAGTCATAAAATTTGTAGGTAACTCGGTCATATTTTAGTAAACATTTGAATTTAATAGTACCATAATGACTGTCATAAAACGGTGGTCGTTTCGTTCAAACCTAAAGTATGACCGAATTGAGAATTCTGTAGAAGCAAGGCGCTTTATTTTCTGTTTTATATTTTTCTATAAAATCCTTATATTACGATCCGTAAGGTTTCTGTTTGTGGCTCTATCAATGTTTAGTTTTACTTTCAATGAATAAAAGATGTGACAAATCTGCTTGTACACGAAATAAGATAATATATGAATTAAACTTTCGAAAAAAAAAAAACAATTTACCAAGTCTCGATTTGTTTGTGGCAAAATTATAATTTTAATGAAAACCGACTTTAATTTCATAAGACCTGCATTCTCGAGGTACATTTTTTATCATTAGTCCGAAGATCCTCGTCAGTTCCTTAAAATATTTTATGGGATTACGCAGAGGTTGCGGGTTCGATTCCTGCCGCGGGTGAAATGTTTGCATTATCTGCAAATATTTGTCTCGAGTCTGGGTGTTTTCTATGTATAATAATGTATATATTTACAAAAAAAACTGTATATAAGTAGTATATCAGTCATATCTGGTTACCATAACACAAGCATTCAATTGCTTAGCTTGGGACTAGATGACGCTGTGTGGAATGTCCAAGGATATTTATTTATTTATTAAAATTATAAAAAACGGTCTACTATTGACGGAATAACCGTTGAACATTCATACAATAAAATTGGACTGTGAAACATAGGACCTCCTCCGTTTTGAAGTCGGTGAAAAAGATAATGTTTAGAATAGATTATCCCAGCACCATTCTCACAGCCCATTGAACCACACTTAACTGATAGTTATAGGGAGCTGACTAAGCTACCATCCTAACGACATTCCTTTTACATAAGTACCTACAATTTGACCTCAAAATGTAGGAAACGCCTACATTTTGAGAAAAATTTTAGCACTTCGAGACATCAAAAAAACCATTAAAAAACCGCTTCGAACAAAATGTTTGACAAAATAAAGAATTTTCATATTTTATCGATGTTTTTGTAGTTATTTTACGATTCGGAGCAGAGAACGAATCCAACGAATCAAAGATCATAAAAATCGGTCCAGCCGATCTGAAGTTATTGAATGGTGTAACTAATCCGACTTTGTTTTATATATTCGGAGATGATACAATCTTTTCGTAGTTCAAATACTGAACAGTTGACTGTCACCATTTTAAACCTTTTAAAATGCCAAAATGTTTGTTTTTCCTGGCAGTTTCACTTCTAGTAAACAATGTCGTATCTATTCAAGTTACATATGGAACGCTGCCAAAATTAGGCCTCGAAAAAATGGTTTTCCATTAACAGTGTGTACAAAGCTAATGACTTTGAACTTTAACTTATGGAGAGATGGGTGATAATTGAAGAGAGGATTATAATAACAATATTTTGCTTTAGAGAGTTATGGTTCGGTATTTGTAACATAAACCACAGAGTAAATCATTATACTTGTAGTATTAGTAGTATTAATATTACAAAGTTATTACAAGTTACTTACTCAATACAAGGAAATATTACTCAATACAAGGAAATATTATTTCAGACTGGAGTTCTGTTTTCTAATGAATTTGCCATTACATGAGTTTTGAAATTCAATGCATTAGAAAAAATTGTGTTTTTAACCAATTTCAAAAGACGTAGACCACGTTACACAGAATGTTGTTAATTAACATTTTAAGCATCTGACGTGATCTTTGAGAATGCAGAAGATTGCCTTCTTCTTACGAAATTGAAGACGGTTCTTATATTTTTTTTTGATGATTTTTTTTGGAACGTAAGTATTAACGGCACGTCAAATTTACGATCTCTTTTAAACTGTAAAGCCATGACGGAGGCTTTAAACTCCGTCACCAAAGTTATCCACTACCTCATACAAAAATACATTTTAAAAAGTTATTGTATGGCTTGCAGCTTCCGATTACAAAATACAAGTGTAACTTATGATAAACTTTAAAAGGAAGAAGGAAACCATATTTTGATAAAACGGTCCCAACGTCCACTTAAATTGATACTTATATTTGCTCAGTCCAAAGAGTGCCCTTATAAGCAGTGTTTGCTTATGTTATGAATTTATGAAGTTATGCATTTCCTGATAGCATTTACGATTGAAACTATATTTTTGTACATTTTTGGCGCAAGGTCTCAACGTCTTATAGTTGATACTAGATCAACTTTATGACAAGTGTGAGACGCGACCGTGAGGAGTGACCACATTCATACCTAGATAAAGATTCTCCGGAAGAATCGAAACATTGTCGGTATCTAAATCAACGATAATTTTACGTGAGTAATTTCCCGTGTGCTATTATAATGACTCATCTAGATCGTTCATACTTTATTGTTTCTTTTCTCCAAAACAATCAGTAATGCACATAAATATAAACATTTTATCCAAGATTTGCAGAACCGCTAGTATATTTCGTTTCCCGCATCACTTGATTAAACACGTCCAAATTGAGATGTCGGGCGACCATTATTGTGATTTCGGTCGGATGAAAATGTATGAAGCCGCAAAGAAACATAATAATACAGTTCTCTCATGAATAATGCATAGAGCTGAATGCAAAGTGCAATGAAAATTGTATCTATATGTCTACGTTATAAGGATTATTTTTTGGTTGTTCATTAAAATATAATTTACTTTTTGTTAATTGGGCAAAAGAGTTCTAGTTGCTACTAGATCATTAAATAAATTCGTACAAACGTGTTTAAGTTCAAACAAGAATATATTTTACACATAGATCAAATTATGGCGTTGCTACCATGCGTTAACCCATGGTATGTAGGTACCAACTTGTCAAAGCAAAGTCCTAGCTTAAAAAAGCCTTGACTGCATAGCTTGGCTGCTATAACAGAAACACAGCTTGAAACTACGTAACATATTTGACAACTACGTTATATTTCGCATTTCTATCAAATAGATTAAAGAAATAATGAAAAGCACCAATACACGAGTATTCCTTTTTTTACTAGAAAATAACGCTAATCTTCAAAACGTGACTCAGAACAACTTCTATACCTACCTAAATAATTGTATAAAATATACAAAGTCAGTCCATTGAAATACGAGTACGTTGCCTCAGACAAACACCATACAATTCACAGTACTGTGCGGTGTGATATAAAATTCCTCATTTTCGTCTGGAGTTAAAAAAATGCAACACAAAAACATACAACAATAGTGTCCCCACAGAACTGAATCTGTCAGGCGTCCTTTATTGTTTATTGTCCCTCTGTGGTTTGACCCTGCGGTACTTTGTTAGCAAAGGTGCTGTCGTAATTAATAAATTCATGACAACGTATTTTACGAGTTAATTTCTGTGTAAAATGGCCGAGTGAATTTTGTTTGTTCCAGTTTTACGATACACATTGTTTGTTCTTGACCCGTGGTAATGAGACGTGAATGGAAATACCAAAAAAGTTTACGTGTAAAGTATTAAGTAAGTTCGTGCGGCGCCCATTTATGTTAGAGATTCAGCTGTCCTAGCCATGTTATATTTCTACAATTGCTTTAGAGTAGAAACTAAAAAAAATGTATAGGAATTGACATTCGATGACGAAAACTCAAGCGATCAGAAATGTCAAATCAAAGGTGTAGCGATAATAGAAAGAGAATAGATACAAAACTTTGTCACTTGTCTACACACCCAGAAATGTCAAATCAAAGGTAAGCGATGATAGAAAGATAATAGTTTTGTAATGACAAATCACAAGTGTGTCTACGCGCCCTGAAAATAGTAAACTCCTTTGCTAAGTTAAAACAAACTTTATTAGTTCTACTCCATAGGGATCTTAGTAAATTCCTTTCTCAGTTCATCCCTTGGCAACAATTTAATAATGCTCAACGATTAACTTAATGTAATCTCAAAAACTATTAACAGAAAGCAAACACATAGAAAATTATTACCAAGTGTTCTTAGGAAATTAAGCAGTTTTGAAAATGATACTATAGGGGCTGGGAAAGTACTAATACGTGAGCCCTTGCTGAATGTTTAAAGTTATAATCACTTTGTACAATGTACAGGATAAACTTTGTACTTGTATCTAAATAGATGAAAAAAGACGTGAGAAAACCAGCTAGATTTAAATAGGAATTGGCATTCAATTCTATATACAGCCATATCTTCTATCTCTTTCTCATATCTTTGATTTTGCTTACTGCGGGTAGATATTTGTCATCTTTTGTAATGGAAGTAATGTCAAATATCTACTAGCAGAAAGCAAAACCAAAGACAGGGTTATTGAAACTAGCCGTAGGTACAAACTTTAGTGACAAACTTTGCTTTGTGGAAGCGATGATAGAAATTTACTCGATTTGAAGCACTTGTGCGAGGTTCAGATAATTACGATACTGTTAAATTTTTTGTGCTCTTTAGCGTCTTGAACGTGAATTGAATATTGGACAGACGCTTAAAAAATCCAAGCCTCTTTAAAAGTCTAAGCTTTTAGTTTATCCAAGGGCAAGTACAGGATATTGCGCAATGACTGCCAGTGATGTCGTTTCCGTGACGTCACTCCATTTCCGGCAATTCCCTAACTAGGCCGTTTGGGCTCTATCCGATTGGCTTTGATCTGAGGTCAAACGAATCGAGTCCTCTTAGAGATTTTTTCATTGAACATTTTGAAGATCGTGAACATGATTTAAATTATATTAAGAAACTTGAAGAAGGTACAATGTCACGAAATGATTATTTGATAGCAATATTAATATTATTATAAAAAATAAGTTCGTATGAGCTAGTGGCTAACTCTGAAGAGGAAATTTTTAGGCCGCCTAAAGGCCTCCGCCACGGCTAAACGGCTTTATTTTATTATTTCGTTGAACAAAGGAATATAAAAAAACTGAATGTTCCGTTTGTGAAATCTATCATAAACTTTTTTCAACGTAATCTATATTAATAATTTCGTGCAGGGGTACGGTAGACTTGATTGAAACCATAAAATAATAATAAAACACTTAAAAAAAATGATTTCGAATCGACAACATATATCCGCAAAATTCGGATTGTCGAGTATTTTGTTAAATTCTAATGATTATGACAAATCGCAGTCGCCATTGAACACTGGACACTCGAGCAAACGTCACGTCACTGACATCGGATGACATTGACATCTTGAGTAGACGTCGCGCCATTCATTTTAAAAACAAAGTGTCCCTATAGAACTGCTATGACTTTGACTTGACTTTACTAACTTAAATTAAAATGACATGGTTGTGGCTAAATGCGTGGCAAAAGTCGGCGAAGTCAAATTAAAGAAGAAGAAGCCATACAGCAAAATAAAGAAATATATTTTTTAGTCGTTTCGCAAAGCTATTGTTTTGGTCATTTTTATAGGATGCGTTCTGTATTTTTTCTTAAAACCTGAGACTAGCCGATTGTCAAGGGAGAGGGAGAGGGAGAGGGATTTTATAAAGAACAATGGCAGTTCGGCATACATTGTTTTAGTTCACGTAAAAAACTCGCGTCATAGTCAAAAAAAAATAATACACAATCCACAGAAGTCGTTAAAAACATATCATCAGAAAAAATATTTTTATACACCGACATTACAAATAAATCAGTAAGTACCTACTTTAAAACGAACATCGCCACAGAACATCCTAACATCTCATTACATGCTCTTTGACATCTCGCCAAAATAGAACATGACATGACATGACATTGAAAACGTCGAATTGGTATTGCCATTTTTTAAAACCTACAGTAGGTACTATAAATAAAGTGCTTTACCTAAAAGTATTTTCTGTCAATTAATAAATAATATTGTAATTTACATTAATTTTACATGATTTAATTATAGCAATTAACTTACCACAAATTGAAAAGGGCCATCCAATAGCAAAAACTTCTAATAGATCTAAGGGGCTTTTATTAGCAACACTAACATTGCAATGGAGAAGAAAAATCACATTTTCATAACTTTTTATTCTGAATATCGGTAAAAAAAATTAAAATAATTATAAATCTAAGTACCTACTTGAAAATGAAGACTTTTTAAGACGCTCTTGAAATTCGGCATAAACAACTGCCATGATTCTTTACTACTATTATTTAAAGATGTGGGTTCTTTACCTACTGCAGTATTAGGCGCGGGACACACAGAAAAGACGTAAGACGAAGATGGGGCGCGGACATTTGTCTCTTCCGCGTCCCTTTCATACAAAATGTATAGAAGCGTCACGACGTAAAACATACAGAAGAGACGGAGCGCGGGCGCAACGCTTTTACGTCTGCGCCTTTTGTTCAAAACACACAGGAGAGACGGGGCGCGGACGTGGCGGGGGCGAGGACGGGGCGCGGGATGGCATGCCTGCCGGGCGGGTCTCGCACGCTCGCACTGCGTCGCGTCCGCGCCCCGTCTCTTCTATATAATTTCAAAAGTCGCGTCCGTGTCACGTCTCCGCCCTGTCCGCGCCCCGTCTTCGTCTTACGTCTTTCCTGTGTGTCCCGCGCCTTACATGGACTTTTTGAGAGACTCGAAATATGTTCATTGTGTTTAATAAATGTAGTAAATTTATACTTTTATTTACTTACTACTTATATAGTTTTTATTTACTATATTTACTAAACACAATGAACGAAGCTATACAAATCTATGCCTTGCTTACCTTTAATATTCCTTGAGAACCGATCACTACAGTAATATATAGGTACATCTATATTTTGTACCTAGATGTGTAGGTATTATGAGTCACATTTCACCCGAGCGAAGCCGGGTTTTCATCTAGTAATAAAATAAAATAGGCGGCGGCGCTAGTATGACGCATACAGACACCTTAAAAGCCGAATCCTCCGAACACGGAAGCGCTCAAATGTTAATGCCACATTATGGTCACCCATCCAAGTTGTGACCGCACATAACGTTGCTTGAGGGTGGTTATGATTACGCTATGACCCAACAAAGAACACGCAATATACAATGCGGTAACGAGACGCGTTTTGTCGAGTTACGATTTCTTGGGTCAAAGCGAATAACCACCCAACTCTGGCTATCTGTAAAGATTACACAAAGAAGCTAAGATACAAGAACAATATACTGTTGAAACTAACGACTCTTGCTGAACTTTTTAATTACTCCAGGAAATTAACCCTCGCCTTCTTGTTTTTAGAGCTCAGTTTACAATGGCCGTAAAGCCTCTAACAAAGCATATTCAAAGTGGATATAAGAACCAACGGCCGAAGTTCTAATAGGTATGGCTAACACTATCATAAGTTACGAAAATAGAGCCTTTGCTACACAAAATGGATTAGGTACTGTTTAGATTTTGCCTAGCTATAAAAGTAACATAGCTGATAGTTTCTAAAATGCAGATGAACCTACTATAGGTTGAGTCAATGTTATTAAAAGAAACAAAACGGTACTTAATAAGACACAAAAAATGCTCAAAGCTTGTGTTTTCTGTATCATAGTTAGAAAAAATGCACATTAAGATCGAAACAAGACCATGACTGTTTCATCAAGGCTTGAAAGACATTCTATTAGATATTTAAGCATTTAATGGGGGCAATTCTGAGTGTCGCAAAAGCTAAACTAAGCTAACTAAAATTGTTGCCGTCCCTTTCATAGCGATGGGAATAAAAAATAAAAAGGATGGCAATAATTTTAGTTAGTTTAGTTTAGTTTTTGCGACACTCCGAATTGCCCTCAATATCTTTTTAAATTCGGCTAAGGGATAGTTTGTAAATATGTGGCTCTCTTTTGCTGGCCAATGATAAAAACTTTTAAAATAATTGTGTTCCAAAATGACCGTAATTGCAACAAAGATACAAGTTATGGCTAGAAAATAAACGATTGGTGGAGGAATAAATATCCTTATAAATATCCTTGGACATTTCACACGACGTCATCTAGTCCCAAGCTTAGCAATTGAATGCTTGTGTTATGGTAACCAGATGACTGATATATTACATAGATACATTTTTTTTGTAAATACATACATATTATACATAGAAAAACAACCAGACCCGGAACAAATATCTACAGAACATGCAAACATTTGTCTCGCGGCGGGGATCGAACCCGCAACCTCTGCGTCTCAGGCGGGCTTTGGCCCACTGCGCCACAGAGGTCGTCAATCATTGTCGCTTGTGTGACCTAGGCTTTACTATGAAGATAATACTGTTCAAGCTAGTTTAATTTTGTTGTGAAACCTATCTGACTACAGGATACTAAGGGCATGTATTGTAGGTTATAGACATTCCTAACAAACTAGTGTATCAGCTAAGATTGTATTAGTTTTGCTAAAAATAGTTTTGGAAGTATAATGATTTTAAATATATGTCTTTTGTTTTATAAACAGCGGTACAGGTGTTTTAAGTTTATTAAAAGTGCATTTAATTCACCTAGGTGAATTAGGTCAGGTGAATTAAGTTAACGTAGCGATAACTTTGCCTAGCCATTAATCACTTTAGAAAAGATACAAAAAAAATCTAGTAAAATGATAAAGCTTAGAAAAATAAGGCAAGTGCTGTTACTTTCAACTACTTCAAAATAGGACGATGTTCTATTATGTTTAATTTTAATGTTTGCGTATGTTCACCGATTATTCCGTCAATAGGGGCCCGATCTTGAAAATGTTATTTCTTTTGAAAGAATTTACATCCAACCGAAGTATTTTGAGGATCTGAAGAGGATCTTCGGAGTTATAGAGAGAAAAATGCTCATTGAGAGTAGGTACAGGAAGTAGCTCTCCTTGCTCACCTTTAAGAAAAGATTTTTCCACTTGTATAGGTATTTTTGCACCCAAGTAGATTCATTATGTTCAAGTATGCGAAACATTTTAAAGAATATTCTTGGAGCCACGAAAAGGATATCAACTTAAGTCATTTAAATATGTTCCAACTCACCTCATTTTGAAAACTTTTCATTAAAATTGTCACATGCTCGGTCCCCAGTGTGTGAAGTTTGAGAATTCATAATATTCCGAAACTTTAGGAAGCACAGCGAATTTACCTTCAGCTAAGTCATTTTGAAATCTTAAAAAAGAAAAATATGCACCTCTTTAAGCGATTTTCAAAAGGAGGTGCTACGTTCTACTGTATATATTTTTTTATGTGCCGATTTCTCCGTCAATTGTAAACCAATTTCGAAAATTATTTTTTATTTGAAATAATATACTCCTGAGGTTGACCCATAATTATTTGGTGCGGACCTGACGATGGTCTTCAGAGTTATACTTACACAAAAATGCGGTCTGTTCTCTGTGCACCTCGAAAGTGCAAGAAATCGCTCTATTCTCATGAAATTGCAGTCAATTCTTAGAAATAAATATTTTGCTACTTGTGTTAAAAATCATTTACTTTTATGATTGTACTGTTTGTCACCCAGAAAAAATGTATTAAATAACTAAATAAATTCACTACCGTTTGAATGTTTGAATATTGTTTACACTTTGAATTAATAAGAAATTACGATTGATTTTTCGTAACTTTTCCCCTTACCTATTCAATATTAAAATAGAAATAAAATATTAAGCAAAATTTATGATTTTCTCTATCTTTTCTTTTTTACTTTTATAGGCAAGTCAAAACTTTCCGATACTTTGCAAAGCTATTCCAGTGTTCATTGTAGTGAACTAGCTGTCTTTGTGTCCTGTGACCACGAAAACCACCAGAGCTTAACGACTAAATATTTTACCTGCTCATTCCTTTATGACAGTGGACCCTTTACTCTGCATTAATTTAACATTAAAGTTTGAATGCTATTATCAAGGATGAAACAGAGTCCCCGATGTAACAAATTAAGCAAGAAATAACATCATTTACGATCCCTATGCACATTTCGAAATGTGTGAAAAGTTATTAATGAAATTTTAATGATAATTACTTTGTGAAGAATTCATTAATTGTGAAATATTTGCCCTACTTACTAAATTTACTTGTTCTTTGTATTTGTGTGTACTTACAATGTTTTTAATAAATTATTATTATTATTATTATTATTATTTACAGTTCGTTCGACGATGAATTATTATAATTAAATATGCATCACAGGATTATTAAGTTTTATTTGTATTATATTTTTCCATAAGCTATGGTCTAATGACTACAACTACTTTACTCATATAACAATAATCAATACCAATTTACTCGTTTATTGATATACATATTAATATGATAATTATGTATTGTATGAATATTATAAAAAATGTATTTATAAGTAAGAATTTGGAGGCCTTCAGGCGGCCTAAAATCTTCGTCATCAGAGTCGGCCATTTGTTCATACGAACTTTCATTTTTAGTAACAATTGTTTATTTATAAAATTTCAAATACATTTGAAAATGCTGATTTGTATTGGCTGATTGGAAAATCAAATCGAAAGTTCGCTGCGAATACAAACGAGTGTTAATAAGAGTAAATAGAGCTAAAAGGTCAGGATGATCAAATAACATTTTAATCAAACAAAAGTTTTGCATTTTAAAAAGAAAATAAGAAGCAAAGTTGTTGGAATCGAAATGTAATAATAACAGTGTATTTTTATCATTCTAGTTTTAAGAAAAAAGTTGGAATGTATAACCTATAGTTTTACCGAGTAGACACAAATTTCATAAAATACAATTGATCCAGTTTTTTTTACATACATAGAATCATGCCTCTTTCGCATGGGGACCACGTATGTAGGAGAGGTAGAGATAATATCCCATGTAGGAGACCACGGATCTCCACATGCTATGATCCTGACACACCTCTTGTGCCTTTCCAGTTTTATAACTTTCCTAATAAAGTGCTCGTTATAGTTGCTTATACGTCTTGATAGATTATATTAGTTAAGTAAACGAAGTGCTGAGCAGCCACAATTTATATGGGTGATCGCAAGTGGCAATAACATCTGAGCGTTTTGTGCTGAGTAGCAAGTGGCCCATACTTACGAAACCATGATGGAGGCTAATGGGTGCCAAAAACTATCACCAGATGGAGATATGAATGATCGGATCATTAGATGAACCAGATTGGTAGCTCTTACGAACGTATATTGCACCCGAAGAATAGTTGCCCCATTTCTAAAGCGTTAAATAAAAAAAAACAAATCTCATAATTGTCACGTCGGTGTAAATGGATGTTCATTTAGTATTTATATTTTCAACATCATGATTTTTGTAATGATTTCACTTAAATTTAAATTCATTAATTTGAAGAGTCACGAAAACTACACGACGGAACTAATGATAATGAATGACTTCCTCGGACGTTTTTCTAAAGCAATCCAATCCAATCCGACATCCATGCAGATTATAAAATCCCTGAAAAATTAAGATTTGCTAAATCTCTGTACACGACTGTTATTTTACAAGCGAGCTTCTTAATAATTCCATTGATTTCCTCTATAAGCTCTTTCAAGGTCTGCGAGCATTTTGGTCGAGAAACCGTTGATAAAAACACCTTAAGTGAACATTATGTAACATGTAGCACACATTTAGCCGTAAAAGGCCCATTTGTCATGACGCGTAAAAAGGCCTGCTCGTTACGTCATAGGTAAGTAACGCAAACCATACTACACGTGAAACGTGTTTGAGTATTTTCTAGAAATACATGATATCCATTTTTGGAACAGGTAACAGTATATTTAACCCGTGTTATTCATGCAGTATGCACTTAAATTACTATTGTCTTAGGCAAATATTTCCTCACACAGTTTAATCACACTAATAATAAAAAGGTGAAAGTTTTTAAGTGTTAGGTACTTCAACCACGCGTATTTTTACGACGCAACGTTTTTTTATCAGTTTAAAAATAAAATCCGTTGATTACAATGGTTAAACTGTTAGACCAATAACTTCAATACTAATTGACACACTTAATACGTTTTCTACTGCCCTATTCACTGTGCCATCGATGCCTCAGATCGATGTACCATTACATTTGGGCCTCGGGCGTAACGATAGTGCTAACGTCTGACGATTTCATACGTAATGTGCCTAATGCGACCCATTAGCTTTGTGTGCGAGCAATCAATACAATTATTGTGTTTTACCCTACTGCT
Organism: Xanthorhoe designata; assembly: GCA_963582015.1. Lineage (NCBI taxonomy): Eukaryota > Metazoa > Arthropoda > Insecta > Lepidoptera > Geometridae > Xanthorhoe > Xanthorhoe designata. The sequence goes on from OY757029.1 coordinate 5,653,275, forward strand.
TTGACTTCATACTTTAATACAATGACGTTAATACGATAATACGCTAGTACATCTTCGATTACTGTGGCCCGCCTGCGACGCAGAGGTTGCGCGTTTGATCCCCACTGCGTGACAAAATGTTTGTGATTTCTGCTGATATTTGTTCTTGGTCTGGTTTTCTCTCTATAATATGTATGTTTCAATTCCTAGCAGACGCCCGCGGCTTCGTTCGCGTGAATTTCGTCTTAGTTACCTTAATATTATTACTTATATTATATAATTAAGGTTATTACCTTATATTTTATGTATAGAAAAATAGATAGACAATAATTAATCATCTGGTTACCATAATACAAGCATTTAATTGCTTAGCTTGGGACTAGATGACACTACGTGGAATGTCTATGATATATTTATATTATTTACAAAAATTGATATCCAGCCAAGCCTGTATTATAATGTGAATCGTGATCAAAATATTCATTGCTATGAAACTATGAAATATTACTTTTAAATAAAATTATTTATGCGATGAGTAAGTTTTCATTTAAAATTAAAAAAGTTTAATAAAATATGTAATTGCGCAAACATTTTATTAGTCTTAATCATTATTAATTTGAAGAATGGCGAACTGAATAATAATATCTTATTAAAAGTTTCAAATTTACATAGTTGGTCAATTTATCCCTAAACTTGTCTAATATAATAGAGCGGACCAATAACGTTGAAGCTTTAGAAATTTTAATTTTGTACAAGTTTCACAAACTACCTAATAATTTGAGCTCTGCATAAAACTACGAAGTTTAAATGAAGTTTTGAAAGTTTAGTATCACTTTATGCAAAAACGTCGATTAAAATCAATGAAGAATTCCCAACTTATGATTTATTCAGAGAATAAAAACTGTGGCGCTGGAATTGAGCCGGATTGGCGTCATTTAAAAAGCTATCCTAACCGAAACGCGACGTAACGAAAAAAGGAAATCAAATTGGCTTAAGGAGCGGTTTATATGCGTCTAGTGGCCGTCAAGCAAAGGCGAATCAACTTACTGAAATATTATTTTAGGCTGCTCGTGATCACGAGAGCACTCTTTCGAAACGTCGGGAAGTAAGTTAATTAATTACGCGATAAAGTCGATTTGATTTCGATTATTATTAATTTGTATACAGATCGCGAAAATTTTAAATATATTTTGAAACGGAAAATCCATTGATGCACGGCCTGTTTCGCATCCACTACGTGTTGTACTAACTACGTGTTGTACTAAGTGTTGGCCAAGAGGAATAGTCCACTTGGCCAACACGGCTTGGTATACTATTTTACCACGTATAGCCACGTAAAGCCGAGTGTAACACGGTGTATTTGATACTTAGAAACAAAAACATTAGCTTAAGCAAGAAGGCTGCGGATTACCGTCAGACGACAAATCAAAAACCGAGTTTTAACGAAAAAAGGAAAATCAAATAGGCTCGTAGAATCAAATCGAAGTCAAAACTGCGAATGTCACCGAGTTTCCCCTACCATTGGTTTATTTAACTTGTTAGGCAGAGGCTTCTATTTTCAAATGTTTTCCTTGGGTAAGCAAAATGGTTAATTTGCCCTCTGCAATTTGCTTAGGAAAGACGTTTACCTCAAACAGTCAAATTGGAAGCATTGAGGACTTAGTATCATTTTGATATTCCGGCAAAAATATTTTTCATGAAATAATATTTATTAAAGGCAGAGGAAAATTTTGAGCAAACTAATTATGACCTAAATGAAGTTTTTGTCCACAGCTTTCTGACTTCTTGAAATTTGTTTTTACATAAGTGACTAAAGTAGCGTTTTGTACTAAATTTCAGAGAAAATAATTACAAATCCTTGTGTCGAGTACCTACCTAAATTCAAAAGTAATGCACTTTCCCTTTCGTATACAACGAAATACGGGCACATCAGAAATCCCGCCAGGGTGCTAATAGTGCTAAAACCGGTCCTGGGTCTTGGGATCACCGAAACCGAAGTTTCGTGTCAATTTTCAGGTTCCGACTTCCGTTTATTTTAGTGAACTGTTACATTTTCAGTATCCATAAACATAAGTTGACCCCGAAAATTGACACGAAACTTCGTTTTGGTTGATCTCAAGTACAGCCTCTGAGTTGGAGCATGCTTGCTTAGCACCTGATTCGTCCTCAGCCTAATTGGCAGCAAAATCGTTGTCAATATATTATGTAGAATCTTATAGTAGTGCACAGCATGCGTTAATGTAAGAATAGTAAACCAAAAGTAACTTTTACCACGTTTCGTAGTAATCGCTCATATAAAATGACATGGCGAAATCGTTCCGGCGGTTAGCAGGTTGAAACCTCGAACCAAGGCCTCGACATGACGTGGCGCTTGCATTCACAAAATCTGCATGAAAAATGGAAATGGATCCACAAAGCCGAAGGAAAAACGACTTATATTTGCGACACAAATACTCTGAAACTGGAGCGGAATAACGGAATAGATAACCGAGCGACAGACACTTTTAATATCTGTTTGTTATTCGCTTGAGTGTTTTAATATTATTGTTTTTGTATTGGACATACTTGTACGACATTGATAAAGTCCTGCGGTTACGTTTGCAACGCTTTGTTGTTAGATATTTTGCCTCCAAATTCGAAATACGAGAATCCTGTTGATATTAATAAATTAGTATCCTGGCCAAGTTTCTATTCAACAGTTTTTTAATAAGAAGCCAACCAACAGCTCATTGTGGTCCAGGACAAAAATCTTCTAATATTAAAAATGAAAGAATTTGTCTACCACACCTTGGAAATACAGCCGTGATCAATGATTATATTTCATTTTCATTCAAATTTATCAGTTTAGCATACTAAAAAGGTATACTTACTAAATTTTAGGGTTCTTAGCTTCTATAAATTTATTACCTAAAATTTTTCACCTAAGGCTTAGTTAACTTATAAATCACACCTAGTGCCACCTTAGCTACAGATATAGCGCAGTTAATTTCTGGTTTAATGTATCGTTATCCCAAACGGGTTCGTTCCAACAAATGGAACGGAAAAGGGTTCTAGTAACAAATAATGGTAGAATCGAGATGGATAATCGATGTGGTCGGTTTATATACGATTTGTGTCATGCGATCTATGTTTTTATAAAATAACTTATTATTTAATTTACTTGTGGTTAAACGTAACATAAGTTGCTTCTAATTTTCCTTATTTGTAACCTTCTAGTTTAAAAAAAAGTACCCTTTGAGCTTGATACGCCAAAGTTTTCTTTTCATACCGAGAAGGGGTTCGGTTCATATTATTTTGGCTTATAATGTATAGTATAGTCTGACAATCACCACCCAGATGTTTCCATCCATCACTATTATGTCATGTTTGTGTGTTTTTAAGATCAGTGGCATTTTATATGCAATAGGCATTTTATATGCAATAGGCATATAAAATGCCACAACGTAGACCTAGAAACGGCAGTATGGAATTTTTTTTTTCAATATCTTGATATCCAACAAAAACTAAAGTTTTTTTAGTTTTTGTTGGATAATAATACATAATAATTGCATTATTATTTTTATTAATTGGGAAACTATAAGCAAAATATATCAAATTGAAAATTAATTAGATCGACATTAGGTCATTAGGTCAACCTAAAGAAAATATGGCCAGTTTCACTTCATTTTTAAATGAACGTGACCCTACATTGTCACTGGCTATAAAGAGACATTGTTACCAGGTATTACGAGCGCTTAAAAGCCTTTTGATCACCGGTTGACTGGGCAAGTGCCGGTTTATTTGTGTGTATGTACTGTTTCATGAGACTCTTTGTTCTGTTACTTAATTGTGTGGCTGCAGTTGTTCTTGGGGTGAAGAGAGAGGTAAATATTCTATTACTGGTGGGCTAGCCAAGTGGTGGTTAGTGACATTATAACACAGGTTATTATCTATACCTATTTCAGGCATCAGTACTAACTTATTACAAAGAAATGTTGTGAGAGCACAACATTTCTTTGTAATAAGTTAGAACCGACACCTTATTTTTGGATTATTTTTAACTGCATTTTTTTTAATTCATTTTATTTTCCTTTACTTATTTATATTTATTTAACTGTATGTATTGTTTGTGAGAGAAATAAATAAATGATTGATTGATTGATTGATTGATTATATAATCAATGACTAAGTTAATTTACTATTGTCTTTCTTATGTCCTGATAATGTAATGTTAGTTTGTGCTCTGAGTTGTCCAAATAACTATATCTATCTATCTATCTATCGCGTCATAGAGCCTATGCACACCAGGTTTTTGAACCAGCTAGTTTGCAGCGCGTTTTACAAACGCAAGGATAGTGTGCATGGGTCACAGCTTGCCGACTGCCTTTTTTCACCGCGCGTTTGTATCGCATTTGTATCCATACAAACGCGCAGTCACTACGTTGAAAAAACGAGGTGTACAGGCTAATGATTTTGATGAAGATGATGTCAGTTTTAATAAACAAATTATAATGAGATATGAGTTAATCAAAACGATTAGTGGTAAATAGGTACCCGTTTACATGGTATACATTATTATAATAGTAATATTTTATGCGACATTCATTGCAACAAACGAGTGACCGCATATTGCATTACCTTCGTAGTTTACTTTGTGTGAATCGTAATAATGTTCACAATATTGCTTTCATGAATTTTAACATATAATAAATAATATATTTTATCTGTGTGAATCGTAATAATGTTCCTACTACCTATTTCTATGTAAGTAAACGAGAATTAGATTTCCAAGCTCGGAGTAAAATACAAAATACCCAAAGGTTGAACTTCAAAACCGCAAGTCCTTTAAAATAGTTCCGATCCAGGTACAAAATGATTAATTGGAGCAATTCGTTACCCTCACTTGTACATTGTTAATGAAACAATCCGATGAAAGGGTCTTTATAGAGGTCAAGTGAGGTGATACGATTAATTCTGCTGAGTTGCGTTTGCATTTGTTTTGTTCTAGAAACGGCTGTGATTCTTCTCAAGACTGTGTGTTACTTATACCTACCTGTGTTAAATGTTTATACCTAGATATAGTGGTTATAGTGAAGTTACGGGTTGAAGCTAATATTAGCCTCCTAGATTCAACCCGTTACTTCCTTTTTAGGGTTTTGAAGTCAACAAGGAACCCTTATCGTTTCGCCATGTCCGCCCGTCCGTGCGACCGGATATTTTAAGTGAAAAATGATCTTTAAAACCCTTAATTTTTTAAATATTATATAATATAATCCAAGGACATCCCACACTATGAAGTAAACGAGAAAAAAAAACAACCTACCCCCAAATCGGATTACCTTAGATATTTTCAAAAAGATCTAAAAATTGCCTTCAGATCTGAAAGAAATGTCAACTGCTCTCTGGGATTCAGGCCGTTATATTATATTTATATATTATTAGTAATCTAGTTACACGTCGATCTAATCCGTATCTATCCAGTTCTGTTTTAAAATCATTCTACACAAACTCGCAATCGTTTTACTCTTCCCCGAGTCCCTGAACAATTACACTTGTGTTTTATTGCGTTTAGCGCGATACAAGCTTGCTCTGTTATAAGTTTAGTATTCCTCAGTATAACCCTGAGGGATTCAGATCTGAGCGATTAATGTTGGTCTTCATGTTGTAGACAAGTTTACGCTCGCAGCTTCGCGGTATCGTCAGGAATAAAAAGTATCTTATGAGTTCCAGTATATCAGTTCATTGATACTACTTTGCTACTAAATCTGTATAATGCTACAGTACCGAACAATCCGTGAAACACAACAGTACTAAACCAATGTTCTGGCCACATTCCGTCAGTAACTCAATTAGTAGCCTCTTGACGAACTGAACGCCAAAACCACGCCTCATTTGGCCAATCAAGTGAAGAATGGAATAGTCAAGCAACACAGCGACACAAATGTGACATTGATTTAGGGGAGTACACATTAGGCATTTCGAAGCGCGCGTTCTAGTAATACACGTTTTTTTTATTATACGAGTAGTATAAGAGTACAAACAAAGTATACGTATACATTCAAACACGCGTTTTGGCTTCACAAAGGCGTTAATCGTGCGTTAATGGATTCAAGTGAGAGCGCGTTATTCGCTACATAGCGAATAACGCATACGTCAGTATATCGTTTGACAAGCATAAGTAAGTATGTATACTAAAAATAGCCTCAACGACGTGGGTTTTGTCCAACAAAAATCAAACAATGCTCATTTCATGTTTTTTTTTATACTTGACTAGACCAGGTACTCACATTCGCGCTGCCCCTTTAAATAAAAAAATAAAAACTTAAAAAACCCCATGCTGTTGTCTCTGAGGTAAACCGCGGCAGGTAGATGCTGTGCACGAATGTTACGCGCGTTATGTGGAAAAACGCCTCATGTGTACCCACTTTTAAGCCTTGTGGAGTTGACCTCGAGTTTCCATTCGTATGACCTGTCAATTATACCCAGTTTTGGGGAATTGGATTTGAGTTCACAATGCTTAACACTTTGACGTGATTATACGACTGACAGTTTCATAGGTTTGATTCGATAGTTTGTGTATTTGTGTGAACTATTCACACTATGTTACCAAAGCCATGTTCAAATATGCATCTTATCTGATCTGAGGCCTTACTCGGGATCAATGAAAACGAAGTTTCGTGACAATTTTCGGGTTCCAATTATGTTGGTGAACTATTACGAATTCAGTATCCACCAACATAAGCTGACCCCGAAAATTGATACGAAACTTCGTTTTCGCTGATCCCGAGTAAGGCCTCTGAGTTTCGTTTTCTCGTTGTGATCGAGAAAGTTAAAAAAACCAATCAGTAATTAATGTGAAAACAAAAAACTAACTGACATGAGTTTAACATTAACAAAAAATAAAGGCAATGCCACTCAAACATACCCTTGAAATTGGAAAAAAATTACCTTCTCTAAAAACACTTTTAAAACATATTTTAGTTTAATTGACAATAATGAGCCTTATACTGAATAGAAACAAGACACTAACCGATAAAACTTAATAGTTCTCCAAATAAGGTGGCTTCTGGTACACAGTACCTTAATCTGTAATTAAGACTAACGGCCAATTTAGAACGCTTTGTTAAAACGAATTCATTCATGAATTTACATATTTACATTCTCAAATACCTGTGTTTCGGCGAATGTTGATTGGATATGAGGGTTAAAGTAAGCGTGTATTTTTTTCTGGACTTGATTAAGTAATTTTAAGTTGATTACATTGAGCTAAGTTATTGTACACTCGTTTCTAATTTTCATTCTAGAATTTCGTAGCACCGTAGCACTGTCTCGTAGCAAAGCGTAGCTGTAGCACATTCGACATTAAATAGTAGTTTATTAATTTTAAACAATATTTATTTATCATCACCATGGGGTTAATTTACTTTGAAAAACATTTGGATTACTTTGACCCTTACCCGAAGGAGATAAAATAAGTATTTATTTAATCACCAATTAAAATTGTGGAACAAATAACGATGACGTAATGATTTGAGACATTAACTTCCCTATCATGGTTTTTTCTCCCATAACCTCATAAGGCTTCGCATTATCGCTCTTATAAGCTTTTTACTGCGTTTCCAGTAATAAACGGGATGGGATGCCGTAAAAACACCTATTTCATATTTTTTCTTAAACCAAGTCCCGGGGCGATGAACCCTGCTCTTCCATTTGTATTATCTGATAATAGGCTCTTTAGGGCTGTGATGGCCGAGTAAGTTAGTGCTTCAACTTTCAATCCAGAGGTTTTAATCCAGCCGTGCATCAATGGATTTACGTTTCGAAAAATCTTTATGCGCATTATCACAAGCTCATAAAGGTGAAGGAAAATATCGTGAGAAAACCAGTTGGCTTTCTAGTAGCGTCGATGGGCTTGCAATCAAATAAAGAAGTTTTTAATAGCTTTTTTTAAGAAGGTAGATTTTTATTATCATCGTCATTACTATTGATAAATTAATATCCTTGAACATTCCACACACACAACGTCATCTAATCCAATGCTAAGCAATTTAATGCTTGTGTCATGGTAACCAGATGACTGATAAACTACATATTTTTTTGTAAATACATAGGTATACTCGTATATTATACATAGAAAACACCCAGACATGAAACAAATATTTGCAGATCATGCAAACATTTGTCCCGCAGCGGGGATTGAACCGGTAATTATGTCGATAACGACGTTGGATGCAGCAAGTTTCTAAAAAATAGTATAATAATTGTCTAAATGCTGAAGATAATTGGTATAAAATAAAATATAAAACAAACATAGCGTGCATCTGAATGAACGTGTACAAAAGAACAAAAATCTAATTCACCTGAAAAAAGCATTTTCTACAAATAAACCGGGGCATACAATACGTTATTGTTGTAACAAGACAATGGTGGATTTCCACCGTAAAATCTTCCTGTTAACATTTTGTGTGGTTTTATCCAAATTTTTATCTAGATAATAGTAGAAATTTCTTCAAAAAATGTTTTATGAAATGCTTTTTAGGTATTATTTAAATAATATAGGTATAGTATAGGTATACTAACTTGAAAATGTTTTAAATATTTAAAAACATTTTCAAGTTAGCATCGAATGTATGTATTTACATTTGATGACGGAAACTCGAGCGTCAAAAGAAATAACGATGACAGAAAGTGAATAGATACGAGGCGTTGTCACCAAGAACACTCCTTCGTTAAAATTAAATGTAGTAGTTTAGTTTCTGTAAATGAATGTATTTTTCTATGTTTTCTATGTATAACACACTTTCATTACCTAGTGGTTATGCACATACGAACGTACTATTTTCATTTTAAATAGTTTTAGTTCCGACAAAGTAGGCATCCACAAACATCTTGGGAGTGCTTCTGCGGCACTTAGACGCGTGTTGTTCATTAGAACCACGACACGAGAATGACGTTAATTCCAACACGTGAGGGTTCCGTAGACTGTTTTACATATACACAGCACAGTTACCTATCCAATATATTTTTTGTAATCTTTTATGTCCCACTGCTGGGCAAAGGTCGCCCCCACTGACCCCTGCCTTTGGTGATCTCCCAGATATTTTTTAAAAAACATTGTAGACAGGCATTCGCCCGCGAATGGATCTCTCTCACCTGCTTAGATTAAAAGTAGCCTATGTGTTATTCCAGATAGACTATGTATATTTCAAGTTTTAGTTAAATCCGTTCTGTAGTTTTTGCCTAAAAGAGCAACGAACATCCATACATCCACATTTCCATACAAACTTTCGATTTTATAATAATGAGTAGGTTTTGATCAATTCTACCCACATGCACTTAAATTTTACTAAAACAAAGTAATTTTAGAGATTTTATGGGTCATTTAGGCTGTTATTTTGATTCGAACTTTAACGTGAACGAAATAAGAGTTTTCGGATTTAGCAATAATTTAACATGTCAGTGTTACAACAGAATCAGCGCCAATAGTTTTTTTTTAAACTAAGACTCGCTAAGTGCAGGTTCCCTTCTGATACATCTTAATAAACTTATTTTTATTGCTCTTCTCATGAATAGGTTCTATCTAAAACCTTATTTTTTAATTAGAATTCAATTATGCAAATAGTGTTTGCGCTTAAGCGTTACTTAGCTAAGTTTTCGAGCTTTATTCTAAGCCATTACTCGAGAAAAGCGCTTACGTGAAATACTGTGAATAGCTTAACATACATTACAGAACAGCAACATCAAGATACATTTTATCGTCTTTAGTTGATAAATATCTGAAAAGCAACTCAAGTTAATTTTCTGTAGACGTTCTCTTTTAAAAAAAATCTCACAACTAAGAAAATATTTTAAAGTTTTTTTTTGTTTTCCTGTTTATTACTTCCCGCCTAGATAGATGGCTTTGTTGATCTTGCGCGCTGCTATCAAACTGAGAAGAATATAACAGTGGCCAATCGTAATAATCATCACACAATTTCTATAATATAAATTATAAAAAGCCGTGTTGGTAAAGTGGATTGTACTTTCAACTTTCGATTCAAAGGTTGAATCTGGCCGTGCATCAATGGACTTTTCGTGTAGAATAAGCTAGTGTAATTTATAAAGTTGCCATCAGTTGATTCAAGTTGCCCGTTTATAAATGTGCATTGTAAGTGGCTTAATGTTATTCTTCGTAGTCTAAGGTTTCAAGATAAATGCACAAAACGCGATGTGAGATACGAAAGTGCAAAGGTAGAATAAAATGTTACTTTAATAGCTGTCTTTTAAGAAAATTCTGCATTATTTCTAGGAGTTATAACTTTTTAAGAATGACACTGTATATCAATTATAAAGATAAAAGTTTATGTGTGTGCAGTATGTAAGTGTGAAAGTGTGTAAGTGTGTTTGTTACTCTTGCACGCTCAAACGGCAGAACGGATTTGAATGGAATTTGGTACCAGAATTGATTATACCCTGGATTAAAGAATAGGCTACTTTTGATCCCAGTATTCCCAGCGCTTTTTCTGATAACACTAAACTGGATTAATGATAAATTTGTTATATTTCATGAAATCTATTGACTTTCATTGTTGTGGATCCATTGTTTTAGGGCGCTTTTGATTTAGACGCTTTGAGTCGGACGGCTGCCGTGCCGAAACGGTGCGTTTGCCGTATTTCGCTCGGACGGTCGACGGACGGTCGTTTGTTTTCATACAAAGCGTGCGGTGTGGAAATTAAGTAAGGGATCGGTTCCACAGCGCGCACTGTTGCCGCACCGCGCTCTTTGTAGACGTACGACAAGCGCACCGTTTCGGCACGGCAGCCATCCGACACAAAACGTCTAAATCCTAATGAGCCGCGAAGAAAACAAACTCTAGTCAATTGGATCGCTTTTTGAACTGCGTCTAGTCATCATGGATAATAGACGTTACAGGATCTTAAGAACAAATAAAAATTTTATAAGTAAAAGCCTTTGGAACGAAAATAGCTTGTGTTGCATTGTACTCCAAAATAACAAAGTGATACGTTCTAATGGAGGATATATACGTAGCATGAATTACTCGTAGTTATCTGAAACTGTTATTGTAGTGTAACTGCACCAAGCTTCATATTCATGCTAGGAATCTCTGATACAATGAAAACAATATATCTGACGTAGATTGTATTGTTAAGTTGGTGATATTTCAATGTAATAAGGTTCAGATAAAGACACAAGTGGAAAAATTAAAAATTTTATAAAACGGGCTTCAATTTCGTAAGAAGAGATTAATTTCCTGCGCTTTCGAGGTATATTGTTCATAACTATGAAGATCCTCAATTTTATTCTATGACTTCTTTGGGGATATTTTTCAAACATAAAATTGGACTAACCGGTGAACATTATAATAAAAAAGATGTGTGGCACTCGGAGACTGCCGCGGTAAAGCTATTGCATAGCATTTTTTCGGAGTGGGGGTTGTTAGGTTATTTTCGTTACGGAATTTATTATCATCTTTTCAAATTGTGACCGATTAGAACGTCCTTAACTTCAACGATCAATCAAGATGCGAGCGAGTGCAATATATAAACAGAACAACAACAAAGTCAGTAAAACAAACGAATCTAGTAACCAAATCAGACACTAAGATGAACTCAACATTCAAACAAAACCACTGACTTGGCACTAGCTTCGCTGGTATTTATAGTATTTGGGTTATTTTAAACTTTACGAAATATAGTTGTGGCACTAATGTCTCTGGGTGGTTGCCAAATCCAAGTCCCGCCTTTGTTTCATTTTTATTACAGTAAGGCTAGTTTGATAATGTTTAGCCAATTTTTGTTATAACAAAACTCTATCCGGGTAAATCGATTTCAAACTGTATCGTAACAAGCTAATTTGTGGATTCTATCTATTTGGAACAAGACGTTTACATACAAATTGTTTGCGATTGAAAACACATAACCACATTTGTGGTAATAGTATAAAATAAGAAATAAAATCACGACTGCATTCCTAAGAAGTAGTGGACATATTTTTCAGACCTGAACCGAAAATTTCAATATAAGCAATTTTAAATAAGTTTTATTTTAACAGTAGCGGTGATAAAATTGATATAAAAACATTGCTAGCTTGGTTTTAACAAACAATCATACATAAAATCATGCTTCTTTCCCGTGAGGGTAGGCAGAGACAAAAAGGACAATTTGGTCTAAAAGCAATTAACCAAGCCTGGATAGAGAAAGACCAAATTGTCATTTTGGTCAAGCCAAGTGAAAAAATCGAAACACACAAAATAATAATAGCAAACCTCATAGAATAGGCTTACACAAAAATAAAAGTTGTTTGAACGTTTTCAAAGCTTGAAAATCTATACAAGCTGCAATCACAAACGTTGTTAACAAACATCGAAGTTTATCAACAAAAATCCAAAAGTAAAACAATGATTTTGCAAACACAGCAAAACTATCGAATACACGTTCCTTCATCGTTATCCCAATTAAAGAAGTTTTCCAATTGAACAAACGTACTATTAAAATTTTGCTGTTCCTCTAAAAACAACAACGAAACTATGAGTTACATGAAAACTTTGTATGCTTTGGAAAACCAGTAAAAAAGCGTTCGGAATTGGTTCTACCACTAAAATACAATAATTGATTGCACAAAAAAAATAACAATAGAAAATGTTATGTATGATTTATAATCGGCGGTTTTATCTCCAAATAGCGATCTCTACCAGAATAATATCCGTGAATTTTAAATGAATTATCTTGTAAATATAAATTGAAACTACAGAAGTATTTAATTAACTAGAAAATAGAGATACTACAACTGATTACGATACTTTCCTTTATCGTTATCCCAATTAAATAATTTCCAGTCGAAAAAACGTACCTATCAATTTTTTTTCCCTTTAAGGGAAAAAAAAATCAACGAAACAACGATCAAAACTATCAGGCATCTGGGGACAGATTTATATTTGAATGCACAAAACGATTGTGACACAGTATATTTAAAACAGATAAACAACTTGTTCGGAAAATGATTATTTTTTAGTGAATTTTATGTGAGAATATATAAATAGTATTGAGTTATAGTTACGTGTGTTATATTTAATAGCTCTTTGTTTTCCTGAAAATATATAAGTAAACAGATTATTTACTTATATCTTAAAAATAAAAATTAGAACTTTCTCCTTGATATGAAAATGTTAAGGTTGTTTTGTGTCAGGATTAACGACTCAACCAGATATCTTTGATTTTGTTTACTGCTGGTAGATATTTAACATGATTTCAATATTGAATATAACGACTCACAGTAAGCAAAACCAAAGATAGATAGGTTATTGAGACTGGCCGTAAAACTTTGAAAAAATTAACGTGCCCATAGTAATGTTCAATATTTATGGCATTTATTGAATCATGATTAAAATATACGTATTTGAGTATAAGAAAAATCTCTTGTAAATAGCACCTACTCTCTCTTCTCTCTTTGTAAGATATGGAGCTGCGCTATGTTTTTGCCTTTTAAATGCTCGTTAGGGCTTTCCAAGCCGTTGCGGGGTCTTTCAAGCGTAAACGCCAAGCAAGTTAGAAAAAGAAAAACTCATAATTAGACTGAAATTCACTCGAGAAGCTCTCGCCATTTTTAATTTGGTCCTGCTAAAACGTTTTAGCGCTTAGCGTCACATTTAAATGGCGCGAAAACGAGTATCGTTGAGATATTTACTAAGAAATCAATATATATAAAACAATAAGCATTTTTCTGCAATCAACGCACAGACCAAACCGCTGAAGCTATGAAGCTGAAATTTGGAAGGTAGCTTCCTTTTAAAACAAAAGTGAGCACTAAGAAGGGATTTTTCGAAATTCCACCCCTAAAGGGTTGAAAAGGGATGAAAACCGTTGTATGCAACTTTTTAATGCGTGAAGCGATTTTATTCAAACTCAGTATAAATATTGTAAATGATAAATAAATTTACATGTTTTTCAGGAATTAAAAAAAAAACGCCTTAAAAGAGGTAAAATGGGGCGTCAAAGTTTGTATGGGAACTTTTTAATGGGTAGTTCGATTTGCTTGAAACTCGGTTACAACACTAACAATGCAAAATAAATATATACGTGTTTAAGGGTTTTTCGAAAAAAACCCTTTGAAAGGGTGAAATGCAGTGTCAAAGTTTGTAGTGAAACGTATTGAAGGGAGGCGCGATTGGCTTGAAAATCGGTTTGGATACTATAAATACAAAATGGTTGGACACGTGTTTCAGGAATTTTCAAAAAATACCCTAAAAAGGGATAAAAAGTGGTGTCAAAGTTTGTATGGGAAATTTTAAACGAGCTTAGCGATTTGCTTGAAACTCTGTTGCAATACTTAAAACACAAAATAAATAGACGCGTTATTTTGTTTTTTATTTATTTTTTACAAAAAACCCTTAAAAAGGGTGAAATTCGATGTTAAAAGTTTGAAGTGAAACATATTAAAAGGTGGAGCGATTTGTACGACAAAATCAGTTGTAACGCTTAAAATACAAAATAAAAAACCTTTAAAGAGTGAAACGCGGCGGTTTCTAGAATAAGCAAAATCCAGCGTCAGTGACGCATTTGTCTAAAAAAAAAATCGGCTCGCTACGCTCGCAATGTTTGAAGCTTGCTTCGCTCGCACAATACGCCAGACCATAGAATATACACCGACCAACAACCAGCCTTTTCTAGGAGTAGGTAGAATAAGCAAAATCAAGAGTCAGTGTCGCATTTGTCTAAAAAAAATTAGGCTTGCTACACTCGCTTCGCTCGCATGATAGCATCTTGAATATTTTGTATGCGAATTTATCTGTGTCAGACGATAGAGTATGAACCGAACAACAGTCAGCCTTATCTATGAGCAGAAAAAGCAAAATTAAGAGTCAATGACGCATTTGTCTAAAAAAAATTCGGCTCGCTACGCTCGCAAACTTTGAAGCTCGCTTCGCTCGCCCGGTAGCTTCTTCAATATTTTGCAAGCGAATTTATCTGTGTCAGACAATAGAGTATGAACCAAACAACAGTCTGTCAGCCTTATCTATAAGCAAAATTAAGAGTCAATGACGCATTTGTCTAAAAAAAAGTCGGCTCGCTACGCTCGCAAACTTTGAAGCTCGCTTCGCTCGCCCGGTAGCTTCTTCAATATTTTGCAAGCGAATTTATCTGTGTCAGACGATAGAGTATGAACCGAACAACAGTCAGCCTTAGCTATAAGCAAATTAAGAGTCAATGACGCATTTGTCTAAAAAAAAGTCGGCTCGCTACGCTCGCAAACTTTGAAGCTCGCTTCGCTCGCCCGGTAGCTTCTTCAATATTTTGCAAGCGAATTTATCTGTGTCAGACGATAGAGTATGAACCGAACAACAGTCAGCCTTAGCTATAAGCAAAATTAAGAGTCAATGACGCATTTGTCTAAAAAAAAGTCGGCTCGCTACGCTCGCAAACTTTGAAGCTCGCTTTGCTCGCGCGGTAGCTTCTTCAATATTTTGCAAGCGAATTTATCTGTGTCAGACGATAGAGTATGAACCGAACAACAGTCAGCCTTAGCTATAAGCAAAATTAAGAGTCAATGACGCATTTGTCTAAAAAAAAATTCGGCTCACTACGCTTGCAAACTTTGAAGCTCGCTTCGCTCGCCCGGTAGCTTCTTCAATATTTTGCAAGCAAATTTATCTGTATCAGACGATTGATTAAGAACCGACCAACAGCCAGTCTTTTCTATGATAACCATACTACTACAAACAAAACCAAGTTTCACATGACGCATTTGTCTTAAAAAAATTCGGCTCGCTTCCGAGTCAAAGAAGTTCTTGGTTCGAAGCTTTTGTTTTTTAAGTATTGCAACAGAGTTTCAAGCAAATCGCTAAGCCCGTTAAAAATTTCCCATATATTTTGCAAACAAACTGAACTGTGTCAGACCATAATAGAAACCGACCAACAGTCAGCTTCTTTATGAAAATCGTAAGCAAAATCAAGTGACAGTAAAAAAGTTTAGCTGGCTGCGCTCGCACCATAGCTTCTAGAATATTTTGCAAGCAGATTGAACTGTGCCAGACCATAGAATATGAACCGACAAACAGTCAGCCTTTTGTATGAGCACTGTAAGCAAAATCAACGTAGGTAGCCACTTTAAATACCTACAAGTTAATACAACCTATGATCCCTTCACATTTGAGAGGTAGTTTTGAAAATAAATATTACGTGACATTTTTGTTGTGTAGTGATATAAATTCGACTCCATTAATTCACTCTATTATGAGTTTAATTTCTAGAAATCCCTTCTATGTAGGTACACCTCTATTTATCAAGATTCACTTTTCTCAAAATAGCCATTCAGTACGACCAGTGTTTAAGGTAGGTATACATACAACACGCGAGCGAAGCCGCGCGGGTCTGCTAGTGACGGAATATAACATTGACGGAAGGCAATGTTTATTTTACTTCTTTCGGTTTGTCTTATAAAACAGAGATTTGAAGTTAGTTTACGTATAATAAACAATACTTCAAATGTAATCCAAGTTTTTATTAACTGGCCTTATAATACATTTTTGTTTCATTTTGAAAAAACGATACATTCTTATACCTACTGCGCATACAAATAATTTTATAAAGATTTTGAAAACTTGAAAAGGTATGGACTGAAACAAATCCTAACAAGCTTATAAAACCATAAAACCACGTTGAGGATACTAGGAACTCTTTTAGAACAGATATAAAACACTATCCCAACTAATAGGACGATAAAGTTAGTTTTTATCGGGCTCATGAAAGCCGAGTACATGGAGGTCATAAAAAGATGATATGGCAGTGCATTGATGATAGCTTCGTTATTCGTTGTTCAATCTCCTTTGCTACCACAAATTTGTCCGAGTTTGTGCCACCTCATAATCCTGTACTAGTTCTTACTAAATCAGTCAATGCCAATCATAACTTAGAAATGCACGAAAACCAAACATACGACAAATTAGAAAAATATACCAACCGCGTAGTTTTTTAACCTCTTTTTAATATTCTCGTCAAAACAACTGAAAGAATGATCTGTGGAACTAATGAATGCACAAAAGTTATACACTCAAAAATATAAAAAAAATATTTTATTCTTAGTTTATAAAAAGTGGAAACAAAACATGTAGGTTTGATGCCAGCCGCACATAAGCTTCCTCTTTTTAACCGCCTTCCAGAAAGGAGTAGGTATTTTATTATTCATGTTCTCGACAAACCTGGGTGTGATGATCTGTGTAATTGTTCGGTGAACTTTGACTTGTACTACCACCTCCCTACCTACCCTATTATGCGTTCATGGTCCAGTACTTACAGTGTCGTCGAGTGTCTTTCCACCACTGATAATAATTAGCTTCGGTTTTCTGAGGTGTGATGACGCTCGTTAAGTCGAAGGGCGTTTTTATGAGTGCTTAAGCTTTTTTAGCCGTTCAAGCAAGATGAGATGAGAAAATAAAGAATTGAAGCCTAGTAAAAATTGAAGGGTCATTGGAGTATTTTGGGAAGAACTTTTCAGTAAAACGAATTCCATGGATAATTTTAATGTCTCTCACTCAATGTAAAATAATTTTGAGTAACATTTATTAAGTATTATATTTATTTAACCAATATAATACTAGGAACTAAAAAAAATAAAAAGTCAACAAGATTTGGAATTAAAATACTGTTTTCGAACTTGAGTGAGCGTGTTTTAAGTTTTAATATAAGTGTAACGCCAAGCTTACCTAAACTATTTCTTGTTATTTTTAAGAATTAGAACTTAATCCTTCTCCCAGGTTTTTCTAATCAATTGTGCAAGCGTTTTAACAACGAATAAAAGTACGTTCTGTAATAATTTGGGTGGACGAAATAAACAAGGAAAACTGTTTGTCAAGATCTCATAACATTGAATTCCAGTAGCTATGATAAATTACATCGATATTACGCGCTAATTGTACAAGCCTCCTGACAATTTATAACGTTTATCGAATCCTATCATATCGAGTGGGCAATTAATAAGACATTTAGAGTAATATCGTCACTATTTTACGCTTCATGGGACAATGTTGTGCCTGGGACATTGTTGAGATGGTAAATACATACACAACGCACTTGCAACCCTCTGAAGAAAATACATAGAAAAAATTACATGAACAAAAATTACACATCTTTATATCTTAAATTATATTTTATATTAGTTAATAGTAAATATAATCCCTTTTCTGTGATCATAAATGTGTTTTCTATTCACAATATTTACCACAGACTCTATAACCTCTTATTACTCAGAACAGATCCCCACTTAATCTCGTGTTCCGTCGGGTGATTAGCAATTAAATTCGGGTTTAGATGAGGGTCGACTTGATTTTGTAGCGATTCCAACGATTGTGCGGCTCGACCGTGATTTTACTTCAAATATTCACAGCCCACGATTACAAGCGATATTTCTATGAGATATAATACAATTAGGGACAAGCTAAAATACTTAGTTAGTAGTCGCTTTGAATAATATATACTAAGTAGGTGTAAATATAAACTTACGTCAAATAAGAGTAGGTAGTGTAAGGTACTTAAATTAGCTTTTTCGACTTTTGATAAAAAAAATCTTACTACTCTTAAAATAATCGCAAGAGACGGCGAAGATTAAGGAGCCATGAAGCTGAGTTCAGAATATTATGTAACTCGATTATGAATACCTAACCGAGTTTGTAGACTACACCTTTGATGGCACCCTGAATTTTCTTATTGAAAGTTTACCTTTAGGCTAAAATTGAAAATATACTTACCTACACAATACAGTCATGTGCATCGTTCCCTATTCACATCTCGCATGATGTAGGTCTGCTGATGAGAACACAAATACGCGTAAGTGCAAAAAAAAATAGCTTCATAATTTCCGTGATTTTTAAACATGAAACACAAGGAATCGCGGCGGTAGGACCAATTTTGCAGGACTATCTAACGAGTATATCGACAGCACTTAAGAAATTTGCATTATCTATTTATACATTTTTCGAATGTTACATTTTGTTATATAAATCAATTTTAGTCGACACCAATTAGCCTTTATACAACTGTAATTGTCTTAATTACTACGTGAACAAAAGGTAAGTAAGCATAAATTCCGTTTAGATTTGAGTTTTATTACTAGTACCTATAGCAGTAGAATTAACCCTAGAATATATATATTTTTTACTGCTTAATACTACTTAATCATCGCTTGGGAGGCTACTTTTAAAAACGTAAGTATTTTTTTAACATGTCTTTATTAATTTATATAAAATTTATCTTTACATAATAAGAAAACTTCTGCCTTTCAAGTGTAATAATTATTATTTTTTTAATTATCGCACTCTCATAGTGGGTACTTTAAACTTAACACATACGGACCTTTTTCTGGCAAAACAGATATCTATTTAGAGTATGACAAAAATCTCATCTCATCTTATCTCATCTTTTGAGAATCATCAAATAAACATACTTATCATTTTTCTAAAAATGCAATATCATTACGTTCTATAATAACAATTGTTATGCCACATAACTTTAAAGTTTGTCTTTTTATTTGGCCTAGTTTACTTAATTCACCTGAGCTAATTCACGTAGGTGCATCAAATATAACAATTTACAACAATTGAAGAAATTAGCGATGAATGTTCCAGACAATATGGTTTGTTGCATTTCGCACAGTGAACAAGTAATAAGGGTTAATACAATATCTCTCCATTCATCATCATCATCATCATCCGCAGCCCGATTTCACCCACTGCTGGGTATAGGCCTCCATTTGTTTATGCCACTCCTCACGGTCTTGTGCCAGCCTCATCCAATTTCGCCCCACAATGCTCGTAATATCGTCCGCCCATCTCGCAACATACACCATCTCTCCATTCATTCTGTTGATAATACAAAATTTGTCTGATAGTCTGATAGTCTGATTTCTTGACTTGTTTTCCTTGCTACCAATTAATTTATGAGCGTTTCAAACTGATGCTAAGGGTTAGAAACTCAATCAAATTAATTAACAGTCTGAAACTTTCCAAACAGTTTTGCAAATAACTGTAAATAAATAAGGTGCAGAAGTTGCCACTTTAATATTCTTAACTGAAACCTAGTATCATGCCGTGGTAAACAAGTTTTCAACTCGCTCAAGTTTATTATGTAAATACAGTTTACTTTGACACTAAAATATTTATTACAGTGGCAACTTGAGACGAAATTTCAAGTTGATAAGTACAGTAGGTACCTATATTAGTGATTTATGATCTTGAATTATAATTTCCATAACCACTGAAACCACTGAAACCAACGTTAATTACGGATTTCTAAACTATTTGCTCTCCCTAGCCAGATTACGTAACTACAATTGCTTCCTTCTCAACTACAATCAGTTTCGGTAAAAACTGTTTGTAATTAGAAAGTGATTGTTGAAAATATTTGAGAATTGAGAATGAAGATACTTCATAAATGCACCGGAAAGGTTGCAGTACGCGACAACTGTCGTAGAATTGTCAATATAGCCACAACCCCTCTTGATGACCACAACTAGGTACTATTTAAAAATACATGGCCATGGGGTTTTATCGCGGCATAGTCCGCGACCATGGCTATTGCAACATAGCCGAAACGACGAAATAAGGTAAATAACGCGTTAAAACCCCGTGTCCATGTATTTATATATATGAAATGTGATTGCGAAAGTTTAAGAAAAACACAACTACTATGTCAAGGGTATAATGAATCTTCTTTTCATTATACCCTTGACATAGAAGTCACGTGGTCAGACTTGTCAAAACAAAGCTATGATAGAAATAGAGAAGAAATAAAGCTCAAAGCCACCTTTATTCAATTCAAGAAATATAATGTCAATGCATAGCAATTCAAAACCGACGCCTTTTTGCAGTTCACATAGTAGTCGAAAAAACGACTAGGCGAATGAAACAGATGTACATTTTTCATGGCCCGCATTGTACGTACCTCATGCCCTTTGCTGCCTCGCTCTTTTGTAGTTCTATGAAACAATGTTTGTTCAGTATTAAGGTGCGTTTAGTTTGCACAAATTTGGGTCAGATAAGGGATAGATGTCAACGTTGTCAAAATACTGGCCAATCTGCATAGCTATATAATAGTTGTTATGGATTTACTACAGAAAAGAAAAAGATTGTATTACAGTTTACAGCACAAATTCTCATATAGCCTTATAAAATAAAAAAAATATCAAACTTTCTCAAACTTATCGTACCTATGTGAATAGTTTGTGTTTTTTTTTATCGTTGTACGATAAAGTTAGTTTAAGTAAGAGGTCATTGCACTTTGATATTTTAGTATAATAACAAATCATTTCATGTCTCTTCAGTTTCAACTCTGTTCCTCTAGATTCTAGACCTTAACTGATTCTAGAGTCTAGAATCAGTTAAGGTCTAAAAGCTTAGTAACTTACTGTCACAGCATCATTTATAGTCACCACAGATAGGTCATAGAATAATTAATAGATAATACATAGTTCATAGAACAATTTATAGTTGCTAAAGCCAATAGAATAATTAATAGTTAGTACAGAGTTAGGTTACAGTATAGTTAATAGTTATTATAGAGTTAGGTCGTAGTAATCTAGGCGACTTATGAGCTGAAGTGGACGTAAATTCAAATTTCAGCGGTGCCAGTTAATGTAGCTTGCGTTAGTTATAACCTGCAGTGTGATTTATAGTATCCTTGGGTTAAGGAGATATGCAGTTTCCTTAGCAAGATACGCCTTTGTCTTTGAAGAAATAATAATGAATAGATTATGCTTAGACCAAATAGTTGAGCTGTTAAGACATCGCTTGAAATAGTCCTTTGAAGCTGTACCGTATATAGACGGTGGCTTTATTTTATTTTGTTAAGTCATTCAAATATTGTAGATGATTTACTTTAAATAAATAATATTATAAAACCAATAATTTATAAATTTTATGGTATACAATTGCCGATACGAAAAATAATTTCGAATTTCTGGTAATTTATGTTCCTTAAAAATTATAATTCAGTTTTTTTTATTTTATCACCTATATTTTGTAAATGCTAATGTAAATGCTTCGAGAAATGATACGAGTGCCAATGGAACATACTGTACAACGTCGTTAAACGGACATTACAAAATTTAATAACTAAAATAAATATAAATAAAACAAAAAATCACAAAAAAAATATTATGTCTCCTGCCATGAAATACCATTTCATATTTCGCACCGAAATATTATATTTACTGAGTAATTGGACGTAAAAAACAAATTTCCGGCAATTGTGAAAACAAAAGAATTATTTTTGTGAAAACTCTGGATAAAGTGATACAGAAGCGTATATTATTTTAAGGAAATGACTAAAAAGCAATTTCCTTTCGGTTTATAAGGTGACGAGCTTTGGTTAAAGTAATGTATCAAAAAACTCGGATTCGGAAAATCAAGACTGTCAGACAAAACAAACGGATTTATGCCGTATTCGTCCCGGAGTTTCAGCCCACATGCTTAAAAAGTCTTTATTCGTCCCGCACCAAAATATTGTAAGTGTACAGTTAGGGCACGAAATCACACAGCTGGTTATTACATTTGCGGTCACCCATCCAGATC
Source organism: Xanthorhoe designata (assembly GCA_963582015.1). Taxonomy (NCBI): domain Eukaryota; kingdom Metazoa; phylum Arthropoda; class Insecta; order Lepidoptera; family Geometridae; genus Xanthorhoe; species Xanthorhoe designata. Next base: position 5,675,792 of record OY757029.1, read on the forward strand.
GTAACCGCGCTCAGAACGTTGCACTTCAACGATCCATCAATATCGCCTTAGCAAGCTATGCCACGAGCGCTTCTTCACATTTTTCTCTTTTTAACCTATCATGTTCCACTACTTGGCAAAGGTCTCCCCTTTCTGCCTCCACGTATCTCGGTCCATCCCCATTTCTGGCCATGTAGAGTCAAATGCATCCAGGTCATCTCGTCATTTGTTTTTGGGTCTGCTGCGTCTTCGTTGTCCGCTTAGCACCGTTTAACGACTTCACATTTAATGCCGGCGCCCCACATGGGCTTCAACATGGGGCCATCATTAAAATGTTATTAGACACAAACAGAGCATTGCCATTGGCCATTTTAATGTTGGCCCCAAGTTGAAGCCCATGTGAGGCGCCGGCATAAAAGTGTAAAACTGTGTGCCACAGCTTGTAATGTTCTGAACTGCAAATGTAAAGACAACAAGTCTGTTATAAGAAGTTAATCAACAGTCGGGCTCGCTACTATAAATAAATCCGGCGAGTGACTTCAATGAAAAAGCAATTTGTATGCGGCACTGAATTAAAAGAAATAACGTTTTTGTAGAAACATTTAAGGCATAGGCTCAAGAGACGAGAGATTGCTGGTAATAGTAAGTTGGTATGTGTTAAAGCATTACTATAATGACAGAGATTTATTTCGTCTGAAGGCCTACGTCATGTTTTAGAGACTATTAAAATGAAACATAAAATTTGAAAAAAACAATGAAAATTATCACGACTGTATTCACAAGATACGGTAGAAATTTTGTTTCAGATTTTAAGCATTTAAACTGAATGTTAACTTCTGCAAAATGTGGGTATGTGGGACGTGGATACGAAAATTTTACCTGACCTCCAAAACACGTGCCTTGGTAAAACGAGTATTACCAGTTTAAATAAATAGATAAATAAATAAATATAAATATCCTTAGACATTCCACACAGCCTCATCTTGTATTACTAAATGACGTTGTGAAAATATCCAAGGATATTTTTATAGTTATTTGTAAAACGCTTTTCGCTTTATTCTTGAGCCTATTCTTTATTTTTCTGGACGCCGAGACCCGGACAAGATGGCTTGTCGCTAGGTCCAAGTGTGGAATTTTTAAATTATACCCAAATAAATGTTATGTTTCACAAGCTGTTTACTTTTATTTAGTGCTGGAATGGAATGAAGCTGTGATGATAATGAAACGCGAGGGTTCCGTCTTTGCAACAAGGTTTTTTGTGTCTTACAATCTTGGGGATTTAATTAAAATTTATCTACGAAAATAGAAGTTGATAGAAATAGAATTCCAAAATTCTATCATGAAGTTATGTCGAATGTTACCTACATAGTTTTTAATGATGATTATACTAGTAGTATCTTAGACATCTTCAAATGGTCTAAAAAGATCTGAAAGAATTTATCTACTGCACTTAGGAAGTCATGATCATATTTCATTTTTTATAGGGTAAACGACCCAATTATTGGCACTTTTAGTACTATGACGTACACAAATCATAAAAACTGTCTTTGTTTTGTGTAGCCAACAATAAAAGTTGCCGTATGCCCATTAAAATAAAAAAAAAACCCCGACCATCGATTAAGACACCTTTTAAACAAAATAAAAATCTGTCATCCATTCTGGAACATGTCACAGACAGACACACTAACCAACTACAAAAGTACAACATTACCTTCTTCGTCACAGTTAAATACAGTTACACACACCCTCACACACCCTCACACACACACACACAGTTAAACTGGAAATTATGATCGTATAAACGAGCTAGCGCACATATTTACATAGCCCCATGTTGACCTGTTTGTTACTTTCTTTGATGAATCCCAGTGATTATGGACTGGATAATGTTTCTGAACGTCACAACTCTTATTAAGCTGGAGTGATTCAAATGATGTTTACAGAATACAACGTAAATAAACTACGGATATTGAAGTTGCGTTGTGACTTCTTTATGAAACTGAAGAGTAATAACTGGAAACTGTTGCTTATATTATGTTTTTTAAGTTATTCTAGTAAATAATAAACTCTTAAAACTTTTTTATTAGACCATTGTTACAAAAACTTTATCCCTACACTCATCGACGCTCAAGTGCGTAGGACATTTTTATTTTGGCATAATATCCCTGTTGTTTTATTTTGGCATCTAATAACGTTTTGAGTGGTCACAATTGAGTGACTACAAGTTTCATTAACAGCTGAGCGCTTCCATGCTTCGGAGGGCATGAAAATTGTCGGTCCCAGCATTTTCAAGTCATGGTGGCCTTAAGGCGGCCTAAAAACTCCGTCACCAGAGTTGGCCATTTATACGAACTTACTAATAACTAGAATCAAAACAACCAAAACTCTTGCTCAAAACCATTAGCAACTATAACTGATTTCACTTAGACAGATCAAAACAAACTTCTAACTACACATCCCATTCCAATATTATATTCTATCAAAGGACGTAGAGATCAACTACAGAGGTCAGAATAATGCATTGAGATGCAGCAGCATGCGTCTTTGGAATTACAAGCTCCAGGATCATTCATCTTACGCGAGTGACGAACCAAATGGGATTCCATCTGAGTCGGAATATTTTATCCGTGCGGGGATTAAACACAACAGTAGAGCTGTATATCTTCAGTCAAAGGTTTACTATTCCACATGTTATTTTATTGTGAAAATGTGTATATTAAATATATTATGTTATTTGCGCTAGTAGAAGCTGAATAGTAAAATCGTCTTGTATGAATAAAATGGTTATTACAATGTGATAATTTATGTTTGCGCTAGAAGGAAGAATTATTATAAAAACCTCAGCATTTTTTTCAGTTTTTCAGGATTCAATAATACATTTGCTAATGTTTACTTTTTCTCGTTACAGATTAGCAGCTCAAAAATTTGGTAAGTTAATTGGCTATTGAGAATATTAAAAAAAATATATTAACACGGAATTATTGAAATAAGAAAAATGAACACGATGTAACACAATGCTTTAACTGTGGAGTTTATATTTTGCAATTTAAATACTCAACGATGCTTCTAGCACTAGTTTAGGGACCTTGTAGTGAGAGGTGCTAGTATTTCATTCAATTCTCAACAACTTCTAAAGTTCAGGCAACTTCTATTTCAGCGGCAAAATTTACGCAAAAGTTTCAAAAATTCAAGTGCAAAAGTCTACTTACCGCACCCACTTTTACAAGAGTTTTGTCTCTCATTTGAATAACAAGAAAAACCTTTTTTCTCTCTCCCATGGCTCAATAATAAAATATATAATAGCATTTGCAACATTGTTTGTTTGTGATGTTGACTCGATTCTCGTAATGTTTCACATCGTGTAAAGTAAAGCTTTTTTATTTGGAAAAAACACAACACGTTCCAATGTAAAAAATTTATCACAAAACATCGAAACGGAATTGAATCGGCCGTTATACTATCGGTTCAGAGTTTAGTTTTGAACACACCAGATATTTGCTCTCTCATAAAAACGATTCCTTTCACAAAAAAAAAAAACAAATACATTTGATCCATATACACATTAACATCAAATACAATACGAGTATCTGATATCTTCAGATAGAAATCGAGAGTTTTCGAGATCTGGGCGTTTGAAGTTTGACAGCTGTCATCAAAAAAGTAGATCTCATGAAGGTCTTTCATTTGAGCTCACAACGGAAAGTGTAGGACGAGTAGTTTTCGAGATAATGGGCGTTTGAAGTTTGACAGCTGTCATCAAAAAAGTAGATCTCATGAAGGTCTTTCATTTGAGCTCACAACGGAAAATGTAGGACAAGTAGTTTTCGAGATATGGGCGTTTGAAGTTTGACAGCTGTCATCAAAAAGTAGATCTCATGAAGGTCTTTCATTTGAGCTCACAACGGAAATTAGTGTAGGACGAGTAATAGTTCTCGAGATATCGTAAGTATCGTAAGTATCTGAAGATATCAGATACTCGTATTGTATTTGATGTTAATGTGTATCCAATCATCCGAAAAAAATAAACATTTTAAATTATTATTAGATTAATTACCTAAATCCTAATTTTATTTATTTACTGGTTAAATGTAAGTTGAAAGCCAACTATAAATTTCCACCTATAGGTTAGTAATTAGATAAAAACAACCCCATTACTAGACCCAACATTATCATTGGTGCGCTTCGAGGAATAAAAACTTAACATTTATACCTACTGAATGAAACGCACCAAAACGGGTGCGCTATGTGGAAGTACTTAGGTGCGGTTCATCTGGGTGCGGTTCATCTTGGTGCGCTACGAAGAATGCCTCCTTTAGGAGAATCACCTACTTTATAAGTAAAAGAAAGAAAAGGAGACGCGAGAAAAATTATGACAGAAAAAGGAAAAAAAAAACATCACAGTTCAAAATGTAAAAAAATCAGAAAGTCATTAGCCTAATGCTATCCAAACTATTAATTTAAACTACCGAGTGTCTATATCAACGACGCTTAAGTGGCATACGTTGAATATATCATCAAACAAATCTAATCCCCGTTTAATCTCCCCGTTCGGACCGTGCAAATAAATACAGCAGGTTCAGTCTAAGTAATTTGATCTATTTTTATAACTAAACTAGCTGCGACCTGCGCTTGGTACCCGAATAAAATGTAGCCTAGGTCTAGTTTATCTCTGTACCACATACCACATAATAATATAATATAATATTAGGTACAGTTGGGCTGGGATTGTTAATAATATTTTAAATAAACGCATTTTCATGAAAAAACGGATTTGCTATACAATTTTCTGAGGCGGATAGCAAGTAGATGCACCTATTTAAAAGTAGACCTGCCTTTCTTTTGCTACTGTGTCGAGGTCGCAATTTACTCGTCAAAGGGCGTTGCCGGCTGGCGCTCGCAAATTGCAGCCCCAACTGACCATAGATTGTTCAAAGTGACAGAACTTGACGCAAAGATTTTGTGACGTCATAGTTTACTAGTTCTTAATTTAATCTTTTGAAAATAGATTTTTATGAGTTTTTTTGGCAATATACGATCGTTGGTTAATCGAATTTTATAATAAACACGATGTAAGTATAATATATTTTTATATATACTTCAATTATTAATAAGATTGTAATATTTTTTTTTTGTTGAAAACTATTTCATCACTTTTGATGACACATTTCATGATTTTTTTTGATGAAGTCATCAAAAAAAGTTGTTCTCAATGTTTAAATTCTGTACGTAACTAAAATGAATAAACAAACTCAATATTTAAACGATAAACTTTTTGTAAAAATTAAAGCTGGAAAAGATCCCTGCCCTAAATAATCTAAACAGCTGATTTAAAGTTATCCAAAGTAAATTCATCAAAATAATGCAATATTTTGAATAATTTTCTCTCTTAGAATCCATTTCTACCCATTATTAAGTCTATACTGACGCGAAATCCCACAAAATAGCCCGCTGCTTGTTGTATTACGTATTATTTAAGGAGTGTCCTTTGAAATAATGATGGTTTTAACTTTGATAGATAGCTTCTAGTTTAATTAAAAGCCTGACATAAACTAGAACCACTAGGTTTGTATCCAAGAGTTTATGTCAGGCTAACACTAGTTCATAGCTCAGAGTTTATGTAGGTAAGATTTTTTAAGAATAGGATTATCCTAAATTCAACTCATAAACTGCTCCCAGATTGGATTCAAACCATGCATTAGAATCACCTAGCATGTAAAACGAAACTTAAGTGATCCTTGAGGTCCTACAAGAATAAATGATTTTTCTTTCTTTATCTCTTTCTCTTTCATGCTTCAACCATACTCTAGCCGTATGTCTATACTATTATCAAGAGGTAAAGTTGGTTTGTTTGTTTGTATGTTTGGGGTAATCTTCGAAACTACTCATCCGATTTCAAACATTCACCGATGCGTAGCATGGACTTTCCGAATTAACATAGGCTATATTTTATCAAGGTAGGTACCACGGGCGCGAAGCCGCGGGCGAGTAAGCTAGTGTGTTTATAAACATAAAGATTTTTACTACTAGCGCATATTTTCCGCCAGCAAGATGGGTCAAACTTTATCATTGGTAAGGACACAGATGTTGACAAGTGGTGGTCAAGAGAAAGCAATAAAAACAGGGTCATACCATCAGGTGGGTGGATGATATAGAGTCTATTGAGGGAAAGGCACGGCACAGTTTAGGAGTAGCGAAGTTGCACTTGGTGGCCACCAAACTCTGTTTTCGCTACTCTTTCTAAACTATACAAAATAAAACTATTACAGAGATATTAAAAAAAAGCTTATACTCGTATAGCTAGATAGGTTTCTCAAACGGAATATTCAGTTTTTTTTAATTCCTTTGATCAACGTAAAATTAAAATAAAATAGACGCCAGCGCTAGTATGACGCATGCAACCACCTTAAATTACGCTATTTATATGTTCATATACATCAAAGTTAAGAGCACAAAGTTCACCAACTTTCAGTTTATAGTCCAGAAGTAAAAGTTGATTTCCTCTCATTTACATTCCAAACAAAGCGTAACCATTAACTTCCAACGTCTTCCTTTCAACAAGTATACAAATTCACACTCAAAACTCGTAAGTAAACAAATTCGACTCAATTCTACAAACTTACCCGGTAACTTCTGATATGAGAACTTAACAATGGATAAGGCACAGATGTTCGCATTATCTTGAGACAAGTTAAATCTTTGTCTGCGAACACAGTGAGTCTAATTGGATAACTTGAAAAGGTGCGACAAAGAACAATTGAATTCGCCGTTCCCTGTTCCATGTACTGTAACCACAAGGTAAATTCATACAGAGGCTTAACGATCTAACTCACAACGCAGACGTCTTCAGTTGTCTAAATATTATGTTGTTGTACGCAGGACGATGGTTTTGCGTACAATAACAATAATAGAAAAAGTATTATGAAAATTCATGTCTATTCACTTGCCATTTCAGTATAACAGTAAGAAAAACAGGGACGGCTTGTGGCTCCGTGTATGCTCCCGGCAAAGCTTTATTTTACTAAGAGGTTGATTCCAGAGTAGTATACTTAAACGAAGCTTAGACTCTGCATAACTTATATACTGTGTCTCTTCAGTATTATTACAAGTTCGCGGTTATGTAACTGATAAATGTTACTGACGTGACAGAACGTGCGCATGTGTTGAACTTTGTTTGGGGACTGCTTTGTATCTGCTGGGTCTCGTTGTATTGTGTTAAAATAAGATACTGTTTTGTAGAAAAGCATTGAATTATATCCATTTGACTTATAAGAGAGAAGGAGCGATATATATGCAAGATGTTTGCAACAACAAAGTTTACTCTACAAAAATATTATACTAAATTAAACCAAAACAGTACATACTGTTAATTAAAATTAAAAAATATGTAGTAACCGGGTGTTCCAATGCTATGCCACATGAAGAAGAAGTACCATAAATATAATAGATAGTGTTTCTTTTTAGCATTTAGACACCCAACTATTCAGATTATATAGAAATATTACAGTAGGTATTTTTTATAGAAAATCTAAAGCTAATTTTGAACACAATCACGTGTAAAGTTAAAATCTTCTTTTAACTGTTTTCCAATAAAAAGATCATAAATTGTTTAATCAACCAGTGGGCACCAGAATCGATTTTCCCAAATTAAATCGATTAATCTAAAACTACCGAAGATTGATGTTCTGTTACCTAAAAATAGATCATTATCGAAGTCCTTGGTCACAGAAAGATATTTGCAATACAGTATTTAAGGTAAAAAAATATATATTTTAGCGTTTCTTAGCTATAACTGTGCATGAAATGTTTCCTCTACTTGCCTACGATGTACTAAAACAATATTATTATTATTTTTCTAATCAGTTACTATAAAATTGTTTTTTACTATTTAACGTTTTAATTAGGATGCATTCTGTGATGTTAACCGCAATTAAATAGTGTTTCATTCATCCAGTCAATTTGGTAAAAAATTGTAGACTCTTTGCCATACTTCTAGTTATAATCGAGCTCTATTTTAAACTTCAACTGAATCCGTTTTCTCGTTTAAGAAACAAGCGCTATGTTGATCATGACAGCCCGCAGCTTAATAACGGCTTATTGTCAAAATCCCCTTTAATTACTATTACTTCGTATTGAATCTCTTCTTAAAATCCGGAGATAGGGAGTCGCGTTGGAACAGGCATTAGAATCACCTAGCATGTAAGACGAAACTTAAGTGATCCTTAAGGTCCTACAAGAATAAATGATTTTTTTTCATTCTTTTAATCGCTGATCCATTCATTAAATTTCAATTCCCATACATTTTATGTTTCTTTACCGTTTGCGATTGTAAATCAGTAACATGATAAGGAAGGTAGTATTTTATGAAATCAGAATAATTAATGTTAACTATCACTACTGTTTAAAACATTACTTCACCGTGACCTTTGGTGTTCGAGTGACGTAATGGATGGGTCCATTCAATGGGGCCGTCTTGAGTTTGATGATATCGACAATTTAGAGTGATGACGTCATTGAGAAGGTGACAGGGGATTTCCTCGTCTAGAGCCTTACTTTTTACTATAGTAGAGTTGGAATATAGTTTTGAAGGATATACTCAGGGACCACTAGCCAGATAATATCACAAAATAACCCCCTTATGCATATTGGCTTAGTTGGTTAACTAAGCCAATATGCATAAGGGGGTTATTTTGTGATATTATCTATTTATTATATTATCTATTATATATTTTGTCTTATTACTTTAGCTAAAACCACCATTTGACCCATTGTGTTTTTATGTTTCTGAAAAATAATCGATTACTAAATCTAAAGGTGAAACTCTGAAATGCAGACATTTTTTTAAAGAAAAACACGTACTTAGAAGATTAGATGAGGGAGTGTAGATCCGATGTTGACGTTGATGTATTTTCACAAGGTTTTTTGTTGTTTACATAATAACTTGTTTTGTTGCGTCATTATTTTGAATTTTCCTCTAGGTGAGATAAGTAACTTACAAAATAAATAATTTTTTTTTACCATATTTTTTTAACTAAAAAGTTGGCTGTATTTGCTACTGGAATCTTATCACTGCTTTTAATCTGAAGGTCGTTGGTATACATCTAAGGATGTTTGGTTTGAAAAGTATGTTTGGTTCAGAATATCCTGAATTAATTTTTAAAACATATCAATAAAAATAATAATTATTATTATTGTCCTCAAACACTCTAGGTATGAATAACTATCAATTATGAAAATATAGGTAAGAGCATCCTAAATTGATAATACACTTCTAAATATTTAAGTAGCGTTTCAGTATTCAGGGTAAATATTTTTTTAGCATGAAATTAAAATAATCATATTTCACGCCAAATTATTATGTCAGAAAACAACAGCATCGACACCATTGTTTCTTCAAAACAACTAAAACAGACTTTAAAATTGAGTCTCTATTATAATGTAACCTAAACGATAACTGACTTCGCTAAGTTTAACATTCCCTCAGCATTAGTAATTGGCACTTAAACTTGAAGTAATTCCAAATTGTTGCTTCAAAGCGGTAATAAATTTAAAGTCGTAATGTAATAAAAGATGGGACCTGTGAAACCACCACAAAAGGAAAGTTTCAATTGAAGTTAAGGCATCGATTGGTAAAAAGCCGCTGTTTCGTTTTATTAGAATTTACATGATATTCTTTTGAAAATTCTATCTCAGTGGGAAAATTTTCATCGACTCTTTTGTTTTAGTATCTGACTATTCCCATATTTGAAATCACACTAATATTATAAAGGTGAAGGTTTGTGTGTGTATGTAAGTGTGTTTGTTACTCTTTCACTCTAAAACTGCGGATGTGAATGAAATTTGGTACCAGGATTGCTTATACTTATACCCTGGATTAAAAAATAAGCTACTTTTTATCCCGGTAATCCCACGGGTACGGGAACTCTTCACCGCGGGTAACACTGCGGGGCGCAGCTAGTAGAACTATAATAATCTAACTCAAAATACTAAACTATTTGATATTGTTCTTTTAGTTCGTACTTCTGAGTAGTTTCTCTAGAGTTCAACGAACGCATTTCAATATTTTTTGTTTTAATTATAAAGTTTTGTGAAAATAAAGAGGCCTATATATGGGCCCAGAATCAAGTGCAGAGTATTCATATATACCCTCATAAAATAACGAATATAAATGTTGGTGAGATGTTTATAACAATTATCCCAACCCCAAGGTTTATTGCCTACAAAATGTAATAAGTAAGCAGATTCTAAAATTGAATTTTTCGCATGGAAATATAAATTTATAATACTGGCTTATCCAATTCCATCCGTTACAAAATGCTCGTATTAATATCCCATTTGTATAGCTTTATTTCGAATTATTTCCGTGTATGCTCGTAATTTTGTTTCCCAATGGTACAAACATTCTGAACAAGAGTTTCAAGGACACAATCGTAATAAACATTCAATGGGTACCTTAAGTCATAACGATGTCTTTAAAGGTATTGGAGCGTATCGCTTTTTATGCTTTTTGAATTTTATCATACCGGAATTTGTTTATGTGCGTTTGTCTGTGATGGGGCGTTAAAGTTAACTTTCTGCCATTTTTGAAAGTCAACAGGTTAATTTAAGGTCAGAATTCTACCTATTATATTCTTATTGGAATAGAGAAAGGCCTTGGCCTTGCCCGGTCGGTGGAAATCGTACATAATTAATGTCTTTTTTATAATTTTGCGATCAGAACACACATTATAGAACATTATAAAGGTAAATTTGCCGTAAATACCTGTTTGAATTATGTTTTATAATGTACATAATAATGTCTCAAAACGAAAAAAAATTGAATGGAAGGAACAATAAGTCAAAACATCAAACACATTACTTTACTTACATTATACTTACTTACCTTTAAAATAAGAGCTAATTTACAATAACCTTGTTCTGCGATAACTTATTTATGAAATGCCTTGAAGAGGCTAATTTGTTTCTATCTAATTACTTATACCATAAAAAGTAGCCGTAGTAGTTGTTTACAAACAGACGTTTAGATTCCATAGAGAAATCATACTATCTTTTGAACTTATTTAAAGTAAGAATGTAATAAATCTCAAGTATTTATTTAATCTAAGTAGACAAAAATTGTAATTTCAAATCTAAGCCGCATACCAATTTTAATTTTTAACATGAGTTCTAAACGATTTAAATATCTTTGCCTCTGTAACAAACATTCACACATACTTACACACTTACACACAAACTTTTACCTTTATAATTATTAGTGTGATAATAATTATGTTAACAATAATCATAGTTCAGCTTATACCAGTGAAAACTCTGAACAATATTACCACCAACGTAAGTTGAGCTACGATTATCGTTTCACGCTCTCAAAAGTATACCTCCTCCACTTGTACTTTTTGAAGAAAAACACGCTTATTACATCGATAGATAAAAGCTGGCCCCTTATCGTAAAATTGCTTGTTTTTGCCATAAGGAGAATAAGACCTTATTCGATGTCCAGGAAAAAATACAACATGTTTTTCTACGTTCAAGGATATCAAGGACTATCGATATTTTCTACACTAGCATACTTCTATTCTAGGTAATACAAGAGTCAAATGCTTACACTCAACGGATCATTAGTGCCTAGAGCGTGACCCAATTATAGCCACAATAAAGTTGACATATTGTCAAGCAGTTTTGACAGTTTTGAAGACGTCTTTGGCGCAGTGGATGAAGGTTGCAGGTTCTATTTCCGCTGCAAATGTTTGTTTGTAATATAAGTAGGTAGTACTATCAGTCATCTGGTTACCATAAAACAAAACATTTTGTTGCTTAGCTTGGGGCTGCTTAAAATGTCCAAGGAGTATTCAAGTATTCATTTATATTTATCCATCTATACCTATCACATATGGAAAGTTAACATCTGCAAAATGTGGGCATGTACCAAATATCCAAATATGTATTTAGACATACCTCTGACTACCCCCTTAGTCATTCTTCCAAAGGATCTAAAAATTACATAAATATCTGAAAAAAATGTCTACCGCTCCCTGGGATACAGTCGTGATCATATTTAATTTAATTTTTATTTTCTATAGCTTACATCCAATTAAAATTATTCATTTATTTGAATACTATTGAGTGAATATCGCATATATAGCTCTTTACAAGTCTATATTTCAATCGTTAGTACAATTAACAGGGTAACAAGTACCCTCGGTCCGTTCCAATAAATCAATGTATGAAGTTCTCGGTATATTTCAACCTAACAAGCTCTCGTGGGGGCTACTCAATAGAATAGCTGAATAAAGACTGGAGTTTGTTTTTAGGGTTTTCGGTTTGTTCCGAATTTATTTTTTAGACAAGCTATATCCCGTAGTATTCCTGCATGGATTTTAGCAACAACTATAAAAGATAATAGCAAAAAACCGCCCAAGTAGACTCATAGATACAAAACATTCAAACATGACCGGGACAAAAAAAAACAAATTCTACACACATTTTTCACACAGTTTTTCAGTTTTTCTGAAACTTTAAATCAAGGTTACAGAGCACAAACGGTAATAGGAATACTATTTATTATTATTTTTAATATTACCCACTGATTGTTTGAATAAATATCTTTATTATTATTATTACATCGAAGTTCTGCATTTAGAGATACATGAACATTTAAGACATCAATCATAAATTAGTAATACAACATCAGAATAAAATATCTTATCTCAATTTTATAAAACGGTTCTCAATTACACTTCTTTTAAAATTGCTACAAAAGCTACGTTAAAACTATTCCCCAGAACACAATTCCTCAGGCGTTACTAAGATCCGTTCTCAATAAGTTTCACTCGGCGCTGGCCGTCTTGTTCTATCTTTGTAAATTATCCGAGTTTCTAGTTTATTAAGATTTACGGCCTTTTTACGAAGTGTTATTTTATTTTCTACTATACGATGTGTTATTTTTAAACTCCCTGATAAAAAGATCTGTTGTGACTTTATAGTGTATATTTATGTATGTGTATGTCCGTTTGAGGCATCCAAATCTGCAGTGGTGGTGGATGTATCGGAGTTTTTCCTTGTTTTTTTATTGTAGTTGTTATTTACTAATAGAACTTTCTTTTGGCACTATGTTTTTTATAAAATAAACTTTGAGTAGACTAATTTGTGTTTTATTATTGACCCTTCAAACGCCCATAAAGGTCTATTCAAACTTACGCGGTAAACGCTGCCGCGGCTAGAGCGACACTTCAGACAAAATACTTTATTTGTTTATTTTTGTTCTATTATCTGCTATGTTTAAAGTGGCATGCAAACGATTTAGCTGGATCTGTAAGATTGTAAAGTGTTGAATAAATTATTAACAAAACATCTTCAAAGGAAATAAACGTGATAACTCGTGGTCAGTTCAATTCCTTGATATTTCCACTAACAATTTGATCTTACATTTTAATACAACTTCAACATGTTAAAACTTTTTATGGCGTGTAGCAATTTATGAAAAACTTTCCAAAGTGTTGAGTCCGTTTAATTTATGGAGGGCCATAATTTATTTTGTGAAGATTTATTGGCTTTGAAGTGAAGACTTTTTGCTACAATTTGTACAAGCTGTATGTTTGGATTCATTTTACCTCTACCTACAAAACTTTTGATTCACTATGTCATTCAAAATAATAATTTTTGAATCACTCTAAAGTAAGTAAGTTTGTTTGCAAGTGGCCAACTCTGGTGACGGAGTTTTTAGACCGTTTGAAAGCCTTCGTTATGTGACAAAAGTCTTTAAAGTTCTTTAGCGTTTCGATTCTTCCTCGCGGTCTCACACTAACCACCACCTATGAAGATGGTTCTCCAGAAAAATCGAAATATTGTTTTTGTTTAAATAGTGTTTTAAAACAGTTTTTTTGGTCTCTTCGGATCTTTCCGAATCAGAAAGATGTCTACCGCGCCTTAGAAATACAGTAGTAATCATTTCATATTTCCTAAATTGAATTATCCGTTTTACGTCCAACTTTTTGATTGAAATACTAAATCAAACACTTTCTCTTAAAAATAAGGTTGTATTTATTTCCTCAGATATAGTATCTGCTTCCTCTCCAAGACCCTCAGGCCAGTAAATAACACACTCTCCATCTTATCCCCCTGATAAGAGCCAGGGTGAGGATATTAATCATACCACATTGGGTATAATATTTTTTGGTACAAGTATCATTGAATTTAATAGGTGTTGTGGTTTGCCTGTGATCAAATAAATTTGATAAGGTATCACGCTAATATTATGTGAAAGTTAGGGTGTGTGTAGGTGTGTAAGTATGTCTGTTACACTTTGACGCTCAAACAGCTGGCAAAATTTAAATTGGTATAAGTACCCTGGATTTAAAAATAGGCTACTTTTGATCCCGGTATTCCCACGGGAACTATTAACTTAACTTTTAGTAAAATTTTTCATTTAGGTATAATAGCAAAAATATACAATACTTATTAAAATGTTTGTGTAAACATCAGAATAAATAAAATAAAAACACAATGAAAAGAAGTTCGCCCGTTTATTATCGGCTTATTCGCTGTAAATGCGTTATTGCGCAAGAATTATGTTACTTTAGCACTTTAAAAAGTTATAACAAATGTTTTATGTATCGTTACGTTTTAGGACTCCGTAGGCTTGCCAAAAAACGATTACTTTGTTTAATAATGATTTATGGTCACTTAAAGTAAGTAAAATAATATTTCCAGAATCTAGCGGTTGCCTATAAAAAAATCTTTAAAAAAAATGTTTCAAAATCATTTAAATCGGAACTGTAGAAATGTTCACTACATTAATAATGTTAGTATTTGTAATTTTGAAATAACAAATCAAACAGAATTAATTTAATCGGAACACTGTCTTAAATTTTTAATCGCGCTTGCCATTTATTCGCGTTTCATTGTCTCGAAGAGGAAAAAGATTTTCGCATCGTAAAAGTAATTTTGACAGCGCGTAGAATATTATGAGCAAAAGTACAATTAGAAGTGATTCCTTGTGATAATAGCACGTTTGATATCTTGAATGGTTGTTTTAACTTTGTTATAAAAGTGCTGAATACAACATGGAAATCTAGTTAAACATCTTCAGAATAAACTTTAGGCTGATGAGCTGTATGTGAATGCTGAGACAAGCAATAAGTTAAGGAACTTGATATACTTATAAAAAAACAGCCAAGTGCGAGTCGGTACTGAAAAAAATAAATGGTAAACGTTGAAAGATTTAATTTAAGCGGTTGGTACTTGATGGAGCTGTGTGGAATGTCTAAGGTTATTTATTATTAAATAAAGTGTTAACTACCTACAATAGCCATTGCAAAGTCTTCTAAATCCATCACCACAAAACCAATACAAAACATTTTAAAAACCAGAACAAATTATTTCAAACGAGTACTTTCTAAGCAAATCTGGTACAGGGGGACGTAAATTAGCATAATTAACAATTTACCGACAAACTTGCTTCCAACAATCTATCAATTGGTGAGTCTAAAACCAATTAGGCGACAAACGAAAGAGGGAAGAAAGTGGGGTAGAATGGGCTTCGCTTTGTTTCATTGCCGATTGTGTCGGTAGCTAAATGGAATGGAATTTTGATGGCCCACTGGCTTAAAACTTCGGGGTTTGCATTATCGAATTCGAGGGCAACTTGGAAAATCCAAAGATTTTTTACTTGTTATCGTAAAAGGTTCGAAAGGTGCGATTCTGAGGAAGTTTGTTGTTTGTTACAAATAATGTAAATGAGTTGTTTTAATGGTAAGAGAGTGAGAGGAAACAATTCTGAACCACGACATTTTCTAAAAAATGTTTGATGGGCACATGAGTTGTTTTTTTATCTTATTTATAAAGGGTCAGTTTAAAAAAACTTCTTTCTATGTTCAATATTTCAAAACAACACCCATTTTTCTGAAAAAAATACGCAAAAAAAACGTACAAAAAAGGCAAACAGGGCTTTTTCAAATAAGGCTTTTTTATCATTATAATCCAATGCAATGGTAAAAAATAATTACTGATAAATATAAATGATACTGTTATTGAATGTTCTAAATTTTATTTCAGTCACGACTCATTGTCTAGCGAATCACGAACCTTTAAAATGAAACCTTCGAGATAATTTGAATCAAAAACAGCATTACCAAAAAAGCCAATACTTTCGGCGCAGATAAATCTAAATATTCAAGATGTCGTCCCAAAAACCGAGAATAAATTATTCATGGATTGCCAGACCCTGGAATAGTGATGGACGGAGACGTATGGGATATTATAGAAGACAGTTGTGTAAGGTTTATTTCTCAGCAAGGATATATCGAATGCAGGCGACTAAAGGATCGAAAAGACACGCTGGATTTAAAATCCTCATATTTATAGCTAGTATTCACTTGCGGCTCTACTTGCATTGGTACCTGGTTAAAAAACCCAAACGATCGATGTCGTGATCATTGCTTTTGCAGGTGATTTATCCACTCAAACCCAAAAAAATCAGTTTTTTTTATCTACACTGATAACATTAATTCTGACTTTTACTACCTTCAGTATATAAGTACGCAAAAGTACTTATGTACGTTCAGAAAAAAATAAATTCTAATATGGATTTCATAAATGGTCGTTTTCTAAATAATAATATAATTAATAATTATACGTTTGCCGATACTAACTGAGATGAGCCAGGAGAGTGCAGGTGCAAGTTAAATTCCCATATGACCAAACTTTGTTTAAACTACAGATACTTCAGGATCGACTGTTGCCAATTGTTTCTGATACTCGGGTATATTGGATATCTTTCTTAGCTTTCAAGATATCATGATACGGAACACACACGAGATCCGGACTGATACGGAGATCTATCGTGTTATTTGTCTTGAGGCTTCGTCTTATCGGATGTGGTTTACGTTATTCTAAAATACTCTTTGTATTTTTTTATTTCTATCACCATTTTCAAAGCATTCTGTGTAAACCATCTTAGCTAAAGTGTGAATTAAAATAGCCCAAGGTGTCTACTGTTCTTAATGATACCAACCAATGTATGTGAACGTTCAATACTGAATCCAAACTTGATCCAAACATAAGACCTTATAGCTTTGAAATCCACAAATCCTTCTCCCCAGACACAGCCTGGTTGAGCGATGCACCGATCAGTTACTGTCGACTACAGTGTCGACGGTAAAACGAATTGTCACCCATGTGCCTGTCTCATTTATTTACTTGTGTAAAACAAACTGAGATAAACAACTGAATAGTAAACAAGGTGCTAGCAGTTTCTTTCGTTTTTCAGATCAAGAGCCACTGCCTTATTTTAAGATTTAACAATTTAATAAAGTGTAATGAGGAAGCGAATTCAAAGAAAAAATTATCAAAGCAAAGTGGGAGAGAACTGACATCTCTTCGGAAGTTTTCTAAAGTTCTTCTAAAAGTGTACAAAACAAAAATTTACTCACCAGCGTAAAAGTTGCAAACAAAACAAAACAACAAAATTGAATTTACCATCAATTCCTTTGAACGTTTTACACTTATTATGTTGCGGTAACAAACACATACGAGTATATAAACTTCATTGTTTATTTGATAGTAAACTACAACTCAATCTTTGTGCGCTAGCGTAAGTTAATTGACAGATAATGTATGAAAACTTTTCACAGTGCCTCTAGCGAATAGACTATGTACTTACACAAATTGTAAAACTAATTATCCTTTAAAAAGCTTACTCTACGTGGAACTTACCCGGTAATTGTTGCGTGAAAGAGTAACAAGATGACATCCATACAAACTTTTACATAATCTAGATTACCAATACTATCTATCACACGTGGTAAGTTATGGATGGATACCTTGTATTTAGTAATTAAACTTAAATCCCAAATTGACTGTAAACAGTTGAAAGCATCTTACTTTGTTATTGAACAGCTTTAAGCAATATTTTGGTATCTAAAACCCTAAAATATGAGTTCTATTCCAGTCATAACTTTACGAATAATTGGACAAAACGTAACGCAATTTCTCTAGAATTTAGCAACAATTTAGTAAGCCCTCCTAATTTATTGGAGCGCATATTTTCATGTACAACCTATTTCAGAATATACACTGTCTCAGCTATGAGTTTATTTAGCACCATTATTTTCACCAGTCATATTTCGTCCGATTCTACGCCTTATTCTCTTAGAGAAGAGTATTAGAATGGTATATCACAGCCGTTAACTCTATTTCCTCGGCCATTACTCTTTTTCACTGCTGTGTTATAAGGCAGCGACTCAAAGGAAGCACAGAAGGTAGTACTCGTAAGTGAGCCTTGAATTTGGAGTTACAAACAGATTATTTTTTATTATGTATTTGGGATAATATCTATTCGTGCGGATAATTATTTATTGTCACTTCATACTTTTAAATTACAATTTACAGGATTTTATCTAGGAACTAGTCGCCCGCGACCACGGTTGTTGCATGCAACACAGCCAAAACGTCGGGAAATAATAAAAGGTAAATTACGCAATAAAATCCTGTAAATTGTAATTTAAAAGTATGAGTTGTGATCGCGAAAGTTTAAGAAAGATTATTTTCACTTACTGCAATTTTTTTATTTATAGTTCAAGTGTAAATCTTTGATGAAAAAGCTTCAACATCTATGTATTCGTATCAGTGCTTCACGCGTGAACCATCGTGTTTAGACAAACCTAATATTAGGCTTAAACACTACTAATTTTTTTTTGTAAAATTATGAAGTCAATAAATATAATATCTCTTTATATACAATAATTAAGGTAAGTGTTAAATGTAATTTTTATATACGGCTGATACTGAGAGGATGACAATTATCATCGTCATTATTTTTGTAATTTAATGTTTTCTTCTGACTGAGGTATAAAAACATCCATTGACGGTTTATCTCCTATATTTTTGAGATTCTTACTAAAATTCCACAAAATGCTGATCACATCTTTCAACTTTCTCAATATCTTATATTTTCTAACCAAACTAAAATAAAACAATAGCAGTGCACTTCTCTTAAAACATTCCAAAAGCAACCGCACAACTTTATATTTGAATTTGAACACAAAAGTCCAATCAATTTAGAGATTCAAGTGCACAAAGAATAAAAGAGAACTTTGAAGACACTCGCGGTCGGAGTTACAGTACAATGCTTTCCGAAACTTTGCTTCGAAGTGACTATTTTCGTGTTGTCAGCAACTCAATACGGCAATTAGCAACTTCCAACAATTGTCTCGAAAAGAGAGATATAAGTAAGGAAGAAGCGCTCGTGGCGACTTCGTCACTTCGCTACTCCTCCGACATTAAATTATTAAGTACAGAGGTATTAGAAAATCTAATGATAGGGGTATCTAATAAAACGGAACAGTAAATTTTTCTAAATTTCTTTGTAAATTTAACTTTATAAATTCAACGTTTGTAAATGCATACATTATTATAAGTGAGTGTCATAATCACCTTTAAAAATCCTGGATTTTTGTAGATAGAAAAACACCTAGAACATACAAACATTTGTCACGCGGCGGAGATTGAGCCCGCAACCTCCGCCTCAAGCGGGCCTTCCCACAATGCGCTACAGAGAGATCGAAGAACGAGCTAGAAGAATAATTCAGCAAGCTACACCACAAATAAAGAGAGGGAAAAAAAGAACAGTTCATAGAAAGAAAGAGTTAGCTATACTTGAACGCCTTACGTGACATAGCTAGACAAAGTTTTATTCCCGATTCAAAACTTGGCTTTGTTAGATTTAGTTTGTGAAAAGAATTTTTTGCTCGCCGAGGACCAAGTTGAGTGGTTTCAATATTTCTCGTTCCTTCAACACTTATTGATGTGACTTACTTGTACAGGGATGTAATCAAGTAATTTTAAAAAGGGGCAGAATTCATTGTTCATTTTGTTGTTAACGTCATTTGGTAAAACTTGACTGACTTATTTTTTCTAGAGGTGATATATTTTTATAATTTGGAATTTAATTTTTTTTTTCCTATCACAGAGAAAAGCTTAAATAAAAAAGTGCTTACAATAATAAAATTGCTAATAAATGTTACCATCTCTTTCTGTTCAAATTACTAACAAAACATTCTTTTTACAGAATATTTGTAAGATTGGTCAAAATTTTTACAAATAACTAGCTGTGCTCAGTAGGTTCACCGGCCATCTTTATTTTTGATGGGTTTATTCTTGGACGTATCATGATGTTGAAAAGCTATCATATACAGAAATTTTTTTTCTAATACGACTATAAATTCCAGAGAATAGTGCTAGTTAAAATAGTAGCGTGGATGAATGCCCCATCAGAGGAAATCCTAGCTACGCCCACTACTCTAGCGTTTTCGCTCGAATCGAGATATCTGGCTCCGAATTGGATTACCATCTAGTGGGTACAGTTGTTATGAAAAGTATCTTGTTCAAGATAAAAAAAAAAAGTAAGTTCGTATGAGCAAGTGGCCAACTCTGGTGACGGAGTTTTTAGGCCGCCTAAAAGCCTCCGTCATGGCTTAACGACTTTAGATTAAATTGAAAGAAATCATGGTCATATTTTTGTTTTTCATTGGTTTCAAGTGTTAACTAATACCTAAGCGTTTATTTAAAAAAAGTTTAACAAAAGTTTATAACTTTCTGAATACTTTACTAAAACATTACTCCTAGCGCTGTTAATGCATGAACGTGAATCAAGTTGTACCAAAACTGAAAAAAAAACTCGATTTTATGGATAATTTTCTCTTTAGATACCCACAGCTTACAAGTAAATAGCTTATAATTTAGTACAAGGATTTACTAGTAACCAAGGCAGTAGAAATGATAGCTATCCTTCAATGTTATAAATGAGTAAGTATGTATAAGTGTGATCGCGAAAGTTTAAAACACTTTTGCAGTTGACAGTACGTACTGAAGTACCTACATAATGTATTGGGTTGAAGTGAATTCGAGTTTTGTGTCGCACCATAACATTTTTAATGGTTTCTCGGAATAATGAAGGAAATACAATACGATTTTCTTTTGACTTATAGAAAAAAACTTCCATTTTCTCCCGGACTTGAACGTAAAAATTGCTATAAAGCTACTTATTGTTTTCAGGTGAACCTTTTTATGATCATTTCATGATTGTTATTGCTTCAAATAATTTTATGGAGATATTGGATTTGGCAGTAACTGTATTTCAGATACAAAAATATATCTGAAATACAGTTTAAAAAATTGTTTGTTTTAAAATATTTACAAATATGAACAAAGATAAATTGAAAACTTTATCATTTTAATTAATTGAAAAGATAGTGTACAAAATAACGGAATGGTATTCAAGATTTAGAACGTATTTAAAAAAAAATTAAAAATTTATTCATGAAATTGTTACCTACTAACTAACGCTAAAACTACACACTAGTTGCCATTACTTGACAATTTATTAAAGAAAAAACAATTAGAAATACTATGTCATGTCATGTTTAATCAGAGTAATTGAACAGAGAATGTGTCTACCGCACCTTGGAAATACAATCGTGATCATATTGTTTTTTTTAATTTTCAAGATATTTTTGCTCTTTTTTTTTAAAGCAATGTCATTACTCATAAGGTTCACTGATAAGACAAGTTCACAAAATCAAACTCTCAAAACAGCAACTTTCTTCAACAAACAGAGATAGAAAATAAATTGTCGCCGATATTCGGACGATACAATGATAGTTTTCTGGCACACATTTTATACACACTTTATTGGGCATTCTGTTCAATAATAGTCCATTGCGACGTGTCCTTACTCTAAATATCTCAAACTGAGCATTGTGGCGTCGTTTATATTCAAAGCATAGCATTTTTTATGTTCAATGGAAGGAAGGAAGAAAACGAATTTATATTGTCATAACATTGGCTGTTTTTATAGTAGATAAAGTGTTAAAGCGTCGAAAACGTTCACTTTATGACTGGCCTTTTGTCATAGATGATAGTGTAATTCCATTTCCAATTTTCTCATCACTTCACTTTCACGGATTGTTCGTGGGTAACTATATATTTTTAAATTTGAATTAAGCATTTTGTTTTTGTTTTAAACTGTGCATTTACATTATTTTGTTACTATTTTAATACCTTATATTCTATGCTATGATCTTATTAAAAACGAATGCACTTGACAACTAAACTCTACAACGTTTCAGTTTTTTAGTCAGCAATGAAACAAATAAGGGACTTTTAAGCTTTATTTTTTAAATATCCTGCATATTAATGAATAATGTACATTGATTAATAATTAGTTTAATTAAACAAATAAATTTGAACTAGGTAGGTACTCAACTAAACTTGCTTTTGAACAGTTCTATTAAAACTTTTCGACATGATTCAACCAAAATCGCATTGTTACTTCGACAACTCAACGATATGAAATAATGAATCTTAAACCACTAATATACAGTTCATAATTCATGAGACAGCCAACTCAGTGACCCAGAGTGCTCTTTGTATAGAAGCAGGTCATTTGGGTCAAACGACTCCATATTATAACCGCAGGATACATGATGTGTCTATTGTATAGCGCAATAATAAATTTTGCGAGACACGGAAAGGGACGAACGAAAGTTTCACTATTTCTAATAGGGGTTACATAGTTAGACAGTGCTTATAAGTACTTGGGACCAATCTGCTGGGGAAATATTTATATTGGCGGTCAGAAATTTGACCTTGACCTTGAGTGATGAAGCATCAGTTAAGTAAATAAACATATTGAATGCTATTATGTAGTAGGTATATCAATCATCTGATTACCATAACACAAGCATTAAATTGCTTAGCTTGCGATTAGATGACGATGTGTGAAATGTCTAAGAATATTTATTATTATCCGTTTACGGCTTCACTCGCATGGCCTTGATAAATCACACTTTAATATGCACTAAATGTAGTGCATGGACAGCTAACGTGTTAAATTACATTAAAACACAGATGGCAAAATTTTTTTTTTTATTAAAACTGACTTCAATTTCGTGAGGAGTTCGTTGTTTGACTTTTTCACGCACAAACCACTGAACGGATTTTAATGAAATTTAGTAACTAGGATAGCTTATATCCTGTAATAACACATAGGCTATTTTTGATCTCGATATTCTTACTGGAACGGAAACTATTCCGCAGGTAGCACCGTGGGGCGCAGCTAGTTATAATATAAAAAAGTCGTGTTAGTTACAACACAATGTACCTAACTCGAGAGGGGCTGGGCCGAATTTTATAATTTTTGTGTTTTTGGATTTGGCTTTGTCCGGAATAGGATATAAGACACCTATGTGTTATTTCAGGTTTTGAAAAATCAGCTCTCAATCAATGTTAATGTTATGTTATGAGCCTGATATGTCCCACTGCAGGGCAAAGGCCTCCCCTCCTTCTCTCCATTCATCCCTGTTTTGGGCCACTGTAGACCAATCCTTTAGATGGGCATCTAACTCGTCTTTCCATCTACGGCGTGGTCTGCCGCGAGGTCGTTTTTTGTTAGGAGGCGTCCACTCGGTAGTGGCTTTAGCCCACAACGTATCCGACATGCGGCTGACGTGACCTGCCCAATCCCATTTTAACTATCAATCAATACTTTAAGTAATTTTTCTGAATAATGTTTGTAAACTTTTTAGTAGTCTATTTTCCAAAAACTCAATAATAATATTATGCAAATCAACGTGCTCTGAAGTAAAAGTAAACATCGTTAGGAAACCTGCAGCTAAGCTCCAAATGTCTACTTGAAGTTGGGATGATAAAGAAAACACGTTGTGCACGTGACTTGCACTTCGCTAGGAAAATGTAGCAAGGCAAAACTTTCTGAATACAAACTAACGAAACGCTAGTAGTTGTGATGAAACTCATAATATTTTTAATAGAAATCTAGTCACAGATATTATCGTCCCGTTATTTTCGGTCATCGTTTACTGGAGTTTGAAATGCGGGTATGGATTACAGCTAGCAGCAGATTCACAACAAGTAACTCGTACTTGTAAATCACTATATTTTCCGTTGAAACAAAGATAATAATAAAATCGTATAAAAGCTTTATTTCTCCATAATTGCAATAAATTGCGTTATTTAATGTGCCATGACCGAGTATTTTTTCATTGTTCTGGTTACGACTCCTTGTGGTAATGAATTGTGAGGTACATAAAGTTTGGGTTTTCATGTTTATAAAAGTTTATACAGGATCGTTTATGAATCGATTTTGATATTTTTGTTATTGTTGGAAAGAAGATATTCCGAGGGTGGTCCCATAAAAAATGTTGAGGATCTGATGAGGATCTTCGGAATTATGAACAGAAATGCACCTTGAGAGTGCAAGAAATTGCTCTCTCCTCACGAAATTGAAGTCAGTTTTAATAAAAAAAATAATTTTGCCATCTGCGTTTTAATGTAATTTAAGAAACTGATATTATGATATTTTTTTATAAACCTATAATTATTTAAATAGGTTTATAAAAAATGAGACAGAGATCTTTTTATTTTGTTAAAAGTAATTCAAGAACAGGATTTAGGTCTGTCTCATTTAGCATTATGTCGACGCAAATCTTGTTAAGAAAAATGTCTCAAAAAGGTTTTAGAATTTTTCCCTTGAATTTTAGTCTGTTTCTTAGAAATCTTGTTCTCAACCCTGTATCTATTATTAAGAAAAGTCTAGGTGACGTTGAGATATAGGGCATAATATATGAGCTCATTTATAAACAAACTTAAGTTTCTTAGGTTTTTCTTTCTAGGGCAAAGAAGACGGTAAATAAGTTTTTGAAAACACAACTCTTTCTTTTACAGAAATGGAAGTGACTTAAATTAAATATTAAAGTTTTATGATGACTCAAAGTAAGCAAAGATGATAAAGATAGTTGAAGAAAGTACCTTTTTCTTAAAATGTTATTTTCTGTGCTATTCGTCTATATTGTAAACTTTATCTCTACTTTGGGTCTTTTGCATCCAGGTCAACTAATGTCTATCCCCGCCCGGCAACTATGTCGTTCATCCATCTGGAAGGTGGTCTACCGAGTGGTATAATAAATCTCCGGCATCACCATTCAGACAAAGCCTTATTCATATGCCATCACCAAATCTTGCCAAATGTCCTGCCCAACTTCATTTTAAGTTTATAATACGGACCCCAACAATCAACATCTACCACTTTGGTTTGACGTCGGATTTCAGTACCTACCTACAGGGTGTAAAAAGACGTCTACCGAAAACGAAACGGGGTGGTACAGCACCCCAAAAGACATCTAAAGAAACATTAGTTGTCTGAAAAAAGACCGCGGGCGGTCGATGACCGCGGGCGAGATCAGCTGTTCGCTGTCGTACGAGCGTAATATGCTATGCGTAATATTGCTGTTTCTTTAATTTACTTGTTTATTTCCTTTATTAAATGATCTAATTAGGTGGAAATGGTCTTATTATGTTGTACGATGTGTATGTGACTAAAAAAAAAAAAAAAAAAATTTTTTTCGCTAATTATGTTCAGTACTATGGTCTGATTGCAACCCATCAGTTTTCGGTAGTAGTCTTTTTACACCCCGTATATCGAATTACACTGTCAATAATCGAAAAAAAAATATCACACCTTGTTTCAAGTACTGTATGTAGGTGACTA
Source organism: Xanthorhoe designata (assembly GCA_963582015.1). Taxonomy (NCBI): domain Eukaryota; kingdom Metazoa; phylum Arthropoda; class Insecta; order Lepidoptera; family Geometridae; genus Xanthorhoe; species Xanthorhoe designata. The sequence goes on from OY757029.1 coordinate 5,701,326, forward strand.
GTAATAAAAATCTTTACATAACAAATCTTGTCCTTAAATAAGAACACTCAACAATACAAACACGAGATCTTGTTATAAAAGTCTGTCTTTGTCAAAATAAAAAAGTCCTAACCTTTCCTTATGTGCAAAACATTTGAAATTAGTATCTGTCTCAGCACAATAGTTGCTATTGTGTGTGTACAAAGGAATTTCACGAACTGAATATGAGTATAATATGGTATTGCGTTTTCGCTTGCTAGTGGAACGTTTAGTCATCCGTACGGCTGTGGTTTTGTTTAGGAAATATTCTAAGCTTATAAAATAATGTCAGTAAAAGTTTTGTAGACCATACTGTATAGTATAGATAGACTATCACAAAGTGCTGGATAAGCCACAGAGCTTATCCAGCACTTTGTGGTGGATCAGATCAGGTTCAGTTTAAATTATAAAGAGTGAATATTTTGTAAATTTACTTGAGAAAGTTTTACTGTAGCATTAATAATTGTTTGAATCATATCCAACTCGTATAAGCTCTGGTGGTGGAATTTGTAGGCCAAATCATCTTAGTTATAACATAATGGATCTAGAATCATGTTAAAGATCAAATGTCTACTAAATTATGCTGTTATCCCTTTTCAACGACATGTCAGTGACAAGTAAAATCAATCTTCAAATCCTTGTTAGAATGACAGCTGATACGAATATGACGTATCAGGGTTACTTCGCTCGAAAGTCGTGGGTTCGAACCTGGCCGTGATTCAAAGGATTTTTTTAGCAGTGTTGGAAGAGTGGGATGGACCCTAACTTTCGATCCGAACGTCGTGGGTTCGAATCCAGCCATTCAACAGTGGATTTTTCGTTGCAACGAATTTATAGTGCATTAACACGAGCTCTCAACGGTGAAGGAAAACATCTTAAGGAAACCCGTGGCTTAGTCAGCCCCACGCGTATTGACCATTGGCTATCCTGTGGATATGACCGGATAAGCTGAGAGGGGATGGTTTAGGTGCTGGCCTTTTCCATCTCAACAATGTCTTAATCACTACAGTGTCCTGTTAAGTGTAGGCAAAGATAACCTCCTGACACTGACATAATCATCAAGTAAAAATGTTGAAGCCTGAGTTTTTTTTTTTTTTTTTTTTTTTTTTTTTTTTTGGCAGAATTGTGGCAATAAAAGTCGCAGTAGTCATAAAAGAAGAAGTGAAGTGAAGTGAGTTTTTTTTTTATTTCGTTCCGCTCATCGCTTTGCTCGTTCAAGTGTCCATCCTTTGCTTGTATTGTGAGGCGTTTCTTTTACAAATGAGCTGACATGGCAGTGGGTGAAGTTTCAGTAACAGCTTTTTGTTAAGGCTCAGTTCTGATGGCTCTCGGTTGATTTATTTTGGTACTGTAGGATTTGTATATGGGACCATAATATTATGGTTTGCTATGTTTCGGAGACACTTGATTTGATTGTGATTTACGGACAATCAATTTTCGGAGACGAAATGGGAACCCGGAGTAATTGTATAAAAACGCCGACTTAATTAAAAAAAATAAGTTTTTTTTATCGTCTCAACGTAACTTCGTCGTTATCTAAATTAACGATATATTTACGTGAGTAATTTTTCGTGTATTATGATACTTATTAAAAAATAATAAGAAAGTTGTTTTTTTATTAGTTTATAATTATACTTTTATACTAATGCTATAAATGCGAAAGTGTGAATGGATTATTGTTATTTCTGTATGCAAAACTACTGAATGGATTTAACTGGAAATGAAACGCAAAGCAGCGAGGATAAATTAAATGAAAATATTTTCGTATTAAAATTACGTTTAAGAGCGGCCAACCCGGCTCACTTTTCATACAAACGCTCGTACGTGATTATGCCGTTGTAACAGATCTTTCTTTTAAACTTTTGGGCTAATAGGTATCTTGTGCACTATATCTAGGTTTCTATCGAAACTAAAAATCAAAATTTTGAGAAACAAATTCAGTATAAGCTTCCAAAAACCTGCTTTTAGCATAAATTTTACCTGAACTTTGGCCGTTCATAATGTACTCATAAATTGTAAAAGTAAAGAAAATATTGTGATAGAAACCTTGCAAATATTATGGAGATTCTAAATGACAAATATTTATTTTACAAACTTGTAAGGCTTACTGAAAAACACGTATTTCCTGGAACACTTTTTATGAAATTTCCGCACACTATTTTTCGAGTGAGCGAGTGAGCGGCGAAAGTACCTACTGAATGCCGAGCGCTGAGGCGCTATCTCTCTCTTTTCGCTTTGCTTCTTTTTTAGAATTGCGCTGGATGAAACAACAAGCTTTTCAGCTATGCCCGCGTCGATGATAGACGCACCGGGAAGGGCCACCTTAAGCGATTTGATTTTAAGTCAGAGCGAAAATTATGATGACGTTGTATGAAATATTCTACATAGGCAAACCTACTTATGAAATAAAAAAATGTGATGGTATTTTTCAGCAATGTAACACTACCTAAGTCAACTCTGCCACGTTAAATTCACACGACCCGAAGAAAATTTCCATAAAGGTGTACGAAGGAATTTCCCTTCGCCCTTGTAATTCGTAACGATTGTGACTTTTCCTGTTGGAAGGACCTCGTTAAGATTCAACAATTTTAAATTGTATTGATGATTCTGATGTGAAAATTGTGACAGACATTGTCTGGAAGACGACAATGGCGGAAAAGAAGTAAAAATTTAGGGTTTAATTATTCTTTTCTTTAGACATAAAAACTTTAAAATGTTTTTGTCTGCCATTTGGACTTAATAAATTAATTAAAAGAGATATAAATTTAATTGTTTGTTTAAACAATAATGTAAAGAAAAATTAATGTTACTTTTCAATCGACTTCAATTAAGGAGAATTTTTGTTACACAAAAAAACGTTTAAACCGAAAAACTGAAGCTCGTTCAAACAAACCCTTTTGTTATATTAAATAGAATGTTTATCAATGTAATTTCTCAGTACATTTTGTATAAATCACTCTAAAACATTCAAGCAATCAAAATCGTAAACTTACATTGTGAATGCTTTTACCCCTGGCACATAAAGATGAGAAATTTTAAAGAATATCGCCCGGAATGGGTTTTAAGCCGCGTAACGACAAATCGTAAAGCCATGCACCTGAGCTCTTTGATAAAATTTTAAATGTAATGCTGCAACTTTAATCGGCGAGTTGTTTCAAACTTGCAATTTTGCACAAAAACCTTGTCATTTTTTTTAAGGCTATATCTGGATGTTAAAACAGATGAGAGACCGCCTTTATACTAGTAATTTAAGTGGTGCTATGACATAATTAATGTTTATTGTCTATACAAATCTGCCAAGTAAGATAAGAACGTCCTAAATTTATAATATTTAAATATTTATGTAGCGTTTTAGTATTCGGGCGTTAATTATTTAAAAAATTAGATAAAAATTCTTAATTTGTTGTGCAAAAAATGATCATTGTTTTTATTATTTTAAAGACAAGGAGTTGCTTAGACATTAGTTGAAAATGGTTTCACTTTCTTATTATTTTATTCTTTGATTTTTCATTGCATGTCATAATTAACGCTTACGTTTACAAATATTATTTGTCAAATTGTTATTTCATTTGTTATTGAACTTGCGGCTTTATTAACGTGATAATCGCTGCTTGTCTTTCTTATAAATTAAAATATTTTGGAAACCCGTGGTCTCTGTCATTAAAAAAAGGCCTTGAATACGATAACGAAGCCACGTTTACATACTATAGGTACACACAAAATTATGTTTGTAATATTTAGGCTAGCAAGATTAAGCCACATTTTCGTCATAACACTAACCAAACAGTACTTTATAATATTAAAACTGTTCCAGTAGCCATTACAGTATAATTTACACGAACTACTACAATAACCAACATTTACATAATAGTAAAGGCTACATTTACATTCAGTCGACGGTATGAGAGGCTCTTTATTACTACATGATGCATTTAACCTGTATATTTGAATACTAGATGCGAATTTATAATAGTTGAGACGATTAACCAATCTTAAAAGGATTGGTACATATTTTGAGATAATTATGAGAAATTTGGAAACTAAAATCACTATAATGTCAAGTATTATCTACAAAATTAATGTTTATCAATTCAGAACGAATATTATTCCAATTCAAGTGACAGATTTTATTGTTTGTTCTCTATTCTTACTTAATTTCGTACACATTAAAAAAAACCATAATATATTGAAGCTTAATTCAAACAACACACAAATATCTACACAAGCCTTAGCAGTTGGATAATCTTCAAGAGATAGAAACATTTTGAAACCTGTCATAAAACTTCTTTGATTATAAAAAAAATGTTAACGCTATAGTCTTCAATTTTAAAGTAATTTAATCCACACTTAGTTTCATTTCGATAAAATGTTAACTTTATCAACGCTTAAGAAGCAATGTACATACACTGTACGTACATTCTACCTTTTACCACAACTATACACAATTATTAGAGCGTGGAGGCTATGATCCGTTAATTTAGAGTCTAATTCTTGAATCTTCCGTGGATCCCGCATGTTTGCTCCTTTAATTTCAAACTTAGGGTTCCATAAATTTGTGTAATGAAATCGTCGTGGCCGTATTGTAAGGTATATTGGACCCTTGAGGAGGTTTATGGCGTGGTTATGTAACTTTATACCTGTTGAGAATTATTGCAAGAATTGCTGCAGTCATTCCGATGGTAATATTCTGTTATAGCACTGAAACAGGCGTGTTTAATTGTAGGGTTTATGGTATCTATGTTTATATCCTCCAATGCTTTTTCAGGTAGAATTATTTGCAATGTTTGAAGTCTTTAAAAGTATGGAGATATTTTAAGTTTAATCCAAAAGATAAGAAAAATGTTTAACAGAATGAATTAATTAATTAATTGCAAAGCTTACACAGGAGTAGATAAATGAGTATACGACTATTTACAGGTATTATGGTAGGTATTATTACTTTTGTAAGTACCTAATTATTAGAATTTAAAAAAATTCAATAGGTACAAAAAAAATCGAAAATTGAAGTAAATTATAATAACTTCTCAGTGGAACCCTGTTTTCTATCAAAAATATTGACTAGGTATAGATAAAAGACAGAGTTCAGCTTTTTATATTTTATTACAAAAGTCATCAGTAATGGAATCTTTGCTTTCAACAAGAGTCCATTTAATCTAAGCTCCCTCAAAGCCAGCCTGAAGCACTATCTGAGGATTATTTTCATATCTCTGAATGCAGTTTCGATAACCTGTGAGTTTCATGCATAGTTGCCTTCGAAATCTCATAGTTAAGTTGAAATAGGATAGCCCAGCTTGTTGGTTTCGAAATATCTTATGGAATGGTTTGGTTTGTACAGCTTTGTTATTGCTGCACCATAACCGTACAAATATGTTTAGGATCAAAACTTTGTTATAGATGTTGTCTTTTAGTGTATCAGTCCATGTTTTCTTCTGTCTGTCCTAGAATATCCTCTATGGACAAAAGTATCATCCCCTCTCAAACTCTTCTTCAATCAGTCGTCAATATTCATACGAGGTTTGCGCTTTCTCCGTACAGTCTAAACTCTACCTCGTATGACAAACAATCATAACATCAACAACTATTTGTGTGATATGTTACACCTCTTGGCCGATTAAACTTAGAAGGTGGTTTAGTTGCCAAGTAAACCTACACCGTTATTGGTGTCACAAAAACGAAACGAAACTAGTTTGATAATAATACATGTTGCCGGCTCTTTTATAACGATCGAAATAAAAAGGATGGCATCAATTTTAGTGCTGGCAAATTAGTTTAGTTTAGTTTTTGTGAGATCTGAATTGACACTGCTGTAGTTGTACAAATAAATGAAAATCGTAATAGTATTGTAGAAGCTGTGTAATAATGTAATGGTCTAATTTGTTTCCATCTCTTTCTAGTTATATTCTAACTCGCTCTCGCTTTACACTTCTTCAGTGTTTACGAAGGTGTAACCTACAAGGTTTACAATGTTCTATTCATTTTTCATGGTACTATCTGGTTTACAGGGTATAAAACCGTAGTTTTAGAACCCGTTAGAGATTTATGAGGAGGTGCCTTTACGAGGACAGGCTTAGATATATCTTGTACACAAATACTATGCGTATTTACATGGCCTAGTTGTGAATAGAGCTAGGATTTTTAGAACTTTGGCGGCTTAGTGGAAAATATTTAAATCTAACCCCTATTTTTTCGTATCACGTACTCCCCCTTGAATACCCCCTTTCCGTTTTACACATTTTCAGAATTTAACTTGGTGAACATTATGTGGCATATTATAGTTGTAATTAGAAAACTAACCTGTTTATTCATGCATGATGTTTTCCTTTACCGTTACTTTTTCAGAATAAGTTACTTTAGTTACTTTTTTTTTAAGCCATGACGGAGGCCTTTAGGCGGCCTAAAAACTCCGTCACCAGAGTTGGCCACTTGCTCATACGAACTTACTTACTTTTTTTTCAGAATAAAACAAAAAAATATGCATCCGGGCCTAACCTCTGAAACGCAAGTCGAGTCTCTTCTAAACAATGCCAGCTCGTTTTCAAAAGTGAATTTTGTTCGAGATTTTAGGGTTTCAGAAATGTTATACTAGCGCGAAGTCGGGCTAAACTCTAGTGCACTATAAATTCTGAAATTAAGCAGATACTACACAAATATAGCATTAAGGGGTGATGTAAAGCCGCTTACACACGGGGTGGGATATTTGCATAGGAATGTATAAACACGTCGTCTAGGTAATAATAATATGACTGGAAATTCTGGATTGAAGATACACATATAAGGCATATGAAGGACTATTTAATTTGAGAGTTCATTGTTTTATCTGTCTGGTTTATTTATGAGTAGAGTTAACAATTATGAGAATTTTGGGCTCCTAACTACAAAAATTGATTTTAATTACTTACGACGGAACGGAGATGGTTTATGCGTTTGGTATGAGAATATGTTTGTTTGTGCAAATTAATTTTGCCATTTTTCTCTAAAATTACTAGTCCGATTTTGATGCAGTTTTCAGTTGGGTTGGTCTTTATTTGGTGCATATTCTTACCCTTACGCAACGTAGGTAAGAATCGTAGAGATTTATAAAACTTATTTTAATAGTTGACATCACAAATACAACTTGAGGAAGGAAATGCAAATTATTGGTAAGTAAACCTTATAACAAGCTCAAAATAGAGCGCCATCTGGAGTGGGAGCGCTTAGACAATATTTGAATCACGGTTCCTAGTATGAACATTAGCAGTCCTTACCTATATCGTCCTTGGTTATATAGACGACGACCTCTGTGGTGCAGTGAGCGAAGGCCCACCTGAGTCGTGGAGGTTGCGGGTTTGATCTCCCTGCCACGGGACAAAAGTTTGCATGTTCTGCAGATATTTGTTCCGGGTCTGGATGTTTTTCTATCTATAATAATGTTTGTATTACAACATAAAAAGTAGATGACGCCGTGTAAAATGTCCAAGAATATTTATTTATTTACAGACAAAGTAAATGTTATTTTACTTAGATAGTGCATTGAGTCACGACAAAGTCGCACTATGGTGTCGCTATAAGACTAAATTACGAGAACGCTGTAAATCTATACGATTGCAACTCATGCATCTCTCTTTATGAGCTTTAAAGTCTATTTGATATGGCGCGATGAAAGAAATTGCACCAATAAATTTTAAAAGGGGTATTTGGTTAGAAAATGTTGACTTCATTTTGGTTTGGATGCAGTTTGTAAAATAAAAGGCGATTGGGAAACTTAGATTAAGTTTGATATTTTTGAACACAATTTTTATCTTAAGTAGGTAGATAGGTATTATACACATGTGTAACACAAGCTTTAAACGGTGAAGGAAAACTTCGCGAGGAAACCAGTTAGCTCTCTAATAGCGTCGATGGGCTTGCAACCTGTCAAGTATGGAAAGTTAACTTTTGCAAGATGTGGGCATGTACCAAATATGTATTTGGACATACCTCTGACTACCCCCTTAGACATCTTCAAAAGGATCTAAAAATTGCCTAAAAAGATCTGGAAGAAATGTCTACCGCTCACTGGGATACAGTCGTGATCATATTTCAGTTCATTTCACAGAATTTACTGTTATTCATTGCATTTTGAACCCATACAAGAAAAAATAAGTCCTTTTAAGTTCGTAGTGTGTATCTGTGTATCGAAAATTTTGTGTCCCTTTCGGACACAAAATTTTCGGACACGTTGTCCCAATATCTGTGTGGAGGCAAGAGATGAACCGAATTCTATTATTTTTTTATTTGAAAGTTGTCTTCATCGAAATCGGTATTAGCTATGTTTCATCTAAATCTGCTCAGCAGTTTGAAGTCTAAAATATTTACCTAGTTAGTATTTTGTACTAACCTATTAATTTCCATTGTTCCAGAAATACCCAGACTTCAAAGCTTCTATAATGATAAGGTAATTATTTTATCTCAGAGAAGTTAATTTAATGTGTTCTTTGATAATTTTCGATAAGCTTTGTTCCATCTCACACTTATTATTTATTTAGTACAAAATATTAATACCTTTGTCATATTTAATTACAAATTTAACAATAAAATGTATTAAAAAATATAATAATAACTTGAAGCAGGTTTAGACAGCATGATATCAAAATTAGCCGTGTAGATTCAATTGAATAGTGTCTCGAACCCTGGTTGGATGTCCATAAATTTTGCGTTGTAACAAATTCATATGGGCTTTAATATGAAAGCAAAGCCTAGGTTTGTATCAAAGATGTATTTCGACATAGCCCAGACCCCTTAGACATCTTCAAACGATCTTAAATAATCTAAAAGTTTATGGAATGTCTATCGCGCATGGGGAAACGTGATCATGTTTCGTTTTGTTACTTCTTATTCTTCTCGTATCGTTTTGTTACTAATCTACGATGACTCAACTACAATTTTTGCCACGTTATATATAATTTTAGGTGTAGACAGTAAGGGCCCTGAATTATAATCAGAAATACAAGGTACAAGTTTGTACAGTTACATTTCGGATTTGCAAGAACAACAGATAGCAAGGTAGAAAAGCTAGTAAACACAATTGATAGTTTCAGTACAAATAAACCAATTATCACTTCACTTCTCATTAAACTCGAATAAATCTTTCACTCTATAAAATTTTAAAATTAACTCTATAAATCTCTATTGAAGCACGCAGGTGTGGACGCAGTAAAAGCCAGTTAAAACTGTTGGAACTCGTATTTACCGCTATTAAACGTCAAACAGATGGGTCACTACTTATTTTGCAGTAAGTTTAAAATAATGAACGGCAAAAGCAAGCCTTACTTTCGACTCTTTCGTTCGTTTGTATGAGCAAGTAGCCAACTCTGGTGACAGAGTTTTTAGGCCGCCTAAAAGTCTCCGTCATGGTTTTGACTTTCAACTGACAGGAGCTAATTAGAGCAATATTTAGTTATCAAAAATAAATCGGTTAAAAACTGGTTAACGACGACGTATAAGGCAATATAAGAATTTGTGCAACCTATACCATCAGAAACACCGGTACACAATTCACAGCCATTTGAGTGTCCCAGCTGCTACAAATTGATTGAAGCTCGCCAATTCAGCTTTGGTAGCCTAGCCGGCTTATTACGATGCCTGCATTGTCCATGTCCTAACTATATGGTGTGAATAGCATTTTAGTCACCTAAAATGCTCTGCGCTACCTAAATTATAATGATTTATGATTTTGCGGCAACATGAAATGGGCTAGCTGTGATTTATCTGATTTGTGACGTCACAGTTATGACACCACAATCTGAACTAGAGCAATCAATGGACTTGAAAATGATGGTCTTTGTTCAGAATAGAATAAAGTGTATTTTAGTATATATTTGTGTTTTAATACAATTAGTGAATTGTGACTTCACTTTTGTGACGTCTTTAATGAGAAGTAAATCGGTGATAGTTATTCTATCGTTCTTATACTTAACCGGATTTAAATTCATTTTACAAAACTATAAATTCACGCACCAGTAACCAATTTTAAGTCCAACGTTTCGGTATTTATCTAACCGCCTCGAGTATTGCTCCGTCTTTGCCGCAAGGCTCAATATTGAAGAATACTCTCTGAACTTTAATATATCACACCTTTAGAGTAATCCTGTCTAAGTTGTCTATACTTAAACAGCGACAAGAGTTAGCTATTTTTATAAGATTTCTAATAAATACAAATATTAATTATCATGATTCATTAACTAATAAATATAATTATAAAATATCCTTGGACATTTAATAGTAACTCCTAGTTTAATAGGTTGCGATTCTATTTTATGTACCATAGCACTATGTTAATAGACATATCTATGTACTTTTGGCTAAACCTTTTTAAAAATAAATATTTTTATTATTATTATTATTATTATTTCACACAGCGTCATTTAGTTCCAAGCTAAGCAATTAAATCTTGTGTGTTATGGTAACCTGGTGAATAATTATTTAAAGTATTATAAATACTGATAATGCCATAAACCCATTACTCAAACAAATTATAAAATAAGGTAGGTTACCTATTACCTAAGTACAATGAGAGTGAATAAGGTGATTGAAATGTGTCAGGTTCGGAAGAATAAGAAATCTTTTTTCTCTGTGTACCCCACAGAAAAGAGGAAGAGGTGTGATTTCATGTATATTTACTTACGGCCAATCTCAAGAACATGTTGACATTTAATTATCAGTTGAAATCTCTTTATCTTTATCTCTTTACCTTTTCATCTTTACTAGATGATTGTAAAGAGGCAAATTTGTCTTACTATACACTTATCTAAACCATCCTCTCAGCTTAGCCGCCCCTATCGGAAAGAAAATGGTCAATACGTATGGGGTATGTCTAGACCTAGGGTATAGTAAAAAGCACGTCTTGTAAAACATATAAAAACCGTATCTGACTTATTTTTTGCCTAAGCCTAGAACAACAAAAGAATAGGTGACGTTCCATCCCAGATAATCTTGAACCCCGCTGTCGAAAGCTCGAGTAGGGTCCATTTATTACCTTATTTACTGAAAAGGGTCGTCACCTTAACTAAGCAGACAATGGCATCAATATTTTGGTGTCAATTTTGTACTCTGTTAAAAAAGGTAAGGTGCTTAAACACTAGACATGGAAATGAGATTACGTCTGGATATCATACGAAAACAAAAATGAAAACAGTATTGGAGATTCGAATTCTTTCTGCGGTAATACGAAACAATTTTTCTTGAGCTCTTTCATTCGCACATATTGTGATAAAAGTATTTGAGATTTTTAAGAAACAGATCTTTAGGAGTAATATGATTCTAACTTCAATTATTGCTTCTAATTTTATCTGAAAACCACATTTCAATTATGTTTTCAATTATCTACTTACTAAAATAAGTTAAGGCCAAAATTGCCAATTCTAGAATTGATCATGAATATTAGCAAATTAAAATCTGGAGAGATGAATAAAATGTCGAATAATGAAATATATTGCCGATAACTCTACACAGGGCTACTCCGACTAATATTAATAACGCAAAAGTTTTTATTGATGTATGGATGGATGTTTCTTACTCTTTCACGCAAAAACTACTGAACGGATTTGGTTAAAACTTGGTCGGAACATAGTTTATGAACTATGTTCCGACCTTTAGAACTGGAATAACACATGGGCTACTTTTTATCCAGGTACCTACCATGCGAAGCCGCAGGAGAGTAAACTTTTACACCATAAAAATAACTCCCCGAGGGCAAAAACCTAATCCATCAAAGAATCCATTTGGTCCGTTACTTCATAACAAGCGCAACGAGCCTAGCCAAAAAAGGCACATTTTTGACTTTCCTTTTATTCATGACACGTTGCCAAAATTCTCTACATCTTTGTGAGGAATCAAACCGTACGTGTTCGGAAATCCAATTTATTATAAACAAAATTTTTCAAATTGCTTTGAAGGATTTTACGCGATAAATATCCGGTCGAAAGCCGTCAGTTCCGATTGAAATTGATATTACCATCCATATTTTCACTTTCAGATTTCAAAGCGTGAAAATATTATTGTTTTAAAGTATTGGTTTTCATGTTTAGTAATAGTACAAATATCGCAGGTAAGGGAGTAGTAATCTTTATTTAGAACAATCAATAATACATAGGGAAACATAACATTATTATTGTTTATATCAGTCATCTGGTTACCATAACACAAGCATTAAGTTGCTTAGCTTGGGACTAGATGACGTTGTATGGAATGTCCAAGGATAAGGATATAAAAAAAGTAAACAACTTGCCGTTATTGACTATAATAGCAGATTAACTATTCAAACATTGGAATATTTACAAAATAAAAGAAAAAACATTTTCCCACACAAAATGTTCATACCATCTCAATAACAACAATTATTGTCAAATCGTTTGGTTTCAATCATTCCAGATTGCCGGGACCACTTGCAAAATTAAATGATTAGTGCTCGCTCATTCGCTAATTAAACGACCTTCGATTTAAAAGTCGAGGTACTTCCGATTTATATAACAACAAGCAGAAATGTTAATTAGTATCGGAAGTCGTTTTAAAGACCAAATTATACCGTTTGTTTTAGAAACAGTGATCAAGAACATCAGTTTTCGATCTAACCTTGGCATTTGGAATTTGCTTTAGAGAACAGGTTAATCCTTTTTTGAATGTAAATTGCTTTTATGAGTCAGGTGACTCGATGCATAAAAGGAAACCTATGTAGGTACCTAATTTGAAAGTTTAGGTCTTATTAACAATGCTCCAGATGTAAATACAATGGCTTTGGTACCTATCTTCTTTATGACAGCATCAAGAAGAAGCAATGATAAATTAAATAATCCTAATATGTAGTGTAATTGATTAGCTGGCGTGACGACATAGATGCCTTCCAGGAGGAGTGGTGGGAAGCGGCCGGTGATCGAAAGAAGTGGAAAGAGATGGGGGAGACCTTTCCCAGCAGTGGGACACATTATAGGTTATTAAATAATAATAAAAAAGTATAATTAATTAAGTATAATAATTATTTTAAATTTAGATTTTGTATGGATGTAAATAATGATCAATTAATATTAACTATCAATGGTTTTATAATGATGCATAGTTATACATTTTCTGAACAGTAATTTAATTAATGTACTGGTGTTAAAATAATCTTCCAAAAGCTTTATTTTTGGCGATATTTTTTGATGAAGGCAATGAATTTTTCTGCCATTATTAAACAGCGAAAACGAACATTATCCCACCCATTAATCAAATTAGGTATTTGATCCAAAATGAGTTCGATTCATAAATTTTTCACATCATTTTCTATTAAGCTCAATAGGTACTCAAAACTTTTTAATTTATTATCCAATTCTCATTTTCTCAATGGCTCTTATCGGATATTTTATTAATTATGTTAATGTTAATAGAGGTTATCAAAGGTCTTGTAACTTTTAAATTTTAAGATATTTTTCCATTTATTATAGTAATTTAACTGTGTGGTAAATCTTCTAACTCATTATAACAAAAAAGAACTTTCAGAGAGAAAAGAACTTACTGTGAAGATTGTTATTAAAGGCAAAAACGTAATTGAATCAGATCGAGGGAAAATCTTGACTCCCAGAATTCGCGCAAAAGTATAGGTAGCACTTTAATAGTTCTCATATTTTTTCCGTCCAATTCATTCTTAGACTTAACTGATTTTTTTCCAAAATATCTCAGTATTTTCATAATAAACTGATATAATATATATTATTATTTTTTTCTAACTGCGCCCGCCGGTTTTATTCACCATTTAATTAAAAATACCGAACCCTAATTACCCTCAACCATCCTCAAGAAATGAGCTATCAAATTCATCAATGTGAAGGATCTTCACAGTTTACTTCAAATTTTCTCTGACAAAACAATGTTATTATAATTCTAAGTCCCATGTTTCCAGAGCAAATCCAGAACATTATACTCAGCATAAATAGAACGACACTCATTAATCATTGCCTGCAGGCACTTCTTCATTTGTCACTCATTTCCGTCATCCGAAACGACTTTGAAAAATGACTATCCATTTAACTGTACAGCAACATCACCGTCACTCACGTCGATGTGTATTGTTTCAGATAAAAGCGACACAAGGATAATGACGTCACTAAATAAAGGTAGAAGGTGAACCGAGCAAAATGGATATAGATCATGTAGTACTGGATAAAGAAGCTATCAGCCGTTTCGAACAATATACGCTGGCAAAGCCTTCACTAAATGGCGGAATCCCTTTGGAAAGATGCCAAGACGCAGACTCCATGGTATCAAATAGCAGAAAGAAAGCACAAACATCGCGGCAAAAAGTTGTTTGCTGCTTTTGTTTCAAAACTACTAAATACAGGAGAAAACAATTCATTGTCGGCTCACTCACCAACCTCGTGATATTCACAGTACTACTGGCCTACACTTTCCTCGGCTCATTTATTTTCCTAGCTATAGAAGGCGGCTCGGAAGTGCCCGCAAGACCCCGAATACTGCCCGACAGACAGAAATTAGGTCACAAAGAAACGAACAACACGAATAAAAAAGTCTCAGATGACGATTACGAAAACGGAAACATGACTTTGTCCGCCAATTATTTCTGGGACGCGCGCAGTCGAGCCGTGGAAAATATTTGGGAGATTACAGTCTCACTGAACATACTGTACAGAGAAAATTGGACGCGATTGGCTGCACAGGAAATTTTGAAATTCCAGAACGAGTTGGTACAAAGGGTGACGACCGAAATGGCCTCTCAGTATGGAGTCAGTTACCGGGAGATGGCGCTGGGCGAATTTAGTAGCGAGTTCAGCAATCATTATGAAGAGCATGAGTGGAATTTGGCGCTCGCGTTTTTCTACTCCTTAACAGTTTTAACAACCATAGGTAACAATTTGTAACATTCTTTATTTTTCGTTGCAATTTTCAACCCGAAAGTAAACTGGCATTCTCTTTTGCAGGTTATGGGAACATTGCTCCGAGGACGATGCTTGGGAAAGGTGTGACTATTATCTACGCTCTATTCGGAATACCACTGACGCTTGTGTACTTATCGAGCGTCGGTTCACTACTGTCCAAAATGGCTCGAAGTGTATTCAGCAGAGCGTTGTGTTGTTGTCTTTGCTCAAACTGCGGTTACTGCTGCTACGATGAAAAGCGAATGGCAGAGAAAGAAAGGAGAATGAAAATGAAGCGACAACAAGAAGAAATGTCAAATATAAACAGTCAAAACACAAGTAAAACACCTACTGAAGAATGCTATGTCCTAAAACCAGACAGTCAAAAAGATTTATCAATATCAGAGAGACCGACGACCAGCACTGCCAAGGATGATGTTATAAGCTGGCCTGATACTGATTCAAAACTTTCAATGCACGGCTTAAGCATTCTAGCCCCTGTGTTTTTATGCCTAGCGGCGATTTTCATCTACATCATCATAGGCGCCTTAGTCCTTTTTAAATTAGACAATTTAGGGATTGTAGATGGCTTTTACTTCTGTTTCATGGCGTTGAGTACCATCGGCTTCGGGAACATTGTCCCTGGAATGAGCTACACAACGATAAACGGTGTAAGATACTACACAATAAACTCTACAACATTGTGGTTTTGTTCCGCATACACATTAACTGGACTTGCATTGACTGCAATGTGTTTTGGTGTCATACACGATGAGATAATTTATAGGATAAAACATCAACAGAAAGAGTGGTCACAGAAAGGTAACACGGTAAATGACGAAGTGAACCTAAACGATCCGTTTTACATGAGCTCTTGACAAATGTTTAAAGGTAAAAGTGAAAATTTGTACAGTATCATGGAGGACAATTCTGTAGAGCGTAAGGTTGAAATTGACAATAGGGAAGTTGTGCTAAGTGTAGATGATATGACAGCATTAGATTTAAGTGAGGAGTTTCCACCACCACCTCCTGAGGAAGAAATAGTAGCGATAGTGACGAAGAAGGAAACGAAAGGTTTTGGCAATATGGTTGCTTATAATGTTTTACCAGAGATGTTGGAACATGTAAACACACAATCGTGAAGACTTGTACAGAAAATTTTGTTTAATCAGTTTTTATTTTAACACTAATAATGCTGTGAGTATGAAATGATATAAAAGATTGTGTAATTATGTCTATAGACAAAATATAAGCAGTTGATAATTATGATTTTAAATCATGTTTTTAGTAATTTGTTTGTAAGTCCAGGGTTAGACTAGCAACATAATTATATGAATCATCACATAAATAATTTAAGTTTAACATTTTAATAAATACATTTTGCTACATTCAAAAAGGTCATTCCAGTCAAGCTTTAGGTACTTCATTATTATGTTATAATATTTTAATAACACACGGGGATATTGCTAGTATAATATCGACGATTTTGTATTCTACACGAAGTTAAGAAATAATATTTGATTAATCTGTAAAATGTTTTGCTTTAACTGTAGTAACTCCTAAAGTTTTGAAGATGTGATTTCCAATATTGTTAATTTTCAGGACCAATTTAAAATATAATATAATTGAATATATCCAGTCACGTACTAAAGGTAATAAAAGAGGTAGAGTTTAATGTGTGTACAACTTTGGTACTTCCTCTATCCGCTAGAGGCACTTTGTCAAGTTTGTATACATTATTTGTCAAATAACTTAGATTGATTGGCAATTTATACCATGATAACGTTGTGATAGCAATAGCAATATTATTTGAACCTTTTATGGATTTCGTTATATTTTTTATATAGCAGCCGCTATTTTTTTTTTTCAACGCTAGTGATATTCAACGTTTGTGATTTTTATAGCTTGTCAAGACCTTACTTCATTCAATATTATGGCTGTGAATAATTTCTACACAACCGTTTTGATGATTTCACATCATGTTTTTTGAAATTATTTTTTCCTCCATTTTTGTAAATTATGTATAGATACAACATGTAAATTCTGTAGATAATAATTGTAAAGATGTAAATATTGTATAACAATTTTAATAATAGGAACTAAACGATGTCTAACATCTTTTATCTGGATTTTTGTCAACTGTTAATATCAAAAATGTAATAAAGATTTCCATGTGACATAGTTTCTTTGTAAAAATATCAGTTTAATATAAATTCTTATAAATACTGTGTCCAATTATTTCCATGCTGATTCCTGACTTAGTATCTAAAAATCGCATTATTATCAATAGGAAATTACTGAGGTTAATCATTAATGATTGAAATTTTTAGATCGTAGTGCTGCAATAAAAATTAAACAAATTTTTTTTTTTTAATATTTAAAATTTTTATTTACAGAAACTAAACTACTACATATTTACATAACTGTACAAAATACAATTAGAACCAGTTGAGCCACCTAAGGATCGTTACAAACGATCTATAGGTAGCTCAACTGATCCAAACCACTGCCAGACGGAAGCGTGCCCAAGACACTGGCAGCATTGCCGCGCTGGATTGCAATGCTGATCTTTTGAGCGATTTGATTCTTTTGATTCTTTTGATTCTTTTGATTCTTTAAACAAATGAGTATGGCACAAGAATAAGTTTTGTGAAAAATTCTTCAGAAACATCTGTAATGATCCAATTTCTATAGTCAGGCAAATACTAAGTGGTAATGATTAGGACAAGAAATCTCTAGATTTCAGTTAAATCAAAGGAAATTCTACAAATACTTTCCCTGCACACAAAAATCTAATAAAAATAAGAAAAGCTTTACACGACGAGTAATCCATAGTAGAAAAGGGTGAGAACTGAGAGTAGAAATTATAAAGAGCGCACAATATTCGACTTTCTACAAAATCAGGTAAGTTTGATGTCCCTAATTCTTACTGTTAGGGGGGTTAAGGCCAGTTCACCGTAGTATTGGATAGGTACTGTCCTCGATACCGAGTCAAGTATCGCAAATGTATGAAAATCCGGTGCAACGCCGCCCCCGATAACTTGCATGAACTAAAAATTCCAAACTATGTAGAATACTTGACACGTGAGCGAGATTACTATTACTACACAAAAACCGCCGGTATAGGAGCGATATAAAAAGCGAACAAAATTCCGGAAAACAGCACAGTTTTTTTTGTAATTCAAGCTATTTTAAATTTATATCAGTAGTTGCAAAGTTAGAAAATGTCATGTGATCGATCTATTGCCTTTACCAAGCGCTCTTCGTATTTACTCTGAGGTTAAGCCAAGAGGAAAACAAATAGTGATTTATATTGAAATAGAGCTCTTTTTGATCGTGTGCGCGTTCATTCGGTTTATTGCGGTCTTATGATAATTCCTACAGAAAACATGCTTCTGAGCTTTAGATATATTAGGAAATCCATGCAAATATTGTGAAGGAGAAAAAACCTTGAAGAGGTTGAACCATGCTTTAAATTCGGGTATCTATTTGAATAACTAAACAAACTAAGTACCTATTGAGATGACTCTCGCTCGAATACTGAAACGCTACTAAAAATACATAGGTAGGTACCTACAGGAAAAAGAAATCGAATCGGAATACCGAGCAATAATAAAATTGCAATATTTTCCTTTTAAATTAGCTGACAATTGTATTGAAAAATTGAATGCTTTGTGAGATAGAAAATTGCGCGACGATACAGACGCAAATCGATTTAATATAACCCCTGAGATTCAATCTATATGACCGAGTACCCTCATTTTACTCAGTAAGAGACTATACACACTACGTTTTTTCATACAAATGCAAACGAAACGCGCAGTGACTACGCGTTTGTTTCGATAGAAATGCGTGACGCGGAACAAAATGTTGGCGGCGAGCTGTGACCTATGCACACTAATTCTCGATTAAAGGCGCTGCGAAATAGCATGTGACATGTTAGACAAAAGAGGCGCATCTACGGCCAGTTTCAATAACCTACCTTACTTTGGTTTTGCATAACTTCGAAGATGTTTGACATAACTTCCATACAAAAAAAATACAAATATTTATTGACAGTAAGCAAAACCAAAAATAGATGGGTTATTAAGATAGTTATAAAGTCTTTTTGGGCTGCAGCCCGGGCTTCATGGATACTAAAACAACTTTCTACCTGGAATATATGTGTTATATCTGGTATACTTAATAAGCTACGTTTTATTAGGCAACATAAAAGCGAAGCAGCGGTTAGCAGCATCTTGTCTTTTGTCAGAAAACTTCTTGTAGTTTCGACATCTCTGCAACTGAACTCCGACCCAAGACTCGGATCTCAGGAGTAAGTAAATTTAAGGGTAAGTAATTAATCAACTAAGTTGCGAGTGGCTTGGTGCACCACAAGTGCGAATGAAGTTGCGTGCCCATAGCACTGGTTTTGAATCTAGCCAAACTTAGGTAATGTTAGCGTTTTATTTTTAACCGACTTCCAAAAAGGAGGAGAATCTATGTATCAATATATTTTTTTATTTATATCTTTAAGGATTATCACTGTTTTTTTCGTCAATTAGTAGACCGATTTTGTAAATTCTTTTTTTGTTTGAAATAACATAATTCCGAGAAGTCCCATCAAACAATTTGGACGATCTGACGAAGGTCTGTGGAGCTACGAATGCACTTTGAGAGTGCAGGAAATAGCTTTTTTCTAAAGATATTAGTAGTCGGTTTTATATTTTTTTCATTTTGCCACTTAATGCTCTTGTTAATGTGCTTCATGATGTTTATCCGACAAAAAATTTAGTAATATTAATGCAGGATGTAAAGATGCAACCTTAGCAGTCAAGAACGCATCGTCGCGTTGATCAAAAACATGGTACATAATTTAAGATTTTTTAAAATTCGTCTACTAATTGACGGAAGAATCAGTGAACATTGTACAAAAAAATCATACAAAAAAAGAACATAGAAACTCCTCCTTTTTTAAGTCGGTTAATAATTGTTATACGACTGTAACTAGTGCTTAACGTTCAATTTAAATTATCTCGTTCAAAGTTAGGCGATACCTACCCTTAACTAGATGGTGTGTGTAAGTATGTGGAAATACACTTACTCTCTAAGTGTATTTCCACAAAATACACTTACAAACAGTAAATCTGAAAGTTTGTGTTTGGACGCTTTTATTCCATTTTGCTAAGGCAAGATAGAATAAAACCAAGAACCAGCAGACGGTTTTTTAGAGACAAACTAAAAAGAAATGACGTAGCTGATAATATTAAAGACCTTTATGCACACCACGTTTTTCGAACGCGCTGTCACTGCGCGTTTGTTTCAATAAAAAACGCAAATGAGACTGCGCGTTCTAAAAACGTAGAATACCTAGACTCTAAAATAATCTCTCAATCAATATAATAAAGTACTTTGGTAACTTAGAATTAATTATTTTGCTAGAAACTGTAGCATTGTGCCTCAATTTTCGATCTAAAGATCCTTACGAACTTTGATTGATGATGATGACTAGTTATCATAGGTATTCTCTTAAAGCTTATCAGTTATCTAAGGATGTCGCTTTCAAAGAAAAATGAAAATAATTTTATAACCATCTTCCCGCTACCGCTGCAATTCCAAACAATATAAATAAAATAAATGGTGTATTATCAAGTTTTCCGAGCGAAAACTCAGCTCTTTTAAACCCCGTTTGCAATAATATTCTGCGTAATGGCAATAATTTTCAATCGGCACCCTTAAATAAGCCATACAGCATCCCTCATGAATAAAAATAGAATATTTATGCCTCAATGTTTTCAGTTTCCGAAAGGTTTTGTTTTACGATCTTTAGGGTTCCTTGGTCAAAAGTTAAATATTTTCTGATAAGCTAGTGGCTGACCAGGCATTAGAATATTTAGAATCACCTAGCATGTAAGACAAAGTTGAAGTGATCCTTGAGGTCCTACCAAATAAACGATTTTTCTTTCTTTCTTTCAAAAGATCTTGTAATGCCGGTGCACCAAGTCATAGATCAAACATGAGGTGTTATGAGTTTAACCACTATGAGTGTTTATGGTCTGTCTGTTAGTCTGTCTGTGGCATAGAAGCTCCTAAGCTTGTGAACCGATTTTTTTTATTGACACTTGTTTTACTAAAATCGTTTTAGCCGTTTCATTAGCTTTTTAGTTAGCTACTGTGGTAGGAATCTTAGACGCATAAAGAGGGTTTCTATGTTTTTTTTAAATTATTATTTATTGAAAGGTTCAAAATCTAAAAAAAAACTATAATAGTGAACAAATCCAGCAAGTATTTTGTCTTTTCTGAGTGGTATAAAGAAAAAGTTTCGGAACCCTAGTTATATTGATAACCATCTCCTTGGCGCGTCTTGTTTACTGAAAATGAGGCTATTTCTTTACATTGCCGGTAACATTGTTTTAAGGATGCTATATCATAGGCGCCTTTGAGCATTTTATGTCTATAATAAGCTATATTTTCTGATACTTATTCATTTTTAGCTTTTTGTTCTGGTTTTTGTATCAACAAAACATTTTGCACATAAGTTTTGGTTGATATATCAGGTCTTAAGAGTGTTCAATAAACTAATTCTTGATTAGTTTTAGCTTAATTAAAGTTATTTGGCTAGTACATTACTCATACAAAATGAAAGTTAGGTTATTTCAACTCAGCAAAGATGAATAAAATGAATAATTGACCTAGTAATTTAAATTAAATATCACATTAATTAGAAGTGGAACAAAGATGAAACAAAATATTAGAAAACATATGCAAACGGGTATTTATCACGAATTTTACCTTTAATATTCGCCCGACGTTTCGACCGGATTGCACCAGCCGTGGTCGCGGGAAGACTGAAGTATTGGAGGTACCGCCACAGCAAAGCGAAAGCGTTTATTCAACTACCCTCACTTGATCTTCATAAATGTCAATTAGGGCCGGTTCACACTAGGACAACACACTACACTAACAGTGTCCACATACTGAGTTGATCTCACATGACGAGTACACTTTGCAATCACTGGATTCCACGAGGAAGAGAGTCTGAAGCCGTCTTCACGATTAAAATTAGGATACTTCTTAATCTCAATCGCCTAATAAATGTCGACCTCCAAAGTCTAATGTAACGGCGGGTGAGCTACAAGCACTCGAGGACTTACGCAATAACGATGAGATTCTCGTGCTTAAAGCGGATAAGGGCAACGCCACCGTTATAATGAAGACAGAAGACTATGACACTAAAATACGGAGTTTGCTTGAAGACAAAAAGGTGTATAAGCCGGTTTCATATAATCCCACGGCAAGAGTCACGAAACGTGTTAGGGCAGTTATACACGAGTATGTTGACTTGTTTGATAAAGATGTTTTTGACCGCCTCTATAGACCAGCTATAGTACAGTCACCCAAATTGTATGGATTACCTAAAGTTCACAAATCCAATGTGCCCCTGCGACCTATCGTTAGTCAGGTGGACTCACCTACGTACAATTTGGCGAAGCATGTTGCTGGTATACTGCAGCCGCTTACGGGCAAGACATCTTCTTTTGTCAAGGATTCGCGACATTTCATCGGCATCATCAAGGACATGAAGTTGGAACCCAGAGATACAATGGTGAGCTTTGACGTTGAGTCTCTCTTCACTTGTGTTCCTTTGAAGGATTGTCTTGATGTTGTAAGGCAAAGATTATGTGATCATGAACTTCCTGACCAGTATGTCTGTCTGCTAGAGAACTGCTTAGACGGAAATTTCTTCTTATACCAAGGGCAACATTACCTCCAGATTGATGGCGTAGCTATGGGTAGTCCTGTAGCTCCTGTACTTGCCAATATCTGGATGGAGCATTTTGAGACTATGATTAACATGACAGCTTACGGTATAAGATTCTGGAAAAGATACGTCGACGATGTTTTCTGCATCATTAATGGAGGTAAAGAGGAAGTTGATCGACTGACAGAACATCTTAACTCCATACACCCGAAGATAAGGTTCACGTATGAAATGGAGGATAACAGATCTTTAGCCTTTTTAGATTTAAAAGTGATGGTTAAGTCCAATGGATCTTTGTCGCATACTGTGTACAGAAAACCGACACACACGGACAGATATCTGAATGCTGCCTCACATCACCATCCATTACATCTCCAGTCAGTAGTATCCTCACTTATGAACAGAGCCTACGACCTCTGTGACCCTGAACATCTACCCGGAGAGCTGGAACATGTTCAGGAGGTTCTAAAACGAAATGGTTACAAGACTAATGGATGGCATCCAGATAGCAGACGCAAACTAAAACACAGTGATGTAACTAGACAGCCAGCGTTCATGCCTTATGTGAAGGGGGTTACGGACAAAATTGGGAACCTTTTCAAGAAGTTTTCAATAAAGTCGATTTATACTCCTTTTAACAAAGTGGCTAAGCGTCTGCGTACACCGAAGGATGTGGTACCTTTCCTATATAGGCCAAACGAAGCGTACAGTCGCTGAACGTGTCAAGGAACATATAGCAGCGGTCAAAAATCGGCAAATAAACAAGTCTGCTATAGCGGAGCATATAGTAGACTCAGGACCCAATCACTGGATGGAATTGCACAATCCAAAAATCCTTGCCAACGAGAAGCATTATTACAAGAGAATGGTTCGGGAAGCGATTGAGATTAAGAAGTATCCTAATTTTAATCGTGAAGACGGCTTCAGACTCTCTTCCTCGTGGAATCCAGTGATTGCAAAGTGTACTCGTCATGTGAGATCAACTCAGTATGTGGACACTGTTAGTGTAGTGTGTTGTCCTAGTGTGAACCGGCCCTAATTGACATTTATGAAGATCAAGTGAGGGTAGTTGAATAAACGCTTTCGCTTTGCTGTGGCGGTACCTCCAATACTTCAGTCTTCCCGCGACCACGGCTGGTGCAATCCGGTCGAAACGTCGGGCGAATATTAAAGGTAAAATTCGTGATAAATACCCGTTTGCATATGTTTTATAATGTGTTCTGATCGCGAAAGTTTAAAAAAGACAAAAAATATTAGAATTAAGAATACCTACTTATCCAGTTCAGAGATAAGAGGAACAAAGAGATAATCAAACTGTTTGACAAAACTGTCGAAAGTTTTACTTCTTGCATCAAGATTTACAGCACTACCAGAAACAATACCGCATTAAAAACAACATTAGATCAGATTGATAGTCTGCGAAGCCGCCACCGCGGTTTTATTGCCATCTAAATGGCCAATTTTATGAATAAAAATCCGTTTTGTATTTGGCGATGACCGCAGCCAATTTTATTCAGTTAAACTTTGGATTCTTAAAATACTGTGACCGCTCGCACTGTGGAAATTCTTGGTGTTTTAAAAGCAAAACTTCTAAGCATTTTATTTCTATTCAAAATAATCTTTGCTTTGTCTATACTTTTTTTATACACTCAAGATTTCCAAAATCAATGTTTTATTATTTCTAAATAGACAGAAACATAATCTCTATTTCCAGAATAACCTGAATTTATTTATTTATGTAAAATAACCGCAAATTTATAAATAAATAAATAAAACCGCAAATTTGCGGTTAGGCAGTTACCAGCTGAGCCTCAAAAAAACTACCTAAGTGGGCAATTCTTTAGAAAAATGCAATCGGTGCTCTAAATAAAATCCTTGAGCTGGTTGTCATCATGGCTCATTTTCAGAGGCAAGATATCAAATGAGAATTCATGCATTGTCATTTCTGAAATGTTGCCTAGTAAAATATAAAATCTATTGACCGTTTTTTAACGACAGCAGCATTTTAGAAAACTTTTAACTGCGCGATTATAAAACACGAATGAATGATTGGGTTTCCATAATCTGGTATCGTTTTCAATTGTTATTTAACAAAAATATATAAGTGATTTTACCTTTGCCTTTTATACGAATTTCTACACATTTCATCATCTAGGATGTGGTGAACTGACGTAGATTCAGCAGTAGGTACCAAAACTTTTCCATCTGATTCCTTGCCTTCGAAAATATGATCATATTTCTGATTTCCGCAAGAAGCTAAAGTGGCTGCCGATTCGTACTCGCCAGAATTATCAATATTCTCTGTTTCTTTTTAAAATTATATTTGGGTCTTCGTTCACACGTTATTTTGTTGCTTGAAATCAGTAGGTATTTACATTTTATACATGCTACCACCACCATGCTACTTATTGACTTTTTTCCAACGCATAGTCACTGTGCGTTTGAAAACGCGCGGCGAACAAATGGCACTCGGCAACTGTAACCCATGCACACAATTTTCGCGATTATAAAACACACTGCGAACTAATAGTGACGCGTTACAAAAAACGTGCAGTGACTGTTCGTTTGAAAAACATGGTGTGTACTTATAAGCTTTAAGTAAGTAAAATACCATTTTGCGCAGTGATTAAAAAAACTACCATTAGTAAAAAAGTTTTGGCACCATTTTATACTATGAAAAGTACAATGACAAATGTAGTGTTCCCTAGTAAATTAGACACTCTTGCATGCGTTTTTGGCACATTAACCAATTGGATTGTTTTGGCAATGTACCTAGTAGAATTATTCCAGAATTAAAATTAACTTAGGAGATTAAGTCTAATCCATTATCTTTTCCCTGCCTTTTCCCACTAAAATTGTATTTATATTTGTTAACCTACCTAATTTTAATTGAATTATAGTGGTTTTGATACCTTGTATTGATTATTATTTTTCACAGACTTCCAAAAAAAGAAGGTTTTTCAATCCAACCGTTTACATAATATAATATTTTTTTATGTTTGTTCGAGGATAACTTCGTTAACCATGGTGGTTATGTGCTATGACCTAACAAAACATACCGCGATAAAACGCGGCATTAACGCGCAAACTACAATACGATAACGCGGTGACGAGCCGCGATTTGTCGCGTTAAGTTTCGTTGGGTCATAGCGAATAACTACCCAGACGGTTACTACCATAGTCCGATCACAAACAAAATGCAATAATAAATTCATTAATTACAAAACTTCAAGAACATTATATCCAACCGTAAAACTGGCATAGTATACCCACTCTAGCACGATAGTTTTATCTCGTACTTTCTAGGTATGTCACTAAAATACTTACTCAATAAATAGCTTAATTTAGTGTTCTTAATTCAAACTTCAGGGTACCTATGGTGTGGTCTCCTAGGCACGTTTGTCAATAGACTAAATAAGACTTATTTTATTAAATAACTACTAACTCTGACTACACCTTTACACTTTTTCATAGGGTCTTAAAATGCCTACAAAACAGAAAATTGTCTACACATTAACACATTAATGGTCCACTGTATTGTTCCCTGGGAATACCAGTCGTGATGATATTTTATTTTATTTCATTTTTATGATTACATCACCTACTTACCTCTTTCTCAATTATACCCACTGGTATATGCTATAACACTTTGATGGCCTCATTGTACACATTACTGGATTACATTGTACAATGTAATCCAGTAATGGCTATGGTCATATTCATTATCATCATTATCATAATATTATCAGCTATAGGAAGTCCACTGCTGGACATAAGCCCAGAGCCTATTGCTATAGCCTACCTCATAAATCTCCAGTTGGTTTGGTTGGAAGCGGCCTGCATGCATCGTGAACATGCGGCCATCACAATCCTTAATACCAGATTCTACTTTCGATACCGACCCCGCCGGCGGGGTAATCTAGAATTCGTTAAAAACCACTTTCTGACCCTTCTGGGCCAGCCCTCCTCAGAACTGCCTCCTATGGCATCAGTCCAAGCCGGGGTCCGTACACTAGTGATGCCCTTGCGCATGTTTGCTAAAATTTATTTTCTTCCTACCTTATGTAGTCGCCAAAGCCCGGTGAAGCATAAAAGTCAATCTGAAAAAAGCGGTCGTCAGTCGAC
This sequence comes from Xanthorhoe designata, assembly GCA_963582015.1. NCBI lineage: Eukaryota > Metazoa > Arthropoda > Insecta > Lepidoptera > Geometridae > Xanthorhoe > Xanthorhoe designata. Next base: position 5,728,074 of record OY757029.1, read on the forward strand.
GGCACGCTCTGCGCAGGAAACCAAAGACTATCATAGTACCCATTAATATTCCAAACCACTTTTCTAGTTAGATGATTTTGGCCGATACCCCTCATATTCGGCCGTATTTTCCCAAGGGCGCAGCGAGGTGGAAAATATATAGGTTTTCTTGTAATTCGCTGCAAATCTCTTAGGGATTTACCATTATGAAATATGTAGTACGTTTTTCGCACGAAATGAAAGCATCACGTTTTTAGAAATTTTCATGTTTGAAAAATTACTAGGATTAATAATTAGTATAGAGTTTTTGGTTTGAAAAATACTCTGGAATATTCTTATGATACCTACCTATCTTTATTTTGTGAATACGTAAGCAAGTTAATAAGGCAGGGCTAGTATTAAACCTCTACTTATGATTAGGTATTGGGATCTATTTTATGTTAAAATCGGACAAGAAATCAAATCATAGCCGCTTTTGATGTAAGATTGAGGGCCTTAACAACAACTGATTTAATTGAAATTATAAAAAAAAAATGTCTAAGAATATTTTAATTACTGCATAATGAATTTTGTTAAATACTAGAATTTTAAGTAGGTAACTTGAGTTGACCATAATTTACACGATAGAACCATAATTTCAAAATCAAACCATATGCAAGTTCTTAGAAAACCATTTATAACAACCAACATCTTTTAACGTACCTTATGAAACTGTTACAAGCCAGTAAAAATTCCTTCAACCCTAATGATCTTTATTCAATCAATAATCAATGAAAATATTAGTTTGCTAGCCTCGTCATATTGCTTACCCAATTGGCTAACGCAACGGTAAGAATATTTGAGCTACGAATTTCCTACCATAAATACCACAGGTAATAAAACTAATATCATAATTTACCGAAACCTTCTGCACACGTGCGATAAGGGATTAGTAAAACGCTTATTATTATAATTTATCCTAATGAGGGGTCAAAGGTAAGTTCAGGCGGGGCTTTGCTTTTTGTGACTGTATTTGCCAGTGCCTATAGGAAATTGGGCAACCTGGATAGCTAAGCTATATCAATAGGTTTTCGTACAACACGCTTTTCTTAGATTTAAATATAATTATCATAATTTTTATGTTATGTTATCGGAGACCTAAAAAGTATATCAAAATAGTTATCTCCTTGCTCAAACGGACATAAAAATAAATAATAAATATTCTTGGACATTTTATAGAGTGTAATCTAGTCCCAAGTTAAAAGTTAGAGACTTTTTCCTACTTCTTTTACCAGTAACTTTCTAATCGTAATACGTACAACACAATACCTACATTAAGTGTCATTTACACAATATAAGTTTCTTGCCTGTTGCATAATACAATTAAATTAATGTCATCATGACTTGCATGGTCTAAACAACACAGTTGCTTACAATTATTACACTGTAAACCTTTACCTTTGCAATAAACGTTATTATTATTATTGAACGTCAATTAGGTACGTGTAATTATTCCATTCAATTATTGCTCTTCTACGTACAAGAAAATGGCATCTTGTAAATGATACATTATACTCGGGTCTTTTATTCAGAATAATGATTCGTTGTGAGTTTATTCGTTTCAAATGAATTATTTACAAAATCCGAACTAGATTCGAAGAAATTTATCCTAACCCTATTTCTTTTACAAACCGGTTCTAATCCAGTTTCCGTTTGCAAAACAATTTCTAATTTAGCATAAATTATAATACTCACTGATCAAGTATTGATGAATTTTTGGCAATAGAAGACGAATGACTGATTTTGTGATTCAATAGGAAATAATTCAATAGGAAATTGTATTTGAGATATTTATTATCTATCTGCTTCTTCTTCTTCTTCTCGTACTGAAGACTCAACTTCAAAAAATTTAACAGTTTTGGACCCAGTAGGTTAAGGCTGCCAGTGCCCTTTTCTATAGAATGCTTGAGTTCGTTCGTTCGTTCGTATGAGCAACTGGCCAACTCTGGTGACGGAGTTTTTAGGCCGCCTAAAGGCCTCCGTCATGGCTTAACGACTTTTAAAAGCCTGGACCGACAATTTAACGTGCCCTCCGAAGCACGGAAGCACTCAGCCGATAATGCCACTTGCGGTCACCCATCCAAGTTGCGCCAGCTCAAAACGTTGCTTAACTTTGAAGAACTTTAAAGAAGGCCTTAGCAAGAATCGCCATGAGCGCTTCATGGGATTATAAACGAAAATAATAAAAACAAAATCACGTGGACATATTAAATTTGACCTTATCCTAAAAAAAAAGGTAAAGGTATTATAATTTATTTTTAAACAACATAATATACCAATACGAAAATATTCATACCAGTGCAAATTACGAAACCAGTGACGTCACGCTGACGTCATTATACTGTACATAATTTTGGAAACGCGTTCCTGATTATTACCCTGAGGAATCAGTATCAACCACAGGTATTATGAAGAAAGCTGGCTAACTTTTAAACCAATCGTGGGTTGTGCTACACAATTATTGAGTAGAAAAACAGAAATATAATACTTAATTCAACTTCGTACCGCTTCCGAATTTGGAATATCATAAAAAGCCGTTCCTTAAAATATTTTTTTCCTAAACTTTTTTCTGTTTAAATACGAGCAATAATTCTGTTATTTGAGTTGGAGACAAATCCAAGGATCTAAAATCATAAAAATCCAGTCGTTCTTGAGTTATAAGTGGTGTAACTAACCCGACTTTATTTTATGTTTAGATTGTAAATCTATCTATCTATCTATCTACCCAGCCTAACACTGTAATATACCCACTGCTGGGTAAATGCATCTTCTCTATCACGCCACTCTTGGGTGTTGTGCCAGCCGGATCCACTGTTCTCCTACCGCCCTCGAAAATACAAGATTGTAAATACCAGGATTTATATCAAAGTGATCAAGCTGTTTGAAATAGTTATATAACCACATCCTCACGGGAAATTACAAGTCTTAAGACTACCGCCTAGAGGCCTGTGTTTATAACACATAAGGATAAACAAAGCATTATTTAATAATACACTGAAATAAAACCGACACGTGCGAGCGCACTTGGCAAAGGGTTTTTTACAGCTGCACAAATATTTAATGATGTCTTTGTTTACTCGCTTTAAAAAACAGCTAGGCGCACCAGGTTCTTGCCTGATTCTTTCCCTGTAGGGAGTCACGTTGGAACAGACATTAGAATTACCTAGCATATACCTAACACGAAACTGAAGTGATCCTTGAGGTCTAAAATAAACGATTTTTCTTTCATTCTTTCTTTCACCTATAAATATAATATTAGTTAGGATTAGGATTTGCGGTGGGCAAAGGCTCGCCTGAGACGCGGAGGTTGCGGGTTTGATTCCCGCCACGGGACAAATGTTTGTATGTTCTACAGATATTTGTTCCGGGTCTGGATGTTTTTCTATCTATATTATGTATGTATTTACAAAAAAAAATGTATCTAAGTATTTTAACAGTCATCTGGTTACCATAACACAAGCATTAAATTGCTTAGCTTGGGGCAAGATGACGCCGTGTGAAATGTCCAAGGATATTTATTTATTTATTTAAATAATAAAATACGATACGATAATGGTGAACCATGTCGGCAACAATTTAATTTTTTTTTTGCTAATAATTGATATTAATTTACATAAAAGGTTTTCTAACGCTCTAGGAGTAAAAAAAATTTATGTTGTGCTATCCATTGACATTAAACTTCAACTTTAGTGAGTCGTTAATCGACCGAGCGATGGTCATCATCGGTGTAAATGATACCTTATCTTACATAAAGCTTGAAAACAGTCAAGCTTAGATTTTGTTTTAGATGAGGATCAAAGAAAATGTTTTACCTTAAATAAATAAACATTCATACATACATACCTACATATTTAAATATATTATTGGTTATAATCGCGTATTGAAATTATTCTATTTACTTCGACGTTTCGATAATATATTTAAACATGTTTTAAAGTCACTATAGCTTAAAAAGTGTTAAGTATATAATTACATACATACACGGAAGCCTACAGCGCAATAATTTTACCAAATGAGCCATGAGGTCATTTACAAAAAATATGATAAAACAACCCCATAGAACAAGATCCCATGATAAATAGCCCAGCGACGGCTTTTATTAAAACAAGGCCCATGAAATTGATGCCACCATTAATTCTACGGAAGATTTATCGCAGGAGACTCTTCGGGTCAATTAGTTCGTGATTCATATAATTACAACCGTTTTATATCTCAAATGAAACTGACTATGAAAGGAAATGGCTACAATCTGACAAAGCTTTGTTGACCTTGAGCAGTAAATTTGAAGTGCTTGAGTCTGAACAATGAGTTGTTTTGGAAAATGACAAAAATGATTGTGATTGTATTTCATAAATTCGGGATAGAATCTTTTAAGACAATCTATTTTGTCAGAATCAAGCTTGTTGTTGTTTTTGTGCTGGCCAAGCCTATTCCATTTCAACAGTGTCTAAAAATATAGGCACTACAGTGTCTTGTTAAGTGTAGGCAAAAGATTGCCTCCTGACGCATTCAAAATTCGGTATTCTATGGACGGAATAAGTCGGTGAAAATAATTATAAAAAATATTGTAGGTACATACAGTGGAACATAGAACGCGACCTCCTCCTTTTTTGAAGACGGTTAAAAATATACCTTCGTATATTAATTTGCAATTGAGAGAGCTTTATTTATCCAAATTAATTGTGTTTTAAATTGTTGTGATAGCAAAATTGTTTATTTGGGACAGAAGTTTTGAGCGTTTAATCATTATTATGTAAGAACAAATTTGTTCTGCCTGTAGGTCGATTTGATTCTTATGATGAAAAGATCAATTTTAATTAGCTTTAAGTCTTATTTTTTATTATTTTTTTGTATAATATTATAATCTGTAGACTTCTTCCCAGAATTCTAAAAATATTTTTTTGTTTTTTAATGGAACTCCTTATTGAGTAACAATCAAATTTATATTTAATTCATCCTCAACATCTTTCCTTTCTGCAAGATAAACGCTTATTCAAAAATTATCAATGATTATGCTCACGTAGGTACATAATTATAAGATTTGGATCACTGAAAAGGAAGATAGACCCAAAACCGGGATTTTTGTTAAAATATTAAAATATATAAGTTTTAACAAGGTTTACTTCAAAAGAACTCACTCAAATTGAACCACATGAATTTAATCATAATCACAAACAATATATTGGTTCTTCATAAAACCTTCGAAAAAGGTAAGTACTACAAAATTGCAAACCAATCAGTTTACCATTTGTTTTCGTAAGCCCCAAGCAAGCAATTTGACTCGATAACAAAAAATTCAATATCGGAAACAAAGGAACCAAAAAGCCTGTGAAATTGGTAATACACACAATACAGAAAGCAAGTCGAAACGTGTCAGCATAACCCTAAACCTATCAAACCAATTCACACCAAACTGAACTTTACACTATCACGATACAGATGTTTTTTACTTAGCTTTTCCATGCAAAGTGACCCTGACTCGGTGACAAAACAGGAATTTCGATCAGCACAGCAAGGGGTTCGTCAGATTTTCTTTATTAAATTGGTAAAGGACCAACTTCAAACAAAAAACGAGACGAAAATATTAACAAGATGTTGATGCTGGTTATCGCTGAAGTTTTTCGCTTTAAGCCTGTTTTGGCTTTGAGGGTCATAGGATTTCAAATCATTAACGAACAAACCCATAAAATGATGAATGACTTCCTGATAATCTTTAAGTCATTAAAATAGATGGAAGGGCTTCCTGTTATTAGACTTTTAAGCCACCTAATAGGTAACTAAGGTTCGTATTCAGAGTCTGCACTCAGATTTGAGTAAATCTCTGTTTTTAAAGTTCTGAGAAAGTTGTAAAACAAATACTTAATAGCTCTCTAAACTTTGGCTTTTATGTGGACAACCTCATACAAACTTAATTAATTGTTTCTGTACATAGTACCTAACAGTCATAGATATCAGATTTTTTGTAAAAACTACATATTTGAGGAATACGCAAGTTTTAGAACAATAGGCACGGCCAAGGTCGGTACCTAGTCATCAAGGTTTTTTACACTTAACTATATTAAATTCTTGACTTTTTTTTAAACTTACATCCATACCTACTTTTAAAGTACTTCTAAAGTTGTACTTCTAAAGTAAAAAGTTATGTTTAGCTCTCTAGTATGGAGCCCTTTTCGATTTTTTACCGGGATCTCATAGTATAAACGTCCTAAAGTCTAAAATGAATATCAGTTATCGTAATTGTATTCGTATGAGAAATGAAAAATACGATGATTATTTGTGACTCCTTGCCGCAAAAATAACAGAACTAATTAGGCTGAAACTTAGTTATATTCATAGTTTTTGACCAGGAATAATAACACATGGGATTATTTGTATCCGGGTATATTGTTATTTTATACCGTGAAATAATGTAAGTAACCGAAACTTTTATTTCGGAAATAACTTTTTTCCTTTTTTGTTTTATTTTGTCCCTCTGCTGGGCAAAGGTCTCCCCAGAACTCTTCCAACCATCTCGGTCTTTAGCTGCGTCCCACCATCCTTCATTGAAGGTAACATAATACATTAATTTACATTTAAACCAACAAAAGTAGTCTCTATAAAATGTACGAAGTAACATTTTTATAGGTCCATAATACAACCTAACCATTGTATTAAATAAAATTAAATAATAAATTATAACATTTAATATTTAATGGTATGATTAACATTGTATAAATTTGTATAATTTTATCTACAAAGTAGTATTACAAATTTACAATGTATATTGAAGGACAATAACTGACAAGACACTACCATTACACTTGTTTGTCAGCTATTTTACACTATTTTAGTTTAACTATGATATCTAAGCTTATTTAGATAACTAGCTAAGCAAAACCACTGTTAACCTTTACTTTTGCAATAAACGTTATTATAATTATTATGAAGTAAGATAAAAGTACCTACTTTGACATAGTAATAAACATCTCTACATTTAATAATACAATTACATAGCAACTATGCTTACAATGTTATAAGTATTGCGATAATGTCTGGAATTAAATATAAAAAAGTAAATTATTTTTGGACATTTTACTCAGCGTCATCTAGTCTCAAGCTATGCCTTGCCTGTGCTAGATAACCAGATGACTGATTATACTAATACGACAGCATCTGATAAATCAAGTTTTTCTTAAACTTTCGCGATCACAATTCATATTTATAAATACATGGACACGGGGTTTTATCGCGTTATTTACCTTATTTTAGAAGCATACCCCATCCGCGACCATAAAACATCGGGACGTAAAGAAATAAGGTAAATAACGCGATAAAACCCCGTGTTCATGTATTTATAAATATGAATCAAGGTTTTTTCAAAGTTGGTGATACGTCCCGTAGACATTTGGTAGATGGTAAAACCAATGTCTCATGATGTTAAATTTTTTTGATAATTCTAAAGATAAAAAAGTCAATCAGATCGATAAAATAAATTTATGAATCTGTTTGTTTTTTTTTTTTAGGCTTATTCCACTAATCCCCGTTGACAATCCCCGTTAACGGGGATTAGTGAACTTTTTGTTCATATTTCCCCGTTGACGGCGATGCGAGCTCGTAACGGGGATTAGTGAACTAAAAAGTTTATAAATCCCCATTACGTTAATAATAAAATACGTTAATAATAAAAAACTGGCCAGTAAATTACTTTGAACATCATCTGCCCAGTAGCGTATTTACTTGACGAGTATAATGATTAGACAGTAGGATAGTTGTCATTATTACGGAAACCTAACCTATTTTATTTATTTATATCTTTATGTTTGTTAATTTATATTAAAAATGGATTTGATTTGATAGATAGTCAATTAGATGAGCTTGAAGATTATTCAATGCGAATTCCGAGACCACGGGTTTTTAAATTTCGTGTTGATTATTTTACAAATCTAGATGAAACGGAATTTTTTGCTAGATTTTGCCTGACTAAATTTGCGGCGAACAAAGAGCATAATTTAATAAAACATAGAATAAAACCAAATTCGCTAAGGTAAGTGCTATTTTTATAAATACGTATAATTTGGTCTATGTAAATATCTAAGGTTATGATGATAGACACCGTGTTAATAAACTGTAGGTGGTACTTACCTCTATTATTACCTACTCTTATTAAGATTGGATTTTGTTGGTGAAATTAAATTATGATACTCGTAACTTTTCAAACTTACTGATCACGTTAGAAATGCAGATTTACGCTCTAGAACGGGTATTGAAGACGTGGGCATCAAAACAGCTCGCTTGAAGTGGGATTGTGCTGGCCATGTGACTCGAATGCATTCAGGACGTTGGGCCAATCTCGTTACACATTGGGTGCCAAGCGGGCAACGAAGACGCGGCAGACCCAGAAAAAGATGGCGAGATGACCTGGATGCGTTTGACTCTACATGGCCGGAAACAGGAATGGACCGGGATGTGTGGAGGGAGAAAGGGGAGACCTTTGCCCAGCAGTGGGACATGATAGGTTAATAAAAAAAAAAAACTCGTAACTTTTACTTGCCAATTACGGTACTCGTTAAGTAACTAATCAACACGTCTTTACTTGAGGATGGTGAGCGAAGCCCTAAGACATCATTATCATTATTAAGAATCCAGAAAAAAAACCGATTCTTAACTATTACTTATTTTTATTGACTAAAAATCACAGAGCTATCAATAAAAAACATAAGGTAGGTTAAAATAAAATAAATACTAATGTAGTCACATTTCTTCATTCCTACAATCACAGCTTAATAGTAATATAAATCTAACCTGATCAAATCCCAGTTTGTTACAATTATTAATTAAAAATATAGCATCAAAAACACAACATTCTTTTAGGTTCCTAATAAAATCACAGATCGTTATTCCTAAGCATCAGCTCTAGGACAACTTCAGTGAAAAAAAAAAATATGATCACGACTGTATCCCAGGGAGCGGTAAACATTTTTTTCAAATCTTTTTAGGCAATAATAATAATAAACATCTTTTTTAATAATCATAAAGTAGTTAATGATAAATTTTAATTATCGATTGTAACAATCTGTGATTTTTTTAGATAGGTACTAATAATAATTATGTTTTTAATGTTACCTTTTTATTTAACAACTTTGTAACAAACTGTGATTTGATTAGGTAAATTAGATTGATTTAACTATTAAGATTAATTTAACCATTAAGCCGTGATAGTAGGAATTAAGAAATGTAAAATAAATAAATGCTACTACATAAGTATTTATTTTATTTTAAGGTTTCTTATGTTTTCTTATTTATAGCTCTCTGATATTTATTAAATAAAAATAAATAATAGTTAAAAGACGTTTTTTTTTCTGGATAACATGATTCTTAATAGTCTTAGTATTTTATTTTTAACGTAATGGGGATTTATGAACTTTTTAGTTCACTAATCCCCGTTACGAGATCGCATCGCCGCCAACGGGGAAATATGAACAAAAAGTTCACTAATCCCCGTTAACGGGGATTGTCAACGGGGATTAGTGGAATAAGCCTTTTTTTACTTTTGACTGATAAAAAATTGGAAATTCAGCATTCACGCTTCACACCATCCATTACAATCAAAATTACCCAAAAACTGGTTCCATATCTGAAAACGCTATTAACTTTTTGCCTTAATATTCAAGTGACGAACTTATCTCGTTAAATGCACCGAGAGTTTGCGAGGACAAGAGCCTAAGTTTAAGCAAAGCCACCAGAATATAAAGAACTCTTGGAGGAAGTAAAGCTGCGGTCACACGCACAGAAATAGGTATAGTACCTATAAAATTCCCGTCTGTCTGTCTGTTTGCGATAGACTCAAAAACGACTGTGTGACTACTTTTATTAAGCGGGTCAAAACATACGGGTCAGAAGGGTCTGAGACCTTCTACAAGTATACAATAATTAGGTTTTTAGTAACTTGTCAACAAACAAGCAAAATTACAATGCAAATCTATCCATCTTTGTGTAACACGAGTTCGTTGTCCTTGGTTATTCGCTAAGCCTTCACGGTTGTAATTAAAGAATTAAAAAAAACAATAAGATTTTTGAAAGATAAGTACCTACCTACCTAATTAAATGTTGCCTATTACCTTCCTTTTTCATTTCCGTATTAAATAAGTGTTCAATACAATAGAATAGTAATTTACCTACTATAATTATCCAATCTTCTAATAATAGTACTATAATTATCCAATATTTGTAATTAAGTGGGCATAAGTTAATCGTAACTCTCGTAAGTTTACTTTTCCAAAAATGATCTATTTTTAAACTACAAGCGATGATAACGATTTTATAAAAAGATAAATGTTGCTAAATGGAATTTTAAGAACAAAGTAAAAGAAACCGTACCGTACTAATTTTTTAAACGACTTCAAGGTAAAGAGGTTTCTTAATTCACCCCTTAAAATATTAAAAAAAAAATGGTCCACTCGTTTAAGGCCGTGCCACAGACAGACACACATAGCGGTCAAACTTATAACTCCCCACGTTTTGTGTCGTAGCGCAACTTCGCAACCAGACGAAAGCTTACAAATATTATAAAATAAATGGTCTTCAATTATATACCTACTCATGCATAAAGTACGCTTTATAATACTGAAAGTTGGGGTAAAGATTGAAACGAGGAGGGTCCAGGGAAACTGGCTGATTAACTCATTGCAATTTGAGGTGCTTCATCATATTTGTCTTTGTTTAAATGAGAAAACGAAGATAGAGTTTGCTAAAGTCATATTTCCGCGAAGTATTTTTTGTTTTGCGTAGCTCTGTTTTTGTATGTTTTAGGTTAAAGCACAGATAATATAATACACATTTTAGTAAACTAACTTCACAAATTAACGGAAATTAGACTGTGGACTTCCGATAACTTATAGCCTATCCTCTATACATTTTGTTTATATTCTAACCCCCTTATGCATATTGGTTTAGTAAGTAAACCTACTTTAGCTAAAACGGATATTAAATCTGTTGTTATCTCTTTTTATTGACATAAGAGTAACAAGAAAAAAACATATTTTAAATCTATATTAAACTGACAAATATTTATGAATAAGACCATTGTAACATGGCTGGCTACGGCGTCAGGCCCTTTTAGTCAAAATTGTCGAAACGATAACCAAATTTGCACGAACCTAAAATCGGCTATTTATTTGATCTTTGAAAGTAAAATCACATTCGATTCGATTGTAAGTGTTCGAGAACCCACGTCAAGTGTTGAAGGAAGGACACTTTTATTAAATCACAGTTCCGTTCCCGAAAGGGAGAGATGTCCAATTTATTGCCAGTTTTTATATCGAGGAAACTAGTATTTGAGTTTGGCCCACTTCCTATGCCCGTGAAATAAGGTATGGAGATCGTATGAGCTATTCCGATGACGGAAATTTTAGCTCTAAGTCGAAAAAAAAATTATTGTATTTTAAGTTTTACTAGAGGCTAAAAAATAATTGATCAGACAACGAAATAAAATCGTAGGGCGTACGCGGTTGACTGTTTACTGTAGAAGTTTCACGCACCAATTTTTAGCTTTTAGTACATTATTTTATCTACGCATTATTTTATCTAGATTTTCAATAAATCCGTATAAAATTATGAACCGTGGATAGTTTAGCCTATCCACGGTTCATAATTTTATATGGATTAGCGAAAGATATTGTAGTTAAAAAGGGACGGATGTCCTTGCAGCTTTCTTTACAGTACTCAACCCCATAAAACTGATCCTACTCTGAATGTTAATTACTACCAATACAGAAAAAAACCTAATATAATTGTCGGTCTTGTCGCTTCCAACCGCGAACTTTATGTCAGTGCCAATAAAAGCACAGGTTTGTAATTTAACTTTGTAATAAACTGCTTTGATTCTGGTAAAGTTTACGAACCTTGTTGAATTTGCGCATTTTCGCGCCTATCACATAATATTGGTACATTATTGAACTCAATTGAACTTATAATACCTATTGTTATAATCGTTTGAGTTGGATATTTTAACAATCCAGTCTTTGTGTACAGAGAATAAAAACGGGCATTGACCTTAGTGTTCTCCAGGGAACACCAAAATATTTTAGTATGATTGTTTCAAACAATAATAATTAAAATGTAAAAATATATTTTAGAAATGTACCTATAGAGTCTGGTTTTCTACAAATAGTTGGTAAGTCATCAAAATTCAGTGAGGAAAAGGCAGGACATTGTTGACCTCCACAGTCTTTTTACCCCTATAAAAACGCCATATAATTTCGCTACGCTTAGATGAGATTAACCTCAGATAACTCATCCAAAGGAAAAGTCTAGTTAAAATTCATGAGCTGCAATTGTCGGGTTACGTTTAAATGAGATTTTTCATAAGTTGCTTGAAAAAGGCAGATTATTTACGAAATATTGTGAATGAAATAACTATGAAGGTTAGGCCTCTACATCTTAACAATATACAATGTCAATTAACGATTATGCATTATACTTCTACTATTTTATGTAGAATATTTTTGCAAGTAGGTATGTTAATGGTTCGTATGACCAATTCTGGTGGCAGAGTTTTTTCCATAAATTTTCATCTGAAACGGCTAATTGCTTTCTTTGAGGTTTCGAGAAATGGGATATTTTTAAGCCGCTATCTGAGGAGACGGCAAAGTGGTCTTGTAACTCTTTTTATTATTTTGGCTACTGACGGCGGCTGGTTGTCCCGTATAATAATCCTTTGGCACAAACGTACGGTAGAGATGTGCTATATTTTCCATCAAAAAATAATTTATATTTAGCGTTAAAAGTATATCATTGAAAGGTTTCTTTCCTTTCGACTTTCAAGTTAAAATCAATAAAAAGCTCAAGAATTTGATTAATGATTCATTTCTTGAATGTTGGTTGTTTACGTTGTTTGGATAATAAATTAGGCTATTATTATAAATAAATTGGGAATATTTTAAACTATAAAGTAAGTTCGTATGAGCTAGTGGCCAACTCTGGTAACGGAGCGTTTAGGAATTTCATTTCATTTATTCACAAACAATTTCATAATAAGAAAGAAGAAAAAATCATTTATTCTTGTAGGACCTCATGGATCACTTAAGTTTCGTTTTACATGCTAGGTGATTCTGATGCCTGTTCCAACTTAATCGTATTTGAATGTTATCTTATAACCTAAAATCAAATATGAATGAAAAGTAAAAACAATAATAATAATTATAGAAACTATAAAAGGGACAATGTCAACGTATTCAGAAAGAAACTGCAAAATCTTGCTAGTTTTAGTTTCAAAGATGCACGTGGCTAATAAGCAGAGCGCGAAACCGAAAACACAACAAAGTTTGATAAAAAAATTGCTATTATTGTAGGAGCTATGTTTGTGATCAAGTGGTTTCTGCTACTGATTTTTACATTGTAATGAAATTGTCGTAATTATCGATAACAAAACATCGTGCTTGGCACAACACTACGTAATCCTCATCTGGTGTTACACAGCAGGCTGTGTAGTCCGCAGCGCTAATGCTTTGGTAATTTTACATAAAGCACTATCTCTTCGCTAGAATGTTGTTTAGTACAAAAGCTTCCATTTTTTATTAAACTTGTGACCCCTTTTGCATTTATGTAAATCTGCGTTAAGTTTTTAAGTACAAAAATTGAGCTTAAAAACTTAAGAGGTGTAATTGAATGTAACTCGGTTATTTGTATAGGCATTACTGGTTAGTCAATATTGCGGTTGACAGGCCTGAAACTGATCGAATGAAACTAAACCTAACCTCAATTAGGTTAGGTTTAGTTTCATTCGATCAGTTTCAGTTTCAACAAAGTGTTTGCATGATCTGCAAATATTTGACCAGTCTGGGTGTTTTCTATGTATTTATTTACTAATTCAAATTATAATTTAAATTACTTAGCTTGGGACTAGATGACACTGTATGGAATGTTTAAGGATATTAATTAATTTATTTATTTATGTCGTTATCCAAGTAGATAAGTACTTTCAATTTTGATCCAAAGGTCGTGAGTTCGAATCCGGCTTGCATCAATAGACTTTTCGTGCCGAAAAATTTATATGCACACACGAGCTTTAAACGGTGAAGGAAAACAGCGTGAGGAAACCCGCGGCTAGTCAGCCCCACACCATCGCCATTGTCTTTCCTGTGGATATGGCCGGTTAGCTGAGAGGATGGTTTAGGTGCTGGGCAAGCCTATTCTATCTCAACAATGTCCCGGGCTCCACACTGTTCCGTTAAGTGTAGGCAAAGCTTGCCTCCTGACTTTGTATAAATCATCGAGTAAATATGTAAAAGCCTAAGATTTAGTGTGAAAGCAGTTTTATTGAACTTATTTCAGAGGTGGCGTAGCATCCAATTTAAAAGCAATACACAGCCACTTAATGAAATGCACCTCATTTTCACACTTGCAGCTAATTAAATGTTTCGGTTCGAAAATGTTGAAACATGTACTGAGGAAATGAACGTGGTCAACGTATGGAAATCGGTGCTTTAACCGAAATATAATCTTACTGATAGTTTAGTCTTCGTACTATCAGTAATATAATTTCACTGATAGTATAATCTTACTGATATGTTATATACTTTCTAAATAACATAATTATCAAGAAGTTGAATGAATTTAAACCTTGTCAGCTTTGTGATTTACGAGTACCTCTGTTAGTTTATTTTAGTTTCTATCAAAAGCACGAACGCTTGAAAGCATCTCGCTCTAGTTATTGTAAACCCTCGCTCAATAATGCTGAATTAAAACCTTGTCTACATCTTTGTGATTTCACAAACCACAATTACGAGCATGTTAGTTTATTTTAGTTTCTATCAAAAGCACGCTCGCAAGCATCTCGCTCAAGTTATTGTAACTCTCGCTCAATAATGCTGACAAAGTTTCAAGCAAGTCTTATATTAATTTCACACTTGGTAACTTGGCCTGTCTCTCACACTCCGTTGGCGAATGGAAATTAAACGATGCCACACCGCATAATAATAGAGACGGGGGTTGCGTTGTTCCTAAATTGTGCTAGGCTTACTTTAAGTTTCGGTGCAACTGTGGCGCGGCGATTTTCTAGATGATACCAAAAATTCTATAATATATAAACTTAGACTACCACTCACTGACTCACTCACTCACTCATTGACATAATTGTTCTCCATGATGGTGGATGGGGAGGTGGGTATATTTTGATGGATTCGTATAGAGGTAGGTCTGGTGAGTTGGGGAAAAATCCCAAACCCCCCCTTTTTGCCCCCCTTGCCCCCCCCCCTTTTGAGGATCTCGGAAACTAAGAGACTTGGAACAATTTTTTTTGCGGAATCGGATAGAGGAGGCTCGGGGAAGTAAAAATTTGTTTTCAGTGTTGCCCCCTTTGCCCCCCCTCTCCCCCCCTTTTTCGAATCTCGTAAGCCTTAAGACTTGGAACAATTTTTTTTTCAGATTTGTATTAAGGGGAACTTTGTTAGACAAAATATTTTTTCAAAACTCACCCCCCCCCCCCCTCCCCAACCTCCCCTAAAATTGAAAGGGCTGTAACTTCACAACGGTTAGAGATATCCATTAGGTGTTTGAACAAATATTATAGTGGGTAGGCGTCGGAGGTCCTGAGTGGAGCGAACCTACGAGACCTGAGTGGAGCGGAGGGGGGAGGTGGCGAGCGAAGCGAGCCACCGACCCCCGTAGCGTAACGAAGGTCGAGTGGGTGAGCGTAACTCAGGGCCGACGACTTGGTTAAGTAATTTTTTTTTTTTTTTTTCTTAACTGTTTAGGGCTCCTAAAGGGTTTTCATACTGATTTAGGGGTTCCATAGCGGTTTATTAAATATTTTAAATCTCCTATGGATTCTCAAAATTTTATAAGGGTCTCTCTACCTGTCAGAAACATGGAAAAAGAAAACCGCGTGCTGCTTGCAGCACGCGCACCACGCAAACTAGTCACCTTATAATATTAAAATACTAGCTGCACCCCGCAGTGTTACCCTCGGTAATTAGTTCCCGTTCCCATGGGAATACCGAGATCAAAAGCAGCCTATTTATTAATCTAGGGTATAAGCAATTCTGGTACCAAATTTCATTCAAATCCGTTCAGCCGTTTGAGCGCGAAAGAGTAACAAAAACACTTACACACACACAAACTTTCACCTTTATTATATTAAGTAGGATATAATTGCCTTTATAACTAACACGTATTTTCCTTACTTTAATTAAACATAATATAAAACATTTCAAAAATGTCACCCTTCATGCCATACTGACGAGTATAATAATAAGCAATGTTCATTGTCTGATTTGTAAAAGTAGTTAACAAATTTGTAAAACACAGGACAACAACATTTAGTTACTAGTCATTATGCTCTATTAAGATGTTTTTTTTAATAACTAACAATGCTGTACAATTTGACATGCCAATGTAATGGAAATGTAACTAAATTATGGTTAAACGGCAGCGCACACTGGGCGACAAGTCGCCGAGCTTTCGCTGACGCCGCCGCATAGTGCGCCTAGGTTGTTGTCGCGACTGGGTGACTCAGACGCCATGTGTGCAGGGTTTTAAACAAGAATATTATCGGCAGCCTATCGTAACGTCTAGTCACCGAGCTGTCGCTGTCGCCTGTCGCTTTGTGTGCGCTGCCGTTAAATAAATGAATTACTGAAAATTACAAGCGAATGCAACTTGGAGAGCACCTTAGCGTAGTCATTAAAGTTTCAAGTATGAAAACATTCAAGAATGTGAAATTTATATCGTTATAATTTTATCCTCTTAAGTAAAGAGGTGCTCATTTATTGTTGCGAGAGAGAAAGAACTCTCCAGAACGTCAATGGGATCTTGAGAATAATTATTTTTGTATTATCACCATTCATTGTTTTGATATAAAGGTGAATAGAAAGTACCTATACTTTCTATTGTTGAACAATTAATGTTATTGAATTGATTTGTGTTGTGATTCAAATTTGTGTAGCTTTTGCCAATACTAGAAGTTAAGATCTATAAAGATAGATCATTTAATCAGGAATATTTTAAGAATTTCTCGTTTTCATAATAAAAAGATCTCAAACTTTCAGAATGCCCAAATATTTATGTAAAGAATAGTAATGTCGCGCTTTAGAACACAAAAATATTGCGTTTTGAAGCGCGACAAACCCATTGTCGTATTTAACTGATATAACTGTCATCACACGGACAGCGACAAATCTAAAAAACCTTCAAAAACAGAAAAATTGTATGTTGACTGTGATTTGCAATCAAACTCTGAAAAACTTTTTCAGCCGTCGCCAGTCATCGGAAAATGTAACGGACGAGGCTTTTTACTGCGATTTTTATCTTGATAGATTTGAACATAAAATGTAACCAATATGTGGAAAGTTTAGACAACAACTTTTTATAGATAGGTACATAGCTAGGTATATAAAAACTTAAGAGCTCTTGTCAGTGTAATGATGCAATTTCCTACAAAACTAGGTAAAACATGATAAATACAATAAATAATAGGTACAATTACGTAAGTAGGAGGGTAAGTAGGAACTTTCTACTTATTTAACTGATAGATCAAAATAACGGAGATCCGTGGTATCTGCCTACCCCCATGGGAAAGAGGCGTGATTTTATGTAGGTATGTACTCGTACCAAAAAAGCAGAAATTAGTAGGTAATAGTAAGTAATAAATCTAGTAGAGGTTCAGTAACTGCCTTATCTTATGACAGATTTAAAGGTCAACACCATTGGGTTACTAAAGAGATATAAAATTAGTTTTTTAATAGCCCAAATAAACTCAGGCCTTTACATCTTTTACTAGATGATTTATATAGCGTCAGGAGGCAATCTTTGCCTACACTTAACGGGACACTGTAGTGCCTGGGACATTGTTGAGATGGAATAGGCTTGCCCAGCACCTAAACCATCCTCTCAGCTAAGTCGGCCATATCCACAGGAAAGACAATGGTTAATACGTGTGGGGCTGACTAGCCACGGGTTTCCTCACGATGTTATCCTTCACCGTTTAAAGCTCGTGTTAAAGTGCATATAAAGTTTTCGACACGAAAAGTCCATTACTGCACGGCCGGATTCGAACTCACGACCTTCGGATCGTAAGTCGAAGTACTTATCCACTTGGCCAACACGGCAATAGCTCAAATAAGTGATGACATAAGTCGCGTCTGAAAAGCCCCCTTCATCCACAACATTTTTGAGTCTTGTTGTCAAATCTCAAGCAATAAAATGTTTTCCGTGTTCTGAAAGTATATTACAAAGTTAAATTACAGGGCAGCGTCATTATTAAAGTTTATGACTTCGCTAACGTTGTTTATGGAGTAACGTAATACTTTAGAGTAACATCTAGAGCTGAATTAAAAGTATGAACTGTGGGCTAAAAGGTTTTACTACTTCCCCTTATTATAAATGCGAAAGTAATTCTGTCTGTCTGTTACGCTTTCACGCCTAAGCCACTGAAACTATTTTGATGAAATTTGCTACAGATATAAACTAGACCTTAGGAAAGGACAAAGGCTCTATTTCGTTCGGGTAGAGTAGCTAGTTATATCATATTTGTACATTTTTTTAAATTGTAAAACGGCTGTGCGTATAAGTTGTATTTCACACAATCTTTAATAAATATATTTTATTCTTTTTTGTTGGAAATAAATATTCCAAGGGGGATCCTAAAAAACTTATAAGGTTATGATGAGGATCTTCGAAGATACATTAAAAAAAAATCCCCATGTACTTATATGCTACTCTCATATTTTTTATTTTACACTATAGCTAACTCATTAATACTCTGGAGTTGTATCTAATTCCTTACTTTTGATGTTCCATGATAAACTTTATAGCACTTTAACTCACTCAGAAATGAATTTAACACTGAAATATTTCGTTTTCTTAGGTCTTGTTTGAAAAGTCTATTACAACTCAATATTTGAATTTGTAAACAAATCAAACTTCACTAAAAGTTTATTTATTAACAAGCTGAAATGAAGTATCGTACCGACAATGACCGACATAGTTTTTTTTCGTGAGTTTTGTAATTTTTCTTACGGTATAAACCTTCCCTTAACTTCCACAAAATATTTCAAGATCATAGCCGAATTGGTCCAGCCATTCTAGAGTTTTAGCGAGACAAACAGCAATTCATTCCATACCATACAGTCAGACAGTAGCACGAAAGAAGACATAAATGCGGCCTCAACCAACGACATAAACTTGGCTACATATCTGGCTATTAAAGATAAGAACCATTAACACAAAAAGAAGAAGAAGCAATTAAATTTATTTAAAGAGAATATGGTCGGCCCAAGCGGAGATGGCGGGACAAACTCAACGATCACTCCACCAGCTGGCTGACAGAAGCCCTACACAGAGGTGAATGGAAAAATGGAGGGGAGGCCTTTACCCAGCAGTGGGATCCAGTGGGCTGTTTTGATAAGATTTAGATTAGAAAAAGAAGATAACAATACAATTATAATTAAAAAAATACACATAAAAAAGGACATAAGTTCGTAAAGGCCTTTAGTGAACGAGTTTTTAGGCTACGTAAAGGCCTTCGAAATTGCTTAGCGACTTTAATGCCAGACAATTTCGTAAGAAGAGAGCGATTTTTTGCACTCTTGAAGTGCTTTTTTGTTTATAACTCTGACCAGATCCTCAAAATGTTATGATCATCAAAATAGGTTCACCCAACCGAAAGTTCTGAGGACACACATAAAAATACAGGCGAATTGAGAACCTCCTTCTTTTTTTGAAGTCGTTTAAAAAGTTGTTGATTCACTTGCTTTTGAACTTCCTGTGTTGTTAAAAAATTGTTATTGAAATACATAAAATAAAGCAATCCTTTTAACAAAAAAGCAAACATGGATTAAATGTGATTTTTTGTGCGTCAATATAGTTTATTTTCCATAGGTTTTTTCAGCCTAGGTTTTTACAAATTCCATTTGTAAGGTGAAATAAAGTTGGTCGGGGCACGTTAGCCGGGTGAGTATTAATTATAAAAAAATATATATATTCTTTCACACACAGTATGTTCACAGATGGGCAGGAGTTGTACAATGGATGCCTGCAGATGGGCCACCAGTCGGAACAGGCCGAGGAAACGTTGGCGTGACGACCTCGATACATTTCGGAAAGACTGGTGGGAAATGGCGGGTGATCGCGAGTATTAGAATGAATTAGGGAGATGTTGAAGTGGGATGATGTAGGTTAATTAAAAAAGTATGAGCTAGTGGTTAATTTAATTTGTAATTAGTATTCACCTTATAATTAAAAAGTTCTTCAAGGACTTATAAGTTCACCTATTAATGACGTGGACTCAAGGCAAGTTCTAAAAATAAGGCTTTAAATCAAGTACCTACTTGTTTATGCCTTTTTTGCATGGAATTGTTTGTGACGCTCATTTTTAACTGAAAAATAAAAACGAGCGTCACGGAAAACTACATGCAAAAAAGGCCAAAAGAAATACTTGATTTAAAGCCTTATTTTTAGAACTTGTCCACCTGTTTTAAAATGTGAATTGCTTAAATTTTTTTTCTCACTTACGTAAATCTAGAAATAAACAAAGTCTGGCTCACGTGTTTCATAATGATATACAAAAGAAACATAACATTATTTGTGGATAAAACGAGCGAAAACTTTTTAGTGGCGCAGTGGCTGAAGGATTGTCCAAGTCGAGAAGAGTTTGCGGGTTCAATTCCCACCACAAGACAAAATAAATGTTTGTAATGTTTGTAAGTATAATCTGCAAATATTTGCCAACATATTTTAAATTTTACTCACAAGAGACACAAATAAATTGACCTACATGAACTTTTTTGGAGCTTCTTTTTATATCACGTCGTAATTGGAAGAAATCAAGTAAGATAAAAAACAACGTAGGTAAAATGTCTTCTCAGCATCCTAACATTTTAACCTATAGGGACGTCATGTTATCTTACACGCTTCACGAAAATTAACCCTTAATAATTCATGTACCTACGCATATCTAGTTGTCAAACAAAACACACAAAAATATCGCGGGTATTAAAATGTTTTTACACAAACAATTTTTAGCACGAGTTCCCTCTGAATATATTACACGCAGGGCAGAAAGACATGTAAATATTTTATTTTCAAACGTGGTTTTCTCGTTTATGTTACTCTTGTGATAAGTCTGTGTTAATGCGCATATATTTTTTTCGAAACGAAAAATCTATTGATGCACGAGCTCTTAAGGGTAAAGCAAAACGTCGTGAGGATATCCGCGGCTTAGGCCCCGTATTGGCTATTGTCTTTGCTGTGAATCAAGCCGGCTAAGCTGAGGTTTAGGCTGGTTTAGGAGCCTTAATTCAAGCACAATTCATTATATCGATGTCTTTGGCACTATGTTTGTCTCTCCTGTGGATATGGCTGGCTAAACTGAGAGGAGGGTTAGGTGCTGCAGAAATGATTTTACGACGCGTTTATGTCCCGATAATATTTTTAAACAACGCTCATTGTCAACACCTTTCAAATCAAATGAAAATAATCAGAATTAGTTTATTCATTTAAGAAGTATGTTTTCTCTGACAGAAGCACAAATACACACCGCAAACTTATTTCTAATTTTCGTCAGGGATTTATTTGAATAACGGATTTCATTAACAGAAAAACTGTATTTTTCTTCAGAATCCTACAAAACTGTCTACTAATAGAAAATAATGGTATATTCACTGAATCTAGGATTTCGCAAGTGTCAAAACATGGGTCAAAACGCTAGGTTTCCAATTCGTTCTAGACTTGATGATTTAGATTAATGAGATCAATGATATAAAATAAAAGTGACGGCTCAATTTTCTCAGTAAAAGTTGTTACTAACATTAACCATTAAAAAAACCCTAACACAACACAATAAAGCTCATTCTACAATGTTTAAAGTGACATTACTTTAAGGTGCGGGGTTCTATTCCGCGAGAAAATTGCGTTCCCTATCCAATTTCATTGAGGTGAGCAGCGTAACCAGTTTTACTTTGAAATATAGTTTTGAAATTCTTACCTCTATTACCTACTGTTCTTGGATAAACAATAAAGATTTAGGTTATTCAACTTTACACTATAACCCCTTTTTGACTGACTTCAAAAAAGGAGGGTTCTATGTTTTACTGTATGTATTTTTTTTTGTATATTCACGTATTATTCCGATGGGCTTGTAACTGGTCATGAATACACCAAATATACAGGGTGTTACCAGACCACTACCGAAAACTTAAGGGGATGAAAGTACCCATCAATATGAACAACTTTTTCTAAGAAACCAACACTGTGAACGCGAAAAAAAAAACAGCTGTTTCATACACTTTAGCCAAGTAGGTATTGAACTTATGTATGGAACAGCTGTTTTTTTTTTCGCGTTCACAGTGTTGGTTTCTTAGAAAAAGTTGTTCATATTGATGGGTACTTTCATCCCCTTAAGTTTTCGGTAGTGGTCTGGTAACACCCTGTATATATGGACTTACCTCTGACCACCCTTTTAGACACAGATATTGTGTACCAACAAGGCTTAGGACCAGCCTTTTTATGTTTTCCTACATGATCTGCAAATATTTGTTACGGTTCTGTATGTTGTGGGGACTTACATGGATAGTTTGTGTGTATGATTCCTACAAGTTTTCTTAGTTAGATATTGTTTTGTAACTCTTAATCATAAATGTTTGTTATCCTCTTGTATTGCTCTTGCAAGGACACACAGAATACAATCAATCATGTCACATGATATAAAGTATGCAACAATTTACATTATTCATATTAGAGTTTGGGATTTCCTTGTTTGATATAAGTTTAATAGTCATATAATCCTGTTGACTGCTATTAAGCAAATAGCACAACTTTTTTTGAGGCAAGTATGTTAATGTCGTCGAAAAATTTGCTATAACTTGTTGGCCGCCAAGTTAGGCGGCTCGAAATAGTTTTACGCTAGAATAATTAACTTCCGCCATTGTGACTTGACTGGCTTAATTGTAACTAATAATGGCTCTGTATAAAATAAAACGGCTTATTGACAAAGACACATCACTCTAAAACTTGCTGCTTTAATAAAAGTTTCAGTTTCCACAATCCGACTTCACCCACAGCATTGCGCCACAACGGTTGAGTGGTTGATAAGAGAAAAGTGATTCTACTCTTATTTTTTGAGAATAACAACTGTATTATATAGACGACTAGCTTACTTGCCCGAAGCTTCGCTCACGTGGTACCTACCTTGATAAAATATAGCCTATGTTCATTCGGAAAGTCTATGCTACAAATTGGTGAAATATTTTTTTAAATCGGATGAGTATAGTTTCGGAGATTACCCCTACATACAAACAAACAACTGTCGTGGCACAAGCTGGTAGCTTGACGAGGAACAAGCGTTAAAATTAACATAATTTAGATAAACAAGTCTTTATTGCTCTAAAAATAAGATTCTATAAATAAAAATATTTTATGTACAGTACAAAAAATATAGGTACTTCAGTAAGCAAATTATGAGTTTGGTTGCGTAAGCAGGTCACAGTAGGTAATTTATAATTTATCAACGCGTTAAAAAGCAAGCTATATTATTATTGCTGAGTTAAAGTAAATATTAAATGCTTACGATGAAACCAACTATAACAATACAACTTAACTTTTTCAATGAAAAAATATTATGATGACAAAATTAATGGTTAAGGCTCGACTCACACCAAAAGAACATCGAAGAGCAGCGAAGCGGAGCGCAGTTTCAGTGTCATACGAATTTCAACTTTATTTTCATTACTATAAATAATACTTATTGTAATGAAAATAAAGTAGGTAGTGAAAAAAATACTCGTACAAAGGCGAGCTTGAAAGAGTGAGTGCTTACGTTGTCTCGTTTTATCTTCCTGTCAAACGAATTATCGAAGGTTATTGATTATGATCTAAATTATCTTAGTTCGTATGAGCAAGTGGCCAACCAAATTAACACTTAATATTTTTTTTTTGCAGTAAAGGTTAGGAAACGATTACTTACTGTCGCTTCAATATTACTTACACTAAAAAAAATGAATTGGAAACGCGTATTTACGGTTATTTACAAATTTTGATACTTACCATACCTAACCAAGTTCAAATTTAATTACTCACTTCATTCATAATTAAGTAACCTTGTACAAGTAATATTGTAACAATTGTGTATATAAATAGTAAACAATACAGTTCAAACATAACAGTTAGAAATAGTAGTAAAATTTTCCAAGTTATAAATAACTCATGTATGCCCTGAATGAAATGAAGTACTCTACATAATAATAGAAAAACTAAATCCTATAAGTACCCAACAGTGAACTAACTCATTGATATAATTTATGTTGATTGTATATATTTTGTATGCATTACGAAAATAAAACGATGGTATAGCACTTAGATGCTGTTGGCAGTTTCAACTTGTAGTACCTACCTACCTACCTACAAAGATGGTTGTGGTTGATCTAAAAAGTAAAGTTACCTATACACTTTGTCTACAAAAACTGCAAAGTAAAACTATTATTTATCAACTTGAACCATTTTTGTCAAAAACGGCGAGACAAAAATCTAACGTATAAAAAACGCGATTAGTTACTGTTGTTTATAATAAAGAATACCTGCTTATAAAATTGATAAATTACCTAATGATGTCACGTAATAAACTAAACACATTTCATAGGAAACAGAATTCTACTGTTCCCGAAAATAAAGTGTTCAGTCTCATTTTTAAAACTATAATTACAACATTATTAAAACAAAAAAAATCTTAGACTATCATCTATCATAGATATTTTTAATAATTAAATTGCAGAATATTCATACTAAAGTATTGAAACTAAAATATACCTAGCAATGTTGTCAAAGCTTCAACGCTGTCAAAAGTGGCTAGCTCCACTGCCAAGCTATCTATGAATCAT
This sequence comes from Xanthorhoe designata, assembly GCA_963582015.1. Taxonomy (NCBI): domain Eukaryota; kingdom Metazoa; phylum Arthropoda; class Insecta; order Lepidoptera; family Geometridae; genus Xanthorhoe; species Xanthorhoe designata. The sequence goes on from OY757029.1 coordinate 5,752,937, forward strand.
TAACATCCGTTTATGATTATATCAAGCATTTTATCAGCTAACACTTCACCGGCAATTCAGTTATAGCTCAGCCGCTGAATTGGACGCAGTCTGAACTGATTTATATAATTATATATTTAAATATAAATAAAAACAGTAAAACAAATAAAAAAAATACAATTCAAAATGGATTCACTGCAAGAACAAGAAATTCTCACCTTCCGCCATGATACCTTGAGCTATGTTAGGTCACAGTACAACCTGGATAAGGCAGGGGAAATGGATAGGGCTATTGATGTCCTGGAAAACTGGTTGAAAAAGCAAAATCATTTCACTGTGAAGGATTTCCGTAAGTAATTTTGTGTCTTTATATAATTGCTTAATTTACTTAATCTCGAATTACACTAATATTATAAAGGTGAAAGTTTGTGTGTGTAGTAAGTGTATAAGTGTGTTTGTTACTCTTTCATTCACGCTCAAACGGCTGGACGGATTTGAATGAAATTTGGTACCAGAATTGCTTATACCCTGGATTAAAGAATAGGATTAAATTTAATCCCGTAATCCCACGGGAACGGGAACTATTCACCGCGGGTAACACCGCAGGTAACACCCATAGCACTCATAGGCTACTTTTTATCCGGGTTAGTACCACGCGAGCGAAGCCGCGGGCGGAAGATTGTCTATAATTTCGTAGTTTGTTCTGTTTGTAAGGGAAAATAAAAATATTCCGCAGTGTTTATGTACCTACTAGTATATTCCGTGTCAAGTATAATACTAAAAGCTTGTTTATAGGTAAGTATAAGAATGATGGACATAGGTATTTATTATCATGATTTTAGGAGTCAAAATAATAGGCGTCGATGGACCTGTCACATTAAATATTACTTACATGTGCTAAATTTATCTAAAAGTGCTCCTGACCATCTAAACTTCAGCCAAATTCGATGTGTCAATTTTGTGAACAAACTTGCAATACTTAACCTAAAAATAACTTTCTATTGATTTTTTTTACGTATTTTTCAATTATTAGGGATATTGACCATTTCCTTTATAGGAAATTACTATCAACTCTTTTAAAAAACCTACCCTTAGAATGCAAGTCAATTTTATGAGTGTTTGTTTACAATATAAGCATGACCCACTTTGGCTGAAGTATAGACATGACAAACATATCTAGGTATACTTTTTTCATTATAATAATTATAATTATATAAGTAATAGTTTTATAGAGGTAAAGGTTGGTTTGTTTGTTTATATGTTTGGGGTAATATCTCCGAAACTAATCATCCGATTTCAAAAATTCTTTCACCGATGTGTAGCATGGACTTTCTGAAAGAACATAGGGTATATTTTATCATGGTAGGTACACCGTGAGCGAAGCCGCGGGCGAGTAAGCTAGATCATTATAAAGGCATTATAAGATTTTCACTGCACTTTGATAAAGCACATTTTTGCGAGTTTTCCAACAATTTTGATTAGTTTATTTTAAATTTCTAGCAAGGGATTTCTTGGAGCGGCAAATTATTTTGGACAAAGGATCAGTGGAACGAACGAAGAATCAGTTGGAAAAGCTATTTACCATGAAAACTATTGCCACTACCATTATTGGACAATACGATGTGAAGAACGACTTTGAAGGATTAAGAGATATATAGTGAGTATTATTATTATGTTAGTACAAACTGCGCCCCGCGGTGTTACCCGCGGTGAAAAGTTCCCGTTCCGTTCGGGATCAAAACTAGATAAAACACATACATTTATAAATATTCATCCCTATTTAATACCTTTATTTACCTACTTTAATCCCGATGTTTCGACTGAATTGCAACAGAAAATACCTGTAAATGTATGTTTTATCATTGTTCTTAATTGCGAAAGTTTAAAAAAGACAATTTTTTAATCCAAAGTATAAGCAGTCCTGGTACCAAATTTCATTCAAATCCGTCCAGGTATTTGAGCGTAAAAGAGTAACAAACACACTTACATTACACACTTATACACACAAACTTTCACCTCTATAATATTAGTAGGATAGTAGGATTTAGAACTGTGCTGGTCTAGTGGAATATGTCTCTGACTGCAAAAAATAGTGTGAATAAATATTAACGGTATAATTTTGTTTTAACTTTAGAAAAAATTATGAGACCGCTTCACAGAAAACCAGTTATACGGTGAAAGAAGGAAACCAGTTAATAGTTTTAAGAGAATGTGAAGGTCTTAAATCTAGTTTGAAATAAAATGTGAAAATTACCTCAATATTTTGGCCGTGCCGTTAACTAATCTTTCTAAACATTTTCAAAATTAAAATGATGTGACGTACCTTATAGTTAATAAGGTGTGATGTTGGTACACACATATCGCGTTTACTGCCCATGACGCAAGTGGGACCCTGAAAAAATATCTGAAAACATTCAAAAATTTGCTTCGTGACGGGGATCGAAACCGCAACTTCCCCGTCTCAGCTGGGTCATAGAGGTCGTCAATTTATACAGGGTGTTACCAGACCACTACCGAAAACTTTAGGGGGTGAAAGTACCCATCAATATGAACAACTTTTTCTAAGAAACCAACACTGTGAACGCGATAAAAAAACAGCAGTTCCATACATAAGTTCAATACCTACTTGGCTAAAGTGTATGAAACAGCTGTTTTTTTTTTCGCGTTCACAGTGTTGGTTTCTTAGAAAAAGTTGTTCATATTGATGGGTACTTTCATCCCCTTAAGTTTTCGGTAGTGGTCTGGTAACACCCTGTATTGTATTAATTAAAAAAAAGTTTTAAACATACTAAAATAAAACGTAGAAGAATAGTTCTGCGTCAGAGCATTAATGTTTTGTCATTATGTGCAGGTAGTATTAAATTGGGATTTTTATTGTCCTTAACTGAATTTTATTTGCATAATTTGGACCACCTTTTTAACATTTAAATTGGTAATGACCAAAACTAGTCTTTCTACTTCGTGAATAAAATAAAATAAATCAGAATTTTGATAAAGGTGGGTACTGACCAACGTTACGAGGTGTAATGTAACATTCGCATCGAGCGTGTTACGCATCGAGTTACTCGAGTTACTCGCTGGTTTTCCCGTAACACGACGTACAGACTGCGCGAATGCTCGCGGTGTAACACGTTACATTACGCCCCGTAACGCCGGTCAGTACCCACTTTAACCGACTTTAAGGCCTGGCGCGCACTAGGCAGCCAGGCTGCGGCAGCCAGGCTGCGGCAGCCAGTAAAACATATGACGTTGTATAGGAGCCCGCGCACTAGGCAGCCACGTAATCTCGGCTGCAGCAGCCAATAAAACGCGCCTGTTTGCACGGCAGCCAGCTGGCTGCGCGCAGCCAGAACGTGTGTAGGCGAATGTATGTGGCTGCAGTCAGTCTCCGCGCACTAGTTGTAGCAGCCAGACGTATTTTGCGTTCCGAACTTTGACAAGATGACTTTCGATAACAGAGAAATTTATTCGGGAAAGACTAGTCGTTGATTGGCTGTTATAACTGGCTGCGCAAATATTCTGGCTGCCGCAGCCTGGCTGCCGCAGCCTGGCTGCCTAGTGCGCGCCCGGCCTAAGTAGTTCTAGACAATTTTTTTTAATGCTTGACATTGTTATGTAGAACCTATTTCTAGTCTAGTTATAAAACATTACGAATGATTTCTTGTTTTACAAATGGTTTTTTAGGTTTTTTAAAACTAGCTTACTCGCCCGCGGCTTCGCTCGCGTGGTATTTTGATAAAATATAACCTAATGTTCATTGGAAAAGTCCATGCAATAGGTACACAGTTTGATAGAATTTTTAAATCGGATGAGTAGTTTCGGAGATTACCCTAAACATACAAACAAACTAACTTTACCCCTTTATAATATTATTTATTGTATAGAAAGTGTACATAGATGAAACATCTTATTTTATAAATTGAGATATTAGATTCCCGTCGGTTATGGAAATGTTGACAAGTAATTAAATTTTCAATAAAATTACATTGAGACAATGTTTTTGACGAAAGAACAAAACTCGAAAGATATATTAATGGAACGATAAACTAAAAATTTACATTATAAATGAAAAATCTTACTAAAAATTTACGGCTCCGGCAGGATTCGGCAGGATTGGTCAGGCAGCTCGGCTTAAGAGCGATCGCTTGTATCTACCTACGCAGGTTCGAATCCTGCCGGAGCCGTTAATTGTTAGATTTTTCTTTATAATAAAATATCCAATACCTAAGTGTGGTTTAACACTGTAAAATAAAAAATAAACCATAAAAATGTACACTAATTATTTCAGTATCCAGACCTTGATGCCGAAACTCACAAAGGACCACTACAGAATTTACGCAGCAAAGGGGCTAACCGACGGATTTGATACAGAAATACTAACGAAAGCCTATATCTTCGCATCCAACGTAAGTTTATAATATTAACAAAGTTATTTTTTTTCTAACCTCTGCTGTCCTACTGCTGGGCAATGGTCTCCCCCATCAACTTCCAAGCATTGCGATCGCCGGCTTCGTCCCACCAATCAGCCCTGAATGCATCGAGATCATCACGCCAGCGTGTTCGAGGTCTGCCCCAGGCGTCGCCGCCCGTTAACAAAGTTTTATAATTTAAAAAATCATTCCCCAATGGGCCTAGCTTCGTAAAGCTCCAAAAGCTGCTCTAATTATTTGTGGACATAACAATTTTTATTGAATGAGTTTGTCAAATTAATAAATACATTTTAATCTTTAATTACTTACTTAAAATATTATTAGCAAATTATATGACGGGACTAATTTATAATGAAATTTCGTACCAGCATTGCTTATACCCTGTATAAAAAAATAGGCTACTTTTGATCCCGGTATTCCGGGAACGGGAACTTTTCACCGCGGGTTACACCGCGGGGCGTAGCTAAGTAACTTATAATATTTAAATCAAATTATATCTTAAACTACCATAAAATTACCTTACAATAAATTGTTTTCAAACGGAAAACGTTTCAGTCTTCGTCACTTCAGGCTAATAAAAGTTATATTTCATAATTCAGGAAACTGATCTTCAGCATAAACGCTATAGTAGGTACTTGTTTTCAAATAGGCTGCAACAATATTTCATCATTTAATTGTATGCTAGATAATAATATAATTGTAGTTACTAGCAACTATTACATGCGTAGAGATTCTCTTATAAACATTTTTACTTGTGAGTTCGAATCCTGGACGCACATCAATAGATTTTTCGGTAAGAAAAATGTATACTAAACGGTGAAGGAAAACATCGTGAGAAAAACCGCGTCTTTGTCAGCCCCACATGTATTGACCATTGTCTTTCCTGTGGATATGGCCGGCTAAGCTGAGAGGATGGTTTAGGACTTAGATGCTCGGCAAACATATTCCATCTCAAAAAATGGCCCAGGCACTCAGCGTGGGCAAAGATTCATTCCTGACACGGTATAAACCATGTAGTAGATATAGAGGCCTAAGTGAGTTTAACTTCATAGGTATATGACTCATTGTATCAGGTCAGTAACCTTCTAAAATAGTCATAAACATGTCAAGATTTATTGATATTCCTAATTTATTTCTTTATTTTATACCATTCATCATATTTTTATGAATGTAGCGCAAGATGACGCGGCAAGCTTAGATTGAGCTGGTGTTAGGATCAGAGGCCCTAGCCAACCGGCATTCGCTATGAAGCGAATCGATTTCTATCATCGCTACACCTTTGATTTGACATTTCTGATCGCTCGAGTTTTCGTCATCGAATGTCAATTCCAATACATTTTTTTTAGTTTCTAATCGAAAGCGATTGTCGAAATGTAACATGGCTAGGGCCTCAGCTACATCCTGAGGTACAACCACTAACTCCACCCAATAACTCTCTGTGGTATCATACCTACAATTAGTTCTATATTTCGTGAATGCTCGATTGTTTTTTGTTGGAATTAATTGTAATTTGTGATTCTTACTTCTTTATAAAAATAGAATCACGTCATGGAAATTCTCCTAATGATGAGTTTTTGTTGTGGTTTTTATTTATCTGGGAATTTTTATTGTAAGCAACCAGTGTCTAGTAAAAAATCAAAAATTCCCAAGGTCAACCTTGGCGAGTGAATTTTGGTTTTTTGACAACGTGTGTGTTTCAACACATTTATAATTACTACTATGACTACTACCTAATGTTTATAAATGAAAACAAATTATTCAGTAATAAAAACAAAATTAAAAATTATTGATAAGTCATTAAAAAATAAATCTAGGTATTAAAAGAATATCTGTGACAAATATATTAAAAATCGATGTCTTGCATTATTAATAATGCAATATTTTTTTATTTTTTTATCCGGTCCACTAATGATGAAATAATCGGTCAAACATAAAAAAATACATACTTGGAACATAAAACCTCCTTTTTTGAAGTCGGTTCAAAAACCTATCTCTGTATTTTATAATTAATTTCTTCAAGGAGGTATATTTTTCATCATCAGTGCAGCTAGTCCCACTAATATTATAAATGCAAAAGTTTATTTATGTACAGTCATGTAGGTATGGATGGATGTTTGTTACTCTTACACGCAAAAACTACTAAACGGATACGGCTGAAAATTTAAAAATACATAGTTTATGACCTGGAATAACACATAAGCTATTTTTAATCTACACGAGCGAAGCCGATCGCAAATGCTTGTTATCTATAAACATTCTAATATGTTGCTGATTATAAATAATTTGCTACCGAATTACTACATAATTCTTTTTTGTAGTCAGTACATAAAATGTATTTTTTTTTCCTCTCAAAAATCTAGTTTTAAACTAACGGTTTACTTTTGTGTTCCGTTATTTTGGTTGTTACCATTTTTTTTAAAACTTGTCTTGATAATAGTGGCAATTCTGAGTGTCGCAAAAGCTAAACTAAGCTAACTAAAATTGTTGCCGTCTTTTTCATAGCGATGGGAATAAAAAGGATGGCAATAATTTTAGTTAGTTTAGTTTAGCTTTTGCGACACTCCGAATTGCCCCCAATGTTCAAATAAAATTAACGTTCCATTTCTGCTAAAAAAACTCGGACACACAAAGCAAAACTGACCTAAGATTTTTGACTATAAGTGGTATCCTACAAAACATTTAAGTTTCAAACTTTCAAGTTAGATTTTTTGGTTTGAAAACATAGTTAGAGATTTTTTTCGCAATGGCGTATTTGGTAAAAAAAAATATTAGATTCACACATTAAGTTTTTCGCTACCCGGTATTCACTATAGCAGTAATGGATTAGGCACTAAAAGAGGCCTGAAAAGTTGAATTTACTAGTTTTAACCCCTGACACAATAAAAAGGGTGTTATAAGTTTGTTCGCTATGTATGACATGAGTTTGTCTAACTGTCTGTGGCACCGAGCTCTTAAACGAGTGAACGAGTTAAACGAGTGAATTGCAGTTTTTTTATGTAAAGAGTGTCAGTCAATCATTTCTTATAGTTTCTTTATTTTTCAGATACTGGAATACATTCGGGCACACGAATACTGCAATGGTTTTGTTGCTATTTTCGACTACAGAGATATCAAAATCCTTGAACTAGTCGCAAAAATTAATATCACAGAACTGAGACAACTCATTGGATACATAATGGTAAGTAAGTTATTTTATTTTTGAACAAAGCATTTTTGTAAAAAGGCGAAGTAAAACATCGTGAGGAAACCAGTTTACTTTTTAATAGCATCGATGGGCTTGCGACCTGACACGTGGAATGTTAACTTCTGCAAAATGTAAGTGTACCAAATAATGTATTTGAACTACCTACTCCTTAGTCATCTTCAAAGGATCTAAAATGGCTAAAAAGATTTAAAAAAATGTCTACCGTACCTTGGGAATTACAATCATGATCATATTTGATTTGAAGTAGATAATGGTTGTATGCATTAATAGACTATGATAATGCAATAACGGCTTAGTAATCAAACAATGATCAATGTCACAACAGTTATTTCTATATCTACGTAATTGCCTACTTTTGTAACTTATAAAAAAAATTAAGCAACTAAAGATTGAACATTATCAACGCCTGCTAGCAATAAACAGGCAATTCTCTATGTGTTTTGCTATGGCATTATCATCAGTATAGAAACCATTCAGTCTGAAATGACAGACGGCGGTGGGCTTTGCAGTCTGCTACCAACACTCACAAAAAGTGTACACGAGTATAATAATATCTTGTCTTAGCCCGCTGGAGCAATTTCAAAGGATCCTATATTATATACCTACCTACCAGAAAATACTGTAAGCATTAAAATAGAAATAAAGAAAAAAACATTAATCATTTTTACAGGATGGATACCAAATGAGAGTAAAGGGTCTTCACTTCCTAACTACATCGAAAACTATGGAGGTGCTTGTGAAGATTCTTAAACAAATGTTCAGTGCGAAAATAGGAAAACGTATTCACATTCATATGACGTTGGAGTCGCTGCATGAGTACGTGTCTAAGGATTGCCTGCCTGAGGAGTTTGGGGGAGAACAGAAATCATTATTTACGTTGTGTGGTAAGTCAATGAAAACCTGTTTTACTATACTAGCGACCCGCCCCGGCTTAGAGCAGGAGTTTTCTGTTTTAAATATGTACCTACCTTTATAAGTAGATATACCTACTACTAAATATTATAAGTATTAGTGAATATAAGTGAATCTCTACACCAAGAAAAGTAACCAAAAAGAATCTAATTTATATGTATTTTAGTACCAAACCTCTTTTAAAAATATTTCAGTTTTGACGTAGTTTAACATAGACGACATAGTAATATTCCTATCGTTTTTGTGTCTCCGCACTGGACTGTAGAATAGCCCGTACAAATAAAAATAAGTGTAATAGTATGTTTACTCAAAGTTTTTGCCAAATCCGTTTAGTCTAACCATCCAAACTTCCGGATCTATAAATAGATGATACAATATTATAGAAGGATCACTTCTTATCCTTCTAGACCTAAACATCTAGTAATAAAAGTATTCTTTCAGATGAATTCACTGACGAGCTCGGCAGAAAAGAAAACATTGAATATTTCAAGGAAATGGGTAAAGCGATTGTCGACGAATCTCTCAGAGTTGGAGACAAGATAAGCAAGGATGAAATGTTGGGCATTACTGGTAGCTTTAGAACAATAACGGTTGACTGAGCTCTGGCCTTATCGCCAGTTTACCGTAGTATTGAATACTATCCTCAATACCGAGTCAAATATTTTAAATAATGAAAATCCAGTGCAGCGCCTCTCGCGCCCGGTCACTTGCATGAACTAATAATTTCATACATTTGAAATGATCCGGTTGCGAAGATAGTTAACTATACTACTTGAAAACTGATGAAACGCCCACTGAGCTCTGACTTTATTCTTAGTCTTTGCTGACTATACAAATGTATTATTTGCATTGACTACTATGAGACAATATCTGAAACTTTCGCGATCGCATTCATATTTAAGAAATACAATATTATTATGAGCAGGGGGTTTTATCGCGGTAGTTACCTAACTTACAGCCGATCATAGATCTCTCCTTCTCTCTCTCAAAAAACCACTAACTGCCACTTTATAAAATCGAATGGTTTTTGACCAAGTTGATAGTAATATAAACTGACGGGAGTCATGTTTGAAAATTAACAGTACGTTTGTTTACTAAAATGGCATGTTGACTTTAGATTTAGCTAAAGTATTAGTTTTAGTAACAATCTAATAAAATAAAGAGAACTGATCTGACGATGAAGATTCAAAATAATTCCTCAGTGAATAAAAACCAGTCATGTCAAAACTTCATTCGGTACAATTGATACGAATAGTACGTTATTTGAAAATGTTTTATTATTTATTTTAAGCTTACTTAAGTTTAATTTGAAGCTCTTTATTACTTATTACCTACCCTGAGAGTGACAAGAACAGAACAGGCTTAGAGCTATGCCACGTTTCTTTATGTATTATGACGTGAAGTTAGCAATATATTATGTTTTTTTACTCATTCTTGTGGAATGAGTAAAAGAGCGAGAGAGAGAGATAAGAAGAAGAAAACTCTGTCAGATAATATTATTTTTGGTTTTGCTAATTAGTGAACGTTGCAAAGATCTGTTGTTTATTCTAAACTACTATTATTCGTACTCGTAAAAATAAAGTTTCAACATCCGTTAAAATAAATAAATTGTTATAATCGTAAAATGTGTTCTAATAAATAAATAAATGTAAGAAGAATTTTAGCTGATGAAAATTAATAGTGTTGTGATAATATTTAAACAAGTACATTTTAATACCACTTGCTTTTACTCCTTTAGTCAATGAAAAATTTAAAAAATTTAAAATTGAATTGCTGTATTTCTTGTCAGTGCGATCGATCATTATTTTAAAATAAATTTATTTTTTAATCCATATTGAGATTAAGAGTAAGGCAAGTGGTTTTAGTTGATATTTGGTGTATTTAGTCTTCTAATTTTATTATTACTTAGATTAATATTATTATACAATTATTTATAAAGTTATTTGTTATTTTATCAAAAACATTGGCTCGTGCATAAAATGTTATGTGTGCTGTATAAACAACGTTGACTACCGACCTACCGACGGACATCCGTACTTTGGATATAGGAACCGGGGGTAAGACACATACAATTTTACCCTCTCCTATTGTGACTCTTTAATACATCTCAATGCCTCTACTTCTTTATGTTTATAAAGGTTTTGAGATAAACTGAACAAATACCTACTGTAGTAAAATAATATTAAAGACAGTCAAGAGTATTGTTGTTTTTTATTACTGTTTAGTCGTTTTAAAAAAAATCTTTGGTAAGTTTCGAGATCTCGAGAACTAAGTACGTAAATAGATCTCTTCTTGGAAAGTTGAAATAAAAATGTTATTACTTTGGCATTTGTATTAAAAAAAATTACAAGACAATGTTTGCTTGAAGATAAATCATAATACTGATTAGTGGTGTTAAGGTGCCTGTATGGGTGAAACTAGCGCCACCGCCTATTTTATTTTATTATTACGTTGAACAAAGGAATGAAAAAAAAACTGAATGTACAAAATGAAACTATTACATAGGTATTAAAAAAAAGCTTATATAGGTTTCACAAACTGTACATTCAGTTTTTTAAATTGCTTTGTTCAACGCAATAATAAAATAAAATAGGCGGTGGCGCTAGTTTCACCCATACAGGCACCTTAAACCATCATTTTGCTTTGGCCGTACCTAGTACAACGGTCGACGTTTCTGTTAAACCTCATTTTAAGTAGGTACAGTTAATTATTTCCAAGGCTATAAAGTTTTTATTGCATCAAGAACAATAAGAATAATTTTATTATAGACGTAACAATAACCTAAAGGTAGTTATAGGTATTGGTTATACATATAGGTATAATTGGTATTTGCTTAGGTAATTTTCTTTGTAGGATATAATAAATTTTTCCTATTACCAATGAAAAATCTTACTAAAAGTTTACGGCTTCGACGGGATTCGAACCCGCGAGATACAAGCGATCGCTAAATAAATCAATAATAAAGATATTTATTTATTTAGCGATCGCTAAATAAATAAATTAAGATACCTATTTATTTTAATAAATATAAATAATTTTTGTAATCAAATGGTAAGTTTCAAGATTGTAAGTTCAAGGAATAAAATGTTTCTTATAAACGTTTTAACCCTTTTTCATTCCCTTAGTGGTTGAATTTTCAAAATAGGACCCCTTTTGGACAGTATAAAAGCAATGTTAGGCCCTCCAAGTTTGATGTTTCTCGGAGTCTCTCTAAAAAAAGCTAGACCCACACCAGCAGGTCCTTGCCTGATTCTTTCCCTGGTGTAGGAAGTCGCGTTGGAACAGGCAATAAAATTACCTAGCATGTAAGACGAAACTAAATTAGTGATCCTTGAAGTCTTACCAAAATAAATTATTTATCTTTCTTTCTTTCAGTCAGTCAGTAATGAAAGCTTTTGGTATATTATAAAAGATCAAAAAACAACAACGAATAACCGGTTTATGTTGTGTGTTATTATTTTCCGGGATCATTGTTAATTGTAGGTCAAACACTGCACTCTGTTTATTATTGGCGATAAAATAAAACTAAATAAGCTAGGGTCGGCAACCAGGAGATTCAGAGCACTGTCAAGGGCAATGGGTTATTAATCTCAACATGATTTCGCCTCTGAATTTACACAAATGAATAAATTATCATTGTATTTTCAAAGTGCGGTAAACAAATTCTTTTAGATCCTTCAAGATGTCACAATACATATTTGGTAGGTAGGTACAGTGACGGTTTGAAAATGTTCGTCGGTTTTCAACTTGATTCGTTTAACGAGTACGAGCACATAATCCCTTTTGAAACTTGAAAAAGGAACGTCACTGGTACAATAAAAATTGATTCTTGCAATCTGGTGCAAGCGAAAACCGACTCTAAGGTGACGAACATTTTCAAACCGTCACTGTACATACAATATACATACCAAAGTTTTTTTAGAAAATAACATTCTATACATGACAGCTTGAAAGCCTTGGATTTATGCTAATGTTAATATAATCAATCATTAACCAAAACTGTTGAGACTCATGATCATAGATGATAATGTTACTAAGATTTTAGATAATACCGTTTACCTTAAAGCAATTAAAAAACATAGTCAATTTTCTATTTGAAGTCCAAGTTTATTGACTTACTCGTACACCAGCACATTACCACAGAATATCAGCGCTGCAGCAGCTCTCTGCTGCTGCAGCACACGCTGAGCTAGCCTATTTTGTTTATTTTATGTTTTGTTCTATTTTATTAAGTCACAAAATAAACTTTTTTCTATTCTATTCTATACTTACATACTTTAGGTAAGATGGAATCCCGAATGTACCTATATTTTTTGTTTTTTTTTGGAAAGTCATCATGCCAGCTCTTAGCAAACACACTGTTATCCAGTCAGCTCTCTTGAGTTACAAAAAATCATGAGTCAAAATAGTGTTTGGACTTAAGTTTTACTACACCTTCAACATCAAACTTTATTAAAATAAAACACATTTTGAGATCCTGAAGGTCAATTAGAATACTCTACTCTACTTCGACTATTACTTTAGTCTAAGTCTCATGTCTGTCTGTATATACCTTTACTTAATTATAAAGAGGTAAAGTTGGTTTGTTTGTTTTTTTGTATGTTTGGGGTAATCTCCGAAACTACTCATCCGATTTCAAAAATTCTTTCACCGATGATGGACTTTCCGAATTAACATAGCTATATTTTATCAAGGTAGGTACCACGCGAGCGAAGCCGCGCGCGTGTAAGCTAGTACCTAATATAATATGAGTACAAAGTAAGGAAGTAGGTAAAACCTGTCGGCAATAAATTATTTTGATCAAGGTAAGTACCTACCAAAGTAAAACTTCAATAAAAACTACATTATTTTGAGAAACCAGTCGGTCGAAGGGTGTTCTACTGGACGGAGCAATGGAGCGGCTACCTGCAAATATAATGTTGAATTATAATGCAAATACTTTGGTGGAGGTCCGGAAATTGTACAATCTGGACAAGCCAGGACAAATGGACCAGGCAGTGGATAGTTTGGATGCCTGGATTCAGAAACAGGATCATTTTATGAAGAAGGATTTCTGTAAGTCCCTAGCCATTACATAAATAAGTACATTTGTTCGTTTGTGCAAGTGGCCAACTCTGGTGACGGAGTTTTTAGGCCGCCCAAAGGCCTCTGTCATGGCTCAAAAGCCATACATTTGTTACCAAAGAAAAGATGGATGGATTGTGTGAGGGATGACATGAATAAGAAAGGAGTGAGTGTTGAGATGACGAATAATAAAAACGTACATACTTTAGTAATCTACATTCATCTGGTTACCGTAACAAGCATAAAGTTGCTTATCTGGAGGCTAGATGGCGCTGTGTGAAATGTCCAAGGTTATTTATTAATTATTTTTTATTCTCTTTAAATTATTTTCAGCTAGAGACTATTTGGAACGAGTAATTATACAGTTGAAGGGGTCAGTAGAGCGAGCTAAATCCCAGCTGGACAAGATATGCACCCTTCGGACAATGATGCCAAAATTCTTCGATGTCTACAATCCTAAGGATGACCTTGAGGAACTCCGTGGATATCTGTAAGTACTAACAAACATAGGTCTTATAAATAAAATGCTTGTAAAACTAATTTAATCAGACCTGCTTGAAATGTCAAATCAAAGATATAGCGATGATAGAAAGAGAGAGATACGAAATATTTGTCACTTGTCTTCGCGCTCAGGTTGTAATTTTTTATTAATTAAGTATGCAAAGCAGTTGACTTCTGCATAAAGTGAGCATGAGCACGTACCAAATATATAAATTTACAGAAACTAAACTACTATTATATATCTATATAACTGTACAAAATACAATTAGAAACAGTTGAGCCACCTTAGGATCGTTACCAAACAATATTTATCTTTTGATATTTCAGAGCCTATACCATCATGCCGAACATGACCAAAGAAAACCGTAGGATTTGCGTAATGAAAATCAACGGCGCAGGACCTCATAGTACTCGAAAAATCTTTCTTATCTACCAATTTTCTATATTAGTAAGTTTTTTCTTTGTTGCTTTTATTCTGAGTTTTTTCTTTGTTGATTGATTTACTACTTCTTCCGAACCTTTACCAACTTGATGATGATCATCTGGTGACGACTTACACGCTATAGATTCTATAGCGTGTAAGTAGTCGCCATAAGTTCTTTCCTCATAGATGAACACTCCTCTTTCATGGATCACAGCTTGCTGACTGTTTTTGTTTGCCTTGCGTTTGTGTCCAATTTGTATCGATACAAACGCGCGGCGAATAAAAGGCAGTCGGCAAGTTGTGACCCACGCACACTATCTTAGCGTTTGTAAAACGCGCTGTGAACTAGTTAGACGCGCTTCACAAAAACGTGCAGTGACTGCTCGTTCAAAACACGTGGTGTGTGAATAGACTCATAACCAGATTAAGATTTTCCAAATAAATAAAAACATTGTCGGTAACTAAAATGGATACTACTTTAAGGCGCTCGCGCACTAGGCAGCCTGAATGCGGCAGCCATTTAAACATAATATGACGTTGTATGGAAGTCTGCGCACTACGCAGCCCCTCAACCTCATCCCTACATAAATACAATGTGAACTTTTATCATTTTGTCACTGCAACTTTATAACCATTAGACTTTGTACATTTTGACACCTATAATATTTAAACAATTTTTTAGTCATGTGAACAGCCAAGTCCCGTAACGTGTTATTAATAGTGCAAGAGAGGTCTAAAGTTATTAAAATGTTACAATATTTGTTCCCCAGGTAAATGAATACATCAAGCTACACGATTACTGTGACGGCATCGTCGCTATCTGTGACTTGCGAGGCGTTCAGATCGCGGACTTTGTCAAGGAGCTCAACATTACTGAGCTGCGTCAGTTGGCTACAATAGCTATGGTAAAAAAACTTTATAAAATTAGCAACCGCCCGTGACTTCGTTCACGTGTATTTCGTCCAAGCAGCCTACCTCGTGAATGATTTCGGCTTATTAGTTAAATAATTAATTAGATCAAAAGTAGTTAATTCATCAGAATTTGCCAATAGGCACATTCATATTAAGTTTCAAATTAAATGCTCGACCAGTTACAAAGTTTATACAAACTTTAACATCCCCTACACTACAACCCGTTAAAGGGGAACCCGTTGAAAATTTTTAGACAGTCAAGTTTTGTAAGTTACATAATAGATTTTTTAAACTTAGGTATATTTGGATTATTTCAATTATTTATCACAACTTTCAGCCCCCGTATCTTGTAAATGTCTCAACAGATATCTATGTTACTTTCAGTTTTGCATTATACACCTAAACCTATCTTTTTCAGGAAGGATACGATGCTAGACTGAAGTATATAAACTTTGTTTCAACCTCCAAAGCCATAGACTTGCTAGTGAGAATACTCAAGCAAATATTGAGCGCTAAAATGGGCAACAGAATAAATGTACACAAAACAGTCGAAGAACTTTATGATTTTGTTCCACGGTCGTTGCTGCCGAAGGACTTTGGTGGTGATGAACTTAGTTTGGATGAGTTGAATGGTATGTACGATTTATCATTTATTTGCAACCTGTCACGTATGGAAAGTTAACTTCTGCAAAAAGTGGGAATGTACCAAATATGTATGTATTTGGACATACCTCTGACTACCCCCTTAGACATCTTCGAAAAGATCTAAGAAAGATCTAGAAATGTCTACCGCTCCCGGGATACAGTCGTGATCATATTTCATTTTTTTTGGATATACCTAGTTCCGTTTTCTAAACCTGATTTATTTTAATGTTTAGTCTTAACTTGTTAACCTTGATGAAGCTATGACGCACAACACAAGGTCTGAGCCAAGCGTCTCAAAGTTAGACATTAAAATGTTTCTACTTAGTTGCGTTTTAAATGACGTACTCGTATAATAAAATAATAAAACAGATTAAGACGAAAATTAAATGTATAATATTCGAAAAATTATCATGAAGCACATAAAGTAGCTTGCTTAGCTTTGATTGACAGATAAGTAGATTTGAGTGGTCACATTTTGGAATAGTGACCACTAGTGGCCTCATTAACTAAGTTGGATAGTAGGTACTTCAAATTATTTGTTTAGGCTTATAAGTTAAATCATAATGGTAGCATTTAGACGGCCTAAAAACCTCCGTCATTTATTACCTAGTTCATACACACGTTTTAACCTTATTAGCTGATTTCAAAATAGAAGGTTTCTATGGTCCACTGTATTTATTTTTTATATAAGTCTCCGATTATTCCGTCAATAACGGATTAAAAAAAAAACCTTTTTGTTTAAAAGAAAATATACTCCTGAGTTGGGTGAGATGGTTCCATAAAAATATTTGGGGATCGAAGTTAGACAAAAATTGCACTTTTCTTAAGAAATTGAAGGTTTTCATAAACATTGCCATTTGTTTCAGACAAATGCTTAGAAGTCTTCAGCACTGAAGAGCACAAGAGATGTTTGAATGACCTACGCAAGGCGTGTACAGACGAATCTCGGCGATCGGTTTCCACCTTCAACGAAAATTATTTGGGACTAGCTGGGACTTTTAGAACTTTGAATGTAGATTAAGGAACGAGCTTTATTGATAACAATAAGAATTAAATCATAAAGGTTTAGGTAATATCACAGATAATAATATAATACTACCTATAGGTACTAGTAGTAATATGTATAAAGAGTAGGCAATCTGTTAACATTGTTGGGATAGAATAGACTACTAGTGGTTCTTTAAAGATACGAACTCACACTCTTGTCTTGTCAATTGTCGACAAGTAAATTCGAGTTTTCAGTGTCAAGTTGACATGGAGTTAAGTACCTTCATTTTTCATAATTATCACTGGCACACTCGTCACAGCCATTATCGAGATCTACAAAATACTAAATTTGAATCTCACTGCGGACTGATTAAATCACGTAAGTGTCGAATTTGTTCCTAATTTGACTTTGTCACGTGATTTGATTATTGATTACCTAGTTTGTTTTGGTGATGATCTGCGTTCGAGAAAACGGCTGTTAGTGAAATAATTTAATGTTTTTATAAGTATTTAAATCGAATAAGTATTATAAACAATTTACCTAAGCTTAATGCGACACAGTTTTTTAAATTCTGCAGATATCATCGACTTTAAAATTTTACCACTGTATCTGTTCCTAATAAAGATTTTTATAAAGAAAGATTTTTTTTAATGTTGAATTATAAAAATAAAAACTGTATGTAGGTACTAAAAGTGCACACATTCTTTTATTAAAGTATTTATGTTTCTTGTTCTAAGTTTAACCTACATAAAACTGTTTTTTTTTTGCAGAAAGGAAGCTCTTAGATATGTTTTATAAATACTATCTGATGCTCACGGCTTTCCATGGGACCCGAAGAAAAAGTAGCATAATTATGTCATGTTCCAAGGTCTTGTCTAAATTTGCATTAAACTAATCAAAATCGGATTAGTGGTTTAGGCGTGAAATCGCATTTATTATTTATTACTAGCAGGATTAGTATGGATGTAGTAGTTTAGTTTTTGTAGGTAACTAGTATTTTGATAAAATCACAAAATCTATTACAACACACTCAAATTTAAAATGAATCCTCACAAGAAATTCATTTTCTTTATCTCAGTCAAGGCCATATTATTATTATCTGATGTTTGTTGCGATAACTCGCATAGAGTTGGTATCAAAATAAAGAAGAGTAGGTACCTTACCTACAGTCAGTATGAGAGTTCCCTAAACCAATTGTTAGGTATTATTTCAGTCAGTACAAGAGAGTAGGTATGTACACCAAACATTATCACTTACACATACAAGTTTGTACTATTTTTTTGTCAAAATAAGGAACAATTTTTACTCGTGCTATGTTTCAAAGAGATTACAAGTCGTCTAACGGCCGAAATTAATATTCAATCCTAATCCTTAATTTGAAGATTGAGATTGACATTTCAATCTTTTTTCTAGAAAAAGCTTGCCAATAACCAATCCTTGGATTGAGTTTGCAATCCAAAAAACCAGGCTATCTTTGGGAGGTCGGATCACGGATTAAAGATTGGCCTCTGTTCGAAAATGACAGTTTGAGCTTGCCAATAACCAATCTTTCTATTTGACGTTTGCTTTGATAGGTGAAAACAATCGCAGATTGCAATCCGAGAAATTTGTTGGATTTCTTCTTGACAGATTGAGATTGCCAAAGCGTTTCGGCTGTTTATGACCACAAATTAAAATGTCCACTTATAATTATGTCTTACTACTTACAATGTCCCGTTCTAAACATAACCATTTCAAACAATACCTTCGGCTGGTATTACCTACCTTGAAAAATCACCATTTCTGGAAATGACAAATTTTCTAAATGATCAAATTTTAAATTGATCACTTACCGAAATTACCGTTTCATCAAATGATTACTTTTGAAAAAAACCAAGTTCTTGAATGAACTACTATTGGAAAAAATATTTCTTGATAACAAATTAGGCAGTTAGTTGGGTGCATAAGGTTGATTAGGAGCATTCACTGCATGCAACCAACCTCTTATGTCTAATAAAAGTTGTATGTTATTTATTATCCATAACGCTGGCCACTTAAGAATCTATTTTTAAATACTCTTGAGTACTCTGTTGTTCTTTTTGATGTTGTCATTATAAGTCAGGTGCTCGTGAAGGCTGTTGAAATAAAATTCCGTCAGTATAATTTATGTAAGTACTCTAAAATGAACAGCAAATTAATATTTGCGTTGAATCAAAAAGGAAAGGATACTGTCCTTTTCGACAAGTACCGATACAACTTCAGTACCCAAAACCAAAGCGGTACATCTCGTTGGAGATGTGTAAATCGCAGTGACTGCAGCTCTACCATCACCCTCAATACAGAGCGGACTCTAATACTTCGGTCGTCTCCTCATACATGCATGCCGGAAAAAATAGACAACGATGTGTTTATTGCCATTAACAAATGCAAAGAAGAAGTTTGCCGTAATTTCGGATCAGTTGAAAAAATTTTCGAAAAACAGGTTTTCAAGCTGAAGAAAAACTGCGACCATATGGATATTGACGATATTCCGGATTTTTCGTCAAAAAAAGATAGCTTGTATGCAGCACGAAAAAAGTTTTTGGAAACAAAAAGCTTAAATTATAAGAGTGTCGCTGATGTCCATATTCCAAAAAAGTTGGGAAAAGATTTCGTCATATGCGAAGATGGGACTATAAATAAAATTATCTTATTTAGTTCAACAACGGCACGGATGTATCTTAGTAATGCAGACCTGGAAGGCAATCATGTTCATTTCTTTGGGGATGGTACATTTCACTGTGTACCTCATCCATTTTACCAGCTCTATTCGCTACATGTAGACGTCGGGTCGACAGACAAGAGCACAAACATTGTCCCATTTATTTTTGGGCTACTTCCGGACAAGAAACAAGAAACCTATGTCTGGTTTTTTAGTTTAATAAAAGAAAAAATGTGTATAACAGTGCTGAATTTCAAATGTGATTTCGAATTGGCAGTCATGAACGCCATTAAGGAAGTATTTCCAGAATGTAAAATCTCTGGCTGCTTCTACCATTACAACAAAGCCATATGGCGAAAAGCTAAATTACTCAACTTAAATACATCAAAACAAGACCGAAAAATTATGAAAATGACCTCTTACCTGCCTTTGTTACCCGAAAGGTTTATTGAAATAACATGGAACTCCATAATAAGTACAGCCAAAATCACAGATAATGTTTCCAAATTTATAGAGTATTACAATAAACAATGGATACCCCTTGATAAAGACAACATTCTAAGCTGTGCGTACCAACGTCACAGGACGACTAATCCTGTCGAGGGTTTCCACCATCGTATCAATGAGAGATTCGGCAAAAAGAGCCCGCCCTTCTTCAAATTTTTCTCGAATCTAAAGAAAGAAGCGGTCCATCAAGACCACCGAATAATAAAATCCTATTTTAGCGTGCCAAAAAAGAACAGACGGAATCGTCATATTCGCCTGGATCGAGCTCTCAACGCACTCGTGGAAGAAGTTGATTCTGAGAAGATTACCCCGATATTTTTTCTTAAACAAGTAATTTTTCATTATGTTGCGGAAAAGAAATAGTTGACTCAATGTTATTACTGACTTCGCATGTGTGTGTTATTAAATGAACTTTACGTTTAGTATAATGTTAAGAATGTTTTTTTGTTAAATAAAACTTGTCTAAATAGATTAATCGTCATTATTATTTAAATCTTCATTGTAACGCTTTGAGAAAGTATGGTAACGATATCTTGTAATTATATATTTTTGCTTCAGAGCCCGTTATAGGTTCACTGTCTTACTCGAAAACAATCCTGACTTTAAAGTAACCGTTTCCAGACAGTCAATTCAACAATTGGGCATTTCCAGAAGTGGTGATTATAAGAACTGGGCATTTGTTAAAGTGTATGTTTCAAGAAAGTAGTCATTTTCAGAAATGGTTGTTTTTCAAAGTGAGCATTGCTATAAATGGGTAATCATTAGTAGTAGACATTTTATGTAGAGGTAATTTTATGAAGTGGGCATTTTGCAAAGTGGGTATTATGAGCAGTGGAAATAATTATAAGTAGTCATTTTAATTTGTAGTCATAAACAGCCGAAACGTGCCAAAGGATCGATTTTGTAATCTTGATAAATTTATTATTTTATTATAAAAGTACCTAATAAATCTGTCGGAATTTTCAAGTGATAGTGATGATAGTGATAATAATAGTGATTTGGAGGTTCTGGCTCAGTTATCGGATTGGGAAAGTGATGATATCGACGCCAACGCCGAAGTTAGAAGTTCACGAAGAATCAGAAGGGTGAACCTCGAGGATGTAGAATTATTCACCTTCAGATTTCGGTTAGGCTGAAGTATAGCTACCAGCAGCAGATATTATTCTAGAATCTAGAGAATAATACCTACGGAAGAACAAGATGTTACAGAATGGGCAGCTCTCATAAATTATTATTTTAGTTACTTATATACACAGGCTTTTACCTAGCAAGACGATTTAAACAGTGCTAATAATAAAAACTACTATAATAAATGACAAAATAGTTTTTTTTTAATCAATACCTACCCTTGGTAAGCAATTGTAGTAGGTGGTAGGTAATGTGAGATAGGAATGTAACTTAGTAGGGGAAGCAGGGTAACAGTGGATCACAAATGTTTGTAGAGCTCATAGCTCTGGTTGTATCTTACCTAGCCGGTTGATTATTGTTTTATCCTACAGCTACATTATCTGGCTAATAATTGTCCTAAGCAATTTTTAGTCTATTTATTATAGTTAAGGATTTATGGGCTTTTTAAAGAAAAATGGGAAATGATTCACTGTTCCACAGGCCCGGGGTAACTTGGATCATAGGCCGGGGTAGAGTGAATATAATGGGGTACAGTGAAAACAAATGTATTATTTTAATGTATTTGGTAATGAAATTTATAATTTTACGGTGAAGTGGTATGAGTTACCTTATTATATCTACTAAGTAACAAACATTAATGCATTTATCTACACTATTATTCTTAAATCACATATTTATGCAATAAGATCTGTCTCATGATTATTTATTAATAAAAAATGAAATATTATCACGACCGTATTCTAAAGATGAGAAATTCTTTTAGTTTTTTTTTCTATTAGATATTTTGAAACTGTCATTGTCTAAGGGGTAGTGAGAGGCATGTCCAAATACATATTTTAAGTAAACATTCCATATCCACGTGATAGGTTGTAAGCCCATTGACGCTGCTAGAAAGCTTACTGGTTTCCTCACGATGTTTTCCTTCACAGTTTAGAGCTCGTGTTAAAGCGCATCTCATAAAATAAAAGAAATCAATAATGAAGTAAGAAAAAATACAATATTTTTGCGTTTGGATGCCGCTTGAGCATCTTGTCTTCCTCAATCAGCTTGAGGACTTGATTCATAACCAGCTCTATCAATGTTTTCAGAACGTTATTTCGTGGCATTGTACCTACCTACTCAAATATAAATTAAAAATACTAAACCATTCGAGATATTTGTAATACCTACCTATGTATTTCACTGGGAATCCCTGATCCACTGTTACCCTATGTAAAATTAATCACCCTTCCCCATTGGCCGTTAATTTAAGTTTTTTAGAAATTTATGGCATTCTAGTACATATTTATGAGAACGGATATGGTACATACAAAATTCGATTGTTGCTGATACCTATTTAGCAGTATTTAATTCTAAATAGCAATTATAGACAGTCGAAAATCATTTTCCAAAAAGTGGTAAATATTTACTGAGGCACTCAGTTTAGGCTCAGACCGCAACGACGCCTTCGCCTCCTGTTACATCAGTGAGTGTACTGGATTGACCGAACCGTATATCGCGCGGCACTCTTCTGTTAATTTTTCGTGTGTGTGACCTAAACACAGACTGAGTTATTTACAATTAACCTCTGCTCCCCGTTAACCACCGTTACCCTGCTTCCCCTACCTACATTATCTTATAGATACAATAATACCTACCTACTAGGAATAATAAGTCAAAAGATTATTCATATCTCAGAACAATCATGTTACCATCAAAATACAGTTTTGTAGGACAATTGAAATGAAATGAAATGTTTGTTGATATAATATTTAATTAAAACAATTAAATACATAAATCAAAAAGGTTTAAAAACTTAACAAAACACCTTACAAACTCTCCTTCCACTTCTGTAATCCTAATTCTAAGTTATTCAAAGTAAGCTGTGTTTTTTTAATTCGAAATTACTATTTTCTAGATTGTATTATTTATATTAGCGTCCAGACATCGTTTTTAGTAGCAAAATGTTCTGCTTTTGCATTATTTCTGGCTGTTTTCCCTTCATCAGGTTTCAATTTCTTTTTTACTGAAAAACAGAAAATATGAGATTAATAGGGAATGAACATACGTGCATTTTTCTTTAAATTTTCCCATTTTAAACGCATCTGCTGCCTTTAAAATGGATCATGTGCGAGGGCTATTCGTAGCTTTAGCTTCCTACACCAGGGAAAGAAACAGGCAAGCTCAGAATTTCTCTGAGCAGGCAAGAACCTGGTGTGCTTTTGCTAAGTTAGGCCGTAGGCGTCATCTCTACAACTTCCATAAAAACCAGTAGGTAGGTAGGTAGGTAACTTACGATTACTGAATCCATCATTAGAAGTAATGCTGATGAAATGATCACACAACACACATCTGTTTTATTTACCTAATTTTCGCAACAAATAACTGTACAGTAGTGGTTATATTTGGTTATATTCTCTTTGTCAAATACCATTCGTCAACTTGAACGTTCCATTTCAGTTAAAGTATTTTGTGTATAAGTATTGAGATTGTTAAATCTGCAAGTTTTTAGGCAAATAACAATTTGTTTGAACTATAAATATTACTATCTACAACTTGTAAATTAATTTTATTTATTATTTGTTTTTATATTACTCAAATTAATATTGTGGTTCCAAATTAATATTGTGGTTCCATTAAACATTTTACATAAAACGGAACGTTAAAGAGGGAAAGGATTGCCGGCAATCTGCCACCAAAAAAAAAGATTTGGATAGCAGATAGGTTATTGGCATGCGGATAGGAGATCGATCGGGAGATACCCAGCAATCCAAGATTGAATTTAATCTCGGATTGAAGATACATTATTAATTTCGGGCGTAAGGTAATTTACAAAATTTTCCAATCACTTTATTTGTCCAACTTTTACTATACAAGTTTATAATTTTTTCATTAATTTAATGGTGTGTGGAATGTAAAACTGTCAGTTTTACATTCCACACACCATTTCCCTTCATTTAATACTTGATTTTGATAAAACATGTCTAAAAACCACTTTCTTTTAATATTTTAATCTTTTAAATGAAAAAAAAACTCAAATCGCTTTACTTGTTTATGAGCAACAATGCCACAGACAGCAGACAGACACATCTAGCGGTCAAACTTATGAAATCCCTTATTTTTGTTGTTGGTTAAAAAAAAAGATAGCACAATTACACATATTTCTTTACATAGGTACATAGAATAAATAAAAGAACAAGGTAGGTACTAATAAAAAGATGAATAGTAGACAAAAACAAGCACAACTAAGCGTAAGCAGAGGTACGGTCGGCTAAAAATGTGGTAAAAATTATACTCAATCCTCCGGTGGAGTTTCATTTTTTGAACGTCATGAAACAACAAAGTCTATTTCCACTTTCAATAACATTAAGGTGGGTACTGACCGGTGTTACAGTAATGTAACGTAGTAATGCGTTAATGTGCGTAACGTTACACAGCGAGCGTTCATGCAGTGAGTACGGGAACACAAGGCGCAGCTCGTACACGGATTTTAGCACACGGCGTAACGTAACTTGCTCGCTGCGAATGGTACATTACGCCTTGTAATACCGGTCAGTACCCACCTTTATGAAGTGACAATTTCTCTCTTTACTATATTTTGGTCATGCCATGTGACAAGTTCGAATTCTCGCAAGAAAAAGTCAACCTTATCGACAATTAGATCGCACAGAAACTTTTGTCAAAATTGGTCGATCATTTTCTTGGCCGACCGTACCTATTATCGATTTGTACGATTAAACAACAACAATAAAATTGTTTCAAATTAAATATGACTTTATCATGACTTAAGTAATATTATTAATTCTGTGTTTTTACTTGCAAAGACAAATCGTTCGTTCGTATGAGCAAGTGGCCAACTCTGGTGACGAAATAATTAAAAACAAAAAACATTAGCAGTGTAACAAAATAACAAAACCTCAAGCCCTTGATATCAAACAACTTCTATAAATAGAAATTAAACCGGTTCATAATAAATAGCGTCTATCGTTTCATTTACTTTAGGGGAAGACCGGTACCCTTCGTACACTTTTTACTCTAAGCCCTGTAAAAAAAAAACTAACTGCAATTTTGTAATAAATGAAATGCTATTAGATAACCTTCATATCTAGCTATAGTAATAAGATACATAAATATTTGTTCAATGCATCTTAACCGAGTAATGGCGGTTTTCGTAAAAGATGGAAATTGTACGAAGGCACCCCACACGCGGGGTAGGTTCGTACATACCGTGGGTCACATTCGTACATGGTAGGGAGCATTCGTACACAGTTAAAAAAACCCCATTTAAAATGTTTTTTATTCAAATATGAGACTTGTTTTCCTAAAACGAATCTAATCTTAGATAATCTATCCTATTAAAATGTTCGCAATTGAGATCAAACACTTATTAGCCTTAAAAATAGAAGGTACTGTTTTTACGTAAAATTAAAAAAAAAACCCGTTACAAAATCTTATTATATTAAACTCATAATTTTTTTTTCTTTTCTCCCGATCTGTTCTCTTTTTTAGGTAACTTCGTGGCATAGTTCTGAAACAAAACAATTATAAAATTCTTGGTAAATAAACAACAACCAGCTGTTTCATTCATAGATCTGATCACACATTAGAATTCTCTGTGTCGTGGGTATCCCAAACTATAAGTACCATGGTACCACAACACCCAGACTCGGAAAAAATACTTGCCGTGGACCCCCGCAAATAACTCCGGGGTACATTTGCATGCACGAATCTACCCCCGTTTCTATGTATGAAGGTACCCCAAACCCAAAAAAATAATATTTAATCCTACTAATATTATAAAGGTGAAAGTTTGTGTGTGTGTAAGTATGTAAGTGTGTTTGTTACTCTTTCACGCCAAAACTACCGAACGGATTTGGCTGAAACTTGGAATATACATAGTTTATGACCGGGAATAACACATAGGCTACTTTTGATTCCGGTATTCCCACGGGAACGGAAAAAACCGCGGGTAACACCGCGAGGCGCAGCTAGTTCAAAATAAAAAAAACTGTTAGCTTTGTAGCAAAATAAAAACGTACACCATAAAGTAAGGCATCAGTGCTTTATTTGTAATAAATTTCTTTTACAATTAAAGTCAAACTTACTGGTAGCAAACACTTTCGAAGATGAACCCAAACTATACTTACGCGGAGCGAAAACAGGTATCGACTCATTCCACCGAAGCCGTCGGTCGCACTGTCTCGTTATTCCGCGGGTACCTTGCGGGTATAGGGGGTAGTCACACACTTAAGTATGAACTCGCTAACGTTTTAAATCGCGGAGAAATATTGACTGTACGAATGCTCCCGCTGTACGGAGGGTACCGGTCTTCCCCTATAGTGACGTATCGTAGTGGTCAGTACTATGGAAAAGTTACCAACGAATAATTTTGTACAATATAATACAAATACATTGGTTGACGTTCGAAAATTGTACAATCTGGATAAACCAGGACAAATGGAACAAGCTGTGGATATATTGCATGCCTGGATTCAAAAACAGGAGCATTTTAAGAAGAAGGATTTCTGTAAGTACCTACCTACATTTAATTTATAAACCGACTTCAAAAAAGGAGGA
This sequence comes from Xanthorhoe designata, assembly GCA_963582015.1. Lineage (NCBI taxonomy): Eukaryota > Metazoa > Arthropoda > Insecta > Lepidoptera > Geometridae > Xanthorhoe > Xanthorhoe designata. The sequence continues at coordinate 5,779,868 of OY757029.1, forward strand.
GGTTCTTGTTTCACTTTATGTAATTTTTTAGTATGTTCACTGGTTATTCCGTCAGTAGTATCGACTTTTTGATTATTTTTTATTTGAAAGAGTATACTTCCGAGGTGGTCTCATAATATTATCTAACAAGGATTTTGTAGTTATGATCAGAAATGCACCTTGACAGTGCAGAAAATCGCTCTCTTCTAAGAAATCGCGGTCTGGAACTTTCGAAGTCGGTTTTCATAAACATTTTATTTTGCTACTTTTCTTATAAACTAAACTAAAAACTCGAATCTCAATAATTGAAATGTGATTGCAAAACATTATGGAAAATTCCACAATATATAAGAATAATGTTACAAAGTAGACTTTGGGTTAACTACTATTTAAACCCAGTTTTAGTTATCATCTAAAAAAACTGGTCATTTACAGTTATAACACATACACAGACATAGAACCGAATTGGAATAGGTTTTTGACCCAAATAATCTCTTCCTTATTATAAATGCGAAAGTAACTCTGTCTGTCTGTCTCTGTTACGTTTTTATACCTAAACCACTGAATCGATGTTCATAAAATTTAGTAAGTACAGAGATGGATTTGAACTTAGAAAAAGACACGGGCTATATTTTTTTAGGGTTCCACGCGTGGGAAGCCGTAGGGAGCAGCAACGTAGTGTTACATTCTTTTTGGGAGCAGCTAGTATAGGTATAGGTTTCAACTATCGATTGTTACCCGTTCCTGAGAAAAAAGGGTTATGACAGACAGACAACCAAGTAATTCTATCAGGGTTCCGTTCTTTCCTATCGCGGTATGTGGAACCATAAAAAAGACCTGCGACCTTTACAACTTCATCACAATGTAACATCTACATAATACATCTTATTTGAGTTTGGTTTGTTTCATATTTACAGCTAGAGAATATTTGGAGCGAGTCATAATTCAGCTCAAGGGTTCCGTAGAGAGAGCCAAGTCCCAGATGGACAAGATTTGTACTCTGCGCACGGTAATGCCCAGATTCTTCGATGTTTCAAATCCGAAGGACGACTTTAAAGAAATTCGTGGGTATCTGTAAGTATACACATAAGTGCGGTTCTTAACCGTGGTACGGTTATGTAGTCCGGCCAGCCGGACTATGGAAAATTTGTTTTTTCGATTGTTCGGTGACGATACTGTTTGGTCGATTGTACATCTGTAAACTGTACCTTGGTCCGGTTGTAATTCAATGCCTCTATCTATGACTAACTATGAATTAGGAGGCATTTCTCGTAGCGCACCAAGATGAACCGCACCCAGATGAACCGCACCTAAGTAGGTACTTCCACATAGCGCACCCGTTTTGGTGCGTTTCATTCAGTAGGTATACTACACTTTCCGTTGTGAGCTCAAATGAAAGACCTTCATGAGATCTACTTTTTTGATGACAGCTGTCAAACTTCAAACGCCCATATCTCGAAAACTACTCGTCCTAGACTTTCCGTTGTGAGCTCAAATGAAAGACCTTCATGAGATCTACTTTTTTGATGACAGCTGTCAAACTTCAAACGCCCATATCTCGAAAACTACTCGTCCTAGACTTTCCGTTGTGAGCTCAAATGAAAGACCTTCATGAGATCTACTTTTTTGATGACAGCTGTCAAACTTCAAACGCCCATATCTCGAAAACTACTCGTCCTAGACTTTCCGTTGTGAGCTCAAATGAAAGACCTTCATGAGATCTACTTTTTTGATGACAGCTGTCAAACTTCAAACGCCCATATCTCGAAAACTACTCGTCCTAGACTTTCCGTTGTGAGCTCAAATGAAAGACCTTCATGAGATCGACTTTTTTGATGACAGCTGTCAAACTTCAAACGCCCATATCTCGAAAACTACTCGTCCTAGACTTTCCGTTGTGAGCTCAAATGAAAGACCTTCATGAGATCGAATTTTTTGATGACAGCTGTCAAACTTCAAACGCCCATATCTCGAAAACTACTCGTCCTAGACTTTCCGTTGTGAGCTCAAATGAAAGACCTTCATGAGATCGACTTTTTTGATGACAGCTGTCAAACTTCAAACGCCCGTATCCCATATGTAGGACGAGTATCGTGAGTACCTATTACTCACCTATGTATAAAAAAAAAAAACGAGAAGTATTTAATAACGTTTATAAGTCATTCTGTTTAATATTTATTTAATATTAGCAAGTTTTTCCAAGGCATGCCCTAACACGATTTCATCGTTAAGAAATTGCAGTTGAATAATATTGCGTATCGCATCATCTTTTTTTTATGTCATCCTTTCTGCGTTTATTGGATGTTTTTGGGGTATTCTTGTCCATTTTTTCCAAATAATTAAGAAGTCTTAATACGTTAACGGTGTTTTTATTCAATGACCGATTTATTTTTGAATTCTAACTTTCTACGCTGTTGTTCGTTCGATGTCGTTCTCCAAACACACTGATAAATCGGCTGTATGAACTGTAGACCCAGTTTTTTTCAAATTAATTGAAAAACGCATCCATGCCGCTCGACAATGTTTCTGCTTTAACGTAAAGCCATGCCTCGTTGATTGCCTCATAAGGTAAAAGAGAAAATAAAGAATCTTTGAATAAATCTTTCTCTACAAGTGACACCCAAGCAAAAAGATTACATAGGTACTGCATGTATTACAATGAGATTACTATTTTCCATGGTTCGGTTAACCGGACAGCAGAAAATTTTTTTTTTCCTTGAACCGGTCAACCGGACAATCGAAAAAACAAATTTTCCATAGTCCGGCTGGCCGGACTACACAACCGTACCACGGTTAAGAACCGACATAAGTGTTAACTCAGCCCTTATACAGCGTTAGGAAGCAATCATTGCCTACACTTAACGTAACTATGTAGTGCGGGAAACTGTTGAGATGGTATAGGCTAGCCCAGCACCTAAACAATCCTCTCAGTTTGTGGCCAGCCATATCCACAGGACATAAGCAATGGTCAAACCGTGTGGGGCTGACTACGCCCCGGGTTTCCTCAATATGTTTTCCTTCCAGGATGTTAAGGCCTGCGTTTGGGAGTAAAAGGTACTGGCAGATTGTTTCACGTCTTAGTGAAACAGTCGTGATCATTATTATTAAGTATTTCATTTCAAGTTAATTTTTAATGCAAAACAAAATTTCAGAACTTATTCTCTTCTGCCGAACCTGACTAAGGAGCACTACAGGGTCTTCGTAATGAAAATCAATAGTGAAGAACCACATACTACAAGAAAACTATTTCTCATCTACCTATTTTGTATAACAGTAAGTAAAAGTTATTTAGCTACTCTGCTTGTGTATTTGCAAATGTAAAAAATCAGGCGTTTAAAAACGTTAGCGTAGCGCCGCCCGGTAGAACATTTTTACACACGACGCAACGGAGACGGTATTGCGTTTGGGGTTAGAGGATGTTTGTTTGTTTGTGCCAATCCATTTTGCCAGGCCATTATATCCAGTAGTGGGTACAAAATTGGTAATGATAATGATGATGATATCCAAGTAAGTATAAACGTATGCCTACTTTCTTAATTTTAATCTTTTTCAGGTTACAGAATACTTAAAGTTACATGACTACTCCGATGGGCTCATCCCTATCTGTGACTTACGTGAAGTTCGGATCACTGATTTGGTCACAGAACTTAGCTTAACTGATCTGCACCAGATGGCTACAATTGCTCTGGTAAGTTAGGATCCCACTAATATTATAAACGCGAAAGTTTGTATGGATGTACGGATCAAATAAATAAGTGAAATATATAATAAATTTTTGGAAATTTGACACAGCGTCATCTAGTCCCAAATAGGCAACTTAATGCTTGTGTTATGGTAACTAACCTAACCTAACCCACGACTGATATAGGCATGTCCAATTGTCCATCTTGTGATATTATATCAAAAGAGTAACCCATTATTTCCATTTGCTACGATACTGACACACCTCTCATATTACAATTCTCAACTTTCCAGGAAGGCTATGATTCAAGATTGAAGTCTATTCACTTCATATCAACCTCCAAAGCAATAGATTTGCTTATGAAGATATTTAAGCAGATACTGAGCGCTAAGATGGCGAGCAGGGTTCATGTACACAAAACAATAGAAGATATCTATGAATTTGTACCAGTCTCAGTGCTGCCAAAGGACTATGGTGGAGACGAGAAGCCACTGTCTGAACTGTCTGGTAAGTTCACCCCCGAAACAAAAAAACAAATGATAACGACCCAAGGTGCGGTAAGGTTACTGACCAACTTACGAGGTGTAATGTAACATTCGCATCGAGCAAGTTACGTTACGCCGTGTGCTAAAATCCGAGTACGAGCCGCCCCTTGCTCTCTGCGAGCGCCTTGTTTTTCCGTACTGACTGCATGAAAGTTCGCTGTGGAACACGTTACATTACGCCCTGTAACACCGGTCAGTACCCACCTGTAAACAAATTCTTTCAGAAATTTTTAGTCATTTTAGACCCTATGAAGAAGTCTATAGATGTAATGTAACATTCGCATCGAGCGTGTTATGCATCGAGTTACTCGAGTTACTCGCTGGTTTCCCCGTAACACGACGTACTGACTGCATGAATGCTCGCGGTGTAACACGTTACATTACGCCCCGTAACGCCGGTCAGTACCCACCTTAAGAGGTAGGTACTCAGAGGTATTTCAAGTGCTGTAGGTGCAAAATGTCTGTATGTACCATATTTTACAGAAATTAACAGTTGACAGGTTGCTAGCCCATCGACGCTATTAGAAAGCAAACTGGTTTCTTCACGATGTTTTCTTTCACCGTTTAGAGCTCGTGTTAAGGCCCAATTACATTTTTACGAAACGAAAATTCATTGATGCCTGTCGAATTCGAACCCACGACCTTTGGGTTGAAGTCGAGGTAGGCCTACTAATCTACTTGACCAACAATGTCTTGGCCAGCAAAAAGAGGAGTGTATTGGAAATTACATATTTTTTTTAAATTTTAAACTTTTCCAAAACAATGGTATCGTTAACTTTCAGAGCAATTCCTTGACGCCCTCAGTACTAAAGAACACAAGAAGTACCTAAAGGAAATACGCAAAGCGTCCACCGACGAGTCTCGAAGATCGGTGGCGACCTTCAACGAACACTATTTAGGACTAGCTGGCACCTTCAGAACTTTGAATGTGGATTAGATATTAAGTATAACAAGTGATAAAATACATTTTAAATCAACTGACTTCAACTTCGTGAGAAGAGATAAATTTTCTGCACTGTCGAGGTGCATTTCTGTTTATAATTCCAAAATCGGGAAGATCCTCTTACAAATAAAATAATAAATATGATGCAGCCCACTATTGATGAAGTAATCTTAAAGACACCTTAAAATGCAATTTTTTTTATGTCTGTTTACCTTTTTTGAAAGAGTATACCCCCGAGGTGGTCTCGTAAACAAAATTAGAGGACCTAATGAGGATATTCGGAGCTATGAACAGAAATGTACCCCGAGAGTGCAAGAAATTTCTCTGTTTGCGAAATTGAAGTCGGTTTAATAAAAAAAAAAATTTTGCCACTTATTTGAATTTCATTGGAGCATAGATTGGTTTTGGTGTTATGTTACTCATTTATATAAATCAGCAAACTGAACCGGTGAACTTGTACGGCCTCAGTTTTAAAGATTGTTGTTTATTTTGTCTTTAATTTATTAATTAACAAATTAACATTATTTTCGATACCCCACTCTTGTGTATTTATTACAAATAAACAAAAAACCAACGAATATATTTGTTATTACTACAAACATGGCGAAGACAATTTTATGAAATTTTTCCCGCTACAAGGAAACGCGAACAGTTGTCGAATCTGTGAGTGTCTGTGTGTGAGTGTGGATCATTAAAAGCTTCGCGTCGCTGTTCGCGCCGTGCGGTCCGTGCGCTCATCGCGGCGCGAAGTGTGGATAGGCTTTAAAAGAACCTTGTCTTTATTGTTTATTTAGAATCAATCGACCTGTGATCTTGGCTCGAGAGCTAAGCTAATAATGTCATTAAATCAAATGTATCAAACATAAAAAAAGTGTAAGTATCCGTATTTCTGATACACGAATATAACTGAAAAACCAAGACGCGGTTAAAATTACTCATCTTAGGTTTTTTTGTCATTTATCCGTTATCTTATCCGTTGGTATAGTCAAAGTTTTGTCTAAATATATGTCGGTATGTTGATATATTTTTCCTAAAGTGTGCTTGCTCATACGAACTTACTTTACTTTACTTTTCCTAAAGTAAACATTCTAAAGTGGTTGCTATAGCCAGTCAACAAAATTAATTAATGAGAAGAAATATTTTATTGGTATGGTAAGTAGATACCTTGTTTTTTTTTGTCAAGCCTTGAGTAAAATAATTAACTAAGTAATGGATATCTCTGATCAAGAGCGACCTGCTTAACGTTCTGTATCATCAATCAAACTACATGTAGGTACTTATGTCATTTAAGTTATCATCAAGTAAGTCCAAAAGGCATGTTTTACATGACGTTAGGAAATCAAAGAGATAGATCAAAGTAAGTGTTAAATTTCATTCATCGTGTCAATGAAAAATTTATATGCGCACGCACGGGCTTATAGCGGTTAGGAAAAATATTGTGAAGCAACTTACTCGGCTTGGTTAGCCCAACACTTATTGAACATTGTCTTTCCTGTGAATATCGATGGCTAAGAGAGGATAGTTTAGGTGCTGAGCAAGCCTATTCCAACTTAACAATGCCCTAGGCACTACAGTGTCCCGTTAAGCGTAGGCGAAGATTGCCTTCTGACACTGGTATAAATCATCTACCTAGTAAAGATGTAAATTTCTGAGTTTTTTTTGTCAAATAATTAATTCTAGGTCTGGGTGTTGTGCTATAGACTTATAGTCTTAATAAAACCAAAGATGTGTAGAACAGTAAGGTTGTTAATTGATACAATCATCATACATCTATAAAAGTATATACCTACCTACTATTTATTCGGAAACGTCGATTGCCAAAACTTCTATACCAACCGCTTTATTCGTCATCTACATAATAAAACTGTAACACGTCGATGTCTGTACATTTGAAATATTAATGAAAAAACGAATAGGGGGGTCTTTAATAGAGCAACTGAAGCAAAAAAAATGATAATAGGCGCCATTTTACAGTAGGTTTACCCCTTTAAAGGGTTGCAATGGATTATCAAAGTTCGTATAGGAACGTTTTAAAGGAAAGTGCAAGTAGATAGAAACTCGGGGTGTCAAAGTTTTTATAGAAAATAGCGAGTAGGTAGGTACACGCAAGCGAAGCCGCGTACCTACTTAACTATTCTTTAGCCACTCGAATAAAATTGTAGTGATGTGTAAACAATTAGTGTCAAAATTTTAAATATTAGCTTTTTCTTGGTGATGTTTCCATATTTTTTGTAGCATACGACTAAACGACGCATTGGTATTTGGACGTCCATTGTGTTTTTAAAAATTGCAATGGAGTTTTTGCCTAAAGATATTTTACTTGAATTCAATCAGAACACGTTAGAAGATGTTAGAGAGGAATTCAATTTGGATAAACTCGAGAGAGTTAAAGAGGCGGTTGACATTTTGGATGACTGGGTGAAGAAACAGACGCATTTCAAGAAAAAAGACTTTTGTAAGTAGAAAAATTTATGAGAAGATAATATTCGAGATGAAAAACATTGTGTCCCGCACAGTTGGTATTTTAATTAAAACAACCTTTTTTTCGATAGAAAAACCAACTGCTTGTTTCTTCTTTTCACAAAAATATGTATATTTAAATATATTTATTATATGTAAGTATTATATATTTTTATTTATTTAATAAATATTATTATGATACAAAAGTTGAAAATACAAGTAATTAAAAAGAAGGGCAAAAGATTTACAACTAACCACGCACTAGGTCAAGCCTGTATCGCGATTAAATTTAATCGATATTACGATAAGTAATAAAATAAATGTGTAAAAGATACCGTAATTAATTGTATTTTTATTAAAATTTTAAGAATATAAGACAATGCGCGCATTTCGAAATGTCTAGCGTGTAGGTACAACTCTTACTCTGAGTTGGATATTTTACACTTATTCTACGCTTATAAAACTTATGCTGATCCACAGCAAGAGAATACCTAGAAAGAACTATTATAACCTGCAAGGGATTAGTCGAAAGAGCAAAGATACGAATGGATAAGTTGTGCACATACAAAACTCTGATGCCTGAATTTTTCAAGAACACTGATTCTAAAGTCGAGTTTTCAATACTACGCACACAGATGTAAGTATAAGTACTTTCCAATATTATAATCTAAGTTTATCCAGAAACAATGTCAAAGTTTGATAAGTATTAAAAGTTAGTTTTAAATTTGTTCAGGATCGATAAATATTTTTTTTGCATTATCTTAAGAATTTAGTCAGGCCTTTACATAATTACAAGATGACTCTAAACAGTATTAGGTGTCAGGAGGCAATCTCTGCCTATGCTAAACGGGACACTGTAGTGCCTGGGACATTGTTGAGATGGAATAGGCTTGCCAGCAGCATGTAGGTACACATAATATTCAACAAAAACTGCCACTGGATAGCTTTTATATCTTTACTTAATGATTTATACAGTTAGGGCCCAAGCTTGACTTACAACACAATTAGGCTTGACCAGCATGGACATTTTACGTACGGCTAATAAAACCGCAGGTTTCCTCACGATACTTTCTTTCACAGCTTAGAACTCATGAAAAATGCACATTATATTTTTGCGAAACCAAAAATTCATTCAAATGATCTATCAATCAGCCTAAACGGCTCGTAATTTAGATTGTCTGTGCGTTGCATAGTTTAGCCAAAGTTTGGTCTTACACCGATTAGTCTAAAAGGAAACTTGTATGCTGTTTCAGCACTCAAGCTCATTTACCAAAGATGACACCAGATAACTACAGGGCTTACATGGCGAAAGTAATCAAGGCCGATGATTTTGATAAAGCATTCATGTTCACCTATTATAAATACATAACTTTGGTAAGTGTGAAACCAGTTGTAACACTTATATTGTGCGTGAAGGTTGTTCTGTAAAGCTATTCCGTAAACTTTGAACGTCAAAAAGTTATCTTAACACGCGCGAAGACGTGAACAACCCGCGAAACAGGAGTGTAGATTATTTACATTTTACTGCCTAAACTTGTATTGTTTTTTCAGACCAGTGAGTACATGAAGAAATATGAATACACAAAAGGATACATACTAATTCTGGACTACTCAGAGACTAACCTCATGTCTTTAGTATCACAAATAAACCTCGTTGAGCTTCGGCAGGCTTTAACATTGCTAATGGTAATTATTTTAGTTACTGTTTCTATTCCTATCCATTGTTATTAAATGAAAGAACAGTAAAAACGAGAAAAAAATTGAAATGCAAAGGTTTCATTTTGTAAAAAAGTGTCTTAGCAAATAAATTATGAATTGATTTTAAAGTTGGCTATACCTTGAATTGAATTGAGAGGCTTGGTGAAAAATAAACCTCGGGACACTTGAAAATTCATTATCATAAAAACCAATTCAGTTCAGCAATCAACAAAGAAACTTTTTTTTGGTAAAAAAAGACTAACGAATTATAACTTCATTTATTTTAATAAAAGTACCTAAGCCATGTTAGTCGAATTTGGACCTCAACTTTTGTCCTAATTTTAGACTCAAATCCAGACTGAATAATTGGTTAACTTCTAAGAGCTAACTAAACAACTGTTAAGCAGCAAACTATTGATTTTGATGACGTCTGTGGCGCCGTGGGCGAAAGCCCGCCTGAGACGCGGAGGTTGCGGGTTCGACCCCCGCCACGGGACAAATGTTTGTATGTTCTGCAGATATTTGTTCCGGGTCTGGATGTTTTTCTATCTATAATATTACCTATGTATTTACAAAAAAAAATGTATCTAAGTAGTAGGTCAGTCATCTGGTTACCATAACATAAGCATTAAATTGCTTAGCTTGGGACTAGATGACGCCGTGTGAAATGTCCAAGGATATTTATTTATTTTTTTATTTATTCTGATTGATTCTGATTCTTTCAGGATGGCTACGGTATGAGACTTAAAGCAATGCACATCATCACACCATCGAAAGCCGTTACCGCGATTATAACAATACTGAAACAGGTCTTGAGCGAGAAGTTAAGCAACAGAGTCCACACACACAAGAGTATAGAGACGGTGTATGATCATATGCCAAGAGATATACTGCCTGAAGAATATGGGGGAGATGCACCGTCTTTAAAGAAACTTAATGGTATGTATAATACGTGTACAAGATGTGGGCATGTACCATGTATTTAGACATAGGTACCTCTTTAAACTACCCCTTTAGATATTTTCAAATGGATCTAAAAATTGCCTAAAAGATCTGAAAGAAATGTCTGCCGCTCCCTGGGATACAGTCATAATCATATCATTTCATGTAAGTATTTGATGCATAAAGATAATCAATTGTAAAACAGCATCTCGCAATAACATAATAAGTGGCAATATTTGATATTTTATCATCATGAATTTCATGAACACGTTCTATTTCATCATTCTCGTGCCCTTACCCCACGCTAAGAGGGGTTGGCACAATATGTTTTTCTCTTCCACTCTCCTTTATCACTCGTCAACTCTGATCTCACTCCTCTTGTTGTTAGGAATTAAAAAAAGACGTAAGTATCCAGAAAATGTAATGGTACCGAGGAAAAAACTTACATTGGCCTAATAGATTATGATAGCAAAAGCTAGGAACAAAGTTATAAGTTATCAATTGAATTAGACAAATAGTGCTAACAACTGAGAGCGTATCCTTACTTCAAGGACATTCTATTATTGAGCATTATACATGACAAATTCTCAAGTGAAACACAAAAAAATGTCGTTGATGAGGAAGATGCTACGAATAAATCAAATCATTGTCGGTACGGATCTAAATGACGATGTTTCTAAATAAATGATTCCATTAGCTGAACCCGAAAATTGTCACAAAATTTCGTTTTCTTTAATTCCAAGTAGGGCCTCGGGCTTAGTGACAAAATCCAACCACAGAACTTTTCGACTTCCCATAACATCAATACTAAATAATTATCATTATTGATTATTAGCTCTTAAACTTTTTGATCAGAAACATTGTTTTTTTACAGAGGATTGGCTGAAAGTCTTCAACTCCAAAGAATTCCTAGATTACCTGCGAGATATGAACGAAGCAAGTACAATTGAATCAAGCAGACAGACAGACAAATTCGCTGAGCAATGTGTAGGGATGCCCGGCTCATTCAGAAGTCTATGCGTTGATTAGTGACCACACAATGTAAAAGAGTTTTTTCTTACCTGCGTTTTTTATTGGTCTGTCACCCCGAACATGAACAAACAGACTGTTTGTATACTTATTAGCATAATTTATGATGATTGAAAGTCATATATCATGTCATATGTCATAATTATATTATCATAATAAAGAAATGTCTACCGCTCTCCCGGGATACAGTCGTGATCATATTTCATTTATAATAATGGGTGTTTCAGAAATAAAAAATTTCATTATTATTATTTTAATCAATTCTTTCTTAATACATAACTTTTACAAATTAGGGTAAAGAACATTAGGTATGTGTAACTGACAATGGTAAATCAAATCATTATCAACAAACCGATAACTTAATGTTAGTATACTATTGACTATATTTTCTTAGTATATTTGCAACACTTGCTGCAATTTCATAGTGCAATACATAGCCGAGCTGCAACTAGATTGCTGAGAAATTTTGTATATAAATAATAATAATAATAATAATGAACTCTTTATTACACCAACAATAGGAATATACAATTACAGTAAAAACAACTTAATATTAGTATAATGGGCGGTCTTATACACGCCAAGCTATATTGAGTCTAGCTAGATCTCAAGTTTAAGGGCGATATTGCAGTTAAGTGAAAACGGGATAAAGAATACTTGACATTGAATTACTTGACATGACAATATCGCTTTTGGCACTAATTGTCTCTCCTGAGGATATGGCTGGCTAAACTGAGAGGATGGTTTAGATGCTGGGCAAGCCCATCATCTCAACTATATCCCAGACACAAAGATTGCATCCTGACGTTGTATAGTGAGATTCCTAAGCGGCCACAAAACTTCGTCATCAGAGTTTACTAGCTCACATTCCATACTATTTATAGGTCGCGCCACTTAAAAAGAGCACTGAGGGGAAGTGGCGGGGGTATGTTTGCGTCTGTGTTCACTCGCTGATGAACCAATAGCACTCGCTAAATCAATGGTATGAAGTGCGTCGCGTTACCTCTCCACCAATCATCGACCACTGCGTAGTTTCACAGCCAGCGCTCTTTTTACGTGGCGCGACCTATACATATAACAGTGTCTACTTTCAGACGCTGTTAAAACTATCTAAAACAGATTTTAGATGCGTAAGATTTCTGTAAACAAAAAACTACTAAATATTATGAGGATTTTAAACAGAAAACTGTTAGAATTATTTTTAATAAACACTTACGACTAAATATCCTTGGTAGACGAAGTAAGCGTTTGTAATTAAAATTTCTCATCTAGCGCCTAACGAAGAAGGCGTAGATCATTTTGCCGCTAAGTATAATTAGCATCTTAGTAAGTCGAGCTTCGAGAGAATCAACTAGCTAATACTAAATTAGCTCTAGACATGTAGCAATATATTTTTTTTTTATATAATATTATTTTTTGAAAACCTACTTCAATTTCGTAAGAAAGAGAGGAAAGATAATAGGCTAACACGATTCTCAAAACAAGTGTCAATGCATACTGTCATAAACTTTGTGAATGCAGATTATATAATTGACCACCACAAAACCGGTCCTGCGCGGCAGTCAGATACACGGGCAACTATTGAATTGGATTGAGCAATGATGGCCGATGAATGTTAGTGATAGTGTCGCGACTAGGTCGAGAGAGCGAATCTCGAAAGTTATATAGATTTTTACCTATAGGTAGATTTATTTTTGATTTGGAAAATGCATTGTGATTTGATCCTTTAACTTCTACATCTACGTCCTCTCCTTTTGATGTGACCGTGGTTGCTGGGCCGAGCTGCTTCTATCACGTTTGGCTATAGTATTTCTTGTTCTTGTTTTTTTTCTAAATTACATTTGTATTTTAATGTATTATTTTCATCCAAATCAAAGACAAATACAACTCCCATCCCATCCAAGTGAAAGGTTAACATTTAAAAAAATAGGTAGGTACCTATTGAAAACTATAAACAGTAGGTCCTTGAGTTAGTAGCCAATTCTGGTGACGGAGTTATTAGGCCACCTAGAGGCCTAGCTCCAAAGCCAGGACTGAAATTTAACATGTCCTCCGAAGCACGGAAGCGTGAGGTGTCATGAAAACGATAATTATCATGAACAAACAATAATATCCATAGAAATTGCCAGTGTAAATGGCCCGAGTTATGCAATTATTTAACTGGACTGCAATCTTAGTAATTAGTAGCTCCGAGATTGAACCAATTATTTATCTCGAGCTACTTACTTATACCACAGATAATATAATATCCCTTATAGTAAGATTGCAATCATTTTACTTAGAATTAAACTGTACGAAAACTACAAAGCAAAACACTTTTGTGTGAATAGCTAACATTCATTCATGGCTGCGCTTGCTTACTTTTACCTTACTTTTCATACCTGGATGAAAAGTAAGGTAATGTAGCTTATGTATATAAACATAGGCTATATTACCTACTTTTACCACGCAAGAATATAGTTTAAAAGATAGTTTATCTATAGTATATAATATATAGTGTCATGAACTATAATATATTATAACTATATATTCCTGCGCCAAATCCGTTCGTGCAAGAGTTGGAATTATTCATCTTTATAAATAATTGTTGCACTAAAGAAACTACAAGTAAAAAATCTAACGCCTTTTGGCATAGTTTTTATTGCGGTTGAGAGGTCGTATTTTTTATACCTAACATAGTGTTTAGTATTCTTCTAGGTATTAAATGTTGATTTTACTTCTACGCTTATCTCTTGATATTGTAAGAATAAAGTAGGTACCTACTTACATAAATAAATAAATGTTTTTACATATTTGTCTATGGTACCTACTTAATTAATATTTTATCAATTTAATTTTAATATTATATTTTATAATTTTCTACAATTTTATTTTTTATCTTAACAATTTTGCAAAATATAAACGTCTTATTCATCGTGTGTCCATGTTCATTTTTAGTTATTTAATTCAAATCATTTACTTTTTATTTATTTTCTTATTATAGAATATCAAATCGAAGTAGAAGCTTCGATACATACTATTACTATTATTTTTCAGAATTTGCAAATATAAATCTCCTGCCAAGAAAAATGCGTTTAAGTCATTTTCCGCAAAACTGAAAATGGTGCTTGCACTTACAATGCATAACTACAACCACTTTAAACTACCATTTATTGTAAATTAAAATAAATACTTAAGTACCTGAAAAAGTTAATCATTATCTAAGCTAACTGTACCTTATAAATCAACAAGGTAATTTAACACAGTTATATCAGTCTCGTGTAAATCCTCGTTAAGAACGGTGCAATGGAGTTTCTGCCAGCTGATCCGATCTTGAAGTTCAATCCTAACTCGTTGGAAGAAGTTAGGAAATGCTGGGAGCTGGATAACGGCAAGATAAAACAATCGGTGGATATACTAGAGCACTGGCTGTCGAAGCAAGATCATATTGTGAATAAAAAATTAGGCAAGTTTACCCGATTTTAAAACATATAAGGGGAAGTTTGAAAGTGGCACCTGTGGCTGAAAAGGTGAGGAGTGCCAGATTAGCATGTAATGAGAAGGGATGAAAGACATAATATTACCAAAAGAGTTATGAGTATGAATGTGGATGGGTATACAAGTAGAGGAAGGCCGAAGAAGAAGTGGATAGATTGTGTGAAAGATGATATGAATGTAAGAGGAGTGAGATCAGAGTTGACGAGTGATAGAGGAGAGTGGAAGAGGAAAACATGTTGTGCCGACCCCACTTAGCGTGGGATAAGGGCAGGAGAATGATGATGACCCGATTTTAAAACAAGTTTGGAAAAATTATAATTATAAGTAAACCCCGACACTAGAACACATTCATTCCCACTTTCATTTTTTCATTCTACAGACCATAATCCTTTCATTTGATACCAAACTTGGATATATTTGGAAATATTCGATTATTCATACCCACTGCAGATAGACAGAGCAGTTAGACTCACAGACAGACACACAGATACAAGGACACACATAGCTGTCAAACTTATAATACCCTCTTTTTTGTCAGGGGTTAAAAGGAGGTTTTATTTTCGTATTTCTTTTTTTGCTTGCGGCGTACCGTGTTATGAATAAGAAATTTAAGAGAGCCAACACAGCTTTTAAATACGTTGACGTCTTTTTTTATTTATAATTAAATATGATTAATATTATATTGAAAAACATATTTATTTTTATAATAAGAGCAAGATTAATATTAACTTTGATAAAATATAATTAGAAATTACAGCATGCCGACATGTTTTGTAAAACAGCGAGCGCAACACGTCACGCCTAAGTAAAATCACTTTCTCCAAGTGACTTTTTTTTATAAGTACTTACTATACGAAGGTACTTAGTGTAAAGTATATTTTCCAGATCGACGCTATCTAGAAGGAACATTAATACAATGCAAAGGCTCTGTTGAAAAGGCAAAGTCACAAATAGACAAGTTGTGTACACTCAAGACTTTGATACCGAAGTTCTTTATTGGTGGTGATGTTAGGAAGAATTTGGGAGAAGCAGCGGAGATAGCGTAAGTTAAGCCATAATCCAGAAGTTTATCCCACTCAGTTTCTGATTTAGGTATTATCTGCTACCATAAGAGAACGGCTTAATTAACAACTTATCAAACTTTTGTCGGGGTGTTAATATCTGAGGTGTTAAAAATATATTTTATATCTTTTTTAACAAGATAATAGTGGCAATTCGGAGTATCGCAAAAGCTAAACAAAACTAACTAAAATGTTGCCGTCCCTTTCATAGCGATGGAAATAAAAAGGATGGCATTAATTTTAGTTATTTTAGTTTAGCTTTTGCGACACTCCGAATTGCTACTATTAACACCTTAACAATTATTTGTTGAGGTGTTAAATGTTGTAATTTTTACGATTGCTTTTTCTTGCTTTGACATGTCTCACTTTGTTTGACTGGCTCCCCACTGAAGCTTGACTATTTAGATTGATAAAGGGATCACTGCTATAAAACATTTCTTCTTGCCTGATTCTTTTTCTTGGTGGGTTGCATTAGAACAGATAATAAATTCACAGCTAGCATGTAAGACGATTCAAGGTGTTCAGCGGTACCTAGCAAATAATGTTATCTTAAATTTTGATTAAAATTACGGGTTTTTTTACAGATTTTTGACCCCTTTACCGAAAACGACCAAAGACAACTACAGACCTGTAGTTCTTAAACTAAATTCCAAAGAATTTTCGTCTTCTTTATTCATGGACGTCTATCAGCAGGTTATAGTTGTAAGTTCTTTTTTCTCTTTCAGAGGAAAGAGTCTTGCTCTGATTATTGTCTATGATATACTGGTACAAATTATAATATACTCATTTATAAAAGATAAAAAAGTAATAAAATAACTCTTGTGGGGTAAACTTTTATGGTAAGTAATAGTTTTCATGTTAGACAACCGTTATTTGAAGAAAAAAGTGCGTTCAATGCCAGTTCTCTGTTTATTCTGAGAGTTAAAAAAAACTTACACACCCATTGTAGTCTCAACTTGTAGTCTCACGGTCGATAAGTTATGAAAAATATTTGCATTTTTTGAATTTTTAAACAAGTGCCTGTAATTTTTGCGTGACAGAGTTACATCCACACAATACCTACCAACATATAAATTTAATTCCAGATTTGTGAATACCTGAAAATGCATGACTATGTGAATGGGTTCGTCGTCATCGACGACTTAAGAGAAGCTAACCTTACGGATGTTATGACCAAAATAAACTTCGTAGAGTTTCAACAGCTCTTGGGAATATTGATAGTAAGTTAATAATGTAGTTTAAATTAATTTTTCAGCATTTTTATGCCTACAATCTTTATTAGTAGTTTTTCCCTTATTAGTTAGGTACTTTAACTTGGTAAGTAAAATAACCAATAAACTCCATCGAATAATTCGTTCATCTGGTTCGTATGAAATAGTAAAAGCCGTGTAGACTACACACAGCTTACTTGAGAGATAGTGAATAAAGTAATAAGAAGTTAAACTATATTTATAGCTAATTAGATCTTCACTAACAAAGTATTTCCTGATTTTTAAATGCTTTTTATACGGTGTATTGTTGATTTTTAATTAGATTTTTCTCATTGATTTAAATGTGACGCCATAATGGTCATAGGTATTAACTTTCCATAATTATTATCTTGACTTATCATCCTAAGGAAAAGGTTTGTTTTATGTTTTATCAAAGACGATATAGGTAAGGACTGCATTATGTTCATACTAGGAACCGAGATTCAAATATTGTTATAATCGCTCCCGCTCGAGGTGATCCTTGAGGTCATACCAAAATATAGTTTTTTTCTTTTTTTCTTTCCTTCCAGCAATCAAGTTAAGAATTATTTTTACAGGAAGGTTATGGCGCCAGAGTAAAGGGCATTCACATACTACACAGGTCTAAGATGATTGAGCTGTTCGTGAATACTTTCAAACCGATGCTGAGTGCAAAGTTGTCTAGTAGGATCCACACACACTACGAATTGGAGGGGCTGCATGATATTGTTGACAAGAAATTGCTCCCTGAAGAGTATGGTGGCGAGCAGAAATCTATGAAAGAATTAAAAGGTAAGTTATTTATGTATAGGTACTTAGTCGTTGGGCCATAAATCATTATAATCAGTCTATGTCGTACTCATTGTGCTTACGGAGCTCGAACCTGCGTCTAATGCGTCTCAAGCGGGTTTATCGTATCGTCGAATTTAACAGTTATCTATTAGTTATTTCACACGCCTAGTATCAGTAGTCCGATGATTTAGTACGATGATGCTGATCAATACATACTTTTAGGCCTTTTAGTCCGATATTTACACACAGAGGTACTATTTTCTTTTTTTACAGAGGATTGGATGGATATTCTTAGTTCAGAAGAAATGGAAAACCACCTGGCAGTCACAAAAGCATCATGCACTGATGAATCTCTGCGTGCATCTGGGAAATTCAACGAGAATATCATGGGGCTCCCTGGCTCATTTAGAACTTTATCTGTAGACTAGCTGCGGCCCGTGGTTTACCCGCGGTGAATAGTTCCCGTTCCCGTGGAAATACTGGAATCAAAAGCCTATTCTTTGATCCAGGGTATAAGCAATTCTGGTACCAAATTTCATTCAAATCCGTCCAGCCGTTCGAGCGTGAAAGAGTAACAAACACACTTACACACTTACGAAACGTCTATAAACGGATTTTATTGAAACTTGGAATATATAGTTTATGACTTACATTAAATTTGCTTTCAGTATTCGGGTGTTAGACTTTACTTCATCATTCATAATGGACTTACAGGACAAATTGCCTAAATATCTGCTAAAACTCTTGCCATCTCGTTCAAGTGAAAATAAACCATCACTACAAGTTAATCTTTGTTTTTGTTAGGTAAAGTAAGTTCGTATGAGCTAGTGGTTATGTATCGTGATAGAGTTCCTAGGTCACGCAGAGGCCTTGACAGATGATTATGAATAATGAGGTAAATTATAGACAGACATAACAATGTATTTATAAAATATATGTTTTCGGACTTGGATGGTAGATTAGGACTTGTGTGTAATTACCAAAATACACGTACTATTATTTTTAAGGTTTCTGATTATAATTATGGTACTTAGCAGAACTATGTTTTTTTTTGTTTTAGCAATACATTCATTTCTTCAACTATAAATATTAATTTTGATCATTATCGCAATGTTCACTCGTGCACACATGCAAACTACAGTCAAAACGATCAAATCGCTTTGAAATCGCTCGATGGAGTGATTTAAAAGATATAGATTTGCGCAATGGAATGCAAAGAATCAGGTAACTCAAATAAATTATTCGATTAAAATACCACGATCGAATGCAGTAAATGCCTGGGTTTAGATTAAAGACTGGTTACAAACGGATAATTAATCTGTAGGTACTAAAACTATCTAAATAACAAATTTAAAATGAAATATTGGGTGCTGAACGTCGTTTAGACCCTTAAGTCCTTAGGTTACCTACCTCGTTACTCGTGAATTTGATTATGTTTGTTATGGGTGTTTTTTTTTCGTCTGCTCCATAGTGTGAGGTTAATATACCTAGTTAGTATAGTTAATTCAAAAACATTGGGGACTTGCTAAGACTGTTTAAAATATTCGGTTGTGACATTATGTCATACTCATTTAATTAGCTTAAGGCTCAACTCACACCAAAAGAGCGGCGAAGGGCAGCGAAGCGGAGCGCAGTTTCAGTGTCATAAGTATGAATTTTAACTTTATTTCCATTACTATATTACATACTAGCAGACCCCGCGCGGCTTCGCTCGCGTTTTCTACATAAACTTCGACATTGCATTTAACCCTTTTAAAGGGTTTATTTTGAAAAACCCTTAAACACGTTTATATTTATTTTGCATTGTTAGTATTACAACCAAGTTTCAAGCAAATCGAACTAGGTAGGTACCCATTAAAAAGTTCCCATACAAACTTTGACACCACATTTTACCCCTTTTCAGGGGTTTTTTGAAAATTTCTGAAAAACGTGTAAATTTATTTATCGTTTACAATATTTATACCGAGTTTGAAGAAAATCGCTTCACGCATTAAAAAGTTGCATACAACGGTTTTCCCCCCTTTTCAACCCTTTAGGGGTGGAATTTCGAAAAATCCCTTCTTAGTGCTCAGTTTTGTTTTAAAAGGAAGCTACTTTCCAAATTTCAGCTTCATAGCTTCAGCGGTTTGGTGTGTGCGTTGATTCCAGAAAAATGCTTATTTTTTTATATATATTGATTGATGATGATGATTATTATCGCAGAGAAGGCGCGCGTATTCGAATTCGCGCTCCGCTTTGCTGCGCTTCACCGCTCTTTTGGTGTGATTAGAGCCTTAAAGTGTTAATTTTCGTTGTTGTTGGTGTCCTTTATGCCCCCCTACAAACCGAAAACGATGCATCGTGCCAAAATTCGCAGGTCAGCTTATGTTGGTGGATACTGAATTCGGAAGCTTAAACAACATAAGCTGACCTGCGATGATTGTCATGATGTATCGTTTTTGGCGTATAGAGTTGAGGGGTTGATGTTCTGTGGACTGATCGCTCGAGTTTTCGTCATGGAATGTCAATTCCTATACCTACATTTTTCTTCGTTTCTAGAAATGAAGCAAGTGGAAATCCGTGGTCTCTGCCTACCCCTACGGGGAATAGGCGTGATTACATTGTATGAAAAATTATAATTATTAAACAATATTAAAAAAAAATCTGAGAATCGTGCTAGTAGGTATAGTAGAAAATAACCTTTTTCAATGAACTTGACCTTCAACGATGGTAATTGTAATAATTATCTATAATGAATACTTATGTTTCCTCTATTATTATGAAGTGGTAGATAATCAAATCTATTTACGAGATAATGCTTACTTTTAGGTCTTGACTGTAGGCACTAACTAGGCATTTACAAGAATTGCTTATATCATTCATTTTGATATTATTATTTTCAAATAAATGCTCGTTCGTTCGTATGTGAAAGTGGTCAACTCTGGTGACGGAGTTATTAGGCCACCTAAAGGCCTCCGTCATGGCTTAACAACTTTAAAAGCAGGGACCGACAATTTAACCTGCCCTCCGAAGCACGGAAGCGCTCAGCTGATAATGCCACTTGCAGTCACCCATCCAAGTTGTGACAGTAGACAGTAGTATAAAACAAAGTCGCTTTCTCTGTCCCTATATCCCTATTGTTACCTGTCAACTGTTGGACCTAAGAGGAATTGGAATGAAACAAAGAAAATTCTCTGACTTGTTTATTTCCTACACAATCAGTCTAAACAGGCAATAAAATGTTAAATAAAAGTAATGCGACGGCTTAGCTACAGATATACTTAGAGCATAAATACAGGGGTAATTAGTATTAGGTTGATTAGGTTCCTTGGGTTCCCCTTGAGATGAAATTGCAATTATGTGGTGTTGTATTTTAAAATTCAATAAGTAAGTAATTTTGTAAAATTATGTAGAAGTCAAGTACGTTGAAATTGTGATTTTGTAAATTAAATTTAGAGTAATTTATGGTAATAAATTAGAGTAAATAAGAGGGCGCCAACCATAGAATACAGCTACGGTACCTACTGGTTAAATAAAATAAAATATAGGGGCCGTCGACACAGGACACAAAAGTGCCTGTCCTACGGTCAACAGAAGCCACCTCGGCTTCGTCGACAAACCCCTAAGGTTACCGGATAGCCTCCAGGCTTGGTATGCCTGCTCCCAACGATTCGAACCAACCGTGAGCACAGCAGTCCAAAGTTGTAAGTATGTAGAAGTATGAATGCAGATGTATTCCAACGGAACACTCCAACATCCAAGTAGAAGAGTAGTTAGGTAGTAAATTAGTTAAGTAGTTATGTAAGTAAACTGGAAAACCAGGAGACCGAAGAAAAAACCCCCTGTAATTGAGAGAAAACTTCAATTACAGACTAATATTTAAAAAAAATTGTTCAATGGGACGTTGTATGACATGTGGTTTTTTAGAGAAAAATCAAGATTTACTGAATAATAAGGCTTGAAATTAATAGGATAAGTAGGTTGCACCTTTGTGAACGTTTTACAGTAGCAAGATACAGGTTTAGAATATAAAATTTATTGATTTTGTATGAAATTAAGTTTTTGAATGAAATATTTTAATTTACAAAAAATATGTTATTGTTTAAATGGATTCCTACAAAGTAGTTGAGGATATGCATACCTGAGTTTTAATTCAGAGGGCTTGATAAATAGTAGAACATGTAGAATTCAAAAGACTTTCTACCTAATATCCTAGTGCGTGGGCGCACGTGGCGCCCACGCACTAGGATATTAGGTAGAAAGTCGCCGACCTGGAAGATTCACCGTGTTAAAGAATTGAACGGATGCACAGGCACGAAATATGATCTTTTCACAGCAGACTCACCAAATTTTATGTATAAAAACTCAAAATGATATTTGAGCAGCTTCCTCGTAAAAGTAAAGATGTAAAAATGGCCGCTTACAACCGGTGTTGCCAAACACGAAAAAGTGTTGCCAGCTAAAAGCGAAAAATACCATAACGTTCCGTACGTAATTAGAACAATCTTAGAAGAAAATTAAAAAAATAGAATATCCCATATTTTAACGTTACACTATGTATGCTTAAAACGGATTTTGATGCGGTTTTTTTTAATAGATAGAGTGATTGAAGAGGAAGGTTTATATGTATAATAAGGCTACTTTTACTACCGCGGGTAACACCGTGGGGTGCAGCTAGTTGATTATTTATATTTCTGCAATGAATGACCCACACTACTACGAGAGTTCTTACCACAACAGCCCCGCCTTCCAAAGACTGTCTAGAAGTACCTAGTCTGGGTTCAATAGTCTTCTTTGTACTATTGCTTACGTCTTCATAACTCCTGATATCCGGCAGACAGTGGTTTATAGAATACTACTTCCTGATTAGGTATATATAAACGCGATAGTTTGTATGGATGTTACCTATGTTTGTTGCTTTTTCACGCAAAAACTACAAAACGGATTTGGCTGAAACTTACACAGTTTGTGACTTGGAATAATACATAGGCTACTTTTTATTTAGGTAGGTACCACGCAAAAGGACTAAAACTAGTAACTAGAAACCGTAGGAAATAATACTCGTAACTTAACCTCAGGCTTTATCATTGATAGAAACGGGATCCTGTCCTTCGAAGATAATTGAATTCAGATTTTAAACATTAAAAATATTTGCCAAATGTTGGTAAGAGTTGGTTAGAGACAGGGCCAAACCATTGCAAAGTTCTGGTACTATTTTAGAATATTAAAACACACAGCAACGCAATTGCCTTTGTTTGTTTGTCAGGCACAATA
Organism: Xanthorhoe designata; assembly: GCA_963582015.1. Classification (NCBI taxonomy): domain Eukaryota; kingdom Metazoa; phylum Arthropoda; class Insecta; order Lepidoptera; family Geometridae; genus Xanthorhoe; species Xanthorhoe designata. Next base: position 5,802,958 of record OY757029.1, read on the forward strand.
GGCACAATATAATAATTCTCTCAAAAAAAATATTTTACATTCACCATCATTCACATTCTTAGAGAAGATAATATCTGTTTTTTAGAAGCAAGTGAAAAATCTGCCTCTCACACTTTTTTTTGAAGATGTAGGTATTATAAAGAAATTATTGGAAAATTAATAATCAATTAAATATAATATCATGCTCCGGTGCTTTTGATTTTATTACTTAAAATTTGGCCTTTAATACATAATTAGGTTTAGGATGTCAGGCGGAAATTTTGCCTACCCTTAACAGGAACCTACCCGTGTAATAAGCTTGGCACTAATGGCCAGTCTCAATAACATAATCTTTCTTTGTTGCTTACTGCCGGTAGATAGAAACTGCTATATCCCTAGAAAAAAGCTTGATGCACGGCCGGGATTCGAACCTACGACCTTCTGATCGAACGTCGAGGTACCACTCGGTCAACAAGGCTCTGATTAAGATGCAATACAATTTGTCAGATTATTGCCAACTATTAGCTTTGAAGCCAATGAGTGTGATGCCTCCAAGGCTTGACTAATCAGTTTCGGGAAACCAAGCAGAACGAGATAGTAATTACTGCTATTGATACAGTAGTGTAGTAAAGCTATCTAGGATCTTAATTAGGCAATTCTGTTCATAAATGAGTGGTTGAAAGCAGTCTTCAATAGGCCTTGTTTACTTAAAGGGTTTGTATGAAAGAGCACAGCTTAACTTCAATCATCATTATTTAAACATGGGGCTTGAAAATGTTACAAAATTCTTAGATTGGTCTGGGTATTTATCTATGTGTAGTGTAAGCAGGATAATCATTCAATAATAATGATTGTTTTCTGAAATGAAATAAATTAAGATCACGACTGTGTTCCCAAAAGACGATAGACATCATATTCTTTCAGATTTTTTAGACATTTTTTAGATTCTTTGAATATGCCCAATGTAGTCAGAGATAGTAGTCATAGGCATGTCCAAATACACATTTGGTACATGCCCACATTTTGCAGAAGTTAACAACATACGTGACAGGTTGCAAGCCCATTGATGCTACTAGACAGCTAACTGGTTTTCTTCACCGTTAAAAGCTCGTGTTAAAGCTCATATGCATTTTTCGATGTGAAAAGTCCATTGATGTACGGCCGGATTCGAACCCACGACCTTTGGATCAAAAGTCGAAGTACTAATCCACTTGACCAACACGGCTTTTTATAAGATCTTATATATGTACCGTTATTGGCCTATTTCCTTTTATGATTTACGAGTTCTTTTGGTATGGAGTTATAAAGACACATTTTCAATAATTATTTATTATAAAATATTGAGAAATAACTTATATAAAATGCAATTACAGCTAACTTAAATTATATAAAAGTAAAATAATATCACACCCTCAATTATTATAAAATGTACCCATTTAATATTAATTAAAACACGTAGAGTCTTTTCCCAGTTAAATTTAAGGCTCTAACTGAATATAAAAATGTATCAATGTTACTTTCGGCTTATAAGTTAAACCTACTTTCAGCATATTTTTTACTACTTATGCAATACGTGGGTCCCTAGATACAACAAAGAACCGACGTAACCCACTATAAATATTATCATACAAAAATCAGCCAAGTGCGAGTTGGACTCGCGCACGAAGGGTTCCGCACCATTACGTGAATATTTCAAGCGTCTACATTATTGTCGTTATAATAAAAAACGCCAAAAAAATCATTTTGTTGTTTGAGGTGCCCCACTTAGATATTTACCTATTGTATTCTGTGTTTACTATTTTTTGTATAGCGGCAACATAAATAAAATAAATATCCTTGGATATTCCACACATCGTCATCTAGTCCCAAAATACAATACAAATACATCATCTATGAAAATTAAATCTGTCTAGCTATCGCCGTTCATGAGATACAGCCTAGTGACAGACAGACAGATGGATAGACAGACGGACAGCGGAGTCTCAGTAATGGTCCTGTTTTTTACCCTTTAGGTGCGGAACCCTATAAAGTACAGTGTCCTACATAGCTAACGGACGTGACAATACTATGCTGCGCGATGAGACACGAAATCAATAAATAATTACATTTCCTTTCACTAGTATTACGTCGAAACTGGACCGTCAGTAAGTGGGACATAATACGTCACGCTATTACAATGTTACATCACGACCAAATAGTACGAGCGTCCACGGTTAAAACCATATTCCATCGATTTACGGTCAAACAGTTTTTTGCCTGGTTTTCAGTTTTTTTCTATGAATTTTACACTACTTGAGAATGCGTTCACCAGGTAGGTGTTAATATATTAAAATTTTAATATATCAACGGTATCAACTATTTTCCGTTAAATTATTTGTTGAAAAATCACATAGATACAACCACTTGGGGTCAGAATAACAAAAGTTATCAATTTAGATTTTTTTGTAAAACGATAATGTGGAAATTTTACTATTGGCTCTCGTACTATAAAACAAAACAACCATTCAACACGTTTTAGGTTCAATATCTCGCACGTGCTTAGGACACAGTTAAAGTAATAACCCCTCTTTCGTTCATTATTACGTAAGCGATATTTTGCTCTATTTATAAAGTATAGCATTGGTATTATATAAGAGACGATAGACCAGTCCTAGTAGTTAAGTAGTTCTAAAGTCTTAGATGCTAAAATCAATAGTTTAAACGTATTGATCCCTTGCATATTTTCAAAGGATGTTGTACGTTTAAATTGTAAAAAAAGTAGCTAACGCCCAAATACGAAACGATACTTCAATATTTAAGACCGTGTTAACCGTTTGACGTTGTTACTTGTCAGATTTGTATAATAAAGTTCGTATGAGCAAGTGGCCAACTCTGGTGGCGGAGTTTTTAGTTTTAGGCCTCCGTCATGGCTTAACAACTTTGAAAACCGGGACCGATAATTTAACGTGCCCTCCCTCTGAAGCACAGATGCACCACTTATATTAAGTAGCGTTTCAATATTCGGACGCTTAAGTCGTGATCAAGTGAGTAAAGGATAATTACAAATTGTAATTGGAAAATGGAATTCAAAAAGCTACTGATTGTTCTCATTCAGACCTTAAAATTAACGAATCTATGTATGGTTTAAGTATTTGCAGTTTTAGTCAAAATCTAATTTCCTAAAGGACCCTACTAGATACTCTTCGTTCTTTTCAGCGTTTGGTCTTCTGTTTTCATTGGATATCATCTTACTGGATTCTATTAGGAGTTTTTTGGTCTTAGTGCTGCGCATCTCTTTCTCGTATTTATCTGCAAGAAACAAATAATTCTATATAAAAACCTATAACTGAACTAGAAAATTAGGAAATAGGACAATAAAAAGTGCTCAGTATTTTCTAGACAAATGCATCAGTAGCACAATTTTGGTCTAAATACATTTACGGGAGGCAATTACAAGTTGTATAATGTTTTATTGTTACAGTTTAAACCGTTTGCAAACGTTTTGTAACGTTTTGTATCTTTGGATGAAATCCACAAAATGATTTTTTTATGATAAACTAATATAATTAGATTCCCAAATAATGTTTGAGTATGGAAATGAGATTGCAGACACAAATAACATCTCTAATATTAAAACAATTGTGGCAGGTCACTTTAACTTACCCTTAAACTCAGCCAGCCAAGGCTCCTCACCACCGTAATCCTTCGGCAGATACTTCTTAGGCAGCTGTTTATACAGATCTTCGAGGGTCTCGTGGATGACCAGCCGGTCCATGATCTTGGGGCTGAAGAACTGTCTCATGAAAGTAACAATGTGCTGGAGTAGGCTGTTCGCGTTGAGGATATGGATGGCCAATACTCTGATGCCTAAACCTTCCTGTAAAGTTATAGATTTTATTTAGTTTTTTTTTTGCTGTGCTGTAAAAAGTCTTTAAAATGTAGCGAAATTAAAAAATATATAAAACAGACTTCAATTTTGGAAGAAGAGAGTAATTTCCGGCACTCACGAAGTGCATTTCTGTCCATAACTCCAAAGATCATCATCAGATCCTCAAAATTGTTTTATGAGAGTAAGTAAGTTATAATAACGTTGTACGAGTAGGTAGGGCCATTAAAAATACACTGACTGTGTCTTTCCAATCTTAATACATCGAATTCATTCGCGATGCCAAACATTTATTCTTGCTCAACCGATTCTGAAGAGAGATTGCTAAGCGAACTCGCATGGCGTACTAAGTATTGTCTCAGGGCTACAGTAATGATCCACAGGTATTGCCATTGCGGTCTAGACGTTTGCCAGCTATTAAGATATTAACGAATATAATCTTAAAATGTTTAACCCCCGAGCAAATAAGAGGGATGATAAAAGATTGATCGCTATGTGTGGCTGTGTGTCTGTGGCACCGTAGCTTTTAAACGAGTGGACCGATGCAGTTTCTTTTTTATTAAAAAGCTGGTTTTGTGGTTATGTTATGGTTCTTAAACAAGTGATATGATGTGATATGGGAGGTTTCCATCCCCCATACCTTGGGGATAAATAATCATAGTTTTCCAAGTATACGCAAGTTATGTTTGGTATTAAATAAAAAGAAATGATGTAGAATGTAGAATGTAAAAGTGAAAGTGGTGATGAATAATTATAATTAGGTATGTGTTTTTGTGTTACTTAATTTTTTTAATTGAATGAACTTTTTATTGAAATAGTTCACTTACGTGGAAGATTTGAGAAGTCTTCTGCATGATTATCGGGTTCATTTTGAGGAGATGGCTGAGTGAGGTCCCCTTCATGTCCAAGACCCAGATATCACCCAGTGCGTAGTCACAGTTCATTCTGATATCGCCCAACTAAAAACAAAAACAATAGTTAAAACTAGTATGGAGTGAGTAAATGGTTTCGAAGATGACCGCATCAATATTAACTGGCCTACCTATCCAACGACACCCACTATAGAGTAAACGAGAAAAAAAAATCCAGCTCGCTTAACATGTGGGGAGGTACCCTGTTTTTTACAGTTTTATTGTACCACTTTGCTGGCGTCATCAGTGTGTATCTCCAATTCTCCATGCTAAATTACAGTTTTCTGGAATCAATAGTCGCTAAGGAAAGCTGCGGACAGACGGGCAAACGAACGGACATGGCGAATCTATTAGGTTCCTTGTTGACTTTGGAGCCGAAATAAAAATGAATCGTGGTTCGTTAGTCTCGTCAAAACTTGAGAACGGGTGGGCTGAATTAGCTGATTTTGGTTTTGAAACGTTTGTCGAAGTCCAGGGAAGGTTTAATCGGTAAGATGGAAAACATGCGAAAATTTTACAGAACTTAAACTTCCGTCAGTTGATCCAAAGATTATTTTAAACCTTCTTCTTTGGTTGATCTAACTTCAGGACAATCGATGGACACAAACATATGTCAGGTCAGCTAGTTAAATATAAAAACTGTTGTTAGGTATAGCAGGCTTCGGAAAGCAAACACCAACCTTAAAGCAACTGAATAAGCTAGTTTACAGGCTCAATTAATTATGAGGTATATTGTACCAAAGACGATTTATGTCTAGAAGACAGACAAAGGCCATACATAAAATCGTAACCCGTACCAGATAGCCTGGAAACTTTAAAACATCAATTTTATCCAAGAAATTTCAATTACTTTCTAGTTAAAATTACCTAAAATTTTTTTTTATATTGAATATTGTTGCTACCTACTACTAAGTATTGAAATTTCTTGGATAAAATTGATGTTTTAAAGTTTCCAGGCTATCTGGTACTAGGGATCAGGGTTACGATTTTGTGTATGGCCTTTGTCTGTCTTCTAGATATTAATCGTCTTTGGTTGTACTAACAAACTTAAAACAACGAACCTGTAAGTACTTTGTTGTCCGAAAGTTACCTAGAGACAAACTGATGGGTTAAAGTTGAATGTCAAAAGAAGTTAATATTGACATTTTAACCTTTAAAAGCTGATGGGTAAATTGATTACATGACAGTCGCACTTGAAGGCAAACGAACGATGAGTGTTTTTGACATTGTGAAGGTAAACTACTGGATTTTCGATACTTATTTCCTATTTATATACCATAACGCGGAACGTCCACCGCCTGCCAAACTAAGTACCTAAGCTAAGCTAAAGTGGGAAAAAGTAAGCTTAGCTGGCATAGTTGGCGGTGGACGTACTGGTATGAAAAACTGGCTCAACTAATGTGAGCTAAAGAAACTAACTTAGTCTAGCTGGCGGTGGATGATCGGCTTAACACTCGATGACTTCTGTGATGCAGTGGGTGGTCATCAAGAAAGCGCACCTGTCGCGTGAAGGTTGCGGTTCAATTACCGTCGTGTCGACAAATGTTCAATGATTGCTTGTGTTATATTAACCTAATAATACTACTTTTATATTTTATAAATACATAATAATTGTAATTATGCATAAAAACCACCCTAACCTGAAAAAAATATCTGCAGAACATAATTAACATTTGTCCCGCGGCGGTGTCGCGGGTCCAACCCGCGACTTCCTGTGTCTCAGGCGGGCCTACACCCACTGCGTTAAAGAGGTCGTCAGTTGTTAAATTGACTCTACATAATTATTACAGGCCCTAATGTACTATGATTTATCAGACCCACATAATTATCATGATTTTAAACTCGTTTAGACTACTTGTACCGATAAAGTCAAATCAACCTAGATTAATAATATAAAATTAGTTTTTCCCTATCTCAGACGGAAGCATTTCGAAGTTAAATATATTAATCACAAAAATTGGATAACCGTGTACTTAATCATAATTTCAGTTGATATCCGAGTTTGCTGTATAATTGTACCTAGTTGGTCACCAAGTTACGAAACCTACCTGCAGCTGGCAAGGGTTAATTATAACATTAAGATTGCGTAGCAAACTATCAGAATTTCACATCGGTATGCAACTTATTTACGTGAATTACGATTAACATATTCCCTCTGGCTCTGAATCGGGCTGTGAGTTGTGACTAGTGAGCATTGACCGATTATGACACTTTCTATATTGATCTTCACTATGAGTTGTGAACGGAGATACAAGGTAGGTATAGTATACCTACGGAGAAATTATTCAGTTGAAAATTAGAACTTGCATCTCTAACTCGTGGCGAAGCTTGCTGGTCGATTTAGTCTTCGATCTTCGTACATTTTTGTCGTGCGGCTAGGGAGGCAACTTGAAAATGTATAAAGATCGACCAAGAAATCGACCAGCTAGTCACCCGTGTAAACCCCACCCCGCATTAGACGTTCTTGATAGATCTTTGAAATAAAGCGCCGTTCTGAGTGGTCACAATTTGGATGACAGCAAGTTTCATCAAGTTAAATTATCGATACCGGCTTTAAAAGTCGTTAAGCCACAGTGGAGGCCTATATATTCCGTCACCAGAGTTAGCCACCAGATCTTACGAGGTTACTTACATTGAGCTTACTCTGGTGACGAAGTTTTTAGAACGCCTGAAGAATAATTTTTATCCAAAACCGGTTGCACTATTAGCTGGGTATAAGAATCATGTCTATTACGCAACTCAGTCCGGTTCTGAGCGACCTGGAGCCTTACTCTAAATATCAGAAAACTAAATTTAGTAATATTCCTAGTTCAGCCTATGTTGGTGGATACAGAATTCATAAAAATTCACTAACTTAAGCTGAACTACGAGTTTTGACACGTTATTTCGTATGCGTATTCTAATTCACCATCATGAATGGCATGGAACGTTTTTACATATTAAGAATGAGGCTCCTATCCTTCATCTCTTTTCAGTTTACAAACATCCATCGATGGTACTGGCAATATAAAAGAAGTATCACTAATACCTACCATTGATAGTACTAGTGCTATACCTAAAGTATTGACACGACTACCATTGATAGTACTAGCGCTATAAAGTAGTGTCACTACTACCATTGATGAAACTAGCGATATAAAGTAGTGTCACTAGTACCATTAATGGTACAACGATTATACAGTAGTATTACTAGTACCATTGATGGTACTGTTCAATGGTACTTAGTGATTTAAATACCTTAACTTACCATAAATGTGTTTCGGAATAGGATTTCGGAAGAGAACTTGCTGGTATCTACTGTGTCTAGGAACTTCACTACAGCGATTCTGTTTCCGTTGTACAGCCTTGGCATCGAGATTTGTAAACTGAAAGAATACACGCTTATCAATCGAGGGGAAACCATAAAATAAATAATTACACTTTATTTTTAATCGACTTCAAAAATGGAGGAGGTTTTATGTTCTACGGTACCTAATTTAGTGTTTGTTACATAGTTTTTGACCTAGAATAACCTGTGTACAGTATAAACTGTACTGGCTTCAGCCCCAGCATGCTTACCAAAGTTCCGGGTCTCCATAGTCCCGTGATGTTATACTTTGACATCACACTAATATAATTAGTTATAGAAACTAATTGTTTAGATTAGTACCTAGCTTATTGTATTATATGTATATATATCTACTTACATATACCATCGCCTTAGGGTTAAAAAAAAAACCTGTTATGATGTTATATTGTCTTTTTTTCTATATAAATAAATAAATAAATTATAACGGTGAAAGTTTGTGTGTGTGTGTGTGTTTGTTACTCTTACGCGCTCATACGGCTGGACGGATTTGAATAAAATTTGGTACGAGAATCACTTAGACCCTGGATTAGAGAATAAACACTTTTGTTCCCGGTATTTCCACGGGAACTGGAACTAATCACCGCGGGTAACACCGCGGGGCGCAGCTAGTACTAAGTAAGAATAAAATAAGTAATTTTATTTAAATAAAAATAATAAGAATGTTTGCCGTACAATTTTTTTAATTATTATGACTCAAACATGGTTTCAATCAGGTTTTGATAAGCTTTGAGAAAATATAGGACCACTTTTACATCATTTTTAGCATTCACGTGAGATAGTTTATATTCAAATGTTATAGAAATATCTATAACATTTGAATATAAAGTAAATGACGTAGGCAATACGTCATTTGAAATTATGAAAAACTTTGATTATCAGGATATTTTTTGTACTTTTAAAGTTTAATACCTACCTACCTAAGTACATAATTCTTTACTATGCTTAATAAACATTTTATTTATTTATTTACTAGCGCCGCCGGCTATTTTATTTTCTTGTAACGAAAACAGAGTTTAGTGACCACCAACTCTTCACTACTAACACCTTAAATCAACTCTTCGCTACTTATTTATTTATTTTATTATTTATTAACTTTTAGGCTGTAAAAAATAAATTTTCCAGACCTAGGATAAGATCGTGGGACGAATTGAACCTTAGCCCCATGGCCTGTGGTCGCGCTAAGACGCAAAGAGTGGAAGAAGGGAAGGGAGGCCTTTACCCTGAAGTGCGACGATTGTGGCTGAATATACATGCAGTCTTTGTTCACACAACTCACATACACTTTTATTTTATTTACTTAATATACCTACACTACTCATCGCCCCTCTTACACCCCTCCCCACCCTCCCTTCTGGGCGACACTGAAAAACAGCGCCTGATCTCTGAATCTAGGCAAATAGGCTGAGTTGTTGCCGTTTCAGCAAATATTTTTAGTTTCAATTTAGTTTTTTTTTATTTTGTTAGTTTTAATTTTTCTTTGCTGAATTAACTTATTTTCTTTCTTTCTTTTTTATATATTAATACTTACTATGAGCTCCAAATATCTTCCGGATTATTCAGAACTTTTTCTCTGTTCTGTATTAGCTCCGGGGCATACGCTCTGTATTTGTAAAGGTTGTCTATACGCCGCTTTGTCGTCTCCATTGATCCTTTGGCAATTATGTACAGGTTTTCTACGATTTTTCGGTCTGAAAACAATGTTTAAAATGAAATCTGTATAATTGAATATTAAAAAATTTATTGTTTAGAGACCTACTGAGTTATTACACAGAATAATATTTTGTTCAATCAAATGTCATTGTAAGTATGATTTTTCCATCAAAGGGGATTTAGAAAATTCGAGTGTCAAAATCCCTTTCAGCCTAAACTTTATGCTCTAAAAAGGATTATGTGACTTATGTTTCCGAAAACCCCTTAATAGGAGATTTTCAAATGAGATTTTAACACTAACCTGTATTTTCTAAGATATTTTTGTTATTTCATCATATCTAAGTACACTTTTATTCAGATGCATACCTAATACATAACATTTCAAAATCATTATGCATAATACACAATAAAAATCATTTATTTATCATTTGCTACATCTATACTCTGAAACTATTCATAAATATACACATTACTCTTTTTTTATGATTTAAGTTTAAGATATCCAAACTATAAACCTATAAAAACTATAAAGAACTCTACATATAATAACCAGTATTTTTGGTTAAACACAATGCCATTGAATAATTATTTTATGAATTAGTTAATTTAAAGTTCAGTTTATATCGACGCCAAAAAGTAGAGCAGCCCTAGCCAAAATTACTTACCAAATATAAACAGAGAAAATGTTTGGGAAGTGTAACGCAATGACGACAAGTCGCTTTCCACAGATCAGTGATAAAAATGGTCAAACCAATGGATTAGAAATGGTAGAAAAATATTGGCGACCGACACGCCGACCGTAATTTGACTAAAAGTGCAGAGCGCTTGTTTAGGCTGTTTGGCCTAACAATTGAATGACAACTATTTCAAAACAATGCTGAAAATCTGATATTTCTGTATCTGTGTGTAAAGATGACGCAAACACCGATAGAAGAAACCCGCGCCAGTGTGACTGTAGCTTTAAAACTTATAAAATCCTTTGAAAAGTTCCTTGGAATGAAGGTGTTCAACTTTTCAATCGAATGTATTAATTATTTGTTTTGGTACTATTCTTTGATAGAAGGAAAAGCAATTAAAACTCACACAGGGCCAAGATAATTTCACGTTCGTGTTTTGTCATTTTGTTGGGACAGAGCGTACCCTGACTCTATAAAACCATCTAGTAAATATCTAATGCCGCATCCAGACTCTCGCGAGGCACCTCCTAGAGGCTCTCGGCATGAGTCTTGGCGAGTGGAGGCGGCAGGAGTGTTAGCCATCCACACGAAGCGGAGCGCCAGCGAGGCGAGGCGAGGGAAGACGAGGGGACACGAGGGCACCGTCCTCACTCTCGCACTCGCGTTCTCTCGTATAGCGTCTTAGAAAGTCTGTTTTTACCTATTCCAGCTTCAACCAAGTGTGGCTGTTTGTTGAACCAATCGATGATAGCATCCACATCTTCTTGTATCGTGCTTTCTTTTAAACCAAGTTCTTCGCGGATATGCTTCTTATCTTCCTCAGTGACAACATACATCGGGTGTTGGTCGTGCATCTGAAAAAAAAACAATCAAACTTAGCAATCGTTCTACTAAAAACAATGAATAAGTAACGAGTAGAACTAGAAGCTGGAAACGAGTTAGCGATAAGTGGGAAGCGAGTGATAGTTATATCGGGCTATATAAGCGAGTGAGAATATAATGTTTTATATTGATTATAATTTCATTAAAACTTTGGTTCTTTATTATAGAATATTAAATTATAATTTGATCTAAATATAATGAAAATATCGAAACTAAAATTATAAAACATCTAAGTACATGTTTATATTATACTAAAAATGTTTATATTTTAACTAAAAACCGTGTGAAGTTTTACTCCTATACATATTAAAATATCATACCTATTAAATTGTATTTTTATATTCCCATAATCATTAACGCATGGAAAAAATCATGTTTTTGTGGTAGAACTAATTAGTGTTTTAATTTATATATTTTTAATGACTTTAAGATAAAAACAAGTCTAAATCTATTGTCGCTGCCAATCCCTACAGAAAAATAACTTGAATTTAAGTAAGCACACGCTTACGCCCGAGGTTTCTCTCGCGTAGTACTACCTGGATAAAAAGTAACCTCTTCGTTATTCCAGGTACGTTACAAGTTTCAGACAAATTTCGGTAACAACTAAAAAGAGTTAAACACTATTCTTAGAAGTCGATGAACTAGGTTTTCAAGGACAAAAAACATACTGTAAATCATAATAGTGTAGTAACCACACGTACGTACATGCTCGATAAACATGCTCGATCTCGAGCAAGTACGAACGTGTGTACCATGCAAGTCTCAAGACAAATGCTCGAAGCCAACCAAAATGTTCGATTCGAGCAAGATTCAAACGTTCATAATTCTTCCTCGATGTTCTAAGCAAAAAAAAATATTTTTTAATATGACTGTGACGTTTTCTGTTTTGCAACATTGGCCTGACGACGACGACGACGACGCCTTCTTCGGGTAGATTGTCCCAGACAGTAAATGTAGCTGGTGATGCCCACCAAACACAACAACGAATCGTCCCTTGCTTGAAGAGTTTCAATGCACACTAAACATGTTCTTCGAGCAAGCTTGTACGTGTAGACACAGCGTCGAGCATGTTTGTAGATAGCCATGCTCAAATGAAACATGCTCGTCGAGCATGTACGTACGTGTGTACCCACCATCATAATGATTATTATCTACATCAACTATAAATCACAGTGTACCCATTTTTTGTTTAAATTAGGCGATCCGAAATTCAGTATGTCCGGAGTTTGGTAAAAACTACCTACATTTGCAAATATCCTACATAATAGGTAATTCTACTGCCTGTTCCGACCGCGAACTCATATTTAAATAAAACGAAGTCTTATTTCAAAGCTCTCATCTACGAGTGTTTTGAAAGTTGCATAATATAACGTTGAAACACGTAAGTAAATAAACAAGAAATACAAGAAAGTTCACGGTGCGCTAAACACTATTGCAAAATGATAATGCATCAAAAATTACTTGTTTATTTGGGGTCTGATTGCTTCAAGGAACTGTCATTGACCACAATAAAGAAGGTGTGTTTCTATAACTTTTTGTTAAAGTATTTTTTTAACAAAAACAATCATCAAAGGGTTTGAATGAGTGTCAGTTGCGATATTTCACAGCAAGAATGTTATTATAAAAAAAGGTATTTATTTAACAGTCATCTGGTTACCATTCACAAGTATTTCATTGCTTAGCTTGGGACTAGATGACTAAGGATATTTTTTTTTTTCAACATTTGCAAGTGACAGAGCCATGGAACGCAATTTAATTTAAAAAATCAGCTGCGATCACGAATACTTTAAAAGTAGGCTACAAATAATTGTAGCTTTATTCATTTATTCATATTATGGAAATCACAATACATTTAAACAACAAATTTAATGACCCCTAAATAAGAAATAAAATAAATGTATAACACAACCTATATTTTAAGAATACAATTTAAAATCTTTAAACTAATATCTGTCTTAAGGTGCCTGTATGGGTGAAACTAGCGCCACCGCCGATTTTATTTTATTATTACGTTGAACAAAGAAATTTTTAAAAACTGAATGTACCGTTTGTGAAACCTACTAAAACAGACTAAAACTAAAACTACTAAAACAGATAAGAGATACGACGACAGAGTTTGGTGGCCACCAAGTGCAACTTCGCTATATCTCCTAAACTATGCTAAATGAAACTATTACAAGGTATTAAAAAAAGCTTATGATAGGTTTCATATATAACTGTTTTTTTTAATTCCTTTGTTCAACGTAATAATAAAATAAAATCGGCGGTGGCGCTAGTTTCACGCATAGAGGCACCTTAACATAATTTACACTGAATTCAACTGAAAAAAAAAATCATCATAATTAAAGTAATTATTTTAATCTTAAAAATATGTAAGCAATATTGAAAAGAAATTCTCTATTTTCATAATTTTGTGTAATATAGGTAAGTATCTATAGGTACAATTTATCTTTTTGCGAAGTACCTCTTTTGACTGTAACATGTTTTTTGTGGATCATAAGTTGTTTGTCACAGTGATAAGTATAAAATGATCCTAATTATCACTAAATTGGGACATTAAAGCGACATTTGTGCATAATCTACTGAACACGTAAACTATGTAATTTTAGTCTTTTATGTTTGTGTCTTATTCAGAAATAATTGGTCATGTATCCGTCGGGCATGCTAATTTTGTTTTTTTTTTTAATTTGTTATCAAAATTCAATAAAGTTAAAAGTTTTGTTCTATCGAAGCCAGGACTCGGCGACATGTTTAATTTTGTTCCAAAAAATAACCGCGAGGGCTTAGGAGGAAGCTAAACTAAGCTAACTAAAATTGTTGCCGTCCCTTTCATAGCGATGGGAATAAAAAGGATGGCAATAATTTTAGTTAGTTTAGTTTAGCTTTTGCGACACTCGAAATTGCCCCCAATATATTATTAAACTAAATCCGTTCAGTAGTTTTTGCGTGGCAGGGTAACAAACATACATACAAACTTAAGCATTTATAATATTAGTGGGTTTTGATAGAGCATGGTCTTCTAACACATCTTAAAGAGTTATCTTTAAGTTCTTTATATCACACTAATATATTAAAAGTGAAAGTTTGTTTGTGTGTAAATATGTAAGTGTGTGTATTTGTTACTCTTTCACGCTCAAACGGCTAGACGGATTTAAATGAAATTCAGTACCAGAAATTCTTATACTCTGGATTAAAGAATAGGCTACTTTTGATCTCGGTATTCCCACGGGAACGGGAAATATTCACCGCGGGTAACACCGCGGGGCGCAGCTAGTTACTATATAAAACCTTGCAGTAAGGTTATCTATCGTTCTTGAAGATATAACCAGTTTTTGGTTTCATAACCCGATGACCATTCAATTAAATTAAAACATTAAATACATGCAAAACTTTATTAATAATGTAATAATGTATATGTGTTAATATGTTCCATGGCCGATGCTAGGTATAGCAAATAGACAAAATTTAGAAATAATAAAAAAAAAACATGGCCACAAATATATCGTTAAGATGTAGGTACCTCGACATTCTTTTAAATCTTATAGGCATTTATCACACTAATATTATAAAGGTGAAAGTTTGTGTGTAAGTGTGTTTGTTTTGGAACTATTAAATTTATAGAATCAAATCGTAAAAATCTTACGTCACTGTATTATGTGGTCTTGTTAGAAATAACAACTTATCTACCACTGAAATTTTAATTAAAATAATATGTCATTATATTTTACCACGTATAATTTGATTACATGAATCGATTTATAAACTCGTTCATACTCATTAATGTGTACTTACCTACGGTTTGTGTAACAGTTTTTAGATTTTTCAATGCCTTGATTTATTAGAGCAGATAGATGGAGGTAGGTACTATTAGCTTGGTATGTATTCTAAACTTTTGACGGTTTAGTTTTGTGATTGGAGTTTTGAATACTCGACTGAGAATTTAAGAGCTTATTCGGCTGCTTCGCCTCCATTGGTGGATAAAATGGACCTGGATAAAATGTAGTTTATGTGTTATTCCAACTATGTATATTGCAAGTTTTAGGCAAATCTTTTTATAAGAAGTTTTTGCGCGAAAGAGCAACAATCATCCATACCTACATACTTTTATATTTTAAAGATTTGTAAATCCGGCAGATCTGAGAGTGTCTACCATTTTAAGGGAAACTGAAGCACTCATGGCTAAGGCGTTCTTGACAGATGGCTAAAGTTAAGCAGTGTTCTGAGCGGGTGACCGCAAGTAGCACACAGCTAAGTGCTTCCGCGCTTCGGAGGGCACGTTAAATTGTCGGTCCCGGATTTCAAAGTCGTTAAGCCATCTCGGAAGCCTTAAGGCGCCCTTAAAACTCCTGTCACCAAAGTTGGTCACTTGCTCTTAAATTTACTTAGGGATAGTACCATCGTAATACCTATTCGTTTTTTTTTCAGTTTCTTAACCGGCGCACACGCAACCGTTGTTGATAAACGATCGCCTTCGATAGCAAAGGATATCCGATAGTTACCCCACTTTCTGTAAGTATTACTAAATATCTTGCCTTCCTAAGATACCGTCTTCATTACGAGTTTATTAGTAAAATACTTAGTTCATTAATTTTATAATTATTTCTATTTTAAGCCCAACTTTTTTTACACTGGCTGCGCCCTCGCGGCTTTTCCTGCATTCTAATGGTAATGGTTAAATGATCGTAATGAAAAGTAGCTTATCATTTTTTTCATCAAGCTTGGTGGCTTGGAAATGATAATTATGATTGTGGCAATTTTTTTTTAATCTTTAATTTCGTAAGAAGGGCAATTTCCTTTACTCTGGAGGTGCATTTCTGTTCATAACTCTCTCAAGGATCTCTGATCCTCGAAATCAACGAATCATGGTAAATCGTATGTAGTGTTTAGAATGACATTACAATCTCATCATTCTCCTGCCCTTATCCCACGCCAAGTGGGGTCGGCACAACATGTTTTTCTCTTTCACTCTCCTCTATCACATGTAGAATGACAGTATTGCCTATGGTCTTTAAAGTTACTTTTAAATTAAAAGATCGTTTCTGCGATTGGGCTACTCATACAATTCAGACAGCGTTTAGCGACTACCTAGAATTGAGTGTCGTCAGTGTCGTGTCGTAAAGCAACCAGCACACCATGTTACCATATTATTTGTATGTAGGACGTACGTTGTGTCACTGTTGCATGGCTAGACCAGCTCTAGACTACCATAAATAATCTACTATAACTAAGTCGGTTAAAGGTATAGATAGGTATAAATAATTCAATGGATTCAGTGACACAGTGAAAATTACGTCCAACTGGCCTACTAATTATAACCGAATGAAACATTCGATTCATTATTGCTACATAATATTATGCTTTTGTTTACGTAATAAAACCAACATCCGTCTGAATGGTTAAAGAAACAGGTTGTCACAGATTGAGTGGTGAAAATGTATGCCATAAGATGTCGTAGAGCCATGGCCTTAGGGCCAAGGGCACTGGGACAAACATACTGGCTATAGGAATGATCCAAAACATCATAAGATTTCGGCCCCTATAACAAGTAGGTTAGCTGGCGCGATTGTAATTTCTCTATTGTCGTTATTTTCATAGTCTTACTAATATTATAAAGATGAAAGTTTGTGTGTGTGTAATGTAAGTGTGTTTGTTACTCTTTTACGCTCAAACGGCTGGACGGATTTGAATGTTTGGACCCAGAATTTGTAATAATAATAATAATATATATTTATTTTCTCTCAACAAAGGTTAACTTAAACCTAATTAATTAACTTAAGGGTAGGTACAAATACCAGAATTACAGATTATTTAGAATTGCTTACACACTGAATTAAAAAACACTTTTGATCCCGATATTCCCACAGGAACGGGAACTATTCACCGCGGGTAGCACCGCGGGCGCTAGTAAGTAACTAATGTTAAACTTATTACAAAGTTTAATGAAAAAACGTCAATAGACAAATGACAATCGCGTCAGCTTTAACTAATCGTTCTGAACTCCATTCCTACGGCCTACAATGTTCCACGGATGTATGTTTGCAGAGGCTTGAAAGCCAGGATCATCGTGCCCTCCGAAGCAAGGAAGCACGCATCTCGTGATTATTATTGTGTATTAGGTGTGTGTACGCATAGATCTAGTAATAAGATGTAGGTAAAGATCTACGTTTTTGTTTTCTTAGATCGAAGTAGTTACTAATCGCGGTAGTAATTTGAAATGACCTAGCTATTGGTTGTGATAATAGGAGGATAAAGTCTTCAAACAAGACTTCCTGAAAATTACACAAGAAATAAATTAACTGATTTACTTAGATCATAAACAAGATATCCTAGTAAAATATTATTATTATTTTCAATTATAATTTATAATCTTCGGAGTTATAAACAGAAATGTGTAGGTACTAAAAGCAAAATTGTGCTGGAAATTACTCTCGTCTTACGAAATTGAAGTAGTTTATAGTTTTGCCACTTGTTTTAATTATTTAATTTATTATTATTTGATTTTTCTGTTTAAGTAATGAATTGATTTAAATTTCTTAAAATTTATAGTTTTATGGTAGTTTGTTATTAACTATTGAATTTATTTACAGAAACTAAACTACTACATATTTACATAAAGTATAAAATACAATTAGAACCAGTTGAGCCACCTAGGTTTGTTATTATAATTATTATTTCCTAAATTCTCAATATTTTTATTTGTTTTCACAATTTTCGGTATGTACGATTCAAATCAACAATCACTAACCTTGATTATTTTCTCAAACAATTCCTTGAAACACACACGTCCGTCGCGAATCGCACCACCTTAACTTTTGACTATACTGCATCCAATTCTTAATTATGTACCACCCAAACTTGCTTGACCTCTAGTTTAGATTTTTGCACTTTTCATGACGTACCTGAAATTACTTCTATTAATGACTAAACGTATAATCTGTTAATGACTAAACGTAAAAAATGAATGAGAGTTCAAAGTATTTGAAAGGTTGGAAACGTGCCTTCGTAGTCCGAGCACGAACACTTTTGTATCGTTTAGACTGAGTTTAGTTGTCGTAGGAGTAGGGTAGGGTAGGGTAAGAACTAGATCTGAGGTGCAATACGTAAAGAAAGGATACAAAAACTTGGTAGGTACTTCTTTGACCGACTTCAAAAAAGGAGAAGGTTATGTTCCACTGTATCCTCCTGACCTACCAATCCAGAGTTTGCTTACGAACTATCTGATTTTGGTGTTCAAAAATTGTTAGGTGGTGAAGGTAGAAATCATCACAAGGAAACCAGTTAGTGTTCTAATAACTAAGCGTTGATCTCACGACCTGTCACGTAAACAAATTAAGTAGATAGGTACTTATGAATAAATTAATTGTATGCACGTGTTGAATAATATTTAAAATTTTAAACATGTTTAAAAAGTTCGTGTTCCAAAGTCTTAAAAACTTAAATCTACGAATGTCTGAACATTCGTGGAAATTCGTTTTTTAATTTTATTGTTAATTACTAAAACAAAACATAATATTTATAGGTGTAAATTGTAAAAAAAAGTTATTTTATGATGCAAAATTATTTTTAACATCTTACTTGAACTTGCGAAATATTTTATGCAAAATATTTATTATTTTTGTTTGAAAAGAAATTCAAGTCGGTCTTATAAAATTTGCCGAGGATATTATCTGACCAGGATCTTCGGAGATATAAATAAATATGCCGTGGCGGGAATCGAACCCGCAACCTCCACGTCTCAGGCGAGCCTTAGCCCACTGCGCCACAGAGGTCGTCAATGTATGAACAACACCTCAAAAGTGCAGGAATTGCTCTCCATACAATATATGGAAGTCATTTTTATTTTATTTTGCCACTTGTTTGTGATTTATGTTTCTTCTACCAAGCTACTTTTATTTTCTGGCACTGCTTCTATTGTTTTCCAAATACGATTGTTTTTAGTATCATTATAGATCAAAATGTCGTATTGTTCTTGCCAATCAATTGTACCATCTTTAAAAAACTTTTGCGCTTGAGTCTTGATTTCCGGAACTGTAAAATGCAAATTTCAATGACACCAAATTATAGAGTCATAAATTTTGAACAACCAAGAGTTAATGAAGACATAAAGGAAATTTTTATCATAATTTACCGACCCTAACAAACAATCTTTTTTTTATCGACTTAAAAAAATTAGGAGTTTTAATGTTCTACTGCATGTTTTTTTATAAAACACAGTGCCTTTAAGTATTACAATTCAAACCATTGTTTATGAATTTTTTGTTAACATTTTAAATTACTTGTGAAATTTTTTCAGAAGTAATAAAATGACATGATGTAAAGGCCTGAGTTTTTTTGGCCTCTAAGTGGGATATGATAATCAACAGGCTTGTGAGATAATCGTATAAAAATATACTTTAAAAGGTCATCAAAATCGCTAAACAATCTTGAGTTTTAACATCCTAGTTAAATAAATAAATATTCTTAGACATTCTTCACAGCATCTAGTCCCAAGCAAAGCAACTAAATGCTTGTGTTATGGTAACCAGATAACTGATATACCTACTACATACATGTTACGTTCATAAAGATAATGACAGGCCTACACTGCCCCCGATAGTAACAGATTTCATGAAGTTTAATTTATTGTTTTTAGAAGCTAATCATATTCTAAAGTTAACGTTAATTTTACAAGGTTTGTAAACAAGGTTAAAAATGAGATGAGGTACTACAAAGTTATAAAACCTGATGTATCTAAATGATGAAATACACATAATAAGAATAGAGTACGTCTTCAATACTACTAGTACCTACCCTACAGCATTAAACACCTAGATGTATCACATCAGGAAGAAAATCTTTAATAGTTCTTTACAATTTATCTGAAATATGAGTTTTTAATTATAAGTAGTGCCAAGTGGATTAGTACCTAGACTTTCGATTAAGACTATGGTGTTTAATTAAACCCGGCCGTGCATCAATGAATTTTTTCAAATTTATATTTGTAAGTTATTACGTACCAATAAAAAGACATTTATTAATATCGATAGAAGGTTATATTCATGACAAACTGCTTTATCGTAGTAAAAATGACCTCAAACTTTAACCCCGTTATTCATATTGGACTAGTAAACTTATTTTAGCTAAAACGGGTATTAAATCTCTTTTCATTGCCTTAAGAGTAACAAGAAAAAAACATTCTTTAAATTAACCAATTTTTTTATGAATAAAGGTCTTAAAATAACTGATTTTCCAGGTTCATTGGCGTTTGTACTTGATAGTGACGACTGCTGCGGCGCAGTGGGCGAAAGCCCACTAGAGACACAGGATAGGCCCATAGGTCTGGTTCATATCCGGCCGAAGGACCACAAAGGCCTATGTATAATAAAAAGGCTTCAAAATAAGTAAAATAGACTGTAAGTATATTAACATAATTAAAATTTGCATCTTTTCAGAAATTATATTTTAATTACATTGTAAAATCAAATAAAAGAGTGTTAAAACAGTTTGATATTCTGTCAGTTCAAGAATAACAAAATGTGCCATGGTGGCATTACCAGTATACGAGTATACCTCTAAATACTTAAATTATAATGTTTAGAAAGTTTCATAAACACAGGAGGTTGCGGGTTCGTCGAGTGGTATGTACCTACTTCGACTTTCGATTCGAAGGTTCCAATCCCGGCTGTGTATCAATGGAAACGAATACTTTAGTTTATTAACACTAGCTCTAAACGGCGAAGGAAAACATCGTGAGGAAACCCGCGGCGAGGTGAGCCCCACACGTATTGACCATTATCTTTCCCGTGGATATGGCCGGCTAAGCTGAGAGGATGATTTAGGTGCTGGGCAAGCCTTTCAACTCAAAAATGTCCCAGGCACTACAGTGTCCTGTTAAGTGTAGGTGAAAACTTGCCTACACTGAAAAATAGTAAAGATGTTAAACACCTGACTTTTTTTGAGCTCAGGGTGTGTGTTTTACAAGCGTCGACAAAACAAAATGAAAAAGCCAAGTATGGTAGGTACTAAGTTAAAAATACATACAGTCGAATAAAGAATATCCTTCTTTTTTGAAATAGGTTAAAAAATACTGATCATTACAAAAATTAAGTACTATTTCGTCGACTCCTCCGGAAGTTAATGAGACAAGTTTATTGTGTTATGCCTTGAACTTAAAAATTAATATGATTTGACATATAAGGTAATACGTATCGTTTCCGATGATTTATGTTTTAACTACTGATTTTTAAGCTATTGGATATAAGTAGTTCGCACAAACATTGCATGCTACTCTCATAAAACTGTCTAGGCCAAATTTAAAACAGAAAGATCGACCCAACATAACAGTTTTGAAATAAATCAAAAACTGTCAAGAAATTGATGGATAAAATACCTGATTAAACATACATTTACGGGTATTTATCGCTATTTACCTTTATTTAATTTATATGGATAAAATACCTATTCGGAAACATTGAAAGTAATATTCCAAATACCATTTTTTGTTTCTTGTTTGGCTGTAAAAGTAATAGTGGATTGCGTCTGAAGTTTCAGCAATAGTTTTATAACACCTTGTTTCTTACCATTTTGATGATTTTCATTATGTCACCTCCTGTCAATGTCACTTTTTTAATTTCATGTCATACTTCTTGTGATTGTTTTGTTTGTTATTCTATAATTTAAATAATGTTCGCAGCTTGTAGTTTATTAATATTATAGTTGTTGTGCTTTGTTCCACCTTCTTTTGTTCTGTGCTGTTATAAGTGTCCTGCTGCGTCCGTGATGTCAACCTGTCTGAAAATCAGCGCAGTCTCCCTCGGGAGTGGCACATAAGCTGAGACTGGCATTTTGCACCACTATGTTAGTAATATTATTTAATTTTACTCTAATTATTTTCATTATAAATGAAAAATCTTACTAAAAGTTAAAGGCTCCGGCAGGATTCGAACCTGCGTAGATACAAGCGATCGCTCTTAAGCCGAGCTGCCTGACCACTAGGCTACGGACCCTCTAAGCCGAGGCCTGAAACTATTAGTAAGGTATTATTAGGGCCATCGGTGCTTTAACCGATAAAAAAAAAAATCATCTTACTAATAGTTTCAGGCCTCGGCTTAGAGGGTCCGTAGCCTAGTGGTCAGGCAGCTCGGCTTAAGAGCGATCGCTTGTATCTACGCAGGTTCGAATCCTGCCGGAGCCTTTAACTTTTAGTAAGATTTTTCATTTATAATGAAATTTCCAATACCTAAGTGTGGTTTAACACTATAAAATAATAAATAAACTATAGAATTAGCGTAGCGACATCTCTGGTCATTTGTGTTGAATGCAACTTCAATCAATGAGCAGGTGATATTCTAATATCCCTGTAGGTGGCGCCATCGGTGCTTTAACCGATAAAAAATCATCTTACTAATAGTTTCAGGCCTCGGCTTAGAGGGTCCGTAGCCTAGTGGTCAGGCAGCTCGGCTTAAGAGCGATCGCTTGTATCTACGCAGGTTCGAATCCTGCCGGAGCCTTTAACTTTTAGTAAGATTTTTCATTTATAATGAAATTTCCAATACCTAAGTGTGGTTTAACACTATAAAATAATAAATAATCTAATTATTTTGTTAGACATTTTTGAACTGTTTTGCTTTGTCTTTTTATTTGTGTCTTTAGGTTTCTGTAATCTCATGTGTATCAAATCACCTTCTATTATAGGTATTCTATGATTTAATAAATATAATGATTAATTACCTATACTAGTAAATAAACTAGTAATTGAACAGGCGACGATGATTTTTCAAGCTCTTACGTGAAAAAAATGTAGGTTTACATGAGGTCATGCATAGACGTGTCTCTAACTGCCCCTAAAGCTGTTTTTTAGAATAAATTTAGATATCTTTTAAATTTTGATGTTTGAAAAACAGAGGGTTGAACTCTACCTGCTTTTTTGTAAAAAAAAATATAACAAGATACATCCAAAATGTAAAGATTAATTTAGGGAGTTTTATTTTTCTAAAAAGATAATTATCTACTTAGAAAAAACATGTAAACAATTTTTTTGACTGTTTGCATTGTCACTATACCTTACAATAATTAGTCACTGCAGTCAAAAATTGACGCAGGTAATCAGGTAGACCATCCCTTTTCGTAATACAGGTATAAGTAAGTTCATAAACTTCGATAAGAAAAGTTGATTAACAACTTCAGTTCTCACAAATGTTAAGAGCCGTGATCGAGAGGCATAGTGCAATGACTTCTGACCCGAAGATTCGATTACTGGCCAATCAATTGATTTTAATTTATAAATATAAAGATAAACACATTTTGTTTACGGTAAAGAAAACAGTTCGTAGAAAAAACTTTTAAAAATTGATTTATTATACTCGTGGTAACACACAACTTCCTGATTTTTCTGGCATATATTTTTTTCCCAGAGAATTAACCAGAAGATAATGAGTCCAACGGTTCACAAATAATTTTAAAATAATGGTTATTGCAAATGCGCATTTATTTCTATGAGATTGGAACATTTTAAGATAAACTAGCTGACCCGGCGAACTTTGTGTCTCAGGATTATTTTGTGGAAAATACGTCCAGCCATTCTCGTGTTAGAAATGGTATAACTAACCCGTTTTTCATAGGTATTCAGAAATTAAAAGTGCAAGATTAAAATGAAGTATATTATTAAAAAATAATTTTATCTCGGCTGCATGAACCTTACTTGAACCTCTGACCTTAGTGAGTACTAAAGTCAGCGAATCGACACGACAGGGTCTTCCCGGGTAATTAAATGACTGAGTAATATTAACAAGAAAAAACTTAACCATAATTATAGTTTTAATGACAACAATATTAACTTCGTTTAAGGGTTCTGTATGCGTCAAACTAGGTTATTTTATTATTACGTTAAACAAAGAATTTCAAAAAACTGAATGTTCTGAACTAATAGTTTTATTTTGTAACGCATACAATCACCTTAAATAAAAATATGAAATATTTATTATATTTTTTTCCTAAAAGTGCTCCTTTACCTTGCTCGATTTAATAACGAAGTAACGTTACAAAATCAAGCATTACATCAGTGAGGAAGGAGAACCGTGCACTAGAGTGTGCAATCTGTAATATTTTGATGCAACTCGTAACAACAATGCCATTTTGTTAAAACATAATTTACGGGTATTAATAGCTAGGGTAAACCCAGGATAGATTCCTCAATGGGATAGATGCCTCGTGTTCAAAAAACACAACTTCCCGAAATCGCACATACTAATTAATAGGTTAAATAAGGAGCGTACGTGCCACACTCCTCAGGCCCAAAAAACAGTTGAGCTGAGTATACTAGGTTTTCTTGTGTGTGCGATTATCTGCGCGGCGAACGCAGGATAACGCGTCAAAGTTTAAAACATGAGTATTCAGTGTTGCATAACTTTTAATGTGGTCATAAATTTTTTTTTTTTTTTTTTTATGTTAATACTCTGGTACTTTGAGTACATACCTAGATGTCAATACCCACTCTATTGTATTTAGTTAGTTCTAAATTTAGAAAGGCACCTATCCGTATCAAAAAGGATAGTTGCCCCAAATTTTTCGGGGGATAGGTGCCCTTGAGAAAATCTATCCCCTAATACTCTAAACATGTGCAGTGTTTGTTGAAAAACATAATTATGTTGTATTATACGTCGGAAACATTTTGTTGTGTTAGTAGGTACATACATTTTTAAGTTATAATCTTATATGTACATATTTGTATACAATACCTAATGTTTGTAGGTGAACCATGCCACGAAAGTACAAAATAAAGGCAGGAGTAATTTTATGGACTTCAGAACAGCTGATACCTTATACAAAGTCAAATTCAACTGACAGAAACATTATTCTATAGGAATGCTCAAATAAAAATTATATTTTACATGTGTTGATTATATAGGGCATCTATCCTCCTTAGCATTTTCATAGCGGGGCATCTATCCATATAGGTAGGCAACTATCCCCAAAAAAAAGGTTTTGCGAAAACTCAATTTCTGCACAATCAGTAATTATTAGGACTACAAAAACAACGCGTAATGCAAGATAAAATATTGAACTAGCTATATTCATAGGAATTATTTATGGAAAATTAATAGTTTAAGAATTACGAGGCTCTTTCAAAAAGTGGGGCATCTATCCTGGGTTTACCCTATTTATCTTTATTTAATTTTAACTGGATTGCACCAGTCTTGGTCGCGGGCAGACTGCCCGGTAAAGGTAAATAGCGATAAATACCCGTAAATATATGTTATATCATGGTGTTCTGATCGCGAAAGTTTAAAAAAGACAAAATGCCATTATACTACTCTGTCATGGAGGCAGTATTGTAACGTTATGCTCAAAATTTAACATAGTTATATGTTACGGCGATAATGATGATGTAACAATCGTTGATAAACCTTAATAAATAAAATAGAAAATAACTGACTGTACCTTTTACCAAACCTATTATATACATTACCCAAAGTCTAAATAGCAATTATTACCATCTACATTTCAGCATTATGTAAATATTTACCTATTTAAGCTAAATAAATTAAAGCATGACTTGTGCAAGAAAACTAATAAAATTTATATTTATTTTATAATATCTGATAATGTCCCTGTTAGATAATGAACATTGGTATTTTTATTTAATTTAGTTTTGAAGTTTTAAAAAGTAAAATCATTCTCAAAATATAATTCTTGAAATGCAATTTCTTGTAGGTATATATATTATCCGCTCCCGGGATACAGTCGTGATCATATTTCATTTCAAATTTATTCAGTACTTTATTCCTTAATTTTCAAAATTAACCTATCTTAAAGGCCTGTTCGGACCTACGCGGTATTCGCTGCCGCTATGGGACGCGAAAATACCGCGCAGGTATTTTCTATGAGTTCCGAGGCGCGTGATATTTTCGCTTCCCACAGCGGCAGCGAATACCGCGTAGGTCCGACCAAACCTACAGGCATGTACTTTCTTCCATAGGGCAGGTAGGTATATTGCAGCAAGCCCAATCCAAGTTGGTCGGAGTGAACATTGCGATTAGTGACGGTCGCAGTGGTCGGAAATATCACTATCTCCGTTTAACGTGCTGTCGATACTACCTGTACTGCTCTTTCGTAACGACTGTTCATAATGCGCGCCCGCCCGAAGGGCATAAGTTCGGCCCAGTCATGTTATATTGCTCTAACTGTACATATTATTCACTTTCAATTATATTTCATATTCTAATCTACTGTCAACCGTCGAAAAGATCCAGGCATGCCTAGATAATCTTCATTGAACTTAATTTCTGTTCGCTTTGTCTCATCGCTAACCAGTTTGTCGGCTTCTTTGATAATTCTTGTAGCTTCTTCACCTTTCATTACGTCTACCCATTGTTCTGAAATTTAAAAATGTATTACCTAGATTAAACTTGTTTTGATATTTTTTAGCCAAAACACACGAAACATTTTTGCGGCGCGTTTGCATTGATAAAAACGCAAGGCTAGTAAATGTAGCCAAAGTAAATAGGCACGATAAATTGTCAGTCCCAGTTTTAAAGTGGTTTTGCGATGACGAGGGTATCTAGGGGGTTTTAAAACTTTATCACCAGAGTAAGCGACCAGTTTATACATAGTTTGTACTCATGAAACTCACCGCTCAACTTTTCAATAGACTGTCCATCACCACCATAGTCTTTCGGCAGGATCTCTTTAGGAACATGTTTGTGCAGATCAGCATAATCGCTGTGAACATGGAGCCGGCTGGCCACCTTCTCGCGAAGAGCTTGCTTGATCAGAAACACCACTTTGTCGACAAAAGGTGGTGCGTTTAAGATGTGGATGCCTTTGACTTTGGTGCCAAAACCTTCCTGAAAGAAACGAAATAAAATAATTGAAATAATACTATTGTATAATAACTGGATGGATTGTGTGAAAGTTGACATGATTAAGAAAGATAATGTTGAGATAAAGGCTCTTGACGACCTCTGTGGTGCAGTGGGCGAAGGCCCGCCTGAGACGCGGAGGTTGAGGGTTCGATCCCCGACACGGAATAAATGTTTGCATGTTCTGCAGATACTTGGTCCGGGTCTGGATGTTTTTCTATCTATAGGTAATATGCATGTAGGTATTTATATTTTTTTTTATCTAAGTAGGTAGTATTACAGTCATCTGGTTACCTTAGCACAAGTTGCTTAGCTTGGGACTAAATGACGCCGTGTAAAATATCCAAGGATATGCTGTGCCGACCCCACGTAATGTAGCATAGGGACAGGAAGATGATGATGATGATTATGGAGTATTAGGGGTACTTATACCCTAGTTCCACTGCTAGGCTAAGGCCTCCCTTAGAGTTCTCCAGTCGTTTCGGTCCAACTCTTTGGGTATTTCCAAAAAATTACTTACAGTACACAAGACCTCAGCTTTCTTCACCACAACTGGATTAATCTTGCCAACGAGACCGATGTGTATGTTTTTCATGTCAATTATAAACCTTTCCGATGTTGTGTAGTCGAAATTGATTCTGTACTCTCCTACCTGGAAATGTAAAGTAGTCGTTAAGCCATGACGGAGGCCTTTAGGCGGCCTAGAAACTCTGTCACCAGAGTTGTGGCCTCATACGAATTTACTTTACTTTAGCAGCTAATCCATCCGTTTTTGATCACGTAAAATATCACATAACTGAGTGAAAAACACTAAGCAAGTTACACTGTAACTACTGGCGAGAATGTTTTTTTAGGCTTAAGGTCTTGCTCTCTCGGCCAAGCCCTTTAAGTGCGGAACAATTTTATCAAAAATAAACTGTGTGTAACATTTTGTTATCTGTTTACATTTCAAATCGTTTTGTTTGATTGACGTTTTAATTTCATTATTTTTTATTTTGTACCTAAAACTTTTTATATTTTATTAAGATGAAAAAAACCTTTAAGGAACCCTTTAATATCACTTTGTTATTCGACGTTTAAAGAAACACAACAAACTTTGAATACTCCCACGCAGAGTTTACGAAGTATTTATTCAACAATAATCTATTCTAGTCAATAGCATCAATACCTACATTATTGATATGTTTATAAGACAAATCCATGGAAAATTGCAAACCTGAGATATAAATATAAAACATACACGACTACTTCCGCTAAATTATTTTTAGTTGTGGATATTTAAATGTTTGAATATTTAAAAACAAGTAAATTTTTTTTAGAATCACATAGATATTTAGAAGACATAGTGAAATTACTGCGGAGGTGTGCTACGTATAAGAAATAAAAAGAGTTATTAAATTAGCTTTTCCGCTTCACTAGCAGTACCTATTAATAAATTATTATCATAAATGCATAATAAAATAGTAATTGTACTCACCATAAAACAATAACGGAAATACAATAATATAGTGAAATCGTCCAGTTTTCCCTCAATGAACTGCGTCACCATGACACGGGACTGATCCACAGGATGCAGCATGGGTAGAGGAATGTAGTGGCTGGTAGAAAATACAAAGCTTTAAATTACTTACTATAAAATGTCTAAAAAGATGAAGCGAGAATGCTATCACACTATTGCTAATAAATGAAATCAATATTATATATAAAAAAAAATAAGCATTTTTGTGGAATCAACGCACAGACCAAACCGCTGAAGCTATGAAGCTGAAATTTGGAAGGCAGCTTTCTTTTAAAAAAAAAAATACGTACTAATTAATTATAACGTAAGAGACTTTTGGGCCACCTACTAGAATCCTAAGAGGATATGAATGTAAGAGTTGACGAGTGATAGAGGAGAGTGGTAGAGAAAAACATGACGTGCCGACCCCACTTAGCGTGGGATATGGGCAGGAGAATGATGGCCTCCATCATGGCCTAACACTTTTAGAAACTTGATAACGAAAATACATTAGGAATACACGATTCTACCGGTAAGTAAGTAAGTTCGTATGAGCAAGTGGCCAACTCTGGTAAAGGAGTTTTTAGGCCGCCTTAAGGCCTCCGTCATGGCTTAAAGACTTTAAAAGCCGGGACCGACAATTTAACGTGCCCTCCGAAGCACGGAAGCGCTCAGATATAAATGCTACTTGCGGTCACCCATCCAAGTTGTGACCGCTCTAAACGTTGCCTTCGACGATCTATCAAAAACGTCTTAGCAAGCTTCGCCACGAGCGCTTCTACCGATAACGATGTATGTAACACAAGACGCAAAATCCAGGTACATCTCATGACAACAAATTAATAACACCCATTGGGACAACCAAGACTTTAAAGTCTACCTACAAATTCTCAACCCCCCCTTTCCCATGTTACGATTATGTATTGTACAGTATCACATCTACCAATTATTGTAATGAATAGCAATGAAAAAACATTATTGTAGGTATAGTAATTGACATTCGGTAAACTCGAGCGATTTTAATCTGATATTTTTATCAAATTAAAGAAATAGCGATGATATAAATGTAATAGATACGAGCCATTTGTCAGTGCACAACAGGGCCTGATAACTGTTATAATTTTTTATCTAAAATACATAGGCAAAGATAGCCTAATAAAGCTATAATACTTCTACAATTTTAACAATATTCTGTCGTAGCAAACTAAGATGCGGGTTTGCTTTTTCTTAAATATAAGGCGGTGATATATTTATAAGGTTCACATTAACGAAGAAAAATATTTACTAAAGCCCTCGTGGCGTAGCAAATAACAAAATAGTTAATTCCTATTTTGTTATTTGTCAAAATTATGTCATTCATTTTTTGACCTACAAACATAGTTGCAGGCAGTTGCAGGTCTACCTACGGTCATTCGTAAGTTAAAAGATGAAACTGATCATAAGACGTTCTTGATAGATCGTCGAAGATAAAGCAACGTCAGAGAGGATAATATATGAGGCATTTGGGATTAACAGCTCAGTACTTCCGTGGTTCACAGGGCACGTTAAATTGTCGGTCCCGCTTATAGAGTCATTAAACCACGACAGAGGCTTTTAGGCAGCCTCAAAACTCCATAGCCACAAGCTCATACAAACATGAAGATAAAATACTTACACAGAATTCCAATTTCGCTGAAACTCTTCTATAGATCTGTTCATACAGATCTCAGGCATTAGACCTCGTGACGTCAGCATTTTCTCTAGACGGTGTTTTGTGCCCTCTACGGAACCTCTGGCTAAGATGAACACTCTCTCCAACAAAGCACGACCTGTCAAATTTTGAACGATTAGTAGAGAAAATATAAAACATGTTGGGAGGGCATCTAGGATTCCAGGCATTGAGACCGACAGTATGATTTCCAGCATTTAGGTAGGTATACTTCAATCTTGTTTTGATAAAGTTAGCCTTCTTTAGATACAATATCACCGCTACTCAGCTATGGCGAACGCTGACAATCCAATACATATCGCTTATAACCTACCAACTTAAATGAGATGGCTCGTCAATAATAAGGCCAATTAATTAAGAGTTTTATTTTTTGTGCTCTTTAAAAAAAACACAATTTAGAGCTTTATTTTTTGTGCTATTTAAAAAAAAACACAAACAATTTTTAACAAAATTAAAAGAAAAACTAACTTTAAAAGAGGAGTAGATATTTACTTATGTATGTCCCAGCTTCGGCCAAATGTGGCTGCTTCGCAAGCCACTCATAGACAGTGTCCAAGCTGTCTCGTATAAGCTGTACATCCTCCACGTCGCATGACAACCGAACTTTCTTCATATCATCTTGAGTGACTATCAGTAATGGATGATGGGGTATGCTCTCCATGTTTCTGTGAAAATAATAATATAATAATAAAGCCATTTATTCCATAACCTACATTTACGCGACCAAATAAATCTGCAATCTAACGACCTAAAACGTTTGAACTAGTGCGTTGGCATTTCGACCTTAAACTGATGAGGAACATGATCTAGTTCCCGTTTACCTTGCTCGGTATCACAGATAATATAATTATTTAATTATTATTCTGCGTAGTTTGTGATGTCTCATGACCGCCATGGTCAATGGCACACTTATATAAATAGTACTTAGGTCAAAGTCATGTACTGTTTGAAACTAAAGCTGATCTTATGTAATATAACTTTTATTAACTTTGTACACCGATGTTTATGTCAAAATTTGACATAAACATCGAAAAAACAAAGTTAATTAACACATATACTTAATATACTTATAACACAAGATAATAAAACACAGATAATATAACACGGAATCGTGTGGATCAATATTAAACATTATTTCTTTTATTTCAATAATCAAACTTCTGAGGTGGAATCCATAATAATTTGGTGAAAATCTGTGAACAATAACTGTGAAATTTAAAAAATATATATAAACAAAAATGCACTTCCAAAGTACAGGAAATTGCACTTATTACTAATTAAAGTCGGTTTTTACGTTTTTTTTTATTTTGTTACATTATGTTAGGTACTACGATAATACGATAGTAATTTTACTAGTTTCGTGGTACTAACTTTGACTAGCTCTAAAATATCTTCAGAAGATCTTCATTGTATAAGGATCTAATCTTAAGGTATCAATATCTGAGGGTGTATACAGATGGTACTTTGTTTATTTAGCGATAAAAATATAATTGGCAAGTTAGGGGAATCCCAAGTAGCTCAATTATATCACAATTGAGCTAATTAAAAGGAAATCAGACTGGACTCGTTTAACAACATAATTTTCCTTAACTTACACAATGTACGTTTGTCAAGTAAAAGTTAAGTTAAGTCAAGTTAAAGACAAGTTATAAGGACCTAAGCTGTTATTTTGCAACAAAAATCGCGTTTATTGTTAGTTAAATCATTTTTGATATCTTTATGCCAAATAACTTTACCAACATGTTGACGCAAAATAAAAATTCCATTAAAAATTATGAATAATCTTCCTTTTCTTTGTATTGTATAGGTCCGGTATTGACAGTCAAGAATCAAGGACAATTAATGCAAACAATTATTATTGAATCAATAAACTTAAACGCGCGTGAGTCTTTTTAAATGATTATTATTCACGTGTATTACTGGTCTAATATATTAAACCTAAGTACCTACATCAGATTTTTTAGCACATTAAAAAAAGGAGATGCCTTATAACGTAGCTCACATAACTCCGCTCCCATCGGACAAATAAAATAAAGAATAGAATAGAATATAAATAAGTTAATCATTTAAATATGGGCTTCAGGTCGTGCCCTATATATTTGGCAACATTATTAGCATACAGAGACCTTACTCCGGATCATCGAAAACGAAGCTTATGTTGGTGGATACTGAATTCGTAATAGTTCACCAACATAATTGGAACCCGAAAATTGTCACGAAACTTCGTTTTCGTTAATCCGGAGTAAGGCCCCAGGTCGCTCGGTAGTTGACGCTCGGTAGTACCGCCATCAGACTGCTCGGTAGTCGTTAGTTTAGGGCGGTGTTGGAGCAGAGTCGTATAAGTGGGCTATGTAACCTTAAGGCTTCCTATAGCTGTTAAATCGGTTGCCATCTCTTTTTGATTGAGTGGCAAAATCCCCTAAAAGCGGATTAAAAAAAAAATCTTATATTTTAGAGCTATAAAAGTTCTAGTTTTATTGGATTTCGCTTACTCGATTGGAATTGCATTAGCATATTTTTGTAAATTTTAGCATTATATCATAAACTGCATTAAGTATGTTATCAATTTATTGTCATAGGTACATTTTATAATAATAAACAATAAGCTTTCACCGTGGCTTCGTTCGCGTTTTACTAACCCGGATAAAAAACTCTGTTTTTCAGGTCATAAACTATATTCCCTCCAATTTTATTATTTTTATTTATTGACGAAATTATCGGCTAAACATAATACATAACAAAATTAAAAACATAAAAAAACCCACAGTGTAACTGGGTTCTAAGTTCCACAGTGGGGTTTTTTTATGTCCTCCTTTTTTAAGTTGGTTGAAGAAAATAACTACAATTTGTACAGTAAATAATGTAAACAATCATGAATACTTAACCCTGAAAATCATGGACTACAAATTATCGTAGACCAATAACATCTTACATTGTCCTAGCAAATAGGTACTTACTTCAAAGATACATTGTCCTAGCAAATACTTCAAGACTTCTTGTACTTACATGGTACATGACGTATACTTATATTATAAAGAGGTAAAATTGGTTTGTTTGTTCTAGGGTAATCTCCGAAACTACTCATCCGAAATCAAAAATTATTTAACCGATGTGTAGCATGGACTATCCGAATTAACATAGGCTATATTTTATTAATGTAGGTACCACGTGCCAAATTTTATTTATTATTATGATTAATAGGGGTATAGGCTTTTAAATTTTGACATTATGAATATTATTTAATACCTGTTTCCTAACAAACTTAACAACAAATGCTGAGTTGGACGCATATTTGGAACTCAATCAAATGTAAACTACCTTTTGAAGATGTCTAAGGGTAGTCAGAGGTCTTTAAAGGATGCTCCTTAGACATCTTTAAAATATCTAAAATGCCATAAAAATCTTAAATATTTTGTCTACCGTATCTTGGGCATACTGGTCGTTCGTTCGTTCGTTTGTATGAGCAATTGGCCCACTCTGGATACTGGTCGTAATCATCAAATTGTTTTTTTTTGGGACAGTACAAATTATTATTTTAGTTACTTACTATGTTTTGTGTATTAAAGAAAATTATTGTGTAAGAAAGGGGTGAATGTTGAGATGGCGGCTGATAGAGGGAAATGGAAGAAGAATACATGTTGTGCCGACCCCACGTAAGGTGGGATAAGGGCAGGAAGATGATGACTATGTTTTGTGTATTGTGTGATGTATGTGCTATATAAATGATCTTTCTTTCTTTTGTTTCTAATGTCAAAACTGTCTTAAATACAACAATTTTTTTACTCATAGTAAATGTAAAAAAATATCACAAAAATAATTACTTTTACCTAGTAGGTATAGTATTATAATGGGGGCGATTCTGAGTGTCGCAAAAGCTAAACTAAGCTAACTAAAATTATTGCCATCCTTTTTATTCCCATCGCTATGAAAGGGACGGCAACAATTTTAGTTAGCTTAGTTTAGCTTTTGCGACACTCAGAATTGCCACTATTATCTGTGATTTTACTTACCTTTGTAAAAAATAAGATAATATTTCACACAAAACAATACGACTCACTAACTTGGAAGCACTGGACTTGTATGATAGAACCACGTCCTCTACGAATACCTAAGATCGTAGAGTAAAAGAATATCGTTCAGACAAAACAGAAAAAGTGCCTACATACTTATGTGAGGCTAAGCAAAAATATAGTTTCAATAACAGCATTTTAAATTATAAAATAATAGGAAAAACAATGAAATAAAAATAACACTCACCCTATTTTTCCTCTAAAGGTAGCGGTTCGCGTCATGCCATAATTAAGTTTTGCCGGGATAGCTTGTTATTATATGCATAAAAAAACATACAAACCTGAGACCAATATCTGCAGATCATACAACCAATTGAAAACTATGGGAACAGGATTTAAGAATAGCTTTTCTGCGGCTTGATTGTCACTGTAAATATCAATATTATCATCACCTAACTCCTCAAATATCATTTTTTTTTAAACCGAACATTTAAAGGTGAATCACTTCTTTTGTCAGTGCGACATGCTTCGCTTCATTTATTAAAAGTAAGTAAGTTCGTATGAGCAAGTGGCCAACTCGAGAGAGCTATTTAAAGAGAGCGATTATATGACTGTTTCATCTGTTCACTTATCTATGCGTTTAGCACCAGTACCTACGCAAGGTATTACAAGATATGTAGGTACCTACGAGGTCCAGGCAAATAGACGTCATTGTCAACATTTGCACTATGTTCCGGTTTTTGCCGTTTAAGGTAATAGCTATAATTTATGTAGTACGTTTATTATACTATACAGGGTTATTATACTTACTTCCTCGCTTTGAGATGTTTAATCTGTGCTTCAGCCAAATTCGACTTGGCATTTTTGTAAACAAACTGCCTTTACCTAACCTAAAAGACTTTCTTTTGATTAACCGACTTCAAAAAAGGAAGAGGTATTATGTTTCACTGTATCTACTTACTTTTATATGTATGTTCTGGTTAACCAATCATTTCGACCGATTTTGATAATTAGGTAAGTACCTATTTTTTTTCTTTGAAAGAGTACTCCCGATTGAAAACTTCAGAGGATCTTCGATGTTATGAACAGATGATGGGCTTTTTGACGGGAATTCAAGATGGCGTGTTGTCTCTTTTGTTTTATTTTCCGAAATTTGTGTTTTGGCGAATGTTAATATGTAATAATGGTGGATTATTAACTGTTAAGTGTTCGTGAACGTACATAAGTGTAGGCAAATGAAACAAAACTGTATATCATTGCATTTCGAGTTCTCTCAAAAAGTCCATGTAAAAAGCTGCAGTAAAGAACCCACATCTTTACTGACGCTGACTATGACTTTGACTCGACCTTGACGAAACGAAAATATAATACACATACACATGGTAGTGGCTAAATGCGTGGCAAAAGCCGGCGAAGCCAAAATAAAGAAGAAGAAGAACAGATGATGACGATGATGTTATGCACCTGATGTTGTGTGAAATGTCCCAGAATATTTAATTGTTTAAATAAACTTTTATCCCAGGGGGAATACACGCAGTGCTGGCAGACCACGACCTGCTAGATAGGTAGATGATATTGTTAGGGTCGCCAACAAGACCTGAATGCGATCGGCTCAACACCGGAACGAGTGGCAGTCATTGGAGGAGGCCTACACCCAGCAGTGGGTTGACACAGGCTAAAAATGATGATGATGAAATAAACTTTAACATTATAATCCAACTCACACCTTTCTTTCCTGTTTTATTTTTAAAACCTTGTTTCATTTCAAGTAATGTTGTTAGGGATAAAATTAAATGTCGAAATAAATTCCAGGAGTCTTAAATGTAGCAGGTAAAAAATCATTGCCTTATCTCAAGTTAAAAAGGGCTGAGAAAGTTGAGATAATTAGGTTTATTCTTTGCAACATTCTAGGTATTTCCAACTTAATTCTTAACAGGTAATTGTAATTTTTTATGTCTAAATATATACAGGGTGTTACCAGACCACTACCGAAAACTTAAGGGGATGAAAGTACCCATCAATATGAACAACTTTTTCTAAGAAACCAACACTGTGAACGCGAAAAAAAAAACAGCTGTTTCATACACTTTACCCAAGTAGGTATTGAACTTATGTATGGAACTGCTGTTTTTTTATCGCGTTCACAGTGTTGGTTTCTTAGAAAAAGTTGTTCATATTGATGGGTACTTTCACCCCCTAAAGTTTTCGGTAGTGGTCTGGTAACACCCTGTATTTACCGACAATTTTCTCAATAGAGGTGTAAATTATTGTTATTGTGTTTTTTAAAAGTTTTATTTAACATCCGCCTTATTGGCCAAGTGGAATAGCACCTAGACTTTCGACCTGAGATCGTGGGTTCTAATCGCATACACGTTCTTTTTATTAAGTTCGTAACTCGTTCGGTTTATATTGATTTCTCAAATGTTTTAAAAATGTAAGATAATTGCTAATAGGCTAGATCTTGGTATACCTACGACTGTAAATTTTATGCTCAATAATGTTATTCTATCTAATAAAGGGTAACTTTTAATATTCATACAAGGAACACATCTTGTTAGATCTGCGTGTGTAATTTGGACTCCATTGTCATTTAATTGTATTACGTGGGGCGAATGCGCACTTCAGGGAATGATATTTCCATAATTAACATTCGTGTCATTAATACGTATTTGAGTTAGTTTCTCAGCCTAATACATCACACCTTATCTATTTAGTTTACTGCGTGTTTGTGATTTTTAGGGCGCTTTCAATTTAGACGAAACGAAACATGCTGAAACGGTGCGTTTGTTGTATTTCGCACGGACAGTCATTTGTTTTCATACAAAGTGCGCGTAGCGGCAACAGTGTGCGCTGCGGTACCGATGCCGCACTGTTGCCGCACTGAGAGACGCGTGACCTGAGGTTGGGAACCTGCCCAAGCTCAGATCACGCGTTAAAAAAAAAAAAAAAAACTACAATTCTAAATGATGATCCGTTAT
This sequence comes from Xanthorhoe designata, assembly GCA_963582015.1. Classification (NCBI taxonomy): domain Eukaryota; kingdom Metazoa; phylum Arthropoda; class Insecta; order Lepidoptera; family Geometridae; genus Xanthorhoe; species Xanthorhoe designata. Next base: position 5,840,304 of record OY757029.1, read on the forward strand.
GTCAAATACAATTTAGCGTTAATGCTGCCAGTGTCTTGGGCTCGCTTCCGACTGGCAGTAGCTAGGATCCTATAGATCGTTCGGGTCTACTGGTTCGACTCGTCTTTTGTATAGTTTTGTGAATATATAGTACCTAGTTTAGTTTCTGTTAATAAATGTATTTTCTACAGTACAACAACATTGTGTGAGCTCTTGATATTGTAACTTGCTGCTAGCATCACAATAATGCTTTGATCGACCAAAATTCTACTAGCATTGTAAGTGTAATATATCATTGCTCAGAAATTCGACATTTTGCCGACTGCTCTGCGAGTCTAATCAGAGGTGAGCTCGAATTCACAGCGAGCTTTTGTAATAGGATTTTGTGCTCAGCTGTACTGATTAGAATTTGAAGCATACAAGTACAGTAAAGAAGACAGATTGAATCAAACTAACGTTATATCATTGGGTTTGTATAATTGGCTGTTGCAATTCAGTTTCGGATTGAGATTTAACTAAAAATATAAGTGGACTACGTTTTAGTTTACATTATACTACCTACCTGGATATAAAGTAGCCTATATGTTATACCAGATCATAAACGTATATTCTAAGTTGCAGCAAGCATGAAAGAGCAACAAACATCCATACAAACTTTCGCGTTTTTATTATTAGTGGGATGTCTAAAGTTCTGAGATAATGCCTAACGTGCCCTAGGTCGCGATCTTGCTTTGTTTTATTGTCCTAATAATAGGTTAGAGCAATGTGTGTGACTTTGACCTCTCTACTTATCTAACATAGATCTCTAAAGTGTCTAGCCAAGGTTTTAAAATAATAATGCGTCCAAGAAGGATAAACCGAGGCACTCAGAGTTGTTGCATATTTTAAGTTGTGGAATAAATCTCATATCTCACTGAGACTCAATTTGAAGTTGTGAATAAAAACTAAACTCACAAGCAAAAAATTTTTTTATAAAAATCTATGAAACTGGTAGTTAAATCACAATATTACAGAAAACTATTTCACAAGTGTATTTCGCTGTAACAGACATACCTACAGTAATTCAATCTACGAGTGGAATCCGTGTTTTTATATTCATACACAAAACCGCTGGGGAGGTTCTGCGGACCCCGTCGAGACAAAACAACGTTTCTGATGCTGATGAAATAGGGGTCTTGTGGAAAAACTTTCGGCCTTTGTTTTGTCCTGGGGGCTAGGGAAATGTTGAGGCTTCGCTTTTGGACAGTGCAAATGGTTATTTTGTTGTTGATTTTAGTCAATTGGGATAGAAGATTTTGAAGGTAAAACTAAAAATACTAAGACTGTTTATAGGAGCGCTGAGATCAGTCATGCAAAGTGTAGGTCTTAATAAAAATGTATGAATTACTAACAGTGCAGCGCTCAAAGCACTGTATGCACTGAACGTCGGGTCAGCACTAAAAACCTGCCTAAGAACTAAAGTTACTTGCATACTTTATTATAAATCTAGTGTGTTTGATTTTTATCAGACACGTGTTGATTTAATAAGTATGTAACTAAATAAAAAAAATATGATGAAAACTGTTTTCAATTACCATTACTCCTTGTCCAAAATATAAACATAAGGTGCGTTTCTTTGAACATCTCACAATAATTAAAATTTGTTTGTACAAAATGCAAGTATCTAATAGATTATATTTTCCAACGATTCCTTTTTGTCCATCAAAATAAACCTTTTAAGTCACAGTCTCAAGTCAGGGGGAGTAGTTACTTACTTTATAACTCTTATCAAAACATTTTGCAAAACCTTTTAAATAATTATTCGCGATAAGACCTCCCGTTTTGGCCCAGACAACCCCGTAGGGAGCATTTCGAAGCGTTAGCTCAAAATTAATTTAAACTGAAACTAAGTGGCTAATGATACGAATTTAAATGATGCTAATTTAGTTTCATTAATGGTGTTGTAATTAACAATTTGTTTCAATAATGATTGTGCATTTCAACGCTGGGTGAAAGCAACTGTACCTAATATTTTTTTACACTAATTATTTTATATTCCAAGTTTCAGCCAAATACGAGTATGTTCAGTAGTTTTCGCGTGAAAGAGCAAGAAACATCCATACATCCATACATTCACACTCACAAACTTTCGCATTTATAATATTTGTGGGATAGTAGGATATTAGTGGCAATTCGGAGTATCGCAAAAGCTAAACTTAGTTATAACTAAAAATGTTGCCGTCCCTTTCATAGCGATGGGAATAAAAAGGATGGCATTAATTTTAGTTAGTTTAGTTTAATTTTTGCGACACTCCGAATTGCTACTATTATGTACCTATAAGTAGTTATACTTACTAATTATAGAAACCTTGAAGGTTCATGGAAGAGACCTAGGTAGTGCTACAATATAAAAAAAACTTGAATTAATTGCTTTGCGATCTTAATTTTTAAATGTTATGTTTTAACCCAATAGGTAAAATGCGATCCGCGCCTCGTTCTCGTTATTGTCGGTATTTTGTCCGGTGACAAAGGAACGCGAACAATATTGTCAAATCTCTGTGAGTGTGGATAGGCTAATTATGTAAGTTCGTATGAGTAAGTGCCAACTCTGGTGACGGAGTTTTTAGGCCGCCTTAAGGCCTCCGTCATAGCTTAACGACTTTAAAAGCCGGGATCGACAATTTAACGTGTCTTCCGAAGCACGGAAGCGCTCAGATATTAATGCCCCTTGCGGTCACCCATCCAAGTAGTGACCGCTTAGAACGTTGCTTAACTTTGACGATCTATTAAGAACGGCGGATAGGATAGGATAGGCTATTAGTAGAACATGATACTTACAGATAAAAATCTAACACACATCTAAATCTACACACGTACGTACATGCCCGATCTCGAGCAAGTACGAACGTGTGTACCATGCAAGTCTCAAGACAAATGCTCGTAGCCAACCAAGATGCTAATTTGTCTTGAGACTTGCATGGTACACACATTCGTACTTGCTCGAGATCGTGCAAGTTTTTTCGAGCATGTCCGTACGTGTGTACCCACTATAAGGTTTAGTCTACGTTTTGCTCACGTTTTGCTTGAAGTTGATAAAAAGTTAGTAGAAAATCGACATCTTAGGCTCTGCAGTTTCTTAAGTCTTAAATATCCAATCTATCAAACGTAGGTCTACAAGTTTAAGTCTTCTTGTACCTTTGAGATGTTGAAACGATTGAAAGGTCGTTTCAAGGCCCACGGCCACGTGAAGTGGCAGTCTGAGACTTTCTGTACCAAGCGAACTCGATTTAAAGACGATTTGACTTCGATTCTAGTAAATATGTCATCTGCAATAATCTGCACGAGTTGATTTTTTGAGGTGTGGTTGATTTTAGGTATTCTTATTTGGTAATAGAATTTATAATTTTATTTTTAAGTAAATATTAGTCGTTTATAACAAAACTAAACGTATTTATTTTATTCTCTAGAAGCTATCCTGGCGAACTTCGTACTGACTCTAAATATAATAAAAACGCGATCGCTACGCCATATATAGACTAGCTTACTCGCCCGCGGCTTCGTTTGCGTGGTACCTACCCTGATAAAGTACAGCCTATGTTCATTCGGAAAGTCCAAGCTACACATCAGTGATATATTTTTTGAAATCAGATGAGTAGTTTCGGAGATTACCCCCAACAAACACACAAATAAACAAACCAACTTTACCACTTTATTATACCTATAGATACTAAAATCGAGAATAAATAGTAGTGCATCACTAAATATGAAATCTGTTGACAGGTGCCGCGTCGAACCGGATTCAATTTGCGAATAATATTCAATTTGGCCCATGTCAACTCGTCAGAGTGCTGCCCAAACATATTGGACTATCAGACGCAGTTACACCCTTTGCATAACGTTTACACCCACTCTGAATTTATTATGAGATTGTTCTAGCAAAAAAATTCAAAAATAATTTTCACCTCGACAAGATTTGAACTCGCATATTGCTGCTCGATTTTAAACGACTTCAAAAATCGAACATGTTGTATTATAAGTCCGATTTTAAACATACCTACCTAGTAATTTGTTTGATAGGTTATCCCCTCCAAGTGGTCCCATAATAAAAAAATACATAAGTATTTGAATATTTTGTTTGAGACTTTGGGTAAGTGGGGTACAGAGGGAGGCCAATCGAGTTTTTAAAACTTTCTAATGGCGTCTTGTCAAAGCGAGACGCGTGATCCAAAATCTGGTACCTATTTGGCTCAATGTATTAGCATTGCGATTCAGCGCGGCAATGCTGCCTTGGGCACGCTTACGTCCTGCGTGGCTTGGATCTCTTGAGCTACCTATAGGTCGTTAACAACGATCCTAATGTGGATCCTGGTTCTAAATGTATTTTGGTACAGTTATATAAATTAGAAGTTCACTTTCAGTAAATAAAGTACGAAAATTATTCATAATGGTTGTCGTACTATCCTGATCACTTAAAAGCTCTTTCAACAAAATGCCATCATCCCAAAACTTGCTCAATAACTGAGAAGTGGAAACCGAAGAGCAACATGACTCAAGTCTTTGTCAACAGTTTGAGCATTCAAGACGACCGATGGTAAACTTTATTAAGATAATTGGACGTTTCTGCGTGGTCAGTGCTTGCAGTTTGACAAGTAATTCAGAAATGAAATGGTCTGTTTGCAAGATGCTTCAACTTTATACTTACTAGCTCGCGGTTTCGCGCACGTGCTAACGTAGCCTATATAATACACTCAAGTAGCCTATACACAGAAAAATATCGTCAATTCAGATTACCGACAATGTATCGATTCGGAGAATTATCATGTTTGTGAAAGTAGAGTAAGAAATAGAAAATCCATGAAAACTAAAAACGTGGTTTTCCCTCCCGACAAAAATTTACGAAACTTATCTTTTTCTTGTTTTCGGGTAAAGGGCCTTTTGTCTTTCACCAAAACTTTCCAATTGTAAAACAACGTAATTTAACTTTTTGATAAAACTTTTTTATATTTGTGCGTCTATTGTATTCGCAGCAATTAACTGCATTATACAAAAATGAGTAAAGTTCTGTCATTAATTCTAATTTCTGTAACTTTTATGAGTTGCGTTGAGATGTTAAAACGTTTTTGTTTTTGGTAAAAAATGTTCGCTGTAAAATGTTATGATAAGCTTCTTCGTTCGTTCGTTCGTTCGTATGAGCAAGTGGCCAACTCTGGTGACGGAGTTTTTTAGTTTTTTTAGTTTTAAAAATTTTTAGTTTTTTTTTTTTAGATAAGCTTCTTATAATAAACATTAATAATGTAAGATACATTTAGTTAGGCATTATTTGTCTTGTTGATTTTCTTGAAAAAATAAAGATAGATTTCGATTTATGTACCTAACAAAACTTCATACCTACAGATCATTTTAGTGGTAAGTAAAGACATAAAAAACATTATAAACTGACAAGTATTATTTAAGATTAGGTCTCAACTGACGACTCTGAAGCACAGTCTTTTAATTCTCAGAAAAAAATATCCATTCATTTACTCAAACAAATTGGGCTCGAACTAATCACAAAATCAACTTTATTTACCCTCACGATTCATTGTTACCTAACTTTGGGAATCTCAAACTCAAAAACCAAAATTGCTGATTACTTAAAAGCAAGTATATTTTCAAATGAATTCAAAACGTTTTTCTAAGAGTTAAAGACGGGTTTTGGTTGTGCTAGCATTTTTGAATGACACATAGAAATAGCACCAGCCGGTTTTGATCATAGACCTAGAAGCAATACAGACTGCAGGTAACGAACCTTCTCAGTCATTAAAAAATAAAAAAGGACAACATTTTTGATAAAAATAGAGATAAGTAAATGAGCGTACTTAATTGGTTTGTACCTTACCGCGTCTTGCCTTTTTCTTTGCTTAAAATATCTATGTTCTAAATTTTGTAATACAAAACTTTCTACCTTTGGTTTTACTACCTTTTTTGGTCTGACAGTTTTTTTCCCCTGATATGTATGTATTTACAAAAATACTGTAAATTACGTGAATTAAGTATGCCAGTCATCTGGTTTATCTGGTTACCATGACAAAAAAATTAGGTTGCTTAACTTAGGACTGGATGACGGTGTGTAAAAATGTCTATAGATATTTATTTTTCACGCTAGCTGGCAGTCTAGACATCCTAGCTCTATGGTTTCGACTGTCCCTTTTCAGCTAACCGATTTAATGTGGTTTTGTATGCGGCACTTTTTATAAGGGTATTGTTTGTTATCAACTTTTATTGACAAAGATTTTGGTGACCGTTTGATTTTATTACTTATTTAAAAGAGAAAAAAATAATAAAACAGTCATGATAAACAAGAGTAAGTTCGAATTAATTCACCCAACAAGAATCAATAACCTACTTGTTTTTAATTTTTTACTTTACGATGTTCAGAATTTATTTTATTATCATCATCATCACCCCCTCTCATCCCACTGCTGGGCATAGGCCTCCCTTCGCTTTCGCCACTCGACCCTGTCTCGCGCCAATCTAACCCATGTCCGACCTGCAGTTTTAACTATGTCGTCGACCCATCTTGCTGGCGGACGACCTACATTCCTATTTATTTATTTGAAAATTTTAATATTGGTTGCAAAAGTACAGAAACAAAAGCAGCCGAAAAACTAAAATTAAGATTGTTAAGAAAAACTCAAAGTAAAATGACAGCTGATTATGAATATTGGGTTTTAATAATATGTTTTTATTCTGAATGTATTTGTGACATAACTATAGTAAATTATAATTCGATTCTGATGTGTATTTATACACATCAGAATAGCATACACGCTAGTGTATTATAAATATGTCGGCGGGAGAGATCATAGATGGCGCGACACTGATACTCCGACAAATAAATTTAATTTGTGAATTTGTAGGTATTGTATGTAGGATAAGATCACCGAAACTGCTATTTACAAGCTTTGCTAAGATAAATAATTGTGTCAGTGTGAAAATATGCTCCAATATTAATATTAATATTGTTTTACCAAATAAAATAAATCTAATAGAACCGAATAAGAGTTGAAATAAAATTATATTGGCAATTACGTAAGTGGATACTTCAGCTGAAATTAGTGCATAAAGTATCAACAAGAATCAGTGAGCAACTTTGAAAAGCTCGTTCGTTTTCATTACTTTTATGTTTCTTAAAAAATATGAGCCAGAAAAATTCCTTCAACCTTTTCAATTTAAACAGGTGCTTATCATGCACCCTTTTCGCAAAACATAAAATTTTCACGTTAAAATCTTCAAGGAAAACTTTTGGGATTCTACAAGTGCCAATTGAAATTTACCCAGTTTAAATAATTAATTTTAATATATGATAATGAGAAGGAAAATCGGACGCCGCATGTCTGTTATGGATCCTACTGGTACTTGCAAGTCGAGTCTTAAGTCTAGAAAAACTAGATGTTTCTGGAACCTGTACAATCGATATCTAATTAGAAGTACCTAGTGGTAGTTTTATTTTTCAAAACGTTTAGGTTTGAATCAGAGCTGAATACATGTTTTTTAAATGTATGAATGCAGTTTTTCTTGTTACTAAAATCGATGACGAGAAGAGTAAGAGATTTTCGTATGTTTTAGGTTCAGACTGTCCCATACTGATAGATATAAATGTGCCTCCCTGTATAATAATTATGGTCGTATGTACCTAATAGTTGAAATTAATTCTAAATAGAAGGTTTGATACCATCTATTTGGAATTCAATTTCAACTATTAAATTAAATCTAGGCTCCCAGCGTGTCAAGTCAGAGGTACCTATGCGACTAATTAGGTGCTGGTTAGTCAAGTTACCTAACGTAGGGATGATATTCAAATAACCTTACTGAGAAATATAATATCGTGGTGACGTCAAGGTATTAATCATGTGAATACTTTGACTTTCAAACTGAGAGACGTAGATTCAAATCCGTGGATCAATGAACGTAATTTCGAAAAATTTCTCTTTGATACTTACCTCCTGAGGAATCCTAAGGCTATTCGTCCCACACATACCTACAAACAATGTTGATTCTGTAAATAAGCCACAATTCAAAATTTTATGAAAACCGACTACATAACTCTGAAGACCTTTGTCAGACACTCACCTCATTATATGGCGTTATCTCAGGAGTATTTTCTTTTAAAAACAATTTCTTTCAAATTGGTTCAAAATTGATGGCAAAACCGGATAACAAACCTAGAAAATACATTCATTATGATTAAACATATATTTACAGGTATATATCGCTATTTACCTTATTTAATTTAAACATAAAAAGATTATAGAACATTAATCCTTCTCTTTTTTTAATTCGGTTAAAAACCTCACTCTTGTGGACTCACTGGTCTTCAGCCCGCATCTCCTTTGCATCAACAAGTCAAACGTGGTCCCTTATGCTAAGTTCGTATTTGACTACTGTATTTGACTGTTGGCCGGCCGCTTGGCTGCTCAGCGCTTTTTGATACATGCCTGTGGAGGGGTTAGGTTCGTATGGTCTGGATTGTAAAACGTCTTTGTGAGAAAAACGTCTGAGTAGAAGAAAGTCTAAGTATACACAACGGTTGTAATCGAGATAAATACTTTCTAAGTATCTCAATTTGTTTGTTACCACAAAATCTCCTGTACAAATTAATTTTCCACAACACACAGTGTATAGGTATTAGGTACATTATGTTATTATATTTCTAATATCTTCATAATGTTTTAGAAAATGAGAAGTATGTTTACCGATTGCTGGTCAAAGGTTTCCTTCAATTGTTCCCATTAATTTAAGATAATTAGTTTACCGCAGTGGATCAAGAAAGGTTAATACTAACTGGGTATTAAAATAAAAGAATAATTATTATACCTATATAAAGTCAGTAGGTAAACAAGTACATAATGTAACACTTGACCTTTTGCAGAGCTACGTATTACCTTACCATTTGAATTCTAGATACGTCATGATGTCTTATATCAGTGATACAGTACTTATCTGGAACAGTGGCCAAAAGTGGAACTAACGGCAATTTAATTACTAAATCATATTTTTTAACTATGCACTAAATGCTACAACAGAACCCCTTTCACTGGTCCAGATAAGTTTGTGACACTGTACCTACATATTAAAGTGACACTGTCTTTTTTTACAACTATGTTGATAACATATGAATGTATTAATGTATCTACCTATGTAGTTTATCAGTCATCTGGTTACCATAACACAAGCATTAAATTGCTTAGCTTGGGACTAGATGACGCCGTGTGGAATGTCCAAGGATATTTATTTATAACTTAAACTTGCTTAAAGCTAGCAGCGCCATGTCACAAATTTACACGATGCAACTTTCTTGCCTGTTGCATGCAATTAAATTGACTGTCATCATGACTTGCATGGTCTAAACATTGGACCATGCAAGTCAAATGTATGCAACGGGCAAGAATCTTGTATCGAGTAAATGGGACTTAATTCTATGTATTTCGTTAAACATAAAAGTATCTTCAATTTTCATTCAGTCAGGACTTCGTAGTATTTTAAAATATGTTTTAAAAATGCACCATTAAAACAAAACCAAGGGCAAAAAGGGAAAACCGTTATGAAAATATAAATCACACAACGGAAAAGGTGGTTCCCTTCCTGCCGCCGGACAGGTTGCCAACGAGAAAAAATATCAGGAGCTGATATCTGATGTAGGTCCGACGTGCTAGATTTATTTACTTTTTACCTAGAGAAATCAAGGATAATTTGTTCTGTTTTGGGCAACGATAGAACAGGGTTTTGTCTAAACACAATGCTTTTCATGCCACAGAATACAGAAAAATAATACCTACCAAGGACTAATAGTTCGTTCGTTCGTTCGTTCGTATGAGCAAGTGGCCAACTCTGGTGACGGAGTTTTAGGCCGCCTAAAGGCCTCAGTCATGGACTAATAGTGAGGTAGTAAAGACTAGCAATGTCAAAAAAACCTATGATTTTGTCTAGAATCGTTTTTAATTATCTTTAAAATCACGATATGTCCCTAGTGTAGAAGACGGGAATTTATTTACTAATTTCAAACAAACTGTGCCCTCTTTGTGCAATGGCAGTGTTAAAATATACATACAAATTCTGGTTGTGAAACAACGCCATCTAGATTTAACCAGAATTTTGAGTGCAGTATGATCTGAAAGAGTATGTCTACCATACATTGGGAATACATTCGTGGTAATATTAATTTTTATTATTTACCTATTCTGTGCACTTACAAGTTACTAGTCTGTATAGTTTATTATTTTCAACCAGCCCTTAAACTACATTACTTAGCAAATTAACAAACCTTTTGATAATATATTCTTTTCACTTCCGAAAGCTTGAACTTAAATGCCTTAAACACATCAAAACTAATCCACATTTAACCTCGCCTTTAGTGCTTAAACGTACACTTTGAACCATTATTCATGCATTACGTTTGCTAAATAGTCAACCCTCATCCGAGACACAGAATATTATAAACAGCACGATCACTCACACCAGACAACATGACCAGAAATTTTGAAAACCATAGGATTTCCCACTATTAGATAACAGGTGGAAAAATTAAAAAAAAAACGAATTCAATTTTGTAAGACAAGTTCTGTTTCCTTCTCTCTTTCTGTTCATAACTCCGAAGAATCTTGTCAGATCCTTATTTTTTTTTATGGGATAGTAGGTACTTTTAATTACTTTTCCTTTTTAAGAATTAACAAAATCGGGCCACTAATGACGGAATAATCGGTGTACCATACATAAAAAACACATCCAGTGGAATGAGGAATCTTCTCCATTTTTGAAGTCAGAAAAACAAAAGTTAGAATGGATAATATGGATGGATGTTTTATACTGTTTCACGCGAACTACTGAAAAACTACTAAACAATTGGCTGAAACTTTAAAATATACATATTTTATAACCTGACATAACATAATATCTACTTTTGATCCTGGTAACATGAGAACGAAACCGCGGCAGAGTAAGCTTTCTATAAAGTTTTGGCTTGAAAGCATTTGTTTCCTTGGAAAATTGTATTCCGTAACTTGCTTGCTACGCCGTAGCGACTCATTAAAAATACAGTGGAACATGGAACCTCCTCTTTTTTAATAGTCGGTTAAAAATAAATGTCCACCCGTGCGATGCTGGAAGGGTACCAGCTAAACCCATCTGAACACTCTTCAAGGGCAGAGGTCCTCTGTGGCTTAACGTCTTTGAACTACCTACCTACAAGTTGTTTTTATGACCGTGCGTGGGTTTTCTCTAAGTTAGTTTTTTGGAAAGTTGTCATGTCATGCTTTCTTAATATTTTTTTTTTTTTGTCTAAATATTTTGTTGTTCTGAAATTTTAAATTTAAGATAGACCATTCTTCAGTCGTCTTTGAACTACCTACCTACAAGTTGTTTTTATGACCGTGCGTGGGTTTTCTCTAAGTTAGTTTTTTGGAAAGTTGTCATGTCATGCTTTCTTATATATATATTTTTTTTTTGTCTAAATATTTTGTTGTTCTGAAATTTTAAATTTAAGATAGACCATTCTTCAGTTCAGGCGGAATCTATTGCAAAAATGATTGAAAAATATTATTCTCATTACAACTGAACGCTCTTTTATCTTTTCATAAAATATGTTTACCTCAACCTCGAAAACAAGTTATTCTTCATTCATATCCATATCCTTCAAAGGTGGCTTAAATTTTTCACAACGAAATAACCAAAACAATGTTCTTAATATTTTAGGTTAATTTACTGCGCATGCCCGAAACTCGTAATTCACGCATGCGCGGTACACACCTTGCGATCCAAGATGGCGTGAACCAGTAACATCATCTATTGTTGTGTATAATTTTACTATCTAATCATTATAATTAAGTCGTAAAATACAAGCAAAACAATATTTTTACAGTCCTATGTCCTTTACAAAGGGCAAAGTGGTAAAACTTGAAGTGAAACAAACAAAAACGGTCTAGATAATCTGGTTGGGAATTGTGTTGACAGATCAGTGGCGAATTGTGAAGATGAAATACTTAAAAAATTACACGGACTTGAGTTAATTATTTTGATTTTTACAAGAAATATAGAATTGGGAAGCAAATTAAAAATCGGGCACTTACAACCAGAGACGAAAATATATTTAGGAAAGTGACATTGAATGGAAATTTAAGGTGAGTTTCATTTAGAATTTTTTAATTCAATTGCAAAATAACTAATTTCAATGAACAAGGTGTCAAAATTAACAATTTATAAAATCCAAATCAATCTCGTAAGAAGAAAAGAAACATAATTTCCTGCACTCTCGAGGTGCTTTTTTGTTCTCTGCAGATACTTGTCAGATCCTTTTTTTTTATATAAGTAATATAAGTATATATACGTCTGGAAGGAATGGGGGGAGGCCTTTGCCCAGCAGTGGGACACAAAAATAATAAGACGAGCTGGAAATAATAATAATAATAAATACCTAATAATATATAAGTAAGTATAAATAATTAGTACCTCGGCATTATATTTTTTTTAAACAAAAAAAGGATTTGGAAAATCTACATTACTCCTCCATTTTTTATGTCGGTTTTAAAAGAAATGAATAAAAAACTATTTGCAGTAGTTTTACATTCCCCAGCTAAATCATTGAGGTTCTACCTATAAAACAATAATTTTCCGATCCGTATTCAGTTCAAAGTAAATTTTTTACACAGTAGCTGCACTTTGAACTAAAATTACTGTATTATTACTACTATACTTCAATTATCTATTACTATATTACGAAAGACTTTTGCATTCGATACCATTATTCTCGTCTAAGGCCTTTTATTTACTAGATGATTTTAATACAGTATCAGGAGACAACCTTTGTCTACTTAGCGGGACACTGTAGTGCCTGGGACATTGTTGAGATGAAGTGGGCTTGCATCTAAACCATCCTTTCAGCTTAACCGGCCAAAGAAGAGGCATCCATTGTTTTTTAAAGATCAATAAAGTAACCCTAAAAGCTTCTTTAATTAACTCTGCTTCATAACTTAGTACCTATCTACAGAAATTTTCAATCGGATAACCTTAACAAAAACGGTTTGTTTACAAAAACAATGACTAAGCTAATCCAAGATGTTTAGCTAAACGGGGATGCTATGAAGGTGTTTCGTTATTATATACAGCACAAAAGCCATTGTACTGCCCGCATAAAGCCAAATAAACTCCTTGTACCCCGCAAATTGTAAGAGTAAATTAATTTTATTATCAATTTCGGCCCATTTATTCAGATAAGTATTAGGGAAGCGAATTGATAATCTTTTACCGACGGAACTTTGGTCAAAACTGTCAGAAGTTTAATTTTGTGGATTGTTGCGGTTGAATATAATATTTTGTGATTAGAACTTTGCCGTTTAAAAGATAACTAAGTGTTAAAAATAAATATCCTAGAATATTTTACACGGCGTCATCTAGTCCCAAGCTAAGCAACTTAATGCTTGTGTTATAGTAACCGGATCATTATTATCGTATCTACATACAAGTATCTACTTAGTTAGAACGAGTAGCTCAAAGCAGAAACTAGAACTAGGTCTGTAAACCGCTATTGTAATGTAAGTCATTTTTTTAATATTAAAAACATGTTTATTAGGTTAGACCTTTCTTTCTGAATAAAATTTCATTTCATTTCATTTAATCTTAGAAACGTTTTATTTGTATTTATAATTTAATTTATGTACTTACATACATATTAAAGAAAGAAAACACCTAGATTCGGAAATATCTGCAGAACATACAAACATTTGTCCCGTAAGGGGATCGAACCCGCAACCTCCGCGTCTCAGGCAAGCTTCACCCACCTGCGGTTTAAACATACCTACATTAATAAAACTATGTTCTGTATTGTTTGAACTTTAAGGTAATCTAATTTTGATTTTTTTATTATTAGCCACTAGCCTATGTATCTACACAATGGCGGTTGTCAGCTCTCAAAGCTTTTAAACTGGATTAAGTAGTTAAATTGTAGTTTCCAGCTTTTAAATCGAGGCTTTCAGGCGGCCTTAAAACTTTTTTATCATAGTGTCATCAGAGGGAGCCACTACATATACATATACAAACATACAATTTACGTAAGCACTCTCCAATCTCGACGTCTGCAAACGTCGGTCAGGAGTGAATGGTCACGACACGTACAGAGTACGTGCTATCAGTGCGAAACTTCCAAGTTTTGGGCAAGCTTTATCGTAAAACTTGATGACCTAGGCTCTGCTGAAATTCGTAGGTACGGTCTACGAGTATCTAGACAATTTAAGGTAAATATATGCCTTCCCTTCATGTTAAGTTATAAGCATTATCTTTGGATGTGTGTTAAGTGTTTGGATTTCTAGGCTCATGTTCAGTTAAAGGGTTGTTTGATTTATCGATTTTTTTCACAGGCGTTTTCTTTTCACAAGCGTTTTAGCTTGTCTTAAGATTTTTGTTTTTGATGATATAGCTAAAAATAGATCGATTATGTAATGTTATCCAAATTTTTATTTCATTAAATTTTGTGGGTAAAATTCTGTAGGTGTTTTTGTAGTATGTTTGTTACTCGATCACTGAAAAGCGACTAAATGGGTTAATATTTTTTTGTTAATGATACATATTATAGGTACTTAGAAAACACCCATAGGTAGGTACTTAAGACAAGTATTTGCAGATCAAGCAAACATTTGTCTCGCAGCGGGGATCGAACCCGCAACCCCTCTGCGTCTCAGGCGGGCTTTCACAGCGCCAAATAGGTCGTCAACTTTAATAGATTAGGTACCTACCTACCTACAATATCATATCAATGATAATGATATGATACAAAGTTTTATATTCACGTCTCTTGAAAATATTGTTTTTAGCGTTGACACAGAATATTCTATTGTACAACACTCTGCCGTGCTAAAGGTGACAGCCGTAACTGCATGTCTACTAGTTTCGAGAAAATGGCGCGTAAAGTTTTCAAAATGTTTTTGTCAATTGCGTCTACAGAATTAACTTTTTCTTCCATCTGAAAAAACAGTTTTATAAAGAAAATAATGTAGTTTTTATACGTTTTAAAATTAAACTCCGATTACAATTATTACTACATTAAAACATCAAAATACTCGTTATGCTGTAGAAGCCTGCTTTATTTTATAGACGAATACTTACAATGAGCGTCGTAAGCAACACATATACTGCGCTTTAGGTAAGGGACACTCTTTAAAGCGCTTTTGATAGAGAAACATAGTGATTGAATTCTTTTATTATAAGCATAATTGCCGTAACTGCACAACTTACGGCTGTCATGTTATGGAATACTTACTAAATTCACCGCCTAAAAACTTCATTGACCGCCGTAATTGGTAGTTACCACGCTTAACGTAAGAAAAATACTTATCGATTGAAATGCGCATCCACATGTAATTGCTCTATAAGTCTTTAAAGCGATTAATGTAAGCACTCATGTGTTTTATCTATATAATTTTAGGGCAGGATAGTGATAATGTTCGTTTACGGCTGTAATTTTAAGAAATCCAAAAAATAAATAGCAGCTACGGCGCTTAGCACAACTGAAAAAAGCTTTTAGAGACTTTATTTAAAAAACTGTCAAAGAGAAAGTTATAGATCTCGACACGAGGATTCCGAATATGGTACTAACTCAATTTTAGAAAAAATGTTGCTTACGGCTGTCACCCTTAGCACGGCAGCACTGTTATCCATGTAAAACAAAACAATGCATTGCATTTTAACTCGGGACACGGTGATAAAACATTTGCGAAATATTTGTGTGTCGTGATACTTTATGTACCTGCAAATGCTGAAGGTTGCAGGTTTCAATTTTAAAACCTGCGTTGTAAAGATAAAAGTTTTTTCTATATTTCGTCTTAAATTCAGGATAGTAAATAAATATTGGATGTTAATATGAGAGAGACTCATGTCAAGCAGGTGAAATCGTAATTAATAAAATCATGCTATGAATAATAGGTAATTATGTTATTCATTGACAAAAAAATAAGTTATTTACCAATTCAAAGGTTAGGATTTAACCAGAATCATTAGTATTCTGTGGAAAACTTTTCAAAATAGTTGTTTTAAGTAGATTATTCGAATGCGAAAACATCGGAATACAGAATACTAAAAATACTTTCCCCATTTTAAAGTAACTGTTCTTCTTTGTCACTAGAGAACTCTGGATGGTTATTCGCTATGACCCAACATAACGTAACGCGACAAAACGCGGCTCGTCGCTGCGTATCGTATTGCATTTTACGCGTTACAGCCGCGTTTTATCGCGTTACGTTTCGTTGGGTCATAGCGAATAACCACCCTGTTCCAAGATGAGAGTGTACGTGACTTCGGAGCGAGGTGGCTAATTCACTCGTGGGGTGTTAGCGTTCATATCGAGGACTTTTCTCGGGTTTTTAGAAGAGTTTGAGAGGATATTTCATTTAAAAAAATAGTATAACATTTCACACTGTTTTAAACTACGGTAAACATTTTAAGAGCTTTTAATAATAAGCTAAAGAGGATAATTGAGAATCAGAAAATGTGATGGAGTTCCAAGGCCGCCTGTACGCTTCCGTCAACCATTAGGCCTAAATTTGCATCGTGTCAAGCAAGACAACAAACAAAATATCTCGATGATGCCAAACTGCTCTAACTTACTATGCTAGAGCAGGTGGGAACATTTTGTCGGCGACGAGAAGGATTGTCGTGTCGTGTAGCGCATATTAGGCCCGCATGGCGTGCTTCGAAAGGTACACAAATGGTCGTTGTTCGTACAACGACTTAAAAGCAGGCACCGACTATTTTAAAGTACCTTCCGAAGGACGCCCGCTTTGGAGATGACGATTGTTAACTTGATTTCATGATTTTCAATGAAGTAGATAGAAAAGTCGGGAAAATTATGTTCGATTTAGAGCTACGAGTAGTCTCTGAGTAAAGATTATTTCTCAATAACGATAATTTACAAGTAAACGCAATAAAAAAAAAACAAATTATCAGCTGATTAGTGTCATTTAGAGGGACGATGCTTATCACCTTAACGGCCAGTCTCAATAACCATCTATCTATCTGACTATGCGGCCAGTCTCAATAACCTATTTATTGGTGGTTTTTCTGACTATGCTGTGGTAAGGCATTTGACATTACTTCGGTAATAAAAATGACAAATATCCAACCACAGAGCAAA
The DNA here is from genome assembly GCA_963582015.1 of Xanthorhoe designata. NCBI lineage: Eukaryota > Metazoa > Arthropoda > Insecta > Lepidoptera > Geometridae > Xanthorhoe > Xanthorhoe designata. The sequence goes on from OY757029.1 coordinate 5,857,417, forward strand.
TCACAGATAGATAGGATATTGTGACTGGGAGTAAGTGACAGTTTGCTTACTCAGTACCCCAAGGTACTACGCGGAGATACTAAAAAACGTTTATTATAAGGCATAAAATCGTGCTACTTTTGATTTTCAGTTTTCCACAATATAAATTCACTAACTTCGATGAAAATCCTGTTAAAATTAACTGAAATTAATTCAATAATTCACGAGGTACTCCATAAATTTCCAGACCATTTTCAATCTGCGTCCATAATAAAATGAACCATGCTTGTAAACTACCTCAAGCGTATCGAAAAACAGTATAACAGGATTGATAAACAACCCATGAAAACCATTCACGATCAATTTTACTGCCTCTAGGACCATTTGTGGTTTGAATCGTCAATTTTATAGTTCGCCGTTAACTGGGCTATATCTTAGATACAGCTGAGGTAGATATTCTATCGATTTTAGTGGGTATGTTCATATATGAGCGGTAATAGTAGCGATAACGCTATTCCCTTGGTACGAGTACAAACATTAATTAGTTAAATCTCGAGCAGGACAAATAATGTTTGGAGGTACCTCTGTCTATCTCCATGTACCTACATCTTCAAATGATCTAAAAATGCCTAAAAGATCTGAATTAAATTGTTTACCGAGCCTTGGAAATACAGCCGTGATAATTTATTTTATTTCATTTTGTTTTTAATTATATTTTGTAGCACAAGAAGTTGGACATAGAATTACTTTTGCTTATATAGGTAGGTATATATAATATTTCAGACTACATGATTACATAATTTGTTATTTTTAATAATGTTCTTAGAAAACAATGTTTCCAAGTATTTTTAAACGAATATTATAATTTTCTAAGTGAAATATTTTTAAAAGAACATTGTAAATTCCAACTAATATTACATTGTTTACTAGCAGACGCCCGCGACTTCGTTCGCGTGTTTATCTTCGTAACCTAAAAAAGGCTGAAAAAATTGTACTTTTTACCCAATTTTTGAAAAACCCTTAAACACGTATATATAATTATATTTATTTTGCATTGTTAGTATTACAGCCAAGTTTCAAGCAAATTGAACTACCCATTAAAAAGTTCCCATATAAACTTTGACACCCCATTTTACCCCTTTTCAGGCCCTTTTTTTTTAATTCCTGAAAAACTTTTAAATTGATTTATCATTTACAATATTTATACCGAGTTTGAAGAAAATCGCTTCACGCATTAAAAAGTTGCATTCATTAAAAAGTTGCAAAAGGAATTTCGAAAAATCCCTTCTTAGTGCGCAGTTTTGTTTTAAAAGGAAGCTACCTTCCAAATTTCAGCTTCATAGCTTCAGCGGTTTGGTCTGTGCGTTGATTCCAGAAAAATGCTTATTGTTTTATATTATTGATTATGTCGTGGGCGTTGCCAGAATATTTTTCAGAGAAAACACTAACATCAGAAGCTTTAAAAGGTCATACAAAACTTATTATAATAGTTTGTTAAGTTTTATAATTTCATGTTATAAAATACGACATGTTTGTTCATAAGAAATCAAATACAGATTTAAAAAGAGTAAACTACAAAACAATTAAATAAAGTCAGAGTGCCTAGGACCTTGGCACTCTTTAACTTTATTTTAAGTAGGTACATAGGGAAAAAAGTGTCATATATTATTATTTATATTATCTATTTATTGTCCTATTTGTATTAAAAATCCGGCCGTTCATCAATGACTTTTCGTGTCGAAAAATGTATATGCACTTTAACACGAGCTTTAAACGATGAGTTAAAATATCGTGAGGAAACCTGCGGCTATTCAGCCCCACACGTATTGACTATTGTCTTTCCTTTGGATTATGGCTGGCTAAGCTGAGAGGATGGTTTAGGTGCTGGGTAAGCCGATTTCATCTCAATAATGTCCCAGGCACTACAGTGTCCCGTAAGTGTAGGCAATGCTTGCCTCCTGACTCTGTATAAATCATCTAGTAAAAATGTAAAGGCCTGAGTTTAGTTAGTGTTAACTACTGCCACAAAACTTGATAACACATAAAAAACTGCATTCAAATCAGTCCACTCGTTCAAGAGCCACAGACAGACACACATAGCGGTCAAACTTATAACACCCCTCGTTGTGGGCGGCCGTTAAAAATTACTAACATTCCAAACATGGTGTTCTAACAAAGGTTGAAAAAATGAACTGATAGGGGATTTGCAACGTGGATGGGTTTTAAAGTCGTTTCCAATATCAAATATCTAAAACTAATCTGCAGCAGCAAAACTGGTCAATTTGAGTATTTTTAGGGTTCCGTTCCTTGTTGTTTAGTTATTAACAAAAACTCATACAGAATAATGTTTTTGTTGATTTGTTTTTGTTCTCTGCCAAGATGCCTTTTCTTTATACCGAATTTCATTAACAATTTTAACTTCATACCAAAAATTGAGGTCCCGAGTGCTTTCAGTTCAATTATGATGAAATTGTTGAACCTTGTCGTATTTTTATTAGATATCGAACGTAAGTAACAAAAACACGAAACCCAGAAGAATCCGTATATGAATATCAACATGGAACCCTCAGGAAGCAAGGCCGACTCGCACTTGCCCGCTTATTTATCCAAAAACTGTCGGAACCAATCAGTTGTTTAATCATGCAACCTCTCTTGTCCTATCCAATTTGGCTACACTCAACCATGGACCATTTCAAGTGATGTACGTACATAACTAGCCACTGCTCAATTAAATTCGGATAGTGTAGGTACAGGCATAATAGAGAAGTTATGCATGAATTAAAAAACACTATAATAAATCAAAAAATATCCTTGGACATTCTACACAGCGTCATCTAGTCCCAAGCGAAGCAATTTAATGCTTGTGTTATGGTAACTGGATGACTGATATACTACTTTTGTACACCACTTCAAATAACATGACAACCTAACATATAAATTGTTCAATGGGCGGTCATATCGCTTAGAAGCCTTTGGATGGAAATAAGCATTGAGATAGTGGTATGACTATGTTTATAGATAACTAGCTGCGCCCCGCGGTGTTACCCGTGGTGAATAGTTATCTTACCTATTCTTTAATCCAGGGTATACTTAAGCAATTCTGGTATCAAATATCATTCAAATGCGTCGTCAAATGGTCGTTTGAGCGTGAAAGAGTAACAAACACACTTACATACTTAATACACACATATATATTACACACACACAAACCAGATTACCAGATGACCATTTAACCAGATGACCAGGGTTGAGAACGATAACGAACATAAAATTAATTCAATATTCGCAATACTTATAAGTATTATAACTGACGAATCAAGAAAAATATTCATTGGGATGAAAAATCTTGGGATGAAATAAAAAGCACTCATAATAACGACCTTTGTGGCGCAGTGGTTGAAAGCAAAGTAGATTCGCTAGGCAAGTGAAAATACATAAAGCTTTTGTTGTCGACTGTCTCCGGTATGCATTCACTTGCACCTTGCCGAGTGGATACGTCTCCAAAGCGTTTCCGAGACTAGTATTTTGGGTATTTCGCCATTAAGTCCTCGAGTGCACTCATGATCATATTAAATTCTGTTCAAATTATACCCTGCGTTGTACCTTACATTACAGAGAGCACTAAGCTTTAACAGTAATGGTAACACAAGACCATTTTAACCGATTTGAAAAAGGAGGTTGCATGTTCCATTGTACGTATTTTTACCCATTTCGCCTAAAGTGGACAGATTTTGAAAATTTTGTTTTTGTTTGAAAGAGTAATACCGAGGTGGTCCCATAAAAAATTTTGTGAATCTGAACTGAATCTGAAATCTTTGTTATGAACAGAAATGCAGATCTAAAGTGTAAGTTCGTATGAGCAAGTGGCGAACTCTGGTGACGTAGTTTTGCCTCCGTCATGGCCTAATGACTTTAAAAGCCGACTCCGAAGCACGGTAGCGCTCAGATATTAATGCCACTTGCGGGTCACCCATCCAAGCAAACGCTTAAAACGTTGCTTAACTTCGACGATCTATCAAGAACGTGATAGCAAGCTTCGCCATGAGCGCTTCCAGGAAACTGATCTCTTCTTACAAAATTCGAGCCGGGTTTTTTATTTTAATTTTGAGTCACAAAGTCCGAATAATTTCATACAATAATCTTTCGGTAGTCAGCGTGGATACGTTGGCAGTGCACTAGAAGTGGCGCATCAGAAAACACAATGGGCTTTGTGACTTGAATGTGTAATGCGTAGGGATGTGCCATGAAGTTTAATTAAATTTTACCTATGACAGGGAAATAAAAACATTCTGGGTTTAGTGGGTAAGACCCGTCCGTGAAGATCTTATCGTCACGAGGATTTATTGGTAAAATGTTCTTGGCTGTTGTTGTGTACGTCTACCGCTCCCTAGACAGGAAGCGGTAGACATTTTTTTCAGATCTTTGGGCATTTTTTGATCCTATGGAGTTTAAGGGGGTAGTCGGAAGTATGTCTAAATATATTTTGATAAATGTCCACATATCGCTGAAGTTAACATTCCATACGTAACATGTGGGTAATAATAATAAGCCCATCGACGCGACTATAAAGCTAACTGAAGCTTATTATCTAAGGTTACAGAAAATATAGTTTTTTAAGCTATTTCTTTTTATATTCTGATGCAGTTAAAACCCAATTTTATTTATGAATCGTTTTTATATTAATGTAGAAATAAAAAATCGTACCTAGTTGTTTTATTTATCCGAACCAATCTCATTTATTTACGGCCACGTTATTACCATTATGTCTCTTGTTATAGCTGCCGGGCACCATGCGCTAAAATACAGACTATATAATTTTAAACAAAAAAAACTTTATTGCAATATCATCGTATTAACTACCTACACTATGTAATTATTGTATTAAAATTAAACCACCTATCTTTATGGATGGTTTTCTATTTCTTTATGATTCCTGTTCGTTGTTCGTTCGTATGAGCAAGTGGCCAACTCTGGTGACGGAGTTTTTAGGTTGTTTTTGCTTTTTTTATTCACTTTCATTTATTTATGTGCAGACTAGTCACTAACTTGTCTAGTCTGCACATACAATAAAAGATTAGCTGTTTATGTGCATACTAACACAGATAAAAGAATACTAAATACTAACTAACCGTTATGGCATAAAGCGATAACGTTTGGACAATAGTTTATAGTTTATTAGAAACTTATTTACAGAACGAGTATGGTACATCGTTGTTTTCTTGCATGTTTCGTGGAAAAAAAATAATATGAGTTGAGTTGTAATAAAAAACGCAAAAATATACCTACTTGGCTACATACCTAAACGAAAATCTACAGATACTTAGCTACTGTTACCTAACTTGTACGTTGAAAATTACAGTCGTTCGTACCTTTTCGATAGCATCTCAACTTAGGTACTAATTGATTTGGTAGTAAGTGATCTCCAAGAGGTTTCATTTTTCAAATCGTAAGTATAATGCGAACGAACGTATTAGTCGTAAAACGCTAATTATCCACCTGAGTTGAGATCTTAGTAATAAGTATGTTTTTGGGTATTTTATTTGAAATGCTAGCTTAGGTTGTTATAATGTCAAAGTCGAAGTTAAACGTCAATTCGACCTCTGGGATCACTGAAATATCTGAGGTTATTCATCTCTTGTTTTTTTTGCGGCCTACATTAAGAAAAACCAGGATAATATACAACAATAATAATAAAAAAAAAATCGTTGCTAACAAAAACTGTGACTGGACCTCGGAACATGGAATGTGTCTTAAAATATGACTAATGACTATTTTGGTAGATGCCTGCACTAAATCAACAAGATTTAGGAACATTTTACATTTCATTTTACATCCCTGATGACGTTTAAAACTTACAGTTATAAACAGAAATGCACCTCGAAAATGCAGGAAATGGCTCTCTTAAGAAATTGAAGTCGGTTTAATATTTATATTTTTGCCATTTGTACATAGCTTACTCGCCCGCTTACTTACCTTGATAAAATATAGCCTATGTTCGTTCGGAAAGTACCCAAACATACAAACAAACCAACTTTACCTTTTTTTAATATTAAGTACCTACTTACCTATAGATTATTAGATGTATGATCAAGCCAACTTATAACGGCTGTTCACTCGTGCCATAAAACTAAACTTATGTCGACAGTTTCGAAACGCCGCGCCGACAGCCCTAGTCATGTTCTACATGCATTGAGTGGTGGTGCGGTGTACGTATCTTTATGTGGTCTGAAATCGGGACAAAACAAGAGGTAGCATGTAGCGAGTATTTGCAAACATTTATGCAGGTTCATTGACTTTAAAGTTGTTTGATAGGTACTGATATTATAAGTTAGATTGTATGTTAATTACTCCGAAACAGTGACATCTACAATTAGATGAAAATCTGTATTCTCAGATATTCTCAATTCCAATTTCAATTTCAGGCTTAAATTCAGAGACTTGATTAAGTAAAGATTTCTTAAATTAAGTTGGTACAGAATCGTAAAGGCACACTTCAGTCTCTATAAGAAGCCTGGATTCGTGCTGAGGATGGAAAAGTTTTTAGCGGTATGACCGAGCCTAGCTCGATAGTTTTTGTTTCATTGCATGAAACAAGGATAAATCGTCATTTTTAAAAATGTCCCAGGCACTACAGTGTCCCGTTAAGTGTAGGCAAAAGCTTGCCTCCTGACTGTATAAATCATCTAGTAAAGATGTAAACTTAGGCCTTTACATCTTTACTAGATAATTTATACAGAGTGAGAACGGGGCACTGTAGTGCCTGAAATAAAGTTATTATTATATTCAGTTTTTGGGATTTATTTTCAGAGCGTAAAATTGTCCCTACTAAAGTCTGTATAAGAGAAGCCAGAATCGATTAAATCGAAAATAGGGTATAAATAATTCTCATTATGTTTGAACAAACGCCGCAAAGCCATTAGCAGTAGCCATAAAACTGGTCCATCCAATATTCACCTCAATAGCACCAACCACTAACTATACCTACATTTCCTGTGGCTCACGCGATTATCGGATGCACTCCACTTAAGATCTCTTTACAAATGCATAGGGTACTCTAGTTTATAATTAACACGTTCCTTTCTTCAATTAATTCGTCTGTCGAAAATAACAAAAAGTCTCCAACAAGCTTTGAAGTGCAAATGCTAACGCTTTCTCGATAACTGTCCATTTTGACTAGCTTACTCGCCCGTGACTTCGCTCGCGTGGTATCTACCTAGATAAGTAGCCTATGTGTTATTTCAGATCATAAACCTATGTGTATGCCAAGTTTCAGCCAAATCCGTTTAGTAGTTTTCGCGCAACAAACATCTATACATCCATTCAAACTTTCGCGTTTATGATATTAGTGGGATATAGAAGTAGGATTTGATAATAAGCTCCAAAAGCCATGACCATATAAAGATTTCTTATAAATTATCGTAATTTTTCGGTATTTTATATGTGAATGCAATCATTCACATATAAAATACCGAAAAAAATTACAATAACCCGCGAAATCGGAGTGTAGATTGCTACACTCCGATTTCGCGGGTTGTTCACGGCTTCGCGCACTATCCGCGGGCGAGTGAGAAGAGGCTTTTAAAGGCGTCAAAGGTAGGTTAGAGGTATGTCTAAATACTGCCATATTTGATCTATACCCACATTTTGCTAAAACCTTGACCTTATTAGCAGTTATAAATAATAAGAAGCCATGATGGAGGCCTTTAGGCGGCCTAAAAACTCCGTCACCAGAGTTGGCCACTTGCTCATACGTACGAACGTACGAACGAAGTTATAAATATGCAACTAAAATGATTGAAAAACTGTGTCAAAGAGAAGAATGGAAGAAAAAAATTCGATCCATTTACAGCCGATTGATTATCATCAATCAATAACCGCAGGGTAGAAGCGTAACTCATCAATTCAATAACCTATATACATCTGCTATAAAGAAAATGGAATATCTAAAAATCCCGTCCATTTCAAAAGTAATGTAGGACCGAAATTCAATTTCAGGTGTCGCCAACGATAAAGATTTTGCATAAATCAGAGATATTCAATATTAGCGTTTAAGTCCCCCATCGTAATATTCCATGGGATCTCTATTCCCGATTTAAATGAGTTATTCTATTACCCCTGCGTGCGGCCGACTGGTGTTCTTAGCACTGGTTTATTCTTGGGATTTTACGTTACTTTTAAGTCAAAGCGTTTGGGCCGTAGCGTAAGATGTTATTGATATATCAATTGATAAGGTTGAAGTGATGCGACGTTCTGAGCGGTCACAATATAGATAGGTGACCGCTAGTGGCATTTACAGCCAAGTGAATGGCATTTTACATCTTTTTTTGCGAACCCTCTATGTTAAATAAGTCGTTAGAATTTGACGACCTCTGTGGCGCAGTGGGCGAAAGCCCGCCTGAGACGCAGAGGTTGCGGGTTCGATCCCCGCTGCGGGACAAATGTTTGCATGATCTGCAAATATTTGTTTCGTGTCTGGGTGTTTTCTATGTATAATATGTATGTATTTACAAAAAAAAATGTATCTATGTAGTTTATCAGTCATCTGGTTACCATAACACAAGCATTAAATTGCTTAGCTTGGGACTAGATGACGCCGTGTGAAATGTCCAAGGATATTTATTTATTTGTTATTATTTATTTATTTAGGCTTAAAAAAAAAAAAAAAAAAAAAAAAAAAAAAAAAAAAAGAATCTAGTGCTACAGAGACAATGAACCATGAACAAAAATTAATATTTGAATTTATATTAATTGTATATTTGCGCTGTCATGATACTTCTTGGAGGTACTTTGTGATATTAAAAATAATTTATTTAATACTTTTTACACTGTTTTTATTTTTTTCCTGACACAATTTTTTAACAAAACACATAAATTAAAAATTTATAAACATAATATTTTTATAATTTAGGTACATTAAAATTCGTTAAGTGATACTCAACTATAATTAGTATTTTAAAAGTACACTGATGGCAAGGAATAGCTAAACAAATCAATCTTCTACGCAATAGCAATTTATACAGTATTGTTTTATAAAAACTGCAAATAATAAAATGTTTTAAATATTTTATTCTACTATGGATTTAAGCATTAGGAAAACTTTATTTGCAGAAATAAAAGATTGAGATGTGGAGGATTTATTTTCTCCGTGTTCGTAAGACTTCGCAAACCATTCATTTCTTACTACTTTCCGTACTAACTCTACCGTAATCGTTTATGAAAACCGGACACCGTAATATGATAATCGTATAACTACCTACTTACTTATAAATATTCAGCGTTATAGATCCAGATAAAAACTGCTGGAAATGTCTTTTCACTTAACGGGTAACACTTTCTTTATCAAATCAAATATTTAATAAAGTTTTTCAAGATTAAGGAAGAAAGAAAAAAAACCTAATAAACTGGAAATAAATGTATCTAGTTCACAGGAATGTATGTATTATTGGACTATCTAATGTTTTAGGGATAAGTAGTAGGTATAGAATAAAACAACATAAATATTTCACTTTCAAAACTACCGTGAGTTGTATGTATGACACTTTATAATAAATAATAGCACACGGGAAATTATTCACGTTCTCCGAAAGAATCGAAACATTGTCGGTACCTATCTAAATCGGCGATATTTTTACGCGAGTAATTTCCCGTATTTTATTATAAAATAAATATTATTCAGAGATTGATTAACAACCTTATAAATCGAGATCATCAGAATAATTTTGAGACAGAATAATCTGTGCCCCATTCTTTCTAGACAAGAATATGTGAATTATTGTTAAATACAATAAGAAACAAGAAGAAGACATTCTATTTTATATCCACCTCATCACTTGCACTATGACGGTAGCACATTTCAAGAAACTGGATGTATTTTTTGCGCATCCGGAAACAGATGGTTCACTCCCAATAACGTGTCGAAAGTTCGGAATCTCCAAGTTTCCGATTAGTTCGCCTCTAATTCGAACTTTGTTTTGAGCAAAAACACGTTGCAAGTGTTCGCGAACTTGTGAACTTGCTTCATAAGTTCCCAAAGCGTTTAGGTTTGTTTATGATCGAGATTTCAGAAACTTCGTGGCTTCTGGAATATCGCAGTTTGAGATTAGAGCGTCACGATCGATGTTTGCAAAAAGTCTAATTACTTGATTGTCTAGTTAGCCAGACGTCGAATCAGCAAATCGTTTAATTATACGCCAATTCGTCCAAGCAGCAAAAAGTTTAGTGGGCAAAGATTTTGAGTTTTACTAGTTTTTACGTGGTTTTCGAGATATAGATTACAAATCAATCAAAGTCAATGAATAATTCCTCTAGAATACTTGTAGATGCCGATAATGGTGTTTTAACCGAAATATCATCTTACTGATGGTTTCGTCTACGGCGTCATAAAGTTTCGTGGCCGAATGGTAATGGCAGTCCGGCTTAAGGGTGATCGCTTGTATTGTATCTCGCGGGTTCGAATCCAGTCGAAGCTGTAAACTTTTAAAACATTTTTCATTTATAATGAAATACCTAAGTGTGGATAAACACTATAATAAATATTATAAGGTAGAGATTATTCATTCAAAATTTTGCCAAACAAGTCAACCCTTGAAGCCATTGGAGATAGGTATCTTAGAGTAGTCAACGGCACGTCCAGACACATATTTGTAAATTATACTCATTATTAATTCTTGAATATGATTTTTATTTTATTTATAGAGCCGTGTTGGCTGAGTGGGTTAGTGCCTTGACTTCGATCCTAAGGTTATGGGATCGTAGCCGAAAGTGGGCATATATACCAAAATTGTATTATATTATATTTAGGTATACCTGTGACTACTCTTTAAGACACAATAAAAAGATTCAAATATACTTACCTAAAGAACTGAAAAAAAAATAAAATGTATTAGCTACCGCTCCCTGGGAATACAATCGTGACCATTTTCATTTACCCTTGCCATAAAAGACATAGAACTGAAACTTAAGCGCCCAGAAAGCACTGAAATACCTAAAAATACTTTGTTTAAGAGTTTTAAAACTGAAATTTAATTTTCTTAAAACTTGTCTGCTCATGAAAAAAGTAATGTCCCTGCGCTTGCATTTTAGGAGATTTCATTTTTAATTACTTTCTAGAGTCTCTGTAATTACCTGACTGCGCCAAGAATGTAATTTTATGCAAAGTAAATTGATTCTTAGTGCTATAATAATTAAGATTCTAGTGCCTTGACAGTTTTTGATGAAGACTTTGTAAGATAATGCATTTTAATTATTAGTATTTATTTTGTCTATTCAAGAGCTTTTTTTATTAAAATTGAAATTTTTTCATGATCGGGTTTTATAAAAAATACATACAGTGAAACATAGAACCTCCTCCTTTTTGGAAGTCGGTTAAAATAGGGCTTTTTGTAGTTGTTTTACTTATGATACTTTTACATTCTACAAACCAACCTATTGTAATTAGTAAGTATTAATTGAAACATCAAATAATAAATAAGTAAACATTATTATTTAACTAATTATAAAAATTAGGTACATTTACGACCAAAAGCTACTTAAATATTTGGGAGCATATTAACAATTTAGAACGGTCTTACCTCAGACTTGTATAGAAAAACATCAAATATTGTCATAGATAAACACCTCTTAGGTACGTTACTCTAAGAAGCGTTTCCGTATTCGGTCGTTAGTTAAATAAACTCAGTCAAAGTTAGTAAAATATTCTTTATGAAGATCATAATAAAGACCACTTTGACACATCACATCCTTAAAACTAGGGGATTCTACTGCCTGTTCTAAATGTGAATAGTTGAATATGTTGAAAAAACTAAATGATTTAAATGAAAACTTAACTAATCATTGTCTATCTCTTGTTTGTTCATCTTACATTAATAAGGCGGTAACAAGATAAATTATTGGGTAAACTTTTCCCATTTCCCGGTATTCATTGAGGGTTATTGTTATGCCTTTGTCACAGCGGATTGGACATCAATATAAAATGGTCTATTGTAATATCTATTGTAACCTAGTAAAAGCAATAATATTTATGTTCTTTGAAATTTAGATTATATGGGACTAGGTATATAAGGATAAGATTATTTATTCTCAATAGCTTTTGTATCTTTGAATACAGCATTATCTGCTGCAATATCAAAATAAAACTAGCCAAACTGTTATCTATTTAGAGTGAAATGTTGTTTCTTTTCTTCTTTTCTATTAAGTACCTATTTCGTCCCACAGCTAGGCAAAGGTCTCCTTCAAACTCTTCCAAACGTACATTCTTAGCTAAATCCCACCTTTTTTCGTCGAAAGTGGCAATATCGTTCCGCCAACGTTTTGTTCTTATAATTTTGATAACTACTTCAATAATCATAGTGAAGATTTCTTAGACAAGGCACTATCCATTATTCTGTGGTAATTGTTCGAAAGTCTCGCTTATTCCGCAACATTACCCCCCAGATAGCTATTGATATTAACGACCATTACTACAGTAATTAATAAATTGGAATTATTGTGGAATCAAAACAAGTTATGGTCGACTTGTAATTTGTGATGTACAAGTTCGCTAAGCAAACATTTTGCCTCAAAGTTTTCATATTGTAAGTCATGAAGTTGGGCAGCGCAGGACACATTGCAGGACGAGGTGATGACAGGTGGACCAAAGCCATGATAGAATGGTTGCCTAGGACGGGTCGGGCAACCGGTAGCGAGGTGGAACTTAGTCTACGTCCGTCACGTTTTACCGCATAATAAATTATCCTTATAAAAATATTATCCTGTTCTTAGGAATCATTACAAAATTACAAACATTCTAAAATTTAAATCCGTAGAGAATGAGGATAACATTTATTCAGTCCAACAAACTGAAGCCCCTCAAACTTTTTCTGAAAACATTAAACTAATTGTGTTTTCTCTTTCAGATGAGGTTTGAACTGAGATTAAACATTTGTGAGGCTTCTTTCAATAATTGAAGCGATGAAAACAAAACCCCTATAAAATATGGACAAGAACAAGAAGAAAAATCACGCAAATGGGAAATTCAAGAAGGCCAAATCGGAGAATTATAGGATCGATGATGACATCACTACAAGCTGTTGTTTCTGTATCAAAACCAAAAAGAATAAAAAGAAAAGTTTGATAGCTGGCTGTATCACGAATCTAGGAATCTTTGTCTTACTCCTAGCGTACACATTGCTCGGAGCATTTATATTTCTAGCCATAGAAGGGAGTGCCGCAAAAGTGCAGCAGAAAACTCTAGCTACTACTTCGTACCATGCGAATGAAAAAGTCGTTCCTCTATCGAAAATCAATGGCAGTATATCTCAAGCGAGTACAGAATTGCGATCACAGACAGTTGAGAGCATTTGGGAGATCACTGTGTCTCTCAATATCTTGTATAAAGAGAACTGGACGAGGCTAGCGGCTCAGGAGATAGCCAGGTTTCAGGAGAAGCTGGTGGCTAGAGTGGCAGCTGATGTGTCAGCTCAGTATGGTGCAAGGGCTTTGGAGTCAGCTCCAGCGCTGGTTCTGGATGAATATGAGTGGACCTTTGCTAAGGCCTTTTTGTATTCATTGACTGTACTCACTACTATCGGTAAGTTTTTAAAAACTATCTAATATTTTTAAAAACGTCCTTTTTGTATCGAAAGTAGTGATTATCATCACGTTTTACTCTTATCTACATACCTTTACTAAGTAAAAAGTTGTAAGTTGTGTTTGCCTTTAGTTGTGTATTCATGAAGTCTTGGTGTTTTCATGATTATGTTTGAGACTGTTTTGTTTGTAATCGTTACCATTTTATGTCCAAGTCCAACCGATACCAACGTTCAGACAGTTCATTTCTACGTATAGGATGACTTTCAATGATCATGCCTTAACATTTTATTATTTTTCAGGGTATGGCAGTGTAGCACCTAAGACAGCTATTGGCAAAGCTGTAACAATAGGATATGCAATGATAGGAATACCACTCACATTGCTTTACTTATCTGTGGTAGGGGCTTTACTGTCGAGACTTGCACGAAGCGTCTTCAGCAGGGCTCTTTGCTGCTGTCTATGCACAAAATGTGGGTACTGCTGCCTAGACGAAAGAACAATGTCCTCTAAAGAGCATAAGGAGAAAGTCAGAAGGCAAGATGACTTTAGAAGCCAAACTCTTCATTTACAAGAGCCATACTACGTGAGATCTCCATCGGGGACTATTATATCTGCATCCCAAGCTCATGGCGTCAGCGCTTCCGTCAAAGATAAGTCACAAAGCCTCAACTTCTTACGAGACTGCGACTCCATGAGTTGCACTGATACAGACTCAAAAATGTCCTTAAGGGGACTGTCTATATTAGCCCCTATTTCCTTGTGCTTAGCCGCTATTTTCATTTATATTTTCTTTGGAGCGTTGGTCTTATACCAATTGGAAGGTTGGAGCCCCATCGACGGTGTCTACTTCTGTTTTATGAGTCTCAGTACGATTGGCTTTGGACATTTGGCACCCGGCGCGACACAGAACAACGGTGCTTCTTCAGGAACGATTTGGTTTTGTTCCATTTACATAATGACTGGACTTGCCCTCACTGCCATGTGTTTTAATGTTCTCCATGATGAAATTGTCCACCGCCTGAGGCATCATGAGAAGGTGCTGAAATCTAGCCAAAAGGTGATGACGTCAGAGTTTCTGCACAGATCTTGACGAGACGAAAGCGGCAACCTGACAGATGAGACTATGATCCACTCTGAGGGGGAATCTTTGCCGGAGGTTCTCAATCACGTGTCAGGTTCAAGGTTTGAAGGTGGGGCGATACGTAGGTCTGTGTACACAGTTAGAGAGGAGAAAGAACCAGATAGAATGACCCCCATGTAACTAGACTTTGTGTTGGTTTTGAGCTCAATAGTAATGGCCAAAGTGTTTTACGACTAAGTAGCTACACGATAGTGTTGATTTTATTAAAGTGAATAACCAAGTGAACAACAAAAGCAAGGAAACATTTAAGGATCATCAATTTTATGAAAAGGATCGGATCGGAAAAAGATTGCCTAAACATGAGAACGAGTTCGATTCTCATCTGTGACCCTTACTTTTGTGTTCATTTATTTCGTACATAAGTCGTGATTGAACGGGTATTACTTACTTATGTTGATGCCAATAATGTAATAATAAAATGACTGACCTGGTTAATTATTTTATTTAGAGTAAATTAGGATTCCTTTAAGTCATTTTATAACCTTAAAACTACAATAAAGTTAGTGTTACTATAATTAGGAATTTTATTTATTTAGATATTTTTTATTACAGTATTTATTCATGGAGTAAGAGTATGTAATAAATAATGGGTGAACAATCAAATATTTGGTTTTCTAAGAGGCAAAAAAAATTACGGTCACTTAAAATTGAGCCTGTTATTAAAATGGTCTCTTAGTAAAACAGTTCATAACTCCTTTACTTATTATTTTGAATCCAGGGAGTGAAGGGAACTAGTGACAACTAGTGTAACACAGGTTTTTTTATACCTGTCTCAGGCACCAGTCTCCTACAAACCGAGTCAAATAGTATACTTAGTTAATTATTATTTCCATGTTCGAGTTACAGTAATATTACTTACTCATGTGAGAAAATAAAATATGATGAATATGAATTTGAAATTATTTTTTACAACAAAGTTTCACATAATCAATTAAACTTACTTATCATCTACTTACACATTTAATTTTGAGTCTGTCTTGTGTACAATGCACGGTATATATTCTTAAGGCTGCGACAGGCACGTGTGTGTGTATACCTAATTGCATGTTAAGAGTTTAGTCAGAAACATTGTCATGACGTATTTTTAGTTTTGTTATGTTTTTTTATAATATAATAATAATTATATATTTATTATTATATATTTTTTATTATTATTATGTTTTTTTGGTTCGTTCGTTCGTTCGTTTGTATGAGCAAGTAGCAAACTCTGGTGATGGAGTTTTAGGCCGCCTTAAGGCCTCCGTCATGGCTTAACGGCAATACAATACAACGACTTTAAAAGCATGTTTTTTTGATTGTTGGCCGTAATTACATCTTTGTCTTTTAGAAAACCAGGGCTAAATAATTACATATAACGATGTTTAATGTATATTGTATAGCTGTAGAAAAACATGTGTATTTAAATACAAAGGTTGAATGTTGTGTAACAACAAATGAAAATATGTATCAATTCCCTTTTATGAATACCTAATGTAAACTGATATTTTCATTGTATGGCGAGTAATTGTAGATAATTGGAGTTTTTAGGTACGAATTATTTTATACAATTCGGTTTGTTTTGTGTAAGATAAAAATTTTGTAATAGAAAAATAATAAAGACTTTTAACTGGGGTGTAGTATTCATTATTTCATCCTCAATTGTATCTTTATAGAAAATCTATATCAGACTCTTTTAAAAACATGTTTACACTTATTGTAAACAAGCTTCCTATGTATTATTCACGTCATAAAATATGTAAATTCCAAACAGTCAAACACATGCAAACTTTTGCGTTTATAATATCAGTAGGTTTAAACTCGTCACCTGTATAATATGATTAACACTTAATAAACGATTACTACCTATGTGTAATCATGTGAAAACATCGCAGTAGATATACTGATTGATACTGTTAGTGTGCCGTCCTAATAATGTGAACCGGCCCTTATAGTTTTTTATACCCAATAAGTGAGGGTAGTTCAACATACGACTTCGCTTTGCTGTGGTGCTAACTCCAGTCTTCTCGCGACCACAGCTGGTGCAATCTGGTCTAAGCGTCAGCGTCGAGGTAGGTAATAATTTCTTACACTATTAGATTTTTCTCGTGCCTTCGAAACCATAAATATTACGCTTTTACTGTCTAAGCTCTCCTATTACGGTGTAGATAACAATGCTGTTAGATGGTTCGAAAGCTATCTTACGGGGCGCTCACAAGTGGTAGAGATCAGCAATTCAAGCGGTTCTAGCCTTTTTTCATCTCCACTGCCAGTTACACGTGGCGTTCCCCAAGGATCCATTCTTGGTCCCATTCTTTTTATACTATATTGCGCTGATGTCACATTAAAAATTGAAAATTGTAGGTTTCATCTATACGCCGATGATCTCCAGCTTTATGTGTCCTCTAAACCAACCGAAATAAATGCCAGTGTTAACAAATTGAACAAAGACATAGAAAACGTTGTCAAATGGTGCGAATCAAATTGCTTGGTTTTAAATCCTTCAAAGTCAAAATTTTTCGTTCTTGGATCAAAAAATCAAATTAATGCCATACTTTTAAAGGACCCTAAAGTATTAGTGGACACATTCAGTATTGATCATGTAAGCGAGGCACGAAACTTAGGCTTACTTATGGACGGAACTCTTCATTTTGAAAAGCATGTGTTACAAACGGTTCAGAATTGCTTTTACCGGTTATCGGTTTTATATAAAATGCGTGAACATATAAACACTGAACTAAGAATACAACTTTGAGACTCGCTTATTCTCTCCAAACTTAGCTACGCTGACAACGTTTTCGGTCCATGTCTCCTTGCGCGTACTAAAAAATTATTACAACGTGTCCAGAATGCCTGCATACGGTTTTGTTTCCCAATACCCCGCCGAGCGCACATTTCACCTTACATTAACAGTAACAGTCTTTTGAATATGAAGTCGCGCCGCACTCTCCATTTTGCCACTCTGCTTTTTGGAATTATTGTTAATCATCAGCCTCTCTATCTCTATGAAAAACTGCAATTTTCTGATCGACTCCTACGATTTGCAAGCCGACTCATTTGTCCACGGCACAGAACGACTGCCTTTCGTGGCAGCTTTAAATACGCTGCCACGAAATGTTGGAACAATTTGCCACCACCAATTAGAAATAGTAATAGTATTTATTCTTTTAAACATTCTCTAAAAAAACACCTATTAGTTTCTCAAGATAGCCCTCAATTAAGTAGTCGTTCTGGGTCTTTACTAAATTTAAACATGTAAAACTGAGCAAATAATTTATTTATTTTATTTATTTAGGTAACTCATTGTTTATTTTTGTTTTTGATATTTTAATATTTTGTCCTAGGTACACTTTAAACCTAGTTTTAATTAATATTAAGAACACAATAATTTAATTATATAAAACTCAGTTATGTAGTCACACAGTAGGTGGTACTTGGTACCTATACCTATACGTATTACCTACAACAGTATAGACAAAAATATGAACAGAACACGCTGTGTAATGTGTATCACAGACGCTGCTCGCTTGCGCACACTGGCGTCACGGAAGACCAGCGTTGTAGCAGTGAATGCTGTTACAACATTTACTGAGTGACGACCATTTTTGTTGTCATGATTACAATTTAAGAACTATTCTCACTTAATTTATAACTTCATTTTATAATTTTTCGTTAAGTATGTATATCCTGTATTATTATGTTTGTGGCACAAAATAAACTATTTTATTATTATTATTATTATAATAAGGAAAAAGGTAATTTGGTGATAAATAGGTACATTCGCCATTCTTTCTCTCACTAAGACCCGTTCTATATTCTATAATGTTTTCTAACCGCGAAAGTTTAAAAAAGACTATCAAGGACGTCAGCAAACTTCGCCCGAGCCCTACAGACCGTGCAGATTGGCACACGCAAAAAAAGGCTTCACCCACAGGGGTGAAGTTAGACTGCGGATGATGAAGATAAACTGGATTTTTGAAGAAGCGCTCGTGGCGAATCTTGCTAAGACGTTCTTGATAAATCGTAGAAGTTAAGCAACGTTCTTGAGAGGTCACAACTTGGATAGGTGCACCGCAAGTGGCATTAACAGCTAAGCGCTTCCGTGCTTCGTTAAATTGTCGGTCACTTCTTGCAAAGTCGATAAGCCAAGACGGAGGCCTAAAAACTTCGTCACCAGAGTCGGCAATTTGCTCATACGAACTTACTTACTGGATTTCTGATTCAAACAAATCATTTTACGTTGTTGTCGTCTTTAATCGCCAATCTCCGCTGACCTGAAATTAATTTCACCCCTAGACAATCCGAAATTACCTTCAACCCTTTTGTTCCAGTTGTATTGTGATTTATCTCAGAACATTCGCTTGTTTATTGTTATCGAGAGCTGATAGGACTTTAGTTGTTATGATTTAAATCATACACAATTTGATTTTGGACAATTTTTTTGTTAAACGGCATCGGACATCTTCAAAGCATAATGTCTACCGCTCCCTGGTTACAGTCGTGATGATATTTATTCGTCGTCGTGTTCATTTTTTATATATTTTTTATGTTGAACCGCTCAGATCTATAAGAACGTCTTAGCAAACTTCATCATGAGCGCTACATGTAAAGCGTTCAATTTAAATATCCGTTGATTTACATTTAAATACGAGTAAATACCTTCGCGTATTGGGCAACTACGGAACCCTACATTGAGCGTAGCTCTACACGCACTTGGCCAGTTATTCTTCTAGGCTACAAACTCCAAAAAACAAATACATAGACAAAGTCAAAGTCACTCACAGACAACATAGACAAAGTCGCGGGAATTGAATAAATCTCCAATTCCACGTGAATGAACGAGATCGAAAAAACATTTCGCGTAATGAGGCCATTCATAAAAGGTATTTTGTAGATAAAGCCTTTGGGAGGCATTAACGATGCTCCGGACTTCGATCATTAAGCATTGAAAATATCCATTGAAAAGTACGAAAAGGTAGTGTTACAGGGCTCAAACAAATTGGAAATACAAGCGATTGTTGCGGCAATTTCAGAAGCGGATGCAGAACTAAGGTGCCAGCCCCAACTACTGGTAAATTTCGTACATTTACAAACAAACAGACAAAATAACAAACAGTTATTATGTCGGTTAAAACCGTCATAATTATAACATAACTCGTAATTCTAAGAGCGATAATGGAGCGATAGCAAAGCCACTGTCGATTGTTTGCTATTAGATAATAATTAGCTCTTAGATCATGAAGTAGCGTTTTAAAAGCAGAAATTATACAATTATCGCTGTCGCTTTTTTGTCGTATTGCGGTCGCGAGTACGTTATAAGCCTGCCGATCAGTAGTATGAACGCAATCGCGCTCAGTGCCCTTGGCGCACATGTCTGGGTACTTACTGTCCTGTGCCTCTTGGTTGACGACCTCTGTGGTGCAGGTAGGTGAAGACCCGCCTGAGACGCAGCGGTTGCGGGTTCAACCCTTCCGCTACGGGACACATGTTTGCCTGTTTAAAGATATTTGCTACGGGTCTAGGTGTTTCTCTATCTATAAATGTATGTGTTTACAAAAATATGTCAATTATTAGTGTATCAGCCAGGTTACCAAAGCACAAGCATTAAGTTGATTAACTTGGGACTAGGCGACACTGTGTGAAATGTACAAGGATATTTTTTATTTATTTATTTGATTTAGATTTCTTGATAACTTGCGAGTTACTTTCGAGTTTTTAACGTAATCTCGCAAATTGGCCGTTAAATGCAGCGTTAACATCCTTCCAAGCTCTTATTATTGCATGTTATGGATATTGCACCTGATTTTATATAAGCATTACTTGGCATTGCTTCTGCGATCCACGCGCACGGTGATTGGAAATTCGGTTTGCTGATGTGTAAAAATGAATAAAGCGAGATTCGGTGAATCCAATGAATGGTATTGGTTTTTCTCGCGAGAATGAAAAAAATAGAACTGATCTGTTGGGAAAGATTTAATTAAAACACTTATATTGTATAAGTTAGTTTTGATAATAGCTTGTAACTTTTCAATTGAAATGATAACTATTCAAAAGAAATGGATTATCGTAAATAAAAAATTGCTTATAAATCTGACTATAAATAGCTCTAGAAATAGGTGCAATTTGGAAAAACTATTTAAGATTTATCAAGTGACGATCATAAGAATCTAAAGAAAAATGGAATTAAAAAGATGAATAGGTGTATGAATGAATGAACTCTCATATATAAGTAGATATATATCTGGTTTTGAAATTATCTACTTATATATAGTAATATATATATAAGTAGATAATTACAAAACCAGACGAAACAAAGATTTTTCTTCTTTTTCGTTTTAAAGTAACACTACTATGACAATACATGTCTTTGACATCCATTTTGCACGAATGTACTTACCTACTACATAGCACTGTCGCCTGGGTCTAGTTCCCTAGTTTTGGTTGCCGAGAGACCATGTCGCTGGCGACCAGTAGACAGTGCACTTCTTTCTTTCTTTCTTCTTTCTTTCCTCTATCTGAATGGAAGTTTACCATTCTTGAAAATACTACCACGAACATGTTTACTGTTTTTAAAATTCGGAGCTGCTTACGCTATTCCAGTTATCAACATGTAAATAAGAAACTATTTTAGTCATAAATCTCATTTTAATTTAATATCTCATGTAAATGTCCAAAGGTCTAATAAAACCGAAACAATCTGTTCGATTTCGTCGATAAAACGCCTCTATTATCAAAGGGAATCAGGGAAAAATTCAATGAACAAAACCTCCACGTAAACGAAGGTTACGAAACGATTATCCTTTAAGCCTGGTTTTTCATAATACTGAATGAGTCGACTTTTTTCTAAAAAAAGTTAAACCCTTTTAGAAATCGATTTTTTATTTTATCTTAGAAATTGACAAAGAAGAAAATAAACACTATTTGTTACAATTGCACCCCATTTTGTGACCAGTTTAAGGTTGTATGCGTCAAACTAGCGCCGCTGCCTCTTTTATTTCATAATTAGGTTGAACAAAGGAATTAAAAAAAACTAAATGTTCCGTTTGTGAAACCTACAGTTACTTACCATAATATGCTTTTTTTTTTATATCTCTGTAATAGTTTTATTTTGCATAGTTTAGGAAGAGTAGCGAAAACAGCGGCAAAAAACCGTCTCGTGGGCAGCGCTTAGGGTATTACCTACAATACGGTCGTCAAATCACGGTCAATGTTTATTGAAAGTCAAGGTTTTAGGGCACCGATATTCACGCAGATTTGAATTTTACATGCCATCTCTTCGATTCAATTTAGTGGTACTTTCTTGGTGGCAGTTTCAGGGCGAGTCATTCAACCTAAGCTCAACACTCACCAAGGTGGCAGCAGGTAAGTGGCGAGCTTAGTGTCATATAATTTTAAACTTTATTTCCATAATACATATAGTTTCGCTTGAGAAACTTGAAACGCAAGCGACCACAAGCAGCGCCGAGAGCCATTTTCAAAGCGCTACACTAGGTATACATAACACAATAGTAACTGTAATGATGATAAAGTTTTAAATTATATGTCACTGAAACTGCAGCCGCTTCGTTGCCGTCTCGGTGTGATTTGAGCCTTAAGCGATCATTACAGGTTGATAGACATTTTGATTCCACATAAATTACCTTTTCGATATTCCATTACACAGCGTCATCTAGTCTCAAGCTAAGCAATGGAACGCATTGTGTTAGTGTAACCAGATAGTTAGACATACATACCTACATTTTATTTTGCAAATACATACATACATGTACATAGAAAACACCTAGACTCGAGACAAATATTTGCAGACCATACAAACATTTGTCCCGTTCTTATATACAAAATAATAGGTATAATATTTCCATTTCAAATAATTGAAATTTCTTGAGTAGGTACTTTATCTAAAACTCAAAAATATAGGAGTTTTAGATCTCAGAGGAGTCTCAGCTTTCAGTTTTCCTATTAATAGTACAGCTTCCATCGATATCCGGTTCATATAACCTTGTTAAAATCACTGAGAGGAACTATAATCTGGTATATTAATTCACAGGTTTTAAAAGAGCGTGAATACTACAAGCTTTTGATAGAGACGGATTATTAAATAATCCGTCTCTATCAAAAATTTTATTTATTTAATTATTATTATTTATTCTATCTAGTAGGTTTTGTTTAAGAAATTAGTAGTAGGTTTTTATAGGAAATTAGTTTCTACAAATAAGTAGAACTAAAAAATTGATTCCGTGCTTCTGAGGGCACGTTATAAATATAATAAATTATCGGTCCCGGCTTTTAAAGTCGTTAAGCCACGACAGAGGCAATTAGACGGCCTAAAAACTCCGTTACAGAGTTAGCCACGAAGACGCATAGCTGCTGGCGGATTTTATCATTTTACATAGTTTTATATTTTTACAAAAGTTTTTGGTATAGATTCTTTATACGAGGTAAAATCTTGGATGTGTTCCTCTAGCACAGCGCATCGCAAACTTACCCACTCTGAGGTTAAAGTTTCACGAATTATGAATACTGAATTTTGATGGTGTGATCTTCAAATCACTTATCCCTTTCTAAAGAATGTCGTTATATTTTAAAGGTTTTAAAATCAAAGTGTATGGGATTTAACCCATTTTTATGAAGTAACAGTTCTAATAAACTATGATTTACAGATTTTCAATCTTGCAAACACTTGAGGCAGTCACGTTTCGTTGCAAAAGCATCTTCTTCGATGCAGATACTAAACAATACAATGGTGTCAATTCAGTTGTCGCAAAAACTTAACTAATTTGACAGCACTAATTGATGCCACCTTTTTTATTTAGATCGTTAGAAAAAAAAATCAGCCCCTCAATTAGGTACTTACCTACATTCTAGATCTCATAAAATTACGGCATAATCAAATTATAGCTAAAAATCAAGCTTAATAATCTATAATAATGAGTTAAAGTAGATAAAATAGAAAGGAAAGCTTAACACCCCAAAAAAACTACCCTAAAAAGGGGTAAGTTATTTGTACAAAGCTAATGTTTTATTCACAAAGATACCCCAAGACACGGGTAGGCTACGTCTACTAGACTTAGGTCCCTAAAAAGGGGGGCACTTGTCAGACAACCTTCTCGTGTGCCCAAGGCTGCTTGTCCCTTATGGATATGAGGGATCCGGGGGGAACGGCAGCCGAGGGCCGGTGTGCCCTGTTAAGTCCGACAATAACTTTCCCCATGGCTGCTACCTAGGGGGATCTTGTTGTCGAATGAACTGATGGTCTGACGGGGGGGGTGAGCTTCTCCGCGCGTCCCTCTGAATAGCAGAGGGCGCAGTGGATGAAGCCGGGACGTACCGGCTTGGCGTGCTTCCTCACGGCCGCCGAGCAGGCACCGGAAGAAGTGTTCTTCCGCCAACGTCCCGAGCTCGGAACTCCGCAGGGTCCCTAGGGCCTTGTGGAACTGAGGGCCTTCGGGCTGCGAGGAAGACAACCTCTCTAAAAAATTACATCAGGCGGTGGAACACCGAAAGGTGGGAAGCCGCTGAGTGGGTTCGGAGCGAGGCCGAACCTGCTCGGGATGGAGGCGGCAACGGGTCGTTGGCAACATCGGCCCTATCCGCCTGCCCCGTAAGGGGCGGAGTGGTACCCCCTGCCAAACAGGGGGCTTTTCGGATTCGCGGGTGGTTGGGGTGAGGGCTCTGGCTGCCCATCATGCGGGTCTCGGGAGGGCGGCGATACCAGGGAGACTCGGTGTCGTCGTGAGCTCCGCGCACGTGGTGTAACAGCCATGTGCGCGGGTTTCGGTCGTGGCTATGGGTGCCATTATCGGGACTGTGCTCTGTGCAAACTGCGGAGGGTCACTGGTGCGTTCCAATTGGAGATCCCAGAGTCCCTCATATGCAGTGAGGAGGGTCACCGGTCGGTTTTAGTGAGTCGTCGAGTGCTCTTCAAGTGCTCGATAAACCTCACATACCTCCAGTTACGTTCCCTCGACGTAACTGGAAAGTCTGTATGCAGATTTCCGCCCGTCAAAAAAAAAAAAAAAAAAAGGTCCCTAAAAAGGGGTAAAACTCAGAATGGATTCTTCTCATGTCCCAGGGTACTGCCTACCTTCAGGCTGTATCGTTACAAACTGATGGCAACCCTTCTAACTGGCTGCTATCTCATTATGTAAAGCCTCTACACGGCACTACTGTCTGGGCGAAGCTAAGCGATCTTTGTATGAAATTCTACGGATGAACTGATTTTTTTCACCCAACTAGCTGACCCCGTGAACTTCGTACCGCCATAGATTTTTTTTGCAATCCTCTCCATTTTTTCTCACCATTTAAACCTTCCCTGAACTTCAACAAATATTTCCAGATCAAAATTATCCGAATCGGTCGAGCTATTCTCGAGTTTTTTTTTTTTTATAATCGTTTCGTAACCGAACCACGGTTCATTTTTATGTATAAGAGATTTGGCACATTCAAACTATACTAGGTATAGACTGTACTTTGCCTGAATAAAAGTAGGTACAAGCCTTGAGATTACAAAGTCCTACGCTTAAAATATTTTGGGCAGATGATTGAGTGTATATTTTTGTGTCCCAATTTAGTGTCATATGTTATGAAATGCATATGAGTATGTCCAATCATACAGGTAAACCTTACTTACATTTTGATTTGTAAAAAAACAAGTAGTTTTAAAAATGCAAGTGTATTAGACAATTGTTTCTGACTCTTTCAATTTCAGAAATGCTATTATTGTGACATGTAATTACGAACCCAATAGCATTCTGTTTTGTCAAAAAACGCTAATACACTTTAGTAATTTGGACCCTGTTAAATCTAATTATAGAAACCATAGCTTATGATATTTTAATAAACACAAACCTCTAAAACTTACGGCTGCCCTCGCACAACCAACAAATCTTGCCGTCTGTGAACCACATTTTATGAGCTCCTAGTATTTTGTGGCGCGAATATTTTACCGATAAATATCTCTTAAGACGTTCCCCTTCTGTTTATCGTGGGATTTCGCTGATTCCTTAAACAGTTTTCCTTTTAAACCGCTTTTTATCGCTCGAATATTGTCTTCAGATTGCAAGATAGGTATTCTTTCGCATTCTGGCGAACAGGGACGCATAACATTAATGTGAAAGTTAAGCAAATTGGTGCTTTTTAAAGCAACGCTGGGTAATCTTTTGGCTTGGCATAAACGTTTTGTTTTTTGGGTAAAGTGGAGCTGGATTTCTAAAGAGCCCTTTATGGTGGGACATAATGGTATTTTTAATTTTATACCATAGTTTAAAGGTAGTGGTATAGAACATCTAAAATAATAATTCAATTATACTTTCATCTCGGAATAAGTACAGAAAACAGGATATTGTTTGGAATTAAAATATATATTTACTAAATGAACAACGATTTACTTTTGAATGCGTCCATTTTTTTATTTCCGTAATCCAGAAAGTAGAGAATCAGAATAAATAGCTTTAAATTGACTTCCGCCCTTCACTTTTCTCAGTCCTATAATTGATTATTATACAGTTCAACGGATATTTCAGAACGCGATAACACGAACGCTGTAAAGTGTATTAATTAATCGAACGGATTCAATTTCATCGCAAGCAGATTATGTTTAATCATTTTCTATAGTGTCGCGTAATAGGCTTATTTTATATAAAGCTCAAACGGCTGTTCTGTTTATAGTTATGAGATTGACAAGGAACAACAGCTTCAATGGACGTGTTGACGAATTCAAAAAAAAGGAGGTTCTATATAGTTCTATGTAGTTGCACTGTATGTTTTTCTGTATGTTCAATGATTATTCCGTCTACCTAATAGTGGACTGGTTTTGAAAATATTTATGTTTGAAAGAGATCATTTTACGCAAATGATCAAAGGTAAGGTTCAAAATGGCGTTTAAGATTTTTTTTTTTAAACAAAAACGCCATTTCGCCAAAAGACATAAAATATGTTTTTTAAATTAAGAGCTTGTTTTTGCGATACGCAAAGCATAAAGGTGAGTTTTTGTACTCAAAATACGTAAGTGCTCTTAAGAATAATGCATCCAGGAATTCAAATTGAAATTGCAATTTCAACTTATATCTGCGATACAGGAAAGACAAGAGTCCACTTTTTACTAGGGATGCCAAGTATTTCATGCCTAATGGAAAAATAAAGAAAGCTCCGACTCAAAAGTAAATAATATGAAAACATTCTCCATTCACACAACAAACTATTTTTTTACGTCGGGGACTCAAAAATGAATAATAATAAGTCAAGATAGGTTGGTGATTTGGTCTCCCCCGATGGATTCCAATCTTGTCGCGATGGGGGAGCTCAGTAGCCGTGGTTGGTGCCCCACGGTGAAGCTAAAAGGAATCCAAGGAGGGGACGCTCCGAGTAGGCCTGGTGATAAGCCCGCTCTGGATGCGTCCGAGGAGGGTGCGGGGACGGAGTTTTCTGTCCCTGCAGCCAGGAGGGGTCGCGGGAGGAGAGGCGTGTCGGTGTGTCGTTGCCGCTCGCCCTATCTCCCGCGACCAAACGGTGGCGCACCGTTTGATGCGTTGGCGGCGGGGCCGCAGGGGAAGAGGAGTGTCGGTGTGTCGTTGCCGCTCTCCCTGTCCTCTGCGGCCGTTTGGTGGTTTTGCGGCGGAGCCAAGGCATGATCCGCCGCGGAGAGCGGGGCGCCGGAGTAGGAGATTCCTCCAGTTTCTCCGGCCCCCAAAACACAGGCCGTGGCGGTAGTACCGGGGGGTGCTACCGCCCTTGAAAGGCCTAGAGGTGGTGCGCGTGGGTGTTCCGCGCGCCCCTCTCTCTCTTGAGAGACTTGGTGGGAGGCGAGATTCGCCTCACCAGTCAGAGGGGCTCCGATAGAGCCGACGCCGTCGGGGCCGTGGAGGAGTGCGAAAGCGTGCCCATAGCCCCGGCAAATGGCGGTCAGAGGGAACCCCGTCGGGTTTTAGTGGGTGCGAGTCCCACATACCCCTTTCGCCGCCCCCACGGCGAGAGGGAATGCATAAGGCATTTCCCGACGCAAAAAAAAAAAAAAAAAAGGTTGGTGATTTGGTAGAAAGTCACTAGAACTGCTTTGTAAAATAAAATAAATTCCTTGGACATTCTACCGAAAACCGTGTCTACGGCCGGTCATATTATGTATGGGAAAACACATGCCCACGAACCGGTTTTAGCACGGCCCGGTTTTTTCGCCGGCGCCGCGCCGGATAGAAACTGTCCGAACGTGCACACGAGACGGTTTGTACACGGCCTTATTTTTTTATTTTTTTTTCTTACGGATTTTTATGTTAAGTTGTCTTCCGGACCTTTATAACTTCACCGGGCTTTGGCGAGTGCAGAAGGCCTCTACGCCGGTGGAGAAGGCCTCTACGCCAGAGAAGGCCTCTACGCCGGTGTACACGGCCTGCCCTACACTGCTATACTTTTTACGGCGCGCTGAGCATAGACCGGATTTTCACCGTCGCCGGCGCCGGCGAAAAACCGTTTCGTGGGCATGAGCGCTTATAGTCTCTGCTAACATCATTGAATTATACTTTCAAAAATATTTATCTTGAGGTTTTGACATCTACTGACAACCCTACCTTCAGTAGTTATACTGAAATGAACTCAGTACGAGCGACCTCTGTCTTATTTTGAGATGCAATTCTGTTGTGTGCAATCACTCTATATTCTGCTCTGGTTAGAATATGTGGATATTCAGTTGATTCGTAGTGGCAATGCCAGTGTTGGCTGTTTGATTTAAACTGGGCAGAATGAACTCATGAGTAAAATGAAAGATAAAGATAGTTTATTTGAAAGAAAGAAAGAAAGAAAGAAAAATCATTTATTCTTGTAGGACCTCAAGGATCACTTAAGTTTCGTTTTACATGCTAGGTGATTCTAATGCCTGTTCCAACGCGACTCCCTCACGCGACACCAGGGAAAGAATCAGGCAAGAACCTGGTGGTGTGGGCCTAGCTTTTTTTTAAAAGCGATTTCTTAACAATCTAAAATAATCTAAATAGTCAAGCTTAAGTGGGGAGCCAGTCGAACAAAGTAAGGCATGTCAAAAAAAGTTACTTTGCTTGAACACAATGTAATATAATTGTGGCGACTTACATTTTAACGGAAGAGAGCTATTTCCTGCACTCTCAAGGTGCATTTCTCTGAAATTTCATAACTCCGAAGATCCTTATCAGATCTTCAAAACTTTTTATAAAGAACACCTCGGGAGTATACTCTTTCAAACACAAATAAAAGTTTCAAAATCCTTCTACTAATGACGGAATAATCGGAGAACATAGTACATAAAAAATAATTTAAAATTACATACAGTGGCACATAGAACCTGCTCCTTTTTTGTAGTCGGTTAAAAAACATTTCTTCCCTTAAGAATAGGTAGAACTATCTTATGCATATTAGTTTACCTACTATACACAGATATTTACACTATTTGTAGGTTTCTCAGTTAATGACTGTGCAAACTTTATTAAGAAAAATTTCAGCCGTTTCTTATAAAATCCCTGCTTTATAAGCTAACGACTATAATTGGTCATTGTCATAAAAAGGCGGCAACGTACAAACAAATTATTGCCAACGCTATCTGCACGCGAATCCCAAAACAGTAACTGACAAACTTGGCCGCGCAAATGATTTATGATTCAGCCATAGATAAGTTGAAAGAAGGTACTGTCCGACACGTTTATCATCAATCACGTTTGACCCTGGTCGTCGCGATATTATTTATAACCCCCAACGATAAAGGGGTTGTTATAAGTTTTCAGTGTGCATCTGTGTGTCGGTTGAAGCAACATAGCTTGTGAACGGATGAACGATTTTGATGCAGTTATTTTTGTTTGAAAGTTTACGTGTAAGAGGTGGTGGTTCTAAGCAATTTATGAATTCAAGAGTTTGAAGGATAAATGCAGGTCTATTAAAGTTGATGAATTGCATTTAATGGTGTTCTTCTTTCATTTTTATTGTTATTTCAGAAGTCTGTGTTTTTTCATTAAACTGTATAAACTTTAATGTTAAGTTTGTTAAAATGGTATAAATCATTTAATTTTTATGTTCAAAGTTACCATTATTTTATTAAAATCTAAGAACGAAAGTACCTTATCGTTGAATAAATTAATTGCCTACAATGTGGATTGATTAAAATACAAATAAATTCAAACGGACATTTTATTAGTCGATCATCTGACAACTTTTCTTTGAGCACTTTTCAGTTCATTGGTGATTGTAGTTAACGCTGTAGGCGTGATGCAAAATTTGCAGCTTCACAAATTGCCTAGTTGTGCGCTAAAATACTGCTATTTTCTACTGTAACCTGTGTCATGTAGAAATCATAGTTTAATGACCATAATTTGTATTAGCTTATACCGCCGCCACTGCGTCGGCGTCGCTAGTGAAACACTAAACTTGATAGCTCAAGTTTCAAATCAGTATTATTGACTACAATTAAAACCTCTCAATCCATTTAGGCGTGATAAAAATACAAAATCAAAAGTATGAGCTTGCCAACTCTGGTGACGGAATTTTTAAGCAAGATTTTTAGAGCGCTATTGTTTCGTCGCGTTGTATAATCATTAAGTATTTTTACTGCATCTTTATTTACGCCCAGTCTCAATAACCAATCTACGAATATCTTTGGTTTTGCTTACTGACGGATGGTGTAGATATTTGACATTAGGTACTTATATTACTTCCATACTCAAAATTACAAACCAAAACATCTACCAGACATACAATAGGTATACAGTAAGTAAACCAAAGATAGTTAGGTTATTGAAACTGGCTGTAAGTCCAAATAATGATGAAAATAGGTGTATAAACGTTCAGAAGTGATCGTTATTTCTCAATGATTTTCATAATTATTGGATAATAATTATGAAAATAGGTGAATAAACGTACAGACAGAAGTAATCGTTATTTCTTAATTAATTTCATTATTATTGGGAAATAATGATGAAAATAAGTGTATAAACGTACAGAAGTGATCGTTATTTCTTAAAACCATGGCTTAGGATAGGATATCCTCCTCCAGTGCTGCCATTAGTACTTGATACATGGATTTTCGTCAAGCACCATTGGCGCACAAGATGAATGTGGGGTATACACGAGCGTTTCACCCGTTGGGTTAGATAATCAAGCTTTGTTTCCGAATTGTCGAGTACCTAATCGATTATTTAGACATGAAAATTATATTAGTAATTAGTTAGATAAAGAATGACGTCAAATGGGTCTAATAATAATTGTCTGTATGCCTATATTTATTGCTCCATTCACCATAAACTTTCCTTATGAATTACTATGTTGATTGATGACAGATTGAAATTCGCAAACTGACAGACACACGCGGCAAGAGACTTTGTTTTATAGCTGAGGTTACAAAAAGTGTAGTCAGAGATTACATTAGATTTACATTAGACCCCGAAACATCGCCATTAAATATTAAGAATCACAAAAACCAGCCTGAACAGAACATAGCAAATCACAGAACCGTAATAAATCAGAATCAGTGATCGCCGACACTTATTAGCCCCGAAATACTTTTAAGACAATAATAGGATAGATTGATAAATGGGATGACTGATCAAAATGAAAATAGCTTACGTCGCCAGGAAATTCTGCTTAGACATGTTCTGATGGAGCAGAGAAAGAGATGGAGAAGGAATTTATTTAATTTATCAAAACATTGAACATAGGAATTACTTAATATTCTGATAGTGTTTGTTAAGTTCAGGGGTCTTGAATCTAAATCTATGTTCACCCATGTGAAAATCAGTTCTGTATAAAATTATGGTAACATAAGAATAACACAATTATGGTGTCTTTTGCAAAAGCCTCGCATGTTAAATCGGCTGTTTAGAAGTTTCATCTTCTAACTATCAAGAGCACAGATATAGATCCAAATCTATGTCTGTGATGGTGATGTAGTACTTCAAGGTAACAATCCTACTTTGTTCTAAAAAAGACGTACCTTTTTATAAAAATCCACATGTTTTTTTTTACTGTAATAATATGTTGTCAGACCTACGAATTTTTCATATAATATCATTCACATTAAAAACTATTTTATTTCTTATAACTAATTGCAGTAGAAAAACAGCAAAATATTTACGCTGGACTCAATATTTACAACCTTTACATTGTTGTTTACGATAGAGAGTATCCACTAAAGGTATCCTCGGGTATGGAGACGCTGCCTCAACCTAAGGCTCGATCAAATTTCTGCAAATTTTCTTTCTCAGTCTTCCTCAAGAAATGGCGGCTCGGCCTGAGGTTACTCAAATGGTAGCTAAATAGAATAGAATAGGATAGAAATATTTTGTTCAGCACACACAGGAAAGAAAAAGAAAAAGGTTGGTGAAGATACTTAAGTACTACGTAATAACATTAGCCAGGGTGGAATTTAGTGTGGCGGAAAAGGTCTCAGCGTAATTCTACATCCAGACCGAAGTGGGAATGGGAAGTAGCGCTGGTTTTCAGACTGGACCACATTCAGAGTAAAGGAAAGATCAACTTTTTCAATTTTTTTATTGTTTGTCGTCCCCATAGTTTTCCCTAATCTTAGCGCAATATGCGTTGGACCCCACGAATGTGGCGCCATTACTCAAAGTCCGGTGTTCTCAGAACTTACTTTTCCCGCATCATACATCCGACTATTCATACTAAATTACTACTTCTTCTTTCAGTGCCTCTCCAATACTGAAGGTTAGCAGTCATCTTGCAAAATTTTTCTTTGTCTAGTGCTAGCCTAAACAGATCTTCTACTCTCTTAACTCCTGTCCACTATCTAATGTTGCGAAGCCATGATGTTCTACGTCTTCCAACCCTTCTTTTGCCAGGTATTTTGCCCATCATTATCAGCTGGAGCAGATTGTATCGCTCGTGACGTAATATGTTGTGTCCCAAATAGGATACTTTTCTCTGTTTTATGGTTCTCACAAGTTACTACGCATTAACTGAATGAAATTAACTATTGTCTTAAAAAGATGGCAAGTATCTTTTAATCAATTAATTTTTTATCTATTAAGACACATCCTACTTCCTATCCTATCCTACTAATATTATAAAGGTGAAAGTTTGTTTGTAAGTGTGTAAGTCTGTTTGTTACTCTTTCACGCGCAAACGGCTGGACGGATTTGAATTAAATTTGGTTATATTTGTACAAGATTTTTTTTAAATAGTGGTTTCGGTGTTTGTGTCAAAAGTTTAGTATTTTTTTTCTGATAGTTAGGAATTGTTTTAATGTAAATTAGAATGTTTTGATTGGTGAATTTTGTGACTCTCATACCATAACAATAGGTATAGCAACTAGAATCATAGGATACCTAGCCTAATAATGAATAGGTCAGAAATTGACGAAATTTAGCCTTCGTCCAGCCAGCTAAACTTATTAAAAACTAAGCTCAGTGAACAAACCTAAGCTAAACTGAAAAAAGTAAGCTTAGCTGGCATAGTTTGCGGTGGACGCACATGTATAAAAAACTGGCTCAACAATGCGAGCTAAGCTAAACTAACTTAGTTAAGTGGGGACGATCGGTTTTACTCCCAAGAGCTATAAATATTTTTGAAACAAAGTTTGCTACTAAACTAGAACATCGTTGGTGTTTTAAAACTATCCACGTAATGTATTGCAGTTGTTTCCACGCGATAAATATTTATTGTTCCAACTATTGTTTATTGGCTCTGTTAAGATACGATGCAATATAAAACTACTGCTTTACTAAGACGGAATGATTCGTAGACTGATATTGTTTCACTTACTAAAGCATATAAGAATAAAATGTGAAAGTTTTTATTCTGTTAGGCATAAAGTTCAAAACCGGTTTTAAGGAAGTGAGAAGTTTTATCTACATTATAATTACTACTGTCTGTAAAATGACAGAGAGTCCATTAACCATATAATTATACACATTATATAATTATATTCAAATATACTAGGATAAAGATTGACCGATGATTTTTGATCGAACATTTTATCTACTTAAATTGAAAGCTACGATGACCGGAGGCAGTACTTGTACTGTATATATTACTCTAATGAATATGAACAAATTACATAAATACAAGCTCTAGCTACAAATACCTACTTACAAACTGAAAGTTTATATGAATCATTAACTTATTTCTCTTTAGTTTGCTTAATTAATCCTATTCTACTATCCTACTAATATTATAAAGGTGAAAGTTCGTGTGTTTGTTACTCTTTCACGCTCAAACAGCTGGGCAGATTTGCATGAAATTTGGTACCAGGATTATACCTTGGATAAAAAAATAGGCTACTTTTGATCCTGGTATCGGGAACGGGAATTATTAATCGCGGGTAACACCGCGGGGCGCAGTTAGTAAATAATAATTTCTTCACAAAGGTTAGTCTGCAATATCCCAGAGCAAAGCATCCTAAACGCGTTCGTTTCTCGGTTCAATTATAAGAATATACCGCTCCCGAGGGTCTCCGACTGACAGCCAGTGTCAGGCGTAAATTATGCAACTATCTTGGAAACTACACTGTAATAATGTAGGAATTCTTGTCTTAAAGCCCATTTACACGATGCAAGTTTCTTGCCTGTTGCATGCAATTAAATTGAAGCATTATGTGACTTACATGGTCTAACTAAACAAAAAAAATCTGTTCATTAGGTCTAAAATATTCATAAAACAAATGCTTCTAAAACGGATTAGTTTTGTAGAATCTCTACATTAATAAAACTGTACCATGTGATGTCTGTACATTAAGATATTAATGAAAAACTAATATGGGGGGTCTCTTTTAGAGAAACAGAAGCGCGTTCCTTTGTCACGAGACAAAATAGTTACCGACATAAACGTGAATGAGAATATGCGAATGTATGGTCAAGTAAGGTGTAATGTAAGGTATATAAGTAAAAGTATAGACTATAACGTTCAATAATGTTCGTTAACATCCTAACTCAATCACAAAAACTTTAAAAATCAAAGAAATCCTTCCAATAAATTCGTGAACTGTAAAAACACAGCGGGCCAATTGGGAGGCCATAAAACATGTAGTTGGCCGACATGGAGTTGGCCGAAGGGCGATAAGCGACGGCCAACACTGTGCTTTGACATCGAAACATTCGGCCAGGGTTGTCGCATAAACAATGTCAGCAAATATGCTTTCAGCTACCTCTCTGTTTTTTCCAAGAAATATTTTGTATTTTGTACAACGCCAAATATTTCAAAACTACTAAGGCTTGAAATATCTGGCGTTTTGCATATTTAAATAAAAACTGGCGATGTTAGTAGAGACTTCTGAAAACAGTGTTTGGCAACATAGTAGTCTTAGGTACATTTTCATTTGAATTATTAGTTCATTTGAATAAAGTTTTTTTTTTCTCATAAAAAACTTAAATAAGAATTTCACTCATACATTCTCACATGTTAATTTTGTATTACTTACAGCCTTTTAACATGAATACATTCATCGATTTATTTGTAATTTTTCTTATACAATGTTCATTTTTTTTTATTATTGTATTTTAGACAGTTATGTCTATATAAATGTAGTTGTTTAGTTTCTGTAAATAAATTTTCATTAAAAAGTAGTTAAATACTGTAAAGATTTGTTCACACTCCTGCTACAAAACATTTTAATTCATTTATTCGATGTAAGTAATCTAATCAACAGAGAAAACAGTCCTCCAAAAACACCTCTTTACAGTTTGTATAATTCATAGAGCCAAATAAATTTGCAATAAATTCGGCAGCCCTAAAGGACCTGTCGATGCTGTGGTGTAGCCACGGATAAATCAACGGGCGACGGGATCACTTGCCTTCTTGAGGGTAAAGGGAAGTTCTTTATTCCATTCTTTACAGGCTTTGCTTACTTAAGACTAGTTTATCAAAGTTTTTTGATAAAATAACCATAAACACTAATACTAGTTGTTGTTGTTGTTGTTACTTTTAGTAGAAATGGTCGATCTCTTTGTATCTACAGTTCGTTTTTGATCAGTGCGAAATTGTGTGTGTGAATCGTGCATTTAAATAGGGAAATTGTGAAATGGGTGTGCCTTGACTCTGATCGGTTTTCTGATAGCTTTTATTTAATTAGGAAAAAATGTCGTTTATTACTGTTATTTGTTGAACTGGTACAGTATGGGAAAATCCGAATCCGAAAATCCGAACTGTAGGTTATTTAGTTATAGGTATCCTCCTCTCCAACTTTATTTCATAGAGTATGTCCCAAGAATTTTATTTAACATTTTCTTGAAAAATATCTTGTAACCACGATTATTTGGCATTCATAAAAATCTTCACCGAAGGACGGAGATTTTTAAAATATCCTGGTTTTCTCTCTATTATCACTTTGTTATTTTTTGCAACGTCTACGAACCACTATAATGCATCAGTAATGTACCTGCACAGCGCATTTTTCCCTCAACTTGCAAGGTAAATTTTAGCTTGGGAGTAAACAATAAAAACGTATAGAAGTTACACTCCTATACTTATGGTCAGTGAACAAAGACAGTCAGTTAAAGCGACGGGTACTGGATTCAATGATACTTATTACGTTCAAGTTAGTATTGATTATAGGAATTGTTGTAGCTATCGCACATTACACTTCATTAAATATACCTAAAGTTAATCATTTGATTACTTAGATAAAGCAAGCTGAAATTAGAACCAAGGCAAGTAAAAACGTAATGGAGTATGTTGTACAAGTTGTTAGAAAAATAATGTTGCTCAGCACTCGCATTTACGCTACCTTAGTATAAACCTACTATGAAATTGTATTCAATTAAGTACTTTTCTTATTATTGTATGATATCCTAGAAGGGCCTTAGTTACTTTTGCATCTATCACTACAAATGTTTTAT
The DNA here is from genome assembly GCA_963582015.1 of Xanthorhoe designata. Classification (NCBI taxonomy): domain Eukaryota; kingdom Metazoa; phylum Arthropoda; class Insecta; order Lepidoptera; family Geometridae; genus Xanthorhoe; species Xanthorhoe designata. The sequence goes on from OY757029.1 coordinate 5,893,882, forward strand.
TCTAGTAGGTAAATTTATTGGAGTAATTTAATCAACCAAAACAGTCCACCAAAAACTAATATTTTACAATTTCTATAATTCACATACATCTACAAAACAAACATAATGCGAGCACGAATTTTTCGATGATATTAAATGTAATTCACTTCTATCGCAGAAATCATGACTTCAACGTAAATTTTCAGCTCGGGAGTTGAACCTTATTAAATTTGCACGGACTGGCAATCTGATGTAGGTGTCCCGGAGCTTTTGAAATGTGGGACGTTACATTTATATAACTTGAAGTCTTGGATTTCTGGTTTATTGATTTTGAGCAAGGTGACATTTACTTAGGAACACTTATGGCTAGCAATAATGATAACCAATTCTCCCTTATCGATAGATAAGTACTACTAGATATTTCCTTATCAATATTAGGTCTAAAATCATTTTTATGGCTAGTCAAGTCATTACAAGAGCCGCCTTGGCAGAGTGGTAAGTACCTCGACTTTCGTTCAGAAGGTCGTGGGTTTGAATCAGGGCCTTACATCAGTGGGTTTTTAGTTTTGGAAAAATTATTATGCACTTTGAAACGAGCTCTAAACGGTAAATGCCACAGTTTTTTATCATTACAATGCATACAAATCTTTTTATTAGCTACCATGACCATGTTAAATGAAATGATAGGTACCTAAGTAATCAAAAATCCTCCTCGACAAAAAAGTCAATTAAATAAATTTGTAAACAAAGAAATAGTCGTCGTAACCAAATCACTACGAAAGACAATAAGGTTCATAATTGCGAAACCTACTACAATCACGATAACTTACATAACCAATTTAATTTATAAGCAATTCAATACAAAATCTAAACTCACACAATCGTTTCCCAAAATAGCTACTTGTATAAAATTGCGTAGCTACTGCGAGCTTCGTAATGAGAGACTGTAACGAATCGAATCAACTCCATAAATTCAGCGCCAAATCGAAAGCCGAAAAGATAGATCAATACACATAAAATAAGATGTCTGACTCGGCTTTCGGCGTTAAGCCCGTCACACACCTAGCTATAATATAATATTAATATGCCTTGCTATATATTATACAAATACACACGCAGCTATAATATTATTATAGCTGCGTGTGCGGTCACTTGAATATTTGTATAGAAAATATATCGTAATATGCCTGGCTATAATTTATAATACTATATATTATAACTACGTGTGTGGCGGGCTTTACCTATAAACCAAAGCAGAAAGTGCAGAAACAATGTTCCTGTTTTTCTGTTCGTTGGTTTTATTATTTCTACACTCTTGAGACGAAAACAGTGGATGTTAGCAGCATCGCTCTGCTATTCATGAAGAATGTAAGTTCATATTGACTATGATCAACTGAGTTGAGCTACTAGTTGGTTTGCAACGATCCTTAGGTAGCTCGACTAGTTCGTATTGTATATTGTGTAGTGTAGTAGTTTGAAAAGCGGTGTTGGCCGAGTGTACCTCGACTTTCGATCCGAAGGTCGTGGGTTTGAACCGGCAGGGCTGGTGACCGCGAAATATCAAACGTATGAAAACGCCGGTAGTGTTCACACCAAAGAGCCAGGCGCGGTGGCTATGAGCGGACGCTTGACCTACTCACTTGTAAAAATGAATATTACAGGCCAAGTTACGAAAGTACGCTTGTATAATAACAGGTACAAAAGCCTTTAGAATCACCTTTAACGAAAGTTTGGCCAATTTATTCGAGCTCGACCATTTCAAAAGACAGTTCTATTTAATATTTCATTTCCCCAATTTGCGCGTACCTAAATGGAGGGCGGACCAAGTAAAAGGTTTTATGGAGGAATAACTACCTGGTTCTGTAAAGTCTAGTGCCTACTGAAGCACTCTCTTCTTATTGGTTCCTCATTGAAAATAGTCTTCTAATCTAAGTCTTCTAAAAGAAAAGAATAATTCGCCTGTTCAAAAATAATCCATGGTCGAAATAAGTATTAACCTGTTTATAGTTGTTTAAATATTAACTTCCAACTAATAATAAAATATTCCTTTGAACGGGATATTTATTGATTTATGAGTTACACGATATTTCGGCAAAGGTTCAGGTGCCACGATCACGGTAATCATGGCGCTTGCAACTGTTTATATGTTTTCTTTAAATTTAAGTTCAGGAAAAAATTACAAGCGATCATCCATCCATTTTGGGATCGTAAGTGCTTCTTCTTCAATCTTCCACGAACGACAGCAATCTACATGACACTCAAACAATGTGAGCTACAAAACACAACATTTAGAATTCAAAGTCGAACACAGACCCTTTTGACTACACACTGTCTGTTTATTCAGCTTGTTTATTTTAAGTGTCGTTCTAGCTGTTTTTCGGTTTGTTACGCAATTTTACCAGACAAATTGGAGACGAGTATAACATGGCACTATAGACATGTTTTTAATGTTTTTTGAAACTGCAATATCTACTGCTATATTGTTGTTTCATGGTTTTTTTTTTACCGTGGGAATGGCGATGCCAACAGTGCTATAATTACAATATAGCCTCTTGGAGTAGCGCAAAAAAAGCCAGACCAAGATTACCAAATTTTTTGTATTTTTTCCATTGTACAGGCACTTTTGCACAACAAAATAATATGCCTAGTTACAGTATTACAGAGAGATTAAATTAAAAGTTAATAAATTTATAGCGTTGTACTAGGTAGGAATCAATTTTCAATTCTTGGCTATTGCCAAAAAACGAATGCTCCGAATCTAAGTATAAAATGCCATTGACTAAAAACTTTTCCATTGTTGAAAGTTTTTTTTTTTATTGATTTTAGAAAAAAATTGTTGTCATGAAGAAATGCAGTCACAACTATCCAGAATTGCATGAAAAAAAGGCCCAAGTTGACAGCAAACAAGACTTTTCATTATTTCCAATAGCCATGTGTTACCTACTCTTTTAATTACACCAGTTTAAGTTTACGAACAAATTAACAAATGAAACTAGAAATTAATTAGAACTAGCGGGCTTATTACTGTCAGGCCCCTTTTAACGGGTTTGTGGATAAACCTCTGTATAAAAGTATAGTTTGTTTTATCATTCTGTTTCTAAAGGTCTTTTATTTAGGGATCTGTAAAATTCGTAACCATCTATAAGGTTTATAATTATGTTAATATATTAACCTAGTCTCTCCCTCTGTTGGATAGGTACTTATACATTTGTTGCGAGTTTTTCAATCTATAGAGTACCTACTTAGTTACGCTAATTTCCACTGTTTGCTGAACCTACAAGTCTTTTTACATTTGAAGTTAGAAAATATAGTTAAGCTTATACTTACCTTTCTTTTTAAAATGTCATGCATGTCCCAATATATCTGTTTCATGTAGAAATTCTTATTTCTCTAAAATTTTGTAAAAGAACTACCTACCTAAGTGGTTCCGTCGCGCCTACTTTTTCCCTAACAGCAAATTAATTTCATGTTTGATTATACATTTATACACAACTAACTGACACCTGAGTGATTTTCCTAGATGTTGCGTAAATTAAATGTTATATACTGATACCACACATATCTATTACACTTAATTTATCCATTAGATAATTAAAATATTCAACCAATTCACTTTAGCCAAAGACGATTAATATCTAGAAGACAGACAAAGGCCATACACAAAATCGTAACCCGATCCCGCAGTACCAGATAGCCTGAAAACTTTAAAACATCAATTTTATCCAAGAAATTTCAATACTTAGTAGTAGGTAGCAACAATATTCAATATTTAAACATTTTTAACTAGAAAGTAATTGAAATTTCTTGGATAAAATTGATGTTTTAGAGTTTTCAGGCTATTTTTTAGGGTTACGATTTTGTGTATGGCCTTTGTCTGTCTTCTAGATATTAATCGTCTTTGCTTTAGCTAATCTTCACTCAACTATTGAATTGAATGTTATCCTTGTGTGAAGTACCTACGTGATTGTAATAAATAGTCATAAATAAATTCACTTGAAATACTATTCGAATAACATAAAGAGATAGTTCAATCACTAAGTAGTCATGTAAATATTTATCTATAGGTACCTACTATATTTTATCTATATTGTTTGAGGTTTGTAAGAGGTTATCAGCAGAATTATTAAATTAAAATAATTATACTTTTAAAATCAAGTCAGTGTTAAAAACCATGACTTTAAAACTGAAACTGAAAATATGATGAGCGTGTATAACCGTTATTTCGTATCTAATAATTTAAAGAGACGTAAGTTAAAGAATATTTTTATGAATATAAATTTATTTAAATCTTAAATCACAAAAATGCTTGCCTTTCACTTTATTCATTTATATAATTTTATCACAACCCTTTTACGCTTTTTTTTGTTGGATACTCAACTAACATTTATTTAAAGTTTTACATAACGCAGACGTTTTCCTACAATTCTGTATGTCCCATCCAATATTTCTTTATCATATCAGCTACTTTTTCTCCAATCATAATACATGGTGCATTAGTATTACCCCTTACAATAGAGGGCATTATACTTGCATCTGCTACTCTCAATCCTTCAACATTCTTCACTCTTAGTTCAGGATCAACAACTGCTGTTTTATCATCAACTGCCCCCATTTTCACTGTACCTACTGGGTGGTATAACGAAAACGTCATTTCTCTGGACCAGCATTCGAAATATTCGTCACTTGTTTTGTCGTATTTTTTACAAGCATCAATGTCAAGCCATTCTAGTTTAAAGCCCGCTTCTTTGAATGCTGTAGTATCTCCGAGCTTAATACTATATTGTTTGATACTTCTCAACATAGTATTCATATCCTCAGATTCTTCATAGTAATTAGCATAAATTAAAGGTTTATCCATAGGATTTTTACTCTTCAATATAATTTTTCCTGCTGACTTGGGTTTTAAAAGAACGTTAATTACCATTAAGGTACTTTGGTCTTTGGTCATATCCTTAAACTTTTGTTGAACCTCATCAGTCAAATCGTGTTTCTCGAACATATTCAGCATGTTAGTGATACCAGCTGGGAAGATTAGGTAATGGTTTTGCAAATCTGGGCTAGTTGCATGAGGATCTGTAGTATTCCAGAAATTGATGATTCGATGAGGCTCAATCCCAGATAAAAACCCTTCATTGTGGAATATGTACTGGGCTAAACCACCAGCAATATTTGGTAGTGTCATCAAATGGTTATCTTTATCGGGGGCCGTATACATGATGGGTACATATAGATGGTCCTGTAAGTTTTCTCCGACAGGTAAATCAGCTTTGACTTCTATGTTTAGTTTCTCCAACTGCTCTCGCGGACCAATACCAGAAAGAAGTAGCAACTGCGGAGAATTTATTACACCACCAGATACAATAACTTCTTTTGTAGCTTCGACAAAGATATCTTTGTTATTTTTCTTCAACCAAACTCCTTGGATTTTATTTGTTTCTGGTTTGAAGACTAGTTTTGTAGCATATGCATTTTTTACTACATGAAGGTTCTTTCTATCTTTAATAGGACTCAAGAACGCTCTAGCGGTACTACACCTGACACCGTCTCTTGTGGTAGTGTACGCTTTTATGATTCCCATTTGGTCTTCTCCGTTAATATCAGTAAGATTCTTGATTCCTAATTCTACAGCCCCTTTTATGACCAAGTTTTCAACATCTTTAAGGTCAGGTTTGTTCTCCACAGTGAGAAAGCCTTCTTTTCCATGATATTTGTTATGTGCTTCGGTTATATGTACGAGGTTTTCACTCTTCTTGAAGTAAGGAAGCACTTCTTCATAGCTCCATCCTTTATTTCCGCTGGCTGCCCATTCATCGTAGTCTAGTTTATTGCCTCTCACGTAGAACATGGCATTGATGCTGCTGCTGCCGCCAAGTGTTTTTCCTCTTGGCCATGCGCATCCTTTGGTTTTATAAGCCCGACAAGCTCCATCTTGTGGTTCAGTTTTATATACCCAATCTGTTTCTGTATTCATGTTACTAAAGAATAATTGTGGCATCTAAAACAAAAGACAATTTTGATATTTTGGTATGCGAAATAAAAAAAAAAGGAAATGAAATATGATCACGACTGTTTCCCAGGACGCGGTAGAGGTATGTGAGGTAGCATTGAAGACTATTTCATATAGTGACTACTGGTAATCTATTAAAATTACCCATCATGAATTCATTAGAACCAATGCTAAATTCCCTAGATGATTGTCAGCCAGTTACAAACAGTTCTAAGGGTTTTCATGATTAGCCCTTCAAAAAGAAGCTCTCACCTCAGTCGATAAAGTTGGATTTCCCCCAGCTTCAACCAGCAGAACTTTCCAGTTAGGGTTTTCACTCAGACGATTCGCTACAACTGAACCGGCTGAGCCGGCTCCTACTACTATGAAGTCATAGTTTGGATCTGCAAAAAATGTGAGCATAAGTTGCGATAAATAGCAAAAAAATAATCCATTAACATAAACATGGGTAACAGAAATGTGAAATACTTATTGACAAACGAGTGACAAGAAAATAAGGCTACCCCTCAGCATTTGCTCCAGCAGCATCATGACTGTTGGAGCGCTGGTTTTCAGTGGCGCCAAAGGAGTTGCGCATCAACTGCTGTGTGACACGCGCATACAAGTTTATAATACATTTTACGATACATGCATTGTTTTTGTTTTTTTTATTTGTATCATACCTGTAAACTCAGGAGGGCCGGCTTACATCAGGATTCATTCAGGTGGCGTGGTTGTGCAGATTGGGAGTTGGATAAATTAAATGTCTTCTTCTTGACAACCATTGTTTTAATCTTCCAGCAAGTAATTACAATATTAATAAAATCAAGACACCACAACTTGTATCACATTATGAAGACTGGTTAATGATATCTTCTTAGTTCAGATGAGATTTGATTCAGGCAGTAAATAGCGATTTGTCGCAAAGCGAGGTGCGCTGGCGGCCATCGTTCAAGAAGTGTGTTCTTGACATCCGCCGCCCCGCTCCCATCGGCACGACACTTCGCTAGAGGAACCTTAACCTCCAAGGTCCTCTCGTGCATAGACTTCTTCTTCTCGTGTCGATACTTCAACTTCCTCGTAGACAGGACAATCAATGCCCTTGACATTGACAATTCAACCACGCGCCGACACGGCCAGACTGACAAACCGACCGTCCTCGGGCGTTATAGCATTTCTGAAACAAACATGTCCAATCACTAGGACATCCGCTCGTCCATCCTACAATCCACTGACAGGACTTCATTCCTTCATTCTAGGAACATAAATTGCCAGAGTGGCATCAATCAAACACAAAATCACTCACATCAATATCATCATGATTGCCGTGAGTGGCATCAAACACAAAAGCATTCAAATCAAGACTTATGATTGCCGTCAGTGGCATCAAACACAAAATCATTCACATCAATCAATACCACCATGATTGCCGCTTAATCAGGATAAGTGAATTCTTCTAACCGCCGCCAGCAGGTACCAATCTGACCTGGTCAACACTTCTCCGCCGTCCCATCCCATCTACAAACAGCATCATCTGGACCGGAAAAGTGCATCCCCTCCACCCAGCCTGAGAGCAAGCTGGTCGGGATAACAGTCATTTTGTATGAGTGCATCCCCTCCACCCAGAATGAGAGCAGGCTGGTCGGGATAACAGCTTCCGACCAGGATAAACACATCTGGACCGGACAAGCGCATCCCCTCCACCCAACCTGAGAGCAAGCTGGTCGGGATAACACTCTTTTGTATGACTGCATCCCCTCCACCCAGAATGAGAGCAGGCTGGTCGGGATAACAGCTTCCGACCAGATAAACCAGATAGACCATGGGTGGGACCTTTACTTCTGGACTTGACTATCGAAATCAAACAGCAAACACGGGTGTCTCCATCATGTCCAGGATCAACATCTCAACATCCCAGCTTAGCAAACAATGCATAACATAAAATATCCAGCTAGCATTTCTCTAGACTAGTGAAATCAAACAGTGACATCCAGGATCAACGTTTAAACATCTCAGCATAACAAACGTACTTACATAAAGTATCCAAATAACATTCCTCTCATTCAACTAGTGAAATCAAACAGTGACATCATAGGATGTCATCCAGGATCATCATTTAAACATCTCATCTTATCAAACACAATCATGTATGACATAAAATATTCTGGTAACATTTCTCGGATTGCGAAGTATCTTGTTCATCATAAATTACAATATAACTTTGTATAAGTACCTCATGCATGTCTCATCATGAAAGTATATACTCAGGGTGTATCTATAACCACCAGAGAGCACAGTCCAGTTGTCATAAGAAGTGATCACCAATCAATAATAATTGTCCCCAATACTAAGATTACTTCGTCAAATGGTCTCTTATAGTTTGTCGTCGTAAAATTGTCTCTTATAGTTTGTCGTCGTAAATCAATAATGAACGTCTCGCTCGATATACCAAGGTTACTTTCGTCTACGCCACACACAATGTCGTCAGTGTATAAACGTCTCTATAAACCAAGGTTACTTCGTCAAAATCATAATATCGCCGACTCGGCCTCATCATTTACAAAATGTCGTTTCAAGCAGACTGTGATTCGTATCGTCAGCATTGACGATTAAGGAGCCCCACATTGTTATATTGCCTCTCCACTGGAGTCTTACTATTTAGATTCACCTACGAGGCTGGACCACCGAAAAGAAAACCAGACCTATGTCTATATGGTCCTTCATCCTTCATGGATCTTTAGACCTAGAACCATGATTAGGTAGGTACCTAGAATCACCTAGCTCTTCATAAAATAGATTTTCTTATTTGGGTAAAAGAGAAGGATTTTCGATGTATGATCACTCTTCGCGGTAGTATCTCACACTAACTTTTGGTAAGAACTATCTAAATCTCTTTATTTTACCTATTCCAGACAATTTTTATCGTTAGTACGTAACGATGATTGCAACACTAATGCATCACTATTAGCAAAGAATATTCTTACAGAAATCTCAAGAAAATATCAGGCCAACTTTTGAAATCAATGATATTGCTTATAAAGTTTATCTAAAACCATATCGCAGCAGAAGTGAATATTAGACGATAAAAGTAGTTAAAAGCAAGTACAAATATAAGCTATTAACAGTGAGGGAGATCTCAGTTTAGGACAAACTACATACAAGTCATTATGAGTGTTCTTTAATCAGAGTTCAATTTAGGAGCGTGGAACCAGTGGTTGACCAATAAACCATATTGTTTTGTACGATAGGTACCTACTCCTGATTAGAGTCCTTGATTTCCCTATGCATGAGATTCTGCCCAAGTGAATGAAGGAGTAGAGTGCTATTCCTAAAATCGTATGTTTGATAGCAAACTCTAGCAAACCAATTGTAGTGTTCGTGTCATAACTGTCAGATCGGTCCTTTAATGGTTGCCTAGCAACAAATAAACTGAAGAATAACTCACACACATAAAAACAGAAGAACTAAAGAATTTTCAATTATTCTTCAATTATTATTACTCGACTCGACTGGAAGGAAAACCTAAGTTTCTACATACATTTCATCAATTATATCCTGTAGTATCCTATATTTTACCGTTGCGAATATTTATAATCAGTAGGATCCCTTAAACTGGACTTTAGTATCAATAATAAGACCTTATATAATAATCAGAATGAAGATTTGACAATTCGCGAATAGGACTAAACATGGGACACAATCGGTAGAATAAGAGATTTTTAACGTCTTGCTAAGTTGCTACGTACAACTTCATAGTTCAAAGGAATGTTTGAAGACTTCGAAGTCTACATAACAATCGGTTGTTCTTTCGTATAGGCTAGCTAACAAAATTAATATGCTTCTATCATGGCTTACAGACTCAGGACTTTCAATTCCCATGTATGTCCACCAGGAAGGGCTTCAGGGTTCTCTTGAATTGAAGCCCTACTTCGGAGACGGGAATAAACTACTCTTGTGTCTTCCGTCCGAGGTCACACAAAACACAACCCATCGACTGTTCATTTGATTGATAACAACACTAACGGTCACTAGAGGTGGTCGTTAAATCAATAAACTGCTTTTTAATCCTGTTGACGATTAACGAAAAGCTGTTACGTTAAATTAATTTCAAAACCGTCAATGACACACCTCTAACGGTCACCCATCCTAATTGAATAAAACTGCACATCAAATAGAATAAAAACCCTACGTTTACTGCACATCACAGCAGTCAGCAGCACGAACGATGCATTCTCCATCTTTCAAAATCATCCATTCAAGCGAACTACAACAGCACACTGTGCACAGCGCTTAACGCAGCAGCGAGCGACCACTCGCTACACTGTCATCTCTTCAAGACTAGTAATGATAGCGAAGTCATCAGCACTCAGGATTACAAGAAGAAAGTCATTTCTAACGTCATGTTTTCGTCAGCGCGATCTAGAAATTGGTCATTTTAGTCACGCCATCTAGTTATAAATTCAGTTACTATCTTACGTCAATGCCATTGTTCTACCAAAAACGAGTCCTGAAAAAGTTCGTCAGAGCTGGGAAGAAACTTCCTCAAATTACCTAATAAGTAGCACATCAAGCAGATTCTGAAACTCACCTTTAACCATCAGCCTTTCTCCCAGTACTTATACAATATTGCACGACGCGACTGTGCAATATTGTAAGAGTCTACGAAGTATTATAAATTGACTTTTATAGATTCAAAATAGTCAAAAATAGATTCACAATTCTCAATAGTCTGGTCTGTTAAACTTTCAGTCATGAAAACTACTTACGTTTTCTTTCATTCGAACTTACGATAATCATTATCAATTTTATAAACAGTACTGGTAGCTTTGTCACAAAAGCTTTCTTTACAAGAGAACAAGATGATTCACAATCAAACAAAACCAAAAACTGGCTCACCGGATTATATCCACTCCTGGCGGTGCTCATACTGATCAACCTCTTAGATCAGTGCTCCACCACCGTCCTCCCGTCTGGACAAGTAGGCATCATGTTTCCAGGCTGACCGCATGTGTAGCGGGTGAAAATATTCTCGTTCTCCATAGTATAATATAATGAAATATGAAACATCTTCTATTAGGCTTGCAGTAGTTGCAGTCGGATCTCGTACCACAATCAACAGTAGGTAAAAGCCAGTAAATGTGTCAACTCCGCGGACTTGCTTGGCTTCTGGTTCATCATAGAAACGTTTTATTTTACCAAATATTCGGAGCATAGCTCATTACAGCTTGTTTTGTGTAGACCAGGAACTGAATTCATGGTGTATTATGTTGTCATTCTGACACGGTCCTCTGACTGATGTGACGGATCCAGATATGACCTCTTCGGTCATTGTGCAGTCCAGATATGACCTCTTCGGTCATCGTAGTAGTCTTTGGTAGTAGTCTTGAAGAATTATTAGTTTTCAATCTCGCCATTACAATTTCTTTCTTCGAACTCCGTGTGATAGATCAAAATTTCTCAGAAACCGTTAACTCCAGATGCTCCTCATTTTGCAGCACTTTCGATCCCACAACTGATGTAAACTCAGGAGGGCCGGCTTACATCAGGATTCATTCAGGTGGCGTGGTTGTGCAGATTGGGAGTTGGATAAATTAAATGTCTTCTTCTTGACAACCATTGTTTTAATCTTCCAGCAAGTAATTACAATATTAATAAAATCAAGACACCACAACTTGTATCACATTATGAAGACTGGTTAATGATATCTTCTTAGTTCAGATGAGATTTGATTCAGGCAGTAAATAGCGATTTGTCGCAAAGCGAGGTGCGCTGGCGGCCATCGTTCAAGAAGTGTGTTCTTGACATCCGCCGCCCCGCTCCCATCGGCACGACACTTCGCTAGAGGAACCTTAACCTCCAAGGTCCTCTCGTGCATAGACTTCTTCTTCTCGTGTCGATACTTCAACTTCCTCGTAGACAGGACAATCAATGCCCTTGACATTGACAATTCAACCACGCGCCGACATACCTAAGTGTGGTTTAACACTGTTAAATATAGAAACTATTTTATTTGTGTCTATTTGTTGCTTTTTTCTTCTGTAATTGAGACAGAATATCTTTCCCTTATCTACTTTTTTCGATAATTATACAGCTTCAATCAAATACTTACTCAAGGACATAGTTTACTCTAAAAAATGTTTCAGTAGGAAAGATAGTTTTTTAAAGGAATTTATTAATAACTTAGTAAACCCGCGCGGCTTCGCTTGCGTGTTTTACACGCTAATTTCCATAAACACTTTGACACCCCATTGTAACCTTTTAAAAGGGGTAATGTAAAACCTGCGGTAAAATGGCGTCAATTTTTTAAGTTAGACCTCTGGCAATACATCGGTAAAAACTGTATTAAATTCCATTCAATAGTTTTTGCGTGATGCGGGAACACACAGCTGACACAATTTTTAATTTTTTTTGGCATGTCTTTTAAATATGATCATAATTAAAAGCATTCACAGATGAATCTTAAATTGATGTTGATCCTAAAATCCTTTCACAGTAATTGTTATTGTTACCTGCAACAACAGCATCGACAGCATCCGCCGGCCAGAGATGATCACCAGCTATGGCACATTGCGCAGCGAAGAAGCTTTGAAGCGCTTGAGCGAAGAGTGGCCCGGCTACCTGGTAGCTGTTGAGGATAGGAGCGGTCACGGCAGGATCGCACGCCCACATCGTTTACTGCAATAATAAGAAATACCATCGTAAGAAAATAACCTTGAAGTAGTTTCATTGTTGGCGGGACAATCACGTCACCTACCACGAAGGTTTTCTGTAAAACAACATAAGTTCAATAAATTTGATTTGATTTCGAAGCATGGTGTGGTGGGATTTCATCATCCCACCCATGCTTTAAAATCCTTTCGAAATACTTTTTTTCATTTTTTTATGGGCGTTTTCGACTATTATAAATGGTTTTTTATTTTGATGGCATGCATAGTCATTATTTATTTATTATCAAACAAAGAAGCCATACGAGCAAAAGTTTTATTTTCAAAATCTCACTTTTGCTGAAAAACTATTAATATTTTTTAATGCAGAACTTTATTTTTTTAAATCGATCACATAAGTCGTAACATGACTTTTCGATAACTCTCTCAGATTCTGACTTAGCTGCTTAGCTTCAGGAGCCCTAAAAACTCACCCTGTATACAGGCACTAATAACTTAGTAATGACGTCGTTAATGAAGTTTGGTGTAGGAAAATGCGGAACCTAACGACGCTGTATAAACTAGATTAAGTTAAAACATAGGAAAAAACAACAGACAGGGTAAATAAATAAAAATATCAAGCAATCGACAACATTTTCCTAAAGATACCTACCTACCTTTGGAGAATTCTATGTTATCAGATTAAGTAAATACCTGAATTATAAACAGTGCGATAGGATAAACAAACATAGGTACCTACCTACTTAACAGCCTAGCTACAGGTGGGTTTATTGCATTCGCTTAAAACTCTGTAGGTATAAGTATTTATCAGAGCAAATAAAACAAAAACCTGTAAGCACAATGATTTTATAAAACTACCCTTCAGAGAGGATGTGAGAAGATGTTCAGTTGGTATTAGGTATAACTTCATAACGGGTTGTTCGATTTGTTTTAAACTTTGTATGTACGAGTATTCTCAGATGGTGGTTTGTTTGTGTTTTTCGAATACTTCTAACACCAAATTCACTCGAACGAAGTCGCGGGCATCTGCTAGTATGACAATAAAGTTACTATCAAGTATCAGATACTTAGATTGTTTGTACAAACGAGAATACAGTTCGGGTTATCTGTCGATACTGACCTAGGTGTTGTTCTTAACCACCAAATAAAGTGTCTCGATTTACTCGTTTGAAATGGTTTTGATATTTTATATCTCTTGACTTCTACTCGTAAATGTAAGCTAGTCACACTGTTGCCGTATCTTAGAACATAACAAGTTGTAAAACTAAAAACGTTAAAAAACCGACCTCATATTCGTAAAAGCCGTGTTGGCCAAGTGGATAAGTACTTCGACTTTCGATCCGAAGGTCGTGAGTTCGAATCCGGCCGTGCATCAATGGACTTTTCGTGTCGAAAAATGTATATGCGAACCCGCGGCTAGTCAGCCCCACACGTATTGACCATTGTCTTTCCTGTGGATATGGCCGGCTAAGCTGAGAGGATGGTTTAGGTGCTGGGGCAAGCCTATTCTATCTCAAGTGCTTACCTTCAAAATCAATTTATTAAAATGATTAGGTAGTTCATTGATTGGTTATCAACAACACGTCTAAATAATTAAAAATAAAATATGAATTAACCAAAACCTAAACCGCCTATAATTTGTATAAACGTAAATTCTATTCTATTCTAAGTAATTATAGACACCCGTGAAATTCTTAATTTTGTGTGGTGCCTATGAGTGCAAATATTGTTGGGTTAGCATTATGAAACATTTACTGCGTAATCGTTATCTATATCGCATTGGTCGAGTAAATAATTAATGAAATATGAAGTAAATAATAGATTTTATCATACAGTTGCGCATTGCCTAAAAATTTTTTTGTGTAAAACTACTAGACGTAGATACCTACTTAGTATTATTGCTACTCAGCACGCGTGTGTATTTAAAGTTGCTATTCTTGCATGTATCATGATCATGTCATTTTATTATCTAATAATCCTATCAAAAACGAATTAGTTACATTTTAACGACAACAACGACTGAAAACTTATTAAAATGTAATTTGGGACAAGCTAAGAACAGTCCTCATTAACTTAATTTCAGACTAATTTTATTATGTACCGATGACAAAAATAATTTAGCTTCAGAAATTAAAAAAAACCTTTCGTCTGTCGTAAATGTGACGTGTTTCACCGTCAGCCTTTTCATCACGCTGATAGTACAAAAAAAAAGTCCTGATGGCGCTAACCCTACTCGCTTATGACCGAGTCAATATTCGTTTTGAGTAACGACAGTTTGATACGACTCTGGAAACGTACCAACTTTGTCTTTTGATTCGTTTTTAATTCTAATCGACAATGTATTTTGTACATTTGATCTAGGTGCCATTGCTTTTGCTTTGTTTTTAAGTCACACTCGCGCCGCTTACCCTTTAAAAACTTTTAAACGTCCGTTTTGAAGAACCCAATGCTTTAGTCTCAGAGGAAAACAGGTTCATCGTGGGGAATGTTGTTTACATAATAAGGCCTTTTTAAGTAGGTAGGTGTAGGTTCCAATGGAAGATCAGCGTTGTGCCCATTCCATCCAGTGGAATAACAAATGCTGAGTTGGATTCCTTTTTGCGATCTTTACTTTAATGTTTTTTGTGTTTAATTGTTTGTATTTTATATTCTAATTATCTGTAGGTTTTTGTGTCGCAAATAAATTATATTTATTCTTTATTCTTTTTATAGATGGCTCTGGGCAAGCCTTACCTATTCAGCCTAATAATTTCTAAGGCATTGCAGTGTGAATATGCAACTTGTTGAGAGAGTTGAACTTGTAGTGCAAACTAGAGTTGGCCTCTTGCTCAATGAGCTCAATGCGCATATGAACGAACGAACACAACAGTACTTGCGCCTGTATTATACTCCTGACGCTGTATTATGTCATAACATAAGACAGTAGCATAACAATTTATTATCAAATTTATAATAAATGAGGAGATAATGTAGGCACAGAGATAACATTGTTACCTAAAAATTATACGACGCTAAAGAAACATTGTTTTCTTTTAAATACATTTGGCCAGTCGAATATTTTGATATCTTAATATCACCATGTTTCTTTCATTATCTCACGCTAAGTAGGGTCAACACAACATGTTTTTCTCTTTCACTCACCCATAATATACGTCAACTCTGTATCCATTCTCATTTTCTCTTTCATAGAATCCAACTACTTATTCTTCGGCATTCCTATGCTTGCATACGCATCCACACAAACCTCCTTCCTTTTCCTTCAATTCCTCTTGATCGGTTATCCATCCATCTCATCCGTCAGAAATAGTCAAATATGTAATATTTGTAAATTATTGATAATTTACTTACGCTCGAAATTAATATTCAATCCGACGAACGATCGCAGATCTATCTCCATAGTAACGCTGTTATCTGTCAAAAAGTGGCATACAAATTGTGTTGAATAACAAAGTTGCTATGGAGATAGATCTACGATCATTCATCGGATTAAATATTAATTTTGGCCTAAAGTAAGGTGTTTGTTAAGTTTTTACTAAAAACTATTTTTTGAAGTCGGTTGAAAAGACTGATATCGGTTCAGCCATTATGATATTTAATTTTATCAACAGCATAGCCACTTATTTTATTAAATTGTATCTACTTACTTCAGTATTAAATCTCACTACCAAATATTTATATTACCGACAAAACGACAAAAATGGACCAGTTCACAAACTTACGGTATTTTCTTCAACACTCCGACAGTATATCTGAGTAGTGCATTCAACCCAACGCACAAGCACGCACTAGAACGTAACCAGTGCTGCTACATCGCGATTATATAAGGATCACTTGATAATATTGCCTACAGTGTGTAACACGTTTACTGTCAAAAAAAATCGTACTAATATCGTCTTTGCTAATACTACTAGTAGTTCACCCCGAACGAGGTCTCGCGCACCGTTGGTTGGTGGCATACATTTTTTTGGTACAAACTTGCTGCTGACTACCACTATGGTTTAGGTGCCATTACCTGGTTTATGTCTCAGGTTACAAGGGTTTCTTAATTTTAGATTTATCGTCGTATTTCATAAACCATACCTTCTAGAATACAAGTAGCAAAAAAAACAGCCGAGAGCGAGTCGGAAGGTTTCCGTGCCATTCTGTGAACATTTCAAGCGTCTACACGTTGTCGTTAATATCGAGCACGTTGTATGGGAGCCCCTCTTTAAATATGTATTTTATTCTATTTTTTGTATTTTTTGTTAAACTTAGCAGAAATATTTTAATATGGTTATACCTACTTTTATCAAAATAATACTAGGTAGGTACTTACTCGGCAAGTAGATAAAGTAACTAAATAACTCATAAGAACTGTAACTGGTACTGTGTCTCAACTTTCTATGTTACTTTCAGTTTTGCATTCTACACATCATTTCCTTTCATTTGATACCAAACTTGGGTAGGTAGGTATATTTTGAAACATTTGATTATTCGTCCAAACTTTCACCCTCATATCTTTAAAATGGCTCAACCGATTTCTATGCTACTGTCAGTACTACATTCTACATACCATTTCCTTTCATTTGATACCAAAGGGTATGTTTGAAAAAAACAATTTTTCATCCCCATTTTCAAACCGGCTTTTAAATAAAATCGATCAACTCGTTTCAGTGCCACAGAGAGATAACAACCCTCTTATTGTGTCGGGGGTTAAAAAAACTTAGAGTAGGGTGAACTTTTTATTTTTTAAATCTTGAGGCGTTTTTAAGTCCTATAAAGATGTCTAAGGGGGTTATCAGAGGTATGTCCAAGCATTATTATGGTAAATGTCCATATTGCAGAAATTAATATTATTCCAAACGTGACAGCTTGCAACTACAAGCCCATCGACGCTTTGAGAAACCTAACTGGTTTTTTCACGAGTTAGCCTGCACCAATCAAAAATATTTTGTTGCACGGAAGCGAAAATCGAGGTGGGTACTGACCCATTTGGCCAACACGGCTCATTTGGCCAACACGAATGGCTAAAAATAATAAATAACTGAAACACCTTGTATACATAATAATTGGCAAAGTGACAGCATCAGATGATATTCCAAATAGTTTTAGAACCTTTCCCTCGAGACGGTCATAGTCACTGCAATAATAGAGAACTTTGAGATGTTTGAACATTTTTTTTTTCAACAAAGTCCTGTTTCATGTTTCTTTTAAATCTTAGGTACCTATGTTTTGATAAAGTCATCTCTGTGAGGTCAGGTACCACCTATACAATTCTATCAGCAAAGTGCACGGCAGTAACAAAAAGGTTGCTATTGTATTACTTTGTATTGAAAATCTCTTGCCCACAATTTGCTATAGGTACTTTTACAGATAGGCACATTCATGCATTGCTTTAATTTAAATAGACTCGTAATCCTAAGAATGTAGAGCTATATTAGTGGCAATTCGGAGTGTCGCAAAAGCTAAACTTAACTACCTAACTAAAAATGTTGCCGTCCCTTTCATAGCGATGGGAATAAAAAGGATGGAATTAATTTTAGTTAGTTTAGTTTAGCTTTTGCGACACTCTGAATTGCCACTAGTGACTAACTAAAGTGTTTAAATTTTTGGACTGTCTGGATGCCTTCGTCATATTTAACATTTTAAATAAGTAAGTAAATAATTTTAAATAAGTAATAGTGGCAATTCTGAGTGTCGCAAAAGCTAAACTTAACTAACTAAAAATATTGCCGTCCCTTTCATAGCGATGAAAATAAAAAGGATGGCATTAATTTTAGTTAGTTTAGTTTAGCTTTTGCGACACTCAGAATAGCCACTATTACCTATAATAAATCATGAAGTAATCATAATTAATAGACACGTAAGTACTGACAATTCAACGTGTTCTCCGAAACATGCTAGGAATAGTGTATACTACTGACACAAGCAGTCACAGCGCGGAAAGTCCGTAATCTGTAGGTACTTACGTAGGTAACAAATAGATTTGGAAAACTAAATAATGAGAGCAATATAAAACTTGAAAAAAAAATTTCATTTTTATTAATTCCAAGTCCGGCCACGAAATGAAAATTGGACTTTCAGTAACCGATCCCTGCTTTGTTTCAAAATGGCAAATCTACACCAACAATAAAAAGATAGCCAAAACAATCAAAACTTAAAAGACAACATCAAGTAGGTATGTTCTTGAACAAATAGGTGAACTAGAATGCTGCTTCAACAAATGGTCATGGTGATTTGCATATTCAACAGCAATGTACTTTATAATGGAAAAAGGAGGGGCAGAATATTGGAAATTTTAAAAATAAGCAAATTTGAATCTACATCCATTTACCTAGTAGTTTTACGTGACAAAGTAACAAACATTAAGTACTTAATATAAATTTTCACGTTTTATAATTTAGTACAAAGAAGATGTACCTACGTACCTTGTGATGAGAATCGAGAAAGTTATGTTAAGATAGTTTGGACATGTAGAGAAAGAACAGGGTGTATAAGGCGAGAGTGAATGGGACAGCTGGAAGGAGAAGACCTAATTATCATACTTGGACCAAATTGGTGACATTTTGGAGGTCCAAGTCAAAAGTACCCTAAACCGGCGAGCGTGTATGAAGAATGTGATGAGAGTGCATGAAACGAATAAGGTGCTACAATCTTGACAAGATTGTAGCAAGTGGCGAGCCGTAGTCTCTGCCTCTGCATGATTTTCTAAAGGTATTATGTATAATATTAGTAGGACAATAATAGTCTGGTAATATTATAAAACAAATGCAAACGGGTATTTATTACGAATGTTACCTGTTGTCTGGTAATTGATTCCATAACAGCAATTATAGTCCTGCACAGACCGGGGATAGCCCTTGGATCGATGTAATACTCGTACATTATTACATCGATCCAAGTACATCGATAGTCCTACGTCTCTCCATCTTAATTAGTTCAAAATTGGCAAAAAGTATGTACCTATGTATGGTGGCTTCGAATCGAATCCATGCATGCCTATCAAAGGTCCGGGACTCCATTATTCTGAGTATGCAAGATAACAGCACTACAATTGAATGTTAATAAATAGTTGAAAGGTAAAAAAATAATACTTTAAAGGTAAAATTGCCCCATCGAAAGTGTCCCATGTCCGGCCACAAATATTAATTTATGCAAATAATTTGTAGAATCGAATCGACAATATTGGAAGGCGAACAGCGTGCGTGCACAATACAGCTCAATTAGAATCAGCTTCTATTGTGCTTGATGTCCTGGTAGCGTAGGTACAGAGCAGACTCAAAGAAATTATATTATTCCAGATTAATTTTACTTCCATTTTATTTCATTCATAGAAATGCATGTTGTTTAGAAGCACAAAGAAAATAATTCTTTGAATTTCTGAATCTTAATTATCGCAAGGATTGTTATTCTTTTTGTCATTTTCATTTTGTAAGTTTATTTTGTTATATCTAGATTCTACTAGGTAGAAAACAACTAGAGAAGGAAGCGCTCGTGGCGAAGCTTGCTAAGACATTCTTGATAGATTGTCGAAGTTAAGCAAAGTTCTGAGCGGTCACTACTTACTTGGATGGGTGACCGCAAGTGGCATTTTCATCTGAGCGCTTCCGTGCTACGTGAGGGCACGTTAAATTGTCGGTCCCGGCTTTTGAAGTCGTTAAGCCATGACGGAGGCAGCCTAAAAACTCCGTCACCAGAGTTGGCCACTTGCTCATACGCACGAACGAACGAAAGAACTAAAGAACGTAATTGCGGCTTTAAAAATGAAGGAGGTACTAATAATCCACTATATTATGTACTTTTTTTATATTATGTTCACCGTTTATACCGTCAGTAGTGGACCGATTTTGAAACCTCTTTTTTTTTGTTTGAAAGAATAAACCTACTACGTAAGTGGTCTCACAAAAAAACTTGAGGATCTGATGAGGATCTTCGGATTTATGAATATAAAAGCACCTCAAGAGTGCAGGAAATTTATATCTTCTTACAAAATTGGTGTCGTTTTTTTTATTTTTACCCTTGTCTTGTAAGAAAGAAAAAAAACATTTTGTTCCAGCTGGACCGGATCACTTCGAACCGTCTTACATGCTAAGTGATTCTATTGAGTGTTAAAACAATTTTATCGATAATGAGTGATTAATGTCAGCTTATGTCAGTGGTAACTTTTCAGTTAACTCTTCAGAGTCACATCATATTTATATATTTTCGGTAGCAGTAATTATACTCGTGCTTCGTTCTCGAGATGAGTAACCTGTAAGAATATTTTATTATTATGTAGTTATGTAACTTGTAGTAGTAGATCCAGTTATCATCACTCCACTGAATTTGAGGGTAGTTATGACTTTTTTTTTTTTTCTTTAAGTCAACCTACTGCCAACGCCTGCTCTGTTCGTCATTCGTAATTTCAGTGCCAATCACTCCGGACGTGCTTCGACTTAAATAATATTATCTTGTCATTCGAGTCGAAATGCCCAAGAGGAAGCACCACGATAATGATAAAAGTGTTTCAAATAAGTTACGAAAGATAGAAAAGTTTTTAAAGAAGTGTAAAAGTCGTCACAGAAGGATTATATCGTCATCTTCAGAAGATTCCTCGCAGGCCCCGGAAAACCAAAACGGTACGTACCTATTTTGATTTATACAGTGAAAGTGAACATAAAAACTCATTTTAAAGGTAAACGCACAAGGACGCCTGCGGGGCTATCCGAGCGTAACCTAC
This sequence comes from Xanthorhoe designata, assembly GCA_963582015.1. NCBI lineage: Eukaryota > Metazoa > Arthropoda > Insecta > Lepidoptera > Geometridae > Xanthorhoe > Xanthorhoe designata. The sequence goes on from OY757029.1 coordinate 5,915,210, forward strand.
TCTGAGATCTTATGATCAAATATCGAGCTTGCTCGACATAATGGATAACGCACAAGGACGCCTGCGGGGCTATCCGAGCGTAACCTACTCTGTGATCTTATGAACAAATATCGAGCTTGCTCGGCATAATGGATAACGCACAAGGACGTCTGCGAGACTATCCGAGCGTACTCCAACTAACATATCGCTTTAACTCAGTCGATTGTAATGATCGTTACTGTTTTTAAAAAAGAGAAATTAACGCACAAGGAGGTCTTTGGGACCATCCGAGCGTATAACTTTTCAATTGCGCATTATTTGCCAGCGACATGTTTTCATAATCGATGATTAGCGATTTTTTGGTCACATTAGTTCCTACCCTCGAGTAATTTTTTAAAGTTTTCGATGGCACAAATAGTGTTTTTAGTTTGTTAAACTATTTTCAGACGGGGTATTACGGAGTCCTCCGAAAGATAACACGGATATCGATTCAATTCTTCTTCCATATGAGGGCCCACAACGTGAAAATTTCACGACGCCACCAACACCGACACCACCGTCGCCGCTACCGCCACCAGTGCTGTCAACTTCACAAGAAGGGCAGTCCAAAAATCCGGAGGACGACTCAATGTCGCCCTTGGACGGTGTTACGGAAGAATCGAATCTCAACAACGAAATCCTAGAAATTCTAGGCGATGATCCTACGAGTACAGTCGAATACGGAAAAGATATCCGCCCTGAACTGGCTGCCCGTTTTAATCACATCGCCACTAACGGCCTAACTAAGGACAACCGTAAGGAACTATGCGATAAATACCTTATTCCAAGTAATTGTACCTTGATTGGAGCTCCGACTTTAAATGCAGAAATTAAAGTTGCTTTAAACGAAAACACCGTTAAGCGAGACAAACTTATCGAGGCCCGACAAAAACGAATCGCTGCAGCTATATCCTGTATTGGAGAAGCAATATCTCATGCTCTAGAAGCCTCAGAGAAGGATAACGCTCAAATAAAGCGCCTCATGGACACAGCTCGGCTTATATGCGATGCCCAATATAATGATTCCGTGTCACGAAGGAATCTCGCCGTATACTCGCTTAAAAAGGAAATGAAAGAACCTTTACTCAATACAAAGATCGACAAGTCTTTATTTGGAGAAAACCTAGCAGATTCTTTGAAGACAGCTAAAGCTGTGACGAAATCAGGCACAGAGCTCAAAACCCAGTTTAAGCAACAGCCAAAAAACTGGAAAGCTCCAGTCGCGGGTCGCAGGCAACCGGTGACTGCTCGGCGGTACACGCCTGCAACACCTACGACGCCGGCGCAGCCAGCACCTCCGCCGCCGTCGACAGCGGAGCCACGCACCGCACGCTCGTACTCGTCGCGCAAGCCGCCGCATCCGCAGCAGAAGTACGCGCGCAGACGATACTAGACGAGGTAAAATACGCAGGTCAACTGTCATATTTTTACAAATCCTGGTCTATAATCACAAAAGATCACACGATACTCTCGTGGATTGACCCAGGCTACAAAATATTATTTTCAAAACCTGTGACACAATTATGCCCACCACCTATTCATAATTACTCTGTTTCTGAAAAGGTACTCATAGTTGAAGCCATTCACAAACTAGAGTCTACTGGGGCAATATCTAAATGTAAACCGTGTAGAAACCAATTCATATCCAATGTTTTCTTGCGGCCCAAACCAAATGGCAGTATGAGATTTATACTCAACTTGAAACAATTAAATAAGTTTATAGACACTTTACACTTTAAAATAGAAGACTTTCGCACAACCCTGAGACTAATGTCACGAGACTGCTTTATGGCAACGTTAGACATTAAAGATGCTTACCATTTCATCAAAGTTCATCCGGAAAGCAGGAAATACTTAAGATTTGTGTGGAACAATCAATTGTTTGAATGTAACGTCTTGCCATTTGGATTGAGCACGGCTCCGTACGTGTTTACAAAAATAACTAAACCAATCGTTAAACTTCTAAGATCAGGTGGATTTGTTTCTACAATATATCTAGATGATATCAATTTAATAGGATATTCTTATCAAGAGTGCGTTAGCAAAATTGTAACAACTAAGCAATTACTTTGTTCGTTAGGGTTTATAATTAACGAAGAAAAAAGTAATCTCCAACCATCTAACAAATGTAAATATTTGGGTTACATCCTAGACTCACATAGATTCGAAGTCTCATTGCCACAAGAAAAAAGAAAACGCATAAAAGTAGAATTATTAAAATTTATTCACATCAAAACATGCACAATAAGGCAGTTTGCACAAATCATTGGACTATTGGTCTCAGCTTGTCCAGCCATAGAGTATGGGTGGCTGTACACCAAGGATTTAGAGAGGTGTAAATATTTAAATTTAGCTCAGGATGATAATTACGAAAGGTTAATGAACATTCCAAATAGTTTACAAAAAGAATTAAAATGGTGGATTAATAAAATAGACAACTCAGTACATCGAATTTTAGAAGACAAGTATAAAATTGAAATATTTTCGGACGCCTCAACGACTGGGTGGGGCGCGGCATGTGGTAACGAGACAGCCAGTGGCCAATGGTCCAATGATGAACGCAAAAAGCACATTAATTACCTTGAATTGCTCGCAACATTCTTTGCACTTAAGATTTTTGCTAAGAATTATTCTAATTGCCAAATACTTCTTAGAATTGACAACTGTACAGCAGTATCTTATGTCAATAGAATGGGTGGAGTACAGTTTCCACACCTTACGCAAATTACCAAAGATATCTGGCAATTTTGTGAATCGCGAAAAATATTCATATACGCATCTTATATCCGATCTGAAGAAAATACAGTGGCAGATGCTGAGTCAAGACGAAACCACCCCGACATCGAGTGGGAACTGTCTGTGTCGGCGTTTCAGAGGTTAACAGCTCTTTACGGTGAACCTCAGGTTGACCTATTCGCTAGTCGAATTAATAAAAAATGCCTTAAATACGTCTCATGGCATAAAGACCCAGACGCTTTTGCAATAAACGCATTCACTCTAGACTGGTCCAAGTTCTTCTTTTACTCTTTTCCACCTATATCGGTAATATTGAAAACCATTAGAAAAATTATCTTAGATAAAGCAACGGGAATACTCGTTGTCCCATTGTGGGAAACACAGCCATGGTTTCCAGTTTTCCTTCGCTTACTAGTAAGTGATACGGTAATTTTTAAACCCTACGAAAACGTTCTTATCTCTCATTTCAGTCGAGAGAACATCAAATCGAGTCTTACCCTGGTTGCCGGGGTGCTCTGCGGACGGCGCTGCTTCGCCGAGGCGCTCCTGCAGACTCTATAGATATCATGCTAGCATCTTTATCCACCAACTCCGCCAAACAATACGATGTCTGCTTAAAACGTTGGTTCAAATATGCTCAGGAGAATAGCCTAAATTTTTATGAAGCGTCTATTACTTCAATTCTTTCTTTTTTGTCATATCTGTTTAATTCAGGCTCTCAGTACGGATCCTTAAACACTTATAGGTCTGCGTTAGCTATGTTAATCGGATCTGATGTGTCTAATGACGATAGAATAAAAAGGTTTTTCAAAGGAGTATATCGGTTGAAGCCTCCTTCCCCAAAATATGACGTTACTTGGGACACTTCTCTCGTTCTGGAAACGCTTGCATCACGCTATCCAAACGAGGACTTATCACTGGAGCAGTTGTCTAAAAAATGTGCAATATTACTGGCATTAACAACAGCACACCGTGTACAAACACTGTCAAAAATAAATATTCAAAACATAGTAGAAACCGACTCGCGAATTGAAATTAAGATCCCAGATTTGATTAAAACCTCGCGAGTCGGGTGCAATCAGCCAATTCTACACTTGCCATTTTTTAGACAAAAGCCAGAAATTTGCCCAGCAAACACACTCCTTTCTTATCTAGAAAGAACCAGGAGACTGAGAGGTGACCATTGCTATCTTTTTATCAGCTATAGGAAACCTCACGCGATTGTTAGCTCACAATCAATTAGCCGTTGGATTAAGTCAACTTTAGAAGAATGTGGGGTAGATGTATCGATATTCAGCGCACACAGCACGCGCCACGCGAGCACGTCGCGTGCGCGCCGTCTTGGTCTAAGCGTCGATGCAATCCGTAAAACTGCGGGCTGGAGCGGTACATCTACCACATTTGCTTCGTTCTATGATAGGACAATAATCTGCGATCAAAGCGATTCTTTAGCCAGGTTGATCATAGACAGTTGAGCTTATAATTGATTTAATATACCTACTTAATATAATTAAGTTAATAAACGTTAAGTTAACTCCTATATTATACTATATATTGATAATTATGTATCCTCATTATTGGTTAATGTTGATTAAATAATATACCTAAATAATGTAAAACTAGTAAATGAATTTCATTTATATTTCCTCAAAGTAGGCGCCTATTAGGCCCTAACTCTCAAAGTCTACAAGTTACATAACTACATAATAATAAAATATTCTTACAGGTTACTCATCTCGAGAACGAAGCACGAGTATAATTTATGATTAAACGAACTTACCGAGTACGTGAAGTTCTATCATAATTATACGAAGTGCTTCGTTCGAAGAGATGAGTAACCATCGCCCACCCGACCCTACGCACCCCATTCTTTTCGGAAATATTTCATTTTAGGAGTGATTGTAGACTCCAAACTAAATGACGAACAGAGCAGGCGTTGGCAGTAGGTTGACTTAAAGAAAAAAAAAAAAAGTCATAACTACCCTCAAATTCAGTGGAGTGATGATAACTGGATCTACTACTACAAGTTACATAACTACATAATAATAAAATATTCTTACAGGTTACTCATCTCTTCGAACGAAGCACTTCGTATAATTATGATAGAACTTCACGTACTCGGTAAGTTCGTTTAATCATAAATTATACTGAGTAGGTATTGAACATAGGTGATCCGTTGTTAAAAAACCTCCCACGGTTCACCCAGGTGGTCTCAAGAGGTATTCGGTGGTGGTCTGGTATAACCAGCGCTTATTATTTCTTACGTCCAACGAACGAGTTTTTATATAGTGTTGTGAAGACTGTTACCTTGTTTTATTTAGACCAACATTGTTTAGCGTGACCTCATTCAGCACCCTTATTCTAAAAGAAGTGCATTGACATAAATAGGTCTTTTGTTTTAAAATGTTCTAAGCAGTTTTATCAAAATAAAGAGCATTAAAGAGCGTTTTCGATTAAGTTACAGTCACTGTGGTCATGAGTAGACAGACCGCCGGGCGGTGTCCGCTCGAATGTTCGTCTGATGAAGTTTTGACTACCCTCATTCAGTCAACACAAAGTACTAAGGGTTGCGACACACTGACTGACCATCGATATGCTAGACGGCGTCTCACGACGCTAACGCCTTTTGATCACTAGATCCCTTGTTGTTTTCAGGTTGCAAAACCATCGTCGCCCATAGTCTCATAACCTCAGAAGAAGACATTACCAAGTAATACTGATACTATAGACGGTTATCACTGTACGTCGTTCTATGGCTCGCTCACTATTTACTCGCGTTCGATGTGAAGTAGCGCACTATAGACTCGCGCGACGTTTCCTTAACGCACGATCCGGAGCACAATTTGACTTTTCCAAGCAGCCGAATGATTTTTCTGTCAATTAACTTGACACGGCTTCTTGCAGAATAAGGGGAGTCCTCGTCCTTTTGTCTCCATGATCAGGCGAATGGCTCGCAACTGATTGCAGGGAGACAATAAGAAACGTAACCACACGGAGCATTGTGTGACGTCATGATCCTGGTACAATAGAACCAGTAGCCAACATCGTTTTACCTGAACAAGTGAATAAAAAAAATCCACAACTTCTACGAGTTGTTTTGTTTTTTTCCTGGAGATACTGTGATCACCAATTATACTTAACCTTTTATGGAGCATTAAAAGCAAGCCCAAACACTGCTGTAGGCATTTTAATATATCCCGCTTGTTTTTGGTGATTCTGCATGTCCTCCAAGTAACATGTTCTTGAATTGTCTTAAAAAAAAAATGTATTTATAAAAACTGACCTACATTTTAGATTACTTTTTACAAAATACAATTAGAACCAATGATCCAAGCTACTGCCAGACGGAAGAACTGGCAGAATTGCCGATGCTGATCCATTAAGCCAAATAGGTCGGACCTCGGATCATGCGACGTCATCAAAGTAACAGGATAACTTTGGGATTGACTAAATTTGGTATAATTTAGTCACTTCTCCAGGTTCCTTTTCAGCTGTTCTATTCACGCTCGCCAGCTAACGGCTGTTTCTTTTAAATACTTACTTTTATTCATTCACTCTACATTTTTAAAACACCTTAACAATGTCTTTCTCTATAAATGAAAAGTCTTACTAAAAGTTTAAGGCTTCGACGGGATCCGAACCCGCGAGATACACGCCTCGATTCTTAGTTTCCTTCTCAATTTCTCAATCTTCTTTCACTCCCTCTTGTTCCCTTATTTACCTACATATTTCTCTTATTTATTCTTCTTTAACTAAATAGACAAAGGTCAATATCGTCATTAACGTACATCTCATACATTTAAAAGCAAACTAATTATTCCAAGTTGATGTTTGCCAATCAGTACTTTTAGTCACGTAAGTAGGTATATTACACGTACTTGGAATATTTAAATAGCAAATTCAAAAAAACAATATGAGCTGTTGTAAAACTATACTTGATTTCGCCCGCGACCACGGTTGTTGCAACACAGTCGAAACGTCGGGAAATAATATAAAAAAGTTAAATGACGATAAATATTTTAAGTATGAATGATCGCGAAAGTTTAAGAAAGGTATCAAAGTAAATTTAAAGTCTTCTGTAATAATACAGTATATTTATAGTCATGAATGTAATTCATCTGCATGCACTTAATTATGCAGCAATTAATTAAGTAACATTGTTGTAAAAATGAAAACTACCGATTATTAGACAATAAACCGTGGGATGAACAACATGTCACCAAACAAGCTAGAGTATGAGTGTGGATGCAGTTAGAGGAAGGCCGAAGAAAAAGTGGTCTGACTGTGTGAAAGAGGATATGAATGTTAGAGGAGTGGATTCAGAGTTGACGAGTGATAGGAGTGAGTGGAAGAAGAAAACATGTTGTGCCGACCCCACGACCTAACGTGGGAGAAGGGCAGGAGAATGATGATGAAACCGTCGTATTGTATTTTGCGCGTTAATGCCGTGTTTTGCCGCGTTTGGTTGGGTCATAGCGAATAACCACCCAGTTCGCCTTTACATGCAGAAAAGCTAGTTTCAAACTTCAATCATGACAAATGCAGCACTAAGAAGAAATCACATGAGATACCTGGATTCAAACTGTCGAAAAGTTTCAGGTTTTGGACAGTTGAAGCCATTTAATTAATATTAAAATCCAATCTAGTCTAGCTGCGGTCATGCGGTGAAAACTTTAATCCGCCATCCAATGAAGGTTTTAGCTACCTTTTTGTAGATTAATGGTTAAAAACCACGAAACAGAGGTCACTCTAGTTTTGCATACTTATAAAAAGATGTGAGATTTTTAACTGTAGAATATTTTAAAAGGATTTTTAAAGGGATTCTAAAATTCATGAAAATTATTACATATCAAATTAGTCTACAGTTGCATAATTTTAAACCTTATTTACACAAAAATATTAAATTTTTACCTAATAGGATCTATTATACTAAACGTTGTAAGTTCTGATGAGGTAATATTTGTAAATAGTAATCTGATTTCAAAAATAATTTTACAAATGGAAAGTGAGTACCATATGTTAAGTTGCCACGTAAGCAAAGATGAAAGAAGTCAACTGTAGTATTTACTTATTTTGAAATAAAAAATAAACTAGTGGTAGTACCTATTTAATTTAATAAGCGACAAAAAGTCACTACTTGAACACAGTTATAGTTTGACTATCGATGCATCTTAAAATGTATTCTTTATGGCAGTTCCATAACATACTTACACATATATTGCATCACAATCACCCATAGAATAAAAGTGAACCCCAAGAAAATGATTTCAAATATATCGATCCTGGAAGTACCAGTTGTGTGTGTAGTTTTTGGCTTCGCCATTTCATCTCTTTTGGTTCAGCATTTACCACCAGAGACAGCGTTACACACGATGAAGAATAGAAGAACCAGAATTACTAGTGATCCTACCACTGTGAGGAGTTGGCTGAGGTTGAAAGTCAATCCACAGGTGGCAGCCATTTTGGTTGGATAACACTTTTCTGTAAGGATACTGATGCACTATTTTTTGGATAACACTTTTCTCATTATGAGTCTTCATATGATATTTTTAACTTCAATAACAGTTGATTCTGCGATCTTCTTCTTGATGTTCATTAGTGTTGTATGTTTTTAAAATGATTTACACAGTTCCCAAAAATCTAAAGTTTGTTCGTTTCTTTTCTTGTCTCGCTCCTTAGACTTTATAGTTCTAAATTTGTAGTATTTGCACTACGTTCCTTGAAAATACTTGCACATCCAACTCATAATAATAAGAAGAGTTACAAACGCAAATGCAATAAGCAGTACTTGGAGAATATCGACACTATAACAAGCGGTATCTCTCTTCCCCATTATCTTCCACTGGTGATGTGACAGACCACTAGAAACAGCAGTACAAGGATGACAATAGAACCTATGACCATCAGGAGTTGATTCAAGTTGAATGTAAGTCCACAGGAAGAGTCCGGTGCCTTATTGCCCATTTCTTATACATCCATGGTGCTGTGGTACTCATAACAGCTGGTTAGACATTATACACTCGGAATTTTGGATTTTCGTTATTTTATGGCATTTTTACGTAGGGAAATTGGTTTTGACAGTTTTGAAAGATAAGTTTGACGTAAGATTTTTTTTGTGGGAGCAAGGAGGATGAAATTCTGCCAAATTAATGACATTACTGAAAAGAGTTTATTAAGCCACTTCACATCTTCACAGCATTGAGTATTAACCACTCTGCACAGCCCAAAACAGAGGTATAGTAAGCAGAGGCAAAGTAAACGAAGTTTCGTGACAAAAATAGTATTTGCCCAGCAGTGGGTGCAAAAGACTTGTTCTAATCATTATTTCACGAAATCAGCATCAGCAACCTCGAATACAGCCACACTGATGTTTTACGAGGTATACAAGTATAGGTTCCTATGTACTTATAGGTACCTACCTACCTAACACAGCATTCCGTTACATTCGATCTCTAGCAAAGAACTCAAGCGCCGAGGTGAGCTATGTCAGGCTATGTTGATGGACCCTCCGCTGATTTCACGAAAGTATTCAATTTGAGCATTTGTCACAGTAGAGTAACCACTTCATACAAGATCAGGTAAATAAACAAAAACATAAAACAAAAATTGTACTTTTAATAAATTATTAGATAATCTTACATTATACCTTAGAATATGAGAAATAGCTCTGGATGTCCAGATTTGAAATAGATGAAAGAGTTCAGGCATCCAATTTCCCACTCCTGGAAAAATTAAAAGATAAAGGTCAAAAAATAATAATTAATAAGTTAGTTAAAATAGTTAAGTTAACCGCAATCACTCGTTTTCCGAAATCAGTGCATGCACAATTTATAGTGTTTTTGAATTTAAAATACAATATTTCATTCCGAACTGAAAGATAATTTACACTTTGTAAACCACCAATGAAAATTTCAGTCAAAAACTTGAATACTGTAAACGGAATAGCCCAGTAAAATAAGCAAAATGAAATGAAGGGGTCAACCCTGGAATGAGAGATAGTAATTTTTTTTATAAGTTTATAAGGAAACACGACACCTTTATTTTGGTGTTCTTGGAGCTTAAGGTGGTTGTATGCGTCAAACTAGCGCCACCGCCTATTTTATTGTATTACTACGTTAAAAAAGAGAAATTAAAAAAAACTGAATTTTCCGTTAGTGAAACCTATCATAACCTTTTTTTTAATACGTCTGTAATAGTTTTATTTTGTATAGTTGTTTAGGAAGAGTAGCGAAAACAGAGTGGCCACCAAGGCCACCAAGTGCAACTTATTACTCCTCCTAAACTACACACGCCGGCAAAATTAGGGGAACAAAGTTAAAAAACTGAAATTTACAAGTTTTTCTTTAAATTCAGTTGTGTCTGTTTTATTAAATTAAAATTATAAATATCAGGTAAATAAATAACACGATTTCCAATTGAAATTCCTTTAATTCAAGGAAAAATTGAATAAAACTTAAAAATAACAGATTCTCGAAATTAGGCTTAACAAGTCGAATGCATTTTTTTTCCAAAATCAACCATCCTGAAAAACAATTAGTAGCGCGTATGGCTTCCACGGGCTCTTCTGAGAGCCTGAATGCGTTTTTTCATGCCTCTAATGATGTCATTAATCATTTAATGAGGCAAATTCTCCCACTCTTCAAATAAGGCCAATTTGAGCTCTTCGACGTTGCTGTGAGCTGGGTTCCTCTGATGTATCCTTCTTCCGAGGGCGTTCCAAACATGTTCTATCGGGTTCATGTCTGGAGAACGTGCTGGCCAGTTCATTTGGGTAATGGCAACCTTATTAAGGTAATCGCGCACCACTCGCGCCGAGCATTATCGTGCATAAACACAAAATTATCGCCAATAAATGGGGCAAATGGCATTACATAGGGCTCTAGGATCTCTGACATGTATGACAGTGCAGTCAGGGATCCATTTTTGATGACGACCAACTCTGTACGGGCTCCCAAAGATATGCCACCCCACACCATAACGGGCCCCCACCATAAGCCACTGTCGCGGTGAAACTCGTTGGATTGTAGCGTTCTCCTCGATACCGCCACATCTTCTGCCTTCCATCAACGAAATTTACACAAAATCGGCTTTCGTCAGTGAATAAAACTCGCCTATACTCGTCTGTTCAATCACGGTGCTGTCGAGCAAACGCTAATCTGGCTACTCGATGACTCCTCTCGAGTTTTGGCGCTTTGGCTGGCACTCGTGACAGCAAACCAACTTCATTAAATCTTCTTCTTACTGTTCGTTCACTTACACGGACGTAACGGACTGCTTCTAACAAATTTTGTGTCTAAACAGCAGTTTAGCGACGATTTCTCACAGTTTGCATCCTTATAAAACGGTCATCTAAGGCATCGGTTGCCTGATATTTTTCTTGTCCTCGTCGACGCACGTAAGATGCCGTTTGTCTGTACCGTTGGATATTGCGATAGACCACAGGTACCGACACACTCAACACTATACTCACTGAAAGGTAGGTGTGACCTGCCTCTATCATTGTTACGGCTCTGGCAACTTCAGGTGCAGGCAAATCAGTAATTTTGAAATTAATACAATGTGTACTTCTTAAAAATTAACAGTAGAAAGAGCTGAAGTCAGTTTAAAACACGTTAGAATTGTTTTAATGAATAGCATTTATGACCGTAAAATTGTTAACAAACACTCAAACATCAATAATTTAATGTTTTAAACATCAAAGAACAGTTTTTTTTCTTCGATAATCCTTCCGGATCCTTCCGGATAATCTTTTCGGATGTTAGGGATACAAAAAAGAAAGCCACTTGCGAAAATACCTACCAAGTTGAAAAAAAAACGAGGTTTCTTGTTTGTTCCCCTAATTTTGCCGGCGTGTGTATAATAATAATAATAACTCTATAATAATAATAGGTTTCACAAATGGAAAATTCAGTTTTTTTTAATTTAATTTTTCATTTCGCTTCTGGTATGTTAAATGAACCCCTAATTAGTCAAATTAGTTTGAGTTAGAACTATTACGAAAATACGCATTCGGAAAACGAACGAATGTTATCGCTAAGAAACAATAACCTTTCCCTTTTTACACGTTAGTCTATACTACATATATAAATAATATAAGTAGGTAGGTAATAAAATTATAAACAGGAAATATTAATTTGTATTTTTGTTTGTACCTACCTACTTAACAAATAAACTTAAAAACTACAGGACCAATTTCAAAAAATTCTTTCACCACTAGAAAGCTACAGTCATAATCTCTGAATAACATAGGCTATATTTTATCCCGGTTTTCCCACGGTGAAACCGCGAGGCACTGCGAGTATAGTATTTATAAAATGCAGAAAAACTAAGTAAAACTTATAAAACAATTATAACACCTCTCTTTTTCGTTAGGAGCTAAAAGTGTAACAACATTGGTATGTTTAAAATTATCTGTGGTTATACCTACTCTTATTAATAGCATATTAATAATCTCTACAAATAAGTGTATCACAGTCAATGCTTTTACGCATTATCGAGCGAACCGCAGGGATGTGGTTAAGAGGCCGTAGGTAGCAAATATGTGGTTTGAATCGTATTAGATCTCAAAATCCGTGAAAGATACCACCTTATAATGTTTGGAGAAATTAAACTTTGAACTTTTATCTTGCGTTGTGGTTTTTTAGAAACACGATTGGTAAAAGTTTTCTCGATCATATATTTTTTTGAAAAATACATGTTTTTCACACAGTTTGCTATTTATCTCAGGAACAGAACGCTATTTTTGTTGGTTTTATGTTTTGACAAATAGCCTAGAAGTATTCATTTAGTTCTGGTTTTTTAATTTTTCGATTACTTGTTTAATTAACTTGTAATTAAATAAAAACTGTTTTTTCGCTATAAATTATGTTGCGTGTCTATCGTTCTGCGCTTTTCACTCACGAGTAAAAACATTATTCGCTCTCCCGCTCATTCCTCGGCGTTATGGCACACACTTAATCCTAAATCGGCGAGCTTTGTACACTTTGATCCACCGCGAACAGTTATCAACTTTCATTGAATTAAGATAAAACAGAGGACCGATTGAACAAAATAATATCTTTCATTAATAATAATAATAAAAACTTTTATTTCTTGTCACTTATAAAACTTAAAAACATTTAAGTACAAAAAACTAAAATAAATTGCGACAAAGAAAAAGGTCGTCCGTCACTCAGCATGTGCAACAGTCACAGAGTACCTACTATTGTATGGCAACAGTAGAGCAGAAAGGTACGCTACTGTTGCGCTGGATAAATACAACAAATTGATAGTTAAGTAGGTATACCTAAGTTAAGCACTCACCTAATGAGTAGGTAAGTAAGGTGTTTTCTTATTTTTAACTGACTTCAAAGAGTTATAAGTATGTTCCACTGTCTAGATATTTTTTAATACTTTTTTATTTTTTATGTAGTGGCACGATTTTTTTTTTATTTTGTTTGTTGGAAAGAGTAGGTACGTATTAATCCCGATTGTGGTCCTCCTTTTATGAAGTCGGCTATAAGATGGCATAATATACCTACCTATTGATGCACTATATCGGTTAATTGCATTTTTTTTCGAGTTTACCTAACCCACGACCTTCGGACCAAAAGACGTATAATCTACGAGCTAAATCCAGTCTACACTAGGTACATAGAATGCAATGTATTTACATAGCTCTGCACGTGTGTTCCTATAGCTACCTATATAATATGTACCTACGTAGGTACAGTCCAATCTATCTCATTTCAATTCCACACCGACGCTTCGAGTTTAGATTGAATAGAAAATTCAGCATTCACGTTTAACCGCAAGAGATTTAACAAAGGTACAAAGGTATAAGTTAGGATAGGTGAAAAACATTTAAAATTTCTTAGGAATCTTTGAACTTACTTTATTATGTCCAACAGTCGTTAAGCCATGACGGAGGCCTTTAGGCGGCCTAAAAACTCCGTCACCAGAGTCGGCTAGTTGCTCATACGAACTTACTCTTATGTCCAACATTATGATTATTACACTAAGAAAATCTAAAGATTCTAAAATTTCATTTAGGTACACTTGATTTGAACCCCTTTAACATTAGAGCGAGCACAAAGCTTCATTTCCATCTCTAGATATTGAGAAAATGAACCTCGGGTGTACGAGTATAAGATTTGCCGACTCAGGGAATAGGTATAATTTTCAAAATCGGTCGTAGGAACTGTTGAAAACATCTCTGCCTAAATAAGGGAGAACTTTAAAAGAGGCCCATACATTTTAATTTAAAGCTTCCTTATTAGCATAATATTAGTATGCTAATAAGATTCTTGTTGGATATTTCACTGTATTAATTATTTAAATAACTAAATATTTTTTACACAATTATCTACATCCATCACCAAGTTAAACAAATATAGTTTTTAACACTGTTTTATTAGAACCAAACTTAATCTACATACAATCCCATAGACTATACAAACTATTAAACAACTCGGGCGATACAGGAAGCTAATTTTTATATTCAGATTAAATTAACATAATAATTATGGCAACGCAAAACAATAATTTACTCGCATTATGTATTTTAAACTAGTTTTTTTGTTAAATATTTATAAAACCAGGATTTAATGAGAAGTAAGAATTGGTTCTTATTACGAGAATAACTTGTCAATGCAAATCAATAATTGAAACCAAACTTGACGATTATTATTATGTCGTCAAGACCTGTGGATTTTCTAAATGCGATCAAAATGCATTATTATAATTATTCTAAATACAAAATTTCAAGTCATGACGTCATCAGATAGGGTTTAAAATTTATGTATGTTTTAAATAAAAAAATATACCTAATGAAGGCAGAAAGCCAGTATTTGAGAACACTATCATAACTATGACAGTGAGCGGGTTTATGACGTTAATTTTCTCTGTTTCGCCCAATACACCAAAACATAAATGCAAAGGTGACCAACCAAAGTATTAGTGTTGGAATAGTTAGTTCGAGAGTGCTGGCAATTCTAATGTTTACTGATACATATTATTATAATTTCTTTAATGTTAGAATTTCATAATATCATTTGTCATAAAATATTTATTCGTGCAAAATAAGTGTTTTTTATTATAATAAATAATCAAGTTACAATGTTACTAACATTCAATATCTCGACTAAAATTAGGTAAGACACTCTAAATACGGAAATGGACAAAAAAAATCGGCTGAAAATTCAAAACTAAATGTGCATTTTTATTAAATTTGGAAATGTAAAAGTGCTATGAGATTTTAGGACAAAAAATAAAACGACATTTTAGGTATTTACGTAAAATACGTAAAATACTTACGTAAAATACTATTGACAAATTATTAGTTAGTTAGTAAACTATAGAATTACCACCAAATTTACATAAAAATCACAGCTCTGCATTACCAACATGGCAGAATTCATTCATTCTTTGGTTAAAATTAAAGGCATGCAAGTGTGCCACGAATTTGAATAGTATTTTTAATTATATCCTATTTATTTATTAAAAACAATGTTTGGGTAACGAAAAATATTTACTTACGTTCATAATTCGTTGCCTGCCACATTAAAATAAAGTCGTACACATTCGGTTGTGCATAAAACAATAATTATGTATACGTACCTTTATTTTCATAAATTCAAAAAATACTAAATTTCCAGTTGTGTCTGGTTTATAGGTACCTACTTTAAAATTCACAAATTGGAAATTCATTAAATTTTTAAAATGTCTTAGGTTAGACATGACGTCAATTTCTAGTTCAACAAAAAACCCCAATCAGAATACAATTAATGAAACTAGACTCATGTGGCCTAATTGCTTGATATTCATAGCCGTTGTTTTTATTTTTCGTATCGGCAGCGAAGTATTTGCATATTTTGCATAAAAATACTATGGCAACAATTCTAACCAGCAAAACCAAATAAATTAATAGCAACTCTATTCAAATTCGAGCAGAAGCTAAAATGCGGTACTACAAAGCAGAATTATTGTTTCTTGTACTTTTTGAGGACTTTTCTGCGACTGGTCTCCATAGTCCTGGTCACGATCCAATTGGCGAAGTTGTATGATAAGTCTTGGATACCGTTGATGACGTTCACGAAGGCAGCGTGAGGGAGATAGCCAGTTGTTCTCGCCTCCGTCCCGACTAAACCTATGGAGGATTTGACGAACTCTTTGGCTGTGGGAGCGAGAAGGGTGCTGCGTCTGATGCCGGACATGTTGGAGCAGACGAAGCCAGGCAGCACGCATTGGACAATGATCCCTTGTTTGGAGTATTCCATGTCTAAGCCTTCTGTGAACTTGTCGACGTACGCCTATGGGAACAATTTAGAATAAATACAAATAAATATCCTTAATCATACTCATCTAGTTATAGGCTAAGCATAAGCAATTTAGTATTGTGTTATGGTAACCAGATGACTGATATCTGTTTATATACATTTCTTATACTTTTTATAAATATAGGTACTTTTATGGATAGAAAAACATCCAGATCGGGAACAAATATAGCAATGACATACACTATTATGTCATGATAATCCAAATTTTATTCAAATCCGTCCAGCCGCTTGAGCGTGAAGGATTAGCAGACATTAACATTTACACACACAAACTTTCACCTTTACATTATTAGTGTGATACTTCTAATAATCTACAGAAAGATACTATCAGTGACTAGTATCATGAACATAATAATAAATAACCTGATAGAGATTGTAGAATATATTGATGTCATCAAATTCATGTTTATGTAAAAGAGCTAAGAAGGAAATACCTACCATTTTTATACTAATGTATCGACTACCATAAAATTATAATACTAGACATCTTAAATTTGATGAAACATGTTTTAATGTATCAGGAAAAGAAGCATTGAGTCATCTTTAAGCTTCGATATAGGGAAAAGTAGGTACTAGATATTTAATGTTTTCTTTCCAAATAAAAAAACCCAAAATAAGTAGGTAATTAACGACTTTATGTCAAACTGTTTTGCCATTTTTTTATAAATGTAAAAATGCTTGAGGAATGTCAGCTATAAAAGCAGTATTATACGTAGAAAACAGCCAGGCCAAGATAAATATTTGCAGATACAAACATTTTATACCGCAGCGGGAATCGAACCCGCAACCTCTGCGTTTGCGGGCTTTCACCCACTGCGCCACAGAGGTCGTCTGATATTTTCTTGAATGAGCAACTAATTCCATCTTGAGTCGTGCTCAATTATCAAAGCTTGTAATGTGTACAATCGTACAACAAATTAAAGAAGATGTAGAATCGATTGTTTTGTTGTTAGACGACATACAGTGCTTTCAAGCCCTTTCAATCTTGTTAGCTTTTAAACTACAATAAGAAGCTTAACATAACATAGTATAATAAATGAGAATACAAACCTTAGTAGCCGCATAGACCGTCAGTAATGGAGATGGTATAATTGATGAAGCAGATCCCAGATTGATGACGACTCCCTTCTTCCGTTCGACCATAGATGGCAGCACCAGCTTTGTCATGTTAGTGACCGACACTATGTTGGCTTTGATGAGATTGGAGATCGCCTTATCCCTGAAAAATATTTACTTTGAAACATTCCTAAGTAACAACACAATACGACGCCTGAGATGTAGAGGTTGCGGGTTCGATCCCTGCCGCGGGCCAAATGTTTGTATGATCTGTACCTAAGTATTTGTCTCAAGTCTGGGTGTTTTCTATGTATATTGTGTATGTATTGCTGTGTGGAATGTCCAAGTTTATTTACAATAAAATCAATAAAAATATATACTTAAGTATACCTAACTAGAGTAACTAGTAGGTATATCTGTAAGCTGCTGATTTTATTTAAAACAATAAAATACTATACACGGATATATCTATAAGTACGGAAGGAATATTGTGACCTTCAGGCTCTAAATATCTTTTTATTATAAAAATTCACAATATTTGCATACAACGCTTCTAACAATTACATTTTAAAAGACCAAAATAGAAATAGTTGGTAACGAATGCTCATTATATTAATTAATTATTTTTTAATGAGTAGGTGTAACATTACTTTTAGCTTACATTCATATTTAAATTTTACAACGAGTTCTTTCTTATAACAAAATGAACTTTATTTACTTCTCTAATGTACTTACATTGAAGGCATGAACAGTATTTAATTAAATTTGGCATGAGCCAGATGTATAATTTTCAAAATAAGAGGAATTACTTTTCCTCAGTCAAAAGAAACTAAATCAGAGCACTTGACTGAAATTTGGATTATTTATTAATTTTTTGAAAAACCAACTGCTATTTACAAATAACAAACAAGATATACCTAGCTAATATTTCAATAGAATGCTGAAACTAGTTCCCTAGAACACTTTTTCGATGGCAGATCTTAAAGAAGGCTAGTGAATGATTTCTTTGCTTGTATCAAAGGAGAGCATCGCCTGGCGCAGCGCCAGTAGTCAGATGCAGAGCGTTATCCCAATGCGATATTTCCGGGAGCGACGAGTTTTTGATAGAAATCACGTGTCCTCACAGACACAAAGCGTTCGTCCTTAAACTGTAAACTACTTGTCGACTGATAGATCTGGAGTCTAATGGATGTATGTTCGAATGAGTCACAGTTATATTGTATCACTGTGGCTGCGTGTAAGTTTACTAAGCTACTTAGTTTAGTAAACTAGCTTTTTAAGGGTTTAAGAGCTAGTTAGTGATAGAACAAAACGAATTTATATCTTTATCACAATAAAACAGTTAGTAAATAAAAGTTTTAAACAATCCTACGTTTTCGTTTTAATATTTGTTGCCTTAAGAGCGGTCAACCCGGCTCACTTTTCATACAAACGCTCGTACGCGATTATGCCGTTGTAACAGATCTTTCTTTTAAACTTTTGGACTAATAGGTATTTTGTGCACTATATCTAGGTTTCTATCGAAACTAAAAATCAAAATTTTAAGAAACAAATTCAGTATAAGCTTCCAAAAACCTGTATTTAGCATAAATTTTACCTGAACTTTGGCCGTTCATAATGTACTCATAAATTGTAAAAGTAAAGATAATATTGTCATAGAAACCTTGCAAATCTTATGGAGATTCTAAATGACTAATATTTATTTTACAAACTTGTAAGGCTTACTGAAAAAAACGTATTTCCTGGAACACTTTTTATGAAATTTCCGCACACTATTTTTCGAGTGAGCGAGTGAGCGGCGAAAGTACCTACTGAATGCTGAGCGCTGAGGCGCTACCTCTCTTTTTTCGCTTTGCTTCTTTTTCTAGCATTGCGCTGGATGAAACAACAAGCTTTTCAGCTATGCCCGCGTCGATGATAGACGCACCGGGAAGGGCCACCTTAAGCTCTGTCTTTGTATTATTAATTTGAACCATTTTTGTGTGTGTTGTCAATAAACCTTTTCTTTCTTTCTTTCTAATTTATACATTGAAACAAGAGGTAGTCACAGGGATAAAATCTTTTTCATTGGCAATAAAGTAACAATTTTCAAAACAGGTCAAAAATGGTTCAAAACTGTTGAATTAGTGGCTAACTCTAAACCTGGTCACGAAGTTTTTAGGCCGCTTAAAGGCCTCTAAGGTATTCTCTCAGATTTTCAGAAAATTTAATACTCTGATATTTTGTGTGGTAAAAAAGCAGTTTACTCTCTATTTCAGAGAATAGTACCACTAAAGCCTCAGAAAGCGTATCATAAGCTCCTTTACAAGGAAAACATCGAGCTCTGATCTCCAATCTTTCAATTCAAAGGAAATATCGCCCTATAAATACGAACTGTTCACAAATAATGCGCACGCTCGATAAACCCCCGATAGCTCGAATAATATTTCACTTCTGCAGCACTTTCGTGCAACTGCACCTGGTGTGCCTCGAAAGGTAAGTCTGTACTATGTGCATACCTAGATATGAAACTCATTGAATTTTTTTAAAGAGAAAACGAAAAAAAGTATTTTACTCAAAATTTCAGGTCCCACCTCCACAAAAAGTCTTCCTTAATTTATTGACCGAGCAAACTAAGCATATCTTCTTGATAACTACGAATAGATTAATACTTGCGATTTGAAAAATAACCAACGAATATGGCAGAGTTATCCAGTACTTTTCCAATGTTGGTTTTGGTCATGATGAGGATCTTCGGAGTAATGAACAGAAATGCACCTCGGGAGTGCTGGAAATTGCTTTTTTCTCACGAAATTGAAGTCGTTTTAATATAATTTTTTATCTTTTTACATGGTATTTAATAATAAGATTCGCTTCTACATCTCTATCACAATACGCCATGAGGCAAGGGTTCACCACGTTCAAATCCAACGGTGATTATTGAAGAAGGCTATTGAGACGCGATTGGTTTTCGAAGCTCGAACCGAACGCTTTGTCGATTGATATTACGCGAGTGATTTTTCTCAAACTTGCAGGTGGATACGCTTGGATTGAACTCGTCATAACTATCTATAATTTACATCTATTCAATAACGCTTTAGGAGATTGCTTGCTCTTAAAGTGGCGCTAGCTCATGATCTTACCCAGCATCTTTACCATCTCATAGTTGTCTGTATCCAAAAATATTATACTTCAAATCCCTCTTTCCGAATAAGCAGAGACCACGGAAATCCACTTGCTATGATACTAATATTAATTAGCCTCATTTACTTTTACCATCATCAGCATAGGCAGCCCTTCCCGATCCACTGAAGGACATAGGCCTCTCTGTACTTGTGCCAAGCTATCGTGCCAGCCTGACCCATGCACGATATACTCATGCCTGCATCCACCGTGAACCTGCGACTTTTACCAAATCATTCGTCCATCTCGTTGGTGGACGTCCTACGCTGCACTTTTCCGATCCGCGGTCTGCATTTGTTTATTACAATAGAATGATTCTTACCAATCAGGAAGATCCAGGAAATACTCTGGGTACGCGTAAGAGATTCCAACATTGTTGACTAGAGTTCCGATCTCTAGCCCTGTGATCTCCTTCTCAATCTTCTCGTAAATCGTCTGGTCTTCGCAGAAGTCCACTTGGATGGTCTTGGTTGCGACTTGGAAGTCTTTTTCTGTAGGAAAAATCAGGTTTTAGTTTGGCCGTACAGCTTTTTTGGTAGTTATCAATTACTGATGAATGTTTTTTTCACGTGAAAACTACTGAACGGATTTGGCTGAAACTTTGCATATACATAGTTTATGACGTGGAATAGCACATAGGCTACTTTTTATTCAGGTATCATGCGAGCGTAGCTGCGGGCGGAAGCTTGTATTATAACAGAAGTATAATTTTCTCACCCAACTCTTCAGCTGTTGCTTTCAGCTTGTCCATAGAACGGCTGACTAGAACAATATCACAACCACGCGCGGCCAACTGCAACAAAGAAAACAATCAAAATTTTAAAAAATCAGCCAGGTGAGAGTTGGACTCGCGCACGAAGTGTTCCGTACTATTATGTGAATATTTTAAGCGTCTACATGTTGTTGTTATTAATATCGAGCAAAATACGGCAAAAAATCACTAGGAGCCCCCCGTGATTTTGTATACGTGTTTTGTGTACGTGAGTCAAAGTATCATATTTGTAATACTTTGACTCAGTATCGAGGACATGAGTATCCAATACTAGGGTAAACTGGCGTTAACCCAGGTGACAGAGTCTGTCATCCAAAACAAAATAAATGTTGAAGAATAAGCTTTAAAGATTATTTTTCAACGGCGCTAAACTGCCCTGCTACTCTGCAAAACGAAAAACGAAGTTTCGTGACAATTTTCGGGGTCAGCTTATGTTGGTGGATACTGAATTCGTAATAGTTCACCAACATAATTAGAACCCAAAAATTGTCACGAAACTTCGTTTTTCGTTTTGCAGAGTAGCAGGGCTGGTCTACAACCGCACCGCATAATCTAAAATCAATGCGATTTTTCCGCAACATACTAACCTATTAAGAGTACATTTTATCTTCAACCTCAGGGATATAATATTAATACTGTAATGGATTGGATGTTTGCAGACTCCATGAAAATTAATGACAATCTTTTCGGTGCCGGGAAATTCGGCTTTACGAAGCCCGAGAGATGGGCGTGGTTTCCTAACATCATTAATGATCAGTTATTCTTACACATACTTACAAAACTTTCGTAAATTAATAAAGTATTATGGGTACACTCAATGTGAACACCGTGAAGGTAATCGTACCGGAAATATCATCAATAAGTCCTAGAGCACTATTATTAAGCAATACTACCGTGAATGTTGTATTGTAGGTAGGTACTTATATAATAATTATACTCGTAATTTTTATTTTTTAACTCGACTTCAAAAAAGGAGGAGGTTCTATGTTTCACTGTATGTACTCCTATTTATTTTTACTTTACCGATTACTCCGGCAATAGTAAACATTTAGAAGAATAAAAAAATGTAGGTAATTTTAACTAGAAAGTAATTTAATTTTCTTGGATAAAATTGATGTTTTAAAGTTTCAAGGCTATCTGGTGCTAGCATCTTCTTTAAACTCCGGTTTTGGGGCATTTTTAGGGTTACGATTTTGTGTATGGCCTTGTCTGTCTTCTTGGTATTCATCATCTTTGGCCATAACGGAGGTATACGGCGGCCTAAAACTCCGGAGCCAGAGTTAGGCTAGCTTGTAGGTACAAGCATAAATACATTTTATGACTCATCTGTACATAGCTTATCTTTATACGCAACAACGACTAATATACCTACTAATATACCTACAACGACTAATAATGAACTTTTGCCACTAAAAAAATCATAAATATTTTCAGATGCACTGCACGTATAGGGTTTATTGTCTTCTACTTTCTTGTCTTGAATTTGCTTTGCACAAAGCGCAAAAGTTCTCAGTTTATCTAAAAAACAAACCAGCTAGACAGAAGCGCGAATGCAATGACAAAGCGAATGGAAACCGGCTCATGGATGCAGCGGATCACGCAAATCCATTTGAGTAGTCTCACATTCACACTGCACTGCATATTCAAATCGCCGTATTCACAAAGACGGATATGGTAATGTTGTTCAACTAAAATATCCTGTAATCTAAAGGAATCCACCTTTAATTACATCCTACTGAAACGATAGACGGGTAAGGTACGTTGTCTATCAAAAATATCCTCTAAAATTTATCTATTTACATCCTACTAAAAACGATTTAGGTACATCTTTAAGATAACCGCAAAAGTTTGAATGGATATAATGAATGGATGTTTGAACTCAAAATTAAAAAAAAAGGTAAATAGCGATAAATACCCGTAAATGTATGTTTTTGGAATTTCTCATTACTTCTCTGTATTTTGTATATATTTACTAGTATTTTTACATACCTCCCTGGCATACTGCTTGCCGATTCCATCAGTGCAGCCGGTCACAACTGTAACAAAGGAAGCTCGAATTACACACAATAGAGGTCATCGGGCCAATGGGTGGGCGATGCATAATTCATAGAACTAGATTGGGCTGGAATTGATGTTTAGTTGGAGATGCAGTGGGCAAGTGTCAATAGGAGAACGAACAGTTGTTGCTTGGCTTTTGGTGCACATTAACAATAAAATATTATACATTCCTTCAGATCGATGTAAATTCAAGATTCTTTGAAGTCTATGGAAGTAGTAGATGCATTACAAAAATATAATATTTGACACATTTATGCCCACAGTAAGATAAAACGATTTTAGTTTTGGAACTACTTGTAACGTAGTAAAGCATTTTCTTGCCCTTTGACTACAAAGGGCACATCATTTCGAAAATGATTTTTGATGTCTTGAACTATCTAAAATAACTATTTAAAAATTAAAGTCTAAGTCTAAGTCTATTTAACTATTACACAAATTAATAGTTAAATTAGGTACACTTTCACATTTGAGAAGCAATAGCAGTGAATTTTCATTAAACAACATTGGCGTCTTTGTGAATAAAGGGTTGAGATCAATGAAAGAAAGAGAGAAAATAGAGTTAAACAGATAGCATTACTACTTCGCTGTTTGTTCGTATATCACTGGTCCATTTTTGCTCACTATACATACGTATACATTAAGTATAATTATTAGTATTGGGCTTATTGTATTTGTCCAAAGGTTTTGCTAGATTTCTATGCAAAATACATGAATACTTAAAGAAACCATGTTCTATCTCTGAATTTTTTAAATATTCATGTATTTTCAAGCTGTACCCAAGAAGTCCTCTCCATGCTACCAAAAACTGAGTTATTTGTTACGGGTAAAAAAATTATTTACCGATATTATAAATGACAAAGTTTGTATGGATATATGGATTGTTACTCTTTTTCTTTGAATATACATAGTTAATTACCTGGAATAACACATAGGTTTTTTATCACCGGGGGCGAGTAATAAGCTATTTATTTTAATTGTAGGTAACATTGATAAATTACGTTAGAACAAGGTGAATATTTTCCCAGCGTCCGCCTTGTTTCCAATTTCCGATTGTGTTCCATTTTTTGACAGTTCTCTATGGAAACTGGAGTGGTATATCACCGCTTGAGAGACGATTCACGCTTGACTATGGACCCTGAATACGAGCCTAAATCTACTACCAATCTACCATATACATAATACAGGTTGAACTACGCCCGTATCAATTGCAAATTATGCAGATCGAGGCACCGCACATAAATTGTTGACTCAGCATCGCTACTGCTGTATAATCTGCCGTATCTGGCTATACACGATATACGAGGTAAGCATTTCTCATGAATTTAGCTTAGGTATAAAGCTTTGCTAATCAGATTAGACGAATAGACATAAAACTTTCTTTTACATCAACGTCTAGACATGATGACTTGAAATGTTTTAAATGTCCATAACATGTTCCACTTCGCATACACATGTTTATCGGTCTTTTTGAACATGGTTGATGCACAAATAAAAATTGAATTTGTGTAAAAGAAAACTAAGACGTTATAGCACACGGGAAATTACTCACGTAAAATTATCGTGCTATAATGTCTAATACAACTCACGATAGTTTTGAAAGTGAAAAACTAAGACGGTCTTGGATTCATTGCATTAGTGCAGGCAAATTACCTATTTATTTTGTAACAAATGTAATGCTTCTAATGTAAAAATTATCTAAACACGTAATGTATAAATAATTACAATATATACCTACGGTGCACTTTAAACCCTTTTTCATTAAAACTAATAGCATTTTTAATTTTTTTGCAACGCAAACTGTTAAAATCTTAATCGATTGATTTTTTTGTACAATAACCATTCACGAATAGGTATTTGATAACCAGATGAATCATGATGAATATAAATCGTTCATAATTATGTTTCTACAATCAGTTAAATCGAATACTACGATCGGATAAAATTTAATCATTCCGATATCTGTAATATTTGCAACAATCTTTTAAATAACTTTCTCCAGCAAATCCTGCGTACCACATAATAAGCACCGTGATTTTTGCCATGGGATAAAAGACCTTGAGCTTACGGAACAAAGATCAGTTCACCTTGAACTTGTCCGGTGGAAGTGAAAGTAATGAGGTAAGCGGTCACTTGTTGTAAAGATCTTTGATTATTTCTTTGAAAGTGAGCATAATGTTGAAAATTTCACTCCCTAATGAGGATACTTGTAAAAAAAATCTTTGTCTGCAGCCAAAGTACGTTATTTTAATATTGATCATTGCAAGAGTAAGCAAAAATCACTTACCTACTGTCAGTCTCTATATTTGCTATCTTTGGTTTAGCTTACTGTTGGTAGATATTGTCATTTTTATGGAAGTTATGTCAAACATCTACCCACAGTAAGGAAAACCAAAGATAAATAGGATATTGAGACAGGCCGTAAAAGTAACGTGACTTTTACAAACTGTTGAGCTTTATCAACACAATCTGCAGATATAAGTTTATATTTTATCGGTCTAAGCAACTTGTGAGACGTGCCGAAATTATATCATGGGTCATTTCTATTAATTAGGTACTTAAAGGTATAATTATAACATTGATGATTTAAGAACAAAATGTTGTTTGATTTTAATCATATGGCCCAATGTGGTTCCATCAAGAATTTGATCACATTGATGGTTTACAAATGTAGTTTGATTTTCAATGGCCCAATCTGGTTCCTTAAAAAAATTGTTGAGGATCTGAGTGGATATTTGGAGTGATGAATAGAAATGCACCTCCAGAGTGCAGCATATTGCTCTCCTTACAATAATAAAGTCGTTTTTTTATTTTGCTACCTTTCCATTTCACTGTCAGAGCTACCTTAGCTCTATAACATCTATAACATTCGCATTTATAAAGGGCGCGGAACTTCGCAAGACAAAAAAGGCTTAAACACACTAGTATCACCATCCTTGGTATCAAAACACCATGCCCTGTTTCAGCAGAAACCGCATGTAAACGCTTACCCTTAATCTAATTATGAGTGAGGAAATAAACCGTTAATTTCAACTTACGCGAAATTATCACGGAACCCTGTCGCGTGGGAATTTCTTGATAATTAACGAGGTAATTTTAACAAAAATTAAACACGCCTGGAGATTAGATGGCAGGTTGTAAATTCCTGGATGGAGATGAAGTGCCTGCAGGAATTTGCAAAGGTACCTACCTACTGAATTTGGATACCTACATACAGTACAGTCTGCCACAGAAAAAAACAGGCTACAATTATTGACGAAGAAAGCGGTGACAACTGACGAACGTGACTGTGAAAATAAAAAAAAAATTAAAAAACTACACAATAATAATTTTTACAATAACATTCAAATAAAATTATCGTTTTATCAAAATATATCATTCAAATAAGTTAAATTATTAAATACAAGTTCAAGATCAAGTTCAATATTGAATATTGAACTTGAACTTGTATTCTAAAATTTTACTAAACAAGTTCGTATTGATCTAGAAAAACTAGATTTATAGATTTATATTCTAAACGTGTTTATATAATTTATTAAATTATTCATTCTAGTTTAAAATCTTCCGCGAGTTAAAATAATTACTCTTTTCTGTATATTGTTTGTGTCGCTTAAAATAAACAATCCTACTAAAATATTACAACGGCAAACGTTTGTAGGCATGTATGTTTGTTGCTCTTTCACGAGAAAACTACTAAACGGATTTGGCTGAAACTTGGAATATAGTATAAGTACCTACCTAAGTATTTCAAGAGTATAGAATATAAGACACATATACTACTTTTTACGCGGCGGACAAAGCCGCGGCCGAGTAAGCTAGTCTAGTATAAAACAAGCAAAATCGTAGATAAGTACCAAGGATTCTGAATCTGGACGTTTTCCCTCTGAGAAGACAAGGAAGCTCAAGTTCCGTACATTTCATTTCCTTTTCTCATAATGATGAGGTAAGAGTAACATTATCAACACGAACGTTGCTTATTTAGATAGCGATCTATACACTCTAATACACAACAGCAAGAACATCACACCACGTTTTGTGGCGAGTTTGTATCGATACAAACGCGACACGGACGCGCAGCGAACGCAAGCCTGTCGGCAAGCTGGCAGAGCCTTTTTGTGTCTCGTTTGTATTGATTGACAAAAGCACAGTGATTGCGAACGCGCAATAATATTAATGTGATAAACGTCTAATTTAGAGAAGAGGCTTTTACCCGGCAGTGGGTGTTACCGGCTGATTAGATAGATAGATAGAAACGTCTCATACCAATATTATAAAGGTGAAAGTTTGTGTTTGTGTAAGAGTGAATGTTTGTTACTCGGACGGATTTGAATGTTATTTGGTTCCAGGATAGCTTATATTCTGGACTAACACAAAGGTTTTAATTCCGCTATTCCCACGGGAACGGGAACTATTCACCGCAGTTAACACTGCGGGGAGCAGCTATTTTTACAAGTAAATTAATAACAAATTAAGTTATATTTAAGGCGTTTAGGTTATTTACTTATAACCAAGCATCTGCCTGTGGCTTCGCTCGCAAAGTACTAACCCGGATAAAAGGTAGCCTAATGTTCTTTCTATGGAGGGGAGGTTGGCACAAGTAAAGAGAGGCCTATGCCCAGCAGTGGGATGAGACGGGCTGCACATGATGATGATGATGATTTTGCAAATATTTACCGTAAGTAGATTGCTAACTGACCACTTATTGAATGGGTATATTGAACAAACAATATCAAGCAAACATAATCAATATTGATCTTGTGATTTCCTGCTACAACCAGTTCTGATCGTTCAATATTTATGGAGTAGGTAACCCACTTAAATACTAATTACCAGATTCTAGAATAAAATTGTTTCTAAAAGTGTTTTAAAGATCACAGTGATATTGTCATTGTGATCTATAAAACACTCGTGATCCAGACAAAATCAGGTCTTATTTGATATTTATATTTATAAAATAAATAAATAAACTCTCTTGACATTTTACACAGCGTCATCTAATCCCAAGCTTTGCTTGCAGCAACTTAAATCTTGTTTTTGTAAATAAGTATTTTTATTATTATAGTATAGGTACATTATAGTTATAAAAACACCACTGTAACAAATATCTGCAGAACATGCAAATTTTTATTATACCTAAATGAAAAATCTTACAAAAAGTTTTACGGCTTCGACGGTTCTTTTTTCTAATTCCTCTGGAATACCTGTAGATGGCGCTCATCGGTGCTTTAGCCGAAATATCATCTTACTAATAGTTTCGTCTTTGGCGTCATAGGCTTCGTGGTAAGGCAGCCCGGCTTAAGAGGCCGTAGGTAGCAAATATGTGGTTTGAATCGTATTAGATCTCAAAATCCGTGAAAGATACCACCTTATAATGTTTGGAGAAATTAAACTTTGAACTTTTATCTTGCGTTGTGGTTTTTTAGAAACACGATTGGTAAAAGTTTTCTCGATCATATATTTTTTTGAAAAATACATGTTTTTCACACAGTTTGCTATTTATCTCAGGAACAGAACGCTATTTTTGTTGGTTTTATGTTTTGACAAATAGCCTAGAAGTATTCATTTAGTTCTGGTTTTTTAATTTTTCGATTACTTGTTTAATTAACTTGTAATTAAATAAAAACTGTTTTTTCGCTATAGATTATGTTGCGTGTCTATCGTTCTGCGCTTCTCACTCACGAGTAAAAACATTATTCGCTCTCCCGCTCATTCCTCGGCGTTATGGCACACACTTAAGAGTGATCGCTTGTATCTCGCGGGTTCGAATCCCGTCGAAGCCGTAAAACTTTTAATAAGAATTTTCATTTATAATGAAATACCTAAGTGTGGTTCACTATAATAAAAATATCTATGCAAAAGTTTGTCCTGTGGCGGGTATTGAACCCACAACCTCTGCGTCTCAGGCGGGCTTTCACCCACTGCACCACAGAGGTAGTAATCAAATAAATTTTTGTTGCAAATGCGTTTCTAAACAATTAATCAGGTTGTGATACAACTTTGGTGGAGTCTTCTGAGGACATAGGTGAGGGTTTGTATCCCAAAAATGTATGTAAATAAAATAAAAATTAAGTCGACACGAAGTTCACCGGTCAGGTAGTTTATATAAACATAAAGTATGTAAAAATATATAAAATACCTATGCATATAAAAAACATAAAGGCATAACATATTTTCTTGATGATTTATGCAGCGCAAGGTGGAGGCAATTGTTGCCTTTACGGACGTTGGTGCTTGGGATATTTTTGAAAAAAAAACCTGTTCAATATCTGATTCGTCAATAATAAAATATTGCGATTACCATAATGATGCATTTCATATACACTTCAATTTACATAATGATTTATGTTCCTCTTTATTGTGAATAATAATTGACTGAGTTCAAAAATCTTGGGTTTTTAACTTTAAAATAACCTTATTATTGACTCATGAAGCTATATCATTTTGAGTTTACCATTTATTGAGGTCAATACCTACTTCACTTTACACCAATATTATAAGTAAAGGTGAAAGTTTGTGTGTGTGTAAGTAAGTATGTAAGTACCTAAGTGTAAATGTTTGTTACTCCTTCACGCTCAAACGGCTGGACGGATTTGAATGAAATTTGGTACCAGGATAGCTTATATTCTGGATAAACATATACTTAGGCTTCTTTTGATACTGGTACCTATCTAAACCGGACCGGGAACTCTTCACGCGAACGGGATTAGGTTGGTATATAGGTAACATAAAAGTAAATATTTTTTATCAAAAATCGAATAACTTTGAATTAATTGTTATTTAACCAAAAGGTAAGTAAAATTAATAATGCTTATTAAATTAATCCTACCTACATAATGATAATGTAATAAGTTTATTCAAAAATGTCTTTGTACTTTACAGCAAATTCTGACGGAACTCTCGGTGCGCGCGTCGCCTCACACTTGACCGCTCTTGTTTTTTATTCGCTGAGTAACGTTACGAAACATGTAAACAGTAAGTTACTTTGTAGGTCATCATAGTTAAATGTAATGCATAGTTTAGTTTTCTTCTCAAACGGATGTCAACCAGTTTTCAACTTTCTACGATTACTTACCTACCTTTCATTTAGGTACCTATATGGAATGCCTCTCGACTTTCAATTAAACTGTTCAAGTAATACTTGACTTACTTTTGAATGGGCACCGTAAGATCTGTAGGGTGTAATCCATTGACCGTGTTGTGTGTTTGCTTTTCCTCCGTTTGGATCGAAGTATTCCCGTTTGAGCACCTATGCATTGAGCACCCAAGCTATTCCCATTTGAGCACCCATCAATATTCGACTGCTCGCAACTAGCACGTGCGTCATTGGCAGTGAGCGCGTTAAGAAAAAACCGCATGAATGTGGTCATTAAGTTAATTTCTCACAATTAACATAATATAATGCATAACTTGAACAGTATTTTACTAATTAATTAATGTTTTTGTAGAAAAACTAGGTGCCTACCTACTTACCTAGTAGGTAAGTTATAGACTTAATGATTTTTCTAAAAATATAATTTGTACCTACTTAGCTACAGCGGAACGTCAATCCTTAAATTTCTGCTTAATAAATAGGTAAATAATGAGCAAACATTACAATGTAATTAATATCTTTTAAGTGACCATAAAAACTTATCATTATAAAGTCTTTAAATTACTTAAGTATAAACCGCGATATCTAGCAAATAAAATAAAATATATACCTACCTATATGTATAAGTATGGTCGAATTGAGAAACCTCCTTTTTTGAAGTCGGTTTAAAACATCAAATTCTTAGGT
The DNA here is from genome assembly GCA_963582015.1 of Xanthorhoe designata. Taxonomy (NCBI): domain Eukaryota; kingdom Metazoa; phylum Arthropoda; class Insecta; order Lepidoptera; family Geometridae; genus Xanthorhoe; species Xanthorhoe designata. The sequence continues at coordinate 5,946,102 of OY757029.1, forward strand.
AAGTAGGAATGTTAAAAACATCAAACTTAAAAACAAACTCCCAATTATTCTGATATCTATAGATACTTATTATTAGTATTATCACAGATAAAAGAATACTAGTAGTATTATACTTACAGAACTAAGTCGGTAAACTACACCGGTGAACGACCTCACCGTGACCCTCAAATCAGCCCTTAGAGTTCAACGCACACATAGCATTGCTTCACACACACATAAGAACATTGCGTATGTTACACAATAATACCATAGAGTGACCTAGTATAGTACCTACCTATGACATTAGAAACAGGAAGTCATTGAAACTTAACTGCAAAAATTATCTTCAAAACTATCTGTTTATTTGGTTAATACGTTTTATAGCAAACCTATTTAATATACTTACGTGCCCATTTTCCTTTAGATTTGAAGTCCACTTTATTGACAACGGGACCAACCGCATACGTATAAACAAGTTTCAGAATAAATTTCACAAAATAAACCAAAATCAACGCAAGCAGCACTAGAGCTAATTTTTCTAGGCTTGTAAACGCCATTTTCGGCTTTTATATCACTATATTTTAATTAAAATTGCTTATATTTTCGAAAATAGGTTAGAGAGAGTGATGCACCGTTTGACAGTCTTCGCGCATGCGTACTAGCGAAGAAAGTTTGACGCGCGCCGAATGAGCGAGCGATCGGCGACCGCTTGACCGAATGACAAGCGAATGCGGCCGAATCGAAACCGAAATTTTCACACCATGCGTGAGTGAGGGAGACGGGGATATTGTTGTCTCACTCGTGATAACGATAAGGTAAACATGTGGAATGTAGAGCATTATTACTGCCATCTGGGTATTCAGCGAATTATTCAATGAAGGAAGTCTAAAGTCCAAAATTAAACGGGTTAATTAACTTTTAGCAAACTAAAAGTTTTTTTTATCAAATATAAATAAAAGTTGTTTCCTCGGGATATTATAAATATTTTTTATACCAAAGTAGGTAAGTATACTTACTTAAGTTGCAAAAAATAACCGTAACGAACGCGTGAGCAGTATAATATATAATTCTCTTTTCTTTCAATTCAACTCATTCATTCAGAACTGATATTTATAAGAATAACATCATAAACGAAGATTAAATTAATTTCTACTAAAAAAAATATTTTCCAAAACAGTTCATCTGATGGACAGTTTTCCACAAAACTACATCACGCACGTCATTTGAAACTCAAACACGACATTTCCTATAAAAAACATCCATAACACTCTGTCGAGATGCGAACTTGCTAATGTAATGAAATGGAAAAAAAAATGAAATAATAATATGATACGACTGTATCCCAGGGAGAGGTAGACATTTCTTTCAGATCTTTCAGGCAATTTTTAGATCCTTTTTGAAGATGTCTATGGGTGTAGTCAGAGGTATGTCCAAATACATATTTGGTACATGCCCACATCTTGCAGAAGTTAACTTTCCACGTGACAGGTTGCAAGCCCATAGACGCTATTAGAGAGGTTTCCTCACGATGTTTTCCTTCACCGTTAAAAGCTCGCGCATATAAATTTTATGATGCGATAAGTCCATTGATGCACGGCCGGATTCGAACCCACGACCTTCGGATCGAAAGTAGAAGTACCTACTAATCCACTTGACCAACGTGCCTTTTTTTTTTAATTTCATACCGAGTGAAAATCTGGATACTCAAGCTACTGCGCATAATATGTAGCTACCTACCTGATAAAAAACATTTCAAAATAAAATATCAAGGTAAATAGGAAACGAATTGGTGTATTTCCATTAATTTGCTTACGATATGGACTATACAAGTAAAACCAGTCCATTCACTTTCCGACTAAATTACAAATAAAAATGTGATTCGTATTTGTCCATAAAATTATTTTATTTTTTTTTATTTTTAATATTTAAATTATTACGAAAACTTACAGCTAGACAAAGAAAATAGGAAAAAGAAATAACTTAACATGCACCTATTTTGTAGGTACAGGTTTGCTGAAGGCCAATTTATATCTTTGTATTGGCCAAATGGAGTGAACAGAAAAGACACTATAGTGACCCGATAGCGCTACCGGCGTTTTTTGTGTATTATAGTATTATATCCTCGCTCACGTGTCAAGTATTCTAAATGTATGGAATTTTTAGTTCATGCAAGGTACCGGGGGACTTCATGCAAGTTTCATACATTTAAGATACTTGACAGTATGCAATATTACGGTCAGCGCGTCTCGGGTGATACTGATTGCTTCTGTTCTGAGCTTACGCACACTAAAACTGTGTATTTAGCATAGCATATAGCATTCACTATTACATATACTTAGAGCCCGACGGACTTCATGTAGAACAACTATACAATGGCGTGATCTAGGTCCCAAGTTATTATCGCATGAATATGTGAAATAACCTTTGACATGCAGTAAAAACATGCTGTAAAAATAAGTATTGGTGAGAAACATAATTATTTAAACTACGGGTATTGTTTGTTAATGTTCTCAAGCTAGAATTAAAAACGTAAGTAATTAATTAAAACAACAAAAAAATATCAAAATCCGTTCATAAACGACGATGTTATCCGCGAATACAAATAAAAAAATAAAAAATGGTCGAATTGAGAAACCTCCTCCTTTTTCGAAGTCGGTTAAAAAGCGATCCGGTTTCAAAAAACGTGTGGTATTTACGTACTTCTGGGTATTTTAAGTAATTTCCTTACTTTCAAGGTTTTTCGTAACGCTCAAGATAGCACAGTGGTTATTGATAGAGTAATAAGGTTAATAAATAAATAAATTAATGAAGCCTTTATACTATATACTTGTTTAAAGATTTCTTACTTGCACAAGTCACAGAGACACTACGTGGTATAATAAGTTTATATAATACCTATACCTTGATCAAATATAGCCTTTGTTCATTCGGAAAGTCCATGAAAACGGATGAGTAGTTTCGGAGATTACCCAAAACATACAACAAACAATCCAACTTTACCTCTTTATAATATTTCTAGGTATTATATAGGTACTTGTATGTTAGTTAGACTATGGGTCGTATATAGTATTTAACATCTTGTAGGTATATACTTACTTGTTGAACTATGTAGGTATGTTGACTGAAATAAAGCTTATTTTTATTATACTCGTAAACTAGGCATATGTAGGTATATGTGATTAAGTGATTAATTTAGTTTACTATTAACAATGTTACATTGTCATTAGAATTTAGTAAAGATTAAACGATCATTTTATATGGATCTAAGGCTTTTGCATTTCATAAAGATCTCCATAAAACATTCAAGTAGAAACAGACTGACCGAAATAAGCAGACCACAGCCCGGTCCCTTCCGGTCAGAATGCCGCGAAACCACTCATTACTGAATTTATACGTCTTGTTTCATTGTTTCAAAAAGCCTAGTAGTATTTTGCCTCGACCGCGGGCGCTTATTTAAATCCTGTCAATGTATTTTTCGTTTTGGAAAACTTATGCACGGAAATACGCGGCATCTATCTCACAGGGTCACAGGTATTAAAAAAGGGCCTTATTCAGCTAAAAGAATAAGACAGAGGCATTAAAATGGAAGACAGGGGAGCTAATATAAAAATTCGATAATTTCTAACAAGACAAAATTTTAATGTTTATGAATTATAATTCCAATAATTATTCGATTGTGAAACGACTATTTTAGTCCCACCTAATGTATATTGCTGTGACGAAATGGGTGGTTAACCGTAATTAAGTAATTCATTATTAATAACCAAATATCACCAATTTACTATTAATCTCTGCTAATAGATAATTCAGCCTCAAATTAATTATTTAGGTACCTGTTACTATTGACATAAAGCTCCACTTGCTTTAGCAACCGCGCAATAGGTAATGTTGTCATGGTGTTAAAGTGCACCAAGTGCAACCAAGATATTGTATTGGGGTAGTCAGAAGCAAGTCAAATTTTAAACCGTCACCGGTGCGCGAGATCTCAGTTCGAGCACAGATTCGCATAAGCGCATAAAGCAAGAAAGTTCGCATAAGCGCCTTGTTCCTGCCGCTATATAAGGTAGGGTGGGTGATTAACGCCCGCTGTTTATTAACGCCCGGGTAGCAGAAAACACACTAAATATCGTATTATTCAATTGACACTCCACGCATAGGTAGAATGAATCAATAAGAAAGCGCAGGGCGAGCGGCGGCACGCTCGCGCCACATTTGTGGCAGTGTGACGCCTCGTCCCGGCAGGGTCTGTCAAGTACCGCGCTACTATAATAAATGCTACGACAAATAGTATAGTTTTTCATGTATTTTTTGCGATTTGGGTATGATTTTTGGTTTAAAGAGATTCACGATAATCTTGTTCTACTATTACTTAAATATTTTGTGTCGATTTCTATGTTTTTTTACAAAAACGTGTCAGTGTCAAATAATAACGTCTGGCTGGGCAATAACGCCCGGTAAAATGACGGTTGGGCGCTATTAGCCTGCATGGGCGTTATAACCAGAGAGCATTTTTATAATAGTACATAATATCCAAAACGACTTTACTACTAATTGCAAATTTAATTCTTATGATAATCGCCTTACCGTGTAAATTACCCGATGATAGGAGGACGAAATCGTCGCGATACTCACCCGTGGAGGTGGTACCTTAGTGTTATAAATTTATTAGACAATTCTCTTTTTAATTTTGCCAATTACATATTATTTGATAGATTTGCCGAAGAACTTTGTATTTATAAAAAAAACATTGTTATTTACCTAATATCTCCGGGCGTTATTACCCGCTGTCTACATAATAGCGCCCAATGAACATTTAAAAAATATCTTAATTCTGCCTTAAAAACGGTTAATACGGAATGTGCTCATGATGTATTATATGGAAATTATTAAAAAGTTCCATAAATATGACCAAATACAAATATACCATGTGATGTAAGGTGTATTATTAAATTGACTAAAGTTAATCTTAAATGTTGATTTTGTTCCTATATTTTTAGTTTATGTACGGTAATGCGACTTTAGATAATTGTTGTGAGATTATTTTTTGTTGTTGTAAGCCTATTTATGCATTTAAAGCCTGGTTTATGAAACGGGCGTCAATAGACACATAACTTTTAATAACGCCCAAAATAGACCTTTTTTAAAAACTGAATAAACATGTGTATTAAGAATAAAACTCAACGTAAGGTGTTATTTTATTGTTTCACTTAAAAAAAACATTGATTATAAGCATTCTTTGTTTTCATAATCATGTAAATATGGAAATTATTTGAAATTAAAGTTAGGTGGGCGTTAATCACCCACAGTACCTTATGCCTAAACTTGCCGTTTCCTCATTAAAACCCTGTCACTATCACGAGCGTAAGTACCCATATTAGCAAAACTGTGATAACAGACAGCCAATTTTTTATCACTAAACTGTAAGTAAAAAGTAAAGTAAATTCGTATGAACAAGTCGTCAACTCTAGTGACGGAGTTTTTAGGCCGCCGGGACTGACAATTTAACGTGCCCTCCGAAGCACGGAAGCGCTCAGATGTGCCACTTGCAGTCCCATCCCATCCCCCCATCGAAGTTGTGACCGCTCAAAACGTTGCTTAACTGCAACGATCTACCTATCAAGCAAGAACATCGTAGCAAGCTTTGCCACGAACGCTTAACAGGCCTGGATTTTACCGGATTGTGGGGGCAATTCGGAGTGTCGCAAAAGCTAAACGAACCTAACTAAAACTATTGCCATCCTTTTTATTCCCATCGCTATGAAAGGGACGCCAACAATTTTAGTTAGCTTAGTTTAGCTTTTGCGACACTCAGAATATCTCCCTAAACAACGGAAGCGAACTACTAGTTAACTAGATCAAAGTCTGTATTCCATCATAAAGCTAGTACCGGTGTAAGTCCCAGAACCACTCCGTCACTCTGTTTGCAGGACTGTAGTGCACTTGACGTCACGTGGAAACCGCCCTTCCGCTCTTTGTAGGTACTGCAAGGTTTAAATTAAAATGGTAAATTGTTCCGCTGAATGTTACCTAGACTATAAACTCGAAGGGTGTTTCATAAAGATACCTTTTAGTAATAATCATACTTAGTTCATCAGAATCGATGAAAAGATACGTCGCGCGTCGTGAGTAGAAAAAAATTACCATGGTAATGCTCTACCAAACACATTTAAAAAGTATGATGATGTGACAATGGTAAAAATGGGATAAACGTTCAACCTTGGGGTATCCCAAAGATGCAGTAGACATTTACATGATAATGTACAATGTAAGTATACATAGACAGTCGAGGTCATGTTTGTTTGTTTTAACTATTAGCTTATTATTTAAACGAGTGACCACTCAATAAACATCTAGTACTCAAGCGTAGGTCAGACAAACCTCTTATTATTTTTATCGCATTCTGGTCCAGACATTACCATTTAATCGGACTTTTAGCCACGTAGGGTCGGTCAGCGGTTTACGATCCCGCAGACTAAGATCTTCGCGTCATGAATCCCAATGGACAGGTATCTTTAAAATTCAACAACTTATAAGATTAGATCGACCTTTCTGCTTAAAAGATTACAAGCAAAATCAGACAGAGATAGGTAATATTACATTTCGCAGAAGTTTCAAATCCAACATACCTAAGTAATTATTATCTAAAAAAACCTATGTACCTAAGTTATAAACAATAAATAATCTATTTCAAAGTTGCTTTTTGCCATTCATCATTAGGTCCTGATTTGGTACCTATTTGAAAAATATAAACAAAAAAAAAGTCTAGCACAGAACCTTTTCTGAAACTCTCTCTTTGTTTAAGTTGGTTAAAAACATTATTTTACACAGTAGGTACCTAATTTTCTCTGAGAATAGAAACATTTTGTTACTATAGCTGATATCGGCCACCTATATTTTTTTTTATTGCTATCATGTATCAAAATCATAATAAAAAGTATTTATAGGCATGTTGTAAATAGAAAGAAAGAAAGAAAAAGCATTTATTTGACACACACACATAAACTACACAAAAAACAATACACAAAAATATAATTTATAGATTCTAATTAGATACCTAATCCTAATTACTAAATAATCCTATTGTGAGTTTTTTACGGATTTAAAACTTAGGTTATGATAATTTTTTTTTTTTTAATAATACAAAAATCCGGAAGATATTATAGCAGAGTTGAACGATATTTTTCCGTATATTGGTAGAAACTTTTGGCAAATAGCCTTGCTTTTGTAGGAAGCGTGGACGTAAATAATTAAGTATCAAATCAAGTACAAGTTATTCGATTAAGTTATTTGATTATTTTTATATCACTTAAATTGAAAGGTATTTCTTATGCGGTCTGTAAGACGACTCTTGAGTTTGTTGACTTGACTTGGTTGAGCTACCATTATCTATACATCGTCCTTGGTGCTACTACTGCCGAGCTGTAAACTGATTATGATTACAATTTTTTTTTTTTAACCTTTTGTATCCCACTGCTGGGCAATGGTCTCCCCCCTTAGCTTCCAAGACTTGCGCTCCATTGCTTGGGCCAGCCATTATGGTGCGAATGTATCCAAATCGTCACGCCATCTTTTCTTGGGTCTGCCGCGCCGTCTTCGGCTCTCTTCTGGCACCCATTGAGTAGCGATTCTCGCCCCAACGTTCTGAATGCATCCGAATCACATGACCAGCCCAGTCCCACTATGCCAGTATATTTAAGTTGTTTTTTGAGCGTATAATACCTATAACAATTTCGTACTTATTATAAACAATTTTAATTATCCATCCAATTTTCGGAATATTTCCTACACATAGTCTGTGTATGTTCAAGATAACAGAGCATACTCTGTAATATCAAAGATTTTTTGTATTAAGTTACCTGAAAGATCTACCTACGACAATTCCTACATCTCATAGTAAATAGTAAGATCTAGGTACCTATGTACCTAGGTCTTGGGTACTACAAGCAGGTATGAACGAGCTTTGACAAATCAGGCGGCGCCGCTTAAATTTCCTGCATCGATGTGTTTCGAACTCTGTTGTTAGAATACTGTGTGAGAGATATTTTGAACATAAAAATATAGAAGAAAATTCAGATATTGTTGCTGTCAATCATAAATGTGAATTAAAGAAGAAAGAAAGAAAGAAAATAATTATGTTTACCCTCAAAAACAACATTTTAAAGGACAAATTGTTAAGTTTTATTAAGGTAGCTATAAACTTAAATAAAATAACTTATGTGTTTTGTTGATAAATGGCTTGTTATTTTATTAGAGATCGAAAATAATGTCTACTGCTCCTTGGGGATTTAATTATTTTTATTTACAAACACCTACTTTTGAATGTTGACCTTTAATACTCGTAGTTAGCCAATTCCATTATTTATAAGGCTTGCTCGGCCAGCACCTAAACCATCCTCTTAGCTTAACCGGCCATTATATTCACTTGAAAGACAATGGTCATACGTGTGGGGCTGACCAAGCCGCGAGTTTCCTCACGATGTCATTCATTTACAGTTATTAATATTAGACTTTCTCCTAATATTTTAGCCCACTTCACACTCTATAACCTAAATTCATTTCTAGCTAAAAGGATTCAAAAGTTTACTAAGTTGTACAAAGGTCCCATCTGTTAGAGAACTTGTTAGTGATAAAGTTTTTAGTTTAAGGCTTAAATTCTCAGCGTACCTAATTAGCTTTCTGAATAAAGAATTTGCTACGAGAGTGGTCTAAATCCATCTAGATCTTGTTATTGTCTTTTACTAATCTTATTTAGGTATTCTTTAGATGCTTATTACATTATCTCTCTCTGGTGGCTCGAATTCTCTCCTTGTAAAATAAAACTAGCAAACTCCACGAAAGGATAACGATATGACGATGTGAGGCGTAAGTAACTTTAGAACATAATTATTGTGTCATATTTTTGGATGCGGCCAGCGAAAGACCGTTGAGATTGTCACACGCTAAGGGACGCTTGTTACCTAGCAGTGGGTAAAGTCCTGTAGATGATGGTGATGATGATCATTGGTACATACTAGGTATACCAAAACAGTTTTTTGATACTACTTAACATAAGTAAAAGGAGTATTTCCTTAGTTAACTGTCTCAGATTAAGGCAAGGATTACTTAGAAGTTTATTCTAACTGACATTTTACTGCACTTATAAATACTATTTTTTTATGTATATTGCGGCTAAGCTTAAAATATAATTTGTTTTCCTAGAATGTAAAAAAAAAACTAGCAACTTTTCATCAGGGATATAATTACTTATGTCAAAATTTAGCCGATACAAGTCTTGTTTACCTTATTCCCGTAAAATAAAAACAAAAAGCGCTCCTTGTAGTGCTTCCAAGAACTTAGAAACTTCTAAGAAAGAACTTGAACCTGTAGTTGCAGGGAATTTATACATTATGTTAAATGTTTTTAAAATACTTGCGAAGTTAGTCTTTCCTGATATACCTACCTAGATACTATGAACAGTTTGTTCTTCATAAGTGTGTTTCTTTGGATAAAATGAATTCTCTTTTTACATTTAGATTGGTCAGGAAGATTTTTTTCATATTATTTTAACGTGCCTATGGGAGTGGCAAAATTATAGGATCTCGAAGGATCTTTACTGCTATTAGTGGCAATTCGGAGTGTCGCAAAAGCTAAACTAAACTAACTAAAATTAATGCCATCCTTTTCATTTCCATCGCTATGAAAGGGACGGCAACATTTTTAGTTAGTTAAGTTTAGCTTTTGCGACACTCCGAATTGCCACTACTATGTAAAGGGTGTCCAGCGGGAAATTTTCAAGTTCAACACTGAATAAAAAATAAATGTGCTTGTTAATCATAAGTTTAATTATTTCAATATTTAGTTTAATTATGCGGATTTCACGTTTTATAAAGAGTATCATCCAAATGACGCCCGTTTTTTGCTAGGCACTCTTGCAGCCGACCTCTTACATTTGCTAATACACGAGAGCAAACAGCTGGCTCAATGCTGGCAATTTCTTGTCGTTTTTGGACAATGTAAACGTTTTTGATGGCGTTCTCTGGGGTTGTTGGCCAACCAGTAACGCATGTTTTGTTTTTTCACATACCCATCGATATGAAAATGTGCTTTATCACTGAACAATATGTTTCCAAGCGTTCTTGCTGTGCGAAAACGCTCCAAAATTGTTCTTGCAAAAGTTTCTCGTAGTGGATCGTAACTTTCGTTGAGAACGTATCGAATTGCATCTTTTATGGATGGAACTTTATTTTTTTCTTCAAAATAACATGCACTGTTGACTTTTTTATTCCATTGCAGGCCGCAATCTTTATCTTATTGATTTGCGTTGATTTCGCATAATTTCATGTCGGACTTGAGCCACATGTTCTGGCGTTGCTGCTGACGTTGATGGACCAGGAATAGGTCTATTGAGCGTTGTGCCTTCTTTCCTGAACTTTTGCACCCACGACCAGATAATTTGCCTGCTTGGTCCATCACTAAGTTGTCGAATATTAAAGTGATTACAAAAAGTCCGACGCGCTCGAACTAGTGATTCTTCGCACTTTAGGTATTGATCGACTACAAATGCACCGTGCGCTCCCGACCAGTGACTCATGGCGACTGAAAAATCCGCAAGTCATGCGCATCGAACATTACCCCTCCCATTAAGCTAGCTTCTTTTGTTTTTGAGTAATTTTACTTTAAACTTGAAAATTTCCCGCTGGACACCCTTTACCTACCTACATTTAAGAGCTTGAACCACATTACACATAATTTTATTTTATCCCATTGCTGGGCATAGGTCTCCCCCAAAATTGTTCACTGATCCCTATCTTTAGCAATCTGCTACCCCTCCTTCTCAAAAAACCCCGTCAAAATCACCCAACCAACGCCTTCTCGACTGGCCTCATCGTCACCTTCCGTATCTCCATTTTAAAGGTTACATAGTTAACAAGTACCTACCTCTTACTGCCAGTCTCAATAAGAAAGAAAGAAAGAAACACGAACAGAATTGAACTAAATTAATCAAATATGTAAGTATTTATTTAATAATAATAAGTCTATTGTCCAGTTTATTGCTCAGAGGAGATATTTTTCTCACATATTTTTCAATGACTTCGAAGTCGATTCCAACGATTTTGAAGGCTTTACTGTTGTTTAAGAACATCTGAAAAGGAAAATGAATTGAAGTTAGATAGGTACATACCTATTAGTTTCTGTCAGGGCCTGTTAGTAAGAGTTTACTTGTATCACTATGTAGGTACTATAATATAGTACCTAGGTACACAGTGATTAGACAATTAGACAATTATTGATTTACAACTTAGAATAACAACAAGTATAAGTAAGTATATGATATGATAGAAGAGGTTAAACAGGTTTTCATCGGAGTTCGTGATTATTTTTTTGAGATTATTGAAAGTACATACCTAATACATTCTTGAGTTAAAGGTAAATTTTGTTTTACCTACCTATTAAGATGTAATAAACACATGATCAAACCGGAAAAAGTAAGAAGTTCCTAGAGAGAATCTCATCGGCAATCAACTTTGTTTTTTTGTTATTACCACTTATTTTTAGAAAGAGAGTGAAATCATTATTTTCTAAAAAAACTACTTACGCTTTATTAGACTAAACTTATCAATAATTTGTAAAAAGTCATTGCAAAATCTTACGTCGAATTTGCTTCCCCCGTAGTACAGGAAGTCGATCATGGTTATTCGGTATTCAAGATCCAAGTCTAAGGGTTGAGGGCCAGTTGTGTGATTCACCAATACTGACACCACCGTGCCTGATGTGGTATTTAGTGTCACTTGCATACCTGAAAGATTACCCTTATTATTTCTCTGTGTTGTAATTTTTTTCAACAGCGTCGTTTCAAGTGGTGCTCTACTGAAATCTCCCTGTAAATGTTTGTCATTTCTAGTGTTCATATTACTAAAACTGTTTTTTTTTTCATCTTGCATTGTGCTGTAATTCGATCGTTATGAAAAGACGGCAACAGTTTTAGTGCTGTCAAATTAGGTACCTAGTTTGGTTTAGTTTTGGCGACATCTGAATTGACACCATTTGTTAGAAATAGTAGTGAAATATTAAGAAAAGGTGATCTACCTGAAACTGAAGGCATGTACGGAGACTTGAAGGGGTCTTTGGACCAGCTGCTGCTGACGCAGCGTTCCAACGCTTGTAGAATGTACCGACCTGTGGTTACTACGCTGACCACTTTGTTGGTGAATGGTGATATGTTAATGAGGTTGCCGCGGGTGATATCTGCAGAGAAAAAAGTAAAATCATTTACCTAGGATCATACACCTAGGATTATATGAGCGTGAAGGAAAAACAAACATTCACACACACAAAGAAACTTTATAATATTAGTGTGATTAGGTACACATTTATTTATTTACTTACACACACACATAGAATATAACATTACAGTTAGGTGCTAAGTCCTTCTAACTATTTAACAAAAATGCTCTAGCCGCAAGGCACATAAATCAATGAAAATCGACAAACTATTAACACATAAAAAGGCATTGGTATAACATTACGAAGCGAAGCCTGAATAATAAAAATAAAACTAGGTACTCACTTCCTTTTACTAGAGAAGCTCTGATTGTTTGTTTTAGGACAAGGCTAACGTCTGTGTAGTTCGATGGAAAAGCTTGTTTTGTCTGAAAAATAGACATTATATTAGCATAATACTTTTACTGCAGTTGGTGCTGAACGGTTTTTTTTTCAATTCAATTTATTTATTACAGACCTACAAAATTATAAATAGTCGATATCATTAAAATTTAAATAAAGTTTTCTTTATTTGAAAGCTGACCAAAATGGGCCTAGCTAAAATTTATTAAAATATTATTTAGGAACTTGAAAATTATTTTGATTAGCTCTTTTCTTTAGTAGGTACATTTTAAACATTCGTGATCTATATGTATAGCTATTTTCAAGTTCAAGAAAAAGTAGAAAGCTTTGTAGCAAGCTTTGTAGTAAGCTGAAGAAAGTACTTTTTATTAAAAACTTACAGAATCCACAAATGCATCGGCAATGATGTTTCCAATAGCGCATTCCATGCTGCTGCACACCTCGTTTATGAGATTATCGTTGGAGATGCCCACCACCTCATTAACTATCTTATACAACTCTGTCTTGTATGGCTGTAGAAGGGCTTTTATTTCTGGGTCTGAAAATATTTTAATACTGATAAATAAATAAAAAATATCCTTGGACATTCCACACAGCGTCATTTAGTCCTAAGCTAAGCATAATAATCAATTTGTAATCACTATTTCTGATATTATCCAAAAACGATATTTCTCTACCATGTTGTCTAAAGCGTGGGTAGAAATGACACAGGGACGTGATGATTGTAGAGATCAAGGAGGCCTTTGCCCAGCTGTGGGACACAGTGGTCTGATTATAATAATAATAAATATTGTCATATTTTGGCAAACCTAACAGTAATAATTTAATAGAAACAACAAACAAATAAACTTACCCTCAGGAATCGACCTGTTTAAAAATATAGGTCCAGCATCGTAGGACACAAGTTCGCCTTTGACATCAAAGTAAAGTGTAATATTGCCTAAATACTTTGTGTATGCCGCTGCTTGGACAATCAAAACCTGTAAAATAAATAATAAATATGACGTCCTCCTGTAGCACAGTGGGTGATAGCCCGCCTGAGACGCAGAGGCAGTGGGTTCGATGCGATCCCGCTGCGGGACAAATGTTTGCAAGATCAGTAAATATTTGTCTCGAGTCTGAGTGTTTTCTACTTATGTATAATATGTATGTATTTACAACAAAAAAAATTATCTATGTACCTAGTGTACCTAAGCACTTGGGACTAGAATTGACGCTGTGTGCAGCGTCATCTACTCCCAAGCTAAGCAATTGAATGCTTGTGTTATAGTAACCAGATGACTGATATAAAACTTAGATTTATTTACTAGAGATAGAAAAACACCTAGAACCTCAACAATATCTGCAGAACATACCTACAAACATTTGTGCCGTGGCGGGGATCGAACCCGCAAATCTACGTAAGTCGGTGGAGAACTTCAAACAGCTTAAAAACTGTTAGCCACAACCACAAGCTCATAATAGTGGCAATTCTAGATGTTGCCAAAACCTAACGAAACCAATCTGACAGCACTCAAATTGATGCCATCCTTTTTATTTCAATCGTTATGAAAGGGACGGCAACATTTTTAGTGCTGTCAATTTGGTTAAGTTTTGGCGACATCCAGAATTGCCACTAAGTAATATGAACATGAATGACATACCTTATGTCCTGGGTTCACTTTGCTCTCCACCACCAACGGATATGGTCCAAACACTGATTCCCCACTCGGGGCTGTTCCGTTCCATAATAAACTGTGGGAATGACCACCGACTATGATGTCTACATTCTCACCAGCCTCTCTTGCTATATCCCTAGAAAATTTTAAAATATGTTATTTTTACTAATAAAAGAGGATAGTAAACTAAACAGACTACCCCAATAGACATATTCAAGGAATGTAAAAATGTCTAAAGATCTAAAAGAATAATACCTATGTTTACCGTCTCTTGAGAACACAGTCATGATCATATTTTTTTAAACTAAACAGTGGTGTAAGCAAATAGTCCAACAATAGCCCAGCAGTAGGATGCGATAGGCTGTATTTAAGATGATGATGAAACGAGGCTAAAAAAATACTAAAGTTAGCATCACCATAAGTACCTACTTAAATAACTAATCACAGCCCATCAGCACTAATGAGAAAGACTTCTATACTAATCTATATCTATATAGTATCAGATATCATCTTATTCTTGTTTAATTAATGAAAAACTCATCCAAATTTTCAATTTCGACGAGAGTCGAACCGGTATTGATTGACCCTCCTCAATCCGGCGTGCTTTACCAATTCAGCCATGGAACGTCATAATAAAATTTTTGGTAAGATAATGTTCAGTAAGCACTGATTAATGCACAATTTTCATGGAATAGGTAATCTAGTAGGTACCTAATAATTACTTCGCAACAAAAATGGTTGATCTAAAAATATTTTTGTCATCTTTCGAAATGGTAAAATATCTAACCTTTTCGATACCTTTCAATATTTTATCAGTTTATTGAGTCGCACGGGCCGTTCATGCACTCTATTTTATAGACAACTTTATTGGAAAATATTTTATACACATAAAAATGAATGTTTGTCCGTCTTGTGTTCCTTCGATTCGAATTTGAACGCGAACTTGCTTTAAATGTGATACTCTGTATAAATAAGGATCATGATTGTATCCCCGAAATAACATTTTAGTACGCTCACTTAACCGACTTGAAAAAGGGTGGTTTTATGTTCCACAGTAGATAATCTTAGGGTAAAACTTAGCAGCTGTTGGAGCACTACGATGGATATAAGACCACATAACAGGGGTAAGTTTAAGCCTAATCACATTGAATTTGAAGTATGGTTTACCTTGTAGGTAGGTATTATTACGCTACGCGGTGACAACAACATCAATATTTTGGAAATTTTTATTCAAGTCGGGAATTTTTAAAATGTTTTTTCTATTTATCCTTTTCTATTTATTTACCTTTTTAAGTACCTACCTACTTATCAACAAAATTATCAATAAAAACGAAGAAAATCATAAAATACCTACTAACTTTTAAATCGATAGCCACTAGGTTTTATGAAAAGAAACGAAGTCACGAGCTAAACTCTAGTTATAAAATATAGAAGCTGGGTGCTATCTTTGCATTTAAATAGTCCATAAGTCCGTCGACTTTAAATAATAGATGTGAAAAGATTATCTTGATGGATTGCTTTCGATTTACGGCGTTAAAAATTCAAATCGAAAAATTTATGCTTTTTTGTAACTTGAGTGTGATAGAAAAATATTAGAAGCTAAAATTGGACAAGATCTGTTTACAAAATAAAAACAACTGGTTTTATTTACTAATGATTAAACATTATCACTATTTTTAATTACATATTAGGTATGTATATAATTATAGATGAAAAACACACAGACCCTGCAAATGTCTGCATAACATACAAACATTTATCCCGTGGTGTAGATCGAACCCGCACCTCCGCGTCTCAACCACTGCGTCACAGAGGTCATCAAAAGTGTATTTTAAACGTTGTAATGGAAACCCCCAATATAGATAGACCAGAAGTCGGGACGGACAGCATGTAAGAACCACTAACACGTTAAAATAAAAAGTGCACTACGTTTTTGGAACGAGCAGTCGCTGCACGATTTTGTGTAGCGCGTCACCTGCTAGTTCTATACTTACTCATCAATATGTATGCCACAATGAGATAAAACTACGATTATGTTAACACCTTGCTGCGTTAGTAATTTGGATTGCTCCGAAACAACTTTCACTGGATCCAAAAATATTAGTTTTCCCGGCCGAGATGATGTCTGGAACAAATGGAAAATAAGGTCTCATTTTCTCGCTTTTATTGTGACGGATTCTTTATTTTTAAGCCCCGGATACACAATGGAGTCATTTTTTCACGCAACATGATGTGCAACAAAAACAATCTACGTGTTGCAAACACAATTATTGTGTCAACAAAAATGTTGAGTGGCTTGTGTCACTTAAAATTATAATTTATTGAGACTTTGACGAATCAAGATTGAAAAGATGAAGTTACCTTTGTGTTCACCGTAGACACTCCAATAATCCCAATCTTCCTGCCATTCCTCTCTACAATGATGTGAGGTTTGATCAAGCCATCAAGTATTGGTTCTAAGCTATTGTCAATGTTCGCTGCTAATACTGGGGCTTTAAGTCCAGTAAAAAATGGAACTACACCTTTCACGCCATCATCAAACTCGTGGTTTCCGATTGCCTGGAAGAAATATGATGCGATAAGTAGTTTCGTCTAAGCAGCCTGGTGACAATAAGAGACCACCGTCATGACTTAACGACTTAGGTGTACCTAACCTGAGCCAACAATTGAAAGTTTAAAAAAACGTTTTGCTGTTATTGTCTCCATCCATAAGTGGTGTAAGGCATCGGTCACCAAATATAATGGAATGAGGGTTTTCATGAAAATTCCGACACTATATTGTCGCCACTGGGGCGATTAGTCCATCCATTGTGACAACCAACGCGTCAACATTAAAATGACTCAAAAATACTTGTACCAAGGACGATATAGATAAAAGGAATCTGCTCATCCAATACTTTAAACGTGATTTTAAAATTACTTGTTAAAATGTATGATAGGTGTCGCTAGGAGTTTGGGAATTTAGTCCCCACAAAATACATTTAGGTTCTACTCACATGAGCATCGTGAGGCAACATATTCAAGAACCGCCTAGTAAAGTTCCCTTTCATCAGGGAATACCAGTATGTTCCTTGAAAAACGTCTCCAGCGTTCAAGAGTACGGCATCAGGCTTTTCATTTAGAAGAACTTTGATCTCGTGTGCGAGACGAGCGAAGCCGCCGAGACAGCTTGTGTCATTTGTTTGACAAACTGCGTAGGGCACTGAGGTTTCTTCAAATCTGCATTAATAAAAAAACAAGAACAACAGATACCTACCTAGGTAGGTACAAGAAATTTAATAGACATAAAGTTAGTTGATAGGGTTAGGCAGGGCGCAAGCATGGACACTTGTGCCTTGCGTCAGATACAAGCTACCGATTAATATTTGATTTCTATAGAACCAGTATGAAATTATCCACTCCCTGCGCATACGTGTGTTAGCTGCAACAGCAGCAACTACGGCTACCTGTGACCAGTAATAGCAACGGGTGATTGTGTCCGATCACCGCTACAGGATACCGATTCCCTGTGATGGTGTGCCGTGTCGCAACACGTTTTTTTTAAACTTTCGCGATCACTTACCTGTCATGAAAATCATTGTAATGAATAATATCCAAAGAAAACAATTTTTCTGATATCACTGCTGAATTCACAACACCAACTAAAACTACAATACACAATACACGTTCTAAACTCATCATAATGTCAACATTTGTTTTTAAATTCTATGTAAAAATTTTTTAATCATAATTTGTCAAGTGAAGGGTCATCGTCTTTTGGCAGTTTCGGCAGAACTAAACATATTCATGGTCTTACAGATAAGGTGAAAGTTATTACGCGAGGTCAGATTTATTAATAGGTCATGTTTGCGTAATACTTGTTTTATTTATTCTGTGGTACATACAATGGTATCCAGCGAGTGAAGACTTCAGTAGCAAATTGGGCGATTATGCTTCGTTTGTTTTTATGCTCGTTTGTTTGTTTGAGTAAAGCGTTGATAACAAATGAATCAGAGCGTAAACATAACTTTCGAAGATAATAGATGTACCTATCATCAAATTTAAGTCAACAGTAAAGTTCCATAAAGGATGCAGGTACCCAACTAGCAACGGAATCCTATAATAAATGACTGTAGGTAAAATTAGACTTATAAAGCTCTTATAATGGCTTTTCTGGAGACTCTTGTGCTAATAATAGCATTGTGCAAGCATTTATACTCTCAAGAGTAAATTCACTTACCTATGTAATTGCCTTGTAGTTTACTACTAGACTATTTTATAGGATAGTTACAAGACATATAATCTTATAAGTGCATTGACGAAGTCTAAATAGTCCTATGAAAATTGTAGTCTTATAAAGGCATTGTGTAAGATTCCCAGAATTTATAATACACTTGTCTAAGATCATTATAGGATAATATAATCTAATAAGTGCATTGACGAAGTCTAAATAGTCCTATGAAAATTATAGTCCTATAAAGGCGTTGTGTAAGATTCCCAGAATTTATAATACACTTGTCTGAGATCATTACAAGTATGCAGAAATAAAGTTTTATAATATACTTAGCTGAGATCAGTATAGGTAGGGGAGGCGATGTAGTCTTAAAAAAGTCGCTTATAAGATTTTTATGAGAGTAAATAATCTTATAAAGTGCTAAGCTAACACTATGAAGTCTGTTTACCAGTTTTACGTCGCCAGGTTTGGAGACATTGAAAATTATGATTTAGGTAGGTATCGTTGTTATCAATATGGATTTGCGAGTATGGAAAAAAGAAGTGGAGCATATTTAGAAGAACTGTAAATAAAAGACACGAAGAATTGGTACCACAAAAGCGATCATCTGAAGCAAGTTCTGAAAAATCAGAAACCAGCAATTTATTGAAGGGTTCCGTAGGTACATTCCGAAAATGTATTCGAAATACCTAGCGGTATTCGAAACGGTGTTTTTCAAAACAGCCTAAGTAGGTACACTTGAAATATTTTTCGGAATGGCGTGCTTCGAAACCATACAGGACTTCCCCCTGTCATAACTAAGGAAAACAAATTAAATAAAAAATGTGTAGCCGTTGCAGGGTTTCAGGCATCAATCGAGGAACTCTAATTTGATTCAACATGGTGGAGAGCTATTCTTGGCTAAGAGTAAATCTAGAGTTCTTTTACCTAAGTATAACAGTCTGATAATTGTCTTCATGCAGAGCAATTTTTAAAACATGGCGAATGAGCAAAACACAATAAATAAATGCTTGATCGTATTTCTTAATAGCTGATTTTATATTCGATTTATGTAAGCGCGATCAAAAATCAGTCGAAACATGGTACACTTCTACAATAAAAATAGATTTGCCACATGTTTAGTAATTTGTAGGTAAATATTCTTAATTAATTTTAGTCTTTTCATTCAATGAAACAATAACTATAAAATTACTTACGAGGTAAAATAACACTTCACAAATAATAAAAACAAAAAAAAATGACTGTCACCAGCGAGTAAAATTTGTAACAAAAAATGAAAAACGAAGTATGTTATAAGAACATTACTAACATAATTACACTTGTAACAAACTAGAAGTAGATAATAACAGGAGTATTGGCTCCAGTAACAATCTTCTATAAGGCAATTATAGGAGCATCAGTGCTTCCGTAATACTGGTGCAAGACAGTTACTAGACTTATTAGCATTCTGTTAGCTCATTGCAGGAGCATTACTAGAACTTGTACTCCAGTAACTGCGCCCAAATCGAGGCTTGTAGTATGCTACAGGACAGTTATAGGATAGTCTTGAAGACTGTTAAAGGATCTATTTTGTTACTTGGGTAAGTAACTGTAAAAATTTTTTGGAATCGGGTTCTTAATAAATGTATGTATGTATGAACATTGAACATAATTGATAAAAATCTACTCTGATACGTCGCAACGTGCTTACATAACTATTTAAAAGGCACATATCCGCGTTAAAAGACTAGGTAGCTGTTCAATGTTCATGATAAGTTATCTTAAATGTACATTGAAGAACGTTCGGTACAAAAGAGCAAATTAATAGCTTTCTATAAAGCCTGACAAAGGAAAGAAATTGAGTTAGGTACTATAATATGCTTTTAACAGCTGGCTCTGGTGTAAAACGGGATAGATTGGAATAAGTTTTTACATAAGTAGGTACATAGTAGATCTTTATGTGTAGGTACCTACCTATGTAGGAACAAATAAGAAGCCGTGAGAGTTATCAAAAATTTTCACAAAATTTGAAAATAACCAGACTCTTTTTAAATTAATTAAAGAACCTACGAAACTACTAATATAACTTTTAGATATCTCTCACAGTTTTTAACTTTTTTCAGGCCCTGAAAAAAACAACCCGTATTAGGTAGGTAAGTATTTTTTTAATAGTATCCAACCGCGGCTTCAGTCGCGTGGTACTTAGGTAATTGGAATTAAAGTATCCTAGGTAGGTATCCTATGAGTTATTCCACTCGGTTTTTTTATGTTTCTGCCAAACGGTATTTTTTAAAGGGACCTAAATCTAATACATTTCGACGTAGGTATACTTACTCGTACCTACTCGTATGAACGAAGTAGCCACCGTACTTACCTACCATTCTTTCTGTTATTTTTCCTTCACATTTACGAAGAGAGTGCACTGCTCATGCAGAATTCATACACCATTAACCGATATTGTTCTCATTTTCGAGACAAACCGACACTCGACTGTATTACAAAAATGGCTACTACCTGCAATGTACAAAAAGAAACCGGCTCGTGAGTGTATTACTTTGACCTGTAAATTTCCCGGTTTTTCAGAGGTATTTACCGCGCGACCTTGATTGACCATACCGTGCAAGGAGTCAAGGACCATTATTAGAAACGTGCTAGGCAATGTAAGGCTCAACTCACACCAAAAGAGCATCGAAGAGCAGCAAAGCGGAGCGCAGTTTTAGTGTCATACGAATTTCAACTTTATTTTCATTACTTTAGTACCTACTTATTATCGCATGAGAAACTCGAACGAGTCGCGAGGATGCCCGCGGCTTTGCGGGAATTCCGGCGAATTCCAATACGCGCGCCTTCTCTGCGATAATAAGTAGGTATTATAGTAGGTAATGAAAATAAAGTTGAAATTCATATGACACTGAAACTGCGCTCCGCTTCGCTGCTTTTCGATGCTCTTTTGGTGTGAGGCGAGCTTACATGTATTTAAATTGAATAATAACAGGACAGCACCCAATAGCTAGACTGTACCGTAACCTACCACGACCGGACTGTCAATAAATAATTATTAATTCAAAAACTGTACTTTTAAAATAAAAATACTTACTGCATTCAAATCGGTCCAGTCATAATGCCACAGACAGAAAGACACACAATCATAGTAATTAAATTTTCAACCCCTCGTTTTTGTCTGGGGTTAGGAGACACAAGGTCTTAATACAGGTAGAATTTACAATTATGTCAGTTTATGCAAGTGATATGCATCTTAAATGAAGATACTCTCATTTCTTCAAGTATCAAGGCACGTAGACTTAGGTATAATATTCTCAAGAAAGTATAGGTAGGTAGGGTCAGGTGTCCAACGTTGAAACAGTGGTACACAGTGAAACTTTGCGATATTTCTGAAATGTGACGTTACCAGATCTTGCAGTTTATCGCATAAGGAGCCCCCCTCGAACCTCATGCTATATCCCAGTTTGCGTCGATGGCGCGCGAAAGAAGATTTTTTGCGGAGCTTTTTTCAATTTTTTTACAAAAAAGTACGAATTTTCTGCTTTCTTTCAAGATTTTACATTTAGTTATGCTAGCATATCTCATATTTCTCAGGATTACCTAACATCGGACATATTTCATAGATTAACGTGGACTATAACATTTTAGTAAAATGATGCAATGTAGTAAAAATAAAATAAGATTACTAAAGATACCCTTGGTAGTCAACAATGAAACAAATGCACAGTGGACACAGTGAAACAGTATTTTATATAGTAACCTACTAGGTTACTATTAGAGTCTAATTAACTAGTACCTTATGGATACCATACTATTCTTATGTTGTTATTTTGTTGTAATGAAGTATTATTTTTAGAATTCTTATAAAAAAAAATATAATAACTAATGATTTTCATTATGTAAAGAATTTTTTTTTGCACATAACTAATTTCTTTGGTCATTTACCTATTTTATGTAATTTGGAAAGTCTGATAGCGTATTAACTTTGAATAAAACCTTTTTTTATTAAATACAATAAATTTTTGACATTAATTTAACAATGATGGAAACATCCGGTACAAATTAATACGTTTCATTGTTTAATTTATGGTGTTTCATTGTGTACACGGTCGTGTACACAGTGAAACATTTCTAATTTTTTAGTTTTTATTTTTTTATGGCCTGTGTATACATAAATTTAAAAAACTATAAATGACATCCAATACTCAAATAAATAACCTGTATACCTGTAAAAAACTAGATTCATATCGGTAGAAACGAAAGATCTATGAGACTTTGAATTTTGGGTGTTTCAACGTTGGACACCTGACCCTACCAACTTTTACGAAAAGAAAAGTGTGAAATATGAATGAGCACGGGTAAGAATTTCAGTCACAGTCTCTATAATACACAGCTAGATCACTCTGTTTTAAGTGAAGACCGCAGTGAGTTTAGTCAGTCCTAAAGACACGAAAGTTGTGGGATAGTAGGTAAGTACCTACCTACGTACCTACAATACCGATACCGGTCGTGCATCAATAGATTTCGCGTTGTAATTTAATTTAAATGCGAAAACTCTAAACATTGATTGATTTGTTTTAAATTCGTGAAACCAGTTTAGTATTCTCTCACGAAGACGATCTCGATTGTGTTGGCAATGTGAGGCATTCAAGATCCTTTGAAGAGGTCTAAGGGAGTAGTCAGAGGCACGTCTACATACAGAGGTAGGTACCTATCTCTCATTAGAGAACTCTAATTAATCACAACCACAAAGCATCTTCAAGATCATAAAATGTCAAAAAAAATCGGAGAAATATCCATTGTGAAATACAGATGTGGTCATATTTTTGTTTAGTTATTTTGTAGTTTCTATGTCGTGGCTGAGATCATAGAATTGATCACTTTACATCGGTAATGTGAATTCATCTGATCGTATCGTTCCTTCCTATTCATGATAAAATTATTTTAATACTGCATAAACTTAAAAAAAATAGTACCTACCTAGGTATCTATTATCTAGTACATAGGTATATCTATTTTTTTAAGTTCATAATTGATGAACAATCATTGTAAATTTCTCGGAAAATATAGCATCTACTTTCTCAGTTACTAAGTACTAAACTAACTAAAGTAGGTATTACTACTACCATAAACAAAAACAGGCGCATGGCTGGCCACATCATGAAATGATAAGTTCTACGATCTAGCCACGACATCTATACCAGCTAATTTAATTGAGCTGTGACCCACGTTCATTAGAAACATGGTTCCTTGCCCCATTTACCTGATGGCACTTTTTGTTTCCCCTCAAAATATACCGAAGCCAACAGCAGCCTTGTAGAACTCGCTTCTTGGGGATTTTGACGAAATCTTTTGTTAGAGCACCTACAGCCAGTTTTGGTCATGTTTTTGGTGGAAAGTGTAAAGAAACCAACCTATTGTTTTAAAACAAAACGTTTCATCTATCCTAATTTACACTAAAGGTCTATTCAGACGGTAAATGCTTTTAGAATGAACATAGGCTACATTTTATCGAGTTATCTTTGATAAATAGAACCTCTTATGATCGTTGTTGAAATTGAGTAAGACAAAATATAAATAAAACAACATAATTAGGTAACAGGTTTATATAATTGCATATTTTTATCACATTTCATCAAACTTGTTACATCAACTTGTTCAAACATGGAAATAGAAGACATTTCTAAATGGCATAATTATAGGTACAACTTAGTAGGTAATAAAAATTCGAGTGCAGTTTTTAATACAGAAATTTGTGTATTTGCGGTACCTACCTACCTAGCTCTTACAAATGATTAGCTGCGCCCCGCGGTGAATAGTTCCCGTTGCCGTAGGAACACCGGGATTAAAAGTAGCCTATTCTTTAATAGTGTAGGGTAGACCGGGGGCAATAGTAGCACGGGTCAATAGTACCATCAACGATATTTCTAATACTAGACAACTTTTACTATATGCGCGAACGTCAGAAGAAGCGCCTTGCATGTCCCCACCTGCTCACTAGTTAGCAGCGCGCTAGCTGTGAAACTGACGTGTCAGGAAGGATTTTTCGATTTTCGAGGTGACCGAGTAAAGTTTTTTACTCGATATTTTAGTCTGTCACTCGATTACTATATAATATTTAGAAAAACTGTTGCTACCATGACTTCGTGTAGATATCTAACTTTACAATTGCGTATAATTTGTGCCTAATTCTTAACAATTGTCTGAAAAATTTAGTGATGTTTCCAAAATGTCTCCTTGAGGTCATTTGTAACACCATCAACGGGGTCAATTGTAACGTTACAATTGAACCCATGGTACAATTGACCCAACACTCATTTATATATTTATTTTTAATAAGTCAACTATGTATGCGTTTATTTTAATTTTATAAAACGATTTCTTTCAGATGCCACAAACCAGAATAAAAAAAAAACAGACCGTAGTTATAAAGACCTTTTTTCTGTATAAAAAAAGCATAAAAAGCATATAAAGAAGTAAAATAATAGTAAAACGACAAAAAATACGTGCTAGGTATTTCAATATCTAAAGAGGTAAACAAATAATTTAATGTTCAGAACTTTAAATCAATTTAATTTTGTAAAATATTATGAACATTCTGTTTTTATGATCATGATGATGATGATTCTAATGTGGGCAATTGTACCAGGGGTCAATTGTACCTCCATACAAAAAACAACTTGATTAATATTTTTATTATTATAAAGCTTAGAGACTAATTAGAGACGCAGAAGAAATATTTAAGCCAAGACGATTATGATAAATCAAGAATTATTATTTTGTTTTGTTTTATGCGGAGAAAATTTAATGTTGAATTTCATCACACTTTGTGTATTGATTTTGTCAAAAAAATATTTACAATTTGAGTTCTTAATGTATTAGACTGATTGTTTATTAAATAAAAAAACTAATACGATAGCATATATATCATTTAAACATTTTTACCATGTTTTATTGCTTTTTGAAATATTGGTACAATTGACCCGGACTCCAGGTCAATTGTAACACTGGACCTTATTTGATTCAACCTCAGTTTTCGTAGTTTTCTATAACCCTTACTGAAACTTTAAACAGAAAATCATGAAGGTATTGAATGTAGGTTCTTAAATATTTATATACAGTACAAGATATATTGACAGATTTTGTGCTATCGACCGATAAACAAAAAGTGTTACTATTGTACCCGGTCTACCCTACTTATAGCAATTCTGGTACCAAATTTTATTCAAATCCGTCCAGCCGTTTGAGCGTGAAGGAGTAACAAACACACTTACATTTTTTGTTACATTTTTGTCACACACAAACTTTCACCTTAGTAGGATATAGTAAGTAGGATACTAGTATTAATAATTGATAGTAATTCTGCCATCAGTGGTAACGTTTAAAGGAGAATGTTTCTGAATATAAGCTGTTAGAATATCCGTGGCTCGTCCAATCTGTTTTATATTTTTTCTGTTATCTGCGAACATCTGAAAACACAATAAATGTATAAATACTAGCTTTATTTGGCGGTTTTAACCACCATATTTAATTTGGCTTCAAAGCGTTGTATTAAAATATAAATGAAAACAAGTGTGTGTAGGTACCTATATAAATAAATAAATAAATATGATTACGACTGTATTCAAAGAAACGCCAGATTTTTGGATATTTTCAGATCCTATGAAGATGTCTAATGGGGTAGTCAGGTATGTCCAAATACATATTTGGTACACGCCCGCGTTCACAGTAAGTAATTGAATAAGAATAAGAATATTTTTATTTTTGCAACAACAACAATACAATATAAAAAAAATTATAAATAAACAAGAACTTACAATACAGTTGTTACTAAAAAAGGGCCAAAAATGTATATCCTTTACCGTGAATCCGTCCCCACCGTCGGCTAGGAACTTCGGAGCTACCACATTGTAGTATCGACTCGGTTCCAACGGCGTTGTGGAGTTCACGTCTCCTATGTATAATGATGTGATGCGGCTGCCTTCAGGCTGAGAGACATTGTATGTTACTTGGAGGCCTGCAACCAACCAAAACAGATGGATTGATAGATAAATAAATAAATAAATATTCTTGGACATTTCACACGGCGTCATCTAGTCCCAAGCTAAGCAATTTAATGCTTGTGTTATGGTGACCAGATGACTGATTATACTAGGTACCTACTTAAATACATTTATATTAGATAAGTACTTAGATTATCATTTTATTTTATACCACATTACATCAAATAACAAACACTAAGAATAATTAAAATGAAGTACAATAGGCGGTGTTATCGCTATGAGCGATTTCTTCCAGACAAACAGCGATAATATTATTAAAAAACAGCAATATTATAAACGGCTAAGGGCGATTGATTGTATCTCGCGGGTTCAAATCCCGTCGAAGCCGTAAACTTTTAGTAAGTTTTTTTCATTTATAATGAAGTTATAAACGGGTTTTTGAAAAAAAACGATTACTTATTATTTAGTGTGAGACGAGACCACGAGGAGTGACACTCATACCCAGATGAAGATTCTCCGGAAGAATCGAACCTTGTCGGTATCTAAATCGACGATATTTTTACGTAGGTACTCAAAAAATATAATAATGTCTATTAGGTAGGTACCTACAACTCACAATAATTTTGAAAGTGAAATAGTGTAGGTATTGTAAGTGTTTTATTTTGCCGATGAAGTGGATACAGTTGATAAGACCCAATTTACTAGTCTCTGATACAGTGTATTATTTTGCTGGTCAAAAGTGTATAAAGACCAAATGCAATTTTGATTATTTATACTAGCCAAGTTATTATTTTGCAAACTAAAGAACTTTAATTTTTTATGCAAAACAAACAATGGTTTAGTTTTTTTTTAATTTATTTAAATAAACAAGTTACATAATATAACATTTCGAAGACGTCTAAAAAACCGCATTAGGTTTGTCTTAGACGCTAACTTAATTATATTCCTCATTACAATATCTTAAAGGGTGTAAAAGAGTATTACCTGAAACTTGTAAGACGAACGGCCCTTTAAAAGGGTCAAAGGCCCATGCGTTACTGACGCTTCTCTCAAGAGCCTCAATCACGCGTTGTCCTTGCAACTCAAACACTTCCACCTTCCAATTGAACGGCAGAATCTCGAATACTACTCTTTTGCTGACATCTGTAAGATAATTGTCAAAATTATCACACTATCAATATAAAGGTGTGAAAGATTGTGTGAGTGTGAAAGTTTGTTACTCCTTCACGCTGCAACTGCTGGACGGATTTGAATGGAATTTGGTATCAGGATAGCTTATATCCTGGATTAACACGAAGGCTACTTTTGATTCCGTTATTCCCACGGGAACGGGAACTATTCAGTATTCAGCGCCGCTCGTTTTTTTATAAAACCGAAAGCAATTTGCTACACTCTCGAGGTGCATTTCTGTTCATAACTTTGTAGAACCTCATCAGATCATCCAAAAATTTTAATGGGCCCACATCGGTAGTAAACTCTTTAAAACAAAAAAAAACCAAATCAGTCCACTATTGACGGAATATATCGGTAAACAAACAAAACAAAAAAAGACGTGTGGCACTCGAAGACTGCCGCGGTAGCATTTTTTCGGAGTGGGGGGTGTTAGGTTATTTTTGTTATGGAATTTCTGGATTCGGTCTCCACGCTCAAGGCCCGCGATAGAAGCTATGCAATAGCTTAAAAAATCCTGTGTGAACCTGCTTTTTTGAAGTCATATAATACATGATCATCACGACTTCATCATCGGTGCGACAAAGATTTCAGATCTATAGAAATTCAAAATATTTGAAATAATGTCCAAAGGGGCCATTAACAGAACTCACTTCCGCTGATCAATGAAGACTTGATATTCCCTCTCTGTATGAACGAAATATATTCTTGTTCTGGGTCAACAGTTTCTTTGGCCTGTTAACAAAAACATCAATAAAGCACACCAAAAATATGATCGGGATTTTTTTTTATAAAGTAGGTACCTACCTAAGTATTTACATTAAGTAAGTAGTGGTAGTAAAGTGAGTGTGTAAGTATAGTTGTATTTACTTGAGTTGGAGCTCAAGAGAGCTTGAGTGTAAAGTGGTAAGACCATAGACAGTAAAACCTATAGATAGCTGGCAGCAGAAAGCAGAAAAAAATGTATCTAAGTATTATATCAGTCAGCTGGCATCACAAGCATTAAGTTGCTTAGCTTGGGACTAGATGACGCTGTGTGGACTGTACAAGGATAGTCTCTGACAACCTCTATGGTAAAAGCCAGGTTTTTCTATATTTATGTATCAAATCTATGAATGCAGTGGCCATTTTGTACAAAAAACTCACACGTTCAACCATTCCAGCCACAATCAAGTTTCCAAGTGCGCATTCTCCAAAAACACAGTCTTCGAAGTTAAGTGTGTTCTCGGATTCACCAATCACTTGGCTCTCAGCTTCGTGAACTAGTAGTGCGTAAGGCTCCAGTTTTTTTTTAATCTCTTCATCTGAAAGAAAAGTAGATTGTTACACGAGGGTGGAAAGATAGCTATTTATGCACGAGAGCGCGCGCGCGAGTTATCGACAAAGGAACGCGAACAATATTGTCAAATCCTTGTGAATGTGGATTGTTGTGAAGTAAGATAGGCTATTAAAAAACTTAGTGTGGATGGGCACGGACGGTATTCAAACCCACGACCTTTGAATCGAAAGTCGAGGTAGGTGGCCTGACACGTACTTGGCCAGTTATTTTAAGTGACAAAAGTATTTTTACCTTCTGGAATAGACCTGTTCAGGTAGATGGCGTTGCCCTCCCAATTCAAGAAATGTCCTCTATAGTCGAAGTAGACAGACAGATTGCCCATGTATTTGGTAAAAGCAGAGGCTTGTACTATAAGCACCTGGAATAAATGAAAACAATACTGAAATACGACTATATTTCCAAAGCAATGTAGACATTATTTTGCAAATCTTTAAGTATTTTTATATGCTTTGACAGATGTCGCGACTATATTCCAAGGTTTTCAGTAGACATTGTTATGAATTTAGATTAAAAAGTAAACTAAACTAATTTGACAGCACTAAAAATGTTGCCGTTCGTTTGTGAATGTGGATTGTTGTGAAGTAAGATAGGCT
Source organism: Xanthorhoe designata (assembly GCA_963582015.1). Lineage (NCBI taxonomy): Eukaryota > Metazoa > Arthropoda > Insecta > Lepidoptera > Geometridae > Xanthorhoe > Xanthorhoe designata. The sequence goes on from OY757029.1 coordinate 5,975,642, forward strand.
ATTAAAAAAACTTGGTGTGGATGGGCACGGACGGTATTCAAACCCACGCGATCGAAATAAATAGGATGGCATCAATTTTTTTGCTGTCAAATTAGTTTAATTTAGTTTTTGCAACATCTGAATATTGTTGTCAATTCAGATGTCGTCAAAACTAAACTAAACTAATTATCCAGCCTCGCAACTGCTTGCGAGGCTGCTCACGAGTTTTCTCGCTTGAGCAGTAAGTCAAGGTTGACTCGCGAGGCGTCTCCACACCGCAATCAATTCGAATATCGATACGCAGCGATATAAAGTGACGCCAAACTAAGCGTATTTTTTTGAGCTGTGAGTCGCTAATAAATCATAAAATTTACACTGAATTCAGTTTCATACTAAAGTCTTACCTTATGTTTCTTACACTTTGTAGTCTCCACAAACACAGGGTACGGTCCCTCGGCCGTTTCCCCTGATGGAGTATCCCCGTTCCATAGCAAAGAGTGTGTGTGACCACCGATAATTATGTCTATGTGTTTACCGTAGTCACGAGCTAACTGCCTGTAAAGGGTTTGCATCATATTAGCTGCGATTTGTGGTTTTTGCTCGCGTTATGCAGACCAAGAGCTTAGCTACATTATGTAGCTAACGCACAATTTAAAAAAAATTGTGTGCGGACTGCAAAATTTTAGACAAAAAAAAAGAGAATTATAAACTATATGCGAGCTAAGCTAAACTAACATGGCTTAGTTGTTTTATGTTTTTGTTTTATCTTTCGGGATAGGTTTTTTTCTGGATGATAAACCTATCATCCAAAAGAAACCATATGACCTTTTCTTTACCCCTGACAACGGTGTAGGTATGCAATTTTATGATATTCGATTGAGTAGTTAAGTTTGATAGTGTTACAAAATGTAAGGATGGATAAATGTTTGTTACCTAATTTTTCTCGTAAAATAATAACAAAACTAATTTTGATTACGGTATTTTAGGCTATTATTTAAATAGATACAGACGACACGATGATTTAAAATACATTAAATTCCAACAACAGAGAATATCACAATATTAAGTTGTTACTCAATGTACACACACTAAATCATCAAACTATCATTGTTCGTGCCGAGACATCCTGTCTCAGTCATTATCCACTCGGAGACAATAAAATTGAGCCTTGCCGTGATCTTATCTATTCTTTCAACAGGAAATGGAATAATGTGTAAATACGCTTAGGTACAGAAACTAAGTAGAACCTACCTAGTTTATGTATCATAGTTACAATTTAGTAAGTTCGTATATCGTATAAAGTCGTTACTCAACAAATCAAAAGGGGACCGGGACCGACAATTTAAAATGCACTTTGGAGCACTTACTCGTAAAGTCACTTGCAGTCACTCATCCAAAGTGTGTCCGCTCATCATGTCGCTTAACTTAAACGATCTATCAATATTGTCTAAGCTAGCTTCGCCACGAGCACCCAAGCCAGCAACATTACCTACCACGCTGAATGGACATGCTGGTCCGTTGAGCCAAAAAGCAGTTCTCATGTCACATTGTCACACAGACTAGACGCCCGGAAATATTTTAAAACACAGTAACCTTACATATTATACCGTAAAGTCAACAAAGTCTTTGTAGGGATCAACTTCTCATTTTATCAAGTAAAAACATTGAGCAAAGGTACCAAGATTAGTGAATAGCGATTTAGGCGAGACGCGACGGTACCACAACCTTGTTCTATTCTGTGCCACAACTCAACCACGTCTTGTCACACAGCAGTTGATGCGCAACTACTTTTGGCGCCCACTGAAAACCAGCGCTATATCAGTCATGATGCTGCTGGAGCAAATGCTGAGGGGTATCCTCATTTTTTGTCACTCGATTGTCAATATTTCTCATTTCTGTTAAGCACCCATGTTTATGTTGATGGAAAATATTTTTTTTTCTATTCTATTCTTGTCTTAGTGAAACAACAAGTTTGTAAAACAAAAGCTATTTTAACTTACTTATCGACATCTAGTCCACAATGCGACAGAAGAATGATGATATCGACTCCCTTTTCTCTCAATATGTTGGCTTGTCTTTTGGTCGCTTCACCTGGGTCAGTGAATACGACGTTGCCAGGCGATGCCAAGTCCTGAAAAAATTAAAATCAATCATGAAAATAAATGTATCACCAATGTGCGGTACACAATCTCGGTGATCTTAATAGTACTATTAAATGTATGCTCTCTTACTTTGACTTTATTTTCTTGAGTTCTAAGAAGACGATAAAGAGCTTAAAAAAGCACAGATAGAATACCTTATACCCGGCCCAGCCGGCGGGCATGCCGTCAACAAACCGGCGGCTCAAATCGTTTGAAAGAAAGAAAGAAAGAAAAATAATCTATTCTGGTAGGACCTCAAAGATCACTTCAGTATCGTCTTACATGCTAGGTGATTCTAATGCCTGTCCCAACAACGTTCAAGTTTGTGTGACAAGCCCGCTGGCTTGGACGCTGGCATGATGTATAGGACCTATTAAACTCACTTTAGTATCAGGCGTAATCAGTCCAATAATCCCGATCTTCCGTCCTTTTCTTTTCACAATAAAATGAGGAACAAACAAGCCGTCGAGTGAGGGTTCCTGGCTGGCGTCCATATTGGCAGCGACCGCTGGTGCTTTCAATGCCTTTAGATACGGAACTAAACCCTCTGGTCCATCGTCAAATTCATGGTTTCCTATAGCCTGAAAGAATTTGATTGGTGACCCTTTAGTACCCTTCAGTTGGAGTAGCCTGCTGTGCAGTTCTCCTACCAACACCATCGCCGGTCTTATCCTCACGATAAACATGATCAACAATCGTGGAGATAATTACGCCGCAAGATTCCTCGAGGTATTTTCTTTCCCTATTTAGAGCTCGTGATAAACATCAATTAGATACCTACTGGCCGTGAATCGAATCAACAGCCTTCGTATTAATACCACAATTGTTTTCCATCCGCCATTTGTCAAGTGCTAGAAGATAGTATATTTCTAATCAATTTAAAAAATGTAGAATACCGATTTTTTCGGCAATAGTGAAAATGTTAAAAACTTCAGAGAGTGCAAAAAAATAGCTTTCTTTACGAAATTGAAGTCAATATATTTTCCATGTATTTTTTTACAACGAATCATCAGTAGCAGTTTATTGAACGCGAGATAATACCATCCAAGGTCAAGTTCGTCCCATTATAATTGAAAACAATAGGCCATTGGTATTATGTAAGACCTATACATAAGATAGGTAATATAGGTATGACGCTACCTATGATATGATTATGATTTATTTTCAAAAACTTACCTACCTACTGCTAAAACTTCTGTAAAATGTGGCCATTGGTCTGACTCTACATTTTTGGGATATGATTTACTCTCAGAAGCGAACGATCTGTTAACTTCTGTGAAATGTGTACATTTTATATCCTTATCGCTTTCAGCGATAAGGCCGCCCCTTGTACAATATTTATTTTTAAGTTGTATTTTATGTTTTTTTCTGTGTACAATAAAGTGTTAATTCATTCATTCATTCATTTTTTTTATTATGTTTTGACTTTGACGTGCCTCTGATTAACCCGATTTTTATATCCTTTTATCCACTGAATGTGTGTCTGAGACAACATAGCTCCTGAAAGGATAAACCGATTTTCCTGCAAGTTTTTAGTTTGAAACGGAAATTGTTTAGCCTAAGTTATGAATATCTTTTCTGGATTTTGAAGGTCAACTCTATTTTAGTGGATGAAATAATTTGTTTTTATTGTTATTCATAAACTCATAATTATACTCCCCCATGAGCATTGCATATTGGTTTAGTAAACTTACATAGCTAAAACGGATATTAAATCTGTTGCTATCTCTTTTCATTGACATACGAGTAACAAGAAAAAACATTCTTTAAATCTTAAAATTGACAAATCTTTATGAATAAGACCAGGACTTACGTGAGCATCATGAGGCAGTAAATTCATGAACTCCTGTGTTACGTTCCATTTCAGCAAGGTATACCAAAAGGTTCCTTGGAAGCTGTCTCCCGCGTTCAGGAGTAGAGCATCGGGCTTCTCATAGAGCAGAACTTGGATCTCGTGGTAGAGACGAGGGAAGCCGCCGAGACAGGAGTTGTTGTTGAAGCTGCATGTCGGTGCTATTAGAGATGTTTCCTCAAACCTGTGAACGAATGGACGATTGATTTTTAACTTCCGAAAGGGGGTTCGTTGGGGACCGATTTTGAAATTCTTATTTTATTAATTTATTTGTGTAAACAGTTGGTAGGTAGGTGTGTTCATTATTATAGTATGTTTCTGCTATAACTCAAATGATTGCTGAAATTGACTTAGCAAAGATTGTAAAAGTCTTGCTAAAATACAAGTTTTATGAAACCGGTACCTAGTGTTATAAAATTAACAAATAACCTTGATGAATCACGAACAGTTGCATTGCATAATTAAATAGATAATTTTGTGACGCTTCAATATTATCTTTTATTCTAATAAACAAAACATAATAGACACAATGTCATGATATTATAAAATTCTAAATAACGTGTACTTACCTACTTGTATGTACTTAGGTATGAGTTCCAAGTCTCTTTAAAACTATAGGGTAAGTTGACGTGTGTTTGAAACACAGTAGGTAATTATGGTGTCGTAGGTAACTAGCCTATTTTGTACCCGGTGCGTATTCTGAAAATACACTGGCTTCATCAAAAACAAAGGCTATTCAAACGGAGGTCACCGTTACTAGTTCATACCTTTTCTCTTGTCTTCTTGGCATACAAAACTTTGTTTCGAGTTGTACAGCAAAATGAAACCTGTCCCATCATACCTACTGGTTACCGGTTACATTAGGTAGGTACAACATAAATCTTATCAAAAATAATGAGGAATTCGAATCAGAACGTATACCTAGGTCGCGCTACGTAAAAAGAGCGGTGGCTGTCAAACTGCACAGTGGTCGATGTTTGGTGGAGAGGTAACGCGGCGCACTTCATACCATTGATTTAGCGAATGCTATTGGTTCGTCAGCGAGTGGACTCAGGCGCAAACCATCCCCCTGATTGTGTAACTTGTTTCACATTGTATCCAAGTTGTATCAAAGCAAAAATCACAGTAAATCGCGAAAACAACTGTCAAATATAACAGTAATTAAGTAAGTTACTTACTAATTTACTTAATCAGCGTTAAATCTGACAATTATTTTCGCGATTTTCTGTGATTTTTGCTTTGATACAACTTGGATACAATGTGAAACAAGTTACACAATCAGGGGGCAGATCCATCTTCCTAGGCGCAAACATACCCCCGCTAGGTACTTCCCCGACCGCGCTCTTTTTACGTGCCGTGACGCGCGACCTTTACCTATCCCCTAAAGCCTGAGTGCTTTAACCAAATCAGAGAGTGGGGTTTCTTATTGAATAAATGCATACCTACCTATTACCTACTAAAGTGAAATCATCACTTCCTTGCATGATAATCACATTCATCGTTCTTGAGATTACTTCTATCTTAATCTTAAAACAGGTACCTGTATCTGCCATAAAGATAATCTTCTAGCTGGTTTTGTATCACGTAGGTATAGTAAGATCATAAACACATTATCTCCTAAAAAAGTATACCTAGGTATAACCTACTTGCTTCAAAGAAAAGGGGATACCTTAACCTTGTTAAATTATGCGATTTAATCATTGAATAATTTGTTTATAAACTCGATAAAGTTAGTTTTTTTAGTTAATCATTCCTAGTTATCTTTTTTTATTTTGGTAGATACAAGGTCATCTCTGTTCTTGAGCATAAAATTCAAGAAATAATTACTTATTTTTAAACCGAATACGTAGGTAGGTACCTAAGTCTTAAGATGGTTTTTCGATAACTCAGACTTCAGTAACTCTAAAAAAACTCACCCTATGTATAAGTTTCAATCTCGCCAACGCCGGGGCGCGGCAGTAGACCGATTTCAAAGAAACTTGAAAAAAAGATTCTTGACAAAGGTGTAGATGACAGCTTAAACTAGCTTACACCTTTATAGGTACTTGTAGTCCGCGAGCGAAGCCGCAGGCAACAGCAAGTCTAGATATATGTTACTTACCTCGCATGAAAATCATTATAATGCACTATATCCAGCTTGTAAACTCCTTCAAACGGCAACGCGAAAGATTTTACTCCAACAGCACATATTAAACCGATCGACACAACAAACACTGTTTTAAAACTCATTTTTCTATGTAAAACTATCAGTTAAGCGTTATAACATACAGCACTGTTTCTCTTGCTATCTATCCTTCACGAAAAGAGAAAAGAATAATGTGATGACGAATTTTGTCCCGGAAAATGTTTTTCGATTAAGACGTAACGAATTGGCCTAACAATTTGTTGAATTAGGCTTTTAACTAAAGTTAATAAAGTAAAAATAAGTTAATACTTATTCTCTAAACAGATAAAAGAAGACAAAAATCAGTTGAAACCTCTGGGTGTCTTATTCTTTAACGTTACGCATATTTAAAATCTTTTTACTACAATCTCATTTTCATTTGATATTAATGAACACCTCAACTACAATATTCACATTTAACTTATTTTCACTTTGCACTTAGTCAGTTTTTTGTATGACAATCAAGTATGTTATGACTCAGTTTAAAGAAATATTAACGATCAATTTGGTCACGGTCCGCGACCTACAAGTCGCAAGGCTGAATAACCACTGGGGCATAAAGTGTTAAGTGAGTCAAATATTCACCAAACATCCTTAAACTCACTGTTATCAGCCTTAACAAATTTACTTTTAAAAATGCGCGCGTATTGAGAGTTGAATTAGTAATACACAATTGTAAAAGGTTTAAATTAACGAGGCACATATACTTACCTATAATCATCATTTTAGGCCTTTATACATCTTTAATTTCTTAAAGAACAGTTATTTCATATCGTACACTTTCGTTCGTGGCTAAAGAGTGGCAGCTTTGACCATATTTTTTCCTATAAAAGGTAGGGTAGGTACTTAATAATAGTCATACTATTAAATCATCGTTTTTTTAAATAAATTATTACTTAATTGAAACTAGATTAAAAGCAAAATAAGTTTCAAATGTTATCTAATGTGCCTTGATTGCAGAATACGGCTAACAAAAGTCGAAGTTTTTCGATAACTTTCTCCGTCTCATCAATTCACGTTAAACATTAATTAGGTCATTAGAAAGTACATTCAACAGTCATAAAAAAAATACATCATTTCCAATTTCAAGAAGTTTCGTCTTCTTTTGTTATTCTTATTGCAAATGAATTTCGAAATAATAAGGTTAAATAAACACCCAAAAGCGCATTATATAATTTTATTATTAATAGTAGTTTATGCAACAAGGGCTTAAAGTAGTGTATTATAGCGGGCGCTATATTGAACCCCGAGTAAGATGGATTCTAGAGTTAACTCCCGAGCGGAGCGAGGAAGTTATGGCTAGAATCCTGAGTAGGTACGAGGGGTTCAAGATCGCCCAAGACAAATACACATTTAAGCCAGTGATGCATAGGTACACTACTTTTTATACTTTCTGCGAGGCAATTGAAACCAATGACAAGAAAGTAGGTACATAAAGGTGGTTGTATACGTCAAACTGTTTAGATGCAATGAGATTTTATTCTGAGTTTTTCTGTATGTTACCTACCATTTCCGTTGCACTGCCTACAAATTAAAAAAAAATATGAACACGAAATTTTTTTACGAAATTCATTATCAAGAATTTATTCGAATGTCGAACTAACCACTACAGATTATTATTCTAACTTTAAACAAACCCTTCCTGGCGCGCGCGTGAAAATGAAGTTCGTAAAAAAATTTCATGTTTTTCTTTTTTTATTTGTAGGCAGTGCAAAGAAAATGATAACATACAGCATAAAATCAGAATAAAATCCCATTCCATCTAAACTTTTTTGAAACCAACCTCGGTCAAGCACCACTACATGGGTTGAATTCCAAATTCAAATCACTTTATTCTCTAGGGGAAGAAAGATATTCCATACAACATTATGTGCCTGCTAGACCAAAGAGCTGTAATGACTTACTTTAGGAAAGGTTTGCATGACACATAATATGCCATTGACGAGCAGGTAGTATAAAAAAACAGTTTTTTATTCGTACATTTTATTGTTTATTGATGACGATTCTACCATCAGTATGGATGTTGATAGGGGAGTGTTTCTGTATATAGGCCTCCAAAATAGCTAGGTCTATACCAACGTCTTGAGGATTTGTTTTTTGAGCAAACATCTGAAACAACACAAAAATTTCAAGTAATTTTGAGACATTTACTTTTAGGATTCGCCCAAAATAGCAAATCTTATGAAAAGTTGGGACCATTTTTGAAAATAAGTAATTATGTTCGTTTTATGTAAATATTTCAATCTTTTCTTATTTCCAAAATGAATTTGTATTGTATTCCTTTAGCTTACAACTTAGCATTAGGTTACTAAGACGAAATTTACGCGAACGGACGTCCGCTATTAGTCTTTAATATTACTTAATTAAAGCACTAAGAATGGTTAGTTCAGAGATGCGATTTATTTGAAATACATAGGGGGGGGGGGATAGAGATAGACAAAACTTTTTAGTATTTTGCATTTGAAACACTAAATCGAAAAAGTATTAGCATTTTGTATTTACTTAAATACATTTATTAAACTATTTTGTACATCATCTCTGTTAGTCTTATAGTAAACTTACCGGATATCCCAGCCAGAAGCGAGGACCAAGGATATGATACGTCTCTTCATCTAGCAAAGGTTTCTTTGAGCCCTTTCCACCAACGAAAACCGATACCACACGTTTGCCTTCCGGTAAACCCACGTTATACGTCACTTGAAGACCTGATTCAAAAATAGATAATAAATAAATCTATACTAATACCATAAAGAGGTAAAGTTGGTTTGTTTGTTTGTGGGGTAATCTTCAAAAAATAGTTTCGGAGATTCTGATTTTAAAAAATATTTCACCGACGTGTAGCATGGACTTTCATTTCATTTATTCACAAACAATTTCACAATCGTATTTGAATGTTATCTTATAAACTAAAAGCAAATAAAATAGACTAATAAGCTACTAATAAGGGATCTTAATGAACTCAAAAGTGTTGTATGTGATCCTAGTGGGATCACCACTAGGATCACGAGGGTGGGAGCATAATGGAGTAAGCCCTTTGTTCACTATGTTTATTCAACTTAGATTGCGTTTACTGTACTTGGATAATTGCTGATGCGAGCGAAGCAGCCAGCGAGCAACAAATAATCTAAAACTTAATTAACCTCTTTTATAATTGACGAAGAGATTAACGCGGGTTTTTCTTTTATTGTAATGGAATTGATGAGATATTTCATACCTGAGACCTGCAAAATCCATGGACCGCTAAACGGATCCATCGAGGTAGCATCCTTGACGCTTATTTCGAGCGCTTCTTTGATCTTCTTTCCTTCCAACTCAAAGTGCTGTATGTGATCTGTATAATGCAGCAACTCGAACACAACTCCTTTGGTAATTTCTGCAATAAACCAAACACAGGCTTTGAACATGACAAATACTAATATTATAAACGCGAGTTATTATAAAGTTTGTAAGGATGGATGGATGGATGTTTGTTACTCTTTCACGCGAAAACTACTGAACGCTCGTTCTTCTACGTATATCACCTCATTTCTGATTCGATTCGAGAATAGCCCTCTCCATAGCTCGCCTTTGCCATTAGCTGTCTAGTTATAAATGTTTATTTTGTGCAATAAAGTGAAAGCTAATAGTATACAGGTGAAAGTTTGTGTGTGTGTAAGTATGTAAGTGTGTTTGTTACTCTTTCACGCTCAAACGGCTAGACGGATTGGAATGAAATTTGGTACCAGAATTGCTTAAACCCTGGATTAAAAAATTGGCTACTTTTGATCCCGGTATTCCCACGGGGACGAGAACTGCGGCTAACACCGCAGGGTGCAGCTAGTAAAGTATAAATAGCTCGTTGAGCTAATCTGAGCCTATTCATAAGGTATATATAGTGAAGCACCAGATCCGTATGTCATCAATGGTAACACACACTGGCTGTTTGTTCAGCTTATTACAAGTGTCAATGATCTCATTCCTTATAAACTTAGCTAGTATTCAAAGACAAAAGAAAAGTAAAAATCGTCTATGAACAACTTAGTTTGTTTCACTACTGATTCATCACTTCCAATTAAACATAACTATAGCCGTGGATGAAGCAAGAAAGATTATTTCATCATTGAATGGTATTTTTTTTATGTAGGTATTTGTATTTATCTACAAAATAATTTTTGTAGGCCTTTAGGCGGCCTAAAAACTCCGTCACCAGAGTTGGCTACTAGGTCGTGCGAACGAACGAACGACAAAAGAAAGAAAGAAAACTATTTTACTTTGACATCTTAAAAAATATAATATATTGACGGAATAATCGCTGAACTGTATTTTTTTAATGTCTAAATAGGTACATACAGTGGAACATCGAACCTCCTCCTTCTTTGAAGTCGGTTAAAAATAAAACTTACTTCCTTTTCCAATACTTGATTTCATATTGCCTCTTTGATTGAAAGCAATGAATTCCAGTTTAGAATTTATGTGTTTTTTAGCCTGAAAACACAAAAATAAATCTATAATAATAATGGAAACTTATAGGTAATTAGCCCTCTGAATAAAAATTTGCTTATATTGGGGGCGATTCTGAGTGTCGCAAAAGCTAAACTAAGCTAACTAAAATTATTGCCATCCTTTTTATTCCCATCGCTATGAAAGGGACGGCAATAATTTTAGTTAGCTTAGTTTAGCTTTTGCGACACTCAGAATTGCCACTATTGTCTATCTTGTATTATAACCTTGCAGCTATAAGTTATGTATAATTTATAAGTTATGCATAGCTGCAAGGTTTTTCAAAATTGTTATTTCATCATTCACCTGCCCTTATCCCACGCTAAGTGGGGTCGGCACAACGTGTTTTTCTCTTCCAATCTCCTCTTATCACTCGTCAACTCTGAACTCAATCCTCTTATATTCATATCCTCTTCACACAATCTATCCACTTCTTCTTCATTGTTATTTATTGTTACAAAATAAATAACTTACATATTCCACCATAGAATCGGTGAGTAGGTCTCCTAACGCGCACTCTCCAAAGGCACAATCTTCATAGTTAAGTGCGTTCAAGTTGTCTCCTACTAACTCTTGCTCGGCTTGGTGGACTTGTGTTGCAAAGGGCTCCAGCTTTTTCTTTACTTCTAAGTCTAAAGTTTATATAATTTTAATACGGGCACCACACATTGGCTTCAACTTGCCTATCCCTTTGGGAAAGAGGCGTGTTAAGTCATATCACGCCTCTTTCTCAAAGGGGTAGGCGGATCATGGATTTCCACTTACTAGGCAAAATTTGTAAAACAAAGTCGGTGCATCATTTAAAATCAGGAACGGCTGTATCGATTCTATTATTTTTTTATTTGTCGGATTAGTCTTCGAGCCGAATAGCAGAATTCTATCAAAATCGGTTCACATGTTTAAAAGATATGATGCTAAGTACATCAGATACACACTGCAAACCTACGACACCAACCTTTTTTGTCGGGGACTAAAAATAAATGATATGAAATTGTATGATGTATTTCTGCTACCCGCGGCTTCCCACGTGTGTAGTAGGGATTTTCTTATTTTATCACTTACCTTCGGGAATAGTACGATCTAGAAAGATAGCATCGCCCTCGTGTCTGATATAGCGGCCATGTTTGTCAAAATACACTGTTAAGTTGCCCATGTACTTTGTGAAGGCTGACGTTTGCACTATAAGGACCTGGAAGTATTAGATATCATTATAATACCTACTACTGGCTGCGTCCCGCGGTGTTACCCGCGGTGAATAGTTCCCGTTCCCGTGGGAATACCGGGATCAAAAATAGTCTATTCTTTAATCAAGGGTCTAAGCAATTCTGGTACCTAATTTTATTCAAATCCGTCCAGCCGTTTGAGCGCGAAAGAGTAACAAACATACTTACACACACACAAACGTTCACCTTTATAATATAAGTGTGAGTGATTATAATTATAACGCATGCGCAAGTGCAATACGTGTTAATTTTTCGAGTACAAAATAACTCGACCTTTTCAATTGTATCTCGAATTTTCTCGAGAAATTTGTCACATTTCCCATGTCACGCCTGCTGACCTGTGGACCTGAATCTACCTTTTTAGCTAATTTATCTACCACAATGTAATGTATAGGTCGCGCCATGTAAAAAGAGCGTTGAGGGGAAGTAGCGGGGTATGTTTGCGCCTGTGTTCACTCGCTGACGAACCAATAGCACTCGCTAAATCAATGGTGTGAAGTGCGCCGCGTTACCTCTCCACCAATCATCGACCACTGCGCAGTTTGACAGACAGCGCTCTTTTTACTCTTTTTACGTAACCTATGTACCTTATTTTTATCCTTTCCCTCAACAACCACTGGATAAGTCCCTGCAACTGGTTCTCCGGTGGGCGCCTTGCCGTTCCACAGTAAAGAGTGAGTGTGGCCACCGACAATCACGTCAATATACTCTCCGTAATCATTAGCCAGTTTTCTGTAAAGAAATCAACTGACAGACAACTTTTTAGAGTCTGGGTGTTTTTCTATGTATAATTATGTATGTACTTAAGTATCTAAAAAAATTTATCTATGTATTATATCAGTCATCTGGTTACCATAACATCGCATTAAGTTGCTTAGCTTGGGATAGCTTAACACTGTGTGGAATGTCCAAGTAAGTATATATTTATTTTATTTTATCCAGAATCCTACTGATTCGTATTATAAACCAGCTAGGGCTAATTTTAATAATGTTTAGTTGTTTCGATGCCCAAATGAGACAAGTTTTTTTTTAGGAAATCATTGAATGCAATTTAGTTTTTTTTTTTAAATAGAGGACTGAATGTTTCCATTCAAACAAGTGTAAAATGAGGTCTTTTGTCCCTCATCGCGTGCCGCTTTTTTGTATGGCCGGAAACTTGATGCTCCAAATTTTGTACTACTAAACTATGGATTCACTGCATTTTTATGTCCCTCTCAGCGGCCCGCTAGCTGTTCGTCCAGGTACAATACTAGGCCCATGCCTACGACTGATACAAAAAAAGCATTAAGTATTTAAAGCTGTGCTATGAGTAAGTACTTATAGTTTTTGAGTGTCCATGACGCACATAAAAATATGTTGCAGGTACAGAGAGAGGCGCTGATCGCGAATCTAGGGCAAGGAATAAGTTAACCCGTAACCCAATGCGTGTCTTACCTATCAACCTGAAGTCCACAATGAGATAGCACTACGATGATATCAACTCCTTGTTTCTGCAAAGCTAATGCTTCACGCCTCGTCGCTTCACCGGCGTCCGTGAACTTCACCTTGCCAATGTCCAAAAACACCTGAAACAGTGAGTTCACAAAAAAATTATGAACAGGTTTTGTAGAATCAATCATTTTTATGTGTATTGCTTCCGAATCGAACATTACATTTTAACATTATATTACATTTCATAAACACTACATTTTTTTAAATTAAATTCCTTTCTGTCTAATATAAATGCACTATTATAGACTTAAGTGCGTTAAGAAAAAGACAGAGGCTCATGCTATCTCGCTTATAATTTATGTAACAAAATGAACGACGCATAGGCATCAGCCAATAGCAAACAAACACGTTTCGCGCGCATAGGCGGAGCGTTATGATTGGCTAAGATTTTTTCGCGCCTATCAAAATTAAGACTCTGCGCAGGTACATCTGTGTAACTTTTAAATGTGGTACTACTGTACCTAACGGAGAACATTCGTTGAAATGACTATTTAAATCTAAATTACTCTACCCATCTCACTCTTACCGAAGGATCCTCGGTAATCAGTCCGATAATCCCGATCTTCCGTCCCTTTCTCTCCACTACTATAGAAGGCTTGTATTTCCCTTGCAATGATGGTTCCTTCGATGTGTCCATATTGGCCACTAGTACTGGAGCTTTTAGCTTTCCCAAGAACTCTCCAAGTTTAACTGGCCCGTCATCAAACTCATGATTACCTATAGCCTGAAAAACAGAAAAATATGATCATTCGATTTTGTCTGATATTCTGAATCTCAAAAATCGGTTGTTAAAAGAGTATATAATAGTGCACTAGAAAATCCGATTGTATGTTTGAATTGAAACCTAATAGTTTTATATTACCAAAGTAATTTTGTAAAACGTTTTGCTTTCTTATGATTACGAAATAACTGCATTTATTATTGCAAAGGTCTCGCATAGCGTCTTATTCTCACGATTCTTATTTCTAACAAACAAGCAAACATATAGATATCAGTGTTTAGGTCAATATTTTATAACGTGCCTCTGACTACCCCCTTAAACATTTTCAAAGGTTCTTAAATTAGTTGAATCCCTAAAGATTTGAAAGAACGCCCAACGCGCCGGTGGATTTATCATTAATAGGTACTTAATTATTTATAACATTACTATAACACTACAATAATTATATAACCTGTATATACCCGGTCTACTTACATAGGCATCATGAGGCAGCATATTCAAAAACTGATCAGTAATAGACCCCCTGAGCGTGGTGAACCAATATGTCCCTTGGAAGTTGTCACCTGCGTTCAGGAGTATAGCATCTGGCTTCTGTCTCATCAGTTCTTGTATAAGATGGTAGAGACGGGGAAACCCGCCCAGGCAGAGATTGTTGTTGGTCCGGCATATGGAGTTAGCTAGAGAGGTTTCTTCAAAGCTGTCGATAGAGGTATTTTAGAAAAATAATAATTACTTTGCTGCCGCCCGGCGTCTCCATGCTATTTGAGGATTTAACAAAAACCGTGAAGTAGGTAGGTAAGTATATATTGGGGGCAATTCGGAGTGTCGCAAAAGCTAAACTAAACTAATTAAAATTATTGCCATCCTTTTTATTTCCGTCGCTATGAAAGGGACGGCAACAATTTTAGTTAGCTTAGTTTAGCTTTTGCGACACTCAGAATTGCCACTATTATGGCATACCTACTAAGTATAAATAAACAAATAAAGGTAGGTACACCTATTACTTTGTTTATTTTTTTCGCAACTTAGAGCTGATTTTGTGTGACCACATGAAAACAAAATTTGGTTATATGTATTAAGTCCAGTTGTTATTTTCAGCTCAGTTATGTAATTGTTTGTTTTCCTTATAATTATAAAATTCGCTATCAAAGTGTTTCGCAGAGCGTGATCTTTTAAATATAATTAGTAAAGTTCGTTCATGAGTAAAGGTTATCTATTAATATAAATATCCAGTATAGGTACCTACATACACCAGTAGAATGAAGTAGGTAAGATACTTACCTACACTACTGCAACTTTGAAACTATTTATCGAATCATAGTTACGTGCTTCGGAGGGCACGTTAATATTATAATAGTTTATTTTTGATCCTGGTAATCCCACGGGATCGGAAGGTATAAAATGTCAAAACTTATTCACCGTGTAACACCGCGGGCCGCAGATAGTAAAACATGAAAACAACTTACCGCGCATGAAAATCATTGTAGTGCACGATATCCAATTTATATTCATTTACAACAGCACTATCACACAAAACACCAAATAAAATCCCAGTCCATAGAACAATAAGCATGTTGATATCTTTCGTTAGAAGAAATACATAAATGTGTGCGCTCTGACCACGAGAGCACGGTAGTAAGATTTCCTGCTTAATGTAATCTGTAAAATGGTTCGACCTACGCAGGGAAGTCAAGTACGTGTGCAATTGACCCGTGGTTTTAAGCATGTCACACTCTGTTTTTACTGACGTCTCGTGTTTTTGCAGTATCCTACTAACCCTACTAATATTATAAAGGTGAAAGTTGATGTGTGAGTAAGTGTGAGTGTGTTTACTCTTTGACGCTCAAACGCTGGACGGATATGAATTAAATTTGGTACCAGAATTGCTTATACCCTGGATTAAAAAATAGGCTACTTTTGATCCCGGTATTCCCACGGGAGCTATTCACCGCGATACGGGAGCTATATTGGTTTTATTTTCTCTCTTAATATAAGGATTTCGTTACTGGCTGACTGACTGACATATCAACGCACAGCCTTAACCATAAGTCAGAGAGACATGAGAAGGTATATTCCTTCTAAAGTGTAGGGGTCCACAAAGACATTTGTATGAAATGATCTTAAAACTAATCGATTTCGACATAAGATACATATCTCAATAACAAACAATCTATTATCTTTTAATAAACGATAGCGCACCGGCTAATTGAATTTATGATGATTGGCAAATCATTAATAATCTTTACGAGACGCAATACATGTTTCATATAAATCTATAGTTTATTCCTTTTAAGTTTTATTACTTCATGGTCTTTTTACGGTCAGTCCATTGGTCAGTCTCAATCAACTATATATCTTTGGTTTTGCTTATTGTGGGTAGATACCTATTTGACATTACTTCCGTACAAAAAATTACAAACTATCCACAGTTATAGCAAAACCAAAGATATGTTATTGAGTGAGACTGGCCGTTAACCGACCGATTTACTCCCAATGCATTTTTTTTGATCTTGTTAATAATTTATTATTGAAATGAAATGAAATATGATCACGACTGTATCCCAGGGAGCGGTAGACATTTCTTTCAGATCTTAATGCAATTTTTAGAACCTTTTGAAGATGTCTAAGGGGGTAGTCAGAGGTATGTCCAAATACATATTTGGTACATGCCCACATCTTGCAGAAGTTAACTTTCCATACGTGACAGGTTGCAAGCCCATCGACGCATTTATTATTGATGATGGCTTTATTATCCATATCATGAAACATTAACCTCCTTATGCATATTGGTTTAGTAAACCTACTTTAGCTTATACGGATAGTAGTGGCAATTCTGAGTGTCGCAAAAGCTAAACTTAACTAACTAAAAATATTGCCGTCCCTTTCATAGCAATGGAAATAAAAAGGATGGCATTAATTTTAGTTAGTTTAGTTTAGCTTTTGCGACACTCAGAATTGCCACTATTAAATCTGTTGCTATCTCTTTTCCTTGACATAGGAGTAACAAGAAAAAAGCATTCTTTAAATCTATATTAAATTGACAAATCTTTATGAATAAGGCCATAAGTATTTTAGACAGCAGCGTAATTTAAGACAGGAAATAATACTCTGTTTATTAACATAATTATAACATTTAATATTACAATTTAACATAAATATTTACAAAATCGATACAAATTGTTAAAGAGGTGGCCAGTACATGCTAACTTCATTGTGTGCCGACTCGGGCAACCATTTTAAATATTCGTCCAGAAGATCTGAAACAAATGATACGATACAATCACACTGATATTATAAGTGTGAAACTGTGTAAGTGGATTTGTTACTCTTTCACGCTCAAACGGCTGGACGGATTTGAATAAAATTTTGTACCAGAATTGATTATATTAGTGTATACCCTGGATTGAAGAATAGGCAACTTTTGATCCCGATATTCCCACGGGAACTATTCACGGCGGAAAACACAGCTAGTACTTAAATAAATTTCTTATAAACACAAAAAGGAAGATTATGATACTTTGAAGATGATATGAATGATCTAAGCAGCAATTGCTGGACAAAGCTTCTTGGAACTCTGAAATTCATTTTTTAGTTAATTACTTACCACCAACCGATTGTACCGATTGGAACTGATTGTAATCACGAAAACGAAGTGCAAAAATAGCAGAATATTCTTAAAATAGCAGAAAAATAAAAAGTACACACACAACACGTACAATAAAAATCCTATCCTAATAATCCTACTAAATCCTAATAAATATCCTAATAAAGGAAAAAGTTTGTGTGTATGTAAGTGTGTTTATTACTCTTTCACGCTGAAACAGCTGGACTGAAATGTCCCTTGATCTCACCAATTCTTGTATTTATACTACCTACCTAATATGTTAGTTAACCTTTGTTGAGAAAAATAAATATAATATATTTCTTTCATTTCATTCATTGAGTTACTATACTAAAGAGTCACAATCTAATAGGTGAACACTCAAAAAATATCCGAGCAACATTTTACATACCTATACAATGACATTTGCTCGAATGTAGACGTTATGTCGTTTGTTTTAATGTTCAATGTAGCGTTCGCCGAGTTGTGGTTTGGACATTTTATTTGTCTGATTGTGGCTCTATAGATTGTACCTCAATGATTTCATTTCATATTTCACTTACATTGTCTATTATCTTCCCACGCTGCCAGCAAAGCGTGCTTAGTTCCCGCGCGTCTCATGATCAATGCTTTAAGTAGAGTTTCAGTTCGCGGCTGTAGCTTCGCCCAAGACTTCACCATGGTCGACGGCGGTGAGAGAAGCGAGCTATTGTATTTACGGAGCTTCGGAATAATGACGCCTTCTAGGAGGAAGCGAGCGAACCATCTGTAAGAAAACTTTGAATTCAGTAAATTCATATAAATACGTAGGTAATTTATAGCGATTGACACGTATTGACGTATTGATCATTCCTGTGGATATGGCCGGCTAAGCTGAGTGGATGGTTTAGGTGCTGGGCAAGCCTATTCCATCTCAACAATGTCCCAGGCACTAGTGTCCCGTCAAGTGTAGGCAAAGCTTGCCTCCTGACTCTGTATAAATCATCTAGTAAAGATGTAAAGGCCTAAGTAGTGTAATAGCGATATGCATTTTGTAAAAATAATTGTTGATTTTGAGTTTTTATTCGATACATACAAAATAAAAATCTTTGCTCTCAATAATATTAGTGCCTAAGTATAGACAAAACTTACCTATACCGCTCAATTTTCTCTGGATAGTCAACCTCAACAGTGGGTAGTTCCCAACCCGCTTTGCCGAACGTTCCTTTGAAATGGCATTTCACTCTGCCCGAGTTTTCATCGTAACGGGGTTCCGGGTCTGTTAGGGGCTCACCTGAAAACACGTAGCAAAATAAAAAGTGTTATGAAAACCAATAGTCTTTCTTAAACTTTCGCGATCACAATTCGGGAAAACAATTTTAGAAACGTCGATAAATAATAAAAGGTAAATTACGCGATCAAATCCTGTAAATTCAATTTAAAAGTTATAAAAACCAATTTCGTAAGAAAACAATTTCCTGAAAGGGTGCTTTTATTTTCATAACTTCAAGATCTTCGTCAGATCCTCAAATTATGGGTCTACCTCAGAAGTATACTCTTTCGAATAATAAAAGAATTTTCATAATGGTCCACTATTGACGGAATAATCGGTGAGCAATGAGCATACATCAAAAATTACATACAGTGTAACATAGAACCTTTTTTAGAAGTAGGTTAAAAATAAACATTTGACTCTAAATGGACAAAAATTACCTTGAAACGATTTGATATATTTTAAAATAAAAGTTGAAGTTGAAGTTAATTGGTCAAAATTGGTTTGAGCGCCATGGACTCGAATAAATGAATGAAAGTAAAAGTCGCTAAATTTTTCTTGATTGCGACAGTTTTTTACGTTCGGTTTTGGGTACTACATTCTACGCAGTCGGATTTTTTGATTTACGTACTAATTAAACATTGTTTATCAAGGTTCTTATTAGAGATTTACAGTGATAAATATACATACCTAAATTACACAGTTGAGGCACGTATACCGGCAGCCATTCAGGTTCGATTGCCATCACGTTTCTCATCACCATTTTGCGATTCGTTTCAGATCCCGTTTCGTAAAGCTGCAACAAATAAATATAATATGAATTTACCATTAATGGGGAGTTAATATGAATTCACAAAGGAGATTTTGGTAATTTGAGTGTGAAAGTCTCTCGAGTAAATTGTTTTTACCGACTTTAAAAAAAGGAGGAGGTTATCAAGTTGTTGTATTTCTGGAAATCCAGTCCAAAGTCCTGAGGTAACAAATTGCCTCAGGACTTTGGACTGGATTTCCAGTATAGAATTCTATTATCTTCTCTTATCAAACTTGTACAGTAAGTCATACATAAAACTACCTCTATTTCTCATAGAACCTAATATATATTCTCAAAGTAAAAAGTATTATAATCCTAGAATAAATAATATAATCAGTACATAAGTCTAACTTAGCGAAGACATAGCTACTTTTACGATGTAACAAAGCGCGTGCTTGCCTAAACTTGCCATTTCATTCTAAATTTCATAACTAATTAACAAGTTTCAACTTGCCTCTTGGTAGACCACCCATTCAGGAATAACCTTCCGAAGTATGGAGTCTGAATGAAGATGCACTGGTTCCTCCAATTCGCCCGCGTGGTAAGCGTACTTAAACTTACGCTTGTCTTCACCTGTAAATGCAACACTTTTTAATAAATTGTTTGTCCGTCATAATCAGTGATCGGGATTGTATCATCATCTCGGGATTGTACAGGAGGTATTATCAACTCTGTGTTAGTTCCACAGTTGAACTCAATATACTCTACCTATTTCACTTTCAAAACTATCGTGAGTTCAAAACTATTAGACATTACATACAATACACAGTGTGAGACGCGACCGCGAGGAGTGACCACACTCATACCCAGATGAAGATTCTCCGGAAGAATCGCAACATTGTCGGTATAAATCGAAGATAAATTTACGTGTGCTATTATAATACTCTACCTATTTCAATCTAATAGATTAAGATGG
Source organism: Xanthorhoe designata (assembly GCA_963582015.1). Taxonomy (NCBI): domain Eukaryota; kingdom Metazoa; phylum Arthropoda; class Insecta; order Lepidoptera; family Geometridae; genus Xanthorhoe; species Xanthorhoe designata. Next base: position 5,996,272 of record OY757029.1, read on the forward strand.
TGTCTTTTGTGATACCGCATGTTGTGATACCCTTTAATTAAGACAGCACTAGTTTTTTTAATATTTGATCAATTGAGATGATGTAACCCTGTGTTATGTCTCCAAAATAAATAAATAAATCACTGGTCATAATCATAACACTCACACTAATATTATAAAGGTGAAAGTTTGTGCGTGTGTATGTTTGTTACTCCTTCACGCTCAAACGGCTGGACGGATTTGAATGAAATTCGATACTAGGTTTGCTTATATCCTGGATAAAAAAATAGGCTACTTTTGATCACCCACGGAAACTATTCATCACTGGGAATACCGCGGGGTGCAGCTAGTATATGATATGCGTCAAAAATATCGGCCAATCTAAGTTAAAAAAAAAATTGCATCATTATTTTGATCAAGATACGACGTGACCTTGTCCTAAGAAAATTTTAATTCCGCGGGCTACCCGTCCGCTTTCACCTGAAGTTTACCTTGTTTTACCTCCTCCAATTGTATCTTCCTGGCAACTTGATCAGCCAACCCGCTAAGTATCAATTGCCGTAACAGCCTAGCTTGGTTGTCGTTCGGTGGCGCCATCTCTGGGTCAATAGTGGCGCCTGCACCGCAAACGCTGAGATTGATTTCTGAGGTGAGCTGCTTTCGAAGCTTGCGGATTTCTTTGATGGCCTGTAAAATACATTAAATAGATGAAACTTTATTAAAGAAAGAAAAAAAAAAGAAATCTGTTCCCCGCCTTTTTCTAGCCGTTGCAATAAAACGTGGAAATTATAATTTCATCCAGTATTTAATTTACCTTATCACAACAAAGAAAATTTATTTCTTTTACATAGTCCCTCCTATTTTGAAGTCGAGTCGTCTATTTTTTCTTTCCGTACCTGATCCGGTCATGGCACGGTCATGGCACGACACGTCATAGTCCTTAGGTACTATCATATCACCAAAAGCGTCGTTTTACCAATTCTAAAACAGTTTCGCCTGCAAGATGTTAGCTAGCTGATCCGACCTTAATTTTTATGACAGACCCCAAATACTTTGTTACTATTGGTTTTCAAATGTTGCAAAGTGGGGTAAACTGCTAGACGCTTCACAGGAAAAGCACCCTTGAGGTGGTAAAGCGATGCTTTGGGTTATAGTACATTGCCTACCTTGTCTCTAAGTCCGTATTTGGCGCAGAACAGGTCATGTTCTTCCTTCACATGTGCGTATTCAGCGGCGCCGACCGCTCGCAGCAAGACGCCCGGGTCGCCCAGTAGTAGCGTTTGCCCAGTCGCCGGCCAACTGCCCGCTTTGCCTGACATCACCTGATAAAAACAAACTGATTATAGGTCGCGCCACGTAAAAAGAGCGCTGGCTGTCAAACTGCCCAGTGGTGATTGGTGGAGAGGTAACGCGGCGCACTTCATACCATTGATTTAGCGAGTGCTATTGGTTCGTCAGCGAGTGAACACTGTAATGTAAACTGTCCATTCGGAAAGCAATATGCAACAAATAACAAACTATGTGAAATATTATCATGAAATATTGTATTTTGAACAATATTAAATATCAAATTTAGGTAATTTTAACTAGAAAGTAGTTAAAATTTCTTGGATAAAATTGATGTTTTAAAGTTTCCAGGCTATCTGGTGCTGCCATCTACTGTAAACTCCCGTTTTGGTCATTTTGAGGGTTACGATTTTGTGTGTGACCTTTGTATGTGTACTTGGTATTCATCGTCTTTGCCCCAAACATACAAACCAACTTTACCTCTTTATAATATTAGTATAGATTAGTATAGATTAGTATAGATTAGTATAGATTAGTATAGATTAGTATAGATTAGTATAGATTAGTATAGATTAGTATAGATTAGTATAGATTAGTATAGATTAGTATAGATTAGTATAGATTAGTATAGATTAGTATAGATTAGTATAGATTAGTATAGATTAGTATAGATTAGTATAGATTAGTATAGATTAGTATAGATTAGTATAGATTAGTATAGATTAGTATAGATTAGTATAGATTAGTATAGATTAGTATAGATTAGTATAGATTAGTATAGATTAGTATAGATTAGTATAGATTAGTATAGATTAGTAAAGATTAGTAAGTATAGATTAGCATAGATATATACATACCTCTGGTACAGTGAGCGCGGATACTAGTGCTATAGTGTACGGCAGTAAGTCCTGCTGATGGCTGAGCGCCAGCATCTTCCCGTAGCGAGGGAGCAGTGGGAACGCCGATACTGCTTTACCCAATGGCGTCACTTTCAAGACCTACAACAAATTAACCCGACATGTGTAGTATAAGGCCTGAATATTTGAAATCAAGACATTGATTCAAATTCAATTTTTTTTATTTTATTTCAATCTTAGACCAACATTACAGACTTAAGATCTAAGGCGTTAATCTATTGAGATCATGGTGTTAGTTGAAACGCTACCTACCTAAATATTTGAGACAGTAGTTAAAAAACATCCATCCATCCTCACAAACTTTTTAATATTAGTGGAAAGGATGGATGATTATACCTCTTCATCATCTTTCCTCTTTTCCTTGTTGAATGGCTGCTCCAGTATTCCGAGCACTTCAAGTCGCTTCTCAGCCAGTCGTAGCTGCATTCGGTCCGGTGCAGTTGGGAAAGGGAAGTTAACCACCTAAAACAATACTGTTGGTATTAAACTATGTTCTGTTCATCAACTATTACTATGTATAAATGTATTTCATTGAGATGTATTATAGAGCCACAATCAGACAAATATAATGCAAACGCCAAAACTCTGCGCACTACGTAGTGTGCGCAGAGTTTTTCTATTTTGCGTACCTACAAGCGAAAACAAACGACATAACGTCTACATTCAAATGTCATTGTAGAACATTGAATTTGTTCGCACATTTTTTAAGAGTCGTCAGCTATTAGATTGGGACTCTTTACATCTGAATGATGTATTTACAAAAAAAAATATGTATGCAGTATATTAATCAGTCATCTGGTTACCATAACAAGCATTGAATTGCTTAGCTTGGGACTAGATGACGCCGAGTGGAATGTCCAAGGATATTTATTATTATTATTAGTTATCAACAACATGATAGTTACGAGGAAAGCTGGTATGCAGTCACTAAGAAGTACTTAGTAAGAACACCAAAACCGAGATAAAAATTAATTAAAAATAATTAAATAGAATCTTTAATCTTTGATATTGGGAGCTTCTTAAATATTTATACTTACTTATTTAAGTAAATATAACTGTGGGCTAGCGACAGATACTAAAACAGTAGGGTGTGTGTGTGTATTCAGTTAACCCCCAGTTTACGAGTAAACTGAGTATTTTTTTTTTAGTAACCTACTATATCCCACTGCTGGGCAAAGGTCTCCCCCAAAATCCTCCACTGACCCCTGTCTTTGGCGATCTCCCACCACTCCTTCTCAAACACGTCAAGATCGTACCGTCAACGCCTTCTCGGCCGGCCTCGTCGTCGCCTAACTTAACTGAGTAGTATATTAAACACTAGCTTACTTGCCCGTGGCTTCGCTCACGTGGTACCTACCTTAATAAAATATAGCCTATGTTCATTCGGAAAGTTCATCGGTGAAAGAATTTTTAAAATCGGATGAGTAGTTTCGGAGATTACCCCAAACATACAAACAAACAAACAAACCAACATTACCTCTTTATAATATTATTATATATTAGTATAGATAAAACTCCAATAATAATAATCTCACCTTATCAATCCCCATACACTTCATAGTGAGCAGCAGATCGTCTGGCGGCCGCCGGCACAGCTCGGGCGGGTATTGTGGCGGACACTGGTGCTGGTACACGGCGCTACTGTACAAGCGGTACGCGTGCCCGGCGCCGACACGTCCGGCCCGCCCGGCGCGCTGGCACGCACTGGCTTGAGACGTCCACACCACGCGCCATGCGCTCGCGCCGGTCAAGTGGTCGTACACTCTGAAAGAACAGAAATTGTTTATCGACACAAACATATTACAGAACAAAATAAAATATCAGAGGACAGCAAGACAAGTATAGAATAGTTATATACAAGACGAAGTGTGACCCGGAGTGACAAACAAAGGTCTAAGTTTTGTGATGTCACAGTTTTAAATCTAATGTCTAAGTATTCATAATACTTAATGTACCTATTATTTACAAAAATATTAATGTAAAATTTAAAAAAATGTGATTCACATTAGGGACATGTGACCAGCGGTGTAGGGAGTCGCGTTGGAACAGGCAGTAGAATCCCCTAGTTTTAAGGACATGTCAAAGTGGTCTATAAACGATCATACTGAATAAATACATTTTGAATTTGAATTTGTGAACGGGGGGGGGGATCAAAAGATAAAATTCGTGACGTACTTTATTTAATGATTGTCCCTTATACATAATTTCACTCACTTCATCTTCTTCTTGCCGGTGTCCACAATGTACCTGACCCCGGGCAGTGTGAGCGAGGTCTCGGCGACGTCCGTGCTGACGACACAGACGCGCGCGCCCGCGGGCGGTGACGCGAACACCCGCGACTGTTTGGCGCTGCTTAACATCGAGTACAGCGGGAGCACCCATAGCGGCTGGCGACAGGCTTTTATTGAAGCTGTTAGGCTGTCTTCTTCTGCATCTGTACAATACAAAAACATCAGTTAAATTTTCATCGTTATTAGCAGAATTCAACAAGTTTAAAATTTTTATTAAGGTGCCTGTATGGGTGAAACTAGCGGCGCCGCCTATTTTATTCTATTTTATTCTATAATATATAAACTTAAACTACCACTGACTCACTGACTCACTCATTGACATCATTGTTCTCCCTGATGGTGGATGGGGAGGTGGGTATATTTTGACAGATTCGTAAACAAGTAACTCGGGTGAGTTGGGGAAAAATCCCAAACCCCCCCTTTTTGCCCCCCTTCCCCCCCCCTTATTGAGGATCTCGGAAACTAGGAGACCCGTAATTTTTGTTTTTTGCGGAATCGGATAGAGGAGGCTTGGGGAAGTAAAATTTTTTTTTCAGTGTTGCCCCCTTTGCCCCTACTCTCCCCCCCTTTTGCGGATCTCGAAAGCCTTAAGACTTGGAACAAATTTTTTTTCAGATTCTTGTAGAGGGGAACTTAATTAGTCAGAATATTTTTTCAAAACTCACCTCCCCCCTCCCCAACCTCCCCTAAAATTGAAAGAGCTGTAACTTCACAACGGTTGGAGATATCCATTAGGTGTTTGAACAAATATTATAGTGGGTAGGCGTCGGAGGTCCTGAGTGGAGCGAACCTACGAGACCTGAGTGGAGCGGAGGGGGGAGGAGGCGAGCGAAGCGAGCCGCCGATCCCCGTAGCGTAACGAAGGTCTCGTAGGTTCGCTCCACTCAGGGCCGACGACTTGGTAAATTTTTTTTCTTTTTTTTTTTTTCTTAATGGCTAAGGGCTCCTAAAGGGTTTTCATACTGATTTAGGGGTTCCCATAGCGGTTTATTAAATATTTTAAATCTCCTATGGATTCTCAAAATTTTATAAGGGTCTCTCTACCTGTCAGAAACATGGAAAAAAAAAACCGCGTGCTGCTTGCAGCACGCGCACCACGCAAACTAGTTTTATTATAACGTTGAACAAAGGAATTAAAAAAAACGGAATGTTTGTGAAACTTATCATAAGCTTTTTTTAATACCCCTGTAATAGTTTCATTTTGTATAGTTTAGGAACAGTAGCGAAAACAGAGTTGTGGCCACCAAGTGCAACTTCGCTACTCCTACTAAAAAAATGTATGTAAGTATGTAGTTAAACCAACTGCTTATTAAATTCTATAAAATAATTTCATTTTGTACCAAATCAGTTTAGCGGTTCTCAATTGACGTGCTACAGTATTATTTATATATACACAACACAGTACCTGAGTCACTAATATGCCCTTCACTATCATCATCATTGCCAACTAAATCTGCCTGTCCGTCATCTTCGGGCATATCGTAGTCATCTAGGTTTATCTTCGGCAACTCTTTGGATTTCAACTTGGCCTTCCTACGAGCTTTGCGGGCACGCTTCATTTCTCTTTCCACCTTTAAGAAATTACATTAACATTAAAGTATTTCATTAGCATAAAAAAACTTTCGTGAGTTGTATTAGACATTATAATAGCACACGGGAAATTACTCACGTAAAATTATCGTCGATTTAGATACCGACAATGTTTCGATTCTTCCGGAGAATCTTTATCTGGGTGTGAGTGTGGTTACTCCTCGCGTGCGTGAGTAATGTTTTATAAAGCATAAAAAAAACTTAAGACTTTACATCTTTACTAGATGATTTATACAGAGTCAGGAGGCAAGCTTTTCCTACAAATAACGGGACACTGTAGTGCCTGGGACATTGTTGAGATGGAATAGGCTTGCCCAGCACCTAAACCATCCTCATCTCCTCAACTCATCCTCTCTTTTTCATTAGCATGGTGAAACAAAAAAACATCGATGTGTGTAGGTCGCGTCACGTAAAAAGAGCGCTGTCTGTCAAACTGCTCAGTGGTCTATGATTGGTGGAGAGGTAACGCGGCGCACTTCACACCGTTGATTTAGCGAGTGCTATTGGTTCGTCAGCGAGTGAACAGAGGCGCAGACATACCCCCGCTACTTCCCCTCAGCACTCTTTTTATGACCTATAGCATGGACTTTCCATGCTAGTTAAAAAAAAAACTACTTCCCAGTATTTCATTATAAATGAAATATATACTTCCCAGTACTTACATCATCATCATCAGACTCGATATCATCAGGTTCCGAGTCAAGTGTGGCCTCCACGTCTGCGACAGTGGACCGTTTGGTGATCAGCTTCGAGTAGTCTATATCCTTGCGGTAAGGGAACGCGGCTTTCAACTTACGCACCAAATAATTCACCTGTACAAACATTTATTTAGTATTAACTGCACCCCCTTTACGGCAATACCGGGATCAAAAGTAGCCTATGTGTTAATCCAGGATATAAGCTATCCTGGTACCAAATTTCATTCGAATCTGTCCAGCCGTTTGAGCGTGATGGAGTAACAAACATACACACAAACTTTCGACTGTATTATAATTAGAGTGATGTTTACTAATATTTAGATAGAAATGCAATGAACTTTGACTTAAGATATTTCTGGAATGTAGGGACATCTGTATTATTTTAAATGCAACTTCAGATGGTGTTAACTCCCAAGTCATTTAAGTATAGTAATTTATCCCTAATTCATATCCGAAATATGATTTTTCAAGGAAGATCAATGTAGTAAATATAACCTACAAATATAAATTTCTAATTGTTTAGAAATTACAAAAATACCCCAAATTTTCCGGTAAACTAGAAAGTGCTAGGAAAGAATGTATTCACAAACCAATTCAAAGGGGTCCTTTGAATGGTATGGTCTCTACCTATGAGAAAGAGGCGTGATTTTATGTATGTGTGTATTCAAAGGATTTTAAATTGCTGTGAGAGTTGGTAGTCTTACCTCTTGCTGTCCAGTCACAAATATAAGTATACCCCCTTCAGGTAGCCTAGTGTGTATTTTGACAGCTTTCTTAAAAGCCTCCTTCAAATAGTCGCTGTATGTTCGCTTGTTGAAGTGAATCGTTACCGGAAACTGCCTGGAATCTATCTGTGGATATTAAAAGTAAGTAAAGTTCGTATGAGCAAGTGGCCAACTCTGGTGACGGAGTGTTTAGGCCGCATTAAAGCCTACTCCATGGCTTAACGACTTTAAAAGACGGGACCGACAATTTAACGTGCCCTCCGAAGCACGGAAGCGCTCAGATATTAATGCCACTTGCGGTCACCCATCCAAGTAGTGACCGCAAGTAAGTAAGAAAGTCCATTGAAGTAGGATCACATACATAATGTAATTAATTTTATTTTCTTTTGTGACTGACATTCGAGTTGATAAACGTTGCTGGTATTTAAAACGTATTCTTTTATCTGTGTTAAAACGTTGTTTTTACTTATTTCAAATTATTTTAATCTTGATGGTAGATAAATTCACTAGAATCTAGATAAATTCACGACGTTTTGGTACGAATGAACGAACGACACAGAATTTTAAGGTAATTTTTCATGATATTAATTTTCTATTTATTTGGGGATGAAAATCATAGCAATACAGCGTTATTTTTAGTGATGATATTGGTGTCAACATTGAAGAAGTTTATTTTAGTTTTGACGTTTGACTAAGTTTTAGTGGGTGGTCAAGGTCATATTTATTTCATGAAGTTATTGATCCTAGGAAGACGAGATCAGGGCGAGTAGACAAGTGACAAATGTGTCGTATCTATTCTCTTTCTATCATCACTACACCTTTGATTTGACATTTCTGATCGCTCGAGTTTTCGTCATCGAATGTCAATTCCTTTTCCTTTTTTTTTTAAATGGTATGAAATGTAACATGGCTAGGGCAGCAGTACTTACATTTACAACAGGCGGTGGTTGTTTAAAAAGCCTGATATTCTCCGTAAAGTCTTGAACTCTTAACGTAGCAGACATCACAATAAGTCTCAGTGGATTTCCTCGTTTCCTCCTCAAAGGTACTATCCGAGACAAGAGACCGAGGAGTATATCTGTGTAGACACTTCTCTCGTGTGCTTCGTCGATGATGATCACTGAGTACTTGCTTAGGAGGAAGTCTGATTGGATCTCTTTTAGGAGCACACCTGGAATCACACTAATATTATACAGGTGAAACTTTGTGTGTGTGTGTAAGTATGTAAGTGTGAAAGTGTGTAAGTGTGTATGTGTGTTTGTTGCTCTTTAACGCTCAAACGGCTGGACGGAGTTGAATGAAATTTGGTACCAGGATTGCTTATGCTCTTTATTAAAAAAATAGGCTACTTTTGATCTCGATATTGCCGGGAACTATTGACAGCGGGTAAAACCGCGGGGCGCAGCTAGTTATACATAAGAGTAAGGCACGTCCCTAATACGATCAAGAGTCAAAGTGGAGTCGAGGGGGGTTGCGGGGAGGGAAGTATGTGTTTGTCCACCGATTGGAGGAGCGTTGATGTTCAATTTTTTCCTCCAATCGACTGGACATACATTCATACATCCCCCCCCCCGCGACTCTCCTCGACTCCGCTTTGACTCTTGATCGTGTTAGGGACGTGCCTAAATCTGCGTCATGTTGCAATGACTTAGGGGAAATTCAATAGATGAATATCTATACTATGCTATAATTCCTTCAAGCCTCACCATCCGTCATAAACTTGATCTTGGTATCCTTAGTGACGTTGCCTTCAAATCGCATCAGATACGACACCTCCTTGTTAGTCAGTCCAAGCTCCATGCCCACTCGACCGGCCATCGCCACAGTGGCGACTCGACGCGGCTCCGTTACGCCTATCATCTTGTGCGATGCGTAACCAGCTTCGTATAGAAACTGGGGGATTTGGGTGGTCTTACCGCTGCCTGGAAGAGAAATATATACATACTAACTATTCATATTAAAAACGCGACGTCACCAAAATGATCCTTCAATGCATAGAAGGTAGGTAAAGGTAAAAAAACCGTGTTGGACAAGAGGAAGTACTTCGACTTTCGATCCGAAGATCGTGGGTTCGAATTCGGCCGTGCATAAATGAACTTTTCGGGTCGAAAAATGTATATGCTGTTAAGCGCACACAAAGTTTGCCTCCTGATAATCTACAGTAAAAAAAGTTCATACCCGTTTCACCAGCCACAATCAAGAACTCATTTTCATTGATAAGCTCCATAATCCTCTGCTCCTCTCCTAAAATCGGCAATTTCAACCTTGCTACTTGTATTTTAGGATCCCTTTTCACTTCTACTACTACTGTTTCATGAGATAGCAATGGTTTCTTTTCGACTTTTACTTCAGGCTTGCTTGAAGCATGTTTACCTACATTTGTCTTCTTTCCTTCAGTTTTTTCATCAAGCTTGCTTGAATCATCTATTTCATCAGGTTTTACATTAGCATCAGTTTCTCTTTGAGGTGTCAATTTATCGTTGGTAGGGTCAACTTTATCATGCACAGTGTTATTATCAAGTACTTCATGAGTATTTTCTACAATTTCTGGTTCATCGTCTGATTCCGAGGAAGCCTCATCAGAAGATTCTAGCCCAACAATATTAGGATCATGTTTGGATTTCTTTATTTTTTCTGCTTTGTCTAGCTTAAGGAGGCGTAGCCGTTTTTTGGCACCTAAAAATAAAAAAAAAACAATTAGAGTTTACATGAGGTAGTCAGAGACATAATTATTTTAATATTCAACTTTTGAAAGTAACATAATACCAGATTTACAATGGAACAGGTAATATAACTGAACAAAGTTACCTTGAATTGAGTATTTTTATATACTTTGATTCAAATTTCCGCGGGCTTATAAGTTTTATTACAAAATCGAAAACTAATCTTAAAAGTCCAAGATTAAGCTTGGTCAAAACACCATATTCATTGTCCTTTAACATACACTTATTAAACCTTACCAGCAATGCTGCTAAACTTCTTATTCTCTTCATCAGCAGTTTCCTGCACGGACTTGTCAAACTTGTACTCATTGAGTTTTCGCAAGCCAATGGTCTGGACAGATGAGATAGTTGTCATCTGTCTCACTTCATCAGGAGAGGCTTGCACTTGAGAGAGGGATTCTAGAAGGGCTGCTCTCTAAAATAAAATACAAAAATGGAAATCATTGTTTGTTTGAATGTGTTTATTGTGAGAATTTCCAGTCAGATTTAAAAACTTTTTTCAGCATTTGATAGGTCATTTATGTTGCTTTTTTTTCTTACCTATGCTAAAACTATGCTGTTAAACGCACTAGGGCACTAGCAGCAGCTAGCAATACCTATAATACATTAGCCTTGCCTTGCAGTGCAATATCATCTATTAAAACAGTATATAGCTAGGTACTACATAGACTTACGTTTTCTTTCTTTTTCTTTTTATCAACGATTTTCTCCAGCCGCTTTCTCTGAGCCTTAGAGAGAAATCTGGTTTTCTCTTTTTTCTCGGCGACAATTTTGGTATTTCGCTTTTTCGAAGGTAGTACCAAGAGGTTTGTCGTGTCGGAAGCTCCATACTCAGTTTTGTTGAAGTCGACTTGAATCTGCCACGTTGTAAAATAAATTCAGTTGAACATTGTCATTTTATTACGTACTTCAAGCACTAGGATCACCTAGGTCAAAATACAAGATTTTTTTTATCAAAATCCTGTTTCTATTGTTAATTAGGTAATGTGTACGAAACAGAAGATCTCTTGTACACATAGAGACAATAAAAAAAGTTTTTACTAAAACTATAATACAAGTAGAAAGCAGAAGATGAACGACTCATCAAAACAATGTGGTTAAACGGTCTTACCTCATTCGTTTGCGTATTATCGATGTTCGTTTTTACAACTTGACGTGCTTTTGCATTATATCTATTTTTTCCCATGGTGATAATTTGCAATATCCATTCAGAAAATAAAAAATTAAATGCACTGCGATAACTATCTTGCAAACAATCCAACGTGCTTTTGTTATGACTTTTGATTTGACATTGACATATTAGTTAGACTGGCTTTACTTGTGTTTTTTTTTATTATGAAATCTCGTAAACAAAACTACTACACATATTTACATAACTGTACAAAGGATCGTTACAAACGATCTATAGGTAGCTCAACTGATCCAAACCACTGCCAGACGGAAGCGTGCCCAAGACACTGACTGGCAGCATTACCGCGCTGAATGGCAATGCTGATCTTTTGAGCCAAATAAGCTCGTCCCAGGGGGGGTCAACTTCCTTAGCATCAAATGCAAACACCAGGGCACAGTTTGCCATAAGAGAGAACGCTATACGTAAGACAGAGACAGCTTAATTTATGCTTTAAATCAGTGGAATATAGCCCGACAGAAAATTAAGCTTGGAACAAAATTCGTTCGCTTTGCCGCCATTTTTGTTTTGTCATTGATTGAGTTTTGTGTGCGGTTTTGTGAACTAAATTATCGTCTTTCTAGTGGTAATTTTCAAAATTCTAATTATTCACGATGTCTGCTTCAGAACTGCAAAGAAAATGCGCAAAAATGTCATATCGCTGCTGCAAATGACGAGTGTGAACTTGCGTTTCCACAGATTTCCTCTACCCGGTAAACATGGATCCTTGATGTAAGTGACCGGGCTTTTGAAATTCCATTTAAATTTACTTACACAAACCTATGTCTAATTTGTTCATTCAATGATTTCAGGGCACGAGTATGGGCCATAACTGCTACCCAGCTGGAAACTGAGAAGTCACCTAGAAGCTTAAATCAACAGCATAAAATGCTATGCAGTACCTAAGCAATTCGATGACGGATCATACACCAGCAGTAGTTCTAGGAAACGATTGAACAACTTTGCTATTCCAATTGGAACAGAAAGTATAATGTTGAAGCTACGCCAGGATCAAAGTTCAACTTCAAGAACAAGCCACACTAACAAACCCGACTATCCTAGATGTGGATTTTCAAGTAAGTTCATTTTCATCAGTAGTCAATTGTTATTATGTACTTTTAATTTTATGCTAGATTAGATACCTATTTAATTTCGCCCGTGAGTCTCAGTCAACTACTTTAGTAGGTATCACCTATCATGTAAGACGAAACTGAAGTGATCCTCGAGGTCCTACCAGAATAAATGATTTTTCTTTCTATATTTCGTTCTTTGATTGGATTGACTTTCCCAATAGTAGTGAGGCCTTTTATTTCATTGCCTGGCAATTTTAACTTTTAGGCCCAACTTTGTTTGTAGCCTGAAGGAAACCCTTTGTTTACCTTATCTTCTTAATTATTGTCTAGTAAGATAAAGTGTCAGACAGAGCCCATTTTTTTAAATAAAAAAAAATTGTTTGATTTCTAGGCATTGGTGACAGACTACTGTACCTGTTGAAGAATCAACTTTAGAAATATCAACTACAACAGTACCAGAGGTTAGTAGACAGTGTCTATCTATGTTGTGTTTTGTAATACTTAGTCAAAAGGTTGAAAATAAAAAAATGTAATAATCTTGGTTTCAATATTTCTTTATAAAATAAAATTATTTTAATCATGGCGTTTAATTTTTTTTAGGTTCCAAAGACTGCAAAAGGAATAAGGGAGTTGGATCTAAGTAGATCTGCAGATTTGACCCCTAGAAAACGCAAACTTTATGCAAAATGCAGAAGAAACTTGAGGAAAATAATAAGACTATGAAAAAAATGAAGAAACAGCGGTCTTACACAGGTTAATAGCCAGATGAAAATGTAAAAACTAATGGATCAATGCATAACTGGGTCTTTTGCCTTATTGCTGAAAATGAGTGGATGCTTGAGCACTATGAAAAAAATAAAATGTTTCTAATAATGTCAACAATTGCTATATTGTGTCAAACGCTTTTGTGTATAGAAAAATAGGCAATTCTCAGAAGATGCGTCAAGAAAAGCCACCAATCTAAAAATAAATATTCTTCAAACAAAACATTTAAAAAGGGTTGTATTCTTTTAATCTAATTATATTTTATCATAAAAACAAAACTTAATTCAGTTAAAATAAACGAATTTCTCATAATTATCAGAAATGATTAAGTGATGTTTTCATGGTACCTACCTTTATACATTATTATACTAGTGACTACTATTACATGCTCTTTGCTAGTGACTATCTATCAGAAGAATGGTCAATAATAATGTATTACATTGGCCATTCTTCTGATAGATAGTTACAGCGAATTCATACAACGGATCGAAATCCATTTTATTTGAATCGAGCGCAACAAAATTTAAAAATTCCCGCCAAACGTAAGTTTCTCTTGTCAAAAGATGGGGCGCTAGTGTGCTTTCGTGTTGGCATTTATTTTGTATGAAGTCGTGCTTCTTCTCGTCAGAGTAAATATGTTCTGTGCAAATAAGTGCCAGCCCTCGGATCACGCGTCGCTTGTGTTGTGTGCTGGCTGCAGCTGGCTGGGCTGGCTGTTGGCTGAGGCTGACAGAACACAAACTATGAAATTGAACTAACTAAGCAAATTATTTATTTAACAAACAAAGAAACACACAGGAACAAAAAACAAAAAACACAAAGTTAAAGGTCATTGTTTATTTTGTCAATGTCAAACAGGACAATGGCTTCTGTGCTGTCTCAGAAGAAGGAAAGATATAGAAATGACATAACTACGAAAAAACGAAGCAGCCTGGCACGAAGATGGCGGCTTGCCTTAGAGCTGTGCGCACTATTATCGATATCGATACTTGAATCGCACTTTCGAAAATTATTTCTTTTAGAATAAAACTGAAGAACGCTAAAAGAAAATTATTTTCGAAAGTGCAATTCAAGTTCATGAACATGAAATTAATGAATGGGGCGTGTTTCATTCATTAATTTCATTTTCAAAAACAATATTCTGTCCAAAACATTGGCAGCATAAAGGGCTTAGCAACCTCTTTAATTTGTTCTGTAAGTACCTACCTACTTGTACAAGTATGTCCATAATAAAAGTAATTTTACCCAATTTAATCCCAGTTGCCACCGCGGCGTTGCAATATACCTACCTACTTGTTTTTTATTAATAAATATTCTATTCTTCTAAATATAAAAATTAATCCTATTTAGATGTCACTCAATAGCTCCTTTGCCCAGCTGTGGGACACAATAGGTAATAAAAAAAATATCTTAGGTAGGTACTTATAACCATTTAAAAAAAGCTACGGTGGTACCTACGAAGTGCGCCCAGGTCAGCTTGTTACTAATATAATACTTAGTACTTAAATGTAAGGGAGACCTTTGCCCAGCAGTGGGACACAATAGGTTATTAAAAAAAATATAGGTATAATTATTTATTTACGAAGCTGTGAACACTTTAAACCATTTTCTGGCAACGACACTACCAGCCACACAACTTGTCTATTTTAGACTTACCAACAACTCACTTGAAGGCAAAGCATCATCACGCAGCCTTGTTATCGATCTGTTAAAACATTCCTCTCTAAAGTGCAGGGAACAAATAAAAATATATTTGGTTGATTTATTTCAATTTTCCAACCCAATTATATCCAGCCACTGTTTTTTAATTTTTTTAGATGTTGGCAATCTACAATCATAAAATAGAAATGAGTTTTATAAATAATCACCTGTCGCTAAGCTATCGATATCGATATAATGAAAATGACGTCCCTACCGAAACTCTATTTACAATGACGAAATGTTTTCATATAAAATCACATACTAATAGTAAAACAGTAGGTAAATTATTACAGAAAAGCAAAATTGACTTTTTAAACTTTCGCACAAATAGCAAAATCTTTCAAAATAATAAAAATAACAAGATATTTTCAATGAACTAAGTTACTTGCCTGTGTAACGTTCTAATGGGATGTTTTTTATTGTTTTGCATGCGGCAGCCCAACACACCGCATCGACCCATAACAGATGCAGTATTATGCACCTTCTAATACAACAAGGAAGCAAAATTTTCGCGTTTAATATTAAATTTTCATAAAAACACTGAAAATAACAAGTCGCGATGACAACTGATGTACTCAGGTCAAAGAGCATGTAACTTGTGGTTGGCTGCAAAGAGCATGTAACTTGGCTGGGCGACGTGCTTCAGGGAGATTGTTCCTAAAGTAAGTATACAGCAAGTCCATTCCTTTTTAATGTCAATGTGTGCTGTCAATACAATAGTCTTGTTATTGTCAAAGTGACAAGTGAAGTGTCAATCCAACGTGCGCGAGCAGCGCGAGGTGCGAGGTGATTGTTTTGTTTACATTTTGTTTTTCTTCATTCTCACCAGTTTTACTCGCCTATTTCCACATAAATGGATAAGGAAACGCTTCATGAAGTCAGCACTTACTATATCAATATAAACAAAAACGAAGAAGCGAAATGCTCCTGGCACAACTCTACGTTGACTGTAAGATCAGAGAAGGGTTTGCATTTTTACGAACTATCGCACAATGTTGCCTGTTTGGACAAGAAAATCAGCTGCTTGCAAACATTCTTACCTCCAGTGAGGACCAAAACATCTTCCGGACTGTTTACGGACAAGGTAATAAACAGTTCGATGAGTAATTTGAACTACACTGAAATGATTCACGATCAGGCTTTGTGGCCTCACAACCCGCAACTGATGGAAGAAATGACCAGTGTCGTGTCTTTCGAGTGGTCTCCCATTGGTCTTCTAGAAAACCTAGAGTCAATCCTGGCTGTTTTGAATAATGTAGGTGGAGTTAATTTGTTTGTATACCTTAACTCCAAATGGACTCATATTATTGAAGTTGCTGGATCATTTTCAGACAATTATCTTAAAACTCTGAGACAACCTAAAGCATTCACTGAACTGAAGGAGGCGGCTCATATATTGTCTTCTACAGCCATGTGCTGGGCTCTGACAGCTAAGAACAAAACCTGCTACATGGCCACTGCTCAGAAAAATAACAGCATTATGTTCTGGCTCGTGAACTGTAATAAGAACTTCACTGTTCAATTTCAAGGGACCATAGAGTCTGGTGAAGGTGAAATTATCACAATGAAGTGGATCCATATCTCGGAAAACCATTTCATCCTAATCTGCTCCAATATTTATGGGCAAATAGTTTTATTAGATTGTGAGATCAGAAATGCACTTGTACATTTAAAAAGGTTATGCACAATTTGGCCAGATAAAGATAGAATGATATCTACACAACTACAAAATATCATGATAGATGATAAAATCATTCTAATTTGTAATAAACACCGGCATCTCTTAATCCTCATGATTGATGAAAACTACAATGTCTGTAGAAAATACATCAGCAACATCAATGACTATCGCATTACTTGCATCACCCATTCAAGGGATGAAGTCTTCTTAACAACTATTAACAGTAAAATTTACAAGATTGATGTATCGGTCAATCTTGCAAACTTAAATGTTAGCTTGAGTCCAATAGAATGTAACTTAAGTCCAACTTGTGAACTCTATAATCTTAGCTTCTCACAAAACGGCGTCATTTGCACGTTAATAGCTGTTGACAGAAAAGTTAATTTCAGAAAAGAACCGCTTAAAATCAATGTGGTTTTTGCAACAACCCATCAAAAACTCAAATCTCTAGAGTCTGTACTCTTGAAAAATCCTACTGGGAAATTTACAAGCTATTGCGATGTTATTGAACTGTTAAGATATAAATGTATGACAAATAAAGAAGCACCCTCTGTTACTTACTTCGAGCTGTATGAAGATGCTTGCAGAAACATTTACTTGCTAAAACTCTATTTAATCTTTATGACATTGTATGTAAACCTCATAAATCTATTTAAAATAGACCCGATAGCAAACATACCAGAAGAATCATTACATACAATTAAAGAAGAAATTTTGGTCATACATGCCGAGATGTTGTTCAGAAAGTACAATGAGAAACGGATCACTGAAGGTCACTTAGAAGGACTTGAAAAGGAAACTCTCTATGGCGCTGTGAACTTTCTAGAATACTATTGCAAAAAGAATAATAGACAACTGAGTGAAATACTAAACTTTGATAAGTCAGAACTTGGTGAGACAGTCGAGTACACCTGTCAAGGTTGTGATGAGAAGATTATAGGGTTCACTTGCAAAAATAATCATCTGAATATGTTTTGTTCTTTAACTTTCACTCCAATAGATAGTTTTGAATATCTTACATGCGTGTGGTGTAATCGGACTGCTAGGATTGAGTTGGCTTCAGAAAACCCAGAGTGTTTGATTTGTGATGTTAAATTAGTTGTAATTTGAATTAATATTATTAATCAATCATCAAACCATTATTTATTTATTTTCCAAAGTTATACCTACACTGGCGGCGCCACTAGATACCAGTATGAATTACTGCATTGAAATGTTATCAAAAGTGATCTCTTAAGAGGAATCAGTTTTTCACAGTTTTTCATATTTTATAATTCGGAGCAAATCATAAAACACCTAAAAACTAATTAAGCCTCGGAAGTAATTTAATCGTAATCTCATTAATTTTGTAGAATTCAACCTGATGCTAAATGTTAATTGTGATTTTGATATTATGATAAGTAACAAATGTGGCGGATTAGCGATGCCTCACCCATTTTTATCGTCACTTTAATTAGCAACAGTGGATTTCAAAACTCTATCTTTATAAAGATTAATACATAAGTAGGTAAGTTAGGTAGGTACTCATGATAGCTATCTGTAAAGGACACTACTGCAATGTTAAGTAAGAGTGCAACAAGGTAGGTACTTTACCTATAAATGAGTATATTTTATAATACCTAATGATTTCATTAAACTACCAAACCTGTAGGTAGGTTGCCTACTTGAGTGCTTAGTTAATTAGGTAGGTACCTACAGAAAATGACCTACTTAATTAATTTTAATTCTTCATAAACCAAAACCAGGTACTTACTTAAATCACATTAGGTAGGGTACCTATTTAGGTTATTTAGGGATACAATACACCTACCTACCTTTAAAGAGATTATAAAGATCCCCATTCTAAAATAATAATTATATTATTCTGAACATCAATCTGTCTCTTTTGTATCGAGATTTTATTTATTTTCTAATTTAACCTTTTATGAATGAATGAATGGACGTTTTACTAGTAAGTCGTTGTGCCACTCAAGCATGGAATTCTTCTTCTTAGCACTCAAGACATTGCCACCTTATACTTAGACGTTTTAATATGTCGACGTTCTGTGAACTACATACGTCATTTTCCTTGATAGACTTTCTGATACGGAGCGTATCTGGATGATAATGATGATAGGTTATTACTAAAGTTAAGAAAAACACACCTTTTAATAAACTTAGGAGATGTATTTAAGTTTAAAAAATAAATTAAGTGTTATCATGAATAAATTTACATAATAGTCTATTTAAGCTTTGTAGAACCGCTTCGCTGTTCCGTCCCATTTTGGAGAGGTGATGGTCTGTGGGCAAAATAAAAAAGTTTTGTTACATACTTTCTATGAGAAAGTAAACTTGGTGTGAAAAATACCTACCTCCACGTGAAATGTTCGACAGAAAAAAATGCCTGCCAAAACGCGATACCACAACACAACCGATATGTAAATTGCCAATAAGTACCTACGTTTTAAAAAATACATTTAATGACAAAATGCTTGCTTGGGTATAATATAACATTCACTACGAAATCCTTTTAAAATCGTCACCAAATTGCCGGTTTAGTTAGGCCAAACCACAGATAATAGCCAAACTTGAATAGTTAACATAAATAAACAAATTTATAAGTACCTATTCTAATAGAGGGGCTGTGTAATGCTAACGTCCACCGAAATCAATTACTTACCACAACGAGCTCGTCTCCGTTGTATTCCTTCTTGAAGACAGCATCTCCTTGCTCGGTCTTGACAAGCTGAGTGACGGTGTTGCCATCAATGGTGAAAGTGGACTTAAACTGCAACGAAATAAAATTAAACAGTGTTAGAAATATCAGACGTACTACCTAGTTTCGATCTAGATAACACCATTCAACTACCTAAATTTACTTTTTACTAAAGAACAATGTTCATTGAACATAATTAAGTATATTGGCAAAATCTCTATTTAAGTACCTAGGTAGGACCTATATGTAAATTGAGAGCCCTATGTAATTCTCATGGTTCTTAGTTAGCTAAAAGCGCATAACATAAAAATGGTTGGATTTAAATCATATTTATGTTTAGAATGTTTTATGTGGAAATTTATCCAAATCAGAGTTTCAGGAAAACCAATTGGGATGAACAACAAAATTATAAGTAGGTAGGTAAATTGAGACGTCCATCGGATAAGCTAGAATAGATTGATGATTTACCTTTAAGCTCTTGACCTGATCGTCAACTTCAACACCAGGCTTGAAGCTGGTTTCCCTAGGTCCGTCCTCCGTGATGGTGATGTAGGTGTAGGTGTCCCCATTCTTCACCAACTTAGAGATTGGCTTGTAAGACAAATACTTCTGGACTCCCTCAGGGGAAAGACCTGGAAACCATGTTTTTATTTGCTGCATAATTACATTATGAATTATTAATTATAAATTACCTAATATAAGTAGGTAAGTACTTAGATAATTACAACTAATTAGAGATATAAAAATCACGCAAAATGTAACTATTTTAAAGTGCTTAATAGCTCTAGGTACGTGATACCTATCGGGTATCATGGACAAGAAGTCAGAATTGAACTCTGTGAATTCTCAAGCATTTATACCTACATAATTACTAAACTAAGCTAACTAAAATTATTGCCATCCTTTTTATTTCCATCGCTATGAAAGGGACGGCAACAATTTTAGTTAGCTTTTGCGACACTCAGAATTGCCACTAATATAAAGAAACACTAACTTAGGTAGGTAGGTAGGTACTATAGGTACCTATCTGTTCACCTGACAAGTCAAGACCCTTTTTTTCTGTGCATGGCATGGCCACTGAGCATAAATACTAAGTTAGGAGCTTAATTTTTCATATTCCGTGTTTTTATTGAAGTAGAGAGCCAATATTCGTCATTGAAGTACCTAGTCTTAGAAATAAGTTCCTTTTGTTTTTTATTATATTTCTTGTATAAATAAGATATAGGGGGCAATTCGGAGTGTCGCAAAAGCTAAACTAAACTAACTAAAATTATTGCCATCCTTTTTATTTCCATCGCTATGGAAGGGACGGCAACAATTTTAGTTAGCTTAGTTTAGCTTTTGCGACACTCAGAATTGCCACTATTATATACCTACCTATCTGCAATAGTCTAAATTTATATTAGGTAGGTAGGTAGGTAGGTAGGTATAGGTACATACCTAGTAGTGGCAATTCTGAGTGTCGCAAAAGCTAAACTAAGCTAACTAAAATTGTTGCCGTCCCTTTCATAGCGATGGGAATAAAAAGGATGGCAATAATTTTAGTTAGCTTAGTTTAGCTTTTGCGACACTCAGAATCGCCCCCAGTATCTAGATTGTATTATAAATCTCACTTTGACTTCCGCGAGCTTGACCTAGTGCGGGGTTAATTGTGAATTATTTGCCCTACTTACTTTATTTGACGACCTCTGTAGTGCAGTGGGCGAAAGCCCGCCTGAGGCGCAAGTATAAATGTGTACCTATGTATTTACAAAAAAAAATGTATCTAGTATCAGTCATCTGGTTACCATAACACAAGCATTAAATTGCTTAGCTTGGGACTAGATGACGCTGTGTGGAATGTCCAAGGATTTATTTATAATATTTAACCAACCAACTAGGTATATTTCTTAAATAATAAGAAAATTGCTTAGACATTTTATAAATTTACCAAATTTGAATAATGAGGGAGGAATGAGGTGTTAACGATGGAATGTGATATGTATAAGTAGGTAGGGTCAGGTGTCCAACGTTGAAACAGTGGTACACAGTGAAACTTTGCGAAATTTCTGAAATGTGACGTTACCAGATCTTGCAGTTTATCGCATAAGGAGCCCCCCTCGAACCTCATGCTATATCCCAGTTTGCGTCGATGGCGCGCGAAAGAAGATTTTTTGCGGAGCTTTTTTCAATTTTTTTACAAAATTGTACGAATTTTCTGCTTTCTTTCAAGATTTTACATTTAGTTATGCTAGCATATCTCATATTTCTCAGGATTACCTAACATCGGACATATTTCATAGATTAACGTGGACTATAACATTTTAGTAAAATGATGCAATGTAGTAAAAATAAAATAAGATTACTAAAGATACCCTTGGTAGTCAACAATGAAACAAATGCACAGTGGACACAGTGAAACAGTATTTTATATAGTAACCTACTAGGTTACTATTAGAGTCTAATTAACTAGTCCCTTATGGATACCATACTATTCTTATGTTGTTATTTTGTTGTAATGAAGTATTATTTTTAGAATTCTTATAAAAAAAAATATAATAACTAATGATTTTCATTATGTAAAGAATTTTTTTTTGCACATAACTAATTCCTTTGGTCATTTACCTATTTTATGTAATTTGGAAAGTCTGATAGCGTATTAACTTTGAATAAAACCTTTTTTTATTAAATACAATCAATTTTTGACATTAATTTAACAATGATGGAAACATCCGGTACAAATTAATACGTTTCATTGTTTAATTTATGGTGTTTCATTGTGTACACGGTCGTGTACACAGTGAAACATTTCTAATTTTTTAGTTTTTATTTTTTTATGGCCTGTGTATACATAAATTGAAAAAACTATAAATGACATCCAATACTCAAATAAATAACCTGTATACCTGTAAAAAACTAGATTCATATCGGTAGAAACGAAAGATCTATGAGACTTTGAATTTTTGGTGTTTCAACGTTGGACACCTGACCCTACCTACCTACCTACCTAACGGGTGAAATGTTTTTTATGTCTTCTTAAACTAAAATCTTAATTAATTAATTGTGTGTTTAGGAACTGATGAATTCAAATGTGTCCCTAAGGGCCTAAATAAATAAACAATTTGATTTGATTTGATTTGATTTGATTTGAAATCTAAATTGGATTTGAATGATTAGAGTAGGTAATAGGTAGTCCATTCTATCCCTCGTTCTAATACCTACATTAAATTAAAACACTCACCAGCAGCCTTCAGGAAGCCTTCGAAATTTTCTTCCTTCTGATATTTGTATTCCTTGTTTATGTAAGCCATTTTAAGAGATTTTAGACTTGTACACACTAGAGCATACAACAGAAAATAAAATCACAGACACATCACTACTGATATTTATTGAGCACTTTTAATCGAGTAGATAAGAATGGATAAGATTATAGACAGGTAAGTAGGTACCTACTTAAGTACATGTGTTTTATCAATTTGTAATAACTTTGAAGTCAATGTCCAATTTTAACATTGAATTAGATCGGATGATGATGATGAATCTCTGAAACAATGTTTTACCTGTTGAAAACATTATGTTGTAGGCAGAGTGTGAACCGGCCCTAATTGACATTTATGAAGATCAAGTGAGGGTAGTTGAATAAACGCTTTCGCTTTGCTGTGGCGGTACCTCCAATACTTCAGTCTTCCCGCGACCACGGCTGGTGCAATCCGGTCGAAACGTCGGGTAATTCGTGATAAATATCCGTTTGCATAATATGTTTTTTATACTACCTGCTCGTCAATGGCATATTGAGGGCAATTCGGAGTGTCGCAAAAGCTTAACTAAACTAACTAAAATTATTGCCATCCTTTTTGCCGCTATGAAAGGGACGGCAACAATTTTAGTTAGCTTAGTTTAGCTTTTGCGACACTCAGAATTGCCACTATTATGTGTCATGCAAACCTTTCCTAAAGTAAGTCATTACAGCTTTTTGGTCTAGCAAGCACATAATGTTGTATGAAATATCTTTCTTCCCCTAGAGAATAAAGTGATTTGAATTTGGAATTCAACCCATGTAGTGGTACTTGACCGAGGTTGGTTTCAAAAAAGTTTAGTTGGAATGAGATTTTATTCTGATTTAGGCTGTATGTTATCATTTTCTTTGCACTGCCTACAAATAAAAAAAATAAAAACATGAAAACTTTTTACGAACTTCATTTTCACGCACGCGCCAAGAAGGATTTGTTTAAAGTTAGAATTATAATCTGTAGTGGTTAGTTCGACATTCGTATAAATTCTTGAAAATGAATTTCGTAAAAAAATTTTGTGTTTATATTTTTTTAATTTGTAGGCAGTGCAACGAAAATTATAACATACAGAAAAACTCAGAATAAAATCTCATTGCATCTAAACAGTTTGACGCATACAACCACCTTTATGACTTACCATACTTTCTTTACCTATAACAGTTTCAATTGCCTCGCAGAAAGTATAAAAAGTAGTGTATGCATCACTGGCTTAAATGTGTATTTGTCTTGGGCGATCTTGAACCCCTCGTACTCAGGATTCTAGCCATAACTCCCTCGCTCCGCTCGGGAGTTAACTCTAGAATCCCTCTTACTCGGGGTCGGGTTCAATATAGCGCCCGCTACATAATACACTACTCATAGCGATATGAGCCCTTGTTGCATAAACTACTATTATAATATTGTGTTCACAAGTTAGGTTATTTGCATTTTGCATGCAACTCTACCTACTGCGTTATAATTAAGACGTGGTTTTATTCAGAGTAGGTACCTACCTACCTACGCGTTTAGTGTGAAAAAAAGCAAAGTCATTTATTACAGGTATAAGTAGGTAATCATCTTATCTACCTAATTAGGTATAACAATATCAACCTAACTTAACGCTAATTGTGATGAATTAATACAAATTAACTGCCACTTATAATCCTATATACCTACCTATAGTATCCTTATAATGTAGGTACCTACCTACCTATGTTATAAAAGTATCAGACAAGTGCGAGTCCAATACTCGTACTCGCACAAAAAAGTACGTCTCAATTTTGTTTTATGAAATTTTGTGTCAAAATTAGTTGCCAAGTGCATTTCTGTTCATAACTTCGAAAATCCACCTCTTCAGGAATTGCTCTCTTCTTTCAAAATTGAAGTCTGTTTTCTTTTTTTTTTTTAATAAAAGTGAATACATATTGGGGACAATTCTGAGTGTCGCAAAAGCTAAACTAACCTAACTAAAACTATTGCCATCCTTTTTATTTCCCATCGCTATGAAAGGGACGGCAACAATTTTAGTTAGCTTAGTTTAGCTTTTGCGACACTCAGAATTGCCCCCATTATGTACTTAATTATGTTTTTACTAGGTATTATTCTAGCCCCCTAATTAGGTATCTCATTCATTGTTCATTTTCATTTCGTGACAAAACTTGGCCTTTGTAGGTACTTAGGTTAATCCTAAGTAGGTACTTAGTTTCATAGCTGGGCACCGTTAATCAAATGGTTAACTTCGTTAATCGTTAATCCGTTACAACAAAAGTTAGCTTCGTTAAACGTTAAAGCGTTACATTTCGGAAGAATTAACGCAAGTTAACGTTAATCGTTAATCCGTTAATAGTGTAAAATTGCATTTTTATATCGTTGCGTTAGGCTCAATTCACACCAAAAGAGCAACTAAGCTCAGCGAAGCGGAGCGCGGTTTCAGTGTCATTTGAATTTGAACTTTATTTTCATTACTATAATACTTAATATCGCATGAGAAACTCGACCGAGTCGCGCGGATGCCCGCGGCTTCGCGGGAATTCCGGCAAATTCGAATACGCGCGCCTTCTCTGCGATAATAAGTAGGTATTATAGTAATTAAACTAAAGGTCAAATTCATATGAAACTGAAACCGCCCTCCGCTTCGCTGCCCTTCACCGCTCTTTTGGTGTGAGTTGAGCCTTAAGTATTAGAAACTCACCGGTTAGTGATATTTCGTGAAAAAATAATAATTTTCTCGATCAACTGGCACACTAAATTCGGAAAACAAACGAATTTTGATAGAAAGAAAATTACAAATGAAAAATCTTACTAAAAGTTTTACGGTTTCGACGGGATTCGAACCCGCGAGATACAAGCGATCACCCTTAAGCCAGGCTGCCTTATCACTCGAACACGAAGCCCTTGACGCCGAAGACGAAACTATCAGTAAGATGATATTTCGGTTAAAGCACCGAAACCTAAGTGTGGTTTAAGACTATAATAAAATATTAAACTATAGAAAGAAAATGTCGGTTTGACTTTGAATTGAAACTATCAATCAAATTAGCATCCCTACATTCTTCACCAATCAAATCAGCCGGGACAACCGGAAGGAAATCGAGGCTAATGCCCTGTTTAGAACTGACAGTAATTTATAATAACAACAAACAAACGAACAAAACAAGTCAGTCACTCTAAGCACCGGCGCTAAGTAATGAAATGATCAAACGAAACAAATCTCTTCGCAGTTTTCTTTCTCACTCGCACGCGCCGGCAAATTATCTAGTTTAGTTTTTGTTTCACACGCTGCCACGCGCCGCCCGGCACTTGTCGGTGCCGTGCGTAACTATTAGGCATTGGATTAACGATTAACGGACTTCTCGCATATTAACGGAAGTTAACGTGTCCGTTAACATTTTTGAAAGTTAACTTAAAAGTTAATCCGTTAATCAAAATGTTAACTTCGTTAATTAACGATTAACGGATTAACGAGTTAATGCCCAGCTATGCTTAGTTTAATAAAACTTAGGATTTAGAGGTAAAAGAAAGATTGTAGGTAGTAAGTTTTTACAAATAAATCATTTTATTTTATATAAAAGTTAATAAATAATGGCTTAGTTGCTAATAAACTTAGGCTTTGTAGTATCGCTTGGCGACACCGTCGAATTTGTCACTGGTGATGGTCTGTAACAAAAGAAAACAAAATTAATTTACGAAATCTGGCACAATGTTTAGTCTTATTTAGCTCAACGGAACATCATTGATACTCAGCGCGGCAATGCCAGTGTCAGAGGCACGGCTTCCTCTGGCAGAGGCTTTGATCAGTTGAGCTATAGATAGAAAACCCCATGGAAATTTAAAGTCTGTATGAGTGATTTTTGTCGTTTTGTACGACCACGCCTACAGCCGTATTGTAAAAGTACCTACCTCGACTTTCGATCCGAATGTTGTGGGTTTGAATCCGGCCGTGCATCAATAGGAAACCATCTAGCTTTCTAATAGCGTCGATAGGCTTGCAACCTATCACGTATGGACTGTTAACTTCTGCAAAATTTGGCTTTGTACCAAATATGTATTTGGACATACCTCTGACTAACTCCTTAGAAGTCTTCAAATGATCTGAAATGACTAAAAAGATCGGAAGACTACCGCAAGGCATGACACCTTGGGAATATAGTCGTGATCATATTTCATTTTATTTTGTACGTACCACAACAAGGTCGTCTCCATTGAACTCTCGCTTAAAGGTAGCGGTGCCGAGGGGGCTCTTGATGACCTGAGTGATGGTGTTGCCGTCAACGGTGTAAGTGGACTTCACCTGGAATTCAAAATAGATATTGAAGACTCATTATTTTCATAAGAAGAGATTTTCATTATTTTCTTTTTCTTGTCAAAAACACTATAATGGTTTACTTCGACGTTTATTCTCCTGACCATAAATATTATTATAGAAAGATATTCTTGTGATACTCACATATTTTAGAAAAAAGAATAGGAACACAGGACTTTAATAGGATCAGAATAATTCTGATATTTATTATGCGCCCTGTAAACCTGTGTAGGTAATAATATTAATTAAGAGTTATTTAGGTTGAAATATTTTCTCCTAACGCTCTAGTTTTGACATGAAGACTATTCTAAGTCTTCGTTTTACAATAAAGCTGTTGTCTAGAGTAATGGCGGCTTGCACAACGACTCCTAATTGTATTTAGCTTGCACAAAACAAAATTCATTGTACACCGAACTGTCAAAGTTAGTTGGGAATAAATACGCTTCAACTCAATTTAGATTGGACCAATGGAAAAAAAGATGCCACTCCATCGCGTTGTTGCTTGATTCTTTATTTGGTGTGTCGCGTTGGAACAGGTAGTAGGTGTAGGAGTCTCCATTCTCATCCATCCCCTAGTTCTAAAACGATTTAAAGTGGTCTGTATGATCTTATTGAATAACTACGTCAGTTGTTGTGCACGCGGCCCTAGGCTTTGATATTTTACTCACAGGTGTGTCGTCTCCAACAATGTCGTCGAGCTCTACTCCAGATTTGAAAGTGCTATCCTTGGGGCCGGTGGGGTACGTGCTGGTCATGGTGTATGTGTCTCCATTCTGGACGACCTTCAGACTAGGCTTATGGGAAGTCATAGCCGCGATCTTGTCGGCAGGAACGCCTGGAAAAAGGAATCAATTATAAAAACAGATGTCTAGAAAATAGATCAAATGGCAAATGCAGATAAGTAGTGTAAAAACATGTTCGCATTGATGTCCCTCAGTTAGATTAGAAAGGTAGCGGCTAAGTGATCATCTGAGATTCATCAATTATTGCGTCAATAATGGACAGATTTTGAAAACATTTTTTTGTGTGAAAGAAAATCGAGGCCCAATTAAAAATGTGAGGATCTGATGAGGATCTTCGGAGTTATGAACAGAAATGCACCTCGAGAGTGCAGGAAATTGCTTTCTTCCTACATAAACCATGTTTGTAAGTTCTTCGTTATAGTTAAAGTATACCTAAGTAGTTTCGCAATGTTCACAAGCACTCGAATTGATTTGGCTATTCATTGCAAATTCAATAAAACATGTCTAGTGGAGTATTTTAGAAATATCCGTCGCTGCCGGATGCTGCTCATAAAACGACTATTGAGATGCAATTGCCTCAATAAGGGGACAATGCACACAATCGTACGAGATTTACTCCATAGCATGTTAGGAGCTTTACAATAATGCAAAATATCATACATTGAGACAACGAGTCAAACATAGTTCTAACAAAGATGTACCTACCTATTCATCGTACCTATTGGTTTAATTGTTATACCTACAGTAAGATACAAATGTAAATGAAGTTATTTGTCAAATAGGTAGGTTGCTGGAGGACTAGGTACCTTCTATACTTTTTATAGACATTTGAATAAAAACTTTAGATAAGTTGCATATCCGTATTGTCCATCATTAAATTGCAGTTCTCGCCGCGGATTTTGTCAATCGAATTAGAGGGAAGATCGGCAGGTAATTTATTTTAAATGAATCTTAAAAGTAAATATGAAATTATTAGTGGCAATTCTGAGTGTCGCAAAAGCTAAACCAAGCTAACTAAAATTGTTGCCGTCCCTTTCATAGCGATGGGAATAAAAAAGATGGCAATAGTTTTAATTAGGTTAGTTTAGTTTTTGCGACACTCCGAATTGCCCCCATTGTTGAATTTAAATTACAATGGAGTTGCATCATCTTGCCGAAAATGACAAATCGGTGCTAAATGATAAGTATTTTCATACAAGCAAAGCATTTAGGTAGGTAAGTATAATTGTAAAATAAAACATAAAATACGGTAGAAAAATAGAAAAAATCCTAATTAAAAAGTTTAAAACGTACCAACTCCTTTAAGGAAAGTGTCGAAGTTCTCATGCCTGTCCAATGTGTACAACTTTCCGTTAAACGCCATTTTTTCAAATATGTTACTCCTTACGTGGACACTCAATATCTTACAATAAGTAAGTACAGATTGCCACGCCTTTTATATTACCTACTAAGATCTAATAATTGCAAGACCTTATCTTATTGATATCATAATCTAGAGTGGTTAGACAGTTTTGGGTGTACCGAAAATATCTATGTGTAGGTACAAGTAGGTAGATATAGAAAAACATTGTAGATTAAACACTTTGCTCTCACTTCAACTGTAGGTATGTTGCAGTTGAAATGAGAGGTAGGTACCTACTTTCTCTTTTTCGCGATAAAGAACAACGCCAGCCAACGTCTATACTGAATCTGAATCATAATTATCAATGATTGTGTTCAATAACAATTGAATATTCATTCGCCGCTTAAATTATTTTGACATTGAATTTTTCACATCAACGAAGATAGAAGATAAAATGTTAAACGAAATCAAAAGATATTCTTTTACTTTTATTTTGGTCTTTATAACACTCACAATCTCACACATTAGGTAAGTACCTACATACACACAAAACTAGCGTAGGTACCTTTCTCTAAAGTTTTAAATTCCCTAATATAAGTCATATTTTTTTTATTTTTTTTTTATGCAATTTATTTACAGAAACTAAACTACTAGGTACATATTTACATAACTGTACAAAATACAATTAGAACCAGTTGAGCCACCTAAGGATCGTTACAAACGATCTATAGGTTGCTCAACTGATCCAAACCACTGCCAGACGGAAGCGTGCCCAAGACACTGGCAGCATTGCCGCGCTGGATGGCAATGCTGATCTTTTGAGCCAAATATTAAAAATTCATATTGTTTATTTTAGTTGATTCTATGATAAATTAACAAATAAATAAAAAATTAAGGAAATAATCTAAGGATCATTAGGTATTTGTTAACTCAGATGTTAGAACAACTCAGGCCTATAAGTACATCTTCACTAGATGATTTATACAGAGTCAGGTCAGGAGGCAAGCTTCCGAGACACTGTAGGTACTGTAGTGCCTGGGACATTGTAGTGTAGAGATGGAATAGGCTTGTCCAGCACCTAAACCATCCTCTGAGCTTAGCCAGCCATATCCACAGGAAAGACAATGGTCAATACGTGTGGGGCTGACTAACCACGGGTTTCCTCACGATGTAGCTCATGATAAGTAGGTACCTACCTACATTTTTCGATTCGAAGAGTCTATTCATGTTCGGCCGGATTCGAACCCACGACCTTCGGATCGAAAGTCGAAGTACCTACTTAAGATTTACCTACGAGCATCAAAAATCCATAAATCCATACTTAATCCAAACGCGAAAGCATGATCAAAGTAAAAACAGCCTATGTGTTATTTCAGGTCATAAACTATGTAAGTACTTAGGTACCTACCTACATTTCAAGTTTCAGCCAATCCGTTCAGTAGTTTTTGCGTGAAAGAGTATCAAACATCCATACAAACTTTGGCGTTCATAGTACCTACCTCTACCTACCTAGTAGTAGGATGAGATTATTATATCTTCAAAAACTTACCGCTAGTCTTGAGAAATCCATCGAAATTCTCTTGGTTGAACAGGGTGTATTCTTTTCCGAGGAAGGCCATTGCACTGTTACTCTTGCAACGTGTGACGACAAATGATGAGATCTGGTCCGTCCTCGCCTCTTATATGATCCGGCTGTTGGGAATTAACGATCTTTATTGCACCTCTTGATATTTTTATTTTATCAGGATAAAGGCCCGTGCCTGTACCTACCTACTTTGTAGATATGATAATAATACAATTACCTACAGCCGGTTTTTCGAACGCGATCATCTCCAAATTACCTAATCAATGGCCAATTTACGTGACAAGTGTCAAATGAGGAACAAATTCGACACTGTCACGTGATTTGACCGTTAATTAGTAAATTTTTGAGATGATCTGCGTTCGGAAACCGGCCGGCCGCCTATCACGTCTATAATTATGTAATTATTCAACTTGTTTGTAATTATACCGAGTAGGTACCTACCTAAGTACTTGGTCTCGCGGAATAAGGCCGCCCATTGTCTTTATAATTTATGTTATAATCTGTAATTTGTTTTCTTTCATGTAGGTACTTACCATTTCTATTCTATTCTAATTTCTAACCTTTCGATAATTCACGTGGTAGGTAGGTACCACCACGTTACTCATAAATAATGTGTTATCTTGCAGCAAACCCGAAAGATAGCTGTACCTACTTAACGCCATTTTATGGTGAGCAAACTGCAAAATGTTGGTTCACTACAGCTCACGTCCGTAGCAGTGGCACAAGTGTGAATGATAGAAAAGGCCAGCTGGTCAAAAGTACCTAGGTACCTTAAACTGGACGGACCTTAGACTGGCCAGTATCGTAGCAAGTAAAAATCCGTAGTGTCTGCCTTTCAAGAAAAAGTGGTGAGATGGGTAGGTATTTAACATGTCGTTGTGCTTTTACTAATCAATGAAAACAATAAAAACAGGTAAAATTGATATCTCTCCATTTCTATTACAAGTAATATGAAGAACCATACAAATAACTAGGTACCTACCTACTTAGGTATGTAGGTATTAACATTACGGTACTTTGAAATCATTTTATTGGTAGACAGTTTATTTATATAGGTAGGGTCAGGTGTCCAACGTTGAAACAGTGGTACACAGTGAAACTTTGCGAAATTTCTGAAATGTGACGTTACCAGATCTTGCAGTTTATCGCATAAGGAGCCCCCCTCGAACCTCATGCTATATCCCAGTTTGCGTCGATGGCGCGCGAAAGAAGATTTTTTGCGGAGCTTTTTTCAATTTTTTTACAAAAAAGTACGAATTTTCTGCTTTCTTTCAAGATTTTACATTTAGTTATGTTAGCATATCTCATATTTCTCAGGATTACCTAACATCGGACATATTTCATAGATTAACGTGGACTATAACATTTTAATAAAATGATGCAATGTAGTAAAAATAAAATAAGATTACTAAAGATACCCTTGGTAGTCAACAATGAAACAAATGCACAGTGGACACAGTGAAACAGTATTTTATATAGTAACCTACTAGGTTACTATTAGAGTCTAATTAACTAGTACCTTATGGATACCATACTATTCTTATGTTGTTATTTTGTTGTAATAAAGTATTATTTTTAGAATTCTTATAAAAAAAAATATAATAACTAATGATTTTCATTATGTAAAGAATTTTTTTTTGCACATAACTAATTCCTTTGGTCATTTACCTATTTTATGTAATTTGGAAAGTCTGATAGCGTATTAACTTTGAATAAAACCTTTTTTTATTAAATACAATCAATTTTTGACATTAATTTAACAATGATGGAAACATCCGGTACAAATTAATACGTTTCATTGTTTAATTTATGGTGTTTCATTGTGTACACGGTCGTGTACACAGTGAAACATTTCTAATTTTTTTGTTTTTATTTTTTTATGGCCTGTGTATACATAAATTGAAAAAACTATAAATGACATCCAATACTCAAATAAATAACCTGTATACCTGTAAAAAACTAGATTCATATCGGTAGAAACGAAAGATCTATGAGACTTTGAATTTTTGGTGTTTCAACGTTGGACACCTGACCCTACCTAGTCTACCTACCAAATTTTTTTATTCTGCGGTTAAAATCAGCCAAAAATAATTGTTACGGAAATGCCAGAGCCATAGCCGTTAAGTTTGGTGAACTCATAATTCGTTTTGGACTTTATACAAATTGATAATTTTTATCTTCTATTCTGGGGGGTGATCGAAATGGGAGTGTCGAGGAGATTGTTGTGGTTGTATTCATACAATTATTATTATTGCACCTACGAAACTCAGTGACATCATATCCACTAAATTTAAAATCCACTGTGACATATCCACTAAAATCATTTCACTAAACTATGAAAGAAAGTCGTTATGAAAGAAATTCAGTGGGCACTTTATAGGTATTGTCGTTTCCGGCTACTATTAAATGTGCTTTGTACAATAAAGAATTACAAGATGGATGGGTGGACTGTGTGACAGTTGACTTGAGTAGAAAGGGGTGGATGTTCAGATGACGGCCATTGAGATGTATTATAGAGCCACAATCAGACAAATAAAATGTAAACGCCAAAACTCGGCGCACGCTACGTAGTGCGCAGAGTTTTTCTTTTTTGCGTACAAGCGACATTGGACATTAAAAAAAACGACATAACGTCTACATTCCAATGTCAAATGTCATTGTAGAACATTGAATTTACACGCACACTTTTTGAGTGTTGTCAGCTATTAGATTGTGACCAATGATGACGGCTGACAGAGGAATTGGACGAAGAATTGTACCGACCCTACGTAATGTGGAGGAGTTCCCAACTCGCACTATGAAAACTGGAACCAGATAATCGAGTTGGGAATTTAAAAAATAATATTATTTTCGTTCATCATCTCGTACCACTTTTATATTTGTATTGAATTTATTTGACGACCTCTGTGGCACAGTGGGCGAAAGCCCGTCTGAGACGCAGAGGTTGCGGGTTCGATCCCCGCTACGGGACAAATGTTTGTATGATCTGCAAATATTTGTTTCGTGTCTGGTTGTTTTCTATGTATAATATGTATGTATTTACAAAAAAAAATGTATATATGTAGTTTATCAGTCATCTGGTTACCATAACACAAGCATTAAATTGCTTAGCTTGGGACTAGATGACGCCGTGTGGAATGTCCAAGGATATTTATTTATTTATTATTTATTTATTTGTCTAGTACACTCGGCTAAATATGCGATCTATTATAATAATAGAGTTCGCTTTTAATTTAGGTTTACCTATGTAATGCTAGAAAATATCTGTAATAATCACGGCATGCAACATGAACATGTCAGGATAACACAAGGGTTGGCGTCAGGATGTCAGGTTGACTGAAGCGAATGGTACTAAAAGTATATCCAAGAATTGCTACCAAATTGCTAGTTTATGCAAAAAATTGCTACCTGTTACTTTGAGAAATTAAAAGAAATTTTTGCCGTCATTCTGATATCAGGACCTTCCCTGGTCAGGAAGATGATGATGATGCTGATGATTAAGTTGATCATGACGAGTATCACTTGCTGATGATCAAGTTTACAATACTCGTCAATTCGCTCTTATGTAGTCTAATTTTACTTCATTGTCAGTCAGCATTAGGTCGTAGACCCCTTCCTTCCGTGTTTTTGTTAGCAATTGAAGCTCGTACGATCGGGACATTAGTCACGACTCGCGAGTTAAAAGCCGTAGGTACCTATTGGAAGAGTGGCTATAGTACCTCGACTTTCGATCCGAAGATCGTGGGTTCGAACCCGCCCGTGCATCAATGGAAAAAAATATGTGTTAACCCACACGTTCTCAACCACCCCTCCTTTTTTGAAGTCGGTTAAAAAGGTTTTGTGCTTTAAAAAATATACAACCTTCAAAATACACACATTTTATTCAAAAATACTCATATTTTATGCATTTTAGACATTTAACATTCATTGAATCAAATAATACATTTTACACATTTAAAAACCTAAATTAAGGTGATGGCGAAAAATAGGCACCGATAAGATAAATAAATGCACCCAATGCTCACCAATTAGTTAACCAGACGTTAAAACCGAAGGTTATTGTAACCTAATCTTTGCATAGGTTTAATGTGATGTACAATAATGTCAATGTTACTTTCATGTCAAGAAAAAGCTACGGCTTGATTAGATTTTATAAAATATAATTTTATGTGAAATACATTTCTTTTATTTTCTTCATGGTAAAATTAATTTGATAGCCTGTTGATATCATTCATAAATATAATAAATTGTAAATCCTTATTTTTATTCTCAATCCTCATTATTTGTTCAACCAATTCTGATGCACAACAATAAATTTAGTTTCAGCTGTGATTAACCGACGATTAACAAGTTGGTGAAAACTGGCCCGTCTGCAATTATTGGTATAATGATAAGACCCTTTAGATAATTGGTACCTTATCTTAGATGTGGATTTACGAAGTACCTTTATATGGCACATAGCAACTGTACAGTTGCTATGTGCCATATAAAGGTAACATATTAACCATAGGAGAGAAATAACAAATAGTAAATAACCGCGGGTTTCCTCACGATGTTTTCCTTCACTTTTCATACATAAGGAAAACATCGTGAGGAAACCCGCGGCCCCCACGTATTTACTATTTAATTTTGTATTTCTTTCCTGTGGATAATCAATTGTCTATTTTAATAATTCAAGAAAATTGTTACACAATCGATAGTAGATCAAAAATTATGTGTGATGTGCCATAACAGAGGCCGAGAACTTAACTAGAAAATTAACATTATATAATAAAAAATCTGTATTCAATTATAGCTAGTTTAATATTGTGCTGTGCGCAAAAATAATTACATTTGCTGGTGCGATTTTCCAAAATAAATCTGATTTTCCGAAATAACTTAAGTAAATTCTAATTGACTTTATCAACCAACCGACGACTTCAAGATTTTCGAAGCACGCAAGCTCAGTTGTACCAGCGGTCACCCATCTTTTCTCGACAGCAATGAGTCACTTAAGTTTACGAAAAACTTATTTAAGTAGGTAGATCCATTAAGTTAGTTCTAAAATTTCGTTATATTGGCCAAAAACTACGTTTTTAGTATAAATTTTCAAGAAATTTTAGTTCTTTTACTTAGATAAGGTTTTACATAGAAGGCAGTGTTAGTAAACACATTGTCTCAGGATCAAACTACATATTAACTCGTGCTTCAGTAATTCCTTGTAGCCCATATCACTTCACACAATATGTTTGTACAAATCGGGCTTGTTGGTGTCACAAAAACAAATGTTTCAAGTTTGTGAGTGCTGAATCATGCGTCTATATGTAGTTTGACCTTTACTACCAAGTATAAAAATCTAGTACAATTTAAATACAAGATATCTATAGAAAATATAGATCCATACTACAGTTAGATTCTATGAAATATCATATAAGTGACGAAATCACCTTTGATCTTACTTTATATAGCTTTGATATAAATTAAAAATGCAAAATTGATATTATTTATAAAGAATAATTTAATAAAATTATACGAGATTACACATTTAAACCAATATCCAATATTCGACTGCCAACTTTACAGAATATTTTTTTTCCCAAAAGGCAATAAATTTAGAGATATAGGAAGCTAGTGGTGTTAATTCAGATGTCACAAAAACTACAGTAAACTACAGTGCCACAAAGTTATCTGGGCCCGTACTCTGGATCAAAGAAAACGAAGTTTCGTGACAATTTTCGGGATCAGCTTATGTTGGTGGATACTGAATTCGTAATAGTTTACCAACATAATTGGAACCCGAAAATTGTTACCGAAACTTCGTTTTCGTTGATCCCGAGTAAGGCCTCTGGACCGGTGGCCGAAAGTGGAACTACTTAACGACAATTTCATTGTAAAAACGAAATCATCTTTCTTCTAGCACTAAATGCTAAAACATCGCCCCTCTGTCATCGGCCCAGATAAGTTTGTGGCACTATAAACTAATTTGACAGCACTAAAATTGGTGCCATCCTTTTTATTTCGATCGTTATGAAAGGGATGGCAACATTTTTAATGCTGACAAATTAGTTTAGTTTTTTATGGCGACATTTGGTACACAAGTCTATTAGGAAAAACGAGGTTATTATTTTGAATGGCCGATTTCTCAACTGTCAAATATTATTTAACTGAGAAACAAAAATGGCGATTGGATATTTCTAATCAAAAGCATTTATTCCTCAAAATTTAATAAAAAATATCTGAAGGTTCAACTTTTAGTTTTTTAACAAAAAACTTGTTGTAAGTAAGAATTTCATAATATTTAAAAGATTAAATTGTACTTCAACTTAACCAATATGACACAGTTCTGCCGATAAAAGTAGATTTAGATTAGATAGGTAGGTACTTATAGAGAACAAGTACCTACCTATCAAATTTTTTTTTTTATTAAAACCGGCCTTAATTTCGTGAGGAAAGAGCAAGTTTCTGCAAACTCGAGGTGCATTTCTGTGCTTAACTCAAAATATTCTCATCAGATCCTCAAAATTTTTTATGGGACTACCTCGGAAGTAGAGTACCTACCTACTCAGACAAAAAAAAATTTGTTCAGTTTATAAAAGTGTTAATTTTTCCACTTGTAGGTACTAACTAAAAAGCTTTATTGGCAGACCCATGCAATAGTATTGTACTTGAAAATATATAAACGAGTATTGAAAAAATGAAATAAACAACCTATCTACCTATTACAATCAGTAACTTTGTGATTACACAGAACACCAATACATTTAGGCTCACTTGCACCAAAAGTTAAACAGAGTTATCAAGACAAGTTTAACCCATTACCTGCATCCGCTGTGCTTT
The DNA here is from genome assembly GCA_963582015.1 of Xanthorhoe designata. Taxonomy (NCBI): domain Eukaryota; kingdom Metazoa; phylum Arthropoda; class Insecta; order Lepidoptera; family Geometridae; genus Xanthorhoe; species Xanthorhoe designata. The sequence goes on from OY757029.1 coordinate 6,033,602, forward strand.
CTGAAGAAATGGCCTTATGATTAAGTGCACCTGGATGACTTTTGCGTCATAGGCACTGAACGCGTTAATCATTCAAATCCTCGTCAAATGACACTGAGTAATCCTTCGACTTGTAGAAAATGTGTAGGTATTCACGATTAGCCGATTCTATGGCTAATAAATATATCAAAATAAATAATGAAAGAAAAAATTACTTAATCATTTATTTTAGTAGAACCTCAAGGATCACTTAAAAAACGTCTTACATGCTAAGTGATTCTATTGTCAGGTGTTTCTTTAATGTACTTATTTTTAGTTGTACCTACATTTTTCAAATTTTATCGTATTTTAAACTGATGTTTAATTTAATGGTGCAAGTGGCACTACACTATAATTATTCTTACACAGGTGGGTAGGCAGGGGTAACTTTGTTCATTTACATTATGGGGTTACAATTTGCTACATTTGAGACACATTGAATTTGAGATTTTCATACAAACATGATGCTATCCACTATAAAGAACATAACAAGATAATATTAATAATTATAAAAATTGCGGATATTATATTATTATGGCCAATTATTTAATTTAGTAGACTATCGTAATCTTTTTATCTAAACTGCCAAATAATTCCCTATTTCGATGCACATCAAGAAATCATTTTGTCAATTACATTACAATTTCGATCTTTTTCTATACTTGTACGGAATTTCGTAACACCAACACTCAAGTTTGTATAAAAAGCAAATTCTTGAACATTTTTGTCTTTGATTAAATTTTTTTTATTTGTTATCTGTGGTTTGTGTATAGTTTTGCACACACACATCTAGTTGCAAGAGGGCCTTGTTCCTGTACAAGGCTCGAAGCCACTCGGTGTGCAAGGATATCGGTCCCTAGAAGGCAGATACCTCTTTCTTCATCGGGTTAACTGAAGAGTCTGAAACAAAATATAATGTCACTATACATCGGACATTCTTTTTTCTAAAGGCAAAATGGGCCCATGTTCAATGAATATGACTTGTATATTAATTTTATAGGTATTTGCTAAGCCACCTAAGGATCGTTACAAACGATCTATAGATAGCTCAACTGATCCAAACCACTGCCAGACGGAAGCGTGCCCAAGACACTGGCAGCATTGCCGCGCTGGATGGCAATGCTGATCTTTTGAGCCAAATAATACGAGTATTATGCTTACATATTATTTTTCCGCGATAGTTGAAGAGATTTTGGGGAGGCTTTTGTCCAGCAGTGGGACACGATGAGCTAATTATAATAAATGTTTATATTACGTTCATTATCAATGAGGCTGATGCCAGAATTCTCGATGTGGCTGGAGTTATTCGACGAGGCTACATTTTCATACCCGTGGTCAGTGCCTATAGCTACCAGCTACCAGCTAGTAAAGGTCGCGCCACCGTAAAAAGAGCGCTGAGAGGAATGTTTGCGCCTGTGTTCTCTCGCTCGTTCGTTCGTTCGTTCGTATGAGCAAGTGGCCAACTCTGGTGACGGAGTTTTTAGGCCGCCTTAAGGCCTCCGTCATGGCTTAACGACTTTAAAAGCCGGGACCGACAATTTAACGTGCCCTCCGCGCACGGAAGCGCTCAGCTGGTAATGCCACTTGCGGTCTCCCATCCAAGCAGTGACCGCTCAGAACGTTGCTTAACTTCGACGATCTATCAAGAACGTCTTAGCAAGCTTCGCCACGAGCGTCTCTCGCTGACAAACCAATAGCACTCGGTAAATCAATGGTATGAAGTGCGCCGCGTCACCTCTCCACCAATCATCGAGCACTGCGCAGTTTGACAGCCAGCGCTCTTTTTACGTGGCGCGAGCTATACATACCTGGTTGTGGATGCAGACGTTGTAAGACGGAGGGCAGGTCGAGCCCGGTGAGCGAGCGCAGCGCGGGCGCCATGTTGGAGGCGAGGCGCGCCACGTCGCCGGTGGCGCCGCCGTCACCGACTATCACTATCTCGTCCGTCTTCGCGAGTGGGGCTGATACTTCCGCTGCGATCTGTCACATTCATAAAGAATTAAAAATCATACTATCCTACTAATCCTACTAATATTATAAAGGTTAAAGTTTGTGTGTGTGTAAGTGTGTAAGTATGTAGGTATTCTACTATCCTACTAATCCTACTTCCTACTAATATTATAAAGGTGAAAGTTTGTGTGTGAGGGTGTGTGTAAGTACGAGTATGTAAGTGTGTTTGTTACTCTTTCACGCTCAAACAGCAGGACGGATTTGAATGAAATTAGGTATCAGGATTGCTTATATCCTGGATTAAAAAATAGCCTACTTTAGATACCGGCATTCCCACGGGAACTGGAACTACCGCGGGTGACACCTCGGGGCGCAGCTAGTTCAATATAAATTTAAAAAACGTTTTTTTCTTTTTACTCTTATGTCAATAAAAAGAGATAGCAACAGATTTAATATCCGTTTTAGCTAAAGTAGGTTTACTGAACCAATATGCATAAGGGGGTATATGTATAAGGTTAATTGTAAATCGCCAGAAACGTCTCGGACCATAATTCATATCACTAAAAGCTACGACATTATATTAAGACTTATTTTTTTTTTATTTAGCTGTGTTTCAAGATTTTGAATTCCGTTTGAAGAGCTGCTGCCCTGTTCTAGTTGATAAAGGAATATCAATTTTACATGACAAATCATAATTTAATTGTTACTATACAATCATACGATACTTGATAAATAGAAAAAGTTACTCATTAAGATTAACTTTGGCGTCATTACGACCTTGCCGTATCCGCTATCATATTCTTGCAATTGATTAGATAAATGTTAACAAATGATAAACGCTAATCATGATGCATGTTACTTGTCTCCTGTTAATTGGCTTACAAATCGTATGATGCGTTTTATCAATCCTATGCCATCTGTATTTTTATTTAATTAATATAGAAATGATATATGATCTCGTTCTGTTACAAATTAAATAGATCTCTTATATAGATTAAATAGAATCTATTCTTTGTGTACCTACTGCATTGTATTTCCTTCCTTTCTACCAAACTAGTCATCCATCTTCAAAGAACTTTAATGGTAGTTTTCAAGTGGCACAGTAAACTATCCTTGAATTTTCTTTATAATGTATGGAATGGATTAGAGTCTAATCCATTCCATACATTTTAAAGAAAATGTCTAATCATTAGACAGTTGCGGTTTGCCCTGCAAACAGCTCATCAGAAATGAAGTTAAGAGTTTATTCAAGACATTCCAGTCCACACTCATTCCTAAGTTAAGATCCATGTCATTAGGGAGAGTACTGTTTCCTGGGCCACGGCTAACGCTATTCCAGGGTGCAGTCTCAGAAATTGTAATGTACCTCTTATTGTGGCCAATAAAATATTTCTATTTCTATAAGAGTTAGGATAACACTACAATCAAAGTACTCATATACCTACAGGAAAGGGCAACATTTGCCCCTATTGAGCACATTTCCTTTGTAGTAAAAATTTTTATTCTTAAGAAACTATGTAAGTAAGCTGGTTAGATTTGAAAAAAAAAAAAAATTCTTACTAGGTTTTAAAAAGTTAGAAAAGTCAGCTCAAAAAGTACATTTGTCAAAAACGACAAGTTGACAAAAAAGATCAATCGACTTTGTTTTCCACCAGAAACATTCCCCAAGTAACTTAACAAATTAAATCGTACGTTATTGCAATAAATAAAAAAATAGATTGGTTGCAGTCAATAGCGACATCTCTTATCCTCATAGTGAACTAACAAACGCTGAATTGATTGAGCGATTGGCTTATCACATTAAAGTACCACAAAAAAATACGAGATGGCGTTACACAAGTACAAGCTGAGAGATTCGTTAAAAATGGTCTTCATTTCCGGTCCAGCTCTCACGGTGCTGCTTGAAGGGCACGACCGTGCCCGAGTACTCGGTAGTAGACGACATGCGTCATAGGCAGTAAACGCGTTTAATTTATTACATTGGACCAAATAATTACCTTAGGCAAAGCTTCCAATACTAGCGCCATGATAGCAGCATCTCCATACTGCTTGTAGACCTTCGCTTTAGCCAGCATTCGCTCCGCGTCTGCTTTACCGACATCACCAATGGCGGTCGCTTCGGCCAGACCAATCACTTTAATGCGCTCTCCGTCGGCCTTAGCCGCTTCCACTGTCTGGGTTCTGAAGGCAGAAGAAAGATTTGAAATGAAATGAAATATGATCATGACTGTATTTCCGGGGAACGGTAGACGACATTTATTTCGACATTTATATTCTAGTCTAGGCCCACACCACCAGGTTCTTGTCTGATTCTTTCCCTGGTGTAGGGAGTCGTGTTGAAACAGGCATTAGAATCACCTAGCATGTAAGACGATACTGAAGGGATCATTTATTCTGGTGGAGGACCTCAAGGATGAGGTCCTCCACCAGAATAAATGATTTTTCTTTCTTTCTATTTCAGATTTGAATAGGCATTCTCAAATGCTATAAAGATGTCTAAGTGGATAGTCAGAGGTAGGTATATCCAAATACATATTTAGTACATGCTCACATTTCGCAGAAGTTAACATGCCATACTTGACAGGTTGCAAGCCCTATTACCGTTTCTTTATAAATGAAAAATCTTACTAAAAGTACAGCTCCGGCAGGATTCGAACCGGCGTAGATACAAGCGATCGCTCTTAAGCCGAGCTGCCTGACCACTAGGCTACGGAATCTGTACGCCGAGGGCTGAAACTATAAGTAAGATGATCCTATTACCGTTTTCCTTCAGCGATGGCCTGCAGACGATAGGCCTCCGCCTCGGCCGGCAGACGCACTGTCGCTATCAGCTCCTCCTCACGACGCATTATCTCTTGCTGTTCCACCTGGAAACCATTCACTAAGTTAAGTTCGTATAAGCAAGTGGCCAAGTCTGATGACAAAGTTAGGATAGAAGAGAGAAGTCTATCCAGTAGAATTAGTCACATCCATCCAAATGTTGCCTGGAAGAGATCGTTTCTTAGCGATAAGGCCGCCCATTGTACATTGTTCGTAGTTTTATGACTGACTGTATTTATTTCCTAGAAATTAAGGTGTGCAATAAAGAATTTTCATTCATTCATTCATTCATTTCATTCAATAAGCAGTTATTTTTCCGGATTTCTGGACCGAGGTAGTAGTCTACAGAGGATGCACCGCCTACGAAAAAGTCCCCTGATTAGAGTATAGTCCGGTATAAATAAATATCCTTGGACATTTCACACAGCGTCATCTAGTCCCAAGCTAAGCAATGTAATGCTTGTGTTCTGGTAATGACTGATTATTTTCTATGTATGTTAATCTGTTAGGTATTTTTAAATAGTAATTCGAAATTCAATAGTTTAAGTATTATTCAGTGTGAGTATAAGGCACTGGTTTGGTTACCTGTAGCATTTCATATTTTTACTGGGGCGCCGCGGAATTCTCGCACCCGGCGCTAGTAGTGTTCTAACCGACCCTGCAAAGGCTACGAGTACGTTACCTCAATCTGTTTGCGTCGCTCCACCACTTCGATCTGTATCTGTTCGTTTCGGATCCTTTGTTTTATCTTAGCGGCTTGCAGTTCGTACGCCAAAGCAGCCTCAGCTTTCTGAAATACAAATATCAAACATACATAAAATCACGCCTCTTTCCCATAGAGGTATGCAGAGACCACGGATCTCCTTGCTACGATCCTGACACACCTCTTTCGCCTCATTCATTCTCATATATATAACAATGTATAATATAATATTATTTCACAAATATCAAAATGTTAAGGTAATTCCAACATGTTTGTAATATCTAGTATAAATTCTGTAAAGTCAATTTTTTGAGTCTTATTGAACTAAGTTCAAGTCAAACTAAAAGAAAAATTGAAGTATGATGCCGGTCAACAAATATATTTACGTTAACGATATAGGACGGGTTGAAGAAAAAGTCACTTTGTCTTCACAAAAGTATTGGATTACATCGACGAATAGAGTGCTAAAGCCCTTAGGGCACTCCTTAAAGGTCGACGTTTTTTAGCAAGAAACCGTGACCATTATTTGTATGCCACTACATTATACTAGACTAGCTTACTCACCAGTGGCTTCGCTCGCGTGGTACCTACCTTGATAAAATATAGCCTACTCGTGCTACACATCGTGAAAGAATTTTTGAAATCGGATAAGTAGTTTCTGAGATTACCACAAACAAATTTTACCTCTTTATAATATTAGTATAGATATAGATAGATAGTATAGATAGGCCCCCAGGCCTAGCATCCTGCATATCATATAACTTAAGTGAAAATTAACTTACCGCAGTATTAACCTCCATGTCAAATTGTGCCTTCTGCAGTTTGTAGAGTCGTGTGTTGTCTTCTATACGAGTGTCCATCGAGTATTTCACGTCCATGGCGCTCTTCTCGCATTCCGCTTCCTGAAACACAGAGAACAATATCTTTATTTTAATCTATTCTATAGGTCAACCCCAAATTGCTGACGTAACTCGTAAGGTCGCGATGCTTAAATGGAGCTGGGCTGGCCATGTTTGCCGCATGCCGGTCGAGCTGTGGAGCTGTGGGCCATGGGCCAAAATAACCACTCAGTGCAGCCCTGAGACAGCACGACGGCGTGGCGGCAGACCTAGAAAGAGATGGCGCGACGATCTAGATGGCTTTGACAAGGCGTGGTTCAAGCAGCCCAAAACCGTGATAGTTGGAAAGATCAAGGGGAAGCCTTTGCCCAGCAGTCAGACAGGATGGGCTAATTATAATATTCATAATAATTTTATAGGTACATTTAACAAGAAGTCCGGCTCCGATATCCGATCCCAACATCCGTTTTTCTATTATTCACTCGAATTATTTTATAAATATTCTTCATACATCGCCGGTTTATGGTAATATTGACATAATTAATTTCTGACCTCACGCTAGGATTCAATGTCTTCGTGTGGGTATCGCAGTCGATGAGGTAGTTCCATTTAATGATCTTAGTTTGTCTATATTTCTGTAATGCATTCACATACAATACCTATCGCTTAAGTGTGCGTAATTAATGGTAATTGGCTCCTTGGCTATACCAGCTATACGGAAGTTTAGAGCTCAATATTGCAATATGAATGACAAAAATGTGTTATTATTAAAATCCATTATCGTCAAAATCTACTTTTAACTCATATCATAATAAAATTATAAGGTGGAATATTAAACTTAAATAACAGTGCACGCGAAATTAATGTACAAAAACCTGCCAATTGTATTAGATGCAGGTTTAAACTAACTCTAACTGTGCAGAAGGTCACCTTAGGTTTTCTTTATGACTTTGTTTTCAGGTAAAAGGACTACTTGGAAGTATTAACTGCCGTAAAGTAGGCCACAGTATGATGCGGTAGAAATAGCAACTTCTAGGTAATCAAGTAATCGGCTTTAAGAAATTTCACGAGCTTGTAAGACTTCATTTAATCCTTTCAACTATATAGGTTATCATTACCTGTTGCTTAGCCTGTTTCAATAAAAAAAACTACTAGGTTTTGCGCAACTATAACTACAGCAAATAATATTTTCGGAAGAGACTCTAGCTAGCTAGAAGTCATAATAATCGCTTCAAGGCTAGCTGTGGCTGCCTATCACTTACCCGTATCCCAGCGTCCCTGTTAGCCTGGGCGACCCCCACGTCCGCGTCGCGCTTCACGTTCGCCGTCTGCGCCTTCCCCAAGCTGGCAAGGTACTGCACGTCATCGTACACGTCCTTGATCGTGAAGGACAGGATCTCGATGCCCATCCGGCCGACGTCGGGCGCCGCCACCTCGCGAACCAGACCCGCGAACTGGTCTCTGTCCTTGTACACTTCTTCTACAGTAAGAGTTCCTGTAACAATGAGAGGTATTGTTTAGGCATGTTCACATTTTAGAATAGAAGACATTTATTCATTTGTGTGCACATACAAAAATGAATTATACAAAAGAAGAAACAAAGACGGAAATGGATTAACAAAACAGGTAGGTAAGTAAAACATTTTAAGAGGATGATACTTGGAATAAGATTACAAGGTTACACCAGATACTTGAAGTGAATAATTGCTACAACGTCGTAGCTCTCAGTGACTACAAATTTGATCAAGGTGTCATGCACAACACGAAATTAGTCTCTAAATACGTCAAGAATAAATGCATTTAACTAGCACAATGACAATTAACAATCTTTGTGCAAGCTACCGCGTGATTTTGGTTCAACCAACGTAAATACCTAATTTTCAACCATCGCGTCAGGATACGAATACGATAATAGAAGGCAACGTACAGAACGACCGTGAATTGTTTCAAATATATCAGATGAAACTTTTTATTCAGCACGGCCTTGTCCATTGTAATCCGATTTCCCGGAAACCATGCAAATTTAAATCGTGTTACCATTCACGTGACCCTTCGTTTAAAAACAAGCAGACCCGCGCGGCTTCGCTTGCGTGTTTTAAACGCTCCTTTCCGTAGAAACTTTAACACCCTATTTCACAACATTTTAAGGGTTATTTTTGAAAAACCATTTTTTTGGCTTCTATTGCTCTAATAATGACCCCATATTCGTTTTTCATTAATATCTAAAATATACAGATATCGACGAGTTACAGTTTCATTATTATGTAGAGATAATTTACCTATGTACGGAAATACTACAATAGTTTTGGGTCAGATTATGAGATCTCAAGAGGTACGTTCGTTCGTTCGTATGAGCAAGTGGCCAACTCTGGAGACGGAGTTTTCAGGCCGCCTAAAGGCCTCTCAAGAGGTTGAAATACGATATGATCAGCAATTGCTTTTGATGGGTAAGAAAACTTGACGGATGGAATGCTAACTGCAACTAGTTATTGATATACTAGAAAATACTTACTTTTTAATATTAAACGTTGTGATACCAATCGTAAGTACGATTGGCGTCAACGCTAGTCGCAGAATTTCCATTGTTTTTAAATATCACACGCATTAATCACTACATACACATTTTGATATTTTAAATTACACACACTTGGAAGACTAGTTTTTCTAAATTGACAATCTTTGCACTAGTTTATATATTTTTTAATATAAAGAATTGCTTCGAAAATACACGTATCTCTTCACTGTGTTGACGTTCGTTCGATTCTATAGCTAGATATTGTTTGTTATAACCTTGAATCCCTATGCAAAACAATAATGAATTAAATTAGCACACGTTGCGAATATTAATAAAGGTATTATCAGTTCGTTTGCATTATAAAAACGCAACAAACTAGTTCACTGAGATTACATTTATCGATGTTGATAACTAAATGAGGAAAAGTATATTTTTAAATTATAACAAATGTTAAATCACGATGGTTTGGTGTCATAAACACGAGTTCAAAATCTAAACAGAATTGCTATTAAAATTTTTAATTTTAAGTGAATAACTTTTAATTTATTCTAACGTATGGTATTTGTATCAGTATTGCAACATGTTAAATATTGTATACCCAACTTCAATGAATATGCAGTTTGTTTCTTGATTATTTTTAGAATTTTGAAAGGTGCATAACAATATTTTTAGAACAAAATTTAAAATATTTTACTATACCTATAAAAAATAAATAACATTACCTTCATATTTATTGGGTATACTTTACCTAAATGAATAACTTTTATTTTCATTCTAATATCAATATTTATGACTTTATTAAACAAAAGACTTTAACTAAAAAAATGTTACACCATGAACCCAATCGTTTCTGAAACTAGGCTAGGTTTCATTTAAAAGAAGTAAAGTTTCTACAAGAGATCTCATGAAATTGCACCCACAGCGTATACTAATACTACGTAGTACCTAGAATATGATTGCACGATTATGAATGTAGGAGTTTAATATTTCAACCGCTGTCTTGTGAGACGTCGTAATCAACAGAAATAGAGCAAAGGACTGGTAGAGGTCCAATGCGGAATTCACTGCTATTATTTGTTTATGTAATAATGTGGGATTGGAATTACAGCCATCATAATTATTTATAATGCACGTGTAAACGCTTTTTTGTTGCAATCGTGCGCTATTAAGCATTAGAAATGGTACTTTTATTATTTTAAAATAATTTATAAACTAAATTGATTAATATTTATAACAAAACAAGATAGGTAATTATTAAGTTATTTAACAAGGTAATCTTAAGTATTTAAAAAACCCTAATAAAATATTTTTCCCTTTGTTACGAACATATTCTTTTTTTATCAAATAAAATATTTGTAAGATTATTAATATCTGATTTCATAAACATTCACTCACTGAGACACTCACTACCCGAATATTTAAACAGAGTCAGCGTCTTAGAATAAAAATATACGGAAATCTGTGGATTTTTATCGCGAGTCCCTTATTCAAATTATGATTATTTCTATAGTTATGACGCTTATTTCAACAGCGATAAGAGTTATAATCGATATAAAAAAATATAGTGGAGGGTTTATCTTTATTTACATTGCGAATGATATAAATGTGATAACGATGCGGTTATTCTTATCAGTATATATTTCTCATCAACACATAAACTTGAAGACTCATTGACATTGAAGACCTTCATTTTACCTCAGCTATTTCTAACAGAAAATTATTAATATAGATATTAGATATTTATTTATTTAAGTTTCAGCCAAATCCGTTCAGTAGTTTTTGCGTGAAAGAGTAACAAACATCTATCCAAGGATGTACTTACTTTCGCGTTTATAATATTAGTGGGACTGGCAGTAGGAATTACTCATAGGATAGCAATATCTTGGTGCATTTGTTAAATCTAAAAAGTGTTATAAAAGGATCTTTCTCTTACATTTTTTGTACCAAATCCCTTTTTCATTCCTCTTTCGTGATGGAATTTACATTACATTTTACCCTAAAGTTGTGAAGTTACCTACGTCATATAGGGAAATTAATGTTCCGTTCATAACTCAGGACCATTCGTTGAGCAATGTCAGTAAGTTGACCCTTAAGACCTTAGGAATAGGGTGGTTTTTATTGGGTCTTAAGTCTTACTTAGGTCTCATTGTACATTATATTTATAGAAAAATGTAAAGATTCGCATAAATAAATACGTTATTTAATTGTATCCGCATAAATATCATCATAAATATTCAATAATAACTTCGTAGGAGAGGAAAAAATTTAACCCCAAAATATAAGTTGAAATAAGGAAAACGAAAACATGGCAAATAAATAAATTGTATATTTTATGTTATTTTTATGTAACTATCTACTCATCTGACTCATCATCCACAGCCTGACTAGCCAAATTTTTTGCCCAGCAGTGTGTAAATCAGTATAGGCCTCCCTAAGTTTTTGCCATCCAATACGGTCCTTTGCTAGTCGCATCCATTGGCGCCCCGGGACCTGACCGACTAAAAAAAATATTATATTCACGAAGCTGTACAAAATGATGTAATCCCAGCGTCGATTGTCGAAACATGTCAGTAGCAGATGCATGTATGTACATCCGAATGAGGCTACCAAACTAGTTCAAATACTATGCTCTTGACATGGGGTCAATTTCTTCAAAAGAATCACTGTGTAGGGACTATAAACTCGTATGTAGACAGCTGCCTTGACACACTTTTGCAGGGGCCCAACTGTTTGACGACCAAAATATTCCAAGCATAGGGCAAAACGATTGCATTGGTGATATTAAACTTGCATCATTGTACTTTATAAGTAAGAAGCTGATGAGTATAAGCAGTTATTGTAAAATGTATCCAAAAAGTAATTAAAAAGAAATATTATGACTCAGATTTGAGGACTAAGTTTTCATTCCTCCTAATGACAAAGTCGGCAAATACACATAATATTTCTTAAACGCTGTAGCATTAAAGCTACTCACGGCCCTGTGAATTCCATGAAGGCTCCCGAGGGTCTCTAGAGTCATCGTAGGTACTCATAAATTAGTCAAAACCGAACTCGAGACCAAGAACTGATATTCGATACCAAGACACGAGGGATAAGAGCAACACTTGTTTACTCGGAAGCAGCAGTTTTCGAAGTTGAAACCAGAAACTAAGCAACACTTCAACAATATTGATGTTTTTATGTGCCTTCAACAAGCTACACTGATATGAATGTATAATACAGTCTGCAGTCACTCTATTTCACTCTTCTCTATTAGAGAATCATGTTAGGTGATTATGTTTTTTCAGTAGGTAAACAACAGCCTTTGTAAAACTATTTTCAGATCAGATCAATGTGATGAAAACTATGATACTTGAACGCGAAGCCTCAAAATTCCATCGAATAAAATAAACTGCTTGAAGATAAAAGGTTTTGCCATACACGATGGCGCTTTTATGTAGGTACTTGACCGACGTTTAAGAGGTACTTAAACTCTGCCTTCGAAGTGCAATCTTTCGCATTGTCTTTTATCGAAATACGATAGCGATCGTATCGGTTTGTGTGAACACATTGATAAGCCATTTACAATTGCACCAATTATGTCATTGGATCGTCAGTTTAAGCTACCCTTGAAATAAGGTTAATTTCTTTACAGCAATTCAAAAAGCACATCAAACAAATTCAAGCAAGATTTGTAATCATTTTTATGCCGAACTCCACTGTCATAAGACCGTGTCTGGGGACTGTGTTATCGTATGAATACAAACTTTCCAGACAATGAAAGTAACAAGAAAGACAATGATAGGACAAGAAACCATATTTTCCCTCTCAAAAACATAGATTGTTCAACAATTCTTAAATTCGTTCAGAGCATACGTATCAACATTTTTAAAAACGTATTAGGAGAAGAATTTGAAACAAATTATTTTAAAACACCATGTGTTCTCTAAACATCTGACCTTGGCATGGACTGTTTTCGAAGTTTGCTCATTGAAGCAGCACCATCCATTACCCACCTACGAATTATAGAAGTCCATATTTCGTAGGTACTAAGCCAGCTATCGATTGTCTGAATGTACCTATTACACAGCGGAATAACTATCACAGCTATAGGCTCTTTTTATGATTTATTCACTAACTGCAAAATTTACATGACCTCTATTATTTTAGATAAACTTAGGCCTTTACATCTTTTACTAGATGATTTATACAGAGTCAGGAGGTAAGCTTTAGATAGGTATGAGACAAAGTATTTACCCAATATCCGAGAGACACTTAATTAATCTAGAAGGAAAATATAGTAATGGTACCTATGCAAAATAGTATATGTTTTCATAATATACGTGTTCAAATGTTAGCTCTACATTTAAATTAAAGAGATCGATCGGACCAAAAAGTTCGCTGGAAATTGAAGAAGTTGAACGTAAATATTTGGTGGAATATGCAAATATTCAACCGACTTTAATCATTAGGAATCAATTTTGGGTTTGCGGTTAAGGCGTTATCGTATCATGGTTTAATTATTCGAACTAGTTGCGCCTTCGCGGTTTTATATGGTATTTATGATGATGATATAAAACAGCTTGTCCTTCCCTAGGATGTTGTAGTCTATATCCATGTCAAATGATATCGTAATTTGTTCAGCGTTTAATTGCCAGTCGCAATAAGATATCTATTTTTGGTTTGAATTACTGTGGGTAGATATTTGACATTAAAACTACCATACTTAAAATGACATATATCTACCGACAGTAAGCAAAACCAAAGATAGATAGGTTATTGAGACTGGCCAGTGGCCATAAGGCGTGAAAAGGTAAGCGACAGACTTATTTTTACCTAAGTTACTTTTAAATTCACATTATGATATACACAGAATCATCATCTCAAATAATTATCATCATCTCAAAAAGGGATACATATTAATCTAAATTGAAAATCCAAATGACTAAAACGGCTAATGCCTATACGACACGACCAACCCGATTGGATGTCAGAATCGAGCGATTCACATCACTCCACAGGAATTGGGTGCCCCAGATGAGCAGAGCTTTCAGGCAATCAATCACTGTTCAAATACAATCCATACTTCTTAGACTTGGGTTACGAGTGTACCCAAGTCTAAGAAGTATGGATTGTATTTGAACAGTGATTTTGAATTTCTCATTCTAAGCTGACGTAAAATACAATGAAAAGTGAGGAAAACATAAAAAGTGCTGTATTGAATATTGTATGTCGTGTTAAATTGCTTTTAAAGTGTTCTGCACAAATCCAAGAAACGATCGCGTGATGTAATTATAACAATCATAGTTGGTTACTGATAGATTGAAAGATTAGTGATAGTGTTATGTTAGATCTAACATTACATTATCACTAATCTATCACATATTTTATATAAAAATAAAAATCAGATGCACTCATTTACGAGTATTACGCGTTTATGTTTTCAATTCCGTGATAATACAACATTTGTTTCGATCTACCTATTACTTGAACCAAAACAAACACGATTTTACAATCGCAACTCTTTCCTTTTTGCTAATACTATCATGAACTTTGTTGAAAGCTACTGTATTAAACAGATAAAAAACAAATTCACTGACAAATTACTCAATAAATTTTAATTCAATTTTAACCTTTATACTCGAACCAAAACAATTTTACTAATGCATAATTCTAACACACTTCACTTCCGACAAAGTTACTGTGATGTTTTGTTTCATAAACATAGAGATATTGCAGTATAAGTTTTTTTAATGAGAGTTCAGTAAGGAGTTTTTAATCATACAAATGAAAATAAACAGTTCGTGTTCCCGCGCAAACTGTGAACCGGAGGTGTCGAGACCCACCGCCCGCGGTGGCCGCGGCGGGACTGACTGGAACAACTCCGAACGGGGCTGTAATGTAAACCTTTGTTCTCTATTACTGTCGTGCCTGTTATCACTTTTATGCTTTGTTCTACTCTTACTCCTATTTGTTCCTAATTATTTCTGTTACTCTACTGACACATACAATCTAAATCTACAATCGCTTTATAATAGAAACAAAAAACTGTATAGGAATTGCCATTCGATGACGAAAACTCGAGCGATCGGAAATGTCAAATTAGAGAAATAGCGATGATAGAAATAGAATAGATACGAAGCGCTTGTCACTTGGCTAATAGGCCCTGATACTGCTAGACGTGGGCACTGGACTGTAAGTAAGCCTTTGTGTTCTATTAGTGTCAGCACTTGTATGTTATTAATTATTTTCAAAGGCCCTTAATAGGCGACAGACTTACAACCTATCACCTAATCTGCTGCTACTAGAAGTGCATATCGGGACTGCTGGACTGCCAATCTTTGTTTTAAAAGTGCCTGTCAGCACTTTCATATTTAAAATTGTTTTTAAACTCCTATAATTACAGGATTGCGAACTTGTCATATTAGGAATGCTAACTTCTGAAGTTGCTTAATAGTTATGTTCACTAGTAAATTTACTACAGATTGGATCCACAGCAGATAAAATCCTCTTTTATTAGCGATCTGATTGTATCGAGCTTTAGTTTGTCAGTTACGCCTTACAAAGAGCTTCAGAAGCTTTCTTGAGAAATAATGGAAAGAAAGATAACATGCTACTTTCTTTTGTAGACGTGGTGATGCCATTAAAAAGCTTGATCTAGCGTAGTCGTTTTAGTGGAATTTGTTAGATAATTTAGAAAATAAACACTTCTACAAAATATTATTTGCAGGATAAACACTGGGAACCTGTGACTAAAACATCACTCTAAATAACCGTCACAGTTATTTAAATTATCATATTCTTTAGTTATATTTTTTACTGTCGAAACACGACAAACCTTCTTGAGACAGGGTTTTTTTTCACCTTTTTGACATTGTCGAAAAATCTTGTTTCTTGCCACAACACTTTGTGCATGTCTAATGCTTTCCAGATGCATTCATCGTTTAATACTAAAATGGAAAAATGACACTAAATTTATTTAATGCTCTGCGATGAAAATAATCCTTGCACTGTACCTAACTACAGAAAATATTGCAGAGCACAAGATTGCACTGAGCAACAACTAAGATTGCGCGGAAAATAAGTAGTTTGTCGTTGAATGCCTCCGAGACCGCTTTTCACTTAGCTTGGATATTGCTACTCTTGTACTAAAATGGTCACTATTATAATTTGGAGGAGAAGTGGGTCGATGTAGGATAAATAAAAAAATGCATATTCGTGTTAGCTAGTGATCAAATATAGTGATATAGTTTATAACCTGCCTATAACCCTTTACCTTAGCTTAATATGTTAGTAGTCTGTAGTTTGGACCGTAGACTTTATAGTACTCATGATAATGGCATCCACTCAATTTGCGAGAAGAGACAATATTTCAATCTAGGTATATAGAAAGGGCACCACAAGCTGCGTCCTCAATTAAAGTGCAATATGTACCACTCATGATAGCAAAACTTATACTTCAGACTCTCGACTCCACGTAGACATCTTGATTATTTTGAAGCGAACGAGATTCGCAAGTTAGATCTGCTTATTTCACTTCAACGAATCTTAGTCTAGGTTTACTAAAGGATTTTTAATTAGAGAAAGTTTGATTTACAGATCTGGGGAAAAATGACTAAGCTACTTGTAAAAGAAAAGCTCTTACTAAAAGAGAAAATCCCGCCTGCGAATTATCGCTTGATTGAGATTGAGATTGTCAGCCATTGTTTGTATTTTAATAGATTTGTATTCAATTATTCTTTTGTGCCTCCGTTCCTAGTCTTCAGCATACAATCTTCACTTTTAATCAACACTTTCCAACCGGCAGTTAATTAACTGGGATTCTCGTATTTTAAAAATAATTAAATAAATTTACTGCGCACTAGGATGTTTCTGCCGAGTTAAAAGTTCACAGAGCTTATCTTGGACTATTTTAGTATCACGAGCTATAAAAGGTTTTCTTTTGTCGTACCAAGAATGTTTTGAAATGTTTAACACAATTGAACCTTGATATTGCAATACTTCTGACGACTTGACTCTACGAAACAAAACCAATAAAAGTATTTTCTAATTGGTGTACACGAAACACAACAATGGAATGGAGTCTAAACAATTTACGATAACACGCCTCGTATTTGAGTGCTTTGAACAGTATATACAATTTCATTAGCCATCAAGCGTTTCTTTAATTTAATTTCAGGGTATTCTTATATTCACTAAACGCAGATTGGTCGGATTTTCTTTATATTCTACTGAAGACGTCTCATTTGGATGCTAGTCGATCGAGAAGGTCAATTTCTGTGAAAGTTAGTAGATATTCGTTAGACTGAAAAAATTGTCTAAGTTTAAAGAATTTTAAAATAATACAGCAAAGGAAACCGGGTTTATAACCACTAATGTAATGGACAGCCATCAAAATCGTTATGTTTTTAAGGTACCTAATGGTAATTTGTTAGAGAGTAACATTCACTTTGAATGTATTGGAAATCCATCGGGAGTGTTTTTACAGCGTTCTACTTAAATGGGTCACCGAGATAGATAGGGCACACTCTTTGGGACACGAACGTGAAGGATTATGATAATTTTAAAAGCTTTGTAAAAGTGGACATCGCAGGTTTGGCGGACTAGTTTCCAGCAGACATGACATAAGAACCTCTTCGATTCCCGCTATTAAATTTTTCTTTTAAAATTCTTTCTAAAAATAATACTTTGTTTAACAATGTTTGTTGCATAACCAATAACCATGTAGAAAATACAACATTAGATATGACCACGCCTGTGTTCCCCATGTGCGGTAGCAAATATTCTTTCAGATCTTATCAGATAGTAATGTACTGCTGGTATAACTCTGTTTAATAAAGAAGTTGATGGTGATGAGAAGTCTAATTTATAGGATCTCTAGGTTCATTATCTCAATCTTTCTCTTCCAGCAACATAGTTATAGATTCGTTTTTTGACCAGAGACCTAACAATTTTCAATAGCGAAATGACCTATAGACCAGTATATTGCGTTAGTAAGATTTCTGTTGTGACAATGATGAAGCAAGGGTAAAAAAAGGTAGAAAATAAATAGGTGACATTTATAACGGAACCCTTGGGAACCCACTATAAATCCATCCAAAGCTGAAAAGTTGATTGTACAAATTGTGTGAACCGCAAAATTAATCCTTACATGATCCGCAATTATTTATTTTCCGCACGTTCGTTGGGTACAAATTACAAAACAAACCACAATTCGGAAACCATAAAACCACCAATCCAATATGTATTCCGGCGTGCGTCATCTATATATTTATTGACCACAAACCTTAAATGACATGAGCCGCATGATCTCGTTAGAATTTTATTAAATTAATCTTAGCTAGCTCACATTTACCAAAGCCCGGACCCTAATATTAAAATTGAAGGTTTTCAGAGCTATGGTTGCATTAAACGGACAAATCTATTTAACATACATTGAATGTGTGTCAACACATTCAATGTGTGTCAAGTCATTTTTGAAGTGACTATTACATTGCACTATTTCTAACAAAACGAATAAGATAAACAATAGGTACTCTACTTTGACGCTGCACTAACTATTAGCTGTAAATAGTACTGTTCTAAGTACAACAGTTAAAATCACAAGTGGAACTGAGTTGATATTGCTTTAGTAGTTCATTAACGAAACAAACAATGTCTAATGAAGCGGCGAATCACAATAGCGTAGCCGTGTATGCAGCAACACTCATGAATGGTCACGTTCTGTATATTATGTCTATAGTTTCATTGTGGGAAACTACAATTGGTTGCATATGTAATGGACATCTGCTTTTATTAAAAGCGATGAGCACTACTTTACCTACAAATCAACTCTGATTTAAAGTTTTAGGCAGAAACCAAACTTTTCTACTCAAAGTCAGACATAGTGAAATACAGGGTGAATTTTTGAGACGGGACAGTAAGGGCAGGTACCTTAAACGTTATAGTTACAGGAAAACGTTTTTAGGAGACTATCCATTAATTTTGAAAATATTCTGAACTGCATTTACAGATTTTTGAAAAAATGTACAGTCAGCAAGAAAATGGTCATTTTACACAAAAACTTTTTTTGATGCCAATCGATCCTGTTTCTTATAAGGATCAAAAGTCTCTACTAGACCGACTGAGGTTTGAGTACTAGAAATGTCAGAAATCGCAAAAAACTTTTTCCATACATTTCGGTAAAAGAGCCAAACTTCAAAATTAGTCAAACTTTTTGTTATGGGTAGATCCGCTATAATCCGATATAAAGAAAAAAAAAGGCTGGCTGAAAAAAACAGGTCAGTAAAAAGTTTTAAATTTCAAACATCGAATTCGATTAGAATTCTTAGAATTCTCTCTTCAGGTCATTGTTATGTTTGTTAAGAGAAATTGAATTCTAGATTGTTAGTTGCAATTTATTTATGTACTACTTCTTGTTAAAAAATGTAATTTTATGAAAATGTCATTTTGAGCAATTTATTTCGTAGATCATCTAGATCATCATGTAGTTATTTCTGTCTGTGTCTAAAGTACAACATATTAAAATGATTTATTTTATTTCTATTGTTTCAATTCTAATGTTGTAAAAGATTATCGATGCAACTTTGATGATTTTCTACTTAGGTAGGCGCTTTTGCTTCTAGGTACAGTAAGCCACGAGGCCAGCTAGACACTCGCCATTAGGACTCTCACTAATTATCTTATGCGTATTTCCGTATAAACCGTACAATTTAGAAAAAAGTTTTTCGCGATTTCTGACATTTCTAGTACTCAAACCTCAGTCGGTCTAGTAGAGACTTTTGATCCATATAAGAAACAGGATCGATTAGCATCAAAAAAAGTTTTTGTGTAAAATGTCCATTTTCTTGCTGACTGTACATTTTTTCCAAAATCTGTAAATGCAGTTCAGAATATTTTCAAAATTAATGGATAGTCTCCTAAAAACGTTTTCCTGTAACTATAACGTTTAAGGTACCTGCCCTTACCGTCCCGTCTCAAAAATTCACCCTGTATATACAAGCACCAACAACAGTGCAAAAACTAATAATTATGACTAAAGAAAATATTACCTGGATGAAAACAAGTCGAAGAGTTGATACTCTTCACAATGCTGATGCGATCTCGACTTTAACATTACTTCGGTCCATAGGCCATAAGGAATCAGCACTTTGGTGTGACATAGGCATACATTTTTACGAGTATGTAGCGTGTCTTTTGCATCAAGAAAACGCTCAGTCAGTATGCTATAATTCTTAGGATGATGTAGATTTGATGTGGTGCCTCAAAAGTTGATCTGACAATAATAATCCTCATCAATTATTACATAGCAAAAGGAGTTACACTTACATCTACAAAAGTATATTGAAGTCGACACACCACCTGAACTAAGCCATTGTCTCACTTATCTCGCTTCATAATTTATTGTCATCCATTGACGTCACTTTCATAGCCACTCACGACGTCCCCTTCCCTTACTTGACAAGGCTCTTAAAAAACTTTGATGCCAGCCACTTTTCAACAAAGCCGATATCGAAATTTTTCCTGTCTGAATTCACACGAGAGATTATCAATTCAGTTTATAGCTGTGAAACGCGAAATACATTTTTCATACTTTATAAAGTATGGGTTGAAATCGCAAAAATTTAAGAAAGGTATATTTTAGCTCAAAAGAAGCTTAAAGAACATAATAAAATACAATAAATGGAGCATCTTAAGAGCTTAAGAGGTAGATTTATTACGTTAAATCAACTAGATTAGGGACATTAGAGTAAGATCAATATTTTTGCGAGCAGTGTTTTTAAAGGCCCCAATTTGTGATTGCCATTTTATTGTCTTTTTTATAAATTAATGTACATTATTTTCAGGCTTACCATTTCATATATTCATCATCATCATTTTATTAGGTAAAAAGGATAAATTATATGCTAGGAAGCAAATTAGTAACTTATAACCAATACAAAATGTGATTATGCTACAATTTGGAAATACTTCCGACTGTTTAATAAACCTTCAAAAGACATGCTGAATATTTAGTAGGAGTGTAGGTACACAATTGAACTTTTTAAATCCACAGTAAATGAATAATGTCAGCTCTTGAACATAGTATATAATCAGGGTGAATATAAAACCCCGATAAAGCATGTAGCCCTAGGGGGTTAAAAAGCTGACTGGACCGTATGAAGCTCCACGCCTGACTGCACTCAGTTAAATGATGTAATGAGATCTGAAGCGATTACCCTAGAGTCTTTCAGCTCTGGGTAATAATTTAGAAGGAACGCAAGGCTTTTTAGCCTTTGAACCGAAACATACGATAAGCTTTAGTTTACTGTTTGATTTGAAAGGTGTCTCATAAAGTTCAGCTCAGATTTGTGGACTCATAAGTCTTTGTAGATTCCAATCCGTTGCGTGTTGGTTGAAGCGGAAAACACGATTAAATTTGAGTTTGGAACTTTTTCTACGGATAGTGGCATTTTGCTATGATTTCTAGAAACCACTTTGTGGTTCCAGGATAAACCGTGCCGTATTTGAATCAGCCCTATTATCAGTTTTGAGTGGGTGAATGATAGGGGTGCGTGGAATAAGAAAACATGTTGTGCCGACCCCACCTTGCGTGGGAAAAGGGCAGGAGAATGATGAGAAGTACCCTAAACCAGGGAACCTGTATGAAGAATTTAATGTGAGTGAATGAGGCGAAAGAAGTGTGTTAGGATCGTAGCAAGTGGAGATCTGAGGGCCTAGACAATGTAACAATCGATTAGCGAAAGCGATAGTAGAAAAGTCCAAAATGTATTGGTTTGACATATGCCTTCGATATGTCACGTGATCTGTTACGTAGGGCCTAGCCAACCGGCATTCGCTATGAAGCGATTCGATTTCTATCATCGCTACACCTTTGATTTGACATTTCAGATCGCTCGAGTTTTCGTCATACATTTTTTTTAGTTTCTAACAAAGACGATTAATATCTAGAAGACAGACAATGGCCATACACAAAATCGTAACCCTATCCCGTAGTACCAGATAGCCTGGAAACTTTAAAACATCAATTTTATCCAAGAAATTTCAATACTTAGTAGTAGGTAGAAACAATATTCAATATAAAAATTTTTTTAACTAGAAAGTAATTGAAATTTCCTTGGATAAAATTGATGTTTTAAAGTTTCCAGGCTATCTTTTAGGGTTACGATTTTGTGTATGGCGTTTGTCTGTCTTCTAGATATTAATAATAATAATAATAATAATAAATATCCTTAGACATTCCACATTGCGTCATCTAGTCCCAAGCTAAGCAATTTAATGCTTGTGTTATGGTAACCAGATGACTGATATATTTTTTTTTGTAAATACATACTTACATATTATAGATAGAAAACACCCAGACACGAAACAAATATTTGCAGATCATGCAAACATTTGTCCCGCAGCGGGGATCGAACCCGCATAGGGTTACGATTTTGTGTATGGCCATTGTCTGTCTTCTAGATATTCATCGTCTTTGGTTTCTAATCGAAAGCGATTGTCGAAATGTAATATGGCTAGCATTTCGATTCCACCAAACCAAAGACGATTAAATCGTAACCCTATCCCGCAGTACCAGATAGCCTGGAAACTTTAAAACATCAATTTTATCCAATAAATTTCAATACTTAGTAGTAGGTAGCAACAATATTCAATATTTAAACATTTTTAACTAGAAAGTAATTGAAATTTCTTGGATAAAATTGATGTTTTAGAGTTTCAGGCTATTTTTTAGGGTTACGATTTTGTGTATGGCCTTTGTCTGTCTTCTAGATATTAATCGTCTTTGACCAAACGAATCGACAACATCGAACGATTACTTCATACAAATGCCTAGCCAAGTTGCACTTTTGACAGTCGATTTCGCTTAATAGTCGAATCGTCTGATGGAAACGCTAGCGAACGCTAAGACCCTGTAGATATCGAAAGAAAATGGCGATTTCATACACAGCTGTAGAAAGAATATCATTGGATGTGTTTAATAAGCGACCCTGGCTGATAACACCTGTTTTAAATGCTGCACCTGGGTCTCGAGAAGATATATACACAAGCCAGAAACTGTATTGAGCGTTGCTATGGTTTGCTGAAGTTTCGTTGGAGAAGCTTCCTTAAAGACAGAGTTCTTCACTACCATCCTTATGTAGCTAACAGGATAACACTTGCATGCTGTGTACTACACAACATTGCAGTAAAGGCTCGGCTTCCAACACCACGTTTTAGCTCTGGCACAAATAATGATGGCAGTGATGATTACACCTCACAACCTAATAATTTACTCATGCATGAAAATGAGAATTCTAAGTGGATTATAAATAAAAGTACTTAAGTTACAAATATATTTTATTTTAAAACAAAACCGTCCATAACATGCTGTCTGTGTATACTTATATGCGCTACTGCACGTTCTCACCTTGTCTACACTTATACTCAAGGTATCACACAAACTCACTCGCTATCAAGCCATACCGTGACATCGCTGTCCCTACTCAAATATTGTTGAAGAAAAGCTTCAGCAATATTTGTGAAACGGTTGAGGACATTGTTTCGCTCATTATTCAGTTCTACTCTTCGGGCTTCAGTCTGTGCCCGTCTCTCCTCCAACTGAAGGCGTCTCTGCTCGATAGCCACGAACTCACTCGTCGCTCGGTCAAATGGAGTTAGCGCTCGTCTTCGGCGCGCTCTCAAATGTCGACGATGGGGAGAGGCAACACTAGGATTCGGTGGTAGGCACAGGTGGGAGCGGGGTGAACGTGGTGGGCTCAGGCGGGAGAGGACTGGCAGCTCGGGTCGGTGAGCACCGCGCCGCGCCGGCCCCAGTGGCGCTGCCAGCTGCCGCCGGCGCTGACTCCAAAAGAGTTGGAAACTATTCACCGCTGGCTCGTGCTCTTGATTGCATTATCTTTATAAATCTCAATAAAATAATTCCAATAGGATTCCGAATTCATCAAAGTTGACAGACTCATTAGACGTTTGATGTCGACAACCATAGACTAAGCGCGCTAACAAAGAGAATGTAACTCTCGTTTACACGGTATTTAGCGATCAGACGAATAGACAAGGCGATCGCTATGCGAAGGTTACTTTGTCTACCAATCGAACTTCGCTATCGCTTCAGCGATGGCGATTGTAGAAATCGATTCGCTTCATAGCGAATGCCGGTTGGCCCTCTGATGGAAACGCTAGCGAACGCTAAGACCCTGTAGATATCGAAAAAAATGGCGATTTTATAAACAGCTGTCGAAAGAATATCATAAGATGCCCCCGGTCAGTTTAATTTAATCCAAAGATTTTTTTATCAAATGTACTGGCAGGCATAAAAGGCATAAGCTTGTAATATATATTCCCAAGGGAGCATTTAATCGGGATAAAAGTCCCTATCACCCAAGTCAGCTCATACCAACAGACCAATCGCAAAAATCCATTCTGAAGTTTTTACGTGAAAGAGTAACAAACATTAATCCATCTTTCATCTCTCCATCCATCCCTACTTACAAACTTTTGCATTTATTATATTAGTAGGATTAAAGACAGAAGTATTTTATTGGTAAAGTACAATTACTTAAAAGTCATGTGAGCTTATCTCTAAAACGGTATGTAGGTAAGATACACTTTTGACATTTACTGTACTAGTGCAAAAGTGCAAATCATAATAATAATACAATTAGTAGAATCGGGGGCGTCAACCACAGGTGCATCGACCACTGGGGGCCTAAGCCACGAACCCGATTTACTGCGAAATAAGCGATGACTCATTTGACGTTTGATATCGACAACCATAGACTAAGTGCGGTATCAAAGAGAATGTAACACTCGTTTACGCGGTATTTGGCGATCAGATGAATAGGTTACTTTGTCTACCAATCGAAGTTCGCTATCGCTTCAGCGATGACGATTGTAGAAATCGATTCGCTTCATAGCGAATGCCGGTTGGCTAGGCCCTGGTCTCTGCCTACCGCCATGGGAAAGAGGCGTGATTTTATGTATGTATTTCAAATGTATGGAAGCAGTGCAGCGCCGATTTCAGTAATTGAACTCGAGAAAAGTTTATTATACCACTTGAAAACTGATAGTAAAGCCCCCGAAGAAACGTTAATACTGTATCATCATGTTTGCGTGGCCGTAACAGATTTCAAACATGAATTCTATTGGCAACATCAGAAGCACATGATGTCAGCTGTTCTGGAGTATTGAATCTATTTGCAAATCCTTGCATTCAATCTGTTTCGATTGAAATGTTCAATCCAATTGTATGTTTTAAGTATTATAGACTTCAGATATTGATTTCTTCTGTATACTAATGCTTATTGACCAAAATCAAAATACTCGCATTAAGTTTTCATGATTCTAAGCAAGTTCTTGCAGAATGACGACCTATAAACTAATTAAACTTAGTTCAGCTTTCCTCCGAAATACAGGTCCTCTAGACAGCATCCAATTACAAAATGTTTTTCATTTCAGACAAGTTTGCTAACTAGTTCTGTATTGCTACAAGGTATTAAATACAGGTTAATTTTCAAATTAAATTGGTCTATCTAGCTTGCTTGTCAATAATAATTAAAGATTATGCATATTGGTTTAGTAAACCTACTTTAGCTAAAACGGATACCTATTAAATCTGTTGTTATCTCTTTTCATTGACATAAGAGTAACAAGAAAAAAACATTCTTTAAATCTATATTACACTGAAAAATCTATGAATCAATGAATAAGACCTAATAGGTATCTCTACATTTATGTAGAGATACAATGATAGATTCAATGACCTGCGCTTTCTATGTTAAAGTATGGTCTTTGAACGCTTAAACAAACTCAAAACAGATTTTCTTAACATAGTAAAGAAAAAGACAGTAATTTTTAATTTATTTTTTAGTCATGGAGAAATAAGTCTTACTATATCAGGGATTTTATCTGTTTTTATCTCTAGAATCCGTTTCAGTTTCCAATCAAGACAAAGATCTCTCGAGAATTGTTATGAAAATTAAACGTTATTCACAGGGCTTCTGTTCAAACTAATTCCAACATTTCTGAAACAATATCAGAGGTCATTTATTTCTAATATCACTAGAGTGAAACCCCGTCAATTTGATTTCTCGTATCATCCTCTATCGCGGAGATCGGAGACTCCCTAAGGACTTATAGTCGTACATATCTGATAAGAGCGCATGCTTACTCATTGATTGGCTAACGTGTATTGAAAAGCAATACTTAATAAATTGCTGATAACAATGCCATATAAGGTAACATTGCATAATATAATTCTACAAATATTTTGTCGTGGATTGCATTCAGTAATTAATTACATAAATAAAAACTCTACTTTTGGCATGTTTATGAATTGTGCAGTTCATAGTACTTGCATCATCATCATCTACTTATTTTCCTGGCTTTATCCCACATTACGTACATCTATTCTTCTTCCATTTATCTGTATCGGGCGTTATCTCAATATATTTTTTTATTTTTTGTTGATGTTAATCGTATATTTTATGATATTTATCACAATGTTATCGGCGTGCCAATTACTTATTAAATTTGCCGTATTGTGATCCTTGGATTATATTAATCTTTATGGATTATCTTACTCTTATATCTTTATTGTACTCAAAAGCAATACCGTTAAGAATGACAAGTAAGATAGATAGAATAAATAATTATTGGTTGAGTTCTAAAAAATACAAAGGTAACAATTTTTAAATAATAATTAAAGCCGCACAAGATTTAATATTTGATAAACATTTACATTCCCTAGCGTGGTAGACTCCACAAAATACGGAAAGATGTCAAAGGCGGTACTTTCTGGAGTCCAATGTAATATAAATCACATTTTTGCCGAGAGCAATCCGATATATCAATCAAATCGAACTTTATTCGAGAAAATTGCTCGTCATTGTGATCGGATTCAATTGTTCGTGGGTTGTGGAAAGGTCATCTACGAGGCTTCGAACCAGCACATCTGAAGTTCACAACTTTAAACATAGTTTAGGTGATACAATGAAGTAGTTCACTTAGATAATAGTTTATTATACGGGCTTGATTGAATCAGGAACAGATTGATACGAACAAACTCCAGCTTAGGATTGAAATAGAAAATTCGACCTCTGTGGCGCAGTGGGCGAAAGCCCGCCTGAGACGCAGAGGTTGCGGGTTCGATCCCCGCTGCGGGACAAATGTTTGCATGATCTGCAAATATTTGTTTCGTGTCTGGGTGTTTTCTATGTATAATATGTATGTATTTACAAAAAAAAATGTATCTATGTAGTTTATCAGTCATCTGGTTACCATAACACAAGCATTAAATTGCTTAGCTTGGGACTAGATGACGCCGTGTGAAATGTCCAAGGATATTTATTTATTCATATCAAAATTTTCGATTCTGGCGGAATTTGACCCTTTGATCAAACCCTACTTTAACCGATCCACCCGCGAAATCCTCTGACGTCGCCGTCGTCGGCCCGAAATTCTTGCATCGAAAATTTAGCAAACAACTTATTAATGAACAAACTGGCTGAGTATTAAATAATAGGTATAGGCTGTAAATAATCTGTAAGATGTCTAACGTTGGTGTACCTAAACCTAAACTTGAGGCCAGTTTGACTGGTGATGTCACTATCAATTGTGGATTTCTATTTTTAGGCACGAAAACTCACATAAAAGTTGAATCATTTTCTTTCCATAATTTAACAATTGTCACTATTTTGCGAGCATTCAACATATATTTATAAAATCTCCTTGTAAGCTGTAGATACCTATCACAATCTCTTCCAAAGATCTGTTTTTTTTCTGGCCCTACAACGGAACTGCTTTGCGTATAATATGTTTACTTATCACATAAAAAATATTGACGAAGAAAATATGAACGCTGTTAAAAAAACTATTAAACCTATTGTTTTCTTTATTTATACTGCTTACTTAACTACATACTGAGTCTCAGGGCTAAACTATGGTAAACAAAGTGTCACTATTACACCGTAGGTCTAGTAGTGTTTGGATCATTAAAATGCAAGAATAATGTTAGTTAGAGCAAAGCTCCTTGAAGAAATACCATTGCAACAGTCAAGTTCACGGTCTTTACCTCTGCGTCAGATCAGGCGCCCTACTTACGTAATGCGAAATGAGGTCATTCGATAACAAAAGGAATTTACGAATTTTGGATAGTTTAATGTGATTTTACTTCTTTCAAACGTAGAAAGATAAAATACTCTGGTTCCAATACTTTGATTGAGGTGTCAAAATAAGAATAACATTGTAAAATGATAATGTAAACTATTCTTGTCCAAGGATATTTAATTATTCTCACACATTGATGTTTTGCGGATAATGCATTTAGCTACCTTACTTACCTAACCTTACCATAGTGTTTAATTTCAGAGCTGAAACCTTGAATTATCTAGAAAGGTAATAGCTGAGACCTTCATTCGAGTTGCAAAATAAAATTGAACTTTGCAGCTTCAAGCAGAAATACAAATTGAATAAACTTAGCAAGAAATCTGTTTTAATATATAAATTATTGCATTATTTTTTTTGCAAAAAACGAATTAGACCAAAATACATTTAATAAGCAATAAAAGGAAGGTTATAGGTTATTTCTTTTTAATTAAATGACGGGTAAAACCGTCGGGCACCGCTTGTTATTATTAAGAGTTCTTTTTCTTTTCTCGTTTTAGAAGCGGTCGTGGCGAAGCTTGCTAAGACGTTCTTGATAGATCGTCGAAGTTAAGCAACGTTCTGAGCGGTCACAACTTGGATGGGTGACCGCAAGTGGCATTTTCATCTGAGCGCTTCCGTGCTTCGGAGTGCACGTTAAATTGTCGGTCCCGGCTTTTAAAGTCGTTAAGCCATGACGGAGGCCTTAAGGCGGCCTAAAAACTCTGTCACCAGAGTTGGCCACTTGCTCATACGAACTGACTTTTTACTTTATCTCTTCATGTACTTTAATTAGTTAGGAACAAACTGTACTCTTAGTCTGAGGAGGTGGGCGTTGGTATCTGCGACACAGTTTCAATAACTACTGCAGGTATCATCGTTATTTCCCAATTTTTGTACCTACCATATATCCTTGTTCCGAAATAATAATAATTATTATTATATACTTATTGTGAACGTATAATAACAAACTAAACGTCATATAATAATAGGTAGGTATGTCACGCTTCACTTCCGTTCACCCATAGCAGTTATTATAACAATAAATTCTCAACTTCTGAAATGCAATGTACCTACGTATTTGAACAGCTCCACTTTGCAATGCAGAAACAATGTAGCTATGAATAACTTTACAGCAGAGAGAATTTTAAAACCAATATGTTACATGGTCTGTTCTGTATGTGTTCAATTTCAGTGAGATCACAGAGTTATGAAATAAAAAGTAAAGAATGAATGAATAAAAAAATGAACACTTTTTACACTAAAAAGTAACTACTTATTTAAGTTCGTATGAGCAAGTGGCCAACTCTGGTGACGGAGTTTTTAAGCCGCCTAAAGACCTTCGTCATGGCAAAAGCCGGGACGGACAATTTCAGATGCCGTTTTTTACACTAAGAAAAGAATATTACAATCTGTAACCTTATAGCTAGAAGTAATTTCATTCAGGTTTTGTATACATTACTGTTATGTGTTTTCAAGGAATTTCGCTGTGCTTTGTGACTTAGATAATGACCGAAGTCAAATAGTTGTTAATTACATCAAAACATCAGCTCTGTTTTAAAATACATAATTACAAAACATTATGAATGCTTCACCTCAGCCAGCCCCAAGAGATTAGCGTGTGGGTTTTGTAATGCAAAATAAATGAGTGTTCTTACAATGTTCGACTAAACAAACATACATTTTAGGCTAAAATGTTCTGTACAGTTCTAAGTCAAGGCGCAGGTATCCAGGCTGCCTAAAAACTCCGTCAAGCTCATGTATGTTTGTATGATCCAGTGGCTAACTCAAGATCTCCGTCATGGCTTAAAAGCCGGGACTGACAATTAAACGTGCCATCCGAAGCACGGAAACGATCAGCTGTTAATGATACTTGCGTTAAATAATCCTAACTGTGACTGCTCTGAAAGTAGCTTTTTATGTGCAGCTCATGTAAACTAACTCCATAATATACGAGTATGTATAGATAACAAAACAATATAAAAACATTAAATCTCTACATATTATAAAACAATCCGTCTGTACGCTTAAATCTTTTAATCCAGGATTTTAATGCGATTTTCATTAATAGATAGAATAACACAAACAAAAGGTTGTTTGATGATTAATACTTATATAATTTTTATAGTAGAGAAAGGCTCGCTAGTACCTATCAAAAAGAAGAGGTTAACAATGATGCTAAGAAAGGTTCTAGCGTTCTTTGCCGTAGCACGGGACATAAAAAGCTGACCCGGCATAAAATAAACAAAGCCTGCTTTGTGCTTAGCATTTCACGCAAAAATGAAGCCTCTTACCTTGATATAACAGCTAAACTTGCAACAACGGTGACTCCGAGATTAAAAGCGCTCATCCAAACAAGAGCCATGGCTACAGCTTTAAAAGAACCGGCAACACTGCACTATGCGAACTTTCGACACATCACAACACTCTCATGTCAAACACTAGCAAAATATTCAAAACATGAACTGAATCGTCCGGCCGGTTATAACCTTGAACGCGTAAGCTATTTTTGAATAGCGTGGTCCAATTCCGATTTAAACTAGTATGAACAACTATTACAGTTATGAATCGATTGATTGATGTAATCGAATAATCGAATAGATGTTAATAGGATAAAGAAGCGAGTTCAAACTACAAAGAGTCGCGAAAGAGTGGCGGGGTAAGGCGTCCGTTTACAATATAAACTGTAAGTTTCCCCCCACTCTCCGACCGTGTAGAATCGAGTTAGTATAGTTTGCGGTGTTCTCTATAATAGGAAACTGTACTGCAATTTAGAAGTCATCATCATTGTGTTATGTGAATGTTCTGGTTCGTTGCAATAAATCATTTACTGTTGTATTTATACGCGCTTGACTTATATTTCTATTGAAAATTTGAAAACCATAACGTTATGTAGTGTAAATTAAGTAGTTTAAAGTTAACCGATACTTAGAAAATTTAAAATGAAAAACAATAGGCAATTTCCCCGTTTATTTCAGGTTTATTTATTTATTTCAGTACACACACATTAATATTTTAATACTCAATAAAATAAACACTATGCTAAAGGTAAAAATCCTGATATATAAAAGAGTTATCATAACTTAAACAGCAGGTGAAACCGCTAGCAGAAGCTACTACTCAATAAGATGGACAGACAAAAATGTATCGTTCTTGGAAAAGGCAACGACTTTTACATCAACTTCGCCATAAAGTTCGTTCTATCTTGCCAAAAACCCTTCAATTGGTATTCATATTCAAAGAACACAATCAGTTGAAGCTGAGAGAAAATGATGTTTTATTATGCGTCATTAACCGGTTTTATTATATTTAGACTGCAAAGGTGTTTTGACGTGAATAATGATCGTGGAGATAGAGCGGTTTAGATAAGTCAAACAAAAGATTAGATGATAAGTGCTCTATCTATTTGGTACTGTGCGCAGAATGCGCTAAAATCGAGCTCAAGGGCAAGTAGGGGGTAACCTTACCCAATTCCGTCTGACCTGAGAATTTTAAGCTCGAAACAGGAATAACCAGATTTTATGACAAAATGGGGCTCCTAAGATCACTTAGGCGATTTTAGGTAAAACAAATTGAAAGACCAAGATAAATAAAATAGTAAGTGAGTTCGTATGAGCAAGTGGCCAACTATGGTGACGGAGATTTTAAAAGAGATTTTTGGACCGCCTGAAGGCCTCTGTTATGCCTTAACGACTTTATAGCCGGTACTATAAAGTAGGACACTTTAGCGTAGCACGTAGGCGCTTAGTTGTTATTACCGCTAACAGTCACCCACCCATTTAACTCAAGTGCAGAACGTCGCTTAACTTTGACCATGTTATTAGAACGACTGAGCAGCTCAATAACAACGAGCGCTTCAAAATGCTGAAAAAACATGTGTAAAATATTAACATTCTGTTATACCTTTATTACCTACATATACAATGACCCCTGAAGGTGAAACATTTGTACAAAGTACAAAGGCGTGATGATCTCAGAGGATTTGCGAAGGTGGTAACGTTAATGAATCAAAATTGGACACAATTAGGATCTAATTTCGGGATCTATAATAGCATGTGAACAGGGAACAACAATTCTTACAATGATAAAATTGACTACATCGCTTTACTAAACTGTTCTTGTTTGCGCTTTAAAGGGAAAACTTTTGTTTTGTCCCAAACTCTGAAATTTGTTTTGCTGCAGAGTTGCAAATACAGCTTAGTATAAGCTTTTCAGAAAATCTCTGTAATAGAGATAGAATTTACCTCAATTTCCTTAACAAGAACAACAAATATTTTGCATTATATAGTAGTTGTTACCACAAGATTGAGTCAAACACGATATATAATTCTGTGGTTATCCATGTAAACCGCAACAAGAATTTATTTACATAAATCATATTAAGTACTTTTAACTTGCTGATGGAAACAGGTAACTCGAAAATATTTTCCCCATACGCAAGTGAAGACTACATAGGTAATGACAATCATTTTAAATCCACACGGGAATTACGTAAAAATATCGGCGATTATTTCCATCAGTTCTTGCTACTTAAATATTGTTTTAAAAAAAATTAACCACCGACGAGATAAGATTTAATAGGTTTGCCTCAGACAGACACACAAATATTTGTGTGTCTGTCTGAGGCAACGTAGCCTCTCAAAACGAATGACCTATTTGTTTATTATGATTTTGTGTTTAAAAGCTGTCATCATGAGAGTGTTCTTAGAGCCTATGCACGACTGTTTTCAAACGAGCAGTCACTGCGCTTTTTGTTTAGCGCGTCATCTGCTAGTACGCAGCGCGAGGATCGTGTGCATGGGTCACAGCTTGTTGACTGCCTTTTGTTTTCTTTTGCGTTTCATTCAAAACGCTAATGCGTTTGTTTGTATCGATACAAACGCGCCGCTTAAATTCGCCGTGTGCATAGTTGCGCCGTGTAGCTCCAGCTATGTTTGAAGAAAATCTGCTCAGCCGTTTGATGATTATCAATTCATCAGCTCTTTTCTAGTTGATGAAAAGATTATATCGTCATATTACTCATAAATTTTTTAATTGTTATTTGGTTAGTACTAACTACTTACTAAAGGATCATGACCATCAACGGTACTGGTTTTTCTCATGCATCAAGATAAAAATTATATTACAATTATTTTCTTTATTTTTGAAGTTATTCTGCAATTAGAATGCCAATTTTGTATAGGGGTTTATTTTGTAAACTTAATAAGTTATGAAATTGTTTTAATAAAATGAATTACCTACTGCCGGCTATTCTTACGTTAAAGTGTTGCCATAATCAAAATAAGTAAATATATTGACAACTCTAATCGATTTTTTTTGTATACGATTACAAATTATTATAAATGTAAAGTCATTGGAAAGGTAAATCGCGGGGTTTTTATAAATAATAAAGCTAGATGATACCACTGTGGTGTGAAATAATTAGTATTTCACACACACAGTAGTTGTATTATTTTGCTTTCAAAACTTTTTAAGGCAATTTCACTTTGTTGGTTATCGATACAATCATATGAATTGAATTGTCATTGTCAAAAAGTCCAATGTCAATTGCGCGTGGTGCATGTGGTAAGTTTGTTCATTGCGATTTAAATATTACAGTTTTTTTTGTGTTGATCGAGTCCTACTCTCCACAGTAATTGTGATATTCATTGTAACTATTTGTTTATTTCTTGTTTTAAATCACTATCGCTAACTTAAAGCCCGTCACACACCTAGCTATAATATATATTAATATGCCTTGCTATTTGTATACAAATACACACGCAGCTATAATATTATATATTATATGGTCACTTGAATATTTGTATAGAAAATATATCGTCATATGCCGTGCTATAATTTATATTACTATATATTATAGCTACGTGTGTGACGGGCTCTAATGTGAAATTGTGAATCTTACGCGAGGACGTTTTTACGCCAGGAAGTTTTCACTTTGTTTGAAGTTTGTGTGTGATTCGTATTTTGTTGTACTTACTGTACTGTATTACTTAGCGACTACTGAAAATGTTGACCATTTCGACAACAAGAACAATCGACCTATAAACTTACCTCTATACACGACGGATATTTCTATTTTGAGGTTAAGTTACGTTTTCTAAAAAAACTTGGAAATGCGGGGTTTGATTCCAAAATGGCAACTGTAGATGGTTATTTGGTTAATTTATAAACCATCTAAAACAACTTTGGAATTGACGCAACTCTGTACCGTGGTCCATATTGTCGTGGTCATTCTTCTTTATATTTACTTATTTACATTTTACGTAAATCGGATAACGTCAATGAGTATTATCAGTGAGTAATGATGTCAGAACACTGGACGAATTGTTTGGACCACACACGTTGGAATACACATTGTAATTTAACATTTGATATTGCTATTTACATATCTGTAATCAGTTTTGTTGCAGAGCAGTGTAATTTATTCAAAATATGATCACAGAAAATGGTAAAATGAAAGCAGAGACTTGAAGAAGGAAAAGCAGAATGAAAGTATTTTAGACGACACGTATTTCTAATTAGCTGAAGGTTTAAAAGAGATTTTTAAGACGTTAAAAAAATAATTTGTTAGTTTAGTTAGAGTTTTTAGGCCGCCTGAAGGCCCTCCGTCATGTCAAAGCCGAGACCGACAATTGAACGTGCTCTCCGAAGCACGGAAGCGCTCAGCTGTCAATGCCAATTGCGGTCACCCATCCAAATTGTGACTGCTCAAAACGTTGCTTAACTTCCCAGTCTATCAAGAACGTCTTAGCAAACTTTGCCAAGAGCTCGCTATGAATGAATGACAATACAAAACTTAGTAAATAATTTTTTAAATTGTGGAAAATTGGGTTAAGTATCTCTGTGGTTACCCATAACAAACCACAACAGTGATGTACGTAACTCGTTTACACCATTCTCATGGTATAGGTATACAGTTCATTCATAATGCACATGATTAATAAGGGCTATCAATTCAATACAATACCATACCAACCAAGTCCTCGCAATTTATAACAATTGATTGTCAATCACACTAATATTATAAAGGTGAAAGTTTGTGCGCTCAAACGGCTGGACAGATTAGAATTAAATTTGGTAACAGGATAGTTTATATCCTGGATAAACATAGGCTTTTGATCCCGGTATTCCCACAGGAACGGGAACTAATGCAATGCATAGTTACATTAGTATTCTAAGTTAAAATAATCCTCTTCGTGAAATGTCGAGAGTCCAATTTCATTTAGGTTTGATAGGTTTAACAGTAGTTAATGAGTGCCATTACAGAGCGTAAAAAAACTTAAAAGTTAAAATATGCAAGACCTTTTAAAAGGAAAATAATAGTTTCCTCGATTCAACCTTAAGTGTAGCACGCTCTTAGATAGATTAAATACAGTACACTACAGGAACGGACTTTATATCATAATTTTTTTTTGTAATTGAAAATTCAAAAGTCAAAGAATCATTTATTCACCTATGAGACCCCCTTGAAACGTTCGCGACCAATATCGTGAAAGTAATTTCGTAGGAGCTAGCGATGGCATATTCTGGTGATGGAGTTTCTTGGGCCGCCTAAAGGCCATTTGTCTCCAGCTTCATGGCTTAACAAATATCTTAAAGAACCAGGGCAATAACGGTAATCTATTTAAGAAATATAAAGCTCCTTTGACGATTCAAATGATAAAACTCATATCGATGTGCAAATACACAGGGTGTTTCGCTATAAATAGGCCTGTTATTATCTAGTGTTGCAGTTCCGTTGGGTAAAAGCCGCTGAGGGCTCATGCCTACGTGATCACAGCCACGTTGCACTGGAGTACCGTTTGCAGCCTGAACACTTTCACTATTTCATAGAGTGCATTTTAATGCGAGAGATTCAATTTAAGGTACTTAGTACGAAATCTCATTTATACACCTACAATGTAAATACAATGTTGATGTTTTTCAGTAAACATTGTATATCTTATATCACATGAAATATGGCTCAAACTATGACGCAGGCACTGCAGTGTCCCGTAATTACAGGTAAAGATTGCCTCCTGACGATTACTGTATAATCTGGTATACCTAAAGAGGTAAAGGTCTGAGTTTTTTTATATCGCATTATTTGGTATTTGGACATGCCTCTGACTACCCATTAGAAATCTGCAAAGGATCTAAAAATGTGTACAAGATCTGAAAGAATATGTATGTCTACCATCTCTTGGGAATACAGATGAGATCATCAGTAATTTTTTTAATTTCATTTCATTATTTGCCTTATTATTTTTATCCAAAAACTTCTCAGGATGTTTCGGCAAACCAAATAAAATAATTCGATGACATTTCGAACTAATCTGATGCATCACAACAATATTCCGTATCACGGAATTTATATTCTTTGATAAAAGAAGGCCTTTTACATCTTTACTAGATGATTTATACAGAGTCAGGAGGCAATCTTTGCCTACACTTAACGGGACAGTGTAGTGCCTGGGACATTGTTGAGGTGGAATAGGCTTGCCCAGCACCTAAACCATCCTCTCAGCTTAGCCGGCCATATCCACAGGAACGACAATGGGCAATACATGTGGGGCTGACTAGCCGCGGGTTTCCTCACGATGTTTTCCTTCACCGTTTAAAGCTCGTGTTAAAGTGCATATAAATTTTTCGACACGAAAAGTCCATTGATGCACGGCCGGATTCGAACTCACGACCTTCGGATCGAAAGTCGAAGTACTTATCCACTTGACCAACACGGCTTTAATAGAAGCTAGCATAAATAAAAATCAGCAAACTGGATAGTTTCATCACGTGTCGTGTGGCACAAACCTTTGAAAGTTTGAATTGTTTTGGCATAGTTAGAATATTTTTGTAAAACGAATCGTTTTTAGTTGCAGCATGTTGGGTTTGTGTTTTTTTTCAGCTCACTCGAGTAGTATTTTTATGCAAACCTTACATGGTGGCTATATTATTTCAATCGTGTCTACATTCACTTAGGACATTGGTCCTTTGTGAGTCATGCACAAAAGCCCCGATGGATGTTTTGCCGACTCAACCCGCTTTCATTTCCTATACCATACTTTGTTTTAAATGTTATAAGTGATTATCCCTATAAAAAAGATTAGAACGATGTATACTTCTTCAATCTTATTTATTTCAAGATTTTTAAAAGATATGATCCAATTTGTGACTATTTGTGTTAAGACTTTCCATTAATACCTACTTATTTTGGTAATCTGCCCTCAAGAGGGCAGATTACCAAAATTAGACCTATCGAGATCCATCACAAAACTAATAAAAATCTTTGTAATAGCGGGAAAAAAGGCAGGTAATAAACTATATCGAATGAATACAAAAGACTGCCGCCAAGAAATGTGGATGAAATGAATAAAACATGGAGCGTCTGGTAATGTTACTATACAAATATTTGTTTGGGCCTATTCTCAGCACCCCGTTTCGAAGAAATATGCATCCTTAAAAGAGGGTTTGAAGAGGGACAAGTCCAGTAGGTTTATGCTTAAAAGTTAAATATAAATATATCGTAGGAATTCTAGTAGTTCAACATATTATGGCGATGACTTAGTTCAGAGCATTTACCAATACAAGCTGAGACACCTTAATTTCATGACAAATCTTTGTTCAGAAGTTATACAAAACATAAGCTTGTTTTACTAGAACTGTCTTAACATATTTAGGCAGCTGATTAGAAGCACTTTCTTTGTTCACAAAACATGCTACGAGAACTTTCGAGAACATTCTAGACGAGACGGAGACCTTTCTAACTGCATTGTTGTTTGTGACTTCAAAGACTGTTTTTGAGAGAGAGAGAGCATAACTAATCACGAAGTTACGACTAGTTAACGAGTTTCTGAATAGTGCCAGATTACCCTCTTAACTGTGAATAGAAGTTGGTGCATAATGAAACTATATTAAAAATTCACTGGCTTTGCATAGTTCATCGAACTTTAAATAAACGTTTGATATTTAACCGCGGCTTCGCTTGCCTGGTACTAACCCGGAGAAGATGTACCCTATGTGTTATTTCAGGTCATAATCTATTATGCAACCCAATTTTCAGCCAAATCCGATCATACAATCAGTAATACAATCAGAGACTCGTAATACCATGTAAAATTTAGTACTTACTAGCTTACTTCCCCGCGGCTTCGCTCGCGTTATACATAACGGGATAAAAAGCCTGCGTGTTACTCCAGGTCACAAACTATGTATATTCCAAGTTTCAGCCAAATCCGTTCAGTAGTTTTCCGTAAAAGAGCAACAAACATCAATATAAACTTTCGTGTTTATAATATTAGTAGGTTAAAGCTAAGGCCCTCATAATTACGCGTCTATACCGGAAAAAACTCTAGGATGTACTACAGAGCCTTGTTCGGACCTTATCCAAGACAGGTGTGTCAGCTTTCATTGCAGGCATTTCCGGACGAGACTCTATATCAGGTGTATTACGTAGGGAGGAAGTAGCGCTGCGATATATCAGATCTACGATAGTTGTGAGTACTACTATGTACTTACTTAGTAGTACTACTTAGATGCTTACTGAGTAGCATACTAATCGATTTGCCTATAGAAAATGTGACCATGGAACAATATTGCATTTTTTATATAAAATAATAAAAACATAAGTACATTTTTAAGCTTTTCTTAGATAAGTACAATGTATTTATTTTCTGACACATGAGTTCTGATTGTAGAAAATTAAAGGTACCTATTGATGTTTTATTGGCAAACTTTAATCTAAATCACTCGACTGATTCATATGAACTTTATCTATAAGCTTTGTTGGTATCAAGTGAGCCAAACCACGGTCCAAAGCTAGTACCTAATTAATTCCGTACTTACAACGCAATGTTTAGTTTGAGCAGTCAATTAATGGATCACGTTCAGTACAATCTAATCTCTATAATATGACGAGCTTTGTTATCAACAATACAAAGCTTTCATGGGTTTGCAAATATTGTAATACTATAGATAAATTTATCGAAATTGGGATAAGTAATAGCAAAGATTATTTTAATCATCGTCTTTGGTAATAGTAATGGGAGTTCAATGACACAAACGGATTAAATCAGCAGATTTCTGCCTCATTAACTACCTTATTACACGGGGGCAATTCAAAATGGAAAGGATCGATCTAATGGAGTGATCCATTGGTTGAGAGTTGGCCACTTGCTTATACAAATTTACTTACTATTGGCAAAAACGATTAATATCTAGAAGACAGACAAAGGCCATACACAAAATCGTAACCCTGATCCCGCAGTACCAGATAGCCTGAAAACTTTAAAACACCAATTTTATCCAAGAAATTTCAATACTTAGTAGAAGGTAGCAACAATATTCTATATAAAAAAAAATTTTGGTGATTTTAACTAGAAAGTAATTGAAATTTCTTGGATAAAATTGATGTTTTAAAGTTTCCAGGCTATCTGGTACGGGTTACGATTTTGTGTATGGCCTTTGTCTGTCTTCTAGATATTAATCGTCTTTGCTATTGGTGAGTAAAATTGTTAGTACACTACCGACTCCAGGCAGCATAAAATCGCTGGTTCTCAGTGCATTTGTTTGAAGTTCTAAGATCTCAGTATAATAGATCAGTGTCTATGGATCACTAATGTTAGGCTGTATTTAGTGCTCAACGGACGGTCAGCGCCGAGGTCAGTTGAGCGTAGCTGTATCAATGACAGTATATTATCTGCCTTTATACAAATCTGTCCTCTGCTAATCTGGCATTTTGCTTATTTTTTTCTTCTGCTGTAGAGAGATGGAAACGTATGAACGACTACAATGCAGCGCTTATGAATTGCTACGAGTGTACAGCTATAAATTGCTACGACGCGGCGACGACGTACGATCAGTGACCATTTAGCTAACAGTTAGGAACCTGGGCACACTAGTTTTCTCGAACGCGCCATCACTGCACGTTTGTATCGATATCAACGCAAGGCGAACAAAATGCAGGCGGCAAACTGTGACCGCGCAAACTATCCTTGCGCTTGTGAAACGCGCTGCGAACTAGGAGTTGACGCGCTAAACAAAATCGCGCAGCGACAGTTCGTACGAAAAACGCAGTATTATATGCCCAGGCTCTAAGACCACCGCCACCGGCTGACTGGCTCGCCAAAGGATCACCCCTCTTTAGTTTGATAGTATCAGTAATGGCGATATTGCATGGATGAACGAGGTGAGTTAGGAAGTCATACTTTTAATATAACGTAATAATGGCTATAAGCTGTCTGTACTGCTTTGTAAATTATGCTAATTATGCCCATTTGTTCTTAAGATTAATTGCGCTAGATTACTCTTTTAAGATTTATCCCTACTTCTATTATAAATAACAGCGTTTTACCTACCAATAAAACGCATATTATTTACTTACCTTATTCGAACCTTACCAAATAATTTGAGATAGGCACTACGTTTCCCGCCTTGCATTTCCTTTAATTCTTACCAAAATTACTATAGACTTCCGGAACCTTACTTCCTGTGACGTCACTTCCAACATGGCAGGGTGTCGTGCGATGGGCGCGGCGACAATTTTATTCTTCATTGAGTCGAAAATCACCAGGCAGAGTTTAAAGTGTAAGGTTCGAATAAGGTAAGTAAATAATATGCGTTTTATTGGTAGGTAAAACGCTGTTATTATTAACTTGACCGTTATTCGAACCTTACCAAATAATTTGAGACCTGTTTGTTATCGCCTGGTGGTGGAAGTGACACTGACTAACGCCAATGTGAGTTATATTAAGTATTGTAAAGTATATAACATAGCAATTTTATTTTATCACCTAGATTGTGAGAACTAAAGCTTGAATTCGTGATGAATAATCCAGGAACAAAGGATTTAATGACAAGAATAC
The DNA here is from genome assembly GCA_963582015.1 of Xanthorhoe designata. NCBI lineage: Eukaryota > Metazoa > Arthropoda > Insecta > Lepidoptera > Geometridae > Xanthorhoe > Xanthorhoe designata. The sequence continues at coordinate 6,074,408 of OY757029.1, forward strand.
GGAAGTCAAAAATAACAACTTTGTTATAAACGAAACTTAACATTTATTTCCATAGTTTTCAATATTTGAACTTACATAATTATGGTACTAATGGTTAAAAATCAGATCATCTTTACTAATTTTAATAACAATCTAATCAACAGGATTAAATAATCTAGTTACAGAGGTATTAGGACTTGCAGGTAGAACTGACCTCTTATAGTATTTACAAAAAGTGTTTTGTGTTCGCCAATTTCCCCTTAAAAGTATTTCATCCATTGGGAAATTGTCCAACCAATTTTTTGAAGCTACTGCGGAACGAATACTTCCTGGAGGTGCAGTTATACCTGCGTCCTTAAAGACGGTTTTTATCCATCCTGATATAATTGTTTTAGAAGCAGCTTTTGCTTCACCTCTAAAAGTAACAAATAAACTATGACTTTTTGCAGATTTTCTACGGTCATCTAACAAATCAATAGATTTAACAATCCAATATACTGGGTCTAAATTCTTATTTTCTAGGTTTGTAAATAGTCTCCAGCCTGACTGTCTACAATCCGAGGAATCAGTCTTCGAACCGAAGGCAGGCCAGAGAGTAATAGAGTTATCAGTTTGGCTGTAATGCTCTGCATCAGTTCGTAATAAAGTTAGGTCATGGACCCTTCTACCAGAACACAAAAGTAGTAAAGTTGCTGTATGTCTTTGTACCTGAAAGCAGTTGTTTAATTGAACATTATAGCTACTTAAATAAGAAGTGAGACTTTCTACATTCCATATTGGAGGCTTGATCTGGATTGGCCTTTCTAATGCAATCGATTTAAGTACTTGTTTAACTAAAACATGAGAAGCTATTTTACCGGCAATATTTGGGTTGCAAAGTGTCGAGATAACAGATTTATGTAAAAGGATAGTACTGTAAGATAATTTGTAAACTAAATAAAGATCTGACAGAAATCTAGCTACTTCATTACCCTTCGGATTATATGGATCGATATGATGCTTTTCAGACCAAACCAGCCATTTTTTCCAAGCTACATCATAAGTTTTACGTGTAGAAGAACGCCATGATTTTCTTACCAGTTCGACTTGACTGGCATTCCAGTCTTTCATTTCATTACTCCACCCCCACATTTCCACACCTCGAGGTTCATGTCCTTCACTTTTTGAGGAGGTAGCCCCGTCGATACATCTATCAGGACTTGGTCGAGATATCGAAGAGTGAAAGGGGCTGCTAGTGCTCGGTTCTTGAGGTCTGCTCGCCAGTAAACTCGATGCCAAACCGGTACCACCAGAAGGTAAATTCCCTGAGCTCTGTTCAAGTGACACAGTACCTTCGGTATCAGGAAGGGCGGAGGGAACACCCACGCGAGAGGATAGTTCCATGTTCGAGAGAAAGCGTCGTGAAACAATGCTTGGAGGTCGTTGAGGTCGAGAGAGGCGTAATTTACTACAACATGAGCACGATTGGAGGCAAAGAGATCTATTACTGGAGTACCCCATTTGGCAAAAATTTTCTCCGTGCATTCGTTCGACAGATGCCATTCCGGAGCGATTCGAAGCCTCGACAGATGATCGGCGTGACCATTGTATATTCCGGGGATATGGAATATTTTTACGTAAATCTGGTTCACTTCCAGAATCCGAAAAATTTCGTATGTCATATTCATGAGAGCCACCGACCTTGTACCACCCTCGTGACGTAGATAAGCTATGACTGTTTTGTTGTCGCTTTGGATCAAAACTGTGCTCCGGCTCAGGAGCTGACAATGACCTTGAAATACCCTTAGGATGGCTAACATTTCTTTTTGGTTGCAATGAAGGTGTTTCTCGCGATTCGACCAGAAACCTGTCAGAGAGAGATTGTCTAGGCAAGCACCCCAAGCTACGTCCGATGCATCCGTTGTGAGGTAATGAGATGGTGGGGGTATATGAATGGCTGAGGGGTTTTTGCAGTTCTGCAACCACCAATTTATTTCTTTCCTTACTTGAGTCGAAATGGGATGCCATTTCTTTACAGATTTCAACATTTTGTTGAGTAGACTTAGAAGAGTTCGATGATTTAGTCGACCTTGTGGGACAGTGAAACTGGCAAAGTTTAGTAGACCGACAAGACTCTGAGTTTCCTTTATATTGGTTCGCTCCTTGACTAGCATTTGAGAGAGTTTGATAACCAGACCGGGGATCTTCTCCCTGGGAAGATATTTTAGGTTTTTCCATGGGTCCCATTGGACACCCAAATAAACTATTGACCTTGAAGGGATCAGAACTGACTTCTCGTAATTTACTATCCAACCTAGTGCTTCTAGTGTGTCTATGACGGTTTTGACATGGTTCCTTAATAAATGACTGTGTTGATGAGCAATTAGGAAGTCGTCCAGATAGACTAAAATTCGAATTCCTTGATCTCTTAGTATCTGGGCAATCCAGTTGGTGATTGAAGCAAAGGTCTTGGGTGCCGTACTTAGCCCAAACGGAAGACATGTCATTTCCCAGAGCTGCTTCTGATAAATAAGGCGTAAAAATCGTCTGTGGTTGGGAGCAACACTTACATGAAAGTAGGCTTGTGAGAGGTCTATTTTGCAAAGCCAATCTCTCGGTTGAAGAAAATCTGGTACGCGAAAATGATTCAGGAGTTTGAACTTCTCGGTTATTACATACCGATTGAGGGCCCGTAAATTGAGAATGGGCCGAGCAGAGCCGTCGCTCTTGGCTACCAGAAAGATGGACGACAGGAAACTTGGAGCAAAACATACCTGTTTGAGGATACCCTGGTCTTTCATCTTGTTGAAAACAATACTCATTTCGATGGAATATGGAACCTCCAATTTGTTGTTTACCATCCTGGGATGAATAAGAGGAGGTCTTTTGCGAAAGGGTATGCGATACCCTGTTAAGATCTTGAGTATGTGTTCCGGTGCTCCTAAACGTTTCCATTGATCCACAAATAGTATGAGACGGCCTGCTCTGAATGTTTTGTCAATACTTACGTTTCTTTCCCCCTCTACCATTATCGTTCGGAGAGCGGTCACGTTTTCCTCCAGACTTGGGCTGATTCTGGGGCCTGGTATGTCCGCGGGGAACGTGGGAAGCGCCTCGTCTGCGAAATGATCCACGTTGATTCGGTGCGACCGAATGTGTACCTTGGCAATGCCAATGTGAACTATAGCCGTCCTGCGAGGACGGTTGACCAGTTGCACAGTAGCCGTGAGGGTTGTTTGGAACACAACACGACATGCGATTATGAAAACCCTGCGAGGGTTTTCTGCGACTTACAAACTCCTGCGAGGAGCTTCCTGGTTTCCTCGTCTCAACCTGCGAGGTTGAGGTATTTTGTTTTTTAAGTGGCCAAAAACATCTTCGCACGCCTCCTGCTTTCTCTATTGTAGATGTAAATTTCTCCGCGTTGAACAAGTTTGTGTAAGTGGGAGGTATCTTACGTAGCGCAGCCTTAACAAGGGGGTCTTTTACTTGTTTCAACACGCAGTCCCTTCGCATCTCCAGGATTTCAGCCCGGTGACCACATATCATTTGCAACATATCTGCCGACACAACTTGGAAATCACCAGAAGAGATTAGTTCTACGAGCTTATTAATCAAAACCTCAGAATCTGCGGTCACCTCCCTTGAAAACTGCGCAAAGTCGTTACACAGTTTTTGAAGGGCATCTCTTTGTTTTAAAACAGACAAGGTTAACGCAGCAAACGCTTTATCAGCATGAATCAAATGACGAGGAGATTGAAAAGCTGTAATTTCATCATTAATTTCTATATCAGTAAAACCGGGTGTTTGAGTATAATTTTTTTCAGTTTCAGAGTATCTAATGTCATTCCAGCTATTATTATCAAAATGCTGAACATCATTTAAGACCTTCAGTTTAGCTTCAGAACTCTTAGTTATAGCGGGTTCCTTTAACTTCGTCTTAATATCTAGCGAAATTGCATTCTCATTATTTATATTCACATTAGAAGAATGCTCAACTACCTCATCATACATATTGCGGCTAACATCAGAAAGAACAGACATAGAATCGTCTTCAGTTACATCGTTCAATGTACTCACGCGAACCTTTGCATCTTTACCCGGTAAAAGTTTCCGTAAGTTTCGAATTTCCTTGGACAGCCTACGTAGTGAGTGGCGGCGTTTTCGTTTGCCCCCCCCTTTTCTTTTACGCTGACTGTGCCGACGTTTTGAGGAGCGTGATGAAGGACTGTCGCTTCCAGCACTGATACTGCTGTCACTCGTGCTGTTGTATCGACGTCTGTGTGATGTGGATTCACCCGGTAATGGACCAGGTACTTCATTTGAACCACTAGCACAGCATTCATCCATACTAAAATGAAAATAAAATACTTTAAAATATCTCTAGGTAAAAGTATTTTAATATTCAAATAAGTAATTCAAACAAAAAGCTCGCAAAATATATATTTTTCAAGTAAATTTTCAAAAATATTACGAACGGAAAACCGTTAAAAATTTAAAAGTTAATAGAAAAAATATACTTAATAACTTTTCAACCTTAAATAATATTGAATTCTAAATACTCGTTGATCTATTTTACAGCCACGTGGGCACTGTTATAAAAAATAAATGTGGTTGTTTATCAAAATTACAACCAATAACTTTTACCTTGCTGCATTTTAAAAGCAGAAATATTAGCTAGGAAAAGAAAATGATTACTTACGTGGTTTCGAACAAACTCACTTTAAACACTTCACTTTAAAAAGACGAATTATTTTAAAAAAAAAAAAATAACGAACACGATTTCAATTACGCGTAGGTATACCCATATAATATTGACTTCGAGACGTGGTTGTTCTTTGCAAGGCACGACACGTCCGAACTCGGCGGGAAACAAGACGCCAATGAAGAATAAAATTGTCGCCGCGCCCATCGCACGACACCCTGCCATGTTGGAAGTGACGTCACAGGAAGTAAGGTTCCGGAAGTCTATAGTAATTTTGGTAAGAATTAAAGGAAATGCAAGGCGGGAAACGTAGTGCCTATCTCAAATTATTTGGTAAGGTTCGAATAACGGTCAAGTTAATAATGTGCTATTATTGTTGATAAAGTCCAGGCTTCCGCCCGCGGCTTCACTCGTGTGGTATAAAACCGAATAAAGAGTAGACTATGTGCTACTACACGTCATAATCAATGTATATTCTAAGTTTCAGCCAAATCCATTTAATAGTTTTTGCGTGATAGAGTAACAAACATCCATCTATACATCCGTACAAACTTTTACGTTTATAATATTAGAATATTGTTATAAAACTATTAGTTGCCCTTTTTGTAGTACTAATTAAGTATATTTTGTCGTAGCAAGTCGAAGGCCCGGGTGTTTCATAGGAAAGATAAACTTTCATAAATGACCAATAAAATTTTAATTTATATTTCAGATATGTATAACTTTATCTTTATTGAAATACCTTTCATTGTTACAAATCTAAACTTTGCATCAAAGCCGCTGTTCCGTTTCCTTACATTGAAAAGTTTTCGCAAAAATTAGAATAATGAAGGCTCGCTGTCTGAATTCTCTCGTTTTGTGAACATCAGTATTATTCATTGTACATTGTCTTGCCCTGAGCAATATCTCAGAAGTAGCGAAGCGAAAAAATCAACGTGATGGATTGATTCCCTCAAATTTTAATTTTACTTAAATTAACCTTAGGTGAATCTTTCACTGTCGAGAACAATGCTAAGATATATTTTGATACTCTTACTAATATTATAATACCGAAAGTTTATGAGCATGTTTTAATCTTGAATTCCCACAGGAACGGGAACTTTTCACCGCGGGTAACACCGCGGAGCGCAGCTAGTAATAAATAATAATTAGCTGTACGAGACCAAAACCAGAAGGATCACCCGTTATTTCAAGTAAAAAAACCAGAACTGGTACGTCATACTTATAACGAAGTACGAGTAAACAGTACACCCAAGTTTCAAGGGATATCGCCAAGGTGAGTACCTACAACAGTAGTAGGTACTCTTGGATGGTGACTCACTTGATTACGAAATGCAGGAGGATTCCGCGGTATAAGGTCTTATCACTGCCCATTGCGCTACAAAGTTGTTTACTGCTAAACTATGTGAAAAACAAGTAGTGTAAGTAGGCTCACGAGTTTATGAATTATCAAGATCAAAAGATTAAAAACTTTAAAGTTGCTTAAAAGGGTAATCAGAAGATCTTCCAGATAAATTGAACGAAAATTATTTGTTCTAGAAGCCAAGCTGATAACTTTTAATGTCAAGAGAATAACTTCCTTCTAAGAAGATAAATAAAACTTGTAACAGAACACATCAATGATGGTTCTAATGAATACAACCAACAATAATGAATTTAACCTTGACTTTAAATTAGAAGTAGGCTTGGTTCATTGCCTACACAAACTGGTTATTGTAGTCAAGATACTGAGAATAGAGCGCCATCTTTTATCATGTACGGATAACGTTTGCGTGTAGAGTTCCATTTCGTGACTCAACAAGAACGAGAGTCCTAATAAGTTCTGTTTGAAATCACTAGGTGGCATTTCAGTAATATATACCATCATCATCATTCAATCTTACTTACTTATCATTCTTGCATTTAATATTATGCTAGGCAAGCCTCCTCGATCGTACAACCTTCGACATATCGACGCTAATGTAACCTTACTTAAGTAGCCTCCTAAATTAATCAATAAACATAAAATTAATTCGTTAATAGTAAATCGATCACTTGAGAAAGACTAGGAAAATATTCATAAAAACCTGAAGAATATAAGTACAATTACAATAGTTGCCTGGGAAAATGATTCTATAAGGGAATTTTGTATTAATTTAAAACTATAATAGAATTTTGGCTACTGCTACTTCCAAATATAAATCAACATCTAGCACACACATACAAAAAGCACTTACCGAGAATAGCTCTCAGATGTCCCTCAAGCGTCTGCAATATCGTCATCTTGATCTCCCTGACGTCCTTGCCGAGGAACTGTTCGCATGCCGTCGTGAGGAGCTCGTCTTCGTTCATGATCTTGCACTGCGCCACACCGGTCACGGTCAGGGGGACTCCTTGGGCTGTTTCCACGTACTCACACATCGGGTTAAGTGTCATAACCTGAAGGCCATATGAAAATGAAATTTTAAAAAAATATAATGATCACGACTATTCCCAGGGGAGCGGTATACATTTCTTTTCAGATCTTTAGGCATCCTGGAGGTGATTTGGTTAATTGAAATAACTGAAATACACATACTGGGTTTGTAATTTAATTCACAGCTTCTATGGTCAATACAAAATTATTTCAGACTCTCAATTTGGCTTTCAACCATTTAAATCAACCTCAATTTTGCTTTCTAAATTTACTGATGAAATTAATGATCTTCTCAACGATAAAAAACATGTTATCCTATTATTCATAGACTTCAGCAAGGCGTTTGACACACTGAGACACAATACTCTGATTCAAAAACTAGACAGCTCTGGAATAAGAGGGCCACTACTAAACTGGTGTAAAGACTATTTCCTCCATAGAAAATATAAAGTAAAGGTTGGTGATCAGTTAAGTAATCAACAATTCGTCTCAGAAGGCACTGCTCAAGGTTCTGTCCTCGGCCCCTTGCATTACCTAGCTTATGTTAATGACATGGAAAATGTAATTAGAGACTGCTCCATATATCAATATGCAGACGACACGTGCCTAGTGGCATCCCATCATGATGTGCAGAAAGCCGCCCAGTTTCTACAACGTGATTTCACGCAAGTGGCTAAGTGGGCTCATAACGCTGGCCTCGTCCTCAACTCTGACAAAAGTAATTCATGTGCATTCCTCCCATTCACCTAAATCAGATACCTTTACTATAACAGCGCATAGTCATGATTGCTTACATAAGGCCATTCTTAACTGTCAATGCAAGGAAATTGAGCAAGTTAGTCACCATACTTACCTGGGTTTGGTTATAGACAATCGATTCAACTGGCAAATTCACATAAATACGATCTGTGACAAACTTCGTGCCATACTGGCCAAATTCTACGTAATAAAACCCAAGGTACCTTGGATACTATTGTTAAATATCTATAAAGCCCTAGCTGAATCTATTATAGCATATGGTCTGAGCAGCTATGGTAGAACCTTTAAGACGTACCTTGACCAAATTTTAGTACTACAGTCTCGTTTATTGAAGCTTATCTTACCTAACAAGATAAAAAAACAACTGAAGGAAGATATAACAGAGTTCCAATACTGTAATATAGTCCCTGTACATAAGAAAGTTGAATTAACCCTACTAACAGAACAGTATCACAACCAAAATTCATTTCAGTCAATTGAACATAAAATAGTCACAAGAAAAATGACTCAACAAAAATTATTTATACCCAAAATGAGAAACTATTATGGTCGACGCACTACTAAATTTCTAATTCCAACCATAGTTAATACCATACCATACTCAATTCGAAGTGAAATAAATAATAAAAACTTTAAAACAAAATACAAACTCTATTACTTAGAAAAATTATAATCTCCTCAGAACTTTAAATCAACTTATATTTCAAATATGTTAATTTAATTTAAACATTTAAATGTAAATTGAATCAGCCTGTATAGCGTCTTGTTTACCACTTTATTCGAAACGCGTCCAGTGGCAGGCCTATGCTCACACTGATGTAACCTGCGATCTACTCACTCTGACGCACTCACAAGCGCTATGCGAGACTGTGACGGAACACGCCTTTGTTTCATTGCGGTCTCTTATCTATCGCCATTGTATTTAGATGTGAGTGTGGATTAATAGTTAACCTAATCATAATCACCCTATTACCTACTTTGAAATCTTAAGTATTAGATTGTTTTTCTTTCTTTTTTAAACTAGTTTATTGTTGCATTTATTTATATTTTGTATACGTGCTTATAAAAGACGAATGTGAGTGTCAACTCAAACCTATTAAGGTTTTTTAGACACAATATTAAGTTTTTGTATGTATATTTTTAAGTGAAATAAATAAAAAAAAAAAAAAAAAAAAAAAAAAGGTACATTAAATTAAACAAACTCGTTATTTTATTTTTTTTAGTTAGGTTTTTATTTTATTTTTATCATTTTCTTTTTTTTTTAACTAATAAAAAATATATATTTAAAATTATGTAATATCTATAAAGGTATTTTATGTAATTATTACTTATATTATATGTAATGTTCTTATAAAATGCATGTATTTATTTTATTTTATCTATTTTGTTTATGACGCCACTCTACTTTAGGCCCAGACTGAAAACCAGCGCTTCTTCACCTGGCACCCCCTCGTGAAGCTAGCTTAAAGCTGAGTCTGGACCTTTTGACAACGCCCTTAGGCAGAGTGCCCATAGGTAGGTATATACTTTAGTTACCTAAGTACGTTTTTGTTTTAATATTTGTTGCCTTAAGCTCTGTCTTTGTATTTTTGATTTGTACCTTTTTTGTGTGTTGTCAATAAACCTTTTCTTTCTTTCTTTCTTTCTTTCTTTCTTTCGTTAATAAAGTAAGCATTTTGTATCAGATTGGTTATACTGATTAAATTAAAAAAGCTTGAATAGAAATGTTATTGTTACCTCGAGGGAGATACGCTGGACATCAGTGACAAGCCACCAGGCCCACGCCCACCCACCCACTATGGTCCTCTTCATTGTGGAGCCGCAACATCCTCCTGCAACCAAAAACGGCTCATGAGAAAAAAGCTTAGAAGATAAACTAGCAATAATATGACCATATTGTGCGCAGAGAAAATGCCGTTGTTTTCTCATCTCAGGGCTTGTTTTAATATCTTCTAGTACATTTTTGATTACTTAGTTATATCATACTTATGAACGAATACTGAAACGCTACATAATGTAAGCGCCCATTCGCACGAGAGCTAAAAAAGCGTTGCGTCAAAACTCGGCGTTGGCGCTTTTAAAAAAGCTTTCGTGCGAATATGGGCTTTAACGTCCAACGTCCAGCGCAGAAAATACAACACTGCTCGATAAAAAACCGTCGCGTTTAAAAAGCGCTGACGTGTGAACATATACTTGGGAATACATTTGTTCTATTTGAACGCTTTTTTAACGGACGTTAAAAAAGCGCTCGTGCGAATGAGGGCTAAGTGGTGCTTATCTATGACATTATTTGACGTTTGTTCATGCAAATCTGACAGGTACGAGCATCTTGAATGGATAATACAATTAGTACAATTCAAGCAGCGTTTCAGTATTCGGGGGTTAGAAGCCTTATTCGTCAAGTAAAACTTAAACTTTATTAAAACATCATCATCATCGCCCTGACGATTTTTCACTAAGTGGCGTCGGCACAACATGTTTCTTTCGTCCATTATCCACTATCAGTCATCATATGTCTATTTAAAACATACATTTTAATTAATAATTCCTTTATATTATTTAAATTAAATGCTTCATTATGAATATTGATGGCTTACAAGAAACCATATTTGGAGATGGTAAACCAGCTCTTAGTCATATTTCTTCTAAATGCAATCGTTGCGACATTTTCATCCGTAACTTCCGAATTCTACAAGAAAGTATATTAGTCACTGAGCCAGCTTGAATCTACTTCCTCATGCTTTTCCTTAAGCTCTACCTCATAAGGTGGATCCGTTATTTCTTTAAAACAAACAGAGAAATAAAATAATAGAATTATCAATTTCAAATACATTTGTTCTTTATTCTTAATTGTACACAAGAAAAATACATTTAAAAAACGAAATTAAAAGGCATGTACAAAGGCTAGCTTTTTATTTTCTTTAGCTTATATTTGCTTGATATTTTTGATACATTCATCAACATTATCTTCCTGCCCTTCCCTGCTACTCTGCAAAACGAAAAACGAAGTTTCGTGACAATTTTCGGGGTCAGCTTATGTTGGTGGATACTAAATTCGTAATAGTTCGAACCCAAAAATTGTCACGAAACTTCGTTTTTCGTTTTGCAGAGTAGCAGGGCTTATCCCACATTACGTGGAGCCGGCGCAACAAGTATTCGTCTTTCATATTATGTATAAGTAAAAGTCAAAATGTATTGAATGATAAGAAAATTGTTTTTGCGCGAATCATATTTTCAAGATGTTGGTATCTGACATTGTCCTGCAACTTGAAATAACGCAATAAAAAAATATTTCACGGTCTACCCTTGCGGATCCACCCTAAGCTCTACTTGTATTTCCGACAAAATAAAGTATAAACCGAGTGCAGTGACCTCGAAGGGAGAGTAAAACAGGTGCACAAACGGGTTCGTTAGAACAAGTAGTATCTTGTTTGTTAGATTCTGGAAGTGTCCTTCCACTTTCTTCAAGTATTTCCGTCCAGAGATATATTTGTAGCACTAGAGATTAATTGAGAATTAACATATCTTTCTTATCACAATTTATGTATTGCGGTATTTTCTTTACCATTGCAGGTTTTACCTCAATACCTTTGTGGATAGGAGGGGGGGAATGCTCAGCAAAAACAATAGATGTGAGTTCGTTTCTCGTTGCATGATACAAGTTTGCATGATCTGCAGTAAGTTATGTTATTATGTATTGTATGTATGTATTGTATATGCATGTAACTGTAATGCGTTATTTACTTTTAGATATCTTCTTATTGTAACACTACATAGTACGTTCGTATGAGCTAAGTCTGATTCTGGTGATTTATTTATCAGCTGCCTTTTAACAAATTGTGAAACTCAGAATATCATAAACGAGACTCATTAGTGCAGATTAAAACTGCCTTTTGGGTAAAGACTTTGATTCGATTTTCGTGTACCATCGTCATTGTGAGACAAAATAAAGCATTTAAGTAATTTCACATTTCAGCGTACCGTAACTAATGATTTGCGACTTCGGCGGGAAAATATAGCAATCTTCGAGTTCCATTAGACGCCACTCGACCGTTGGATGTAATAAACAAAATTCACTTTCATGATTGCTACCGAGTTTGTCACGATCTACAGATGAAGTTGTTTGTAATAGTGTGGTAGCTACTTTAAACTTGAAACAAATATAGTTTTATTAAGAGATATTTTTAATGACTGATCTCTTATTGACATGGCAGCTATGAAGTGAGTGATAGGTACTTAGATTTTTTGTAGGATCTTGATTATTTTGAACACGCTTCAGCCCGCGGTACCTACCCGGATAATAAGTAGACTAACGTGTTATGCCAGGTCATAAACTATGTAGGTACAAGCTAAGTTTCAGCCAAATCCGTTAAGTAATTTTTGCGTGAAATAGTAACAAACATCCATACAAACTTTCGCGATTATAATGTTAGGTAATAAGATTTGTTGTAAAGTTTCATTGGTTTCAACAATTTGACTCGTATTATGAACTTGCGGAAATAATCATAACAACCACCGCAATGCTAATAAGTAACAAGACATACGATCTGAATGAAATTACGGTTTACCATAACTTTAGTTTCTCTCCATCTGAAATGTAAATAACTTACTTGGTTGGATAAGCTTCATCAAAGTAGCATTTATGACAAAAATCTGTATAGTTTTTAAACAACTGTAATTACAGTAAGTATAACCAGCAAATTAAGAGCATCCATCATTACGTCTATCTACGGCTTTTGTTAAGGCGAATTTAATTACAATGTATTCGTTAATGTTGTTTGATGAGGAACGTACCTACATCTAAAGATTGAAAACCTGAAACTTTTCCATCGCCGCTAATAGGTTAACTTTTTAATATTTCCAACAAGGGACAGCATTAAAAAACACTTCAATGTTCTAAGCAGAGCAATTTGGGAAGGAGCCACATTGGGAGTAGAACCTTGCAATAAAAACTGTTTTCAAATCGGCTTACTGACGGATAAATAGATGAATACATAAAAAAAAAACATACAATACATAACACCTCATATTGTGAAGTCGGTTAAAAAAGGAACAATACTAGATCACTCCCACCATTCGACAAACAGTTTGACGGCCTACGTGCGCAGGAGTCGGTAATCGTACGTCGAAGAAAGTTACCGTTACACCGGAGAACTGAAACGGTAGAGAGTGCACAAGACAACAATTTGATCGGTTCTTTTAAAAGAATCTTTTTAAATTGAAGACACACATTGAAGCCTCAGCACCTGATGTGTAACATGTTTGACAAAGTGATTTTATCTGTGCTAAATGTTTATTTAGAAAGTTAAAACGCAAAAGGTAAGTTGTATTGTGTTAAGTTTCGGCAGTGTCAAAGTGTTAGTGATTCATTGTTGGAGACTTATATAGGTTTTAGACCAAACTATTACAATGTTGGTATGTTTTAACATTAGAGCAACGTATGAAAATTCGAACCTTGCCGCTGTCTGGACGTTTACATACTAAAGGAAACATTATTCGTTTTTATAAGCCAAACCCCAACATCATTAATAATTTTGAATGGTAACAAAACCGGGTATTATTTCCTACTTAACATTAAAACAAATTCAGTTTCCTTTTTTTTGCATCTATGCAGCAAGAATTCTTGAGTGTATGATATCATCACAGAACTTGCTCTCATCTGCATGGGTTCTTCAAGTATACCAACTCACGCATAAGTGTTCTGTTTTCGTTTCAGACATTTTGTATGCTCTGTGTAAAAAAGTTAAGTTTTAAAAATACATTTTGCTGATCGATGACAACACAATTCCTTGACTGATTAAATTATGATCAGTCTTTGATTTAAAAAAAAACTAAAAGTCGAAGTATTGTTTGTTACCATCAAATTAGAAGCCAAGATGATTGATTAGAAATATAACCCATTTTAAAATGACTGTAGCAGCTAATTTGGACAAAGACTCTTTAAATAACAGAAATACCATACAATTTGCCAAGTTTCTTTATTAAAATACAAGTCTATAAACCGATACCTCATCACCTCACCTGTGTTGCTCTCTATCAAATGTTCACCCACAAGAAATCTAATGGCGATGAAAATAACTTCATACTAGCAACAATTATATTCAATAGGACCTTACTTAATATTCCACGTGTTATGCAGTAATTGGCACAGAAGTAAAGTTACATAATATATCATTTTCACCGGAACTTTTTGTTATTCTGGATGCTTAACGCGAACACTACAAAATGTCCGGTCACGGCTCAACTCGTACAATTCACTTTCTAACAAAAACATATTATTTACGAATATAAAAGTATGTATTACATTTTTGTGAAACAATGAGTAGCTATTACCGGAAACTGAAGCAGTCGTTACTATAATGGTCTAACTGCATGCAGAACATGGGTCTATGATTGTCTAACAAAACCAGCCAATAAAATTACAACACGGTGTAATGATGTATTCAGAGTCTGCGCTCAGACTCGAGTCCTCGCTCAAGTATCGAATTTTTGACAGTAGAAACTGAGTGATTAATCATCGCAGACACGATTCACGCTTGAGTATGAACTCTGAATAATAGCCTAAAAGAACTTTGGCTAAAAGTTGTATTTTCGACGAATAAATCGTTACTCAGTAACATAAAGGATTAACAAATTTAAGAGGATCTGATGAGGATCTTCGGAGCTATGAACATAAATGCACCTCGAGAGTGCAGAAAATGTATCTCCTTTTACAAAATTGAAGTCGGTCTTAATTCAATTCAATTCAATTCATTCATTCAGAAACAATCATATAAAATCGTGTTTGAAATTGTATTAAAATAATTACAAATTATAAAAATATACAAAACAATATTTTTTTTAATTTTGTTACTTGTTCATTTGAAAATAAATACCGATCACACGCACTGATTGTTGCTCAATGTGTTTCCTCTCTGCGCTAACAATTCGTGAGATTAAGGTAAATTTCTTTGTGTAAGATAAATGGGTCTTAAGTGCTTCATAAATCGTGATAAATGACACGGAAATGCTTGTTGTTATAGTTCTCTGAGTATGTCGGAGCCGTGTTATAATATACGGAATACGGGTATTAAACTAGAAAGGGGTTACATTATTTCGATAAAATTTAAGTAATGAAATGAAAGATATAAGAACATTAGAAAATTGGTCTGTTTTTATTTATGCAAAAATACAAATCAGATGAACATCAAATTATTTGTGTTGAAGATAGGAACGTTTTGAATGTTTCAATAGCTACCGCTGTCACAACAATGTTATTTAGATTAAAGATAATCGCAGTTTTGCGAGGATTTTGGAAGTTAGTCGTCATTGAGGTAATAAAGCCAATTGTCAGTATAACTAACCAATTGTAGTACTAACCAACCTGAAAGCTACACAGAAAGACAAATCTTAGAACATTCGAATAAAGTTGAAAATTATTTGCAAAGAATCCACCTTTTAACGGTACATCACCAGCTGAGGTTAGTGACGTAGCCGGTAATTAAAACAAGGTTAATGGCTTTTATGTGCCACATAACTGAATTCGTCGTCGCTATAATAACAGTAAGATTAGAGACACACGATAACTTTATAAGAAAAGGCGAAGCAGACATTCATTACAAGTAAGTGCACGAGCAACTAACATTGAAGTTGGAACGTGCCGTACCGGCTTTTCGTACATTCAAATTATTTGTTTTTAATCCCGACAAAGAAGGATATTTTTAGTTTTAAGTGTGTATCTGTGATCAAAATCGGCCCCTCCCTTTTCAGGAGCTACGTCGTTTCAGATAGTCACACAAATCCACAATACCACAAGTCCACAAATGCAGATAACAAGGTTGTAACACCACTTTATTTTCATCTGGAAAACAATAAAACAAGCTGTGTCGAATAAAATGTGTGGTAGCGAGGACACCAGTTGCATGTAGCATGCGTTGGACCCGCACGTTACATGACGATAAATGGCAGGCGTAGAGTCGCGTGCGCATTGCACGTTAATTTATTAGCTATCTATGCTACCATCCACTAATCCGACAGGTTATGGGCAGTTGAAACTATTCATGGAAACGAAGAAAAAGAAAGTAAAAATAAAAGAGTCATAAAGGTTTACTCCTATTTAAGTCAAAGGGTTAAGCTTTCTGAAGAGTAACAGTCATATAAAAACATAAATAATCATCATCAAATTCTGTGACTGACATCCGGATCTTTTCTGTGATGAATGATGATGATTCACGAAAACGAAAGTGAAAAGATATTGTCACTTTTATACAGACAAACAACACAAATGGGAAAATAATTCACATGGCATTTGGTAGAGTTTGAAATGTTTTCTGAGAAAGTAAAGATTATTTTCACCAAATAAGAGTCTCTCTACATAATCTACATAGGTCCTTAAGTTAAAATTTGGCCCGGCCAATAAGTATGTCAAGAGATTAGCATTTATATGAAGAATTTATCTTAAATTTTTCCTTAATTAATTTTCCAGTAAATATGAGTGCTTAAGTCAGATATCACTTAACAATTTAATATTATTTTACTGTTACATCCAAGCGCTTATGCTACTTACATGTTTCGTGTTTCTAATTTCCACAACACAAATATAAAACAAATATGAATGCGACAGTTGTCACTAAACATAGAGCCAGGTACAGATCTAAGAGCCAGGCCTAACTCCGAGTGAGAGTTTGAAATTGCCTTGTAATTTTTCAAGGCAATCATGTGAGGTACACTATCTTTATTGCTTTGTTTATTGTTGCAGGAGGCAAGATGAGCTCGATAGTGAATGCGGCTGCGGACGTGCTTTCTGGGACGGCCATAGCCGCCGCTGCAGGTACGCAGGTAATTACAATCATTACTTGGTGAATGAATGCCTGGTCTCAATATGCAACTTACGAATGACCGTAGATGTATCGGCATAGTAACTTTGTTTTCTGTTAAAAATGTACATCATGCTATTGCGATAAATCTACAGTCATTCTTAAGTTGAATATTGCATTGGGTATAAGTTATTCAGTTATTGTAGGTAAATATGTAAATTTTTTAAATTTGCAAAATACAAATTCAGTAAAAATATCTGTAATTAAAAAATATCCATAAACGTCATATTAGTGAGTAAGTAAGATATGTCTTTAATAATAATTTCTTTGTAAAATAACATTTAAATTATGTAAAACAATATTCATATAAAATGTAACCTGAGAAGAGCGAAATCTTTTAATACAGGTATGTATATGTTTACTTAAAAGAGGATTTCAAATGCATTTAATGTTAAGTATAGATTAAGTTAAAGAAATAAACTATTTGTGTTCTATTTTTTTAATTCCAGGTAGCGTGGTTTATTCCAATGCTTGTAGCAGCCATAGCGTACTACCAGTTCGACCAGACAGATCCCGAGGGTCGGCCGGGAAACGTGGATGACGGAGTTCTGCTGCCAGACTACGACTTCATCATAGTCGGAGCTGGGTCTGCTGGTCAGTGAGTATACTCGACTCGTATTTTCAAATTGTAACTAAATTTTAAGCCGCTTCTGGTGCCGCCGATGTTGTACCCGTTCATAGAGTACAGAAATCACTTAATATTGACATTATTGTGACATAATTTATTGCCAGTCATAAACTACAACTGCCTGTTTGCTCCGTTGGAGAGTTGTAAGTTTCATAATGTAGAAATTACAAGTTTCTTAATGAGGCTGTATCATCAATTTATTTCAGTCAACCTGTTTAATTTGAATATAAAATTTTCTTCCTAAAATTACAGGAGCTGTGGTGGCAAATCGTCTTTCAGAAGTTGGAAATTGGAAGGTTCTGTTGCTAGAAGCTGGTGGAGATGAAACCGAAATATCTGATGTACCGATACTGGCTGGATATCTGCAGCTGAGTAAGCTGGATTGGAAATATAAGACCGAACCGCAAGGAACCAGCTGTTTAGGTATGGAAACCTTTTAAATACACTATAATGAAAATGAAATATGATCGACGACTGTATCCCCAGAGCGAATTCAGAAGCTTTTCAGGCAATTTTAGATTCTTTGAAGATGTCTAACTACCCCAGTCAAGGATATACATTTGGACACTATACTGATAATAATTATTTGCACAAATGCGTACAGCACACACATAAAAAAGCACAAGCTCTTGCAGAGGCTTTTGTAAAGTTTTTCCTTATGAAAACGAGATTTAAATATATTTTTTTATAATCTATGAATATGTAAAATGTTGAATGAATGTGACACTTAACTATTAGAACAGGCATTAGTGATTATATCCAACTCCATACTATTGTTTATTATTTACAAGGGAATAAACCCTGAACATAATGTTATTTTCTTTTCATTTTCAGCTATGGAGGGTGGTCGATGCAATTGGCCCCGTGGTAAAGTCCTTGGAGGCAGTTCAGTCCTCAATTATATGCTCTATCTAAGAGGAAACAAAAAAGACTACGACTCGTGGGAGGAGCTTGGAAACAAAGGATGGAGCTACAAGGACGTTTTGTACTACTTTAAGAAATCTGAGGACAATCAGAACCCTTACTTAGCGAGTACTCCTTATCATAGTACTGGAGGATATTTGACAGTGGCTGAAGCGCCATACCACACACCTCTAGTGTCATCTTTCATAGAAGCAGGTCTAGAGATGGGATACATGAATCGAGATATCAACGGAGAGAATCAGACAGGATTCATGGTAGCTCAAGGGACTTTACGCCGAGGCAGTCGATGTTCCACATCTAAAGCTTATCTTAGGCCTGCTAAAGATCGGAAAAATTTCCATATATCAATGCATTCTCACGTCACAAAAGTACTTATTGATCCTAGAACGAAAATAGCATTTGGCATTGAATTTGTGAGAAATAAAATGATACACAGAGTCAGAGCGAGAAAAGAGGTTATTCTTTCAGCTGGAACAGTAAATTCAGCGCAAATTCTTATGTTGTCCGGTATAGGCCCAGCAGAAGAACTGGCTAAACATCGAATACCACTGATACAAAATCTTAAAGTCGGAAGAAATCTTCAAGACCATATTGGGCTTGGTGGACTTGCATTTATGATCCAAAAAGAAATTTCCATAGTCGAGCATCGTCTGCATACTATGACCACATTAATGGAATATGCAGTCTTAGGAGAAGGTCCCTTAACCATAATGGGAGGAGTTGAAGGGCTTGCCTTTGTTAATACCAAGTACGCAAACGTGACTGACGATTTCCCAGATATTGAGTTTCACTTCATCTCTGGATCCACCAACTCAGACGGCGGAGAACAACTACGCAAAATTCATGGTTTAAAAGATACATTCTACGATGCAGTTTTCCGACCTATTAACAACAAAGATGTCTGGAGTGTAATACCAATGCTCCTACGACCACGAAGCAAAGGTTTTATCCAGTTACGCAGCGCAAATCCTTACGACTATCCTTACATTTATCCCAACTACTTGACAGATGAGATGGATGTGAAAACTTTGATAGAAGGAGTCAAAATCGCAGTTGCATTATCGAGGACAACGGCATTCCAAAGGCTTGGCTCAGTTTTGAACAAGCACGTGTTTCCGGCATGCGTCAGCGTAAAGAGATATTCAGACGATTATTGGGAGTGTATGATTAGACAGTACACGTGTACTATTTACCATCCGGTTGGCACCGCTAAAATGGGACCCTACTGGGACCCGGAAGCTGTTGTTGATAATGAGCTGAGAGTGTACGGAGTGAAAGGTCTACGTGTTATTGATGGCAGTATCATGCCTAATTTAGTGAGCGGAAACACTAATGCACCTATCATTATGATCGGAGAAAAGGGCAGTGATATGATCAAAGAGTTCTGGCTGAAACGTCGAATTTCTAGGTACTATATATAAAGGAAAGTAGTACGTGAGTATTTCAAGTGTTTTATGTGAGAACGGAAAATAGGTATCATGTAGTTGTTTCGTGTGAAAACATTTCCAATCGTTCAATTGCAGCTTTGTATCAGACTAGTAATTAGATAATAGAGCGTACAAACTAAAGAGTTAATTTATCAGTATTATAAGCTCGTCTTTACAATTTGTAAATATACTTAATTTATTTTTAACTTATTGAAAACTCATTTCATTGCGTAAGATTACATAAGCAATAATGATTAAAACAATGAATTTTAACGTATACCTACTTTGTTTCATTTGTCAGTCACAATCACAATGAGTCCCATTGATAACTAGGTCAGATGTGCATTTTAATGTCGTAACGTACTATTGTGAACGAGAAACGCTCCATCACGAGCCGAAATGCTGAATCGGCTCCCTTGCCGTATTTAATATAGAGTTAATTATGCCACAGAGCAGTACAAATCAAGTAAACTTTTGAGTTTAAATGAAAATAACTTATGCATTAATTTGTTATAGGATTGCGTGCGATAAACAACTTAAATTTATTGAATAAGTCTAGGCTAGCATAAGTATACTCTGCATGTAGGAAAGTATTGGTAAAAGTCCAAAAACAAATTATAATTCTCATATTATAAAACAAAGCAAGCATTTATCAACTTGATAAATGAGAATTTAAAGTTATGTCACGTCTATAATCGAATAACTCTACATATCGATTGATCAAAGTAAACAATAACTTGCTGACCAATCAAGGTCTTGTCTGAACACTCATGAACCAGTCAGTCACAAGACAGCTTTCCACAAGATGTCATCTGAAACGAAACTAGCCGTAAAAGGCTTCCTCTCAAACTCGAGGATTACCATGGGACTATTGCCAGGTCTAGGAGTGTTATTAGTTCTACGTATGGCGATCCATTTATACCGGCCTGATATAGAAGATATAGAAAACCGGATTCGAGATCGACCCCTGAACCAGCTCCACGAATGCTACGACTTCATCATCATTGGTGCAGGGTCAGCAGGAGCAGTTTTAGCAAATAGACTGACTGAAAACCCGGAATGGAAAGTGCTACTTTTGGAAGCAGGTGAAGACGAGAACGTTCTGTCAGAATTGCCAGTGTTATTTCCAGCGTTGCAATTATCGTCGATAGACTGGCAGTTTGAGACGGAACCAAGTGATGGATATTGTTTGAGTATGATAAATGGTAAATGCAAGTGGCCAAGAGGGAAAGTGCTCGGTGGTTCTAGTGTGTTGAATGCAATGCTGTATGTCCGCGGTAACAAGCGCGACTACGACAACTGGGAGCGTATGGGCAACACAGGCTGGGCGTATAAAGATGTGTTAAATTACTTCTTAAAATCTGAAGACATCCGAGTACCTGGATTTCAAGATGATCCATATCATAGAACCGGAGGACCCTTGACAGTTGAACATTTTGCGTACGAGCAACCAATTACAGGTAAAATATTAGAAGCAGCCAAACAAATGGGGTACAATATTTTGGATATAAACGGAGAATATCAGACAGGATTTACACGTTCTCATGCTACTTTACGAGATGGTCTTCGGTGCAGTACATCCAAAGCTTTTTTAAGACCTGCAGCTAAAAGGCCTAATCTTCACGTAAGCGTCAGTTCATACGTGGAAAAAATATTGATTGACGAACATAAAACAGCTTATGGGGTGAAGTTTACGAAACATGGAGAGCAGCAACGCATAATTAAAGCAAGCAAAGAAGTTATCCTATCAGCAGGGGCCATTCAATCTCCTCAACTTTTAATGTTATCTGGAATCGGAGATGCAGAGCATTTGAAAGAGCTTGGTATGTACCCCATTGTGAATCTCCCCGGCGTCGGAAGGAACTTGCAAGATCATGTTGCAATGGGTGGACACTCATTTATCTTTGATAATCCGAATGAAAACGGCACAGATTACTGCTTCAATTTGAACACCGCACTGGGTATTGGAAGTTTAATAGATTTCACAGTTCATAAAAAAGGTTTGCTGTACAGTATGATGGAAGCTGAAGCAATGGCCTTCGTGAATTCTAAGTACCAGGACCCAGCTGAAGATTATCCCGACATTCAACTCTTTATAGCACCAACAGCTGACAATATGGACGGTGGTTTATTTGGAAAAAGAGCAAATGGACTCACTGACGAAGTTTATGCTCAACTGTACGAAGAGATTTTATACAAGTCTTCGTTCTCTATTGTGCCTTTACTCTTGCGGCCAAAGAGCAGAGGCTACATCAAGTTGAGAGATACTAATCCGTATTCACCGCCAGTTATAGTACCAAACTATTTTTCGGATCCGGAAGATGTTAAAATTTTGGTAAGTTTCCCCTAATTCCCCTTGTAAATCACCTAATAAACTTGTAATATCTTAAGAATACGTTATTATTACAGGTAGAAGGTGCTCGTATAGTTCAAACACTGGTAAATCAAAGCGTTCTTCGAGAACTAAACACTCATCCGAATCCTCGTCGCAACCCCGGATGTGAGGAGCATGAGCTCATGTCCCACGAACACCTGGAGTGTCAAGCCAGACATCATACCTTGACCATCTACCATCCGGTGGGGACGTGCGCTATGGGACCCGTGGACAACCCTGCTGCAGTCGTAGACCCTAGGCTGAGAGTGAGCGCTTATCGTAAACACCGTCCATAGTAGAGTCACAGTCGAATTAGTCTGAGGATATATCCCTGAAGATCGGATTTTATGTTAATAACTGATTAAACTATACTACGAGTATAGGTTACTGGGCAAACGTATTTCATTTAAGCATTGTCATGTAATACAGCTTCCCATTAGATTCATTTTTTTACTAAATACATGTAGGTAATGTTTAGTTCAATCATCAATTTATGATTACTAGCTCAACTTATTTTTGAAGTACCTACTGGCCCAGAGTTAAATTCAAAATTTTAATTCTACTTTTCAGGTATATGGAATTAAAAATCTAAGAGTAGTAGACGCGAGTATCATGCCTACAATTGTGAGTGGTAATACAAACGCTCCTACGATTATGATAGCTGAGAAAGCTTCTGATATGGTCAAGGAAGATTGGAATGATCAGCTCATAAATGCTGCAAGTACCTGTCCGGCTGAATACGACAAGCACGAAAAGAACTCCGAGGACGAATCCCTAGAAATTAACATTAAACCCGACTTTTTCAATGAAACTACCAATCTTTTCAGTTATTTTGCTGAAGACAGCACTAAAGGTTCGACTCCAAGCGTCGAAAAAGTGAAAGTCAGAGGCAATGAAGATACAAACAAAATATCTCTACTGCCAAAGGAGTACGAAACACAGACAAAAGGTATCACACCAGAGAAAGATATATCGTACAGTGAACCAAATCACAATATTTATGAGTTCGACAGAGTTCCCATAAACAACTATCCTGAAACATCAACGATCAATTATCAGATACCATATTTCTATCCAAGCATCGTGCGTGGCAAATTGCTACCAGCTCAGGATGTTTCGCCTATATCAGCAGGGTACCCTTATGACCTGAGATATAATATAAATAACTACAAGCCTTTTAAAAGCAGGCCAGACAATCATAATTACTATCCAGAGACGTACGATTTTGATGAAAAACCAATTTATTATGAAACTAAAGAAATATCCAAACAAGGTCCGAAAAAATGTAAAGTTTGGTTGTACTACGACGGTGTTAAGTATGAAGTTGTGGTTTAAAAAGCCGTAAAAAGTAGAATTATTTATTCCAGTTACCTAAGTAATAAATGAATTTATATTTAAATTTGGTTTTCCTTAATAATAATAGTTACTGAAATTCCAAAGTCAAATAGGATGTTCTAGGTTAAATTTAGATAGCTGATGCATGATAAAAATGCATATCTCAGTGGGTAGGGTAGGGGTGCCAGTGCCACTAATAAATCACAAATTTTTAAGGTCATAATTTTTGTACCTTAAAATAAAATCTACTGCATTAAACAATAAGACAAATTATATAGCTTAAAAAGTAAAATAAATATGATGCTTTTTAATATAATTAATGACTGTGTGTGTGTGCGCACATTACGAAAGTTAATGTTTACTAAATAAATTATATATATCAGGTTCCACCCAGATTGATTCCGAAGATTGCATTATCAGTTAAATCAAATTAACGACCGTAAAAATAATTAATCATTAGAATGTTTGAACTTATTTCTGTAAAAAACTAACATTACAAAAACAAAAAGTTACGAAAACCTTCAAAAATAAAAAAACGACTTTCAAGCTTAATTAGAAAAGACAGTAACTTTAAAAGACAGTAAAAAAATTAAATTTTTACACTTGGTTTACTGTTGACACCTCTACCCTACCTCTACAACAAATAACAAAGAAAATCTTCTTTAAAAGAAACTTGATCCTAACTAAGATACTGCATTGTTCTAAAAATAAACTTGTTTTGTATGTTTCTTACACCTTCCAGTCTGAAATTGAGTGACTTAGTTGTTGTGTTGCTTTGCTGAAGACAATTACTTTTACAATAAATATAACCGAGTGGTGGGAGATCGCCAAAGACAGGGGTCAGTGGAGGATTTTGGGGGAGACCTTTGCCCAGCAGTGGGACATAACAGGTTAATAAAAAAAATAAAAAAATAATAACCTAATATTTTTGTTAACTTTAGTGAGGTGTAGGGATGTCAGAACGTTAAAGTTTTTGGGAACTTTTGTAAGTAGGTACTTTAGTTTTATTCATTAAAAGTTAGTATAGTTAACTTTCATTTTATCAAAGACGATTAATATCTAGAAGACAGACAAAGGCCATACACAAAATCGTAACCCTAAAAAATAGCCTGAAAACTCTAAAACATCAATTTTATCCAAGAAATTTCAATTACTTTCTAGTTAAAAATGTTTAAATATTGAATATTGTTGCTACCTACTACTAAGTATTGAAATTTATTGGATAAAATTGATGTTTTAAAGTTTTCAGGCTATCTGGTACTGCGGGATCGGGTTACGATTTTGTGTATGGCCTTTGTCTGTCTTCTAGATATTAATCGTCTTTGATTTTATTCATTAAAAGATAACTACTTGCTTTTGCTAATAAATGTATATACACAAATTGATTGCCATTAAATAAACTAAAGGCGCAAAATAAATGTATTTTTCAGGTTTTCGTATTTATGAAACAATGGAAACGTTAGGGGAAGCTATAGCATCTACATGTCCTGCCGCTTTTTCTGGTGCAAGTGGAGCACTCCTTGTTAACACTGTTACAGCATTGATAGCAGCACATTGCAGTATACTAAATGACAATGAATGGCCAAAAGACAACAGTATGGATATACTTAACGGAATAAACGGTATGTAATATATCTGAAAAATAGTTTTACATTTTATTAATAAACACCAAATAATGTATAAAACCTAATTGCGGTTACTTACAGAAGGATTATCCTACGACTTCATAGTCGTTGGAGCTGGTACAGCGGGGTCGATTGTAGCAAGTGGTTTATCTGAGCGGTTCCCATACTGGACCACACTTTTAATAGAAGCTGGAGAAGACCCAGGACTCGATAGCGAGGTATGTCATTTTTTTTTAATAATTTCAATGATTAACATACACTAGACCATGCTTATTTTTACCATGCTACGTGACGTTAGGTGATTAATATTGTATGGGTTATATATAGCTAGTTACACGTGAACCGAGCGTATCTGTATACACAGCATACTATGTTTTACCACGAACAAATTGGTTGCATTCACTCGTGATGCAGCTTGCTTGGTCATCAGAGCGATCATCAAATGGATAGGTAGTTGCAATTGAGTATATCTGTGCTTTCGATGGCATGTTTTGTATCGCCTCCGGCTGTAAATATTGGATACATAGAAACTTTGTAGCTAGACTTATCCAGTAGTTATAGTAATTTATGATTGCCAATCATTTGGCAATCATAAATTGATGTTTTTATGATTGCCTTAAGTAATAATTTAACATAATTATGTTTCAGATACCTGCATTTTTATTTCTAAATCAAAATGCAACTATAGATTGGAATTACAGGACGGAACCAGATGGTAGAAGTTGCTTAGGCTTTAGTAATAACAGCTGTATTTGGAGCAAAGGTCGTGCTATGGGAGGATCTAGTTCGATAAATGCGATGCTCTACATCAGAGGGCATCCTGATGATTACAATAATTGGAATGAAGATGGAGATGAAGGATGGAGCTACAAAGACTTGGAAGCATATTTCAGAAAAGTTGAAGATATATTACACTATGATGATATACAAATTCAAAATAATCCATGGGATAAAATTATAAGAACAACGTGGGATCAACTAGGTTATGAATCAAGTGATATTAATAATGAAGCTGAAATTGGTACAAAGAAAGTCAAGTTACTTACAAGAGGTGGTAAACGACTGAATTCTGCAAAATTATATTTGAAAGGAAATAGAAATAATCTGTACGTTATAAAGAACACAATTGTAACAAAAATGATTATAGATAACAAATTTAAAATAGTAAATGGTGTAGAAATCAGACACGCAAGCGGTATAAGTGCTAATATAAGTGCAAGGAAAGAAGTGATTCTATCCGCTGGGTCGATTGCTACACCTCAGATACTAATGCATTCTGGTATAGGCTCTATGACGCATCTAGAGGCTAATGGTATTAAATGCTTAATGAACCTACCAGTAGGGCAAAATTTGCAAGATCACCTTATTCTGCCAATATTTTTAAAAACAGGTCTGCATAATAATGTTTCTGAACAAGAGATAGTTACATTATTGCTTCAGTACATGTTGACTAGAACAGGACCTTTCTCTAACATAGGTATTACAGATTTCATGGGTTTTATTAATACTGAATATTCAAACAACTATCCAGACGTTCAATTTCACCATTCATATTTTACTAAGAATGACAAGTTCATGCTACCGCCATATTTAAAAGGAGTAGGATATAAAGACGAAATTATTGATACTATTGTCAATTTGAACAAGGAAAGCGATTTGATTGGTATATATCCAACACTGATTCACCCTAAATCCAGAGGAGAAATATTATTGTCTAATATTAACAGCAGTCCTACAATCAAAGCAAATTACTTTCAAGATCTGGAAGATTTGGAAACATTGATGAAAGCGATTGATTTTGTAGAAAAGTTGGCTAATACCGATAGTTTCAAGACTTTGGGTGTAAGAGTGGCTACTTTGAATATACCGGGTTGCTCAAAGAAAATCGTACCGTCAGCTCAGTACTGGGAATGTTATATTAGACACATGGCCACCACGATATACCACCCTGTTGGTACAGCTAAGATGAGAGCACGCGCAGACGAAGGTGTTGTAAATGAAAACTTATTAGTTCATGGAATACGTAACTTAAGAGTAGTAGATGCCAGCATAATGCCTACGATACCAAGTAGCAATACAATGGCGGCGACAATGGTGATCGCTGAGAAGGCAGTTGATCTTATCGTAAAACATTTCAAAGAACGGGTGGAGCTTTAGATGACACTTATAATAAGAGTTCATGGATTATAAGAATTCATTAATTTCCTTTGTGACGGCAGTATTACAATAGAAATGGTAATGTTTTAAATATTATATAATAGTTATTATGTTGTGTTTATTTACTAACGATATTTCTCTGGTAATAAAGGATAGTATACATTTCTCTGGATACCATTAACTAGGTAGTTAACTTATTTCTACTTTTAGAACAACAAAAATTAGGTGAAAATTCTGACACATTTTTTTTATATAGTAATTAAATAATACGCCCATGCAAAAACAGCACCGCGTAAAGTTACATCAGATAAGGCCTTGAAGATGCTTTGATCATATCTCATGTGATGAAACATCATTTCGTTGCAAATATTTCCATATCTGTAGAAAACGGTGAGTTTATGTTGCTAGAGCTGCTCAAACAATTATGTACGTATTTTAATTGCAGATTTATACTAGGTAACTAGTTTGCGTGGTGCGCGTGCTGCAAGCAGCACGCGGTTTACTTTTTCCATGTTTCTGACAGGTAGAGAGACCCTTATAAAATTTTGAGAATCCATAGGAGATTAAAAATATTTAATAAACCGCTATTGGAAGCCCTAAATCAGTATGAAAACCCGTTAGGAGCCCTAAAGCATTAAAAAAAAAAAAAAAAAATCCCATGTCGTCGGCCCTGAGTTACGCTTCACCCACTCGACCTTCGTTACGCTACGGAGGTCGGCGGCTCGCTTCGCTCGCCACCTCCCCCCTCCGCTCCACTCAGGTCTCGTAGGTTCGCTCCACTCAGGACCTCCGACCTGTTTGATGTTTGCGTGGTGCGCGAGCTGCAAGCAGCTCGCGGTATTTTTTTCCTATTTTTGACAGGTAGAAAGACCCCTATAAAATTTTGAAAAAAAAAAAAAAAAAATTAAAAAAAAAAAATTAAGAAAAAAAAAATTTATGAAAAAAAAAAAAAAAAAAAAAAAAACAAAAATTAAGAAAAAAAAAATTTATAAAAAAAAATATTACCCTCAAGTTTCCAAGTCGTCGGCCCTGAGTTACGCTCACCCACTCGACCTTCGTTACGCTACGGGGGTCGGCGGCTCGCTTCGCTCGCCACCTCCCCCCTCCGCTCCACTCAGGTCTCGTAGGTTCGCTCCACTCAGGACCTCCGACGCCAACCCACTATAATATTTGTTCAAACACCTAATGGATATCTCTAACCGTTGAGAAGTTACAGCCCTTTCAATTTTAGGGGAGGTTGGGGAGGTGGGGGGTGAGTTTTGAAAAAATATTTCGACTATCTAGATGCCCCTTGATAAGAATCTGAAAAAAAATTTTGTTCCAAGTCTTAAGGCTTTCGAGATCCGCAAAAGGGGGGGTGAGGGGGGGCAAAGGGGGCAACACTGAAAAAAAATTTTTACTTCCCCGAGCCTCCTCTATCCGATTCCGCAAAAAAAATTGTTCCAAGTCTCTTAGTTTCCGAGATCCTCAATAAGGGGGGGGGAAGGGGGGCAAAAAGGGGGGGTTTGCGATTTTTCCCGAAGTTTCCAGACGTACCTCTATACGAATCCGTCAAAATATACATACCTCCCCATCCACCAACAGGGAGAACAATTCTGTCAGTGAGTGAGTCAGTGGTAGTCTAAGTTTATATATTATAACTAGTTTGCGTGGTGCGCGTGCTGCAAGCAGCACGCGGTTTTCTTTATCCATGTGTTTGACAGGTAGAGAGACCCTTGTAAAATTTTGAGAATCCATAGGAGATGTAAAATATTTAATAAACCGCTATGGGAAGCCCTAAATCAGTATGAAAACCCTTTAGGAGCCCTAAACCATTAAGAAAAAAAAAAAAAGAAAAAAATTTACCAAGTCGTCGGCCCTGAGTTACGCTCACCCACTCGACCTTCGTTACGCTACGGGGGTCGGTGGCTCGCTTCGCTCGCCACCTCCCTCCTCCGCTCCACTCAGGTCTCGTAGGTTCGCTCCACTCAGGACCTCCGACCTGTTTGATGTTTGCGTGGTGCGCGAGCTGCAAGCAGCTCGCGGTATTTTTTTCCTATTTTTGACAGAAAGAGACCCTTATAAAATTTTGAAAAAAAAAAAAAAAAAAAATTAAAGAAAAAAAAATTAAGGAAAAAAGAATTTATGAAAAAAAAAAAAAAAAAAAAAAAAAAAAAAAAAATTAAGAAAAAAAAAATTTATAAAAAAAAAAGTTACTCTCAAGTTTCCAAGTCGTCGGCCCTGAGTTCGTTCGTTACGCTACGGGGGTCGGCGGCTCGCTTCGCTCGCCACCTCCCCCCTCCGCTCCACTCAGGTCTCGTAGGTTCGCTCCACTCAGGACCTCCGACGCCTACCTACTATAATATTTGTTCAAAAACCTAATGGATATCTCTAACCGTTGTGAAGTTACAGCCCTTTCAATTTTAGGGGAGGTTGGGGAGGGGGGGGGTGAGTTTTGAAAAAATATTTTGTCTAACCAAGTTCCCCTTAATACAAATCTGAAAAAAAATTTGTTCCAAGTCTTAAGGTTTTCGAGATTCGAAAAAGGGGGGGAGAGGGGGGGCAAAGGGGGCAACACTGAAAAAAAATTTTTACTTTCCCGAGCCTCCTCTATCCGATTCTGCAAAAAACAAAAATTACGGTTCTCCTAGTTTCCGAGATCCTCAATAGGGGGGGGGGAGGGGGGGCAAAAAGGGGGGGTTTGGGATTTTTCCCCAACTCACCCGAGTTACTTGTTTACGAATCTGTCAAAATATACCCACCTCCCCATCCACCATCAGGGAGAACAATTATGTCAATGAGTCAGTGAGTGAGTCAGTGGTAGTTTAAGTTTATATATTATAACTAGTTTGCGTGGTGCGCGTGCTGCAAGCAGCACGCGGTTTTCTTTATCCATGTGTTTGACAGGTAGGTTTACCCTTTTAAAATTTTGAGAATCCATAGGAGATTAAAAATATTTAATAAACCGCTATGGGAACCCCTAAATCAGTATGAAAACCCTTTAGGAGCCCTAAACGATTAAGAAAAAAAAAAAAAAAAGAAAAAAATTAACCAAGTCGTCGGCCCTGAGTTACGCTCACCCACTCGACCTTCGTTACGCTACGGGGGTCGGTGGCTCGCTTCGCTCGCCACCTCCCCCCTCCGCTCCACTCAGGTCTCGTAGGTTCGCTCCACTCAGGACCTCCGTCCTGTTTGATGTTTGCGTGGTGCGCGAGCTGCAAGCAGCTCGCGGTATTTTTTTCCTATTTTTGACAAGTAGAGACCCTAAAAAAATTTTGAAAAAAAAAAATTTTAAGAAAAAAAAAATTTAGAAAAAAAAAAATTTGGAAAAAAAAAAAAAAAAAAAAAAAAAATTAAGAAAAAAAAAATTATAAAAAAAATATTACCCTCAAGTTTCCAAGTCGTCGGCCCTGAGTTACGCTCACCCACTCGACCTTCGTTACGCTACGGGGGTCGGTGGCTCGCTTCGCTCGCCACCTCCCCCCTCCGCTCCACTCAGGTCTCGTAGGTTCGCTTCACTCAGGACCTCCGACGCCTACCTACTATAATATTTGTCCAAACACCTAATGGATATCTCTAACCGTTGTGAAGTTACAGCCCTTTCAATTTTAGGGGAGGTTGGGGAGGGGGGGGGTGAGTTTTGAAAAAATATTTTGTCTAACCAAGTTCCCCTTAATACAAATCTGAAAAAAAAATTGTTCCAAGTCTTAAGGCTTCCGAGATCCGCAAAAGGGGGGGTGAGGGGGGGCAAAGGGGGCAACACTGAAAAAAAATTTTTACTTTCCCGAGCCTCCTCTATCCGATTCCGCAAAAAACAAAAATTACGGGTCTCCTAGTTTCCGAGATCCTCAATAGGGGGGGGGGAGGGGGGGGCAAAAAGGGGGGGTTTGGGATTTTTCCCCAACTCACCCGAGTTACTTGTTTACGAATCTGTCAAAATATACCCACCTCCCCATCCACCATCAGGGAGAACAATGATGTCAATGAGTGAGTCAGTCAGTCAGTGGTAGTCTAAGTTTATATATTATAATAACTAGTTTGCGTGGTGCGCGTGCTGCGAGCAGCACGCGGTTTTTTTTTTTGCCATGTGTTTGATAGGTGGTAGCTACCCTTGTAAAATTTTGAGAATCCATAGGAGATTAAAAATATTTAATAAACCGCTATGGGAAGCCCTAAATCAGTATGAAAACCCTTTAGGAGCCCTAAAACATGAGGAGAAAAAAAAACCCATGTCGTCGGCTCTGAGTTACGCTTCACCCACTCGACCGTTTGACAGATAGGTTTACCCTTTTAAAATTTTGAGAATATAATGGAGATTTATAATGTATTGGAAAGTTCATTAGTTACCTTTAAAGATTTTGAAAATGATATAAAAATTTATAAATATATTAAAAACCGCTATGGGAACCCCTACATACCTAATAATTACAAAGGTCAGTCCTAAGGCAAAACGCAATGATAGCGCGTTCTAATTTTATGTGTGCTGCCATCTAGTTATGCTAGGTAAACTATAACAATATTGATTACTTGATTCTGACATGTGCTGCCATCTAGTTTGAGTTGGGTTAATTAAAATGTAAACTATGTAATAGATTGGGTTCGTAAAGATGTTTCATAAAGTTCAAAGGTTCAATCACTATACTAATTTTTTATATGTCATTTGCACGCGAATTGTCCCAAACACTTGAATTTTTCAAAGTTAAATTTAATAGTACCACCATTTTTTTCATCGGGAACTATTATAGGATTTTCCCCAATTAAAAATGCCCAGCAGTGGTGCCCTCACTATCACCCTTAGAAAATCATGAGAATCCATAGGAAACCTAAAATGAATTGGAAAATCCATAAGAGTCCTTAAAAAATTTCAAGAAAACGGATATTAAATCCGCTGCTATCTCTTTTTATTGACTTAAGAGTACATAACAAGAAAAAAGTACCTATATTTAAAATGTACTTATATTAAATTGACAAATCTTTATGAATAAAACCATTAGATAAAAAACATCGTTTTAATAACTATGAACCCTTTATAATAATAATATTACTTAGTTCTATAATCAGACAACATAGTCCACAGAATGGTCAGAATGGTTAGTAACTAAACTTAGAAGATTAGGGGTTAGTACTTATCATATTTCGATCTCTGGTAGATTTTCCTGCTGCTTGGGCCGGGCGCACTCTGTAGTGAGGGAGGCCTTTTTGTTCCGCTAGATGGCGCGTCAGTGCGCACACGAACATGCCTTACGGCTTACGCACTACAGAAGCGCATTTTATTATTATTTTTTATTGAATTAGGTAGGTATAGATAGGTAGGTAGTTTACCTTAGGTATATACGAGTATACCTACATTACTTTTAGAATAGGTACTCTGGCGTTTTTCCTGCTGTAAAGGCCTTCAATAAAAATGGACAGTAGGTACCTATAAAGCTGGTTTATTTGCTATACAAGGTAACAGATCTATTGGCAGTGTTCAAAATGATTGGGTCAGAGAGAAAGGTACGGGGATCCATTCAAATATGGGATCGCGAGAGAGCGTTGAGTGTCGGAGGCAAGTGGTCGTCGTCGAGAGGAAGCTCGTGCGCCGCGCCTCCACCTTGCTCGCGATGACGTCACGGTCACCCGCTGATGCTGCTCACGTGCACTCTGCTCAGTAGTGAAGTTGTTTTTTTCCGCCAGATGGCTTCAAGTGTCAATTGTATTGTGTAGATAGATAGATTTACCTATCTATCTATCTTAGGGTATACCTACATCACTAAGGCTCAACTCACAACAATAGAGCGGCGAAGCGGAGCGCGTTTTCAGTGTCATAAATAATAAGTATTATAGTAATGAAATAAAGTTCAAATTCATATGACTCTGAAACCGCGCTCCGCTTCGCTGCTCTCTTGGTGTAAGTTGAGCCTTAGAATACTTTGGTGTTTTTCCTGCTGTAGGTAAAGGAGGCCTTCAATAAAAATAAACTGTATAATTAAAGCTGGTTTATTTGATATAAAAGGTAACAGATTTCCTGGCGGTGTTAAAAATGATTGAGTCAGAGAGAAAGGTACGGGGGTCCGTTCGGGTTATTCCTCATGGCCGAACTATTTCGCTTAACTGATTTGGGTACGAGGATTAACATATCCTCATTAAATAAAAGTGCTTAACTTAAGCATTTCTCGATTATATTGCAAATCAAAAGTTAAACAGCAGTTTAACATTAAATTATGAAACTACTTAGTTTGTTCTATGAAACAATTTGAGATAAAAAGTACAAACAGGGACAATATTTTCTTAAACAGTAATATAACGTCATGTTCCATAGAACAAATAGGACCTATCGGCATTTCTGGCGCTTCGGCGGCCGCTGCCGCGGCACGCTCGCTCTGCTCGCTCGCCTCGCGTGGTAGTGGTCACTGTTCAAACATAACCTAACCAACTGATTTCGATCTGGGTGGATGTAATATTTGGTACGAGTTCGGCCATGAGGATATGTTAGTCCTCGTAGCCAAATCAGTTAGACGAAATGTTTCGGACATGAGAAATAACCTGTCCGTTATCAATATGGAATCGCGAGAGAGCGTTGTTGAGTGTCGGAGGCAAGTGGCCGAGAGGAAGTTCGTGCGCCGCGCCTCCACCTTGCTCGCGATGACGTCACGGCGCCCCGCGCGTCTCCTCCCGTGCGTAAGTGATCCGGTCTCGGACACGCTCCCCGGGTCGCTTCAATGATCTGGAAGAGTGCAGATATTATTATTAATATCAGTGGTCGTCCAATTAAGAAGTGAGCAGGAGTGAGAGCAGAGGGGAATCAGAGGAGAGTTTGGGTGAGAGGACGAGAGTTCAAAATAGCCTAAATTTGAGTGAGACAAGTGGCCATTTCCTCATACATAATGAGAGCAGAGGGGAATCAGAGGAGAGTTTGGGTGAGAGGACGAGAGTTCAAAATAGCCTAAATTTGAGTGAGACAAGTGGCCATTTCCTCATACATAATGTAAGGTGCGTTACTAAGAGCCGCTTAAGATGATGTTTGGTTGAGCGATCGGCTGCTTCTGCTAAACCGTTAAAGTGAGGTGTGTAGGCTGGAACAAATTTAAATTCTACTTATTAAAAACCTACGCTCCAAAAAGGAAAATCGACATTTTGCTTGTTGATATGAATCGCCTAAGACAGAAGGGACTCTTCCTTCAGTGGCATAGTCACGACAAACCGATCGTCCTCTTTCAGAGTCGTATTTAAATGGAAACTCTGCTCACATGCACGTTTTTTCTGATGATAGGGATGGGGGGAGGGGGGGTGCTTTGCTGCTACACCTACAGTATCTAATTAATCTATGACCGATGGTATATTTAAAGTAGGATTAGCAAGAATGATTCCTTTAGGAAGATGAATATTTTCCGTATTTATAAGAATATAAGACAGTCGACAGTAAATTTGAAGTCGTCATGAAGTGACATTAAAGTGAGGCTGTAAAACTGTGTACCTACTTTTAAAAGTATGATTATTGATACCTGTGACAGTGGAGTGTCGCATCGCCAGCTGCCCGCACATCGAGTCGGTAACGAAGCTCGCCCGCTGCCCTCGTCCGGCCTCGCGCGGAGTGCGCGCACCACGGCTGTGGACAGTAACACATGCGAGGGAGTAGTCAACTGCGTATTATAACAATCATTAGCGAAATTGTTTATACTATTCACTGGAATGGAAAGCAGAGGAGATGTCTCTGATTCATAAAAATGTAACAGTGTGTTATGCCTCTTTTTGCAGTAGGTACCTACATGGGACAAGACTGCATCTATTTTTAAAATGACCTGATCGAAGGCAATAAAGACAAACTTGTTTCCTTGGCCTTTTGTAGCCTATCTTCAATTGTGAGGGATCTGAATCATTACACAGAGGACATTTAATGCCGCACGGGGGCGGCAGGAGTGTCAGCCATCCACATTCTTCATTTATTCAGTTGCCCGCCGTTGATTGTCTCGCTTCGCCCCCTCGCGTCCTTTGACTCGCGCCGAAAGCCGACACCAAGCGGAGCGCCGGCGAGGCGAGGCGAGCGCACCGTCCTCACTCTCGCACGCGCGTAGCCTCGTGGAAAGTCTGGATGGGACATAAATCAAGAATTATTATTATTATTACTGTAAATATTTGTTTTGTTTTTATTGAGTGTAGTATCTAAAATTTGTGGATTGTGGGTTATTAGGAATGATCAATGAATATCCAATGTTGTCTAATGAAGATAAGGCTCGTAAGTTTTTATTTGTTACATCTATGAGCAACAACATTAAATAAGGCTTCGACATGATTGTTTACAAGTAATCGCTTGTCATCATACCTATTGCACAATAACTTCCAAGCGGCATCATAATTATCGGCTTTCAAATCTAAATTGTCAATGACAAGTAATGCCTTTGAGAGAAGCATGTAAATAATGTGATTTATTTATTTCGTGTATCAAAATTAAAGAAATGAATAAGTTCCTCAATATAATCGGAAATGACTCACCTGTACATCATCACAGCTTGATACGGAACTATCCCGAAGATCGCGCTGGTCGCTGCGGGCGCCGAGAAGGTCGCGCGTCTTCGCTACCAGGGAATAATGTTGATCCTCAAACTGTTCGCACTCCTCACTCTCATCGGCGGGATCTTCCGAAAGCATCTTGATGTCACACTGTAATTTGTCAAAAATAGGGTATATGGCATCAAATTTACTAAAGCGGCCCTCGAAATATAATTTAAAGACGAAAAAAATGGGTTATTTCTCATGGCCGAACTATTTCGCCCAACTGATTTGGCTACGAGGACTAACATAATATCCTCATGGCCGAACTTAAACATAAGTGCATTTCTGGCGCTTCGGCGGCCGCTGCCGCGGCACGCTCGCTCTGCTCGCTCGCCTCGCGAGTTAATGGTCACTGTTCAAACCTAACCTAACCAACTGATTTCGATCTGGGTGGATGTAATTTTTGATAAGAGTTCGAAATCAGTTAGGCGAAATAGTTCGGTCATAAGGAATAACCTGAAAGAATGCGGCAAGCAGCGATAAGGGTGACTTGGGGCTAGCGAGAACAAAAGAACACCTGTGCGATAAGCTTTTTGCTGCGCCCCGTGTCATAAAATAATTAGCAATGCTATGCTTTATAGCAGCTGATGCACTTATAGTTATTTTAAAGCGTTAGAAAGATTTGATTTTATGCTGCCTTATATTATGTTTACGAAGAGAAATAGAAATTACTCACTCACGAAATCTTACTATTTTGCAAGAAATAAGGTTAAGAAAGGAAGGAAAAAAGGAATAAATTGGAACAAACTCACAAAATACTTATTGCAATGCAGATTCTTCGACAGGATATGAGTTGATAAAAGCTCTCGAAGATTTCTTGCTGCTGAAGAGCTTCTGAACTTCTTGTGTGCCGGTAGTCAGCTTCGCTTGTACCTCTACTCGAATTAAAATGAGCCGAGAAGGAAACCTTGAATCAAAGTAAAAATTAAAAAAGGCCAGAGCCATAA
The DNA here is from genome assembly GCA_963582015.1 of Xanthorhoe designata. Lineage (NCBI taxonomy): Eukaryota > Metazoa > Arthropoda > Insecta > Lepidoptera > Geometridae > Xanthorhoe > Xanthorhoe designata. Next base: position 6,111,008 of record OY757029.1, read on the forward strand.
ATATGGCTCTGGCACTACTAAATATTTCTATACTAAGTAAACCACTTTCCACACCACCTGAGTGAGGTATGGTTTAGGGCGCGTTTGTTATTTAACGTGGTATCCCCCCCCATGAGGACCCCCATGAGGAGGCCTATTCCACCTAATTACTTCTATCTTATATACATGATAATTTTATTTACAGTATATATACACAATACTAAACTAAACGCGCTGCCGCTGTGGGAAGCGAACATAGAGCGCCGCGGAACTTCATGCAACTACATGGAAAACATCTGCGCGGTATCTTGGCTTCCCATAGCGGCGGCGGATATATAATAGGTACGAACAGGCCATTACTTTGCGATACATTTATTTACAGAAACTAAACTACTTACTACATATTTACATAACTGTACAAAATACAATATCTACACTTTTCTAAAATATATACTTACACTTACAAAATTACAAAATACAATAATATTTTTACTTAATATTAATAAATAAACTGAATTAAATATTATGTTAGTGTTGGTGTGTTAGATATAAAAACAGATAATAATATCACCATCACTCTTTAATCATCTTCTATTCTTCTATTCTCATTTTCGTTCACGCAGTAGGTAAGTATACTTACATAGGTAACATATTATTACTATTAGATTAGAAAAACAAATTATTGAAAATATTATTATATAGACATTAATAACGAGCATGATCATAATAATAAATAGAAAATAAAACAATTAATAGTTATACCTAAAAGAATAAATACTCTGTGTCAGTTTCATTGATAAGTGTGATATAGGTAGTAATGATAAAGTTATAAAAATACGTTCAAATATACTCTATAACTATCACAAGTACACATGCTTCACAACATACTTCTACAACCATTCTGCATCGACAAATTTATATACGCTTTAACACGAGCTTTTAACGGTGAAAGAAAACATCGTAAGGAAATCAGTTAGCCCTCTAATAGCGTCGATGGGCTTGCAACCTGTCATGTATTTGGACATACCTCTGACTACCCCCTTATACATCTTCAAAAAGGATCTAAAAATTGCCTAAAATATCTGAAAAAGAAATGTCTACCGCTCCCTGAGAAACAATTTCACATAATACACACACACACATACTTCCCCTTGACTTCATTCATAATCATATCCCTTTTAATCATCATTTTACATACGAATTGCTAGCAATAGATATAATACGGAGTACGTGCGTGCAAAGTGTATGTGTAGGTACATGAAAAATAAATAAATTAAAATCAATGATTATAACAAATTGTCATTGATAATCATGACAAACAAACACTCCAGCCTAAACTATCCTTCTTAATTATAAATAAATAAATTAAACGGAGCGTAAGGTAGTTTGAGATGAATACGTATCAATGCGAGATCGTTATTGAACCATGTTACTGGTCAGTAGAAAATCTAACCGATTGTAAATCGGGAACGGATGGTTGCCCGATCAACCGAATGATCTGTAAGTAGTTTGGGTCTAGATTCTGATCAGAGTCAGCTTACTGCCAAGAACACGGTCTGGTTGGTGATGAAGTCAATAGAACCGAGTCGAATTCGTCGTTGAGGTGAGTTGTCGTACCGATGATGGGGAGTCAGTACCTAGGTACAGTAAAGTGTGGTCGGTGTCGGCTGATTGCTGGGATGTCTTGCGTTGTCTGGGACGCGAAAGTCAGGTTGGGAGTCGGTGTCAAGTTGTGGATAGTATCTGACTTGTAGTGGATCAGTAGGGAGGGATGGTATGTCCGTTAACATGGGTAAAGTCGTTGTCTGATCAGTAATAAGTCGTAGTGTGCAAAGGTGTAGGTGGAGTCATTGTATTGTTTGAATAAGTTATACGGCATGAAGTTATGATATGAGTATGGCAGATACCACATGTCTTAGTTACTTTTTATGTCTCAGTTAATTTTTACTGTAGGTAAAGTAAAAAAAAAAAGCTGTGGACAGCTTTAGTACGCGAGTGTGAATGGGAATGACATTATATATAATATATAATGACATAATATATAATATATATAATGTCATTACATATTATGTATAAAGCGATTTAGTTACTATTTATGTTATGAGAAATAGAAAGCCGTGGATTGCACAAGAGTGTTATTGGATGTCATAGTTACTTTTAAGTTAAAAGTTAGTAAAAAAAAGTAGTTATGGGTTTAAATGGCAGTCCAAATATCTCAGTTACTTTTTACTGTAATGTAAAAAATAAAGAGCCATGGATTGCTGTGGTGCACAAGAGTGTGAAATGGATGACATAGTTACTTTTAACTTAAACGTAAGTACAAAAAAAAGGCGGTTTGGGTTAAAATGGCAGTCCAAATATCTCAGTTACTTTTTACTGTAATGTAAAAAATAAAGAGCCATGGATTGCTGTGGTGCACGATAATGTGAAATGTGAATGGATGTTATACTTAGTTACTTTTAAGTTAAAAGTAAGTAAAAAAAAAATGGTTATGGGTTTAAATGGCAGTCCAAATATCTCAGTTACTTTTTACTGTAATGTAAAAAATAAAGAGCCATGGATTGCTGTGGTGCACAAGAGTGTGAATGGATGGCATAGTTACTTTTAACTTAAACGTAAGTACAAAAAAAAAGCGGTTTGGGTTAAAATGGCAGTCCAAATATCTCAGTTACTTTTTACTGTAATGTAAAAAATAAAGAGCCATGGATTGCTGTGGTGCACAAGAGTGTGAATGGATGACATAGTTACTTTTAACTTAAACGTAAGTACAAAAAAAAAGCGGTTTGGGTTAAAATGGCAGTCCAAATATCTCAGTTACTTTTTACTGTAATGTAAAAAATAAAGAGCCATGGATTGCTGTGGTGCACGATAATGTGAAATGTGAATGGATGTTATACTTAGTTACTTTTAAGTTAAAAGTAAGTAAAAAAAAAATGGTTATGGGTTTTAAATGGCAGTCCAAATATCTCAGTTACTTTTTACTGTAATGTAAAAAATAAAGAGCCATGGATTGCTGTGGTGCACGATAGTGTGAAATGTGAATGGATGTCATACTTAGTTACTTTTAAGTTAAAAGTAGGTAAAAAAAATGGTTATGGGTTAAAATGGCAGTCCAAATATCTCAGTTACTTTTTACTGTAATGTAAAAAATAAAGAGCCATGGATTGCTGTGGTGCACAAGAGTGTGAATGGATGACATAGTTACTTTTAACTTAAACGTAAGTACAAAAAAAAAGCGGTTTGGGTTAAAATGGCAGTCCAAATATCTCAGTTACTTTTTACTGTAATGTAAAAAATAAAGAGCCATGGATTGCTGTGGTGCACAAGAGTGTGAATGGATGACATAGTTACTTTTAACTTAAACGTAAGTACAAAAAAAAGGCGGTTTGGGTTAAAATGGCAGTCCAAATATCTCAGTTACTTTTTACTGTAATGTAAAAAATAAAGAGCCATGGATTGCTGTGGTGCACGATAATGTGAAATGTGAATGGATGTTATACTTAGTTACTTTTAAGTTAAAAGTAAGTAAAAAAAAAATGGTTATGGGTTTTAAATGGCAGTCCAAATATCTCAGTTACTTTTTACTGTAATGTAAAAAATAAAGAGCCATGGATTGCTGTGGTGCACGATAGTGTGAAATGTGAATGGATGTCATACTTAGTTACTTTTAAGTTAAAAGTAGGTAAAAAAAATGGTTATGGGTTAAAATGGCAGTCCAAATATCTCAGTTACTTTTTACTGTAATGTAAAAAATAAAGAGCCATGGATTGCTGTGGTGCACAAGAGTGTGAATGGATGACATAGTTACTTTTAACTTAAACGTAAGTACAAAAAAAAAGCGGTTTGGGTTAAAATGGCAGTCCAAATATCTCAGTTACTTTTTACTGTAATGTAAAAAATAAAGAGCCATGGATTGCTGTGGTGCACGATAATGTGAAATGTGAATGGATGTTATACTTAGTTACTTTTAAGTTAAAAGTAAGTAAAAAAAAAATGGTTATGGGTTTAAATGGCAGTCCAAATATCTCAGTTACTTTTTACTGTAATGTAAAAAATAAAGAGCCATGGATTGCTGTGGTGCACGATAGTGTGAAATGTGAATGGATGTCATACTTAGTTACTTTTAAGTTAAAAGTAAGTAAAAAAAAATGGTTATGGGTTTTACGGGTTTTTTTTTTTTTTTTTTTTGGTTTTATGGGTTTTTTTTTTGTGCACGACAGTGTGAAATGTGAATAGATGTCATACTTAGTTACTTTTAAGTTAAAAATAAGTGTAATAAGTACTGTAATGTACAAAATAAATAAAGTAAAGTAGGTACCATGCGAGGATAAGTGCTTGAATATACATTTTTTTTTAATTAAGTTCTTTAATAAAATAAGTTTTGTAATTATTATTATTATCTATTCCAAGATAAAGGTAAATTTCAAAAACATGATCCGTCTCAATTCAAAAGGCATTTACACTTTGACTCAGCTTGGAAAGTTTTCTTTAAAAATCACATTTGCATTATGCTTTCCAGCGTTTTTGTTGGCTACCTACCTACATCTTAATTATGTATTTTAGTTAAAATTTATTAAGAACAATATCGTATTAATATTAATTATAATAACAAAGCACATAGTGTAGGTAAGTACATAATAGTTTATGCTTTTTTTTGTTTTTTTTTTGTTTTTTTACACACATGACCGTTTTTTTTGCATGGTATCTTTTTTTAACATGGCCCATTTTTTTGCACGTTTTTTGTATTTTTTTCGTTTGCTTTTTTTTTTGCATATTTTTTTTTTTAATCATTTTATGTCTTCTGTTCATGAGGATCTTCAAAGGATGATACGAATTGAGCATCGTCGTCGAAATAGTAAAAGCGTAGGTACCCATAGTTTTTATCTATGATTCGAAAGAATGTTCTGCAGTTTTGTAATCCATGCAATTTGAATTTTGAGTGCATTTTATAGTCCAGTGTGCGCTGTATTAGTGATCTTGAATGCGTCATGCATGAGATTTTCTATACGTAGATTGTGTCACAGTGTAAATTTGCAGAATATGTAGGTAAGCAGACTGTTAAGGCGTCAATGGAGTTCCATCCAGATCTCATATTCTATGCCATAAAAAAATCAAAGCTGATGACGCAAATAAAAATATGTTTGCTTGTGAGGTAATTCAGTGGCCAGGTTTAGTGGATATTCTGTGCGCTGTATTAGTGATCTTGAATGCGTCATGCATGAGATTTTCTATACGTAGATTGTGTCACAGTGTAAATTTGCAGAATATGTAGGTAAGCAGACTGTTAAGGCGTCAATGGAGTTCCATCCAGATCTCATATTCTATGCCATTAAAAATATCAAAGCAGATGACGCAAATAAAAATACGTTTGCTTGTGAGGTAATTCAGTGGCCAGGTTTAGTGGATATTCTGGAGCAAGCGACGCCTTTTTTAGATTTTTGTTTTCAAAATCTAAATTCAAAGCTATGGTTGTTAATAAGCTTGAAGGTTTAGTGGATATTTTGCAGTAAGCGACAGCTGGATAACGTTGTTGCAATTTGTTAAAACCAGTTTTCGGATAATTCCATCAAGATGCTTTATTTGAATTTGCTTTTATGCGACAATGCGACGATTTCATAATTAAGTCTTCTTTTTTCATTTTTTTCATTCAATTCAGAATACAAGGATAATCATCAGAATGGAAGGTAGGTAATACATTTTTTAATAAAATAATAATGTTAAGCAGTGCACATAATTATTGTCGCTAGACATTTTGCATAGAAATAGTTGAAAAGCGTTATGATAATTTACCTATTTCAAACTAAGAGCTTAATAGCATGCTTGCAATTAAATGTAAATAAAAAAAATAGATAAAATTGGCGAAGAATAAACATTAGCAGTTAAGACACCAAAGGTAAATTAGTATTATAAATTTATTTCCTATGAAGCAGACACTGAAACAGTTACTGAAAACTACGGCATTGCTTATTATTTTAACACCTTATTACAGACTCAACGTAATGTGCTTGAAACAAACTGAGATAATTATTATGATAACAATTAATAATTATGGTAGTTCTTCGTTTACATTGAAATTTAAAAGCTAACAGTTGGGGTTCAAACTGGAGTTAGAGTGAGAATTAGCAGAATAAAAATCGTAAAAGTTGTAATGAAAGTTTTTAGGCTTCTTACAAACGCAGCTTAAAAGTAAAAATAGAAGCGACGCGGCGACGGTTAGATTACAACAGTACGAGACAGAGTGAAAAGGTTGAGTGCGCCGTAACAGAAAGAGTGAAAGACAAAGTAAAAAGATTGAGTGCGCCAACACATTTTGTTAACATGAAAACATATTCTGTTCGAATTTAAATAATTTTATAAAAATCTCTTTATATTTTAGTATAATATCATGTAGTTAGAAATATACATATGGCAATTTTTAATAATTATAATTTGTCTTAATATTAAATACTCTTAACATAAAGGGTATAATAAGAGAAAATTGAGTGAAAGTACTTATTCTAATAATAAAATTGGCGAAGAATGAACATCAGTTAAGATAGCAAAAGTAGACATAGTATCTAAATTTATTTTCTATGAAGCAGAGACAGTTACTAAAATGCTCTTTTTTTACATTAAAATTTGAGTTTAAAATGAATGATTTTAGGCTTCTTTCATGCGCAGCTTAAGAGTGAAAATAGAAGCGACGCGGCGACGATGGATTATATTAACAGTGAAAGACAAAGTAAAAAGATTGAGTGCGCCTTTTGAGGCTCTTTTTTTGCACGCGGTAAGAGAGAAAATCAGATTGAGATTAACAGAAAGAGTGAAGAGACATAGTAAAAAGATTGAGTGCGCCTTTTGAGGCTCTTTTTTCGCACGCGGTAAGAGAGAAAATCAGATTGAGATTAACAGAAAGAGTGAAGACATAGTAAAAAGATTGAGTGCGCCTTTTGAGGCTCTTTTTTCGCACGCGGTAAGAGAGAAAATCAGAGTGAGAGTAACAGAAAGAGTGATAGACAAAGTAAAAAGATTGGGTGCGCCAATACATTTTGTTAACATGAACCTTTTAGCAAAGCATATTCTGTTTAAATTGAAATAATTTTATATAAAAATCTATTTCTATTTATATAATGTACCTACCTAGTTACAAATATATACTAACGGCATTCTTGAATAATAAAAATTTGTCTTAATACAAAAGTACAAGTACTTATTCTAAAAAGCCTTTAAACTGAGACGATTCATTAACATTAATGACGAATACCATCACAAGAAATTGATTTTAAAATAAACCACAAAAAGAAAAAGAATTGCATATTGATGAACGTGATTTTCGCATGGTACCTAATAAAAAAAACACGTCATGGGTACCTACAATGTAAATAAATAAATATATAATATAATAATAAGTACATGGTAAATAAATCGCTTTTCATCCCAGTACAAAGAAAACAACCCATTGAATGAATGAACCAATGACTCTACCTACACCTTTTTCAGTGCGACATATTACTGATAAGACAACAAAATAAATCATTTCGGAATGGATGGTGAGCGCTGACTTGAGTGAGACCCACGTGGACTGCGCGATAGCGATTATCGTTACCGCGCAGTCACGGGGTTCAAGACAGCGCTCAACTTCCATGCCGCTTGCCCATGTTAACGGACATATCATCCATCCCGACTGATCCACTACAAGTCAGATACTATCCACAACTTGACACCGACTCCCAACCTGACTTTCGCGTCCCAGACAACGCAAGACATCCCAGCAATCAGCCGACACCGACCACACTTTACTGACCCCCATCATCGGTACGACAACTCACCTCAACGACGAATTCGCAATCATTCGGTTCTATTGACTTCATCACCAACCATAACATGTTCTCGGCAGTAAGCCGACTCTGATCAGAATCCAAAGCCAAACTACTCACAGATCGGACAGTTAACCCGGCAATTATCCGCTTCCGATTAGAATCGGAAAGATTCCCTACAGACCAGCATGGTTCAACCGATTTCACAAAGAGACGTATATCATCAAAAACTTACCTCTTTGATCCGTTAATTTATTTAAAATAATTATAAATAGCTTAGACCAGAGTTATTATTCGACACAACGCTCAATGTACATCTGTTATAAACACTGGTTATAACATATTTATTTTTCACAGTAAGTGTAATGTAAATAGTATATATATACCAATATAATGTTATATTACATGATTATAAAAAAGCTAAAACTACTTAAATAAAAAACGCTCATTAAATGGCAATGTCTACATGATTATTTATGGCCTGTCGCCGAGTCATTGCGGGTTCGAATCCTGGTCGAAGTCAGTAACATTTACAAAGATTTTTAATTTATGAAAAAAGACCTGTTTAGGTATTTCGAAAATGACGCGCAGATATTTTCAAAAAGTTCCGCGGCGCGGTATTTTGATTCCCGCGTAGGTCTGAACAAAAAAAAGAATTGAATTTTATTAGAATTAAGTTAAGTATTATTATTATTATTCGAGTTTAAATTTAATTTGCCTTTGAAGATTTGATAGAGGTAAACAGTTTCAGACTTATTCAGGAAGCTCTAAATATTTAAATTTTACTGTTATTATTAGAAGCCCCACTGCATGGCAAAGGCCTCATTCCCTTCTCTTCGCTAAAATTGAATTTACATTAATTGATTTACAGGAGCTCCGGTATTACAACATTTTTCGCGTACGGTTTGCCATGTAAAACGCGATCTTCGTGAATTAAAATTTTTACATTTTCCTTTTTAGTGGCTCGACCTAGCGCGACGTACAGTTGCCCGTGGCTAAACATATCCGACCTCAGATCCACTCCTACACGACTTAAAGTTTGCCCTTGACTTTTGTGAATGGTCATCGCGTAGGACAACTGTAAAGGAAATTGACGGCGGCACATTTCGAAGGGACTTTTTGGATCAATTTGTGTTTTAAAAGTTATACGTGGAATTAGATATTCTTCTGTACCCGACGATTTTTGAACTGTTATTAATCGCGGCGACCAATTCGTTACTATTACTTTGGTACCGTTTACCAATCCGTCATTGAAACTGAGATTCCGCATGATCATACAAATGCATCCGATTTTGAGCTTAAGGTCGTGCTCTGGAACTCCTCTTGGTTGCATTCGGTTAAGTGCATCTGGCCCTAAAAACAATTCGTCTGCATTTTGATCTTCGACTTTATCGATGGAGTAAAAATGCAGAATTTCTCCATCTAACCGATCGAGTATTAAGTCATTTATTTCTCGAACGGCGTCGTTCCGTGTGCACAAAACTGCTCTATGTACGTTGGCACAGGGTTCTACATTTAACAATGGAAAAACAAAGTCAATTAGTTCATCTAATTCCGAAACAATTTCAATACCATCTAAATCAACTAAATTTTGAATACCATTGCCAATAGGAAAAGGAATAGATGGTAATTTGTTGGAGCCTAAATTTAATAAAAATTCTGCAAATTTTAAGTCATCCCTGCATCTTTGCGATGTAGCCAGGGAGAAAGATTTTACACTTTGCCAGATGCACGATGTTTTAACCGATGCATTAAGGATGTCGGAATTGGTTTTTGCATCTGTAATAACAGGCGGAAGCTGCCTAAAATCTCCCGCAAAGATAATGATTTTACCTCCAAAAATGTTATTACTACGCAATAGATCACGCAACGATCTATCCAGCAAATTAATCAAAAATTTATGTGCCATAGGGGCTTCATCAAAGATTATAACGTCCGCGTGTGTTATCAATTCGGCTCTTTGCGTTCCGTTTGTAATGAACCAAAAACCGCTGTCGTCCACCAGATCGATGGGGAATTTAAACATGCTATGCGCCGTGATCCCGCCTTCGTAGTTTTGCGCTGCGATGGCAGAACTTGCAGTGCACAAAACTACTCCGTTCAAGTTGCCGCGCACGTAAGCGGTGATCACTTTTAACAGCAACGTTTTACCGGTACCCGCGGGACCATCGACGAAAATCGCAGTATTATTCGCGGCTCGGAAATCGGTACAACTACAAAGTTTAACAACATAATCAAAGATATCATGTTGCTCTCGAGACAGGCGGGGAATCCATTCAGCCGCGAAATCCTCTAATGATTCGCGGTTGTGTTCTACGCGTTCCCTGCCTAACTCTGTAGTTGAATCTTCTACTTCTGGCAAACCGTGTTGTTTTAGCGTCGATCCGTGTTTCCGAAGCAACCTATTTATTTGAATGAGACACAAAGTGTGTACTCTTTCGATGTCCGCATCGCTACCTAACCTATGTGAAATATCTTCACTGAGTTGATTTTTGAAAGTGTCCCAGAAAGACGCGACTGGGACACCGTTTACGGCCAAACATACGAAGAAGCTACGCAGGCGTGATCCCGTTAAAAAGTTTGATGCTTCCAACATCGCTCTTTCGTATTCGATTTCATCATCGGCAAGACCAACTATTTTAGCAGCTTCCTGAAAAGTTTTACAATCGGGACCACCAAGAGATTTAAGATCGCTGTAACTACGACACGGGAATGTTTTTAATAAAATTCTAAGATAAAACTGTTCACCTCTGTTAGGTGCGACCCAAAATAGACGCGCGACAAGCTCACCCCTCTGTCTTTTTGTAATGAATTTATTATTTGTGGTTTCCAAAATTTCCGTATTTTTTGTAGAGGGACGCTTAGAATGGACAATGTATTGCTCGTAAAAGTCCAAGTAGGTTAATGAGTTCAATTCGTCTCGTACGGGGCGGTTAAAATAGGTTATAAGATCCGAACCAGCTTGTTTCGCGGCTTCCACTTCAGTGCCTGGTTTAAAATAAACGTTCTGTTGATGTTCTAAGTGCACGGACAGTTGTTTGACGTTGGGTTCGCGCGCGGTCACATCGAATTCTAACGTCCTCCAAGCAGCGTCGCTGGAGCCTATATAACGTTTTGTGACGTACTGCTCTATTTCGTTATTCTGATGTTCTTCCGGAACGACAGCTACGCGCGATTCGTCGGGACCTTTAGTTATATATTTGAACAAGTACTTAACAACCGTGCGTTGCGAGGACACTTCCAAGTTAATGTGAGCATCGTATTTTAAAAGAAGACTTGCGTTGTAAGGTACTACCCACGTATCATTGACAGTTACTTCGGCACCGCGATATTTTATAGTGGCTGTATTTTTACTGTCCCTACACAAGTTAATAAATCCTTTTTCATCAGAAAAAGTGGTGGCTGTCTCACGTTTTGGAAAAAATTTTGAACATTTATTTTTATCACTATCCCAACAAGGCAAATTTGTTCTGTGGGAAAGACCGCAAGGACCGTGAATCATGTGATTCAAAACAGCTGTTCGTAATCTTCCGTGTGCCTCTGATGCATTAGGAATGTCAGCTCTGACAAATTTATCAATATCTATATTTTGGACAGGCCCGCCACCTTCAACCCTAAAACAAATGTGAGCGTGAGGTAAACCTCGCTTTTGAAATTCAATTACGTGCATCATGTAAATACATTTACCGAACCAGTTACCACCTCGGATATCTCTTAATAGTTCGGTAAGCTTCAAATTAAAAACTCTAGCACACACAGAAGGATTTACATAGCTGCTTTGAGTGTTTTTTTGAATTTCGGGCCACTTGGGATTGCAGGTAAACGTCAAGAAAAATGACGGATTACCTAATCTACTAACTATTGCAATAGCATCACTATATTTCCCTTTCATGTATCGCGGCCCCGCAGTAAAAGAGCTGGGCAAATAAACGCGGCCAGGCCAGCTACGAATCCCTCTCCCTGAATGGTTTCATCCTCACGAATTTGACGCGAAACTTCGATGCTCATTTCAACTTCTTGAAGCGGAGCGGACCTCAATGCACTATCCGAGTTGTGTTTTTGCAAGCTTGTTAAGAAGCGAAGGCGTTCTTCTATAATTCGGCAATGCATGTCAACTAACCATTCTTCCGATAGCCTGCCCATTTCGGAAAATCGTTGCTCCGACAATAACAAGCATCGAACGTATTTGGCTTGTGTTAACTTGCTTCCGTTATTATTCACTTTGTTCGGGTACCAACCCGCATTACCTTCGGGATAAAGTAGTGGATACTGAAAGCTTTCATACAATGGATGCATAATATCAACAGTGTGTGGTTTCTTGTCACCAATTTTCCACACTGCTATGCAATGAGGTGTAAAATTTTCTCGCTCTGTACTAATCATAGCCGCAACTTCTTTACCAACCGGTACATCTCCTAAAATGTTACCGTGGGTTGAGCGAGACGTCTGCTGAAATTTAATAAAGGCCTCATCGGAAGGTTCTCTGCTTAATCTCTTAAAACATTCAATAAAAGGATTGACGTTATGTAAAAAGTTGGTTATGCAAATGACTACTTGACTATCAAGGTTCAACTCAGCGGCTCTTTGTACGCGTTCGTTTGAATCGCTAATGTACATTCCCAAGTTATTTGAGCTACCAGTGTAAGCTAAATCAAAGACTCTATGGTAGACTCGACCTTGAATTTTAAGAAAAGATATTCCCGAAGGTTGTTGGTACCCGTGAGAAACGCCTAAGGCACTGAAGGCAAATAAGTTATTGTATGCTCGCGGCCTACTCAGAAACGACTGGAGAGTGTAAAAGTCCTCCGTCAACGGCATGAAATTTTGTATGTTGTTTGCGCCCGATCCACAACACCATTGTATTCGGGATTTTTCTTCTTCAAACAGACGCGCATTACAATTTGGACACCTAAAGATGTCTGAAGAAGGCAAGGTCGTTTTTTTTAGAGAAAATAATTTTACAACGTTTAATTCAGCGTCCCTCTTTTGAGCTATGTTTTTAGATTGACGTAGCGGTACGTCAATATGACGGCTGTTTTTGTTGTATTTTTCAGTGGCTATTTTATTTACTTCGGGGTTTTGCTTGGTATAACGCTGTACAGCTTCGCGATTTATTTCAGGATTTTCTGTAATATATTTTTTAACGGAATCGCGATGAATTTGTGGTTTTGTTTGATTATATTTTTTAACGGCATCGCGATGTATTTGAGGTTTTGTTTGACTATATTTTTTAACGGCATCGCGATTTATTTGTGGTTTTGTTTGATTATATTTTTTAACCGCATCTAAATGGGCGTTTGCCTTTGTACTTTTCCTGCCACGTTTTAGTTTTTTGGGTCGACCTCTCTTTGTTGACGCCACAGAGGTGTCAACATTGTCCACGACAAGTTCAGAAAACATGTTTTGTGAAACGACAACTGGTTTTTCGATTACGTCTGGTGCCACATCCACCGGTTTGTTAGTCTTTGTTATTTTTGTATTTTTGAATTTTGCTACTTCCGATTTAGTGGTGTCTGTGACAAGAAACGTTTCTACTACCGATTCTGGGGCAAATCCAAACAACGTTGATTGGGATTCTGATAATTGGCTATCTGTTGATGGGCATTCGAAGTCGTTTATAGACTCGATAGACGATGACAATGCAGATTCAATTCGGAGTTCTGTAGGTACCTGTTTTGACTGTATTAATTGACTATCGAAGTCGTTTATGGATGCCTGGGTTAAATCCGAGTCGAATTTTATTGAAGATTCAAACCCATCAATAAAACCATCTAGTATGGTATCCGAATTTTGAGACAGAAGTTCAACAACTACATTTTCCGTAGTATTGTGATTGATGACGCGTAATCTGTGTATTGAATACTGACCTACACCTATATTTTGCCTAAACAGCAATCTGGCTAATCCACGAATCGTATTACATTTGAACAAACGTGCTACTCCGCATGCGGAATATTTGTTACTTTCATCTACTGAATGACTATTAAATAAATAATAGGCACCGTCGAATCTCCAAAAAGAAACTGTATAGCCTTGCCCGGTAAATATATAGCTATCCGTCTCATCGTTGTGGTTTGCGTTAAAAACTTCGGAATCAATTAAGTTTGCGAGAGTTAAAATGCCGCTTTCATTCTGTTCTATTTGAGGAAATAATCCATTTATAATCCAATTGTCGCTCATTTTTTCAATTTTAGCTTTATTGTTACCGACGACAATCTCCGTAGGCAATTCCTCGGGGTTCAAAAAATTGACACCCCTCGGAAGAAATGGTTTAAGTGACATGTATAACGTGTCACCGCTTTGGAGAATGACATCGATATCATGAACAGTCAGATTTCGATGTCTGCAAACTGACAAAACTGACGCGCAAGCAGACATTGCCACGCATTGAGCGTTATTACCTTTGTACATTTCACTGCCTTGATTTGTAGTTCCTAAAAAAATTACAAAATACAATGTCAAGTGTGCAAAGTGCAAGACTATTCCCCTTAAATATTTTATTAAGTATTTTATTTAAAAAATTTCAACTCTAGGTACCTATTACCGATTAAGTATGTAATGTATGTGTCCAGTAAGCAGGTATTTTTGCCCTACAAAAGGTGGTGTAGAAAATGTATTAAGTGCTTTGTATTGCTCAAGTACCTACCTACTTACAGGCTAACCATGAAAAAACTATTTTCTACCCCATGGGTTCACAGCGTTAGCCGCCATCTTGAATTAAAGGCGCCAAAATTTGTTGTTTTTTAACAGACTTCAAATTATAGGAGGTTTTTCAATTTGACTTATGATATTTAATACCTAAGTATATATATATAACTTAATCGTATAAGAATTGATTTTAATGATTATTATTTTGATGGAAAGAAGATATTCCAAGGGTGATCCCACAAAAAATTTTTGAGGATCTGATGAGTAGGTACCTATATTCGGAGTTATGCACAGAAATGCACCTTCAGAGTGCAGAAAATAGAATAGAATAGAATAGAAAAAAGTTTATTTTGTTACTTAAGTAATAAAATAAAACAAAACATAAAATAACTAAATATAAACACAAAATAGGTCGCCACTCAGCGTGTGCTGCAGCAGCAGAGAGCTGCTGCAGCGCTGCTTGCTTTCTTCTCACGAAATTGAAGTTAGTTTAATAAAAAATTAAATTCTGCCACTTGTGTTATATAAAACGCTTCAACAGATGTCTTACAGACAAAAATATCTGAGTACCTACAAGTATGACCTCTGACTACCCCCTTAGACATCTTCGAAAAGATCTAAAAATTGCCTAATGATCTGAAAGAAATGACTACCGTTCCCGGGATACAGTCGTGATCATATTTCATTTCATTTGATTGGATTAATGCGTTACAGAAAGTCTGTTGACAAAAAAATATGATCATGAATATATCCCTGGGACATTTATTTCAGATTTTTATATAATTTTTAGATTCTTGTTGAAGATGTCTAAGGGAGTAGTCAGAGGTTTGTCCAAATACATATAAATACACACATTATTCAAATTCATATTTCATTTATTTTAGCCGCAACTGAAATACACATTCTGATAAAACTTTTAGTCTTCCATCATGATCATGAGCTATAAAGTCCACTAACAGACAGATGGACAGATGGACAAACAGCAGTCTTATCTTACCCCCTTTTGCATATTGGTTTAGTAAACCTACTTTAGCTAAAACGGATATTAAATCTGTTGCTATCACTTTTCATTGACATAAGAGCAACAAGAAAAAAACATAGACAGATCTTTATGAATAAGACCATTTGTATATAATAAGGTTCTGTTGTTTTTACCCTTCAGGTACTGCATCATTTATGTTTTATCTTAGTACCTACCTACATATAAACTTTTTTAAACAGTAGGTACGTATCTACCTAATTTGAAAAAATGATTTAAAATGATTTTTCATTTTTTTGGGCATAGGTAGGTACATTTAGTACCAGATTTAATGAAACAACAATCAATACATACAAAAATGCATTATAAATTATATAAAATATCAATATTCACAATTGTAACACTCAGGATGATATGTTAACTGCTGATTCTTCTTTAAATCAATATCACTGCAAAATGAGTCCAAAAGTCTGCATGGCCATTAATATGATGTCTAAAGCATTATTTCTAATGATGATTAGTAGGATGTAGGTCTGTTTCCTAAAACAAAGAAAATGAAAAAGCTTTAAGTAGGTACTAACTTTTATTATAATTTTATATTAGTTAACTAGTTTGCGTGGTGCGCGTGCTGCAAGCAGCACGCGGTTTTCTTTTTCCATGTTTCTGACAGATGGTAATACCCTTCTAAAATTTTGAGAATCCATAGGAGATTTAAAATATTTAATAAACCGCTATGGCAACCCCTAAATCAGTATGAAAACCCTTTAGGAGCCCTACACCATTAAGAAAAAAAAAAAAGAAAAAAATTAACCAAGTCGTCGGCCCTGAGTTACGCTCACCCACTCGACCTTCGTTACGCTACGGGGGTCGGCGGCTCGCTTCGCTCGCCACCTCCCCCCTCCGCTCCACTCAGGTCTCGTAGGTTCGCTCCACTCAGGACCTCCGACACCTACCTACTATAATAATTGTTCAAAAACCTAATGGATATCTCTAACCGTTGTGAAGTTACAGCCCTTTCAATTTTAGGGGAGGTTGGGGAGGGGGGGGGGGTAAGTTTTAAAAAAAAAATTGTCTAACTAAGTTCCCCTTTACAAGAATCTGAAAAAAAAAATGATCCAAGTCTCTTAACTTCCGAGATCCGCAAAAGGGGGGGAGAGTGGGGGCAAAGGGGGCAACACTGAAAAAAAATTTTTACTTTCCCGAGCCTCCTCTATACGAATCTGTAAAAAAAATTGTTCCAAGTCTCTTAGTTTCCAAGATCCGAAAAAGGGGGGGGGGAAGGGGGGCAAAAAGGGGGGGTTTGCGATTTTTCCCAAAGTCACCAGACCTACCTCTATACGAATCCGTCAAAATATACATACCTCCCCATCCACCAACAGGGAGAACAATTCTGTCAGTCAGTCAGTCAGTGAGTGGTAGTCTAAGTTTATATATTATAATTAATAAAAAGTGATGCTGAAACTGCTTTTTAAGTACCTAGGTACTTATAACTTATTATTTGATATACCTACATATCAAATAATAACTTAAAAACATACTTAAAAACATGAAACATTAATTTGTGATAGCATAGAATTATTTAATTTAATTAAGGTTAAACTTACCTATGAGATTATTTATTTTCACTTCAATAGTAAACATCAAACATTAATTTATGATAGCATAGAATGAAGATAGGTACTTACCTATAAGTAGATTATTTATTTTCACTTGAATAATTATTTTCTGATCAGATAGTGTTTGTGTATACGTGGCCTAAACACTGCATTTGTAGAGCTGGAGAAAGTAAATGTCAACAGATAACACCAAAGCCAATAGACTTAGCAGTATCATCAAAGTGTAGACATAGGTACTATAGGTACCTACCTAGTGGGATAATTATTAATTACTTACATGCAAAATAATCACGGTACACCCTTAGGTAGGTATCTCGCGAGGTAACCTACGGCAGTGAGGCAACTTTGCCATATCCTTAAGTAAATAATTTTATTATAAAGAGAAAATACCTACATGAATATAAATGCTCCTGTTGTCTTCTTGGCACTCAAGCACACGAATTTTATTTGTCATTTGGCTCGCGAGAAGTTATAAATCGCAATCTCGACATCGACCGACCTACCAGGTTTGGAAGCCAGAAGCCTGGTAATCATACCTGGGTCTACATTTTGTAGCTGGACCCCCAGCGATCCTACACCATTTTACAGGGGTTAACAAGGTTAAACTTACCAGAAATAAGACATTCTGAATACTCGTCAACTCGGCGACGCGACACTGGTGAAAACTTTTCAGTTCGTTTTGCTCGTTTCATGTTAATTACTTATTTTCAGAAAAACTTAATCAACTTTCAACAATAATTTTCACAAACCGAAAACGAACAGAAGGAAATCGCAACTTTGCCGCTCTTTTTAGATTTTTTTTTATTCACTGCCAAGTTAGTTATCTTTGACAATGACAGTGACAATCGACAATAATCGATAATTTTAAATTATTTTGTTTTATTAGTCCGCAATCAAATGCCTGTCGTTTGCAGTAAATTATTGTTCGCTTTAGATTCGATTGTCTATGTACCTAGGTGGTATCTTTTACTAATTCAGTCAGCCTTTCTACTGGAATAATAAATAGGTAATAAATCTAATCGACTGCCTACCATTTCACCAAGCCCGCATGATTGCTATTGATAATTTTTAGTCGATTGTTGTTCGTAATAATCGAATAATATGTCTTGCTGTTTAAATCTCGATTTATAAATCTCGATACATCGATTTTTAAGGAATACAAAGTAGATTAGAACCTGCCTTAACTTACCAGGCTAAAAAAAAGTAAGTTTGTTTACGAAGACCCACATCTAAACGTAGTGATTATAATATTGTCTTTGCTCACATCCTAGGAAGATCCTAGGCCCACATCTATAACTTGATTCTAATTCTGACTTTGACTTATCATGGTAGTGGCTAAATGCGTGGCACAAGCCGTGCGAAGCCAAATTAAAGAAGAAGAAAAAGAATAACCTAAATTACGTTTGTTTTTTTGTTTGCCTTTTCAAGATTTTGGAATTTTGTATGCTTTGTCTAGTGGAAAATAAAGACAAAAAACATGAAAGAATTGAATAGCTACGCTGTAGAGTTGGTTTGGCTGGGTTTCAAACTGTAGTGTAGAAAAAGGTTTGTTGTTGTTGTCCTACGCAAAATCATGTGAAGTCTCAAACAAAACACTAAAGAACCTACTTGTTTACCTACCTATCTTTAGCTTCACAAGGCAGATTTTGCCTAGAATTTCAAATACTTACCTACATAGAAATTAATAAAGAAGAAAAGGCCACCCAGATAGTATAAAAAAACAAGCTTTCGTAGCTGGACACTGACCTGCTTCAATGGAAGTTTCTTAGATCACAGGATAGGTAGGTAGGTACCATCTGTCCATTGCAAGCATGTTAGTTATCATAGCATAGGTAGGTACCTATTACTTACTGTTTTTAGAGACTAAAATAAGTAAGTGTCTGGATACGAAAGAATCAATGATCTTAATAGATTTGAAATTTTATGAACATTATTTTCATTACAAACGGGATGATAGTGATAGGAATGAGCCTTTTTACTTTCAATCATGTTTGATTCTAACAGACTTTAACAACATAAAAATCACCCTGCTTCAGAGGGCACCATGATGGATGGAGGCCATTTGTTCATATAAGAATGAACCATCAAAGTAGGTATTAATAAAAAAATATCATTGGACACTCTATAAAGGTTGTATAGCAATATTGTTTTTAATACCTACCTAGTCTACCTACTACACAGTAGTGATAATAAGGATTGACCGATTATTATTAGGTACTGGTAAGAGGAAAAGACCAAGGTAATGCAGTCGGTGTTCAGTATTATTTTAAGAGCTTACCTATAGATACTCACCCATCAGGAAGGAAATCTTAATGTATTGTAATTAAACTGACCGATTATATATTAGGTACTGGTGAGAGGAAAAGACCGAGGTAATGCAGTCGGTGTTCAGTATTATTTTAAGAGCTTACTTATAGATACTCACCCACCAGGAAGGAAATCTTAATGTACCTATTGTAATTAAACTAATTAAGTAGGTACTTACGTAATACTTTCATGATTTAAAGTGGCAGTGTTGCTTGGACTTGTGCTAGCAACTGATTGCACCTAGGCTTTCAAAGGGTGAGAAATATCATGACAATTCCGTTGATAGGTACCTAATGTTAAAAGCTTAGGTATAGTTTGCTTTTGTTCTCCTGGCTGAATTAGGGCAATAAAGAGTAGATAACTCATTCTCAATAGTGAGTACCAGAATTTGATATGGCTCTCTGCTGCAGACTATTACAAACTAAAGTGCATACAATCATACTTTAGGTATACCTATTAGGTAAATGTTGAATTGTTTGTGTAGGTAGGTATTTATATTATGTAGGTAGGTATTATATACTACCCATAGGTAGGTAATAGTGTAGTTAATTATTTATTTCTCAAGCACAAAGAAAAATTTGACCATTATCCTACTCAGACTGTTGTATGTACCTACCTGATCGCGTATTTATTATTACCACAGATAACATAATACTATGTATTACAACATTCTGAGCGGAGCGCGTGGCGCGAAATTCAAAATTAGAATTCAAAATTCAAAATATTTTTTTCCGTATTTAATAAATATTTATCAAATTTCTGCAGAAATATCTATCTATCAAATTCTCTTATGAAATTAGTGTAAACTAATACGATTAAAAATAGGTACCTAGGTAGATAATTTTATAAGGTGACAGGAATTGAACATTTTGTCTAGAGATAGGCAATTCTGAGCAAAAGTGTATAAGAAAATTTTATTGAAATATTTTCTATAAATTGTAAGTAGGTATTGTAATCTTACCAGCAAGTAGACAATGTGTAGAGTCTTCAATGGCCCTACGACGGGATGCAACAGGATATTTCTCACTACTCACTCGTTTCATGATGAAAATTAATATTCAGGTAAATTCAATCTCAACTGAATTCAACTTCTGTAAGTAATTGAAAAAACAAAAGAGTGTTAGGCTTTTTTTTTCTTTGGTTTTTTTTTATTTGTGCATTGCCATGTACAGCTAAATGTTAACCTTCTATATTTAAAATATAATAAGTATCAGCGAATTGAATTGGCCAGCAGTACCGGCGAACCAGTAGGTAAGTACGTAACACCTAATAATTATAATAATATGATGGATGGATGTAAAACCTCTTGTCCGTTCCTGTCACCAAAATAGTTGTCTAAAGTTTGACTCTTGCAGGAAAGTTTGTTGACATTTTGAATCCATACCCATACTAATCATCAATCAATCAATCAATAAAACAAAAAAATAAATAGGTAATAGGCAGGTACCTACCTATACCTTATCTATATCTACATATACTAATTCTATACTAATCTATATTTCTATACTTACAAATAGGTACTATAAAGAGGTAAAGGTGAGGTGTTTGTTTGTATGTTTGGGGTAATCTTCGAAACTACTCATCCGATTTCAAAAATTCTTTCGCCAAGTTGTAACTTAGACTTTCCGAATGAACATAGGCTATAATTTATCAAGGTAGGTACTATAAAACAATAAGCATTTTTGTGAAATCAACGCACAGACCACTAAAGCTATGAAGCTGAAATTTGCAGGGTAGCTTCCATTTAAAACAAAACTTTGTACTAAGAAGGGATTTTTCGAAATTCCACCCCTAAAGTGTTGAAAAGGGATGAAAGCTGACTTTTTAATGCGTGAAGCGATTTGCTTCAAACTGGGTATAAATATTGTAAATGATAAATAAATTTAAGTAGGTATAGGTACGTTTTTCAAAAAATTTACTAAAAAAGGGTAAATTAATGTGGTGTCAAAGTTTGTATAAGAACTTTTCAATGAGTGGTTCAATTTGCTTGAAACTCGGTTGCAATACTAACAATGCAAAATAAATAGGTAAGTACCTACCTACCTATATACCTACGTGTTTATGGGTTTTTCGAAAAAACCCTCTAAAAGGGTAAGTACCTAAGTAAGTTCGTATGAGCAAGTGGCCAACTCAGGTGACGGAGTTTTTAGGCCGCCTAAAGGCCTCCGTCATGGCTTAACGACTTTAAAAGCCGGGACCGACAATTTAACAATTTTTCAGCCTTCTTTAGATTACGAAGAAATTTACGCGAACGAAGTCGCGGGCGTCTCCTAGTACTAATATAAAAAATGCGAAAGCAGTCCTGCCCGTGGTTCACCTCCAAAATACATCCTGGCTGTACAGGAGCATTTTCAGAAGTAGGTAGGTATACTTACTTATTACTACTTTACAAATTGATTAAACAATAAATTGTAAGTAGGTAGGTAGGTACTTACTTTAAATTTCAATAGGTACGTAGGTAAGTACCTACCTATATCTTTTATTTTATTGTCATTCCGTTACCACAGAATAAATAATATACCACGAAAATTGTCCTGCAACCTATATTGTGTAGGTACCTAGGTATTAATTACTATTTATTATTTATATTGTGTAAGTAAGTATAGCAGGTAGGTACTATACCTAAGTACAAAGGAAGTTGAGAGTCGACTTTATTAGGACAACGAACCTACGCCAAAATCGCTATGGTGCAATCCGAGAAAACTTTTACAAACATTTAGGAATTCTTCAATTTTAATTACTATTAAATTAAATAATAATAATTTAATTACTATTAAATTAAATAATAATAATAATTAAGTAGGTAGGTACCTACTTAATTACTTAGGTACTAACATATTAAAAATTCGGCCTCTTGGATTAGAAAACGGATGTCATATTCTAAATCAGCACCCCCAAATCACTCGAAAACAATACCCATATCAACATTATTAAATAAAATAAAAGTCAGCCATCTTGGATTAAAAAACAAATGTCATATTCTAAATCAGCACCCCCAAATCACTCGAAAACAATACCCATATCAACATTATTGAATAAAATAAAAGTCAGCCATCTTGGATTAAAAAACAAATGTCATATTCTAAATCAGCACCCCCAAATCACTCGAAAACAATACCCATATCAACATTATTAAATAAAATAAAAGTCAGCCATCTTGGATTAAAAAACAAATGTCATATTCTAAATCAGCACCCCCAAATCACTCAAAAACAATACCCATATCAACATTATTAAATAAAATAAAAGTCAGCCATCTTGGATTAAAAAACAAATGTCATATTCTAAATCAGCACCCCCAAATTACTCAAAAACAATACCCATATCAACATTATTTAACAAACTTAAAATCCGCCATCTTGGATTAAAAAACGGATGTCATATTCTAAATCAGCACCCCCAAATCACTCGAAAACAATACCCATATCAACATTATTAAATAAAAATAAAAGTCAGCCATCTTGGATTAGAAAACGGATGTCATATTCTTAATCAACACCCCCAAATCACTCGAAAACAATACCCATATCAACATTATTGAATAAAATAAAAGTCAGCCATCTTGGATTAAAAAACGGATGTCATATTCTAAATCAGCGCCCTCAAATCACTCTGAAACGATACCCATAACAACATATTTTAGAATAAAATGTTTTTGAGTTTGCGTGGTGCGCGAGCTGCAAGCAGCTCGCGGTTTTCTATTTCCATGTTTTTGACAGGGTACCTACCCTTTAAAAATTTTCAGAATCTAAAATTAATGGGAAAGTCCATTAGATACCTTAAAAGATTTTGAAAATGATAATAAAATCTTATACATATTTTAAAAACCGCTATGGGAACCCCTAATACATTATGAAAACCATTCAGAGCCCTTAAAGCAGTACAAAAACCCGTAGGAAGCCCTAAATCAGTATGAAAACCCTTTAGGAGCCTTCCACTCAGGACCCATGTAAAAAAAAAAAAAAATTAATAAAAAAAGAAAATTACCCTCGAGTTTCCAAGTCGTCGCCCCTGAGTTACGCTCACCCACTCGACCTTCGTTACGCTACGGGGGTCGGCGGCTCGCTTCGCTCGCCACCTCCCCCCTCCGCTCCACTCAGGTCTCGTAGGTTCGCTCCACTCAGGACCTCCGACGCCTACCTACTATAATACTTGTTCAAAAACCTAATGGATATCTCTAACCGTTGTGAAATTACAGCCCTTTCAATTTTAGGGGAGGTTGGGGAGGGAGGGGGGGGTGTTTTGAAAATTATTTTGACTAATTAAGTTCCCCTTTACAGGAATCTGAAAAAAAAATTGATCCAAGCCTCTTAACTTCCGAGATCCGCAAAAGGGGGGGGAGAGGGGGGGCAAGGGGGGCAACACTGAAAAAATATTTTTACTTCCCCGAGCCTCCCCTATACGAATCTGAAAAAAAATTTGTTCCAAGTCTTAAGGCTTCCGAGATCCGCAAAAGGGGGGGAGCGGGGGGGCAAAGGGGGCAACACTGAAAAAAAATTTTTACTTCCCCGAGCCTCCTCTATCCGATTCCGCAAAAAAAAATTGTTCCAAGTCTCTTAGTTTCCGAGATCCTCAATAGGGGGGGGGGAAGGGGGGCAAAAAGGGGGGGTTTGCGATTTTTCCCCAACTCACCAGACCTAACTCTATACGAATCCGTCAAAATATACCTACCTCCCCATCCACCAACAGGGAGAACAATTATGTCAATGAGTCAGTCAGTGAGTGGTAGTCTAAGTTTATATATTATAATTTATAGGATCTAAGAAAATAATGTTGTTTTCATTATAATACAAAATCAGATTTAATAAAAACATTGTTAGACAAAAAGTGAATGACTCGTTTTAATCTGAATCTAACTAAGTTCGTCAGTCAACTTTGGTGACTGAATTTTTAAACCGTCTAAAGGCCTTCTTCATGGTATAACCCAACACTAATGCAATGAGAGTGCAACACGTTAGAATTCTATACTATAATGCGTTTAATGGTTGCTTTAGGCATTTGCACGTGGGTAAAACCATATAATATAGTTTTAAAATTCTAACCCTAAACAAAAATGATGGGTTTTATAGTTCATACCTAGGGAAAGATAAAGAAATAGAAAATGTGAAATTCAGACCACGATATTACATTCTGCGGTCATTATACAGTAACGCCTTCAAACTACATTGAAACAATGTTTGGCTGTAGAGAGACTCAAGAGCCGTCTAGTCACACATAGTTGAGTTCGAGTTTCGAGTCAAGGGTGCTCTTGCAACACGCACAGGCAACATAAAGTTTCGTCTGGTTTACGAAACAGTGGAAGTCCACGAATGTCAATTAATACGGACAAGACAATACCAAATAATGTCCTAAATTGTAAATGAAGATGTTTACTGAGGTAATGAGAGGTGAAGAAGCAAATAACTTATTTCAAACATTGCAAATGCGTTGAAGAGGTGTGTTGTGCAGGTTTGCGCCTTGCGGTACGTATTAATAAAATATTATTTTCTATTTTAAAGTAAAGTTACCGTTATCGGTTTCCGCTATCCGTGCAGATAATAAAATATAGTAAGTATTATTGTCATTACTATTTTCATCATCATCATCATCTTGTGATTGACCTAGATTATGTCAGCCTGTCAGCACAACCCTTCTTCGTAGAACATGGTATTCTTCTTCCACTTCCCTCAATAATATCATTGTCCTATGCAAATAATTTCAATTTCACAATCTAAAGAATCAATATCAAACATAAACCATCGTTTGAGATGTTTTGCAAGAGTTTTGGCGTACGTGAGCGACGCTGCCCCATTATAAACGATCGAATGGTGTGATGAAACATCTTGGCAAGGAAAGCTGTTTGGGGAAACCCTTTCACTGAAGTTTGCTTTTGAAAGAGATAGTCTGCAAAAAATGAGAGCAATATCTCGTTGGCCGATTACTCCGTATACTTTGCATCTTAAACTCTGTTTTATTGTTTATGTAACAGTTCAAAACAAGTTTATCGGTAACATTTTTTTCACACTCCTTCTTTCTGATGAAACATAATTGCTTTGAAATATTATTTAAGTTTGAGTTACAGACTCAAACTTAAATAATATTTCAGAGCAAATCAAATTAAAAATTAAGCAATTCTGTGCTATTTCTCATATTTAAATTTATGTATGCAGAGACATATCTAATCAAGTTTCTAGTTCAACGTTCTAAAAATCTAAAAGTAATTAGTTTTCAACGGCCTCATACTAATAGATTTACTTTCAAAGCGCGCCTTGAAACCTGCGTCTAGTGTTACCGTTTTGTTTGGAAGCACGATACGGCCTTACTTAGATCCTGCCGGAACGAAAACCACGTAATAGAGTATGTAATATTATCATTCGTAGATTAATTTAATGAAGAAACAATTTTAAAACAATGTAGATGAAAAGTACTATGTACTATGTTTTCTATAGATAGCGAGCATAAATAGTGAAAGTAAGTTTGCTTCGAAGCAACTTTGTCGAATATACTATGATATGAATTAAAACTTGGATATTTCAATTTAAAAAGATAAATCACCAAAAAGTAAATCATTATTCATGAGTTAATAACCTATTTCTTCACGATCGCGAAATACCAGAAAGTCCCCTTGGTTTGTATGTTTGGGGTAATCACCGAAACTACTAATCCGATTTAAAAAAAAAATTCACCGATGTGTAGCATGGACTTTCCGAATGAACATAGGCTATATTTTATCAAAGTAGGTACCACGCGAGCGAAGCCGCGGGCGACTAGTTCTTTGTAGTTTTTGGGATTGTAAGGTTAACAAACGTGATTTCCAGGATCCTTAGAGGAAGGTAGCAATGACAAAAACATGCTATAAACATTTAAAAAAAAAAGTTCTTTACATCCGCGAAAAATTCTCGCCCTAGTGCGGGGACCACCAGTTATACTTGTATCTTTTCTATTTTCTTCTGGTCTATAAATATTTTTGTACATTTGCATATCTATAACGTCACAATAAACACCATTACGGGCCCATCCCCATGTCCCAAATCTCTGTGACCTATTAACATTGACCGCTCCAACCTGTAGAGTTTTGCAATTGCATTCGCGATTGGCCTCAGTGTCTTGTGGGCCCGCTGCGAGCGCGCCCGTTGAACCGATGTGAGTGCAGTGTTGTGCAGAGTGTGGTGTGACCAAGACAGGACAAGACTAAAGGTACAGCTGATACTGATTTCAGTGTTTTACATACAAGAAGTTTTAAAGAATCGTGAAAGTGTTGAAAGTGACCTTTGATCAGTTTTTGAATTTATTATTATCTATTTCTAAATGCATTTCATAGTATATTTTAACTATATTTCAATAATAGTATGAATCCATACTAAGCCAGAAAATTCGCAAAAAAAATAATTACTAATTACGCATCAAAATCTAAACCTGAGCTTTTTTTTTAGCAAATTAAGTTGTATAAGTAGAGTGATCTTGCAAATATTGAGGCAAGAAGTCCGAACCGACAAGAAAATCATAATATGTAGATGTTGCGAGTTTCATGTGGTATCAAAAGCACAACAATAATGACGTATTTAGTATCAGATCTCGAATGAACATGTACGCCATCATTATATCATATGACATAACACAATAAGCAACAAGTAAACCGTGAGTTCAAGCAACCTGATGGCAATTCGTTCCATATTCCACCAGATACTCTCTGATTACACTCAGATTTCAAGTTAACTTACATAAGCGTATACAATGGACAGAAAAACAGGACTACATATTTACTAGACGATTTATACTTATAGTGTCAGGAGGCCATTTTGCCTACACTTAACGGGACACTAACACCCATATTCTTAGTCGTAACTTTACCTTTAACTCCACTCGACCTTCACTCAAACTCATTCGAGGTCCCTCGAAAGTGCCTCAGAAACTACCTTATGTTTGGTATTTTTAGACGTTATTTTAGAGTCAAATCAATCTACCTCGAGTAAGGAGAAATCAGATCAGTCAAAGGTAAATTTGATCAAAGTTTCTTCAAGCCTAAGGAAATGTGTAATCTGTGGTGATTAAAAACGTCAAAATCAGTCGAATTTCGTAAACACAAAATGTAAACAAAGAAAACTTTAGTAAAGATTTTATAGTTTATCGTGCTAGGACCTTAAAATATAAGTTTACAAAGGATGAAGACTGGTGATCCTTTGAATAACAAGAGCTTGGTTGCAACGCTATATTAGCAAAGGCGTTGACAAACAGCAGGCAAGAAACACATGGAGCTCTTTCCTACTAAAACACAAAACAGGAAGAAAGGCGTCATAGCTTCAGAGATGGGAAAGGGGATGCATGATGATTGCATCAGAAGATTCTAACAAAAAAGGGAAAATAGAAAAAGAGGTCGCTGAGGAACTTTAGTGCAACCCAGCTAAGCGGAAAGTAACAGAAATAGAGCTATCATGTAGTAGTTAGTTTTGTGAATAAATGGATACTGGTGTGTTCAATATAAACATAAGTCATTTTAGTTTTTTAATTAAACCATCCCTGTACCTACCTGATCCTTGCAAACTCAGCTATATATATTGGATAATAATATTGATGCCAGAGTACAAGAAATGATTTTTATTATAGAAAAAGACAAAAAAATCTATTAAATAGTTTATTTTAAAAAGTCAGGTCAAATTATTATAGGTTTAGGGCCATATAGCCACTACATACGAACGAATTAGCCACGGACTACAGTACAGGTAGGGTATCCTTGATAAGCCGATATTTGGAAAATTCGACCTCGTCAAATAGTTCCAATGGGTTTTCTGCATCCCAATATCCCGTGATGCGTTGTCGTCGTATAAAAATTTAGTAAATTCCTTTGCACATTCACGTTTTTACACTAAATTATTCACACTAATGTCCTAAGGAAAACTCAAGGTAGCTCGCGACCTACCTTACGTTGACAGCTATTTGACAAAACCTCGAGCGAGGATTTCCTTGAGGAATTCTCAAGTGAAGGATGAGTGGAGGTGAATTTTGATGTCTATAGATACCAAATCACGATTTCAAGGCTGAGTCGAGTGGAGGTGGAGTTAAGGTTACGACTAAGAATATGGGGGTAAGTGCCTGGGACATTGTTGAGATGGAATAGGCTTGCCCAGCACCCAAACCATCCTTTCAGCTTAGCTGGCCATATCCACAGGAAAGAAAGACAATTGTCAATACGTTACTTTAATACGAACTCTAATGGTGAAGAAAAACATCGTGAAGAAACCCGCGGCTTAGTCAGCCCCACAACCAAATATAATATAATATAATAACCAAATATATTGACCAATGGGCTAAGGCAAATATTATGGAATTCATCATTTATTTGAAATAACTATCAGGATTTTTTGAAGTAAACAAAAAAAAATGTAAATGTACTCTATCTATTTCAGTACCCAGTATCGCACTACTGCGAAGTTGTAACCATTGTTTTGGTGCCTACCGTCTTCATTTCAATAAAGTAGGAATGCTCGAGTTATGAGAAATTTTACAATTTATATGATAACAAGCTGTCCCGGCAAACTTCGTTTGCCAAAAATCTGTAAGGGTTGAAATCAATTGATTTGACAGATGTTGTCATTGAGATGGCACGTAAACTCCTGCAGTTTATTAGATACACTAAAAACATTACACTCTCTTTTTAGGTAGTCGGGTAACAGTAGCCTGAATGTTATACAGGGTATAGCTACATACCAAATTTCATCATCATCCGTTCTCGAGTTAAGTGTTCGAACAAACCCGACTTGGTTTTATAAATACGTATAGTATAGATTGTTATCTAGTCCATAAATATTTTAATTAGTAACAAATAAAGTTAAACTTTCCATCCTTAGATTGCATAAACCAGGCGGATTTACTTAATTATGAATTCCTGCTATTAATCACATTTACCGAGAATGAATTGCCCAAAATTATTAAAATATTCCAACAAATCCAACTTCAAAGAAATAAGAACGCATTTCGCGACAAAACATAAGATCTAATGCGGAAAAGAAAGAGACAAAGTGTTGTTTACATGAAGCAATTACCTAAGCTTTAATTACTCACAACAATCTAGTGAACTGCAACATCACTCACGGAAAGTATTTTCTTACCCAACTGTGCCAAATGCCATGAGTAGTTTGGAAGATTTTGTTGTAAGCTTTTTCTTCCAAACACCCAACATCTAAGCCATACTCTCAGCTCAACTGTCCATATCCACAAGAAAGGCAATGGTCAATGCGTGTGGGGCTGACTAAGCCGCGTATGTCAACGCTACTCGTAAACTAATAGAAGAGTATGTAGCAATCCTTATAAGTTGGTGAACATTGGTATATAATTGAGGCTGGCACTTTTCCTTGAAACCCCTAAGCAGTGTACCCCGAGGTCAATACATGGCGTAAGTGATTTATTATGCTGTTGCAACGACTTCTCCTTTTCATACAGCATTCTAATAGATTAAAACAGACTTCAAACTTATCAAACACACATGTCATGCGTACGTGTCTTTCTGATTCATGAGAAACTATTTTCCAAAAAAAAGTTAAAGTTTCAGTGAATAGTAAATTATAAGAACATCATAGATTTGGGGGTATTCTGCTGTGGGAGATTGCTAAAACGACCTTGATAGTATACCGTTACATCAATTCACAGTTCAAGTGTATTGAGTCACATGCCGAATGTTAAGTTGTTGAAATTTGCCGAGCGGTAGAGGCAAGACACGCTAAAAGTGATGAATGGAGATACACTTAAGTATAGTTTTTGTTAATACTTTTGTTCAATCATTCAACCATTGTCCATTTTGACTCATAGCTAAACAATTAGACAGCTGGGCTCTGTCACATGCAAAAAAATTTTTATGAATAAAACAACTTCGGGTGAGTTAGGTACACCATGGTATAACTCAAGAACGGTTGGACAGATTTTGTTAAAACTTTTACCTCCATATGGAGGTAGCTGGTACCTTAGATTAAGAGTAGGCTAGTTTTTACCCGACTAACTATAAAATTAGGGTAATGTTCTTAGTGAATCTAAATAACAGTGGGAGTCCGCGACGTACTAGCATCTCAATGTGACGACCTCTGTGGCGCAGTGGGCGAAAGCCCGCCTGAGACGCAGAGGTTGCGGGTTCGATCCCCGCTGCGGGACAAATGTTTGCATGATCTGCAAATATTTGTTTCGTGTCTGGGTGTTTTCTATGTATAATATGTATGTATTTACAAAAAAAAAATGTATCTATGTAGTTTATCAGTCATCTGGTTACCATAACACAAGCATTAAATTGCTTAGCTTGGGACTAGATGACGCCGTGTGAAATGTCCAAGGATATTTATTTATATTTATATTTAATGACAACTAGTGCCAAGTCAGTCTAGTATCATGCTAATATCCTTTTGCTTAATTACTACAAAACACCATTTTCAGAAATAAGCACACAGAGCTTTGTAACATATACTTAAGTTTACAAATCATAAACAATTTGACAATTTGCGACTATATTTATCACAGATCCAGTCACCGAAGCCTTGAGCTCATTATTTCGACATGGTCTAGACAAGTTCTTCTAAACAGCGGATATCCTTGTACACTATCTTCGCCTTCCTATCCTGCGTTTGAAAGAGCAAACCGCTCGTTCCAAGAATTTTCCGTGGAAGTAAACAATGTTTCGCAAGACCTATGTGACTGGGCAGAATGGCTAGATTACTCCACAAGTCGTGCTTAAGTGTGTGCCATAACGCCGAGGAATGAGCGGGAGAGCGAATAATGTTTTTACTCGTGAGTGAGAAGCGCAGAACGATAGACACGCAACATAATTTATAGCGAAAAAACAGTTTTTATTTAATTACAAGTTAATTAAACAAGTAATCGAAAAATTAAAAAACCAGAACTAAATGAATACTTCTAGGCTATTTGTCAAAACATAAAACCAACAAAAATAGCGTTCTGTTCCTGAGATAAATAGCAAACTGTGTGAAAAACATGTATTTTTCAAAAAAATATATGATCGAGAAAACTTTTACCAATCGTGTTTCTAAAAAACCACAACGCAAGATAAAAGTTCAAAGTTTAATTTCTCCAAACATTATAAGGTGGTATCTTTCACGGATTTTGAGATCTAATACGATTCAAACCACATATTTGCTACCTACGGCCTCTTAACCAACAGTGCGTGGCCAAACGAATTAGTTCGTTGACATGATATTCAGTGTTTTTGCATAGAGCGCACGTGTCTAAGGCTAGCGCAGAGGCCTTACTTGGGATCAACAAAATTGAAGTTTCGTGACAATTTTCGGGTTCCGTTTATATTGGTGAACTGTTACGAATGCAGTTTCCACCAACATAAGCTGACCCCGAAAATTGTCACGAAACTTCGGCCGCAGGACCGAGGCGAATAGCATACACGAAGCACGCCTGTGCCTGGCAGTGGGTACAAAGAGCCGACGGTGATGATGAAATGATACAGAGGGTTTTCTCAAAAACAACCGAACGAATTAGAAAAATTGAAAATCTCTTCTGATTTAAAGTTTCTTTATAAAAAAGACCAGCTATTTCACAGAAACTAAGATATGGGAATTTATGCAAAACTTACAACAATCTATCGATTAGTCTATGAGAATCTACTTTGTTTAACTACTAACAATTATATCCAACTAGTTTGTTATTCAGAAATATAAGTAGAGACGTTTATAGTTGTACTTTTGATCAACTCCGCGCAAGTCTATGAACTTGAATATACATCACTAGCTGAGTGCAGCGATTTCACCCGGTTTTTTGTTATAGATAGAGCCAGTAGCATCCCACAAGAAATGATCTGTCAAATGCATTTTTTTTTTAATTCAACTAGAAGTTCATTGAACTTTTAACCTCGTTAAACTTTGCCGCTTTAATAAATTAGTAGTTTTTTCTTGTTACTCTTAAGTCAATGAAAAGAGATAGCAACAGATTTAATATCCGTTTTAGCTAAAGTAGGTTTACTGAACCAATATGAATAAGGGGGTATGACATTACGTATGAAGCAGAAGTAGGTAACTGTAACGTCCAGATACTTTTACAACGAACTTGCTCGACTTTGATACCAGATCAGTTACGCCTGTTTCTATAAAAAATATTGCACAATCTTTAAGCAATAATTAATTATTAAATAAACCTTAATTGTACCATTACCTTATTTGCCAAATGAGGTAATATTCATGATATAAACTAACTACGTCTATCGTAATTATTCAAATAATTTACGTTGCAACTCGCATACTGCTAGTAAAGAAAGAAACAATTTCTACGCAAATATTAGAGTAAATTCGTCGTTATGCAAATCTTGCAAAGATGAAATATTGCTTGCTTAATTTTGAATTAACCTTTTTGATTGTGGTACCTAATAAATTATAACTCTTATGCACTTGTGTTGAAACGTCAGAAACGGCCAGAGTCGGCGAGCTATGCAACTTAATGCTTGTGTTATGTTATGGCATCCTGTTCTTTGTAGATACAAAAAGTAAGTACATTATTATAGATAGAAAAATACCCAGACCTAGAACATATCTACAGAATATAGGAGGGGTGGAATTGACATGAACTCGGATTAGATGAAAATACTTCGTATTCCAATACAGCAAAGTATACAACATATTCCTCAGAAACCCGTGACTTAAAATTGAATATTTCAATATTGCAGTAGATTTTGCATTGAATTTGTTTATAGCCTTTGACATTAATGCAGTAAGGTGGAGGCGAAGTAACAATGCCGCAATAACAAAAAGGATAAATCTTCGTAAATGCTATTCCAATGTGAAATATAATATCTTTCAGGAGTAAATTATTTTGTATTAGTCTTAATAAATTGAATTAAAGTTGATATTTACTTGCACCTTTAAAAAAATATTGACTACGGGATCTATCTCTATCATACTTTTATTTATATCAAGCCCTCAAGCCGAAAGATTTGCGAAAATGTCTACTACGTCTTTGGGATACAGTCGTGATGTTTCCATTCCTACAACTTAGAGGATATACATAAATTTATTGACAGAAACTAAGCTACTACATAACTGTACATGCAATTAGAACCATTTGAGCCACCTAAGAGCTATCTATAGGTACTTAGAGTGTATTATTAAAATAAATTACCATAAAGATGGAATCTGCACTAATAACTGACAGATAACTGTTAATTTGATTTGATACCCATAACCCATGAGAGCGCTCGGAATGGTCCAATTCTCACACTAAGTTCATGATACAGACCAACGCAATAACGGCTTTGTTCTATTTTTTAGATGGTTCAAGACTCATTATCAGAATGTGAAAAACATAACAAGATTAATGAGTCCGCGAATATAAAGACATATTCACGAATAAACAACTAATTTAATTAATCCCTTATGTGTGTTATTTGTAATGTAATCAACCAAATAGATTTTCTAAATTATTGCTGATACACACTAAATATAGATCACCTCACTATTTCGTTGGAAAATAAAATAAACATAATCACGATTATATTGCGACATAATCCCAAGGCGCGAGATACTTTCTCAAATTATTTTTAATAACAAAATTGTTATAATATTTCAAAAAATATGTTCACAGCAGTTACTTACTTCCAAGACCAGCATTCATGTCTCTAAAAATGTTTTTTTTTTACTTCCTTTCCTACTTTTAACATATTGAATGGGAACTATTGTATGTCTCAGTAAATTTATTCAACGACCCCATACCTTACTCTTCGACCTAGCACCCACTTTCAAAGATTACAACGGTATTGGTACAGGACACAGCGCTGTTGCATAAGCATTGCATAATGGTCCGCGACACTCATCCGTAAGACACCATGTATGTGCATTGTGTGTTAATGCCGTTGAAGGGATTAACATATATACAGATTTATCGTAGCCGGAAAACAATATTTAGGTCACAATTATTATAGAGTTAAGTAGCATCTTTTAGGTCTTTGTAAGTATTTTATAATTAAAGAACCATAAAAGCCGTGTTGGTCAAGTGGATTAGTACTTCGACTTTCAAATTGTTAACACGAGCTTTTAACGGTAAAGGAAAACATCGTAAGGAAACCAGTTAGCTCTCTAATAGCGTCGATGGGCTTGCAACCTGTCACGTATGGAAAGTTATCTTCTGCAAGATGTGGGCATGAACCAAATATGTATTTGGACATACCTACCTCTGACTGACTACCCCCTTAGACATCTTTTGACATTGACGACCTCTGTGGCGCAGTGGGCGAAAGCCCGCCTGAGACGCGGAGGTTGCGGGTTCGATCCCCGCTGCGGGACAAATGTTTGCATGATCTGCAAATATTTGTTTCGTGTCTGGGTGTTTTCTATGTATAATATGTATGTATTTACAAAAAAAAAAAAATGTATCTATGTAGTTTATCAGTCATCTGGTTACCATAACGCAAGCATTAAATTGCTTAGCTTGGAACTCGATGACGCCGTGTGGAATGTCCAAGGATATTTATTTATTTATTATTTATATTTATCTTCAAACTCTCTGGGATACAGTCTAACATCCCATCTTTCATTAGGTACCCTCTATCAGTTGTGTTACGTTTTCGATATCATCTACACAACATTTAGGCCAAGCTATAAATATGCTAATACATCCTTTGAAATAACAAAGGCCATCCTTATTAAATATGCTCTAGATTTAGCAATATTTAATTGTAATCTTTGAAAATTAAAATGCAATGAAGAGTTATCAGTATAATCAAAAATAATTTGTAAATTTCATAAAAATGTTTCCTTTTTCAGAGCGAGAGAATGCGAAACTGATTGAAAATGGGGATCCTGACCGTGGCTGCTACGGCTGCTAAGGCTGCCCTGACTATAGGCGGAATCAGCAAGCTCACATTCATTCCAGTCATGCTGGCTGTCATGGCGTACTTCAACTATGAGCTCTTGGATCCAGAACAAAGACCCTTCAACCAGAAATACTTGAGAGAAACATACGACTTTATAATCGTTGGAGGAGGCTCAGCAGGATCAGTTTTAGCGAACCGACTATCTGAGGTAGAAGGATGGAATGTCTTGCTGCTGGAGGCAGGTGGACACGAGACAGATATCAGTGATGTGCCCCTTCTGTCTCTGTATTTGCATAAGAGCAAACTCGACTGGAAATATCGGTAAGTTGTGCAATATCTACTTCCTTTATAACGCACAAGACCGATAAGCGATAAGACCGCCCATTGTACAATTATTCTTAAGGTTTACTAGTTCTTAAGTTTCTTTTGTAAATGTACAATAAAGTATTTTCATTCATTCATTCACAATAGTTAAGCTTTAAAAATTGCGGCTCGAGATGACACCAATTACTAAGTTACGTAACGCGATTTATCTAGAAAATAATGTCGGTTAAGAAATAACATGTGAATAAGTAATTTGATACAAAAGAACCCTTGCAAAACATTAGAAACATCAGTAAGCGTCTATTCAGTAGTATATTGTTTTTTATGCAATATTTCTTGATGGTTTCAGCACACAACCGCAAGACACAGCTTGCCAAGCAATGATTGACAAGCGTTGCAGTTGGACAAAGGGCAAGGTACTAGGAGGGTCTTCAGTTTTGAACACAATGCTGTACATCAGAGGGAACAAACAAGATTTCAACCAATGGGAGTCGCTGGGGAACGCTGGATGGGGATATGAAGATGTACTGTATTACTTCAAGAAGTCCCAAGATCAAAGAAACCCATACTTGGCGAAAGACACTAAACATCATGGAACAGGTAAATAATTCGTTTTCTTATTGATCATGTTAATCAATCAAGTACATTTTAGATAAATAGTCGCAAAATGGATGGGGGTCTGCTAGCGACGTTTATAAATGAGCATGCCATGAAGAGCAAGTTAAGTTTATCGTACTCTGGGCCCAGATAAAAATTCAAATTAAAAAAAAAGATACAAGATCGTTTAAAAGTTTAAACGGGTTAAAAACTATGTCACCAGAACGACTAGCGTATCGTAACAAAACCACAAACTAAACTAAAGAATATTTTTTTACTACATTTGAATATTTTGTAATGAGTTTTCTCAACTATTTCAGGTGGCTATTTGACCGTGCAAGACGCACCATACAACACACCAATCGGAGCGGCGTTCCTTCAAGCTGGCGAGGAGATGGGCTACGACATAAGAGACATTAACGGAGATAAGCAGACGGGCTACGCTTGGTACCAGTTCACAATGAGACGAGGAACCAGATGCTCCACCGCTAAAGCCTTCTTAAGACCAGTCAGATTAAGGCAGAATCTACACGTATCTCTTTTCTCACATGTCACTAAGGTTCTTATCGACAAAAACAGCAAAAGAGCTTACGGAGTGGAAATCTTAAAGGATGGCCAGAAGATGGTGGTTTACGCGAAACGTGAAGTAATCCTATCAGCTGGTGCTGTTGCTTCTCCTCAGTTACTCCTGCTGTCTGGTGTTGGTCCAGCAGAACACTTGAATGAAGTCGGAGTTGATGTCATTCATGATTCTCCTGGAGTTGGAAGAAACTTGCAAGATCACATAGCCGTGGGTGGCATAGTGTTCCGTATCGATTTTCCTATTAGTTTAGTGATGAACAGACTTGTGAACATCAATTCAGCACTGAGGTATGCGGTAACCGAAGATGGACCTTTAACTTCCAGCATAGGCTTAGAGGTGGTCGCTTTTATTAATACTAAATACGCAAATGCAACAGAAGACTGGCCTGATATCGAATTTATGATGACGTCAGCTTCTACTCCATCAGACGGTGGAACTCAAGTTAAAAAAGCGCACGGGTTGACTGATGAGTTCTACAATGAAGTATTCTCAGAAATAAACAACGAAGATATCTTCGGAATATTCCCTATGATGCTTCGACCGAAAAGTCGGGGATTTATCAAACTGCGTAGCAAAAATGCATTGGATTACCCTATAATGATTCATAACTATCTGACTCACCCTGATGATGTTGGTGTTTTAAGGGAAGGTGTAAAGGCAGCTGTAGCGGTTGGAGAAACCACGGCTATGAAAAGACTGGGCGCAAGGTTCCACAGCAAACCTGTTCCAAATTGCAAACATCTACCCCTGTTCACAGATGAGTACTGGGATTGCTTCATTCGTCAGTACACGATGACTATTTACCATCTTTCTGGTACAGCTAAGATGGGACCCTCCAGCGATTTAATGGCAGTAGTAGACTCTACGTTAAAAGTAAATGGAATAGAAGGACTTCGTGTTATAGATGCAAGTATAATGCCAACAATAACCAATGGGAATATTAACGCTCCGGTAATCATGATAGCAGAAAAAGGCGCTGATATGATAAAAGAGGCATGGCTTCCTAAAAGAAGAAAAAGAAGGTCATCTAATTGTAACTATGAACATAAAAACGTAAAAAATAGTACTAAGAAAGTTTGCTCGATAAAAAGATGACGGTACTAAAATGTAGCCATATTATAGGTAAGTATATTGAGGGATACCAAAAGTGTTCAAGTTAGTGAGGTGGTGTGGAACATTTTTGTCATTTTGTTACCGTTACAATTCTAGTCGCTATTGAATTATGATTAAATAAAACAAAATATACTCAAATACAGTTATATAATAAAACTTCTTCCTAAAACCGAAACAGTTCATTCAACTATATTATTCAGAAAATAGTTTTTATTTCTAGGAAATTGTCGGATCACTTAACTAGTAGTTTCGACTCACCAACAAAACGATTGTAAAGCTGGGTATAGGTCGCGCCACGTAAAAAGAGCTTTGAGGGTATGTTTGCGCCTGTGTTCACTCGCTGACGAACCAATAGCACTCGCTAAATCAGTGGTATGAAGTGCGCCGCGTTACCTCTCCACCAATCATCGACCACTGCGCAGTTTGACAGCCAGCGCTCTTTTTACGTGGCGCGACCTATATCGACATTGCAAGACGCGTCGTGAGCCAGCCTTGGCTAATTGCACAAGCGAGCAATCCCAAATCTAAATAATTTATAATGGTGGTATTATAAAGTTTGTAATAGGTAATTGTTAATACCTTGTTAACTAATATTAAAATTATCGTAGAAATATTTTTTTTTTCTTTAAAAAATTAAAATCCTTATTGAATATAAATATAAGTAGGTAAGGTACTTACCCGGATGACCCGGATGATTAGGTATTTAATACTTATATAACAAGATAACATCGTAAGGAAAAATACTGTCAAATCACATTTGGCCTTTTATAAAGCAAAAAAAAATACTAAAGTCGAGCGACAAATGGCATAGATATATAATATAATTATGTATATGAGATTGAAAAGAAAAAGGTTTTTTTTTTTCATATTGACCACGCTTTTTCTATGCATTCATTCTAAGATCTCTACCACACATCTTTTTTTTTGTTTTACTAGCGACATCTATTGCTTTACTCTCGCACAAAAATACACTACTATTTAATTAATAGTTGACGCCGGAAGCATTTTTTAATGCTTTGCTTGTCAAAGTTGCTTTAAAAAGATTATAATACCCATCGCAAGATACAGATGGAGCTGTACCTAATTAAATTCGTCAAAGTGTAATAATTTGCAAGACATTTTTTGAAAAACCGATTTCACTTTTTTTATGCAACCAAATGGAGAGTAAAAGACGAACATAGAACATTTTTAGTTTTTGAAGTCTGTTAAAAAAGTATAGGTCATGTCGTCATGTCAGTATAATTTCACTTTACTTACTATACATTGTATAGTATAATGTACCTTCGAACACAAAACGCAGCTCTTACTCTGAATGTACCAACTAGCTTATTTCACTTTACTTAACAAAGCAAGTAAGTTGGTATGGGCTAGTGGCCAAAATTCCGTACGGTACGTACGGTTACGAGTACTTCCGTAGTATTACTAGTGTTAGTACCATATTTAAAGTTCCATGGTTTCTTTCATTTGATAGTTCACTCCTTTACGTAATCAAACTCATTATCTAACACCTGGACAATGCATCAAAGGTGAGGTGCTTCAGTAAAGGTCTTTTCTGAAGTCAACAATGAGTCAATTATGCAACCTCTATCTGTTATTTTTACCCATTTAACTCGAAGTTCCGCAAAGTACATTCAGAGCTATTGCAATGTGGAAAACTGCAGGAAAATGTTCTTTCTCAAGTTTTGACGCAAAAAAATGGTTAGTGGCTAGTTTATACTTTTATTTAGTCTATACTAAATAAAAATATAAACTATTTAGCATGGCATGTTTAGATTATTTCCAAAACTTAAAAAATATACAATATTTAGATAAGCAACATTGAGAGTTCGTTCGTTCGTATGAGCAAGTGGCCAACTCGGGTGACGGAGTTTTTAGGCCGTCTAAAGGCCTCCGTCATGGCTTAACGACTTTAAAAGCCGGGACCGACAATTTAACGTGCCCTTCGAAGCACGGAAGCGCTCAGATGAAAATGCCACTTGCGGTCACCCATCCAAGTAGTGACCGCTCAGAACGTTGCTTAACTTCGACGATCTATCAAGAACGTCTTAGCAAGCATCGCCACGAGCGCTTCGCTTCGAATATTGAGAGTAGGCGCTAGAGATTCAAGAGGAGGAGGAAAGACTGAATCAATAGTAATTTCATAATAATCTATAATCAATCATTTTGACGGTTGTCTATAGGAAAATTAAACGACAAACATTACAATGATCACGACTGTTCCCACAAATTAGGAACGGCAATGCGTTAGCCATTCTCTCAGAATATCCTTTATTCTAGATTCACAATTATGCGACTATGATTGGTTGAAAATCAGCTACTTATGCCACGAGCAAGAAGTCTTATCTCACAAAATCTATAAACATAAACAGGTCAATTTGCAGGAAGCTCATGCAAAGGTCTCGAGATTTGTGTTAGATGTTATTACATCATTACAACACAAAATAACATTAGTCATGGTTACTTGGAAGTTTGCGATGATAATAGCCCGGCTTTCTTAGTTAGGCCGCGGCTGGAGAAGGAAGTATATTTAGGTATTATGTCTGGTTATCGGCCTATGATCTATGAGAGGAACTGCATCTTTATTGAGATTGATGTGACGATCCGAAGCGATAGACGCTGTTTTGCGAGTGAGAGCCTATCTATGGACACCACGTTTTTCAAAAGCACAGTCACTGCGCGTTTGTGTCAATACAAACGCGATACAAATAGGCTCTAACAGCTTGCCGACTGGTTTGCGTTTGCTGCGCGTTCGTATCGCGTTTGTATCGACACAAACGCGCCGCATAAAAACGGAGTGTGCTTTAGGCTGCCTGTTCATTGACGCGGAGCGGAGCAACGGATAAATATTAATCAATAGGATTGCATAAAATTTTCTGAGCGAAGATATGCAGTCCAAGGATATTTATTTATTTATTTGATCCTATTGGTTAATATTTATCCATTTCTCCGCACCGCCAGCTCGCTCCGTGTCAATGGCCAGGCAACCTTAGGCTCTTAGTTCTCAGTAAATCAGCAAATCAAGTAATTAGTACACACAGTAATAAGGTAAGCATAAATAAAATATTGCAGTTGCTACGCGAAAATGAAAGGTTTTTTCGAAGATGAAGTCGGGCTGTGAATAAGAATAATGTTTAGTTGCTCATAAGCAGCGATAACACCCTTTTTTTCGAAGTACTTAGGTACAAGAGTTTTTTAAAAGAAACTTATTAAAGCAATATTTTGCAAACAATTTTAGCTGCTTGAAG
Organism: Xanthorhoe designata; assembly: GCA_963582015.1. Classification (NCBI taxonomy): domain Eukaryota; kingdom Metazoa; phylum Arthropoda; class Insecta; order Lepidoptera; family Geometridae; genus Xanthorhoe; species Xanthorhoe designata. Next base: position 6,151,979 of record OY757029.1, read on the forward strand.
CTCGGCTCGGCTTGGTAAATAGCACCTTAACAATGTCACATAAAAACAAAGCATATAATTTATCGCCAGATTATTTCAGGTAAGTTAAAATTTCCTTAGGCAGTGTAAAAGATATTATGTTTAATCTAGGATGACTGAAGGAACAATTTTCGCACCGCTTCCTCAATGTCACTCCGTATAAATTGTCATCAACAAACCCAGTCATACTTTCACTATGGCGCCGATAGATTTTCCAATTATGAATGAGTAAGTATTTGATTTATGTCCACTCTAATGAATTTCTTCGATTTATGATTAAATAAATATCCTTGGATATTCCACACAGCGTCATCTAGTCTTAAGCTAAGCAGTGAATACTTGTGTTATGATAACCAGATGACAGATAACGGCCGAAATTAACATTCAATCCGACGAACAATCGCAGATCTATTGCCATAGCAACGCTGTTATCTGTCAAAAAGTGCCATACAAATTGTGTTGCATAACAAAGTTGCTATGGAGATAGATCTGCGATCGTTCGTGAGATTGAATATTATTTTGGCTGTAAAACTACATAGATACATTTTATTTTTGTAAATACATACATACATAGAAAATACCCAGACCATACAAACATTTGTCCCGCAGTGGGGATTAAACCTCTGCGTCTCAGGCGGGCTTTCACCCACTACGCCACAGAGGTCGTCCATTAGTATCTACTTGTGATATTTCGCAGAGCTACAATTAATACTTACAGCTATATAAAGTTAACCCACTCCCTGCCGCAGCTCTACGGTTATCTCATAAGGAGAGATAACCTCAGCCCGGAGCACAAGTGCGTCATGGGCATTCAACGCGTTTTTCTTTTCAATAATGAGTACAGTACCTGAAATAGAATTAAAACAATTAAAATCAAATTTGTTTTTTGTAATCATCATATATCACTACTAAGTTCTGTCGCAAAGAGACGAAGAAAGTACATTTTCGCATTTAATAATAACAAGATTCATTATACAATAAATTTTACAGGCGTGAAGCGTGATAAGATGGATTTCTCACGCAACATCATTACTTTGAAGAGTTTCATGCGATGCCTTTCTTCATTTCTCTATATTTTCATTTAGTCGTATCTAAAACTTCGTAAATTTTAATGACTATGGTCTTATTCAAAAAGATTTGTAAATTTAATATAGATTTAAAAAAATATTTTTACTCTTATGTCAATGAAAAGAGATAGCAACAGATTGAATATCCGTTATTAGCTTAACGGATAATAAATTTGTTGCTAAACCAATTTATTAGTGGATTAACTAAACCAATTTATTTTTTATTAAAGGAGACGGGTCATTTTGATCCCAAGCCTGGCGTAGTATTTATGTGTGTCAAAAGATCTTACATATTCTTTAGATAAATACAAATAGTTATTCATGCCAAAAACGATGGCGATAGGTGAGATTTTGCTTATTATTTTTCACAGGAGCAATTGTTACCCTTCTCCCCTTTGTTATCGATAATCACTACATAAAACTATTAACTTGTGTGTTGTGTGATACCTCTACTTTATCCTTATTTTTATAGTAAATAAAACATTTGAAAAATATTTATGAGCACACGCTTAGAAAACAGAGAGAATGTGGTCGTTTTGTATTTTTTTCTCCATATCAATAAATATAATGTCGCAGTTATTCAAAATAATTACGTAAAATAACATCTAATTTGATTTAAATAGGTTTATACATAATAAATTGTTTCTACATCTGTTTAATTAGGTTTATCCTTACAATCAGTATTTCACTCTGCACATATTTTAGAAATCTAGTCAATTTTGCTAGGAAACGAAACGACACAAGGAATGTGACATAAATTGTACTCGAACACCAGATTTCCTGACTCAATCAATTTACAGCACAAGCCCACAGTTACGAATAACCAGATACACAAATAAGATACAAACAAACAAACTTTCCCTCCGTATACACAATACCAATGGGTAGATACCATCTGTATGTCTACAGATCAAGATCACTTACATAGTAAAATGATTGCGCTTTCTACGGCTCCTGTTTATGATTCAGGAAGTATCTCAAAAACTATTATACTCGTAGTAATTTTACACGTATACATGACTTTTTACTATGATGTTTGATAATTCTAAAATTAAAACTTAGACCTGAGATGATTTACTATGCAAAGTCGAGAGGCAATACTATTGGATGTCAACAATGAAGCGCTCGTGGCGAAGCTTGCTAAGACGTTCTTAATAGATCGTCAAAGTTAAGCAACGTTCTGAGCGGTCACAACTTGGATGGGTGACCGCAAGGTGGCATACGAACAAACAATCACAGGGACTCTGTAGACCAACTTTTAGACTTAGACAGGCGGCTGCTAAATCGCGGTCACCCATCCAAGTTATGACCACTCAGAACATTAAAATACCGCTTACTTTAATATTATTAAGTACTATACAAAGATTACTTGTTTCTGTCTGTCACATTTATTTATTTCAACACTTTACAAACTTACAGCTAGAGCCAAAACGTTTGCAAGCCACTTATCACTTATCACGTTCCTATACGGTCTTGGTATGGCACGGTGCAGTCGACAAATACCACTTAACTAAGTTTTCCGGCTCGATCAGAACTCGATCAAAAATCCAAATTAAGAAACCAATAAAATTAACGAATTCTTTTTTGGCATAACATCAATCATGGCAACACGCAAGCATAAAGCCGGTGACACACTTACATATAGTGAGGTAGGTCTAAATAACTATCAAGATAATAATATTATAATGTTTTCAAATGTTTTTATTTCTGTAACTTATAACTTAAATACATTCGTGGGTTTAGGACCCCCTTTTAAGTATGAAAATACCTGTATTAGAGGATCCCGCTCTTCCATCATTATAAATATATTTTATTAGGTACAGAAACATTATATAATGATCCTCGGAGTCCTCAGACTACTTATTACATAATTATTTCCGTGTATAGGATAAACTTAAACATTTTCTAGATTATTTCATAATCAATAATCGTCGGGCTTTTCCTAATTTTTAATATTTATTAAAATTATATATATTTTTTTTTAATTATAAATATATTCTCCGTCTGGGTGCAATTTTTGGAATACATTTTAAAATCTTAAACATCCGTAAGTCTGAGGTAAACATTTTGAAAAACTAAAATCCATTATACTGTATGATAATATTATTTTGTCAATTTTTGCCATGTTATTTAGGTACTTTTTATCATAGATCTAAGATTATTAAGACTACAAATAAGAGGTGTTTTAACAAAAATTGTTTTATCCATACAATAGCTTCTTTGTTTTGATTTAATAGGGTTAGAAAACGTTTAGGTAATATTTATTTAAATTATATTAGATTTCATTTAATTATATACTAAATTACTACATATTTACATAACTGTTTAATAAGTAGTTTTTATATCAAAACTTCTGAGATACCAGTGATGATGAATGGATGAATTTATCAATTACTTCAAAATAAATTACTTGACCAAATGCCATTATTCCACTATCTAATCTAGCTTCGCATGTGTATAACGTCGTGGAAGCGAGAGAAGGAGTTGCAATGACTAGCGGTGTGCGCACGCGCAGTGGTCGCGAAGCGCGCGCCGACGACGCAACAACTCTCGCTTTCCGCGTACAAACATGTGTCTTGTCTGTTAGTTACTAAATAACATTGGAATACTCCAAAAGTGCACTTCATCTTGATTTTGTAAGTATATTTTTAATATCATAGATTACAGTTCACAGAATGGACACAGGATTTCATCGCGTTATATACCAACCCCTTATCAAAATCCCATGCCCATGCTTATCTAAATTAGTACCTTTATATATTTTCATTCTGATTTCTAATACATTCTGCGCTTCATCTACGATCGTAAAACAAGTAGCAACATAAAAAAAGAAAAGCAAATTCAATTTTTGAGAAGAAAAGAGCAATACTGCACCCTCGACAATTTCTTTTTTTAAACCAACTTCAAAAAATGAGGAGATTCTACTCGTATGTTTCACTGTATGTATTTCTTTGATTTGTGTATGTTCCGATTATTCCGTCAATAGTGGGCCGATATTGAAAACTCTTTTTTTGCTTGAAAGAGTACATAAAAGGAATTGAGGATCTGACGAGGATCTTCGGAGTTATGAACAGAAATGCACCTCGAGAGTTTAGAAAATTGCTCCACTCTTCTCACGAAATTGAAGTAGATTTAATAAACATTTAATTTTGCCACTTGTATAATACAAATAAATAATAGTGGCAATTCGGAGTGTCGCAAAAGCTAAACTAAACTAACTAAAATTAATGCCAACCCTCTTCATTCTCATCGCTATGAAAGGGACGCCAACATTTTTAGTTAGTAAAGTTTAGCTTTTGCGATACTCCGAATTGCCACTAATGTCTTAGTATAATACAAATAAATATTCTCTCTACATTCATATTCATCTTTCCTTTTCTAATATTGCATGTATTCTTCAAAACAGTGAGATTAGTTTCAGAGTGTTACTAATTTGTTATCAAGCTAAAGTGCTTTTCTCTTTTTAGATTAATTACAGTAAAGTAATTAAAAAAGCATAGTTTTTTTTGTTACAAATGAAAATGAATAAAAAATAAATGGATTTTAGTGGACTTTGGTCGATTCCATTTCCCATACAATTGTAACTTTTAAAAATTAAAAATAGTCAATGTTTGCAATAAAAGTAAGTAAGTTCGTATGAGCAAGTGGCCAACTCTGATGACGGAGTTATTAGGCCTCTTGTTAAATGTTTGCAATGATTTTTATATATTTATTTGTTCCGGATCTAAATGCTGTAGTACCATAGTACTAATAACTTAAGTTAAAAACGAACTAAACTAACTATACATGAAAATGATATTTTTACTCTAGAAAAATTGAAACGAATACAAAAATTAACAATTGACTACATAGTACTCTTTTAAAACAGGAAAATACAACGGCGATTTCGTAACATAATAAATGTTTTACGCGCAAACGAAAGTAACACAGCAGATTTAATGTAAACACGTTCAACTAAGCCTTTGGTCCACATAGCGGTCACATTGACAGTAATCCGATTCAAGAGACAATACTCCAATACATAAGAGATACCTACAGTCGCCAACACAATTATTTACAAATTGACAGAACGGATCAGAGAAACGTAAGCTCAAAATTGCATAATTGATTTAAATCTCTAACGCTCAAATAATGAAACGCTATGCAAGTGGGGCTTATTTATGACATTATTTAACGTTTGTCTATAAAGATCTGACAGCGTCTCAAATGGTTAATACGCTCCCAAATATGTATGTAGTATTAAAAAGATAAATATTTACATGTAGGTAAAATTAAATTTAAAATTTAAAATAAATTAAAAAAAAAACAGCTAAAATGTAAAATCAGATGTAATGTACTACAACTGATTTTAATCTTGACAATCAAGACATTAATCTTGCAGTCGTTAACTTCCGTTTCATTTTGCAAGAAGACCCTCTGCCACCGAGTGTACATTTGTATTACACGGAAATAACGAATCATTAATTCAGTTAAATACAAGCATGTGTTACGTTGTGAATCTGCCTTGACTGTAATGTACGGCCTACTTATGCAAGTTCACCGACTCATAAACAACGTGGACTTGTGATTATGATGGTTAATACATGCAAACTGTCAATAATAGTAAAGACTTTGCGCACGAATAGTACGTGTTAATGGATATTATGCAAATCTTAAAAATGGTCGGTCACGCTAAAATCTAGTGCAGTGCAACGATAGTAATGTTTGAAAGAATTATTTAATCTTTTCTTCCTCTTTCTTAGAAAAGGTTCTCAAATGTATTGTCTAGGTACTAATTTACACACTACCAGATGACGTTGTTACAACTACTTTTATCAAAAACAAGCTTGACAAGACTACAAGCTAACAAACCAGTGCTCAAAAAGATTAACCGATCATTAACTACTAAAGACTGATCCAACACTGTGTGGTATAGACATACCAGCAATAGCTGCTCGTCTATCATCAAATAAATAATTTACATAATCTACTTTATGAGACTACAAAGCTTATATAAATTACTTGCAAGAATGAACAAGAGCCAGATGTATATTCGATTGTGGTCCTGATCACTTCTCCAGACTTCTTCAAATATTTTAACAGATGTCTACTGTTTTTGGATATACAATTGTAATATATTCTTGATTATGTTGTTTATACTATTCCTTTTTCGTTGAATAAATGTTAAAACATATAAATAAAATAATAGGTATCTGTAGTAATTTGTGGCAATCTTTATACAACGAAATGATAACGAAGAACAATCGAAATGAAGAAACAATGAAGAAAAGATTAGGTGGTATAATCACTGATATCAATGAACCTTTATTTAAAGTTTACAAGTTTTAATTTAGGAGTATATCCATAATAACCTACTCATCTAATTTAAACAAATATACTACCGGAAAGTTGCAGAAGAAGTTTTATTGGTTAGTACCACATAAGCTTAGCCGATTGACTGGTGCTAACGAAGGTCCACCCGTATATCATCTCACTAGCGACCCGCACCGGTTTCGGTTGTTTTCTTCACTATAATAAGTATGCATGTATTCTAAATGTACATAAACCTTCTCGTTGAATCTCTGCTCATCAATGAACCGATGAAATGTATTTAAATCCGTTGCGTAGATTAAAAAATCAAGCGTACAGACGGCGGGAAGTAACTTTGTTTTATACTATGTAGAGATTAGCCTAAAGAAATTAGACATAGACCTTATACATCGCGTTCACTGCCCATGACGAACGTGGGCTAGTTGCGAGCTATCGGCTACGATCCTCTTCTTTGAAGACGACCGTGGTAGCTCGGCCGGGAATTGTTTAACATTATACTTCCTGAACTAACGGTAATAAGATAAAATCTTGTGCAATTCTTACAATTATGAAATGGGTACAATAACAGACAATCTAACTATTTAGTTTATGAACATTTTAGTTCAAATTGTAATATGATGCTTGGTGTAATTTGTAATTAAAGGGCACTGTGATTTGGGAGATTGCGTAAATCCGTAACTTACGTAACATTACACTCGTACTTTGCTATGGCTAAGACACTCAATTTCACTTTCTGTTAGCAAATACTTATTCGCTCTCCATACAGACAGGCCATTACATATTATAGATGACTAGCTGTGCCTAGCCTAGCATCTCTCTTTTTGCTCGGCTTCTAAGGTTTGTGATGTCAGCAACCTATTACCTTCCTCATCAAATGAGCTATCGAATGCAGAAAGATTTTTTAAATCCGACCGGTAGATTCTTTTAAATAAACAAACGCATGTACTTACCTGCCTAGATAAAAAGTAGCCTATGCGTTATTCCAGGTCATAATCTATGATTCAGCCATCAGTAGTTTTCGTGTGAAAGAGTAACGAACATCCATCCATACCTACATCCATAAAAACTTTCGCGTTTATAAGTGATAGTAAATATGAATCCCTAATTCAATTGGTCAAGTTAAAATACCCGTATTATTGGGTTTACATTAATAGATTACAACACAAGTGGCAAAACTAAAAAGTAGTTAAAGAAAAGTGCATTTTTATTCATAATATCTCTCCAAAGATCTTCAACATTTTTTAATGGGAGTGCTCTTTCAAACAAAAAAGAATTTACAAAATCGGTCCACTATTTGATGTCGATGAACATAATATAAAAAATAATACATACCTACAGTTAAACATAGAACCTCCTTCTTTTTAGAAGTGGGTTATAACTGAGACTTTCTATATACATTTTATGAGTGGTGCACTCAATGAAAAACCATAATAAGTAATAAGGAAACAAAAATATGAAGTTTTGTGTGGGTAGAGTTCCTTAATATACCTATGTTGCATTAATTAACTTTACGACTTACTAATGGAATGATTTATTACAATATATCAATATTAATATATTTTTAATATATACTAGTTAACTTTAAAAAAATATCGATAAACAGTTGTAAAAACCTTGACTATTATGCAAATGGCGGTACAATAACAATTAATCAATGCATCAGGTGACCTTCCAAATAGCATTAGATTTTTGCATAAGTTTTCATGAAAGTAAAAGTTGTTTCACCGACCTTGACTTTTGAAACTGTTATTATAAAATAACAATTAACTTAAATAATAAAGTTCCAATTCAATATTTTACTTTTTAAGATTTTTAAAATTTTAGACTAATTGAGCTAAAATTGTTTCAAATGTTATACTATTTTTGATGTTTGAAGAATGACCTAGAGTTTTTGGTAACCAATAACGTAAATACGAAATGTATTCAGTGTATCCAGAATCTCTTATTTTCCAACATAATATAAGGTTTGTTTGAATTAATAAACATGCTGAACTAACTTGAAGCCAGTTTAACAAATCGTATTATATCATTTGCGTAACGAACGAGTCATCCTCTAAGCGAAAAGTTTAGTGAGTTCGCTTCTTATTTTAAAGTTACGTTGTCAACGAAAGAAAAGCTGGTTTTCGTTGAATGACAAAGAAAGTTTTCATCTCTATTAACCTTATTGCCAACACCAGGTTTTCGCGTTTATAGCCAGACTGAAAGTCATCTGCAGAATCTCATATGAAAAACGCTAAGTCATACCATGAAAGTTTAAAAAATTGCAAGGGCATCTCTACATAGTATAATAAAGTCGCTTCTCGCTATCTATAAGTATAACGAAGTCGCTTCCCGCCGTAAGCTTAGATCTTCCAACGGATTTTAATGCGGTTTTCATGAGTAGACAGAGTGAGTCAAGAGGATAATTGATGTGATAATGCATGCATGCTAGGCAAATATACTTCATCACAACTCCTCTTTACTAATGAGTGTGACCATTACCACAGAAACCATTACCACCTGACGCTGCATAAATAGTAAAAAGTATGTAAATGTTAAGGTTTTTTAAATATAGGTATGTTGGTGGTGTGTGGAATGTGTAAATCTGAACATATTATATTACTTCGGCTTGCGTAAAGAGATGTTAAACAATATTTATATCATCACTGTGTAACAATTCTGAAGCAATTACGTTTATTATTTAATTTACTTATGAATTATAAATTATACTCTAATTAATATTATCATGCACATGTTTTTGTGTGCAATGTGAGTATTATAATACTATGTTTATTTATCATTATTTTTTAAGATACAATCAGCCCGCCTCTACTTCGCCCGGGTAAACTATGATTTCTGGATCTGTGTATCTTTCAACGGGTGGTCCTCCCCTCTTTATAGCATTAGTATAGATGGATGGGGTGGGTTTTACAAGTTACAGAAAATTATATTTATCTTGAATATGATGCGAGGTGATCAAAAATAAAATAAAATTAAGATCTTTATTTCCAGTAAAAGTTATTAAATCTAGGCTTAATTATTAAAAATTATTTATTTAATTTCTAACTATTTAGTTCTGTCCTGCTCCTTTGGTTCGGCTTTTAGCGGTATAAGCCTCTTCCAAGTTTTTCCATTTGCTTCTATCTTTTGCTGTCGATGTGATCATGTGACCAGTAAATGCACACTTGTTTTAAAGTTAGTTAAGAAATGTTTTCGATTTCCGCAATAGTTTTGGATGGTTGAATTACTTCAAGGAAAATTCTTAGGTTTGACTTTTTAGATGCATAAATAAAGGCGGTAGGTGTTTTATGTTTTATTACTTTTGTTTTGTACTGTGTAGGACTTTCACTAAATCGTTCGAGTCATAACGAGATTAATTAGTGCAACGGCACGTACCAAGCAAAACAAATAATGTAATGCAACAAACTGCGCTACCATTTTCAACCTTAGCTCCCACTGATACAGTCTATGTAAACTACCTTTGCTAGTTAAAAAGAGCTCAGATTTTAATATTACTGATTCTTGTCTACCTAGTTATTATAAAGTAAGGTATATTATTCAGATAACATATACGACGTGCAAATTGGTAGATTTGCAAGGAGATCACTTTATCGTAAGATTCGTTTTGTAACGCTTATTATTACGCAGCTGATTATTTTATGAGTACCTACCTATCTGACGTATAATCAGAGCAGTGAAAGCACCATGATACTCACTATATAATAAGGAAACAAAGTTACTTGATTCTTTATCTTGGAAAATATTTCAAGAGTTTTAGAGAACCAGGCAGCGCCTCCTATAGCACAGAATAATCCAGGTAACAGAGTGCATGTTTTTATCTAATCCGGTCAAGCCAGTTTGGATGAAAAAATTTGAATTTGGATAAAAACTACTTTGTATATATAACCCAAGCCGAGATGGGGTGATAGTCATGAGCATTTCATTGACTTTATGCAGAATGCATACTCTTAGAATAAAATGATTTAAGATTATAGGACCCTATATGGTTCAAAACTTAATATATTATGTAAACCTTTAAACTTTCACTACCTTTTATTGGTTGTTTTGTCATCGAATGTAAAGCAGCTAATAGATGTAATAAAAATTATAGTTAATCAATTAGATTAGAATAAACAACCGGAGGTGTTGATAGACAATGGCCGTAATTTTTTTATGGAATAAAGGCATTTTTTATGGTTGAATAACCGAATTTTCATCTTAGCATAATTGGGGTTATATATATTGAGGTCTGTTCAGACCTACGCGATAAACGCTGCCGCTGTGTTAAGGGGCGCGTCTCTAAAAACGCGCGAACAGGCACTTACCATTTTAAAAAATAAACTAATTAAATCACTTCATAGAATGACAATAAATAAGAATCGAGTTCTCAATAGATAAGTCTACACTAACACCGTGTGATAATTCTAAAATAATCCTTAATTTTTGAGAAAAAAATCGTCAAAATCCATCAAAAACATCGAAATCGACCTTTTCTATTTGAACTATTTATGATAATAATGTTGTTATTATTGATAATATTTTTTGATAAATCGTGAGTCAAAATAGTAGTCAATACATTCACCGTGAATGTTTTTTACTAATTAAAACCAAAAAGCATTAATCTGAGCTTAAAGATCATAAATTTTTTTAGCAGAAATTGTTCTCCGCCGCCATACATTTTAGTATGAAGCAGTAGCCTGACGTAATTCGCTTTTTATTAGAATACACGCTGCAGAAATATTCAGTCAGTCTGGCGAATGTACCTGTCAAAAAGACGATATATGAAACGCCCCGGAGTTTTAATGGCTGCTACAACCACAGAACATATATACTCTGACGAGGCTACAACCCGTTCGAATAACGAAGAGCACTGACAACTCTGTAGAGCTATACTAAAATAGGACACTCCGACATAGACGGATTTTAGTAAGAATGAACGAACGAGCGTAAGAACGAAGAAGAAGAAGAAGTACACCATCATCCATCATTAGTCTGTGGCTACATCAAGGAAGATGTCTTTTCTCTATGGGCTACATTCTACATTCTCTTTGGTCTGTCCACTGTCTGTGGTGTCATGTCAATTCACGAAGTCTTTCGAATTTTAGTTTGTTGACAATTTGACAATTATTTATTTGTTACAGAAAATTTAATCTAAGTCGTGAAATCATAAATAAAGATACGTGTAAAACATTGTTATTCAATAGTTTTCTGTAGTGTAATAGTGTGTTTAAGTAATATGAGTAAAATCAATGTGAAATTTGCAATATGAAAACATGCCGCGAAGGAGTGCAAAAACGCATTTTTATGGTTCAATTTCCTCTATATATAGATCGGTAAGCAATTTTATGCCATTTATTTCCAAAATTTGGTAAAATAATGATACAATTCGTTAAAGTTTTTGCAAGAAAATTTTCTCATACCGTATGTAGGTAAACAATAGTGCTTGACTATCAACCTAGATTTATCGATATCGATAGTTTGTTTTACGAAACTGGAATGATTAATTTGTTTGTTTGCTATGTTTATAAAGTTTTATTTTGTTTGGATTACCATAATTTATAAATGTAACTTAGACATTATTTTATACCTATTAGGTTTTTAATTGAATCATCTACATTTTTAGGAGTAGGTAAACATGGATGTCACTACTTGGATGGGTGATCGCAAGTGGCACTATTACCATTATGTTTAGGTATAATATATTTTATATTTTTTATTGTATAATAATACAACAATATTTGTTGCAGACAACCTACCAGAAAATCGAAGCAGCATGACGAAGCATAAACAAAAGCTTGATGATCTTCGTCACTATATGAAAGTACCTGGATGGCAAACATTACATGAAAACACGGATATAAACGTCATTTTCTAAAAATTAATCCTAGCTAGATCGATTTATCGCCCCCAAAACACCCTATGTAGATGTTCAAATAAATGTATACTTACTTAAATTAATTATTAATTCTTTTATTTATGAAAGAAATACCTACAAATAATTTAATGGAATCCAAAAATCCTAGCTACTGCTGATAGGTATCGATATCGATAAATTTTCGATAGTCACTAGGTACATCCCTAGATACTGCCAACATAGAGAATGTAACATTTTTATATTCTCTATGTTGGCAGTATGTCGTGGTCAATATGTTCTGTGGTCGTGGTTTGGTTTTATTACGTTGGTCTTATTGTTCACTGGGTGATTAATACATCGTCTAGGGTTCGATTTGTTTGTATGGCACTTCCGTCTCTTACTATTACATGCTCTTTGTATTCAGTACCCTCTGGGTTTCCAAAGTGACCGCACGTCCGTCATAGATCTCGCCGAGCTTCTTTTGTTTACTTTGGACTAGAAAAAGGGTGGGTTGCGAGTGTCGGTATCTATCTGTACCTATTCATCGAGTAAGTAGACGAACTAGGTAGATACGTGACTTTTACTTTGTAGAATTTTTTCTTTTGAATAAATTATCAAACCCTAACCAATGAACTATTATAGGTACGAGTTATGTCGTAACTTATTTTTTTACCTATTTCAGAGAGATATGGGAAAACGTATAGAAAATTACTATAAACACAATAAAAATTAAAGAAGTTTTAAAATAATGCAGTAAGCACCCACATAATGCACCTACTCATCTTTTTACCCGACCGTAGCAAAGACAAAACATTGTTGTGTTTTACCTTTTCTTATTTATTATCTCGGACCTCTGTGGCGCAGTGGGTGAAAGCTCGAGACGCAGAGGTTGCGGGTTCGATTCCCGCTGCGGGACAAATGTTTGTATGATTTGCAAATTATATTTTGTCTCCAGACTGGAGTGGTCTCCAGGGTGTTTTCTATGTATAATAATATGTATGTATTTACAAAAAAAAATTTATCCATGTAGTATATCAGTCATCTGGTTACCAAAACACAAGCAATAAATTGCTAAGCTTGAGAATAGATGGCGCTGTGTAGAATATCCAAGGATATTTTAAAACATACAAGAAATTAGGTATGGAAGAAAAGTTAAAAATGATTTACCTTGATTGTATCTCGCTCGACTATCACTAAGAAAAACAAAAAAAATTACAAATAAAAACAGGTTCAATAGGGTAATTCATTCATCATCATCATTGGCAGCTCAAATTATAGCCCACTGCTGGGCATAAGCTTCCTCCCTCAAATGCCACTCTAACCGGCCCTGTGCCGTTCGCATCCATCGTAGTTAATTACTAGCTAAAATATCTATGGTTTTCCGATTTATTACGATTATTCAACCCAGTATACTTACTGCCGACATTCCACTACAGAGTGAAGGCCCGTCACTCATGGTCATCGTCCCCGTCCCCCCTTTTAGAACTAACAGTTATTCCTTTTTTATTTAACTTTATATAAATAAAAAAAACCTGAAACACCAGGGATCGATTTTTAACATTATTGTTGTAACAGTTTCACGTGGATTGGATATCGAGTGTTCGTATTTTTGTCTCATTTCCGATCCGAGACGGATTTAATCGAAGTATTAAACAGGTATGTTTCGGAGTACCTACTGTAAATAAGTTGAAGCCGTCCTAATCTGTACATATATTCCATGTTTGTACTAAATTGTCTTATAAACAAATAATTTTGATAAGCGTTTTTTATCTATAATTGCACATTTCTCATATTATTATAACCCAGAACATTGGCTTGACAAATTATCTTCAATTTCTCAAAATTTAAAATGGTACCAAGAAGCATACACTGTGACCCAACCCTTTGCCGTGCTGGTAACTAATTGCAGACCGCGTGTTGCTAATACATTGCGTGTTTTATTGTGATATTTATATACATCTCACAACGACAAACGCGTAATGGATGTGTAACTAGTGCGAAACATCGAAAGTAGTTTTATTTGGTTTCAGGTTGTAAATGCTAATTTCGGGATGCATTTGTGTGAGTAGAAAGTGTCAATGTAGGTGTCAATCAGAAATTCCCACGCTCAAGGACTGCAGGCTTAAGCGGTAGAGCGAAACTTCATACGGTATTTACCGATTCTTACAGCGGCAGTGTTTACCGCGTAGGTCTGAACAGACCTTTATAAAGTTTTCTGTGGGCATAGCTATAATAAAGCTATCAAATATTAATTGATATTGATTCGCCATAAAAATGGCGACCTTAGTGATCTTTCTTCCTGTATTACTAAGCAGTTTTACCTTTCCACAAAATTATTTATTTATATTGATGATTGGAGAAAACTTTGTCTATATCAATCAAAATTACCAGGTGGCTTCGTGACAACAAACAACTTCGTTTCATGCTTCGGAGGGCACGTTCTTTCCCGGCTTTAGCCATGTCGGAGGCCTATAGGCGGCCTAAAACCACTGTAACCAGAGTTGGTTACTTGTTCATGCGAACTTACTTACTGTAGGTATATGCACACAAAAGAAAATACCCTTTTAAGTGTGTGCCATAACGCCGAGGAATGAGCGGGAGAGCGAATAATGTTTTTACTCGTGAGTGAGAAGCGCAGAACGATAGACACGCAACATAATTTATAGCGAAAAAACAGTTTTTATTTAATTACAAGTTAATTAAACAAGCAATCGAAAAATTAAAAAACCAGAACTAAATGAATACTTCTAGGCTATTTGTCAAAACATAAAACCAACAAAAATAGCGTTCTGTTCCTGAGATAAATAGCAAACTGTGTGAAAAACATGTATTTTTCAAAAAAATATATGATCGAGAAAACTTTTACCAATCGTGTTTCTAAAAAACCACAACGCAAGATAAAAGTTCAAAGTTTAATTTCTCCAAACATTATAAGGTGGTATCTTTCACGGATTTTGAGATCTAATACGATTCAAACCACATATTTGCTACCTACGGCCTCTTAATTAGCTCAAACTTGATTTATCAGGAATAAGATCTCAGGAATTAAACTGAATAGGTAATTCCTTTAAATCTTAAAACAATGTTCTGTAAAATTGTAAACGCATCACAAATATGGCAAAATAATCTCTTTTCCGGCCTTGCGTAATGAACTTTGTCGAGAGTCAATATGAATTTCGCGAAGATATTTTTGTGTAGGTACGCACTGATGTGTCTTGATTACAAAAAATTTAATGATGTTAATTTTTTTAAGGAAAATTATTTAAATTATGCTTCTAAAGAACCACATCAAAGTTCCTGTTTTTTTTTTATTTATCAAAGAGCGCGTACACAACACAAGCGCGTTTAAGTCTTTTGTAAGCAAATTTGTTATCATGGTGCGCTCTCTGTGCAACTCTCAGCCTGAACAGTCTGACAGCCTGACAGTCAGTCTTCTGCGTGAGCGTCCATGACTCGGCAACGTAGGTCATGGTGGGCAGAACGCACTGGTTGTTTAAATATTCGATACGTAAACGCAACTGCACTCTTAAGTTCTGTAGGTGAAAACTACAATAATTTCCGTAAGTAATTGACTCTCCATTTCTTTTTAGGGAACCTAGGATAAGTTTAAAAATACTTTCTTAGTGGCGCCTCCTATCGTATAATTATGAACTACGAAGCAATCTCAAGTACAGTTTACTACTCAACGATAGGTGCCGCTAGCGACGATACGACTTCAAAACACTAGATGGCGCAACAAACAAAATAGTTCGTATATTCGCCAAAAGATGGATAGTAAGGCACTTTTGTTTTATTGTTCTTAAACGACTTCAAAAAAAGGAGGTTTCTCAATACGACCATACAATATTCTTTTTTGTTCGCAAACAACTTCGTCATTTATGAACCGATTTTTATTATTCTTCTTTTATAGGTAAGAAGATATTCCTAAAAAAAAATGGTTCCTTAAAAAAATATCAGAATCATCTGAGTTATGCACAAAAATGCACCTCAAGAGTGCAGGAAATTGCTCTCTTCTCAAGTAATTGAAGTCGTTATTTTTTAATAAAATGTTTATTTTTACCACTTCGTTATGTGTTAATAAAATATTTCCATCTACATTACATCTACTGTTTATGATGTTTGCACATAGGTACATAACGCTCACAAAACAGAAGTAGGTTGATAGAGCAGTGAGCCTTGTAAGTCAATTGAAGAACATCAAACGTTCAACTTCTTTCTAAATGTTATTGTACATGGAAAAAACCTATTGCGAAATAAACAAACAAAAAACAAAATCATTCATAAAAGTAATAGTGGCAATTCGGAGTACTTATAGCAAAAGCTAAACTTAACTAACTAAAAATTTTGCCGTCCCTTTCATAGCGATGGGAATAAAAAGGATGGCATTAATTTTAGTTAGTTTAGTATAGCTTTTGCGACACTCCGAATTGCCACTATTAGGTACTTACCTAATTAATTAAAAATATTATTATAATATATATTTTTTATATCAGCATCGTCCTTCTGCATGGTAACGACCTCTTTATTATAAACACATTTCCTCTTTACACTAAAAGTACCTAGTTAATATTTTAGAACTCAAAAAGGGAGAAGGTTCTGAATTCATCGAAACCTTCGTTATTATTTTTTTTTTCCTTTGGTCACATAAATTTGGTGAAGATCTTTTCGCAGCAAATTCCTCTCTTAACAACATAGAAGTCGGTTTTTCTTTAATTTTGAGTATTGCCACTTGTTGTCATTACATTGTAAATCTCGTTTTCTCAATAGGAAAATTCTCGTGTTTTATTTAGTCATGGGATGGTCGATACTAGTTGCGTAGGTATTTCTCTTCCGATATGGAAGTAAGTGAGCGTACTTGAATCAAGTTTTCGGATCCAGTTTTTCTTCTGACAGGTAATAAAGGTAGAGATATAGGTTAAGTCAATTAAATAATAAAAGTTGCTTTTGATTAAAAACTGTTATGGATTTTTTTAAGTTGTTGGTGAGCCGTGACATTTAAACGGCTTAAAAACTCTGTCACCGCATCAATCGGTCCGATACTTCTTATAATTATAACTTTGTAAGTAAAATATTACAATCTAAGAAACAGGTAAAATAATAATCAAATTAGCCTAATGGTTAACCTTACCAAGCTTTGATTATATTACAAGCTGTTCTTTGTAAAAGGTTAAGGCAAATAAATTGTATCATCAAATAAACAAATAGCTATAAAAATATTTAAAACATTGATTAAATTAAAGAATTATTGATAAAACATAATTTTATTAAATGTAGAAAGCATTGATTGCTATATAAAATGTTTCAACACGTTAACTTGTGAAGTTATTTCTTTTTCTAATAAAGAATACGCATAATTATGATATGAATAAGGGCGAAGTTATAGTGTTGGATAATTTAAAATTAATACCCATTAAAAACAAACAAAACAGTAACGGAGTGAAACGAACATTACCATTGGAGCATTCACACATCTGGCGTAGCAAAGTTAATAAATCCTTTGAACAAAATCCTGCCCATATTATTCACCGAAATTAATTGAATTCACCATGAATAGCTGAGAACAGTTAGAGATGCGGAATCGCCACTCGCCGCAAGCCTGACCACGTCAACGGACGCGTCCAATACCACTCTCACGGAACTTTCTATCGATCCAACATTGACCACTGCCGAATTCATTTCTACCTCCAAAAAATCAATGAAGTGATGTAGTCAAGTGCTATAATTGCATAGTGTTTTGGTAGTGAGTGATATTAGCTAGTGCTTTTTTTTTTGGATGCAGCATTTAATGGACTTCAAAATGGGGCCAAGGTAATGATTACATTCTAATATTTCGCATAACATATTAATTATGTGCAAGATAACAGATCAAGTTGCAGTAGATTGCAATCTCTTAAATTTGAGCGGTTCCAAAACTTTTGAGGTGTACTTTTTCGCCTAATAAGAACAAAACAAGTTCCAGAATGAAAGTAAGTCAAATTACAGTGGTAGTTAGTTATTCTACAAAGCGAGTTTGCCCGTGTCCAGAATTAATTTGTTAATGGAAAGTCAGAAATAGGCTCTATTGACCTAAATTGACGATTAACTAATGATTATCCTAACTAGGAATCAGTTGCACAATACTATGTGGCACATAGGGTTTAACTAAAGATATATTGGGACCCAATAAATCTTTAGTTAGTAAGAAAATAAATGATTATGACCCAATAATTGGGTCTTAATCATTTATCTGACGCTGTGAAAAACAAAAAGTTACCTAATGTTGTTTCATTACAATGTTGTAATATCTCTACGAGTCTACAAGAATAACAGAAGTAGAAGATGAAAATGATGTCCAAATTGACCATTACGCCATGCTCTAGTATACAACGAGCACATATATAAACAAATTAATGCAACAGCCTAATACAACCGAATTCGAAAACTTCCTGATTATGAAAAGACATCTTAACACCTAAGATACGTAGGCATTCGGAGTTAATCGTTGGTTAAACTTGGTCATGATATAACACACACACATGAACTCAATAATGTATTATTAGTATCTCATGGACTGTTTGTTTATTTAATAATAGGCAAACATTTTTTTTTTAATTACTAGGTACGAACTGCCGTGCTTTCATCATATCAGGTTTGCGTTAATCATTTTCAGTAAGACTAATATTAAACACAAATAGGATACAACTTTCCTATAAAAGCTATAAATTGGTGAAATTAAGCAGTCTCAATTCTATGAAGCAAGGATCAAACTTTCTGAATAACTTTGTTATTGTGACTCGTCAGACAGGATTCCATTCCAACACAGCCATGTTTGTCTATCCTTACCGTTGTCTTTTTATTTTGGCTCTTTCTACTCGATGTGATTGATTGGGAAGTTAGTCGTGGATATAACGTAAGCTAGGCCCACAACACCAGGTTTTTGCCTGATACTTTCCCCGGAGTCGCGTTGGAACAGGCATATAATCATCTAGCATGTAAGACGAAGTTGAATTGATCCTTGAGGTCCTACCAAGATAAATATAAAAAATATTTATTCTTTCTTTCTTTCATATGACTATGCCACGCAACACAAATCTGTATGCTTTGGGTTTAGACTTGCAACAGCAACCATTATCATTAGGTTTAGACATTTCCTGTCATCTATGTTTAAAAATGACACAGTGTAGCACGAAACGAAAATAACCAGTTATCAAAGCTGTATTTTATGCATTTTCACAACAACCACATATTACATGGGGGTCAGATTTATAAGTAAATTGCAAAAGAGCAAACTAGCATAATAAAATACCGTTGTCAAATGTCAACGAACATCTGGGCGCCCACTGACACAGTTGTCAAGCTGACCTACCACTGTAATGACTCTGTTGCAAAAACCACAGGTTTTTCGCGGGAGATCAGATGATAATTGCCTTAGCCTTGTAGACCCTTGCATTTAACATTTTAAACACAATGGACATTATACAGATGTTAATAGGGACAGAGTCATTAGGTACCAACCACGATTCTGTACCAACATTTCCTTTAGCTCTTTTGATACATTTTTCAGTGCTTTTTCTACTTTCTTCTGGGCACTCAGTGAAAAGCATTTAAAAACGATCGAAACGCAAGTGAATCAGGTCAGAAAAGTAGAGCTCAGAGCGGTCTTTTACGGAACCGGTATCCTTAAATACAAACAAATGACCGTGACTAAAAATATTTTGGAAAGTGATTTATCATAATTTACTCAGTGACTTGTATAGTAGATCTAGATACAATATGAATTGAGATTAAACCATAATATTTTTTTAAATTACTCTTTTATTCACAAGTGAAGTGACCTTACAGCTTTCTAATCTAGTAATAGCCAAAATTAAATATGCTGTGATCACTTTTTGTCGACATAATCAGAAAAAAGAAATGCCTTTGTATCAAATCAGCCCTTGATCAATATTGACTACAGAACAGATATAACTTTGTCTTCTTTTTAAAAGGCTGTAAAGAACAGAAAACTCTATGCGGAAATCAACAATATTTGAAAGTGTGAACTTTAAAAACGAACTTTGGACTTTGCGGACGTGAGCTTTTACACAACACCACAGATCGTAGATATTTTTTAATTTAACTATTTTTATTTATTTTTTCCTTGTATATTTAATATAGCCTAGTGAATTAAATCAAGAATCAATTCAATTTGTGGTTTGTTAAAATTTGCACCAAATTCCTAATGCTTTAAAAAGATCAGCTCAGCAAAGGCACTACGAATACAAAACCTAGTTACATTATCATTTATAAGTTTTGAACAGAAGGTTTACTTTGTGAGTAGGTACCTAAGCTCCAAATTCAATCACAAGTTTTCTTCCTTCGTGTAGAGTGCATTTTTACCGAAATAAATCAATTGTGCAAATGGAATCAAAATCCAAAGATTTCTGGGAGTCAAAGTATCCATCCAACTCGGCTATTGTTCAATGAACCTACATTAGAAGCTACAATATAAGT
Source organism: Xanthorhoe designata (assembly GCA_963582015.1). NCBI lineage: Eukaryota > Metazoa > Arthropoda > Insecta > Lepidoptera > Geometridae > Xanthorhoe > Xanthorhoe designata. The sequence continues at coordinate 6,172,679 of OY757029.1, forward strand.
GGTTGCTTAATTCATACAACGTCTTCCCTTCCTAATAATCATTCATGCGTAGTTCTCTATATAGCATTAGCATGACTAGAATCATGTAAAACATGTATTTCCTGCAATTAGTTGTTGTTACATCAATACTCTTGTTTTTGGATTAAATTTTTAAGGTGTCCAGCACATCATAGATTACACCAGTGACTAATAAATTTGAGGAGCTTTCAAAATATTCCATCATAGTCTATTTTGTAACGAAGATGATGTGTCTCAATGTTTCTTCTCTGTTTTAATATTAAAGTATCGAAATTAGTTTCACAACAATGTTAGTTAAAATTATTCAATAAATTATGCACACGTATAAATAATGTTGTTTAGTTATGTAATATGCTGCAAGTCTTTAGCATGGGTCCTAAATTGAATATCGAAATTAGTTTCACAACAATGTTAGTTAAAATTATTCAATAAATTATGCACACGTATAAATAATGTTGTTTAGTTATGTAATATGCTGCAAGTCTTTAGCATGGGTCCTAAATTGAATGCGTCAATAGAAAATGAGAGTGTCACCCATAATTTGGCGTTGTTACGCCACTGTGCGCGTGCGTATGCTCAGTGGCGGCTAACTATACTAACTATTGAGGCAACCAAACAAACAGACGAGTAATCTTTAGCTTTCCCTGATGTAGGTGGACAAATGTGAATCAATCACCGGTGATAGTTCTCAAAGTATTGTATAACTGCATTCAATAATGCACCTTACGACCTTGATGATAAAATTGGTATTGATGATGATGTCACAGGTAAAGTCGACTGGTGCACGTAGGCCTCCGGTAATGATGTTGCTGTCCCACTTGGCGTAGACGTACCAAATAAAGTTCGCAACGGAATCGACGTGGAATTAATAAACGGATTTATAATTTTAGAGGTAACTTGCCTCACGTTTGCTGGGTGCAACCAGCGTAGAATGGTTACGTAATTAAAACCAAAATAATTTGCACAATGGCAAGCTTAGCTATTAAATCTGTAAAATTAGATATGAAAGCAATGCAGTAAAGTTCAAAAATTTACATAATTTGAGGCCGCCTAGCCATTGATTGCCATGAATAAAGATTAACAATTTGCTATTCAGGCTATGCTTGGCCAAACTTAATGCAGAATACGGTACACTGACACAGTTTTACAAATTCATGTTTTGACACACGTAGACGTTTGAGGACTTAATAAAACATAAAAAATAAACCGCTGTTCTTAAAAACGTATTAAGATAAAATACTAAACACAAAGGTTGCAAAGATGTAAAATGTTTAAGCCTGAATGGACTAATGGACAAACGTTGTTACGATAATGTAAAAGTAAACGAAGAAAGGATGCGTAACGTTTCGATATTTTAAAATTTAAGGACTTTACGTGAAAAAGATCTGTGCACCTTGAGCTATGTGGCATGGACAATGAAAGGGGGAACTACTATATGTACAGGCAATAAATAAATTTATTCGAAGCAAAATAATTCAAGTCTAAGCCACTTGTGGTGAGCATTCGCCACAAAGTGCGAATAATAATATCTCTTACGATACCTACTATTGGATACATTCCACGTAGAGAACGCTGCCGGGTGCAGACCACAATATCGAAACCTTTATTGCGAGACATGATGAGAATGAAGCGGGACATTATGCTGATTTAACCAATTGTTTTGCAATGGTACATTGGCTTTAGCAATTTTCTAACATAAATGCTTAGATAGAAAGAGTGGAAGTTGAAAAATCTTTGCCCAGCAGTGGGACATGATATGTTTGCAAAAAAAATGCTAAGATAGTTTAAAAGATTTAAGACTTTATTGACTACCACGTATCATACTATGACCGTGCCATCAGGTATAGAATAAAAATAGCACTTTGCCGTCTGAAGGAAAAGTGAAGGAACGGTTGAGTCTTTGCGACCATTTTACATTGACCTAATACTCGTAGTCACAAACATTCCGGTTCTAGCATTGGTAAGATTTTCACTGAAAGCAATTTAGGAAAGTCCTAGATGGTATCAGAGTCACGCCGAGATCATACCGGTTCTATATTCGGTACAACGACTCAAGTTGACTATTTTGTTTGTTGACATGAAAAAGATCTGTGTATTTTAAGATTAAGTAATTGTACTTGTGTGTTTCTCTTTTACTAGAAGCCGTTAAGCCATGACGGAGGCCTTAAGGCGGCCTATATACTCCGTCACCAGAGTTAGCCACTGTTCATACGTACTTACTTACTTCACTTATACTGTATTTAATGATTTTGGTTATACCAAGTCTAATCCGTATCAGCAATTTCATTTATTAGGTCCTTGAATATGTTGGCAGCATAATGTACCAATAAATAAGTAAATACTACTGCCGGTCAATACTAAGTTTCAAAACGTCAACAGGTTTTAGTTGTGCAAATGTCTACTAGATTCTTCATTCGTTTCCTAACTCTTGACCAGATTTTTTACTCTTTTGAAACGATTGTATCAATGCGAAGAACATTAAGTATTTCCGTAAAACCATTCTGAGTACTTAAAGTACTTACTTACTCCATTGGCTCAGGGTCCCTAGTGAGTTGGCCTGGATTAGTTATTCATTTATACTAGAATAAAAATGTTACAGTATCTCAGTCTGACTGTTTATTTTCACGGCTTAACCGTTGAACAGATTACGGTACAATTTAGCGTGTATGTAGGGTGCAGTGCATCAGAGGGAAGGATAGACGCTATAATCATCATTCAGATCATATCATCAGAGTCTGGGTGTTTTCTATGTATAATATTTATGTATTTACAAAAAAAAATGTATCTATGTAGTACCTATATCAGTCATTTGGTTACCATAACACAAGCATTAAATTGCTTAGCTTGGGACTAGACTAGATGACGCTGTGTGGAATGTCCAGGGACATTTATATTTATTTAGGTATATCATAATCCAAAAAACCCAGCGAGGGCGCAGTTATTATCACAATCTAAAGGCAAACACGGCATTTATAAATAACTCCCACCACACAGTCCAATCCTACATTTTACGAGGAACATTCTAGTGAAGCTTCTAAGAACAAGTCTAAAGCTAACTAAGACCGGTCTAACAGTTACCTGTTGTTCCTGACGCATCACAATTAGAAAATAAGATCCTAACGGAATAGTTTGATCACGCATCGTTAGATTTTGCAAAATCAATGAGTTCGTTAATTTCCAGGTGTTTGATTACTACATTAACCTTTTTAATGTTAAGATCAAAAAGTAGCTTAAATAAATAGATGCTACAGACCCTACAACACCTTTAAACAAATATAATGTGTGCACTGTCATCAGCGTAGGCGCCTAAATCTTTCCCTGACTAACACCACTTATATCATCCTTCATAGATTGAGCTAGGCCAGATGATTATGATAAGAATTTAAATTGTTAAAAAGTATTTAAAAAACCGACGAAGATAAAAAGCATAGTGTAGTGTTTTAACGTAATTGAATGGTCGACTTCCAGTGTCTTACGAAGCGGAAACACTTTAACTAACGGGGCATGGATTGCTGAACCGTATAAGCGAATCCATACTGACTCATATCCAAGCAAATAACTTGGATAGCCTGCGCTGATAAAGTTTTTATTACCTAGCTCAATAAATAAATTACACTGGACATTTTAAGTAGCCTCAAAGTAAGCAAAGTTTTTGTTGTTCACACAACACAAACTCTGCTTATATTACTTACACTCTGTAAATAAATCGATATACATAGTACGGTATGCGCAATATAACGTGACCAAGCCGAACTTAGGCCCTCCAAGCGGTCGCGCATTATGAACAGTCGTTATGAAAGAGCTAAACAGACATATCAACAGCACGTGAAATAGAGATGGTGATATTTCCGACCACTGAGACGCTAATCGCAATAACTTTGTTCACTCCGGTCAACTTAGATTGAGCTTACTGTATTATAATAACTAGGTGCTAAAAACAGAAAATATTTATAGATGTACAGTACAGTATTTATGAGCATTCGAGATTTTGAATAGAATGAAATTACAAAAAACGACAACAAAAGTAAAATCCTTTCATCTTAACCAACATTTACTTTAGTAAAATAAGCAATTATCACGAGTCCCTTTGACAGCAAAGCAAAAAGGCAAATATTTGTTTCAAGGATATGCTGAAGAAGAACATAAAGATACAAACGGAACTGTTTGGAGTATTCAAAATCGTCCTTATTTCCAGCAGATTAAGATTCGAAATTATGTATTTTTAGTAATATTTAAGAACAATGACAGATGGCAGTTAGCGACGCTTGTTAGAGACGCTACTCCTTGAACTTCAAAGACGAACCATCACAAAGTAATTGGATTATACGCTTTTTGCATAAATGGAAAAACTATACCTTACGGGGAAAAGGCACGCCACGATCGATATCATCAAATGAGGTACATTAATATAATTATATAAAAAATAAATAGTACAAAAACGTAATATGATAATAACGATTCTTTCAATTCACCCTATCGTATTAGATATAGGTAATTATGGAGTTAAATATTATCAAATACGTCAAAATATAAAAAATACAAAACTGTAAATCTGATATAATAAAAAATAACAACTTTTTCGTAATTATTATAAATAATCACCACTTTCTACACTGAGAAAAGTAAAATGTACATTAAATTATACATTAAAAAGAGAGCGGCGCTGGAGAGACGAACTTGACTCATACTGTCCACAATGGACCACGTTAGCTTACAATAGAGACGAGGGAGGTTTTTGCCCTGCAGGTAGTGGGACGCTACGAGCTCATAATCATAATTAAACTCAAAGTATATTTATTCAGTACGATCGTTTAAAGAGTACTTTGACACGTCACATCCTTAAAACAAGGGGATTAAAAAATTTAAGATAATAATAAACATACGTTACCTACAAAACATATAAACCTACTTGCCAACTATATTTAATTTGTTGAATTATGTGCTTTTTTTTGCGTAAAATGTACTCGAAGCTTTGTTAACAAAGAATATAACGATATTTATTACTAAATAACCTTCATTTCTTGATTCAAATTGATACAGAAAATCTAAGTTACTCATTGTTATCTACTGTGAGTATCGGTGCTCAATAGCCTCAATATTTGTTTCATCTGTATTTCTATTGATTGTATGCATATTCCAAGTAACCGGTCTAGTATGTTCTCTACCTTCACACCTATTTGAACTTTCGTAAAGATAAAAGCGACAGTGGTTCTGCTGCTAACTCTTTGGACCAATATTAAAAGCGAAACCCTATCTCTTTGGCTTATGTTCGAGTATATTCCTTAGGTTATTCATACAAATTAACATTCTTTGAGACCGCAAACTCTTCTGAGGTAACAGTAAAAATATAGAAGGCGTTATTTTGCTGAGATGGTGTAAGCAAATTACCGGAGAAAGTCTTTAGCAACGGTTAAAATAATAAAACTTTTCTCTCGTACAAATTTTCTAGTATTATAGCTATTAAAGTCATTAAATAGATAAAGGTTATTTATAAATACAACTACCAATTGTTTTATTTTGAAGAATATTGGATCTAATACGTTAGTGTTGATACTTGGAGAATGTTTATAAAAGTTATATCTGAAAATACATTGTCCCTACGTATTTCAAGGTCAATGTCCGATCTGATTATGTGTTTACCGAAAACAAAACTAGATGGCGCTAGTAAATTTGTACCGATTGTAGATCGCGCTATCGTTGCGTTTTGGCGAAACAACCGAACAGCTCGGTCACTTTTGAATCGTTGCCATCAGAAGGGTCTTAACTGACTCGACTGAACAGCGAATGATGAATTCGGATATGAAGCTCTGTGATTTCGCTCCGCTCACCTTCAGGTCAACTATCGCAGACCTGTTGGTTGAATAACTGACGCTGTTTTTGGCCACTTTTAAGCAATTTAAACTCAATACTTACTTTCTTAAGTGTTCTTAAGTTATCAATCAATTATCTAAACTAAAAGGAAAACAAAATACTACTTTAAAAAAGTAACCAATTTTAAAAGCGTAATAAGTCTATATTTGTTTGGATGAATATTACAACATTTTATTTCGTTATCACATAACGATGTCTGGGTAGAAATCGTAACACGTCATGAACTTTCTCAAACTTAAAGTCGTTGACCATAACAGGCAGTTCAAATATAAAAAAAACATATATAAGTAGTTTAAATATTGACAAATCTATAATTGGGCTACAGGTTCTAAAAATAAATACCTTTTATTACAGTTTATTTATATTGTTTTTTATTTGTTACAGGACCGAAATAAAAAGAGTGCGCGACCGCGCATCTCACAATGGGTCAAGAGCAGTCCTATTCTCACGCTAGCGTCGATCAAGTGAGGCGTTATAAAGAGCAGTACAACGAAGCACAATTCAAAAACTCCCAACTCGACTACCGACCGAGTGATTACGAAAATAAAGATTACAAAAGGCACAAGGCCAGAAGAAGCGTAGACAGCTTCAAAAGCGATAACAGTTCTACAGAAAGTAGCGGTTATAGGAGCGGATCGAGTGTGTGCGAATGCAGATCTTCTAAAAGCGACTACTACTGCACCTCTCTTTACAAGAACGACCATTACAAGGACAAAAACAAAGAACTTTACAAACCAGTGAAAATTCCAAAAGAAAAACGCTACCAACTTCAACTTTTTGATTTACAGAAAAAGGAACTCAGAAACGCAAGGCTTAAGGGTTATCTAAGTGAAGGAGATAAAACCAAGCTCAAAACTGGCTCTGTACCCAAGACAGGCATCAGGAATTATACGCCTAAAATTCTATCAGAAAACGAACAGAAAAAGAAAACTGACAACTGGATATAAGAGAATTAAGACTAGTAGAATAAGTTGTACATATTAGTGTAGCGTTAGATGAGTTGTTATAAGAATGGAGGCTGCAGGAGCGCTGGTGAGCTTAGCACCATCGCCCATCACTGTGTTGGGGCTGATACCACTCCTGGCACTCGGGATTACGTACTTCAGATACCAACAATACGACCCAGAGTCGTATATATCGGAAATCAATGCTGTATGTATAATTTCATATCTATGTTATGTATACTAGTTGCGTGCGACCTCGCGGCGTCACCCGCGTAGTAATGATTTGATCATAAAAAGAATATATGCATATAACCTACCTCAAGAATTCATTTATCAGATACAAAAAAAAACATTTTCAAATCCAACTATTAAGGTTCTGAATCCTGGTATTAACGCGTTCAAACAAATAAAAAAAAAACGTTCGCGTTAATAAATATTACCCCATATTAGCAAACAAACAAACAAACGTTAACTCTTTATAATAAATATATATATATCTATAAACACACACATTAGTCTAAAGCTGCAGCATTTAAAGTTATTTATTCTACTTTCAGGTGATGCCGATATACGACTTTGTGGTAGTCGGCGGCGGTTCAGCCGGCGCTGTGGTCGCCTCCCGACTATCCGAAATAGGCAACTGGACTGTGCTCCTCCTGGAAGCCGGTCAGGACGAGAACGAGATCTCAGACATCCCTGCTCTGGCCGGATACACTCAGCTTTCCGAAATGGACTGGAAGTTTCAGACGACGCCTTCGAATAATCGCTCCTACTGCCTAGCAATGAACGGAGACCGCTGTAACTGGCCCAGAGGCAAGGTACTCGGCGGCAGCAGCGTCCTCAATGCAATGGTCTACGTGAGAGGCAATCGCAACGACTACGATCTGTGGGAAGCGCTCGGTAACGACGGCTGGTCCTACGATCAAGTGTTACCATACTTCATGAAATCGGAAGACAATCGGAATCCATACTTGGTAAATACTCCGTACCATTCCGCCGGTGGATATCTGACTGTCCAGGAGGCACCGTGGCGAACTCCTTTGTCTGTCGCATTCATTAAAGCTGGAATGGAACTTGGTTATGAAAATCGAGATATAAACGGGGCGAAACAGACAGGTTTTATGTTGACCCAGGCGACGATGCGGCGCGGCAGTCGATGTAGTACAGCGAAGGCTTTCCTGCGACCTGTCCGGCAGAGAGATAACCTACATATTGCACTTGGAGCCCAGGTTACAAGAATACTTGTCAATTCAGTTAAGAAACAAGCATACGGAGTTGAATTTGTGCGGAACGGGCAAAAAATAAAAGTTCGCATAAAACGAGAAGTTATTATGTCTGCAGGCGCATTAGCGACGCCGAAGTTAATGATGTTGAGCGGCATCGGCCCGGCGGATCATCTTCGAGAGCATGGCATCCCCCTGATTGCAAATTTGAAAGTTGGACACAATTTGCAGGACCACATTGGATTAGGAGGTCTCACTTTTGTAGTAAATAAACCAGTGACATTCAAGAAGGATCGTTTTCAGTCGTTCTCAGTTGCAATGAACTACATTTTATATGAGAAAGGGCCCATGACTACACAAGGGGTAGAAGGACTGGCATTTGTTAACACCAAGTACGCTCCACCATCCGGAAACTGGCCTGACATTCAGTTTCACTTCGCACCGAGTTCAGTGAACTCTGACGGTGGCGAACAGATTAGAAAGATTTTGAATCTCAGAGACCGTGTTTACAATACTGTTTATAAACCTATAGAGAACGCTGAAACATGGACCATATTACCGCTGCTTTTGCGCCCGAAGAGTTCCGGATGGATAAAACTGAAAAGCCGAAACCCGTTCCACGCTCCGTCGATAGAGCCAAACTACTTCGCGTACAAAGAGGATCTGAAAGTACTTGTAGAGGGGATTAAGATTGCCATGTCTTTGTCAAACACGACTGCATTTCAAAGATACGGGTCACGACCGCATAATATTCCGCTACCTGGTTGCCAGCAGCATACTCTGTTTAGCGACGAGTACTGGGAGTGTTGTTTGAAGCATTTCACTTTTACTATTTACCATCCGACTGGTACTTGCAAGATGGGGCCTAAACACGACCAAGACGCTGTAGTGGATCCAAGACTTAGAGTGCACGGGGTGGCAAACCTACGAGTGGTCGATGCCAGCATCATGCCCTCCATTATAAGCGGGAACCCAAACGCTCCCGTCATCATGATAGCTGAAAAAGCATCGGACATGATCAAAGAAGATTGGCTTGTGTTATGACAGAGTAAAAAGAGTGAACATTGAAGTTTTTTAGTGATGAACAAAAACATTTTTTATGTTCTGAAGTTACTCATGAGTTTGGTAATTCTATAAGTTATTTATAGGCTTTTGTAAATAATTAAATGAATATTTAGTTACGATAGTTTTAATGTCTTATATCCTCGAAAGTTATTGTGTCAAAATGTAGATGATAAGCTTCAATAATTAAATTAAAATATGTAATATTCGTAAGATCTTTAATTTTATCTAATAACCTTATTAATAATTAATGTCTACCGCTCCCGTACTGTATAGTCGTGATCATATTTCATTTTTTTTTTCAACCTTATTAACGACTAAGGCGCCATTGGTTCAGAAGAGTCGCTAACAAAATCAGTATAGAACTCACATTCTAAATTTTTTATTAGGACCCGAATAATTAAATAAAGTTAAAATAAAGTAGGTACCTACAATGCTTAGGTACCATGTAAAGAATATACAAAAGAGCATAATAGGAAAGTTATTTATTGAAAATATAACTCTTCGAACAAGACATATTTTAAATACTAAACGATAATATTGATCACCAATAATGAAATATTAAAATCTTGTTCCATTTCAGATGTCTAGTGTTATAAATACTACTATTGCCACCTAGCGTCGAGTAGTGGAAGATACTATAGTTCTTTAACAAAAGGTTCTAACTCATTGTTATAAACTAAAACCTTCTCTCTCTACTGCCATCTAGCGTCGAACGTGGAAATTATTTTGTAAGCACTCATTTCAAGACGAAAAAGGTCTCAACAATGTTTCATACGCACTGTAGCGGAGGCGAAACTTCTTAGTCTGCAATGTAGTTTATTACGTGATAGATAGATGGCGTACTAGGTTTCTCATCTTCAAGTCGAGTATTTCTTCTGCCCCTGGACTGGATTCATGAATGAACATACCTGGAAAAAACAAAATAATGGGTGAGTTTTATGTAAGTGTTTTATTTTATTCTCTTAGCTTAGTGATCAGTATGGATGTTTTTGTGAAACAGTAACAAACATTTATAAATAAACAAACATTCACGTTTAAAATATTAGTAGGATTAACTCATACCCTCTTGTTAATTAGAATCTTTTAATTCTTTCATAATACGGCCTAGTCGTGACGTGTCAAAGTGGTTAGTCGGTTGGTAATAGACGGTCTTGAATATGATTTGAGTGAATATTTGACTTTTGACTTATTTCTAGATTAGTTAAATGTATAAAAATACTGTAAATAATACAATAATAAGTATATAAAACTATATAGGTATTAAAATTTTTATTATTCAACAGTATCTAGAGTCGGATTAGCTTATCCTGATTTAATGATTTTATCTAATATTCTATTCTATATATTGGATAAAATCAGTATTAAGAGGGTTCGATATAATCTTAATATCATTAGTTATTCAATAGTTTAGTCAAACCAGTCTACATATTACCAGAAGTATTTCTAGAATTATCTACATAATAACTGCCGATTGCTTATACCATAAACATTTTAAAACGACTTGAAATTCTTCTATGTTAATGCTATACGCGGTATGTGCAATGATTCTTAATAAATCACTTCAATTAGGTAATGCGAAATATTACAATGCAAATAAAGATAGGGGAATAGTTTATTTGAAAATATGTACACAGGTTACATTTAATGATCAGATAAAACTAGATGATATTTATCTAAGAGAGAAGAAAGGTTTAATGGTTACCTACTTATCCTACTTGTAGTCAAGTAACGTTAAAAGTGCTAAACAAAACTCTATTACGTAGACGCATGATTTTTATTTAAATCATCATCAAAAAATCATGCAAAGAAGGGATTGCGAGATTCAAACACTGTGCATTTTGCAGTACAATGAAACAAGCTGAAATTATTCTGCTGCGTCAACCTCAACCTTAGACTCTAAGGCTTAGAGCATTAAAGTTGGTTTAATGCTCTATAGCTCTGACCTAACAATAGACTTATTTAATTAATATTGCAAACTGAGTTTTTTTTTTTCAAATTTAGGCCCATGAAATAAATTAGGTACCTACGCGTTCCATTTACGTATCAAGTGCAAGGAAAATCAACATAGTTACTTCACGGCATGAACAATGTTCTATGACTCTACAGCTCACGTACGCCAAGAACACAGCGCAATTTATACAGTAGGTAAAACAATTTACTTACTAAGAAATCTAGATCTAATTGCTAGATTTCTTAATAAATAGTTTTTTACTTACTGTTTTAAAATTCCCGATTAAAAGTCGTAACAAGTTGTTTGTAGAATAAAAAAATATCACTTGGACATTCCACACAGAAGTGTGTATCTGTATGATGCTAAAAAATTATCGAGTTTTCCGTTCAGGAGAATGATATTTCCTGAACGGAAAACCCGATAATTTTTATCTTGTTTGAAAGGTTCATCATTCACATTGTATCATATCTACTAGTTTCAGTGTTTAGGTGCTGGGAATGCCTATTCCATCTCAACAATGCCCCAGGCACTACGATTAGGCCAAGTTTGTCTCCTGATTCTGTATAAATCATCTAGTAAAGATGTAAAGGCCGAGTTTCAATGTGTCGGAAGATTTCTCATTTTTGTTATTGACACACGTACGAGTAAGTACTCATAGATTGCATACTGAATAGCTCGCACTGTGGAGCACCTCTACCAGTTTCGGTTATGTAAGTAACCGAGATATACCGTGTTCCGCGATTACACTGGTTTGCAAACATTATTTTCATGTAAATTGAATTTGAGCGGTCGATTACAAAATTTTATCGAGAATCCTAAAGAATCTTTATTCTGTCTTTATAGGCCCACAATAGTGGCAATTCTGAGTGTCGCAAAAGCTAAACTAAGCTAACTAAAATTGTTGCCGTCCCTTTCATAGCGATGGAAATAAAAAGGATGGCAATAATTTTAGTTAGCTTAGTTTAGCTTTTGCGACACTCAGAATTGCCCCCAATATTATGGCAAATTTTAATTAACATAAACATTTTATGTTATCGCAAGCATATTAATTTTTATCTCAATAATTTTGAAATCATCATTACAAAACCATTGTTTATAGTTACGCTGCTAGCACAATGGTATTCCCATAGACATCTCAGGAATTAACTGACTATTCTTAATATTTGGGGTAAAAGGTAGTGAAAAAAATACGTCACATATAATTTAAGATCCATATTCGTAAAGGATAATAATAGGGAAATAAACAGCTTTGTAATTTTACCCAACATTCTACGTAGACCCGTTCGTATGAGCAAATGGCCAACTCCAGTGACGGAGATTTTAGGCCACTTAAAGGCCTTTGACATGGCTTAACGACTTTAAAAGCCGGGGCAATTTAACGTGCCCTCCGAAGCACGGAAGCTTAGCTGTTAATGCCACTCCATCCAAGTTGTGACCGCTCAGACCGATGCTTAACTTCAACGAACAAGAACGTAACTAAGCTTCGCCACGAGCGTTTCCATACCCCATACTATTTTGATTTACGCTATAAGCAACTGTTACGTTCAAACATTCCTAGTTGTATTTCCGCAGATCTCAGCTCGTATTGTGTTACTTACAGTAATTGCATAAAGCAGTGTGGGTTTCGCAGGCAAACATCACTTCCTCTGTTTGTCAATGAAAATGAATAGCTGTTCTTGGTTTATGAATTTTGATAAACTGTAGACATCTTTAAATAAACCTCTTAACATTCTTACCATAAAATCGTCAATTAATTAGTTCAATTCATGCATTTTCAGTCTAGTTTTTTATTATTCTTTATCATACCTTTTAACGAGCAATTCTTATATATATATATATACGACTACGTATAATATAAACTGAATCTCGGAAACGTCCCCAACGATTTTCATGAAAGTATGCAGGGGTTTTCAGGGGCGATAATATCGATCTAGCTCGGATTTATTTTTATAAAAAGTGGTTTTATCCGTGTTTTCAGGCAATGAAAAACAAATACCGAGCTAGGCTCGGTCATACCGCTAGTTAATATTAATTAAGTACAGCTATTTTTTCACACTGTTATTACATCGCGCCAAATCTACGTAATATCGCATTAGGTTGTTGAAACAATGCAAAATAACATTTGACACTAGCTTTGACCCGCAGGTTTACTTGTATGTTACCTTGACAATAATATAATCCATGTTTTCCTTTATATGTTGTGTGAAATGTCCAAGAATATTTATTTATTTATATTAAGTAGCAGTGTTAAACGGATAGGTTACTAAGATATTTGACGGAAAAATCGGTGAACATACAATAAAAAAAGTACAAAGGAACATAGAACATTATCTTTCTTTGAAGTAGGTTAAAAAAATTATGCAAATCGGTTCATTTGACGCGTTGATAAACAAACATACTCACAAACTTTCGTATTTTTACTATCATTTGGATAATATTGACTTCGTTATATCATGTCAAAGATAAAGATACAATTTAACAAACAAAAGGCGGAACTTAAATCTTTTGTTTCATTAATTGCTTGTTACATTTATTCGAATTAACTGGCTGGATGAAGTTCGTGGCTAGTAATTCTAGTTACGAGTAATAACAATAGACTAAATAAAACAATGCTTGAATTAACTGGTCTAAGGAGCGTTTTTATTTGATGTACGAGTAGATACTCGTATTTGTAAGTTGTAACGCCTATTACGAGTATAAGGCGACCAAAAACTTCGTCACCAGAGTTGGCCACTTGCTCATACGAACTTGCCTACTTTTTTATAATAGTATAATAGGACTTCTAGTATAATATAATAATAATATCGTTTAGCCAAACTTCTAACAATTTGAAACTGTAAAATTAAATGTTATGAGACACGAATTATAATAACTATTTTACACAACTATAATTGCAGTACATAATTCGTGACCTGGAACAGCACAAATACTTTTTATTTGGGCTGTTTCGCTGTGGCGGCAACTAGTTCCAAATATTTATTTAACATACATTTACATAGACCATCACCTGTCAACTCTCATAAGCTCATGTCAGTTTGGAACGTAAACGGTCAGGGTGGTTATCAATCAATCAATATATATAAAACAATAAGCATTTTTCTGGAATCAACGCACAGACCAAACCGCTGAAGCTATGAAGCTGAAATTTGGAAGGTAGCTTCCTTTTAAAACAAAACTGCGCACTAAGAAGGGATTTTTCGAAATTCCACCCCTAAAGGTTTGAAAAGGGGTGAAAACCGTTGTATGCAACTTTTTAATGCGTGAAGCGATTTTCTTCAAACTCGGTATAAATATTGTAAACTAGCAGACCCCGCGCGGCTTTGCTCGCGTTTTCTACATAAACTTCGACAGTGCATTTAACCCTTTTAAAGGGTTTATTTTGAAAAACCCTTAAACACGTATATATTTATTTTGCATTGTTAGTATTACAACCAAGTTTCAAGCAAATCGAACTACCCATTAAAAAGTTCCCATACAAACTTTGACACCACATTTTACCCCCTTTCAGGGGTTTTTTGAAAATTTCATAAATTCAATTTCAATTTCAATTGAAATTGAAATTGAAATTGAAAATTGAATTGAAATGTTAAAGTTTGTAGTGAAACGTATTGAAGGGAGGCGCGATTGGCTTGAAACTCGGTTTGGATACTATAAATACAAAATGGTTGGACACGTGTTTCAGGGATTTTCAAAAATTACCTTAAAAGGTGTAAAAAGTAAAAAAAAATCAGCCTTTTTTTAGGTTACGAAGAAATTCACGCGAACGAAGTCGCGGGCGTCTGCTAGTTCAATATGAACCAACAAACGTAACGCAACAAATCGCAGCTCGTCGCCGCGTTATCGTACTTATTGAATTTTTGTTGGGTCATAGCGAATAACCAACCAACCCTGAGCTTGTACACATTAAGTTGGGTTTCGTTGGAAGGCTGCTTGCGAAGCTGCTCGCTTGAGCAGTATGCCAAAGTAAGGCTGGCTCACAATGCAAACGCGTCTCCACAGCTTTAGCGTTTTTATACGCGCGTTTAAAGAACCGGAATATCCAAAACATCCGTAAACATTTAAAAGCGCGCTGTGAATGCTTTTCAATGTGTAGGTAAATACGGATGTATTGGACTGTTACGTTTTAAAAACACGCGTTCAAAGTGTTCTCTCAACTCAACTATTAGATAAGTTTTTTAAGCTCAATCACCTTCAATTTAGTGGTAAAAAAGTGCGCTCTATCACACTTGAATATTAGTAAAAATAAAATAACATTCACACAAGCAAGTGTGAAAGCCTTCGTTGCGGGCACATTGTGATCGCGTCTGTGACGTAACTCGGCCCCATTACGCGCAGAACTTTCGATTTCTGGATGAAGCACTTCCTTACTCTTCAACCTTGCAATCTACTTTAATAATGAGAGCTCAGAGGAAGTTGAGCTGATTTATGAAGTCAGGTAGCTTTAGTGATTCAAACTTCCGCATATCTTGCTTATCTACCATGATACTTAAAATAGTGCAACCGTATCATATTATATTAAAAATTAATCCCTATTTCTTCGTGTCACGCTCACACTCGAGAATGGCTGGACTGATTTGGCTAATTTTGATCTTGAAATATTGCGGAAGTTCAGGGAAGGTTTAAACGGTGAAAAAAGTGAAAAAACAAAGATTAAAAGTTTTCCAAAACCTCTAAAAGCTGGTCAAAAATCATCTCTTTTGACATACAGCCGGTTTCTCAAACGTAAAAAGAAAAAATCCTTACCTAATTAACACTTGTACAATGCCTACACAGTATTCTTTCCCATAGAGGTAGACAGAGAGCACGGATTTCCACTTGCTACGATCCCGACACACCTGTGAGATTTCAGGCATCAAAGATTTTTGATAAAAGACTGACAAAAAACATCGTATAAGCTTTACCAAATTAACGGGATAGAAATCACTGTTTACAAGGTCATTAAGCCAGTTTGTCACTAGTTTATACAAAGATATTTTAGCCCGAGCGTCAAGCTGGCAAGCTTGTGATGAATAATTACGGCTATTAACGAAATAAGCTCAAAGTGAATGCACAATTGGTCGACTGGTGTTATCCTGGCAGTTAAGTTATCACTACAAATCTCCTCACCTACGACCACCTACGTTCGACACGTTCAAATACTTCTTTGAAGCGCTCGTGGCGAAGCTTGCTAAGACGTTCTTGATAGATCGTTGAAGTTAAGCAACGTTCTGAGCGGTCACAACTTGGATGGGTGACCACAAGTGGCATTTATATCTGAGCGTGCTTCGGAGGGCACGTTAAATTGTCGGTCCCGGCTTTTAAAGTCGTTAGGTCATGACGGAGGCCTTAAGGCGGCCTAAAAACTCCGTCACCAGAGTTGGCCACTTGCTCATACGAACTTACTTACTTTTTAATAGTTCTTTCACCAATTCTTATTAAACATCTTTACCCATTATAAGTAAGACACTTATTTTACTTCGACATAACGAACAATACTTTATTGATTCTGTAAGCATAATGAGAGATACTTGCAGCTATTTTCTCCTGCTTTGAAACGTAATATTCTATCCAATAGGAAGTCGACATTTCATAATATTTTACAACTGTTTTCTTTATACTTTACTACCAATAACCATAAACTCCACCAAACCACTGACTCAGACGGTTAGTTAACCAGGAACTTTCAGTTTATTTTCAACAAATTGGCAGAACATTTATGTTACAACTTTGAGTTACTGTTACTTTAGGTTACTCGTTTTGTTGGTAAACATCCTTCTAAAGAGTAATTATTTATTTTTACCTAATTACCTACTTAAGTATTATATAATCCATTTGTGTGTCATCACAGTCGAGTGCCCAAATATGCGAAGTTTAGGTGTAATTTAATTAAGTGCTCGGAGCAATTGGAAACTGGATCAAATTGGTTGTTACGTACACAATATCCGATCGTGTACACTTTTTGAATGAAAAGCTATTCGCATTGTGTAAATGCTTTATCTTTATATTCTCATTAGTCCACAAATGGCGTAATGAATGGCACTTTTGATCGTGGTTCCGAAAGTGGTTTAATAGATTTTTCTAACAAAATAAATACATTTAGTGAGAAATGATAAGATTCGTTAATTTTCCATAACTTTATTGTTATAAAACCGAAAAGCTCTACAATTTTAAATCATATTTGTAATCATATAAAGCAATGTGCGTACGACTTGTTCCATAAAGAATATTAAAAACCTATAACTCAGTTTTTTCGTACCTATAATATAAACTTTTAAGGAACTGATTTGGAAAATATTAACGTTATTTTAAGTAAGAAATTTTCGCTTTTTCTTTTCTAAGCATAGAAGTGAAACCAGTCCTTTCATATTGATACATTATCGATATTACATAATAGAATGATGCTTACATGGGACATTGCATGAATGCGGTACATTTTGCAATCAGACTCACCAACTCATCACGTAGGTGTGGTTTTTCGTCACAAGCGATCATATGACATACGTCACGTCACTTTGACCTGTAATCAGCTCACCTATCTTGACCTGAATGTTTTCAACTTTAAGGACTTGAACTTTGAGATAAGTCAAATCTTTGAATCGTAAGTAGGCAAACGTAAGTAAGCAAATTTTCACATAATTATTCCATTCTACTACATAAGTCACCTCTCTCCAAATTACTAATTTACAAATTATTTCACATCCTTTACAAATATTTAAAAAACTTTATTTAAAACTATCATCATTAAGAAACTTCGAAAATGAGTACCCCATCCTGATGACATCAACAGTGTGACCATGATCACCCCATCGACCCACAATTCCACATACGGTATCTGGTTTCGTAACACTATAATCCCTACTAATCCCTAGTGATAGTGCATGGGGAGCTGGTCCTTAAATAAAGTTTTTCAAGGTCAAGGGTAAAACGTACCAAGTAATTATTCCACCCTTTCATTAGTCACCTCAAATCTTTATTATTATACGAGTAGTAGCGTCCCACTGCAGGACAACCACGTTCCTTCCTTCCTCCAAATCTTTCTTTACAAATGGCTTCACATCTTTCACAAAAATATAAAATCTTTGTTCATGTTACGAAACTTCGAAAACTTTACCCAATCCTGATGAAAAGCTATCGACAGCGTGGCCATGATCACCCTACCGACCCACAGCTCCACATACGGCGTCTGGTCTCGTAACACTATAATCCCTTGCGATATTGCGTGGGGAGCTGGCCCGTGAGCAGCAAGCGGCAGTGCAACACGCGGTCTCGCGGCGCGCAGCAGTCGACAACTCACATTACCACCGAAAAATCACAGTACGATCAACTTGCATTACACTCCTAATTTCAGAGCTCATTCGTTCTTAGATAACTGAACGTAACTGGTATCCTGTGTTGCAAGTGGTTACGTTCGTGTCCATTTAACCCTTGGATTACGTGTATCGCGTAATATGTTGTGCCATTAATAGGTGTGCTGTCTGCGTTGATAATGTCTTAATTTAAAGTAGAGCTTACGTAAAGTAAGGTTTTGTTTTTGTGTGTTTCTAATGTTTTTCTTTGGGCAGTTGGGTCACTGTTTATTTTTATCGGATCATTTTGACTATTTATTCTTTTTGACTCCTATTTCAACAAAGAGTGACAAACTATGATAGAATCCTTGATATATTATACCGGTAAATAATTTGTTACCATTTGCTTGAATGGTAAATTTTCCCTACTTTTGTTCTAGGTTGTACCAAAGACGATTAATATCTAGAAGACAGACAAAGGCCATACACAAAATCGTAACCCGATCCCGCAGTACCAGATAGCCTGAAAACTTTAAAACATCAATTTTATCCAAGAAATTTCAATACTTAGTAGTAAGTAGCAACAATATTCAATATTTAAACATTTTTAACTAGAAAGTAATTGAAATTTCTTGGATAAAATTGATGTTTTAGAGCTTTCAGGCTATTTTTTAGGGTTACGATTTTGTGTATGGCCTTTGTCTGTCTTCTAGATATTAATCGTCTTTGGTTGTACTAACATTTGCTCCAGAATTTTCAAATCATAATACCAATACCACTACCTATCATAACCTGTCACAGTCAAAACTGACCTATTACCTCACAGCATCACAGCATCTTCTGCTTAATCATTGATAACAATTTAGTAAACGGTTAGATAACTTTCGTTTAGTTAGTATTTTGTAATCGACGCAAATGTCGCTACTGATCGCAATTTGATACATTTATCAGCGTTCCTTTCGAAATATTTATCTTGTCTGTAATATTTCCGTATTTTTTTTCGATGCCTTCGATAAATTTAATATTGTCGTAAGTTTCCGGGCTAAAAGTATTGTTATAATAACAGTTAGACAAGTGTTCTTTCTAGATATAATAATCAAGTTCTGTATCAACTTTCATTCACCAACATTCGTGTAAGGACAATAACGATTAATGGGGAACATTGCATTATTTTGATCAGTATTCAGAGTATTTGATATAGTTCCATTGTCAAGTCAGCCACGTAATTAGTATCACAGAATTGGCCTTTATCTTGGCTGTTTCAAAACCCTGCGGTTTAACTTTTTATTAAGGTTCGACACTGTCTCAGATTATACAATCCATTTCGCAGCAGCTCAAGGTCGTTGTTTTCTGTGCTAGGTCATTAAGAGTTTCATTTTCTTTATCGTATTCATCCATTTTCAATTCCTATTATAGCTCTAAGTTTGTGTTTTTCTCACACCATTTTCTTTTATGTATTTAAAAGGATTATCCACCTGTTCTGCTGTTCAAATCAATGGTTTAAGGCCAAAGGCCGATAAATAAGCTTCGAGAAATCTATCTTGGCATTCATCTAACTTCTTTTTATACATACATTTGTCAATTTGTATTATTTATATTTCAAGGGATCTTCAAAATATCATTCCGTTTTTCCTCACCAAAAGTTTCGTCAAAAGTTTATAGCTAATAGGGTCCGAAAAGTCAATGCGTTATCAATATTTTTTTTCGTATTGCTTTTTACACTTCACGTGATTTCAAACAATCTTCAAGTGTAAATACTGTCTTTACATTTGCGTTATTCTAAACAGTTAATCAAACACTCTCATTTTCTACGCTAACAAGCTTTCCTCCGATTGTTATGACAAAGTACCAAGGTCACAGTGCGTCAGTTTATCGACAGACGTGAGAGCTAATAACAATACTCATAACAATTAAACGTATTACTTTCCACAAGTTTGAAGTGAAAATCTAAATGAGCTAACTCGTCAAGATAAGGAATTTGGTGATAATCTGTCTGGAATAGATAAATTAAATAGTGTATAAGGACTCAGTTACTTCGTTACTTCAACAAGTGAACATAACATCAGTGTAATTTTACTTAGTGCTGTGAAGGAAATCATCGGCAATGAACGTAAGTTAACAACTACAAATAAGTTTTATTAAAAATAATAAAATCATTATTTATTGTGTAAGATATCTTGACATTTCATGCTCATTACACTCGACCTATGCATAAAGTTTTACAATGAAAGTTAGTAATTATATTCGATTCAGCATATCTTTAAAATGTCACTGATATTGGTGAAGCATCCGGCATTCAACATAATGTCTAATCATTATCATTGTTAGCCTGTAGTGACCCACTGCTGGGGTATAAATCTCCTTTCTTAACCTCCAAACAGCTCTACTCTGGGCCTTTAGCATCCAGGTCCTACACTGTAACAACAGCAACTTTGCCGTCCATTCAGTAGGTGAGCAAAACAATACCGTGGTAATTTTAAACTTAGCCTAAAAGTTTAAACTAAAAAAATATATAGAAAAACTAGTAAAGTTTTAGAACAAAACGTTAGTAAATCAAGATTTGTTGAATATCCATAGATCATCGAATTTAAAAGCGGGTTACACTATTAATTATAGCCATTATGGCAACAGTGTGGCATAATAAAGGTGTAGTGGGCCAAGGCCGAAGTATAATGGCATTCAAAATCGGCTCGGTCGTTGTACAACACCTGTCAAATATGCTAACTGGTTTATGAATAATGTACACATCCATCCTGTTTGATTTAAACAAACAAGACTTTTAACTCGTAGACTTGCACGTTAGACAAAACTTTTATGTAAAATTTATGAAAAAATTTGTCTACTTTTCATACAAATATTTTATTGAATAACAAAAATAATGTCGTAGATTCTTTGTATATCGAAATAATGTGACGTTACAACATAATTGCGTCATTTGACACCACGTATGTAAAAGTCTGACTAGACTCCCTAAATATGGTATATTGTCATAGTTTGCGTTATTCAGCTAATGTTGGTGACATAATCTCAACCCAGTAATCACCGACAGCACAAGTAGAATTGGTATATTATGTATCGATTGTCAATTTAAGGAGAAAAAGTCCAGAAGTTTAAAAGCTTCCATGAAGATATAGATGACACGCATAGACAACTATTAACCCCCCGGTAGGTAAAGTGTTAAGAACAAACGATTCGAAAAAAAATATTCAGTATTTGTTAACTGCGGCAATCAAATATGTGATCGCCATTACTAAAATTTGTTTGTACGAGTAGCTCCGGGCAACAGTAACAGAGCAAAAAGCGTTTACAAACTTAAACCGTATTATTATGTGGGCAATTGCTGTTGAACAATAGATTATACTACAAATTTACTAATTGACAGTTGATTAAGATGTTGTTGCATATATTTTATAGATACAAAACAATGATAGCAAACGTACTAATCACACTAATATTACAAAGGTGAAAGTATGTGTGTGCGAATGTTTGTTACTCCTTCACGCTCAAACAGCTGGACGGATTTTAATGAAATTTGAAACCAGGATTGCTTATATCCTGGACAAATAGGCTACTTTTAATCGCGGTATTCTCAAGGGAATGGGAACTATTCACCACGGGGCGCAGATAGTAAATTAATAATTTAAAATAACCTCCGACACGTAAACAATATTATTGAAGTTACAGGATACCAAATATCGAAGAAATCAGACTATTTCTTGTTTGCCCTGTTCTGGTCATTATCAGACCCTGGGGTATTAATAGAGTGGAAACCTAAAGCTTTGAGCTCAAATATTCATCCCAAATAATGCTAGAAATATCATCTTACTGATAGTTTCGTCTTCGGCGTCATGGGTTCCGTGACCGAGTGGTTAAAGGCAGCCCGGCTAGAGGGCGATCGCTTGAGTATCATTGCGGGTTCGAATCCCATCGGAGCCGTAAACTTTTAGTAAGATATTTCATTTATTAGATTATTGATTAGTAAGATATTATATTATTTGTTCTAAGCTGAAATTAAGCGCGGGATCTCCTAAGATTCAGTGTTCAGAGCTGATTATCTCTGATTATCTGATTATCTGAAAAACGGCTGGTTTGATTTTCAGCAAACATGGCTAAGATCACTCTTAATCAAGTCATATTTCGATCAAAAAACCTAAATTCAAATCGGTTCATCCGTTTATGAGACGATACCACGAGACACAACAATACAACTCAAACTCAACTTTTTTTTTTTTTTTTTATATGTTCGAATTTCAAAACAAAAATATACTTAAAATCTATTTTTTTATAACAGATGTGCAGTGCATTCATGACAGGTTGCAAATCCATCGCACTTAGAATACTTGCTACTAAAACCAATCAACATTTTAACAAGACCATCAACCAATGTGTTATGAAAAACTATTACGAAAAGGCTTATAAATCTTTCCCGGCATAAGAAACGGAATTCTGAAATCTACTGACCGGTTACCCAAACAGGTTTATGTGTAACACCTACCAGGGGAAAAACTGAGACATCATTCTGAAATCTAACATTTTCAGGTTTTCTCGTAACCACACTCATAATACAATTTTTACAGGTTTTTGCATTTGTATGTACATTTTGTTCGACTTACGACTTCCCGGTGTTCCAATGAGCTAATCTTTGGCATACTTCGTTTGGCTATCTGACCGCAGTTAAATACTTTTTTCGTGAGCATGTAATTTTCTGCAATATTTCCTGTTAATCAAATAAACTTTATTCTATACTATTCTTATTAAAATATCAGTGTTCAAGCACATTTGAATCGGCTCACGGTTTTAGTATCTGACCAAAATTATACATTTCTTTAGTTCAGCTTATTTGCCGTGGTATCTTTATTTGCTACAGTCGGTTATGCAAAATGTTTATTACGTCATGTGAGTCAATTGATTTTAGGCATAATCTTCTGTAATCAATGTTATTCCTATAACGTTGAATGCGAAAGCTTTTAGATTATTAGTTTAAAGGTTAGCTCTAAGACTGAAATGATTGCACAGGATAAAATGTGTCTATTGGAGTTATTTTCAACTAACACAGCTCTCAAAAAAACTGACTTCTCTGACAATTCATCCTCACTTGATAGTTGAATGTTTTTGGACAAAACATTCGAAAACATAGAAATTATTAATAAAGATTTCGATATTAATAAACAATTTAAAACAAAATTATATCTATCTTTAGACGTTACCTAAACTAAATTAGCTATTTAATCATTTGCTTCAACTGTTACTCTCAATTACTTTATGTTCTCAATGTTGTCATAAAGCTTTAAAATATTTTTAATAACGCATTGTTTTTTTTAACTAATAATAATAATCATGTAAATATTAGTTAGCAAAAACTAAACATAGCATTCAAATTTTTTAAGTAGAGCCTATCGAAGAAGATCGAACAGGACATTCATGCAACTAGCCAATACCGCAAAGTAAATATTACGCAAGACAAAACGAACAGAATTACATCAAAACAAATATATAACTACTCGAGCGTAAACTCTCAAAGTAAATAAAAGCTATTAGGGCAAGTAAATGGAAAAACAATTCTAGTACGTGACCAAATTGGTGTAGACGCACAAAAAAATCGGACAGTACCTACGGTAAAGTGTTTTGTGCACACTATAATTTGCTCGTAGTTTAATACGTAAAAAATGCAAACATTAACCGCAACGAACGCGTTTTAGCGGCCTATAGACATCTGTGCAAACGATTTTCCTAATACACATCAAATTGGGACCCCGACCACCAAATATCGGCCTAGGCATCCATGTTCACCGCTTTACGAATTTATAGCTACCGGGCAATTGACGTCACGGTTTAATTAAAGTCATCAAAGTCTAAGGGCATGGCCCACCACGGTTTCACGACCGGTGGCGTCACCATGGTGTCGCAGTGAGATAGAGCCCTAATATATCATCAACAAAGTAACCTCATGTATATAACAAACATAGAAACACCTTGCGTTCATATTTGGCAAGAAATTCACAAATTGCAATTCTAATTTTATTCCAACAATCAAATCAATAACGGATATCAAAAAATACATACAATACTGGCTCATCCTATTTACGCAAATCGATAACCGGATACAGAAGCAAACATTATTGCAGAACAGTCTACAATTAAAGTTCTAATTCAGTTAATTGTAATTGTTACGTTTTAAGCTAGTTACAACGTAAACATGGTCGAAGAGTAGACGATGTAGTAACAAAGAGCTACTATTCAATTCATCAATGTATTCTACTGGCTTCAATCTGCGGTTCCTTTATTTTATTTAATAAATAGAAGAACCGTAGATAAAAGCTAGTAGAATATAGATTATACTAACTTTAATCTGCGGCTTCTTTATTTATTATACAATAGTGTATCAATAATCCTACTACACTCAATGATAACACGCGTCAAAGGATTTAAAAAAAAGTTGTTCTCTAACTTTACAGTATTTAAAAAATAAACAACTTGTTATCTGTTTACTGTAAGGTTTTCTACATGATTCTATTTTTTAAAACCAACTGTCTTATTCATTTAAAATATCACGGAAACACATATTAACATTAGCGCATATACGACATAAAAATATCAGTAACTGTAATAAATAAAATATTTCTAATATTTATAATTGGTACATAAAAAGCTAGCTGCCATTAGTAGGAATAACTTGTTACTTTTACTTACAAAGTTACGTTATTAGGCAGTAACTAATGACCACTTGAGGATGGTGATATAACACCAAAGAATAATAAAGTATTAAGAACACCTTTCTTAGTAACTTGATAATTTTCAAGTGAAGATCGGTCATGCAAATAAGTCGAACAGCCATGGAAAGTGAATCCAATGGTAAATGACATAACCAGAGGCACGGATTCCGTCGATTCTATGCGGTCGATTGAGTAAACTGACGGAATCTTTGAGTAGCAATAAAAGTGATGGATTGGAGGATTTATGATTATGAATAACACCACTTTCTGTAAGAACGTCTTCAAGTGAATGTTTTGTTACGGCATAGCTACTAAGTAGTATATTATGAAAGCACTGGGTTTATAGAAATGCAGTCTGAACTTTCTATCTTACCTACACTTTTTAACATAAACCATAGAAAACAGTGCTCCTTTGAAACAAAATTCAAAGTTTTCTATTTAATATTGACAGAGTACCGACCGCAGGTAGAGTGCCCATTTATCAGGATAAAAATATTGAAGGAAATTTCCTATAGCGTTCTATAGTCCTAAACTAAGCAAAGCTTTAAGTGGTACTAAGATACCTGATATACATTCTAAATTACCTAGACACAGATAAAATGCAACTTGTCAAGCGTGGCAAACTGCAAGCCCGTCGCCAACAGCAAGCTAACTGATTACCTCACGATGTTTTCCTTCACCGTGAAACGTTACGAGGGTATTATGTGAGAGTACCACCCTTTGCATCAGCTCAGTAAACATCGTCCATTGTCAGTGCATTCTGTTGCAATGGAACGGCGCCCGGTGGCCGTTACATAAGCACTCGGTGACCGGCATGTAAACTATGTAGGCTGCCTTGGAAGGACGCTTACTCTGGCGATTTTGTAGCAAGGATAGATGATTTGATGGTGTAAACGGATAGGTATCATTTTGATGTCCTTCCTGAACTCTTAGACATCATCTTAAAATGTCCAAAAATATGAGAGAGAAATACCGCGGGATACTGTCGTGATAATATAGAACAAAATTAGTATTAAAACTTTGTTTAACAGTTATTTACGCAAACTTGATCCAATGCTAGGATGATGACGAAATGATATAAAACATTATAATACCATGAAACCAAGAATCATGGTATTCTATCTTAAAATTGTATCTTAAACTAAGTCTTCAACCTAAAATACAAGATATGGTTTATGCAAGAAGATTTTATAGTAACGATTTTACAATGTAACTATGATGTGAATATAAAATTTTTTTTTTGCATAATACAAGAAACTGGAATAAAAAAATTAAAACCATATTATGTTGTTTTTAAGGTTCGATGTAACAATAGAAAGATAACAAATATTTGCTTCGATACTTAGATGAGTTTTTGCAATGCTATGTTTCAATTATAAAATGCCTGATGTGAATTTGGTTATGCCTGTTGCATTATTTTGAAGGCAGTCAACTTTCGTCTGTAGACATGAATGTGAAATAAAGGATGACCTTGTTCGAGTATTCTTGTGTTAGAGACGTATGATATCATAAATTTCATAACCTCAGCAAAGACCATACGCTGTGAAAGATTTTGAACCCTCGCTTCGGTACTCTCAGATAGGAAATGATAGCTATAATAGGGGTAATTCTAACATTGAAAGGGCCAGTGTACTCGTAATAGACTGATTCTAATAAAGGAAAACCATAT
Source organism: Xanthorhoe designata (assembly GCA_963582015.1). NCBI lineage: Eukaryota > Metazoa > Arthropoda > Insecta > Lepidoptera > Geometridae > Xanthorhoe > Xanthorhoe designata. The sequence continues at coordinate 6,199,398 of OY757029.1, forward strand.
TATAAAGACATAGTGAAAACAACCGTTTTTATTGGAGAGCCAGTGAACGGATTAGCCCTTGTTTGCCTGTGTAGTCCAACGCTAATCTTATAACTACCTACTGAAAAAGACCACTACGACCCTTATAAGCAGCCAGTTGTGATGACATCTTTCGGTTGTCACTTAAGTAAGCTAATCAATACATTTATAGTATTTCTACACAAAAGCGATTTGCCCAACCAAACTTGTCGACAATGACCGAGTCAGTTCATTGGTCTTGGGAAACCCCGAACGACCGCGAATCCCTGCAAGGCGAGCTTACCAGTCCGCGATCGTAACATGCAGTTGCAAAACTGAATTTATTACATTCGCAGTGAATTTTTAACGATGACAGAATGGATAAGCCTCGGCTTATGGTCGTCGGTCTCAATAACCATCTTTGGTTTTTGCTAACTGGACATTACTTTCATATAAAAAATTACAAATCTACTTACAGTAAGCAAACTCAAAGATAGATTATTGAGACTGGCTGAAAGTTTTACTAAATCAAAAATAAAAGCAAATCCATGTCTTATGATGAGGTTCTTCGTATCAGACACTGTTTATTGAATCCCAATGTGAAGCACCCGGCATACAAATAGCTTCTAAATCGCGTTTGTTCAAAACTATAGGTAAACAATTTGAACAAGTCCAAAAATTTGAAAGCTTCAACTTTCCCTACACACATAGGCCCCACAGTTATAGTAATAGAGTTAAAAGCACAATGGTTTTCAAATTGGTTCAAATACTTGTAATGTAACATTAACAACCAAAAGCCAAAGTATTTTACATAAACAAAATTATGAGTAAGTACTTTATTTGTAACCTATTGACAAAACAGTTTACCAGATGATTGGTTACAATAACAACTGTACCCTCTGACTACAAAACGAAGACAAAAGGCAACCCTAGTTTAAACAAGAGAGATAAAACCAAAATCTTAAAATAAATAAATAAATATCCTTGGAAATTTCACACGGCGTCATCTAGCCCCAAGCTAAGCATTTTAATGCTTATGTTATGGTAACCAGATGACTGATAAACTACATAGATACATTTTTTTTTGTAAATACATACATATTATACATAGTAGTTCTGTACAAAATTAATCACAATTGTAAGTATTGAGCTTACTTACACTTACAAACTCTGGTGACGAAGTTCCTAGGCCGCGTATGCCTCTGTCTGTAACAACTTTAAAAGCCGGGACCGACAATTTAACTTAACATGCTTTAGTGCTAAGCTTTAGGTGCTCAAACGGGAATACTTCTTTTTTTTAATAGTTCAATTTCTAGATTTGACCTACTAGAAGTAAAATTAGGTTCTATGTGTAGAACATAGAAATCCGTATTCTGTATGTTTTTTTATGTTGAACAAGACTATAGGTGCTCAAACGGGAATAGTTCTTTTTTTTAATAGTTCAATTTCTAGATTTGACCTACTAGAAGTAAAATTAGGTTCTATGTGTAGAACATAGAAATCCGTTTCCTGTATGTTTTTTTATGTTGACCAAGACTAGACCGATTTGGATTTTTTTGTTTGAATTTATTTACTCCAAACAAATGTGGCCCCATACAAATTTGGAGAGAATCAAAGATCTTCGGAGTTACGTAAAGCAAGATCGAAAGCGCAGCAATAAAAAAAATTGACACTTGTTCCATAAAAGTTTGAACAGCAACATAGCTAACTGTCATTTACGTACGTATAATGCGCAGGCGACTGCATAACATTAGCGTGCATTACCGAAGACCACGTAACGCACGCAATGTTATATCACAAATCTAAAACTCTAAATAGTATGGCTGCGTTGGCCTAGTGCGATTTTCTGGGACGTTCGAATAAAAGGTCATAGGTTTAAATGTTTGATTCGGTTTTTCTTTAAAAAATGAAATGAAATTATCATCACGACGTTATTTCTGATGTACGATAGATTTATTATTTCAGGTCTCTAAAGATCGATAAATAAGTAAGTTCGTATAAGCAAGTGGCCAACTCTGAGTGCAGCAAGTGCTTTATAGTTGATTATCCGACTGATAACTATGGCTTGCATAATTATTATGAATAAATATAATTGGACATTTCAGACAGCGTCATCTAGTCTTGGGACTATTTCTTGGGCTAAGCAATTTGGCTTATTTTAGTTTTCCCACCTGAAATGCCCCCTAGAGGGAAAAGTTAAATTTAAAAATGGTATCCAGATTTTTGAATTGAAAAAAAAATTATGTACAGAAATCCCTCTGTATTAAAATATTGGAGAATGTTATCAAAAAGGCTACTTTTCATCTCGGTATTCCCACGAGAACGGGTTCTATTCACCTCGCGTAACACCGCGGAGCGCAGTTACTATAGTATATAATATATTATAATATACAGTACAAGAATTGCTCGTTTTAAGGTATTAATATAATTTATTTCAGTCAACTTAAATGAATAACATTATTAGATGACTAAGCCCTAGTTTTTCACACGAAACGGAAAATTAAACTGACTATTAGATAATAGCCAACATTGCTGTAAATTGCAACATTTAGCTTAAAAGCATAACACTTGAGGTAACATATTACCAAGAACATACATTCAGTTCATATTCATAATTTTACGTTTATTGTAATACAAAAAGACAATAAAATTATGCAACTTTAAAAGATCCGGAACAAATATACGTGTAAGCAAAATTTATTGAATGGGACATTAAAAACGTACAATGTATTGTGATTTGTGGTTGTCGAAGCAGTGTTTGTCTGTGTGTCTATCTGAGTTTTTGAACGGTTGTATCGACTGTGATGATGCTTTTTTTTGTTTGAAAGGTATCTCGAGAGTGTACTATCAATGTTTAATTTATGTCGGGGGTTTCTTAAATTGTATAAATTGAACAAACTCTCTTTATAAATTACTGTCATTACTTGTCTACATTCAATAGTTTTTCAGAAACATTAAACGGAGGGTTATTGAACTGCTTATCAAGATCATTATGCTCATCATATATGCAAGATTTGTTTATTGACATATTCATTATAATTCATAAAGTTGTAACCATTTCAAGGCCATAAACTTTCCGAGAACATTACGCAACACAGTGAAAGTAATTTCGGCATGGCCTTCACCCCCTGTACCACTTGGAAAGTTAATAGGGTTATTACGATATCTCACCATCGTCGGTCAGACGCAGGTCGGAGCTTATTTACCAACAAGTTTGTTACCAACATGTCCAGTTGGGAAATGGTAGCAGCAAGTAAAGTGCTGTCAAAAATAACGCTAAAGTAACGAGTTCAGAATGATAAAAAACTGAGTAAAATTTAAATTCTCGTCATTTTTAACACGTTCATGCAGTGCCCATGATGAACGTGCCTTAAACGCTGACGGCGTTCTCCGCTGTGGAGATCACCGCTTTGTGGCTGTCGCAAAAAAAGCAGGAGATTCTATGTTCCACTGTACTTAAGTTTTTTTTATTTTGTGTGTTCACCGATTCTTTCGCCCCACCGACTGAGATAACTCCTATTCGTTTAAAAGAGTATATGCTTCTAAAGTTGACCCATCAAAATTTGGAAAGGATCTGAGAACGATCTATGGAGTTTTGAACAGAAAAACCTCGCGTGTGCAGATAATAGCTCTCCTTACAAAATTGAATTCGGTATTTATAAAATTTTAATTTTGTCACAATCATGTCAAAATCATAGTTAAATCTGAAGTCTCAACGCTTTCGTGTCAGATTTCAGATAACAATTCTGTACAACAAACCTAGACTTTCCTGTCCTTTGCATATTACAACATGGGCTTTGAATATTTCTGTATAATGTTATTGCATCTAGCGCAGACGCAATTCGTTAAGTAATTGAACACAGTCCGACCTACCTATCCGTATTTATAGAGCTCACTTTCTTTCATTTCCCCGGCATACCAACGAGCGATGACAACACAGTGACATCACAGTCGAAAGTTCGAGAAACGGCCTTCACCCAGTGCCACAGATTCTAACTTACGTGTTACGTAAGGTTTGTTTTTAAACGTCATCTTTGCACCTTATGAATATGTTAAAAGCAGGTATTTAATTTAGAACAGTGAGTAATTCCAGATAAACATCAGATTTCAACTTGTGATAAGGTTTAACTTTACTTAACAAGAAAGGATTTGCGTTAAATTATTATTATTATTATTATTATTAGCCTGGATCATCCCACTGCAGGGCAAAGGCCTCCCTTCCTTCTCTCCATTCATCTCTATTATGAGCGTTAAATAATATAAAAAATTTAAGGCGTAGTGATATAATTTAGTCACAGCTTTAGCTGATATCATGCTGGTCTTGTGATCTGAAATCGGACTGCAAATAATGCTGATGATTTATTTGTCTACAAGAAAATAATAAATATCTAAAAGCTTGGTGTGAACACTAACCATGTTTTTAGATAAACATGTACTCGTAGTAGGTACAATCGAAAACGATTGTTTTAAAAGAGCCTTTGTTATGACACACGGGTAAGCACGAATTACGAGTCGGTGCGCTACCAAAACATATCATGCTCTGATAAACTAGGCTCAAACTATGATTTATTTTGCATAACACTGTCTTGAACCTATGGCGTTGGTTGAACATTATTTAACTACAATTAAATACATATTATATGCTAAAGAATCTTACAGAGTATTGTTATAAACTTATTTTTTTTCTTGAATGATTGTAACATACTTTACATAAGAAGTTCGTATAAGCAAGTGGCCAATTCTAGTGACGGAGTTTTTAGGCTGTCCAAAGGCGTTCGTCATGGCTCTTTACTGATAGTCTCGTCTTCGGCGTCATAGGCTTCGTGACCGAGTGGTAAGGCAGCCCGGCTTAAGGGTGATCGCTTGTATCTCGAATCCCATCGTAAAACTCTTAGTAAGATTTTTCATTAATAATGATATCTTGGTAAACAAATAAGGTAGGTAATTGATCAGATTGTAAAAAATAGCAAAAGTTAAACACAAACAACTCACTTCCTCCATTATAACGCGATTGTCAAAGACAAGTTACCAAACTAACATAATACTGTATCATCGATCTAAACTTTCACGAACGCCTCGGGAGCGAATGATGTCAGGAAATTAGATCGTATCTTCCGCACGGGTAGCAAATGTACCACGTCCCTTTCTCGCAAGCAGAGATATAGATAACAGTGTCTCTGTTTACCTCCGATAGAATAAAATACTACTTTACCATACTATTGGTTTGGTAAAGTAGTATGTAAAATAGTAGTTTGGTGGTAATGTAAATATAATTCTTACAAGTCTCGATGTTTTGAACCAAATTTGGTAAAAACGCCATCTTACCTTAAACAGAGAGAGAAATAATTATTATAAATAACAACATGGACTATAACACAAACATACATACATACATAAAATCACGCCTCTTTCCCATGGGGGTAGGCAGAGACCACGGATTGGAGATCGTTGATCGTTGCTACGACTATAACACAAACTCCGAAATAGGTTCAAATTTAAAATGCATTAATTCAAGACCAAATTGAAACGTCCTAAAAGCTACGCGACTTGATTCATGTCCATATAAACATACATAATTGTATACTACGGTCCCGGCAGAAAAGTGTATCATGCCTCAAACAAGTGGCAAAATAAAAAATAAATATGTAACCGACTTCAATTTCGCAAGAGAGAAATTTCCAGCACACTCATTTCTGTTCATAACTCAAAAGATCCTCATCAGATCCTTAATTTTTTTAAGGAACTACCTCAAAACCATCTCCTAAAATAATTTAACACCCAGATCAAGGTGACCGCATACGTACAAAAAACATAAAATTCGATCAAGCCATTTAAAAGCTAGAACTATGAATACACACACAGCGACATATTTTACATAAAGTTATTCACCTATCTTTGCTCGAGATTACGGAAGATAGTGATGATGATGATGCTTCATCATCATTTCGTTAAATAACTTTTTGTTTTAGTATCAAGATTATGCAAATTATATTAAGATCTACAAATCTAGCTCAAAGCAAGATCACGCAAGAAAGTGGGTTACGTTTATCAAATGCACTTATAAATAATTACAAATTTGGAGTTCTAAAAACGAAACATTTAAAATTCTAATCTTTTTAATCGACCACTCTATCGAAATTATTTTCTTAATCGTTTTTAGAGAGTCCAACTATTTCTTCTTGGAAAAGACATAAACGCGTGTGGACGCGCGTTGAAATCTTTTCCTTAAAAAAATGAATCAATCGACAAACATATAGCATTAGTTGTATCCATCATCAAGACCGATATTTAATTTTAATCGCGTATTGTATATTATTTGACCTATATAGATATAGGTATGGTACTTAGGATGGGTAAAAGAAGTGTTGGGCAACCGGTAGGGAGGTGGGGTCAATGGATGCGACTAACAGCACAAAGCCACAAACTTAGCAGGGAGGCCTATACCCAGCAGTGGGTGAATTAGTTATATAAGAATCATGTACTTAAAAAATATCTGAAAGACCTTGGGATACAGTCGTGATCATATTTTATTTTTATGTACTTAGCTTTTATTTTTAAAAAAATTTAAGGAAAACAGTAAATTAAGATTATGTAGATAAAGTTATTCAACGTATATTTCTCTTCATTTCAGATAAGAGCAACAGCAGACATCACAAGAAACTGTGATACGGAATAACATGCCTACTTGCCGCCATCCAGCGCCATCCAACAAACCAATGCGCAAAAGCAAACCGCCAGATCGTCACAAATAGAACACCAAGACGTAAAACTAGTCCTTACATCAACCAAAGCGTTCAATAATGCTGTGATACTGGCAACTTTGAGAAAAAACAAAACTGTGATATTTTTGAAATTGGAAAATGGGAGTCCACGTTCTTCTAGCGTCAACGGCTCTAAAAACAGTCAGTGTGACTGGGCTATGGTTGATACCATTACTACTCGGGGCACTGACCTACCACAACTACAACGCCTATGATCCAGAATCGAGGGTGATGGATAAGGAGCCGCGGAGGGAGTATGATTTTGTAGTAGTAGGAGGCGGTTCTGCAGGAGCAGTGGTGGCAAATCGGCTGACTGAGGTCAAGAACTGGAATGTACTTCTATTGGAAAGTGGTAGGTGTCCTGATAATAGTTAATTAATTAACAACTGTTTTTACTTTATATATTTCATCGGTGGCAAATACAATTCTCTCGCAACCACAGTTGTTGGAACACAGCCGAATTGTAACATAAAATACAGTCTACGTATCATTTTCACATAAATTGCAATATAAGTCAATCAGGATGTTAAAATGCTTGTGAGCTGAGAAAGATGCGAATTCGCATCTGATCTGTGATATGTGATCTAAGCGCGCTTTTGTATTTTCTTATCAGGCGCTTGTTTCCGTATCTTTTTGTTTACTACTATTATTTTTCTTGTTATATATTTGATGTTTTAATTTTCCAGGTCCGGACGAGAACGAGATAACAGACGTCCCTTCGCTAGCAGGGTACCTGCAGCTAACGAAACTGGACTGGCAGTACAAGACGGAGCCCACAGCTTACGCCTGCCTCGGTTTTAAAAAACACAGATGCAGTTGGCCGAGAGGCAAGGTACGTTAACGATAACACATTGCATTATACAGATTCGACCGGTGGTGACTCTAAAAACGCCTGACGTTATTTAACGAGCACGCGCGAGAATGTATGCTATTTTACTTGTATTAGTAAGCGAAAGACATTGCAAGCGGATGTTTTGTAAAACAACATACTAGTGAAATAAAAATAAGATAATGTTGCCATTACACTGTATTTTAAAGTGTAAGAATTACTTAGCAAAGAAAGTACAAAAATCTCTGCATGATTATTTGAATGATCAAAGAACTTTATTCGAAAAATAAAGAACATTTGTATACCGGTTTGTATTTAATTCCAGGTTCTTGGAGGATCCTCAACTCTTAATTACATGATCTACGTCCGGGGGAACCGCTACGACTTCGACCAATGGGAGCAGTTTGGTAACCCAGGCTGGGGCTACCGGGACGTCTTAAAGTACTTCATCAAGTCAGAGGACAACCGAAACCCTTATCTATCAAAGAACGCCTATCACGGAAGAGGCGGTTACTTAACCGTGCAAGAGGCTCCTTGGCGGACACCTTTAGTCGCGGCATTCGTCGAAGCAGGAGTCGAAATTGGTTATGAGAACAGGGATATCAACGGAGCGGTTCAAACTGGATTTATGATCGCTCAGGGAACTATAAGACGTGGAACTAGATGCAGCACAGCTAAAGCTTTTCTAAGACCAGTGAGGACAAGAAAAAATTTAGATATTTCTTTGAATACACAGGTCACAAGACTACTGATTAATCCAGTTACAATGAAAGCCTATGGAGTAGAGTATGTAAAACATGGGGTAAAGAGGGTAGTTTATGCTAAGAAAGAAGTCATACTATCAGCCGGGGCGATCAACAGTCCACAACTACTAATGCTTTCCGGGATAGGACCAAAGGAACATCTGCAGGATGTAGGAATCAAAGTGCTCAAAGATTTACCAGTTGGTGAAAATCTGCAAGACCATGTCGGAGTCGGTGGGTTGACTTTCCTGGTTGACAAGCCTGTTGCTATAGTCCAGAACAGATTCCAAGCGTTCCCAGTAACAATGAATTATGTTGTAAATGAAAGAGGACCAATGACAACTTTGGGAGGATTAGAAGGAATCGCATTCGTAAACACAAAATATGCGAACAGTTCAGGACTGTGGCCAGATATCCAGTTTCACATGGCACCTGCAGGATTTTCTTCAGATAACGGACAAGTAGTTAGAAAAATTCTGGGATTGACTGATGAAATTTACGATACTGTATACAAACCGATAGCGAATAAGGATGCCTGGACAATCATGCCTCTACTGCTTCGACCAAACACAAGAGGTTACGTCAGATTGAAGAGTTCCAATCCATTTAACTACCCAATAATGAACCCCCGTTACCATGAAAATGAATTAGACGTGGCAAGACTTGTAGAAGGCATCAAAATAGCTATGCAGGTTGCAAATGCGTCTCCTTTTAAACAGTTTGGTTCACGGTTGTATACGAAACCATTACCTACTTGCAAGCATCACGAATTTATGTCTGATGCTTATATTGAGTGTCTAGTGCGACACATTTCAATGACAATATACCATCAGTGTGGTACAGCTAAGATGGGTCCATCTTGGGACAAGGAGGCCGTGGTTGACCCAAGACTGAGGGTCTTAGGAGTGGAAGGTTTACGAGTGATAGACGCTAGTGTAATGCCCACAATAGTAAGTGGCAATACGAACGCTGCGGTGATAATGATCGCTGAGAAAGGTGCAGACATGATAAAGCAGGACTGGTTAAATAAACGATGATTTTTAATTATAAGCAATTTGTTAAGTTACCAATATTGTACCTGTTGAATAATGTATAAGAACCAGGTCGCTAACTGTGAGAACTTCTTATTTCTGCATAAGACAAGTTCAATTTATTGAAGAACCGTTTTTCAACAAGCTGTTTAGTTCTAGATTTATATCTTAAATCAAGTATGTAGGTACCATAAAATATATTCTCGTTTCCGGTCAGTGACCTGTGTTTGTATAAGTAATGAATTTATCCAAAGATGTAAGGATATTTTTTTAATTCATATTTACAGAGTATATTAACTATACAGTAAGTTTTAAAAAGCAATCTAAAATAAGCTGAGAATGTATGCTAAACTTACAGAGTATATTAACTATACAGTAGGTTTTAAAAAGCAATCTAAAATAAGCTGAGAATTTATTCTAAACTTAAGTAAACAGATTGGTCTATAATTTCTACTAAAAGTGCCTGTATTGAGAAAATAAGGATTATCCAGTTTAGTTGTAGCAAAAATTGTAAATAGTGTAAATAATTAGATGAATAGTTATAATGGTTAGATTTAAATCAATTTATTTATTTAAGAGCCGATCTTTCAATCGTCATACAACTTAAATCTGAGAATATATAACTATTTGTTATATCTTCAATAGCTATTTTATTTTACAGACAAGAGTTATCTGACGATAGAAAAATAAGGCCTTATTGCCATATTTTTTTTCAAACAAACCTGATATAAAGAATAGCTACTTGGATGTAATGCAGTAGATACGGCGTAGACGCAAAGCATCCTAATGGTCGTATAATATAAATACTTACTGTTCTCGGAGTTTTCACTCGTCATTTATTTAAAAAAAAACAATGGCCTAATACTGAACGCTACTTTATGTAAGTGGTGCTTTTCCATAACATTATTTGACTTTTGTCTATACAAATTTGACAAAAACGTCTAAAATTGTTAATACGCTCCTAAAATTTAAGTAGTAATCAGGCGACTGCCTTCTAATGTAGAAATATATTTTTAAAATAATAAGATTCAGAGATGAGCATTTCCTATTTCGCTTTATTAAATTAGTATACTTACAGCCGGTTTCTCGAACGCAGATCATCTTAAAAATTTACGAATCAACGGTCAAATAAATTTAAATTTAATTTAAACAGAGGCTGTTAAACAGAGTTAATTTTAAATCAACAGAAAGCTTTCGGCCCGTAATTCCAATACTAAAAGCAACAACGTTTGTTATACGACTTTTCAAAATTTCGTATTTCTGTTCTTGAAACAAAACATAAAATATATTTTTTATCTTTGTTACGTGTAGAGTAACTCTATGTAATAACTAAATCAACAAAAGCGCATTGCCTTCACAATGCGTTGGCAAACTGAAGTAAGACGTTGCCGTTTATGGCAGAGCGTTAAGAAATTAAAATGAAAAGTTGGATTCTAATTTTAAATCTTTAATATTACGAAAAATATCGAGTTTAGACTGAACTAGAACTTGAAAAGTTGTAGACTTTTTGTTATAGGAATTATGATCCGAGAGGTTTCTGGTATTTTACAGATGAGCTTAAGGTGGCCCTTCCCGGTGCGTACTTTATACTGAATTTGTTTCTCAAAATTTTGATTTTTGGTTTCGATAGAAACCTAGATATAGTGCACAAGATACCTATTAGTCCAAAAGTTTAAAAGAAAGATCTGTTACAACGGCATAATCACGTACGAGCGTTTGTATGAAAAGTGAGCCGGGTTGACCGCTCTTAAGCAAGCGTCAAATACTCGAAATGTTACTGCACATTATTTTTGCTTGCAAATATTATTTCAATTACATAATTATAAAGTGGAATTTGGTCTGTGCACAAGAATAAAATATAGTTTCATTTTATTTCAAGTCACGTGAATTTAATAAGATTCCAGATTCATTTAAACCTGTTCAGCCGTTGGGGCGTGACCACAAATGTCATGCTCGTAAACACATTTTGCATACTTATCACCAAAATTTTCTGAATAGGTACCTTACCTACTCACAAAAATTGTCGCATCCCTAATAAATAAACATTAGCAATTCCATTTGAAATCGTTATTAGGTTTTTGTGGTAAAACATTCAAATTTAAGTACTAAATATAAATAATTTATGTTTTTGTATTTTAGCCAAGAAATACCACTTATTGTTTAAAGCTTTTTCTAATAACATAATGACCGTTCTGACGCATAAATGACTCTAGCAAATTATGTCTTTAAAAGTTCAGCCTTATCTGAGCCTGTAGTTAGGACACAAACACTTCGTTTATATTTTTATGAAATCGGGGGTCTCCGGGACGGGTGCCTGCGGGATTGGGGTACTCAGGGTAACCCCTTCTATCATCGCTATTCCTTTGATTTGACACTTCTGATCGCGTGACTTTTCGTCATCGATTGTCAACTCCTATACATTTTATATTGTTTCTATGCCAAAATGCTTCTCCCCACTCGCCCGCGGATCGCGCGCGAAGCCGTGAACAACCCGCAACACAGGCGTGTGGATTGCATTCGCATATTCTTCACGGCTCCGCGGGATACGCGCCTCGTTCCCGTTTTTGTCAGTATTTTGTCTGCGATAAAGGAACCCGAACAATATTGTCATATCTCTGTGAGTGTGGGTAGGCTATAAGAGTTATCCTAGAAGTGCCTTGTACATTCACAATAGGTCCCATCTCAAAGGTCAAAACTGCTTGCAGTTTAACAAATTACAACAATCAATTAGAAGGCAATTAAACCTCAGTTTACGAGTAGGCGCAAATAAGGCACTTTAATGATCTTACTATAAACCAACACTTTGTTATTAAATATGACCCCGTTAATGCCGAAAATATTTATAAAATTACTTTACTGTTGCCATTGAATCACAACAATTTATAAATCTAAGCATGTTTTGATGTGTTGTTTTATTACAATAAAGGATTTTGTATCAGTTTGTAAGGAGATTTTTATTTTATTTTTCCTGTTGAACCGAATCTGACGATCTGTCAAACAAAAAATTTTACACCTCTTTACCGAATCCTGAGTTCTTTCACCTACCAGCTATACATTATTTATAATACAATTTTGACTATAAAAATATGACTAAGAAATATTTGGAAAACAATCCAATCTCAAGTCATAATCCTGTGTGGTCAATATATCACACTGGGATTATTACGACAATTCAATTCACAAAATATATATGTGGCTAAGACCTCCTAAGAGCTAGTTGACTTGAAATCTGTTCTTCGTAACCTGTACAGTCGAGAATCAGGAACTGCAAAGAAGTTACTCATCCTAGTACACAAAGCCTAAACATAGTATTCGATTTATAATAGGTACGTTATTCAGTTCGTCCAAGTAAATAAAGAGCGGATCAGAAAGAAAATGCTAATTTGTCCAGAATCTGAGAGAATAAGCTCGGCTTAAAAGCCATCGCTTATATCTACGCAGATTCGAATAAAAAAAAGTAAGATTTTTCATTTATCTGAGATAAAGTTTTAGGCTACCTAAGGCAACTTACCTATTTCATACAACTACACATGCTGTTCAAAATATTCATAGAATTCCTTTTACATATCAGATTAACATTCGACATTTTCAAATATACCTACTTATCATAATTAAATGTATAATGCGAATCAGACAAAGGAATTGCTAAGCGACTATTTTAACCCACAGACAAAGAGAGAAAATAAAACGTGTTTATCGTGCGAAAAAATTTTTTTGTCTATCAATACCAACTGAGCCGCAAACGAGGACCCCGGACTCTTAGGAAATAAGATTCATTCTAAATCATGTAACTACATACTAAATTGTGGCAAATCAGTGACAGAGAGCTTATTTTGTTGGTTGGATTTTGTACCAAAAAACATAGGCGTTCACTAAAATCATATTTACTAAATCTACACTAATATTCACGTCGTACTAACACGGATACCCAGTAGCCTTTGTTATTCCTGGTCGTAACCATAAATATGTCAAGTAAAAATTTAAGTATGAAATGAACTTACTTACTTAGTTACTGTTAGACAACCATAATGGTGCTTATCACAGTGTAGCTCTTATCTGTGGAATGCTCTATGGACAGTGAATACAATATCCTTTTAAGGAAAATAAATGCAAGTTTGTAGTATCAGGTTTTAATCATGTGAAGTTATTTGTCTTAATCAGTAGAGTGGCAAGCAGGAAAGCAAGAACGAATAGACTTAATGGCTTATTTGTCAAACTAAACATGTTAGGCGTTAGAGTAATTTATTATAGCCTGATTTATAAGCATCGATCTATGACTATTCAATAAATGAGTAGTCGTAAGTAGGAAGTCGAATAAATAATACGAACATTCCAATTAAAACCACAAAGAACGTCACTAAAATATCGATTAAAATCTTCAATTTAGAAATGAAATCTTCAAAACTATCGTGAGTTATATTAGGGAAATTATTATTATTTCATTATTATAAGTGTGAGACCGACCGCGAGAAGTGACCACACTCATATAATCCGAAAGAATCGAAACATTATCGGTATCTAAATCGACGATATTTTTACGTGAGTAATTTCCCGTGTGCTATTATAATGAAATATGATCATCACGACTGTATTTCCAAGACATAATAATATAATACTTTCAGATCTTTTTAGGCATTTTTCAGATCCTTTAAAAATTAGATTTTTTTTAATTTTCATTTTAGAATATTGCGAATTCTCAGTTCTTCAGTCTTTTAATTCACTGATTCTATTTTAATGTAGTAGTTATAAACTGGTTCATAACGATTTCCTGATTTCCTCCTTACCTTCAATAATTAAGAAACAAGCCTTAATTTATGTTTTTTAATAATGAAGGGCAAAGCAAGATTCGCATTCAGATATCTTTAAGGGCGTCGACGCGACGGTAGCACTAGCGTTCTATACAATTAATAAAAGGAATAAAGTGATATTATGTGGTCGTTTCAGTTTGCGCTCAGGTGGGTCACCTTATAAAATCAACTAAGTTTCATTAATGATAAACGATACATGAATCTATTTGTACAGTCAATAAACTTAACTTACATTCTAAAAAATATTTGTCACGAATATATTTTGTAGTAAAATTACTTGTGTCTTACAATCCATTATGCTGCGGGCAGGACGTTACTATAAATTATCAGATAAATAGATTATTTTAAATTTTATTCGGAGATAATATAATTAGCATAATTTAAAATTTAATTGTAACGTCTATTTTGTTTTTTGCATTTCCATACAGACTATAATCAATGTAATTTGTGTGACAAATGGGAGAGTTTTATCTTTCAAACTCCATATTTTCTTCTTTTACGACATCAATTTGCATTGTACGACATTTCCTTACTATTTAACCTTTTAAAAGCAGGAAAAGAAATCATGAAAACCAAATCATGCTTTGGCAAATCGTGAAGTATTTATGTATTTGTACTCCAGTCAATGTATTATTTGCACTTTGACTTTATTTCTGATAGAGCTTTAAAATAAGTTTACTATAAAATAAAAGCTACGGAGTTCTGTTCCCAATTTCCAGATGAGAATTCCGTAGTAGAGTCCGCACCACCACTGAAGTCTTACGGAAAAAACGGGAACTAAATTTGTATAATTATTATCCTCGTACTACACACACATAGACTTATAACATGAAAAAGGTTTTCTTGCTTCATCTGCCTTAATCAACTTAGTGTTTAAGCCGTATTGAAAAATTGGTAATTTTTTACTGATATAGTTCTACGATGGCAGCGCCGTGTCTATCGGACTTCAGTGGTGGCGCGGACTCTAATCGTAGAATTCCGTGCCTGACATCGGGCACGTTCGACGTAATAATAGCTGTTGTTTATAATATTAATTTAGCGAAGCTTGAAAGAGGTTTTCATACAAATCAGCAAGGCTCTATGATCTGTTTACTACCAAAAGTAATTACAGTGTATAATAACATAAACGTGTTTAAACCTTTTTTTACATTATTTCAGTGTTGTATACATCGTGATAGTAGCTGTGACCCTTAGCTCGGCTCAGAGGGGGTCTATCGTCGAAGCCATCGCTGGTTTCCTAAAAGACGCAGCTGAACTTCAGAACGGGGAGCCCCCTGACGCAGCCGTTATCCTCCCGGAGTATGACTTTATCATCATCGGAGCTGGTACAGCCGGGTGTGTTCTCAGCAACAGATTGACTGAAGCTAAGAATGTTACAGTAGGTGTTTAGGTTTCTTTGACTATCTTGATGTTTATTTTATACAGGGCAGACATGGCGACATTAAACTAACACACGTTGAGCTAGTTATCAGGAACAACACAAAAATATTTGTCAATGAAATTAACAAATATTATCCTTGAATTCATATTGGAAGTCCGATATTTTTATGCAAAACAAAGATTATTTTAACTTTTTATTAATTAAAATAGGTGTATCTATAAGCTAGAGCTTACATACAACATTTTTCGTCATTATTAATGAGTTAGTGGTGTTAAAAAATACCAAAACTCCAATATTACCCTATAAATTAATATTGATAAAGTTTTGTATTGTAAGCTCAACGCGTGTGTTAATTGAAAGGAGCTATAGGTATACCAAAGTACCTGTATAAGACTTTGCACTTAATTTACCTTTTTCATAAAAAATCAGTCAAACAGGATGACCGTTGACTATACTACAATATCTTTATAAGCAGGATTTACGAAAATCTGCTATATTTAGTCCCATTCCATATCAAAAACAATATGAAAAATAAATTAAATTATATCAAAACAATGTTTAACGAAGGTAGACGAACTAGAGACACATTTAATTGGTATTTGTTTGAGATCGAACTGAGTAGAAGAAAAGACCTTCGCCCAACAGCATAGGCTGATATTTTTATTACGAAGCTTAAGCTGTCTGGTGGTCAGTCATAACTTGTTTTATTTAAAAACAAAGGAAGTATCAACCAAGTGAAAACCAGTTTATTTATTACAAAATATATTGCATCCTAAGGTCCTACTGATAGAAGCCGGTGATAACGAGCAGTTATTCATGGACATTCCTGTGCTGGCGACTCTTCTGCAGTTCACTAGTGCTAACTGGAACTATCATACTGAACCACAGGTATGTGAGATGAATGCTTTGTATCAATATCTCTATACTAATATGTCTGCTAGAAGTGCCTTAGTGCTAGAGTTTTGATGATCGGTCAGTCAGTGAGTGAGTGACAAAATTAAGAAACTTTGACTAGTTATAATTCTAAACTACTGATTCAAATTGAATGAAATTTTACTGAAAATTCAGGCTTCTAGTTTTATTAACAACAAAGTTATAGGGGGTCGAAAATGGCCTAACTGTTTCGAGAAAAGGATGGAACGGTCGTGCCGCTTTTTTGCTTGACTTGGCGGGGCACTGCCGTGCCCTCAGGTAGGTACACCTTGAGACACCTGATCACAAAATGAATTGATTACATTGATAAGTATGAATTACGTGACATAGAACTGAAATAGGAGAGGTGACGTGACGCATGTCACAAAGAGTTTAAAGTTGAAAACAACACGTTTGTATTCAGAATGAGCACAACCTTCATTCCTAATTGATAAATCAGTCGTTAAAGGTAAAGAGAGAATAGATACATTGACAATGAACAACTGACGTGGAAACCAAGCAAGTCGACATAATACCTATTCAATATGTTATCTCGCATTTTAATGTAATTAAATATAAATTTTTATCGTGCAGGATCATAGACGACCTCATTATCGGTCTGCTAAAATACATACTAGTTTTATAAAATGACAAGCTTAGTTGCCCGCGGCTTCGCTCGCGTGGTACCTACTTGGATAAAAAGTAGCCTACGTGTTATTCCAGATCTTAAATTATAATGTATACTTAACAAACATCCATTTATATCCAGTTTGTACGTCCTACTAGGATTCATAATATTTTAAACTAATACGTAAAATACAGACACTTTAATATAACAAAAACAAACAGACTATAAACGATTTGCGCAAAATCAATAATTATTATCATCTGGAACAATGCGTTTCTCACGTACTAATCGATAAAGTCTTGCGTGTTGTAATAACACCTTGCAACATTTTAAGGCATTGACATAGCCCTTGATGAATCGGAAGCTACCTAAACTACAACGGAATAGGAACCATGGTCCATATTATCTTGATATGCTACTATTAACATGCAGGCGGTGTTCGTTAAGCGAAGGAAAAACAGGGGTCAGCCAATAGTATTGATATGCTACAGTTGTTCACGACAAGGAAACATCAGGAATACTTTGGTCAGAGACTCAGAGTGGATAAATGACACTGCCATGAAGTAAGTTCGTATGAGCAGTTGGCTAACTCTGGTGACGGAGTTTTTAGGCGGCATTAAGGCCTCCGTCATGGCGTAACGACTTTAAAAGCCGAGACCGACAATTTACAAAATATTACCCAGGAACAACCACACACTCCATAAGAACAAATAATGGTAATAATATTCTAGAATACGAGTATTAAGCTGAAATTATGATGAATATTCTAGAATGAATACTAATAAGCTATAATTAAATAATTTCCTGACAAAATCGTTCAATTAAAATTATATTTAGATCTACATTAGATCTACGTCTGTAGGTATTAGAGCAGTGTTATATAATAGATTTACAATATTTCGAATATTTTTATAAACAAATATCTTCTTCACTTACACACTCGACTCTGCACCATGTATTTTTTTTTTCGAATAAATAAATTAGAAATTTAATATTTTATCAATCATCATCATTAGTTTCTTTATATGTGCCGAAACAACTTCAAATAAAATTAAACTTTCTGTTTTTGACAAGCAGCCCCAAACTCCCACTCAAGTTGTGACCTTGCGCGTGCACTAATCTAGTAGGTACAATTCAAAAATATAACGTTCTAAATAATGTGTGTTTGAAACGATGCATGTAGGAAGTTGAATGACCTAACAAAGACGTTTTGCTATTCAAGCCTCGAATAGCATATTAAATCTAACTCATCATCTATGCTAATACCTACACCACCTAAACCAGTTTAGAGAATCAAATCATCAAAAAACTAGACAAAAAGCTGACCATAGACAAAAAAGATACAACAATAACTTTTATTTTCATAAAAAAACAAACAATAACCGAACTAATCATTAGATCCATTGTACAATATGAGAATAACGCTGTGTTATATTGAAGTTCATAAGTTTGCTATCGTGATATCATCAGACACCAACCAACTACGATTATAAAAGAACCGGATGACTAAAAACTAGTCACAAATTGTTTTTCTAAGGAAAATCTTCGCAACTGCATTTATTAGACCTGTCAGATGATGAGACCTTACTATTCTCCCTGAATATAAACATGTGTCTAATCCGCGCAAGGATCTCCTAACTCATTCTAAAGTAGGTACTAGTTTGTATTCTTAGAAGGGATTGTGCGAATAAAATCAAGTATAAATAACACACAATTGCCTGTTCAGAATATAGATGAGCGAAAATTCCCGATCTACAACGAAAATACTGTTTGATATAGGTCGTGTCACGTAAAAATAAACCCTGGCTGTCAAGCTGCGCAGTAGCCGATTTATAGAACTGAATAACATCGCAAAAAAAAGTTTTTGATTACGAAGTGGTCTTACATAGAAAAATGATTTATGACGTAATATGAGGAGGGAGGCTGATAAAATGCAGTTGATGTAATTTAAAGAAGAAGCCGATAATTGTAAAAGCGATTATTTAGACGATATGATGACAGAAACATTTATTATTCACGTAGGGGATGATGATTCAGACTTAATTGATGATAAAAGCTCTATCTAATTTATTTTTAATGTAAACAGCCACAAGTGAAATGCCAGTTAAAAATAATACAATAGGTCTAAACTGCTATAGTACTTTCGTGCGCGAGTGTACCCATGCGCAAACATACCCCCCGCCACTTCCCGTCAGAGTTATTTTTAACCGATTTAAAAAAAAAGAAGTTTCTTGATTCGATCCTAAAATTTTTTTTAATGTTTGTTCGCGAATATCTTCGTCGTTTATGAAGCAATTTTGCTGATTATTTTTTGTTGGAAAGAAGATATTCCAAGAAGGGGGTCCCATAAATAAATCATGAGGATCTGATGAGGATATTCAGAATTATGCACAGAAATGCACCTCGAGAGTGCAGGAAATTGCTCTCTTCTCACGTATTTGAAGTCGGTTTAATAAAAAAAAATATTTTGCCACTTGTTACGTGACACGACTTATATATGAAGTGCCGACATAGAAACATATTTATAAAAGAACTTTGCCGACCATGCTCGTGCCGTGACCGTTTTCAGGCGTAAGGCGTAAATAATAGTTTCATTATTGACTGGTACTGCCATGGTACGCTGCGGTGTTGGTCGGTAACAGTATAGTTGTCTCATAATACAAATATTTTTTATTGGCTAGCACGTACCTATTACGGTCCTAGCACGGTTATCGTATAGCACGGCTATACCGTCGGAAAACAACCTTACCTATTGTTCCACTTTAATATGAAACTTCAACATTTAATATAATGCATGATCTCAGAAAAAATAAGAGCGAACACATCATAATGATGTGTAAATATTACGATAATGGTTACGTATATGTAGCCAAAGCTCCACTTACAAAAAGAAACACAAAATCAAAAATAAAAATGCAAGACAACAAGGTGGAATGCGGATCTTGAAACTAGCTATGTCTTAAAATGAAAAACCGATTGCCTTCAAAATGTTCGAATTTAACTGACGTGATACTCGTGAAATTCCTCATACTACGTATGAGGAATTTTACTTTAACTTTATTCGACTAAAGCCTTACAAAACATTAAGTTCATCTAAGTCGATTACCATCAAAAAAGTATAAGATGAAAGTGTTATTCCATGAAGTATGCGTATTAATCATTTATTTTTCGTTCATAAGTAATCTAAGCTAACATTCAAACGACATTTAATTTGGTATGAAAGTGTTCCTTTCTTATGGGAAATAAAGTCGATCAGGATCAACTTGCTTTTTTTAAATGAATTTATGTCTTAATAACATTATTATACTATATTGTTTCCCGACGTAACGACCACGAGATCTGTAACGCACTCGTTTAAATTGTACCAACTTATTTTTTTTACAAAGGTACCGTACTTTTATTCATAATACTAAAAAAAAACAAAAAAAAAAATATTTCAAAATAAAAAACAATTTTACTTCAAAACTTTCTAACTACAAAAGAAGAAGTAGCTAGCTTAAGGACTCAAAATTTTGCCCCAGTAAATTAAATACCTACTGTTTCGTTCGTTTTAATTCAAACAATTCACTCACTAAAATTATTAGATACGCAATAGATCGAAATAAATCACCCTGATGCTGCATTATCAGTAGTTATTTATCTTATGCGGTTGATGTACGGCTTAATATGCGGAAACTTTTTCTAGATGCGTGGTTATTCTCCTAAATCACCGGCCAAACCCAACCATAAAGTAAACCGCAAATTAAAAATAGCCATCAAAGGAATTAGCACGGCATTTGGGTTGGTCAAGTAAAAAGCTTGGAAATGACGTCAATCGTACCTCGATTTAGATTTGTAAACATTTAAGTACCGTTATAAGATTCATTCACAAATAAATTCTGCTAAACAAATAAGATAATTATAATATATACAATATGTGTGAATAATTATAAAAATAGTAAAAGTAATTATCGTGTTATTTTGTTGAGTGAAATGACAAAAGATTTACTAAGCTGATATCAAAGTTGAGTTTCGTACAAAGCAAATATTTTGATTTGACACCAGATTATCATAATAATGTGGGTATGTACCAAATATGTATTTGGACGTTACCCCCTTAGACATCTATACAGGATCCAAAAAATGCCTAAAGACCTCAAAGAACATGTATACTTCACCTGGGAATACAGTTGTGAATAGATTTTTTTTATTATCTTTATTTAATTAGTTAAATTATTTTGTTTTTAGAGAATAGATTACTAAGTGGGAGCTGTTACGGACATGAATTAACTAAGGTATTCCCAAAGATAACGTCACGATTTGTGGTCTATATATCTGAGATTTCGTATAAATTCACACAATTGGTTTTATTTAAAAATTGATTAGCAACATGATATTTCAATTTATGATAATATCATCACGGGTATTTCATTGATTCAGAGATAAAATGACTAAGTTTGATATTGTCACTTTTCTAGTTAATTAACAAAATGAACAAAGGTCAACTTGTCTTAAATTTTATTCATATAGCACTTCCCCATTATTCAAATTAAGATGAAAATTCAGAAAAGCTTTAATGAACCCTTGGAGCACATAAAGTTAACAAACATTTGCCCAAGGCTTCCTCGCTCGCGTGGTACTTTAATTATTTTATTTAAAGATTTACTTTTAGCCTGTATGTTTCTGGTACTTAACCGAATAAAAAGGAGGTATTTATTCCAGGTCATAAACTATATTTATTCCAAGTTTCACTGAAATCCGCTAATAGCTTATGTACACCACGTTTTTAAAACGAGCAGTCACTGCGCGATTTCGTGTAGCACGACACCTGCTAGTTCGCAGTGCGTTTTACAAACGTAAGGATAGTCTGCATTTTGCAGCGGATCTAAGGCTTTAATATCCATCCATGCAAACTTCTGCATTTATAATATAGGCACATTGAGTACAATCTATAGAGCCACAATCAGACAAATAAAATGCCCGCGCCAAAACTCAGCGCACGCTACGCAGTGCGCAGAGTTTTACTTTTTAACGTACAAGCGACATTGAACATTAAAACAAACGACATAACGTCTACATTTAAATGGCAAATGTCATTGTAGAACATTGAATTTGCTCGGACTTTTTAATGCCGCGTCCTCACTCTTCAGGAGACCCTCGCGCGAGGCTTGTCGAGCGGAGGCGGCCGGAGAGCAGCCATCCACACACTCCGTTCAGTGTGGCCAACGTAGGTGATTTGTCGCCATTTAGGCTACTCAGAATGAGAATCGGCGATGAAAAAATCTAATAGGCTACTTTGAAAAATGTACAATAATCGCCCTTATGTAGGGAAGTCTTATCATGGTGACTTCAATTTTATTGAATTTTATTTTATTTTTCAATTTTATTCTAATTTAAATAGCTTGTCACTGAAGTAGCCTAATAGGCGACCAGTCGCCTTTCAGATTTTTTCATCGCCGATTCTCATTCTGAGTAGCCTAAATGACGACATATTTGTTGCCTACGTTGGCCACACTGGAAGAGTGTGGATGATTGTCTCGCCTCGCCCTCTAGTGTCCTTTGACTCGCGCCCGAAAACCCCAAAACCAAGCGGAGCGCGCGCGAGGCGACCGGAGGCTAGACGAGGGGACCGTCCTCACTCTTCGCTCGCGTAGCCTCGTGTCGCCTCCTGAAGAGTGAGGACGCGGCATAAAGTGTTGTCAGCTATTCGATTGTGTGTGACTCTTTAGTATGGTTGGCCACTTGCTCATACGAACGAACGAACGAGTATGGTAACTCGATGTATTGGCATCGTAAATAAATTAATTACTTCTTTTGCTGCACGCTTCTATTTTTCTATTTTTAGGCACAGTGCATTAATCATGTGCAGATATGGTGACCTTGTTTGTGGTCAGTGGTAAAAGGAATGTAAACCTTTGAGACACTTCCGCTCACATACTACTGAGAAGTACCTTATCCCTTTCGCTCTTATTATTTTTATACAAATTCTCATTTTCCTATCATTGTCGGTCCCGGCTCTTGAAGTAGTTAAGTCATGACGGAGGCTTTTAAGCGGCTTAAGAACTCCGTCACCTGAGTTAGTCACTTGCACATAAGAAATTACTTCTATTGCAGATTTTTGTACTAAATGATAGCTGTTATTAGCGCAGCTGATCCGATAATGCAAGAAGTATGAACTCTGCTATGAATAACTATAAAACATCTATGTCTATGTTCATTTAAATCAGCTTGTAACGCTTGTATGCAACGTTCGAGTCTGGTTTCCGTTTTTTGTGATATTATTTTTATGTACCAGCCTGCCGACATTTATCCACATTGATCATAAAAAAACCCAAATCGCTTTTAATAACACCATCTCTAAATAAATATTATTATCGTTAATCTTTAAAAAAAAATATACCTCTAAGTATATGCATATTTTTTTGCGAAACGAAAAATCTATCTAACCACGGCCGTGGTTTGAAGCCCCGATCTTTACATTAAAAGTCGAAGCAGTGCCCCAATTTGCTAATACGGCTCTCGATTTTATTAGATTAAACAAATCTGCTTACATTATTCGAAATAATTATGTCTAACACTCGATTAGACTAGAAATAAAGCTTCAATTACCAAATAATTCAATAATGTCATTAAGAAATGTATCATCATGAAGTAAGTAATAATCGCATGCGTCAGTATCCAAATAATTATATCGCTGATTGGATATTAATCGCTTCAAGTGAATCAATTGTGTATTTTATTCTATTGTGCAATCATAATATTTCTTTCGATATCCAAACTTAATAAATCTTTATACTTAATTTATACGTAAAGTGATCGGAAACTGATAGGCAGTAATTGACATAATTTAAACGAATTTACGGGAAATTTATCGCGTATTATACCTTATTTTTTGATTTCCCGCAAAAATCACGAAAGTTAAAACTGTTTACCTATATCTCGTCATAGAAATCTTTAAAAAAAACTGGATCTCAATAAAAGGGTCATCTATAAAATCCTACTATAGTTTTATGAATCATCCGGACACTTATTAGCTGAAAAAATCATCAAAATCGATCAAGCCGTATAATATAATATAGCAGAGTAAAAGGTTAATGTTTGTAATCTTTAGGTTCTTAGCCTCGTATTCAGAGACCATACTCAAGCCTGATACGTGTCTGAAGCGGTTATTCATCACACAGTTTCCATAGACAACTGTCAAAAAATCGATTCTTGTCCCTGAGCGCAGACTCTATGCGAGCCTTAGTAAATTAAATTACAATCCAACTTTTTTAGCACTAAATATATTTCGCAATAATGATATGATGTTGTAGCAATTTGCTTTGTACAGATACACAATTACATTTTTTACAGGTATTACAATTTTTTATTAGTAACTATAAAAAACTGGGGAAGTCCTATGCGTCAGTAACAAGTGGCAAAATTAAAATTTTAATTGAAACCGACTCCAATTACGTAAGAGAGCAATTTCCTGCACACTCGAGGTGCATTTCCGTGCATTACTCCGAAAATCCTCATCAGATCCTCATAACTTTTTTATGGGACCCCCCTTCTTCTTCTTTCCAACAAAAATCATCATCACAATCGGTTCATAAACGACAAAGTTATCTGCGGACAAACATACAAAATAAAATACATACGGTCGAATTGAGGAACCTCCTGTTTTTTGAAGTCAGTTAGGTCGAACGAAAAGTCGTTAACGGAGTTTTTAAGCTGAAGGCCTCTGGCATGGTTTTACGACTTTATATCAGAAACCTACAATTAAACATGACCTCGAAGCACGGAAGAGCTGCACAACAACTCACATTAAGAAACTATAAATAATAAAATCGAAATAGTTCATTGATTTTTAGGGTATCGAACGTAATCACTTTAAATATTAATAAATAAATGTCATTGGACATTTAACATAGCAACATAGCAACTTAATGCTTGTGTTATGGTAATCAGATGACTCATAATTATACTACTTTATATACATTTTTTTTGTAAATGCATACATATTATACATAGAAAATAGCCAGACTCGAGGCAAATATTTGTAGTTCATACAAACATTTGTCCCGTGGCGGAGATCGAACCTGCAACCTCCGCGTCACAAGCGGGCTTTCGCCCACTATTTCACAGAGGTCGTCATAATTTGTACTATTAGTATTATAACGGCTACAAGGAATGCTGATGCTGACGCGTAAGATTTGTATGACTCATATTCTTAATCGTGGAATGATTTGTGATCTTCCTGCATACACATAAATATATCTAGGAAACCCACCACAGCACAATCTTTAACATTCGTCCCACAGTTTGTTATTGACATGTCGCGGCGCGTCAATGGATGCGACTAGCACATGGCCGTAGTGGTTGACACCTTGACACAAACTTATTAGGGAATTAGGGATGACCCAGCAGTAGGTAAAATCGGCATGTGGATGATGATGTTAGTTATGTAATAAGAAAACTAGTTTATTTTGACCATAATGATGTTGATAATGCATACACATGTATGGTAAATGCACCAGTATTATAATGATTTCGTATTATTTCCGTGTATTTAGACTGAACAAGAACCTGTTGAACTGGATAATTTGAACATAATTCCTAAAATACAAACCTAACATTTTGGATCAAAAATGATGTCACAACTATTTTAACCCCGAAAGAGTATTGTGAAATTTTGTAGTAAGTGTGTGCAAATGTTTATTACTCTTTCATGCTCAAACGGCTGGACAGATTTGAATGAAATTTGGTACCAGGATAGCTTATATCCTGGATTTACACATAGGCTACTTTAGATCCCGGTATTTTCACGGGAACGTTAACTATTAACCGCGGGAAACATTTATTATATAGCAGCTAGTTATTCATATATTTAAAGCAAATCAATGTATGCTGTATAAATGTATTGATGATTCTTATGTAAAATTGTGTAAGTAATTATAAGGTTTTTTTCGTGAATTATAATTTGATCAAGATACAACCTACAAAATACAAAAAACGTAGTTACTACCCGGCTCCCCGGATTCACCTTGAAGTGAAAAGCTTTCATTCTTTATAAGTGATCACTAACCTAGCACACGGGGACGGTGGCCAAAACAGTATAATATGGTGATATAGTTTCCCGCGAACAAAGTCGCGCGCATATCAAATGACTCTATGTGCATTCACGTTTTAATTGCATAGATAATAAGTTTATTTAAGGTCGACCAGATAATGATATTTTTTTAAAAACCTGTCTATAATAAAAATTAAATTGATCTTGATCATAAACAGATACTTAGAACGTTAGGTAGTTAGACAGCACGCAATTTTGTAAGTGATACTTATTTAATAAATCGCATGATGCAGAAGCACCTCCCTACAATTTCAGACCAAGGTCTAGCTTAGTTAAATGTAAAATTACTTAAACATCGAGTTTATGTCATCAGCCATCATACTCGTACTTACACCGACGTCAAAGTTTAATTTTTGTTTTACAGTAGTCTTGACATTGTGATAAGATGGCAAACTATTATATTCTGTCTATTTATAAAAACATAACAACACAGGAAGACTAGCGAAAACAGAGTTTGGTGGCCACTAAGTGCAACTTTGCTACTCCTCCTAAACTATACAAAATTAAACTATTACAGAGGTATTAAAAAAAAGCTTATGATAGGTTTCACAAACTGTACATTCAGTTTTTTTTAATTCCTTTGTTCAACGTAATAATAAAATAAAATAGGCGGTGGCGCTAGTTTCACCCATACAGTCACCTTAAGGCCCTGATCCTATGCTAATGGATGTGTAATCACCTGTGATTATGTCTACCTATTTTCCTCTTGCACTGTGTCTTTCATAATAAGCCTTCAAGACTGTTCATGACATTAAATCAATGTAAATGTTTCAGAAAGCAGGATGTAAGGGCATGCGCGCAGGGAGGTGCGCCTGGCCTCGGGGGCGAGTGGTTGGAGGCTCCTCTGTTATTCACTCCATGATGCACACGCGGGGAAACAGAAAAGACTACGACAGATGGGCTGCTAATGGAAATCCAGGTAATTACTCTTGTTTGTATAACACAATATCTAACAGACAAGGGAAGAAAAAATGCGAACTGCATAACACTTTAGCAACAGATACTTAAACTCTATATTTTTTTACAGGTTGGGATTACAAATCGATACTAAAATATTTTAAGAAATCAGAAAACATACAAATATCGGATTTAGCACAGAACAAAATGTATCACTCATCACAAGGTGAAATGACATTACAGTACCCAAACTGGCGGACACCTCTGTCTGAAGCTTTTCTTAAAGCAGGAGTAGAATCAGGAGGTAAGATTGTTGATTACAACGGCGAAAAACAAATAGGATACTCCCTCATCCAGTTTACAATGAACAATGGAACTCGGGTAAGCGCAAGTAGAGCTTTCCTTCATCCTATTAAAAAGAGAAAAAACTTCCATATCTCCAAAAATACTATGGTGACGCGTATCTTGATAGATCCCTGGAAGAAAACCGCCTATGGGGTAGAATTCAAGAAAGGAAAAAAGAAATATATTGTACTTGCAAAAAAAGAAGTTATATTGTCTGCTGGAGCTATTAACTCACCGCAAATGCTAATGATCAGCGGCATCGGTCCTAGAGATCACTTGACAGAAAATAATATTACAACAATAATGGATTTACCAGTTGGGTACAATCTTCAAGATCACTGTGCATTAGGAGGTCTCACTTTTGTGATTAACAGCACTGATTCCATACGCGTGGAACGAGTGGCAACCTATGACAATATAATCCAATACTTCAGCCATAAGACCGGTCCATTATCAGCTCCTAGCGGTACAGAAGCGCTTGCTTTTATCGATACAAAAAATCCAAATAGTGATGACGGATATCCTGACCTGGAATTGCTGTTTGTTGGAGGTTCTTTAGTATCACAGCCTGCTTACAAGCAAGCTTTTATGATAGACGATAATGTTTATGAAAAAGTTTACGGTCCGATAATGAACAAAGATACATGGATGGTATTCCCGATGCTTCTGCTTCCGAATTCCAAGGGGCGTATCATGTTGAAAGATAAGAATCCGTATCGGAAACCGATGATATTTGCAAACTACTTTAGTGATAACGGACATGACGAAAGAGTCATCTTACATGGGATCAGGAAAGTTATAGAGCTGTCGAAGACAAAAGCGTTTCAGCGTTACGGAAGTAAGCTTCACGATATACCCCTTCCACAATGTGCACACCACAGATTCAATACTGACGAGTACTGGATATGTGCTATGAAGACAATAACAAATACGATTTACCACTATTGTTGCACGAATAAAATGGGACCGCGGGAAGATTCTGAAGCTGTTGTTGACTCCAGATTGAGAGTGCATGGAATATCAAGACTGAGAGTGGTAGACGCAAGTGTGATGCCACATGTACCAGCTGCTCACACTAATGCGCCAACTATGATGGTAGCAGAGAAAGCTGCAGATATGATAAAAGAAGACTGGGGCTTACTTAAATGAGCGTTGCCAACTATAAAATGCCATACCATGACCGTGCTTTGACTACAATAATGTCATTGTTATCGTGCCAGCCAATTTTTTTGTATTTAATAATAGTAGATGACACTAGACTGTTCCGTTACTGACTACGGCTGACTGTCCATTGAAGCGAAGCGAGCTGGCGGAGCGGAGAAACGGATAAATATTAACCAATAGTATTGCATAAAATCTCTTGTGAAGATTTTATGCGCGTCAATGGACAGGCAGCCTAACACCGTAGCAGCATTTCCGTGCTTGATACGTACATGGAATGGGTATAGCAAGGTCATGGTATGATACGTGGTAGGCATAGTTAATTATAAAAGAAAATAAGTATATATAATTATTATGTAATAGCAATGTTAAATACCAGTCTTATTGCGGAAAATTCGAATCAAAGATTTTGAATTTAATGTATGGGATGTTATACTGTTGTTGAAATAAACTTTGTAAAAGGATATAAATCGTTTTGTATATTTTTTTTTATATTTTTGTTCGTTCGCGAATAACTTCGTCGTTATGTTATGAACCTATTTTGATGATTTTTTCTTTGTTGAAAAGAAGATATACCATGGGTGGTCCCATTTCATAAAAAAATTGAGGATCTGATCAGGAAGATCCCGGAGTTATGCACAGAAATGCAATGCACCTCGAGAGTGCAGAAAATTTATCTCTTCTCACGAAATTGAAGTCAGTTTTCATATTTTTTTTAATTTTGCCACTTGTTATACTTTCGTATACACGCACTTTACTTTACAACTATTTTAATCCGGTTTCTTTTGTTATTGTCATTTAAATGCATTTAACTTATTTTATTAACAATGTCACTAGTCTAACCGGTTTTGGACATCATACATTTAGTAGTAAGTTTACAATACGGAAAAACTTGATTTCTTACTGTTTGGTGAAACTATACAGCCACTTTCATTAATAACTGATTCAATAAGAAATAAAAAACTTTGTTTTTTATACTATAAGCACATAACGGCTATGGAATTTAAATAGGTTTATAGAGACGCCTACTGGCTTTAACTACCGAAAGTAAAGATGTCGTCGTCCACATTTGTACTTCCTACTATTATTAACGCGAATGTTTGTATGGATGTAAAGATGTTTGTTACTCTTGTACAAACATGTTGATGATTGTACAAGATGATGTTTGATGTTTGTTACTACTGTGCCTTGACTTTCGATTTCGTCTTCAGTCCGACTCCGAATTTTAGTCGTGAATCAGTAAATTTTTCGATTGTGTAGTAAGGAAAGAAAGAAAGAAAGAAAGAAAAATCATTTATTCTTGTAGGACCTCAAGGATCACTTAAGTATCGTTTTACATGCTAGGTGATTCTAATGCCTGTTCCAACGCGACTCCCTACACCAGGGAAAGAATCAGGCAAGAACCTGGTGGTGTGGGCCTAGCTTTTTTTTAAAAGCGATCCCTTAACAATCTAAAATACTTAATCTAAATAGTCAAGCTTCAGTGGGAAGCCAGTCGAACAAAGTAAGGCATGTCAAAGAAAGTAAAAGTAATTGTAAAGTTAACAAGATAACACCTCAACAAAATGTTGTCTGGCATCACACGCTACACTTGGCCGACTTAAGTGGTAGGTACCTACTTATCAAGGTAGTAAAGATATTGTATACCATCAACCGTCGAGGGACACATCGACATCAGGCCACGCAATTTTATCATTAATAAAAGCCTCAATGGAATAATACGCTTTCTCTACAAGAATATTCTTTATGTACGTTTTAAACCTTCGAGTCGGTAGGTTAGTTACGTTGATTGGGAGTTTATTGTAAAAAAGTACAGTATTTCCCATAAAAGAACCGTTTACTTTTTCTAGTCTAAATTTAGGCACACATAATTTATTTTTATTTCTAGTGTTAATTTTGTGCACATCACTTTTTTTCTTAAAGTTGTTTATATATTTGTGAGTGTGCAATAAGTTTACATAAATATATTGCGAAAAAACAGTAAGAATATTTATTTCTTTAAAACGCTCTCTTAAAGAGTCCCGACGTTTCATTTTGTAAATGGCGCGGACAGCTCGCTTCTGTAAAACGAAAATAGTTTGAATATCTGCTGCTTTACCCCAAAGAAAAATACCATACGACATCACACTATGGAAGTAACTGAAATATACTAACTTAGCTGTTCCTTCGTCAGTAAGTTGCCTAATCGTACGCACTGCGTAAGCCGCGGAGCTAAGCCTACCTGCAAGTGTTTCAATATGCGGACCCCACTGCACTTTGGAGTCGATTGTAAGACCTAAGAAAACAGTTGAATCTACAAGATTAAGTGCTTCCCCATTTAGTTTAATTTTTGTAGGTCTCTGAACCACGTTAGGCAAAGTGAATTTAATACATTTAGTTTTTTTGGCATTAAGTAAGAGGTTATTAGCAGTGAACCAGTTTGAGACTTGGGCTAAAGAGGCATTAACATCATCATAATTATCCTTAGACCTATCAACTTTAAAAAGCAAAGATGTATCATCAGCAAAAAGAACAATGTCACACATGTCTTTTACAAAGGAAGGAAGGTCGTTTATGTACACTAGAAACAGAAAAGGGCCTAGTATCGAGCCCTGTGGCACACCCATATCAATAACTGACCCTGAAGACTTTTTACCTCCTACTTCAACTTTAAGGAGTCTCTCAGAAAGATAAGATCTAATCAGGTTAATAGCTTGGTTTACGACACCATAGTACTTTAATTTAGAAATTAGAGTCGCATGACATACGCAGTCGAAGGCTTTCGACAGATCGCAGAAAACTCCGACTACGTCTTGCGAGTTCTCAAAGGCCTCATATATGTGTTTTAGAAGCAATGTACCTGCATCGGTTGTTGATCTACCTTTCGTAAATCCAAATTGGTGCTGGTGTAAAAGTCCGTTGAGATTAAAGTGAGAGAGCAGTTGATTAAGAATTAGTTTTTCAAATATTTTACTTAACGCAGGCA
Organism: Xanthorhoe designata; assembly: GCA_963582015.1. Lineage (NCBI taxonomy): Eukaryota > Metazoa > Arthropoda > Insecta > Lepidoptera > Geometridae > Xanthorhoe > Xanthorhoe designata. The sequence goes on from OY757029.1 coordinate 6,230,947, forward strand.
GAATCGATATTGGTCTATAATTAGCGGGGTCAGTTTCATTACCAGATTTGAATAAAGGAATAACTTTACTCATCTTCATTAGATTGGGAAAAACTCCCTCGTCAACGCAATTGTTAAAGATATAAGCTAAACATGGAGCAATATCCCCAACAATAGTAGCTAATATCTTAGTCGAAATCCCCCATAAATCTTCAGTGTTTTTAATATTCAGTGTTTTAAATATTTTGACAATATTGTCTGCGTTAACATAACTAAACCTGAATTCATTATTACCCTGAACAACACTGGATTCCAAAAGGCCGTATGCTATAGTGGCGGATGAATTTAATGATTGAGTCACCACATGTGGTATATTAGAGAAAAAATTATCAAATGCGTGAGCGACCTCATCGCTTTTAGTTAATAAATGATCATTTACTTTTAGATTTATCTGTTTGTGGCCACGTTTTGTTTTACCAGTCTCATTGTTGATCAATTTCCAAGTGGCTTTAATTTTGTTAGGTGCTGTTTCAATTTTATTTTTTAAAAACATTGATTTTGCTACCTGACATACTTTTTTGAATGTTTTAGAATAATTCTTAATGTAAAGGTTATGTGAAGGATCGTGGAGCATTAGTTCCCTTGTAGAATACAGATCATAAAGTTTATTTCTACTTCTATAAATACCAGGTGTTGCCCAGTCTGCAAAGCTTGCACTAGTTTTAGATATACAAGTCTTTAATTTAAATATTTCCTTATGCTCCTCAGTAATTAAATTAGATAAACAGTTAAACAGCTCATTCGGGTCTTCTATACAAGGCAAAAGTGACATTTTAAGTTCTATGCAACCCTTAAACTTTGTAATACGACTCGCCGTGATAGGTCGGTAAGTGAATTGAGTAGGTTCATTTAATAAGCTATTAGGAAATTTAACACTTTGACCATAATGATCTGATCCAAACTTTTTAATTAAGGCTTTACTAATTGGTTCACAACTACTAAAAATATTGTCTAGACATGTGGCTGTTGTTAATGTTACCCTAGTTGGTTCATTGAAAAGATGTGTCAGATTAAAACATTTGAACAAATTAATGAACCTTTCAGAAAGAGAATCTAAAATAATGTCTACATTAAAATCACCACAGATTATTAAAACTTTACTACTAGTGAAAATCTTGAGCAAAACTTCTTCCATAGTGGACTCATACAGCCCATAATCCGCGTCAGGTGGACGGTAAACACTCACAATTACATGTCGCTCCAGCTCAACGCACGACAGCTCAATGGTCCTCTCAATAGAGAGATTAACAATATCTTTACGTTCCTTGCATAAGGTATAGTAATCTATCCTCGCTCGTGTCCAGTATTCTAAATGTATGGATTATTTAGTTCATGCCAGTTACCGGGGAGGCGCTGCACTGGATTTTCATACATTTGTGATATTTAGATGATATTTGGAATGATGATTCAGGTGCTATACAAACTTACACTATCTCAACAATATCTTAGTCTACCTAAGGCCAGTTTCAATAGCCTTTCCTTGGTTTTGCTTACCGCTGGTAGATATTTGACATTATATCCTACAAAAATGACAAATGATGAAAAGATACAGAAGCCAGTTTATCACACTTTTTAAGTACAGAACATTTATCTAGAAAACTATAAGTAGTTCATCCATTTGTAGAAGTAGCCAGAGCCCCCGCTTTATATTATAATTATGAATCAGTTTGCGTAGTAAAGATTATTATTGCGGAAATCTTTCGATGTTTTTATAAGCAGGAGCAAGATGAGTAAAAAGGTTGATTGGCATACAATAAGCGGTTAGATTTTGCACACTTTTGTCCGGGTTTTTCTATTATTAGTGAGCAAGTCATGATGTTGCATTCATTATTTTAGCAAAAAGATTTTCTTACGTCAGACCATTTGCGTACCTACGCATACAATGGACCGCTCGCGACTTCGTTCGCGTAAATTTTGTCCTAGTAGCCTAAAGGAAGCTGAATGATGTACTTACAACATTTTCCCAGTAGTTACCGTTGAAATTTGCCGTATGACTGAGGTACTCACTCTCGATCGCATCCTAATCAGGAATTATATCAGCTTATTACTTAAGAATTAATGTGGATAGATATATAGGTGTAGAGGTAGGCTAAAGAAAAGATGGATGGACTGTGTGAGGGATGACATGAGTAAGAAAGGAGTGAGTGCTGAGATGACGTCTGATAGAGGGAAATGGAAGAAGAATACATGTTGTGCCGACCCCACATAGTGGGATAAGTGCAGCAAGAAGAAGAAGATGATCAGTTAAGAATTTACCAGTCTAAAAAGTCTAATTAGTTCATCAGTATTTGTAAATAGGAATATTAAAACCAAGTTTCAAATGAATTGCACAACCATCAATACTCATAATTTTCATATTTCTTGGTTTAGGCTCCGCGTTGGTGTACACGTCAGTCAGCCAATCAGTAATGATAGCCTGATATTATACTCGTATAAGAAAACGTAAATCTACCACAAAGAGATTAATCCGTTTCAGAGTTTTTTAACTTCATTAATTAGTTTGTTAGGGATAAATCAAGGACAAAGCTTATTATATTATTACCTTTGGATGATTATCTATTTTCGGCGACAGGTAACATTTTTCTCTTATTTAATATAAAATTTAACTAGGTAGTATCTGATTGGAGGTATTATAACAAAAGGACTAGTATAAAAATGATGTCCGTATATTTTCCAAATTTGGGCTTTCCCTTAGAAAAATAATAATAAACGTTACTTTATTTAAATAACACGTGACGTCTCTACGAGTGATCTCAATTTTACGAGCTAATGAGCTTTTCGTAATTATTATTTCCGCTTTGTTGAATAGTTTAAGTACTTGAATCTCAAAAAATAGCAATTAATATGGATGTAAATTAAGCCGTGTTGGTCAAGTGGATTAGTACCTCGACTTTCGATCCGAAGGTCGTGGGTTCGAATCCGGCCGTGCATCAATGAACTTTTCGCATCGAAAAATTTATTAACACGAGCTTATAACTGTGAAGGAAAACTTCGTGAGGAAACCAGTTAGCTCTCTAATAGCGTCGATGGGCTTGCAACCTGTCACGTATGGAAAGTTAAGATCTTTAGATCTTTTTCAAGATGTCTAAGGGGGTAGTCAGAGGTATGTCCAAATACATACATATTTGGTACATTGCCCACATTTTGCAGAAGTTAACACTCCATACATGACAGGTTGCAAGCCCATCGACGCTATTAGAAAGCTAACTGGTTTCCTCACAATGTTTTCCTTCACCGCTTTTATTTCTTCTTCTCTTCTCTTCTTCATTAAAGCTCAATATTATATAACATAAAATACTCAGTTCCAAAAACTAAGCGACTGCTAAAATTATATTTTATCGTATAATTTAACGAGAAACTAGTTTCCGCCAGTTCCATTTTCGAATCCATCCGACGAACCCACAATCTTCGTTTCGAAAGTCGAGGCACTGACCCACTCTGCCAGCATAGGCATTTATAACGCAATAACATAGACAAAATGTCAAAATACCAAAAAAAAATATTTATAAACTAATTACGAAAGAAAATCTACCCAACTGATTGTGCGACACTGTGCGACAACTTGGATGCCCATTTAACATCTTGACCGGTAGCAGCATTAAATCGCGAAGAGTGGAGAAATGGAAGGGAGTGTCCTGGCAGTGGGACAGTATGACTGACAGCTTTCAGCCATCAAATATAGAATAGATAGATGGTTGAAGTTAAGCAACGTTCTGAGCGATCACAACTTGGGTGGGTGACCGCAAGTGGCATTAACAACTGGTAAATTTACTGGTAAAGAAATATTTATATTATCACTAACAACTACTGATTAAGTTGAACAATAACGATAAATTAAATAACTTTATGATGAAAGTAACCATAGTTATAACTTCATGCTATTTACGTCATTTATTTGAACAAAGAACAATTAATAAGAAATTATATGGATATTTAATTAAGAATTCATTAGTTAATGCCTTTTAGATACCATTTTTAAAGAAGCAATATTTAGTGATAAGAAATTATACATTCAAAAAGATGTGTAAAAAAGATTTGCTTATCATAATTATGTATCCCAAAGACGCAGTAGACGGGTAGTCAGAGGTTTATTCAAACATGCCGCTTTGTGACATGCCGCTTCAAGGAAGCTATTCGAATAAAGCTATAGAGCTAATCGATTTTTTCACGATATTTTCCTTCAGTTTGATACTAAGTAGTACTAAAAAAATTACTCAATTAGTACCTATTATAATATTTTATGCTAAATTCTAATGAACCAAATACATCTACAACGGTAGGTATCGCTCTACTTTATGAACGCAGACATCTCTATGTGATCCTACAAGTTCTTTTGAATAAATTATTTTATAAATTTGCAGAGATATCAGTAGATCCAGAGAAGATAATGAAAAGATCTGAATATATTCGAACCACAATGGTCAACCCTAGCATTCAAAGACAAAACTTGTAAAAAAATCTTAGCCTAACAGTTGCAGACAGATATTTGTGTTTTATACCGATTTCTCGGTACTATTTATTTACACTATTAATCGAGGTTACCTTTTATGCCGCAATAAAATATCTATGTGGGAGGCCTATGTCCAGCAGTGGACGTCCTATGGCTGGTGTACTGATGATGATGACATAACTACAGAGTGTACCTAGAATTCAAATATATAATTGCACTATGATTCCAAGAAGCTGCATATCTTAATCGATACTTAATCAATTGTAAACGATCATTAAACTCTACCTAATACATTTTAAGAGTTTTAAATAAAATAAGTTTTTTTAAGAAACAAACACACGCAAGAAATGTACTTAAACAGAACACAGGTAATCATGAAAAGACAGAAAGAAAATTAAATATATGATAGTATAATAATTTATATGATAATAATTATTAAAAACATCGGAAAATTTACAATAAAATGAAAGAAATAACATTTTCCCATATAAAATTTTCAGATAATGACAACAACTGTCAAATCGAATGGTTTCAATAATTCCAGATTTTGGCATAGCGAAGTTTGCCGGGACAGCTTGTATAAAATAAAACAGGAAAGAACATGAAGCTACCTCCTCAAATAGGATAAAAGGAAAATAAACAGCAGCAAAAAATGTATTGTCAAAAGCATCGGAAGACGGGATCAATAACCGGAAAGCAAAAACACCTTATCTTCAATTCATAAACATGACCTTTATGTGTCGGTGCTTACCATTTCTCTCCAAATTCAGGGTTCCGCGTTGGTAAAGAAGTACTCACCAGACTTTGTAGGGTTATTTCATTGGTTTTGGAATTAAACATTTTATCAAGACAATGATAATGTATTTGATGATGAAATATATTTGAAAACAAATTCCCTGCTCCGCCATCACGCCAACTGCACGCATGATCCGTATGAGCGTCATGGGTTCTAAAAGCGTTAGGCCCTCTAAACCAGGCGAGTCGTGGCAGACCCCAGAGAAGAAGTCGGGACGACCTAGTTAGACTGTTATACAGGTTGACTGTAGCTGTGGGCGTTCCTATGTTGGGCGAACGAAGCGTACAAAAGCTGAACGCATAAAGGGAGCGGCAGTTAAAAATTGTCAGGTAAATAAATCGGCAGTAGCAGAACACTAGCTGATTCTGGACAGCCACTGGATTTAGCTTCATGATCCGAAGATTCTTACCAATCAACGACAGTACTACAAAAGAATCATTCGTGAGACAATTGATATAATGAAGTATTCAAATTTCAATCAAGAGTATGGATTTAGGCTCCCAATATCGTGGAATCCTGTTATTAGTAGGTGTAATGCGCGTCGTAATGTGAGTTTTATGTGTAAAGATAATGTTGGTGTCGTGTGCTGTGGTTGACATGCGTTTGAATGTTTACTACAAATAATCATGTTCCGGCTTGGTCTAACGTGAAACCACCATAGTAAGTTGAATTTTTTGTTAAATTATACGGAACCTTCAGCAGCCAGATCTTACCAATCGTGCGTGCATACTGGAGTTTTTTTAAAACCCACTTGTTTAACAGGAATATCACCCATATTCAAGTGCATATAGCTAATATGCTTGAGTGAGCGGAAAAAACCTTTATACAGGACAGAAAGCGTGCGTCACAAATATCTGATAGGAATGCCACATAATGACTCACTTTTATTAAAATAACTTCTTAAGCCTAATACGGGCTTTCTTTTTGTGTTTGACTATTATTAAAAATACTATTTAGAAGACTAATATAAAAAAATATTACAATTTTCGATAACACGAAGCGTCATTGCGCTGTCGTGAACTGCATTTAAAATCTCATTCAGAATTCGGCATTGAACATCGAAGCGTAAACTCGTCGGTGCGCCTACGTAAAAATGATCTATTTCCGCGCATACAGTTAACCCAAACTTTTAATTCATTGAACAATTAGACAAAACAAACAACCCCCGCAATCACAAGCTCGCCGGTTACGCGTGGTGGCGCACGCACATAGAACTGATCTTGAATTCACAAAAAGGTCACGGCTCGGCGCTGCCGCAGAATTAAACTCAGCAGCAAACAGTATTTAGGTCTACGTCAATCGCCGCGGATTTCCTTCGGTGAATATAACAAGACGACGGATGACTCGTCGCGGTAGTGGCGCAAGGACTCGCTCCTGAGATGTCTTCTGAGCTGATCGTGCTAAAGTGGAAGTGAAGTGCTATTTGAGATAAAAAGTGATTTGAAGATGTGAGTTTGTATTACAGCTGGAATATTTTAATTCAATTCATTTATTGCACTTATGTTTGTTAGTTAACAACAAGCTGTTGTGTAAAAAAATCAACACTAAACTAAACTCTACAATTATACGTAATAAGGAATACGATAAAAGCAGGACACAATACAATTTTAAAATTAAAGAAATAATATCGTTAAAATGAAAAATCTCCAAACAAATCAGTTTTAAATGGTTTGGATCGGTTCAATATTTTGCTAAAACATTTCAAATTGATTCTCACAGAAACATTGAAAAGGACATTGAAATCAAAATAATCATTTATGAACTATCACATTCAGAAATATTGATTTCTATTAGTGTATGTAGGTATGTACCTAACAACTTTTACAATCGGATCAGTGGTTCCAGAGATTAGTTCTTACAAACGTAAAATAATATTACCATTTTACTATACAAATTTAAAGTATTTTCCTACTGTTAACTTCTGCTGCTCCAATTTTTATCTTGACATTGAAATAATATGAATGAATGTAGACAATAAAATATTCTTACATGAGACTGAATCGATCCGCATGAATTTATTTTAATATCTATATGAGTCATTTTTATCGACTACTCGCGCTTGACCAAAGATTGACTATGTGAAAATTATTTACACATAAAATACCGAATGGTTTTAAGACAGTTTTCATGTATATTCTATGGTTTCTGATTTTCCGATACTGCCACCGGTATATCTAAATGCAAATGTTACATATCTGTATCGTAAGGATGTTTGACCGTTTATATTATTATTCTGGTTACGTAAGTATACACGCAAACTCTTCAACAGAAAATTAACCCTGTATACCGGGGCGAGGCCCTTAATTCCTATAACAAAGAAAAAACATTTGTGCAACGACTTTTCGATGTTTCGTATTGCTATTTTTATACAAAACTAAATAAAAAAAATTATCTCTGTTACGTGTATTATTCTGTAAAATAAATCAACGAAAGTGCATTGCCCTGACATGATGTCTTTGCCACACCGAACCACACGTTGCCGTTTATGGCAGAACGTACAAAATCTGGCATTGCCCTTTGTAATCTTTAATCTTACGAAAAGTATCAAGTTTGGACAAAAGATTTAGAACAAATGTTGCTTTGATAGCAATTACGGGCAGAGAGGTTTCTGGTGATTTGGAATTAAACCAGTATATTCCCTAAAATTATAACGTTTTATCAATTTTACTTTCTGAATGAGACTTTCTATCTCTACATACAGCAGTAAACAAAATCGCTTGCAGCCGTCCTGCTTAGGTCTTTTAAACTACACAACCTATTTTAATGCCGTTTTCATCAAGAGACAGAGTATTTCAAGAGAAGGGTTTATATGTATAAAATATGCAAATAATAGTTAAAACATCCACGCTAGTTAAAATATACAATAAATACGAAATAGGAAGTAACCTAAAAAAATATGATCGAAAAACTTTTTCAAACGCAATCTAAAATCAAGTGAAAACTATTCTAGGTTCATTAAACAAATTGAATTATATTTTAATTATTTATATTTTATATTTTGATGACGTGACTACTTTTGGAGGCACGTGTGCGCACAACAATCAAAGAGAATGTAACCTACCTGTTTACGTGTTGGTCTTTGCCCTTCTTGTGTGAAACTGACACTTGACAGTGACAGCTAGCCACGAAATCTATGCAGAGTAGAAAAACATGCAGTACTCATAGTTATTCCTATGACAGTATTATTATGTACAGTTTAATTATAGTTCTAACATAATATCTATCTATTTATTTACTAAATACTTAATTATATAATTATGGTGGACACTTGTAATGTAATGTCTAGTTCATGTAGTATATGTAATCAGTTTAGTTATTTATTCACGTTTATATGTAAGTAGCTAGGTACTTAAGTATGTATACCCAAAGAGTTGTGTACCTATAGTAAGGTAGTGATGTCACCAAAACCCAGGAGCGGTCTGAAAACCAGCGTTGCTCTGTACCTACCTATTTGGTGCAGGGCGACTTTTTATGCTGAGACCGATCCTATTTGGTCCACACCTACGCCAGACGCTATGGCTAGGTACTCAATGTTGAACGGGGACAGCTTCTAATTTAGCTGTACCTACTTACCTAGGTATCTTGATATCTTGAAACTACTGTCTGTCTCCCTTCCTATTTGTACCTATATTGTAATGTTCGTCTGTGCTATGTGTTTTCCAAATAAATGCTTTATCTATCTATCTATCTATCTATCTTATCCTTATTCTCGTGGTAAAAGTAAAAATTCTTGTTAAAACACACATTTAAGGACAAAATTTACATACTTATCAACAAAACAAGTGACTGCGAGACACTAATAAACTTGAAATTTAAATAACTAATCTGCTCTATTGGAGAAAGATCGAGTTATTTTAGGAAGTGTGTGACAATCACAAACCTGTTAGACGGTTCGTTACAGTAAACTGGTAGTAATTAGTAGTCAAATGTATTAATTACACGTTTTGTCCGCGTTACTTTTAATAATAACTAGCTTACTCGCCCGTGGCTTCGCTCGCATTGTACCTACCTTGATAAAATATAGCCTATGTTCATTCGGAAAGTCCTTACACATCGGTGAAAGAATTTTTGAAATCGGATGAGTAGTTGCGGAGATTACCCCAAGCATACAAACAAACAAACAATCCAACTTTATCTCTTTATAATATTAGTATAGATAGGATTTTTTTTTCAACCTATATCGTCCCACTGCTGGGCAAAGGTCTCCCCCATATCTCTCCAACCATCTCTGTCCTTCGAGACTGCCCCACCATTCAATCAGATAGTATAGTTAAACAACATTATTAAAATAAGTGGTATAATTAAAAATTTTATAAAACCGACTTAATTTTTTTAAGAGAGCAATTTCAAGCTCTCTCGATGTGCATTTCTGTTTATAACTCCGAAGATCCTATTTTTTTTAAATGTTAATAAGTTAAGCCAACGTGTCTCATTTTAGGTCGTACTTATTTATTTACCGACTTTATAGGGGAAGAGGTTCTATATTTTACTGTTAATACATATATGTATGTTCACTGTTTCCCACGTCAATTGAAGATGGATTTTATTATGTTTTTTAACCGACTTCAAAAAGGAGGAGTTACGTTTCTCTATATGCTGTGATTTTTATGTATGTTCAGTTCACCGATTTTTTTGGTTGAAAGAATATGCACAACAAAAATTGAGGATAGAACGAAGAAGTTTTGAGTTATGAACCGAAATGCACTCTCCTTTCGAAATTGAAATTGTTCTTTTTTTTTCGTAAGTAACTTTATTATAATTGGAACAAAGAATTAATAACATTTATTTGCGACACAATATGCAGATAATATAAAATGTGTATGTCTACATAATATTATGTCTATGTCTATGACTTTGTTGAACGTTTAGGAAGTAAATTTTAGTCATATGCAGATCACATCACTCCTAAACCAGTATCTCAGGGTGACAGACCTTTTGCTAATAATGAACGCCTACGCTTATATTAAACAAGCTTACGCCCGCGGTTTCGCTCGCCTGGTACCTACCTGGCCGACTAAAAAAGTCATAAACTATGTGTACTCGTATATTCCAAGTTTCAGTCAAATCCGTTAAGTAGTATTCACGTGAATGAGTAACAAGCGTCCACCTACCTATATACCTATATATATTCATACAAACGTTTGCGTTTATAATATTAGTAAGATGTCTACTGTTTGTCTCATGCATGACTTTTAAAATGCGTCGGAATATTCGTCTAATGTCTGTGAGTTTTCACTGCACCTATAAAGCCACTCCACAGCATTTTATTAAAACCTAGATCGAAATTCTAATTTCCTATTAACAAGCATTAAAAACTAGATAAAAGTTATCTAGGTCTGATAGCTCACCCGCATTTTATTCAGAACTAATATACGGTCCTCATTTCATTATAGTGAAAACTTCGTCACCAGAGTTAGCTACTTGCTCAAACAAAAATTCTTATTTACTTGTAAAACAACATGTATTGTCATATCACCAGAATTAAAATATTTCCTAACTAATATAATAGCGCAACACTCTATATATGAAAACAATATTGATATTCTTATTTCCTAAAGATCACCAGCATTTTATTAAAAACTAGATATTGATTTTCATTTCCCTATTAGTTTGCCTAATTCTTGGCCAATTATACAATAACAAGTATGCAAAATTAAACATTTTAAGGAACCCTCTAAACTATTTACACATTCGGTTATTTATCCCCACTTCCAACCCCTCATCTATGTTTATTTATTTTATTTTGGGCAACGCCAAAAGTACACATATATTAAAATAAATTGATATCAAAATACTATACTAGTGCACCCCACCTATAACAGGCATGCACAGCACAGAACTGTTAAGTTTGTGAGGTTGTAGGTAGTAATCTCTGGATCTACTGAATCGATGTTTCTATCATGATGGTTTGACTTTTTTATGATACAATTCTCTTTTAAATATAATACTTTTTAAAACAGGTTTGTTTTTGTACTTATAAACAAGAAATAGCGAGCTGATGGAAAAAAAGGCGGTCGAGTCTAAGCCAAGTTTACTCGTTTATCGAGTGTTCCGTATGAACACAATTAGGTAATCGATTATTATCTTTTACGTCAATTCGAAAACTATGCACATCAAAATATGCATAAAATGTAAAGCCTTTTCAAATTACAATTACAAAGTCACGGAAACAATTTTATGTTTAGTTTAATCATATTCTAAAGTTTATAAATGCTTATTTAAAGCTATTATAAAATATGTCTAGAATACTATAATGTTTCATTTATACATATAATTTGACGAAAAATATTTAAAACACTAAAGATCAAAGACCTATTGGTGACCGTGACCGTAGGTGGTACGGCCCAAGATCGTGATGTGTGAAAGAAATGTGGGGAGGTCTTTGCCCAGCAGTGGAACACAAAAGACTAATAACAGGTTAAAGAATCGTTTAATATACAACCAAATACTTACGTACCAACTATTTAACTAAAATACAAATGTATGCTCGTATGTAGCAGGGCCTTAATTATAGATTTAATCTTATTTACCATAAAAATATGCCTTAACAAACCACTGCAGTATTATTTAATTAAATCGTTCTAGGGTTCGTATTCAGAGACCATACTCATGCGTGAATCGTGTCTCAAGCGGTGATTCATCACTCAGTTTCCATAGAGAACTGTCAAAAAAGGATACTTGAGCGAAGATTTAAGTATGAGTGCAGGCTCTCAATACAAGCCTAAGTCATTTCCGTAAGTCAACCACACAAATTCACACAATAAATAACTTACATTGCAACTGCTATAAAACACGTTTGTCAAGATTGCGATTAAATGACTCTAGGTCAAACCGGAAGAACAAATAATTATAAATTGTTTGAGTCTTTCTAACAGGTATACTAGAAGACAAATAAAATCATTAAATGCGCTAAGTGGTGGCATAATTAGTGAAGCCAATTATTTGAACAAGTAAAGAAAATAAAATTATATTTATCGTGGTAAACAAAACAGTTTGACACTAGGTCAATATACCGTTGTCACAGAAAAGCGTAAGTTACGTTCCACTTTCATCTCACGTTCTAATAAATCGATAGGTATTTTACACATTTGAATAATTAAATAAAATGTTGATTTCATACTCATTATTTATAGGATTTCGTACCTAAAGGGCAATATTTGGCATTTTAAGGGCGTTTGTGCACTACACGGAATTTTACTGTTTTCCGGTCCGAAATGTCAGTTTCAAATGTCTTTGTCCCCTTATTTCCGATAAGTTAAAAGGGGACAAAGAGATTTGAAACTGTCATTTCGGACCGATAAAAGGAAAGTTACGTGTACTACACACACGCCCTTAGAGTAGGTATTCCTATGGCCATAACAGGAAAAAATCATTCTGAAAAGGTTTGCAAGGAAGGTTCGGCGTTTTGACAGGGTTAAAGCAATGTCCATTGGCACGGAACCCATATAAGCCCGACTCGCAACTAGCAAATTTTTTTCTTTTTATTAATCTCATCTGTGTTTTTATCACGAGCCGTACAGGTAAATCCCCATTCCTTACACGTGGTAGATCTAAACAACTACGGCTTAAGATTCTTTAAAGAGATAGTATTAAGACACGTTCTATAACAACACATTTGGCACAACCTTTCTGGGTTTACCAGCGGATAACGTTAAAGTTTTTATAAACATAATATTTATATAATATATTGTATTTAAATTCTAGACTTTGTCTGCTGCTAACCTTGAGCTAATATTCTATCTATATCCTTTTCTGTACCCCTGTGACAACATGTTAGCAAAATTAATGATGATCAATATATATTTTTATGTTATATTTATTATGTTCACCGATTCTTCCGTCATCAGTAGACCGTTTTTTTTTTTTTTGTTTGAAAGAATATCTCCCGAGGTGGTTCCATTAAAAAATGTTGAGGATCTGACGAGGATCTTTGGAGTTATGCACCTCGAAGATACAGGAAATTACGTTTTTTTTATTTATTTTGCCACTTGTCATCAATATAATAGTGATTTACTATTATAAAGGTTTACTAAGTATGTAATGGTACATGGGGACTGCAGCGTGTCGTTAGTTAGTTAGGTAGGATAAATAATAAACGATTTGCTGCGAAAGCTATAAAGTATATTTGCTTTATCTTACCAGTTCAACCTTGTTGATCTTAATCGGTAGGCAAGTGCTGATGGCACGCGACGGAATATAATCAGCACGTTTTGCTGGTAGCATCAGAACCGGATCTAGCAGTAGGTCCTAATAGACGAGACTATGCCGTCTTGCAAGGTCAAATTACAGAGAGAAATGCCCACGCTTGTTAGTTAATGTGAAACAAGAAATACTTTTTAAATAACTCCGATACGAGACACGATACGAAATCTCAAATCAATCAGACCATTTTCTTTTCATCCTATTCCTTTAGATATCTTCAAAAGGATCAAAAAAAATCCTAAAAGATCTGAAAGAAATGTTTAACGCTCCCTGGGATACCAGTCGTGATCGATCATATTTAATTTTCATTTGATTTTTTCCTATTCATTCTGGTCCTCATCAGACTCTGGAGTATTACTTTCTTGGGAACCTTAAAGCTTTAAGCTAACATTTGTTCCAAACCGAAATTAAGCGTGGGATCCCCTCAAATTCATGGTTCAGAGCTAATTGTCTTGAAAATTACTGGTCTGATTTCCAAGATAATCATCAAGTCACCTTTCGAACAAAAAGACTAAATTCAAATCGGCTTATCCATTTGGGAGCTTGGGACACACCGACACACACCCTCCTCAAACTTATAACAAGCTTTTAAAGTCGTTAAGACATGACGGAAGCCTTTATGTGGCCTAAAAACTCTGTCACTAGAGTTGGCCACTTGCTCATAGGAACTTACTTATAAACTGTTCAGAACTCCGAAGATACAACGTCAGATCCTGAATTTCCTTTTAATGGGGCCATCTCAGAAGCATATAATTCATCCAAACAAAAAACATTTTCAAAATTGGTCCACTATTGACGAAAGTAACGGTGAACATACATAAACAATAAAAACAATACATGAATGAATGAATTTTTTTTATTGTACACTTTACAGAAACTTAAGAACTAAATAACCTATTAGTATAATTGTACAATGGGCGGTCTTATCGCTTAGAAGTGATCTCTTCCAGACAACCTTAGGATCGCATCGCATCGCTGTTTTGAAAGCCCACAGTGGAACATAGTTACCATCTCCTCTTTTATAAAGTTAGTTAAAATTTAGCATTATGTTTCTGATACGGTCCTTGTTTCGATTACGAGGAACACTGATAATAAGCTATTCATTATGATAATGTCATCATCATCATCTCAGCCATAGGAAGTCCACTGCTGGACATAAGCCTCCCTTATAGATCTCCAGTTGTTTTGATTGTAAGCGGCCTGCATCTTCCGTGAACGGCCTTTACCAGTGATTATGATAATCGAATTAAAAATGCAACAAAGTTTTATCAATCGAAACGCGACGAAAATTTAAGAACAAAACAAGGTCTTGAGCAAAGATAATGACTCAAATTGTGCAATAAATATCTATTACCAAGCAATGTAGTAATCAGATAAGGGATTACAATGAATTCCGATTTTCTAGGTATGTTACGTCATAAATACATATTTAGACATGTTTACGTAAAGGAATTAATAGAAGACGTAAGGGCAGTCGGAAAGAGTTAGTCATGAAGTCAGTTGTTATCGACAGTGTTTCATGTAAGTAGTAGCCATTTAATTGACAATATTACCCGTCTCAATAATAATTGTTTTGTAAAAGAATTATTATAAGTTTGACATGTCTATATATCTGGCTGTGGCACCTGGTTAACCGGGTTAAACGGGCAAACGGGGTTAAACCGATTTAGACGTAGTTTTTGTTTTATTTGAAAGTTGGTTTTTCTAGCGGTGGTTCTGAGACATGTTTTGTCAAAA